>OZ010787.1:327930123-330759201 GCA_963932465.1 Maratus speciosus
CCCTCTCAAAATAGTTGAAAATGAAATGAAAAAAAATGCTGATTTTTTTCATTTTGTTTGAGATAAATTTGTAACTTTGTTATCTGCAATATAAAGAACTACCCATTCTGGTTAGTCCCATATCAGCGAACAGTTACACTACAGTTTATCCAACGAGGGGAAGGGGACTGATGGGGTTACAGGTCCCCTTTTTGAAATAGTCGAAAATGAAATGAAAAGGGTGCTGATTTTTTTTTCTTTCTCTTTGAGATAAATTTGTAATTTAGTGTTCTGTTTTACCACGGATTAATCATTATCGTTAGTCCCATATTAGTCTACATAGACACCACAGCATACCCAAAGAAGGTGAAGGAGACTTTATTTTCAGTGGTGGGGAGAACAATTTTACAGATTTTAAGTTACAATGACTTTCTTTTAAATGAAAGTATATAAAATAAAACCCATTAACACTTTTAAACTTATTTCGGTGTAGAGAGGCCTCAGGATCGAACCCGTAGCCCGTAGCCGTAGGTGATTCTGAGTTTAAAAAGAATTCTGACATTCACAGCAAATTTTCTGAAAAGTTACAGCAGAGGGGGTAACGGGGGATCCCTTCCCGGCACTAATTATTTTTGTTGCAGTTTGGGTTAACTCTGTTTCTTGATTTTCATTAACTTGGGTTTTCATTTCTGGTCATTTTCAGTCTGAGTGTACATTCCTGAAAATTGGGTTCGGGTTAACCAGACTTTTGAAACGTTAGTTCAGTATATTATTTCCGCTTAAAAACTATACCTGTATTTATAAGCATAGTTTTTGTATATGTGCCGTTTTCTAAAGAGACCGCCGTGTTTTTTCCACGACCCTTTAATGAAATTCAAGTTTTTATGAAGACCCTTTGACGAAATTCGCATCTTCCCGTGATCGTTTGACGAAATTCGCTTCATTTTTTGCGGCTCTTTGTCGAAATTTGCGTTTTTTTCGCGATCCTTTGTCGAAATTTGCGTTTTTTTCCGCGATCCTTTGTCAAAATTTCCATTTTTCCGCGGCTTTTGGCGGAATTCGCGTTTTTTCTCAATCCTTTGTCGAAATTCTCTCTTTTCACGCGTCTTTTTGACGAAATGCGCGTTTTTTCGCGGCCCTTTAACGAAATTCGCGTTTTTTGCGATGCTTTGACGAAATTCACGTTTTTTTCCCGTGGGTCTTGAACGAAATGCGCATTTTTCCGCGGCCCTTTGACGAAATTTGCGGTTCTTTGCGATTCTTTCACGAAATTTGCGTTTTTTCTGCTCCGTTTGCACGAAATACGCGTTTTTTCGTTTCCTTTTGACGAAATTTGCATTTTGTTCCGCGGCACTTTCACAAGATTCGCGTTTTTCCGCGATCCTTTGTCGAAATTTGCGTTTTTTCCACGATCCTTTGTCGAATTTTCCGTTTTTTCCGTGATCCCTTGTCGAAATTTGCTTTATTCCCGCGATCATTTGTTGAAATTCTCGTTTTTCCGCGTCTTTTTGACGAAATTTGCGTTTTTTTTGCGATCCTATGTCGAAATTTGCTTTTTCTCCGCGACCCTTTGGCGAGATACGTGTTTTTTTCGCAATCCTAACTGCGGCCGTTTGACGAAATTCGTGTTTTTCCGCAACTCCTTGACGAAATTTGCGTTTTTTGCGATGCGTTGACGAGATTCGCTTTTTCTCCGCGGCCCTTTGGTGGAATACGTGCCTTTTTTCGCGATCCTATCTTGAAATTCGCGTTTTTTCCCGTGGCCCTTGGAGGAAATTTCGCATTTTTTCCGCAATGCTTTGTCGAAATTTGCATTTTTTCCGCGATTCTTTGTCAAAATTTGCGTTTTTTCCGCGATCCCTTGTTGAAATGTGCTGCTTTTTTCCCGCGATTCTTTGTCGAAATTTGCGTTTTCGCGACTTTGTGGCGAAATTCGCGTTTTTTCGCGATCTTATGTCGAAATTCCAGCTTTTTCCAAGTTTGTTCAACAAAATTCGCGTTTTTCCGCTACCCTTTGACGGATTTTTTTTTTTTTTTTTGCGATGCTTTGACGAAATTTGCTTTTTTTCGCGACCCTTTGGCGAGATACTTCTCTTTGTCGCGATTGAAATTCGCGTTTCTAACCGCAGCCTTTGGACGAAATTCGCGTTTTTCCGCGGCTCTTTGACGAAATTCGCGTTTTCGTCGCGATATTTTATTGAAATTTGCATTTCCTCGCTGCTTTTTGACGAAATTCGTGGTTTTTTCGCGGTCTTTTGCCGAAATTCGTGTTTTATCCGCGGCCATTTGACGAATTTCACGTTTCTTTCCGTGATCCTTTGTCGAAATTTACGTTTTTCAGCGGCTTTTTGACGAAATTTGCGCTTTTTTCGCGATTCTTTGTCGAAATTTGCGCTTTTTCTGCGTCTGTTTCATGAAATTTGCGCTTTTTCTGCGTCTGTTTCATGAAATTTGCGTTTTTTATGTGGTCCTTTGACGATTTTTTTCTGCGGTCTTTTGACGAAATTCACGGTCTTTTTGCGGTCATTCGACGAAATTCACATTTTTTCCGCAGCCCTTTGAAAGAGCACGTGTTTTTTTTCGCGATCATTTGTCGAAGTTAGCTTTCTTTCTGCTGCCCTTTGGCGAAATTTGTGTTTTTTCAGCGGTCGATAGAATAAATTCGCGTTTCCTCCTCGTTTGACTTTTTTTTAGATATCCTATGACAAAATTTGAGTTTTTTCACGGCCTTTTGACAAAATTCGCGTTTTATCGGCAGCCCTTTGACAAAATTCCGGTTTTTTCCGCGATCCTTTAAGGAAATTTGAGATTTTTTTTCTTCGAACGATTGATGAAATTGATGTTTTTCGCCGACCATTTGTCAAAAATCACGATACATTTTTTAAGTCCAAATTTTGGGACTGATGACCGATTTTTTTTTTTTTTTCAATGGAAGCTCATACCTAAAATTTACGGAAAATTCGGAACAGAATCATCCCTACCCCCCCCCTTCCCATCCCCCCTCTGTCTACGGCCTTATTGTCAAAAATGATTTCTCTTTACAACACAATTCAACGTGTTTCGTAAGATATAGAACATTATGGAAATTTAAGTCCCCCCCCCCCGAAATAAAATCCTGGGTACGCCACTGGTAGCTCCACTCCACCACTTACACATCGGGTGCGTGCACCTTCAGACCCTATGACCCTCATCCGCACCCACGTACTTGACAAATGGTGATAATGAATTAATTGTACACATGCAGCCAAAACGTTTCAACGCCTTTTCCATTTTATATAAAGAAGACATAGGGCAGATTCAAAGCATACGAACTGATGAAACATGGTCGATCTTCATACACATTTTAGAAAAATCTAAATTGTTTACTTTCTTGTACATTTCTTGTCTTTTTTTTGCTGTAAAAACAAATTTTTCATTTCTGTCTTTCAGGATCACCCCCATGCTTTCCCTTCCCCTTCCTTTTACCCCAACACCCAACTCCGTGTTTTCTGCCTCACACTTTCAATTTTTCTTCAAGAGCATATAATAAACTACTTTTTCTGCATATTTAATTCACGCTATAATAGGCTTAGCATGGCCTATGAAATGACTCTTATGTTATTTAAAATATATACCATAGTCTAAATTTTCTACACCATTTTAAATTTTCTCATTAATTAAATTTTACCTAAGTTTTCTTTCAGAAAATGTTTTTGAATTTAACTGTTCAAATAAAGTGATATCACATATTTCTATTTGTTTTAAGACACATTTATATATGTTTTTGTAAGGTACAGGATGATACATAAATGCAGCACTAAGCATTATCAAATTTTGCAATATACGGTATTACTGTTGATGTTTCATCAGTACAATAATTGGCTAATATGAGTTCATGCAATATAACAAAGATTTATGAATTCTGGTTGCTAAGATCACAGTATGGTTATTACAGTATTCACTTCAACTTATTTCAATTATTTGAAAGCTCGTGTTAAAAAATTAAATTTTGCAATTTGTTACTATAAATAGTTCAAGTTGTGAAAAACAAGTAAAATGCATTTTTCCTAAATTATTCAGACATTTTGCTGGTAAAATTATGTATTCCACAATTCAAAATATTAGTCCAATTTCATGTATTTTGAAGCATCCATCACAAAATTGTCTTTATATCCGCCAATTAGCCTCATCTTTTATTCTTCTTTACTTGTATCATATCATTGTTAAAGTCCAAAGGGGTGATTTTTTTTTTTATGTTATGTATTATTTATTTACCTATGAAAAATTAATACAATATTTTAAAAGGGAAAATGGTAAAATGCCTAAGTTGAAAAGAAAAACCCTAGCGGAAATTTTATTTAGGTTCCCACCAACAGAGTTTGTTCATCTTTAAGTAAAATCAGTTTTAATCTCTAAATAACACTGATTAAGAATATTCATACAGCTTTTAAAGCACATTTTGCAGGTGGTTGATTTTCTTTTCAGTTTTTAATATTTATAGTTCTTGAATAAATTTAAAGGTTCATGTTCTTATGTAATTCTCATAACTTGGATGAACGTATATAATCTTATTAACGAATGAGCCATAAGTGTCTGTCGCGTAACATTCCGGGTTTTTTTTTTTTTTTTTTTTTTTTTTTTTAATCGACCTAAATTAGCTATGGACAAAAATATTTTTAAACAATTATGTATTTAAAAATTGCGATGATGAAGGAATACAAAAGATACATTGGCAGCGAATTGCGAAAGAAAATTTAAGTTAACGTAACTTTAATGAGCATTTTTAAAAAACGCAGGGAATCCCTCAGGCGAAGGGATAAATACTTTAACAAAAGTCTCTCTTTATAAATGTATGCTGTAGACATTTTTTAATTTGTTAGTACTTGTTAATCCTTGGACTATGTGTAATATAACGCCCTCGCATACCCCTCTCAACATATAGTTTCCTTTTTTAAAACATCGTCGTAGCGGTAAGTCTTGTTTGTAAATACCGAAACACTCTATTTCTTTTATTACCACATATTTTTCTAAGTGCACTGAGGTGAGAAAAATGTTTTCGACGTAGAATGTTGTACAAACCTAATTTCAAGATATTCTTAAATTTATTTTCACGTGTCTGCTAGCAATGATTTCATCTCGGTGTGTCATCGTCCCGTTTTTATTTCGTTTTGATAATCTTTATATTTGTTTTATTTTTCTAAAACAGAAATCCAGCATCATTGCCATTAGATGGTTCTTTTGCATTTTTAACTTTTGCTGAATACTGGATATGCCTCTTTTTGGCAGACAGCCATTCGTATGTATGTTACTTTTAGATTATTTTGGGAAGTAAAAAGTTGTTTATAATTTATAAATAACGCTCTTTTTGCACAGAAATTATTTTTTTATGAGTTCCAAAAAGATAATCCTACATGCAACCCACTCATAGACGAAAGTTTTCTCCATATCCTTCTTTTAGTTGGTTTAATTCCATTATGACATTGCGAGATTATAAGAGAATAATTTCACAAAAATTTGAAGAAATAACAAAGAACTAGAAAACAGGAATTCTGCTTTTTCAGAATTTAGTGTCGTCCCCGATGAAAAAAATATATATGTATAAATATAGGTAGTACAAAACGTATTTCAGAATTAAGTCTTAAAACACACGTTTTTAGTTTATATAAAATGACGTCGTTCGCATCCACTGAAGAATTCCAACATTTACGGAAAGATATGCACATGAGGTCACTATCTCAGAATAATACACAAATCCAGCAAAAAAGCAATATCGTCATTCGAGAAACTCGACCAAAAAAAGGATCTAATGATTCATATGTTTGTAACATTAATATTGATACATAAAATTAAATATAGTTTATAATAGCTGCATGTTTTATCAGAAATCATAAATTTATATTTTTCAACATAGCATGTATTGTAATTAAAATTTTTTTCAGTTGTTATGGGAAAATGGCAGTCAAAAGGTATAATAATCTACTATTTTCTACTATTTTTTCTTTACTTTCTACAAAAACAGAGTACTTTGGTTGCCAAAATTTAAAAAATGGCGTTAAAAACTACAAAAGATTAATATCTCAAAAATAAATTGAGATGCAATTTTCAAACAAATTGCATTTAAAAATCCCTTTTTCCTTATACGACGGTATAAAAATTGACTAGAAATTTAAAAATTGCAAGAGAGATTATCAGTATTACATCTGCTTTATTTTACGGCTGGCTTCTCTAACGGAACGTTATTTTTTAGAGACGACATTTTAATTGTTGGCCAAAAGAAATAGCATATCGGGAGCTAATAATGATCATTACTGATAATAATACATATTATCAATTGATACGTTGATATGATGATTGATAATTGATAATAATACCTTGTTAACAAAATCATGTTAACAAATAAGTTGCAAATAAGTAACCAATAAGTTACAAATAAGTTTAGTTACAATAATTTTAAAACTGAAATGAAAAATATTTTTCCTTTATTTCGAATCTCCATGATTGAAAATAGATTGAGTCCTTTTATAAAATATCTTCAATAAATTTTCACGTTTAAGTGTTAATATAATTTTCATTAAAAGTTTTCCTATTTAAATATTAACATAATTTTAATTAGCCCAGAGTGACAGAAAAGAAAATGGTTAATAACTGCTTTATTTTGACTTAACTTTTTTGAACTTGAGGATTTATAGCATATGGGATGCAAGCTAGTAAAAAATTACTTGTGATTGATATTTTCTATGCAAACTTTATTAAAACAACTGACTCACAAAGCCTTTCGAGTCCGCGTAACCGGAAATATTCAATATTTCTTAAGTTGCCCAACATGATTAAAGTTGTGAAGTTGCAATCAAATTTAAAGATATTCGGATATCGTTAAAGTTTGTTTTCAAAAATGTATCTTTCTCTCTCTTTAATTTATTTCAAAGCCAAGAAATATAGACCAAAGCTATAATCTACCCGAGTCTACCCGAGTAACAGAATTTAAGTCAAAATCGTTTCTAACTGAAATTAGTTTTTCACCAATTATTGGATTACTACGAATGACTAAAGCATATGTAAATTAAGTATTCGAAAAAAAAAATAAAAAACTACATGTTTAAATAAAATAAGCAGCTCGAGTCCTAATCTCCTTTATAATCTATCTTTATTCAAAAGTTCAAAGGGATTAGTTCAAACATGTTTTCCATTTTACAAAAGAAAATACACTGAGAAGATTAACAAGTAACTCTCCCACTGCATGCGCAATCAATTGCCAATTGTTGTAACGCTGTCATGTTCTCCTTAGTTTTGAATGTTTATTTATATTAGTGGAAATTTACTTTACATTGTTCTAGCAAACAAATGTTTGTTGTTGGTACAGATTTTTTTTAAATTCATGCTTGAAAATTGTTTTAAAAATTTACAAAAGGATCACTAAATTATGTCATAAATTCCAAGCAAATTTTATTTGAAATACATTTTTTGTTCCACTCAATGGTGTAAATATTTAAATTTTTAGATATGCAGAATCGAAAATATACGCGATAAAATCAAAAGTTATATCGGAGGTCGATGCCACTATTGTTATGACGTAAACGTTACCGATACTCACGTTTGTGCTTTATGACATAGGCGTAAACTTTTACATTAACCGCTGAAAGAATGCCAAAAATCTCTCAAAAATTAGGGAGATAGGGAGAAAGGAAGAAATTGAATATATAAATTTAATGCTAAAAATATTAACTAAACTTTCATGTCTCTTTTTAAAAAATACCAGAATGGGTACTATCTATCACAGACAACAATAACTCAAGTTTACAATATTAAGAAATTGAATAAAACATGAATCATCGTATTTTTAATCTTTTTACTTAGGTAAATATGCTGTACTTTCGAATAACTAGACTAAACAAACTATTTTTCGGTTATAAAGAAAGACAACTATGATGAAATTTTTTTAACGCTTTCCAACATAGTTGGAATTGGAAAGTACTTATATGACTTTGGTTTGTCTTGTCTCTCTTTGCATGCTCAATCTCTCGTAAATATACTTGGATTGCAATAATTTTTATATGTTAATGAAGTTTACTATGGAATATTCGCTATTGAAAATGAAGTGTGTAGCATTTATAGTTCGTTTGCAGAGACACACAAAAGAATTCCGTTACAGTATGGTCTATGGAGGGAAATTGTTTGAGTATATTTTAATGTTGTTACGATAATTCAAACGTAACGATACTGATATGCACTACTGTGGTCTATAATAAGATTTATGTCGAATATAGAGTATGTAACGTTTATAGTTAGTTTACAGGGACACACACAAGAATTCCGTTGCATTATGGTCTATGGAAGAAATTGTTTGCAGTGCATTTTAATATTTTTACGATAATTCAAATCTAACGACATTGATATGTATTACTGTGGTCTACAATATGCTTTCTGTCGAATATAGAATATGTAGCGTTTATAGTTTGTTTACAGGGACACACACGCGAATTCTGTTACATTATGGTCTATGGGGGGGAATTGTTTGCAGTGCATTTTAATGTTGTTACGATAATTCAAACATAACGATATTGATATGCACTACTGTGGTCTACAATATGATTTCTGTCGAATATAGAATAATTAGCATTTATAGTTCGTTTACAGGGACGCACAAAAAAATCCCATTACATTCTGATCTACGGGGAAGATGGTGCCTTTTAGTGATGTTACGATAGATCAAACATAATAAATCACTATGGATCACCGAGGTGTACTATAAGATTATTTTCTATAGATTATAGAACGCATAACATTTGCATAGGTATACTAAGAATTTGGTAAAAGGACTAATTATGATCGATAATTGCTGGAAATGCGTTTTCTAATGTGCTATGTATTTTTAAACTTAACTAATTTATAGCACATTAAATGGTGTGTATAATTTCTATAGATCACATACAGGGCTGCACAAAAGAATTCGCGTGCATTACCAGATGGGGGCAGCAATGTCAGAAAATGAATTTTTACTCCATTATGAGTTTTTTTAAATTGTTTATTTAGGTATTTAATTTCATTACATGAAAAAATGTTACATAATACATGCTAGATGTATCATTTTTCGTTATTTGTTTTTACACTTGCAGCAAATCATTCAATTGATCTGATCAAAACATATTTGCACAAAAATATTTAATACTTCAAAAGTAAATTTTAACACTTTCCAACATAGCTGAAAAGCAATTGTGACTTTGTTTTGTCTGGCCGTCTGTCCGCGTTGTAACTCTCATAAATATAGTCGGATTGTCATTGTCATGTTATTTATATATGTTATTAAGGTTCACTACAGCATGTTCTATATTGAATATGGAGTGTATAGCGTTTATAGTTTGTTTATAGGAACATTCAAAAGAGTTCCTTTACATTATGGTTTATGGGGAAAATTGTTTGAAGTGGATTTTAATGGTGTTGCACTATTTTAAACACAATGAAATTTATATAAATTACTGATGTGAATTACAGCATGCTTAGTCTAGAATATGGTATGCATAGCATTTAACGTTCACTTACAAGTACACAGAAAAAATTCGGCTACAGAACTTTGTCTATGAGCGATAATTCCTGGGTATTTGTTTTCAGTTGTGGTATGCGTTTTTAACTTAATTTTTACATATTACGTAGTGTGCATTAATTCTACATATCATATGAGCCGTCCATTTTGTGAAAAAATCAATTTAAAGCGGAATCTTATTACAAATGAACATAAATTTATATTCTAATCAATTCACAATAAGTATATTTTAATATCAGGATAAATTTATAACAAGTAAATTGTTTGGTCAATGATATCTCGAATGCGTTGATTTTGAAATTTAGGCAAGTCCACTTTGAAAAGAATTTTTTTTCTTTGATGCACAATATTAATTAGCACAATCAGAATTTCTTCATTAATACTTTAAAAACCTTCATTAGATAAATTAAAAAATCTAATTGATTTAAAGTTGTTAATTTTTTTCTAATCCAGCCTGCCATTTCTCATATTTAGGGTTCCATATTTAAAAAGTGAAAACGGAACCATTATAAGATCACTTCTGTGTCTGTCTGTCACAGTCATTTTACTCGTAAACTATGGAACGTGGAAAGTTCAAATTGGGGAAGTAATAAAGACTATTGACCCGCATATTTACAGATTTTTAAACATTCATATATATATTTAGGAAAAATGTAGAGGGGCTAATTAAATTACTTGAAGAAAAAAAAATACTTCCCTTTGCATATCGCGTGGGGTATCTTGGGAAAGCTTTTGTAACGCTGAGCTCAAATATACATTTCTTTTAATTTTAGGTATTATATTTTAAGAGATATCGTCGAAAATGTACTGCAAAAATATGTCCCCCCCCCCCCCTATCTATTTCTGAATCTACTGAAACTAAAATTATGAAAAAATTAGAGGTAATAGAGGATAATTTAAACCTTGCAGGAAAATTATAGCGATTACCCTAGGTCACACAGTTTTTGAGAAAAGCGAATTTTTCCGTTACACAAAAATTTCTATTTACGGGCATTCAGCAAAAGTTTTGAGGAACGCTGGAGGTACCTATGGTAGCAGAAGTATAAAAGCATTGTTGTTAATGATTTTTGAAAAAAATCGTTGGTAATTAACCGAGATATTAACCCTCAAGATACGGACGGTTTAGAATTACATAATGAAACGGGCGGCGTACTCTATGTACCATCAGCTTTTTTAAGCCTGGATAACAACTTTTAATGACATATTTATATAATGGCCAGTAGCAGTACAAAAATAATAAATGTCAAATTGTTAAAAACAGACTAATTTAATTACTATCAATCACATAAAATCACATAAATACTATGGTGATTCGCGACTAGTTTGCATTAAGTGGTTCTCTCAATACGCCTCTCGTGTCTTTAAAAGTTAATTAAAAACCTATCTGGAAAAAAAGGCGGCACGAACCAAGGCGGCGTTGCAACATTGCGACTTCCTTTCGAAGCGTGCTTAGCACAATGCAAAGTTTAAACTTTAAACAAGGGTTTTGTTTTAGCTACATTGTATCAAGAAAAGATTATTAGTACGCTAAATTCAGTTTTATGAAATGCCAAATGAAGTTTAAATATGCACTATTTTTATTGTCAGTACCGAATTAAACTCATAAAAAAGATTAAGATAAATTTAAAAAAGAGTTATACAGAATAGCAATATTTGATATTATTTAGTCATCATATCTCTTTGAAATTTTATTGTATAGACATTTATACTTTTCTAGTATATACAGCTATACCCGACTCTACATTTTATAGTTTTTTTACAAATTCTTATTATTCTTTTAGCTACGATTTTTTAATAATATAATACAGTTAATAATTCATGTATTTATTGTACGGAACCCTCTGAGTGCGAGTAATACTCGCACTTGACCGTTTATTATAAGTTGTCAAGGCAGCACCCGCAGCACAATATAGAATATCTTCGTAGAAATTTTAATAGAAATCTTGTAGAAACGGCATACGCCTTTAGAAATATTAATTGATTTACAATTGTTGAATTTTTGATATAAGGTGTGAAACCAACAGGGTGAAAAAGTATCCAGGACTTTATTCGGACCAGGGTCATTGGCATCATTATTTTAGTTTCAAGCCTTATATAGCAAAAATTCAACAATTATAAATCAATTACTATTTCTAAAGGCATATGCCGTTTGAACAAATTATACGTATACATATTCATTATTGCTGGAATAAATGGTCATTAGCGTCTCATGCTTGCCACAGTAGTTGTCTATACTGAGTAAGAAATGTATTTGTGAAAATTTCTCCATTCCTGCTTTAACCTCCCTACATACTTTTATCAAAAACATTAATACATGAAATTTCAATAAAATTTTAATTACGTCTTTGAAGATATGTAGGATTTTGCAATATTTTTTTGCCAATTACTGAGACACACTTAGCGACATAAAATAATTTTGAAATTTCTTAATAACTGCAATGAGAAAAAAGCAATAATTTGTATATTTTTTTATTTATCCTTAACATTTGAACAGCCACGGTTCCATAACAATTGCATAATTGCTAATAAAGTCCTTTCCCGCTGATACACTCTATCAAAAGTCGGCGTACTCTACTACAGTGTCAATCACATGCAACTATATGTTAATTAAAGTATCTTCATTCAATAACAACGAACTTTTGCCTTCTCTGAATATCTACTCTTACAACCTGCTTTAATGTATTTCAAAACAATCATTTAAAAATATATATAATTCTTTAAAATCATTATTTCCAAACAATTAGCCAAAAACGTATGAAAGGAAATTCTTTCGTTTAAAAGGATCTGTTCTTTAAAGCGAAGGATTATATTTTCTTTAGTCAGCAATAACAGTTACAACTCAAATTGTATTAATATGTTTATAAATTACAGTTTTTCAGAACAAAATATAGGAAGAATATGTTATTTTAAAAATAATAATAAATAAATGTTAAATTTTTTGAATGCAGTACGTTTAGCCAGTTGAGGAATAATTTCAAGTGTTTGCAAAAATACTGACTACTAACTAGTTTTCAGAAAAATAAACATAGAAAAGACTGAGAAAATTCTTTTAAATATTAGATGGAAATTATAAATTTTTATGGGCTATATTCTCATAAGAAAATTGGTGTAAGAAATCAAATGTGTTATTGTTAAAAATGTACAGTATTTCTATTCATTTAACACATCCCCGGAAGTTGACGCGAATTCATATCTTTTAGATATCTGAAATTCTAATCACGGACTGTACTTTTGCATTTTATGCATTAAATTATTTCTGATAATTATTCACAACATTGGTATTTATACAATTGGTGCACTATTCACATAAATACTTTCATTAGAAAGAGTATCATTATTATATACGACCATTTGTAATATGAAAACAAAAAATCTATTTTGTTAAATAATCCAGAGCTCCCACTTTTTTTAATATCAGTTTTTTCAAACAATAATCTTCTTTTAAGATTTCTCTTTCAAATTTTGTAGATATCTACTTGAATGTTATTTTTATTGGAAATGTTGTAAAAAACCTCACAAGAAAAATTTTCTTGCGAGATAGAGATATTCAAAAAATGGACCACTGAGAGCCTTGATAATGCAATGTGCAAAAGTAGCGTCCATAGGCGAGCTTCCAGTTTAAAAGGCGAAAATTAGCTGTCACGAATGTGTTAAAATCGTGAACATTCAGACAATATTAGTGTTATAAAATCACTTTAGAATCTTTAAAAAATTGAAGTAGAAACTAAAAATATAAGATCCCGTTCTCTTTTCACAAATTTTCTAATCACAAATACTGTGATTATTTCCGTAACTATATTATTTTTAAGCCTTGGAAGGGTGGTGATACATTACTAGGTTGAGCAAAAAGTTCTGGGAAATTTGTGAAAGTTGCGTTGTTATGCGCAAATTAACAACAAAAGCAACAGGGACTATTCTTCAAAGTAGAGACCATCATTAGTCCACGACTTTCTGTCATCGTTCTGCCAGATTCCGGATTTGCTGGAAGTAGCATGACGGCTCCTTGGAATCGAAAAACTCTTGACATGCTTCTTCAACTTCATTAAAGGATTCAAATCGAAGGTCCTTGAAAAAGTGTTGCATTGATCGAAAGAGGCCATACATGGATGGAGCCACGTCTGGAGTGTACCACTAGTACACCTATCTTACATATTATACAAATTCTGGTAACTATTACATTAAAAATTTCCCAGAACTTTTTGCTCAACCTAATATTTATACCACTTAATTTTAATCTCCAACTGCCAAATATCTACCAGAATTTTAGAATAAAAATTTTCTTTTATAATGAACGTAAAGAAAAAGATTTACTTATTTTCAAATCAATTTGCTCGAATATTCGGAAGACATTCAATCATGTCAACATTTTAGCAACCGAATTACTTTGCCACTGAAAGGTGAATCTCGCAAGTGAATTATATGAAAGCTTTAAAGATTAACTAACAAAATAATAACACTTATAATAATAAGAAATAATAGAGAAAAGTTAATTATAAAACTATTTAAACAATTTCGAGGATGTAAAAAAAAAGACTCAATGAAAGCGAGAATATTCAAAAATATAGCCGGAATACAGAATAGAAGAATTTATTATCAAAACCGTAAAAATAAATGCAGCATTCCATCCACAAATTGTAGAAAAATAAATGTTAATTGGGGGATGGGGAATAACATGGGACATTCTCCAGTAAGTGAGTAATTTGTGTACCTTGGAGTTATATGTTATATTTTGTCATTTATATAATTTTCTTTAACATAAAATGTATTCTTTAATGCTTTTATACAATTTCGAAAAGAATTTTAAAGAAAATAACTGTAAATTTTACTCCACTAATATTTTAAATATTCAAATTGTCACTTCCTTCCCTTGACCCAGCACTTCATGCACTGATATTCGGGAGCAATTTTAAGTGTCATGATCAAACTATTTTTTAAAAATTATATTATCCAAAATAAAAATTTATATTCTAAAGTATAAAATAAAGAATTTTTATTGTAAATTAAAAATAGTTTTAAATTTATTCTGTGCCAGATAAATGTTGTCCACTAGTTTTTATGTCACTACTGCCCCTTGTATAAAGATATCATCTTAAAAATTATGTATTTAAAATAAAATACACTATTTGCTAAAAGGTACACACATTAAAAATATACATTAAAACATCAACGTTTCGTTTCGCATCTGCGAACGTCTTCAGGAAGATTACATATCACACACAAGTCTAAAATTTTTCAAGAATGGAGGCAAACATCTCGGAGTCCCTGACGACCTTGTCCAGAGGGCGCACTAAACGTCACAAAGTTGCCAAGGCAACGAAAAAGAGGAAACCAATCCAGCTATGGATGAGGGGGGGGGGGTAAATGGAACTGACTCCAAAAACAGTTTATAACATATTGTGCCAAATTTTATTTATGCTCTAGGATAAATTATCGTTACAGGTGTGCTGTCCAAGCTTAATAATCCTAATGGATTCTAAAATTTTGTTTAGGTATGGATTCTTGCACGGGATAATGATTCTTGCTTCATCAAAGATAACCCTGCTCCCATCATTAGCAAAACAAAATCTTGCGAGAGCTGTATTTTGTTTCAATTGTGAAATGTCCCGCTTGTGCTCTTTCAACCTTCCTGAAAATTTTCTTTTAGTTTCGCCGATATACACTAATCTTTCTTAATTTGGGAGGGTAATCGGAATTTCATACACACCAGCTTTTTGATGATTCAAGATTTTATCTATATTATTACTAACAATTTGAATCAGGTATGGGGGGGGGGGGGGGGGGGTTGAGAGCTACTAATTTTATATTGAATGATTGAAGGATCTGCTTTAATTTTTCATATAAAATGGGGACATAATGCATACTCCTGTACTTGATAGGTAAAGTATTAACAAACCGCTGGCCTGACTGAGGGGGGTATTAAACTGCGAAATAACCCGGTCAATCTGGAAGCTTTTATAACCATGATTTAATGCAACTTTTTTAATTAAATCAATTTCAGTCCCAAGCTGACTATCTGAACAAATCTTATAAGCTCTTCTGATAAAGGACTGAAACGCAGCAATCTTATATTTAAAAGGCAAATTCGCACAAACGGGTATAACTGTATTCTCTTTTAACGGTTTTCTGTAAACTGAAAAGGTAAAATGCATATTGCTCCGGCTAATCTGAACATCAAGAAAAGGCAAACTCTCATCCTGTTCAGTTTCAAGGGTAAACTTGATGCTATTACTTAACTTATTGACCTCATGAAGAAAAACCTATAAATCTGGAAGAGGGTAAGTCCATAAGATGAACACGTCATCCACATATCTTAACCAACAAACTGGCTTCTGTTTAAATGAACTAAAAATTTTCTCTTCAATAGGTCTGAGTGCAAACTCAGCGAAAAGACTTGAAACAGGCGAACCCATTGGTGCCCCATGAAGCTGTCTGTAATAACTCCATTACATATAAAAATATTACTGAACACAATTAGTTTCAAACCGGCATTTAGTGAAGTTTTAATTTCATCCGTTAAACCAGGATTACAATCTATCAATGAAAAAATATAACTTAAAACCTCGTCCATATTAATTGAAGGAAATAATGAAATGACGTCCAAACTTGCCATAACTGTATAAGCATTAAGGGGGTAATTTCTAATTTTATCCATGAAATCATCAGTAGAATCAATAACATAGTCGGAAACCGGTAGTATAGATTTTAAAATAATAACATAAGCTTTCTCTAAAAAATAAGTAGGTGCGACACAACGAGAGACAATAGGCCTAAGGGGCAAATTTAATTTATGATCTTTTAGCCTTCCAGTTAACATCGGTGTAATTCCAGTGTGATTAACTCTAATTAAGGATTTGCTCTCGAAGCTGGTAGACGGGAAGTGCTGGGTTCGATCCCAATCGCGCCCGTCGGCTTAATCGTTCGGAGTTTTCGTGGTTTTCTTCGAACCTTGGTTCTCCAAGCGTTAATACGGGTTAGGTTCCCTTAGAAAGACCTCCACGGAAGGCACTCCCCCCTTAGGGCCTATATCCCACGTGCAGATAATTGGCCGACATAAATCCAACCAACTAATTAAGGATTTAATATAATCAGGCCATTTACCATTCCGCACCAACTCCTGCACTTTTCTAAAAATGGAAGAGTTTAAATCTTTATTAAGAACTTCACAACCGATATCTTTAATACAATCTTCCAACTTCGAAATGTAGTCATTCCTGTCTAAGACGGCAATTTTATCCATTTTATCCGTTTTGATAAAAATGATACTAGGATCTTTCTTTAGTTTCTTAATAGTAACCATTAATGAACGTTCAGTTCTATCCTGTTTAAATGAAACTCTCTTTAATAACTTGTACATAAAGCGGATTTCTTCATGATTAGCTTCCGGAACACTTTGAAGTACAGCTTCACAATCTGAAATGATTGACTCTTTATCAATTTTAGTATTGAAAACATATTTAGGACCCAAGGAAAGGGCTTTATCTTCTAAAGCAGTAAAAACTCTGCCTGAGTGATTGGCGTAAGGGACAGGTTTAAAACTAGGGGGGAATCCAAATTTGAACCAGATTGTTTCAAATTAATTAAGTACTGAAGTTTCTTGGAGTGAATAACGGACCTCTCCTCCTTCTGTATATGCAGCAAACTAGCAATAATATACATCAACTTATTGAAAACATCCACAGGAGTACAACTAACCAAATCATTGTAAAGTTTAAACACTCTGCTTGATAAATTGTTAACATATGCAAATTTAACTCTGATATATAAGTTAAGAGATTGTCTTTCAAAACAAAGTTTCTTCTGTGGAAATCCTGTAAAGAAAAAACTGTCTTTAAATGACAGAAATTTCGGAATAACTTGAGCTCTTTTACAATTACGGAGAAAGGTAAGGTTTAAATACTCCCTTCCGAGACGCAAACGCTCCATCTTAAAACACTTAAACACATAATTACAGTCCATGATTTGACCCAGCATCGGTAGAATATCAATTTTAAAAATTGGGCGATTGCACCATGAAATATATTAAAAATTATGTATTTAAAATAAAATACACTATTTGCTAAAAGGTACACACATTAAAAATATACGTTAAAACATCAACGTTGATGAACACGAAACGTTGATCTTTTAATATACAGGGTGTCCGGTCTCAACGGTGTCCAATGGCTAATTCCTAAACCGTTAGTCATAGACATATAGTTCCAATTACAAAAACGTTTTAAATCAGGTAAAGAAACATTTTAAAAGCGATTTGGGTCAATAAAAACATTTCTTAAAAAATTACGAAATTTAAATTTTTATATAGTCCCCGGTCCTATAAGTTATATTTAGTAATTTTTTCCTATTACACTGACAAGTAAGACAAAAAAAGTCCCATTCATATGTCACGCTAAAATTGAGCGAGTTATAAAACTTTAAAAATGCATGACTTACGCCACTTTTCTACACTGAAAACAAATGAGTTCGGCTTGGCTTTAAGGGATCATATACCAAGTGTTTAAAGTATTCGAAGATCTTACTTCATGTGTATCTGCGCTTTGAAAAAAAAAAAAACCTACAAGTATTATGATTAAGTCTCAAATTGGCTAAAATAACATATGTTTTATTTTGTCAGGATTTGAGACTGTTTCTCTTATGATTTCTTTTAACAAAAATTATGTTATTTTTATAAGTTTTTATGTTACTTCAACAATCGTATGTATATTTTTCCAGTTCAAAATTTGTACTCGAACTTTAACCTACTTTTAAATATCCGATCGAGAATGCATTTTACATACTGCCCAAATCCGATAACAATCTAATATTATTAAGATATTCGGTGGTTACCATTTATGCTTATTTTACAGGATAACACAAAAAATTTCGGATAGATTTCTGCCAAGGAGTTTAAGAAAAAGTTTTAGATTAGATAATTCAAGGCTGCGATTGTTGAGTTTTTAAACTTTTATGTATTTTTTAGCACTGAATCTGAAAATTACCTTAATTTTTTACCATCATCCCAGGATATTTCGCAAATCATAAATTTTCAAATTTAAAGAATAACAAAAATCGAATACTATAAAGTAGAGGAGATGGTTGTGTTTTTTAACTTTTGATAATTGATTTTTACGCACTTTTTAGCACTGAATCTGAAAATGACCTTCATTTTTAACCATCACGTTAGAATTTTTTTGCAAATCGCAAATGTGTAAGTTAAAATATAGCGAAAATCTCATACTATAAAACATATGTAAAACATTTTTTATTTTATTTTATTTTATTTTATTTTATTTTATTTTATTAAAAAATTTATTTGATAGTTTTGCTTATCCTGAGATTCTTACAGCTAAACAGCTGAGTGGTCTGATGAGATGGGGGAAGAAATCCAATTTTAACAATGAACTTCTTAACTTTGAAATTTACAATTTGCGAAAAATCCTGATATGATAGTTAAAAATGAAGGTCAATTTCGGATTCAGCGGTACAGAATATATAAGAATCAATTATCATAAGCTAAAAAACATGACATAACCCAACTTTTGCAGGCTTGTGCAATCTAATAATATTTTAAAATACGTATCATTTTCTAAAGAATTGAGGCTGTTAATTTAGAATCATTTTATTTAACAAAAATTCTGTTTTTTCTTTCTTATTAAATGTTTATTACAAATTGTATATTTTCCATTAATATGCCAGAATGATTAAAGATTTCAAATGTATATTGCAATATTAATTTTACTCCCCAAAATTTTTTATATCTGACGAAATTATATTTCGACTAAATTTGTGAATGACCCCCAATTTGCAGCAAAAAGTATGCTCCAACTTTAAACAGCTATTACTCGGTCAATTTTAATCGTAGAATAACGGGACTTTTTTTGTATTACTTGTCAGTGTAAAAGGAAAATTTCACTAAATATAACTTATAGGACCGGGGGACCGTATAAAAATTTAAATTTCGTATTTTTTTAAGAAATGTTTTTATTGACCCAAATTGCTTTTAAAATATTTCTTTACCTGATTTCAAACATTTTTGTAATTGGAACTATATGTCTATGACTAACGGTTTAGGAATTAGCCATTGGACACCGTTGAGACCGGACACCCTGTATATTTTTAATGTGTGTACCTTTTAGAAAATAGTGTATTTTATTTTAAATACATAATTTTTAATATATTTCATGGTGCAATCGTCCAATCTTTAAAAAAGATATCATCTCGATGAAATTCCTCCTCGTTCAATTACTTGCAGATGTTTTACAATAGACAATTTATGTGATTATAAATTTAAAAATGAAAAATATTTCATGTACCTAAACACAGTTTTTTCTTACTAAAACTACCAGAATAAATTTATTTACCTACCCATTATCTTATAGTTCGTTACTCGGTTGCCAGTTTGGCCACAATTTTTATTTCAAAATTTCACATTCATACCGACAAGTTTGAAAGAAGAAGCTGTACTTTATGTAATCACAAAATTTCTGTCATTAAATAAAGCACAAAATACTATTTTTAATTTCTGGCACGAATTCGGATTTTTTAAATAAAAGTGGGGGCCAAACTAGAAATCCTGGTTGGTTATTTCTAAAGGATTAATCCGATTTTTAAATAGTTAAAAAATGTATGGATGTTGAATAATTTATAAATGTTAAAATATTTAAACTGAATACTTTAAAGAGTATATCACTTTTATCCCTAAATGAATCCCTAAATAAATACTCAAGTCCCTTATTCTTAAAACTTGAAACATATTTAAATGTAATGTAAGTAAAATATCCAACAGTATATTTTTTTTATAAAAAGACAATTGGGAAAAATAAATATTAAAAAAAATCTATTAAAATCCTGAATTATAAAGTAATTCAACTATCTTGGGGACAGTAGTGGCATTGATTACCAAATCAATTTATAAAATAATGTTTTTAAAGAAACATATTGTCTATAGTTTATGCCCGAATATTGTTGTTTATTACTCACTACCCTATGCCTTATCTATTTCTAAAAAAAGTAAATAAATAAATAAAATAAAATATATAAATAAATAAATGTTTCATTTTACTTTCATTTTTCACTAAATCCGAGAGGGAGATTGCCCATATATTGGAGGATCGGCCATATATATATACTAGCAGGTATGGCCGAGCTAAGCTCGGTCAAAATTAGCCTTGTGTTCAATTCGATATTTCATTCTCACTGTATAATTCTTGCTGTTTAGATAAAATTGGTATGATCCTAAGCCATAGAGACCCACTAATCGAAATTTTTCGAACACACGACCTAAACAATGCTCTTCTGAAAACCGAAAACGATAGAAAACAAAATTTAGTTAAAATCGCTGAAGTCATTTTATAGATAAAATTAGTACTCACGGTAACCCAAAAAGGACATACTAATCTAAATTTATCGAACATCTGACATATCCCACTGGTCTTTTATTGCTAGGAAACGGTGTAATAAGAAATTTTGTCAAAATCGTTTGAGCTATTTTTTAGATAGCATGAGCTAAACCTTGGCCCATTTGACCCAAAATGACCCACTAATCGATTTTTTTTCGTACATGTGACTTAGTCCAATAGTGATCTCATGCCCGGAAACGGTATATTGCAAAATTTTGTCGAAATGTTTTAGGCCTATTTTGGATTCAATTAGTTTGACCCTGACCCATTGTGACCCAAAATGACACACTAATCAAACTTTCTTGAAAATGCGATCAAGCCCAATGCTATTCTCGCGCCCGAAAACGATAGAATACAAAATTCCGTCAAAATCGTTAGAGCCGTGTTCTAGATAAACTTTGCTGGACCCACAGTGACCCAAAAATGACCCACTAATCTAATTTTCTCTAATGTATGACTTATCCCATTAGTCTTCTCGTAATCGAAAACGACAAAATACAAAATTTAGTCAAAATCATTAGAGCCGTTTTTTAGATAAAATTAGCTTGACCCATAGTGACCCAAAATGACCCACTAATTGAAATTTCTCGAACAAGTGACCTAGCCAAATAGTTTTCTCGTGCCGAAAAACGATTGGATGTAAAATTTAGTCAAAATCGATTGAGCCGTTTTTTAGATATAATTAGCTTAACCTTGACCCATTATGACCCAAAATGACCCACTAATCGAATTTTCTCGAACACGTGACCTAGCCCAATGGTCTTATCATGCCTGAAAATGGTAAAATGCAAAATTTCGCCAAAATCGTTAGAGCCGTTTTTAAGATAAAATTTACTTACACACACACATACATACACACACAATTTTTGCTCGCATTATGGTATAAGATTACAAAATTTAAAATCTTTTTTGCCAAGGTTCATATTATCCTATATAAATTTTCCTTTTAATAATATTCCATATGTTATAAAGGCTAATTAAAGTAGAAACCTATTCTTAAACTAATCTATCAATCTCCATATGTATTATTTAAATCCCTATTAAAATTCGCTATTATTTCCCGGCACATCAAACCCCTCTAAATTCTTTATTTAATTGCTAAAATGTCATAAGCCCTAAATTATCCCGTTCTAAAAACCTATTTATTTAAAATCATTCTTTTATTAAAATATCAAAGTGTCTATTATAATATTTCAATGCTTTAATATTTTAGTTTTATTCCACATCAATAAGTTCATTTTTTTTCTATTAAAATTATCGTCTGACAATCTAAAATCTATTTTTAGCCAGCACTCCCGAGTTTAGAGCATATTTTTTATTTAAACATTGTGTGTCTGATTTCGAGGTTTTGGAGTGTTCTAGAAGAAAGTTTTCGCATTACGGAAACTGAATCACCTCAAGATAATTCCACCGGAACAGTTAATAAGTCCCTCTCAAAGCGGTTATGATTGGAGAAGAGAAGTCAGCTGACCTTGATTGTCGCTTTGCGCCAGAGTAAGTTAAATACATACGTGCAGCCAGATACGGGAGAATAAAATTTTGGGAGTCGATTTTGAGATGGAATAAGATACGAAACTGTTTTCCAGACTTAGAAGTTTATTCGAAGCTTATTTTTTTCTGAAACTCCGGCTACCACCTAGAATTGATTAAGTAATCATTTTATCATAGATTACATTGAGCATTTCTCCCGTTGAGTGTTCCTGAATATGTAAATAAAGCTTGAAAATATCTCATTCGACTGCTTCTTTTCTGGAATTCCTCTATTTTCTCCTTGACATAACCATCCGGCCAAACGCCTGTGCGACAGTATTCGGAAACCCAAATCAAAAACTATTTTCGCCAGCTGCCTTTTTAAGCTCCAAAGTGTCACTACATCACATATATATAGTAAATATAATAAAAAAGAAATCACAAGTGGAAAAATAAATGGAAAAGTTAATTCAAAAAATGAACACGGAGAAATAGAAATTTAAAAATAAGAAACTATGAATAGCTTATGGTTTCGTCAGAAGAGCTACATAAGAATAACTCATAGTAAAGATATGTTATTTCGTCAAATATTGTCGGCACTGGGCCTAAAATTAAAAATCACAATATTTCCCAGCAAAGAGGGAATTGCTGGCCAGCAGCAAGATAGGTGCTCTCAATGATGGAGAAGTGCTGGCTAATGGTATACCACTGCATGACCACTCCTAGACAGCTTCAGTCAACTTTGCTGTTGGAAATCATGAGATAAAATTCTGGTGGGCTTCCGTTTTGTCTCCTGCGCTGGCCCACCACTACATGGAAGTGCACGAACTTCTGCAGTATTATTGC
Source organism: Maratus speciosus (assembly GCA_963932465.1). Classification (NCBI taxonomy): domain Eukaryota; kingdom Metazoa; phylum Arthropoda; class Arachnida; order Araneae; family Salticidae; genus Maratus; species Maratus speciosus. The sequence goes on from OZ010787.1 coordinate 327,953,311, forward strand.
TGGGAACCCTTACGCTAGGTGGCGTTGCGAATATCAAAGACATTGCGTATTTAAACACAAATCTTAAATGAATATCTTAACACAATTTAAGCTGTGAAGCTAATTTTTTTTAACTGTAAATAATATTGCACCACTGCCACCAACAAAATAAATAAGTAAATTAATAAATAAATAATTTATTTCAAAACACTTTTTTTTTCCTTAAATCTGGTTTTACTAAGTTACAAAGGATTTCGGTTTACATAATTTACACAGTTCAGAATCAATCATATAAAAAAGGCGTATAAAATATATAGGATTTCTATACAATAGAATAATTTATATACCAGTTTAATGATTGGGACGTAAATCACAAAATAAACAAACTTGAAATAGTGTAGTCAGAGCTTGAAAGTACTCGTTCATGTCCCATCACGAAAACCAAACAGCATCGAGCGCGGTTAGTACTTGGGAGGGTGACCACATGGAAACCGCTGAAAGTTCAAATATTTCTATAGCTCTTGGTGAAACTAGCTTATAGAAAAAAGAGCCATAATACTTTATTTTTTATAGAATTCTATAAGAAATTTTTGTAAGGGAAAGTGCTGGGCCAGCAAAGGAATAGCACTGGGATAGGTGCTAGCACTACATGAAAAATGCCGGATTGAAGTAATGTGCTGGCATATTAATGCTGGCCTGCTGTTGGCCATCACTGATGGGCCAGCTGCATTCCGCACGGACACTTTTTGACTGGTTTAAGTAATGGCACCATTGCACTTTACCGCTGATGGCAGTGCTGGCTGCCATCTTTTTTCCAGCTGATGGCCCACTGTTTCTTTCTTTGCTGGGTTTGCTCCTTATAACATATCGGAAAACCCCAAGGAAATCCGAAGAAATTAAGAGATAAAAAAAACTAAATTATAACATCTGATATAGATAGAAATATTAAAAAGGAATAGACACAAGTCAAAAGGAAACAAAATGTGGCGCGGATGAAGTAAGATTTTGAACCATGTGACAGCTCTAGGAATATCTATACCAGGGCAGGAACAGATGTCATAAGTTCCCCCCGGCCGCCATCTTGGAATTCTTCTTGGCGTGAAAACACCTTTTCCGCCAAGTAGTAAATGTCGCCAAGCACCGGTTTATACGCATGTTTGGCTTAACGAAAATAAAATGTAAATAATAAACAAAATTCGCTAAACTGGCAATCAGTAATCTTTGCATGAGCGCTTCGCGCACATTTACCGAAAAAAAAAACATCGCCGAATTCAGCATTTCTCGCGAGATAGCATTCTCAAAATTCAGCAGTTCTCGTCTTGTAGCAATCTCAAAATGTAAAAAACTCTTAAAGCAGCAAAATATACCTAAAAAACGAAACTCGCTAAAGTGGCAATCAGCAATAGTTGTATGAGAGCTTCGCGCTCATTTACCGAAAAAAAACATCACCGAATTCAGCATTTTTCGCGGTATAGCATTCTCAAAATTCAGCAGTTCTCGTTTTGTAGCAATCTCAAAATGTAAAAAACTCTTAAAGCAACAAAATATACATAAAATTATCAACATACCTTAACAGACATCTGCTTTCTTGAAACCTACAGCACAAAATATAATACCGGAGTCATTTTCCAAAATAGGCTTAATACGCATTGACACGCTATAAACAAACCTCCCTTTCTTGTCAAAATTTCCTCATATTTCTTAATTACTTCAGCAAGAGCGTTTAAACGGACTACAGAAACTATAGTCAATGAAATACATCCAATAAATTTAACAAAAATAAAAAGACAACCATAGAACCCGATATCAAAATCAAAATACATCCATAAAATCTAAGCTTCTCAGGGGTTGCCAGTACACGACACGTCACAACACATACGTCACACGGTGTTTCCATATCGAGTTTGTCATATCCGTAAGCACCGCCAACACGCCAACAAAAAATCGCCAAACAATTCAAAACAACAACGGCTGAGGGAACATACGGCATCTATGTCCCAGGGCAGACAGTGAATTAAAATAATAATAATAATAACAATAAGGTCTAATGCTTCCATCTAGCATTAAAAAGGAGAAATTCTTGTGCTGCCATCTAGCTGTAAAAAGGAAGAGCGATAAGCTAAAAAAAAAATTCGAGACAATAAATTTATTACTGTAAAATTAGAAATAAATTCATGTAGATATTAAGATTAAAGAATAATAATATGGTAATAAACAATAATTAATGTAATTAACACTTGTTTAAAAATGGACTGATAAATTTAGGTAACCTTAAAATGAATACTGAATAAATAAACGGTCAAGTGCGAGCATTACTCGCGCACAGAGGGTTCCGTAGAATAAATATATGAATTTGTAATTGTATTAAAAAAGTTGCTAAAAGAATACTAAGACTTTGTAAAAAACTATACAACGTAGGGTTGGGTATAACTGTATATATTAGAAAAGTGTAAATGGGTATACCATGAAAGTTCAAAGAGATATGGAACCTAAATAATATCAAATATAGCTATTCGTATAACTCTTTTTTTAATATTATCCTAATCTGTTTATGATGAACTTAATTCGGTACTGACAGTAAAAGCATTGCATAGTTAAACTTCATTTGGCATTTCATGAAACTAAATTCAGCGTAGTAATAACCTTTATTTCTACAGTGTAGCTAAAACAAAACCTTTGTTCAAAGTTTAAATTTGGCATTGTGCTAAGCGCGCTTCGAATTGAGGTCTCAAAGTTGCAAGGCCGCCTTGGTCAGTGCTGTTAAATTACTATTTGAAAAAGCCTAATACTCAAAGACATTTTAATTAATAAAGGAGGCATTTGGAAATTAACGAAAATAAAGATTTGGAAATTTACACCTCATTTTCTCAAAATGATGAATTCACTTACCATCTTTATCATCTGAGCTCGTCAGTATCATTAACATTATTTCATCACGCCATATTTACAATTTTGAAAATTATTTCACAATACACTAATTGGCAGCTTTGTCTTTGTAGCTTTAAGCGCATTCACTTTGCCCTTTTTTTTAATTATTTGTGTATTGAATATATATATATATATATATATATGTATATATATACATAATTGACCCTTTAAGCCCTGACCCATACAATTGTGTGGATGATGCTAAAGTAAAAGAAAAAGACTATTTCCTGTTTTTGTGAGATTTAAAACCAAATCTGCACATTAATATGAGTTAATTGGCTTCAGATGTTTTGATAAGACGCAACTAGGGGGCACCAACTACAGTACAGGGTTAGATTTTCTGCTTTTAAAAAGACTATATCATCTGACAGCAATAGACAAAAAGTATGTAGTGTCATAATTTCTTTTAAATATGATTTTTAGTGTTTGCTTAGATTTAATTTTTCTTTTCATATACTTTATTCATGATTTTAATTGATTTTGTCCTTGATCAATTTAATTAGGCTTTACAAAAGTTGAAAAACAAATGACCCACACAATTGTGTGGGTCATTCATTTACCATTTCCAAATTTTCAATTTCCAAATTTCCAAATATTCATTTACCGTTTCATTTACCATTTCCAAAATAGCTACAATTCCTAATGTATAAAATTTTTATTTTTAAGTGATTTTTTTTTATTTATGTTTTTAGCAATTTATTTTTTATTAATTGCATTTTTAAAGCGGATTAATTTTTAATTAATAGGTTTGTACTATTCATAATTTCTATTTAAAATGGATAGTATTAGATATATAATATGCACTGTAATGAACTGTATGTTTCTGCTCTGAATTATAGATACCATATATGATTTATAAGTTTTATATGAGTTATATGCATACCACGAGATAGATTTTTAAATTTGATAAATTCATTCCATTTTGTCGACATAGCAAGTAAATCACCAGCAATGAATAATAAATTATGGAAAGTTCAGCAAATGCTCGACAGATTCCGTAGTGTCAGCCTGAATTTACCAGGAGATCAGGGATATTTTTCCATAGATGAGTAGACGATTCCTTATTTTTAGGACGTGCCTCAGTAAAGCAGTATGTAAAAAAACAAACCACACCCTATGGTAACAGCATCATCTGGAATAGTTTTAAATTTTGTAGTATACCAATGGGAAATTACAGACCTGGTCCTCAAGTATCTAGGCTTAGGACCTGCTGTAGTCCTTCCCCTGGTTCAGACCTAGTTTTATGTACTTCGATCGGTATTTCAACAAAATACCGCCGCTGGAAAAACTAAAAAAAAAGGAATTTGAAGGATCAGGCACAATCCAAACGGAGTGAAGAGCATACCATTTGTCAACGGCTCTTATGAGGGGTGCGAGCATTGAGCACGTCTCAGAAAATGAAATTGTAGTAGTCTGTTCAAAAACAAAAATCGTTTCAAACAGTTTCATTGTGGCTGATGAGAATTATCTCAATAAACAACAACTTTTTTTGCTTAAACTTCTATTTTTAGATATTTGCACACATAATCCAAAACTACACAACTGTGCAGATTTAGTCCAAAAACGGCTGCATTAAGGCCGAACCCACACAATTGCGTGGGTCCTCCCTTGGCATAACCTGACATCGGGTATTTTTTAAAATATTTTTGTCAATCAAATACGATCCTATCGGTAAGGAGAAACCACCGAAACTTTCAATTTCTACCAAAAAAAAAAACCTCCCGGTCTTAAAGGGTTAAAATGAAATCACGCGTGTAAAAATAAATGTATAAGAAAATACAAAAATTAAACACAGGTAGATTGAGAATACAAAAGTAATAAACAATGAATGTGTTAGATTGAAAACTATAAAAGCCAACTAGAATTATACTGAAGTAATTGGAGATAAATAAATATATAATATATTTAGCGGGGGAAAATAAGGCTGTGGCATAGATATATATTTATGAAAAAGTCGATTAATTAAAAATTAAAAAATAAGGAACATAATATATAATAATGTTAGAAAGTAACACACGTGCGGATTTCGAATGAATATGATAGCAGTAATGCCACATAATCAACAAGATAAGAACAAATTGAAGATTAAATGGAATAATAATATAGAAAAAATCTGCAAATGCAGCTATGAATTCTTGTTTTAAGAGAATTAAAATGAACTTAGAAGAAAAGAAAAAGCTAAAAATAAGCTATAATGTAAAGTATGAAAGTATTGTTTTAAAAGTCATTTAATTCTTCATATAAATAAAATAAATCAAAAATATTCATTAAAATGTTATAAAGGCAATCAATAGGTATATTGGTAAATAGAATTTCAAAATCGAATACCTAATTTAATTCTTCATATAAATAAAGTAAATCAAAAATATTCATTAAAATGTTATAAAGGCAATCAATAGGTATATTGGGAAATAGATTTTCAAAGTCGAATACCTATTAATTAAAAGCAAGACAATTTTTCTGCCAATTATCATATAATTCCCGAAATAGTTCATTTTTTGCCGCCAACGATTGACTTGGACAACGATTGTTGAAAAATAATCATCACAAATATTAATGAGGAAGTTTGAATCTAAATCGTACCAAACTAAAACATCATACCTGAAGAAATCATGTACGAAACAAATGTAGTTTTAAATTCCAGAAATATATATATTTATTTTTAGCAATTTACAAAATATGTTCAATGTTTTCTCTCATCTGCAATGCAATGCTGAGCTCTTCCAATAATTCTTCTGCAAATATTTTGAAGTTCTTCGGCGCTAATATTTTTGCAAATATCGATTATCTTTTATTTAATGTCAACTGCATATTTTATCATCCATGTTCCCCTTTTCTCACAATATTTCGTAGATTAACGTTTTTAATTTGACATGTGGTCCCCATTCACAATGATCAATTTTCAATTAACAACTGATTCAGTTTTAAAGATTTTCAGTAAAAGGAAGAATTTTCTAACCGATTTGGTCTAGAAGAGTTGTGTGAATTTTTTAAAAGAATTAAATTTAAAATATTATTATTATTAATGTTTATAATATTATTATTTTACTTTTTAAAATTAATGTCATAACCTTAAGAATTGTTAACATATTCTTAATCACACCTTATTTTAAATACTTCTGCAGCTTGTATTGCCAACTTATGTCCAACAGATAAAAAAAAAAATTAAGCCGCGTTTCAATCTTTTTCAGACATCCTGTAAATTCAATGTTATTCTTGAAACATGTGTTTGTGAATACGCTTTACAAATTATTTGAAATAAGGTTTTTGATTAAATCTAAACATTAAGTTAATTCTTATATCAACAAATTATTTATTCAAAAAATATTTTAAAAAGAAAGATATTATTTTAAATTGCATTTCTTCTAGCAAAATAGTTTACAAAAATAACGCATTTTATTTTTATTGTTGGCGAAGAAAAGTCCAAAATATATTTTTTTACATTTGGCATTTATAATATCATTTGTATGGAATACAATTAATTCTTCTTCATAACTGAAATTAACAGTCGTTTGTTATTTAAAATACTGTTACTTACAACCAAAATAATTTATATGAGTTTGGAAGTATTATCTGCACAATATTATGCGTGAATTTTTTAAAATCCTTTTAAAGTAATACGTTACATTTCCCGTCATAAAATCTATTTAGCATTTTATCATTGTCAAAATATACTAACGTTGTTTGAACGAAAATCGGTTTTTTCTTTCGACACATGAATGAAACGCTTTACGACAGCTTAATCTTTTTTTTTTTTTTTTTTTTTTGTACCTACACTTTTTTTACTTTGTCTCAAAAGAAGTTATTATTTAAACAGATAAAATCTCGTCTGACTTTTAGAAGTGGAAGTGATGCTGTTGATAAAAAAAAAATGGAGGTTTCTAAGCGCTATAAATTAATCCCATTAACACACTCATTAACCATTAAGCAGAATATTATAGCGTTTATAATTAACAAAGCTCCAATACACTTTTCTAAATATTTAAATATTTTTTGTATTCGTCAAGCAAGTATTTTAAATTCAAAGCACATTTTTTTTTCCAAAAATGTCGAAATGGAAAACAAAGTTTTTTGGAAGGCAAAATCTCTTTTTAATGTAAGTCTTAATATGATTTATATATGTATTACTACATTACATCGCTAAATTGGAGTTTCTGTCATTTTGTTGTTCAAATTTGTTAGCTAGTTTTTAATTTAAAATATTAAATACATAAATTAATTAATTTCAATCTAGAGATTTGGTCAGATTTTGTTGGGGGAACTTCTTTGTCGCATTTTGATTTCAAAGGTTATATGTATGGGTCATTTCAATTTTACACGCAGATTTCCACTTTTACAGAAGTAATTATTTTTTCATTAAATTTTGTTCACAATAATTGCATTTTGTAGTTGTATCAGGCTTAAAGTGTAGCAAATAACCGAAGGCCACACTTAATATTATTTATTTAAGATAGAAGACCTGTTGAAAGATTCCAAGGTGAACAAATTTTTACGCTGTTACCGGGCACAAAAGTGCAATTATCATACTTAAAAAACAAGCAGAAAACAATTTTCTTTACCACTGTATTTAATAGATGTCTTCAGCCACGTTAATGCAGCAAATTAGCTAAAATATGTTTAAAGAGAATGAATAAAAGAAGGACCATGCAACCTCTGTTACCAAATTACCAAATTTTAACCTTTAACTGATGTTACCGGTCTATACACCGCTGCTTTTTAAGTGCGTTCATAATTATATAAATGCGTAGCACCTACAGTCGTCGTCTGTCTGTCCATTCGTCCGTCCGCATATAACAGCGCAAAAACTAGCCAAATGAATCGTTTGAAATTTAAAATATGTAATTGTTGCATAATTTTGTCGAGTCATTTCAAATTTTATGAAAATCGGATGTATAGTTTAATTACAGGGACAGTCAAAAATTTTCCGATACATTACGGCCAATGGAAAAAAAAAATATTTCAAGCGCATTTTAATTATGTTATAGCCTTTCGAACAGAATGAAATTGATATGCACTTATGAAATGCACTAAAATATACATTCAGTACAATATGCAATGCAAAAAATATTTATAAAACTAGTTATAGTACGAACGCACCTCATTCGCCACGTTTGACCTACAATTTCCAACTTCTTTCAATTTTTATAGTTTAACTTGTAACTTTCAGTTTAACTACAAGCACTACCAAAATTATGCTTCGTTTGGAACTTTAGTACTATCACCAGAGACTTTTGAATAGGTGAATTTTAATTATAATAGTCCTATACAAGAACACCATCCTATGAGTTAATCACGCCTTTTATTTATCTTTCGATAGAGCGGTCTGACAGACCGCTTCACAGTAGTTATGTGACAATTTCTGTCACATCAGTTAAAGGTTAAAGTTTAAACTTTTTTAAACTATTTTAAAAATTACGCTGGATCAAAATACGTATTTAGTGATTCTGTGGCCAATTATTGAGTAAATAAATCTATTGATAGTTTTCAAAATAGAAAAATTTCAGAAACTAACTACTACTTGTAACAGAGGTTACACGGGGTAATAGAAATTACAAAAAAGTAACAGAAAAGTTACCAAAACAAACTTAATTTAGTGGTTTTGTTCTCCTCATATGTTAGAAAGGAAGTTTATAATTTATTGCACCAACATTTTTTTAAAATAAATAAATAAATAGCTAATTTTAAAGAATAAAATCTGTAATCTATGTTATTTAGTAACAAAGGTTACCTTGTGTAACCTCTGTTACCAAACCAAACTAAAATTACCAAATCAACTTAATTTAGTGATTTTGTTATCCTAATATCTTAGGAATGATGTTATAAATGTACTACACCAAAAGTTTTCTTAATTGAATGAATTCATAACTAATTTTGAAGATTAACATCTGTATCTGGTATCAGAGGTTACATTCAGAAGTTTAAAAAATATATATTCTGAGAATACATTTTATTTGGTTTACCTATCAGTCTAATTATTTGAAAGTGCTACCAAATAGGAATTGATTTTACTTATACTCATTCCAAAATCACAACATAAAGGTTCTGAATAATTGGTAACAGAGGTTACACAGAGAAAATACACCTTCACGATAAAAATACAAATTTTTCCACTATAACATCTGATATTTATTACAAATATTCAAAATAATTATTGTCACTACTTGCTTACTTATAAACATCACATCATTTGTGCTATGTAGTACACTTTTTTGACATGAATAGAAATAAATTATATATAGTAACAGAGATTACATAACACATATTTTAAAACCCTCTGATACCCACTTTTTAATAAAAAAGTATAACAAAACATAGATCTGAAGAATTAATTTATATGATATTTTAATTATTATAGTATGTATGTGTTATAGTAAAAATAAAAATGCTTGTACATGAAAATAAAAATGATTTAGTTTTAAATAAACAATATCTTTCAAGGAAACTTCACCTTGGGACTGGCCAAAAAGTAGGTGATGAATTTTTAAATATTATTTTTTGCTTATTAAATAAAGTCTTAAACATACTTAACGTATTTTTTTAAAGAGTAAATAAGTTATAGTAAAAGTGGTAATAACAGTGAGTAAAAACACTAAATACTTTTCAAGTACAAAATTCTTTATTTTCCGGACATGAAATCTGCGTGTAAAATTAAAACGACCCATATATATACAGTCGAATCTCGATTTAACGTACTTTGATTTAACGAATATTTTTTCTGTCCCGACAAAAAGGGTGCTAAAATGCTCTGATTTAACGAATTTTTAGCTTTGATTTAACGAACAACAATTGCTGAAAAAAATTCGCATTCGCACATAAAACTAAAACTTTGAATTTTTCGCACATAAAATTTGGAATCTTTCACACTCTAATCCAAGTGTTGCATTTTTTTTCTCATTTCTGGTGGATTCAAAAGAAAATCTTTCCCACTTTTCAAATAGAAACATGACAAACAGCACAGATAAGGAGGGTCGTAATATGACTGTTGGACCGCTAACTTTTCACGAATCAGTTGAACTTGATGACCGGGACTTCAAGTGCAAACTACATTTTCGGAGAAATGTTATTTTTGGGTGTTGCAATCTCAGACAAAAGATACTACTAGACACCGAATTCTATTGTTCTTTCGGCCGAAAGTTGAATCCAACATCTCTGCGCTTTCATCGCCAAAAGGGTATCATTTTTTGGCTGTGTTCCCTTTATAGGCAACTTTCACAGCGGTGAACTCAATAGAAGTGCCTACGCAATAAAGCTTCGCGGAGTCCGGTGAGAAAATCCCATGAGATTTTTGAGGGAGAAACACCGGTTTAGCGCGTTACCTCTGCCCACGTTGTGCATTCGTTGTGCATTGCGCGTGCTTACACTGCTTTGAGTGTTCTTTGCTTGACTGATCTGTACTGTGCGAGGATGGCCATCGAATCCAGAAAACGCAAAAGGTTTTCAATTAGTGAAAAAATGTGTTTATTAAAAGAGATAGATAAGAACGTTGGAAGTCAGAAGCTTCAAAAAGAAAACCTGTGAAAACCAGTTCTTTTCCTGTCGTGAAAGAACAGCTTATGTCTTGGTTTTCTGAAGCTAGTGGAAGAAACACAGCTATAAGTGGACCTCTTCTTCAAGAAAAAGCTCAGAAAATTGCATCTGAGCTTGGAGAAACGAAGTTCAAGGCTTCAAGATGTTGGCTAGACAACCTAAAGAAGAGGAATAACATTGTTTATAAAAATTATGAGCGGAGAAAAGTGCGGACTTAGAAACTGTAGAAAAATTTGAAAACAAACTTCACCAGAACTCATCAAAGATCCCTTATGACATATTTAATGCGGACAAAACTGGTCTGTTCTACAATTTGCAGCCAGATAACACCCTTTGTTATCAAAAAGAAAAGTGCCATGGAGGGACGAAAAGTAAGCTTCGAAAAACTGTTCTTTTAGCTGCGAATTCTGATGGATCTGAAAAGTTGCCTCCCTATGTAATAGGAAAATCAGCCAATCCAAGATGTTTCAGAAATGTAAAATCGTTTCCGACAAAATATAGTGCTAATAAGAAATCATGGATAAACGCAACATTGTTTGCCAAGGGGTTAAAAGATTTAGACAGAAAGATGAGAAGTGAAAAATGAAAAATCATTATTTTCATTGATCAATGCCCAGCACATCCTTCGGGTTACGAATTTTCAATTGTGAAAGTGGAATTCTTCCCAGCAAATTGCACATGTGAGCTACAACCCATGGATTTGGGTATCATAAGGTCCTTTAAGGTGCAGTACCGAAAACTCCTTGTTCGAAAAATTCTTGTCAACATGGAAGTAAACTCCCAGAAAAAGGAGTAAATTTTTGAAACATCCTCGAAGCGATGAGCTTCGGAAGACAAGAATGGAATTCGATGGCAGAAACTACTTTTGTTTTGTAAACTGTTTTAAAGCAGCAGGATTTAATTGCTAAGGTTTCCTGCCAAATGTTCCAAACGAAGAAAATGCGTATGAAGGCAACGATGAGGAAACAGTTATTGATAGCGATGGGCTGGAATGAGGAGATGGCCAAACGCCTGGATGGGAAGATGTTTCTAGTAATGTAAATTTTACAGAATATGTGTCTTGTGATGTATAGCAAAGTACCTGCGATAGTGAACAGAAAGAGAATGAAGAATCTGAAAGCAGTAAAGATGACGAAGAAACGGAAATTGAATTAAAAAAGCTGACATTCCAAGAGGCAGTTTGCATCTTGAACACTTTAAAAAATTATATTTTTATCTCACGAGGTTGATGATGTTGTTCTTACAAAGTTAGAAAATATTGACAAAGAGCTTTGGAAACTCAAAACAAAGAACCCAAAACAAAGCACTATCAAGGATTTTTTTTTCAAAGTGCCAATAAGTATGTAATGTATGTATTATGTATAAAATTTTAAAAGCAAATAATATTAAAGAACTTAGATAATTTGATCTCCTAACGTATAACTTATAATTTTTAAGCTCGTAGTGAACAATAATCATTCTTTTTTTCATATCTGCATATTTAAGGGTATTTTGCATTGATATTTTTATACCATACTCTTTACAAAAATGGATATTCGATTTAACGAACGGATTTGTGGGTCCCAATCAATTCGTTAAATCGAGGTTCGACTGTATATATTACCGTCCAAACCCGATTTCAGGCCAAACTAGTTTATCCTAATGCATGTAGGATAAAGTAGTTTTTCCTAGACCAAACTAGTTTGGCCTAACGAACTTAGGATAAACTAGTTTGGCCTGCTATTCACTGCTCTGAACTAGTTTAGCCTATGCCAATCGCGTTTATCCTAGGCAATAAATTTGGTATCTTTTTATTGATCCAAACAATTTGTTTTTGGGCACCTGCTTGGCAAGTTGGTGAAAGAAAGAAAGCGCTGTTAATTCTCCCACCAATCGTCGTAGATCGATGTTTTCGACAGACAGTGAACATTTCAAAGGAGATGTAAATAATAGATTTTTTAATATAAAAAATAACATCAAGGATTTAAGTAAATTTCAAACATGAAAGAATTTTATACTTTAAAATTCGTGTGCTTGGAATGGGAAAAGGAATAAAATATCGGAAAGGGAGCGACCGACGATTGCTCTTTCATTTATTGTAACATCAAGGTAATAAATATTGCAGATTTTTTTATGATTTTAAACTGTGTGCTGGAGGACCAAGCAATGTGGAGGGGGGAGGTTATCGTAAATTTTTGTTGAGGGAATAATTTAGAGGATTAATTAATTATTTTCGTATATCAAAGTAAAATATAGAACAACTAGGACAAAATAAAATAAATAGGGCAAAAAAAAATTTTAATGGAACTTTAAAATTTTAAAGATTTTCAATTTCATGTGCTGTGAGAGGGGGTGGTTAGAATATTTATTGAATTAAAATTAAAATGATTGTTAAATGTGTAACGTTATTAAAATCCTATCGTAATTCATTTAAATGCGCTCTTCAACTTCCACTTAATTTAATTGCAAATATTTCAACTGCGATTGGTTTAATTGCAGAAGGGGAGACCGGGACACATTCAAACTAGGTACACAGTGGACCACCAGCTAATACTTAATTTATTTTTTAATTTTTTAAAATTCTTTTCTAACTTAATAGACAGTATCACTTTGTTGATTATTTATGGCCTTTTGAGAACATGGTTAGCACTGAAAGTACCATTTTATCCTGACTAGTTGTTTTGAGCTTCTAAAAATAAAATTTTTCATCATCATACTTTTATTTTTTTTAGTAATTTTTAAAATAGTTATTTAACTGTAAAATAAAGTAAACAAAGAAAAATAACAATTTATTTAACATAGTAAGAAAAATTTTATTTTGTATTTACTACCTTTAAAAAAATTAAGTGTAGCCCTATTGATGATTATTCTATTTATTAAGATTCATGAGACGCAAACTGAATGGAAATAAGTTTACTTTTCCAGAAACTGTAGATGGATCTCTTATCGATGTCAGGAATATCATAATGTTGCTCACAGAACAAAAATATATGAGGAAAATTCCAGGCTCATTCTTACTCATAAGTATTTTTAAATTTCATTTGCAAATTTTAATGTGCAATGATTTTTTTTCTTTACTGAATTAATAACTTCACTTTATTTTCAATCATTCCTGTATCTTAATCTGTTATTATTTTCAAAAAATATACATTATTTGTTCGTATGTGTGTGGGTATTTATATCTTTTGTTTTAAAATGTCACTTGCAAAATTGTATTATTTTTTTGGCCATAAGAGGAAATAAAAAAGATTTAGATTGATAAAAAATTGATTTATATATTGTATTCAGATAACACCTAATAGCGGTCCACTGTGCCCCGCCTTTGGGGTACACTGATCTACTTTATGAGTGTATAAAAGTATATTTAATTTCAAACATTCATTGTAGGAAAGTTTAAACTGCAAAAGTGGTCCACTGTGACTCAGTCTCCCATATACAACTAAATCATATGATTCACTATTCAACTTAATTGCAATTGAATTAGATTTAAATTAAATTAGTTGGAATTTGTAATTACCATTTTAAACGCAATTAAATAAAATGCACTTATTTCTTTTAAATAAATTTATTATTTGAGTAAAAACATAACATAACGTGAAATTTTAACATAATGTGGCATTTTTTAAAGCTCATAATGCTCCATAGTATTTTCAAAGCTAATATTAACACTATGTAACATATTTTATAACTACTTTTAATAAAATATTTTCTATATAAATATCGAAATATATATAAAGCTCATAGTACTTTGAAAACTGATATTTACCGTATGGAACATATTTTGTAACTAACAAATGCGGCGAAATGCGAAGATAGGGGACAATGTCTCCACTCCGCCATCGGATAAAATATATTTGGTTGATGTCATTGGGTTTGATGTCATTGATGTCATTAGCATCAATACTACTTTGCACAACGTTGGCATCAGGGCGGTCACTGAGATAAATAACAACAGTACGCCAAATTGAACTGGCCTAAGATAAACTAGATTGGCATAGGATAAACTAGATTGGCCTAGGCTAAACTAGTTCAGACTAGTGAATTGCAGGCCAAACTAATTTATCCTATTTGCATTATAGGCCAAACTAGTTTGGCCTAGGAAAAACTGGTTTATCCTAAGCGCGTTAGGATAAACTACTTTCGCCTAGACTAAGCTAGTTTGACCGGTAGCATATATATTATTGAATCTGAAATTATTTCTATATTTTTATACTCAATGCCAACATAAATGTGTTTTTACCTGCTTTTATTAACTTAACTTATTTCATGTTTGTAAAAATGAAATTTTATAATCAACTTTTCACTCATTTCCTGGTGTGGTAGAGTTCTTTCATTAGATACAGTTTTGTATTAATGATGACGATACAATATTTTATTTTTACTGAACTTAATTATCGATGAATAATTTCATGTTATTTAACTCTGTCTTTTTGGAGAAATAAATAATAGAAGGGTTTAACAAAACATTGATTACAATAATAATTATTATTATGAAATAAGAAATACTAAGACGAAAATAAATAAAATAAAGGTAAATTTAAAAAAAAACGCTTTTATTAGTGCAGTAAAAGTATAATAATGTTAGAAAGTAACATACGTGCGGATTTCGAATGAATATGATAGCAGTAAAATACGAAAATTGGGAAATTAAAAGAAAAATCGTAAAAATGTGAGGCACTGACAGAAATATTCTAATTTTATTAGAATTTTAACCACATTTATAATATATTTTAATTTTTAATGAATGTTTAGAATATTTTTATTATAATTTCTTTTGTGAACTTTTTCTCTATTGTATTATTTTCAATGCCTCATGTTTTTAGGATTTTTCTTTTGACCTCCAGATTTTTAATTAAAAATATATTTTCTACTTCTAACAAGGAAGGTCTCCATAAGCACATACTTCCAAGTTTAAAAAAAAAAATGGAATATTCTTCTACTGTGGTTATATCTGCTTATAAAATTTGTTTTTGCGGAATCCCATTTATACGAAAGTAAATAATAATAATAATAATAATAATAATAATGAAAATTTCGTTATCTGGTGATATATCGCTGATTGACTATACAATGAAATTAAAAAAAATTACTGTTTTGTGATCATTGATATTCCATTCCACGGTTTTTAGTTGAGTAAATCATACACAAGAAATATTTCTACTCGATACGCTGAACTATTTATATAGCCATTACTTTTTTTTAAAATCCAGATAACAATTTAATTTTCAAATTGAAAAATAACTTCCAAAGTGTTTACTTGATTACACATTAAATAATTTCTTTGCATCTTGCGAAATAAAATATATTAGGGGAAAGTAAAGAATGACGCTCAGAAGGATAATCCCGCTCACCCAATATCTGTAAACAGAATAGAATTGAAAACCTGCGATCGGTACCGCCACCTAGCGAACTTCATCGTAAGTTCCCAGTAAGGATATAGGGACTGTCGGAAGGGAAGTATTTTTGTGTCCTCACATTATTAGTTTGCAGTTGTTTTATTATAAAATTCTATAACATCTAACTTGAAGGTAAGTGTACACTCTTATTTTCAAATATTAATTTATTCATTATGTCTACAAAATATATACATTTAGCTGTACTTTCATGCTTTTATTTATTTTTGTAGTACGTTGTTACGTCAATTACGATGCATTAAACCCCAACATGGCGGTAACGGGTAATGGCGCTCGCATGGAATTTCAGAAGTGTTGCCAGTGGACAACTTTTTTAAAATTCAAATTTATTGACAACACCACATTTTTGAAATGCTAAAATTCCCCTGTTTTCGCCTTAATTAATATGTCATTAAACAAGGAGAATTTTACGATTTCAAAAAAGTGGTGAAAATCAAAAAACCTAAATTTAAAAAAAAGTAGCCCACTATATGTGTAACACAATATGTGTGCCCAATATGTGTAAAGTGGTCTCAAAAAGTCTGCAGTGGTGTGAATAGCCCACACAACTACATATGTGACTTTTGTCTTACTTAAATGTTGTATTCAAACTCTGAGCGCAATTACCCTACCATGTCGGCCATTACCGCTCAATCGATGGTTATTAAATAAAACGATAAAAAAATTCCTTAAACTTTTATGCAAATTAGTTGACTGCAAACTGTTCCTTATACTTTGGAGTTCTTTCCCTTAAGTGAGCGCCATTCCCCTACTTTCCCCTAAAAGTTTTTCAATGATGAATTTAAATTTCAGGTGTTTTTCAAGGGTTTTAAGTGAGTTTATATAAAACACACTGTAAAAAAAAAAACGACATTTTTAGAGTACAAAGTACTGTTCATCTCGCGCACAACCTCGATCACAGTGAATGTGCTGTATCTTTCTTTGGCTTCCTGACTATATTAACATGGAAAATACAGTAGTTGCGTAAAATTAACAGCACAATGTGCTGGCAATTTGGACGCCAACAGTTTATGCTGCAAAAAAATGCGTCCAAATTGCCAGCACATTGTGGTGTTAATTTTACGCAACTACTGTATTTTCCATGTTAATAGAGTCAGGAAACCAAAGAAAGATACAGCACATTCACTGTGATCGAGTTTGTTCTGGCAAATCTACAGTGGGTTTTTTTACAGTGCATCCGGGTTTTTTGAAGTTGGGCAAAACTAAACAGCTCTGCCACTTGTATACATTCTCATTTAACCTCCAAGTACAAGAGAATAAACACAGATGACAGAACAACAGCAATGGGATAGATTTTTAAATCATAATCATAATGAATTGTAATAATAGAAACTCATATACAGTTAATCTCAGCTAACACGAGAAGCAATGAGATTATAAAATTCCTAGTGTTAACAATTAATCGTAATACCCATGACGAAAAAAAGGATAATAAAAATAATTAATTATTATAATCAGTTGCTCTAATTATCTCCGGTTTAAAATTAACAAAATACGTATTATTTAGTTACTATATAAATTTTAGTTTTCTTACCTTTGTTTGTACGCTTTTCTTTAAAACTGTAGGGCGAAAATCCCATACATGCAAATCAAAATTTCACATTAATATTTTATTTTTAAAAATATGTGAATTTTGATTTCTTCGTCAACATAGGCATTCATTTTTGAACGTTTTGTATCTCGACGTAAAACGCATAGCTATAATTTTCTTTAAATATACATAGTCAACTCCCTCTAATCCGCACAGCTTGGGACCAAAGGTTGTGCAGATTATAGAATTTTGCGGATTATAGATCATTACTCTGTTTACATTTTTTTCTACTGTAAATTAATTATTAATGCATAAATTAATTGGTAAAAAAGAAAGATATTGTAACGAATTGGGTTATTTAATTGAAAAAAGCATTTCATTTGAGGAAAAATTATTTAAAATTTTCTTTGACAATTGCTTTTGTCTGTTTCTATAATTATCAAACATAGTATCAATTGTGTTTGTTTTTGAGAACTTTTGACTTTTGGCCTAGTATTTTTTCTCGGAGAGTGAAGTCATTATTTCTTGTTCTGAAACAAAACTCTGTTTCTGAAGAAAATCCAGATATTTATAACCGATTACTACACCCTGGTCAAGAGTTACTTTTTCACTTTCATCATCAGGCTGTGTCAGAATAATCTGATTTCAGTATAGAGTTTAACAGAGTAGTACTTATAATGTCATCATCTGTGAAATTTTGTGTATTTGGAGCTTCCTCTTAGGGGAACATTCATTCAATTATATTTTCTGCATTCAAGAAATCATACACAATAGTTAGTGAATTTTTTTGCAAACATAAAAGATCTTCAGATTTCTGTTTTGTACTATCCAACCTTACGCCACCAATGTCAATATCACCATCACTGTCTAAATTCTGGCCACACAAAAAAAAATTCTCCTAATTTTTTACTTTTTTTTCCATTTGAAAAATAAAGTTTTACTTCATTGAAATGCAAAAATTTAGGGGGAAAAAACTGAATACTCGTTCTTCAAATAGACGCTGTTTTGAAATGCTCTCGCAAAGTTAATGGTAACCAAATTTTCAATGTTTACATCTGAAACAGTGTGCGGATTATAGAGTTACGGATTAGAGGGAGTTGACTTATATGTATATTTTTACTTTTTAAATAAATTAGACAAGTATTTTTAAATAAATTTAAAAAGTATCTTCTTAAATTTTTAAATAACTTGGAAGAGTATTTAAAAAGTAAAATAGAAATATATGTTTTCTAAATAAATGATAATGCTTTTTTTTTTAATAAATTGAAAAATTACGTTTTTTAATGTTAAATAAATCAAAAAAGTATATCAACTTTTAAGTAAATTGGAAAAGCATTTTTTTTTTTAATTTGAAAATAATTTAGAAAAGTATTTCTTTATTTTTTAAATTTCATTGAAATGAATATAATAAAAACTATATGCTATATTCAGGTTCATTATATTAAATCTCTAAGAGAAAGTTTAAGCTAGTTTATGAGTATTAAGAATTAGTTTACTAATACAAATTAATGTAAATTATAAAACATTTGATTACTATAAGATTAAACTCCTTTCATCGCTTATAAAAGCAATATGAATCAGGAGTACAAAAAAAGGTGAAAAAAAATGTAAGCATCCGAGAAATAGTGACAGAAACATGTAAACTGTTCAACGCGAGACTAAACGCACTCAGACAGCATTCATAAACTGGAAACTGGAACATAGAAAATTGGTTACACAGAAGCACAACTAACCATACTAATTTCAGTTTTGTCACGAAAACCAACGCGTTTTGTGTAGTGTTTATGATTGCGTCCATGAATAAAGATTTCTATTTTGTTCGTGATTATTTTATAAAATCACAAAATTATACTTAAAGTCAAAATATAACTTATGAATATAACTATAAAATCAAAAAACAACTTATCATAACTTGAAATATCCTGCCCCCCCCCTCCCCCCCCCCCCCCACACTAAAAAATAAAATCTCGGGAAAATGGCCATGCCTTTTATTCTAGAAATGTTTGAACCCACCCAACATTTCTCAAAAGTTCGCTCTACTGAATGTCTTAAAACGCCATTCAGAATTGTGGTTTGTTTTTAAGCTAATACTACATTAGTAATTTATTTTTTTTATAGAATTTTAACTACTGAAAAATCAAGCTACATTATAAAACATTACTTACTTTTCAGAAAAAGTTTGTTCTAAACTTTTATAACTTTCAGTGTTCCTTTAAGCAGTGTTGTTATTTATTCTTTCTTAATAGAATATTTTTCAAGAGGTGCTCTACAAGTTGCTTACTGTATAATATAGTGTGCATAGCATTTGTCATTCATTGACAAATACACACAAAAGGAATCGGTTACAGTACTGTTTGTCTATGAGCGATAATTGCTAAACAGTCTTTTCAGTTGTGGTACGCGTTTTCAATTTTTTTTTTTTCGCAAATTACTTGGTGTGTATAAATTTCATAGATCATATAGACGGCTTGCACATGACGTCCAATGTTCAGAAGAATCTGGCATCGCTTCATATGGCGCCCAAATATAAGGCGAATGTGGTGCTCTCCATTTGGCTTATTAGACTTATTAGCCTATAGACTATAATAATAAAAATGAGAAAAATCTTAATTAAACAGAAAGACAACACGTGCTTTTAACGGCAAACGGGGAGTTCTGACGTTCCGTGTGGGCTCCAGATGCAATACCAGATTAGAGTATCAGTCGTTGCTAATAGCAACGTGACGCCAATGCAAGCCGTCTATACAGGGATACAAAAAAGATTTCGAGTACATTTCCGTTTATTAGCGGAAATGGGTGAAAGGGAATTTTCAACTGTGTTAAGAGTTTTCGAATCGAATTAAATGTTATGTACTATACGCACAAATCTTTAGATCATATACAGAGCTTCACAAAATAATTTGAATACTTTTCAGATTATAGATGCTAATTATTGAAATTGGGTTGTTAAATGTGCTAGGGTTTTTCCAAATTGTTTACTTAAAAATCATCTTTCACGTCATTAAAAGGAAAAGTTTTGTTACAATATTCTGAATGTGTTGGAAAACGTTTCATAACCTATGCTTGATGCATGAGTTTTCTTTCTTGTTAAAATATCTCATCAAGAGATTAATAATTTTAACTTCTTTTTCTTTATGTACTCTTCTTAAAGGATGTCTCTTTCTTTTTTAGTTTACAAAATATTTCTAAAATATATACATAATT
Source organism: Maratus speciosus (assembly GCA_963932465.1). Taxonomy (NCBI): domain Eukaryota; kingdom Metazoa; phylum Arthropoda; class Arachnida; order Araneae; family Salticidae; genus Maratus; species Maratus speciosus. The sequence goes on from OZ010787.1 coordinate 327,973,873, forward strand.
TTATTTGAAGAGTTGATATCTTACTCCCGGTTCGTCAGGTTTTAACACATAAAATATTAAATTAGGCTTATATTTTCGAAATACTTTGTCGACTACGAAAGAAGCAGTCATTCTTTCAAAAACATGTACAGAAAAAAGAAATTATACTTATTAATTTTCCGAGAAGATTAAAAAAAAAGAATGCGTTCCATGTCCATAGGTTTAACATTAGCAAAGAAAATTTCATATCTCACTGGCCAATACCCTTAAAATGTATTTAGGCATCCCTCCTAGTATGTCCTATGGAAGTTACGTAAATATCCGATGATTATAAATATGTAATATTTTTTTTTTACTGCATTTACTTATCTTTAATATATCAAAGTTGCACTATTTAAATTCATTTTCTCAATTTGTGTTTTTTCAATATACCAGCATGATCGAAATGCTGAAACTTCAAAATATACTTTTCAATTTACTCGCTATTTTTTTATTTATTGTTATTATTTTTATTTTATTTTATTTTGTTTTATTTTATTTTATTTGGAGATCCTTAATTTCATAAAATTAGGGATAAGATTTTGCGTAATATAAATATTTCATATAAAAAAAAAATTAAGTAAATAGTCATTTTTACAATCCTAGTAACTTAGCGGTCAGCGCGTGGCGCTACCACGCTACTGGCCCACAGTTTAACTGCAGTTTGGCCAAGCGTCATTCAACCTTTCGATAAAATGAGTACCAAGCTTGCTTTGGAATTAAACACTGAGCGTCCCGAATTAGGGTGACTACCTGACCCGGACATATACTGCATAACACCTCAAGGCCCATGGTCAAGAAAACAGGACTAGGCACTGTAATAACTTTTTTTTTTTTTTTTTTTTTTTTTGTCTTTTAGGATAGGTTACCGTATATGAAAAATAAAATCTTTGTTTTATCTTTTACAGTTTTTGACTCCCTATAGTCTGTAGAATAAATTTCTAGAACGGTTGGGTGAAATTTGAAATTTTCAAGAAGTTATAGTCAATTGTAAGCGAGCGCGGACCGGCTGAAAAAAAAATATATATATGGGACCCGACAAGGCAAAGCTCCATGCATGGTGAATTCCTTGCTTCATATGGGTATAAATCCAGGAATTTCGGACTAACTGTAAGTTACAAAATATACCATCTAACTCTTTCTTTTATTTTTTTATTTTGTAAAACATTAAGCACATTTTTCTTAAAACGACATTTTTTAGCCAGCGTAAAGTAGCGTTTAAATGGATCTCAATCGACATTTTTCTTTCTAGAAATTAAAGATGATTTATTTTGTGGGGCTATGCACCTTTCATATGTAAAAGAAAAAAATGTTTAATATTTTTTAAATCACGTTGAAATTAGAGAAAAAAGAGCGTAAAATAACACTCTTTCAAACTTCTAACCTTTTACCAAATTTCCTTCAATTTTACTAAAAATAAATTCATCTCCCCCACCCACCCCCTGCCAAAAAAATCAATAAATCTTCTCTGAAATATTTTTATTATTTTTTTTCCCGATAACTTTGACAAGCTGAGGATGCTACGGCGCAGGATGATGCGCGCACACCATAGTCTTATGCAACTGGCAATATCTCCATTACTTATAATAACATTTTTTACAGTAAAAGCTATGAATAATAAATGAGCAAATTCAATTTTTGTGTTGCTTAATTTTTTCTATGAAAAAAAAAAATCGAAATTGACCTACTTTTCAGGACGGTGAACGGTACCCCCCTCCCCCCCCCCCCTCTTAAACTAATTCACTTGTTGGTAATCCGATTCTTAGCATTATAGAACACACTTGTAAGAAATGCATGCAAAAAAGATTTTTAAAAGTTCAAAATTATAGGAGAAACTTGGGTTTTAATTTTTTCAGTTTTTTTTTTTTATTTTACCACAAGAAATACATTTTTTGTTGATTAAATCATTTTTATTCGTAAAAGCATTTTATAATATGTCATAAATATATTATAAAACACTGAAATGAAAAAAAAATTCAAAGGGTGGCGGTTCCCTTTAAAATAGGAAAAAAATATGACCAGAATATTTTATTAAAATGCAACACAATTTATCCTTCATATCCGCAAGTTTCACTCAAGATCTGGATTTTTCGCATTCTAAAAATAGGAACTGCTTAGCTTACGAAATCTTTCAACCTGTCGTTTGGATATGTTAAAACCGAAAATCCTTCTTTTTTCAGCAATCCGAAAACTTGGCAGATATTAAACCATTTTAACATGAAAGTTTTGACAAACTCTGATCCAGGTTTATTCTATTTAATTTTTTTTTCCGTTGCAGTCGTACTATTTAGTGTTTCTTTTTTTATTCTCGCTATTAGTATTTTGTAAATCGTATTCCTTAATATGAGTTGTGTGTGTGTGTGGTGGGGAGAGGGGGCGGGTGTCAGTCATTTAATTTTTTCCTCTTCATTAGAAAAGAGGGATTTTATTAAGCATCAACTGATCTTGGATACTGTGGATAAATAATTACTGGAGAAATAATTTCAGGGAGGACTTTTGCAGAGAAAATGACTCAAAAATTTTCCCCATACACGGAAAACCACGGTAAACATCGCTAATAAAGAACCATTTAATTTCGATTCTGAGTTTGTCATCTTGTAAATGAAACTCATTGACCTTTCCAATTTTATCACGGCTTAATTTTTTTAAGTTTCATATTAATTTTTACTATTTGATTTGATTTTTGAATCCACCGTACACTCTAAATAAAAAAGAGTGACTATTCACTCCGGAGGAGTGAATAGTCACTCTATCGCAGAGTCAAAATATGCCCAACAAAAGTGAAATTTTTGACTCTCTGAAAGAGTGAATAGTCACTCCTGGGAAGTGAATATTCACTATAAACAGGGGTGGATAATCACTCTTTCGGAGGAGTGACTATTCACTCTTGCTAAAGGAGTGCGGTTTTTCACCCCTGGTAGGAGTGAATAGTCACTTTTTCATAGGAGGTAATGTTCATTTTTTATGTAGTCATTTCTTTTTTTATTTTACTTTTATGGGCATTTTAAAAGAATCGCATCTTTTACAGCATGCAATGAAAATAGATACAACCTTGGTAAAGATTGAAATAAAATACTTTATTAGCAATATTTATTCATAGTTTGTAACACTAGTTGAACTTTTAAGGAAAAAATCAGTTAAAGTTACATATGAATTTAAATTAGATTACTGACAGAAATAAACTAATATATTTTATTCCAATCTTATCCTTTGTGTTTGCTTTTATTGCATGCCTTATAAAAATATTACTTTTAAAGTTTTATAAATAACTTTTTAATAGGTGGATGTTATATGTTTAGCAATGTTCGATTTCATTTTAATTTTTGTTTTAAATATAAATTTCTTTTTACAGTATTTTTTTCCGTGAATTGTTGCTATTTTTGCAAAGTCCTATTGTTCTAAAATATTTTTCATTTTTTCACATAAAAACAATGCTTATAAACTTACATCTTTTTTTTTAAAATGAGTTCTAAGCATGATTTAAACATTAAGAATGTGTGTATTTTTTTTATCCGCTGTGATTTGCTTTTGTTTTATTTAATATGAGCATGTAGTCTAATTTTTAAGTTCTCTGGAATATGTATATATTTTTCTTTTAAACATATTCCTTAACTTAATCATGATTTCTAATTTTCGCCCATTATTGCTGAAAACAATACTGATTAATGAAACAAAAAGTAAGCCATATTTAATTTAAATTTTTTATTCCCGTAGATATTGTATTTTGGAATATGAACAAAATAGATTTGATATGTTTTATAGGAAAAGATTGACCTAGGAAATAGAAAAAAATAAATATAAAAATAAACACATTACATTTATCTGTATCTGTATGAATTTTAATAAAAATAAAGTAAATGACTGCATATGAATGACTGCATCGTTCTTATTGTTTGAAAAACCTTTTAATGTAAAAAAGTAGTTATTAATCTCTTTAAAAAAATATTCAGATTATGTAAGAAAATACGAACTGTTTAAAAAATATACTAAAGCTGTCTTATCGATAAACTTCAAAACAGTCATAAAAAACATTTTATTTCAATGCTTAAATATCATGTTTTATTTCTTTCTGCCAAAAATTACGTGCATCAAAAACGTAGAAAATGCGTTTAAATTGAAGGAAATTTAATAATTTATGCAGAATGTCTATAATTAATTTATTTTGTACTACTCAGTCTCGAAATTTTAAAATCATAAACCGCAGAAAAAGCTTACATATAGTTTTAAAAAAAATAATGTACCATCTAGAGACGGCCGATTTTCATTCACGGCACTCGGGCCGGGCCGGGCCAACTTATTTTTTCTGTACAGAACCGGGGCTGGTTTCATTGCTAGTCTTCACGGCCCAAAATTTTCAGTCGTAGTTTTGACACAGCCCGTAAGAAAATTATTCTCTCCGCGTGGCCTGGTCCATTCAAACGTCAGTTAATTTAGGCCTGGCCCAAAATTTCTTGCAAAAAATACATACATTTTTAAATCGCCATTTCTCTACTCTTAAGCATATTTTTTTTTTTTTTTTTTTTTTTTTTTTTTTTTTTTTTTTTTAAGAATAGTAGTTTTCTACGCTTATTAAAATATAACTAAATTAAAATATAGTAAAACGTGTGCAAAGGAACCAGCCTATGACGGAGCCCTGTTTTAAACTGTAAAACGTCTTGATCCATGCAAAATTATTATACTAATACGTAAGAAAAGAATATATAATACATTTACACTTGCTAAGAAGGGAACTTGTCCATAACGCATTTCTTTCTTTTTTTCTATACAATTCCGTCTTAGAAGATTTTACTGTATAGTATTTTTCAGATTTTTAACACTTCAATACATAGAATATGGATTAACAATATTAATGATAACTGAAGCATTTACATGCAAGAAATAGAGATTCATTAAAAAAATAAATATCCCAGCCTGCGGCACTTCTATAAAAATGAAGATTATAAACATGAAAAAAAAAATGTTAAGATAAATATTTTGGGTCAGAACTCCTCGTACGAGACAAATTTTTAACAAAATCGAGGTAAAAATCAATGTTTTGTAGAAATTCACTCGGGCCGAACTTTTAAGTATTTTACCGGACCGGGCCAATATTTTTTCTACGGGTCGGGCTGGGCTCGCGCAAACTTTAAATTTTCGTATCGGGCCGCGCCGGCCGAATTGTTTTTCTATGATTCGGGTCGGGCCTGGGCCTGGAAATTTCGGTCCGTTCAGACCTCTAATACCAACCTTTTCGTAATATCATAATCATGAAATATCATATTTTAACTCCGAAACAATAATAATGATGATAAATACTCTAAGTGTGTAAAATCTGATATCAGTATAAACCAAAAAAGAAAAAACAAAATCTCACAGAACGGCAAATTAATTTTGATTACTTCGCATCAGCTATGAATTGGAAGAAATTCAGATGTCCTCGTGAGTCACTCAGCTTTGCAAACGAAACAGATAAAATTTATTATTATTATTTTTTTTTTTTTTTTCGATCGTTGGAAAACGTTGGAATGGGATTGAAAAAATTGAATGGGAAGAATAAATACAGTAAAATCTGTATAAGGCGGAATCGATTGGGACCGTGAAAATTTTCCGCCGTAGACAATATTCCGCCTTATGCAAATCAGAAAAAAAAAAGAAAGAAAGAAAGAGAGACTGTTGCGTATTTTTTACGTTTGCAATCTTCAGAACCGGTCTTAACGTGAAATATTATTTAGTATAAATATTTTTGGAGTTCGAATCTCAGCAAAACTATTGCTTCCCAACAAACAAATGGTCTATTATTTTCACGCCATAATAATGCATACATATATATATATATATATATATATATATATTTTTTTTTTTTTTTTTTTTGAGATAAATAAAAAAAATGATTTTGCACATGTATTTATTTATTTAATTTTTTATATATATAGAGAGAGTTTTATGTATGAGATTTTGCATTTTATGAATTTAATGAAAAGTATAAAAGTAAAAAATGCACAGATTTTTATTTGTTCAATCGGCATTTTCTTTTTATTTACAATTGTTTACAGTTTTTCACACAAATAAACTCCTATTTTTCTCAGCGAAATGGATTAAAATACGGTATATAAAATTAAACTATACTATTCTAAATTATTTTTCTTTTCAACTATCCTAATAATTTGAAAAAAATTATGGTTTTTAAAAAACTTTGTTTTTTAAATTTTAAATGTATGAGTTTTTTTAAATCTCGTAGTCTTGTATTTACCGTTAGAATATAGGTCTGTAATTTTTTTTAATTTTTATTATAAGGGTAATAAAAAATAAATAAAAACGCATATTTTAAATGTAACTGTAAAAAAAAAAAAAAAAAAAAAAACAGAAATCTGTGTTAAAAATTGTAAATAAAAAGAAAATGTTGTCGGCTAAACAAATGGAAACTGCATAGTTTCTGTTGCTTTTTATTAAATCCTCAAAAATGCAAAATTTCATAAAAATTCTTTCGCTGTAAAAAAATGAATGAGCAAAAATCTGTTTTTATTAATATTTGTATTTTATATGTATTTATTTATATGTATTTGATCTATTAATCAGTTTTAAGTTTTCGTTTACTGAATGTTTTTTATTTTTAAAAAATCCTTTTTTCCGTCTTACGGAAAAATTTGTTTACCGCGGGACCTTAAAATCCTTTCCGTTTCCGCGTTATTCGGATTCCGGCTTATGGAGCACGTATTAGTGTTATTTTCTATGGATTCGCCGGGACTTCAAAATATTTCCGCAGTAGACAGATTTCCGGCTTACACAGAGTCCGCCTTACACAGATTTTACTGTATTTACACCCATTTTTTTTAAATTCACATTGGCCGAATTAATGAAGTTTTCATTATCTTTTGCTAACCATTTGTGTGCTTTTCAATTGTTAAAACAATTATATTTCAAACCTCTACATGAAGAAACATAATAGACAATCTCTTTTCTAGGAAATCAATTTTCTAAGAATAGAATCCTCGATCAATCTTTTTCTATACAAAATACAACTATTTGGCTCATCTAACATATCTACACGAATAAATGGTTAAAATTAAATAAGACTTACCTTTATTTTATGTATTCCATTAAGAATAAGTTTAATGATATCCTAATCTGTTAATCGTAAAATGGCGGACGAAAAAGTGATCATTTTTCTTATCTTGCGAGGGCGATTAAGGAGTGTATTTTTACAAAATTCACTCCTAAAAGAGTGAAAATGCCTGTCACTCTTTCAAAGAGTGGGCTTTTCACTCCTCCCAATTTTAGTGTGTAGTGGAGATTGCTTTGAGGCCTATAGCAACAATGGCTGTCGCCTCGAATGGTTCTTATTTATACACAGAAATTGTAACACAAACCAGACATAACAATTTTATTTCTCTACATTACATGTATTACTTTGAAAACACAATCACAATTACATCCATGTCTTACCCAAGGACTCGAACCCGAACCCTCAGCGTGACAGCAGCCTCCGCTTACTGACCACGCCACCGGGCGACAATTTTTATTATTTTAAATGAAAAACAAAACATACGACGACAAGTTACCAAAACCTTTAATCCAGTTTTATTTAATTTTGTTTCAGTTGCATCTGTATTATCCAGTAACTTTTTTTTTTTTTTTTTACTATTACTACTATTTTTAAGTTTTTGTTAATGATATTCATAAATGTGAGCCACTGAAGAGGTACTTTCAAGGACTTATGAAGAGATAAAGTGCCCCAAAGATTCCTTTCGTACAAGGAAAGCCTTGAAAATCCACCCCATTCATACCTGTGATAATTTCGACTCCGAGTTTTTCATCTCATAATTATAACTTAACGATCTTTTCAATTTATTTAAGACTTAATTATTTTTACTTTCATATTTATTTTTATTACCTTAATTGAATAAGTATAAGACGACTTTTTGCATAAAACTGTCACTTTAAATTACTTAAAAGCAAATAAGCAGGAATCGAGTAGTGAAAAACATAAACCACTGTTTGTAAGAATTAGTATGCGTGCTTCTTCTTCTTTTTTTCCCCTTTATCATTGCCTTTGGCGATGAGCATTGCTTATACACGACGCATAAAGTATTCAGAATCACTGGTAATTATTATTCTTTAACTGAATTTTTTGCCGTATTTAATCAAAGTATTTCTGCGATTAAATTAGCAAAAAATTTCTATTTAACCCTTTCAGGGGCAAGGTACTTGTATTCGTAAAATGTTGAAATACTTGAATGTCACCAGTACTTACAAGAAAATTTATTTGTAAACAAGTAGAAGTATATTTTCGCGTACTTAATAAAAGTGAAATTTTCATTAAAAAATTCGGGTGCTAATGTGGTAATTAGGGATTAAAATTATGTGATGCCATAGCGGCATCACCGCCCTTCAAGGGGTAAAAAAAAAAAAAAAAAAAAAAAAGATTATAAAAGACTTAATGGACTCTCATCGGGAAAGGTTTAATTGAAGCAATAAATTCCGAAAAATATTTCTGTGCATTATTATACATGAAGCACACTTACATATAAAAATACACAGAGATCACAGAAAGGGCGCAATTAACTAAAAAAAAATTACTTTACAAAAGTATATGAAAATCTTAAAAATTGCAGGGATGTTTTCATTTATACTTAATAAAGACCCCTGTAGTAGTAATCAAGCTTTGTAATTTATTCTTCAACATTTAATTTTAAATTCTGACATCATCAGGAAGGAAACATGATAATCAAGGAGCTTTTAGATGTTAAAAGTTTTAATGGAGACATAAATGAGTAATTAGCATATATGGAGACTTAATTGTCTTTAATACAATAGTTGAATTGTAAAAGTTTAGTTAAACTGCCTATTAGATATCCGTTTAATAAAACATACATTTTTAAACAAATAACATTTTTAAAATAACGGCACTGTGCGTTGGTAAATTAAAATTCACACATTCACAGACAATCACACCAAATACCAACTAAAATACAGTGCTGTAGTAAAATTATCCTAGCGTTGTTTTTTCGTTTTATGAAGAGAGATTTGTCGATTTCTACGATTTTACTTGTCCCTCCTTTTTTCAGTGATTGCAGTTTTATTTTCGCAATTGTTTAAATTATTTGGCGCGAAATTTCACCTTTTTATAACTGAGTTATGTCAAGGCACCTATACATATGAAATACCCTATTGTCTCCTATAAAATGTGATAAAGAGTTGGTCAATTATACATATTTTTAATTATGGAGAGTGAAATGTTTTGCTTACTTAATGTTTTCTTTTTATGTTACGTGAACGACATCAAGAGTAACAGTTAGTTTGAAATAAATGAAAGTCAAAAAATTTCAGGAAAGTTATCATTTATTTACTAGATTAAAAAATAACAGATATTTTTTAATTAATAAAAAAGAAGAAAATGTAAATTATTATCCTCTTTCACTGAAAATAATTGCAGTTATTGCTGATGCATCAGGTCTGTTATATGCACGGATTGTTCCATAGAAAATAGTTTTTTTTTTTATTTTTATTTCTTTATGATAATTATACAACACAAGTATGTGTAGTTACGTGTGTCTTTAACCCAACAAAGTGATCGTTTTGAATTTCTCTATTGAATTTATAGAATGTAATTTTCTGAAAAACGATACACATCAGAATTTCATTACTTATTAAATTTCTGTTTGCGTCTGAGGCCTCCTTGTACTGCACTAGGGCCTGATTAACCTCTGAAACTATGGGTAGCACAGCCACCATTTCGGGGCCCCCTTTCATTCGAGAAGAGTTTCCTAAATTCGACATACCTGGAAACTCGCCAATGCTTACAAATATTGTTCAAATTACTACAAATATTATATTATTGGATTTTCTCGATGTTTGTTGGTTGGACGATAATACTGCCAACATAAATTGGCGACTTCGGTTGGTTGGACAAACTGAGGAATTGTGACCATGTGGTTGAAACTATTGACCAAATGGAGAGACAAATTTGATCTCTATTGTATCAAAAAGTAATTTGTTTTGGAAGATACTTTTATGATAACACTTTTTAAAATATTTATATATTTATAAATGAGTGAATAATTTGAAAAGAAATTAAAATTTTGTGATGAAATTAATTCAGTACAACCCCCCGCCGTTTTCTCAATTTCGGGCCCCTTCAAAATTTTCTAAGGGAAGCACATACTTCTTTGCCTATTCGGTAATCAGGGCCTGTACTGCACACAATGTTTGAAAAATAATTGAAAAACTAGACAATATCAGTAAAAGAAATTCCTTTTTAATACCACTTTCATGGTTTTGGGCACATTTTTATTTCAATTTTAATCAGCATTGCCATTGACCATTTTTGATAATCCATTTCTGAAATAGCTCGGATTCCTCTCAAAAGTCGTTTACTTTAATTTTATTCAATTTGCATTCCTTAAATTTCTCATTTAAGCGAAATTCTTTATGAGGGTCATAACACATTGATTGAACTTCTAATGCATTTTATGCAATTTGTTTCTTAAAGTAACAAATTTTCATGTACTACTTTGCACTAAAATATCTTTTGATGTTATATCTATTGTGTGCCTATATAAATTTCAGATACAAATAATTAAGCATGTTCACTTTTCATATTTTTTTTCTCATGGTAAGAAATTCTTGAATAGGTATGAGTTTATTAATTTTAAATTAGAGCTAAAAATATTTTTTTGAAAAGGACAAAATAGATTTAAATAAGAGTAATAGATTAAAACAAACAACCACATACTGACGTTTTTTTTTAATAGAAAAGAAAGATGTATCTCGCTTAAGATGGATCTTATATCATATCTGTAAAATTACAGGGTTCCAGTTTTCTTAAATACTCACATGCAGTAATTCATTGGGTGTATTACAATTAATTAGAGTGTGGTAAAACACTCTAATGATTGACATGATTGACATGATTTTTGCCTTTTAAATTTAATGTGTATTTACACTATTTATGCATTAATTCTTTTTAAAAATACAATGAAACTATAAATAATCATAAAATTTAATTAAAAAAATATGTATTAAAGGACTTTTATTTGATAATTCTTTAATTAGCAAACTATATTTTGGTTTATAAGATGTTGTCTCCTCCATGAACAGTGCCATCCTGTTCGTGTGTCTTCCAAATCCACGGACGGTAATTCTATGAAGGAAACAAAAACTAAGTTTTTAATTTTTAAGTACTTTGGATTTCAAGTTGCAAAAATGGTGCATTTCTTTTTATTAAATGCGATGTTAAAGCTGTCGAAAATTTGTATTATAATTATATTATAAATTAGCTTTTTCTTACGTTATTTATGATGACCACTGGATATACACTGAGAACTTTGCCAAACTCCAAATGGATCTAATAAATTGGAAATGATTTAATAAGTTCACAACAGAACAAGGAGTTATATCTATAAAACAAAACGGCTTTCTTTCTCCCAAACTACCAAATTATTATTTGGCCTGTACTGTCATCTGTGGTACTTTTTTTTAGTTATTTAGTGTTCACGGAGGGAGACTATTTTTGCTAGAGACAAAGTTTATAAGTTAATTCCTTATTAAAAATAAAACCATTTTCTTTTTTCTAAATATTAAGTTAGAACTTAACTAAAGACCTTTAATAACAATTATTGAAAATAAACTTGTAAAAAATTTTAATTTTTTAAACGATAGTGAAAATTATTTTGTGTTTTAGATGTAGGGGTGCCTACGGAGGGGAATTTCGACTTATATTCATTAAAATATTAAAGCTAAATATTAAAATTATTTTATTAGAAATTATTTAATAGTTTACTTAAAACTTAAATATGAATAAAAATAATAAAGAATTTGCTACATTTCCTAATATTTATCCCTTTGTGACTGTAAAAAACAGTATGAGAATGCCCTATGGGCCTATATAGAATCATCAAAAAAGGTTGGACACATTTCTAAATGCTACAATTCCAAAATTGCAAAAACCCAATGATGTTCTTTGCAAACTACTCGGCAATACTCTGAGATTTGTTAGATGCGACTGCTTTTGAGCAGTGACAGTTACCTTCAAACGCTGTGTAGAGGCAAAGGCAATGCGAAGTGAAAGAGGCAGCGTTTCTAATTTTTTCTACAATTTTGTACCACTATTTTTAAAAAAAAAATCTAAGTGGTAAATTCCTTTAACATCTGTAATCGAAATATGCCAGAAATTTTACTGTTTTGTAATAGTGGTAGCAAAAATAGAATTTTTTAGGAACGCTGCGAACCTTGAAGTATCCAAACTTTTTCAACGCGTAAGAGTGCTTTTTGAGATTTCAGGATTTATTTTCTTCTTTTATAGGGATGAGACTTTCTCGCGTTTTTGAAAACCAGAATAATATTAGAGAAAATGTTATTCTGTTAAATCGCAGTATTTTCCGATTAAATAAGATAACATTTTCTCTTAGATTATATTGGTGTGAAAAAACGTGGAGTAGTCTGATCACTACTTTTAGCATTAAAAATAATAAATAAAGAGTTTATTTAATGTATTTTAAATATACAGGATCATTAAACAGATTGGACAGCAGGAAAGTTTCTTTCGCTGAGAAAGCTTTTAATAGAAAGCAAGAGTAATTGAAATAGTAAAATAAACTGAATATTTTTTCTCTGTTTATTTAAGAATAAATAAGTAGAAAATTTAGAGATATCTTTTTTTTTTTTTCGAAAGCATTAATGTAAATTTTTAATTTGTTTCGCTATTTAAAAAAGAAATCTGCTTTTTTTTATGGAAAACAATTTATATATTAGGCAAAGGAAGGGGTCAGTAATTCCATTTGGCGTCCCAGGTTTTTTCTTCTCTGAAATCTGGTCACTATAAATTAACCAAGAATTCAAGTAACAGAATGCTTCCAATGAAATTTGGAAAATTTTTCTTGAAATAAAAATAAGGTACAGTATAGTTTTAATAAACAGTCAAGTGCAAGTATTACTCGCGTCAGAGGATTCCGTACAATAAATATATGATTTATTAACTAAATTATTAAAAAAAAATCGTTGATAAAAGAATAGTAAGAATTTGTAAAAATCTATAGAACGTAGGGTTGGGTATAGCTGTATATACTAGAAAAGTATGAATGGGTATACCATAAAAGTTCAAAGAGATATGAAGCCTAAATAATATCAAATATTGCTATTCTGTATAACTCTTTTTTTTTAAATCTTATCCTAATCTGTTAATGATGAACTTAGAAACGGTACTGACAATAAAAGTAGTGCATATTTAAACTTCATTTGGCATTTCATAAAACTAAATTCAGCGTGGTAATAATCTTTTCTTTTTACAGTGTAGCTAAAACAAAACCCTTGTTCAAAGTTTAAACTTGGCATTGTGCTAAGCGCGCTTCGAAAGGAGTTTGCAAAGTTGAAACGCCGCCTTAGTCCGTGTCGCGTTTTTCCATATAGGTTTTTAATTAACTTTTAAAGACACGAGAGGCGTATTGAGAGATCCACTCAATGCAAACTAGTCGCGAGCCCCATAGTATTTATGTAGTTAATTCTAATTAAATTAGTTTGTTTTTAACAATTTGACATTTATTGCTTTTACACTGCTGCTGGGCATTGCATTACACATATATATCATTAAAAGTTGTTATCTAGGCTTTAAAAGCAGGTGATAGTACAGAGAGTAACGCCGTCCCTGTCATTATGTATGTCCAAACCGTCCGTGTCTTTAAGCATTCATATCTCGGCAAATTACCGACGATTGTTTTCGGAAATCATTATCAGCAATGCGTTTATACTTTTGCCATGATAGGTACCTCCAGCCCTCCTCAAAACCTTTGCTGAATGCCTAAAAATCGAAATTTGTGTGTAACGTAAAAATGCACTTTTCTCAAAAACTATGTAATCTAGGGCAATCGCTATAATTTTCCAGCAAGGTTTAAATCAACGTCTACTATCTCTAATTTTTTCATAATTTTAGTTTCAGTAGATTCGGAAATAGAAATGGGGGAACATGTTTTTGCACTGCATTTTCGACGATATCTCTGAAAATGTAATACATTAAATTAAAAGAAATGTATTTTTGAGTCCAGCGTTACGAAAGCTTTCACACGATATACAAAGAAAAGATTTTTTTTCTAGTAACTTAATCAGCCCCTCTACATTAGGGTGGGCCGAAAAAAACTTTTTTCCTTTTTCGATGATGGGTAGCGCGGAAAAGTTGCCACTTGTGCACTAAGTTTACACAAAAAATTTGAAAATTTTCGGACAATTCCTTCATTTGCCGCAAATGACTTGAAGTTTCGCTCAAATGATGATTTTTGACCTTTTTTAGCAAAAATTTTTAAAATGTTAAATTAAATTTATTTTCGCTGAATTTGCTTGAAATGTCATGTTTAGTGTACGAAATATTTAAATAAGCCCTTATTATCTATTATTTATTAGTTATGTGTGTTTTGAATTAGTCAATTTTTATAGCCTTTTCGCGTGTAACTGAGCAAAAATTGTAAGTAATGTTTGGTTCGTGCGTCGGTTTCTCTCTTTTGTCTTTATTGTGTTCCTCACTCTTTCTTCGGTTTTTCGATGCGTTTAGAGTCACATATTTGAATGCCGGACCACAGCATGTCTTGACAGTAATTCTGGAAAGAGAGTAGAATGGGAAGTAGAAACCAATGAAAACGCATTCGGTCATCATGAGAATGAGGGAGGAAATAGATGATGGTAGTAACTGCGAGGTGGGATTTTTGAAGCAGTCAGTTCGTCTGAATCAGAATTTGAACCAGGGACAAAAGCAGAACACACCCAAACCCATATCCCTTTCTCACACAGTGTTCGCCAGATTTAGAACTGGTATATCATATAGGTAAATTGCGTTAAGAGCTTCATCTGTGTTTCAGGATGCAGGAATTGCGACAATCAGGAATAAGGATTTCGTCATCGATAAAGACTTGGTCAGGAGACAGAAAAAGAAACTTGAAAATAAGATACAGGAGGAGGAATTATCTTAGAGGATGAAAAATTAAACCATATTTTTTTATGGTAGAAATAATAACACGATCTTCATAGCAAAAAGGGAATAAGTGGCACCGTCGACAGAAATACGAAACACATATCACTAGTGTGAAAATGTACGTGTCCATTTCTACGAGCCTATTCCTCTTTCATGAACAAAAGGCTGAAGATTTGAGTACTCTATTAATCTAGCTCCGTTTCAGTTGGTAAAAGTCTTAGGTCAATTGGTTCTACCATCTAGTTTAGACAGTTGATGTCGCTGTCAGAGTAGAAGGTCGTTCGTATGAAGAATACACATCAAATGTTGAAGTTCTCTTCTTTATTTTTTCCAAAGCAGACTTTATTCTGGCTTAGAAAATTATATAATGATTTTGCAGTGACCAGAAGGTGGTGTCAAGTTACCCAAATACTATTCCGAACCACGTTCAGACAACATGGTGATATTTGTTTCGTCTTTCTGTCGACGGTGCTGCTAGTCCCCCTTTTTTTCTATGAAGATCGTTTTATTTTTTCTACTATCAAAAGAGATGCTTGTAATTTTTCTTCCTCCAAGATCTTCCTCCTCCTGTATCTTCTTTTCAAGTTCCTTTTTATGCCTCCTAACCAAGTCTTTATCGATGACGAGATCCTTATTCCGTGTTGTCACAATTCCTGCAATTTTTGCTCACTTACACGCGAAAAAGCTATAAAAGTCACCTAATTCAAAATGCACATAACTATTAAATAATACATAATCAGGAGCTTATTTAAACATTTCGTACACTAAACATGACATTTCAAGTAAATTCAGCTAAAATAACTTAAATTTAACATTTTAATAATTTTTGCTAAAAAAGTTCAAAAATCAGCATTGAAGCAACAGTTCAAGCCATTTGCGGCAAATGAAGGAATTGTCTGAAAAATCTCCAATTTTTTGTGTGAACTTAGTACCACCAGCGACAACTTTTCCGCACTACCCATCATTGAAAATCGAAAAAATATTTTTTTTTCGGCACCCTATTCTACATATGTTCTAAATATATTTGTGAATGTTTGATAATCTGTAAATATGTGGGTCAATAGTCTTTAGTATTTCCCCGCAATTTGACCTTTCCACGTTCCAAAGTTTACGAGTAAAATAGCTGTGACAGACAGACAGACACAGGAGTGATCTTATAATGATTCCGTTTTTACTTTCAAGTGCGGAACCCTAAAAAGCGGATTTATTCAATCTCAATACAAATATATATGTATGTTACATTGTTAAATCTTCCTTCACGATATTTCCCTATTTTATGCTTAACTACCACCATATTTGCTAATTCCTTATTCTTTAAT
Organism: Maratus speciosus; assembly: GCA_963932465.1. Taxonomy (NCBI): domain Eukaryota; kingdom Metazoa; phylum Arthropoda; class Arachnida; order Araneae; family Salticidae; genus Maratus; species Maratus speciosus. Next base: position 327,990,142 of record OZ010787.1, read on the forward strand.
AATATCTATCGTTAATTCTATTAAATTCCCCTTAAATTAATTATTATGTTTCCCGATTTACTTAAATATAAAGCTTCCCTAAATTATATCATGATTTCCGATCATTTCTGTGAATTCGCATGTTTTTTCGTGAGCCATTTCTTTTTTTATTCGCAGATTATTTTCGCGCCTTGGGGTTTATTTGCTAATAAAATGCGCACGCTTCAGATTGTCAGGACTCTTTACTTTATCATCCCGATTGGTCGTGACGTAGACTGTACGCGTATCCCTTATTCTCGCATTGGCCAGAACGCCCGCTACGTCATGATTTTGCATTTCTCCGCGTGTCACATAAAAAGCAGATGCACATAAGCTTCCGACAGATTTTTTTCGAGTTTTCAAGTTGTAAACAGTCCCCTGGCCGTGCGTCCTATTCATCCCCAGATAGCATGTAAGGTTTCCGAAAAGGGTCGTTTTTGCTTTACTTTCTAACTATCCTGCAAAGGTTTTCGTGATAATCGTGTAGCCAACCCATGTTCGGAAATCATTATGATCCGTACGATTTTTGCGCATGCGCAACTTATTTCTTTTCACGGCCAGCGTAGCGTCTCCCAATGGCGTCTGTTTTGAAAGCTTTCCTTGTGTCAAGTTTATTCTACGTTTCTAACATTTACAGAAAATGCGGTAAGTTTGCCATTACTTTTACTTATTAGTATATATCATTATTATTTAAATCGTTCTTACTGTAGTCTTTTTTTCTCCTGTACTGTCTTATATTTAAGATTTCTGTGTAAGTTACCCATGGGGAAAAGATATTTGATTCAACGCTATTTTGTTTAATTATGTTATACAGCATGCTACATTTTTAAATTAAACTAACTTCTATAAACATGATTTACTTAAAACATGTTATAACGTATCGTTTCACGTTTCGTAACCATCGCGAATTTTCAAATGTATTTTGATAACATAACTGCAGTTCCGCTATATATACTTTTAACACATAGGATTGACGTAATGGTAATGTAAATGAATCATAAAACACGAAATCGAGAAAGTGTAAGGAGTTTTTTGTAGGAATAAGTGTTTAGGAACATATTTTATTATAATAAAACATTTTTAATTATGATCGAGGCTATACTAGTGTTTTTATAATTAAAAACACTTAAGTCTTAAACACAATTTTGTTTGTTTATATGTTTAATTATTTTATGCTTGTAAAAATAAATTTTATCTTTTTTTCTTAAAGTCTTCAAAAAATAAGGAATGTATACGTTTTAAAATCACCACCACCCCCTTGCTGTGGACTGATTTACAAATCAAAACAGACTTTGACCTTCAACAAATTACATTCATTTGAAAATATATATGCTGTGCGTAGCGTATAAAACATGTAGATCATTTCATTAAAATGTATTTATCAAAATGTAGGTATATTGTTTGTTATCCCTTTTAGCGTCTATATATATTTACAGATGATTTTCTGTTGTAATTTTAAAATAACATTCAAACAGAAATCTTTTTTTTTTTTTCAATTATATTAGAATTGTTAAAAGTCTATTTAAAAAAGCTTTATATTCAAAAGGTGTCTCTTTAATATATTCCTAAAAAATTGCATTTTAAGTAAAAAAAAAAAAATGCATTCAACCGTAGCTCTTATTTTAAGGTTGGTTGGTTGGTTGTTGGTTGTATTTATGTCGGCCAATTATCTGCACATGGGATATAGGCCCTAAGAGGGGAGTGCCTTCCGTGGAGGTCTTTTTAAGGGAACCTAACCCGTATTAACGCTTGGAGAACCAAGGTTCGAAGAAAACCACGAAAACTCCGAACGATTAGGCGGACGGGCGCGATTGGGATCGAACCCAGCACCTCCCGTCTACCAGCTTCGAGAGCAGAACCTCTCGGCCACTGGTGGGGCCTTATTTTAAGGAGAAAAAAATGTTTTATCATATGTTAAATAACATTCATATTTAAACAATAATAATTGGGCACAGATGTCATATTCGCCCCATATTGGCGCGATTTTTTTCTGACGCCAATGTCATATACGCAACGGGTACTTAACTGGCGCCAAAGTGCCGTTATTTTGCTTGATGTGGTAACCTGGATTATGTTGTTTATGCTGTTGATGTTTTCGCCAAATTGACAACCGGAAAAAAATCGCACCAATATGGGGTGAATATGACATCTGTGCCAATAATTGTATAATTATAATGTCCTTCATTAAATTTATTTGAGAATATCTTATCCTTATTGCAGAAACTCCCTTTTCGCTATTCCTATATTTATAGTAGCTGCTATATGTAAAATTTAAAAACTGTCTTCAAACACAAGTAATTATTTAAAAGTTTTTCTGCAAAAAACTCCCACTAAATCATGTGCATGTATACATCTCAAAAAATAAATTTGTTATGTGTAGTGAAGAATAAAAAAATTATTTATTAAAAATAAACATACATTTACAGTAGAAATTAATTTTTGTATGTCATTTTGCCAGCTGATTGAGAATCGGCAAAGCTTTTAATATTAAGAGGCTGTACATATATAACGTTACCAACTTTATAGTAATTTTGTAATCTTTCCGGCCTTTACAATATCTTACATTATCATTCCTGGATTATGTCCCACCCTTCCATCACTAATCATATTGTTATCAGTGTCTCAAAGTTCTTTTTATTTTTTCTTCCTTTCATTTTCTTTTTACATATTTTCAGTTATATGCAAATATATTGTTATACATCTGTTATTTATAAAATTTTCTAATAAAGAAGAAAGAGTATGTAAAATATCACTATATTAAATATAAAATAAGTTTATATCAATAAAAATTTTTAAAAGTATTTAAAAATAGCTCTTTGTTACATAATGTATTCAGCAGATATATTGTTTCTTGCCGCTCTTATCAACAAAACAGATAGACAACATTCTTCCTCTTTATTTTACTAATAAGCACAAGTATCACTTCAAACGTACTATCTGTTTTCTCCAACAGCGGATTATATGCAAATATATTAAAAAAAAAAAAAATAGGAAAGCTAAACGTTGAGGTATTCCACATTTCAGAATGAAATAATTGTATATAATCATTTAATGATTTTAATAATAATTTAGTATTTTCATAAAAATAGATAACTGAATATTTTGATGTAAAGAAACAGTTACAAATAGAAAAATGAATATTTTGGTTGGATCAAAAATGGTAACAATATCGAAAATGAATCTTCTTCCTCTCCCTAGAGATATCTTAAGATATCAAGTGCCAAACTCCACCTCCCTGAAGTGATACCGTTATATTAAGCACAGCCTATAAAATCATGAGCCTTAAATGCTTATCAGTTAGCTTGTTAATTTTAAAATTGCCCATCAATACTTTTAGTTATTAATAGTAAATTGGAAAAAATGAAATCAAAATAAGAATTATTTAAAAATTAAATGTTTTGTAAATTCATACAAATTAAAACTTGGTTTATTATTATTATTGTTTAATTAATAAATATGAAATTACCTTACCCTTCTTGTCCCTTCCCCCCATAATTTTATCTGTACTGGCAGTGCGATCAGTGTGAAAATTGACAGGGCATGAAATTCATACTACTACTTCTTTTGGTACTACTTGATTATCTCGACAACCAATTTCACCAAATAAAGTTAGTACAGTAGACTCCCTTAAATCCGCGACCCTAAAATCCGAATATTTTTTCAGATGTAAACAATGAAATTTACAGTTAAGTTGCAGGAACAAAATTCAAGATGGCGCCGAAATCAGAGACTACCGAAATTTTTTGTTAATCATTCTCTTTTGGTCATTACAGCTGATTTATTACTAAATAAATTTACATTACTTTTGATTTTGATATAAATTAGCATATCTATATGATGGCTTATCGATCTTACGATGGCTTTACCACTAGATGGCAGCATAGGGCTTTTGGAGTCCAATTGAATCGATTTCATCAGTAATAATTTAATATTTTTCTAGATTTTTATTTTACATAATTATTTTAATAATTACTTACGTTTAAACTAATAAATTATTTTAATATTTTACTTATTTTAATGTTTCACTTTATTGTAAGCATTCATTATAATTTCCCTTGTTTAACTACCAATCAAACTAATGTTTCAAAAATGTAAACAAATCAATGACCAGAAATCCGCAAAATTCTAAAATCCGCACAACCTCTGGTCCCAAGCTGTGCGGATTTGAGGGAGTCTACTGTAACTTTTAATAAGTGTACTTTTAGTAGTTGACCCAATAGCAGAAAATCCTCTAAGTGTCTGCAACAGATACTTCAGAGGCAGAAAATAATCTGCAGGTAAAACAGGTTTGACAGGTTGCAAGTTTTACAATCGAAGTGTTAATCAAACGATCACTTTTTTAAAAAATGTTATTATGCATTTCATTAATTTTACTAATAATAATCTTAAGTTTTTGTATTAAGTAAGAAAGAGCCAAACATAATATAAAGCGAAATAAGAGTTCAATAGAAAAATAACCTGCAAACGAAAAAAGAAAATCTGCAACTCCCATCTCTAACTTTCTGCTACCGGTGTAGTTGATAATAAATAATAAATATAAATTGGTACAAAAATACATTACAAAATGTATTGTAATGTTAAGCCCTTCATGACAACATATGTGTGATATAAAGTGTGTACACAGTCCTTGTAACTATTACTATATCGGAATGGTAATTTTTACGGTACTTTTCGGTTAGCCGGGCGCCAGTGTTATATATACATACATATATATGTATATATACTTGTATACATAACACTGGCGCCTGGCTAACTAAAAAGTACCATTTTTACTATATTTAATATAAATGTATTAAATAAGGAAAAAGTCACTATTTGAAAATAGTGGTACAAGGGAGGTTTGTCATGAAGGGTTTAAAAGTTTTTTCTTCATTGTTATTATTTTATGTTTTATTTTTTAGTTTCAAGAACTAATGACATCATCTGGTAAAGATGCTGAAGATGCTGAAGATAGGTTGCTAGCATGTTGAGAAAATTACAGATGATGTTGGAACAAAGTCCTAACAGGGTACAAAATCTAAAATTGCCCAGCAAGAAGTGGAGCAGACAGTAGTTTCTAAATTAACAGGTTGCTTATTATATATTTAAAAAAAAATTGTTTTTGTGAGTTCATGCTCAATGGTACGAATAATGTTTTCTTTTTCCTATGAAAGTTTGTACTTTTCTGTAACTGTACGCCAGTGTTAAATATATACATATATTTACACACACACACATATATATATAGTGAAACCTCCCTGTGCGACCACCGCCTTGACCGATCATTTTTTTCATGGAACGAAATTTATTCCCATAGGCTCAATACTAATTTTACCTCCATTCAGAGACCATCCCATTTGAACTCCCTCCATGAGCAACCCATTTTTTTGAAAACTTTTAACTTTAAGACACTTTAAGTAAAACTTTTTTACTTTATGATTTTGATTTGAATCAATATGTTACCTTTATGAGTAAAATTTCATTGAATAATTCAAGGAAAATGTATCTTACCTTTATTATGCATATTTAATTATACATTATTGATCATTTACTTGACCTTTACTTTCAATATTTTAATCATTTTCAAAATTATCTTTCTTTTTATCATTGTAGTTTATTACTTTACTTAATTATTTTAATATTTTACCATATTGCAAGCATTATGTATAATTTTGAATGCATTATTACATTCAAATTACTGTTTAAAAAATGTAAACAAAGTAATGATCAGAAATGTGCAAAATTCTAAATTCCGCACAACCACTGGTCCCAAGCTGTGCGGATTTGAGGGAGTCTACTGTATATAATTCTCGATATATGACTGAACTCATTGTTTTTTCGTGAAGAAAGTATAAATTTATTTCTGAAAAAAATCAAGATATTGCTGATAATTGGTAATCACAATCTTTTTATCAAATATATTTATGTATTAATCAAGCTTTTATTATTATTAAGACTGGCTAAACCTGAAATAAAACTTCCTTACTTTACGACTTTGATGTGAATTAATATGATACATTTATGAGGAAAGTTTCATTGAATAATTCCTGGAAAATGCATCTCATCTTTATTATGCATATTTAATTATACATTAATTATTATTTATTTGACCTTGAGGGAAGAGTGGGGAGGAATGTGATGCTTTTTACAAAAATAAGAAAATCAACTTTATTTGACACATAAACAAAATTTTGATATATAGAATACAAAATGAAACACTCTCTAATGTCCTTGAACAATATAGAAACATAATTTGCAGAAACAATTTTATAAAGAAATTATAAATTTCAAAATGTGTCCCATACCTTCCCATTAACAGGGAGGTATGGGACAGCTATAAAACAATGTATGATAAGGGGCAAATAGTCTATTGTTGGCCATATATACAGTCTAACAAAGATTGTAGGTTGATGTCTGTGCTACAATATCAAATTTCAGTACCTTCATCACTGGAAGGAAAATTCAGGATTGTCAATCAGAGATAGCATTAAAAAATCATCAGTTCAATTTATTTATGTTTTGAAGTAAATGAATATATTTATAATGTTATAATTAATATATTACCTTCTAAAAATATTTGCATATTAGCAATTTACATTCATCTTATTAAAAAGAAAGAATTAAACATGTCCCATTCCTCCTTCTACCTTCTTTTATGTTAAACTTCTTGTATAAACAGAAGTTCTACTTTTAGGCATAGTTTAAATTATGAATAATATACAGTATGATGTTCAATAAATAGAAAAACTATTACATCTACGCGTAAACAAGCCTATACTACTATATTTTACTAATATACAGAAAGCATAAAAAGGTATATGAAGCAGATTTACTTCTGATTCTTGAAATAATGCTTTGCCTAAGTCTTTAAAGTAAATCGGCATGTCAAACGATGATTAAAAATTAGTTTAATTAACAAGGTATGCAACTGATATAAAAGGTTTGATAATTCTCACTTTTATTTTTCAATTTTAGAAATTATTTAATTATTTTTTTTAATATTTTAACCCTTTGCACTCAAAGGTTTTTTTCATTTGTATTACCAGCAACTCAAAGTGATTTTAGTTATATCTTATTATTTTTTTAATTCTTTATGAATACGAATACAAATGTTATGATATATAAAAAAAAAACTAAAAATTATAAAATTATTACATTTTGTAATCGTAAAGTGTGATACCTCTTGAAGCAATTGCCAATATGTAATCTTGGCTTTTCTAGACAGGTATGAGGTATCACAATATTATTTTTGTCTCCATAGCGGAGCCCTCAAGTTTGAAGACAAATTTTAAATGGCTCCGCTCCGGAGTCCTCGAGTGCAACGGGCTAACTTTTTTTCAATATATAATGTATTTAAAACAATCAAAAATGGTATCAAAATTCAATTTGTGCGATTGCAGCATTGTATTTCTACAGTCAAAGATTTTGTACCTTAGCCGACTAAAATTTCGATTATACGCCTTTCTCAGTTATGCATCGTTTAAGAAAGGTTTCCTGAAAGACGTATAATTGGTACTTTACTTTTTTTTTTGGGGGGGGGGCTAAAATTGTCATATTGCCAGAGCAAAAGTTCTTTATCTACAGAACGACAAAGTCGAAAAATCCATTTACTCTTGCTCGACTGAAAATATACACAATATTTTGAAAATAAATATCAAACTTCATGATATTTTGAAAATAAACATCGGATATGTATCCATTTATATATATCACTGAACCATGCTGTTTGTAGCTATAGTGTTTACTCTTTAGTGTATACCCTCTGCTGATAGAATATAATCTTTTTTTTTTCACCTATTTCACTAATTATTACTCTTTCTCACTCTCTTCTTTTTTTTTTTTTTTTTCATCATCTGAAGATATAAGAAAATGCTCTTTTATGAAACCTTTAAACACATAAAGGCTAGATTTATTATGGTTATTTGTGCTTTTCATTATGTAGGGATTTTTTTTTTTTGTGTGTGTGTGTGTCACAAAATCAAAATGTTCATTTTATGAGTAACAATCCCAGATAAAGATTCTGTCTGTGTCACTCTCTATTGTGTACAGTATAACCTCGAAAATCCGGCATTGTCAGGACCATGACGATGCCGAATTTCTGACTTCAAAAATACTTTTAATAGTCTTAATGGTGCTGTTATTCGTAATTTAATTCATACCCAAGTAATAGAGAGAGTCTTTGAGAAAATTAAATATTTTAAAAAATATTAAAATTAAAAGTTTCTATTCATATTTTCTATGTTACAAAAAAAAAAAAAAAAAAAAAAAAAAAAAAAAAAATCTAATATATATCATTTCTTCTCGTGCAATTTCCTAAACATCGATGTCAATTTTATTTGCTTCAATTCTTTGAACAGCTTTTTAACAAGTTTTAATTTTACACAAATGTAGAATATTGATTTTGAAAATACAGTCTTATTTATCTAAAGCAGATGTTAGTTTTCCAGTCAAATTTAAGCATTTTTCCACTGATACCATTTCTTCTGTACTCAGAAGGGATTCAATTTAGCATAGCATCTGCGATCTCACTGTCAGTCAATCCATCGCTTTCAATCTCGAAATTTTTAATTGTTTAACGATTTATTATTTTTCTTTCTCCTATAAGGTGGAAGTGTAAAAAAAAAAGCGGCGAGATGACTTTGATGCTGGATTTTTGAAGTCACACTGTACTTTATTTACTCTTACTATACGTATGTAATTTGTGTGTTTATAATTTTATTTTTTATTTTTTTCTAGAGAGAAAAGAATGAATCAAGAAGAAAAATTTAATGAAGTTCCTGTTAATTATATCAATTCTTTATATGTAAATAAATTACTATATTAATTCTTTATATGTAAATAAATAGAATTTTATAAACTGAATGATGTTTCATTTGTTTTCCAGACTATTTCCTTGATACTGAGAAATATTTTTTATTGCTTCAGTCTTAAGTTATTAAAAATAATTACAATCAGAAAAAGAACAATTTAAGTGAGTTAAATTATACTTTAAAAAACTAAAAAAAAAAAAAAAATGTTAGTTTAGTATTTGCTCTGTTGTACATAGGATAATATTTCTCTGGTAAAAGAAAAACATTGGAGAAGGGAGGAAGGCAGATGATTTTTAAAATTTGTCTTATTGTAATATGTAATTTACATTGTTAAACAAGCAAACAATTACTATTTTTATGTAAAAATGCTGGAAAGATCATTGAATTTGTAAAAAAAATTCTTTTGCATTTTGCATCATTAAACAATTTTCAGAGAAAAGACTAAATATATTCCCGTGGTCATCAATCAGAATGATCCTATGGAGGATTTATTTTATAAATCTGACAATGTTCTCTAAATAATAATTGAAAATTCTAAGAAATAAGTTTAATAAATGAAAAAATTAAAAAATTTAATGAAGTAGTAATATAAAAAATATACAATCTTCTAGAGTCATTAAATGTACACTATATTGGAATTCCACATATTTGATGTGCTATTTATTGTAGGTAAACACAGATTTCATTATATATGTATACAATAAAAACTTATCTGATCCTGGATAGTGAACTGGATTCAAAAGGTAAGTAACTGAAAGTATAATTAAATTTACTATGTATAAGCATAGACATAGAGTTGTATGTTCTCAAGTCCCTGTAACATTTTAAATACTTTTTCTTACCCTCTAATATAAAAAAGCTTTTAGTTTTTTAATTTTATTGAATTTCTCCTTTTTCTTTTGTTAAAGGATAAATGACAAAAAAAAAATAAATCCCTTTGCTTTTTTTAATTTTAAGTTACCAATAATTTTCAAGACTCTATGCCTATGTGTATAAGAATGATTTTTTAATACTAAATACGTGAAAATTTTCAAGTTGCTAACTAAGCGTAAATAAACAGAGTGAAAAATGTCGAACCCGGATCCTTGAAATAGTGCTCCAATGCACTGTTGATTTGCGCCGAGTTAGCAATGTAAAAAAATTCACGTATTTAATCTTCAATAATTTCACTGCTGATAATTAATTAAAATTTTACTTGGAATGGTTTTTATTCAAATGAAAGTGTTTTTCCTTAAGAATTTTTTTTTTTTTTTAATGGGATTACACATCCCTCATGCGTAGACACTTGCATGCTAATGTTAATCCTATGGGAGAATTTTTCTAAATATCTCGTTTGCATTTCAATATTGTAAATTTTATTATTTGTTACTTGTGGTCAATCTGTACAAAAATCTTTTTTTTTTTAAGTTTTCAATTTTGTTTGCAATGTGTTTTTTTTTCACTAGAGTATTTTTGCTTTCGAAAGCAGTTCTGAATATATCCTAATAAGCAAAAAAACCTTGTAAAACAAAGTCGAAAAATGGCCTTTGTATCAAAACTGCAGGTATGCAAGGCAAAAAAAAAAAAAAAAAAAAAAAAAAAACGCAAGCGAGATATTAAAAAAAAAATCTCCCAGCGGATTAACATTAGCAATCAGGTGTTTCTGTGTGAGTGAAGTAGCCTCTTAACATTATTAAGCTTTTTTTATTATTAAAATAGGATCTAATAATGTAGCGAATTGATAAAAATTAAACATATATTTTATACATACATAGTAAAAGACAGGGATGTAAGAATTTCTTTCAAGGTAAAAAATGAACATATTAATTAAAATAAGCAATTTGATAAACATGTGGACTAATAAAAACCAGTATTTTTCAATGTATAGATAATATTTGACTAAAATTTAATTTTCCACAGGAACAAACAAACAACAAAAAAATATGCTCAGCTCAGAAAAATTCTAAGTTGAGTTATTTATCTCATTTTTCTATCGAATAAGATTTTATGATTTATAAAAACCTCATTTTCATTTTTTTATGCATGCTTGTAATAAAAGCCTTTCATCAATCTTTGATTGCAACTCCTGTAACTACCCTTCCGTTTCTTCCTTTTCACATGCTTATAATGAAACACTTACAAACTCCCTCAGATAGCGTCAACTAGGAACCTTTTTCAATCCTTTACAAAACATTTACAAACTTTTCATGCAAAGCCTTTAAAAAGCATTCAAACATTTACGTAGCATGGTTGAAAAAAGGCTTTAAAAAGCAAAAAATGCTATCTGGGTCGTGTATTCCAGTGATTTGCCCTAATAATTTGTTCGAAGAGTTACAGTGCGTGTAAAAACTTTAAGGACAGCAAAAAATTGTAAAAATTTTGATAAATTGAAAATGCGACAAGTGAAATGGTAATTCAGTGTTGATCATAAAGTGGAAATACTAATGTAAAAGTCAACAGAATGTATCTGTGTCCTTTATTACGAAAAAATCATAATTATGCAAAATAAAAAAAAATAAAAAACGCTTTTTTTGACTATGTAAAAACTTTAAGGACATCAGTATTTTTTTGTATCGAAGTGTTATACATAATTATTATTAAGGATCGACCGAAACAGGTTTTTAATGCCGAAGTCGAAACCGACTTCGGAGATCTTCCTATTTTCGGCCAAAAACATTTTTTAAAGTAATTAAACTGTATGTATTAAAGTAATTAATACATACATATATTATTAATTAATTATAAAAATTTATTAAATATGCATAATAATTAATTAATTATGCGTATTTATTAAATATACATAATTATTAATTAATTATGCGTATGGCCCATATTGTCTCTCTGTGCCTTAGATCCAAAAACTTTTTTTTTTCATATAAAATAAAACGTAATTAATTCATCAACGACACAGAAAGATTTTCTAATTATACGAATTTCATTTAATTAAAAAATATTTTAGCTTTATGTATACACGCCTCGATTTATCTTTTATAATGATTTATGTAAATGATCATCTGTTATACTAGAACTTTCTCAAAGAGTATTCGAAACTCTTCTGCGGTTTCAAACTGATAATTTTTTGTTACTTTTATGTCTGCAGTTTTTAATGAACACGTGAAAAAGTTTAGTTTTATATGCATTGCTTGCTTTATAATTTGCATTCACGTCTTGAGTCAGTCATGATTGATAACTAAAATCAACGAACTTCGTAGCAATAAATAGTCTCATTTGAGCCGGCCGATAACGCTCAAATTGATGAGAAATGTTAAACTTTTCCGAAGGAAGAAACGAGATTTTTGGAATACTGATAGTTTCGGCTGAGTTTCGGTCCAAAATCAGAGTTTCGCAGAAAATGTATTTTCGGCGAAACTTAGATTTTGGGCTGAAACTATCAGTATTCCAAAAATCTCGTTTCTTCCTTCGGAAATTTTCAACAGTTTTCATCGATCTGAGCGTCATCGGCCGGCTCAAATGATACTGTTCATTGCTACGAATTTCGTTGTTTGTAATTATCAGTCATGACTGACTCAAGACGTGAATGCAAATTATAAAGCAAGCAATGCATATATAACTAAACTTTTTCACGTGCTCATTAAAAGCTGCAGACATAACAGTAATAGGAAATTTTCAGTTTGAAACCGCAGAAGAGTTTCGAATACTCTTTGAGGAAGTTCTAGTATAACAGATGATCATTTACAGAAATCATTATAAAAGATAAATCGAGGTGTGTATACATAAAGCTAAAATATTTTTTAATTAAAAGAAATTCGTATAATTAGAAAATCTTTCTGTGTCGTTGATGAATTAATTACATTTTATTTTATATTAAAAAAGTTTTGGATCTAAGGCACAGAGAGACAATTTGGGCCACACGTATAATTAATTAATAATTATGTATATTTAATAAATACGCATAATTAATTATTATACATATTTAATAAATATGTATAATTAATTAATAAGATATTTATGTATGTATTAATTACTTTAATACATACAATTTAATTACTTTGAAAAAGTTTCTGTATATATTCGTTTTCGTTTTCGGCCAAAAATAGGAAGATCTCCGAAATTCGGTTTCGGTATAAAAACCTGTTTCGGTCGATCCGTAATAATAATTATATATAACATTTCTATAAAAAAAAATACTGGTGTCTTTGAAGTTTTTACACAGTCAAAAACAGCGTTTTTTTTTTTCATAATTATGATTTTTTTCGCAATAAAAAGGACACAGATACATTCTATGACTTTTAAATTAGTATTTCCACTTTATGATCAACATTAAATTACCATTTCACTTGTCGCATTTTCAATTTATCAAAATTTTTGCTGTCCTTAAAGTTTTTACATGCACTGTACTGCATTTTAAGAACATGTTGTGATCTTGGGGCAACTTATTGCTTTCAAGATGGCACTGCCCTTTTCAATAATGTGTGGACTCCTTCTATGATGATAATTTAAATAAAATCGTGGAACTATAAATCGCCTTGTTTTTGCATCTCAGAGAAACATCCACTGATTTTACTCCTTGCCTTGTTCAGTCCTCGCACAACCTGCAATCATATTTATGACGCTATGAATCAATTCGCCTGGCAACTGCTTTTAATATATTCATTCGGCGGCAATGACAAATGCTGATTACTTCATTATATGCTGTTCATCTGCTGATTTTCATTTGCTAACTGCTATCCATCATTCATTCTATTACAATATGCACGGACGGATCTGCACGATTCCTACCTTCATCGGATTTATTATTTTATAAATACATATATAATGTATATTTTTCCCTATGATCTTTAAAAGGGTAACATTTAAAAATAAAATTTTCTCCAAAGTTAGATTTACAGTTGTCTGTACCTCCGTTCTTCATTTTTATTATATATATACTTAAATAGGTTCTATATGCAATGATTATCTGCAGTGATGAATTATTAAAGGTTTATACATGCAGGGTATTCTCTAAATTCGTAAACAATAAGAAAATTAAAAAAAGTTAAGGGGTCAATTTAATTGTATTTGTAAACTGAAACACGGTTTCCGATAAAAGTTATTCTCGGGTAAGAGGATATTTTGCTTTGGTGTAGAAAATAGATTAGTTCAACCTTTTGTTGGCAGTAAAAATTATTCAAATCTCTAAATTCCACCACACCGCAGCCAAATCTCTAAATACTCGAAAAACTAATTTAATTTACGTTCAAACATACAAGTTTTCTGTCATATCGTCTTTTTTCTGTGAACAATAGAAATTACATTTTGCAAATGAGGAGCAAACATTCAAACCGTGTTTTCTCACAAAAAATAAAAAATGAGTTATTGTTAGTTTTATGAATTTGTGTTAAAATGCACAGAAATAACCGGTTGTTTTAACAAAAAAAAAAAAAAAAAAAAAAAAAAAAAAAATCCGATTATAAGCCAATTTTAAAACTTGGCGTTTCAATAAAAGAGTGTTTCCTCCAAAGCCTGCATTCAGTCAGTGATTTCTCCAGTCTGCCAATCACAGTTGTCACTTAATGTGTACTTTCGAAACCTATCATACATATCACAATTGAAACGGATTGTTTTAGAGAAAAATAAGAGAACTGTTTAAGTTAAAGGCTTCCGGAATTATAGATTTCAAAATCTAAGTGAAGAATATGGTGTAAATCTTCTTAAAAAGGGAGTTTCTGTTGCCCGTGTTCAAAGGGTTGTTCTAGAATCTCTTCCTCTTAGGCACGCCATATCAGTTGAAAAGAAAAAGATGTTGGCAAACTTTTGAAGGTAATGTATGGTGAACACTGGCAAAATCAATCTGATGATGTCTTCAAATGGTACAACCACATTATCCATGATTTATCAGCCTGCAATGAAGAAGAGGGGGAAGTGTGTGACTGTCTAGATGAAGATATTGGTTTTAACATTTAAAGTGGATTTTAGTATTTATTTAGTATTACAAGTATTTAGTAAATATTTAATGAATACTACTAAGTACCATAATCTGTCATTTTATTTTATCAATAATCAATTGAAGTTCAGTATGTGCTCAAATAAAATAATGCTTTTGTATTATTTGTGAGTTAGAACTTATTTCATTCAAAAAGCGTTTTATCTACTTGTCAAACAATCAAAACATGTTTCCTCCTTTGAATTCGGTCAAAACGTGATTTCTCCAAATATTAAATGCATTGTATTAATTTTTTTTAGGTTTAATATCTTATATATGCTTTCAATTCTTTCTAATAATTAGTAATAAAAATACACAATAAAAATTAGAATTAAATATGTTTTTTTTTCTAATTTACCTGCTTTTTTGTGTTTTTTGAAAATTTGTATCTAAAAGAGAAAGCAAGGTTTGAATGTTTGCTCCACAAATAGGTAAGAACATTGTTAATTAACCATGTAGCATATCATTAAGAATACATTAAGATTTTGTAAGTAATAACATCTTTTACTACACCATTAAAACAGACTGAATGTTACTGTAGATTTTGGAATTTATATTACCACGGAGTCCAAGATCAAATGTGATAATTTTAGCGATTACTTATGAGCATATTGCAAATAAACGGCTACATCGACTTCAGAACTTGTATGTAAAAAAAAAAAAAAAATCAAACTTGAAATTCTAGAAAGTTCGGAGTAGACCACACTAACATGTCCCTCAAAGGCAAATACAGATTATCCTTTTGGAGGAGGAGGAGGGGGGGGGGATACATAATTAAATATAATCGACATCGTATTATTCAGCGAAACCTGTGAAAGCGTAACTTGTCTATGACGAAGAATTTTCATGTACCCGACGGAATGAAGACATTTACAATACTGCTAAAAAAATTAAAACTTTTCTAAAACAGAATTTTATTCCTTCTCGTAGCGATTAAGATTTCACAGGTTTTACTGTATCTAAAACATTATAATGAGTTACTGTTTATGATTATCTCAAAGGATACTGTTTCTGTACTAAACTTTATGTACAGAACAATTATTAATATTATTAAAATTCACATATTCAGAATTCTCTAATGATAGTACTAGGGCTCCAAATCAAACAAAATTTCTCTAGCTGAGAAACTTGAAAAAAAAAAAAAAAAAAAAAAAAAAAAAAAAAAAAAAAAAAAACCAGCTGTTAAGGATTAATAGAAAAGTAATACGGTACAAACCTGCTAATGAATCCTAAGAAACCAAAGAAAAGTTTTTTTCAGACAGGTTTCTGTTTTAGCAAGTATAATTGTGTGTTATTCCTTATTCTCCGAGGCCATAAAATTTTTTCACTTAAGGCATGATTCCTTAAGAGACAGTTTATATTTTCACAGGTTTTACCTAGCTTTGTGCATTTTTAATAATTTACAAACTGAAGTAAAATTAATACCTGTGAAAAAGGAGTAGCTCTGGCCATGGAAAAGAATTCTGTTTTAGACTGTTTTCTGTCTCAGCAAGTAGAATAGCATGGCATTCCTTCGGGACCATCGAATTTTTCTGTTTAAGGGTGTACTCAAAAAAATGTTTTTCCACCCTCAACAGCTGGAAATTTTCTGACACAGACTCATTTTTAAAAGTGAAAACATAAAATTTGCTGACGTGATTTTTGAAGAGATGTATGAGAACGTGTGTTTTCATCGCTCAATTGGAACTTGATTTATAAACAATTATTTTCTCAGAATGACTATTTTTTTTTTGTTCCCATCTCTCTCGCTTCGGAAAATTCGGTTCAAAACGCCAACTTTCACAACATTTTTTTCAATATATTCTGCCTTTATCAAAAAAATCGACAAGCACAGCACATTTTATAGTTTCTGAATAAGACAATCTGCCAATTTGATGCGTTTCAGAACAAAAATGAATCAGAAAATAAGCAGTTTGCATTTGAAAAAACCCTTTTCGGTTTTACAGTATTTTATTACCAATACTATATGAAATCTTTATGAAATAATTTTAGTTCTTTAAGAGTAGAAAAATAATGTCGCGAACTTACATAGAGCTAATATTTCTCAAAATATTTAAAGACAAACATTCGGACATCTTTAAGTTTCAAAATAACTTCAGTAAAGCCAATGGAAAAATAAAATTATCTATAACAGAATCCTCCAGTAAAGAAAAACAAATTTATGGTCCCGACGAAAGGACTATCATGCAATTATACCTGCTATAACGGAAACCTACCTAAATCGAAACTTCTCCTTCGTTCCTAGGAAGTTTTACTATATATCGTAACTGAAAAAATCGTTACACTATCCCAACGAAGAGAAAAAGATTTTTTTTTTTTGAGGGGTGGGGAGAGGCAATTGAAAACTAATAAGTACACAAACTTTTGTTTCTGTTGTGATGAATAAGTGATGTATAGGAACAATGAAAAGTAGAGTGAAAATAGCTTAAAAAATAGCATGAAGTTGTTTAAAGGCTTCACAAAAAAGAACCCTTTGAAATCAAAATGGGATATAAAATATAATGAAAAACAGCAGCAGTACACTACTTTGTTGCTGCGGTTTTTTGTTCTCTTTTTTTCATTTTTCTCTCTAGCAGTAAGGGATCTTCTTTATGAAGACATGGAAACAACGTCAAACTCATAATTTATTAGTTGCAAACTGAACCTGATGCTGATGGTGTGTTTTATTTTATATTGGTTGTTGTAACTACACACTACAGTAAAACATGAGAAAATGGAATCGCTGGGATATTCCGTTTAATACAGGTTTCCATTTTAGCTGGTATAATTGTATGGCATTTCTTTGTAAGGACTGTAAATTTTTCTCCTTTTCACAGGTTTTACTGTGTTTCGATTTTGCTTCAGAAAACCTCTAGATATAAAATTTGTCCCACGGGGAAACCTACCATGCAAAATAGCTGGGCAAAAGAATAAAGGTTGTTTTCAAGTCTTAAACTGGCTATTTTCTGACACATTGACATTCACGTAGTAATTTTTCTTTTTAAATGGAATATTCTCTTATTCAGAAAATATGAAATCGAATAGCGTTTTTCATTTTTGATAAAAGCAAATAGCCTATTGTATTTCCGGACGCGACACAGCAATAGATTATAACTCAAGATGAAAGAATTTATCAAAAAAAGAAAAATCCTATATAATTACAAGTCAATTCAATAGTTATATGGCTAATTACATGTATTTACGCGCAAAAATGAATCCATAAATGTGTTACAGGAACATAGAATAGAATAGGACCTCTAATGAAATAGGCTTTGGTAGGAGAAAACTGCTCTTGAAAAATGTTTGAAGGCACCATGTAAAATGGTTCTATTACAGTTCACTAGTTCGTCTAAACCTGTTTTGGTGGTGGTGCTTTCTTATCAATCAGTGCTCACCAGTAACAATAACAATCCATAATCAATCATATAAATTATCTCCTACCCTTGAAATTTCTGCTTCCCCCCTCCAGAACTCAGGGCTTCAAATCTTTAAAACTCTTTATGCAAAAAGTCTACAACATTCTTTGCTCACTAATAAAAATGAATAAATAATCATCTAAATTACCCCTAAGCTCAGTCCCCGATCATGACTAACTGGGGCCCTGGGCAAAGATAAACTTGGGGGCCCCATTCGAATTGTTGCAACATTATTCAAATAGAACTGATGTTCAATCATATGTTGTGTATTGCATGAATAATATTTTCGCACCTTGGATTTTTAAATAGAAGAAAATTCTTAGCTCTATCAATTCTAAATTAAGTACCTTAATTAATAAAAATACTCCTTTTTTTTCATAGTACAGAATAAAACTCTAAAAAAACTTTAGCAACTTGTTACATTACTTTAAGATGAATTTAATAACTTCAACTTATGGAAGAGTGTCAGATACTCTAACATGTAAATAGGACTTATCAAGATACTTTCTTTTATATCTTTTTAAGTTGTACTACACACAACATAATATAAAATCAAATACATAATATAAAATGTATACTATTTACACTTTTATCTACACTTTCTACTTGTGTTCACAAGTAGAAAGTGTTTTTTCAATAAATTAAAAAAGATGGCAATTCTGGGTTTGTTTTTTATATTTAACTCAAAAAAAAAAAAAAAAAAAAAAAAAAAAAAAAAAAAAAACTTTGAATTCAGAAGAAAATTTATCTCATGACAATTAGAACTGATTATTTTCAACCACCAAAGTTTTGATATGATTTAAGTACATTGTTAATTCAATCTATTAAAATCAAAATATTATTTCTTATTTAACAGTGGTTGAGGTTAGCTTTGCGAAAGCATTGAGCTCTGTGGATTCAAAATGAAATTTGTTTTTCAGAAAGTTTAGTAGAATCTTTTAAAGATGAAATTTGTATTTTGTATTTGAAAATTTTCAGAATTGGAATTGGGGGGGGGGGAAACTAAATAGTTTATGAATTAATATATAGATTTGGGGGCCCCTTGATGTCCAGGGCTCCTGGGCAAAGTCCCAATTTGCCCATGCGATAATAAGGGCCTGCCTAAGCTCCCAAATTTACACTCCCGCTACCCTCCAGCATATGGAGTTTCAAATATTTAAATGCATACAGAATTTCAAATATGCCACATTTGTTTCTAAATAATAACAACAAATAAATAATCATTTAAATTGCTCCATAATCTCCCAAATTTAGGCTTCCCCCCCCCCCCCCTTGCCTCAGCCCCCAGCATACAAACAAATTTAAAATCATTATTTTAATATAAAAAAAATCTTCTGCCTTATTTATTGCTATCTTTTGGCAATAAATAATCAATGATATAAATTATCTCCCTACCACAAAATTTCTGCTACACCTTTGCCCTACTCCACTCCAGCATACAAAATTTCCAATTTTTAGCTCTTTATTTGAAAACAAAATAATCTGCAATATTCTTTGCTCACTAATAAAAATAAATAATCATCTGCATTACCTTCTAACCTCTCAAATTTATTACCCCCCCCCCCCTCTCCCAGCACAAAAAAAAAAAAAATTAAAAATATAAAAATCTTAATCTAAAGAAATCTGCTATTCTATTTATCACTCATTACTGACAATAAATAATTCAATCATATAAATTATTCCCCTGCCCCAGAAGTATCCCTGCCCCATCTCCAGCATACAGAGTTTCAAATATTTAACTCTCTATTTTAAAAAAATGTCACATTGGTTTCTCATTAATAACAAGTAAATAATCATCTCAATTCTTCCCTATAATCCCATAATTTACGTTTCTCCCTCAGCATATAAACAAGCAAAGTCTTTAAGTTATTTCTATTTTTACTTAAAAAAATTCTGGCCTATTTATTGTTCGGTAGTGACAATAAATAATCAGTCATGTAAAATGTCGCTTTTCCTGAAATCTCCATGCCATGCACCAAATTGAAGAAATAAAAGGGAATAAAAGAAACTTGCCAGTGGTGGCAAATTCAAAGTTTCACACAAGCATTCTGGTTAGTGGAGGACTTGAATCCCACTTGTTGAAATACAGTAGACTCTCTCAAATCCACACTGCTTGGGACCAGAGGTTGCGCAGATTTTAGAATTTTCTGGATTTTTTGTCATTGATTTGTTTACATTTTAATAATATAATGCAATCGAAATTTTAATTAATGTTTACAATATAAGAGAATATTAAAATAATTAAGTAATAAACTAAAATAACAAAAATTATGATGATTTTAACACTAGAACATCCATTGGTGTCATTTCGACACCAAGCCGAATTTAGGCTCATCTCTCTATCACATTTTTTCACCTATGTTCTTCAAATTTAGTGACTTAAAATCATTTTATGCATGAAGCAAACTGTAGAAACTTTTATTGTGTGATTCTATTTTTTTTTTTTTTTTTTTTTTTTTTTTTTTAGTTACAGCTAAATTTACCTAGAACATCTGTTAGTGTTATTTTGATATCAAGCAGAATATAAAAGAAAATAGTTTACTTGTGCCTTTCTTTCCAGTTCATGTGACCTTGATTTTAATCTCTTTCAGTTACAGAAGGTCTATTATACTTTCCATCTCTTATAAAGCAGGGGATGGTTTAGTCCTATTCAGGTGGCCAAATGTCTCCAGTTACTTTCTTTGTGTTTATTATAATATTTAAAAGCATTTGAAAGCATTTTATTCCCGAGAAAAAGTTTTTATACTTTCAAAGACTAATTTTTTTGGAATTATGTATCACAAAAAAGTTCTCAGTTCTGAAGAAATTGCACATGTATTGAGAGAATTATTCTAAAATGAATCCGGTGGTGGTGAACTTTGGGAATAATTTCCTTATTTCAGACATAGTGACATATTTCCTTATTTGGGGAAAAATAAAACTCAACCTGGCGGTAAACGATTAGTGGAATTTGTAGATCTAAAACTAATAGAACAACATAGAAATAAAGGTCATAATATGACAGCTGGTATTTTTTTCACTTCTCTGGAACTAGCAAATCATCTCATAAAATGAAAATAAGTGTAGTAGGAACTGTGAATTGAGCTCAAAGAGAAATTCCTGATTGTCTGAAAAATAAAAAAAGACTGTCTTTATTCTACAACTACAAATACTTAAAACACTAAAGTACCAGTACCATACTTACTGCATAACAAAGAAAAAAAACAGAAAAAATCCAATGTACTGAGAAAACTTTATTCAAATGTTACAATTGCATGTAACAAAAAGAAAACATCAGAAATTGTAACATTCTTCAATGACACCAAATATGGTGTGGGCATTTTAGATCAGATGGCTAGAAAATATTCTGTAAAATCGGGATCAAGTAGATAGCCTGTACAAACATTTTAAACATTGCAGTTACAAATGCTTGGTTTATTCACAAATCAGTATCAGGCCATTGCATGTTGTTCTTGCATATTTCAAATATTATATTAAACAGTTAGTGAACGAATTGTGTTCAAAATATGTAAAGGATAACAAATGTACCATTAATAAAAATTATATAACTGAATTAAACCAAAGCATTTCTCTTAAATGCAGAAAATGTGTAAAAGCCACAAAAAATACCTTTCATGCATGAAGACAGTATGTTTAAAATGTACCGAAAAAAAATCGCTTATTACTGCAAAAATTGTAAATAAGGTATGTATATGATATAAAATATTTTATATAATGTCAACATAAGCTTAAATATTATAATGTGAAGAAAATTAACAGATTTCTTTCTTTTCTTTTTTTAATATCTTTGTTTCCTTTTTTTAAGTGTGTAATTTAATATCATTTAATGTTTTTTATTTCTGTAAAATAAATCATCGTTCTTTTGTGAAAATGTAACAATATAAGCTTAATTAAAGTACAATGATTCAATACAGTGTTAAATTAGAATTTGTAGCATTTATTTTGCATAATTTAACTAGTGGTGTCGAAATGACACTGGCGGCTGTTTTAGGATGTCGAAATTGCCAGATGTTCTAGTGTTAAAAATGATTAAATTATTGTAAGTAAATGTCAAGTAAATAATTAATAATCTATAATTAAATATGCACCATAAAGATACATTTAAAAAAAATTCCTCATAAAGGTATCCTACTAATTCCCATCAAATCATAAAATAAGGAAGTTTTATTTCAGGTTTAGCCAAACTTTATAACTAAAAAAGCTTGATTATTACCAAATAAATATATTTGGTAAAAAGACTGTGATTACCCGAGATATCAGCAATATCTTGATTTTTTTCAGAAATAACTTTTTACTTCCTTCAAGAAAAGGCATGAGTTCAGTCATATTAATGAGAATTACGTTTAAAATGTGTACATAATGGTATAAAAATAAAAAAGTCTGTAATTTTGACCCTACATCTGAACTGAAAGTTTCATTTTTCATGGTTTACATCTGTGATGATGTGCGGAATTTAGCGTTTGTGGATTTGAGGGAGTCTACTGCACATGAATTCTTTTAAATTGTTACTCTTGAGTTGTGATTTGTTATTCTGTGTTGAGCTCTGAATTATTCATAAATTATGGAAAAGAATACGAAAGAATTTTTAGCAGCATAAAAGCACTATATTTTCATGGTTTTTAATGGAATTTTTATGGCAGAATGTTAGTTAAAACATACAAACTAATCAAAATATTGTTAACATTGTATGATAAATTATACTACATAAACACTTCCTACAATAACAAATTCATTTGCGTTTAGAGACTATTTAAGACCTAATTAGCACAGCGCAGTGCTGCATCAGTTTCATTCTAAACAATGCCACTTTTTTCCCATAAGCAATAGCCATTTCCTGCTACATTTTAGAAATAATAAACACTATTTATAGAGTATGTTTAGTGTCTGTGCAAGTGCAAATATAAAATAATGTTCAATTTCTTTTGTCCACTGTCGATTTCCCATAATGTAATATTTTTTCAATCATCCTGTATTTTTAAAAAAGTGCATTCAGAAAAAGGGCACTTTTTGTATATTATATTTATAAAAAGACACATTTCACATTATGATCAAATTCATCTGTCATTATATAAAATTCTTGTATGCCCTCATTTTGATACTACCAAGAAGTCAAACAGCATTTTCATATCAAAATCATGCATCTTTCAGTAAATGCTGTCAAAGTGTCAATGTTTAAAACTAATTTTCATTAAATAAAAACCACAAAATGGTAGTCATCAGGTAGCAATTGACTTTACATTAGAAATACATCACAGAAGATGATGCTGAAGTATGTAATGTATTTTACAATATGCTGAAACAAATTATTTTTTTTTATCATGGAATACCTCATAATAGAATATACATTGGGAATGGTGTGTTGCAGAATCAACGGTATTGCAAATTTCATTCCTCCTTTTTTGTATTGTTTTCTGTATAAATAAGAAAGATGTTTTCTTAAAATGTGACCCACAAAGTTCTTTAGAAGGAGTTCCCCCTTCTATAGGGATGGTAGCCCCAAACTTTGAACAAGTCTTAAAACATTTCATAAAATTTGTCAGATGTAGTAAGGAAACAATGGCATTGATGATATAGTCATTTCCCTTTAATCCGCAAACATCTATAATCCACACTATATTTCAGATGTAAACAGACAGTATAAATCTTTTTTTAAGCAAGATATTGTACACTTTAGCCATAAAAAAAGACTGATCTAATGAATTTATTAAGAAATTTTTAATGAATTTTGCATTCATTAGATGGAAATGTTTTATGTATTTTATAAATAACTATATTAGACTGCTATATTTTGAATGCATTTGTTAGCTATATAAAATATAAAATTGCTTTTGAAGAGCTCTGGGGGATAAATAAATATTTTAGTTTTTTAGAAAAACAAACTTTTGTTACTGATCAAGAAATCCTGACTCTTAAAGAGCTTCAAGATTAAATAAAGAGCAAAAACTATAACGCAAATCACTATCACTGCAATATTTCTTAGATTTAAAAATAAGTAGAAATGTTTTCTATTAATTTTGTATTACATCATTTAAATGTATTTCTAATATTCAATATAGTTTTTTTTTTAATTTAAAAAAAGTATTTTCTTTTATTTCTGTGTTATATATTTGCAGTGTGAATGCTACATTTGATGATAAATTCCAAATATTAGAATGTAAACAAATAAATGACCTATAATCTGCAAATCCCTTGGTTCCAGCCTGTGCAGATTAGAGGGAATGTACTGTATTGGACAATCATGAAAAATATTTCCTTAGCTTTCTTCAACATGGTTAAAGATATTGGTATTGTGCTCTTTGCTTTCCCTCCTTATACTAGCTACTAGATTGAGCTGTATATGGACCATTTACGAAATATTATAACATAGCTGCAAATGAATAGTTGTATTCACATCCAGGTTGACTGATCTATATATGTAGTACATCTCAGATGGTAGGAAAAGCATTTGATGTATATAAATATTAATATAAATATTAATAAAATGCTTGAATTTAATGTTATTGAGCCACTGAATAAGAACATTTTCACAGATGATAAATTTTTGAAATCATATATCACTGTTAGATCAAGTATAGAACAAGCAAGAGCTCCTATTGAAAAATTTCAGATTTTTTCAGATCTGACTTCTAATGCATGTTTGAACCAAAGTGAAAATATTATAATTAATATGTTTTCTCCTTATCATATTTCTGTAAATTGTCCTATTTCTGGTTCCTTAATTAACCAAGCCATTGTTTCTCCAGAGATTCTAATCTGAAAGTCTTTTCTCGTATTATGAAAGATTACATTGATTCAATATCATGATGATATTGATAAATCATCATCATCACTGTTAGTATTTTCCACTGTTAAATTTAAGCTTTGAATTGAGCAATTGTCAGAATCTGAGTTAGATGTATCATAAAAGATTTCCAAGCATTTTTTCATTTCTCAACAAAAAATTTTGTTTTAATTTTAACTAACATCTAGTTTTGAAGAAAAGTTAACTATGATTTTTTTTTTATAGCTCTTCTTTGATTTTCTGGAAAGAAAAATAGCTGATTTCACCCTTTTTTTATTGACCTTTATAATACAAGGTAAGGTTTTCAAATAAGATCATAAAATCTCTGGGCAGACAATGGCTTGAGTAACCCTTATTGATAAGAATCTTGCTGTTGATGATAAGTTGCTGGTAAAATATACAGTGAAGAAAAATGTAAAATGATTTGTTGGCTAGGTTCTTAATATTTCAGATGTTGGACTGAGTATAAAATTTATTCAAAGAATTGCCAATTCTAAATTAAAATTACCACTAATTTGATGACATTGCTTTCATTTTTGGAAACTAAATTGAAATGATTCTGCAACCACCAAATACTGCAAAATATGACCATGTTATTAATTTTGTATTTAAAACTGGTATTGAAGGACTTCTATGTTTTAAAGACTATCTAAGCTTTTATTTTTAAATAAAAAAGTATAAAAATTTGTTAAAAATTAAAAAGATGTTCAACTACTCCAATTCTTCTCTATTATTGCATGCAATGTTTGTCTTTGAATTGAGTCTTGCTGCTGCTTTCATAGTAGAAGCACATTTTCCTTGCAACTGACGAAGAATGACTAAGATCTTTCAAGAGGCCTATCACATTTAAAATTTTTTCATGGCGTTTTAAGATCTTTAGTTCTGATTGTCTTTTGTTTAAGGTTAACTGCATAAGTTATATTGTCTGTGTTTCCTCTTTCTCACAAATTTCACACATTTACACTTCAATTTGATATACAATCCCCATTCACAATTATAAATTTCCAATTATGCATAACTTGTCCAATTATAAATATGCAGTTTTTTACAATGTTCTTGTTACAGCAAAAGTGAAAATTTCCTACTGCACCAATTTTTCCTTGGGTGCTGTAAAAATTTTGAATGTTAATTTGAAAGTTTTGTAATGTTTAAAATTATAAACCCACCTACTCATCTTCAACATGTACAAAACTGAAGAAAATTTTAATCTTTTTTGAGCACACTGTATATAATTCTGAGAAGCTCATGCAGTTTATTCATTCATCTCTATCATATGCATATTCCTAATTATTTGTTTTTTATAGGGCAGAAAAGATTAGAGCATTAAAATGCCCTAACATTAATTCTGACCTGAACAATTCATAATGAAATAATTTGAAATTTTTAAGAAAATATATGAAGAGCTCAGATGATAAAGGTGTTAAGTGACACAACCATCATTTTGAGAAAATGAGCAGTAACGTTCCAAATATCTATTTGCGTTGATTGACAAAGGCTTCATTTATCAATTAAAATCTCTGTAAGAATTAGGTTTTTTCAAATAATAATTTAAAAGATGATAAAGGATCACTGATTATCTTCAATCATATGATTAACTCAATTTTTCAAATTTTGTCACATACCACCTTTATCATCTGAGCTCTTCATATAATTAATTTTATGTAATAAGATGTTGAACTTTCTTTTGTTATCATATATTAATATGTGTAGCATCTGAAACCTTACAATCAATACTTGTTTCATTTTCTGGATTTTGAACTACACTCATCTTTTTAAAATGCTTGTATATATGTCCTTAGTATATATTATTGTAATATATCCTTAAACTTTGGAATCAGTGGGTAAAATAATACATTCTCTTAAAAAGATTTTCTGAAACATTGACTTATTTTATTCATCTTTTTTAAAATGAAATAATTTAGTGACAATGTGAAATATTTTATTTATTTATTTATTTTTGCTTTACAGTTTTCATCTTTATTATTTAAGAAAAAGGGAATAAGAATATTTATTATACTATTATGGGAAATTGTAAAAAATTAAAAATTGAGGAAAAATTACACATAAACTGGTATTTTAATAATATATTTTAAAATATGCCCTACAGTTATTGCTTACAATGATGGCTTAATAATTTTTAAAGTGTAAATTTGCTATATTTTCAAGTATAAAACATGCAGTGAAATAACATTATAGTCTTACTAATGAAAAAGTTCAATGCAGTGCTAAAAAGAAATGCAGTGCAAAAATGCTATTTAATTAAATTCTGAAATATTTCTAGGTTATAACTATATTATCTACAAATTTATTGGTAAATCAATTTCCTTTTAAGGAAAATCCAGTGGTCTATTACAAAAAGCATACAGAATCGTACAGTATCTATATTTCATCAAGGTAGATTCTAAAGTTTTTATAATATATATTATATAAAATATTAATTAGTGATATTGACAAGGGGATAGAAAATGATTCAGTAAATGCTGTTTGTACTTTTTGTCCATAAAGAACTTTTCTTTTGGATTACTTGCCTTAGTTATCACTTAAAAATAATGAAATGTTGAAATTTGTTATTTTCAACTTAGTAAACTTCATTAAATTTACATTAGAATGAAATCGAAAATGTCAATTAAATCAAGTAAAAATAGTTTTATTAAATATAACACAATTTATCTTAAAAAAATACATTACATTAAAAATAATTTTTCAATTAAAATCTAGCTTTACATATAACTATTTCCTGAGAAATTCTGTCACTCATTACAAAGTAAAATAAAAACTAATTTGTCCATGAGGAATTTTCAGTTCTTTTTAGAAATTTTATGACTTCTTTATTGCATATTTCTGGATACTTCCGAAACACATAATGAGAACCTTCTTCAAATGAGATTAGTTTCAACCATGGAAGAGCATGACCTAAAAAGATTAAAATAAAATAACTCAAAAAATACTGAAATTTAATAAACATTAATTTAAAGCTCAATAAAAGTACAATTATGATAGAAATGCAAGAATATTTTAAACAAGCTCAAAACAAATGAGACATAAGAGTTTATTTCTCCACTGAGTATTTCCTAGGTTGTTATTTGTGTTTGCATGTTCAAAGCACAAGAAATATAAATATAAATGTTCAACTTTTGAAGTAATTGTAGTCATAATACAAGAAAAAAAGAATATTTTTTCTGCTGTATGACCGTGTATATTAATTTATATTTGATAATTTGTAGAACAGTTGATAAAACCTTATTGGTTTCGACACCTGACCTTAATGATGTTGGACAAAATATCAGCCAGTGGGAATGAGTAATGAGGGGGGAGCAATGAATGGCTGTTACTAAAAATGAAATTAACCTTAAATGGTTATGGAAAAAGAATAATGAAAAAAATTGACTACAGTAAAAGATCTCTAAAACGAAATTCTATATAATACAATTCTCTATATAACACATAACTTCACTATAAACAATGAATTATGCAGTTCAGAAACACCAGCCTTTCCACATTGTAAAAGAATACTATTCTCCAGAGGACTAAATTTCATACATTAGTTCAAATTTATCTCCTTAATTCAGAGCTTTTTAATGGAAAAGTTGCTATTATTACAATAAAAATATTTGAAAATGAGTATTATAATCAATGATTTGGTCCAAGCATATTTGGATCATGTCTATAAAGTAAATTTAACAATGTGTGGAATGATCTATATTATGCAAAAATTTATAATCTGCACAACTCCTGGTAACAATGAATGCAATATAACTTTACAGTACTTTGATATGTTTCAGACAGATTTAGCCATGTTTATTAGGTAACTTTTATGATGTGTGAAATGTGATCTATATAATGCAAAATCATGGAAGATGGTAGTATTCCGAGTGATGCAGCCTTAAGCCTAAAATCATATTGTAGAACTCGTAGATGGCGGAACTCATATATACGGCTAACTCGACATCAAAGAAAATGCAAAAAGCTGCCTTTTAATAACTCAGCAGATATAGCTCCTATTGTTCTGATTTTTCTAGAACAGTCTTACATCTGCAGTCTAATCGTATACTGAAATTTTTACATTCCTACGTGCAGTATATTTTGAGATCTAAATAGCCATTTTTAAAGCGAAAGCGTTGGTACGGTATGTAAGAAGTTCCTAATTTGAAAATCTCGAAAACGGTACTAACGATTTTCTTTAAATTGATACATAATATAAATGTGATTAAGACGAGGTGAATAACACTTTTCTTTTTTCGGGGAAAACTCTCGTTCGTTAAATAATTCGATTTTTTCTTCTCTCGAAAATGACTCGGGCGATTTTTTAAAAATCAAATAAATATGTTTCAGATGAACCAAATAACAATTTACTTGTTTCCAGCAAGACTCTTGTTCGTTTTATAATGCGCATGAAAAATCGGACTATATTTCTTCGCCATTCTATGGAAATTTCACCAAAAATGCATGACACTGTATTCATACACATGCTTTCTTTTTAATCACTTTTGGGGAGAAAAATTTGTCCTCCCACTGGCTGAGTGGATAAGGGCCATCGTCTACTAATCTTATGATAGGCAGTTCGATACTCGCTGGTACTTGTTTTCACATGTGAATGTTTTTTTTTTTATCTTTTAAAGTCTGTTAGTTGACCATTATTCTCAGTTCCTTTGTAATTTTTTAATTGTTATTAAGTTAAATAAAATTACAATTATAATGATGCCAATTTGATGATGATTATTTCTTGGCAATTTTTCAACAATAAAATTATTACCATAAATTTTATATATATATTTAATTTCAATCACTTTACAAAAAATATACATTAACCCTCTGTCTACCAGAAGGGTCCAATGGACCCGACATGTACATTCAAAATATTTATTCAAACCAGAAATTTCTTCAAAACAAACTAAATGTATAAATCAGACAATAATAAGTTAAATAAACAAATTAAATAGTTTTAAGTAAAAATTCTGGTGTAGAATGTTTTTATAAAACTTGAGTAAAATTTCCGGTAGTTCTAGGGTTAATAATTATTATTTGAATATAAATTACACGATCAAAAACGCAAAAAAAAAATTCATTTCAGCTCCTCTTTTTATAATATCATTTTTTATTATTATGATGGTCAATCAATATATAATCACTGACATCCATAATAATATTATTATTATAATTATTATTTTCCTTGCATAAAAACTATTGTGATCTAATAATTCTTTTATAATAAATAATTTAGTTGAAAAGTTTTATTTATAAATAACAATGAAGTTTGATAACCCCGAGACAATTGTTTTTATTTAACTTTGCAATATTTACAGTTTACATAATAACCATATCAGAATTCTGGTGTCGCCATCTTTTGACGCAATTGCGTACTACATTTTGTCTCTTATTCGGAAAAAAAAAAAAAAAAAAACCTAACGCTCTCATTGCCGCTTTGAAAGAATCTTTGTGGCTGGAGGTCTATCTCGCAAATATTAAGAAAATTACTGCATACAAAAATATTAAAATAGGTAGTATTATAGAGAAATGTTTGATAAAAACGTTGAAGTAGACAGTTTTTAAATCACAGAATTATTTTAAGAGATATTTAACGTTAAATCTGGATAAAATTATCTCATTAAAAAAGTCTTATAGGAAAAAAACTATACATGGGAATTTAATCATTTTCATTCAATTTAAGCATTCAATAGAAACTCGAAGTTTGCAGAGTGCATTTATTATTTTTAACTTGCCTAATTTTTTGACGGTTTATTTCAATTTTAAATTAAAATTTTCAGAATTTCTAGAGATATTTTTTACATATTTTAGAAAAGGTTATTTTAAATTGTTGCCAATTGTTAAAACAGCGCAAAGAATAATATATCCTTTAAATTAAAAATTTATTCACACGTGACTATTATAAACAGAAAAAAATCCTTTTAAATTAGAATTAAATGATAACGTGTTAAAAGCAGGAAAATATTAAAAATCACGTCATAAAAATTGTTTTTACACATGCTTATTTAAAATGAAAGAAAATTATAAAATAATCAATTATTTTCGAATTAGAATTAAATGATTACGCATTAAAAGCAGGAAAACATTGAAAATTACATCATAAAAATTATATTCACATGTGAATATTAAAAGAAAAAGAAAATTTTTAAATAATAAATTCATTGATATGTGTTAAAAGTCGTAAATGGAGGAAATTACGTCATATTGGCCAAAGTGGCCAAATAATAATATTGCAAAACAGTTTAAATTTAAAAATATATTTATATGAGAGATTTATTTCAAATTTCGAGATGATATTTTTAACTATAGTTGCCAATTTTAAGGTAGCGCAAATAATAATATTATATTTCTAATAATAAAAATATTTTCAGTTGAATGTTACAAAGAGAAAGGAAAGTTTGGTGAAAATTATGTCAGATTTAAAACGTTACATTTAAAATCTCTTATTTAAAATCATTTTTTTATAGCGTTGTTAAAAAATACCATAAAGCAAAGACTCTGTTGACTTAGTTCCTTTTATATTTGGTAATTTTCAAATGTTTAACTAATCTTATTTAATCAATCATGGAAACAGCAACTAACAGAAGCTGATTCGGCCTTGAAATCCCTCAGTAAAAGGGAAACCCGTTTACAGTAAGATCGCCATTGATTTTTTTAATTATACAGTGCAGCCTCGATTATCCGAGCTAATTGGGACTGTTAGTACATCGGATATCGGAAATCTCGGTTAATAGAAACTGTGTGTAAAAACTTGCCGTGCTTGCGAATTTAACATCTCTTTTAAAAAATATGTATAGAACATTTTTTAAATAATAAAAATAAATATATGTAAAGTTCTGTTTCACAGCTTAACAAATTTAAAAAGAAAATCAACTGCCAGTAGTAAATTTTAAAATGCAAATTGAAAAATTTACGAAAGTTCACACAGCCACTGGAAACAAAGCATTGTTTGCTGTTGACTTCTCAGGGTCCAATGTTTCTTTGGAGTTGAGTGCTTTTGGGGGCAGAAGGGCCTGTATAGCACAGACAGTGAGCTAAAGAGTGTGGTTATTTTTAAGGCTCATTCAAAAGGGAAAAAAAAATCAGACTTTGTTATCGGCTCGGGTAACAGAAACCTCGATTAATCGAAGCTCGGTTAATCTAGGTTCTACTATAATTCAATCTTCCGTAATCTTTTTAAAGCAGATCAAATTAATGGACTTTAGCATAAAGTCACATAGTTGAAAACTGCTATGCTTGTTGGCCACCTTTTTTTCAAAAAGTTTGCTTTGCCTTATTCAATTAATGAGATATTTCCGATAAAATAAGTCACATTTTCCCGTTCTAAAATACTGGTATCCGAAAATTGTAGCATGTAACTGACACTACAAGTACTCGTGGAACTAGACTATTTTAAGTCTGATTTTTATTATAGACTATATAAAATTATTAAAAATATATATTATGATAGGAACTAGCGGGCTTTGTCCGCTATTTATGTTACGGATATAAAAATCATGTTTTTTTTTAGGGAAAAAGAAATAAAAACCTATTTGACGATAGGTTTATAAAGACACATTTTGTATTTGTTATATTTCCGGGGATGAGGAGGGGGGAACTATTTTGATTAAATATCGCAATTAGTCCACATGGCAGATATAATTAGGATAGACACTAGCGGGCTTTGCCCCTCTATGGTGCCTTATGGGTCCAGCTTCCATAACTCAGAAACTACCTTTCGGACATCAACGCAACAGATTCCAAACGTTATAATTAACTTAATAATCACCCTATATAGCATTAAAGTAAATTTATGAGTACTGCATACTATTTTTTTTTACAGTAATTTCTGAAGAGAAAAAATTATTTTGGTTCCATTCTTAGGTACTGGTCTAAAAAATTTTGAAAAAGGGGGGAAGGAGGGGACATGAGACTGGTGTTTGTCAAACAACACAACGGGGTTTAGCTTATTCAACTTGGTTTTTGATGACTTCAATCGGAAGGTGGTTTGTTTAAAAGAGTGCGTTCCCTGCCCCATGAAAATTGGAACTATTGGTGCACCATCTATGTAAGGATTTAATAATTATAAATTAACATTTTGGATTTATTAATTTAAGGATAAATTGTTTTTAAAGGAATATCAAATGAAACCCTCTGTGCGATCTGCGATCATACTT
Organism: Maratus speciosus; assembly: GCA_963932465.1. NCBI lineage: Eukaryota > Metazoa > Arthropoda > Arachnida > Araneae > Salticidae > Maratus > Maratus speciosus. Next base: position 328,023,168 of record OZ010787.1, read on the forward strand.
ACCCACTTGTTTTTATATACAAACTGCAATAAGGAAAATTGTAATAAAATAGTAAAAATTAAATCTGCATTAAATCCCATAAGTATCTTTTTTAAAACATTTTATCACTAACCTCAAAAAAGTAATGATATCAATGCAAAAACCCTTGACGGGTTAAAAGTTTCTGATGCAGCACTTTATCTTATGCTCTAAGAATTTTAAATATGGAACTTAAAAATACTGATATCAAATTTTGAGTGACGTTATGCTATTTCTTAAAAAATATATTTGTATTTATTTCATCATTTTATTTTTGTTTTATTTATAATCGCATGTGCAAAAGTTATGTTCAACATGAAAAGCTGCATAAAATTTTATTCGCTGTTGCTTTATCATTTACATCTCTCATAAATTCAAAATATGAGTTTTAAAAGATATGATATAAAATTTAAGTGACGCCTTGATGTGACTTTAAAAGGTTTGTTTTAAAATTAAATTTAAATTATTTTTGACTTGGTTAAAATATATTTTTACATCTACACAATTCTTTTAATTTTCCAATTCACTGTTAAATACAGTATAGGATCCGTTATCCAGAATGCTTGGGACCTGAGATATTCTGGATAAGAGGTTTTTCCGTAATTCGGAACACTTTACTATAAATGTAAGGAATAGTATAAAATAACGGTATGAAATGCATAAAATATGAATAATATATGAAAATACATAATTATAAATTAGTTAATTTAATAACTTACTTACACAAAATAAAAAAACCCTTCTAAATTACAATTCAAATAAAAAAGAAAATTACATTAGCATATAAGAAGAGAGCAGAATAATTTTATTTGGTTTTTTAGAACATTTTTATTAAGATTGGTTGCTTATAGTGTGTCTTTTGCACTAATTGCTTCTGTATACTGACACGATTTGCTGTTGTGGGAGTAGCTTGTTTGTTGCATTCCACAAATCAGTTGTTCAATTGAAAAATATTAATAACTCATTTGAAATCTTTTTACCACCTCATTCTGCTTGTCATCATCATCATTTCCATTAGAAATATTCCTCAGCATTATGTCATAAATCTCACTGCCAGTCATCTGGTCACTTACAGGAGTATTATCATCAGTAAGTAAACAATCTTCTACTGGTTCTTGATCCAACAATTCAGCTTCTGAACATGAAAGTTCTTTAGCTTAGTCCAGCAGATCTGTAATAATTTCTTTCTCTTTTTAAATTTTAAAGTCTTCAACTTCAGGCTCATTCTCACCATTAAAAAATATTGCAGAATTTTACGTTTTTGAAATGAAACATTATTTTTCTGTTATCATTCTGCATTCCGGATTTCGGAGCATTCTGGATACGGGGTTTCCGGATAACGGGTCCCATACTGTATATCACTTTCATTGAATCTATACTATGCATTGAAATGTATTTATTTCAATAAATTAATTTATCTTTTGTGTCACGCTATTCAAAATTGTGAGTAAGATTTATGTAAATGGTTTCTTTGCATCATTGTGTCCAAACTACGTGAAATGTATGAAAAGGGATAGTTTGACGCAAATAAACCATTTACATAAATCTTACTCACAATTTTGAATAGCGTGACACAAAAGATAAATCAATTTATTGAAATAAATACATTTCAATGCATAGTATAGATTCAATGAAAGTGATATATTTAACAGTGAATTGGGAAATTAAAAGTATTGTGTAGATGTAAAAATATATTTTAACCAAGTCAAAAATAATTTTAATTGAATTTTAAAACAAACCTTTTAAAGTCACATCAAGGTGTCACTTAAATTTTATATCATATCTTTTAAAACTCATATTTTGAATTTATGAGATGTAAATGATAAAGCAACAGCGAATAAAATTTTATGCAGCTTTTCATGTTGAACATAACTTTTGCACATGCGATTATAAATAAAACAAAAATAAAATGATGAAATAAATACAAATATATTTTTTAAGAAATAGCATAATGTCACTCAAAATTTGATATCAGTATTTTTAAGTTCCATATTTAAAATTCTTAGAGCATAAGATAAAGTGCTGTGTCAGAAACTTTTAACCCATCAAGGGTTTTTGCATTGATTCTATATAACACTAGAGTTTAATCAAGGAAAAAGGGATTTTTAGCTTTTTGGCTAATTGCAGCCAATAGCTTCTAGCCAAATAAAAATAGCTTTAGCCAAGGAAAAAAAAAGGTTTATTTATACAAGATTTCTATATACATGAGTATGGTTTTTAGTTATGCAATATACAAACAAATACATCATTCTGTAAGATTGACCCTTCGAGATTTGGCTGTATACCGTACAGCAAATACTTTTTTTAATGAAAATTCTCCTTCCAAATTAATCATCGAGTTACTTAAATTCTTGATTGTCAGTTTGTTTCTCAAGTCAGTTTTTGTTATATTCATGAGACTGAATTCACAGTCTGCTGTAGACAACAAATGTGATGCTACAAATTCATACAAAGAAGTCACAATGGGAAACATACCAGTAATGCCATTTTTATGAAAAAAAAATAATACAATAAGCTAGTTTCATTTCTTTACACATTGTAGCCAGAACTCGCATAAATTCAAGTCTGAAAAATTTATACAACATGCATCTGGCACATTGATGATTCAAAGCTAGTGCACATCATATCCCATGCTTATACAATCAGCGATTTTTGTTTTTGCCATATGCTGGAGTCATGTCTGATGCAAATGACGTCACACTGTTTGAAGACGCTTGCATAGAGAGCATGAGACAAATTTTGAAGTGTTGCCACAGTGCATAGGCAATGTTAGATTTTTTTTTCATTTTTGTGCAATGGCAGCAGGTTTACGAAATGCGGAACAACAAAATGGGAATGATATAGCATATTTCTTTGGCTGTCGCTATTTGGCTAATTCACTAAGTGCTTTGGGGGCAAAAAGCACCTCCAGTTAGCTTTTTGGCTAGCTCTAGATTAAACCCTGGACACACAACCTTGCATTGTTAGGTTTGTGCAATAAAGGTCTTCTACTGAATAACAATTTCATGAATTTAACAAATAATGTATACAGACAATGACTAAATCATGGCACATGAAAGCAAGATATCTTAAAAGGTAGAAAATATTATTGCTTCCTGTCTGCTTATACATAAAGTTCTCATAAAAGTTAAAAGGAACAGATTAAATCTGAATATAATTCTAAAAACGAGAGATTTACTGCAATGGATGCACAATTATAAACAGCAATTAAAATTTATCACAAAAGGTACAAACAAAAAACAATCTATTGCAGTAATACAGTAGCGCTCAAAAGTATTTTGACAACCTTATATTCTCCCTTATTTTATTTAATATAAAAATGTAAAAGAAAATATATTCCCTTTAATTGAGAACACTATGACTGCACTTATTCAAATGTATCAAGTTTCAACTTGTTTGTTTACATTCGGCGCCACCGAAGAAATATGACTCCTTCTTAACTCAAAAGTATTTTGACAATTAGTTTGCATTTAATTGTTGAAGGTGTCAGTGGCGCTATAACTTTGATTAATGTTTATATTGACTTATTGTGATTAATTTTAAGGATCAAGAATGCCGAAATGTAAAAAATATTGAAGTGATTCTAGAAAAGCTGCTGTAAATGCACTTAAGAAAGGTATACTGCAAGCAGAATTAGCTCGTTCTTTTAACATGTCTAGGTAACTTGTTATTACATGAAATAAAGTTTTTAATAAACAGAAATACATTGAAAATAAGCCTCAAAGTGGTCATCCGAAAAAAAACAACTTGCAATGTTGACTGTATTATAAAAATGATATCTACAAGTGATTGTCGTAAGTCCGCTGTAATAATAAAAAATGAATTGAAAGAAAATTACGGCATAGACATACACATTTCATCAGTCAAATGATGCCTAAACCTCTATGATTTACATGGCAGAAGACCAGCAAAAACACATTTCTAATCTACTAAGAATAGGAAGGCTAGAGTTGCAATTTGTAAAATGGCATAACCCTTTCAGGGGCAAAGCAATGTTATTGCTGAAGTGTTGAAATTAATGACTGACACCAGAATTTTGGTTAAAAAAAATTCGGTTTATTATGTGTGTGAAATATAGCTTTTACTTATTTAAAAATAAATTTGTTTTCAAACTCCGGTGGCAATGATTAATTTCAACACTTTCGCAATAGAATTGCTTTGCCCTGAAAGGGTTATGCCGTTTTACAAATGTAACTCTAGCCTTCCTATTCTTAGTAGATAACAAACCTGTTTTTGCTGGTCTTCTACCATGTAAACCATAGAGGTTTAGGCGCTGTTTGACTGATAAAATGTGTATGTCTATGCCGTAATTTTCTTTCAATTCATTTTTTATTATTACAGCAGACTTACGACAATCACTTGTAGATATCATTTTTATAATATAGTCAATATTTCAAGTTGTATTTTTTGGATGGCCACTTTGATACTTATTTTCGATGCATTTCTGTTTATTAAAAACTTTATTCCATGTAATAACAAGTTGCCGAGACACGTTAAAAGAACGAGCTAGTTCTGCTTGCAGTCCACCTTTCTTAAAGGCATTTACAGGGGTTTTTCTAGAATAACTTCGATATTTTTTTACTTTTCGGCATTCCTGATCCTTAAAAATAATCACAATAAGTAAAAAAAAAAACACTAATCGAAGCTATAGCGCCACTGACCCCTTCAACAATTAAATGCAAATTAATTGTCAAAATACTTTTGAGCTAAGGCAGAGTCATATTTCTTCAGTGGCACCGAATGTAAACAAATAACTTGAAACTTGATACATTTAAATAGCTGCAGTCACAGTGTTCTCAATTATAGGGAATATATTTTCTTTTACATTTTTATATTAAATAAAATAAGAGAGAATATAAGGTTGTCAAAATACTTTTGAGTGCTACTGTATATTTGCATACAGAAAATACATCCTAACTTATCAACAAATATCAAGGAGAATTATAACAAACTTCATTCACCATTATTATAAAAATAAAACCATAAAATGATTATGAATATTACGAATTGGTCAAGATAAACTTAATTTCCAATGTTATTAATGATCATTTCAAAAGAAATTATGATGATACAACATTTCATAAACCATTTTTGCAATTATAAAATACTAAAGCCTACAAAAATAAAGCCACAAACATAACCATTGCACATCTCACTAGCTTAGAATTTTTTAATTATGAACTGAAAGAAATGTATGAGAAAAAGATTGCTAATATGATTCAATTCTGAAAGTGGTGCTCTCACTAACCACAACATGAAACAACAGATAAAAAGCAACTGAATGCAGAAATTTTTTTGTCAATAAAATACTGTTTATTTTAATATGGGAGAGTTCTATTAGATCTATTTCAGGTTCTTTCCTGTATGGCATTGTGACATCATGATGTCATTACACAATGACTTTGTGACCGCTGAAGTGAAATTATTGTGGCCATTTTTAAGCTCTTATGTGATGTCACATTTATTTGTGAAAATGGTAACTTTTGTGAGTATGGTTTATCTATTTTTAGGGTTCATTACTTAAAAAGTGAAAACGAAACCAATATAAGATCACTCTTGTGCGTCTGTCACAGCCATTTTACTTGTAAACTATGGAACATGGAAAGTTCAAACTGGGGGAAGTAATAAAAACTATTGCCCCACATATTTTCTGATTATTAAACATTCATAAATATATTTAGTAAAAACGTAGATGGGATAATTAAACTACTTGAAAAAAAAACTTTTCTTTGTGTGTCATGTGGGGTATCGTGCGAAAGCTTTTGTAATGCTGAACTCAATAATGCATTCCTTTTAATTTTAGGTATTATATTTTCAGAGATATCGTCGTAAAAGTAGCGCAAAAATATGTCCCCCCCCCCCCCCATCTAATTCCAAACCTACTGAAACTAAAATTATGAAAAAATTGGAGGTAGTAGATGTTAAATTAAACCTTGAAGGAAAATTATAGTGATTACCCTAGGTCATATAGTTTTTGAGAAAAATTGTATTTTTCTGGTACACACAAATTTCAATTTATGGGCATTCAGCAAAAGTGTTGAGCAGTGCTGGAGGTACCTATTGTAGCAGAAGTATAAAAGCATTGTTGATAATGATTTGCAAAACACATCGTCAGCAATTAGCCGAGATATTAACCTTTAAAGATAAAGACAGTTTGGACATACATAACAGCCGCAGTGTACTCTATACCTAGTTAACAACTTTTAATGATATATATGTGTAATGTAATGTCCAGTAGCAGTATAAAAGCAATAAACGTCAAATTGTTATAAACAGACTAATTTAAGGGGTCTCAAGACTCTTAAAATTGAAAAAAATGAAAAAAAGACCATTTTCAACATTTAATGTCTTAAAATGTATATGATTTTAAAAACACAATTTTTATTGGTATGAAAGATATAAGTATGTTCTTTCATTTCATGTATTTAAAAAATTGCAAGATGCAGAATTAGTACCTATAGAGGGCTCGAAACTGTTAGACATTTGTTGAGCAGAAAATTGGCATAACAGCTTACATGCAGGATTACAAAATACTGCAACTAGAATGAAAATTTTGGTGCATACTTATATTAAAGATTGTAATAATTACCCTGAACTTAAGTAAATTTGTATTTAAAGCATTTTTATATTTTTAATGCAAAGTTGTATTTAGCTAATAAAAAAATTTGAAAATTTCATCAGTATAATCACCTAAAAAAAAATATTTTTTTGAACAATAAAAAGGAAATTTTAGGTTCTATTTATACAGACTAACATGAAATATATGTTTTGAAAATTTCATGAAAAAATATTAAGAAGTTTTTAAGATATGCTGTGCATTATGCCCAAAAATGTCATTTGGAGAAAAATGACTTCAAAGTTTCAGAAACGATGCTTCATCTATTGAGCGGGTATAATTCTAAAAGCCATAACTTCTGTTCTAATGGGAATTTCAAGGAAAGAATTATATCAGAATGTTCAGAAAATATAGAGGTTTAACATCTAAAAAAATTTTTAATTTCCAATATTTTGAAGCTTTAAGAGTCTTAAGATCACTTAATTAAAATGAATCACGTAAATATTATGGGATTTGCGACTAGTTTGCATTAGTGGGTCTCTCAATACGCCTCAAGTGACTTTAAAAGATAATTAAAAACCTGTCTGGAAAAATACATCATGGAGCAAGGTGGCTCTGCAACTTTTCGACCTCCTTTCGAAGCACGCTTAGCACAATGCCAAATTTAAACTTTGAACAAATGTTTTGTTTTAGCTACACTGTAGAAAGAAAGGTTATTACTACGCTAATTTTAGTTTTATGAAATGCCAAATGAAGATTGAATATGCACTGCTTTTATTGTCAGTGTCGAATTAAGTTCATATAAACAGATTAGGATAATATTTTAAAATGAATTATACAGAATAGCTGTATTTGATATTTTTTAGGCTCCATATCTCTTTGAACTTTCATGGTGTATATCCATTTACACTTTTCTAGTATATACAGTTATACTCAATCCTACATTGTATATATTTTTACAAAGTCTTATTATTCTTTCAGCAAAGGTTTTTTTTTATTAATACAATTACAAATTCATATATTTATTCTATGGAACCCCCTGTGTGTGAGTAATACTCACACTTGACCATTTATTTTTTTCCATTTTGCTGCAAGTCGGATTCAGAATGGTATTTTTCATCAGATCATGCAACCTGATTTTGTACAAATTCTACTTCACTGGGGTTGGATATATTAAACATTATAGAATATTACTGTTTATCATCAATTTCAAATAAAATTTATAAATTGAGTATCAAGACATGATACAAACATTATACATATTAAATTTGGATCAACAATTATCAAATTACCTAATCACTAATGAATTTTTTTTTTTAAATAGAATCAATGACTTATAAATGAAGTATTAAAAAATTATAACATTTAACATTGGTAAAAGGTCAATATTAACAGGAAGGTGAATACATACAAAGAACAAATAAATAAAGATAAATATGTAAGAAAACATAAATATTTGAAATATTTTGTCAAACTATTTGTAACTAAAACATTTTAACCAATAAAAAAGACCAGAAAAAAATGAATTATTGACAGCACCAATAAATCCATTGTACAAAATGTAGGATCTCAAAATTTAAAATGCATAAATTAAAAAAAAACAACCACAAAATGAATGCAAAAAGGGAGAACTATCATGAATAAAAATGGAACTTATGATTTGTAACTCGTTTTCAAGGGCAATATTATGATATCATAAGTAAGATACGGTTAATGTCTGAAGTAGAAATAATAAGCAACTGCTTAAATGTATATTTCTACCATTGCCTGATTAACTGTAACAAAAAAAAACATATATTAATAAATAAATATATAAAATTTGGACAGAATCAAGCCATGCACAATTAAAATAAAAATGAAACATGTAACTAACTCATTAATAGAAACAGATAATATCTTAAATTTCAGAATTGAAATAAAATCATACATCCTTACCGACATAGCAAAAACCCTTACACGTGTTGCATGAATGAGTTGCAGTTAATAACGAATTCTGACAGTTCAAAATCAGCATATTAAGGGAATGATTATATTAATAATATAAATATCATTATTAAGTATATTATCATAATAAATCTAAACATGATAAGCTATTTTACATGCTAGTTAAAGGATCGTAGAGGAAATTTATTATAAAATAGGATTATAGAAATACAGTTATTAAATGGAGAGGTAGGAATTAACGAAATTTGTAGAATCTGGCAACACTAAATATTTTTTTATAAAAAAAAAGGAATGTGAACAAATTATAGTGCTGCCATCTACTTATGGTTTTCAAGTTATAAACAATTTTAATTTAATAGTAAGGAAGTAAAATACTTTTAGTGCTGCCATCTATTTTAGATTATTTAAATATATGTATGCATTTTTTTTTGCTGCATGTTGGATTTGGATTCAAATCCTGGATCATGTCAGGTGATGATGTTTTGTTTGAACCTGATGTGGGTTTGCTTAGTTAATTTTTTTAACTACATGTTATGTTTGGATTATCAAATTTTTCTCTGAATGGACATCAGGTTCTTATTATTATCTGACATGTCCAGATGGCTCAAAACCAGATCTATCATGGCTCAAAACCAGATAACCTGATTTTGAGCAAACCCGACCCAGGTCATAATGCCCTACTGACATCGCCCTAGTAATACAAGAAGATATGAAAAAATGAAGGCAAGCAATGCCAATACTGTGATGTAATGTATCTGGTAACAGCTAAAAAAAAAAGAGAGATTGGGAACTGAGTTAGAAACTAGCTTTTGTTTTTGTGTTTATGTACTAAGAAAATATACTAGATTCCTGAATAATTTCCATTTCACAAGGATGATTGGCAAAAATAGATTGATCATTTTAAAGTGAAATCAAAATTACTGGAAGAACAGGTAAACTCTTTAGTTTATTTAATGGGTTCTCAAGCTGAAGAAATTTTATCAGCTTTTAAGTGAAAATTATGTAAAAGATTTAGATTCTGTAAAGAATAAATCTGAAAAACATTTTATTTCTACACATAATGTTATATACGAAACATATAAATTCTACACAAGAAAAAAGGGAATTTATAAAACAGTTTATCACATTGTTATATACATTAATTAGTACAAACTTGTGACTTTCCCACTTATTTACAGGAAGAAATGATCAGAAGATAGAATTTTTGTAGTATTTGTCATATGAAAGTTTCTGAAAATCTACAGCTAGATATAAAACTTACTTTTGAAAAAGCAATTATAGCAGCTCATCAGACTGAAACAATTAAAATCCAACAAGTTTTGAGTAATGATTCTGTACCATTTAAGGTAACTAACAAAATAGCGATACCACAGAATAAGGAAAACCAAACAAAATTAAAATGCTGATTCTTTTAATTAAGGATAAATAAAAAAGGAAGAAAGTTTTTTGTCAGGAATACAAATAAACATATGAAATTAGAATGCCCTGTGCATGAAGCAATTTGTAACCAGTGTAAATAGGTCATTATGGAAAAAATGTATAAATCTAAGTTGCATATTAAGAAGGTTGAAAATACATAATCAGTAAATTCTTCTGATTTTTAAGGTTTCGTAATGAAAACTTCAGATAAAAATAATCCAGTAAGAATATCGGATAACCCTTGGAATGCTAAAGTATTGGTTGAAAAACTCCTTTAGAATTTAAGATTAATACAGCGGCTGATATAATGGTAGTTTTTAAGGATATTTATAATTCAAAAGTGGAACATGAAAGGTTAAAAGAGATCAAGTAAAATTATTTCTAGTCCAGGTGGGAAAAATATGAAGATAACCAGTAAAATTTACATTGAATTAAAGAACAAAATGTTAGTTATGAAGATGACGAAAATGTAATAAATAATTTACATCATCCATTGTTAAGCTGTACAGCTAGTTAGAATTTGAATTTTATCCAAAGAATATTTGAATTGAAATTAAAACTACAGCTGGTGAAGAAATTTCCAAAATTATTTAACAATTACACAGGGTTCAGACATCATCTGTCCAAGAACACATGTTAAAGCTGGACAGATGCTGCCTGAGTCCCCGTGTAAAGGTTACAGAAATTGGAAAGGTTGAAAAGCTGTATCATCAAAACTAAAGAATGATGCTATGCCATTTGTAATTTCTGTACCACATTAAGTTCCATTAGTTTTAAGGGATAAATTGAAAAATATTAGATGAAATGAATATAAATGGAATTTTGTGTGAGAATGCTAAAGGTTTCATGACTTCATTATGGGATTAGACATTCACACTCAAACAGATCATAAATCTTTTGTGCCTATTTTGATTTCTAAACCATTAGATAATTTGACCTGTAACATTCAGCATATGAAACTATGAATGATGAGATATTCTTCTACCATCAAGTATGCTCCCGGACTTGTCATTGTACATGTATTGTCTCAAAGCCCTTTACCAAAAAATGGAAGGGGAGGATTAAGTGAGAAAATAACTACTTATGTGTAATGGTTATTGAACATTTTCTACCATCTGATGATAGATTGACTGAAATATAGTGTTTGAAAAAAGAAAACCTTATCTGCAAGTTATTAATTGAATTTTCCAAAGACGGTTGGGCAAAGAAAAATAATTTTCCAAATTAATGTCTAAAATAGTGAGAACATCAACATTCAATCTTTATACAAAATGATTAGCTACTTAAGAAATATTAAACAGAATACACAATTAAATAATAAAACTTTGTACATTGTGTACAGAATACACAATTAAATAATAAAACTTTGTACATTGTGTACAGAATACACAATTAAATAATAAAATTTTGTACATTGTGTACAGAATACATAATTAAATAATAAAACTTTGTACATTGTGTACAGAATACACAATTAAATAAAATTTTGTACATTGTGTACAGAATACACAATTAAATAATAAAACTTTGTACATTGTGTACAGAATATACAATGGTCATTTTGGAATAACAAAGTGCAAAGCCAGAGCTTGTGAGTCTGTTTGATGGCCAGGATTATCATAAGAAATTGGAAACTTTGTCTCAAAATGTCACAAGTGTATTCAACAACAAAAATATTTTAAAGAGCCTTTACTTCCATCAGCATTTCCAAATAGACCTTTGCAAACAATTAGAGCTGATGTCCCCAAATTAAGCAGTAACTGTAATCTTATAACAGCAGACTACTATACTAGATATATTAAAGTGACAAAGTTAAAGAATGTTACATCAGATGCAGTCATTAATCACATGAAGTCCATATTTGCACACCACGATATTCCAGAAGTGGTGAGAAGTGATAACAGTACTTAGCTTTCTGAAAGGATAATAGATTTTAAATACAGACAATTTGCCAATCATTATAAGTTCTGTATTATAACATCCAGCCCAAAACATGCTCAAAGTAATGATTTCATAGAACTGATGGTGAAAATTTTTAAACTACATTACTCGAAAGCTGAAAATGATGATACTTATCTTATGTTACTTACATTAAGATCTATCGCATTTGAAAATGGTTTTAGTCAAGATGGTAAAAATACCTACGAATTCCCATTTCAACAGTGAACAAGTTAAAGCTTAAAGTATTAGTTGAGAAATTCTTATTTAAAAAGGAACAGGAAAGCAGGACCAAGAAGCAAAAGTGTTACTTCAATCATGATCACCTTGTTAAACAACTACCACAACTAGACATTAGTCAACAGGTATAGATATCTGACATGCATACACTTGAAAAGGTTGGAAGTGCTCACTGAGCTCCAAGATCATATATGGTTCAGACTTCTTGTGGTATTCTTAAAAGAAATCATATTAATCTGCATCATTCAACAGTTCAAATACCTTTCAGATGGAAGGATAGGAATATCGCAATGAAAGAGGACTGTGATCCTTCAGATATATCCATAAAAGATAGCTTCCAGGATAAAGCACCTATAAGTGATCCTGTTACTATTACTACTCTCCTAATTATGCAGTTCCAGAGACCAAAGAAGCCAGTCCATTTAAGAATCATAATGACAGAATTATTTGTGCTTCTCCATGACTTATTGAAGAGGAATTTTAAAGGAGGAGATGTGATATAATGTATCTGGCAACAGTTAAAAAAGAAACTTATCAGGAACACTGAGGTAGATGCTAGCTTTGGGTATTGTATTTATTTTCTGAAACTGTAACTATGCTATACATATTGCATGCTTTAGATAGTTCTAATAATAATTAAATATTATATATTTATTACATATACCAAGCTATAACCCGCAAATATTTTAACTTATGATATTGGCCATGATATATCATAATATATATGCACCAATAGAAGAAGCAAAACTAAAACTTGAGCAATAAGTATTAATCAGCATTTGTCTCTAAAAACAGTAGAATTTCTGGCTTTCAGGAATAGCAACAAACACAGAAAATGAATGTATTACAATATATTGAGATATTCCTTACTTGAAGATCTTAACAGATGAGAGAGAATCTCTGGGGGTAGAGTATCTGGTTTGGATAAATCATGCCAGTAATTAAATACATGGAATGAGCAAAAACAGAGATTGCAGAAGATATTGCTTGAAGTTGGTTCAATATTAACATGCAGGATATTCAGCACTGTTACTTGGGATTCAAAATTGCAGTGCATGTGAAACAATATGAAGATTATTGTTATTTGAATATTTAAAAAATATCAATATGACTGATATATTAATAAATAACCTATATTATAATATAACCCTTATAACCCCTACCCAAAACAACATAATTATCATTAATTTATCATTCATATAGACTCAATAAAAGAGAAAATGCCTATTTTTACAAATTGATAATTATCAAGAAAATTTAATATTAAAAATGACAAAGAATTTCAAATTTATTTATGTATAATGATTTTTAAATTTTATTTAATCATTACATTTTCATGCTTTTTTTTAAAAGAAAAATTGATTGTGTTTATACTACATAGAATGAAAATGGAAGAAAACACAGATGTTTAAAATATGTATTACAATATTCAGGAATAAGATAAAGTTGGAATTAATCTAAGTACTAAGTATAAAACCTAGTGTCATTTTACTAGTTATGGTTTTAATAAAAGTGTGAATTTAATAAATTATCAAATATGTTAATGTCTACCTTTTGCATCTAAATTTGCATTTGCATCATAATAATTTACATTCTCTATAGAAGCTCCAAGTAAAGTTACAACTTCATAGGTTAATTTTCTCTCAACAACTTTATCATCTTCACTGAAGCAGTATAATGTAGGAATTTTTCTTCTAGAAACTTCACAAAATTGTTCTTTAGCCTATAATAAAGAAAGAAATTATATCAAATCAATTTACCATACACACCAATGCAAATACAACGTAAAAGCTATAAAAATTAAAAGAGGCAAGAAATAGGCTAAAATATTATGTAAGGTGGCTGCTATCAGCAATAGTACTGCCTTTAAAATCTTAACATGAAAACTTTTGCTTCACATTACTTCAAGAACATTTAGTGATTCAATAAATGTGGCAATTTTCTCATTATAATAAATGGTATAATTAAAGTTTAATGACTTTTTCTTTGTCCATTTGTAATGTCACTTTACTTAATCTATATAAAATGTAAATTTTAGTAGGAAGACCACTAGATTGCCACTAGAAAGCATTCCAAGGGACTATTTTAAGTGATTTCATTTTATTGCATCCCATACAGTTTTCAAATGTTTAAATAATTAAAATAAAAATTGGTTAAAACTAATCAGAAAGTCCATATTGTTTTTTGCACCTTTTCCTTAAAATAAAGAGTTTTGTAATTAAAAATCTTTTTAAAAAATTCTGACAGCTTATTCATTAACTTAATTACTAACTGCATTATTAACAGTATTAATCAGCAAAAATGAAACATATCAATCAATATCATAAAAATATAGTATGGTCTAAAATAGATCTTAAATCCTTCAGACAAATTTCATTCATGGACACTAAACATCTGAAAAATAATGAAAGAAATTAACAAAAACAAAAATATCTATCTTTTAAAAAATATATTTATAGTTAAACAAATGCCAAAATGCAATTTAATAAAAAAATAATTTTTAATTTAATTTTCCATACAATCAAATTTTTATTACAAATTCAAAAAAAAAAAAAAAAAAAAAAAGAGTAGTATTTTAATCTTTTGCTATTTTTATATCCTATTAGTAGTTATATGGTCAAGAAATTTAAGTTTGACACTGGTTTTAATTTGAATTTTAAGCACACTTTAAAGGTATGGTTTCCAAGAAAACAGTATCAACTGTAAAAGTGCAAGAATAACCATGAATAAACACACTTTTTTTTTTAAGAGAATTTTCTTATATTTGAAATCCAATACTTAAATCTCTTAGATATGGTATAAATGAATGTCCAATAATAATAATTAAAAAAAACAAAAAAAAAAAAACAGGCAATTTCATAAACATTTGAAGTAACCTTTTAAAGGTAATTAAACACACACATACACATACAAAGAAAGAAATAAACAGAAATAAATAAATTTAAATATTAATTCACTGCAATGCAAGCTGTTGTTTTTAAAAACAGCTGTAATTTGTGTTCTATAAAGGATAAGACTAAAGTTTTGCTGACATTTAATTTAGAATATTTAGACTGCTTCAGCATAAGGAAGGATATAATATTTGACATTTTCATCAAATTTTAAAATCTTTGAAATACTGAATTTTGTTAATAACATTCTGTTATATAGAGTAACATTCAAAGATTACAAAGAAGTTAAAAATAAAGGGATTGAAACTAAATGATTATTTTTACACTTATGTCTCGTAATATCAAGATATATGACAGGTATTTTGTTTCTTCTTAGTTATCGTGTTTAACCAGCAGGACGGGCACGGGGTGTTTTGACACCCCACGCAAGAAAATATTCCTCTGCTGTTGGTGAGTGCTTTTAATTTATTGTTCATTAATTTTTTTAATTAATGATAGTTTAACATTTCAGTTACCATTTTTCATGAGAAAGAGTGTAATTATCATGAATTTCGCTAACAGACAGAATTCTAAAGTGTTTTTTTGTATTTATGCCATTTAATATATCTGGGGTATGCTGACACCCCATGCCCGTTCTTGTGTTACATTTCACGGTGCGCGTCCTGCCGGGTTAACAGGGACATAATACTTACAAGTTAAACAATATATTAGTATGATATCTGTTGAAATAAAATCTACAACTGGCCACACAATAAATAATAATACAACTAGTCAATTTTGCTACATAATATACATATGAGAATGCTCAAGAAACCTTATCAAATGAAAATAGCATATACAAGATAGGTATTAAAGATTTGGAAACACATATCAGTATGAGTGATTTATGAAAGGATTACATATTCAGTTAATAACAAGTCTGACTACCAACATGTTTGTATTGCTAATAGAATATAAATTATTTTACTCTTAGTTAGCAGTTATGAAGTTCTGGGTTGTTTTGTTCAAGTTGCAAGGTGTTTGACTTTCAGGCTCAGACTGTCAAAGAAGACAAATGGTTGGAAATTTTATGTGTGGAGCATGTGTCAGCACAACTTTCATGATATTACGTGTTTCTCAAGTCACAGTCTTAAAGTTAATGACAGCAAATTAGATACATGGAAACGCTTCTTCTTGGCTTGTGACATGAAAAATTATTATGATTATAGCCAAAGTAGCAGAGCAACTTGTAGCAAGTACGAGTACTAACTATTACAGTGTGAAGAGGATTCATTAGAAAAAACTCTATGGCAAAGTAGCAACGTGAAAGCCACTTTCAACAAATATGAATGGAAAATGCAGTCAATTGGGCAATGGAAAATTGTGTCACAAGTATAATTTGGTCTATTGATGAATAGGAAAAAAGTAATTTTGTTAAACTAATTAGCATTCTTATTGTTCCTCACAACATAGCATGTATATGTCTATTATAAATCATCTACAAAAGCATGTGGTAAGGATTGTTTTATGCGAATTGTTAATTTTGAAGGTGAGTGTCATGATTTGGGCCTCTACCTCATGATTGTCTAAAAGTCCTTCAGTAAGCTTCAAAGAAAAAGTTATTGAGAATGTGCATGTCATACTTTTAGCCAACCAAGTCCATCCTATAATGCAAGCATTGTTTCCAGCAAGAAATAGCTAATTATCTTATCAATTCAACTCCATCTGTAAAATTCTACATTGAGAAGAATGAAGACAGGTATCTCACTTGTTGTTCACAGTTCAGTGACTGAGTCACTGTGGTTTGTTTCAGAGAATAGAATCGGGGAAAAATGATCCTTTACCAGCACCTTTATTGGTACTTTCATGATTTTTTTCACAAAGAACAATATAATATTCCCTTAAGCACCATATTTTTAAATTTCAATTCCTAGATGAATCCGGAAATACTGTATGCCAAAGGTTATTATTAAAGAATTACTTGTACTTCTTAACATTTCCATTATTCTGATAGCCATCTGTAAATGAAAGCATTAAGATGCATCATTTATCAATAAAGAAATGTCAGAAATGTTCTTGAATAGTCATTGTTTAATAGTACAAAAAATCCTATTATGTTTGCTCATAGATTATTTAATTATTCAAAAAGCAATGGAAGATTTTGAAAAATGAAATACATTTTTAAGAAGTAGAGGCAAAATATGTTTCTTTACCTTCCAATATTCTGAAAATACCATTGTTATAGCTAAAAGCATGATTCCATCAAAATTATCATCTTTGATTGGTGTCCTCATGATATATCTCATAATAAATTTTCCAGTTTTCTGTACAAGGACTCTTCCAAGTGAAGTTAAGTACAACAAGGAACATGTATATACAATCCAATAAGGCCTCATCGTTCTGAAAAGAATTTCATATTTTCATAACTTTTTTATATACTACATATATACAGAGTGTCCACGTATAATCTGACTGACCTTTATTTTCGCAACCATTGGTCCTAGATGCATACTTCCAATTACAAATATGGCTTAAATAAGATGAAGAATTATTTTAAAGCGATTTGGGTCAAGAAAAACATTTATTAAACAATTACAAAATTTTAATTTTTATACAGTCCCCTGGTCCTATAAGTTATATTTAGTAAAATTTTCCTATTACACTGACAAGAAAGACAAAAAAGTCCCATTATTCTATGATTAAAATTGACCAAGTAATAGCTGTTTAAAGTTGGAGCATGTTTTTTGCTGCAAGTTAGGGGTCATTCACAAATTTAGTAGAAATATAATTTCATCAGATATATTAAAAAAATGGTTGAGAGTAAAATTAACATTGCAATATAAATTTGAAATCTTTAATCGTTCTGACATATTAATACAAAATATACAATTTTTAGTATAAGTAGAAAAAAAAACCAGAATTTCTGTTAAATAAAATGATGAAAATTAACAGTTTTAGCTTTTGATAATTGATTCTTATGTAATCTGTACCACTGAATCCAAAATTTACCTTCCTTTTTTACCATCACGTAAAGATTTTTTGCAAGTTGTAAATTTTAAAGTAAAAAAAAAAAATAGTGAATATTTGTTACTATAAAATAGAAGTCATTGTTGTGTTTTTAACTTTTGATAATTTATTTTTATGTATTTTTTACCGCTGAATCCATAAATGACATTCATTTTTAACCATCACATCAGGAGTTTTCGCAAATTGTAAATTTCAAAGTTAAAAACTTCAAAGTTAAAATTGAACCTCCTGTTTCACCTCATCTGACCCCTCAGCTGTTTAGCTGTAAGAATTCCAGTATAAGCTGAAAAAATTGAATAAATTATTGCATTAAATAAAATTAAATTAATTTAAAAAGTTTTATATCTGTTTTATAGTATTAGATTTTCGCTATATTTTAACTTTGACATTTACGATTTGCAAAATATTTTAACGTGATGGTTAAAAATAAAGGTCAATATCAAGTTCAGTGCTAAAAAGTGCATAAAAATCAATTATATAAAGTTAAAAATACAGTCATCTCCTTTATTTTATAGTATCAGATTTTTGTCATTTTTTAACTTTGAAAACTTATGATTTGTGAAAAATTCTGACATGATGGTTAAAAATTAAGGAAAATTTCGGATTCAGTGCTAAAAAATACATAAAAGTAAAAAAAAAAAAAAACACAACCATTGCAGTCTTGTGTTATCTAATCTACAACTTTTTCTGAAACTTCTTGGCGGTAATCTATTCGATTTTTTTTTTTTTTTTGTGTTATCTTGTAAAATAAGTATAAATGGTAACTACCGAAAATCATAATATTAGATTGTTATCGGATTTATGTCAGTATGTAAAATTTAATCTCGATCGGATATTTGAAGGCGTGTTAAAGTTCGAGTACAAATTTTGAACTGGAAAAACATACATATCGTTGAAGTTAAATAAAAACTTATAAAAATAACATAATTTTTGTTAAAAGGAATCATGAAAAGAAACAGTCTCATATATCATTACAAAATAAAACATATGTTAAAATAAAATTATTTTAGTCAATCTAAAACTTAACTCAATCGTAATGCTTGTACGATTTTTTTTCAAAGCGCAGATACATGTGAAATAAGTTCTTTGAATACTTTAAGCACTTTGTATATGACCCCTCAAAGCATGGCGGAACACATCTGTGTTCAGATGCAGTAAAGTGGTATAAGTCATGCATTTTTAAAGTTTCATAACTTAGTCGATTTTTGTGTTATATGAACGGTACTTTTTTGTCTTTCTTGTCAGTGTAATAGGAAAATGTTATTAAATATAACTTATAGGATCGGGGAACAGTATAAAAATGTTCGTATTTTTTAAAGAAATGTTTTTCTTGACCCAAATCGCTTTAAATATAATTCTTTACATTATTTAAACCATTTTTGTAATTAGAAGTATGCATCTAGGACCAAAGGTTGCGCAATAAAAGTTGGTCAGTTTATACGTGGACACACTGTATAAAGTTAAAAATACAAAACAGAGCTTCAAAATAATAAAAACAAATGAGAAATTTATGCAAAAATTCTCTGTAATTTAGCAACACCATGTCCATAACATTTATGCATAAGCTTCATTTACAAATACTTTATCAGTTTCAGATATAATAAATTTTAAAAAATAATTATTAATATCTTTAGGTTGAAAATTTTTATATAGATATGGATATACATCTTATATGAAAATTTAGACAAATAAAATTCAATAATCCTTACTGATTCTAACAGACATTCAATTAATTTTTTCAGAGAGGAGAAAATCTTGCTATTGTGATTGTTTTAAATAGCATTACTTTCAAAGGTATGGTTTCAGACTAAATGAAATTTTCTACTGCATATTTGGGTCAGCCAAATATTACAACCTATTCCTTTTGACTTCAAAATGCATTGGAGTTTTAAATTTAAAGGGAGCCTTGTCTGGTTAAAAAAATAAATAAATAAATAAAATCTGATTAAAAAAAAATAACTTTTTAATTTCAAATGAGAAGACAAAAGGGTTTTGTGAAATATCCCTGGAAATGTCTGCAGGGGTCGATCCAGACAAAATTTGGGGCCTATTTAGGGTCCCTTCACAAAAATCTATTTAATAACATAGGCCCCTTCACAAAAATAAATTTAATAAAATGGGCCCCTTCACAAAAATAAATGTAATAAAATGGGCCCTTCACAAAAATGAACTTAATAAAACAGGCCCCTTCACAAAATTACTTTTAATAAAATAGGCTCCTACATAACATTCTTTTTCATAAAAACTGTTTTAAAATGTGTAATTTGTAAATAAAACCAGGCCATGAAAAACAAAAACTTTAGTAAGGGGATTTAAAGAATGTTTTTGTTCATAAATTCTTGGTTCGAATTTGAGTAACCGGATTTCAACTTCGTTACAAAATGTTATTTTTCACAAAAATAACTTATACTTTCCACAAAATGGGCCACAAGAATAAAAACTTGCATCGACCCCTGATGTCTGTTCAAGACAAATCAGTCAGAAATTGTACTTCAAACATGGCAAATGACATGTGTTCATATTATAACTAGTTTCATAAATAATCAGATCTTGGTGCAATAGCTGTTGCACTCTTATGCAAAAATGCATGAATACAAAATTTATTATGATTATATATATACTAGAATATAGCCCGTCAGAATGACGTGTTTGCATTTTCAAAAAAATTATATAGCATTGCATTATAAAAAGAATTGTGAAGTAATAAATTTTGTCTTGTCTGACTAATAGGGCTGGGTGGGGTAAAGTAAAAACAGCCCATTTTTCACTGAAACTTAATTTGTAAGAAAATCATTAATTGAATTGGTAAAATACTGACATAAAGTATGCAAATGAACTTCACTCAGAAAATTTGAAGACATATTTCACAAAAACATGCAAATTAGTACTAATAATGCTATTTTAAAACATATTATCAATTAACTATTTTACCTGATGGTATGGGGTAAAATAAAAGACAATTTCAACAGAAAGTTTATTTGTTTTTATTAATTGCCAAAATAACAATTATATAACTTAAATTTTAAAAAGTTGAACAGAGAAAATCCCGATTTTTTTAAAACATGCATAAAAGAAACTTGCAATAAATTTTGATAATTAAAAATCATCTTTTATCACATAAGTAAATTGCAACTATTAACAATTTTTTTCCTCAAATTCTGTTATTAAATTACAAATTTATTTTCCCTACAAAATACTAAATTTTATTTATTATAATAATGCATTGATATATATACATATGTGTAATACACGGCATTACATATTCCTGATATTCTAATTTCATTTTATAAGAAATATTCTTTTTTCCCCGATGTCTTCAGAATTCAAAGAACATTTTAAAAAGAAATTTTTTTTTAAAATTTTAACTACCGACAGATGGCACCAACAGAGCATATAAATGTTTGTTCTAATATTTTAAAAGTTCAAGATGAATGAATCAATTGTTTGTTTACTCTCATATTGGTATAGATAGAGCTGCCAATCTAATTTTAACTGAAGTTATTTTAACAGAATATTAGATAATTGAATGTAAGCCATCTCTTAAATGTTAATTTATTTTGAATAATCTGTCTAAAAATGTAACTTTTGCAAAAAGTGAAAAAGAAAGCACGTTTTAAGATTGAAAATCAAATCAACATTCACTTGTGCTGCCACATGTACAACACAAATTCCAAATCCAGAAGCAAATAAATGACTCTTTGAACGAATCATTAAAAAATACAGTCGACATCCGATTTTGCTCTTAAAATATTTGTAAAAGCATAATAAAGCCTTTAAATAATTTGAAATACGTTTATTTTTAGAAAGGAAACGTTAATCCTGTACAAAATAATTCACAGGAATGAATCACAGAAAACAGCTATATTCACTGAACACTATGAAGCGTACTCATTGGTCAGAAAATAGATAGCCTTGAAAAATAGAGGTCATTTTCCGTGATATTTTTAACAGTGTATACTGAATTCAAACTGTAAATAAATGTAAACAAAAGTGAAAAACATATTTCAAAATATTAATATGCTTTTGCAAAATATTTTAAGAGCATTTAATGAATAGCTGAAAGAGTCATTCATTTGTTTTTGGATTTGTAATTTGTGCTTATGAATGGCAACAGTAATCGCTTGTATACATCAGAACCCTGTTCTTGGTATCTGGTTATTTTAAAATTAGATCTTAAAGCGTTATAATTGTATACTTTTTGAAGGTTTTAGAATATGTTACACAACGAATAGATAGATTAAATAAGGCAGTCAGCAAATATGGCATCGGGATGCTTAAGCCTAACATCGCCACGTTTGGATTATCAGGAAACAGATGAGCTCACTCCCAGAAGCGTTATACACTTTGTGCTTTTATACATATAATTAAATTCTGTAATATGGAAATAATATGACTCCATCTTAAATAGGACATCATCACCATGGCAACCTAGAATCATTACCTAACATGGGATATCACTGAATTAATTATGTATGATAGGATTTAATAGAATAAAGAGAACTTTTATTATTATCTTTTTAAATTTTGATTCTATTTTCATAAAATTTGAAATGACTCGAAAAAATTCTGCAATGATTATATATATTAAATGAAATGACTTGATAAAATTCTGCAATGATTATATATATTAAATTTCAAACCATTCGGTTGGGTGGTTTTTGCACTGGTCTATGCAGACAGATGGGTGGACCAAACGATGACTATAGGTGCTACATATTTATATAATTATGACATTTCCCCATTGACCATAATGTAATTGAATACTTTTGAGTGCCTCTGTAAATAAACTACAAATGCTACATAGTTCATTTTCAATACCGAACATGACATGGCATAGTAAATCTCAATAACATGTATCAATTGCAGAAAAATCGAGCTATAATAACGCAAGTTAGAGTTTGGATAGGCAAATTGACTTCATAAACACTTTTCTACTATGTTGGAAAATGTTAAAAATGCATATATGTTGAAATTTCACTTTCAGCAGTTTATACCAATAGATGGAAGCATATTTGAATACTTTTGTACAGTCCTGTATTTTACCTACTATCTTTATATACATACCACTATTCAGATAAAATTTAATTAAGACTAACATGCTTAAACTACTGAAATCACACTTCCAACAATTATCATTCGTAGACAGACATCTATACAATATTTTTGCATGGCCATGTATATCATTTTATCTATATTTTACAAACATATCTATACTAAATCTAGTTCAGCATAAAAATGCATAACTCATGTAAAAACCAGATTTAAGCTAATTTTGTTCCCTCAGTAACCCTTATGAATTCTTTTGTGTAACATTGTATATGATATACAGCATTTATACACATAATGTAATATGCAAACATTTACTTAAACTTAAAAACTCATATCACAACTAAAAATGCAGTTCCAGCAATCATCGCTAATATATAGTACTTCGGATACAGTATATTATTCAAAATCTTTTGTGTGTCCCTGTAAATACTATACACTTTCTCTTATACAGAAATGAACTTGCAGCAGACTTCAGTAATGTATATCAATTTCATTATATGTGAAATAGTTTAACATAAATAAAATACACCAAAAACAATGTTCTTCCTATACCATTATGTAACAGAATTCTTTTGTGTGGCCCTGTAAATGAATAATAAATATTCTTTACACCACATACTCTACAGAATGTACATTTTAGTGCACTTCATAAATGCATATCAATTTCATTATGTTTAAAGGGGTTTAACATCATTAAAATGCACTTGAAAGTATTTTTTCCCATTGGCTATAATATAACGGAATACTTTTGACTGTCCCTGTAATTGAACTATACATCCGATTTTCAAAAAATTTTAAATGACTCAACAAAAGTCTGCAACAATTATATATTTTAAATTTCAAACCATTCAGTTGGATAGTTTTTGCACTGCTATATATGGACAGATAGACAGACACACAGATGGACGGATGGACCAGATGACGACTACAGGTGCTACATATTTATATAATTATGAACACACCAAAAAATTAATGCAACAGCTGCAAAAATTTCTTTCCACTTTGCATTAATGTGTCTGGAGAGAGGTTAATACAGACTCCTGTAATTCATTGCTTCAACTCTTTGATAAAATTGGGTGGCATCTTGTAAACTATCACATCTAATTGTACCCACAAAAAAAAATCATTTAGCACCAGGGTTCGAAACAAGAGATGGCTGAATGCCTCCACCAATGAAAAATGACATCATAGGCATACATTTTCATTCATAAAACTAAATAAAATTATTACAATTGTGTCAAAATGACATATTTTTCACTGACTTTTCATTCTGCCATTCTGAGTTTAGAATCCTAGGTCTGTAGAACAAAAAAGTCATTCTAAAAATTATCCCTGTGTACATCTAATCAATTTGGATCATTCTAATCGAGGTAACCTCTGACATGCTTTTTTTTATTGAGCAGGGCATCCATCCTGTTGAAAGACTATTTTTACTTCGGAAATAAGCTTCAGGAAAATCAATACAGTTTTCAATAACTGCCGTGATCACTAAATCAATCACATCCAGTAGCCAAAACAGCAATAAAAGGCATATAGTGGTATACACTTTATACCTTCCAGATTGTTTTAAGAAATGTTATATACCCTGTGTTTCACAAGCAAAGGTACAGTGTATACTGTCTAGCATATACCCTCTGGTTTATGACTACATCATTTCATGTAGCATTGTAAGATAAGGATTGCCAGTTAAATGGTTGGTCTGAAAAACAAAGGACTTGAGGAGGATAGGAAATTTCCTATAATTATTATCCAGACATTATCCTTTTGCAAATATTGAGTCTTGGTATTCCTAAATAATCGTGGATTAGATTTGCATCAGATTGTAACAGAATCAAATGTTCTGTAGTTTCCTGTTTTCCAGATCTGACTCTTAATGATTTTTCTCTAATAATTTAATTGATAATGATAATAATTTAAATGAGGTAGTTTTAAAAAGGCTAATAAATTTCATTAAAGTGTTACATATGTTCTCAGTGGTGAAAAATTGACATATTTTGGAATTTTTTTTTAGAAAGGAAGTAAAATTACCGTAATTTCTGGTGCATGCGCCACAGCTCAGATAACTCGATTTCCTACCAGAATTTGTTTTAAATAAAATGTGGTTTACTTTTGCTTAGAATTTATTTTACTTACTTTTTAACACTTTCCAACAAAGTTGAAAAATGTTTATGCATTTGGTTTGTCTGTTCTGCCTGTTCAAGCTCTAACTCCCGTAAATATACTCTGATTTCCATGCAATTGATAAAGGTTATTTAGGGTCACCAAAGCATGTTTGGTATTGCATATGAAGTATGTAGGATTAATAGTTCATTTACAGGGGCACCCAAAAGTATTCCATTACATTATGGTATATGGGAAAAAATTGTTTGCAGAGTATTTTAATGACATTATGCTATTTCAAATGTATTAAAATTGATATAAATAACTGAACTTCACTACGATCATGTTAGAACAGGACACTCATAGCATTTTTTATTCATTTACAGGGGCACACAAAAGAAATCCATTACTATACTAAAAGAAATCCATTACAATACTGTCTTTGAGTAATAATTGCTGGAGTGTACGGTTTAAAATTCAGTATGCAGTTTTAAATTTAATTAATTTTTTGCATGCTACTCACTATATATAAATTTTACACCTTATACACAGGGCTGCACAAAAGTATTCACATACTATTCTCCTTATTAGAGGAAATTGCTGAAGGTGAATTTTCAACTGAAATACATGCATTTCTTAAGTGAACAAAATTTTAGAATGCATGTTGTTAAGGCTGTTCTTAACTGCTCTGCTCAACAAGCACAAAATGTTTTGACACATTTACGAATTCATTTTTTAACGGAAAGATATAAAAGGAAAAGCCTAGCCATGGAAGTGATTTGGAATTGAACTGTGTTTTCCATTTTTTGATCAATCAATTACCTATTGAGTTATAAGCGTTTTTGATCACATGACAAACACATTTTTTGCCTGCTCTTGAGTGCTTATTCTCCATTCGCGTGGAAACTTGGTTCAAAACGTCCACTTTGGCACTATTTTCTGAAAGATCTATTGCGTGTGCAAAAAAAATGAAAAAACAGCTCAATGACATACTTTCTGAACAACACCACCAGCTAGTTTCATGCATTTTTGAACAAAAATAAATTAAAACTTATGTCAGAAAGTTACCCTTTTGGATTTGAGAATACCCTTAAGGCTCTGCTGCACTGAAACTCCCCAATTGCAAAATCCCATACTAGCCTATGGGAAAACTTTCAATCACAATTACTCATTACCTAATAGAATAATTAAAATACCGTTTTCACCATCAGAAAGTACATGTCAGATGCCGATGATATACATTTTTAAAAATTATCTCCATAAATTTTAAGTACATAAAAAATCCCTATAAACTTTGAAATTTTCAATTGATTAAATTTTATCAACTTCTTAAAAATATTTAAAATTTACATAGACGATTTTTAAAAATGCACATCATCGTAATCTTATGCCTACATTCTGGTCATGAAAATGATATCTTAATAATTATATTACGCAATGAGTGATTGCGTTTCAAAGTTTCCCCATAGGCTAACATGGAATTTCGCAATTGGGGAGTTTCAGTGCAGCAGCCCCGTAATAGATAGAAATCTATATATCATATACAGGGCTGCTGAAAACATTTGGATAATTTTGCGATTGTAGATGGGAACAGCTCAAATTGTTTTTAGAAATGTGTTATGTGTTTCCATGTGGTTGATAATCTATACATGATGCATGATTTTTTCTTTCTTGTTTAAATAAAATTTCCAGTATGAAAAAGACTTAACTAAGATGCCGGAACTAACATATGTCGGAAATTACGGTAATTGAAAAACTAATAATTCCATGTTGTTTTTTATAGCTTCTAAGTATTTAAAAATATTTTATTTTGTTAAATTTGGACCACATATTAAGCCAAAAACCTGCAAGCAACATTGACCTGCACCAAAATAACCATGTTTAATGGGCAGCATCCTAACTTCCTGTAGAAACAAAAAATTTTAAAAATCTCAATTTCTTCTTGAAAAATAATAGTGTAGCTAAGGGGCAACGGCACAAATTTTTGAATTTTTGAAAAATGAGAAAATTGTACTATTTTTTAAAAAAATTAATTTTTCATCAAAAATTTTGACATTTCAACTTACTGGAAAAATATAAAAAAATTTAAAATTTTCAAAAAATGGTTCAATGGCCCTTAGATAATTTAGTTATGCATAGATGAGTGCAAATTTTATCCAAAAATGTTAAAAATTGTTCAAGTTACCATATTGCCCATGTTGAAAGATGTAATTTCCAGAAAATCATATTTAAAGTTTTAGACAGAAAAATATACTGATATATTTTTTTCAACGTACACTTCATTTGCTATTCCTGTGCCATACTGTGGAGCCTGTTGTGCCTTAATCTGCTCATTTAAAATGTTTTGTTACACCTACGAGCAGTATAAGCCTCTTTTGTTGCCTGTTCCACTTTGATTCTAGCATGTTGCAGATGGTTGGCGTCCTCCTTTGCATCCCATTACTTCTAGTATCTGCATGTAAATTTTTGCACCATCATTATATGTGGCAGCAGTAATATTGGTGGCAATTTGAGCAATGGAGTGACTTCCGGGTGTGACATTTGGACAAATCTTCTAAATTTTAGCAATCAATAAAGGAGTAGAACCTTTAAAATGGCTCAATACCTTCTCCTAAATATAACAAACAGCAACAAAAACATGTATTTGTGAGTTTCTACCTAAACGCTTTAGCTGGCTTTATTTTGTTAGGTGAGGTCGGTTTTATTAATTGTGTGCAAGCTCACATTTTTGCTAATATCTTTCTTAAAAATTGAAATATCTCTTTAAATATTTTGCCAAAATTCTACATTTTATAAGGATTGAATTTCCATCAAAAATAAAAAATCGATTTTTTGAAAGTTGAGAACATATCTAACCCCTTAAAGCATTGAAGCCAGTGGCGCAGCCAGAATTCGGTTCTGGGGGGGGGGTTGAGTTTTTTGATAAAACTGTTCGCCGGTTATTTGAATCACTGGTTAATATAATCTGTCTTTTTAATGAATCAAATCATAATGCTTTTTACCCGCAGTTACATTGATTGTGTTTCATTTAAACAGCGTTTACAGTATTAGATTTAGAAAACATAAAATGCACCAATGAAATAACACCAAACTAGGTTAGATTTATACAAAGTGTTTACAGATGATGAGGCAAACTTTCAGAGTTGTAAGTGTACAGTCCAGCAAATATTTTTTGCATAGAAAATAACAGAATTCCAATCCATTTGTTCAACCAAAAATACACAGGATTTCATTCCAAGACAATCTCGAATTCTTGTTTTTAACTTTAATAACAATGAAGCCATTTTAACAAAATTTTCAATATACTTGCCGTGCTTTTGTCAAATGTAACAACATCACGAAAATTGGTGGAATTTATCATCATTTACGTCCAATTAGTGCTCAGTTAGGTAATCCATATTTTGGAGTGTAGTTGATATTAAACATGTTTTTTTTTTTTTTTTTTTTTTTTTTTTTGTGCACTTTCAGTACTTTACACGACATCAAATTTGCCATTAAGTAAAGAAGTAAATCTGTTGAAAATTTTGTTAAAACATCTTTATTATTGTTAAAGTTCTCTAAAAATATATGGGTTCAAACTGAAGTCGTACCTGTACTAATATTATAAAGAAGTAACTTTTTTTCTTTTTGTAGGGGTTACTTTTGGAACTACCGAACGGATTTAAAAAGATAATCGGTCGTGTGCGAACTTAACTAAAAAATACAAAGGGTTCCATACAAAATATCAGAACTGTTCAAAGATAATATTTACTTGCGTACATATAACAATACCACATGCCATAATTTAATTCTACTGGAATGAAAACCGATGAATATTTCTCCCTCTAAAACACAGACTTTGTACAAAGTTTAAACTTGGTAGAGAACCAACCACGCTTCGGAAAGAGGTTGCAGAGATTCTCACGAAAAGTCACTTGTAAATCATATTTCATGTAATAGTGGACAATTTTAAAGGAATAAAAAAAAGTACGCTTAATAACGTAAAATTTTTCTATTCATTTTTAAAAATAAAAGCATATTCAGACATAATTATTGAAATGATTTCTAATCGAACAGTTTTTTTCCTTATAAATGAATTATTTATTGAATTATAAGCAATTTTTGTCTCAAAATTACTGACATTTAATGTCTTGGAATTATTATATGAATTATCTTTTTAATATTTGCCTTCAATAATTGAATTCAGTTGGAATAAAAAGTGCTTATTATTATGTTTTACCTTACCTAAAACAAAGATCTTATACAAAGTTTAAACTTGGCACTGTGCCAAGCACGCTTCGAAAGGAGGTCACAAAGTAGCAACACTGTTTTGATCCGTACCTTTGTTTTCGACATGGGTTTTTAATTAATATCGCGGCACTTTACAGACACATTTTTTGGAAAATCATTACCGACAATCCTTGGAAGATTCTACGTTGCTTAGGTACACCGAGTGCCCTCAACTCCCCCGCTGACCGCCAGAAAAATAAGACGCACGAAGGATCTTATAATAATTCCGATTTTACTTTTTAAGCGTAGAGTGGAACCTTAATAATAATGGCAAAATGATGGTGACTATCTCCGTTTCAACATCAGCTATATTTTACATCGGTAAAACAACGGCTAGAAACATGGAATTTGGCATGGTTGTTAATTTACAGACTTAAATGCATGCCTTGAACAGTTTTTTAAAAATTCGAAATTTTAAAAGGGTGCAAGAGAAAAAAAAAACTTTCTAAAATTGCGGTTTGTGTGATACATTTTGTATAGAAGGTTAGAATCTGTCATGGTGATAACTTTTGGGATGTATAAATGCTCAAGAACGGTTCCTAAAAAAAAAAAAAAAATTCAATTTAAAAAGGATGAAATGAGCGGAAAACGATCTGAAAACGACCTAAGGCTAATGTCAGACGGACGTCTTTTTGCACGCTTTTTTAATTACGTATTATCCCTACACAATGCTAGCAGCATTATATAGCCTTAATTATGATTTATTAGGAATTGTTAGAGCTAGATACATTAAGTTTGGCATGGCTGTTACTCTAGAAACGTAAATGATCACCAAGAACAGTTTTCTAAAAATTCGAAATTAAAAGGATGCAAGAGCAAAAAACGTTCTAAAACTGCGGTTTGTGCGATATACACTATATAGCCAAAGGTGACCGGTCACTTGCGATTTTAGACGTTTTGTTAAATATATAGAAAAATGCATGAGGAATTAACCTGAAACTCCAGGTGTGTAAACAGTTTTCAGTCATATATTTCCGCGAAGATTTTTTTTCCCGAAACCCCATAGGGGACCGTCAGCAAATTGAAAAGGAACTATCTTTTGGATAATCCTGTAAAAACTAATGTAGCAAAAATCTTCAAACTCGAGATTATTAATAAATGGCTTATTGTAATATACTGTGTTCATTTTTATGAGGATAGCATGTATACTCGTAGAGAAATTAAGGTTTTTATAAAAAAAGTCCTATATTTCGCCAAGTTTTTTGCTTATAATTTGCAGAGTTCTTAATATGAAAAAAAGTTCTTTTCAGAAAATATGACAAACAACATTGTACATAATACTCTGCAATCAGAATTGAAAAATAATAAAAATTGGATGAAAAATGATGAGGTTTATTAAAAAATGTTTCACTGCGCATGCGCGAATGCAATCAAAATATAATGTGTATAATGTATTAGCTAATTATATAGAGCAGTTTTTTGTGATAGTCTCAAAATCATAGAATGAAAATTCTGAAAATTATCGTCGATAGAATAAGCTCGAAATCCGTTGTTCACAAAAAGAAGCAAAAAGATGAGGGGTTGTATCAAATATCTGTTGATTAGTGCCAAGATAGCGTACACAATATTGCACATACTACTATGTTTGGATACAATCCCTCATCTTTCTGCTTCCTTTTGGGAACAACGGATTTCGAGTTTATTCTATTGACGATAATTTTCAGAATTTTCAAGCTATGATTTTGAGGCTTTCACAAAACTTGCTCTATATAATTAGCTAATACATTATGCACATTATATTTTGATTGCATTCGCGCATGCGCAGTGAAACATTTTTTAGTAAACCTACTCATTTTTCATTCAATTTTTATTATTTTTTAATTCTGATTGCAGGGTATTATGAACAATGTTGTTTTCATATTTTCTGAAAAGAACTTTTTTTATAATAAGAACTCTGCACATTATAAGCAAAAAACTTGGTAAAATTTGGGACTGTTTTTATAAAAAACTTAATTTCTCTATGAGTATACACAGCTATTTTCATAAAAATGAACACAGTATATTACAATAAGCCACTTATTAATAATCTCGAGTTTGAACGCTTTTGCTACATTAGTTTTTACAGAGTTATCCAAAAGATATTCTTTCTTTTTCAATTTGTTGACTGTCCCCTATGGGGTTTCGGGAAAAAAATCTTTGCGGAAATATATGACCTATACTATACTATTTACGCACCTGCAGTTTCAGGTTAATTCCTCATGTATTTTTCTAGATATTTAACAAAACGTCTAAAATTGCAAGTGACCGGTCACCTTCGGCCATACAGTGTAGTTGGTATAAAAGCTTGGTTTTTGACATGGTGGTTAATTTTAAGGTATAATGAGAATGAGAATAATAAAAAATAATGAGAATATTCCATAATGTATTCAAGTAACGTATATGTTTTCTGATATGTTTCATAATGTTTTCTATAATAGCGAGTGACTATAAAGCTAAAACTGCAGATTTTTAACATTGTGCTTATTAATTTAAATTAATGCATGATTAGCATAAAATTGTGTATAATTATATTTTATACAGTCTAAGAAAACGTTTTACATTTAACCCCTCTCTTTTCAAAATCCATACTCACAGACATCTGTAACTCAATGAAATTACAATAAAAGCTTCTTTCCTACGTGACACGGGTGGCAATGCTTCTCCGAGAGCAAGCACCATTACTCGTTGCTACATTACTAACTAATGGAATACATTCTTTAAATTTGTGTACAGATCTCCTAAGGAACAAATGGTTCGAAAGGCACACTGATTGTGATAATTTGTTCAATCACAATCAAAAACAGCTTTTTACAACTTTATAGTTACTACTTTTTTAATTCTTATTTTACAAAGATTTTTACTTGGGTACGTAAAAAGCTTCGTCTTAGATATAATTGGGAGCAAAAAGCGTAAAACAGGGCGCTTGAAACTGAGAGAGATCTGCAAAGTGTATGTTTCATGTTTTTTCTGAAATTCGATGGTCTATTATTGTTTCGAACATGGAACAATGACAGAAGTGCAATTAAGAAATGGCCCATTGTGTAATACTTAAACTCAAAGTGTCTGTGTGGCAGGAAATGACCATTCTTTTAGCATAAGACGTCTCGAAAAAGTGACTTAGTCCAAATAACCAATTTTCACAAAACCAATGAATGTAATATGCGCTTTCACAGTTTTAAGTAGAATTTTCGCCGTTTAATTGAATCACTTTGTTGAATAGAGTTTGATTTCTCAAAGCGGCGGATTTCAAAAAACGCCCAAACGTTTAAATATAAATTTTGGTTTTGATTCGTATAAGAGGCAATTATAGTAATTTTTCTTAGCTCTGGGGGGTGTTTTAACCCCCAAACCCCTCCCGTGGCTGCGCCACTGATTGAAGCATCATCCTACTGAAGACTGTAATTACATTTCTACAGCTGCATTTAAGAGAATCAGGAATGAATTTTTGCAGTTACTCTATTACTTCCAAGAAGTAGGAGGCAGTTAACTCAAGCATCTTTAGGGTTAAGTTTAATTAGGTTAAAATATATATATATATGTGTGTGTGTGTGTGAAATTAAGAGGTAAAATTTTAATTAATCATAAGTTTGTTAAGAAACGTCATAGGACATTTTATAATAAAAATAAATTGTTTGCCTTGAAGAGACATTTCTAGCAATATGCCACAAGATTCCTCCCCTTTCCCAGTTAAAATTTCAAAGCTAATCCCCCTCCCCCCAAGCCCCAATTTTAACAGAGGGGTATCCATCTTGAATTTGGTTGAACACATATTTGGTAGTTTCATTGAAATTTTAGAAATTTCCAAGATTAGGTGTGACTTTTGGCATAAAGATTTAATATAATGAAATTAGTGAAAAATAAATCTCAGTTTCATCCATTAACAGAATTTTTAAATGGAATACATCTAAACAAATTCTGTAGAAGGAATAACTGTCAATACACAATACATAATTTTAAGTTTAAAAAAAAAAAAAAAAAAAAAAAAAAAAGCTGGGATAATAACCAATGCATCAATATACAGGGTGATTCAAAAAAGATGGGAAAAATTTTAAGAGGTGATAGTACACACCCAAACAAACATTTTGTATCAAAGAATGCATGGTCGAAAACTAAACATAAAAATTAGAGGGCACCAAAATTTATGTTCTTATACGAGGCAAAAACACACAATGAACGATTAAGTTAAGTTACGAAAACAAATTTAATGGCATTTGATTACAATAAGTGCTCAAAACATTGACCGGCAGCTGTTATGCACGCAGTACAATGGCGAAGAACAGATTGGTGAATTTTCTGAAACACACCAGGCATATCGCGAACTTCCCCTACAGCAGCCGAAAGCTTGGCGACAACTTCTTCTGCGGATTCAATGGGAGTCCCATACACAAGAGCCTTTAGCTGTCCCCACAAAAAAAATCGAGACATGAAAGATCTGGCGAGCGCGGTGGTGCCTGGTATGTTTCAGAAAATTCGCCAATCTGTTCTTCGCTGTTGTACTGCGTGCATAACAGCCACCGGTCAATGTTTTGAGCACTTATTGTAATCAAATGCCATTAAATTTGTTTTCGTAACTTAACTTAATCGCTCATTGTGTGTTTTTGCCTCGTATAAGAACATAACTTTTGGTGCCCTCTAACTTTTTTACGTTTAGTTTTCGACCATGCATTCTTTGATACAAAATGTTTGTTTGGGTGTGTACTATCACCTCTTAAAATTTTTCCCATCTTTTTTGAATCACCCTGTATTTTAAGGTGTATCTCATTAAAAAGCACATATTAACTGCAACAACAAATACAGTTTGCTTTGTATAATTGACAAATCAGTAGGTGAAGATTGTAGGTATGATGATTTTACAAATATATTTTCAAAATAAATTATCGTCTGTAAACGATTTCTTTTTTACAGTTCTTGCAAATTGCAAAAACACAGTTTTCAAAAAAGTTAAAACAAAGTTTAAAAATCAATAGAAGCCTGTGTTAAAATAAATGTATCACTTGCCCTTTTATCAACAATGGAATAATTTAGTTCTCACACTCACAGAAATGGCATTAAAAATTACAAAATTTATCTCATAAATTTTTAAATTACCAGATTTATTATTGATGTCACTGGATCTTTACAAATAATTGGAGTTATTTTCAATATGCAATTCATCCTATTCTGAAATAAGTAGATGTGAAATACAAATATACAGACTTTAATATTACAGATCATTTTTGGATGCACATTCTTTGAGAAAAATTGCTTTTTTGGGGGGCCTCTTTAAAATTTGGCCAGATAGTTTTGAAACATCTTGTGTACCCCCTTTTAATGTTATCCATTCTGATAATTTTTTTTTAATACAATCCCGATTGATTTTTGTAATTAAAAAAGATTGGTAAATTTAATAGAGATCAACCGAATTAAGTTTTTCAAGCCAAAACCAAATCAAAACCGAATTTCAGAACATGAAAAATAAGAACCTCCAGCACAAACTTCTTTTTCATGATCATTTTTACTTTCTTCTATCTTCAATAAAAGAAAGTATTGTAATCGAAATTTTTTTTTACTTCCGGTTTTTGACGGATTTACATGTTTTAGGGGTCAGAGATTCCAAAAAAAATGTTTATAGAAAATGTCTGTCTGTCCGTGTGTCCATCTGTCTGTCGCCATTGTACCATCAAAAAGTGTATGAAGTTATGCATAGAATTGAACCAAATTTTTATTTTAAGTTTTTGGCTATAGCAAGCAGATCTTCCCTGAATTTGGAAAAAATTCACCGGTAGGGGGCGCTCTAACAGCGATTTTTGTGCGATTTTGAATATTGTACCATCAAAAAGTGTATGAAGTTATGCATAGAATTGAACCAAATTTTTATTTTAAGTTTTTGGCTATGGCAAGCAGATCCTCCCTGAATTTGGAAAAAATTCACCGGTAGGGGGCGCTCTAACAGCGATTTTTGTGCGATTTTGAATATTGTACCATCCAAAAGTGTATGAAGTTATGCATAGAATTGAACCAAATTTTTATTTTAAGTTTTTGGCTATGGCAAGCAGATCCTCCCTGAATTTGGAAAAAATTCACCGGTAGGGGGCGCTCTAACAGCGATTTTTGTGCGATTTTGAATATTGTACCATCCAAAAGTGTATGAAGTTATGCATAGAATTGAACCAAATTTTTATTTTAAGTTTTTGGAAATGGCAAGCAGATCCTCCCTGAATTTGGAAAACATTCGCCGGTAGGGGGCGCTGTAACAGCGATTTTTGTGCGATTTTGAATATTGTACCATACAAAAGTGTATGACGTTATGCATACAATGGAACCAAACTTTCATTTTAAGTTTTTGGCTATTGCAAGCAGGTCTCCCCTGAATTTGGAAAAAATTCGCCGCTAGGGGGCGCTGTAATAGCGATTTTGAAAATTGTACCACCGAAAAGTGTATGAAGTTATGCATAGAATTGAACCAAATTTTTATTTTAAGTTGTTGGCTATGGCAAGTAGGTCCTTCCCTAATTTGGAAAAAATTCGCCAGTAGGGAGTGCTGTAACAGCGATTTTTGTGCGATTTTGAATATTGTACCATCCAAAACTGTATTAAGTTATGCATAGATTTGAACCAAATTTTTATTTTAAGTTTTTAGCTATGGCAAGCAGATCCTCCCTGAATTTGAAAAACATTTACCGGTAGGGGGCGCTGTAATAGCGATTTTGAATATTGTACCATCCAAAAGTGTATGAAGTTATGCATAGAATAGAACCAAATTTTTATTTTAAGTTTTTAGCTATTGCAAGCATGTCCCCCCCTGAATTTGGAAAAAATTCGCCGCTAAGGGGTGCTGTAATAGCGATTTTTGTGAGATTTTGAAAATTGTACCATCGAAAAGGGTATGAAGTTATGCATAGAATTGAGCCAAATTTTTTGTGTTTGTTTTTGGTCATGTTACAAAGCTCCTCCCTGAATTTGGAAAAATTCTGCCAGAAGGGGGCGCTATAATTGCGATGTCTGTACCATTTTCATTATTGTACCATCGAAAAGTGTATGAATTTATGCATCGAATTGAACCAAATTTTTTGTGTATGTTTCTGGCTATGGCAAGCAACTCTTCCCTGAACTTGAAAAAATTCCGCCAGAAGGAGGCGCTATAATTGGATCTCTGCCATTTTCATTATTGTACAATCGAAAAGTGTATGAATTTATGCATAGAATTGAACCAAATTTTTTGTGTACGTTTCTGGCTATGGCAAACAAGTCCTCCCTGAATTTGAAAAAAATCTGCCGGAAGGGGGGCACTGTAATAGCGATGTTTGTGCCATTTTCTTTATTGTACAATCGAAAAGTGTATAAAATTATGCATACAATTGAACCAAATTTTTTGTGCATGTTTTTGGCTTTGGCTAACAGGTCCTCCTTGAATTTGGAAATATCGCGTGGTAAAGGGGCTCTGTGATAGCGATTTTTGTATACTTTTTGATTTTTTATAGTTCTATTGCCATCGGCGGCTCGTGCAAAGGCGGGAACTCGTTTCCTGCTAAGCCGGCTATTCGCAAACATCTGATATGACAGAATAAGGAAAAACCATTAATTTTAACAAATATCATGATACAGATTAACTCGTTTTTAGTTTGTTTAATTGACTGAAGCAGAAATTTAAGATAAAAATCAAAGTTGGTATAGTATTGAACTAATACTATTGAAGTATTAACACATGTAACAAGTTTTTGAAATATTAAGATGAATAAGATAGAAGAAAGTTTTGGGATTGGCACATCCAACTAGTTAGAGATAAAATCTTGGAAATATTATCATTTATTTCTCAAGACAATCTAGAGATTTTGTCAGTGTTCAAATATATATGCGCATAATGCAGGAAGTAATTGAGAGGGGTGTTTAAGCTAGAAAGTAAATTCTTTGTAGTTAACCCTTTATACCCCAACAGTACTTTAAAGTACCATTATAAAAACTTGCTATAAAATTCACTTAATACATCGATTAGAAATAATATAGTTTACAGACACTATAGAATAGAATAGAATAATTAATAGAGTTACAGACACTTTAATTTATCTTCTCCCAAAAGCATTATTGATTGCACAAAACAAAAATATTTTTTAAAGGAGGATTTCTTTTTCATTTGCAACTCTTCAGCTTTCTTGATTTGAATGATTGTGGCTGAAAAGTTTCAATTCTGAAATATTTCTATTGTAAGAACGTTATATTTGTACATTTCTTAATTCTATAAAATACTAAAAAAAGATTTTAAATAAAAGATTTGTGTGGAGTTATAAATATTGCACAAAATCTCTATAAATTCATATTTAGTTCATTAATTTTAATTGACAAAATTCTTCTAAAATTTATTAAACGATTGTGTAAATCTTCTAAAATAGTTTCAAACATTCATGAAAAATACTTTGGGGGATGAAATTTTGGCTATTAACAGTTATTTATACTACTAAGTAGTTTATTGCCATCAATACTGTTTGCATACAAGTGACAGTTTGAATAACAAATACTTGAAAGTACAATGGGGGGTGCACGGTTCTTCTAAAAGCAAGCTCTTATGAGATCTAACTATGACTTCAGTATGCAAGGAATGTTTGCATATTTTCCCACTGAAACTGAATGTTTGCCGAAACTGAGATTTTGAACCAAAATTTGCCCAAAACAAAAATGAACGTTCGGTCAATCTCTAAAATTTAGTATCTTTTCTGGGAATAAATAGATAGAAATTTACATTGTTTTCTTATGTCCTCCAGTATTAAATAATACTTGGCCTTTAACTTCCAGTTCGGGATCAAGAACAAGTCTCAGAGCTGGATATATTGCACTGCTGTGGGCTACAATTGCATCTAATCTATAAAAAAAAAAGAAAGAAAGAATAATGAAAAGAAAAGAAAAATAAAGTAAATGTAATTAAAAAGACAATTTCAAAAAAGAAAAAAAAATACACATAGCAAATTACGTTATAATAAAAATAAAAACATTGAAATGCTTTTTAAAAATCCTCTATTTTTGTCATTTAAAAAATACTGTTGGAAATAAAAAGGGAAAATGACAATGGATAAATTTACTAGCAAGTTAAATTTTACAAAATATAAAAATACATCAGATATACAGTCCACTCTGTGTTATCCACATGCTTAGGGACCGAAGGTTTTGTGGATTATAGATCATTCCTTTGTTTGCATTTTATTTTTAAAGTCTGACTATAAATTAAGAACAACTGTACAAAATTACAATTACAATGGAAAAAAAAACCAATGCAACATTGGTTTAGTATATTTAATAACTAAGATTTGAAAAATAAAGAAAATTTAAATTATGTACAATACAAATATTACTGATTATTCATTACTTTAAACATTGACACAAGACAATGATAGTTTCGATTTGTTGCCAGTAATTTTTTTCTGTAGTGTATGAACACTCATTACTTCTTGCTCCAAGATAAAATTTTGTTACTCAAGGAAATTTAAATATTTATATCCAATTTATATTTAAATATTTATTCATTGGAAAATCGATAACTGAAAAAAAATATATGCCAAATTTAGCTTTATGAATCTAACTGTTAATGACAATTTTCATTGTTTACATCCAACGTGCAGTGTGGATAATAGGCATTTGCGAATTATACATTGGTGGATTTCACAGAGTTGACTGTAGGCTGTAGGGGAGATCGGGGCTAGTAGGTGCAGTTTTTAGTTATTAATTTTTATTATTTTTTTGTTTAAGTTTTTTAACAAACTTTAACTACACTTTTAAAGAACAGGCATTGGGCTATAAATATCCCAGAGTTTTGAGTTTGTAGCTTTTGTAGTTTATGTTTAGCGGAAGAATAAAGTAAAAGGAAAATTGTGCACCAACCTACCCCATGATGGCCAAGTTGCCTATACATATGGGGTAAGTTGGCACACGCTTTATAAAAATTTAAATAAAACTCAAATAAGACACGCAGTTAAGAGAAATCAATTTCATTATTATTAGTAAGTTTAAACAAAGGCGTTATCACTGTACAATGTAAATTCTAAATTATACAGACATAAAAATAATGAATAAAACATTAACACTAATTAACTTCTATCCTACTAGATATCATCATCAGAGTTACAGTTGTGAGAAATAAAAATTCGACTTTTTCCATTTGGGCAAGCCTCATGTGCCCAAAATCTTGCATTGCAACCACTTTTCTCGGTGTTTACTGTTTTTCAAGCTACCAGAACACACCAGACACCGAGCCAACTTGCCCCGTGTTCAATGCGCCTACTACCCCATAATACATTTCTTCATAAAAGGGACGTGTAACCTTCTAAACATAAATAATCCAAGTAAATCACAAATGGGGTAGGTACAGCTAATCATACACTAAGAAAAACTGCACAAGTTAAATCACAATTATTAAGATAAGTATTAGAAATTAGAAAAAGAATGAAGCAACAAAAAATTACTTATGAGTACAAAAAACAGAAAAATCGTAATAAATGTCTACTGCACATAGGTAACACTGCAAAACTACAATAAGGATTGTAAAAAGCAAGAAGAAAGGTATGCTGTGACTGGTTGCACAATCTATCCACAAACAGGCGATTTATGAGGACTGTGCCTACTTACCACTGTAGCCAACTAGCCCCGGTCTCCCCTACCTTATTTTTAATGTGAACTAGAAAATTAAATTCCTAAACAAATTAATAAAATAAAATAAAAATTGTTTCAGGAGCAATATGGCTGTTGGTTATAAAGATTTAAAAAAATACATATATCTGGATATATTTTGAAATATTAAGAAAAAAATTTCTAAATAAGTTTTTTTTTAATCTTTTCACAATCGTTTTCTTTAATAAAATTATACATGTTCAAAAATGTGTACAGTAAGATGATACACCATATACAGTTTTCATTGAATATTTCACATTCTTGCATATGTAATAATATTCAAGTTATATAATTTTAAGAAAAACTGAATAATGTTCCTAATAAAATAATAGCCTCAGTTATTAAATAAATATAGTTTGGAGACACGATTCTATTCAGAAAGACTATTTGATTTTTTGTATCAGTCTCATAGGGAGATAATTTGTGACTTACTTTGATATGTTAAGGGCTTTTAAAAAATCCTTGAAAACTTGGGTTTTCTCTTCAACCGAATGTCGAAAAAGCTCACTTCTAAATTTCCCAGGCAAATACAATGTGGCTAAAGAAAAAAAAGTAAAATACTGCATTACAAGACTTCCAAATACGAATATTTTTACACAAATAAATATATAAAAAGTGGAAATCTCGGTATTAAATAAACAGTATCATATCAATGAAATAGATTCATGATTTAACTTGATTGAGAAAGCACTATACCAAACTTCTTCTTGTTTTGTTAATGTTTGTTCCTAAGGTCCCATTATAATAAAGACTCCTTCCTATTGTAGTGATTGTTTTTTTCTAAGATTAAAATTCTGATCACAGCCTTACTATTTATGAGAGTGAAGCGCTCATGGACCCCCTGTAGTGATCACCTTATTAACGGTTTATGGGTGTGAGGAGCACAGAACACTGTAATAGTGATTGTCATTTTAATGATTTATGGGCAAGAAGCACACACGGCTCCTTTAGGAGCAAAATACACAGGACCTGTTATAACGATTATCGTTTTATTGATTTATAGGATGTGATACACCCAAAGCCCCATTATAATTTTTTTTTTTTTTTTTTTGGCTTATTCCATTTTTGTTTATTTTACACAGAAGGTACGGAATATTAGTTAGCACAAGCAATGACAGGCAGATCTGCTAGAAAAAATTATAACTAAAGTTACTAAATTTAAAAACATATGATTTTTATTATTTAATTTTAAAAAATGTCCCCTTTAGTGACATAAAATACAGATTAAAAATAAAATACGAATTACACAGGGTTTTTTCAATTTAAATCACCGAAAAAAGTAATAAAGTGTGAAATGTTGATTCTTTTTTAGGGTTTCATATACTTAAAAAGTAAAAAGGGAACAATTATTCCATCACTATCACTCCTTTTTCGGTCTGTCTGTCACAGTCATTTTACTCGTAAACTATGGAACGTGTAAAGTTCAAACTAGCTGAAGTAATAAAGGTTATTGACACACATATTTATAGATTATTAACCATTCACAAATATATTTATGAAAAATGTAGAGGAGCTAATTAAGTTTCTTGAAAAAGAAATCTTTTCTTTGTATCGTGTGAAAACTTTCGCAACGCCGAACTCAAATATACATTTCTTTTAATTTTCAGAATTCTTAATAATAAATTTCTTAATATTTTCAGAGATATCGTCGAAAATTTAATACAAAAGTATGTTCCCCACTCCTCTATTTCCGAATCTACTGAAACTTAAATTTTGAAAACATCAGGGGTAGTAAAAGTTAATTTAAACCTTGCAGGTAAACTATATAGCGATTACCCTAGGTTATATAGTTTTTGAGAAATACACATTTTTCTGTTATACACAAATTTCGATTTGCGGGCGTTCAGCAAAAAAGCTGAGGAACGCTGAAGGTACCTATCGTCACATGAGTATAAAAGGATTACATATTATATTATCAATAATGATTTAAAAAAAAAAAATTGTCGGTAATTAGTCAAGATATTAACCCTTAAAGACACGGGCGGTTTGGACATACATAACGACACGAACGCTGTACTCTGTTGCTATCGGCTTCTACCGGAAATTTTACTCAAGTTTTATAAAAATATTAGCTATTTAACTTTTTCTTCCTTGCGTTTTTTAAACTTATTGTATAAAGAAAATCCTGGTACGAACGGAAATATTTTTAATTGGTAGGGGTCAAAATGAACCATCACGGTACGTTTAGTGTTAAAGCCTATATTATAACTTTTAATGATATATTTGTGTAATGCAATGCCCAGTTACTAATTCATATATTTATTGTAATGAACCCTCTGTGCGCGAGTAATACTCACACTTGACCGGTTATTTTTCTTTTCTTTTTTATTGTATCGGTTTCAAGCTTCAAGATGTATGGATGCCAGTTTAGCATTGTGTTATAATACAAGTTAGCATACACAACAAAACATATTTAATAAATTTATAAAAGTTTGTTGTAAGCAATAAATAATTCTGCTTCTGATAGTTAATAAATCATGTTCCAAAGCACAATATACCTATCAAGTTCGGGAAGAAAAAAGAAAGTATAAATACCTGGAAATGTAGGCACAACAACTCTGATACCTTCTTTTGCTAGATCTCTAATTAGGTAACTAAAAACTCCATAGTTTCCAGGAATTCCATGAATGCACAAAACAGTCTTGATAGGTTTCGAACCATTTGATTGAATAAATCTATTGTATCTATGTAGGAAATATCCGCATGAACTCCACTTAGCGGAAGCCTAAAAACTCTTTGCTCTTTTTTCCACTTTTCATACACATTTTCACAAGTATATACACAAATTTTTTTCTCGGGAAAGTCTATTTCGTCTCTTTTTCGAGCTGGATTTTTTGTTCTGCCGCAGAACCAATGAATCGAATGGGAATGAAAATGGAGCCATTTGATGAAAGCCTACGGTGAGGAAAGCATTTTAGACGCACATGCTTTATTTTTGTAAATGAGGCACATATTCGTAAATTTGTGTAAATGACGTGAGACTTCGTCAGCATGTTGAAATCTGAAAGTAGACGTGTAATTCATAAGATATTTAATATATTGAGCTTATTTTAAAAGAGATATTTAATTAAAAGTTAAAGTGTACATGATATTAAAGTCAAGACGTAAGTACCCCAAGACCATTCATTGACACATTGCGGACAAAAAAACCATGACAGTCGTAAATAAAATAAGCATTGAAAGCTTTGAATTTTAATTTTGACATTCAATTACACAGGAAAATGAGTTTCTCGTTATAACACAATTTATAAAACTATCTTATGAAAATCAGTTCTAATTCTAAATGGAAAATAAATGAACTTAAATAAGTTGATAGTTTGTAAACTTCATGCACGTCTCAAAGCCCGTATCAAACTCAGCGTATTAAAGAATTCCACAGTAACCTTTTTTTTTTTTGGGGGGGGGGGGGGGGGGGAGGGAGATCCTTTGCATATTAGCATATATTTATGCTTTTTTTTTTTTTTTTTTTTTTTTTTTTTTTTTTTTTAAGTATTGAGCTGAGGAAAGTTATAGGGGAGACCGGGGGAATGGCGACACCTTAAGGGAATTTAATTTTTTTCACCTCGAAAAAATGTTTATTTTTTAATAGTAAAAATTCTAAAGCTGAATCATGATCTTTAGTATCTGTATAAATTTAACCGTGATCATAACTGTAAAGTAAGCATACATAAAAAAATATTTTTTAAACCTCTGCACAGTGGCGGGATTACCCAGGACACTGGGGTAATTCCGCCACTCTTTAATGACCTAGTACACGCATCAAATGGATACTAGGAAACGCATAATCTACTGAAAATAGTTAAAAAGCAATGTAATTGAGCAGAATAATTGTTAAGCTTACAATTTACTTCATATTGGAAAAGTCACTCTGCTGAATCAGCTCCACTACATTAAAATGAGGCCATTTCTCACTCGATTTGCATTGCGGCGGCATTACCCCGAGAGGACAATATGGCGGAAATCCCCAAGCAAAACCGAAAGAAGAACCGAACTTGTTCAACACATTGCATCAAAATGTCGGCAAATGCATGTAGATTACGGGTCATATTATCTTAAATACCTAATGTTACTGTAAAAGGCGCTTATCTCTACTCATTTGAAGCGCCAAAATAATAAGCAACTAGATGAAAACTACATTTTTTACTAGAACAAACGAACGACGTACAGCAAAGTCACTCTCACTTTAGGCACTGTTTATATTGTTGGCCGCTATAGTGCAGGCACATTCACTATCTCAAACTGCCCTTAGTTTTTAAACTAGGTGGGGTGGCGGCATAACCCGGGTTGGCGGCATTCCCCCGGTCTCCCCTACTATCATAATGTTGTAAAATGGAATCTGTTGAAGCGTATATTCTGAATGAATATTATTGACATATTTCAAAATTGTCACAATATAAATAAATTTTAACTAATATGAGATGAAATTACAATTTTTTACATAATGCTGAGAATGACTTGCTTTAAATAAAAAAATATATATTTGCAGTCTAACGCGCTTTATACGAGCACGGTTGAAAAGAACAATTTAGGGGAAAGTAGGGTAATACAGCTCAGCGGGTAATCCCGTTCACTCA
Source organism: Maratus speciosus (assembly GCA_963932465.1). NCBI lineage: Eukaryota > Metazoa > Arthropoda > Arachnida > Araneae > Salticidae > Maratus > Maratus speciosus. Next base: position 328,067,783 of record OZ010787.1, read on the forward strand.
AATATCTCTAAATAGAATAGAATTGAAAACATGTGATCGGTACCGGCGCCTAGCAAACTTCATCTAAGTTCCCAGTAAATATATATTAACTGTCGGAAGGAAAGTATTTTTGCGTCCTCACGTTATTACTTTGCAGTTGTTTTATTATAAAATTTTACAACATCTAACTTGAACTTAGTGTTCATTCTTATTTTCAAATGTTATTTCACTCATTATGTCTACAATATATATACATTTAGCTGTACGTTCATACTTTTATTTATTTTTAAAGTGCGTTGTTACGCCAAATATAATGCAATAAAATCCAGCATGGCTATGAAGGGTAATGGCGCTTACGTGAATTCCAGAAGCAATTTTTCCAGTGTGCTACCTTTTTTCAATTCAAATTTCTTGACTGACACCACTTTTTTAAAATGGCAAAATTCCCCTTGTTTTCGCCTTAATTAATATGTCATTAAACAAGGCGAATTTTACGATTTCAAAAAAGCGGTGACAATAAAAAAAACCCATGAATTTTAAAAAAGTAGCCACTGGCAACACTGTCCAGAAGTGCTACAGGATGACAACCACGAACAAATGCTTAGCTCTTTAACCCTTTCCAGCATGATGGGTCGTAGTTTCGCTGCACAATAAGTGGAAAGTGGTCATATATAGTCTGCTGTGGTGTGAATAGTCCACACCACACAACTACATGTGACTTTTCCTCGTACTTAAATGTTGTATTCAAATTTTGAGCGCCATTACCCTACCATGTCGGGCATTACCGCTCAATCGATGGTTAAATAAAACGATAAAAAAAATTCCCAAAACTTTTATGCAAATTAGTAGCAAACTGTTCCTTATGCTTTGGACTTATAATGCGTTAAGGCTGTTCTTAACTGCCCTGCTCAACAAGCGCAAAACGTTTTGACACATTTACAAATTAATTTTTTAACAGAAAGTTACAAAATTGGAAAGCCTGGACATGGAAGCGATTTGGAATTGAACTGTTTTCTCCATTTTTTGATCAATCAATTACCTATTGAGTTATAGGCGAATTTTCTCACGTGACAAATACGTTTTTCGTCCGCACTTAAGTGCTCTTTCTTCCTTCGTGTGGAAATTCGGTTGAAAACACCCACTTTGACAGTATTTTCTGAATAATCTATTGCATTTGCAAAAACATGGAAAAAACAGGTCAATGACATAGTTTCTGAACAACAACACCAGCTAGTTTCATGCATTTTCGAACAAAAATAAATTAAAACTTATGTCAGAAAGTTACCATTTTGGATTTGAAAACACCCTTAATAAAATATTGACTAGCGGGCAGGACCGAGCTAAGCTCGGTCAAAATTAGCTTTGTGTTCAATTCGATATTTCATTCTCACTGTATAATTCTTGCTTTTTAGATAAAATTGGCATGATCCTAAGCCATGGAGATTCCCTAAATGAAATTTTTCGAACACACGACCTAACCAATGCTCTTCTCGAACCCAAAAACTATAGAATACAAAATTTAGTCAAAATCGCTAAAGTCATTTTATAGATAAAATTAGCTTGACCCGTAGTGACACAAAAATGACACACTAATTGACTTTTCCTCGAACATGTGACTTAGCCTAGTGGTCATCTCAAGTCCGGAAACGGTAGAGGGGAAGGTCCAAATACCGGCTAGGGTCCAAATACCGACTACTAGGTGTTCTGAGAACTGAGCACAGCGCAGCCTAGCGGTGATAGGCAGAGTTTGTAACTTTAATTGAGAGAAGAAAGTTACGAAAAGTACGCTGCTGAAGTCTGTGTCATTTACAAATAGTAAATGCAAAAGTGTCAAATCTACGTAATCTGGTACATCAAAAGTTTTTTGGATATGTGTTTCTCATTTTTTTTTTTAAATATACTGATCGTATATTGGCTTGAATTGTTGATTAAGTTATTTTCTAAACATATTTAGCTCTCAATTGCTACGCGCACAGTATTGGTATTTTATTATATGAATGAGTAATACCGGTTTTAACTTAAACATAGCAGTGGTCCGAATACCGGCTACCTAGAGTGGTCTAAATACCGGCTAGCCAGTATTTGGACCTCTCTCGGTTGCTCTGTTTGAAGGGGAGGAAAATAAATTAATTTAAATAATTCCATAATTAATAAATTAATTTAAATGGTTCAGAAATAGTCCCCGTCTCATTTCGCAATATGAAAAAAGCAACCATGGCCGTAATTCTTTAGGACCGACACTGGTTACTGGATCACTTTCCAAAAAAGAGCAGTTGGACACTACAAAATTGAATGTAATAAATGTGAAGAGAACGGGAAAAAATGACGGACTAAACCAGGTGAAAGAGGCAGAAATTTGATTTTAAACCTCTCGCTGTGCAACACGAGATTTCCTTGGGCATCGTAAAAGTAGCAAAATTTGCGCAACCCGAGATTTCCTAGGGGATTCCATTCCGTCTAATTAACCCTCCTTGATTATTCCCACCAGTTATTTTTTATTGTAAATTATGCCTTATTTAATCGGAGCATTTTCCGCGTTAAATTAGACAAAAACTTTTGTTTTGAAAAATCGGTGACAAAAGAATAAAAATTCTTAAAAGACGCTCGTCGCGAAGGGGTTAAATACGCAATTTTTGAAGCTATTTTGATAAAACAATTACGCAGCGAGAGGGCTAAAAAGTGAAAAAGGAAAATATCCAACAGAGGAAGATGATAAATTTGTGTCTTCTGCATGGGTGCTTTCTCTGTGGACAAGAATGGGGGAGGGGATTCTGGGTTCAGTGTTAAGAATGCGATATGTGGGTTGATAGGGACTATACCTACGCAGAGAGTGATATTATGCTTTTGATTTTTTCAGATAAAATAATTCTCATTTCAATCAGCAAGCATTTTTTTTTTTTTTTTGTTTTACACGTTAAAAAACAAAATTAGAAACATAATGGGAAGAAGACTGTGAGAGAGAATTTTAGAAATTTGACAAAAATACTTGTTTATTAAAAACTGCGTATTTTTTCTGTTCTTAAGAAATGTTATTAATTAATACAATTTATTAAAATAATATTCTTATTGCTTAATAATTGTCATTAGCTCTATTTGTGTGATCTTTTGGGAAAAAACTTAAGCAGCCGGAATTTAGACCCCTTTTTAAAAACTCAAAATTTGAAGACTTTTGGAATTTTGCTTCTTATAAACAGAAAACGACTTTTAAACTGATTTTTTTTTCTCTAAACAGGTGTAAGACGTGTCAAGGTACCCTGTTGTCACTTTTTATTTTATTAATTTTGAAAATTGTATGATCTAGATTGAAAAAAAAAAGTGGTAGCCGGTATTTGGACCTTTTTCTCTATATTACAGAATTTTGTCAAAATGTTTTGGGCCTTTTTTTAGATTCAATTAGCTTGATCCTGACCCATTGTGACCCAAAATGACCCACTAATAGAACTTTCTTGAACATGCTATCAAGCCCAATGGTATTCTCGCTCCCGAAAACGACAAAATACAAAATTTCGTCAAAATCGTTAGAGCCGTTTTCTAGATAAACTTTCCTTGACCCACACTGACCCAAAAATGACGCACTAATCGAATTTTCCTTAATATGTGACCTAGCCCATTGGTCTTCTCGTAATCGAAAGCGACAAAATACAAAATTTAATCAAAATAGTTACAACTGTTTTTTAGATAAAATTGGCTTGGTTTTTTGGTGACCCAAAAATGACCCACTAATCGAAATTTCTCTAACATGTGACCTAGCCCAATAGTTTTCTCGTGCCGAAAAACGGTTGGATATAAAATTTAGTCAAAATGATTGAGCCGGTTTTTAGATATAATTAGATTGACCTTGACCCATTATGACCCAAAATGACCCACTAATCGAATTTTCTAGAAAACGTGACCTAGCTCAATGGTATCTTGATGCCCGAAAATGGTAAAATACAAAATTTCATCAAAATCGTTAGAGTCGCTTTCTAGATAAACTTTGCTTGACCCACAGTGACCCACTGATCGAATTTTCTCTAATATGTGACTTAGCCCATTGGTCTTCTCGTAATCCAAAACGAGAGAATACAAAATTTAGTCAAAATCGTTAAAACCTTTTTTTAGATAAAATTGGCTTGACCCATAGGGACCCAAAAATGACCCACTAATCGAAATTTCTCGAACATATGACCTAGCCCAATAGTTTTCCCGTGCCGAAGAACGGTTGGATATAAAATTTAGTCAAAATCGATTGAGCCGTTTTTTAGATGTAATTAGCTTGACCTAGACACATTTGACCCAAAATGACCCACTAATCAATTTTTCTCGTTCATTTGACTTAGTCCAATGTTCATCTCATGCCCAGAAACGGTATATTACAAAATTTTGTCGAAATGTTTTGTGCATTCTTTTTGGTTTCAATTAGCTTGACTAAATTAGCTTGACCCATTGTGACCAAAAATGATCCACTAATCGAATTTTCTTCAACATGCGACCAAGCCCAATGGTATTCTCGCGCCTGAAAACGACAGAATACAAAATTTAGTCAAAATCGTTAGAGCCGTTTTTTAGATAAAATTGGCTTGACTCATGGTGACCCAAAAATGACCCACTAATCGAAATTTCTCGAACATGTGACCTAGCCCAATAGTTTTCTCGTGCCGAAAAACGGTTGGATATAAAATTTAGTCAAAATCGATTGAGCCGTTTTTTAGATATAGCTTGACCTTGATCCAAAATGACCCACTAATCGAATTTTCTCGAACACGCCCAATGGTATTTCCGTGCCCGAAAATGGTAAAATACAAAATTTCGTCAAAATCATAGGAACCGTTTTCTAAAACATTGCTTGAACCACGGTGACCCAAAAATGAACCACTAATCGAATTTTCTCTAATATGTCTTATCCCATTGGTCTTCTCTTAATCGAAAACGACAAAAATTTAGTCATAATCGTTAGAGCCTTTTTTTAGATAAAATTGGCTTGACCCATAGTGACCCACTAATCGAAATTTCTCGAACATGTGACCTAGCCCAATAGTTTTGTCGTGCCGAAAAACGGTTGGATATAAAATTTAGTCAAAATCGATTGAGCAGTTTTTTTAGATATAATTAGCTTGACCTTGACCCATTATGACCCAAAATGACACACTAATCGAATTTTCTCTAACTCGTGACCTAGCCCAATGGTATTTTCGTGCCCGAAAATGGTAAAATACAAAATTTCGTCAAAATCGTTAGAACCGTTTTCTAAAACATTGCTTGACCCACAGTGACCCAAAAATGACCCACTAATCGAATTTTCTCTAATATGTTACTTATCTCATTGGTCTTCTCGTAATCGAAAACAACAAAATACGAAATTTAGTCAAAATCGTTAGAGCCGTTTTTTAGATAAAATTGGCTTGACCCATAGTGACCCAAAAATGACCCACTAATCGAAGTTTCTCAAACATGTGATCTAGCCCAATAGTTTTCTCATGCCGAAAAACGGTTGGATATAAAATTTAGTCAAAATCGATTGAGCCGTTTTTTCGATATAATTAGCATGTCCATGACCCAAAATGACCCAAAATGACCCACTAATCGAATTTTCTCGAACACGTGACCTAGCCAAATGGTATTTTCGTGCCCGAAAATGGTAAAATAAAAAATTTCGTCAAAATCGTTAGAGCCGTTTTCTCAAACTTTGCTTGACCCATAGTGACCCAAAAATGTCCCATTAATCGAATTTTTTCTAACATGTGACTTATCCAGACCTGCCAACTGCTACGAAAAAATCGTAGTTGCTACGATTTGGACCTATAAACTACGATGTTACGAAAATCGGTCTTAAACTACGATTATTTGCAAAAAACACAAAAGCATTTTTTGTTTTTAGTTGCAATGTTTATCCCGCGCAGCATATTTTTCATGAGTGATTCTGTTCTGAAATTTCCAAGTATTCATTTCAGAACGTTTTAAAAAATTGGCTGTTAGTCCGAAAATTCAGACATTAAAAAATGCTCATGAAAAAAAAAAAAAAATTCTGGTCTGCAAAAAAAAAACCTTCTTAACATAAATCACTCTAATCGTGTTTTTGTAAATATTTATACAGGAATTCCCTTCCTTAGAAACAAGGGTGCCATTTTAAAAATTCTGGAGGGGGTTCCTTGAGAGGCAAGGTGTGAAACAGTGTGCCAAATCGCACGATTTGCGATAAACTATCACAAATTTCGAGAAATGACCGTGAAAAGAAAATCAATTTCGTCAATTGGTCGCAGAAGGAATAAATTTCATTAACGGATCGTGGTAAAAATGTGATTTTTGTCAAAATATCGCAGAAAGAAAATACGAATTTCATCAAAAGATCAGTAAGATATCGAAAGATTAGTAAATAAGAAAACGCAAATTTCACCGAAAGATCGCAGAAAGAAAACACTAATTTAGTCAAAGGATCGTGGTAAAAAAATTCAAAATTCGTCAAAAGTTCATGGTAAAAAGTGTAGATTTCAACAAAGAATCGTGATAGGAAAATGTGAATCACAATTGTGGGAAAAAATTGTGAATATCCTGAAATGATGGCGGGAAACAAATTGCGAATTCCATCAAAATTTGCTGCACTGGGCTAAAAAATGGGAACCAGGCTCAATTTTACAAATGTAAAAAAAAAAAAAAAAAAAAAAAAAAAAAAAAAAAAAAACGCTGCGAAACGAAAATAAACCCTAAAAATCATATAAAAATTTTCAGAGGAAAAAAATTACTATATTGAGTTGAAAGATGGAAACCTTATTCCTTTTATGAATGTCAAAAGATGGCTGTGAAACACGAAAAACCAACCAAGCAACCACTACATTAATTTAAATTTTGTGTGCTACGATTTCTCATTTTCAAAGGTTGGCAGGTCTGCTTATCCCATCGGTCTTCTCGTAATCGAAAACGACAAAATACGAAATTTAGTCAAAATCGTTAGAGTCGTTTTTTAGATAAAATTGGCTTGACCCATAGTGACCCAAAAAAGACCCACTAATCGAAATTTCTCGAACATGTGACCTAGCCCAATAGTTTTCTCGTGCCGAACAATGGTTGGATATAAAATTTAGTCAAAATTGAGTGAGCCGTTTTTTAGATATAATTAGCTTGACCTTTACCCATTATGACCCACTAATCGAATTTTCGGGAACACGTGACCTAGTCCAATGGTCTTATCGTGCCCGAAAACGGTAAAATACAAAATTTCGTCAAAATCGTTAGAGCCGTTTTCTAGATAAAAATTACATACACACACACACATACATACACACACAATTTTTGCTCGCATTATAGTATAAGATATTTTGTGTAAATTTGACTAACTAGTCACGTTTTCCCTTAAGTGAGCGGCATTACCGTACTTTCCCCTACACGTTAAGAATGATATTCGTCATTTAAACTAAATTAAGCATTTCACACTGTTTTATCAGTTACAATAAGAGGATTATGGCTAACTACAACAAAATACCATTTTAACATGTTTTTTCTACACAGAAAGAAACCTGGGAAAGAAATATAGATATTTATGACCGACTATACTATTACTACATTACTAGTCAGCGATAGCATTTCTTTATTACGGATATCAAACAGCAGTAATTTATCAGTTTTATCAGCATGTAGACCTCAAGTCCATAGACCAAGTCAAGACCCCATTCCTCTCCAAATACACACACATATCGTCAATTGTACCAAAAGCGAATCAGAGGCCTCGCTAAGGGGGAGGGACGCCCCCCCCCCCCTAAAACGTCCGCGAATGCTGTTATACTTAGCAAATTTACAAATTTAGTTGGCAAATTTGTTTAAAACTTTAATAAAAACTATAATACATTTTCTGTTTCCGTTAGACTTGGCAAAAGTTACAAATCTAATTGGGAATATTATTAAAATTTTTACAAATAAGAACTATGTTACATTTTTTTATTGTTGCAAGTTGGCAAAATTATAAAAATAGTTGGCAAATGCTGAAATTTGACTTGGCAATTTAAGGTCCTCTCTTACGCCCCCCCCCCCCCCGACGTAAAAGTCTTAGCGATGGCCCTGGGAAAACGATGCCTCCTAACTTCAAATATTCTCTTTCAAGAGCAATTATCGGTCTTTCTTCTTGTGGTTATTAACAAAAGGACGGGCAGATTCAAAATTGGAAAGAGGCGGAGATGGATTCGATGGAAAGACTTTAGTCCTACAGAATTATACTTCAAATTCTTTAAAAACAATAAAAAACAAGTGGGTAACTGTGATCACAGATCGCACAGAGGGTTTCGTTTAATATTCCTTTCAAAACACTTTATCCTTTTGAAAAATCTGTTAGTTCCATATTTCAAAACCAGGGGGCGCACTTGATTCTAAACAAACCTGTATCCGAACGAAAATCCGTTTTACATACTATCCGTAGATATATTAGTCGAGGGGATTGGGCCCATAGCACCCGAGATAAGTAGGCGCACCTGGCGGGAAAAAATAGAACTAAAATATGTAAGGCTATGGTGCATAATATGAAAGAATGGTCAAAGGGGTGTCGGCAAAAGTTGGAAAATTTCTCCCTGGGTTAAAAGGGCGCAGGTTAGAAAAATTGCTTAAAATACACAAGTTAGAGCCCAGAGGGGTAAATAATAAAAGACTTTTTGAAAATTTTATGATTTGTCGTGTGGTCTGAGGCATTCAGCTATACGTATGCAAAATTTCATGTCACCAACTTAATTAGGGGCTCCCTTAGAAAGAATTGCTTCAAATACATATGTGGTAGCTCAAAGGGTTAAACGTAAGACTTTTTCAAGATTTTATGATTTGTCGCCTGGCCTCAGGTGTTCTGCAATAAGTATGCAAAATTTCAAATCTCCAATTTAATTAGGGGCTCAGTTAGAAAGAATGGCTTAAAATACACAAGCTGGAGTTGAAAGGGTTAAACATAAAACTTTTTCAAAATTTATTATTTGACGTGAGATCTGAGGTGTTGAGCTATAAGTATGCAAAATTTCAACCTAAATAGGGGCTCACTTAGAAAGAATTGTTTAAAATACACGTGTGGGACCCCAAAGGGTTAAATACACGACTTTTTCAAAATTTTATGATTTGTCGTTGGATGTGAGGTGTTCAGATATAAGTATGCAAAATTTTACACCTCCAACCTAATTAGGGGCTCACTTAGAAAGAATTGTTTAAAATACACATGTGGGACCCCAAAGGGTTAAAGTACGACATTTTCAAAATTTTATGATTTGTCGTTTGATGTGATGTGTTCAGCTATAAGTATGCAAAATTTCACGCCTCCAAACTAATTAGGAGCTCACTTAGAAAGAATTGTTTAAAATATACATGCGAAAGCCCAAAGGGTTAAATGTACGACTTTTTCAAAATTTTATGATTTGTCGTTTGATGTGAGGTGTTCAGCTATAAGTATGCAAATTTTCACGTCTCCAAACTACTTAGGAGCTCACTTAGAAATAACTGTTTAAAATACACATGCGGGAGCCCAAAGGGTTAAATGTACGACTTTTTCAAAATTTTATCATTTGTCGTATGATGTGAGGTGTTCAGCTATAAGTACCCAAAATTTCATGTCTCCAACATAATTAGGAGCTCACTTAGAAAGAATTGTTTAAAATACACATGCGGGAGCCCAAAGGGTTAAATGTACGACTTTTTCAAAATTTTATGATTTGTCGTATGATGTGAGGTGCTCAGCTATAAGTACCCAAAATTTCATGTCTCCAACATGTATAGTTTCTGAGAACGGGCTCTGTGACGGACAGACAGACAGACAGACAGAGGAGCGAGACGAATAGGGTTTCGTCAGATGAACGAAACCCTAATGAAAAGCACCGCGCAACCACAAAAAAGAGACCGACAGTTGAAGACAGTTGGAGGATACGTCTATTCGGACCTTTAGACAGGTCGCACACTGAGGCGATATGAGGAAAATGAAGCGCAACTTTAGAGAAAAAAACAGGTCGAAACAAAGAAAGCTGTTTCAAACCTGTTTTTGACGTTTTTCTATGAAATTGAGCAACATGTTGCATATGCCGTTTCATTGTGCGACCTGCCTTTGCCTTAGATACCTTTCTGTCCTTCTCATGTTTCTGTGTGCTGTGCAGTGGTGTAGTCGAGGGGGGACGCAGGGGGACGGCGTCCCCCTACTTTTTTATTTTATTTCAAGCGTCCCCTTACTTTTTTTTCCCAAGGGGGACGCTGAGGACGCAGACCTTCCTGGTTTATTAAACGTTTAAAATAAAAAAAATACATTAATAAATTAACAATTTTATGAAGTAAATAATTGTTTTTTTTTTAACTTTTTGTTTTCCTTAACTAGGGGCATTCAAAAAACAAATTTAAAGGAACTGGGAAGAAAGGGGTGTTTACTTGCTGTTTCATTATAATTACCAGTAGTGAAATACTGGGCTAACATTAGTTCCTTCAGATGCATACATTAGTTTTACTTGGAATACTCTAGTCGAAAACAATTATCCTATCCCCCCGCCCCCCCCTGTTCGTAACAGAAAGACCACACAAGATCTAAAAAATATACAGATGTTTCAGTTTTGAAAGCCAGGTCATGTTTTTCTCGCATGACAATTAACAACAGCATGTTTCCGTTCGTCAGTAAATAAGGTCTTTAAATACATTCAGGGTGATTGTCATACACTGTAAATTAAAATGTCTGAAATCCAGACACTTAAGTGTCTGAAACGGAGTGTTCAGTTTTCAGAAATTTTAAAATGTCTGAATTTTTTCAGACACTTCAAACGTCTTAATAGCATCCATTTTTTTTTTGTAAGCATCATACGTAGCCATGTTTGACCACGTTGAATCCTGGAAAAATATTTGGCTGGGTCCTGCCCCCCTCCCCCTACAACCTGATTTTTTTGGTACTTCCAATTTTGGTATGCAATTTTTGTTAAGCTGATAATTTAAATCTTTTACGACATTTTACTGATTATAATCAATATTTTGAACTTCAGGAGTAGAACAAGATTAAAACAAAAAATATTTATCTAAATATTAGATTTTTAAAATTTGTTTTATTTTTAATCTTATTTTATTTTAAACGTTCAAAATATTGATTATAATCAATACAATTTCGAAACAGATTTAAAATATAAGCTTTGCAAATATTGCGCATCAAATTTGTGGGCACTAAAATCGTAGGGGGGCGGGGCACGGCCCAGTATGCCCATTCTTTAATCAAGAAGCTCTTTTGCAAAAAATGCAACCCTGCATTATTGTTATCTAAATTGAGATGTCCGGTATTCGGGAGTATCCGTTGTGGAGGTTAATGGACATTCCCGAATAGCTATTCTGAAACATCTATTTAGCGAATACTTTTTTAATCCGCATGGCATACATATTTGTATATTTTTACCTCACAAAAGCAGACATCTCCGATTATCGGACAAATTCAATGGCAAGGGCTATTGAGGGCTTTTAAAGTACATGGATAAAAATATATATAATTCTTATAATCTTGTCCTACTCTACTTCATATAATTTAAAAATAGATTTTTTAAAAAATTATATTGCCACATAGGCAATTTTACATATATATCAGATGATAATCACAACAGCTATTTAACTATGAATAAATAAATAAATATTCTACTTTATCCATTTGCACTCGAGGGCTCCGGAGCGGAGCCATTTAAAATTTGTCTTCAAACTCGAGGGCTCCACTACGGAGACAATGCAAATAATTTTGTGATACCTGTCTAGAAAAGCCAAGATTACATGGTATCACAAAATTATTTGCATTGTCTCCGTAGCGGAGACCTCGAGTTTGAAGACAAATTTTAAATGGCTCCGCTCCGGAGCCCTCGAGTGCAAAGGGTTAATATTGAGAAAAAAAATTACTTCGGTATTTTGTTTATTTATATTTTGTGTTTTTTAATCTTATCCTACTCTAAAAGTTCAAAACTTTCATTATAATCAGTGCAAGATTTAAGGTATCAGCTTTACGAAAATTTCATACAAATTCCCCCCCCCCCCCCCCCCTCCCCGAAAAAAATGAAAATCCTTATCATTTAAAAATTAGATTTTTTAAAAATTTATATTGCCACATGGGCTTAATGTTATCATTCCTATGAGCTACTAAACAAGACATCTTTAAAGCAAAAAAAAAAAAAAAAAAAAAAAAAGTTAGCATATGATATCACTATGATACACACTTGCGATGCTTATCAGTAAAGTCTAATTGGAAAATGACCTTCGAATCCACACAAGCAGCGGAATCGAAATAAACAAATGATTTCCTTTTTCCTGACTGAGTTACTTCTATGTTTCCAACTCAAAAGTTTTCCACATTAAAAGATTTAATAGCTTTAGAAATATATCTAAGAAATATTTGAGATAAATATTCATTTTCAACTATATATAAATTTCATAAAAATCAATTTATTTTTTTTCTCCAAAAGCGAAAGTCTATAAATATATTTTTTAATTTCAGCTGAATTGAAAAAAATTGAAAAAAAAATTTTCAATTGAAAAAAAAAAAAAAAAAAAAAAGGGCAATCCCGAAAAATCCCGGGATTTTCCGGTAAAAATCCCAGAATTTTCGGGATTAAAATTAAAGCGGGATCCCGGGATCTCAATCCGGGAATTGTAATCCCTAGTTAGGAAGTAAGAAAGCTTTAGGAGATCTTTCAAAGTTTTTTTTTTTTTCTATTTCCTTGTGGTCGTTTAGTATGAGATAAGCATTGAAAGCATTGATTAAGCCATTGAAACTAAGAACTGCCATATTGAAAACAAAACAAAACAAGAGAATGAATTTAACTTTTAAATATGTCTGTTTTTTAGTGATGTTATTACTTTAAATTTGAGAAAAAAGATGAGAATAAATAATACATAATTTGTAATAAAAGACAACGTCATAAATTTTAAAATATATACTTCTAGAATTAGTGTGTTTTTTGCAAAAAGATTCAAAACTAATTAAATTTCATGTAAGATTTTGTTTAGTACAATAAGTAAAATCATATAAGACACTAATTTTAGTACTATAAAGAAATTATAACTCTTACTTCAATCGCTGTTTGCAAGAGGTAAGAAAAATTCCTCGATTTGAAATTTTAAAAACTACCACAACCACAGTGAGGGAGAAAGACTTGCATAAATTTAAAAGGTAATCCCATAATACATCCGACTAGCCATGTTTAAAGAATGAGATGTTTCATCCTCAAAACAGGACCCGCCAGACAAAAGTTTCTTTTTTTTTTTTTTTGCCAGCTTCGACAGGACGAAGATGAATAACACAATATTATTGATATAAATTAATACGAGTTAACACTAAGCCCATTGCACACGCTTTGTAGAATTTCCGGGTGTAATCTTCAACCGTCGTCTACTTCTGTTCTGTGTCAATCCCGCCCTTATATCGACGACAGCTACTAAGAGAGACATTTGATGTCGAGCACACACGTCAGATGTATGTATTCAATAAATAAATAATCCATGTTAATACGAATTAAAATCACAGTACTTCACATTTCGCAAAAAACGAATTAAAATACACGCGTACATAAAAACAAACTTTGTTTGAATTACAACGTATACCACTTCGAACGAAGACATCTAAAACGCATGCGCAACTGTGAGTGCGAGTGCCCCCTGGTGGTTATTGCATCGGAAGAATCAAAATGTCTTAAATTAAGACACGTTTAAAGCAATGAAGTGTCTTAAAATAAGACGTTTGCGGATATTTTAGACATTATTCTCAGTTCATTTACACAATGGTCATAGTAAGACACTTATGTATCTTAAATTAAGACATCTATAATGTCTGAATTTTCAGATTAAGACACTTAAGTGTCTAAAATTCTTTTTCAGTCACATATGTGTCTAAATTTAAGGCGCTTCTATTTGCAGTGTAGCTGTCATATACTGTTGATTATAGTATAGCAGGGGTTCTCAGATGGCCGGTATGGCATCTGCAGTTGAATCTATACCAATAAAAGAACAAATTGCTCTCTTTGTGTGTGTGTCTGTCGCGATGGCTAACGAAATCTACTGCACGTAGAAGTCTGAAAATTTAGGTGAGGATAGTCCAAGACAGGACCTGAGGCTCAGATTTTTAATTTCTTAACGGCCAGGGCCCCTTTAAGTTTTAATGCACTAAATTGTTAATAACTTACTCCCTTTTTGTCCAATCTTCTTCGTTTTGGGAGACCTTTCTACATGTAGTGATTTTTGCCTTTCTACATTTCAGTTAAAACTCTGGCCTTTTGGGGCCCGATACAGGGCCCATTAAACTTTTTGTGAAATTGATATACGTTATTGAGGAGGGAGATAACATCACCCACAGAAAAACATAGGGAATGTATCATATTAATTTCAACATTACTGCATCTGATGAATGTTCTCGCATTTTAGTAAGTAACATGCCTAATCTTTTAATGATACATTTTTAATAGCCCACTCTTTTCTAAATGACAACCACATCCTTACATCAAAGTTTAGAAAACAGGAAACCACCGAATGACCATAAATTCAAAATCTAGTAAAGTATGTGAAGCTGAGAACACATATGAAAACGAGTGTTTATGGAAAAATCTGTAAAACGAGAATGATAATGTATATTATTAAAATGTGAAAAAAAAAAAATGAATAGATTGATAATGTTTAAAAACACTTTTTCTTTTTGTTTATTTATTTATTAAATAAAAAAAGATTAATTTGAATAATTTCATTTTATTTTTTGAACCAATTAAAACAACCGATTTGGGATGCGTTTTTTATATACGTGTTCTGGTTCAAGTACAAACGTTATTTACTATCAAAATTTGCTTCAAAAATTTTAAAGGCATTTAAAAAAGTGTAGTAATTTTCGGTCGTATCAATTACTTTTGTTCAGACATCCAAAGTTTTAATTTTTTTAATTCTACCTGAAGCTATTTAACGTCCAACAAAAAACGAAATTTTAATTAAATACATTTTAATGAAATTTAAATTTTTAAATTAAATTTTTCATTTACTTTTCCATGCAGTTGAAAATGCAAAGCAAGATTCAAAATCAGGTTTGCCCTATGGGTGATACAGACCCTAAATGTTCGAAACTATGAGCGTACCCCTACTTTTTTTCCCAGGACTACACCACTGGTGCTGTGCAGTAGTTTTGGACGATGATGAGATGTTTTTATCGATTTCTGCGATTGTTTCCTATTGTGTCAGTTATTTCTCCATGACTTCGGTCAATCAATTGCTTTTGTATCCGATCCGATCTTATAAAGAATCATTTGGGATGTGAGAAAATCGTTAAAAACATCTTGTCATCGCCCAACACTAATCCAGACAATTTAAATCTATGAAGCCACCAGAGTCAGATTTAGACTTACCACGTTTCTGGTTTAAGTCATAATTTCTCAATGAAGTGCACTGGTTTTCCAATTGCTTTTGTTAGTACTAACTGTAACTGATATTGGTTAGGAGGCACATTGGTTTATGTTATTCAGCTCAATAGGGTCTTTTGGGATACCGCCCGGCGTTGCCCGGGCCCGTGGTAATAAACTTAAATATACCTGAAATCAGCGTTAAATGATTTTATATTTTTATACAAAAATCCGTGCTGAATATGTATCCGATCATTACGTAAAAAATAGGTGCTAAAATACTGATATTTAATGCTAAAAGAGCTTGTAAGGAGTGTTTTTCTATCACTTATTATTGTTTTATTTTATTATTTATTTATTTTTTGTACAATCGGGTATACTTAATATTTAAGAACATATCTTATCGTCCAATTTTTATAAATTATAAATATAATGTTTCCGAAGCCTGTGAATAATTTTCGTGTTAAAATACTGCAATTTAGACGTAAAAAGCAATGTTTTGCTTTTCACTGTTAGTTCGTTTCCATAACAAAAAGTAAAAAGCTACCTATTACAGTCGTCCGGAAAAGCAATTCTGGAAATTTTTAGGTATATTTTCATCGATCATGACCCCCAGACCCCCAAACACCCCCCGGCTTACGTTCAAATGTTGGTTATATCTATATATAAATTTATCTTATATTTGTCATGCTGTAACTCTCGTATTTATGAACCGATCTTGGATGTGACTGAGTATGTGCACTTGACTTACAAAGATGTTGACTGAGTTCGTTGGCCAGCTTCTTTCAAAATGCAGACCTCGGAGCGATCTCTTTTTATAGAGACTAAATCAAAACTTTTACCACCACTATTTCCTTACGAAACTTTCGTTTTATATTTATCTTGGAAATGTCGTAGGACCCGTTTCGTGGTGAGCTTTTTATTGCAATTCTCGTAATAATCTGCCATAAAAATAATTAAAAAAAAATAGTGGTAGCTAAGTGACCGCACAGAGGCCTACTTAAAAACTCTTAAAGCTACTTAAAAATTCAAATTCAAAAAGATGTACAAAAATACAACTTCAAAAGCTTTTTCCTTTAAGTGTTTTGGCCTTGATACAAGGATCTCGGAGCATTTTTTGTCTCGACTCTATCTTAAATAAACAGTCAAGTGAGAGTATTACTCGCGCACAGAGGGTTCCGTACAATAATATATGAATTAGTAAGTATTATTAAAAAAAATACCGTTGCTAAAAGAAAACTAAGACTTTGTAAAAACTATACAACGTAGGGTTGGTTATAGCTGTATAGTATAAAGGGTGCAAAGGAAAGTCCCTTTAACCTGAAAATACTTGCAAACGGAGAGAGCTACAGCTATACAAGTGAGGTGACGGTGCAGTAAAGCGACTACGCTCGACCTAATGCAAACGACAGCAGCACCCCTTGTGGCGAAATTTGGAAGATAACCATTGCAAATCAAAAATGAAAAGAGGTAGAGCAAATTTTTCAATTAGAAAGTTTTAGAGCATCAATTAATTAGTACGAAACGACATTTGGTTCACACGGATAAGATAAATCGTCGCCTGCATACCCAAAAATGTCCGAAATCGATGAGCGACGATTCTACTTTGCCTATTCACATTCCGGAAATGTAGCAGTGCACAATTGCAGATTGTGACGCTGTACTGTGTTGTAATGTCTGTAAAGATTTAATTTCCAATGCATTTAAAATTTTAGAATAACTCTTTCAGGGCCAGAAGAATTCTATTCGTAAACTGGTGAAATAATTGACTGACACCAGACTATTCAAACGAATTTCTCAGAAAATAAAAACCCGATAATTTGCACTTTCATTAAAAAAGCAAAATTTTATTAAAATATTCTTGGTGCCATTAGTCAGTTTATGAATTGAAATTAGGTTGGCTAGACCGTCTAGCCACTGCCCTTAAAAGGATTAAATCTATGTCGTCGTATTGAAGAGGTTTGCAATAGACGTTCCATGCTGAGAAATGTGCATGCAGAATTACTCACGAATAAAAACGTGTATCGTGAGCAATGGCGAACTTTTCGAACGTACTGAATATTAACTTTTTATCACTGTGAGACAGTTTGTCTTTTTTTTTGTGTGATGTTATCAAAATGTATTGAGATAAGTACGTATTTATAGCATAAATTGTGCGTATTTCTTCATACTTCTGACTATTCCATTCAAACGTTTACACAAAATGGAGCGCATCGATTTCGGACATTTTTGGGTAAACTGGCAAAGATTTATCTTATCCAAGTAAACCAAATGTCATATTCTACTAATTAATTGATGCTCTAAAATTTTC
Organism: Maratus speciosus; assembly: GCA_963932465.1. Lineage (NCBI taxonomy): Eukaryota > Metazoa > Arthropoda > Arachnida > Araneae > Salticidae > Maratus > Maratus speciosus. The sequence goes on from OZ010787.1 coordinate 328,085,375, forward strand.
TAACTGGAAATTTTGCTCTATCTCTTTTCGTTTTCGAATTGCAGTGGCTATTTTCCAAATTTCGCCACTAGGGGGCGCTGCTGTCGTTTCCATTAAATCGGGCGTAGCCGCTTTACTATACCGTTACCTCACTTGCATAGCTGTAGCTCTCTCCGTACACAAGTATTTTCAGGATAAAGGGACTTTCCTTTGCACCCTGTATACTAGAAAAGTATAAATGGATATACCATGAAAGTTCAAAGATATATAGAACCTAAATAATAGCAAATATAGCTATTCTGTATATTTGTTATTCCATATAGTTTTCAGTTAACCTATAAGACATAGTAGGTGTATTGAGAGAGCCACTCAATGGAAACTAGTCGCAAATTCCATAGTATTTATGTGATTAATTCTCTTAATGAGAATTAATCTGTTAATTAATCTGTTTTTAACAATTTGACGTCTATTCCTTTTATACTTCTACTGGACATTCCATTACATAAATATATCCTTAAAATTTGTTATCTAGGCTTTAAAAGCCGATGTAGCATAGAGTACGTCGTCCCTGTCATTATGTATGTCCAAACCGTCCGTTTCTTTAAGGGTTAATATCTCGGCTAATTGCCGACGATTTTTTCCGAAATTCATGATCAACAATGCTTTTATACTTCTGCTACGATAGGTACCTCCAGCTCTGCTCAACACTTTTTCTGAAGCCCGTAAATCGAAATTTGAGTGTAACGGAAAAATACGATTTTCTCAAAAACTATGTAACTTAGGATAATAGCTATAATTTTCCTGCAAGGTTTAATTTAATCTCTACTACCTCTAATTTTTTCATAATTTTAGTTTCAATAGATTCGGAATTAGAAGGGGGGGGGGGGAGGGACATATTTTTGCACTACATTTTCCACCATAACTTTGAAAATATAATACCTAAAATTAAATGAAATATATTTTTGATTTCAGCGTTAGGAAAGCTTTCACACGACACCCCACACGATATACAAAGAAAAGATTTTTTTTCAAGTAACTTAATTAGCCCCTCTACATTTTTCCTGAATACATTTATGAATATTTATTAATGTGTGTTATGAATATTTATTAATGTGTAAATATGTGGGTCAATAATCTTTATTACTTCCCCCAATTTGAACTTTCCACGTTGCATAGTTTAAGAGTAAAAGCGCTGTGACAGACAGACAGACACAGGAGTGATCTTATAAATGGTTCCGTTTTTACTTTTTAAGTACGGAACCCTAAAAATGGCTGAGACATAGCAGTTTGAAATTCTAGGGTGGCTGACAATTTGAAACAATCTGATACTTGTCATGCGATAGCACTTGTGTTTATCAACCGATTTGGATTTGCATGCGACCGAGTATGTGTATAGAACATACCAAGATCTCGATGGAGTTCGTTGGCCAACTTCTTGCTTTAACCCCTTCGGGACGGGAGCCTTTTACGAAATTTTTAATCTTTTGTCACAGTTTTTTAAAAACAGAAATTTGTGTTTTCTTGAATCGAGAAAATGCGCCGATTAAATAAGGCAAATTTTACAGTAAAATTTTACGGGTGAGGAAAAACAGGGATTCTGAGCGCTTCATGCCGCACGTATACGTGTCGCTCGTCCCCAAGGGGTTAAAATGGCGGCAATAAAAAATTTCAAATTGAGAAAATGTACAAAAAAGTTAGAAATTCGTTCGGCCTTGATACAAGGATTCCGGAGCATTTTTTGTCTCACCTCTATCCTAAAAAATGGACGAGATATAGCAATTTGAAATTCAAAATTAAATCGTCATTAATGAAGCCAACTTTGATATAGATGACAAATTTCGTGAAATTCTTGTTCAGTTTCAATATAGACGGAAACTTGGATTGAGTCGTTGAGTCTTCTATAATGGGGTTCTATGCATTTTATCTTTGTATGTTTGCAGGGCCAGCGCTAAGACTTTTCTTCGGGGGATGGGGAAGGAAGAGGACCTTAAATTGCCAGTCAAATTTCAGTATTTGCCAACTAGTTTTATAATTTTGCCAAGTCATCACAATTAAAAAAATTAATATAGTTCTTATTTGTACAAAGTTTAATATAATATTTCCTATTACATTTGTAACTTTTGCAAAGTCTATTGGAAATAGAAAGTTTATTACAGTTTTTATTAAAGTTTTAAACAAATTTGTCAACTAAGTTTGTAAATTTGCCAAGTGTAACAGCATTTGCCAACTTTTTTTGGGAGAGGGGGATGCCCCCTTAGCGAGGCCACTGTATGTTTGAATAAAATTAGCTGAATTTTTAATAACAAGTAATAGAGAAGCTACTTTTTTCTTTCGGTATAGGCAATTTTTTTTAACTGCGAAATCCTATGGGATTTTTTTTTCAAACTGATTATTTTTTCCGTAAACTCTCATTATTCTCATAAAGTTTACCAAATAAAAATTTTACTGGAACAAAAAAATTTTAGTTTAACGGATTAATATTTTAGAGCACTAGCGCAAAAATGAGTTTATGTGATATGTTTAAATAAGAGTTGGGCCATTCTACATTGATCTATTTATGGAGTAATTAAACAACGTTTTTACGGCATCTGCGTTTTTATCGTATATAACATCGAAAATACTATTATACTAAGTAAAGCACTGATTATACGTCTTTCAAGAGAAGGTTCTAAAACGACGTATAACTGAGAAAGACGTACAATCGAAACTGTAGTCGCCTAAGGTGTAAAATCTTTGTATGACTACTGCGTTACATTTTTACAGTCAAATTTAATTTTGCTGCCATGTTTGGTTGCCTAAGGCGCACTATAGGGGAAAGTAGGGGAATGGCGCTCAATTAAGGGAAAACATGAATAGCTAGTCAAATTTAGACAAAAAAAAATCAATACTTTATTAACGAAGTGTATAACTCCAAAGCATAAGAAACACTTTGGAATCAACTAATTTGCATAAAAGTTTAAGGAATTTTTTTTAACCATTTGGAAAAATGGTTATTGCCCTCTGTCAGGGTAGGAAATCAAAAACATATCTGAAGAGTTTTATTGGTTGAATCCGCATTTTATTCGTTTTCTGATTGGTCTATACAGTAATCTGTATTTTCCCTTTACTTTCAACAGAGATGGATACTTCGGTTGCCACTATGACAAAAAGTAATAAAAACTACAAAAAAAATTTTATAACTCAGAAACAAATTGAGATACAGCTTTCAAACAAATTGCATTTAAAAGTACATTTTTTTCTCTATACGACGGTGTAAAAAGTAATATTGTGGGATGTTTAGAAGTTTAAGAATAAAATTTCATTTTAAATTGGTCCAGGAATATTAATGTTTAATTCATGGCGTACGTAATGAATGACCAGCTCCGTAGAGGTTTAAAAATTTACAGTACCGAAAAATGTAATCCATGGCGTACGTAATGTATGATCAATTCCGTGCGATTTTTTATGTCTTAAAATTTAGTCTTTGAAAAAAATCATTCTCCAAATGGTCGTTGTAATTTGTTAAATTGCATTTTTTATTTTTATTATCGTTTTATTTAAATAACCATCGATTGAGCGGTAATGCCCGACATGATAGGCTAATTGCGCTCAGAGTTTGAATACAATATTTAATAAGACAAAAGTCACATATGTAGTTGTGAGGGCTGTTCGCACCACTGCAGACTTTTGTGACCACTTTACGCATATTGTGCACGCATATTATGTTACACATATAGTGGGCTACTTTTTTAAAATTTAGCTTTTTTGATTTTCACCACTTTTTTGAAATCGTAAAATTCTCCTTGTTTAATGACATATTAATTAAGGCGAAAACAGGGGAATTTTACCATTTCAAAATGTGGTGTTAATCAATAAATTTGAATTTTAAAAAAGTTGCCCACTGGCAACACTTCTGGAATTACACGCGAGCGCCATTACCTGTTATCGCCATGTTGGGTTTTAATGCATTATAATTGGCGTAACAACGCACTACAAAAATAAATAAAAGCATGAAAGTACAGCTAAATGTATTATTTTGTAGGCATAATGAGTAAATTAACATTTGAAAATAAGAGTGTTCTTAAAATAAGAGTGTCTTAAGAGAAAAATAAGAGTGTCTTAAGAGTGTCTACCTTCAAGTTAGATGTAGAATTTTATAATAAAACAACTGCAAACTTATAACGTGAGAACACAAAAATACTTTCCTTCCGACGGTCACTATATCCTTACTGGGAGCTTACGCTGAAGTTCGCTAGGTGCCGGTACCGATCGCACGTTTTCAATTCTATTTTGTTTAGAGATATAGGGTGAGCGGGATTACTCTTCTGAGCGTCATGACCTTACTTTCCCCTAAAAACGTGCATAAAAGTATAAAACCCCTAAGAATGAAAGCATATGATGAGGTTTGGAGGGTTGGATAAATTTACCTCCCCACACAATCCACCCTTCTTCTGTGGTCACGAAAAGACAAATAGTGTAATAAAGTGATTTTTCGTATAACTACACCTATGAAACTTTTTGTGTAGCAAGACACAACTATGACAGACCTATTTGTGGAATAAAACGCAAAATGATTTTTCCGAGATGTGTCACTTTTCTTGCGGGTGAGCGATACTATCTTCCAACCGATAAAAATCGATAAAATCCAATAATATTTGTAGTAATTTGAATAATATTTGTAGCACTGGTGAGTTTCCGGCCATGTCAAATTTTGTAAACTCTTCTCGAATGAAAGAGGGCCAAGTTTCCCCCCTCCCCCAAAGTTAAACAAAAAATTACTTGGCAAAATAACAAATCTTAGTTGACAAATTTCGAAAACAATTTATAACTTTTTTGCAAAATACCACAGTAAAACCAGTTACAATAAAACCTGTTCCATTTTCACTGGTTTTACTGTAATTTATTTTCCGGTTAAATTCACACTGTTGGCAAATGTCCATAATTGACTTGGCAATTCTAAATCCTCCCACCCCCGTACCGTAAGTCTCAGCAAGGCCCCTGCCCCGAAATGACACTATGGGTCCCATAGCTTCAGGGTTTAATCGTGCGCTGTTTTAAAATATATATTTAGGAAAAATAAAAAAAAAAAGGACAACTTGGTTTAACATAGTACATATGTAAAAAAATCATATTAATTTAAACAAAAATAAGTTTTCTAAAATCTTCCCAGTTTTAAAAGAGTAATGTATACCTAGATCTCAAGTTTATTTTATTTTATTTAAAAGCCATTGTATTGTAAGGGAAATTCAAAAGTGCTGCAAGAAAATTATTAGGTAGATTTCGTATGAAATATACTACCTATTACATTCTCCCCTATGTTGGAATTTCTGAAAAAGTTTTGCATATCTACACTGATCATGACCCCTAGAACTTAAAACCACCCTCAGTAAAAAACTTTATAACCATTATATAATTACAACTCATCATCTAGATCCAATTACTAAAATTAAATTAATAAATTTAGCTTCAATACATAACACTGACATTATACAAAATAAAGTTGAAACCATTAACTTGTAATACAATACCACTAATTCACTAGCACATTGCGGGCAATTAATCCATATAAAACATATGAAAAACCACCTAATTTTGATACAATAACTTATTAAAGACAAAAGATACAAATAACCAGCGAAATATTTTTAAACCATTAAAAAACGTATATAATATATCACTTTCTTCTGGACTCGATAACTTCCACAATTCTGCACAAGTTTCTTCCAAACTGATACATAAAAAAGAGGCATAAAATCTCGGTCAAGTTCGTTAATGGGCAAAATCGGACCAAGGGGATGGAAATAGGGAGGGGTTTTGTGAAAACCGAAAACCCCCCCATAACTTCTTAATTTTTGTACCCATCAAATCAGTTTAAAGTTTTTATTACTTCTAAAAACAGGGCTAAAAATTTATGTATCACAGATTTTTGATAAAATTAAAAATGGGCTCAAGGGGCACAAAAAATAGGGTTTTGGGAGAAAAAAATTCATAACTTCGTCAATTCTAAAGATATCAAATCCAATTAGTTTTATTATAAATCTCCTTAATATTATCTACAACTTTTATATTCACAAGTTTTTGATAGGACCAATTCATACCGCAAAAAAAAAATAAATAAATAAAAAATAAAAACGAAAACAAAAAGGGGGAGGGGTGAAGAAAAAAAAATCCACAACTCCGTCAATTCACAACATATAAAATCCCCATGAATTTATCATATATCTTCTTAATATTGTCTACAATATTTATACAGACAAGTTTTTGATAGGACCAATTCTTACAGCAAAAACAAATTAAAAATACATAGCGGTTGAAGAAAAAAAAACATCTTATTAAGGGTGTATTCAAATCCATCCTGCTTATTTTCTTACTCATTTTTAAATTTATTTTTGCTCTCAAACGCATCCAATTGGTAGATTCTATTATTTAGAAACTATATAATGTACCGTAACGATCGATTTTTTGATAGAGGCAGAATATATTTCAAAAAATGATGTCAAAGTGGGCATTTTGAACAGAATTTCCCGAAGCGATTGTGTTAGAAACGAAAAATATTGTCCTACTAAGAAAATAATTGTTCATAAATCAAGTTTAATTAATTGAACGAAAAAAAAAAAAAAAACACAGGTTGCTTATAAATCTCTTCAAAAATCACGTCAGAAATTTTCATATTTTTTCTATTAAAAATGAATCTGAAAATGTGCCAGAAAATTTCGAGTTCTTGAGCATGGAAAAGCATTTTTTTTTAATAACGCTTTAACGTGATTCTGATAATACCAGTTCTTATATAAAAATGAAATAAAAACGCGTCAAAAGCAGACAGATAAAATTGTTGAAGTGGGTTTATCTCTAATCATAATTTAGTTTTTGTTCGTGAAATTAGTATACTTAACTTCGAAATCTACCTCCACCTGTAGGCCGGGCCGGCAGGATTTTTTAGTAATTAGATGAGTATAAAAATCTAAACTTGTAACCAAACAAACGAAAAAATTTCTGTTTTAACATTCAGTACTGAGATGCTATTACTGAGCATTATGATTTAAGAAATAAATATTTGAAATGTACACATATTTCTAGATTCAAACAGCTATCTTGCTTTCAAGCCTCTTATAAAATTCTCTGATTCCTGATTGTAAATTAATGATGGGTTTAAAGCATTTATTGCCTCACAGAACAGATGTCACAGTATGTCATAGCACAGTGTATTGTTCTACTAATTAACAATTTATTTCACCGATTAAACTTGTAGAAACGCGAGAGCCTGTATCAGAGAAATAGGTTTTTAGAATGAGTTTGATTTGTATTTTATTTTCAAACTTTCAACAGCACTTTTGGTGCTGCCATCTATTGGATAGAAAAAGAGCAAGTCTATGTCTAGTTTAAAGAATTTTTAAAATGCCTTAGTAGAAATAAAATAAAGAATGTGAACAAAACTGTAAATTAAAAATATAGCTTAAAAAGATTTATAAAGAAGGGCTGGATTTTTCCTAGATTATAAGTTATGACCCTTTTTAAATCCTTCTCGTGAAATTTGATTGCCCTAAATGATAGCATAGTGATTCTAATCCAGATATTTTTGCTCCGGGGTGGGGGGGGGGGGGGACATTTTGGAGTTCCGTTATGGAATTTACAATTTTAGACAGTTAAAATTAAAATATTAAATCTTCCGGGGCAGGAAGTCCTCCATAGACCATCCTCTGGATTCATTATTGCTCTAATTGATAGGATTGAAATTTTAACAAAAAAAAACTTATGTATAGGTATAAAATAGGATATATATATATTGGGTTGGCAACTAAGTTCCCGCCGTTTGTTTAGATACATTTATTCTACCGGAATCTATATTCTGTTTTTTTGATCGGGTTAATTTATGTTAAATTTCAGATCATTTAAAATGTAATGTCAACTATAGAATGCCATCTGGGTTGGTAACTAAGTTCACGTCGTGTTTGTAAATACATTTTTTCTACCGAATCTGTATTTTGTTTTTCTTGATCGAGTTAATTTATGTTAAATTTCAGATTATTAACTCTTTCCACTCGTATGTCCAGTGTGACTAGACATCATCTTTCTTTGCAAAATTTGTTTTTGGCACCAGTAATAAAGGAAAATAAAATTTGCCTTATTTAATTAGAGCATTTTTGAAATTGTGTACTTGAAGAAAACTTCTTTTTAAAAAGTGGTTTAACCGAATAAAATTTGTGTAAGAGACGCCGGAGTCGAAAGGGTTGAAATGGAATGGAATGCCAACTGGGTTAGCAACTAAGTTCCCGTCTTTTTAAGTTTATTTTTCAATAAAAAATAACAAATAATTAATCAACAGTGTATTCTCCCTTATTGTTTACAACTTCTTCCCAACGTTCAACAAGATTTTCAATACCTCGTTGGTAGAAATTCCCCAGTTTCGACTCGAAAAATTCATCCAACCAAACTCTCAATTCTGCATTAGTATTGAACGAAACTCCGCCCATAGCATTTGCAAGAGATCGAAAGAGATGGAAATCCGTTGTTCCCAAATCGGGAGAGTACTGTTTTCCATACATGCGGTTGAATGACTTCCTTGGTCATATTGGCGATATGAGGGCGGGCGTTGTCGTGCAGCAACGTAACTCCATGCTGCCGATTAGGTCTTTTCTCTTGAATAGCCGTGTTGAAGGGGTCCATTTGTTGAGCATAGAATTTCGCTTTGACCGTTTGGTTCCGTTCAAGCAATTCGTAATGGATAATCCCTTCCCAGCCCCACCATACGCACAACATCGTTTTACGTGGATGAAGATCTTGTTTCACGCGCGGTGTCGCTGATTAACCGGGGATAAGCCATTCCTTGCGCTGCTTCATATTAATGCACAGGCACCATTTTTCGTCGCCAGTAACGATTCAATAAAGAAATCGTTGCTTGTGCCCATGAGTTGAGCGGTGACGAGCAAGCAAACCAGCGGAGATTGTGGCTCGTTGATTTTTGTTATTACTTAAAGCATGCGAAACCCATGCTCCACACTTCTGAACCTTTCCCATCGAGTGAAAATGCTTCTCTATAGCAGTGTGTGATAATTTCATTTTCTCTGCCAGAACGAAAATTCGCGTCAAACGACAAGGGAAGTAACTCCCTTGCCGTTTGACGTGAATTTTCGTGCAAAAGTTGGTATAATCGCTCTTCATCGAACTCAACTGAACGGCCAGAACGAGGTGCGTCTTTGAGGTCAAAATTTCCTTTTTTGAACTTGGCATACCAATCATGAGCGGTTCTTTCTGCTATGGCACCCTCTCCATACACAGAACAAATGTCGCGAGCAGCTTTTCAGCCTTACAACCTTGATTAAAAGCAAAGAGAAGGAGGTGTCAAAAATGCTCCTTATTCCCAACTTGACACTCCATTTTAATGATCTGAAATTTAACACAAATAAACTCTATCCAAAAAACAAAATATAGATTCCGGTAGAAAACATTTATTTAAAAAAAAACTGCGGGAACTTAGTTGCCAACCTAATAGATAGAAAAACATTAAAATGTGTTGAAAATTGTAACCGTCCATAGAACTTATGTATAGGTGTAAAATAGGATAGATATATAGATAGAAAAATATTAAAATGTGTTTAAAATCGTAACCGCCCACAGAACTCATGTATTATAGGTCTTTTGTTTAACTCTATAAGTAATCAGCAAACCTAAATGAATATTTTCAACGGCTATGGTGAACTTCAGTAATATACCTAAGTATCATCCCGAAAACATGTCTGTTTGTTTGTCCGCCTGTAAGTGCTCTCTTATTTGTTAAAAATGCTGGCTTTATATTACTGGGCATTTTTGTGTGGATCTTCGATACTTTGATAGTCAGGATCCAGTTGTACTCTTCCGTAGTCTGTTTTTCATCGAACAAGGACTGGACATTTAGCGATGATTATTGTAAGAAGTAATTCCGTCAATAATTATTGCGTTTTCATGAAAAGTGCAATTTCATTTAATCGTTATCTATATTTTGTGGTCAAAAGTCTTTAAAGCATTGAAATTTTAAAAAGGAGCGTGTTCATATCAATAGGAGTATCTTTACCAAAGTTGAAATCAGAATGAATAAGCTATCAGACTATTAGAGTGACAAACTGAATTCATATTCACTTTTCAAGTCATAAAATAAAGCTTCACAGAGATTGAAGTGGCATAAAGTCATTGAAGTACATTGCACTCAGTTAATACCCATAGGCTGTAATGCATTCGATATATTTTGAGTGACCTTGTAAACGAACCGCAAATGCTACATGCTCTTTTACTATAGGGAGTCTACTGAGTTCAACTGCAATAACGTCATCTTAATATCATCTTAATATCATGTGAATATTACCATTTTGATAAGAGTTGGGCAATTTAGTATATTTTGCTCTATATTAAGTATAGGAATAAAATATTTTAAACTGAAATAAGCCGAAAACTAATTAATATTTTTACTTGAAACTTTAAAGAAATTAACTACTCGTAAAAACAAATAAAATGCAGCAAAACACGTAAAAATGTAATAATAACCTATCTCTGTAGCCCCGTTAAAAGGTGGGAAAGTGCGCATTTAAAATGGCATTTACTAAAAACTAGTCGTCGGATTCCAACTTACTTTTGGTTTCTATTAATCACTTGGCATATCCCATTCTATACAAACAAGAAACATGTTTGTATAACAAGTAAAACGAAAGCAATAGAGTTTTTAAAACCCCATTATGTTCAGCCTAATCCGCAAAATAAACTAGATAGAGAACTAATTAATCTTGAAAAATTGTTTGAAAACAATTGGTGAAAATTCATTTCTTTCGTTGTCCATTGTGTTGCTTCTTGTGTTTGACAAGAAACACTGTCGAGTTTCTATTATAATAATTTATCATGTTTTTTCTATGTATTCAATATCAGCTATGGAGTAACATTCTGACGTTACACCGGAAATGTCCGTCAAACTTTCAGTTCTCGTAGCCTTAATACAAACACAAATGATTATTATGCATTTTCCAATTATATAAACCAAAAGATCCAACCTGACCTTTCCGTGTTATAGAACATACTGCTCGGTGTTGGTGCACAGAACGCAGCTGAAAACCATTTTTGAAATTAAAAACTCTAACAGAATATTTACATGTAATGTACAATTTTAGATTGCCTACTAACAACACCAAAAAGCATTTTTATATGAAAAATATCCGAAGAAATTGCGAAAGATTTTGCTACTTACAGGAACTTTTTTGATTCTGTTTATTTCAGTGTTTAAGCGAACTAATTATATCGTTTGAAGGTCAAACGTTTATCTTCCATAATCGAGCTTCCCGAATAGTGAGATATATATTTTTTAATTCATGCTTGACAAATACATGAAAATCATAGAGAAACAGTAAATTGAGATGCAGTTTTCAAACAGTACACATCAGTAACAATTTCTCATTTATGATCGGACTCATTACACCATATCAAATGTTGTGTCGGGATTTTAAAGATAGCTTTATTTCATTAGATTTGAATGAGTTTTTTCATTTCTTCAGTAAAATTTGGTAATTTGTAGATCATTTGATGCATTATGCATATTAACCCATATTGGACCACACCGATTAAATATTTTTGAAAAATTTTTAAACTTCAATTATGTCATTAATATGGTGTAATTAAGTATATACTAGCAAAATTTTGAAAAAAAAAGTTTAATTTTTTAAGTAAATAGTTGTCCTATAAACAAAACATATTAGTAGGAGACATAGTAAGGCCATATAAAATGCCAACATAAACTAATTTTATGAGCAAATATTTTATTTTACTTTAAAAATACTTGTACAAAAATACTCTATGATTTCTCCAATAAAAAGATAATAATAACGGTAAAATTCTAGATTATAAGATCACAATTCTTAAAGGATTTTTTAAATAGATTTTTTTCAATTAAATTTTAATTGGTTATTTGTTTTTTGTTTATATGTTATACTTTTATGTATTTTAAAGACGTCATAACAAAAAGCATCCAAAAAATCCTTACCAGTTTTATTTTTAAAAATGTTTTATTAGCCATCCTATTTATAGGACAGCGGTCCAATATGGGTTAAGGGCGAAGTCAATAAAGAGCGATTTTTTTTTTTGGTAACCTTTGAAGACTGTACTAATTGGTGCAATCTCTTACAAGGTCTGCTTCATCTCTCCAATACTCTGAAATTTGCTTTATAAAACAAACAAAACAAACTGACAGATTGACGAAGGGCGCAAAGAAAGCCTGAATCCTTGGTAGAGATTTGAATGCGGGCCTTCATGTATGGTATTAAGAATTAAACTTGTTGAATAATTACTTTTAAAAAAAGTAATACACTTTTGCTTAAATTCAAAAATTCATACATTAACAAAATATACAAAGAAAGAAAGCGTAAGTGTTCAAAGTAGTGGCGGACGTATATCAATTTTTACCGACTCCAACCGATTTTTTTGACGGGGGAGGGGGGGGGGGGTCGACTAACGATATTGATAGATATGGATTTTTAAACTGCTGTTTCCGAAACTTACGTTTTGCGAGTTAACTCTTAAGGGGCTACTTCACTCAGGTGAAAACACCCGCTCGCTAATGTTAATCCTATGGGGGATTTTTTTCAAATATATAGTTTGCATTTCAATAGTTTTAAATGAATTTTTTTTTCATCGAATAGCTGAGGTCCATCTTTATAAAGGCTGTTTTTTACTTTTTTGATTTCGTTTGCAGGTTCTTTTTTTTTTTATGATGATGAACTTTCACTTTCGAAACAGGTTCCGAAAGTGAAAGTATCTTAATTTAAAAAAAAAAAAAAAACGTAAACAAAATCAAAGTGAAAAACGGCCTTTGTAGAGATTGATCCCAGCTGCCCAATGCAAAAGAAATTAGTACTTAAAAATATTGAAAGGCAAACGAGATATTTGAAAAAAATTCTCCCGTAAGATTAACATAAAAATAATTTAAAAATATTGAAAGACAAACGAGATATTTTAAAAAAATCACCCATGAGATTATTATTAGCGAGCGGGTGTTTTCGCGAGAGTGAAGTACCCTCTTAACTAGGTCTCGCAGAGTTCCTAAATTTTTCTATATTTCCCACCTCTATTTCAAATCAAAAATATCCGTGATTGATTTCTTTATCATCTGCAATAGAAGTCTGCAATAAAGCTATCGTTCGAAAATAGTGGTAGAAAAGTGGAAAAATTTTTGGAGCGCTGCGAGTCCTGCTTAATATCGCAACTCATCATTTCTTTTTGCAACGACTGACTGAAATGTGGTAAAGAGTCATACTGAATTATATTTTATAATTTTAACTACATTTATAACACATAAGAAAGAAAACAATTCGTGCTTTAAAAATTATTTCTATAAACATTCAAGCTCTTCGGAGAAACCTTTTAACCTTTGACCGAATTTTGCAAAGCATTCAAAAATAGATTTAGTCGAGTTCATTGACTAATCACAAAAGCATTCACCTTCAGGAGGCGATAAGTAGATAAACATGACTTGGTAAATAGTAATTTATGTAAGATAGAAGAATTACACACATAATCTTAACGAACATTTTCCAGAACAGAACTTTATAATATGTACTATTTGTACATTCTAGCAATTTCGTCTATATACATTGTAAAAGCAACGTTAAAAACGCCAGAATAAACAAAAATTTCGCAGACTAGTTTCGGTAGCGTTAAGCGTACCGTCCTCAGTCAAACGCTTAACGCTACCAAAACTAGTCTGCGAAATTTTTGTTTATTCTGGCGTTTTTAACGCTGCTTCTACAATGTATATCATTCTGCGCCGTGTAGCATTTTAATAATCAATTTCGTCTATAGTTTGAATTTTATAATTAAAAAAAAAAAATCCTAACACCAAACAGTTACTAACAGTTTAGTGTTTTAAAGTAGTCTTAAATTTTTATTTTATTTTTTTATTTAATAAAATTCTACAAACCTAAAACTATTTTTTTTTAAGAGTAATCAATTGAAGAACACAATAAAATTAATCATTTGAAGAACACAAAATTAATAAAATGTCTGAGATTTTGAAAATAGTAATAATCCTTCGATTTATCTTTAAAAACTCTTTACATAAGGTGTAATTATCAATACAACCTTATGACTGTGCTTTTCTTTACGTATGATGAATTATTTAAATTGTGATTTCTATTTAGCTATGGAGAGTAAAATATAATTATGCTTCTAGAATGTATGAGAATGTTTTTGTTTCAAATATTTCGAAAACTTTAAGCTTACACTTATTTACACTTATTTTAATTATTACGCTTTTCATTATGCAAGTTATTGAGTATGTATATGATGATTATCGTGAGAAGTTAAATACACAAATTAACTTTTGGATGGAAACAACCCCAAAAATATTTATTCTCAGAAATATAACTTTTGGTAAACTAACAAACAGTATATCTCATTACTATATTCAACATACACTATTATATTCACCATTCTACAAATTCAGTTGCCATTTAGGAGGTTTATATATTCCAATACACATTAAATATCAAACAATCGTGTCATTAGAAATATAATGACGTACCGCAGCACAACAATCCAGATTTTGACCACTATATGAGAAGTAATTTCTTGAAGAGCTTTAACATTACATGCCACAAAATCTCAAACGACTGTTTTCAAACCTTTGATACAGTTTTTTGTTTTCTATTTTCATGAAAACTGTTTATGGGTCATTCCACGTAAAAAGAGCAAAAATTTAAAAAAAGTCGTGGCCACATAGTAACAGATTTTAATAAAATTTAATATACAGGTTTAATTCATATTCAAATAGAGCTCTGCAAAATATCTTCACAAAAAATAAATTATTTTAGCAGTTTTGGACATTTAAAAAACTTGTGATAAAGAATGGCATGTGTGCAATCGTCCAAAGTTGCAGGTTTGAAGTTCTGTATCTTGAAAACTATTTAACTGAAATGAATTTTTTTTTTAATAATGTGACCTCTGAAAAATTATCTTCTTATTTATTGAGCAATAATAATCTGGTAACACCATGATTATTCTTTAATTGGTTGTAAAAATTGAAAATTTGCAAATTTTGAGAAAATTAAAAACGTAATAAAAATTAAAGGAATTCAAAAACATCTGAGAAATTAATGCCTGATGTAGTTTTACATATTAAGATCGAATTACTAAAGTTTTTAAGCTGCCATGTATTTCCTTTACCTTTAAAAATTTTTAGAAACTTTTAAAAAAATGACAAAATCGTAATTTTTCCTCTTATTGATAGGTAAAAAAAAATAATGAAGGAAATGTCCCACATTACAGTTATTGCACAGACATAAAGATCAATAAGTCCGTAATCTGCTAAAAAAATTTCAAGCATGCCTTTTTGATTCCTAACGTCACAAAATTGGGTTAAAAAAGGCAATATTAACTACATTCCATGAGCTATTTTTTTTTTTTTAATTTGCGCGCGTTTCTTAAAATATTGCACGATTTCAAGGTGAAAAAATTTAGTGCTGCCATCTATTTTCTGTATGTGGGTTTAGATATTAATATATAATTTTCTGTTCAATGGAGCTTTTTTTTCTACTTTAATTAAAAATCTTCTTGAGGAAAAAATAAACTGAAAGCAAGTATAAAAGTTTTTATATTTAAAATATACACTGTTATCTATAAAATCAAAAGAATTAAAAGTTTAAAAAAGCTTTCTTTCACGTCGTAACAAGTGATAGAAATATTGCATATTATCCTCAACATTTTTTACTATTTATTTTTTTTCTCATTAAAGAATAAAAAGGCAAGAATGAAAGTTTAAATATTTAATATGTATACTTTTAGCTATAACGTCAAGCAATTTTTATATTGTAGGAGGTGTCCTTCATTTCAATAGAAACGTTGCATTTTTCCCTCAAATTTTTTCAAAAATAATTTTTTTCTCATTAAGGAATATAAATACAATTACTAACTTACGTCAATCTGTTACTTATTATTCATTCCTAATTATAAATAATTTTTAATATAGTCTTTGCATACTTAAGGCTAATAACCAAAATTGAAACTTCAAGCATACAGCCAAAACCACGATTTTGCATCCACTTTTAATATGAATTTTAATACTTAAATAAACAATCCTAAAATCTATTATTTTACATTTACTCATAAATACATATGATGTACTTACAAAATGATTTTCGTTAAAATCTCTGACATATCTGCCACAGGTGATTTGTTCATTTTGTATGGAATGACCCTTATCTTAAATTATTCCACTACATAATTGTTTTTGAAATCCATCCTTAAACGATAAATATTTTGATATTGATCTAATCCAGTTCCAAATAGACAATTTTTGAAATCAATGTTAAAAAATGTAGCAATTTGAGAATGTTCATTGCATTGCAGAGCGGCAGAAATACATTAGAAAAAAGACGGTAGATTTTGTATTACATGGAAATATTCATAAAAGAAAAGTGATATTTATCTAAAGTCTAAACAATGTAGTATAACATTTATCTTTAGCGTAGTGTTTAACACTTGACTGCACAACCTTCCTGGAAGAAAATCGTTCGCCCCCGCAATTTTAAATTAATAATCTTCTCCTTATTTATTCGCAAAGTTTCTGTCATTAAATACAGTAAATTATTATATTTTAAAATAGTAGTAGTGGTAGATTGGTGGCTCGCAGAACATGGCAACAAATGGAACATATTTCCCTATTTGTCATTCTTTTGGACAATGTGAGCCTTATTTCACATCTCTAACAATTCCATATTCCACATGACACCAATATAGCCCCTTTATTATTCTACATTCCCTGGTATTCCTTGATATATTCCCCATTTTGTTTCACAAAGAAATAGAAGCGTGACTCAAGTATTAATAATAAGGGTTATTTTTCATTCTTACTAATAAAAATTCAAACACAGAAAATAAATATTATGAAGCAAAAAAAAGTTTTGTTTTATTAGTTAAAAATCATACAGGGGTTAAAGCATTAAAGGCAAAGAAAAAAAAAACCCACATTTCAAATATATATGATAAATTTGAATTGGTCATTTCAAAAACTACGTAATTCTAGTTTTAAACGGAACAAAGTCAAAACGTTTGATCATTTTAAAAAAATGGTAATTAGTATAAAATAATAAAATGATAACCAACGAAAGTTCTTCAAAATATCTAGTATTTGTCTATAACAGTATTTTTTATGAATTCTGAAAAATATAAATTATTGACTTATATTTAACTTAGTGACTTTGTAGTTTTGAAAAGGACTTATTCGTTTACATTTTCATAAACTCTTGTTTTTAATCTCTTAAAAGTTCCCACTTTCATTATCTGTAACTCGACCCAATTATTAAAAGAGCATAAAAAAGCGAGAAAAATGAAAAACATTGTTTTCAAACCTCCCTGAGTAATAACACTTCCCCTACCATTTTGAGGCGAAGACTAGAAATGGAACAAAATCGACAGCAGAAGCCGAGAACCGGAAAATAGCTTCTGTCAAGATTAGAAGTAAAAAAAATAAACATTAGTTGTTCATCCTTCGAGAAGTATAGGACAAACGTGATAGGAATAAAAATCCAAGATCCCTAAAGAAGTGTAAATCCACTTCAGGAACAGTAAGTATAAGGAATCGAAACGCAATAAAATAGTAACTATTGCAACTGTATACCAATTTCTATATTAGAATTATTAGCTTAATTTTTTCCCAGAAAAGAAAGTATTGTTATCTGTAGCATCTGAAAGTAGTACAATTCCTGACAGGGTATCTACATTTATATGTTATTTATACATTTGTAATCATGATTTCTACCACAACAACAAATTACTTAAACATCCTTTCTCCTGTTATTATCCTACTTATCTTCTTTTAAAATATTGAGAGCTAAAATAATTTCAGAAATATTAAAGAAATATTATGTTGGTTCTAATTGAAGCTTGGTAAAATTAAATGCGAGAAAGTTTTTCTACAGTATATTTTTAATGCTAAGAAAAGTTAGAATGGGAGTTGGATAACATTTTTATCAGTAAACAGGATAGGAGTTTACAAATAAAATACAGATCTCCAAATCGTCGACTGATCAAGTAATTCACTTCATCACATAAGGTGGAAGTATTTTTTTTTTTTTTATATATAGGATGATCGGAAAATAACTGGCCAAATTTTAAAGGATGGTGGTAGAGGGGGGGGGAAAATAAGCATTTTTTATCATAGAATGTGTAGTAAATACAGAACTTGTGTGGAAATATAAATTATTTAAAAACAACGTTTAAACACACTGTAAAACCTTCGACTAACATGTGGAAGTGGTAGCGTGGAACTTCAGTCAAGCGGAGGCCCAAGTAATAATTAAATCAAACAATTTATTTAAATGCATAAGATAAATGAATATTTCTTGATTAAATACTTGTAATTACAACTACATTATATTTTTGGGTACTTTCAGCTGATGACAATGTTCATTAAAGACTTAATGTTCAGTGTATAAGACTAACATTAAAATTCTATTAGCTTCTTTCTCGATACAAATCCAAAATCTTGTCACGATAGTCTGGTAAGAAACAGCTGCCTCTGTTTTCTGGCGTATACCAGTCCGTTGTCAACTACACAATATCTCACGGTTTCCACTGGAGAAATCTTACCCAGCCCGAAACGGCAGGTTCCTCTATCCCTTCGGATCTATCCGAAAACTCAACTCCCAACTCAGAGAGCAGCTCTCTCCTTGGGATTCAAAAACGCATCTTCCCTCTTTTCTCTGTTCGTTCCAATTCACCTTTTTAAAACAAAGGCTATCTGTCGGCCCACTCAGAGCCTAGGTTGAATGATATCACTAACAAACTTCGATATCATTGGTCAAGAGAGACCCTCGCTGCTAGCGTGAGAAAATTTCGCATCTAGTTTCATTTTTAAATTGTCCTGGGAAAATATCGGCAAAGTTGCTACTTAAAAGGAATTCCATAACTCCTATTTTTTTCATGCCGTTCTACTTTTCCGTCAACCTTTAAGATTGGTTTAGATGGATTGATTCTTTTTATCATTTCCTGCAGAACCTTGAGACTTAGAAATATTTTGAGCTGGTATACTTATACATTGCTCTTCCTATCTAGAGTTCTATTTGAAAATATATGGGACTTTTTTTGTGAATCCCATTGGATTCTTCACAATACCCCCCCGCCTTTAAATGATATTTCGGCTGCAAGACGTAATATCTGCAAAGAAAAGGTTAGCTCATATATTAGAGTGGCCCTCCTTTATATATCTCACTCACCTTTTTCACAAAAAACTTTTCATACAATTTACATTTAACTTACTAATGCTGAGTACCTTTGATTATGAAATTTCCCTTCTAAAAGACAAAACACATTTAAAATTTTACACTATGACATTTACACAAAATAAGATAAATTTAATATGTACACCTAGTTAAATCGAATTCGACTCACTTATGTACACTTAGTTAAATCGAATTCGACTCACTTGATCCGGCGCTAAATTTCTAACTGCTAGAGCCTGTCATGTGAAGGCCTATTTCTATATTTAGGATAGTGTCTCGGACGTGAATCTTCGCTTGTCAACCTATTTATTTTCTCCGCGTTTTTTTCTTGTGGTTTTTGTCTATTTACACTATAATTTTGCAACTTTTCGTGTCTACCTGTGGCGCTCGCCACACAATAAGCCGGGGACATTTTAGAGTCGCCCGTCCTCCGACTAATCCGTCTCGTAACACTTTCGCGCTCTTTATTCCCGTCCAAATCCTTTACTAGATTTTCTGACCTGAGATACTTTTTGTTCTCGTTATTTCTAAACCAAAATTCTCTTTTGTTCCTTCTCAGTGTTATTTTCACCGACGTATCCCTTTGATTATCCGATCTATCTATACTTTGACACGCCCTATTTGCTTGTGTTAAATCCTCACACTCATGATGCGATTTTTCTAACCCCTTTTTCAGTTTGACTTCTCGTATGGGGCAACCCATCTCATGATCCCCTTTGACATCTTTCTTTTTTCTTTTATTCGATCCTAAAACCTGATCTTCCTTTTTCGTGGGTGATACAGTATTATCCTTCCTTCCCTCCCAATTCTCATATCTCGTTTTTGACCGGGTACCTCCCATTTCCTTCCTTTCTCCCAAGTTCACGCTCGTCAATTTTGAATAGTCCTCTCTCATCTTATTCTCTTCCCTTCGGGATGGATTTCCGTTTTCGTTTTTCGCTTTCGCTATGTTATGGATGACCACTGCATCTGAAATCTGCATTTTTTTCCTTTTAATATCATCAATTAATTTTTGAGTTTTGTTACCCAAAATATAGTAAGACAAATTCGTCTTTCTGTCCGTCACGATAGCTTTTGTTTTTAGTCTCCCGAGTCCTTCAATTTTTAAAACAACTTCGGCGGTCGGTAAGCGACGAGTATTGTTCATTAACGGCTGTCTAACTCGAATGGTGCCACCGTCTAATTGATTGCGTTTAATAAATCTCCTCGAAATTACATCATATTGACTTCCACTACCTCTTAATGTTGTGCATTCCCTTCCGTTGATTAGCGCGCGGCTTAGATAAGGCTTAAAACTTTCTTCAAAATTTGTACTTCCGCTAATATGATGAACGCTGGTAATTTGCTCTCCATTTCTGTTGTTTTCGGGACAATTAACCTTCAAATGGTTTGGGCTCGAGCAAATAAAACACCTAATAGCCCTTTTGCGCTCAAAGATTTTTTCCCTTTCTTTCTCTATATTTCGTTCTCTCCAGTTAGTTCTGGTTTCGGAATGCCCCCCTCTCGTTTCGTCTTCATTTTCCATTTTCTCATCCCGCGAATTTTCTTCGAATTTTAGCTTTTTGTTCCACGATTTTTTTGACGCCCCTTTTATAGTTTCGTATTCATCCAGATCCTTAACTAGTGTTCCTGGATCTTTATATTTGGCCCACGAATCTATAAAGTGCTCCCTTAATTCTGCTGGAGCACGCCTCTTAATCTGTTCGGTGATTAGCAAATCTTTTAACTCTTTAAAATTAGTAACCTCAAGATCATTTAACCACCCTTCTAGAAAGCTATTTAGTTCAAAAATGAGGTCTTTCCACGGGCTATTCTGGTCTCGCAAATGCTTATCTAATTTTTGTCTATAAGCCTCGCCACTCAATCTAAAACGAGCTAACAGGATTGACTTCACATGCTGAAAGTTGTCAACTCGGTCTGTCGGTTCGCGCAAGATCAATTCAGCTATCTGTACGGGCAACAAAGCTAATAAATGCGTGACCAGATCCTCATTTTCTATCCCAGACCTTAATGCCTGTCGTTCAAACAAGTTTAAAAATAGAGTTATGTCCGAACGCTCTGGATCAAAACGATGCATTATAGTTTTTAGCGCCAATTTAGGTCTTTCCGATCCGTTACTGGAAATCGAGTTACGCCTCCCTGTATTTTGCGTTAATTTTAATTGCTCTAATTGAAAATTTCTCTCTTTTTCTTTCTCTTCTTTTTCTTTTTTCTCTCTTTCTAAAAGAAGTAGATCTTCCCTATCTTTCACTATATATCCCACTTGCGTTAATGCAAAGTCGGCATCATAATCGTCCGCGGCCTCTATCTTTTGGATAATCGTCGCGATTATGTCACTTTCTTCTATCTGAACTCCTAATACCTCTGCTAAATTTTGCAGATCAGCCTTTCGGCAATATTTCAATGCCGTTATTTTCGCCATTATCAATCGATTTTATATTCCTACCGATACTACAAAGATAACCTAACGATTTCCCTCTTCATATATTTATTTATATATTTTTTTTTTCAACTACCTCAGAAGATGTGAATTTGACACTTCACCGAGAATATTCTAACCTTATCTACCGTTATAAAATGTTTTCAAACGTATTCACAATATACATAAATAAATTAGCAATACTATAATAAATTTCAGACATTCTACGTTTTAGTGTTAGTTTCGAAAAGAAAGTATAATTTTTCCACTTTTTACATTCCCTACACACACAAAATATAGAACATAAAAAAAAAAAATATTTCCAAATGCTATAGGTAAACAATTTTCCCTATTTTACTCAGAATTGAACACTCCTTGCAACATTTTCAATGCTTTTTCTATTTTGAATATAAGTATATATTTAGGAAAATCAATCATTAAATAATCCAAATTGATTCTAAAATATTTTTCAAGCAAACTTTCCTCACAATGGTACTTTTCTTACATGACATCTAATTTTTTTCTTTTTCTTTTTTTTTTTTTTTTTTTTTTTTTTTTTTAAGAATCTAGTTCGATTTTAGTTTTCTGTATTCTTAATTTTAAAAAAAATTTCAAAATTTAAAGCCAATGACAAAGGGTATCAGCTTCCTTGTACTATAATTAATTAATAAGTTAATAATTTTCTATTTTAACTAACCAATTTTTCAATTTTAAAATTTTCATTTACCTCAAAACAAAAGTTTTCCTTTAAAATATTAATTTCTTATCAACATTTCAATTAATTAATAAATTAAGAGCCACTCAAAATAATGAGCTTACCTTTTGTTTTGCTGGGGCATTTTCTCTCGGGAACTGTACTGCATGGCACTGCACTGCACTGTAGTCTCCTTTCACTGCACACAGTCTTGCATCTGGATGTCGTCTAAAGCACCTTTTTGGGGAACTGCCCGGCACGATACTGGTGTCACTTTTCTCTACGCACAGTCTTGCGTCTGGAGCACTTTCTTAGGGGAACTGTCCGGCACTATACTGGTGTCGTTTTCCTATGCATACGGTCTTGCATCTGGAGCTCTTTCTTAGAGGAACTGTCCGGCACGATACTGGTGTCGCTTTTTTCTACACACGGTCTTGCGTCTGGAGCACTTTCTCAGAGGAACTGTCCGGCACTATACTGGTGTCGTTTTCCTATGCACACGATCTTGCATCTGGAGCTCTTTCTTAGAGGAACTGTTCGGCACGATACTGGTGTCGCTTTTTTTTTTTACACACGGTCTTGTGTCTGAAGCTCTTTCTCTTAAGCTAGTCTTTTAATGTTCAGAGTCCTTGCTGTGCATCCCACCGCTGCCACCAAGTTGTAAAACCTTCGACTAACATGTGGAAGTGGTAGCGTGGAACTTCAGTCAAGCGGAGGCCCAAGTAATAATTAAATCAAACAATTTATTTAAATGCATAAGATAAATGAATATTTCTTGATTAAATACTTGTAATTACAACTACATTATATTTTTGGGTACTTTCAGCTGATGACAATGTTCATTAAAGACTTAATGTTCAGTGTATAAGACTAACATTAAAATTCTATTAGCTTCTTTCTCGA
This sequence comes from Maratus speciosus, assembly GCA_963932465.1. NCBI lineage: Eukaryota > Metazoa > Arthropoda > Arachnida > Araneae > Salticidae > Maratus > Maratus speciosus. The sequence continues at coordinate 328,108,575 of OZ010787.1, forward strand.
TACAAATCCAAAATCTTGTCACGATAGTCTGGTAAGAAACAGCTGCCTCTGTTTTCTGGCGTATACCAGTCCGTTGTCAACTACACAATATCTCACGGTTTCCACTGGAGAAATCTTACCCAGCCCGAAACGGCAGGTTCCTCTATCCCTTCGGATCTATCCGAAAACTCAACTCCCAACTCAGAGAGCAGCTCTCTCCTTGGGATTCAAAAACGCATCTCCCCTCTTTTCTCTGTTCGTTCCAATTCACCTTTTTAAAACAAAGGCTATCTGTCGGCCCACTCAGAGCCTAGGTTGAATGATATCACTAACAAACTTCGATATCATTGGTCAAGAGAGACCCTCGCTGCTAGCGTGAGAAAATTTCGCATCTAGTTTCATTTTTAAATTGTCCTGGGAAAATATCGGCAAAGTTGCTACTTAAAAGGAATTCCATAACTCCTATTTTTTTCATGCCGTTCTACTTTTCCGTCAACCTTTAAGATTGGTTTAGATGGATTGATTCTTTTTATCATTTCCTGCAGAACCTTGAGACTTAGAAATATTTTGAGCTGGTATGCTTATACATTGCTCTTCCTATCTAGAGTTCTATTTGAAAATATATGGGACTTTTTTTGTGAATCCCATTGGATTCTTCACAACACAATAAAACACGTTGATTTGATCAGACGTATACGTTTCGTGAGTACTAGGACTCGCATCCTCAGTGTAAAAAACTTTAAAAACAATATCCCCCCAACTACATGAACGGTGAAAATCCAAATGTCAAAACAAAATACCAAAAGACCATCAAGTTCTAACAGGCAATGAAATTAATGCGGAAGTGAAGTGTCGTGACACAACAAATCCACCCAGAAAGTTGAGATGTATGGTGTACTAGATAAATCATTAACCAAGGAGTCTTTAAATTTATGGATATGAAGAGCCTCAAAAAAGTCTAAATCCAGAGGAGTAATGCATTTCTTGATAATGGTAGCTGAGTCAAAATTAAAATTATGTCCCTCCCCGCAGCAATGAGAGGCGATAGAGGATTTCTGTAATTCTTTTTTCTTTACATAGTTTCTGTGTTCATTGACTCTGTAACGGAGTTTTCGTTTAGTTTGTCCAATGTAGGACAAATCACATTGGCATTGAATGTTGTAAACTGTTGTTGTATGTAAAATGTTGGTCCTTAAGTTGCGAAAAAGTTAATTTATTAACCGGTTTAAAAACCACATTAAAATCATAATGTCTCAAGATATTAGCCATCTTAAAGCTAATGCTATTATAAAATGGTAAAATGATAAGGTTAGAGATGGAAACCGCGGTAACAGGAGAATCAAGATTATTAACACATTTATTAAGACTCTGAGAAATTAAATTATTGATATAAGATAAACCAAAACCTCGATCAATAGCCACAGATCTAATGTAATTTAATTCTGTAATAGATCAAACTATCTAGTTCTCAAAAGGATTCCATTAGAGTTCTCATTAAAAACACAGTTGATCACAATTCTATGAATTTCAAACCAAACATAACGAAGGATCTTAAAGAAGCTTTATCCTCTGTAAAATCTAATGACATTGTTATCTCTAAAGCTGATAAGGGAGGTTAAATAGTGGTACAAGATAAAACAGTTTATTTGGATAAAGTGCAGAATCTTTTACAATCCGGCCCATACATTAAATTAAATCGGGATCCTTCTGACAGTGATCTAATAAATACCAGAAAACTTATAAAAACCTCTCCCTGTATTAATGACAGTATTAAAATGTCATTAATTCCGTCTATTGCTAACTGTAGTCATTTTTACGCTCTGCCTAAAGTTCATAAAATTGGTGTTCCCCTCCGGCCTATCGTATCCAATAGCGGTTCTGCTTCATACCCTCTTGCTAAATATTTAGTGAAACGCTTTTCATTCCTTTCAAGTTCTAATATTTATACTATTAAGAATTCTAGTTCTTTTGTAAATCGAATTAAAAACTTCACCCCCTCCCCCTCTTTACGCATGGTTTCATTTGATGTTACTTCTCTGTTCACCCATGTTCCAGTTCAAGGTGAACTACGAAGTCTCACTGCTAGATTAAAAGAATTTCATTACACAGATTATGAAATCAACCACATTATTGAGTTATTCAGTACTTGTTTAAAACAAAATTCATTTCAAATTTCTAATAAATATTATTCTATGACAGATGTTTTAGCAATGGGTAATCCCCTTAGTCCTTTTTTAGCAGATTTATATATGCATTACTTTGAGATTAAAATGTTTAACCTTATCAACTTCCCATTTTACTGTAGATATGTGGATGATTCTTTTGCACTCTTAGACCTTTCTCTATTTTCTGTTGACAATATATTAACAATTTTAAACTCAATAGATTCAGTCATTCAATTTACTTATGAAGTTGAAATAGATAATAGATTGCCATTTCTGGATGTGTTGGTTACACGTCAGCTTAACACCTTTGACACTTGCGTTTACCGTAAACCTTTTGCTGTCACAACCCCCCCCCCCCCCCCATTTCAATTCATGTCATCCCCTTCCCAAAAAGCTTCGGCTTTTCTTTATTTGATTAATAGAGCTCGGTTAATTTGTTCGGATAATAATTCACTTATTTCAGAATTAAATTACATTAGATCTGTGGCTATTGATCGAGGTTTTGGTTTATCTTATATCAATAATTTAATTTCTCATAGTGTTAATAAATGTGTTAATAATCTTGATTCTCCTGTTACTGCGGTTTCCATCTCTAACCTTATCATTTTACCATTTTATAATAGCATTAGCTTTAAGATGGCTAATATCTTGAGACATTATGATTTTAATGTGGTTTTAAAACCGGTTAATAAATTAACTTTTTCGCAACTTAAGGACCAAATTCCTCCTCATAATTATTGGGGAGTTTACAACATTCAATGCCACTGTTGTTTGTCCTACATTGGACAAACTAAACGAAAACTCCGTTACAGAGTCAATGAACACAGAAACTATGTAAAGAAAAAAGAATTACAGAAATCCTCTATCGCCTCTCATTGCTGGGTGGAGGGACATAATTTTAATTTTGACTCAGCTACCATTATCAAGAAATGCATTACTCCTCAGGATTTAGACTTTTTTGAGGCTCTTCATATCCATAAATTTAAAGACTCCTTGGTTAATGATTTATCTAGTACACAATACATCTCAACTTTCTGGGTGGATTTGTTGTGTCACGACACTTCACTTCCGCATTAATTTCATTGGCTGTTAGAACTTGGTGGTCTTTTGGTATTTTGTTTTGACATTTGGGTTTTCACCGTTCATGTAGATTGGGGGATATTTTTTTAAAAGTTTTTTACACTGAGGATGTGAGTCCTAGTACTCACGAAACGTATACGTCTGATCAAATCAACGTGTTTTATTGTGTGTTTAAACGTTGTTTTTAAATAATTCATAGAATGTGTGTCCGGGATTGAAGCACATAAGCGCCATCTATTGGTGCTTATATGCTATCCTTCATTGCACATTTCACATTTTTCTTCGTCACCAACGACTAAACACGCCATGGCCATTAATCACCGGACACTTTCAATTTTAGACATTTTGTCGAATATTTGAGGATATAATTGTCGGATTTTTCTGGAACTTCAAGATTATGAACAATACTCATTTCATATTCATGAACTGCGATTTGATCAGAAGGACAATTAGGTCGCCAACAAAAAATCAAAGAAAAATAATAATGCTTGGATCATCCAGTAAAATAAAATGGCACGAAATGATCTATCGCTATAGCTTACGAATATATGGATATTCTGCAATATATGTATTTATTTGTGGAAGACTAGAATAGAGCGTATATTCATTGGAGATATATCGATTGTTTTAAAAAGTTCAAAAAATTCTTGCATGCTTTTTGTTTATATCATGCAGGGCTTTTTTTACCAAATTTAACGCCAGTTTCAGAAAATTTGACAAAATGTAGTAGAAATAATATGGTGTAATTGGAATGTAAATATGTTTAATATTTGACGAAACATGGACCTTTCTATGAAATATTTTTTATCTGTGCATGCGCGCACGATAATTTTTTTTTTTTCATGATTTGATAGTCAATGATCTCTGATCAATTACTCAATGGAGCAACTCATAAAAAAAAGGCAGCCAAATATAGTGAAAATTTAGAAAGATATCAACAATAGACTGAATTGATTTTCAGTTGTTCTCTTAAAAACAGCTAAATGATAAGGGGTTTTCCATAAATTGTCTTTTTAAATTTTTACTTTTTTTAATTATCATTTTTTATTGATGCTTTAGTTCTTCTTGGAAAACCACCAGAACGAGCCTATTCCAAGAAAAAAAAAAGTATAAAAATCTAAGCATTTCTTCTAAATATACTCGCTGACCTTCATTAAGTACAAACTCCTTTGCTGAAAGCCAGATAACAAAAAATTACAATTTGTGGAAAATCTGTTATCATTCAGCAACTTTTAGAGAGCAATTAAAAATTCGCTCACTGTATTGCCGATATCTTTCTGAATTTTCACGATATTTGACTGGCTTTTTTTTTATGAGTTGCTCCATAGAGTTGATTATCAAATCATGAAAAAAAAATATTTTTTTATCGTGCGCGCATGCGCAGGTAAACATAGTTCATACAACTGATCATATTTTATCAAATATTTAAAATATTTACATTCCAACTGCACTATATTATTTCTACTACATTTTGTCCAATTTTCTGAAACTGGCATTAAATTTGGGAAAAAGCCCTGCATGATATAAACCAAAAATATGCAAAAATTTTTTGAACTTAATAAAAATGATATATCTCAATGAATATACGTTCTATTCTTCCAAACATGAATACGCATATTGTACAATATCTGTATATCCGTAAGCTATAGCGATAGATCATTTCATTATTGTAGATGATCATTTGAATTGGTTTATAATGGTTTTTTATATATATAATACACCTTTCATTCTTTCGGGATCGATAAAATGAGTACAAACTTTGCTTAAGAACTAAACACTGGGTGTCCCCGCTAAGCTGACCACCTAATCGGGACATATGCTGTACGGCATCTCATGGTCCATGGTCAAGAAAACAGAGCTGGACACTGTAGACCGTGATCCTTAACGGATTGTAGCGCCGCAGTTTTAGTTACATACACTATATGGCCATTAATGACCAGCAACTTTCAATTTTAGATATTTTGTCGAATATTTAAAAATATACTTGTCAGATTCTTCTGGAAATTTAGGATTAAAAAGAACAGGTTTGACTTCATATTTATCAATGTCGAATTGATAAGGAGGACAATTAGGGGGCCAACAAAAAATTAAGAAAACAAATAATACTTGGGATCACACTGTAAAATAAAATGCACGAAATAATCTATCGCTACAGAATATACATAGGCAGACATCGTAAAATATGTGTATTCATCTATGTAAGAATATCCTATATATTAAAAGAGATATAGCGATTTTTTTTTTAATTAAAAAAATTCTTGTATGTTTTTGCTTATAACATACAGGGTTTTTAACCAAATTTAACGCCAGTTTCAGAAAAATTGACAAAATGTAATAGAAACAATATCGTGCAATTAGAATTTAAATATATTAAATATTTAAGGAAATATGGGCAGTTGTATAAAATAATTTTCGTTCGCATGCGCGAACGTTAACAAGGAACTTTTTGCCTAATTCAATAGTCAACTCTATGGAGCAACTTATACAGAAAAATCAGTCGAATATCTTAACAATTCAGAGAAATATCGGCATTAGAGTAAGCTGTTTTTTAGTTTCTCACTAAAACTCGCTGAATGGTTAGGGATTGTCCACAAATTATTATTTTTAAGTTATCTGAGAGCGTTCGGAGCAAGAATTTTGAAAAAGCTATTTAATTACAGTTTACGGTTATGTTTAGGAAGATTTTGACTCTAAACTACGATGAAAAGGAAAATATAGTCCATACAATGATTATATTTAAGTAAATTGAGGAGTTTATGGTACAATTTTGTGAAATTTAGCCCAATACGCAAAACACTCTACAGTAAATTCTGTCGTATATATATATATATTTAGTATGGATGTAATTTGTATGACAGTGGTGAAGACAATAAACTAAAATTAAAGATATATTGGATATTTTTCATGAGTTATGAGTCAATAAATAACTTGAAAATTGATTTTTATAGTGATATTTCAATAGCTTTTTGAGAAATCAAGTTTTGCGTATGGAATTTTCACTGGAAAGTTTTCCATAAAATACATTTAACTGAAACATTTAGGGGAGACTAGGGACGGTTGACCATACGGGAGGCTTGACCCACCCATCAGTTTTCATATTTAAAAGAATTTCAGAGTTTTATCATTAGGTGTCAACAAAAGCCACCGGAATGCTCAAACAGCAGTCTTTGTTTCATACAGATAATCAAAATAGGTGTGGAAAAAATCACTTGTGAGGGATTTTAACCTAAAAGTTGTGTTTTTTAGAAATATTTTGTAAGCTTTTTTTCAGATAAAATATATCATAGAAATTTAAGTAAGTAGGTTTTAAGTAATGCAGAAATATCGAGCTTTCATTCCAGGCATAAAGATTGTACAGTAACTTAGGCTTAACATAACAATGTGCTATTCTTTAGGAAAAGGCTATGTGGGGAGGCTTGACACAGTCAATGTGCGGGAGGGTTGACCAGATGAAATCTTTTTATTATACAGTATGCATAATGAAAGATTAATGGTTATATATAAAAAATATATAAAAATTTATTCTGCAAAGCCACGGTAAACTAGGGTGATGGAAAAGAAAATGTTTAGATTAAAGAAAGCTGTGAAAAATCGCTACAGTATCCACTGTAAGAAAAAATTTAATGAGATATAAATGGGAAAGTTGATAGGAACTTTTTCCATTTAAATATTACAAAAATAGGTAAATAGAAACAGTGCATAAGACCAGAAAATATGAGAGCAGCAGTCTTGACATTTTCAGGGGCAGTGGCATGCTTCTGAAACCACTTAATTTTAATTCCCAAACACCACATTGGCACCAGAAATTTGCTAAAATTTTTCCCATTTAATATGTATGAGAAATATACCCCTTTTCTCAATTCCAAATAAATGTCTTCGTAAATTGCGGTGCCAGTCATTTATTTCAACATTTTAGTACTGAAAGTGCTTTGCCACTGAAAGGGATAAAGAAGATAATGATCAGTTAATTACACATACGGCGATAAAAGAACATAGAATTGATCGAAAAACTTTTGGAAGGTATATAGACAAATTTCACCAGCATGAATACAGTGAGATGAAGCCAAAGTATGTGACAATTAGAGTTGTCAAGTCGAGTGTTACAAAAAGTAGGAAAAGGAGACAAAAAAGAGCAGGACAGTTGCTATAAATTCCGGGCATAATAATCCATGAAAACGGAACCTGTCTCTAAAGGAATACTGTCTTAAATGTTAAAATTTAATTTTCCCTGCTGTACAATTATACCTGCTCAGACGAAATTCTGCTTAAAACAAAATTTTTCTCCTCTGATTTGCAATTGCGTCAAAACGGGTTTGTTTAAGCATCATATTTTCAAAAATGTTTTTTATAATAACTAAAGCATGTAGCATAACGTTTTATTGCCTTTTTTTAAACAGACTTTATTTCTCTTCACAAATATTTCAATATAAAACAAAGTGGGCCAAGCCTCCCGTATAGTGGGTCAACCTTCCCATATGTGGGGAGACTTGACCCATTATTTGCTCATGGTTAAAATCGATCATTTTTCAAATTTCCTACATATTACACTTATGTGGCAATTTTATTTTGATAACTGATCGTATAACGAATAAAATGATATATAAAACTTTATTCTACAATCAATATTTAAAAAATTAAAAATATTTTTGTAAAAAGTGGGTCAACCCTCCCTAGTCTCCCCTACTTAACTATTTTAAACTTTATTTAATATTTATTAAGAGTTATGTAAGTTGTAAATTTACTGTATTTATCTATCAAGGTCTTTTTAATATGCCGTTTATATCTAAAAGACAGTTTTTGCAGTCTTTGTTCGAAGGAAAAAAAAAATTAACTCTCAAACGTTTGGCACTTCCAGTTTCATTCATAGCTATCAAGTAGTTTTTAAAATCTGATAACTTGGATTTTTTTTTTACAGTACAATAAATGTAACCGCCGATTTGGAAAAGTAAAAATGTGGGCTTTAATAAAATGTAATACAAAGAAAACGAAAATTTTAGACAAAAGTATCATTTTAAACGTTATCAGATATCCTAATTTGTATACTATTTTTCATTTTCTATTGATACTTTAGTTCTCCTTGTAAAACCAGCATAATGTGCCTATTCGAATAAAAAAAGAGTTATCAAAATCAAAGCATCCGTTTCAAAACAAATCGCCAAATAGGGGGTAATGAATGGGTCAATTTTTGATTTTTAAATTTTTAAATTTTTTCTAATTTTTTTTTCTAATTTTTTTTTTTTTTTTTTTTTTTTGCTCAGAATTTTTCTTTTGGACCATTCATCCCCACCCATGGGGCTGGATGGGCCATTAAAGGTAATGAATGGGCCACTAAATGAATTCAATGAAAAAATGTGGAATTAATCTTTTATTCACCAAATCTGATAAAATGTATGGCACTTGACATTGTATGATCAAAAGCATACTGAAATAGTAAGTAATACACAATGTCTATCAAAATTTATAAACATAAAAAGTGATACTATTAAATCGCATAACTGTAGCAGAAAAATGACAAAATAATGAGATTATAAGAAAGAAAGAACATAAAATAAGCATAAAAATAATCGATAATACACATTATGATTTAACGAAATTTATATTTTTCAAAATTAATATTAGACGACAGGGTTGTAACAAGAATGAACTGCCTATTAATTGACTATTTAGTGTAAATTTCAGGTATTATTTAGTCTATCCATCATATTCAGAATATAAACAATTATTCTAGTTTCATATCAAATGGGAAAATACTGGTAGGTGTGGTCAACAACTGGACAGAGTTCACCTTAATCATTTATAAAATTTAACGTATGTTTCTAATAAATAACTAATATTTTTTAGGGTGAAAATGTACAAATTATTTTTTAGACATCACTATAAACCTATTCTAACTAGACAGTAATTTAATCTAAATCCATGTCATCTAAGCCAGTTATGTTTCATATTAATGAGAAAAACAGAAAAAAAGAAGAAAAACCATATTTTCATGATCAGGAAAAGATGGCCCCATTCATGACCATGATATATTGGCCCATTCAGCCCCACCTATACTTCTGGAATATATTCAGGTTTTTTTAGTACATTAAATTCAAATAACATCTAAATACATCCTAAAATTAGTTTACAGATATGCAAAGACTTGCTAATACACATATCTGCAATGAAATAATAGATACATTTTAGCTTATTTATTTTACTGAAAAGGAAAAAAAAAAAAAATTACTTTTCAATCAGACCATCCTACTCCAGTGGGAAAATGGCTCCTCCAAAACAGTGGAAAATTTGATGAGTTTGGTAGAGAAAATAGCTCCATCTATTGGTGGCATCTAAAATAATTTTATGCAAATGCTTTTTCATATTTTGTTAATGGCCCATTCATCATCATGGCCCATTCATTACCACTCTCTCCTACATGCTGGTTTTCCAAGGAGAACAAAAGTGTCAATAAACAATAAAAAATAGCATACAAATTTTGTATCGGACTACATTTAAAATGCGATTTTTGTCTAAAATTTTCACTTTCTTTGTAAGGTACTTGTACCCAATATGGACACCCCTAATATCTTTAAAACTAACAATTTTGATCGAGAGATGGCGCTACATGTCCGAAAAGAAAAGCAGTTGAAATGATAATTAAGCCTGGAAAGTGCAAAAAAGCGCGCTGTTGGCCATTTGGAAGGAAATTTGTTGTTTCGTGGTGTGCTGATCGTAATTACAGGTAAGTTTAGATTCTTATTAGATATGGTAAAATTACTTAAATTGTTGAAAAGTGGAGTGTTTTAGAAAGCTGATAAAACATGTTTTCGATTGCTATTGCATATATGCTTTAAAATATTTTCTTTGTTTATTTATTACAAGATTTAGAAAAACTCTGCTCGTTTCCCAATATGGACACCTTATGTCCACATTGGAAATACAGCAAGTGAAATCCTCCAATCCTCCAAGAAACCTCCTCCAAGAAAAAAATCCTCCAAAAAGCCCTTGCAGAAAAATCAAAAGAAGCCTCCCCTCAGTAGGGTATCTGTTGGCGAAATCGCAGGTACCAGCGGTATGACTTCCTCAACAAAGAAGAGCTGGTACTGCTTCACATGCAGTAATGATGCTATTGCAGACATGCGGCAGATATGTCCATGAGGACTGTTTGGGACTTACCGCCCATGATGAAAAAGTTTATTTGTCCATCCTGTGAGGACTGAGTAATAACAGATGTAAATTCTGCCGACAGATACAACAAAGCTAAGCAAAACCAACAATATTATTTCATAATATTTTGTAGTAACTGAGGTGCTTTGCATGGGTCTTCGAAGAGCCACAACCGAAAATGAACCCCTCCCCCCCCCTTCTAAAGTGCATGTTCTGAAGATATTTACTGTGTCGCCCCCTGCCCCGCAATACTTTAAGATATATTTCTTTTATCCCCTCTCCTCTAAAATCCCTCGGAAGAGTGGCTCTTCCATACACCCTGTGTAGTAGGCCAATAAGGAGCCACCTGTCCCTAATATGGACATGCATGTTCATAATAGGGACAGGTGGTTCCTTATATGGACACTTGTAAACATTTTTTGTTTTTATCATTAAAATTAAACCATATTAATTACAAGGTCGCTAATTTTAATAATGATAGTCAACAGTCCAGGGATAGTGGTCATATATTTTTGGAGTCCTATTACGTGTACACGGGGGTGAAAAAAATCAATTTTCCTTAGGGTGCCCATATTGGGTACAGGTACCTTATTGCATTTTATTAAAACCCGCATTTTTACCTTTCAAAATCTGTGCTTACATTTATAGCACTATAAATAAAACCCAAGTTACCAGAATTTAAAAACTACTTCATAGCTGAGAATGAAACCGGAAATGCCAAACGTTTCAGCGTTAATTTTGTTCCTTCGTTCAAAAACTTCCAAAACTGTCTTTTAGATATAAACGGCACACAAAAAAAGACCTTGATCGATAAGTTTAGTAAATTTCCAATTGACATAACTATCAAGTAAATGTTAAATAAAGTTTAAAATAGGTAAATGGTATATTTAAGTAAATGTTTCATTAAATAAATGTATTTTATGGAAAATGCATTTTTCGGTGAAAACTCCATACGCAAAACGTAATTTCTCAAAAAGCTATTGAAATATCATTATAAAAATCGAATTGCAAGTTATTGACTCATAACTCGTGAAAAATGTATAATGTATCTTAGATTTTAGTTTATAATCTTCATCATTGCTATGAAAATTACGCGTATACAGAAAATACATCTATATGCGATAGAATTTACTATAATGTGTTTTGCGTATTGGGCTAAATTTCACAAAATTGTACAATAAACTCCTCAATTTACCTAAATGTAATGAATGTATAGACTATATTTTCCTTTTCAGCATAGTTTAGAGTCAAAATCTTCCTGAACATAACCGTGAACTGTAATTAAATAGCTTTTTCAACATTCTTGCTCCGAACGCTGTCAGATAATTTAAAAATAACAATTTGTGGAGAATCCCTTATCATTCAGAGAGTTTTAGTGAGAAACTAAAAAACAGCTCACTCTAACGCAGATATCTCTCTGAATTTTTACAATATTTGACTGGTTACTTTTAATAAGTTGCTCCATAGAGTTAACTATTAAAATATGTAAAAAGTTCCTTGTTATCGTTCGCGCATGCGCAGATAAAAATTATTTTATACAACTGCCCATATTTTCTTAAATATTTAATATATTTATATTCCAATTACACTATAGTATTTTTACTACATTTTTTCAATTTTTCTGAAACTGGCGTTAAATTTGATTAAAAACCCTGTATGTTATAAGCACAAAACACGCAAGAATTTTTTTAATAAAAAAAAATCACTATATCTCTGTTAATATACATGCTATTCTTACACAAATGAATACACTTATTGTACAATATCTGCCTATGTATATTCTGCCGCGATAGATTATTTCGCACAATTTATTTTACAGGTTGATCCCAAGTATTATTTGTTTTCTTTAATTTTTTGTTGGTCTCCTAATTGTCCTCCTTATCAAATCGACGGTGATAAATATGAAGTCATACCTGTTCTTTTCCATCCTAAAATTTCAGGAGAATCTGACAATTACTTTTTTTAAATAAAGGACAAAATGTCTAAAATTGAAATTTGCCGGTCATTAATGGCCATATAGTGTGTATGTATTGAAATTTAAAATGTAATATATAAAACAATTGCATTTTTTCACAAGTTTTTTTCTTTAAATTAAGCTAACCTGACTAGACTGAGTCATATGCGAATTTTTGGGAAATGCGAAAAGAAAATGTTTGTAACAAAGCTTGTTACAAATACTTTAAACTCAAACAATACCGATGCATCGATTTTCTCCACTCACGGTAGCCACAAGATACAGCCTTTTGGCAGTGGCAACCATGGTGTTCATCCAAAATGTTACAACAATTAATACGAAAAAGCACCCGGGGTGTCATCCAAGGAAAACAATAACAATATTTCAGATTACTCCAACAACAATCAACTTGTAAGCTGCACCGCAACTTTGTTGGATACAATCATATGTGATAACTTCATTGTTTTAAGAGGTGCCAACAAAACGTAATTTCTCAAAAAGCTATTGAAATATCATTATAAAAATAAAATTGCAAGTTATTGACTCGTAACTCGTGAAAAATGTATAATGTATCTTAGATTTTAGTTTATAATCTTCATCATTGCTATGAAAATTACGCGTATACAGAAAATACATCTATATGCGATAGAATTTACTATAATGTGTTTTGCGTATTGGGCTAAATTTCACAAAATTGTACCATAAACTCCTCAATTTACCTAAATGTAATCAATGTATAGACTATATTTTCTTTTCAGCATAGTTTAGAGTCAAAATCTTCCTGAACATAACCGTGAACTGTAATTAAATAGCTTTTTCAACATTCTTGCTCCGAACGCTGTCAGATAATTTAAAACTAACAATTTGTGGACAATCCCTTATCATTCAGAGAGTTTTAGTGAGAAACTAAAAAACAGCTCACTCTAACGCAGATATCTCTCTGAATTTTTACAATATTTGACTGGTTACTTTTAATAAGTTGCTCCATAGAGTTAACTATTAAATTATGTAAAAAGTTCCTTGTTATCGTTCGCGCATGCGCAGATAAAAATTATTTTATACAACTGTCCATATTTTCTTAAATATTTAATATATTTATATTCCAATTGCACTATAGTATTTTTACTACATTTTTTCAATTTTTCTGAAACTGGCGTTAAATTTGATTAAAAACCCTGTATGTTATAAGCACAAAACACGCAAGAATTTTTTTAATTAAAAAAAAAATCACTACATCTCTGTTAATATACATGCTATTTTTACACAAACGAATACACTTATTGTACAATATCTGCCTATGTATATTCTGCCGCGATAGATTATTTCGCACAATTTATTTTACAGGTTGATCCCAAGTATTATTTGTTTTCTTTAATTTTTTGTTGGTCCCCTAATTGTCCTCCTTATCAAATCGACGGTGATAAATATGAAGTCATACCTGTTCTTTTCCATCCTAAAATTTCAGGAGAATCTGACAATTACTTTTTTTAAATAAAGGACAAAATGTCTAAAATTGAAATTTGCCGGTCATTAATGGCCATATAGTGTGTATGTATTGAAATTTAAAATGTAATAAATAAAACAATTGCATTTTTTCACAAGTTTTTTTTCTTTAAATTAAGCTAACCTGACTAGACTGAGTCATATGCGAATTTTTGGGAAATGCGAAAAGAAAATGTTTGTAACAAAGCTTGTTACAAATACTTTAAACTCAAACAATACCGATGCATCGATTTTCTCCACTCACGGTAGCCACAAGATACAGCCTTTTGGCAGTGGCAACCATGGTGTTCATCCAAAATGTTACAACAATTAATACGAAAAAGCACCCGGGGTGTCATCCAAGGAAAACAATAACAATATTTCAGATTACTCCAACAACAATCAACTTGTAAGCTGCACCGCAACTTTGTTGGATACAATCATATGTGATAACTTCATTGTTTTAAGAGGTGCCAACAAATATGTCTTCTGCAGTAGTAACATTTTTAGTGAAATCGCGACCTCATAATGCAGTTCCAGAGCGCTCGAAATCAATTCTAGACATTGGTCCATTTCAGAGATAGCAGATAACCAAGTCCATAGAATGGAAATACGAGAAATAGGAAATTATAAGCTTTTCTTTTTATAAAAATAAATGCTTAAATACAATTGTATTCTAGAAAAATAAGAAAAAGATTAATAATAATAATAATAATAATAATAATAATAATAATAAATCTGGAGATGTAGTCTATTAAGTAATCTAAAAAGATAACATTCAAGAAGACTATCATCGAGTGCTGAGTGTGTCAGGAATAGTGGCACAAACAATGCACATGCTAGGTGGAATTGAAGATGTTAAAATGCGATTTATATATTACGTAATATCAAAGATTAACAAGCGCATTCTTAGATATCTTTATAAAAATAAATATACGTTTTGCGCTTGTTGAGCAAAGCAGTTGAGAACAGCCTTGATAGTTTTATTATTATTCTCAAATATTTATAACAAGATTGTTACTTGGTTATTAAGTTTTAATAATAAATGCATGTTTATTATGAAACCTGTATTAATTAATGCAGTAAGAAATATTGATTATTTATAATTTTTAGACAGTTTAGTTTTATCAGTCACTCTTCCGGACTGGAGTGTGAAAAAGTACTCATTTACCCCCTTCTAGCTGTTTTTTGTTGATTACTCCTAATACTTTTATTATTATTCTCAAACGTTTATAACAAGATTGTTACTTGATTATTAACTTGTTGATAAGGGCAACTTTATGACATAAGTTTTAGTTTATTTTTGTTTGGAAATGCATGAAACTGGCAGGTGTTGTTCAGAAACTATGTAATCAAACTGCGTTTTCCAGTTTTCTTTTCTTTCTTTTTCTTTTTTTTTTTTTTTTTTTTTGAAAATGCAATCGATCTTTCAAAGAACTTTGTCAAAGTGAGCGTTGAACCGAATTTCCGCGCGAAAGAAGAATAACCACTCAAGGAAGGGTGAAAAGCGCCTTTGTCACGTGATCAAAATCGCTTCAATAGGTAATTTATTTATCAAAAAATGGAAAACACAGTTCGATTCCAAACCGCTTCCATAATCAAGCCTTCCAATTTTATATCATTCGGTTAAAAAATGAATTTGTAAATGTGTCAAAACATTTTGCGCTTGTTGAGCAGAGCAGTTGAGAACAGACTTGATAGTTTTATTATTATTCTCAAATATTTATAACAAGATTGTTACTTGGTTATTAAGTTTTAATAATAAATGCATGTTTATTATGAAACCTGTATTAAGTAATGCAGTAAGTAATATTAATTATTTATAACTTTTAGACAGTTTAGTTTTATCAGTCACTCTTCCGGACTGGAGTGTGAAAAAGTACTCATTTACCCCCTTCTAGCTGTTTTCTGTTGATTACTCCTAATACTTTTATTATTATTCTCAAACGTTTATAACAAGATTGTTACTTCATTATTAACTTGTTGATAAGGGCAACTTTATGACATAAGTTTTAGTTTATTTTTGTTTGGAAATGCATGAAACTGGCAGGTGTTGTTCAGAAACTATGTAATCAAACTGCGTTTTCCAGTTTTCTTTTCTTTTTTTTTTTTTTTTTTTTTTTTTTTTTTTTTTTTTTTTTTTTGAAAATGCAATAGATCTTTCAAAGAACTTTGTCAAAGTGAGCGTTGAACCGAATTTCCGCGCGAAAGAAGAATAACCACCCAAGGAAGGGTGAAAAGCGTCTTTGTCACGTGATCAAAATCGCTTCAATAGGTAATTTATTTATCAAAAAATGGAAAACACAGTTCGATTCCAAACCGCTTCCATAATCAAGCCTTCCAATTTTATATCCTTCGGTTAAAAAATGAATTTGTAAATGTGTCAAAACATTTTGCGCTTGTTGAGCAGAGCAGTTGAGAACAGACTTGATAGTTTTATTATTATTCTCAAATATTTATAACAAGATTGTTACTTGGTTATTAAGTTTTAATAATAAATGCATGTTTATTATGAAACCTGTATTAATTAATGCAGTAAGTAATATTGATTATTTATAATTTTTGACAGTTTAGTTTTAGGGGCTGTGCATATATAACGTTATCACTTTTTTGGCAATTTTGAACCCCCCCCCCCCCCCCCCCCGTAATGATATCGTTATCAATGTCTAAAAATTCTTTTCATTTTTGAATTTTTTTTCTTTTGCTTGGAGTGATATACAAAAATGGTTACATTTATTTTTCGCATACTTCATTGATTCAAATGAAGAGAACACAATAAAATATAATTTTATATATGAAACAACTTTATCTCGAATACCACTTAAAAGAAATAGTTACAATTTAAAAGTATTTTATAATAGCTTTTTGTTACATAATACATTCAACAGTAATAATGTTTTCTTGCACTTGACCCCGCATGGGGGGGGGGGGGGAGGGAGAGACAGAGCTTCTTATCACCAAAACAAGTAGACAACATTCTTTCTCTTTTATTTACTAGTAAACACAGGTATCATTTGAAACATACTTCGCATATGGTTTCTCGAACAGCGAATTATATATGCATACACATATGACATAAGAAATAGGAAATTTGGAATTAAATAATTTTATAATCATTTAATGATTTTAATAATAACATTGTACTTACATAAAAATAGATAGCAGTCTAAAAAAAGATAACATTCTATTTTGATGTAAAGGCCAAGTTATAAATAAAAAGAGAAAATTTTGGTTGGATCAAAAATGATAACGATATCAAAAGACGAACCCCCCCTCCCCCTAGAGATATCTAACGAATCATTTGCCAGACTCCCCCTCCCCCTAAAATGATAACGTTATATATGCACAGCCCCTTATCAGTCTCTCTTCCGGACTGGAGTGTGAAAAAGTACTCATTTACGAGTACAAAGTACTCACTCCAGCTGTTTTCTGTTGATTACTCCTAATACTTTTATTATTATTCTCAAACGTTTATAACAAGATTGTTACTTGATTATTAACTTGTTGATAAGGGCAACTTTATGACATAAGTTTTAGTTTATTTTTGTTTGGAAATGCATGAAACTGGCAGGTGTTGTTCAGAAACTATGTAATCAAACTGCGTTTTCCAGTTTTCTTTTCTTTTTTTTCTTTTTTTTTTTTTGAAAATGCAATAGATCTTTCAAAGAACTTTGTCAAAGTGAGCGTTGAACCAAATTTCCGCGCGAAAGAAGAATAACCACTCAAGGAAGGGTGAAAAGCGTCTTTGTCACGTGATCAAAATCACTTCAATAGGTAATTTATTTATCAAAAAATGGAAAACACAGTTCGATTCCAAACCGCTTCCATAATCAAGCCTTCCAATTTTATATCCTTCGGTTAAAAAATGAATTTGTAAATGTGTCAAAACATTTTGCGCTTGTTGAGCAGAGCAGTTGAGAACAGACTTGATAGTTTTATTATTATTCTCAAATATTTATAACAAGATTGTTACTTGGTTATTAAGTTTTAATAATAAATGCATGTTTATTATGAATCCTGTATTAATTAATGCAGTAAGTAATATTGATTATTTATAATTTTTAGACAGTTTAGTTTTATCAGTCACTCTTCCAGACTGGAGTGTGAAAAAGTACTCATTTACCCCCTTCTAGCTGTTTTCTGTTGATTACTCCTAATACTTTTATTATTATTCTCAAACGTTTATAACAAGATTGTTACTTGATTATTAACTTGTTGATAAGGGCAACTTTATGACATAAGTTTTAGTTTATTTTTGTTTGGAAATGCATGAAACTGGCAGGTGTTGTTCTGAAACTATGTAATCAAACTGCGTTTTCCAGTTTTCTTTTCTTTCTTTTTTTTTTTTTTTTTTTTTTTGAAAATGCAATAGATCTTTCAAAGAACTTTGTCAAAATGAGCGTTGAACCGAATTTCCGCGCGAAAGAAGAATAACCACCCAAGGAAGGGTGAAAAGCGTCTTTGTCACGTGATCAAAATCGCTTCAATAGGTAATTTATTTATCAAAAAATGGAAAACACAGTTCGATTCCAAACCGCTTCCATAATCAAGCCTTCCAATTTTATATCCTTCGGTTAAAAAATGAATTTGTAAATGTGTCAAAACATTTTGCGCTTGTTGAGCAGAGCAGTTGAGAACAGACTTGATAGTTTTATTATTATTCTCAAATATTTATAACAAGATTGTTACTTGGTTATTAAGTTTTAATAATAAATGCATGTTTATTATGAAACCTGTATTAATTAATGCAGTAAGTAATATTGATTATTTATAATTTTTAGACAGTTTAGTTTTATCAGTCTCTCTTCCGGACTGGAGTGTGAAAAAGTACTCATTTACCCCTTCCAGCTGTTTTCTGTTGATTACTCCTAATACTTTTATTATTATTCTCAAACGTTTATAACAAGATTGTTACTTGATTATTAACTTGTTGATAAGGGCAACTTTATGACATAAGTTTTAGTTTATTTTTGTTTGGAAATGCATGAAACTGGCAGGTGTTGTTCAGAAACTATGTAATCAAACCTCGTTTTCCAGTTTTCTTTTCTTTCTTTTTTTTTTTTCTTTTGAAAATGCAATAGATCTTTCAAAGAACTTTGTCAAAGTGAGCGTTGAACCGAATTTCCGCGCGAAAGAAGAATAACCACTCAAGGAAGGGTGAAAAGCGTCTTTGTCACGTGATCAAAATCGCTTCAATAGGTAATTTATTTATCAAAAAATGGAAAACACAGTTCGATTCCAAACCGCTTCCATAATCAAGCCTTCCAATTTTATATCCTTCGGTTAAAAAATGAATTTGTAAATGTGTCAAAACATTTTGCGCTTGTTGAGCAGAGCAGTTGAGAACAGACTTGATAGTTTTATTATTATTCTCAAATATTTATAACAAGATTGTTACTTGGTTATTAAGTTTTAATAATAAATGCATGTTTATTATGAAACCTGTATTAATTAATGCAGTAAGTAATATTGATTATTTATAAATTTTAGTCAGTTGTTTCGAAATGCGCAATCTTACTCAGGCCTGCCATATGTAGGACTGGCTCAACGGGTATTCAAGCTATGCTGTCGCATAGGGTAAACAGTTCATATAGGTGCCAACTGGTGACGCAAAGTGAGATCTAAAAATCCCTTTAGATTTTTAAAGACGATGACATGGCGGCCAAAACGTCGTCGGTCTTACCTCAACTAGATTACTTGATAATAGCGCCACATAGGCTGTTCAATTTAATTCATCGAAAGGATGTTGGGCAAAACTCATCTTGTCGATAATATTATAGACCTGCTATCATCGCTATTAATAATTCTTTAAATCTTTTTTTTAAACCCTATTCCCAACAATTTAAAGTCTGCTTTCGACCGATCAGTTAATTAGTGAGACAGTTTATTAAAGAGAGTGCGCTACTATATTATGAAAACAGCAATTATTATGTTCAAAAAAGCATTTCCAATAAAAAAATCACCTAAGTGAGTATTGCCAAGTTCTGCCAATTTAGCAACATGTAGATTGCCATACTTTGGTCAAAATTTAGTATATGGGCGTGAGCTATTTGCGTATGGCCTACTTAGAGATGTAAATTTTCTGGAAAATTTTAACTGGCGAAAAAAAACGTTTTTTTTCTGGAAAAATTGGAAATAATGGGAAAATTTGATTTCTCATAAATGTTTTTCAAAAATAAGTTATATTTTCTTAAAAAATATAAAATAAACTTTCTTTAATATTTATGCACACTAAAAAAAATGATTTTTCCCTTTACATGAATATATTATAAACAAGTGGGTAAGTGTGATCATAGATCGCACAAAGGGTTTCGTTTAATATTCCTTTCAAAACGTTCAGTACATTTATCGCCATGGAACATCTACTAAATTTTGGCAAACCCTTCCTAAACTATCGTAAAAAGCTTCAAACCAATTCGCCTTGTTATATTTCCTAATTTTGTTCGTCCCCCCCCCCCCGAAATGCTACGATATATCACATGACGGGTATCTGCCAAATTTAGAAAAGTGCCCCCTTTGGGGGGGGGGGTGAAGAGGGGTAATGGTCAGCATGATTTTTGATGCGGCCTGATGTTTAAAATTTTTGTTATGTTTTATAAGCTATATTAAAGTTTCAAACAGATCGCCCAGCTATATTTCCTAATTTTACTAGCGCCCCTCCCTCACCACCCCCCTCGAAATGCGACACGCCATTCTTCTTTAGACTTCATTATCATTTGTTATAAAGTATCTTAAAGTTTAAAACAGATCGCATTGTTAGATTTCCTACTTTAAATGAAATCGCGGTCTGTTAGTTCCACATTCCACCACCAGGGAGCGCACTGTATTCTTAACAAAAGCGTATCTGGACGAAACTCCTTTACACAACCTATTAGTAGATATGTTAGGGGGTGGCGGTCTTCAGCAAGAATTTAAGATAATTGCCGAAATTACTATTCGGAAATAGTGGTAATTTAACTTTTGACATATTTATATTTAATAAGTAGCATGTATCTGAGGACTTCGTCAAAAAAAACGCACCTGAAACGGTGTGAAACAAAAAAGAAATATTTTGCCCCTCCCCCTCTCCCCACCTGCCCGAAATTTCACGCGCCATTTTTTATAAACCTTTTCTTATGTGTTATAAACTATGTTAAAGTTTCAAACAGATCGCCTTGTTAGATTTCCCACTTTAAATGAAATCGCGGTCTGTTAGTTCCACATTCCACCACGAGGGAGCGCACTCTATTCTTAACAAAACTGTATCTGAACGTAACTCCGTTAAACAACCTATCAGGAGATATGCTAGTCGAGGGGGTGGCGGTCTTAACCAAGAATTTATTATATTTGGTGAAATTACTATTCGAAAATAGTGGTAACAATACTTCTGACATTTTTATCTGGCATAAGTAACATTTATGCTGTATTTTTAAAAATCGGAAACCGTTCAGAAGTATACTGCAATGAAACATCACGTGGCTGCCTTGTAAAATAAGTATATAATTGAAATAAATCAATTAGTGAAATTAGCGCCCCCTCCCCTGCCTGAAATTTCACACGCCATTTTTATTAACTTTTTCTTATGTGTTATAAACTATCTTAAAGTTTCAAACAGATCGCCTTGTTATATTTCCTAATTTTAACAAAATCGCGTTATGTTAGTTCCACATTCCACCACCAAGGAGCGCACTCTATTCTTAACAAAACTGTATCGGAAGGAAACTCCGCTAAACAACCTATAAGTAGATATGTTACTCGAGGTGGTGGCGGTCTTAATAAGAAATTAAGATATTTGCTGAAATTACTATTCGGAAATAAAGGTAATTAAACTTTAGACAATTTTATGTTAAATAAGTAGCATATATCTCAGGACTCCCTCCAAAAAGGCACCTAAAGCGGTCAGAAACTCTAATTTTTTAAAATAGAAATCTAGACCCCCCCCCCCCTTCCCGGAATTTCACGTGTCATTCTTTTTTACACTTTATCTTATGTGTTATAAAATATCTTAAAGTTTCAAACAGATCGACTTGTTAGATTTCCTAGTTTTAACAAAATCGCGTTATGTTAGTTCCACATTCCACCACCAGGGCACTCTATTCTTAACAAAAGCATATCTGAACGAAACTCCTTTATGCAATCTTTCCGTAGATACATGGGTCGGGATGGTGGCGGTCTTAAACAAGAATTTAAAACATTTGCTGTGGTAACAAACGCTAAGATTTTAAAAATAATTTTAGCTCCCCGCCCCCCTCCTCGAAATATCACTCCATTCTTTTTTACACTTTTTCTTATGTGTTATAAACTATCTTAAAGTTTCAAACAGATCGAGTGGCGGTCTTAACCAATAATTCAAGACATTTCCTGAAATTACTATTCGAAAATAGTGGTATGAATACTTGTAAACTTTCTGATGATGAATGAGTTATACTTATCTCATAGCGCTGTTCAAAAACCACACGCAAATTATTATATTTCCTAATTTAAGTTAACCTTGAACTGAACCGCGGCTTTTTTCAATTTTTATAGTTTAGCTTGCAATTTGCAGTTTAACTACAAACACTACCGAAATTTTGTTCCGTTTGGAACTTTAGTACTATTACCAGAGACTTTTGAATAGGTGAATTTTAATTATAACAGTCCTGTGCAAAAAGTTTAGTAGAAAAACACCATCCTATGAGTTAATCGTGCCTTTTACTCATCTTTTGTTGCAGCAGTCTCACAGACCGCTTCACACTAGCTATGTGACATTTTCTGTGACATCAGTTAAAGGTTAATTCGTGGTTAAAAAAGCGAGTGCCTCCATTTTAATCGACGCATTTGATAGCAATAAACCGATTAATTAAATAATAATTAATATTTCAGCTTGTAATTAAGATAGGACTTAGATATGGGTATCAATGAAATCAGCGAGAAATTTGACATCGGGATGCTAAAAAATTTAATCAAAAAATTTAATATTTAAAAAGTTAAAATTTCGTATTAAAATATGCTATTATGGAAAACCGCAGCGTCGTCATGTCTACCTGCTTTCCCGCCGAATTGAAATCTTTTTTCCTTGTCTTTCCAATTAAAGAAATTAAATTTTTATCGATCTATTTTTAGTGGATATTTTAACTTATACACATCGCAGAAATGTGAACTTTATACCAAATGAAAGTAGATTTTTTTTCTGCGTCTGTCTATTCCATTTACAAATTTCTCGGACCAATATTTTCTGATATGCGATTTCGCTTTAAAATGTCCACTTCATTTTTCGGCTTAATTTCCTCCGTGGTAACCGTGCATCGGCTGATTTTACTGGCAACCCTTAGGATAAACACGGATGATTTGGAGAAGGTCTGTTTGAACCTGCGTTAAAAAGGTGGATTAGTTAATTTTAGAAGTTAATTAGCCCGTAATTTGGTTAATTACCAACTTTTACAAAATTTTATGATTTGTTGTTTGATGTGAGGTGTTCAGCTATAAGTACCCAAAATTTCAAGTCTCTAACATGTATTGTATAGTTTCTGAGAACGGGCTCTGTGACGGACAGACAGACAAAGGAGTGAGACGAATAGGGTTTTATCTGATGAACGAAACCCTAAAAAGAGAGAGAGAGAGAGAGATAAAGCCAGCTTTTAGAAGTTTATCCTTTCAGTCTCAGAATTTTGACAGTAGCTTTTCTTGCTTAATTTAACACCAGTGTTTATAGTATATCATGTGTCTGTTGAAATGATTTTTCAGTAGCATTTGTTTAATTATATCAATAGAGCTAATTAAAAAATAACAACAAATAAATCTTAAGTTTCAACCAATATGACTGCAGTTTGAAAGCAGTTTTAAATTGTATTGTACATCCCATCTACATAGTACTGTTTTTCAAATATATAAAGGATGCCAGTTTAAAAGAAACAAATTATTGCAGTTCAGGTATTCTTATCAATACTATTATCATTTTCAAATCTTCAATTTTTTAAAAATTAATATTATTCTACAGTATTGCATTTTTTAATGGTGGTATAAACAAAATTCAAAACTACAAACTTCAAAAAGAATCTTAAGTTTCAACCAATATCACTGCAGTTTGAAAGCAATTTTAAACTGTAGGGTCAGGTGGGGGAAAGTGGGCCCATGGGGTGAACTGGGAGTATATTGAAAAACACCTATTTTCTCTTTTAAAATTAAGATATTTAGTTCATTCTTTTTTAGAGACATATATTGAGATTATGGCAAATATTTTTACTTTACTTTTGGAAACTGAAACAAATTTAATGTTTAAAAACTATCTTGTTTATGTTCATTGCATAAGGTAAGTTAGTTTAAGCTTCTGATGAACTTTCTTCTAAAATCATTATAAACAGTCAAAAGCTATTAATATTAGTTCACACACGTAGAGGAACATCTAAGAAACAGATCTACCGTAATTTCCCGCTTATACGCCGCGGCTTAGTTAAGTCTTTTTCAGACCAGAAATTTTATTGAAAAAAAGGAGTCAAGTAAGTGCTAAGCAGAAGGAAGTCACACATTATTTAAAACAAATTCTGGTAGGAAATCGAGTTATCTGGGGTACGGCGGATACGCGCGAAATTACGGTACATAGAAAGTTAATAATTTTTTTAATTCTATTTATTATGAGTTGTTTTCTGAGGTGGGGTAATTTGGGGGTATGGTTAGGCTTGGCTACGTTATATATGATAGAGATTTTTTTTCCTCTGTATTAACTTTAGTAAATGTCTGATGCTCTATATTTTATAATAAAATGACTGCACGCATATAATAAAATAATTACTGAGCAAGAGTGGTGAAATTTTAACCAATGAAACCGTTTTGGAAAGGTTGGCTGCTGAAGAACGTGACTATAAGGAAAAATTTTGTGAAGTAAATACAGAAAAGGACGTAAAAAATGCAGGAGAAACTGGCCATAAGAAAAAAATATCAAGAAAAGGAAAGAAAGAAAATCCAAAATGCTCAGTAATTATAAAAAGTAAAAGAAATTAAACAGATAATATAAAAGTAGGCTTTAAAGAAATAAAGCAAGGTTCATGGGTAGAAGTTGAGTACAGGTCAAAAAGTCGATCATCCAAATCCATCGGTCAAGTGATAAGAATTAATACATTCTATCACAAAGTATTTGACTAAGTCACCATTGGAGAATTATTACACTTTTCCTGCTATTGGCGATGAAGATTGTGTAGCGTTCAGCAATATATGGGGCATTCTCACAATCTTTTGACTTTTGGGGAAAAAAAATCCGGCGAAATTAAACTTGCTAAAATAGCATTTTAATCTGATAGACGAATGCCTTAATGATTCAAAATAAAGAAAAAATGGTCAGCAGCGAAAATTTTTTTTATTTAAGTGAGGTTTATATTAAACTTATGTTATGGAAAATTAAACTGTGCGAGTTTAATTTTCCTTAGCATTTTACCACTAAAACTTTTTATTTTCTTCGAAATTTTTACTTATAATGGATTTGCATAGTACCCACAGGACATTCAAATAAGAGATAATAACAATGTAGTATTTTCAGTACAAAATGTTGGTATAACATTGTCTTAAAGGGGTATTAAAGAAGAGACGGTAAGGTAAAAAAAAGGGGGACGATATAGGAAAAAGGAACGAAATGGGGGAAAAAGGGACGGTAAGGATGGAATGGTAAGGAAAATTACCACCTATTTTAGGCAAATCATGTTAAGACTAAGTGACAGGCACAATGTTCATTGATTTTAAGAAACAGTTGTTAACATTGGATTAAATAAATAAAAAAAAAATACCTCGAAAAGTGCAGGAATAAACCTTGGGGATGGTAAGACTACGAATAAAGCCACGATCTTGAAATTGATATTTAAATGCTGATTTAAATTCTGCTGTAAATTTCCTGTCAAAGAATTTTAGACATTCTCTCTCTAGCGTACTTCTGCATGAGAAAAAACTTGAAAGAAATTCTGTGGCTGCATCTGAAGTGATTTTCTGTATAAGTTTAGCAAGAGAAATGGTAAGGATGAAAAACCTTAAAATAAAAAATGTTCAAAAAATAATATCAGCCGTAAAAATGTGTGCAGGTTAATTTTTTGCTACAAATTTATATAAAACAATATTCTCAGTTTCGGAAAAAAATTACATCGAATTACTTTTATTGAAACAATTTTATACAGACAGCTCCAAACCTAAAAATCAGCATCAGGGACACGGGACGGTATAGGAGTTTTCTTGGTATTTGGACCCCCAACATCGTCCAAAATTTATTTATCTCGTTAATATTGTTATGCAATCATGCAATGAGATGTTCCCCAGTATATGAAATTAAAAAAAAAAAAAAAAAAAAAAACACAAAAAAGTGTATTAAAATAAAAATTATTATTTTGGGACATGAAAGTCAAAAGATTGTGAGAATGCCCCATATGCCACATACTAAGTGAACTTAATTTTAATAGTAGTGGACATTATTTCTTAAATTTAAATAATATGTAAAAAAAAAAATTTGTGCATTAGTACTTTTAAATATAATTAAGATACATTTATTTCATTGTATTCTTATTTCAAAAACAATATTTACATATTTTCGTTTAAGTATACACTAATTTTGGAACTAACCCCACTTCCCCCCACCATGGGGTAAAGTGAGGGTATCAAAACATGCTCTTTTAAATGCATCACTGTGAGAAAAGAATCGAACAAAATTGAATGGTTATGCTTCATGTTTAAACGATATGAATTCAATGTATATAAAATGCATCAAAAGTTTCATTAAAATAAATTTAATAGTTTGGTTTTAGGGCCTTCTCTAAAAAAAGCTTGATTTTATCCCCCATCTAACCCTATTGTACATCCCATCTACATAGTACAATAGGCTCCCTCAAATCCGCAACCCTGAAATCTGCAAATGCCTAAAATCCGCACATCATCACAGATGTAAACAATGAAAATTTCAGTTAAGATATAGGGGCAAAATTACAGATTTTTTTAGTTTTTTATCATTCCGCATGTATTTTAATATGCAATTCTCAATAATATGATTGAACTCATTGTTTTTCATGAAGGAAGTATAAATTTATTTCTGAAAAAAAAATTGCTGATATCACTGGCTATCTTACTTTTTATCATTTTAGTTTATTACTTTACTTAATTATTTTAATATTTTACTAAATTGCAAGCATTCATTATAATTTTGATTATATTATTATATCCAAATTAATGTTTAAAAAATGTAAACAAAACAATGACCAGAAATCCGCAAAATTCTAAAATCTGCACAACCTCTGGTAACAAGCTGTTTAGATTTGAGGGAGTCTACGATACTGGTTCTCAAATATATAAAGAATGCCAGTTTAAAAGAAAAATTATTGTAGTTCTCGTGTTATTATAAATACTATTATAATTTTCGGATATTCCATTGTTTAAAAATTATTACTTTACAATATTACATTTTTTTTTTCCAATTAAAGTTATAATTTTCATTTCCTGTATATATAGTTTTGATACAGCTTTCCAGTCTAAACCCAAACTATGTTTTATTAAAACAGGTGGATTTTTCCATGTTTAAAAATTCTTTTCAACTAGATTTTTAGAGAGATTTTCTTCAATTTCTTTGCAAAGTTTGTATGTATTTATATATTTTTTAAATACATTTTAGACAACTCTAAGAATCTATATTTCAGGAAAAGAAAAAAAAAAAATTCAACTGCATATTATTTTCAAAAGAAATTTTTCTGACAATACTGAAAAATTACAGCTATGCGAAAAAAAATAAATGCATGTGCCAAATTTTACATTAAATTTTCCTCCTTACCATTTTCATTAATTGGTATAATATTGAAATAATGTTGTGCTTGAATTTTCATTTTTAACAAGATAAGTTGCATTTAATTATCTTACCAGGTATTTACTTGGATTTTTTTTTCACGCGATCATGTTTTTGCAACATTGTAAACTTTTGTGAAAACTTGTAAAAAAAAATGTGAATGAAATGTAAAATTGTGAATTTGTAAAAAATGTAATCGGAATTTTGTAAATTCGAAATTATCATGTTTAAATTTTTATCTAGACATTATTGAGATGGTCCTTTGTACATATATATACAGCTAGATAATAGATTCATTGGTGTTTGCAGCTATTATACTAAAGGATTTTTTTAATTCT
Organism: Maratus speciosus; assembly: GCA_963932465.1. Taxonomy (NCBI): domain Eukaryota; kingdom Metazoa; phylum Arthropoda; class Arachnida; order Araneae; family Salticidae; genus Maratus; species Maratus speciosus. The sequence continues at coordinate 328,136,475 of OZ010787.1, forward strand.
AAAATCATTACATTTGTGAAGGATTGAATTTAGAGACTGGATAAAATTTCTGAAACATCAATCTTTAAGAGAAAGAATTTTGTTTTAAGGTGAAAAAACTAAAGGATCTTTTAAGGGACTCAAGTTCTTTCTAAAGAGATACTTGCTTATAGAAGACATTTTACACGTTAAGGTTTTCGTGAGGGACACTAAATATGAAAAAAATATAAATAAAAGTATCAGAATGTAGTATAAAATTTTATTTTAATAATGTAAAAATTTGAGTACATTATTTTATATATGAAATTTCAATTTTTCCAATTTGAAAAATAGCCCTTCGGAAAAAACTGAAATAAAAAGAATATTGTCCAGTTAAACTGATGGCATTGAGCTCACAGGCTATTCACACTAATTGTATATTATACTCTTATTTCAAAGAATAACGCCCCTCGAAAAATAAATGAAAGGATTAGCCCCCGTTTCCCCCCTTTTTACTTAACCAAAGAACTTCAAATCTAATCAGGGAAGCTCTTTAACATAATAAACTGGCATACCAAATTTGAAGCAAATCAGATAATTCTGCATGAAAAAAACATTTCGCTAAATTAAGCGGGGTATTAGCACCCCCATTTCTCCCTATGCTGATCCAATGAACCTTCAAATCTAATCAGAAAAGCTCCTTATCAGAATGAACCTATAAAAAAAATTAAACTAAATTAAATAATTCTGCATCAAAACCCATCTATCTAAATTAAGGGGAGGGGATACTTGCCTCTCTTTCCCCCTTTTATACTTAACCAACGAACCTCCAAATCAAATGAAGAAAAAACATATAGGAATAAACTGGAATATCAAATTTGAAGCAAATCTAATAATTCTGCATGAAAAACCTATTTATCTAAATTAAGGGGATAGCCCCCTTTCCTCCCTTTATGTGTAACTAATGAGCATCCAAATCTATACTCCTTTTCACTAACAGGGGCGCGTGTCTTTCAATGACCTTTACAAGTTGAGACTATGTTTCTGTGATAACTCGGGATAAATGAGACGGTACCACATGTGATTTTCATATCAACAGACGAAGGTGCGTGTGAAGGTCACGCGCCTCTGTTAATGAAAAGGAGTATAATCAAGGCAGCTCCTTAACATATAAACCGGTATACCAAATTTGGAGCAAATCGAATAATTCTACATGAAAAACCTATTTATATAAATTAAGGGGGTAGTCCCCCTTTCCCTCTTTATACATAAGTAATGGACTTCCAAATCTAATCAGGGAAGCTGCTTAACATAATTAACCGGTATACCAAATATTTGGAGCAAATCGGATATTTCTGCATGAAAAACCAATTTATCTGAATTAAGGGGGGGGGGGCAGCCCCCTTTTCCTCCCTTTATATGTAACTAATGAACCTCCAAATCTAATCAAGGCATCTGTTTAACATAATATACTAAATTTGGAGCAAATCGAATAATTCTACAGGAAAAACCCATTTATCTAAATTAAGTGGGGGCTAGCCCCCCTTTCCCTTTTTATACTTAAGTAATGAGCTTCCAAATCTAATCAGGGAAGCTCCTTTACATAATAAACTGTTAAACCAAATTTCGAGCAAATCGAATATTTCTGCATGAAAAATCCATTTATTTAAATTAAGGGGATGGACTAGCCCCCCTTTTCCCCCTTTATCCTTAACCAATAAACCCCAAAAACTAATCAGGGAAGCGCCTTATGAGAATGAACCTAGAAAAAAAATTGAAGCAGATCGGATATTTCTATCAAAAGTTATCGCGTTACGTACGTACATACAGTACCGGCGGGCACATAAGCTCTCAGGCTTTGATAGCCTGTGAGCTAAAAAAATGTTAATTCCAAATTCCGGACACTCTCTAATTACAACACATGCAATAGCTCATTATTAGTGTGTACAAATACTCTTATTGAATTTTCTTTTAAAAAATACTCTTCTTATGCTGTAGTCAGGGCCGGTGAGAGGGGGGGCAACTGCCCAGGGGCCCGGGACCAAAGGCGCCCGGTTTCAGATGGAACAAGTACAGGAATTTTATACTGTTCCAACAAATCTTAACTTGCTCACATTGTTTTCCTTTACAATCTGAAAAAAACATTTCCTAGTAGCGTACTTTAGAAGATTTGCAACAAAATCACAGGAAACTCCCCACTGAGAGGACTGAAAGCTGTGAAATAGTTGATGATGTTACTACTCATGTTATCATAGTACAAATAGCCCGGAACTTCCTGTCTTCCTAAAAAATGACCAGATCGTAGGGTCATGCTTACGCCTTGAAGCAATGTCGCATTTCTCCTCTTATCTCCCTCCCTCCGTGGGTATTTGGCCGTTTTATCAGGTAGTAATAGTAAGCTTTCGGCAATTGTCTAATTGGGATTTTTTTTTTCTAAATTGATGGTACATAATAGCAGAGACCGATTAAAAAATTTGGGGACCCTGGGCACAGATGCTTACAGGGGGCCCCTGAACCGATACTTGCAGGGGGCTTGAGTAAAAAACAAAGAATATATATATTGAAAACGGTACTTACTAAGATAACCACTATCGACTTTAATAATTACTTTAAAATATCCATTAAAAATTTTATTTGATAATCATTATTTTTAAATAATTATTTCATGATTATGAAATTTAAATGAGACGTTTTATAATAAATTGTGTGATGTTGATTATATTTTCCTATACAAGTCCATATATCTGGAATGATAAAGTATACAACAACTAATAATAAATTTCCCACAATGGCCAAGTTACAATTATTTAAAATACTAGGAGGCTTTGCCGCCTACTAACTATCTCCCAAACAATCTGACGAGAACAGGAACAGGATTTAATAAGAATTAAAAATAAGGTGATAAAAATAAAAGACAATATTCATTATAATAAAGTAATTAAATATGCTTCAGGCAAAATAGTATACGATTTTATAAAAATACAATACGAACACAATAGAATGCAGAATGAAATGTAAAACTACATCAGATTTTGGACAATAATTGAAAAATCTTCAGCAGCATTTGGAGGACCCTGAAAATCAGGGCCCTGGGCCTGTGCCCCGAATGCAATGCCCTGCCGTAAATCAGGCACTGAATACTTGTTGTATTTATGCTTATTCTGTACAAACGTTTGGTTCATGTTTCCGAATGCAATGCCCTGCCGTAAATCAGGCACTGAATACTTGTTATATTTATGCTTATTCTGTACAAACGTTTGGTTCATTTTTCTTAAATCCTTATTTTTGTATTAAATATATTTGTTACAAAGTATAGATGTAAGCATAAGAGAAAAAACAACAAGAATAAAAAAACTGAAATTTTTGATTTTTCGAAAATTAGAAATAAGTAAAAATAAAGATTTACACAAAATAATTATTTCCATTACCAAATTAAAGTCTTTTTGATATAGAATATTGCCTTGATAGTCATCAAGATTTAATTCAAAAAATTAGAGACCCATTCTTGGGGTTCTCTGTATTCAACATATTTTAAGCAATCAGTTTACTCACTTATGACGTCTTCGATTATACGAAAAACCAAAAGATTATTTTGGCTAAAATATTATTATGCGAGTGATAGGTGGGGGGGGGGGGGGGGGAGGGTTGTATTGTAGCCTTAAGCTGAAAAGGCCCCCGTGAGAAACCGATTAAATATATGCATATAGTAAATACAGAACATGCAGGGAACCCATCTGACCTGTGTTCAGAGCCTCCAATTCCTGCTTGTACTCCTGGCGAGTGAGCTTAAACTTAAACCATATTATGAGAGGAAAGAAAGAAAGAAAAACTCTGAAAACAGAAATACTTTCATATATTTTTATTATCCTTTAAAATATCAAACTCATGTGTAACTTCCTTATACATGAGTTCACCATGCACAAAATTAAAAATTATATTCAAAATCCGCCGCCTTCCCCTAAAGTCTCTTGTTCTTCTTCCTATACTACTGTGCCTAATGAAAAATAAATATTGATGCTCATGTTTGCTGCTTGCATAAAAATTGAAGCTTGATATTAAACTTGCTTCCCAATTTTCCTTTAACTCAGATGATGACGGACTTTTCTGATCTAGATTTATGATCGTGACATAACGACTAAGGTCCATAATCATGATAACTCTGTCCCCCCACATAGTTCTATCCTTCACTTTCTATAAAAAATTATATTAATGCTGAGTTATAAATTTCTTGCACAAAAACTGAATTAATTTAGTGGAAAGGATATTTTTATTGTGAGAGCGCGTAGAAGTGCCCGATATGTCCAAGCAGCATAAGGTGTGTTAGGGGCTCGACCTTCCTTCCGTCAAAATAGGTGGAAAACGTCATCTCCGTTGTCTATAAAAGGTAAAGTTTGAGAAAAAAGTAATTTTTTTGCAGTTTTTTCTGTTGTTTAATTCAGAGTCAAAAGTTTTACGCAATATACTTAAAACTTCTTTTGATGAAATGACTTTAACTTCAAATGAAAAATAAAGACACCTATTGATTTCCTGTGCTTAAATGATATATTGTTCAAAGTATTTTTCTCAGATTCAAAGGCACCTGCTTGTCTTGCGATTGCCGAGCTGGTTACTGAACAAGTGTTTGCTTATTTTGGACCCACCCAGGTATGGATGTGTGTAGTGGGCCAGATTCCATTTTAAACTGAAGTCCCGGTCTGTTTAGCTCACGTGTGCGAGAAATGACTTTAGCATCCCTAACCAATAAAACCAGTCCTAGATTCTCCTTGGATTACTTTCATAATTATACTTAAAACTGCATATTGAACCGAACCTCCTGCAGAAAAAAAAAATTTCTTTAAAATTTTTAATTTTCACAATTACTTATAAACCTTTTTAGTTTTGTTGCTTGGGCCGAATAAGTCTCTGATAAAATCTCGTGCATTACAAAAGGCTTGTGGAAAGGAATTTGTTTCAGGAATTTTTTCAAGGAATGACTGATTAAGCTAATTATCACAAAATGAAAAATCTCAGCCTCAGGTGGATTCGGATCTGTGTATGTGTATCCTTATCCAAATTTGCAGACTTCTATGTGCAGTAGATTTCCCTAACCATCGCCAACAAACAAACAAACACGCAAAAGACACACGGACAAGAAACCTTTTTTTTTTATTAATAGATATTTTAATATAAAAAATTTAAAGTACTTTTACTTAATGTGTGTTTATTATATTTTATAAATAATAATACAATATTATCATCAGTATGAACATAACAAGCATTTTAGTCTATTAACCCCTATGCAACAAGCGTTATTTAAAGAATTTTTAATCTCATATCCCCGATAATTCATAAAAGAAATTTTTGTCCAAATTAATTGCAGAAATTCTGCGATAGAAAAAAAAAATTCTATTCAAATTTGCTACTATTAGTTATCAAGGATTCTGAGAACCAGTCATATCACAAATACGTGAATCTCGTAGCGAAATGGTTAATCTGTCATGCATGGCAACCTCATAGGAATTTGTATTGAAAAGCTATACCCCACCTCCTCCCCAAGCGAACTATGCTTATGTTATTTTTATTTTTCTAAGAGCACTACCGCCGGCGTTAAACGGGAAATAACATTACGGACAATAACATTAATTATCTCAAATTTGTAGATATATGTAACCCGATTTTGTAAGAATTTATACTTGTGCACGAAAATTTTCCAAACGAGTCTCGTATCGAGGCCCCCGCAATATTTATACAGTAAACTCTTTGTAAGGCGGACTCTGTGTAAGACGGAAATCTGTCTAACTCGGAAAGATTTTCAAGTCCCTGCGAATCCATAGACATGGAGTAAAATTTGTCTAAGGCGGAATATTGTCTACTACGGAAAATTTTCTCGGTCCTGATCGATTCCGCCTTAGACAGAGTTTACTGTACTTTTTTAAAACAGAATGTGTCGTTTTAAAGGAAAATGTATACGTTCTTTAAGGCTCCTGTTCCTTAAGCAGAAGGCACTCTATAAGTAATGCTAAACCTATGGGGAGGTATTTGCTAATATCTCGTTTGCATTTCTACATTTTTATTTTTATTTATTTATTTATTTATTTATTTATTTTTTGCAATGAATAACTGGGATTGATCTCTACATCACCCTTTTTTTTTTACTTTTTCGATTTTGGTTACAGATATTTTTTATAAAGTTAGTTTCACTTTCGAAACCGTTTCCGAAAAAGAAAGTGTCATCATAAAAAATATCTGCAACCAAAATCGGAAAAGTAAAAAGGAGCGATGTAGAGATCGACCTCAGCTATCCAATACAAAAAAAAAAAAAAAAAAAAAAAAAAAAAATATTTAGAAATGTAGAAATGCAAACGAGATATTAGCAAATAATCTCCCCATAGGTTTAGCATTACTTTGCGAGTGTCTTTGCGTGCAAGGACAGGAGTCTTAATAGTCCGGGCAATAGGGAATTTTACCTAGCAAAATTAATGGTAATTCTGGAAATCGGCTTACTTTATGTTTTGTTTGGGTCGTTGAATCCGAATTTGTAACTTCCCACCAAAATTTCCCACGGCAACCCCCCCCCCCCCCAAATTTTGGTAAAAAGCTCCCAAAAAAAGTTTTTATTAAAATAATCAACTTTTTTATTGTTTTAGGGGAAAAGTATCTGGAAATTCAGAAAGTAGACAAAATTTGCAACAAATTAGATATATGACATTATGACTTAGAATGAAGGGGAAGGGGGGATCTGCCTCGGAACATGCGCGCGGTGCTGAGTGGACTAAGTTGCGCAATTCCACTTAACCAGTCACACGTTTACATTCGCTCTCCCATCTCCCCTCCGAACTTTCCTTATAAGGTTTACTTTAAGTTTTTTGGGTCGCTGAATCCGAATTTTTAACTTACCCCCAAAATTCCCCCCCCCCCCCCGAAAACTCCCCAAAATAGTTGTTATTAATTTAAATTTCTTATTGTTTTAGGAGAAAAGCATTACGAAATTCAGAAACTAGGCAAAATTTGCAACAAATAGGATACATGACATTATGACGTAGGATAATCGGGGAGAGAGGTGGCTGCCTCGAAACATTTCCCGCGCTTTTCTCAAAAACCAAATTTTCTCAAAAAATCAATTTTTTGGGGGGTTGCCGGGTGAAATTTTGGTGGGAAGTTATAAATTCGGATTCAGCGACCCAAAAGACATAAAGTGAGTTGAAATCCAGAACTAGTATTAATTTTTCCAGGTAAAATCCCCTATTTCCTGTACTTCATAACTTAGTGCACGTAGCGCCGCAGTGCATGTTCAGAGGCAGCCCTGCCCCTCCCCGTTCATCCTACGTCATAATGTCATGTATCCTATTTGTTGCAAATTTTGTCTAGTTTCTGAATTTCGTAATGCTTTTCCCCTAAAACAATTAGAAATTTAAGTTAAAAACAACTATTTGGGGGGTTTCGGGGGGGAAAATTTTGGGGGAAATTAAAAATTCGGATTCAGCCACCGAAAAAACTTAAAGTATACCTTATAGAGAAAGTTCGAAGGGGAGATGGGAGGGCGAATATAAACGTGTGAGTGGTTAAGTGGAATTGCGCAAGATCTACCGTAAGGAGAAAAACCCTGAGAGGGGTTGCTTCTTCAGAAGATACCAACTGGGAGAGGTGTGTTGGAATCGGAGGAGGTTACAGTCTTGGCGCGATTAGCATTCGTTTGATGCTCTCCTTTTTTTTCTATTTTCTCTTTTCGACAACGCGAATATATTGAATTTAATAATACTAGGGGATCGTACCCGGGTTCTCAGAGTTACAGAGTATAAGAGAAAACCTTTTTCTTTAATAAGTATAATACTTTTTTTACATGTATTATATTTTTAAGTTTGCCCACTAACACCGAAATGCATTTTTATCTGAGGAATGTTATTATGCAATCAAATAAAGTTCCGAAAATTATTAATAGCTTTTGTATTAGTCGCATGCCAGGAATTATTAGCCGAAGATTGTGCTACGCACGACATTTTTTTTATTCTGATCTTTCAGTGCTTTAAGCGAGTAGTTCAATTACATGTCTGTTAAATTTGTATTTTATTTATATTAACAATCTAGATACTTTCTGACACATTCCTGAATTAGTGTTTATTCGTAAACGCATAACACTGCCAAATTTTCTTATTAAGAAGCTATGGAATCAAACAGTGTTTTCGAATTTCTGACAAAATTTTAATGACACTCATATCATAAGAACTTAATGCACATAATTTCCTCAAATTTCATATTCTGTTGACGTAAGTTTGTTTTGATTAGGCTACGTCAATTTATTATTATGGGTGTTCTCAAATCAAAAAGGGCAACTTTATGACATAAGTTTTAATTCATTTTTGTTCGAAAATGCATGAAACTAGCAGTTGTTGTTGTTCAGAAACTATGTAATCGAGCTGTTTTTTTCCGTTTTTTTTTCAAACGCAATAGATCTTTCAGAAAATAGTGTCAAAATGGACGTTTTAAATCGAATTTCCGCGAGAAAGTAGAACTCACGAAAGGTCGGAAAACGTGTTTGTCACGTGATCGAAATCGCTTATAACTCAATAGGTAATTTATTGATCAAAAAATGGAAAACAGTTCAATTCCAAATCGCTTCCATGGCCAGTTTTCCAATTTTATATCTTTCCTTTAAAAAATGAATTTGTAAATGTGTCAAAACGTTTTGTGCTTATTGAGCAGAGCAGTTAAGAACAGCCGTACTGTATTAACATGTATGAGAAAGAAAAAAGTTTTGGAATTGCACATCCGACTAGATACTTTGTATTATAGGATTTAATTTTCTACCGAATAGCACGGTTTTCCCTAGATCCAAACAACAGTAAAGGTGCCATTTTTTTACTTAGGGGCAAGAAGGGCATATTTTTGGGGAGGGGCAAATGGGGATATTTCTTAAACCAAAATGGTAATTAGGGTGCCTGAAACTGCTTAGAGGAAACTCAGAAAAAAAAAATGAATGCCTTCTTAACAATGCAAAAAAATCATAAATTGCGTATATGTTTTATAGAATAAATATGCTATGGATGTAAAATTACAGAAGGAATTATGTGTGTTGGTGTAATTCTTTTTTTCATACTTTATATTTTATCAATATAAAAGTCCTGGATGATTTGTCTTATAGCAAATTTATTGAAATCCTCAATACAGTTCGGAATTTCCGGTCTTTTCCTGGAGTAGACAAAATATTATCATCACTCTGCTCCAATTTACTCACTTCACGTTTAATTTTTTCACAGTAGATTCGGACACTCCTGTTGCTTCAGCTGCTCTTTTAGTAGCTTGGGAAATCGGTTTTTCAAAGATTTCGCAGCAGCCTCCGCTTTAAAGAAACTATTCACGTTACTGACTATTTCACGTGCTTGGGAATGCAGTGTTTTCCCTTTCTTAAAAGTGGATGTTATTTTAACGATAGGGAATCTGACAGTGGTATACAGTCTCAGATAGCAATGATTAAAAGTTAAATCAGTGGGAAAATATAAAATTAAATGCGCAATAATGAGGAGAGAAGAATATAACCGTCTGGCGATGGCAAGAACACAAAGCAGACTGCGTTTTTCTCCCCTTGTTTTCGCGCCAAGTATATACAAAAGAAGCCAACAATACTACGGTCACCTGAAAATGAAATGGACGAGTCCGTTTCTATAGTGACCACGGGGAGGAAGATATTTCTCAGGGTCTTTCTCGTTACGCGCGCATGTTCCGAGGCAGATCCCCCCTTCCCCTTCATCCTAAGTCATAATGTCATATATCTAATTTGTTGCAAATGTTTTCTACTTTCTAAATTTCTAGATACTTTTTCCCTAAAACAATAAAAAAATTGATTTTTTTAATAAAAACCTTTTTCGGGGGGCATTTTACCAAAATTTGGGGGAGTTGCCGGGGGAAATTTCGGTGGGAAGTTAAAAATTCGGATTCAGCTACCCAAAAAACATATAGTAAGCCTTTTCCCAGAAGTACCATGAATTTTGCTAGGTAGAGCCCCTATGCGGTCTCTATTGCCTGGACTATAAGTGGGTTTTATATGCTTTTGAAGAAAAAACAAAAAAACAATTCAGAATTTTAAAGAGTGCAGGATTTTTTTTTTCCGGTTCATTTAATACTGACCTGTTAGAAATACGGAAAAACGAAATGCACAAAACTACATTCATTTTTTTTAAGCTTTCTAACAGAGTAATCCGTTTTAACAAATATTAATATTAAAAATTAAAAAAAATTAAGAAACGTCGAATTAGTGTATTTTATTCCCTGTATTTCGAAGTTCGCATCCATTTAACTAACCGAAATACGGAAAATATGTTACTACAAATTAAAGAACACGCTTTTCTTTTAAAACTTTGCAATCCGTTCAAAAAATTATCAATGTTAAACTTTCCAAAAAAAAATAAAATAAATAAATAAATAAAATAAAAATGTTTCCCGATAGTCCTTTCTGTATTTATCGCCATTTCTGCAATCTTTAAAAATCGGTGGATCATATCTACGTTCATTTTATCCTTTGAATTCCACAATCCGTTTCGAAAAGTACGAATGTTAGCTGTTTGAAAAAAATTCCACACCTGCGTTCATTTTTTGCTCAAATGCAGCAATCTGGTTTGAAAAAGATTAATATTATATCTTAACTGTTCGTTTAAGTAAGTCAGTTTCGAGATTTCTGTTTTCTTTTGTGCGATTATTAAAATTCGGCATCGGCTTCAGAAATCAAATTACGAAAAATACCAGAACACGCCTACGTTTATTTTCCTTTCAAATTTCACAAACCGTTTCTAAAAATATTACTATTAATCCTTTGAAAAAAAAAAAAAAAAAAAACTCGTTTGCCACTTTTTTTTTGCGTTGTTTAAAAATTGGCACCAGCTTCGGAAATCAAAATGAAAAAAAAAAAGAAAGAAAAGAATAGAAAAAAACCGTATCTACGTTCATTCTCCCTTTGAAAACCGCAATCCGCTTTAAAAAATATTAATATTAATCATTAAAAAAAATATTTTCCGAAACTGACTCTCGTATATTTTTTCTTTTTTTCACTCGGAATTTTGGATCTAAATACGAAAAGACAAATCACGCACGCTTTACAAACGTACATTCAGCTTTAAAAAGAAGTCTTCGGTTTTAAACAATATTAACATTTAATTTTTAAAACAAATGTTTCTGGAAGTCACTTCAGGATTTTTTTTTTTTTTTTTTTTTTTTTTGCTTGCTTAAATCGTGAATACACATGTAGCTTTTGCTGTCTATCTGCAGCCCTTTTACCACTAATATCAACATTTCAGCACGAAAATTAAACACGGAGTTTTGAATCATTAGATTTATAACTCATAAAAATTTCAAAACGTTTGGACAATCTTTTAATATCTAAAGAATACCCTTTTAAAAAGGCTAAATGTATTCGACGGTAGTCGAAAAAAAAAAGAAACATAAAAGAACGCTTCTTGCAAGTTCTTTTTATTGGATTTTCTTTTAAAAATATAAAATCCTTCAAATTGTTGAACGATTTTATTTTATGTATATTTAAGGCTATTATTACGGTCCCGGGCAACGCCGGGCGGGACAGCTACTATTTGTATGTTGTATTGTGCGTCTTTGTACAATTAGTTTAAAAAAAAAAAAGAAAAAAAACAGAAGCCTACATTTTTATTGACGAAAATAATAATATATTAAATTTAAAAAATCAAAAAACCCGACTGCGTAAAAAGTGAACTAATTAATTATTTTTCATCAATATGAAAATATTTTTTATATTACTTACCTTTTTTTTATTTATTTACTTGTATTGATGACTTTTAGTTGTGTTTAATTATTAGTTCCTATCTACAAGCACTCTTTTGATGAGGCCTATAGATGTCTATTATAAAAGTTAGAGTTACAGTAAAGGTAGCGATCCAAAGTACACAACTTCTAGGTTGTGTAATATTTAAACGGAGCTTCTGACTACAAAATGGTCAATGAAACATCGTCTTCATTTCTAAAGACCTATCCAATGATATGCCACTCAATATGGTGCGTAATTTTATTTTTTGTCTGTACCGCCATTTTTTATTTTACGGCCGCCATTTTGAATTTATAAAAACAAAACCTATCCTATAACCATCGGAAGATTAAGACGAATCAATAGAGACCTCATTCATAAAAATCCATCCAGCCGTTGGGATGTTTCGAGTGCATAAAGAAATCCACATAGACAGATACGCGTGAAACACATAACCCTTCTTTTCAGTCGGATAAAAATAGCAATCCAATTGGAAAATAATTCTTCATTAAAATTTTATTAAAAGTTTGAGGGAGTTGTCTCTATATTGAAATAGTAAAAGGATCTTAAATTTTCATTACTAAAACATGAATTTACTTCATATTTTGAATATAGAGTAAATTTTAACTTTGTATATCAAACTGGAAACCATTTTTTCAGTAAAGAATGTTTTTTAAATATAAAGATATAACGTTACTTTTTCACACTGAATAATTCCGTGGCATTAATATTAATCACCACAAACATGTTGTGATTTTTATACATTTTAATAACTTTTATATGTGAACTATGAGCTTTGACATTAATATTCAAAAAAAATATATTACTATGAATACAGTTAAAATTGGTGTTTAAAAGCAATTTTCAAGATATGAATATTATGAAAGGTTGGTCGTCAGGTAGCGATTATTAGAATCAAAGGTGCAACACATTTATGAGGGGCACGTTTCTTAATTATTTAAAACCTGATTAAAATTTGCCGAAAGTTTAATTTTTTGTTTGCAAATATGTCATAGATATTGGGATTGTCATGCTTGTAAAATTTGAGAATACCCCGGAGTTAGAGGTCTGCACAATTTTTGTAAAAATTAAGTCGAGTGATGCCTGATTTAACTTAATTTTTGCAAAGGCCGGGACAAGATATCTTTCACTCGGGCCGGACCGGGCCGGCCTGGAAATTTCAATCCGTGCAGACCTCTACCTGGAGCAAATTATTTTATGGCAAGATTCGATCAAACATTAATATTTACCTTTCAAATTAACAGTTTGTACAGCAGAATCTAATTAAATTAGAAAAAGTGACGCAGATTCAAATAAACGACAACGTTATATTCTAGATTTTTTTTTTAAAGGCTGATTTGATTATATAGTGATTCGAATATGCGGCGGATTTCCGTACTTTTTCTTGTAGGGGGCCCTCATTTTTGGTCTGCCCACGAGCCCGTTTCACCAGACCTGGCTGTAGTAATTTTGTTTAACAGTTTGGCCTTTCAAGTTTAACCTAGATCGTTTTATGAAAATACATTCTAAGATCATTGAGCAGTGCTCCTTACCGTGTTTTGCCTTTAATGAACAAATTTATTAATTTTAACACACGTCATATGTTCTTTGATGCGATTTTAAAATTTGTTCAATAACGCTAGAAATAATTTTTCTTACTGTGCTGAAAATAAAAATTAGGTAATAAATTTCAAATAGATTTGCATGTCGCAATGGCACCCTGAACTTTGCATTTCACTGTTAATAACTGACAAAACGACTTGGTTTCTTAGGAGTTTGTCTTATTTAAGGCGGTTCTCAAATCCCTGATCAATAATGCAGAACTTTCTGACACATTTTCTGACGCATTTTTAAACGTAAAGGCATTAAATTGGCAGGCCTGACTATTGAAGCGATTTGGAATCGAAAGGATTATATATATATCTACATATATATATATATATATATATATATATATATATTACTTAAAGTGTTATAAGCGATTCTGGCCACGTGACAACCGGTTTTTCTCCTGTTTCACGGTGTCGCGTGCGGAAATACGGTTCAAAACGCCCACTTTGACAGTATCTTTTGCGTTTACCAAAAAATGGAAAACGCCTTTCATTTACATAGTTTCTGAATAACAACGCCTGTCAATTTCATGCATTTCTGAACAAAAATAAATTAAAAAATGCGTCAGAAAGTACCTCCGTTGGATTTGAGAACAGCCTTAAGCGAATATAGTTTTTGAAATCTATAAGTTCGTTACGGAGTTTTCCTTAATACACATGGAGTCACTCCGAACATTGAGTATACACTACTCATTCTCTTTTTAATGACTTAAAAGAATAATTTTAAATTTGTGTTTTTTCGTAATATTTACAAGAATGATAATTTGCTCATTATAAGGAATATATAGGACAAAAAATCAAAACGAGGAAAGGATTTTAAGACGAAGTTACAAGTTTCGAAATCGGGTATTATAACTAAAATAATTAGTTTAAAAAAGAAAAACATTAATAACTAATATCTTGTTCCATACGATTTTGCATTTAGATCAATTTCTGAACGCATAGTACTGCACTGACAAGATTCGGTGTTATTTCGCTGGAAATTTTTGTCCATTTGTATTGCAGAACTATTTTTTATAATTCTTCGCTCCTAATAATATATTTTCAAATTATTTTTGCAAATGAGACCATAAATTTTCAATAATGCTGATATCTTGAAATTAAAGTAGCTCAGCAATTGAATTTTACAAAAGCACAAAAAACATAACTTGATATTTTTAGTTGTATGATTTGGATCGTTATCTTGTTGAAGCATAAAATCCCCTCCTAAATTTTAGGCATTTCATTCGGACTTCTTTTTAATCCAGATACTTCATTCCACCTACGAGTGCATCATAAAAAAGTAAATTGATCATCTCTCTCATATGCAAGCAGCCCTATACAAGAACTGTATAACTCTCATGCTTAAAGATGGGAACGTTGATGGTTTGGTAGCGTTTACGATTAGAGGAATGAACACTGTTACTTAAAGAAAGATTTTGAAATTTCCTTTAATTATTTAACTATCAAATTTCGACAAAGTGAAGCATTAAAGCTGCTGGTCAAATTGATCTCAAATTCCAGATGCTAAACATATGGCGTATGGAATGCATTCGAATTTTAAAAATTTCTCATCAGAAAATTAAAACGTGTATTTTTTTTCATGCTCTTTATGAAGGAGGTTTCTTATTATTTAGTTCAAAAAATATTTCTAAAACACATGCTTAATTTTATATTTTATGCGTTAAAATCTTGACGAAGCTGATTAATTTTGAGTAAGATTTTTAAACTTCAAATAAAATTATACTATTAATAATAATAATTATATTATTAATAGGAATACTTTTACCGACTAACAAAGAAAGAGCCATTCTTTAAGAAGAGTATATACAGCAAAAATAATTTTAAAATATTATTTTTATGATGAGACATTAATAAAAAAAATACGAATGTATTCCAAATCCATACATTGTAAAGGGGAATTTAAGATCTGATTGACTAAAAGCCTTAATAGGAGAGGGTTATGTCTCGATTTATGGAAAACTGATTTGTTAAAAAAATTTAAATGATTATTCCCGAAGGGAATGCGTAAATGTTTCGAGATATAGAAAAATTCTAATTACACAGACTTTTAATTTAAATGAAATTGAGCTGTATGCTACTATCACCACTCTTTGAGATCAAGGTCTAGAGTTTACAGGTGTCCCAAGTTACGAGGAATGTCTCGATTTTCAGACATTCTAAGAACTGTCCCGCGGACCGACTGAAAAGGATTCCAAAAGCCCCAATTTTTAATATTGCCCAAATTATTTTACATTTTCGTGCATATCATGCTATATGTTACTCTGTGTTGAATTCTGATTAGAATGTAAGTTCTAAGACATATAAAGCCATTTCAATTTATAAAGACACAATATCTATGGCTAAAAGTATGGAATTTTTTTACACAGATTTTTTTTATGATGATTAATAGAGGGGAAGGGACGTGGGGCGATATGATTTATAAATTATGCAAAATTTTAATTTTCCACTTCGGGATTTATTATTTAAAATTCATAAAGGATTGCTGAATTTCATTTAATCAGCCAGCTAATTTGTAGGAGGTATTATTAATGTTAGTCTGAATTTTTGCTGCAATGTGGTTATCGAAGTAGTACGTTTTAAAAATATACATATTGTTTAAGATTCATTTGTGAATTATGGCTGGCATTCAAATGTGTCTGGCCATCCCAAAGAACAGCAAATTGTAAAATTGTGTCATTTAAACTATGATTATTTCAGATAAATTTAATGTAATGAAAACATTGTGTGTAATACGTGTCCCGTTTTTTAACCTCTCTGTCATATTGCAGCCGACAACACTATCAGGGCGCGTAAATTAAAAAAAAAAAAAAAATGATAAATCTATGGATCCTTATGAAATCATAAAATGTGAAGACTTCACATATACAGTAAACTCTGTCTAAGGCGGAATCGGCCGGGACTGAGAAAATTTTCATTGGTAGACAATATTCCGGCTTGTGCAAAGAGCTCCCCCGCCCCTCCGAAAAAAAGCACAAATCGTATAATTTTTAATTTTTTACGTTCGTAACTTTTAGTATTAGTATAAATAAACAACATTTAGTTATTAGGTATAAATAAATAACATTTATTTATTAAAATATTCTCTGATGATGAGCTTGGAAAAGCTTGAAAGCATGAAGAAGTTATAAATAAGGTATAAAAAAAACTACATTTAGTTATTAAAATATTCTCTGATGATGAGCTTGAAAAAGCTTGAAAGTACTAAGAAGTTTTAAATAAAATGTATATTTTTAACTTGTAACATCTTTTTTCATTATTTTAGTCGCCTTTTAAGTAAGACAGTGAACTTTTTAAATAACATAATATATTTTATGTTTGAATTAAGGTGAAAAATTGCGGTTCGTCTTATGATTTTATTTATTTTATTTTATTTATTTGAAATTTTTAAATAAATCAGACTTGTTATTAAATTTATTGTTTTTTAGTAATTTCGAAAAACATTATTTAAACACAATAATAAATATTACCAATACGAGATTGCTTCAATTCTGAAATTTATTGAAAATCATATAATTTACCCAATACAATTACATTCCTCATATTTGACATAGTAATTTAAAGAATAAAAAAATATTCTTTTATCGATCCTAGTTTTTTCTTTAGGTTTCCATGATTCTTCACTAAGTTTGTTATTATCGGTATTTTTTAATTCTTTGAACAAGAAAAATATTTTCGAGTCACCTAATTCTTCTCAAGTCGTCCTGATATGTTTAAATTCACCACTCTCTTCAACGTTTTCAGAATCGTGGTCATCTTCATTTGCATACTATACTACAAACATACACATCACAAGCATCATATGCTTTACTTTAGACAATACACATTTTCATAAATGTGCATTCTATTAGTAATAATACTAAAGTTTTATAAGAAAAAATGGCATAAGCAAGAATTCCATAAAATTTAAACAGTGTCTGTTCTTTTGAATTAACTTTTTTTGAAGTATTACCGAATTTAATTATTACGTTCAACATTGAGTATCTGACGTATATATAACAGCTTTAAAGTTTCATAAACGAAATGCCTTCCATTTTTAAAATATCCTTTTGCAAAATTTTGGCTTTTGTGGGACCTCAAAACCATTCACGTTTCCGCGTAAGGCAAATTCCGACTTATGCAACAAAAATTAAAGTTATTTTCTATGGGTTCGCCGGGACTTGAAAAGTTTTCCGCGGTAGACAGATTTCCGGCTTACACAGAGTCCACCTTAGACAGAATTTACTGTATTCCTATCATGAATTACTTATGCAGTTCTTCCAGTTCAGAAACACTCATAAGTACAGTATATATTTATATATTATAATGAAATATGACTATGAATAAATGGAATCCAAATCAAATAACTTTCAATGTTATTTGAAAAATATAGAACAAACAACTTTAAGTTTTTGTTTTCTATATTATGAAAGTCACGTGTTTGTTCATGCGACGATTTCCTATTAGATCATACAGGTAGTCTTTTGAAAAAAAAAAAAAAAAAAAAAAAAAAAAAAGAATTTCTCCCATTAACCCGTATTAGTTTTCTTATTTTGCTTCCTTCTGCTGATCAGTGAACTGCATTATTTGGGTCAAATTTTCACTTTTTCCCTTCACGTGGAACTAATTTTTTGTTTACTTTCTATAAGTCGCCGCACGGCAGTTTATTCAGAAAAGATCCTATTATTAAAACTCTGTTACAGATAGTGTCTTATTACAGCACAAGCTGATGGGGCAGTAGACCCGGGAACCTCACTTTTTTTTTCGGAAATAAGGGAGGTGGAAACAAACTTTTATTTTGTTCATTTATAAATATTTTTTATCGTTTTTTCTCCTTGAAATGTATATTTATATGCATACATTTATTTTCAAATATAAATTCATTAAATTTATTTATTTATTTTATTAATTTTACCCATATTAAAAAATTGATACATCTTCTGAAAGATTTGTGCTTACTTCCCCTCCCCCTTTTTAACGTTTTCTAACATATTTGAAAAATATTTAAGAATTCGGTTTGTCTGCCTGCACGAGCACGTGCTCTAACTCTCGTAAATATGCTGGCATTATCATGTAATTTTTATATAACATTAAGGTTTACTGCTGAATGTTCTCTATTGGAAATGAAGTGTGTAGCATTTATAGTTCGTTTACGCAAAAGAGTTCCGTTACATTATGGCTACTGGAAAACATCGTTTGCGTAGCATTTTATGCATGTTGCAATAATTAAAAATAATAATAATAATAATATTGATATTGATATGCATCGCTAAGGTGGACTAAAATGCGCTTTCTGTCCAGTAGAGAAAGAGTAGCATTTATAGTTCATTTGCAGGGACGCACAAGAAAAATTACTTTACAACATTATCTACAGCGGGAATGCGTTATCGGTGCATTTTCATTGTCTTACGTACTTCCGAGACTTAATTAAATTGATGTGGATCACTGAGGTGTACTACAACACGTTTTCTATAGACCAGGCTCCTCGATAAACAGTTAGAATTAAGATCAGTCATACTCAAGCTGAGGGCCGCATGTGGCCCGACGACGTTTTATACGCCCAAAACACACAAAAATTAATCTATATTTACAAAAATTTTAAATAAGGATTATTATACATTTATAAATATTTGAGCGCATAAAACTTATTTGAGGTATTTGCTGTATTACATACTTTTATGGGAAGACAAAATCTGCCCTGTTATTTTTAATCAATGTACAATTATATTAAAACATCCTAAATATTTGTTGCTTAGTCAAAAGTTGTTTTTAGCTGAAGCCATATTTTCATTAAAGTGCATACATATTTTAGTCTACAAAGCTAATCAGAAACTATTTAAAATTAATTAAATTTGCACTATACACTTTTTTTAATTTTAAAAAGATAAAAAGTTGTTCATTGAGAAAAAGTTTGATTTATTAATGAAAATCTCTTGACTTTTTTTAATCTTTAGAACTTGGAAATTCTGAATTCTTATGTTTTTACGTTTTATTCTTTTTATATAGCTAATGCTGATCATACTAATTTTATTAAATTGTTTTGTTATACTTATTTTTCTTATTGTTCTATGTTAATTACCCTTTTTTAGGATTTTATATAAGTATAGTGCAGTGCAGTGCGGGCCCTAACGTAACAAACGTGTTTGTGGCCCATCCATCGTAGCAAACACATGTTTGCGGCCCACCCAACGTAGCAAACACATGTTTGCGGCCCGCGAGAAAAAAGAATTGAGTATGGCTGGATTAGATAGTGGATCATATATCGTTCATTTACAGAAATACTCAAAAATATTCGGTTACCAGACGGACTATGATCGATATTGCTAGAAGTACGTTTTCAGTTGTGGTATGTATTTTTAAAGTTAACTAATTTTGAGTACATATAGTGGTGTGTATAAATTCTGTAGATCACATACAGGGCTGCACCAAAGAAATCAAACACATTACCGAATATGGACAGCAATTGCAGAAAATCTTTTTTTTACAGCGTTATGTGTTTTTGAAATGTTTATTTAACTATTTCATTGCATGAAAAAATGAAAATTCCTAACAATATTCTGTCACTGTAGGAAAGTATGTCATAATATATGCCGATTGCATGATTTTTTGTTCTTGTTGAGTTTAGAAAATAATAAATAATAAATGGTCTCAAAGGATTTACAAAAATATTTATTCAAAATTTGTTAATGTTTATTTAAAGAAAAGGGTGAGTATTTTTTATTAGCATTTTTTTACTATGAGAATTATACTTTCAAAAATTCTCTTGGGAAAAAAAAGGAACTCAAGACAATTTAATAAATAAACAATAGGAACTTTATGAAGTCTCATAATTTTATCTTTCTTAAAATTTTAGATATATCAATTTATTCTGAAAAATCAATTTATCTTAAAGAATTTTCAAAAAATAATTCTGTGATAAATGGTTTTAAAGTTGCAAGTATACCTTAAACAAACACAGACAGTAAACATAAAAATGAGTTATATCTTTTGATCTAATTATTGTATTTACAGGTGGTTTGTATTTTCTTATTGCAAAACTTGACTAAATAAACAATCCAAAAAATAAAAAAGGGATATTTTTGTGTCCCAGACTTAAATAATTTTATTTAAAAATATTTATGAATGTTCCCGGTTAATTCTTAAGACAATATTTCATGAAACTTTGCACTTCTAGAAGCAAATGTAACAAAAATCGCTTGTTTGATTATTTCACTCAATATGTATTCTAATTTACTTAATTACAACACTACAGACTACAATTAGTTTTAGAGTTACATCTTAATATGTATCCGTATGCAATGTAACGTATTTTTTTTTTTTTTTTTTTTTTTTTTTTTTTTGCACCTTACAGCAGGGAACCCCTGGAACAGCAGGTCCTGTGACACACTTTGATTTATTCTTAATTGAGCCATGATTGCAAACAAATGAATAATATCATAATTTGTATAAAATAATTATCTGAATTTTCTTTTAACTATTTACATTTATCGAACGAATTTGAAAAGCTCAAGTAAAAATATTAGATCAAGATTCAGGGGTCGATGCAGATTTTTATTCTTGGGGCCCATTTTGTGAAAAGTAGAAGTTATTTTTGTGAATTTTATTATATTTTTGTGAAAAATAACATTTTGTAACGAAAATTGAAATCCAGTTACTAAAATTAGAACTAAGAATTTATGAACAAAAACATTCTTTAAATCCCTTTGCTAAAGTTTTTGTTTTTCGTGACATGGTTTTATGTACAAATTACACATTTTAAAACAGTTTTTATGAAAAATAATGTTACGTAGAGGGTCTATTTTATTAAAAGGAATTTTGTGAAGGGGCCTGTTTTATTAAGCTTATTTTTGTGAAGGGGCCTATTTTATTAAATTTATTTTTGTGAAGGGGCCCATTTTATTAAATTTATTTTTGTGAAGGGGCCCATTTTATTAAATTTATTTTTGTGAAGGGGCCCATTTTATTAAACTTATTTTTGTGAAGGGGCCCTAAATAGGCCCCAAATTTTGTCTGGATCGACCCCTGAGATTATTATTATTATTAATATTATTTTATTTTTTTTTAATTGAAATTTACTATAAATTACGCAAGATTAACAACAAGTAGATAATTGCTTTTTTTTTTTTTTTTTTTAATATTTCTACAAAACATTCAGTTACATATTATATTAAAAAGTTTTACTAATACCAAACTAATGCCTATATCAGCTTAAAATATAAAAGAAAAGAAAAAAAAGAAAGATATCATATTAAGAAGGTTAAAAAACCTATGGTATTAAAACTTAAAAAAAAAAAAAAAAAAAAAAAAAAAAAAATCTTCTTAGAACATGAAATTTGCAGTTTGTAAACAGTAGTTTTTTAAGAGAGTAAATTGTTAACATAATTAACACATTCCGTTAAATAAACTGTGTTTAACATTTTAAAACATATTCTAATTGCTTAGATTACAGAATAAGCATGAAAATTGCAAGAATGTAATTAGATATATGTGACTGTCAATCAAATGAAAAACGGAAACAGAAAAACAAAACACGTGGTTTTCTGAACTTCAGCTGAGAGAGTAATGAACTCTACATTCCTTTCAAAACAAGCGGCCTTATATTTTATTGTACAAGCGTTACGCAAATTATAGCTTTCATGAATCCTTTAATTAGAATTCTAACTTTACAAAACTTTTCTCGACAGAATCTGAGCGCCTCTTAAAATAAAAATATCTTTCACTTTCTACCTCCTTTCCTGTCATTTTTTTCGAACTATTTTGATAAAGACTTCTGTATTCAATAATTTTCTTGCTTAAACATATATAAACAAAAGCATATCTTACCGTTAATATTGTGAGTTGAGCCATAGATGATAATCCCAATTCTTGGCTAGTACAAACTTAAAGATATTTAAACTCACACGGAAGATGTTGTATGGTATTATTTTCTTCCGACTCGGGGC
The DNA here is from genome assembly GCA_963932465.1 of Maratus speciosus. Taxonomy (NCBI): domain Eukaryota; kingdom Metazoa; phylum Arthropoda; class Arachnida; order Araneae; family Salticidae; genus Maratus; species Maratus speciosus. Next base: position 328,158,704 of record OZ010787.1, read on the forward strand.
CTTTTCGCGGAACAGACGCGGAGGGGTTGCCTAACATTATGTTTCGCCAAGTTCGGAGCGCTGCAATGTTTGGCTTGGTTTCACACTGCTTGACAAGTAGGGCGCGGGTCACTGCAACTTTTATCTTCGCGCAGGGAAATGGCAGAATTCGATATTTAACTTTTAAGATTTAAATAATACATTAATAGCTTTTTTTTTTTTTTTTTAATCACAACACTTTGATAGAACGACATTCTAGAATTTCCAGAATGGTGATGCAATGAATTTTTGTAAACACACAAGTACAGGGACGGGTTTTATTGAACCGGTTGCGGTTCGGATCTGACGTTCTATCACTAAGACATGTCCTTATATTGACTATTTATTATTTTGTCTTAACAACTATCTTTGTTATTATCTGCATATAGTAATGACAGTATATGTCAATACATTTGTTATAATGATTGCATTTAGGTTACTGCATTTAGTAATAAAATAAACAGTAAAAGTTCGCATACATCTCTTTGTATCATTGGCGATTCTTTAAAATATATATTTAAAATATACATTTTGCTCTCTCAAATTAAAATAGGAGTTACTCTTTCAAACGAATAAGTTATGATTAATAAAACAAAATACTAGAAAGTTGTTATGTCTGTTTGATCCTGTTATAATACGACATTTCCAAACGTCTTTAAAAATCCTTCCGTTGCCTATTTCCGTATAAATAGAACGCAAAATAACTGCATTCGTCAGATTTCAGTAAATGGCATATTCGTTAAATTTCAGTAAACCTTGACTTTTGTAATTTGGATAGCTACTTTTAATTTTTAAGCGAGAAAGTATTTTTTCCCAAAGTGAAAAAAAAAAAAAAAAAAAAAAAAAAAAAGGATGAGGGGCTTTAAAAGAATAAATATGTCCAGGTGAAAGAGAAATTTGGGTCCTAAAGATACTTTCATATGCAAAAAAAGACATTTTGTCTCATTGGGGACCTTATAAGTGTAATGGTCAGCTGCGCAAAGAATGCAAATATTTTGGAGTACTAATTTTCTTTTAAAATGTAATTTTGTTAATAAAAATTTTTGAATAATTTAATCGCAGAAATGCTCTGATTAAACAAGGCAAAATTTTCAATTTAAATTACTGGTAGGAATAATCAATGATTATGAGTACTTTATGCGTCAAGTATACGCCATGCTTGTCACGTACGAATCCAAATTTCAATTATCCCGTTCGGGATTTGAATTTGTCAAAAATAGCCGAACGTTCGGATTCTACACTGTAAATATATATATATATATATATATATCCTGAAAAGTTACCTTAAATAATGGGGGGTAGCAAAGGAGCCCGAAAATATGAGAAATGTTCCAGCATATTTCAGAAAAGTATTAGGAAATGTTTTTGTATATTTTGGAAAAATATTCGGAATGTTTCTGTACTTTTCGTAAATATATTCGGAAACCTTCCTGATTGTGCTACCAAGATTTTTGAATTTATATCTAACGTTTTGATATATGTTAGTAAGATTTCTAAATGCGTGAAATCCTGAAAATTTCGAGAATGTTACTAAGGTTTCTACATTTGTCTGTAACATTTCCGGATTAGATACTAAGCTTTCTGAATGCATGGGTAGTGTTTTCAAGAATGGTATCATTATTTCTGAGTCCAAATGTAACGTTTTCAATTATTTAAACATTAATTTGCCGCCAGGTGTCTCCAAAATTGTAATTTTTGAGACTGCAGTTATTTTCTTTATTTATTTATTCGAGGCACAACCAAACACACATGTCTTCTATGTTACCTGACCACAGAATCATTGACTTAGATCAGCTATATTTGCGGTTACTTTTACGACAGTGCATGTTTGAAATCACAAAAAAAGAAAACTATATATTAGAATTACCTTGTATTCCAGATATATTTTACTTATTACGATGACAGTTATTAAAATATTAATGATAAACCTCTCGGTCGATTTTAATTGGCATAAGGAGTCACCAAAATTAAAGTCCATGACGCTGCAAATCAGGAGTTCCAAGCATGACCATACTTTGTACAAGTAGGCTACTATGTTACCTGAGTATAGAATTAATGTCCAGGATTGGATACCGTTTCTGTAATTTTTTTTTTTTTTTTTTTTTGTAATTCCAAACATTTGTTGTCGCTAAAGTAGCTGTTACCTCTGATCCAGGTCGATGATTCTACGATCAGGTAACATAGAAATATACTTGTACGAAGTTCGGTTGTGCATCAAAGTCTCATAAAATGCAATTTTAGTAACACCTGACGCTAATTTAAAACCGATCGAAGGGTCCACCATTGATTTTGCAACAATTATCATTGTACTAAATAAAAAAGTCCTTCCGGCCAGTGCCGGGAGGAAGAGGTAGCTTTCATATTCCTTATTTTAAAAAAGCCAACTTATATTATTCAAACACACGAAGCTCAATTAAGTGGAAACCGAATGTAGGAGATTCAATACTAATTTTTATCAATACTAAATCATTATGAATGAGAATTTCGCAAAATTAGTCAGCTTTATCCAAGCTGCTTTTATTTAAAGTAACTTATATTTCGCTGCCAAATTCGGCGATTTCTTAAAGTGCCTGCCATTTTAAGACAACATGGTGGATGAGGCTAACCAGTGAACTTGGTCGAGACCTTAGTAATTGCTGTGCACATGCTCACTCACATCGGAATCGGTTGATACATACGAGTGCTGTCGCAGGCAAAAAATCAGATTTTTCAAAATGTCACCCACGTTAGAAATTGAAACTGCTATATCTGAGCAATTTTTTAAGATAAAGACAAACAAAAAATGCTCCTAAATGCTTATATCAAGGTCAAATACTTAAGAAAGAAACCTTTTTCAATTTCTAATTTTTTTGCACCTCACTTTAAATATATATTTTTTTAATTTAATGGCCGCCATTTTGAAACAAGATGGCTGATGAAGCTGACCAGCGAACTTCGTCGAGATATTGATGTATACTATCCACAAGCCTTCTTCCATCGAAATAGGCGAATACGTGTGGTATCGCGAGACAAATACAAGATCTTTTCAAAGTGTTAGCCATGATAGAAATTTAAAGTGCTATAATTCAACCACTTTTTAAGGTATAAACAAAAGAACAAATTTTCAGAAACAAAAACTGCTTCAGAATCTTTGTACCAAGGCCAAATACATAAAAAAAAATCTTTTTCATTTTGCAGTTTTTTAATACCTCATTTTAAATTTTAAATTACATTTTTTTTAAAATGGCAACCCTTTTGAAACAAGATGGCGAATGAAGCTGGCCAACAAACTCGGTCGAAACATTGGTATGTACTATGTACAGACCAAGTTACATTCAAATCGGTTCATAAATACGCCTGTTATCGCGTGACAAAAATCAGGGCGTTTCAAAATGTCAGTCACGCTAGAAATTCAAAATGCTATAACTCAGCCATTTTTTAAGATATAGACGAAACAAAAACTGCTCCCGAATCTTTTTATCGAGGTCAAACACATAAGAAAAAAATATTTTTTCAATTTTCAATTTTTTGGTAAAACATTTCAAATTTAATTTTTTCTTAAAAATTTAAATGGCCGCCATTTTTAAACAAAATGGCGCATGAAGCTGGCCAACGAACTCGGTCGAGACATTGGTCTGTACTATGTATAAACGAAGTTACATCGAAATCGGTTCATAAATACGCCTTTTATCGCGTGACAAAATTCAGGACGTTTCAAAATGTCAGCTTCGCTAGAAATTCAAAATGCTATAACTCAGCCATTTTTTAAGATATAGACGAAACAAAAACTGCTACAGAGTATTTGTATAAAGGTCAAATACATAAGAAAAAATTATTTTTCCATTTTCAATTTTTTGGTACCACATTTTAAATTTTAAATTTTTTTTTAATTTTTAAATGGCCGCCATTTTGAAACAAAATGGCGGATGAAGCTGGCTAACGAACTCAGTCGAGACATTAGTATGTACTATGTACACACCGAATTACATCCAAATCGGTTCATAAATACGAGAGTTACAGTGTGACATAGGTCAGATATATATATATATATATATATATATATATATATATATATATATCAATTTTGAACGGAGGGTGGTTTCGGGGTCTGGGAGTCATGATCGATGAAAATATACCAAAATTTTTTGAAATCGCTTTCCTCCGAACGGCTGCAATAGGTAGCTTTTTGTAAAGAAAGCTACCTAATACATCTGAAGTGCAAGATGGTTCAAATACCTTTTTGTAATTTCAAACATTCACTGTCACTATAATAACCTCTATACCTGATCCAGGTATACGATTCTACGATCATATAACCGGGGGTTGAAAGGGATGACCGCCCCGGGCATCCAGCTTTCGCTTTATAGCCCAGTCAATGAGTCAATCTAGGATTCTGCCTGGAAAGTTTTGGAGAAGTTTTTTCTCTTTTTTTCCTTTATGTTTTTGGGATGCTGAATACGATTTTCAACTTTGCCACCTCGCATCTTGACGGCTTAAAAAGATATAAGCGAAAAACCATGAAAAAATCTTTTTTTTTTTTTCGGGTTTTCCATTGTAGACGCTAGAGGGTTAAACTTTTTAGAACAAATTGCTGCATCAAATTAAACTAGAGTAAATTTCCTATATTTTTCATATACAATGTTTTTTTCTAAGATCAATACTTATGGCAATATCAGCAAAAATAATTTTAACGATATATTAATATTCCATCATTGGAGGAAGAAAACGCAATACAATAACAATGCATCCATTTCAATCACCGATTTGAAGCTTTTTAGTTAATTGTAGTTGCATTTCGAATATGTTAACGTTATCTTACCAAGTTTTAAGCCTTTTATATATTTATTAATAAAATAAATTAAAATCAGGTAATTAAGAAAAATATAAATCACAAACACTCGGAACAGAAGAGAGCATCAAATTTTTCCCCCTACCAATCTGCTTATGAGTGTTATATGATCATAATTGTAGAATTATAACTATTATAAGTTTAATATAATAACGTAAGTGTAAGATTGTAAACATGAAAAGTAGAGAAATGCAGAGTTGTTCTCCCATTAATGTCGTTTTGGTAGATATAAAAGGCCTAGTTGATGTTCTTCGAAAGGAGGTTCATCATTATCTTGATTGCTCCGGTTGGGTCTTCACTTGGCTTAAAATATCCTAGAGAAATTGGCTTGTCAACCTCTATTTCCAAGTCATTTTCCGCGATGAAGTAGCTGAGATTGTCACAATGGCCATCATAGTTCAAACGAAGGAGCGAAAAAAAGAAACCTGCATTCCTATAGCCACAATTTCCACTGCAATTTGTTTTGAATTTGTAGGATTTTTTTTCTCAGAACAGCTTCTGGTGCGTGAGTTTGACAGTTGTTATTGTTGTGGTGCTTCTCTTGGTTTTATTCCAGTTCCAATCCTTAGCTTTTTTACAGTTACCTAGCCATAGCTGTAATGGTGGTAAACTCTTAAACATGTGTATCAAGTTGCATCTTCTTTTGGAGGAAACGACGCTATATTTGCAGCTGTCTTAAAAGTAAAAGAATTCTTAGTCTTACTGCAGTAATAATGCTGTGAGCTAGTGCAGTACTCCTGTTCTAGCATTTTTTTAAGGTCTCCTTTTCTTTTTCATAAAAATAGTGTTTCTATGAAAATCTTTATGGTTTCTGTAATGAGAGACTCATTCCCTTTCAAAACTCGTCTGGAGGAGGATATTGAGTAGATTTGTAAACCTGAGACCGAAAATCTTCAGCCACTATCCTCGCCATAATCTGAACAATACGTCGTCATTCTTCCTGGGGAGATGACCATCGTTATTGATATCAATCATCACTCTATCTTATGACCTGTGTTCTTGAAGCTAAGAACAGGTATCTTGTTTGCAGTGGTTGATATAACAATGTCTTCTTCATATTTGTTTAGAAGGCGTGATTTAACTGTTTTGACTGAAAGACAGTATTTATTTACTTTAATCTGATATGTTAATTCTCCTACAGAAAATTGGTATTGTTCTTCATTTTCCTCCAGATAAAATAAATGACTTGCATACCTGTGTATATGTCAGGGCAAATGGACTTTTCTGCATCTTTGTGGGTTTTGCGAGCTGATAGAGCTTTTACATACGTTTCAAAGGATACTGCCTATCAGCAGTAACCAAGTCAGTCACATGATCTAGTCCGTAGATTATGGCAAGCCTCAGCTCATCAACATGATTTTCAGAAAGTAGTTTAACTTTTAAAAGGACTGTGAATGTAGAATATATTTCGTTTTGTTATTACTTTATGAATTTCTTTTTCTTTAAAGTATGGTGGGATTTTTTCTCCAAACAAAATGTACCGACTTTGAAACGAAAACTGTTGTACTGTTGAACGGTTGGTTCTCTACGTCTTCAGAAATCCTCTTGAAGCTGCAGCAATGTGTTTTTCGTTTGTGCACTGTTTACATTTTTATGGATCCTGGTACTGTTTTTTATGGATCCTTAGAGACTCCTTGTTCAATAAATAACTCCTTTTTCCATCTTTTCATTTTTTACTTGCTAATCTGAAGGACTCCGCTCCTTCTGATTTCACTTCTGTTACTTTAGTTCCGCCCATTAACACCGTGTCACAGTTAAAAAGCAGGTTTCTCTGCCATCATGAATATCACTTCACGTCCCACAGAATCGTTTTAAAACATATAATTTTGAATTAAATGAACACACATTAAAGCAAATGCATAACCGACCGTCGAGACGTTTAGAAACAAACTGAGAGCTGAACTTTCAATTTCAACACGAGCCAAAAATGCTCTGATGGAGAGGGGAAGCAGGAGAAAAGTGGGGGGCTTCTTGTAATATCATGTGCATGGCGCCATGGAAGTGTTTCAAGGACACCCACCCACTCGTTTGGCATTCACAAAAATAATACATTAAGCGTTTTCGACATCCGATTATGGAATGTTAATATATCGCTAAAATCCTTTTTACTCGTATTGCCAAAACTATTCATCTTAGAAAGAAACATTGTGCAACAAACAAACATTAAACACGATACACATGTCTAAGAGTTTACCACCAGTACAGCTATGGCTAGGTAACTGTAAAAAAGCTAAGGAATGGGCTGGAATAAAACCAAGAGAAGCACCACACCAATAACAACTGTCAAACTCACGCACCAGAAGCTGTTCTGCAAAAAAAAAAATCCTGCAAATGCAAAACAAACTACAGTGGAAATTGTGGCTATAGGAATGCAGGTTTGTTTTGTTCGCTCCTTCGTTTCAACTGCGATGCCCATTGTGACAATCTCAGCTCCTTCATCGCCGAAAATTACTTGGAAATAGAGGTTGACAAGCCAATTCTCTACGATATTTTAAGCCAAGTGAAGACCCAAACTGAGCCTCCTTTCGAAGAACATTAACTAGGCCTTTCAAAGCTACCAAAACGGCATTAATGGGAGAACAACTCTGCATTTCTCTTTTTTCCTGTTTACAATCTTCCCCTTATGTTATTATATTAAACTTATAATAGATATAAATGTACAGTTATAATCATGTAGGGGAGATGGGGGATGAATGGGACATTTTCAAAAAATATTTTTTTTTATTTAAGTTATTATCAATTTTATATATCACATTTCATAAATTAGGTATTTGACAACATATACACTGGTTATCAAAAATTAAGGAAAAGTCACAAAATGCTAATTTTCAAATACGCGAACACTCAAAAGGAAATAATATAATTCGAGTAATTACTATCTCTACAAGACAGCTAGCCCATATAACATCTCATTCAGGTCACACATGGTCACAAGGGTCACAGTCACTACGGTGAAGCAAAAAAATAGCAAATTCCATACATCTCATTATGAGTCTCAAATGATCACTATATGTGACTCCACTGAGAAGTCAGTGTGACTGCTGCTTTGTGACGAGTCACTATGTGACTTTAGAATGTAGTTACATTGTGACTCTCATGTGACGGTCATTTGTAGATCAATTTCAAAGTCATCGTAACGCTGCATTGTGATAAGTTACCAAATAATGTCACATTAAAGTCACATGATGACTTTCAGGTGACAGAGAGACTACTGTGAAGTCACCATTGTGCTCTTTTGGGAAAAGTCATCATGTGACTTTAATGTGACATTATTTGGTGACTTATCACAATGCAGCGTTCACGATGACTTTGAAATTGAATCTACAAATGGCAGTCACATGAGAGTCACAATGTAACTACATTGTAAAGTCACATGGTGACTCGTCAAAAGCAGAAGTCACATTGACTTCTCAGTGGAGTCACATATAGTGATCATTTGAGACCCATAATGAGATGTATGGAATTTGCTATTTTTTTGCTTCACTGTAGTGAGTGTGACACTTATGACCATGTGTGACCTGAATGAGATGTTATATGGGCTAGCTGTGTTGTAGAGATAGTAATTACACGAATTATATTATTTCCTTTTGAGTGTTCGCGTATTTGAAAATTAGCATTTTGTGACTTTTCCTTAATTTTTGATAACCAGTGTATATGCAGTGGTGGAAAATTGGCGCAGAGGAGGAACCTATTGACACCACTAAATTTTAGTAGATTTTTTCGTCTTATCTAATGACAGTTTTTATTAAGATGAAGAATACCATAAAATATTAGTGGTGTCAATAGGCTCCTCCTCTGCGCCAATTTTCCACCACTGAGTGTATGAACAATATTTATTCTAGATTATGATTTATTCAGAAAAATATTATGAAATCAAAAAAAACGTTACTCCCTGTCCGAATCATCCCCACAGCAGGGATGAATGGGACACTAATCGGGATGGATGGGACACAAAGATATTCCTCCCTATATTCAATTTTACCAAATTAAAATTTAAAATAATAACCTTATATATAATTATTTTTGTAATATATGATTTTACAGCACGAATCGATATGTTTTTTTTTTTTTTTTTTTTTCATAACTTCTATTATTGCAGTTTTAACTTTTAATGCAGACTTCGGTTATCAATCTGTTCTTTTTTCCCACTTATGTAGCATTTTAGATTTGAAATGAAAGTGCAAAATGTCTTTTAAGGGGACGGTGGAGCTTAAAATCCTTAAAAATATTTTTTTTTTATTTTTGTAAAGGGTACATTATATACATTATGGCATGCATTTATCACAAAAAAATGTAAAAAAAAAAATTATTTTTGTGAAAAAAATGGAATTTTATGCGTCGTCTTAGAAATCTTCGAAATGCCCCATGCGTCTTCCATATCAATGAAATTCCCCAATATTTTTTATAAAAGTTTGGTTTATATATATAAATAAAATAGAGTATCGAATTTTATATATTTGAATTTAAAGGTAAAAAAAAAAAAAAAAAAATTCAAAATTTCAAAATTTTTTCAAAAAAATTTCAAAATTTTTTTTTAACCTTTAAATTCAGATATATAAAATTCGATGCTCTATTTTATTTCTATATATAAATCGAACTTTTATAAAAGATATTGGGGATTTTCATTGATATGGAACGCGCAGGGGGCACTTCGAAGATTTCTAAGACTACGCTTAAAATTCCATTTTTTTTCTCAAAAATAAAATTTTTTAAAATTTTTTTGTGATAAATGCATGCCATAATGCATATAATGTACCCTTGAATAATATTTAAGATGAAATTTACAAAAAATAAAAAAATAAAAAAAAAATTGAAAAAATTTGAAATTTTGAAAATTTTTCGAAAAAATTTCAAATTTTTTCAATTTTTTTTTTAACCTTTAAATTCAAATATGTAAAATTCGATGCTCTGTTTTATTTCTATATATAAACCAAACTTTTATAAAAAATATTGGGGATTTTCATTGATATGGGAGACGCATGGAGCATTTCGAAGATTTCTAACACGACGCGTAAAATTCCATTTTTTTCTCAAAAATAATTTTTTTTTAAATTTTTTTTGTGATAAATGCATGTTATAATGTATATAATGTACCCTTGAATAATATTTAACTTGAAATTTACAAAAAAAAAAAAAAAAAAAAAAAATTATTTTTAAGGATTTTAAACTCCACCGTCCCCTTAAACATGGAATAGCTAATAATTTTCAATCATAACTTATTAATTAATATTAATTAAATGTATCTTAGAAACATGCAGAACAGAAATTATTGGGTCAGTCGGAAAGTCGTGTCGCATTGGAAAAATCAATTCGCACCGGAAAATTCTGCCCGGTAATTATTAGACATTAGATATCGGAATCGATGTCTAAGAATTAAATGATAGAATTTTCTGGTACGAATTGATTTTCCCAACACGACACGACTTTCCGATCGACCCAATATGTTAGGGGTGGGGATTTATTTGGTGCAACATTTCAAAATTCAATATAATTTCCCCCGTTTGATCAATAAACATACTATTTTTAACAATTTTATCTATTTTGATTAAGTTTTAGTTCCAATTTTTTGATAATCCATTAATAATTATTACAATACAATAAATAAAACTCAGAAATTTTAAACAATAACAACTCATATTACTATTTAATACTATTAATTAACGTTAATTATTAATTTATCAACCTATATAATACTATTTAGTTAATAAATAAAATTTTCAGCATCTCTAGGGATGAATGAGAATGTCCCATTCATCCCCATTTGAAATGTCCCAATCATCCCCATGATGCATATATTCCCTTCTCAGCCATTTTGCCTCAAAAATTATTTTGTCACAATGGTTACTATTCATTCATTTAAACTATCGATACTGAACCTTAAAATAAATAACTGCAACATAGCTTAATTTTTTATATTGTATAAGATATTTCACATCTTCAAATGTAAAAAAAAACTTACTTTTAAGCAGAGATTTCAGAAAATGCAACTTTGAAGGAAAATGAAAACAGCAATGTGGTCCTACTTTTAGTTCTGAAGCACACTGTGGTAGTGCTTTATATGGGGTAGGAAGCAATTCAAAATAAATGTTTGTTGCCTGAAATATTGAGAATGTCCTATCCATCCCTTGTCCCATTCATCCCCTAGTTCCCCTAATAGTTGTAATCAGATTGGTAAGTAAATAAAAATTGGTCCTCTCATTTTTTCGGAGTGTTTGTGTTTTATATTTTTCTTAATTACCCGATTTCAATTTATTTTGTTAATAAATATATAAAAGGCTTAAAACTTGGTAAGCAAATGTTAACATATTCGAAATGCAGCTACAATTAATTAAAAAGCTTCAAATTGGTGTTTGAAATGGATGCATTGTTATTGTATTGCGTTTTCGTCCACCGATGATGGAATTTGAAAATTTCGGTAAAATTCTTTTTGCTCGTATTGCCAGGAGTATTCATCTTAGAAAAAAATTGCATATGAAAAATGTAGGAAATTTTCTCTAGTTTAATTTGGTGCAGCAATTTTTTTTTTTAAATTAACCCTCTAGCGGCTAGAATGGAAAACCCGAAAAAAGCCCATTTTTTCATGATTTTTCGCTTATAACTTTTTAAGCTGACCAGATACGAGGTGGCAAAGTTTAAACCCGTGTTCAGCACCCCAAAAAACATAAAGGAAGAAAGAGAAAAAAACTTCTCCAAAACTTTTCATGCAGACGCCTTTTTTGGTCTAATTTTACTGGACTATTACAGTATATCTGCAATCCTGGGGGTGGGGGGGGGGGATCATATAACATAGAAATATAAGTGCAAGAAGTTTCGTTGGGACTCAAACAACTACTCTTCAGCCTCAAAAACTGCAATCTTGGTGACACCTGGTGCCGATTTAATTTTTATCCAGACACGTTTTTTGTGTGGCTAAATGCAAACTTAGTTGTATGCATCATGCTTGCTCAAAAGGAAAATGTTAAATAAAATTAAAAGGATGGTAAACAAAACTGTTAAAATTGATTTAAAGTGAAAAAGTATATTTTTCAACGAACCTAAAGCAACGTAACCAATTTTCACCAGTTCAGACTTATTTTCAGCTCTTAAAACGCCATGTATGACAATTTTTGTAAAAATATTTTGCCTTTATAGGAAAATAGAAAGCACTATCCGATTCCTTGATATCTGAATAAGAGTATCTGCAAATTGCAGCACGCATTTAGGAATAAGATATGTTCGTGAACGTGTGAGAATGTAATGAGTATGGATTTCAAAACAAACTTAAGCGATGTGATTCTTCCCCACACATTCTCTAGAATGTATTTTACATGCTTCTAGATGAAGGAGAATTCAATCCTTGTCATTATATTATTTGTAAAGTTTTTTAAATATTTGACAAATTAATTTAAAAAATTCAAAACGCTGCAGTACAATGTAATCATTTCAAAACTTTCGGGCTTTTGTCTCAGTAAAATATTAAATAAAAAATTTATTTTCTCGCAAGTGCTGTTTTGCCTACACTGTTAAACATTAGCGGCAAACTGTCCAGTCATTCGACGGTTTTTATAGAAAACGATTACACTGATTTAATTTAACTCTATTCTGATCATAATATGGGGGGAAATATGATAAGAATAGAGTTAAATTACGGTTATATAACCGTTCTCTATAAAAACGATTGAAAGACTGGATAGTATGCTGCAAAGTCTCTGATACGAAAAAATTGGCAGTTTCTAAATAATTTATACACATATACAAATTCTCATTATTTGGTTATTCAAAATATTTTTAAATGTTGGAATTTTTGAAAAATCTTGCACTATATAAAATGAGTAAAAACAAAATATTTCTTTTCTACACTTTTTTAAAAATAAATCTGATCCAACGAGTTCTAATGTTTAAATTAAGAATAAGTTCGATCATTTTGAAAGTTGATTTAAAGTTTTCAGACAAATGTTAGTCTGCAATTTTATGTATACATATATTTATACATTTTAAATTTTAATTGTTGGGTAATTTTTTCTGCGATATTTTGCTGCGCGATTTTGTACCCAAAATATACATGGCGGGGCAAAAGGATATGGATATATTGTCCTTTGTGGATGGTAATTACAAGAAAAGCGTTTTTTAGATTAATTATATTTTAGTTAGACTATGAGGTATGTATAATTATATCATAAATAAGGCTAACAAAAAAATTCGCATAAATTACCATACATGGACAGTAATTGCTAGCATGGATTTTTTAACTCTATAATGTGTTTCCTAAATTATTTATTTCGATATCTCATTTAATTTGTATATATATATATAAAAAACTGTAATAATAGTCTTACAGGGTTGGAACGTGTTTCGTAATCTATGCTTGTTGCACGGATTTTTCGTTGTTGTTACATTTATAAATGATTTTAATATTTTCAAAAGTTGTGCGTAAATTTTGTTAATATAAATTCAAAAGTTTATAAGCAAAAACATTCGTGAGCTAATTATCGGCCAACCCTTTGCACTACATGTGAAAACTGTCTCGAGACAAGAAGTAAATACATGCGTTACTACTAGAGCGGGCGGCGGCGACACAATCAGTGGCGACTACATCATCGAGTTACCGGATAAAATCATGATACAAGACAAGATTTTTAGGAGTAAATTAAGGAATGACTGGTCTGCCTCGACATTACTTGGTACGATAGGTGCAGCAGCGGGCGTCACTATCACGTCATCGAATTACGGGATGAAACCGGTGCCAAATTAAAGGTAAACAAAAAGTTTTTTATGAATATTTTGGTCTGCTTGCGCATATCCTGGTAGAAACCTTCGGCAGACTAAAATCTATAACAAAAAAATACGTCATAATGTACAATTAAAACCCTATAAACATAACATTTTACATTACATTGCCACATATATAACTTCGAATCGACTTTCAAGATGAATTAAGGATTTAGGAATAGTTTATTAACAGTACGTGAGAAAAATGACTAATTCGGCATAACTTGGTACAAAGCGAGAAGAACGGGGCTCCAATTCCCTATTTTGACAGAGCTATAACGTCATCGAGTTACGGCTTGAAATTTTTGCACATTAAACATACCGATTAGTACAATACGAATATTTCAGTCTGCCTCGTCATATCTCGGAAGGAGATGAGCAGAGCGGTGCGCCAATTCTTAATTTTGGCGGTGTAATCATGTCATCAAGTTACGGCTTGAAAATTTGGGACATTCAAGGTACATATAAGAACAATAAGAATATTTCAGTCTGCCTCGTCATATCATGGTACGAGACGAGTAGAGCGGGGCGCCAATTCTTAATTTTGGTGGTTTTAACATGTCATAGAGTTACGACATGAAATCTTCATGTAGGACAAGATTATTAGGATTATATTAAGGAATGACTGGTCTGCCTCGACATTTCTTGGTACGATATGAGCAGCAGCGGACGCCAAGTCGTCATTTTGGCATCACTATCACGTCATCGAGTTATGGGATAAAACCGGTGCCAAATTAAAGGTAAAATAAAGTCTTTTAAGAATAGTTTGGTCTGCCAGTGCATATCCTGGTACAAAACTCTGGCAGACTAAAATCTATAACAGAAAACCAAGTTATGCCGAATCAGTCATCTTCTCACGTACTGTTAATAAGCTTTTCCATTACCCTTAATTCATCTTGAAAGTCGATTCGAAGATATATATATGGCAATGCAATGCAAAATATTATGTTTATAGGGTTTCATTTGTACATTATGGCGTATTTTTTTGTTATAGATTTTAGTCTGCTGAGGGTTTCTATCAGGATAAGGGCTATCAGACCAAAATATTCTTAAAAGACTTTATTTTACCTTTATTTTGGCACTGGTTTTATCCCGTAACTCGATGACATGATAGTCACGTCAAAATGACGACTTGGCGCTCGCTGTTGCTCATATCGTACCAAGAAATGTCGAGGCAGGCCAGTCATTCCTTAATCTACTCCTAATAATCTTGTCTTACATGAAGATTTCGTGCCGTAACTCGATGACGTGTTAAAACCGCCAAAATTAAGTATTGGTGCCCCGCTTTGCTCGTCTCGTACCAAGATAGGACGAGGCAGACTGAAATATTCTTTTTGTACTGATATGTTCCTTTAATGTGCCAAATTTTCAAGCCGTAACTCGATGGCGAGATTATACCGCCAAAATTAATAATTGGCGCCCCGCTCTTCTCATCTCCTACCAAGATATGACGAGGCAGACTGAAATATTCGTATGGTACTAATCGTATATTTAATGTGCCAAAATTTCAAGCCGTAACTCGATGACGCAATGATACTGTCAAAATGGGGAATTGGCGCCCCGTTCTTCTTGCTTTGTACCAAGTTATGCCGAATCAGTCATATTCTTGCGTACTATTAATAAGCTTTTCCTAAACCGTTAATATATATGGCAATGTAATGTAAAATATTATGTTTATAGGGTTTTAATTGTACATCATGACGTATATTTTTTTTATAGATTTTAGTCTGCCGGGGGTTTCTAACAGGATATGCCCAGGCAGACCAAAATATTCTTTAAAAACTTTTTATCTTTAATTTGGCAACGGTTTCATCCCGTAACTCGATGACGTGATAGTGACGCCAAAATGACGAGTCGGCGACCGCTGCTGCGCCTATCGTACCAAGAAATGTCGAGGCAGACCAGTCATTCCTTAATCTACTCCTAAAAATCTGGTCCTGCAGCATGATTTCATCCCGTAACTCGATGACGTAGTCATTCGTGTCACCGCCGCCCGGTCTATACTGTTCTACCTCATTTTGTGTTTTTTCTTAAATTTTGAACTGAAGAATGGATGTCTTCATCTAAGCATTCACTTAACACATATTTTCAAAATAGCTGTATGCTGAACTTATTCAAGTTACTTTGTGAGCTTTTTCAAGTGAATTTTTACACACTACTATTCGTTGTAACACAAACATTTATCATCTGAAAAGACGATAATATCATATTATTTTTAAATTGTTTTCATTTTTAACTATTTTAATAAGTTTTCGATAGGACTTTGATGGAAAATAAATGTTACATTTGTCCTATGTAAACTTATTTCTCCGTTCTTTCTTTTAATCACAGCGTTAATAAATTTCGTAATGTAATGTCTCTCTAAAATAATTTAATGTTCTGGACAAAAATATTAGCGATTACTGAACAAATACTTCCTAGTGAAAATAAAAAAATTGGTACTTTTCGGTTAGCCGGGCGCCAGTATTATATTTACATACATATATACATATATATGCACATATATGTACATTAGGGTGGGTCGAAAAAACCGAAATATTTATAATCGAAACGTAATAGCGCGGAAAAGTTGCCTTTTGTAAAAAAGATAAAATACGTAAAATATTACACTGATTGGTTAATATCTTTTACCGCCGCAAGGGGTCCAAATTTCGAAAAAATCGAAAAAAACATACTTTTAGCATTTTTTTTTTTTTAATTATCCAAACATACTTATTCAATTTCTAATAGAACGCAATAGCCACCCCAAGATATTAGTAATGTAACATTAACATTTCATTTTTATGACATCGTTGCATTTACCGCCACAACAGGGCCAAAATTTCTAAAAAATGTTAAAAATTAAAGTTTTTCATTTTTTCAATTTTCATAATTTTTGTAATTTTTTCAGATTTTTTATATTTCTAATAGGCTGGGAAAAGCATTTTATGTTGTTAATTTCATGCACATTGTTAACCATGATTACTGTAATTCTATAAAAAAAAATTGCTCAATGATAGAAACACCTGCAGCTGCCTGCACGTAAAATTAATTTCTCGCTGCTAGAGGCCACGTTTCACTTTGTTCGTTTTTTTTTGTAATGTACTCCTTTTACTCTATACTTTGATGGCCCTAAAGATAGAAATATCTGCCAGGTTAAAGAGGTGGCAAAGTTTCATCTTTGCGAAGTCAAGGACGAACATATCTCTTTGTACTAGAACCAGGTCTGAATTATTTTCGTCATTTGACCCCATCGTCTGGCAAGGCGACTTCTATATGCAATGACATTATAGATTTTTTGAAGAAAAATGAAATCCCGACTGGAATAGTAATTGCAGTTGAATTTCGCGGAACTGTCTTCAAAACAGGATGCAAAGGTGGTGTTATAGTAGGATTAGTTGAGAACAACTTTTAAAAAAACACTTTATTGGCTTCCTTGACCTCACTTCAATGAACTTCCACTGATACATCTTTTCAAACATCTTGATGACAAAAAACAGGTTCTCTATCATATTGTGGCCCAATTGGTTGATCTCTTGCGATTTGCAAATTATTACCAATTGCAAAATTTAAGCCAATTTAATCTGATCACCTAGCTGTTTATAAAGATGATTTGTCAACTGACCAGAAGTATATGTCTGAAATATTGCCAGCTCTTTCAACACGTGTATACAATTGAACTTTTTTGCTGAGTTCCTAGACAAATATTTCATGCAAGGTGGATCATTACTGCTATTCGAATTTTGAGACTCTACGTTGGAACAAAGAAACCCTCTTCTTAACTTGTCATACTCTTTGAGTACATCCTGAAAATGTACTGCATCAGTTGGTTCACAATTAAAATGAATCACTCATGTTTTCCAGAATCTGTGCACTATAGTTAGTAACTTACGTTACTTGACAGATAATCTACGAAAGATTATAGGTCCTGTATTTTCACGAAATGACTATTTCGCAAATCATACAAATAGCCTCTTTGGAATGATAGCACATGAAGAGGAGAACATCAGGGCCCCAGTCATGAAGAAAATTGCAAAAGCACGAAGTTCTGTGGGCTAGAATAGTGCCATCCGTCACTTTATCATAGCAGACTTCAACACTGAAGCTTAAAATTGTATGGATTTAGTCTACTGACAAAATTGAAAACTAACGGAACTACCTGTTATGGTTTCTTTATCGACTAAAAACGCTGGTGAGTTTAAAATGTTCGATTAAAGATACCAGCTATTATAACTTTCCTTGTCCCACTCATTCACTAGAAAGATGCTTGAAATTATTCATTGAAGTTTGTTTCTAGTCTAGTTTGTTTCTATTCTAGTTTGTTTCTATTGATCTAGTTTGTTTACTAGAACAGAGGGAGCATCACATCTGATCAGTTTTGGCCTCTCGAGAAATAATGGCTTCATCTGAAAGCAAGTTATATTATAAAATTCATTTACATTAAATTCTTCTTCATTTTAAGTTTATTTAACCCGTTTCGGTTAAACATCTCTATATTTTAATTAATAAAATACTAAAACATTTTGCTCATTTTATATAATTTTTGTGGCATGAATTGGCTGTTATGAAGTAAAACATCAGTAGATGAAGCGATCGTCAAGAAAAATGAATGATTAACTTTATTTTCAAGTCTATTACAAATAGTTATAAATAAATATGATATATTAATAGATATAAAGTACAATTATTTATTTCTAGACATATTATAGAAATTATAAAAATTTAGAAAAAAAAATGAAAAATTGAAATTTTTGAAATTTTTACAAAAAATATGGTCTTTTTGCGGCAAATAAAGATATGATTTCATCATAATGAACATTTACCGGGACATTTCTCATATCTTCAAGTAGCTATTGCGTTCTATTAAAAATTGTATTGGTATGTTTGGATAATTTAAAAAAAAATGATAAAAAAAACATGTTTTTGCGATTTTTTGAAAATTTGGCCCCCTTGCGGCGGTAAAAGATATTAACCGATCGATGTAATATTTTAGAAATTTATTCTGTATTACAAAAGGCAACTTTTCCGCGCTATTACATTTCGATTATAAAAATTTCGGTTTTTCGACCCACCCTAATGTACATATATGTATGTGCACACATATATATATATGTAAATACATGTGTATATATATGTACATGTATTTGTATATATAACACTGGCGCCCGGCTAACCGAAAAGTACCAAAAAATTATTAAAAACAAATAGAGGAGTGCGCCTCGAAAAAAAAGGGCAGCGGTGACGTCGGCTTACCTCGGTTTGAATTTAATAAAAATTTTAAATTATTAGTTAACCAGACTTCTATACAAGGAATGGGGTTTTCATTTACTTTTTCGAGATATTTTAACAATTCGAAAATAACAAAAATATTTTTTAAATATTGTATTTTTATGTTGATTTTTTTAATTAATGCTAGAAATACAGTGAAATGCGTGAAGCGAACAGATAAATATCATAAGTTAAGCGAAAACATTTTTTTAAACAGTTTTGATAATGCATCTCACACTTTTGTTAGAAATTTTACAATAAGTTAAATTGCACTTGAAGTGTACGCTAACGAAATGTTCAATAATTACCCGGCTGCTAAGAAGGGTTATGTGTTTCACGCGTATCTGGGTATGTGGATTTCTTTATACCCCCGAAACATTCCGACGGCTGGATGGATTTTAATGAATGAGGTCTATATCGATTCGTCTTAACCGTCCAATGGTTATAGGCTAGGTTTTGATTTTATAAATTCGAAATGGCGGTAGAGACGAAAAAATTTTTACGCACCATATTGAGTGGCCTATCATTGGAAAGGTCTTTCAAAATGAAGACGATGTTTCATTGACTATTTTACAGTCAGAAGCTCCATTTAAATATTACACAACCTTCAAGTTGTGTAGGTAGGATCTCTAGCTTTACTGCAACTCTAACCTTCATAGACATCCTTAGGCGTCATCAAAACAGTGTTTATAGATTGGAACTAACAATTAAACACAACATAAAAGTCATCAGTTCAAGTAAACAAAAAAGTTAGTAAATAATATAACAAATAGTTTCACATTGATGAGAAATAATTAATTAGTTCACTTTTTACGCAGTCGGCTTTTTTGATTTTATAAATTTAATTTTTACTTATTTTTATAACATATTTCGCTGCTACTTCATATTTTCTTGATTCATATTCAGCGACTATGCCGGACAGATTTTTTCTTCATGTGCACGGAGAACAGCAGGAATTCTTTCATAGTGGTCGTCGAAATAATGAAATACACTTGGCATCGCATTTTTTTTTTTTTTTTTTAACTGATAGGATTTATTGTTTAACGTATAAGTCGAACCCACTTTTATTATTTTTAAATAATTCATATCAAAATTAAATATAATGTATTCTTGTATTAAAAATGCTCATATTCAGTTGTATCTTAATATTATTCAAACATTCCTTAAAGATTAAAATTACTTATTCAAAGAGAATTAATTTTTTTAATAAAAATAATGATTTATAAAGGTATTTCATCATATTTTCACAAGAAATATTTTATTAACGATCAAATTTTTTGTTGAAAAAAAAAACTCCTTTATTTTTAGAAAGAAAAATGAAATTTAAAATGGTGTCTTTTCATTCTTTAAAAATAAAACTATCTTTCTCAAAAATTGAGTTCATTTTATTCCAATGAATAATTTCCCACCCATAACGTATTTTTATTATTAAAATTGGACAATGTAAATCGATGAAGTGGAAGAGGAGAAACGCTTGACGGTAAAATAATTTGATTTTTATATTTTCTGGTCTTCGTAAAAGCTATATTTATATAAATCTTTCTTCTTTGAAAAGTTACAAGGATGTTAAAATTAGCTTTTTTACACTTTTGAGAAATTTACGATTCGTTTAAATCTTTTATCGATATTACTAAAATGAATTTTTACGAGAGATATTTTTTATAAATAAAGTAAACCTTAGAATAAGGTGTCGTACTTGATACAATCAAAAGTATATCAAAATAAATATAAAATATTTTTGAAAAAAATTATTGTATTAAAAATATATCTTAAATAAATTTATTTTAATTAAAGATATCCATCTGTTTTGATACATAAATATAATTCTGTTTAAAGTCCACAAAGGGATTATTTTTTTTTCGCGTTTAGCGAAATCAAATAAGCCTTAAAAAGCGATCAGTTACTAGTGAATGAAAAAAACTCTAATGAAACTCTTCAGTTTAATTCACCAGCGAAACTAATTTATCAACGTAGACTTGTTTCGCTCATTTAGTAATTACCAAACTAGAAAAAACGTTAGCTTATGCTTGGATGAATGTTTTTTATATATATTCAGGACATTAGAAAGGAATAGCACTGTAACTCCTAGATGATAAAATGGATTAGTTGGTCTGAAGATTTTTTGTTCATATTCTTACGATAAATCATTTTACTAATTGTTCATTTCCTGTATGTAATCTAAATTGATAGAATACAATTCACAGGTTTTTATTTGACGGATTTCAACGGAATGCCGATGGGTTTTGAACAAAATTTTAAAAACTGTAAATCTAAACTTATTAAACAATTCTCATTTTATTTATGTTAAAAATATTAATAAACAAAATATTATAAAAAGAAGCCTATTAAAATATAACCAATACGTTTAAACACCGGAACTTTAAAGAAAAATTTACTAAATATAGCGTTTTAATAATTATTATTAAATATATTACTTACTCTTTCCCAGTGCAAGGAAAGTATTTAAAATTGCCATTTTTTGGGTGTGCATATGTATCAAAACTTCTTCTTCAGTTGAGGATAATGTTTTCAGCAACATAACAGTTAAATACTATATCGGGTCAGGTTTAAATGTTTTTTTAGGTGCGTTCGTAATTATATAAATACGTAGCACCTATAGTCGTCGTTCAGTCCGTCCGTCTGTCCGTCCGTCTGTCCGTCTGTCCGTCCGTCTGTCCGCATGTAACAGAGCAAAAACTACCCTACCGAATGGTCTGAAATTTCAAATATGTGATTGTTGCAAAATTTTGTCGAGCCATTCAAATTTTATGAAAATCGTATGTATAGTTTAATTACAGGGACAGTCAAAAGTTTTTCTTTACATTACGGCCAATGGGAAACATTATTGCAAGTGCATTTTAATGATATTACAGCCTTCCGAATGATCTGAAATTTTAAAGATATAACTGTTGCAAAATTTTGTCGAGACCTTTCAAATTTTAGGAAAATCGGATGTATAGTTTAATTACAGGGACAGTCAAAAGTTTTTCCTTACATTACGGCCAATGGGAAAAATTATTGCAAGTGCATTTTAATGATATGAGAGCCTTCCGAATGATCTGAAATTTTAAAGATATAACTGTTGCAAAATTTTGTCGAGCCCTTTCAAATTTTAGGAAAATCGGATGTATAGTTTAATTACAGGGACAGTCAAAAGTTTTTCTTTACATTACGGCCAATGGGAAAAATTATTGCAAGTGCATTTTAATGATATGAGAGCCTCCCGAATGATCTGAAATTTTAAAGATATAACTGTTGCAAAATTTTGTCGAGCCCTTTCAAATTTTAGAAAAATCGGATGTATAGTTTAATTACAGGGACAGTCAAAAGTTTTTCTTTACATTACGGCCAATGGGAAAAATTATTGCAAGTGCATTTTAATGATATGAGAGCCTTCCGAATGATCTGAAATTTTAAAGATATAACTGTTGCAAAATTTTGTCAAGCCCTTTCAAATTTTAGAAAAATCGGATGTATAGTTTAATTACAGGGACAGTCAAACGTTTTTCTTTACATTACGGCCAATGGGAAAAATTATTGCAAGTGCATTTTAATGATATGAGAGCCTTCCGAATGATCTGAAATTTTAAAGATATAACTGTTGCAAAATTTTGTTGAGCCCTTTCAAATTTAAGGAAAATCGGATGTATAGTTTAATTACAGGGACAGTCAAAAGTTTTTCTTTACATTACGGCCAATGGGAAAAATTATTGCAAGTACATTTTAATGATATGAGAGCCTTCCGAATGATCTGAAATTTTAAAGATATAACTGTTGCAAAATTTTGTCGAGCCCTTTCAAATTTTAGAAAAATCGGATGTATAGTTTAATTACAGGGACAGTCAAAAGTTTTTCTTTACATTACGGCCAATGGGAAAAATTATTGCAAGTGCATTTTAATGATATTATAGCCTTCCGAATGGTCTGAAATTTTAAAGATATAATTGTTGCAAAATTTTGTTGAGATATTTCAAATTTTAGGAAAATCGGATGTATAGTTTAATTACAGGGACAGTCAAAAGTGTTCCGTTACATTACGGGGAATGGGAAAAAAATATTGGAAGTGCATTTTGATGATGTATCAGACTATGCGCTTTATGAAGTGCAAAAAATTATACATTCAGTACAATATGGGGTGCAAAAAATAATTATAAACTAGTTATAGTACGAACGCACCACATTTGCCACGTTTGACGAGCAATTTCCAACTTGTTTTCTTTAAGCGGATCGGTTTAGAATGCTTAGGATAAGATGACGAGTATACCGGAAAACACATTCGACAATATTCCACATGAAAATAAAATCTGATTTCTGTGAAAATGAGTAAATGCTGGAATACGATATGATTTTTGTATAAAATAATGAAGTATTTTACTAGAAGAATAACTGTGAACTACTTATTTGAAATTGAGGTTTGAGTCTTCTTACATTCTTCAAAGTAAAGGGAAAAAAAATTCTGATACCTACCAGACAGGGCGCTACTTTCAGAAGGACCAACGGATAATGATTTAATGCAGGGTTAAAATTTATAGGAAAAGGGCGGCTACATAATACTTGCCTCAGGTGGCGAAATATGCTTGAATAATATGGATAACGGGGAACTTTTCTCAAAGAAAGAAAATTTGTACTCGAAATTATTCGAGCATACGTGTATAATCGCAAACTAACAATGCAACTTTAGGCTAATATTTTAACTATAAGTTAATACTTTGCGATTGATATAAATTCATATAAAAGCAGCCAATGAAATTATTTAATGGTGGGAAAAAAAAACAAAAAAAAAACATTAAGCCATTCTTTGGAAACGTTGACTAGTTCAGCCTACGTGCACGCGAGCAAACACGCACACTCAAACAAAC
Source organism: Maratus speciosus (assembly GCA_963932465.1). NCBI lineage: Eukaryota > Metazoa > Arthropoda > Arachnida > Araneae > Salticidae > Maratus > Maratus speciosus. The sequence goes on from OZ010787.1 coordinate 328,182,404, forward strand.
AAGATATTAAGTGAAGCATATATTTAATCAACATAATGGGAATAAAAAACCATACGTATTTTTTTTTTATATATAATTTTTAATACTTGAGTTAAAAGTGTTAACAGTTAATTTTTTAGTTCTTGCTCATGGATGTTTTTATTTTAATGAATAAATTTTAGGAAGAGTAGTAGAACTTTTTAAAAATTGGTTTAATGCAGCTAATATATTGTATTTTCAAATAAAAAATATTTTTAAAGATTTAACTTGAAATTTACTCGATTTCATTTCGTAATTCGAGTAGGTTTTGGATGGAGTGCTCTGGGTTCCGGTTGGATAAAAATAGATTTAGCTCAAGATATCATCAACTTTCCTTAATTTTCTAAGTAATGACTTTCGGCATCCGATTTTCATTTTCTCAGTTTTTTCCCTCCAGTGTTTAAAGTAAGTAATGGTTTGGCTGAAAAATACGTATTAGAATAAGAAAAAGTGAAACCATTCAAAAAACTCTCCTTTCAATACAAATTTATGTTAGTTTTTAACTATTTTCATTTAACTTTCATGGGCTTTTATTTCCTTGCCTTGGAATGACAATGTTATAATTATTGTTTTTATAATTCCTTTAAGAAAAATCAGATGAAAGTTTTATTTCTCTACAAGAAACAATGCAGTTAAAAATTTGTCAAATTTGCTAACTCTCAAAATACTTGCCTGTGTGAGTTGCATGTGATCTCAAATTATAGGCATAACTATAAAGACACACTTACTAGATTATGCCATCTCGTTTTAACCTGTTTTGTCAGTTAAAATCTTGTCATCCCAAGACAATGATTTGCAACTGAAAATTTGAAACAGGAAGGACAAATGATTGGAGACATAAAGCCTTAAACAGTCTTTCTCAAAAATCATCAGAAATTAAGTTTTACCAATAAAATATATCCTTGAAGATGAAACGTCAATTATAGTGAAATTTCAATTCTCTAGACTAGTCAGTTTTAGACGTAATCCGGATACGTAGAAATTCAGATAATTGGAGCAATCATCCAAAAAAGGGTATGTTGGGATATAAAGTTTTCTCTAAAATCGCTTTTGTTAAATAAAAAGATAAATCTAATGTATTCAACTTACATTAGGCCTACCTTCTAGTAAGATCACTTTGACTACAAACATGTTGTTTAACCCTTTATCTACTGACGGTACTTATAAGTACTATCAAAATAACTTGTTATAAAATTAATTTAATACCTAGATTAGCAGTAATACAGTTTAGAATGAGTTATAGATGCATTACTTTATCACGTTCCAAAAGCATTACGGGTTACACAAAACGAAAATATTTTTTAAAGGATGATTTCTTTGGCCTTTGCATCTTTTCAGCTTTCTTGACGTTGGAGGGGGAGGGGAGGGATTTTTCAATTCAGAAATATTTCTATATTTCTATTGTAGGAACATTGTATTTGTAGATTTCCTAATTCTACAAAATACTAAGAAAAATATTTAAAATAAAAGATTATTTGAGTAGGGTTATAAATATTACACAAAATCCCTATAAATTCAAATTTAATGAATCCTTCTAAATCCTCCAATCCTTCTAAAATCCTTCTAAAATTTATTAAATGATTATGTAAATCTTCTAAAATAGTTTCAAAATTCACGAAAAATGCTTTAGAAGATGAAATTTTCATGAAGTCATAATTCAATACATAAAGGGTTAATGTACCCACATACTATGGGTAATGTAAAACATGCTCAACAGAGTTATTTGTTTTGTAGTAAACCTGAAATACCGATTTAGAATTATCCAAATTCAGATATTGAAAATATCAATTAAATAAGAAGTTGTATAAGAAGTCGTTTATTTAAATAGGAATTTCAGGGAAATTATATTTTTCGGAACGAATATATAAATTCGCATTTCAATAAGGGTTATTTTTCTTTTCCTTACATACAATTTTTTATTACATGATATCGATCCAGATATTTTACTATCCTGATTACTAGAGTTCATATAATTAGAATTTTCTTTTCTTTTAACCCTTAAATGCCTGATTTTTCAAAAATCATTGTAATAATGTTTTTCGGCTTTCATTTTTTAAATAAATCGTGGGAAAAATATTTAAAAAAATCACATTTTGTTTAAAGTATAGTTTACGGCTAAAAAACAGTTTGTTACTAATCGACAATACTGGTGTTTAATTGAAAAAATAATTTTCCTTCATAAAATTCTATAATATTAAACACACAAGAATTTTAGGAACTATAATAAGAAATAAATTTTACTTGCTCACTGCAGGTCAAAATAGGGTATTTCGCAAGCTTCCAAACAAAACAAAAAGAACAAGTAGCAACAATTGAAAAAATAAATCTATCTTTATTCTTAAACAGCACAAGTGTTGCCATCTACATGTTGAAAATCTTTTTTATAATCTTTTCAGAATGTATTTTATTGGCAACATTAGGCATTATAGCTTCAATATTATTCTAATAGTATTTTAAGGCCTAAATGGGGTATGTTGCCGAAAAGCAACACCAGGCATTTAAGGGTTAAGACAAAAGGAACTTTAAATCAAAATTTTCGCGATAACTGTAAGCAATGAATGTATTCCCTGTAAAATAATTCAGCAAGCTAAACTTTTAATTATTAACAGTTACTCATTATATTTACGAGATTGATATCTACTCACCAGGATGTTATTTAAATCAAAATTACTGTAAAGTAGGAATGTTTAATTTAATACATTTCATAGACTGACAGTTGAGTTTATGGGATTTTTTTAAAGAATATTTTTCGAAGGCGAAATGGATTACTTCATGACTTCATCAATAACAAAAGTCTGAAGTGACGCCACTCATCTTTCCAAACATTTTATAGAATGGCGTGGATTCAGGTAAATTTCTAACTCAATGGAATCAGCTAGAATCGAACATTGGACTTTCTGTGTCGAAACTTGAGACACTACCTCTTTGTCACTAATGCTGGACTATGTTGCCACAATACTTATTACTTGTACTCCGTCATATTTGTTTCGTCATTTTGCCTATAGAATTGATCACGAAATGGTTTGAAAATGGTTTAATTTATTAATTCGTCGGCCGACTTCCACGAATATCTGTACAGTTCTTGCGACAATGGTCCATAACATTTTCGACGAACGGGAACTCAATCGGTAGCGTCGCATAGAAACTATCCTGTTCACCCACTCTTTCTCACACACATACATCATGATTGCAATACTTTCTTCACACTCTATGTTCCGAAAGTAACAAAGGTCAGAGTTTAAGTAAAGAAAGAAAAAGTTCAGAAGCTTAATCACTTATTTACTATACAATTAACTTAATCATGCTCAACATACGGTAATTTCCGTTCACTTAAATTGAAGTTAGAAATGCCCAGCACAGCGAGCTACTAAGCTGTAATTAAATAGAACGTTAATTTTGTAATAAAGTCAATTAAAAAAGTCGTTAATTTATCTAAACTACATTAAAATTATTATCTACGAAGGCTTTGACAAATTTCTATTTTCAAATATTTTGGTGAAGCTTTCTTATAGTGGATAGAGGTCTTTTCTTTTATGTATCGGTATAATTGTGCCTAAATGCAATATAATTTTGCATAAGTTTGTCACATTTCAAATATTATCACATTTTATTAAATATAAATGACAAATATAACCAAAAAGTGTTGATTAATATATTTTTAAGTCAAAACTGATTTGTTTTAAAGAAATTAAATTATTATCTGTAAACTACTCAAAAATATATCAATGTCACATTTCGATCATTTTTGTCATATTTATAGTAGTTAAAGCCTAAATGAGATGTCCAAAGTACTAAATTGGAACAATGTATTTTATGCATGTCATTTCATCTTAATTTTATTTGTTTATTTGTTATCAGTTTTTTAAATACTTAGTACTGCATTTTAATGAAATAATGAATCATTTAACATTTATACTTTTACCAGTTTTAACTTTGACAGTTAATAAAGAAGGAGTAATAAATGACTGTCAAATACAATATATATATTTACCGAAACAGTGTTTATTACTGAAAGTTCACCGCAACTGTGTCATAAACTAATTTTTTTTATATTTAGGAATTCCTGATACGCTGTAGTTGCTAACAGTAGTTAAGTAGAATTTAACAATTTTGATAATGCCATAGCTGCCAACCCAAATCACGCTTGCTTTTCAAAAAATGAATCAAACTCAACTCAAAATTCAAAAAAGTGAGTCAAACTGGCCTATTTTAACGCATTGAGTTCACTCTTGCACAACACTGATTTTAAGGCACTTCATCAAGGACACAACCTACACAATAAAAACAGAAACATTCAAGAAGAATTCCACTGTGAGTGATATATATGTATCACCAATAAATATTCATACCACTCCGTGCCACTAGCTACGCGGTGTCGGCTAATGAGAAGCGTTATAGGTGTGGGAACGGAGAAAAATAAAGCACTGGCCTTTTCTACTCTCCAAGTAAATTTATTTTCACCAGGGAAAAAATGTAAATATAGACTTTTCAGACATATTCTTACATGTGGACCTACGGTTGTATTAATAGGCTTTTTATAGTTTTCAAGGATTTCATGTTGTCCAAGAAGCTATTTCTGGGCCTATTGGTACCTTTCCCACCTTATGTTTTGTCCATCTTTGGTTTGTCAATGAAGTAATGATTAACTAATTACGATTATACTAACTAATTACGATAGTCATTGTGCCGCCTCAGGGGTTATATTTAAACCCTGGTGCCCCTCCAACTCTGGAATGCCTAATGTTCCAACCAGAGCCTCCATATTCATAGATTTATTTTTTGACCGTGCATTGTTCATTCAAATTTAACGTTAGATTCTTTATACTTTCGATGGTGATTTAACAGAGGTTGCGATTCACTGCATATCCTTAAGCACCCGCGATGACTTGACCACTCTGTGCTTAATTACTGCTCCAAAAACCCAGTGCAACTGTGTATGGACATTGAAATATATTAAATAAGACTTATCATACTAAATTTATTTAGCTCTCTATAATAAATGAGTTTAACACTAGTATTAATCATTCATATCAAAAATAAATTAATTTATAAATGCTACTTGATATAACGAAAAACAATTGAAGCATCATAGTTTTCTTAAAAGATTCATCTGTTTTACAATATACAATTAGTACGTCCATGATCTTTTTCATATTAAACAGGGCGGTAGGATGGGTAGTCTTTAGAGTATGGAAGATGGGAGGTGTTGTTTGGACGTAATTAACTCATTGCATAATATTTTACTTATTGCAAACATTTAAGAAATGAAATTAAAAAAAATCGCAAGCTAGGATGATACATGCTAGAACACGAAGGTTGGGTGGTGATGTATGTAAATTTTGTGCGCAGTGATTAATTTATTTATAAAAATATTGAGGGTTGTTATACAAAATTATGCTTAATTAATAAGTTCTGTTAACACCATAGTTGATTTTGAGAACTTCATTTCAAACCAAAATCAATAGTTTCTACTCATTATTTTATCGTTGTATTACCTCCGTTTTTTAATTATTAAATAACGTCTGTGTTTTGTGTGGGACATTGTTTAAGTATTCTTCATTTCAATTCATTCATCATCCTCTTAGATATATATATAGCAATTGAGTATATGTGATGATATAGAATAGGCCAGGAGTGGCTTATTGTTTAAGATTTGATTTAATCCAAATGGATAGAGAGTTTTGTAGTGTTTAATGTATGTAGACTTGGGGAAAAAAGATCATGGTATTTTCTTTAGATGTTAAATATTGCAATTTTAATATTATTTAATTTATGCAACTTGAAGTGTTTGTACTCAACATTACAGTTACATAGTTTTCGACAGCTTTTCTAGTTTTTGCCGCTGAACGATGGAAATTAATACGGTTATGAAAAAGTAGATCAGTCAGACCTATATAGGGTGATCAATTTAAAAGATTACCCGTTTGTTTTTTGTATTAGCCACACCTATAATGTATGTAGCAAGACTTTCAACATTATTACTTATTTAATATGTCTATATTTAATGTGCGTGTATAGTTTTTTCACTTTCTAAATGCGAAAACTCGTTTTTTAAATATAAATTCGTGTGAACATCATTAGTAATTTTTAATCCGATTCTGCGCAAATGATTTGAGACAATCGTCTGCTTCTTTCAACTTTCTTTGATGACCGTTTAACTTAAAAAAGGCCTCTCAAGGCCATCAAGGTCATCAGACCTCACCCCGTTAGATTTTTTTATGTGGGGTTATTTCAAAGATAGGGTTTTCCAAAGAAGTCCTGCAAACACCAATGAATTAAAACAAATCATAACTGAAGAAATATCATCAATAACACCAACAATGTCGCGAAGTGTGTCAAAAAACTTGTTTCGGCATGTTTGCATTCAAAATAGTGCCGAACATTTTCATCATTTGCTGTAAGGAATGATAACGAAAAAAAATTGAAATAAATTATGTTTTTCAAAAATAAAATTATTACAGAATTAAGTAATATTGTGCGTCTCCATTTCTGTTTTACCTCACAAATGAAGTTGTAACAGTCCAACAGTGTTGGAAATTGTCTCCCACACTTAAATAAGGTTGAAACAATTATACTTCAGTGTTAGAATTATAGTTGCCACTTCCGTCAGATTTAAGGGTAATAAGAAAAACCAACGGGTACTCTTTAAATTGATTACGTGTATTTCATATTGTAAATATTGCATTTAATAGTGTATATTACATTGTAAGCTTTGCAAAAATTAATGTGAGAATAATTATTAACAATTTATGATTGCTCTGCATGACGGCAAGCAACAATGTAAAGAGGTGCATTTGTTAAATTGAAGATGTGTATGAGGGAGAAGAAAATAGGTAGTGGGATGTCGATCCGTGGCTAACCCTATGATTAATCATGTAACCGGGAATTGCACTGAGCTTTAATAAAACTTACACTGTCGGTCACTAATAATTTACGAACTGCCATGATGAAAAATTATACATAAAATAAAACAAGCAGGGGGTGAACTCAATAATTAGTAACAAGTAATAGAGTAAGATGAAAGCTAGATTATAAATAATTGAGATAAAGATAACGACAGAAGTTGAGAAATAGATTATATAAATAAATATATATATATATATATATACGTATATTTTTAATATACATACATACATATATATATATATATATATATATATATATATATATTAACATGTATATAAAATTATATGGTAAAGTGCCCATATTTCGTCCCCCTTAACTTCTCCGCTTCTGCGAAAGTAGCGCCACTTATGACGCAAGGCACAGGGGACGGGAGGTAAAATGGGTCAGTATTGAAAGTTTCGTTCACCAAGACACACACATAAATTAAAGACGGCGAATTTCCTAATTTTAGAAGACCTGCGTTCTTATTATGTCGTTTGTAGAACGTTATTTACTGTACTGTAAGTGTTTATTTCTTACTCATTGTATATATTTTACGTTGGTAAGATGCTGGCAGTATCATACAGTGAGTTTTAGGACGCTCAGTTCATCTTACGGGAATTGAAGCTCTGTCATATTGGGAAGTAGCGTGGTCCCAATTTCATCCCCCTTGCAGTTCTTATTTTCGTCCCAGGGACGAAATTAGGAATGCTTTTTCATGCCATTTTTTTAAATTTTTTCCTCGTGTTTGGATGGCTAATGTTTCGTTATGTTATTGTTCCACTGGCAATTAGTACATTTCTTTGTGCCTTACTTTAATGTAAATTAAATTACTTACTCATTTAGAAATAAATTTTGATTTAGTTATAAGTTGATCCTCGGCGTATTGGATTTTTTGGGAAGACGAAATTGGGACCATTTTTTTTTCTTTTGCATTTTTTAGATACTTTTGAAAAAAGAATTTTTCGCATTGTTAATTTTTTTTGTATGATATTTGCCTATGTTTCTATGTGCGTGGGTAGTTAGTCTATGTAAAATACAAATTTGGTAGATATTCACTGAAAATTACAACTTCCAAGGGCCTAAAAGTGACTGGGGGACGATAATAGGGCACCTTACCCTATAAGATATTTCACATTTTTAATTGCATGATTTTTTTCCCTTGCTAACTAAGCGTTTAGCTAACAGAGTGAAAAAGTCTCCAAGCCGGGACTCGAATCCGGATCATTGGTCTAGCGCACCAACGTTCTACCAACTGAACCACTTGGATGATACCCCTCCTGGCATCCCTCACTCTTATATGTTGGCAAGGCTGCATTCGCAGCACAAGATAGAATATCATCATGAGCCACAAATCTGTTACAAACATGAAATGTAAATTAAACCCAGCATCGATGAAATGATATACATATAATTTTTGTAGTTATGAAATGTAACATTTCGGGCGTAATTCATAACTAAAAAAAATATATATGTATATCATTTCCCCGATGTTGGGTTTAATTTGCACGATGCATTAATGTGCATCAGTGAAAGTCGATCAATTGAATATTACCATATTAGTCCATTGTTGGTCAATATTGGATATGTAATCTTGTAATTTCTGAAACGTTCGATAGTTGTTTACTTTTTTATTTTATCTACACTTTTTTAAAAAGTAGAGAAAGAGAACAAATTTAACAATTTTTTAAATTGTGTAAAACTATGTGTGTGTGGGGGGAGGGGTCGTACTGGCCAATACTGCCCTACCTCGGCAAACAAGGATGTGTTTTGATGAACTATAATCTGAGAAACTAACTGCGGATTCTCTATTTCATCCAGCACAGGGGCGAATTTCATGTTTATTTACAATCAAAGCCCTTGAAAGTGAACTTGAAATGCTCACGTATAGCGTCACGTAATGCATTTGACAAATATGTGGTAAGACAGTTATCACTTATGCTTATTAATTTTTCTTTACCTGAACTAATCTGCAGTAAGTTCATTATTTTTGTATCGATTTTATCTTCTTCCAAGAACTGAATGCACACACATATTTTTATCGTAGTTCTTGAGTAAATAAGAAAAGTACTTTTCTGTAATTTTCATTTAAGTTTTTATTATTTAAGCTTTATGATATGCAACATATTTATGTTTTTTTAGTTATTATTGAATTATCGTGAAGTCTTTAAACGTATTTATAAGTACTAATAAGTACAGAAAACCTTTTGGTTTTATATATTTAAATTTTACGTGTATTTATTCTAATTCATTGATACGCCACAGTTATAAAATAGTCATGTTATTGCTCATTTTCTTAAAAATGTTGTCAAATTTTTTAATTCTTTAATAATAATTGTTTTTTAATAATATTTGAATTGTAATTTATTCAGAGTTACTAATTTGTTTATTTTTTATTATTATTTAAAGCGTGCTTTTTATTTTCTCATATTCGAGTATTTTATTGTTGTATCAAATTTTACTTAATAATACTATTTAACAGCTGATGATTTCGTTATTTCGTATATGTAATCTTATTTTATTAAATCTATTTGGATAAGTTGATTGAATATTTTAAAGTATTATTATTATTATTATTATAAAACTTCTTTAATATTTTTCATTTTCATGAAATTTAAAAAATTGAATTTTAATTAAATCAAATTGCTTAAATATGTTTAATGTGCATTTTAATGTGCGTATTAAAAATTGTGAGAGATTTTGTAAATGTAGATTTATATTAATTTAAAAAAGATTTAGAGAAAATTAAGAGGAAAATAAAGCAATATCTAAATAGTTCTACTTGATTTAAGTAAAAATATGGAGAATCAATTTACTAATTTAAAAATAATGCAAGATATAAATGATTTAAAAAAACAACTGTCCTTCTGTATATAATAGAATGAAAATATGTTTATTAAAGAATTCAGTAAAGTTTAAAAATAAACAAATATGTAACAGGTAGATGATATAAAAATATTATGAATGAAAAATAGAATAATTTAATTTTTTTAATTTTAACCTGGAATAATATAAAAACTAAATTTTCTTTTATTTATTTCTTAAAGGGAGATTAATTTTTCCACAGTTAAGTTATACTGTAATACCTACTGAACATTTCCATGGGTTTAAAAAAGCTTTAATAAATATTTATAATTTGAAATAGTCTTAGTAGCATCTTATGGACTTTCAAATTAAAAAAAATCCCTGCCGGCCCGGCCTACAGGCAGAGGTAGATTTCGAAGTTAAGTATACTAATTTCACCAACGGAAACTAAATCATTATTAGATATAAATCCCCTTTAACAGTTTTATCTGTCTGCTTTTGACGAGTTTTTATTTCCTTTTTATAAAATAGCTGGTTTAATCAGAATCATGTTAAGGCGATATTAAAAAAAAAAATTCCATGCTCAACAACTCGAAATTTTCTGGCACATTTTCAGATTCTTTTTTAATAAAAAAGAAAAAAATATGAAACATGCTGACGTGATTTTTGAAAAGATTTATACCTGTGTTTTTATTTTTCTTTCAATTAATTAAAACTTGATTAATAAACAATTATTTTCACAGTAGGGCAATATTTTTCGTTTTTAACACAATCGCTTCGGGAAATTCTATTCAAAATGCCCACTTTGACATCATTTTTTGAAATATATTCTGCCTCTATCAAAAAATCGATCATTAATGTACATTATATAGTTTCTGAATAAGTGAATCTAGCAATTGGATGCGTTTGAGAGCAAAAATGTATTTAAAAATGAGTAAGAAAATAAGCAGTTTGGATTTGAATGCACCCTTAATACCATGATTTTTTTCTTCAACCACTATGTATTTTTAATTTGTTTTTGCTGTAAGAATTGGCCCTACCAACAACTTGTCTACATAAATGTTGAAGACAATATTAAGAAGATATATGATAAATTCATGGAGATTTAATATCTTGTGAATTGACGGAGTTATGAAAATTTTTCTTCTTCAACCCCCCGTTTTTGTTTTCGTTTATAATTTTTTTTTTTCGGTACGAATTGGTCCTATCAAAAACTTGTGAATATAAAAGTTGAGTTGTAGATAATATTAAGGAGATGTATAATAAAATTAATTGGATTTGATATCTTGAGAATTGACGAAGTAAGGAATTTTTTCTCCCAGAATCCCTATTTTTTGCGCCCCTTGAGCCTATTTTTAATTTTATCAAAAATCTGTGATGCATGAATTTTTAGCGCTATGTTTAGAAGTAATAAAAATTTTAAACTGGTTTGATATGTACAAAAATTAAGAAGTTATGGGGATTTTTCAGTTTTCACAAAATCCCTCCCTATTTCCATCCCCTTTGTCCGCTTTTGCCCATTAACGAACTTGACCGAGATTTTATGTCCCTTGATTTTATGTATCAGTTTGGAAGGATTTGTGCAGAATTGCGGAATTTATCATGTCCAGAAGAAAGTGATATATGTATACATACATATATATATATATATATATATATATATATATATATATATATATATATAAAGTTTTTTACTGAGGGTATGGTGTCCTAGAGGTCATGATCGGTGAAGATCTGCAAAAAATTTTCAGAAATCCCAACATAGGAACGATCCCAATAGGTAGTATTTCATACGAAATCTACCTAAAAAAAATATGAAACTTTCTGACGTGATTTTTGAAGAGATTTATAAGCGATCTGTGTTTTTATGTTTCGTTCAATTAAATAAAACTAGATATATAAACAATTATTTTTTTCAGAAGGACAATATTATTCGTTTCTAACACAATTGCTTCGGGAAATTCCGTTCAAAATGCCCACTTTGACATCATTTTTTCAAATATATCCTGCCCCTATCAAAAAATCGATCATTGCGGTACATTATATAGTTTCTGAATAAGCGAATCTACCAATTAAATGCGTTTGAGAGCAAAAATGAATTTAAAAATGAGTCGGAAAATAAGCAGTTTGGATTTGAGTGCATCCCTAATGCAATGATTTTTCCAACACAATCCGCTTCGGGAAATTCGGTTCAAAATGCCCACTTTAACAGCATTTTTTTAAATATATTCTGCCTCTATCAAAAAATCGACCATTACGGTATATTATATAGTTTCTGAGTAAGAAAACGTACTAATTGGAAGCCTTTGAGAACAAAAATGAATTGTAAAATGAGTCAGAAAATAAGCAGTTTGGATTTGAATACACCCTTACTTAGATGATTTTTTTCTTCAACCGCTATGTATTTTTAATTTGTTTTTGCTGTAAGAATTGGTCCTATCCAAAACTTGTCTGTATAGATGTTGTAGACAATATTGAGAACATATATGATAAATTCATGGGGATTTTATATCTTTTGAATTGACGAAGTTATGGATTTTTTACTTCTTCAAACCCCCTTTTTGTTTTCGTTTTTTTTTTTTTTTTTGCGGTACGAATTGGTCCTATCAAAAACTTGTGAATATAAAAGTTGTAGATAATATTAAGGAGATTTATAATAAAATTAATTGGAATTGATATCTTGAGAATTGACGAAGTTGTGAATTTTTTTCTCCCAAAAACCGTATTTTTTGCGCTCCTTGAGCCCATTTTTACCTTTATTAAAAATCTGTGATACATAAAATTTTGGCCCTATTTTTAGAAGTAATAAAAACTTTAAACGGATTTGATATGTACAAAAATTAAGAAGTTATGGGGGGTTTTCGGTTTTCACAAACCCCTCCCTATTTCCATCCCCTTGGTCCGATTTTGCCCATTAACGAACTTGACCGAGATTTTATGCCTATTGATTTTATGTATCAGTTTGGAAGAGATTGGTGCAGAATTACGAAAGTTATCGTGTCCAGAAGAAAGTGATATATATATATATATATATATAGAGAGAGAGAGATATATAGATATATAGATAGATATATATATAGATATAGATATATATAGATATATATATATATATATATATATATATATATATATATAGATAGATAGATAGATAGATAGATAGATAAAGTTTTTTACTGAGGGTGGTTTTGGGTTCTAGGGGTCATGATCGGTGAAGATCTGCAAAAATATTTCGAAATTCCAACATAGGAACGATCCCAATAGGTAGTATTTCATACGAAATCTACCTAAAAATATATATCATAAAATATATCGATTTTTTTATTTTTAGCATAGTAATGATATTTATGACCATAGTTTCCCACTGAAGAAAAATAAATCCATTGCGATCATTTTTAAGCGAGATACGCAATTTTGTGCACCCGCTGGCAACAGTTTTTCTAGCCGCGCCTATTTTAAACAACATTTGCATAGCTGCCAATTTTTACGCTTTCTTCTCACAACTCAAATTTAATAGTAAATTTTGCCTCATTTAATCACCGAAATCTAAAATTAAGTAAAGAAAAATTTCTATTAAATGTTTGCGGTAAAAAAGCGTAAACGCTGACATCTAAGACTTCGAAAGGACTGCGCTGATTCATCCCCCCCCCCCTTCCACTGCGAAGGGTTATTTTTGTAGACTCAGTGGATTTTGTTATTCTGTTTCTGAGTATATTTTTATACAAATTGTCATGAAAATTGTACTTCAGTAATGCAACTGAATATTACATTTTAAAGGTAACTGTTTCTACTATTCCAGCGACAAAGCATTTATGTACCAAATATCATGTAATATTTGCGGAATTTACCTCTTAAAAAACAACTATCGGACATTGTGAAAAATTTATTATATCATTAGAAATAACATCAGATACTGAATAATTATAAAAATTTTTAATTTTCTTAATTTCTTCTTTCTAAAACATATCTTCCAATTTTCAGGTTATTTCATTAAATTCCATTTTATTATAATTTATAAAATAGATATAATTTTAGATTACTAGAAACTAAATATGTAAGTTTGCATGTATCATAAACATACATTTGAGTAATATTGGTGAATACATGTTACATGCCAAAATCTTCCTATTTCAAGTATTATAGAATGATTTATTAGTGGACCTATAAACTGGCTGTATTTTTCATAAATGCATAAAAATCTAGGAAATGAGACATAAATAATATTAAAACTTTTAATCGTAGTTAAAATGTTTAAAGAAAAAAAAAAGTATTAACACCTCATTTATTCATTAAAACCTATTTCTTACACATTGAAGATTTTGATCGTTTTTGCGATTTTAAAATGTTCCATGGGCATTTTTTCCAATTTTATTAAAATATCTCACAGATGCTTTTTATAAGTATAAGTTACTAAAATTTACGTAATTTAAAAGTAATTAAATTAAAAAAATAAACGAAATACAAATTTCGGTGTATTTTAAAATAAAATCTATAGAACTCAAACTAAGTTAATTTTAAAAAGCTTTATTTATGAAATAAAGAAAAGAAATTAGAAACTTTCAATTTTAAATATAAAATTATTCTTGTGGAAGAATTTTGAACGTACCGGTAAAAATGGAATACGCATGGAGCATTTTGAGGAATGCTTATTATTCGGGGCTTTAAAATTTAAATTTTTATTATCTCAAGAACCATTAAATATATTTCAACCAAAATTTGCATGCTGATATCTAATAACAATATAAACATTTTCTTTAATTAAAAAAATAGAAAACATCGGTAAATAAAAAAAAATCGATTTTTATTGCACACTCTATTCGTAACCTCTTCGTTACTGAGTATTAATGCAATATTATTGATTATTACTGAATTATTTTTTATCCCATTTGACTTCAGATCGAGATTTTTAATTTATTTGCCTTAGACTTCAAAACATATCATTCTGAAATCGAAATTGTAATTATGTTCGAGTATCATTAATAAAACGGGGCGAAACGGAGGTCCACATATGTGGACCCAGGGAACGAAGAGGTTAAGAGACAAGATACATTTAAACCGAATACAAAAAAGGACAAACAAACAATTATTCCAAGGCTTAATAAAAAAGGTAAATGAATAATTTTATTTTGCACCAGAGAAGTGGCTCCTTTAATGAAGACTTGAAACGCAACATTTGCTCAACTATTTTTGTAACTAAAAAAGCTTTTTAAAATGTTTTTTTCCTCTAAAAAAATGTTTTGCAAGCTTGCGCAGTTGATATTTACAAGTCTAAGTTCGAAATCTTTTTATTTTATTAATAATTAATCTTTAAATAAATAGCACTAAAATAAGTTTCAAAGTGCAATATTAACCAACGCAGATAATCGATATCACCCAATATTGAGAAAAATTGTAACCGTGCAATATTGGCCAATCCGGCTTTGACCGACATAAGGCCGATATTGCATAATCGCTGTTTATGATTTGGCTGATATTACTGTGCTAGTGGTGTAACTTTTATGGCCAGGATTCACCACTTATGAACAGTTCTACGAAAGTTAGAATTCTAATCATTTGATAAATAGACAAACCTGAGTTATAAAGAAATTTTCAATTACTGTATTAAACATGCTAAAATTACAAAACTTTTATTGCTTATAATTATTCACCGAATGGTGTTTTCTCGACCGTAATGATAGCGCTTGAAGAAAATTTCATTAAAAAAATTAGTAAATCACAAATACAAAATTTATGATATTTTATGAACAGTTCTAATGGAATTAATTATTTGAAAATTTCCGCCCTATTCCTTTCGGGCTACAGAATGCTATGAATACTTTTTAAGCATATTCAGAAAACTTATTAAAGAATTTTGAAAATAAGCAAGAAAGTAATGCCATCTGTTGGACTGCTATAATAAAAATCAATAGTAAGGATAAATGAAACATTGTTAGTGAATATAAGAAAAATCGGAAACATTTAAAAATGCATCCTTATTTATTAAGATATATTTATAATTTATATATTTTAAATTTATGAATAATCTTAAAAAGGCAAAAAAACATGTTCTTTATTTTTCAATGAACTTTGAATTTTGATAGAAAAATATTAGTAGGGAAATGTCAAATTCTTAATTCTTTTTTAGGTGGAAAGACAAAGAATGAATTTCACGGGTAGGGTTTTCTATTCAGCAATTATTCAGTTATACTTCAAGTATGATTGCTCACAATTCCCTTTGAAAATTTTTAAATAAATATGTAAGTAATAATTAAGTAATATAAAATTAGCAAATAAAGCCTTTGTTCAAGAATATTAAAAGGTAGAAAACCAAGTTTAAAAATTCACCAAATAGTACACAAAAAAGCAGCAAACAGCTGTTTCGAATCCACAAGCAAGATTCTTCTTCAGTGTGTCAGAAAGCAAGGCACAGTCTTGCTTTTCTAGCACGCTCTGCTTTGCTCTCTGTCTCACTGAAGAAGAATCTCGCTTGTGGATTCAAAACAGCTGTTTGCTGCTTTTTTGTGTACTTTTTGTGCATTTTTAAACGTTAGTTTACTACTTTTTAAGTACGTAATAATTAATTGTAGTATTAATGATAAGAAATTGTAATTAAGTAATAATAATTAATAGTATTAATAGTGATAAATAATAATAATTTTAAATAAAGATTGATATTCTGCAAAACGAAAAATTTAACAAAGAATAATGTATTGTAATTCCATACCATAAAGACTCGGTTTTATAATTATAAATTAAAGATTTTAGCTTTAGTTACATTCCGTATATAAAAAAAAAACAAAAAAAAAACATGAAACTGGAGCGATATGACTCGATCTTAGTAGTGAGACGATATTCTGTATCGCTTGCCTTTTGATTGTAACAAGTAGATGCACTATTTAAATAAATAAACAATTTATTGTACTAATTTATATTAAAATTTTTAAATGAACATAGCAGAGCATCTAAGCTATTAAGTCGACTCAGTACTGTCCATCATGTGAAGAAAAAATCAGTGAAAAAATCAGTTTTCCAATTTTTTGCTTAAAATTCATTTATGTTCTGACGTAGTTTCGTAAAGATCTGATAATTATAAATGCGCAAAAAGGCTTTTTACGATATCCATTTCTTTTTAAATGTTTCAGATATGCAATCTTTACATTGATTTTCACAGTTTATTTATTTGCAATGTATCAGAATATCAAATTGCTGAAACTTCAAAATATATTTCTCAACTGACTCTATTTTTTTAAGTTACGATCCTTATGGTGCACCCATAAACCACACTTTTGAGTGCAGTATTTGATCAAGTGTTGGAAAAAGCAGTAGTATCAAAATTTGGATTTTTCTGAAAATTTTATGGTCTGTTCAAGGACACCATAAGAAAATGTGAAGTGGATCTTAAAATGGGATTCACATAGTACAGCTGTCCCTCCAAAAGATCACAAAATAGTTTGATGTAGATGGATACATGCTTTGTGAGAAAATAGGAGCACTAAAGTCAATTCTATCGCCAAAGATTCAAAATACTATGCAAAAGATTAAACGCTTTGTTTGCACTAATAGATCTACAGCATGTTGAAATTTATTTAGATTTTCTTGTCATTTTAAGTGTCTGTGACATATAGACAAAGGTGGTTTTTTTTTTTTTTTTTTTTTTTTTAGAACAAAACTTAGCAAGATCACCAATAGCCCAGTGGTTAGGGAGTTGAATTCGGAAATAATTAGGGGAAAGCTGGAAATTGTTTTAACCCCTTCAGTTTAGGTCTAGAATGAATATGCTACGTTTTCCCCTCGTACTAGGTGAGCGTTAGAAATTATACATTGATTTATAGTCAAAAAACACGTTCTTTTAAATACCATAACACTCTCTCGAAATCACTAACTTTTTCAAAACCATTGTCAATACAAATGTTGTAGAGCTTAAAATTCTGAATAAAATGAGTACCTACACTTAATACTTTTGTTGAATATTAAGGTCACAATTCTACTTTAAAGTTTTAGCACCGTGGTCAGAGGGTTGAACTCGGAATGAATTAGGAGAAAACTGGAAATCATTTTAATCCCTTTAGATTAGGTCTAAAATGAATATTCTATGTTTTCCCCCTCGTACCAAGTGAGTGTTAGGAATTATGTACGTATTTACATTCGAAAAACATGTTTTTCCTTAATATTTTTAACAATATCTCAAAATAGTTAATTCTATCAAAAACATTGTCAACACAAATGTTGTAGAGCTTAACATTCTGAATAAAATGAGTACTCACATTGGTATTTTTGTTTAAAATTGAGGTCGCAATTCTAATTTCAAAATTTTGCCTTAATCGCAAATCAAGAGCTAGAAGTCCGAAGAGACCAAGTTACCTAAGAATATCTCAAAACAGCTACGTCTATCAAAAACATTGTCAGTGCAAATGTTGTAGAGCATAAAATTCTGAATAAAATAAGTACCCACATTAATATATTTTTTTCAAAATTAAGGTCGCAATTCCATTTCAAAATTTTGCCTTAATCACTAATCAAGAGCTTCAAGATAGGAGAGACCAGATTACCTTAACAATATCTCAAAACAACTAACTATATCAAAAAATTGCCAATACAGATGTTGTAGAGCTTAAAATTTTGAATAAAATGAATACTCACATTAATATTTTTATTTAAAATTAAGATCGCAATTTCAGATATTGTTAAAAATATTAAAGAAAAACGTGTTTTTCGAATGTAAATGTGTACATATTTCCCAACACTCACTTAGTACGAAGGGGAAAACATAAAATATTCATTTTAGACCTAATCTGAAGGGATTAAAACGATTTCCAGTTTTCCCCTAATCAATTCTGAGTTCAACCCTCTGACCACGGAGCTAAAATTTTAAAGTAGAATTGTGACCTTAATATTCAACAAAAGTATTAAGTATAGGAACTCATTGTATTCAGAATTTTAAGCTCTACAACATTTGTATTGACAATGTTTTTGAAAAAGTTAGTGATTTCGAGATAGGGTTATGGTATTTAAAAAAAAAAACGTGTTTTTTGACTATAAATCAATGTATAATTCCTAACGCTCACCTAGTACGAGGGGGAAAACGGAACATATTCATTCTAGACATAAACTGAAGGGATTAAAACAATTTCCAGCTTTCCCCTAATTATTTCCGAATTGGGCCTTTTTTTGCTCCCCTACCACTAGGCTACAATTCAATGAGATTGTTTGAAGATAGCAATTATGGCTGTCGAATCTCCAATTAGTAGGAGTTTCACACTAGAACGGACATGAGCGGTCATTTTTACCGGTACCTAATAAATATATTTCTATATGAACAAGAAATCTCTTCACAAAATAAGTTAAATATATATTACAGAGAAATAAGTTAATTAAAATTTAAATAAAAATTCTTTTGTAAAATAATTTTTATAAAACTTGATTAAAATTTACGCCTTTCTAGTGTTAAATTTCGACAAAATTCTAAAAGAATTTTCAGAGAAAAAGCAAGAAAACAAACTTTCTCATTATAAAAGGCAATAATAATGGCTCGTTTTTCATTTATATTTTTGGAATGTTAATTGATCTTTGCAAGTTCATTAAAGATAACTTATTTCCAATAGAGCACTTAAATTCCATTTTTTTCTACGAAAAAAAATTATTATTGTTAATGAATCATTCATAGTCACTAATGGCAAAAGTCAGAAAGTGGCATTAAAATTATATAAATTTCCAGAGGAAGATTGCTTGCATTTGAAGGCTTACATGTATGCACATTTACATAAAGATGTAGCTTACATCCATTTGGTCTATGAGCGTGCACGCAATTTTTAAGCACACATTTTCATTTCTTTTCATTCTACAGCAGATAAAGAATAGTGCATAATTGATTTTTTTAAATCATTATACGGACATTGGTGTTTGTTGGCTTGTGACTTCAGGGCGCAGAGAAGTGCTTAATTTTGAGTAGCACTATTTCCGAATGCTAATCTTCGCGTGGAACAGTGGATAAGAATAAAATTCAGTCCTGTACCTCTCTAATGGATATTTGAATTTTACCCAATTACGGGTATTTCTTTTAATTATAAGAAATTTTAATAACATTTCCCGTACTGTAAAAGGATGAAAACATATACATTTCTCTTTTACATTCTAAACGAAATGGAGATTATTTTGAAATATTTTGGCGTATTTTCTCAGGCGAGTTTTTCAAAGATTCTGCTAATTTTGCCAATCCGTAACATTCTATCGTAAAATCAAGAAAATCTATAAACACTAATGCGCGAGAATTGAATATATTTTTAGTTGTCAATTTGATTATGGGACGTGTAATCATTTCCTCAATTGTGCAAGTACTTTCAAACAGAATATAACTATTCTTCGGTATCTGATATTACAGTAAATGCTCGATTTTACGAACCTCTTTTTTACGAATTCTTCGTTTTCACGAACTGATGTACTGGTCCCGACCAGCATTCCATTGAAAGATGAAGATTTAATGTTATTCCCATTTACCGACACATTATATGAGTCCGCTCGAGTTCGTAAAATCGAACGTCCACTGTATTTCATTTGATAGATTTGTCCCTGAGAAATGCTTTCCAATTTGTGGACACAAATAAACCTAAAAATGTATGGCACATTCAATTCGTTATTGGCCCTTTAAAAGAAGGATGCTTAAGTTTTTACAAGATCATGAAACATATTTCATAGTTGCACAAATTATACCATTTACTGGTCGTTGTTCAGTTAAACAATATGTAAAGCACTGGAGTATAGATCTGTTGTCCTTAAGAATTTTGTTAAGCGTTAGTTCAACAAAACAAGCAAACTACCATAGCGTCTTACCATTTATCATTGTTTATAGGAAAGCAGACAGCCGCTGACACAGTTGGCGACGAACTTATTTTACCTTGGATAAAAATAATATCTAATACTTTGTTTGATGAAAAAAAAAATAAGAAAAAGTTAAATCCCCTTATCAAACACTACTGTAAGAAGTAGAATCGGCAAAATGTCTGATTGGGTCGAAAAAGTAATGATTTCAACTCTGAAGCAAAGTGATTATTTTCCCCTACAGATTGACGAAAGCACAGATGTTGCTGACCAGGCAAATTTATTAGCATTTGTTCGTTTTGAGTTCAACGATTCTGTGGAAGAAGAAATGTTTTGCAAGTCTTTGCCTACAAGAACTACGAGAGTGGAAATTTTTAAATGTGTTGACACTTTTTTTTTAAGAACATGAGATTGATTGGTCAAAATGTGTAGGTTTGACAATTGATGGTTCCCATGTATGTAAAGCAGGTATTCAGGTTTAGTTGCCAAAGTTTAGTCAGTGGCCTCTTCAGTGAAATGGAGTCATTGCCGCCTTCACCGAGATGTTCTAGCAGTAAAAGGTTTGGATGAGTGCATAAAGAAAACTCCGGACGATTCTGTGAAAATTGTTAAATTTATTAAAGTGCGATCCAAAAACTCAAGACTTTTTGGTGTGTTGTGTGATTAAATGGGCAGTGAACACAAACAACGTCTACGTCACTGTGAAGTTCGATGGCTGTCGAGAGGTAAAGTAACGGCCTAAAAACTTAAGATTGTTTGGTGTGTTGTGCAACGAAATGGACAATGAACACAAACAACTCCTCTTTTACTGTGAATTTAGATGGCTGTCGAGAGGTAAAGTAAGATCAAGATTATCTGAATTTCATGACGAACTAAGATGTTTTTATTGAAGCATGGTAGTGACGATAAATCCATAAGCTACTTTATTCAATGTGTTTATGATGAGAACTGGCTAAAACACTTTGCTTATTGTTTTGACACTTTCAGTGCACTTAATGTAATGAACTTGACACTGCAAGGAAAGAACGTCCACAAGTTTCATGTTCAGAACAAAGTCGATGCAACGATTAAAAAACTCGAACGATGACCCTGCAAAGTAGAAGAAAATAATTTTGATGTGTTATTGTGTTTCCTTTCTTGCACGACTTCCTGGAATCATACGAAATAAAATTCAACAAGGAAACAACAAAACCATGAAGGAGCACCTTGAAGCATTGGCATCTGGCCTAAGGTAATTTTTGATTTTTTTTTCAGTAATTTATAACTAAGTTGTAGGCCTCATTTATTTAAAAATATTTCATTTTCATTTCAAAGTTTTTTAAAAAGGGAAATACTTTCTATTCGTTTACTAATAAAATAAAATTGTTTTAGGAGTTACTTTCCTAAAATTGAGTAGGGTTACTTGTGGATTAGAAATCCTTTTGAAGAAGAACATTTGAAAAGCCCAAAACTCTCAACATCTGATATAGACTCGTCAATTTAGTTATCATGCGATTCGTCTTTAAGACAGTTTTCAAGGAAAAATCCTTAATTTCCTTCTTGAGGAATATACGAGCAAAGTACCCAGAAGTATCTAAATCAGCTTTGAGGTCCTTGATGCGGTTCAACACGACATACTTGTGTGAACGCGCTTTTTCTACTTTGCTGTGTTTGAAAAAAAAGTACAGAAACAAACTGCGTGTACAAAGTTACTTAAGGTTAGAATTAATCAGTTTTAACACTGATATACTCGTAGATGCCCTCCTCGGTAAACACCGGAGCCAGCAATTTCACTGATTGTGTTTTGATAATAATTAAGTGTTATTTTTCATCATCTTTGTTATATGTGTGTTGTTTTAATTATTATCCCACTTACACACATTAGTATTACCAATATTTTTGTTTTTGTTGATAGTGCATCCTTCGTACGAAAATTTGCCACTTTCGCAGGATAGGATATAGATGTCATACATTTTTCATACTGATATTAGATACACCCTTATATTAGTTGGTTCGCGATTTTTTTTTAAAGGTGGGTCGTTTACCAATAAAGGTTCGGAACCGCTGGAATAATTTGGTTTGAAACTGAAAAAAGCCAAGTTAATTCTTTAGAGAAATACAAAACTTGCATGCAGATGACGATGGCCACCATTTATTTTAAATTCAAGCTATAAAATAAAATAAAGATTATACAGAAACTACATGAAATGACGTAATTTCAGTACCTTCCTTTTTCTTTGTTTACTTTATTGTAATTTCAAAACCAACTGATTTTATATTCTAGGAGTACTATCATTACAATAATATTTAAATAAAACCTTGACGAAAACCTTTACATTCGCATACATGGCCTATCTAAACTGTCGGTTAAGTCTCTGTGGAACGCTCAGTTGATATTCACCATTAACCTGATAGGACTTCGGTTGTCGTCCAAACAGTTTAATAGTGAATACCATTTGAGCGTTTGACCTAGAGTTGCAAAGAGCAGGAAAAACCAGATTTAAACCTGGGAATAAACCGAGTTTTTTGGAATAAATCAAGTTTTTTGGGAATAAATCAGGTGTTTTGGGAATAAACTGGGTCTATTGGAAATAAACCCGGAAATAAACCTATTTTTTGCCACTCTAGTTTGATTGCACATAACCAACATCTTCCTATAGGTAATGACTTTGAGTTGAGTTTTGATGTCGTGGCAGATCAGTTGAAGAACACCAGACATTTTTGAAACTTTCGTAGTTTACTATTGATCTAACATTCTAACACACTGCAAGCATAACTGTGCCCCCAGTCTATCTTCGTCTATGATTTTAGAAGCATTATCTCATCACATCACTAATCTTAATTTCCAATTATATGCTGGAATATTTTATGTATGCGCGATTGCATTTAAACATTTAAAGTGCAGTGAACTCTGTATAAGGCGGAATCGATATCGCAATAATTATCCTTCGTAGACAGTATTCCGTCTTAGACAAATCTTGTCTGTGGATTCGCCGGGACGTGAAAATCTTTCCGAGTTATACCGATCTCCGTCTTACACTGGATCTGTCTTAGACAGAGTTCGTTGTATAATTATGGATGTTATCATATTTTTGAATTCTGCATTTCGGCCAGAGAAATGATAACAATTATGTAAATCATGTGCATTTTATGACAAACAGAAAAAAAATACCACGAAAAGAAAAAGTGGAAGCTTGAGTATTTGAAGCATAAAAACTAAAATGTTCTTATTGTAACAGTTCTTATTTATCTATAAGAAAATCGAAAATTATAAAAATCGTAAGGAAGTTTAACTTTTTTCACTGTCCCATAAATACTCATGTTTAGTAATTAAATTTTAATTTTTGCATTTGAATATCCTGAAGCAATGTTACAGATATTTTAAAAGTTTTATGACAGTTTCTCGCATATAGTTTTTTCTTAAATACGATTAATGATGCATGCTTAATTTATAGAGTTACTGTCATTTTTCCACTTTTGCATTTTGTTAGTAAAAAAAATTAAATCAAAACTCCTAAATTAGCAATGAAAGTTACTTCCCGGACTTTTATAGTAACATAATATTTTCGATGAATAGCAACAATCCATTTCTTTTCAATACTTCATCTTTCGGAAAGCCCAAAGTGGCTATTTTAGGACACGTTTCATAATTGTCCTTACAAAAGGTTACAACATATTTGTGCGTTATTTTAAAAACAAGTAATCTATATTAATTAAACAAAGTGTTTATGTTTCTATCTATCTGTTCTATCTATCTAGACTCATGCCATGTGTTGGATAAAGTCAGCGCTACGACATTGGGGAAGGGAGGATGGACACGAAAATCCTTCGAAGAATTTTTTTTAAAGTTCGATTAAGATTTTTTTTAAATTAACTTTGAATGGATTTTTTTACGGGATTTTTGCATATTTTTACCTTTTTTCGACATTCACATCTTTATTTCTAAATACGGTATCATTTCAGTATTTAAAGAACAGAATAGACAAATAATACATTTTCAGATAACGTTTATCTCAAAACTGTAATGATTAGTTAAAGAAAACTTTTATAGCTTCCGTATTCTTTGTTTTAAAAAAATTCAGCCAATTTTACTCAAACACACGAAGCTAAAATGAGTGGAACCCCATTATAGAAGATTCAATCTCAGTTTCCATTAGTACTGAATTTGAATAAGAATTTCGCCAAATCAGTCATCCAAGCTTCATTTAGAGCGGTTTATGTTTGACCACCAAATTTGGTGATATTTGGAATTGCCCGGCGTTTTAAAACAACATGGCAGACGTAGCTGGGTAGCATACTCGTTCGAGATAGTCCAAGAGCTGTTAAACATTTTAGGGAAGGCACCCTGAAGATTTGAGGCACCCTGAAAATTTGTGCAACACTTCTTTTGTAATGGCTGAATACAAAATCGAATGTCTGGCTGAAGGATCGTGGCCCAAAAACTGTGGCAGACACGTGTCAAGTGCCATTTTTGGCAAAATGGCACTTGACACGTATCTGGCACAGATTTTGGGCCGACTAAAGTGTCTGTCATTTTCAAAATATTTTTTTCTAAGTATAAATATTATTCTGTCTCAATCTCAGCGTGCCTCAAATACCTTTTTTGGGTAGTCAAAAAATGGCACTTGACACATGTCTGGCACAGGTTTTGGGCCACGATCCTTCAGTCAGACATTTGATTTTGTATTCAGGCATTACAAAAGAAGTGTTGCACAAATTTTCAGGGTGCCTCAAATACCTACTCAAAAATGTTCAACAGCTCTCCTACTAAGACCAAAGCAGGGTACAAAGTAAGCGTTCTATCTTAAATGAGAAAGGTAACCGCAAGATTAAAGGCGAGGTCACATCAATCAAGGTCACATGACACGTACGGGCGGGGTTGAGCTACAGGAATATACCTAACAGTTTTCTTCTTTATGGATAATCTATTAATTATACATCTTTGAATTAACTGCGCAAGTGTAAACGTCGTGTTTTCATTTGTTCGTAGTATTTGTTTTCTGACAGTATAGAATATTCTATTAACTTTTATTCGGTTGGTTGGTTGTTTTTATGACGGCAAATTATCAGCACGAGGGATATAGGCCCTAAGGGGGGAGTGCCCTCCATGGGGGTCTTTCTAAGGGAACCTAACCCGTATTTACGCTTGGAAAACCAAGGTTCGAAGAAAACCACGAAAACTCCGAACGATTAGGCCGACGGACGTGATTGGGATCGAACCCACTATCTCCTATCTACCAGCTTCGAGAGCAGAACCTCTCGGCCACTGGTGGGGCAACTTTTACTTGTGATTATTTAATTTATATATTACAGTTAATTATTTAAATAAAAAGAATTCTTTTTAGAACTAATATTATTTATTAATATAGCAAAATTTTGGAATTCGAATAATTTTAGTTTTCGAAACTGTAAGAAGATTCTTTTTCTGGTAGAATTCATCTCTGTCCTTTTCCAAAGAGTAAAACTAGTTATGTGTTTTGATTTTAATTTATAAAAAAGATAAAATATTATTTATAATATATTATCAAATGTTGCTGATTTAAATACACTCGATTTTAATTATGTTTCTTTAATGTAATGAAAAATGACGCATAAAATTGAGCAAGTAATCAATATGTAAAATTAGAATTTTGTAGTCCCATTTTTTACTCAATTCTTGATGTGCTAAAGTTATAAAAAATGATATACACGGTTGTATTCCCGAAGACAATGTTCATGAATGTTTAGAATATGTACAGAATTTAATTACAAATAAAATGTTCAATTTTAAGTCCTTTTTTCGTTTATTGAGCGCAGACGATAAGTTTCTAATATTCTCTTGATCCATTGCACTCATGTTATTTAACTTACAAATATTTCATTCATTTAATTTAAAACTCATCTCATTTTATATTCGGAATCACTTATGCATTAAATGTTGTACTATTAAACGAGCGCGTATTGTTCCTTTATTTGTTTAAATATTTTGCGATTCTAGACAATAGCTTCAATAATTTTCCTAAAATCGCCAGATTAGATTTTTTTAAAAACAGACAAAGCCATTTGGAGAATCCCCGTTAAAGAATCAATCACGAATTTCAAATTGTAACTCACTTACAGGAGATTAATCTTGTTTACCAGATTTATTGCAAAATATTTTTGTTACAGCTTGTTTGATAAATGTATGTGTATTTTAAAAATAATCGCAATGTCATTTTAGATTCAGGGCAAAAGGCAATAATGTTTTCGTTAGCATTAGTGTCGAAATCTGTGTCTAGTGTCGGCTTTTTCTCCCGAAATTAAAATGATATTGTGACTACTTTTTAAAAATGTTCATAATTTTATCAAAACAAACTGTAACAAAAATATTTTGCAATAAATCTGGTAAACAAATTTAATCTTCCATAAGTGAGTAAATATTCAGAAAATATGCACAAGAGATGCGCAGAGAGTAGATATTTTGTCATATATGACGTCACACTAAAACCCCGCGTACTTGTATTATCAACCTGTCCGCAAGATGGTGCAGCTGTGCCAATTTACGCGTGATTCCAACATTAACATTGTACGCTTAATATGTATGCAGTTTTGGTCGAGACCTTCGTAAGCGCTGTAGACATGCTCAGTCACATGGAAATCTGTTACTATATACGAGAGTGCTGTCGCATTACAAAAATAAGATTGTTTCAAAAGAGTACACTAGAGTTTAAAACTGCTATATCTCAGCCATTTTTTAAGATAACGACACGCAAAAAATACATTGCAATTCTCGTATTAATGTTAAGCACTTAAGAGAAAATGCTTTTCCAATTTCTAAATTTTTTTTAAATCTCTTTTTGAATTTAAAAACTAAAAATTTTTAAATAGCCGCCATTTTGAAAAAAGACGTAGGATGAAACAGGGCAACGAAGTCGGTTGAAACCTTGGTAAGTACTGTACGCGTGCTCAGTCACATTCAAATTAGTTAATAAATACGCGTATTATCGCGTGATAAAAATCATATATATATATATATATACAGGGTGATTCATAAAAGATGGGCAGAACTTTAAGGGGTTATAGTACACTTAAAGACAAATAATATTAAATAGGAGACTAAGGGTCCCAGACGTATTCCCAAGGAGATAGGGGGCATTAAAGTTTAGGGTCCGAAATTTCAAATGATTATAAAACATGGAAAAATTGGTCGATTCGTTTGCGGTTTTTGCAAAAAATTTTCTTTATGCCAGTATTTTCTTGAAATAAAATTTTAAAGTTCAATTTCAAAAAATGCCGATAGGGGGCGCTTTAGACTTTGGAGTAACAAACAACTATTTTTTAACGTTATTTTTTGTATTTCTTTAAATGATTTCGAAAGCTTAGACTTAAACTTAAATTTTGATCTAAAAATCTGAGTCCTAACGAGTAGTTAAGTAGCGTAAACTGAAATTTGAAATTTGAAACCCTTCTCCCCCCAGAACAAAAATCAGTTATTCCCGATCTTTGTGTCGTAGATTAGGCTCTAACTACTGCCGCGTTTTGCTAAAATTATTCTTTATGTCAGTATTTTCTTGAAAATAAATTTTAAAGAAAATTTTCAAAAAATTCCGATAGAGGGCGCTTTAGACTTTGGAGTAACGAACAACTATTTTATACCGTTATTTTTTGTGTCTCATTAAATGCTTTCTAAAGCTTAGACTTAAACTTAAATTTTCAGCTCAAAATCTGAATTGCTGAGCGTGGTTCAGTAGCGAGGGGAGGGGGTTCAAATTTCAACTTCTGAACATAGTTCAGTTTGCACTACTTAACCATGCCCAACGATTCTGTGCTGTGATACGAGGCAAAAATACAACTTTCGTCAAGGACTGCATAGTCGGAATTCACTCATAAAGGCACTGGCACAGTTGGAAACGTCGCTCATGCAAACGTTAAAGCTCCATTCCTGACGCTAGTCACCGGGTGAAGAAGGAAACAGAAAGTATGCAAATGTCAAATGGGGAAGAAGAAGAACACGTATGCAAAATTTCGACACGATTCAGGCATAAAAACCACTGAACGGTGAGTCAAGTGTAAGTCGCTGTAGTAATGAATCGGAAGATGGTGCCCTTCACGAATAAGGAAAAGGCTGAGATGCATTTAATTTACGGAGCGGCAGATGGAAATGGTGCAGAGGCACAACGAATGTACGGAGAGCGATTTCCCAACAGGCGGTTGCCTAACCGCAAAACTTTCGAGCGCTTGCACAGACAGTTGTGTGAGACGGGATCATTTCTCGCTTCCCGGTCGAATGCAGGTCGTGCAAAAAAGGACGAATCAGTAGTTGTTGCAGAAGCCATTCTGGATGTAGTAGCGGCGCAGCCAAGTACAAGTACACGAACAGTGGCTAGGCAGGTGGATACCTCACAGTCCATGACTTGGAGGGTACTGAAGGATGAACATTTGCTCCCGTTTCATGTGCAACGAGTCCAGAAACTGTCTCCAGGGGATTATCCAAATCGTATTGAATTCGCCCGCTGGTTTCTGCAGCAGAACGCGCTAAATCCACATTTTGGACGAACTGTGCTTTTCACCGATGAATGCACCTTCACACGTGAAGGTACATTTAACACACACAATGCACATGTATGGGCGGATGTCAATCCACATGCTACGTATCCACATGCTCATCAGAGACGCTTTTCCATCAATGTTTGGGCAGGAATCCTCGGAGACCACCTAATCGGACCGTACCTTCTTCCTGAACGCCTCAACGGTAAAACATACCTCACATTTCTGCAACATGTGCTGCCAGACCTGTTGAACGTTGTTCCTCCACGCATACGGCCTGTCATGTGGTTCCAGCACGATGGAGCGCCAGCCCATTACGTACGAGACGTCCGCAACTATCTGGACATCACATTTCCGAACAGATGGATTGGTCGAGGTGGTCCTGTTGCTTGGCCTGCTCGCTCGCCAGATCTTTCACCCCTCGATTTCTTTTTTTGGGGACGATTGAAGGCTCTTATGTATGAGACACCCATTGAATCCCCCGAGGAACTGGTCGCCATACTTTCCGCCGCTGTAGGGGAAGTGCTCGAAAAGCCTGATGTTTTCGCGAATGTTCGCCGTTCCATTCTTCGCCGTTGTTCTGCGTGCATAACCTCTGGTGGTCACAATTTTGAACATTTATTGTAATTACATGTTAATAAATATGCTTTGGTAACATAATCCTAATTTGTGTCTTTTTACCTCGTATCACAGCACACAATGTGTGGACATGGTAAACTGAACTGTGCTCAGGAGTAGAAATTTCAAACCCCTCTCCCCAGAAACTTAACCACGTCTAACGATTCAGATTTTGGGCTGAAAATTTAAGGTCTAAGCTTTAGAAAGCATTTAATGAGACACAAAAAATAACGGTATAAAATAGTTGTTCGTTACTCCAAAGTCTAAAGCGCCCTCTATCGGAATTTTTTGAAAATTTTCTTTAAAATTTATTTTCAAGAAAATACTGACATAAAGAATAATTTTAGCAAAACGCGGCAGTAGTTAGAGCCTAATCTACGACACAAAGATCGGGAATAACTGATTTTTGTTCTGGGGGGAGAAGGGTTTCAAATTTCAAATTTCAGTTTACGCTACTTAACTACTCGTTAGGACTCAGATTTTTAGATCAAAATTTAAGTTTAAGTCTAAGCTTTCGAAATCATTTAAAGAAATACAAAAAATAACGTTAAAAAATAGTTGTTTGTTACTCCAAAGTCTAAAGCGCCCCCTATCGGCATTTTTTGAAATTGAACTTTAAAATTTTATTTCAAGAAAATACTGGCATAAAGAAAATTTTTTGCAAAAACCGCAAACGAATCGACCAATTTTTCCATGTTTTATAATCATTTGAAATTTCGGACCCTAAACTTTAATGTCCCCTATCTCCTTGGGAATACGTCTGGGACCCTTAGTCTCCTATTTAATATTATTTGTCTTTAAGTGTACTATAACCCCTTAAAGTTCTGCCCATCTTTTATGAATCACCCTGTATATAATGATCGGTGAAAATATACCAAAATTTTGCGGAATTGCTTTCCGCCGGACGGCTGCAATAGGTAGCTTTTTAGTTTTTCTAAACATGTAATATATATAAACATGTAATTTTATGCTTTTAATATCAATAAATATCAAACCGCAAACGATTATTTTGTTTCCCCATACCGTTATTTTTGCCACAACACTAAGACACTAATAATGATGTATATTTTTTTTTCGAGAAAATAAAAAAATCCGAAACCATACCATTATACGCAATTTTGGTTCCTTTTTTTATAATTTTATCATTAGTTACTAAAAGTTAGAATTAATTATACATTACTTGATAAAAAAGTAATAATCAAAAATATAGTGTGACTCAAAGAAAAAAAAAAATGAAATTCATTCCTCGTATAATGTGTTTAATACGAATTGTGTGCAAAAGTGCCAAGGCAAGTGCAAAGGTCTTTGAACCCAGTATCTTGGCTGAAGCTGACAACGCTTTACAAACTAAGATATCCTGGACAAATCCAGCGGACACAATTCACTCAAACGACCCGGCCAGGACACTTTCTTTTGATTCAGTTGGAAAAATTACAACTCGTATGATTTCAATTAATTTTTCAACTACTTTTCAGCAGTGAAATTACGCTTGAAATTGTTGAATATTAAAGACGTGAATTATCACATTGCTAACTAAGCGTAAACCAACAGGGTGAAAAATGTCCACGCCGGGAATCGAGCCCGGGCCCCTGTAATAGCGCTCCAGTGCTCTACCACTAAGCCACGAGGACGATGCCCAGCTTGGCATCTCTCACTTACATAAGTTGGTACGACTGCTACCGCAGCTACAAGATGGTAAAGTCTCCATGAGCATACAATCTTGCGGCGTAACATGAGACGCAAATGAACCCAGCATCGGTGAATATACAATTTTAATTAATTTTTTTCAACTACTTTTCAGCAGTGAAATTACGATGAAATTGTTGAATATTAAAGACGTGAATTGTCACATTGCTAACTAAGCGTAAACCAACAGAGTGAAAAATGTCCAAGCCGGGAATCGAACCCGGGCCCCTGGAATAGCGCTCCAGTGCTCTACCACTAAGCCACGAGGACGATGCCCAGCTTGGCATCTCTCACTTACATAAGTTGGTACGACTGCTACCGCAGCTACAAGATGGACGTCTTTAATATTCAACAATTTCAAGCGTAATTTCACTGCTGAAAAGTAGTTGAAAAATTAATTAGCGTCTCATGTTACGCCGCAAGATTGTGTGCTCATGGAGACTTTACCATCTTGTAGCTGCGGTAGCAGTCGTACCAACTTATGGAAGTGAGAGATCCCAAGCTGGGTATCGTCCTCGTGACTTAGTGGTAGAGCACTGGAGCGCTATTCCAGGGGCCCAGTTTCGATTCCCGGCTTGGACATTTTTCACTCTGTTGGTTTACGCTTAGTTAGCAGTGTGATAATTCACGTCTTTAATATTCGTATGATTTCTTTACCAGTCACCATGTTTGTATTAAAATAATAAAACGAGATATGTCATCGGACAGCTTAATGTCCGTAATAATCGTAAGTTAATCACGATTTATAAACAAAGCTTGATTACAATAGTTGAGAAAAAGAAAATGTTTCAGTTACGTGTATAAACTTACATGTTCATGTATGAAGTATAGTAAACTAGGAACATTTCCCCAAATACAAATAAAAATGCATTACTTATGGCGCTTCCTCCATTATAAAATCCAAACACCATCAGATATTTCTTCATCCCTTAAGAATTCGATGTTACGCATCAAGGTTACCTTTATTAATTAAATATTAGTAAAGCATGGATTTTACAAAATTCAAACATTAAAGGGATAAGACGGGTGGCAAATCTATGGGAAAGACACTTCTAAAAGTAGGAATTTATCACCATTTCTTTTAAAATACACACATTTGAAATTTAAAAAAAATGCTATTGATGGAACGATCATCGATATTCCATCACAGATCACAACAGCATTTTATTTAATAAAATCCTGAAGAGTTTAAATCACGAACTATTAAATTATGACTATGATTTAAAAGGACAATATAAGTTCTAATCAACGTATAACAATCCTATCAATACTCGTAGCAATACATTGCGTTTGAAATGTACTCTCCGAATATACTAATTATTTATTAATCTCTTATTATTTTATGTACTTTTAATTTTGTATTAATTTGTTTTCCTTTTTATCACAACACTTCATGTGTGACCAAGTGATCCAACAACTTCGTGATTTTACGACTTCAACAAGTGTCTTTTTGACAAGTTAGCACAATGAGTCTTAGCGAGATTTATTGGAAGCTGTCTGAAGAAACTTTATTACCAAAAACACTTATTCAGATGTCAAAGGTCACAGCTCATGAGAAATAGATTTTAGCAGATAGCAAATTAGCATATATGCAAATTTAAGCAAGCACTAAATGCACAGGCCACTGATGAGATTGCCGAAGCGTTATGCCGTTATGTGGTACCAGAAGAAACCAACTAAATACGACCCACTGGACACCGATTGACAGCCCGCAATTGGGAGGAACCACTATCCAATGACAAAGATATTTCTCTATTGTAAAAAGTTAGTCTAACTTTTTTTTTTTTTTTCAAAGATGTAATATGTATTTTTCTCCTAAGTCAGTGTGTGTATCGAATCAACAATAATTTTAACAGCTATATCTTGATGAATTTGAACATTGATTTTAAGCAGAAGCTAATGTAGATGTTGCCATCTTTAATTGCAGCGTTGTGCTAAATAAGCATCATCTTCTTAATCCTTTGTGACTCGATAACTCCGATTCGAAAATTATTTACTCAGATGTTAAAATACATCATTTTAAGCATGTAAAAAATATGAAAACGTGTCGAACATAAAAATAAAAAAATAGTGAATAAAAGGAACTTTTTTCCTATCTGCAACATGCTTCTCATAAATATTGTCGATTTTCTAATACAAAATCGTAAAGTGTACGAAGTTTCTTTTGTAAAAAGTCTATTTCTGGACGTCTCCAGCCTTTTTAATTTCACAAAATTTACGAAGTTTATTTTAGCTATAACGATGCGAAACTTCTCAAATGATAAAAAAACTTTGGCATGAAAAATTGACTCAGTATTGCCATATGTTGAGAAGTCTATGAAAAATTTATAGTAACTGTTGTGTTGAGAGATAGCAGCAATAAATAAAATCGTCTTTTAAAGCCCACTGTATAAGTAACATTGACTTTTGGGTATGTTGTAAACATGCAACGCGGTGATACAAAGTGTTTTAATAAACTTGTATAATTGTGTACAATTTTCCCGGGATATGGATTACTTCACCAAAAGTACAAGGTGCTTTATGAGATGACATCCGCCCAGCTGTAATGAGGGTTTTTGTAAAACGAAATTTCAATTGAATTTCTATTTTTTTTTTTTTTAAATTTTATAATGAAGTTAATTGGTAATCCACGGATGATGGTAGCATACATCCGTTTAATAAATAAAAAAAGTTTTCTCGATTAAGTATTTTTAGTAAATGCTATTTTGACAATTACACAATGATTGTAGTAAAAGTTAATGAAATTTTAAGTGAATATCAATTATTTATTTATTATATTAATTTTAAGTGAATATGAATATGTACTCAGTAATAATTTAATTAACAGAAATATTTCTAATTGATTTTGACATTGTTGTGACAATTTCTGGTTTTTATTATTACTATTATTTTGTTGTTGTTGTCTGTAACTGTATACACCCTCATGTAAATAAATTTAATTGTTAATGTTAAATAAGTCTCTCTTATTTTAGTAGTTATGATATAAATGTTTCATTTCATCAAATTAACGATACAATCGCTAAAGTAATACGCAAATTTTATTGCATAGAGGATACTATCACATATGCTTTAAAAAACCCATTCTTTAGTTCGAGGCTGGCTGTTATTGTGATCGTCGGATATGGAAAGAGTAACTCTCCAAAAATCACACAATGGAACTCTTAATTTAGTATTACTATTCATTAGAAGTGTTAATAATGCAATTATATTTCATGCTTCGCATCTTTCCTAGAGACTATTTTCAAAATTATGTGATCCTTCTTTTATTAGTGAGACCTTTCCTATCATTTTCCAATGCAAAGCTCTTCGCATTATCGGATTTCGTCTTAGACAGGTCTTCAACTATTGATTTTGCAGATAACTGTCTAATGTGCCTAATTCGTCCCAGCAGCTATGTACGTTACTTGTAATATTAAAGGGGTTACATTGGAAAAAACCAGCAAAAAATAGCAATTTAGAAAATTCAGACTTGGTAAGGCTAAAGTTTTAAAATTGTAGACGCTCACTCAGAACGTCCTTCTTATTAAATTTCGAATTTTTAATGATAGAAAAAACAATTTGTTTTCCTTACATTGTAAGCTACAAACTTACCAAGATATGTACCAACTTTTCTAAGCAGCAGGTTAGGTTAAAAGTACCATAAATTATTACAACGAAAACATTAATAGCTAAGTGAAATTATTGGAAGTTAGATAATAAAACTGCCTTATATTTTGCCGTCTTCTAGAGAAAAAAAAATTGTTACATTTGTTGTGTTTTTGAAAAATTTAATTTTTAACATTTAATTTTTTAACATTTTTAAAAATGCTTTCGTGCTCAATATGTTGCCCATCTTCTTAGCGTGAATAAATATTTTAAATAAGTAGAAGAGTGTACTTTCGCCATGTTTAGACCATTAACTATGTTATTTTAAATGTAGTACGGTAAGAATTTCGCCAAACTGGCATGTTACCAAACAGTTGGTCTCCTTTATTTAAACTTTTGGCGCTAAATTTGGCGCGTATGTGCGTGCGCGAACGCATGCACGACTGTAAGTATGTCTTCAAACCATATAAAGATAATAGGCGCCTCTATGCTTCAAACAAGCTAGTGCTGATAGACGTCGGTAATAAGATCAAACTGATATATTTTAGTGAGCATTCTAAGTTTGTGAATAATTATTGCATTGTTGTAACACAGTTTTAACCACGTTGTTGCTATAGCATTTTTACGATGTCAGTGTTACGGAAGTGCACATTTGTGCACTATAAATATAGATGCTCGTTTCAAATCTCTAGGGAAATTTATGAATTATTGGTAGGATTATTTTCCTATTTGATGAGAAAATGTTTTGCTGTATAGATTTTTCATTTTATATAGATAGATAAAATATACATATAGACACAATGAATCATTTTTTAGATTTTGTGGCTAATGTTCCATAATTGGGGTCTATATCTAGTGTTGGTGAGAGATATAATTCAATAAAAATAAATCATTTAATCTTTATTACAAATAATTAGTTTTTTTATCTCCAGTTGACGTTGCGCAAAACATCACAATTTGTCACGAACTTCGATTATGGTATATTCATCACTTGTATTTACGAACGCAAAGCCGTAGAGGAAAAAAATATGGATCGAAAGCGGGCTATGCTGAAAACTGTATCAGCTATTCAAAATGCAGATGCTCAAAAGAAAAAAAGAAATAAAAAAATGTTGTACGAGAAAAAAAGTGAAGTGTAACAAAAAATCTAGAAAGAAATTATTTAGATGTACTGCACATTTTATTCAGAAATACACCGAAGTTTCGTAAAAGTGGTCTTACAAAAGGACATAATGTGTTTAGAAGTCTGTACTTAATATCTTCCCACGTTCTGTCTAATAAAATGAATCGATTTCCATCAGTGAAGAATTGATTGCTTCAGATTGATAAATGCTGGTGAATTTAAATATACGATAGAGTAAGAGAGTTGAATTCAGTGGCGTACAGCAGGTTTTACTTTAGGGGATGCTGGGAATATTTGTAAAAAAATATTTCACTTTCACTCTTATTGTAATATAAAGAACCGCTTCGAATTATTTTACGCTTACTATTTTATATCATTATTTTATTAATATTTATGTGTTTTAGTGTTTTTTGTCCCAATCTGAATACATGAGAAAAGCTTCCTAGAAAGAAAGTGACAGCCTGCTCAAGAAAAAAAAAATTGAAATACTTAACTAAAATAAAATCGAAACACTTAACTGCAATAGGAAAAAAAATTAACATTCCAGACTTTCTATTCCATTGCATTGAGATAAATCCGTTTGAATAAATTTTCTAATCATGTACTCATTCTTATGCAATCTTTATAAAGGGGTAGCTTAAAATAAGATGCTGCAGAATATTAATTTCCGTATTGATTTATAAAAATTGCAATCTCTTTAAATTTGGACTTTCATACACCCTATTGCAATATTAATTAAATTCCTAATTATTTTGAAAGCTAATAAACGGATTTAATATATGGCGTAAAATAGTTTCACACTCAATACCAATATTTAAAAATGAACTATTGTTTGTTTTGTCGCACTCACCCACCTAAAAACCTAAAAAAAGCCCAAAAATGCATAAATGACATTTTATATGAAAAATAGTCTCACTGTCAATAAGCATTTCATTCTGCAAAATATCTCTACAAATGCTAGACAATTACATTAAAAAAGTTTAAACTCAGTGAGAAATTTATTTAAAATTACAAAGTTCTTTGTATAAAGTCCTCACCGAATTTGAAGTTATTGTATTTTGTTACATTATGGTGCCCAATTATGAAAAATTGGCCTATTAAAGGATAAAATTCTTTATACAGGTGTTCTTCTAAATATCACACCTCATAATTTTTTATTTAGTTTTTTTATAAATTTGTGTATGAGAAAGCTACATTCAGAAGAGAAATTTTTAAAGGATCCATATAATATTATATATTGAAAAAAAAAAAAAAAAAAAAAAAAACTGTACAAAATACAAATAGGGTAACGCAGTCTAATACAGCGCATTGAACATATCTATTATCCAAAACAGAATCATCAAAATCAATAATTAAAAAAATATTTCAAGGATAAAGAAAGTAGCGAAATAATATTAATGAACGAAATAGTACTGAAATAATCATAAGATATCAATCGCTGTCATAAGCGTCATATCGTCCTTTTTAGGTAGCTTTCATTACAAAAAGCTACCTATTGCAGCCGTTTGGAGGAAAGCGATTTCAAAAAATTTTGGTATATTTTCATCGATATATATATATATTCATATATATATATATATATATTCATATATATATATATATATATATATATATATATATATATATATATGATATTTGTCACACTGTAACTCTTGTATTTATGAACCGATTTCGATGTAACTTCGTGTATAGATAGTGCATACCAATGTCTCGACCGAGTTCGTTGGCCAGCTTCATCCGCTATCTTGTTTCAAAATGGCGGCCATTTAAAATTTTAAAAAATATTTAATTTGAAATGTGGTGCCGAAAAATTGAAAATTGATAAATATTTTTTTCTTATGTGTTTGACCTTGATACAAAGATTCTGGAACAGTTTTTGTTTCGTCTATATCTTAAAAAATGGCTGAGTTATTGCACTTTGAATTTCCAGCGTGGCTGACATTTTGAAACGAATTGATTTTTGTCACACGATAACAAGCGTATTTAAGAACCGATTTGGATGTACCTTGGTGTATACATAATACGTACCAATGTCTCGACCGAGTTCGTTAGCCAGCTTCACCCGCCATCTTGTTTCAAAATGGCGGCCATTTAAAATTTTTTTTTAATTTAAATTTAAAATGAGGTACTAAAAAATTGGAAAATGAAAAAGATTTTTTTTGTATGAGTTTGACCTTAATACAAAGATTCCGGAACAGTTTTTGTTTCGTCTATATCTAAAAAAATGGCTGAGTTATAGCATTTTGCATTTCTATTGTGGCTGACATTTTGAAACGACCTGATTTTTGTCACGCGATAACAGGCGTATTTATGAACCGATTTGGATGTAACATGGTGTGTACATAGTACATACCAATGTCTGGATCAAGTTCGATGGCCAGCTTCATTCGCCATCTTGTTTCAAAAGGGCTGCCATTTAAAAAAAAAAATTAATTTTAAATTTAAAATGAGTTATCAAAAAATTGAAAAATGAAAAAGATTTTCTTTATGTGTTTGACCTTGATACAAAGATTCCGTAGCAGTTTTTGTTTCGTATATATCTTAAAAAATGGTTCAATTATAGCACTTTGAATTTCTAGCATGGCTGACATTTTGAAGCGATCTGATATTTGTCACGTGATAACATGCGTATTTATTAACCTATTTCGATGTAAGAAGGCATATTTATAGTATATCGTAATGTCTCGACCAAGTTCGCTGGCCAGCTTCATCGGCCACATTGTTTCAAAATGGAGGCCATTAAATTAAAAAAAAAAAAATATGTTTAAAGTGAGGTGCAAAAAAAAATTAGAAATAGAAAAAGGTTTCTTTCTTAAATATTTGACCATGATATAAGGATTCCGGAGCATTTTTTGTTTTGTCTTTATCTTAAAAAATGGCTCAGATATAGCAGTTTCAATTTCTAATGTGGGCGACATTTTGAAAAATCTGATTTTTTGGACTTTTTTCCTATCTGCAACATGCTTCTCATAAATATTGTCGATTTTCTAATACAAAATCGTAAAGTGTACGAAGTTTCTTTTGTAAAAAGTCTATTTCTGTACGTCTCCAGCCTTTTTAATTTCACAAAATTTACGAAGTTTATTTTAGCTATAACGATGCGAAACTTCTCAAATGATAAAAAAACTTTGGCATGAAAAATTGACTTAGTATTGCCATATGTTGAGAAGTCTATGAAAAATTTATAGTAACTGTTGTGTTGAGAGATAGCAGCAATAAATAAAATCGTCTTTTAAAGCCCACTGTATAAGTAACATTGACTTTTGGGTATGTTGTAAACATGCAACGCGGTGATACAAAGTGTTTTAATAAACTTGTATAATTGTGTACAATTTTCCCGGGATATGGATTACTTCACCAAAAGTGCAAGGTGCTTTATGAGATGACATCCGCCCAGCTGTAATGAGGGTTTTTGTAAAACGAAATTTCAATTGAATTTCTATTTTTTTTTTTTAATTTTATAATGAAGTTAATTGGTAATCCACGGAGGATGGTAGCATACATCCGTTTAATAAATAAAAAAAGTTTTCTCGATTAAGTATTTTTAGTAAATGCTATTTTGACAATTACACAATGATTGTAGTAAAAGTTAATGAAATTTTAAGTGAATATCAATTATTTATTTATTATATTAATTTTAAGTGAATATGAATATGTACTCAGTAATAATTTAATTAACAGAATTATTTCTAATTGATTTTGACATTGTTGTGACAATTTCTGGTTTTTATTATTACTATTATTTTGTTGTTGTTGTCTGTAACTGTATACACCCTCATGTAAATAAATTTAATTGTTAATGTTAAATAAGTCTCTCTTATTTTAGTAGTTATGATATAAATGTTTCATTTCATCAAATTAACGATACAATAGCTAAAGTAATACGCAAATTTTATTGCATAGAGGATACTATCACATATGCTTTAAAAAACCCATTCTTTAGTTCGAGGCTGGCTGTTATTGTGATCGTCGGATATGGAAAGAGTAACTCTCCAAAAATCACACAATGGAACTCTTAATTTAGTATTACTATTCATTAGAAGTGTTAATAATGCAATTATATTTCATGCTTCGCATCTTTCCTAGAGACTATTTTCAAAATTATGTGATCCTTCTTTTATTAGTGAGACCTTTCCTAACATTTTCCAATGCAAAGCTCTTCGCATTATCGGATTTCGTCTTAGACAGGTCTTCAACTATTGATTTTGCAGATAACTGTCTAATGTGCCTAATTCGTCCCAGCAGCTATGTACGTTACTTGTAATATTAAAGGGGTTACATTGGAAAAAACCAGCAAAAAATAGCAATTTAGAAAATTCAGACTTGGTAAGGCTAAAGTTTTAAAATTGTAGACGCTCACTCAGAACGTCCTTCTTATTAAATTTCGAATTTTTAATGATAGAAAAAACAATTTGTTTTCCTTACATTGTAAGATACAAACTTACCAAGATATGTACCAACTTTTCTAAGCAGCAGGTTAGGTTAAAAGTACCATTAATTATTACAACGAAAACATTAATAGCTAAGTGAAATTATTGGAAGTTAGATAATAAAACTGCCTTATATTTTGCCGTCTTCTAGAGAAAAAAAAATTGTTACATTTGTTGTGTTTTTGAAGAATTTAATTTTTAACATTTAATTTTTTAACATTTTTAAAAATGCTTTCGTGCTCAATATGTTGCCCATCTTCTTAGCGTGAATAAATATTTTAAATAAGTAGAAGAGTGTACTTTCGCCACGTTTAGACCATTAACTATGTTATTTTAAATGTAGTACGGTAAGAATTTCGCCAAACTGGCATGTTACCAAACAGTTGGTCTCCTTTATTTAAACTTTTGGCGCTAAATTTGGCGCGTATGTGCGTGCGCGAACGCATGCACGACTGTAAGTATGTCTTCAAACCATATAAAGATAATAGGCGCCTCTATGCTTCAAACAAGCTAGTGCTGATAGACGTCGGTAATAAGATCAAACTGATATATTTTAGTGAGCATTCTAAGTTTTTGAATAATTATTTCATTGTTGTAACACAGTTTTAACCACGTTGTTGCTATAGCATTTTTACGATGTCAGTGTTACGGAAGTGCACATTTGTGCACTATAAATATAGATGCTCGTTTCAAATCTCTAGGGAAATTTATGAATTATTGGTAGGATTATTTTCCTATTTGATGAGAAAATGTTTTGCTGTATAGATTTTTCATTTTATATTGATAGATAAAATATACATATAGACACAATGAATCATTTTTTAGATTTTGTGGCTAATGTTCCATAATTGGGGTCTATATCTAGTGTTGGTGAGAGATGTAATTCAATAAAAATAAATCATTTAATCTTTATTACAAATAATTAGTTTTTTATCTCCAGTTGACGTTGCGCAAAACATCACAATTTGTCACGAACTTCGATTATGGTATATTCATCACTTGTATTTACGAACGCAAAGCCGTAGAGGAAAAAAATATGGATCGAAAGCGGGCTATGCTGAAAACTGTATCAGCTATTCAAAATGCAGATGCTCAAAAGAAAAAAAGAAATAAAAAAATGTTGTACGAGAAAAAAAGTGAAGTGTAACAAAAAATCTAGAAAGAAATTATTTAGATGTACTGCACATTTTATTCAGAAATACACCGAAGTTTCGTAAAAGTGGTCTTACAAAAGGACATAATGTGTTTAGAAGTCTGTACTTAATATCTTCCCACGTTCTGTCTAATAAAATGAATCGATTTCCATCAGTGAAGAATTGATTGCTTCAGATTGATAAATG
Source organism: Maratus speciosus (assembly GCA_963932465.1). Classification (NCBI taxonomy): domain Eukaryota; kingdom Metazoa; phylum Arthropoda; class Arachnida; order Araneae; family Salticidae; genus Maratus; species Maratus speciosus. The sequence continues at coordinate 328,224,169 of OZ010787.1, forward strand.
CTGGTGAATTTAAATATACGATAGAGTAAGAGAGTTGAATTCAGTGGCGTACAGCAGGTTTTACGTTAGGGGATGCTGGGAATATTTGTAAAAAAATATTTCACTTTCACTCTTATTGTAATATAAAGAACCGCTTCGAATTATTTTACGCTTACTATTTTATATCATTATTTTATTAATATTTATGTGTTTTAGTGTTTTTTGTCTCAATCTGAATACATGAGAAAAGCTTCCTAGAAAGAAAGTGACAGCCTGCTCAAGAAAAAAAAATTGAAATACTTAACTAAAATAAAATCGAAACACTTAACTGCAATAGGAAAAAAAATTAACATTCCAGACTTTCTATTCCATTGCATTGAGATAAATCCGTTTGAATAAATTTTCTAATCATGTACTCATTCTTATGCAATCTTTATAAAGGGGTAGCTTAAAATAAGATGCTGCAGAATATTAATTTTCGTATTGATTTATAAAAATTGCAATCTCTTTAAATTTGGACTTTCATACACCCTATTGCAATATTAATTAAATTCCTAATTATTTTGAAAGCTAGTAAACGGATTTAATATATGGCGTAAAATAGTTTCACACTCAATACCAATATTTAAAAATGAACTATTGTTTGTTTTGTCGCACTCACCCACCTAAAAACCTAAAAAAAGCCCAAAAATGCATAAATGACATTTTATATGAAAAATAGTCTCACTGTCAATAAGCATTTCATTCTGCAAAATATCTCTACAAATGCTAGACAATTACATTAAAAAAGTTTAAACTCAGTGAGAAATTTATTTAAAATTACAAAGTTCTTTGTATAAATTCCTCACCGAATTTGAAGTTATTGTATTTTGTTACATTATGGTGCCCAATTATGAAAAATTGGCCTATTAAAGGATAAAATTCTTTATACAGGTGTTCTTCTAAATATCACACCTCATAATTTTTTATTTAGTTTTTTTATAAATTTGTGTATGAGAAAGCTACATTCAGAAGAGAAATTTTTAAAGGATCCATATAATATTATATATTGAAAAAAAAAAAAAAAAAAACTATACAAAATACAAATAGGGTAACGCAGTCTAATACAGCGCATTGAACATATCTATTATCCAAAACAGAATCATCAAAATCAATAATTAAAAAAATATTTCAAGGATAAAGAAGGTAGCGAAATAATATTAATGAACGAAATAGTACTGAAATAATCATAAAATATCAATCGCTGTCATAAGCGTCGTATCGTCCTTTTTAGGTAGCTTTCATTACAAAAAGCTACCTATTGCAGCCGTTTGGAGGAAAGCGATTTCAAAAAATTTTGGTATATTTTCATCGATATATATATATATTCATATATATATATATATATATTCATATATATATATATATATATATATATATATATATATATATATATATATATATATATGATATTTGTCACACTGTAACTCTTGTATTTATGAACCGATTTCGATGTAACTTCGTGTATAGATAGTGCATACCAATATCTCGACCGAGTTCGTTGGCCAGCTTCATCCGCTATCTTGTTTCAAAATGGCGGCCATTTAAAATTTTAAAAAATATTAAATTTGAAATGTGGTGCCGAAAAATTGAAAATTGATAAATATTTTTTTCTTATGTGTTTGACCTTGATACAAAGATTCTGGAACAGTTTTTGTTTCGTCTATATCTTAAAAAATGGCTGAGTTATTGCACTTTGAATTTCCAGCGTGGCTGACATTTTGAAACGACTTGATTTTTGTCACACGATAACAAGCGTATTTAAGAACCGATTTGGATGTACCTTGGTGTATACATAATACGTACCAATGTCTCGACCGAGTTCGTTAGCCAGCTTCACCCGCCATCTTGTTTCAAAATGGCGGCCTTTTAAAATTTTTTTTAATTTAAATTTAAAATGAGGTACTAAAAAATTGGAAAATGAAAAAGATTTTTTTTGTATGAGTTTGACCTTAATACAAAGATTCCGGAACAGTTTTTGTTTCGTCTATATCTAAAAAAATGGCTGAGTTATAGCATTTTGCATTTCTATTGTGGCTGACATTTTGAAACGACCTGATTTTTGTCACGCGATAACAGGCGTATTTATGAACCGATTTGGATGTAACATGGTGTGTACATAGTACATACCAATGTCTGGATCAAGTTCGATGGCCAGCTTCATTCGCCATCTTGTTTCAAAAGGGCTGCCATTTAAAAAAAAAAATTAATTTTAAATTTAAAATGAGTTATCAAAAAATTGAAAAATGAAAAAGATTTTCTTTATGTGTTTGACCTTGATACAAAGATTCCGTAGCAGTTTTTGTTTCGTATATATCTTAAAAAATGGTTGAATTATAGCACTTTCAATTTCTAGCATGGCTGACATTTTGAAGCGATCTGATATTTGTCACGTGATAACATGCGTATTTATTAACCTATTTCGATGTAAGAAGGCATATTTATAGTATATCGTAATGTCTCGACCAAGTTCGCTGGCCAGCTTCATCGGCCACATTGTTTCAAAATGGAGGCCATTAAATTAAATAAAAAAAATATGTTTAAAGTGAGGTGCAAAAAAAAATTAGAAATCGAAAAAGGTTTCTTTCTTAAATATTTGACCATGATATAAGGATTCCGGAGCATTTTTTGTTTTGTCTTTATCTTAAAAAATGGCTCAGATATAGCAGTTTCAATTTCTAATGTGGGCGACATTTTGAAAAATCTGATTTTTTGCCTGCGAACGCACTTGTATATATCAACCGATTCCGATGTAAGCGAGCATGTGCACAGGAATTACTAAGGTCTCGACCAAGTTCACTCGTTAGCCTCATCCACCATGTTGTCTTAAAATGGCAGGAACTTCAAGATATCGCCGAATTTGTCCACCAAATATAAGTTACTTTAAATAAAAGCAGCTTGGATAAAGCTGACTAATTTCGCGAAAATCTCATTCATAATGATTTAGTATTGATAAAAATTAGTATTGAATCGCCTATAATCGGTATGCACTAAATTGAGCTTCTTGTGTTTAAATAATATAAGCTTGCTTAAATATATATATATATATATATATATATATATATATATATATGAAAGCTACCTCTTCCTCCCGGCACTGGCCGGAAGGACTTTTTTCCATAAAGCTGGAAGAGAGCGCAATTAAATCTAGATATATCTTTACAAAAGCTAGCATTCGTGGTCGCTGGATACTGGCATCCCGTTTCAGTCGAAGTTCCAAAGTATCTTTTTTTCTCCCGCGACATGCACCACCAGTGAAATTCGACCGTTTCCATGGTTATTATACGCTGTAAGATTTGAGCATACGCGAAGTCTTTTGTTTCAGCTTTTCTGCCCAGCAATATATTGGTTTAATAAGTACCACTTTTCTATTATCTGTAGTTTATAGTATTTCAAAATAATAATAATTGCTCATTTAAACGTAGAAAACTAGTAAAATTAAAGTGTATGCTAAATTTTGGATTTATATAGGATATGCCGAGCGTACAAGCGTTTCCATATGCTATATCTCTGTTGAATTACTCTATAAAATAGAACACAAGAAAATATCGTCCTGAAAAAAAAATTCTGTTTCTTTCCAGTTCTGATTGAATATTGCATTCCACTGAGAAAAATCTTTTAATTTACAGCATGTTTTTAAAAATACACTGTAAAATGTTGATTTATCACTTCACATCTTAATAAAAACTACAAGTAAGAAATTATAACATTGTGTCTTAATCTTGTGTTATCTTAAAATAAAAGCAATATAAAAATAGCTTTATATTAATGTCTTTTAAAAAACTATATATATACATATAAAAACTAGTGATATACCAACAAAAGTATTTCTCAAAAAAAAAAAAAAAAAAAAAAAAAAAAGTGCTACGTTCTCCTTAATGTATCTACCATAAAAAGAACTGAAATCTTAAGTTCGCCCAAGCTAAAAGCCAAACATCCCAAATCTTTCATTGAAAATGGCTTCTTGCGACGTCGCCGTTAATGCATCCTAGAGGTTTTTTTTTTCGAATTGTAAGGAATGTATAATGATCTGCACTACTACTACAGTTATTAGAACATATTTTGCCTTTTGAGGTAAAAACTATTGAAATATAATACACATTTATAAAAAAGCATATAAAATCCCCATTGCAAAGTCTATTAAAATGCATATTAAGTGAAAAAGGGCAAAATCGACTTTTAGAAGATATTCATTTTAAAATTGCTCTTGTTATCCATTTGCCTTCAGAAATTCTTTTTCAAAAAGCAAATAATGTACCTGAATTCAGAAGATAATTACTGAATTTCAACAGAGCTAATTGGTAAAACATAATTACCTATTTTTTGACGAATCAAAACAAAGAAAGGCATTCTAACTTCATTATGAAGCCTTTTAATATAAAGTTTTGCTTCATAGGAAATTAATCCCTTAAAATCGCCAATGGACAAGATTCCAATATTATGCAATATGGTATAATGTAACACAATGTGAAATTCTATTAAAGTAATTTTTTTCTCCTTGGGTTTTGTGTTAATGACTATAGACCGTACAAAATGAGTATGACCACTTAACTATAACTAACTGATTTTTAGTCAAAACTGATGTTTGTTGAAACTCAGTTGTGTATTTGTCGCACAGCTTTGATTTAAAGTGTCGTCATGTGAATTGGTCTCTTCGCATTCTACTATTATTCAAATAATTTATAAATGCACATTAGCCCATCATGCAATTAAAAACCATTATCATTAACGCCATTATTTTCAAAAGCTTATTCAGAACTGATTTATGGCCTGAATATTGATCGATCATTTTAAATTAATGATTTCATATCTTTAACAGCATTCGACGTGTATTATGTATTCCAATAGTTTTCTCAGTATTACGTTCTTCTAAGAATCTTTTGAGTTTCTTGAAATTCAAAAAAAAAAAAAAAAGAAAAGAAAAGAAAAGAAAAGAAAAGAAAAGAAAGAAAAAGAAAAGAAAAAGAACAGTGCAGTTGATCTGTGTGGGATCAGGCTAGTGTAATATATACCACACAGAAGAAATATACTAAATATAATATACTTGAGTGATACGGCTCAAGAAAAAACGTTTTATACTTAGAATTTATATTTATACTTAGAAATATAAAGTTCAAAATATTAATTAGGATGTACTTCATAATTTTCTCTATTTATATATTAAAAAGGAAAAAAATTTTCAATATTTTGTTCAAAAATGTAAATACAAAAAGAATTTCATTTTGTTGTAAATGCAAACAAAAAATTTCAACTAATTTAATTCGGATATATTTAATAACGTGAGCATGAAAATTAAAGGTAAAACAGGAATCTTAAGTACAAATCTAACACTAAGAAGTAAAAATTTTCTTTGAGAATAATATGGTAGTAAAAATGCTGCCATGGGCTCATGATAACTAATGCCCCTGGTAGCAGATCTGCTACCTTAATTTTAATTACTTATTTTACTATTAAAAAACAAATTTGCATTGAACTTTTTTGAGAAGAGAAAAGAAGTAACCCTTTTAAACCGGTATATCATATGTATTTAGTTTTATTTCGATAAAACATTTGAAAAATCGAGCAAAAACTTACCACTGTAAATGCCATTTTGAAATTTTTGCTGGACATGTTGCTTGAAATTAAATTTTTGCTTATTAAGTGCTCCATCTGTATTCAAAATTCATAACTAATATTACCTAAAGGTGCAGTTACTGCTGTAATGGCTTAAAATATACATTATTTATGAAATTTCGTGTTCAAAATTAAAACTGAACTTATGGTTGCAGAAATGCTACCATGGGCATTAGAGGGTTAAGCAGCAAAATGTGTTTGTGCAGTTTAGTTTACAAAATGAAAATTCGCGCAATATGCTTATTTTCACTTCTAAAAATTGCAAAAATTAAGAAATTATAAATATTTACTGTGAAAATAGAAATACGTGTAAGATTTTATAAAGTTAAAAGACAAAATGAAACATTATCTCCATCAAATCATACAGACTATTATGGACAGCACAATGATATCATTACAGAGCACACTTCTATAACATTAAGGTCATAATTTGCAGGATAACACTGAATCTGATAGGGAACTGGGAATAAGCCCATGCTCATCATTTTAACTACAATGTATCTTGCAAAAGAAAAAAAAAAAAAAAAAAGATATACTTGGAAGAAGAGGAAATCCGACACTACAGTTTCAAAGATTAATGTCTACGCATTATGCCTTAATGGCTGCGCTCTGTTCTCTGTCATATTATGTCTGCACTCAAAAATTTACGAAAAATTTAATTTTTCTACAATTAATGTTTTGAAAGATTAAGTATTTCCTTACATTTTCGGAGAAAGGGGAGGGAGATTGTAGTAATTTCAGTAAAGAGATGGCTATAATTATTGACATAACCTTGCTATCTCAAATGAAAACGGTGAATATTAGGTCTCATACAATATTTATAGGCTTAAAATAACTCTTATCACAGGATAAAACTGAGAAAATAATGCATATTGAATTTAGATAAGATTGTGCTGACATTAGGTAACGTTGGTTGTTCTGTCTGAAAATGCAGCGCTTTTTATTTTCACATGACGACTAAGTACATTAACTCCTATGAACATCTCAATGAAAAGGAAGTTTTCCGTAAGAAGATTCTCAAAAATATTTGAAGAAATACTAAAGATACACTCATGCGAATAAACATAATTAAAAAATAGTTTGGATGAATCTTTCAATTGCACCAGTTAAAAAAATGTTTGAATATTTCGCTATTTTACTATTGATTGCTTTGTGGTGCGCAATGAATTTCCTCCAATTTCGATTCTTTTGTTTAATGAAATGGTAATGATAGAGATTGTTATTCAAATCTGAAGGAAAAAAAACTTTGTACTAAAGGAATATATTTAACTTAATCACAAATAAAATAATACAGAATGAGCCAAAAGTCTTTGGACACCCTTTTATTTTCTAAATGGGAAAAATATTAACTATATCTCAGAGAAGAAGAGAGGAGGTAAAATATCTTTAAGCCGGTGATTCTTAAAGTGTGGTCCATGAACTTTGAATCAGGTGTCAGGTTTGAAGGCACAAGTCAGATTATGTATTTAACATAATAACGAAAAATATCACAATCAAACGACGTACATTCATTCATTCAAATGGTCACTGAAACTGGTATTTGTTATTTAACCGCTTGAAGGGTACTGACATATTATATATATCACTTAATTTTAATTAAATATCACATTGGCATCAGAATTTAGAAATTAAATTTGTCTTTGTATAATGTGTGCGAAAAAGAGCATTTACTTACTTTCATATAAATTTGTTCATAAATACCGGTGTCATTTAATCATTTTAACAATCTAGAAACTGAAGTACATTGCCCCTGTAAGGGTTAAGGCTGCTAGTCACTCAGCTTCCGAATTTCCCCCGGTAAAGTTAAGTTTATGAGCGTTTGATGCGTTCTTATATTCAAAATATCTCCTCAGGAAATTTACATTTTTAAATTCTTTTTTTCAGTGTTCTCTCCTTAAAGGATATCACTTTTTTTTTCTTAGTTGTCAATATATTTCTAAAACCTATGCTTAATTTAATATTTTATGTTTTAAAAACTGATGAACTGGGAATAAAATTTTAACACTTCCTGTAAAATTAAGCATAGATTTTGGAAATATTTGAAAAATAAGAAAAAAGAGACATCCTTTTAAGATGAGAATACTGAAAAAAGAAGTTCAAAATATTAATTTACCGAGGGGATATTTTGAATATAAGAATGCATCAAACGCCCATAGACTTAACATTACAGAGGGGAATTCGGAAGCTGAGTGACTAGCAGCCTTAAGCTTTGCTTTCCAGATCAATATCCCTGTTACAAATACTGTGAGCGCAGGCTGTTCAGTTTACACTGAGTTATGAAATAAGATCCAGGGCTCGCAACGTTCCTAAATGTTTTTACATTTTCTACCACTGTTTTAAATCAAAAATCTTCGTGGCAGATTCCATAAGCAACCTAAATAGAAATCTACAATAAAGCTATCGTTTTAAAATAGTGGTAGGAATGTGAGAAAATTTTAGGAACGATGCGATCCCTGAAGATTGTTTTTAATGGATTCCAAATTTCTTTTGAAAGATTACGTCAATGATTTCTTCAAGATATAAAGGTGGTGTATTTCACATACATTTTAAAAGGGATTTAGGATTCTTAAACCTTCAAAAAATTCAATTTGAAATAAAAAGTATTTAAATTAAAGAGCAATCCTTTCTGATCATTTTAACACATTTACCGCCATGACACACGAATACGTATGTCAGAAATATATCTTGGGGCGCCACATCACACTATAGTTTTGCCATCAATATTTTCATCGAAGACAATTTATTGCTATGGAATGCGACTATTGATAACTATTTACCATGTATTTAAAAAAAAATACAAGCCCCTACAGACATAGTTATTGATTTCAGTTTGGTGTTCAACGTGTAAAGAAACTAAAATTAGTTATTTTTCTTAAAATGCGATTTTAGGACTTTGCGCGTAAGGTAGTTATTTTTTTTTTTAATCAGGAAATTTACAGGATATATATAGTGTATCGTAAAGCAAGTAAATTTTCATCAATTTTTCTTAAATTTTTTTTTTCTTTGTGTTATATTGCTAAGCTTTAGAAGATTATATATAAATGAGATGTAGTTTCGTTTTTTAAACATAAAAATTCTGCAAATGAACATTTTTTAAGCTCAGTGTAAGCAACTACGTAACCAACAACTAAAGTAAACTACTCTTAAATATAATTAGATACCAAAAATTTTGTTTTACAGGCTGAAGTTCTTTGAAATCAAGCGCGCAACCTGTTATTCCACTGTTTTTACTCGACAAATAAAAAAACCCGTATAAAAACTAATTTTTAGCATTATTATCAGAAAAAATATGAAATGAAAGAAGAAATGTATATCTATTATTGCCTTTAAAAAGTGTTTTTGTAATGTATACTTTTTAAGATATAAAATGCCTTACATAATCAAATTTTTTTCACTTTTCGACATTCCTATGCTCCTTTAATTTCCTGAATGAACTAAATTTAACACAATAAGAAATATCGGTGCACATTTTGAATGTCTAGGACAAGGTAGAAATGATAATAATAATAAATCATATAAGGGGAAATGAACTTGGAGATAATATTATTGAGTCATTACAATTATCTTCGATTTCTTATAAATCTCTAAAGATACATTTCCTACTGATATTTTTTAATTTCTTTTTTTAGAACCCCGAAACACTTGAACGAAACTTCTAAACTTTATTTTACTTTCTCGAAGTCAGAAAATGAATGAATATGGAATACATTTTATTGCCAAAAAAATAAGAAAACAAAATCCTTGGATTCTTCTAAACATGAACAACTTCCATTATTTGTATGCGATGGTACTATGAAAACTGCTTTCCTGGAGAAAAGTCTTTCCTTATTTTGCTTGTGCGTGAAAAATATGTACGCAGTATTAGCAGAAAAAACAATCAAGCAATTACTTATTTCTGCACCATATATCTGTGCAAGAAGACTTTCTTTAGCATTGTACACAAGGAAACAAGTATAAAAATCGAAACAAATTTATGCATACACGTTTCAAATATTGAACAAGGTTTCTGAAATTTATTCGCAAAGAAACAGTATCCTCCCCATTGCAAACTTTTATTTAATTTTAATATGAATGCTAGTTTTTCCCAACACACCATTTATTGCAATGAGAAATCTGACTTTCTACTAACTAAAATATAGTTAGGGGTCCGTAAATATATTTGATATCAAAAGGATCCTTGGAATCGTAAAGCTAAAAATACACTGTTTTATAATATTTTCGAAGTATGGCCACCATCTTGATATCCATCATATTCATATCTGGCAACTTTTACGCTTTGGAGTTACCACAAGGTAGTTACCACTACTTTTCAATGGAAGATTTTGCCTCATTTAATCGCAGAAATTCTGGATTAAATAAGGTAATTTTTATTTATTGAAAATCAATGGTTAAAAAAAAAAGTCAAAGTTGGAAGCTAAGCATATTGGATCAAACACATTTTTTTCAAATGGGAAGAGTGTCATGTTACATACCAGAAAACACCGTAATCCTTCCAGAAAAATATTGCCTCAATCTGATTTCCCACTTCTGAAATGATTTAGGAGTTATGAACACTGAAACTAGTAAATAAAACAGTTAATAAGGATCGATGACTTGATTTTATTGTTAAATACAAAATTGAAAGCATTTATGTACTCAGTATGAACTTGAATCGAAATCTGAAGAGAAATGTTGATACATGCATTCAGGATCTGTAGTTGAGAGTAGTGCTTGTCGCCGATTTTTACAAAATACACCATTTGCTTCAGAAGAACTAGAGATAAATGGATCGAGCTCAGAGGATTTGAGTTACCATTTTACAGGACAACGCCGGTGAATACAATTATAAAGATATTGAACATAGCATATTGTATTCACGAACAGCTGCATTGGTAATGAGAAGGAGACCCATCCTACTAAAAATAACTAAAAAAAATTGCCATATTCCGTGATCAATGAAGGAAAGAAAGCCTCTTGCAATATTTCCAGATAACCCTGAAGAATTAGTTTCAGTCTCGATGAACATGAATCCAATAATACAAGTGCTAAATATAGCCTAAATCACTGCATATTTGCAAAATTTTCAGGTTTTTTAAAAGTGAAATAAACACACAGGGAGGTCTTAAATGGTGGCCCGGTATATGAACCCCTAGCGGCCTAACCGCTCAATCGAAAGGAAATTTCAGATTTAGTTATATGAAGGTATGCGCTCGAGATCGTGATGATTTAAAATAATGGAGCTCTCACGGTTGCGGTTACAGTGAAAAAATTTCAAAAATTTCGAATGGCAACACCTTTTTTTACCAACGCAAATTCATCAGCGCATTGAAAAAACATAAATGGCGTTGAAACGATACACGCATCACTAAAATTGCTAGTGTAATATCGTGGCACTGAATCCTAATCAGTTTCTATGTAACATAATAGGTACATGTATGTAACATATGTAACATACATGTTGAAACACTTTAAAACAATTGATTACATTTTTATTTTCACTATGTATACACAAACACAACTGAAAAACACATTTTAAAACAAATTTTTCACCATTACTCAATTCACATGGGGGGGGGGGGGGAAATCGGCTACTGAAAAACATATCTTGTAGCCACTCCTTCGTTCCTCGCATATCGAAAACGTGCTCCTTCGGTACGATAGTGATGTCAACCAGACGCAAGTTAAAAGGACTCCAATTCAGGAGCAAGTTATGCTTTCGCATCTTATGGTGTATCCAGAGTTTATTAGGGGTTTCGCATCTTACAAAAAATCACGCATTCCAAGTAGTATTTAGAATTAGAGTCGTTACACCGGCATAAAACATTTGGAAAAAAAGAACATTGTAAAGGACCAATAACGATTCAAAGACAAGGTGAACTGACGCACTTTGCTTAATTCACAGGAATAGATAGTAGAAGCACAAATCACAGAACACCATATGCAAATCACTGCGTGTAAAAAACTTTTAATAAACAGTGTGGGAAAATTGTTTCTTAAATCAGTTGTTCGTACGTGCCAACAAAACAACGAGGTGAATTGATAAGGTGCTGAACGGAAAAAATGCAGCTGAAGCAGTGCGAGTTTATCGCCGAAACCATAAGTCTTTAACGAGGCTCATGTTACGTAAAAACTGTACGTGATTTGGTGAAAAATTTTGAAGAAACTGGATGCACATGTGATCAACCATGATTCGAATGACCATCTGTTTCTGTTGAAGTTGTTGCAAAAGTGCATAACAGGATCACTGCAGAACCATTGCATGCTGCAAAGAAGTGTTGTACACATTTTGGATGCACCAAAAACAACAGTCCTCAAGATTCTGCGCACTGTTCTGCGGATTTTTCCCTATCGATTCCAGCGCGTCCAGATGTTGCAACCTGGGAACGAGCAGAAGCGTTTGAACTTTGCAAATTATTTTCTAATCATATATGATGAAGATAACAGCTGGCCATTGCAAATATTATGGGCGGATTAGCACATTTCTCTTTAACAGGGAACGTAAACTCCAAAAACTGCGTTCACTGGGCTGATGAAAATCCTCACGATGAAACTCCTCACCAACGTCTTTACCCGAAGCTAAAGTGACTGTGTGGTGGAGCATCGCAAACACATTCGTTATCGGTCCGTACTTTTTTGATGAGGTCACTTCCACAGGTATGAAAACGTGCTCCATCACAAGTGCTCGGTATACAACAATGTTGCAAAATTACGTAATTCCAGATTTGCAGCAGCGAAATGTCGTTGATGATATTGTTGGATGCAAGATGGAGCTCCTCCACACGTCGCCACATCTGTTCGACAAGTGCTTCAACAGCACTTTTATGATAGAATCATCTCTCGTAACTTTGCAATTTCGTGGCCACCATGATCCCCCGACCTCACTACGAAGGATTTCTGGTTCTGGGGTTATCTGAAATCAAAGGTGTACACATCAAATCCAAGAAATTTGTCAGAATTGAAAGATGCCATGAAACGTGAAGTTGTACAGATTCCTTCTGCGATGTTACGTCCGGCATTGTTTTCAACAGTGCATGCAATGAGTTATTCTCTGCGAAGGTGGGCATGTTGAAAACTGCTACTTCAAATAAATGTTTTTTTCTCTCTTCTCTCTTGTGTTGTCATTGGTCCTTCACAATGGTCTTTTTTGAAAGTGTTTTACGCCGGAAATTTTCATCTTACGTGTATCATTCCAACGCCATTTATGTTTTTTCAATGCGCCGATGAATTTGCGCATGAAAAAAAAAGGGTGTTGCTATTCGAAAATTTCAAAAAAATTTCACTGTAACCTTAATCGTGAGATCTCTATTGTTTTAAATCATCACGATCTCGAGCGCATACCTTCAAATAAGTATATCTAAAATTTCTTTTCGACTGGTTGAGCGTTAGGCAGCTAGGGGTCCATACATAGGGGAAGTTACTTTATGACCACCCTGTATTTTGAATGAGAAATTTAAATTAATAAATTAATTTAAATAAGTACTACATAGAAACAAGACACGTACTTAAGTAAATCTACTAAATTTTCTGGTTCTACGTGTGACTTTTCTATCGTTAAAAACAGTAGATTTGGTGAGTATATGACAGTATCAACATCTCGCCCCATATTTTGATAAGAATTCATAACTAGGGGATTAAATGCTTTCACTTTCGTACACAGCACCAAAAACAACGCCGTGCTTCATTAGTCATCGCTTTATATACTTTCGTTCAGCGTTCATAATTACTAAACCATTGTATATAAGAATAATCTGATTGCGGCATTAGACTTCGGTGAACATAATGGTGTTATTTGGTATGGAGTATGACAGCCTCATATTAAAAAACTTAGACTTTGATCCAATATGACGGATTTCAAGATAGTTATATTTAGGAGATAGCCTAAAAGATAAATGCTTTTATCCTTTCTTCGCAGGTTAGATATTTTCCTTTTCTTTTCCGTTTTGGAAATCAAAAAGATTCTATACTTCTATTTTACTCTAAAAGTATTGAAAAGAGAAAAATATTAAACATAAAATATAAAGTGAAAGAATTCTGTGACTAATAAATTTTTTTTATTCTGCAACCATATTTATCCTTTACAAATATTGGCATGTTAAGTGCATACTAAAATTAGTATAATAACGAAAAAATGCACAACAGGATCAGTAAACAAAAGGAAAAAGAACAAGTAACAATTAAATTTAAAAAATCAAAAAACCCGACTGCGTAAAACGCGAACTAATTAATTATTTCTCATCGATGTGAAATTATTTTTTTATATTACTTACCTATTTTTTTTTATTTACTTATACTGATAACTTTTAAGTTGTGTTTAATTGTTAGTTCCTATCTATAAACACTGTTTTGATGAAGTCTATAGATTTCTATGATGGTTAGAGTTTCAGTAAAGCTAGAGATCCTACCTACACAACTTCCAGGCTGTATGATATTTAAACAGAGCTTCAGACGGTAAAATAGTCAATGAAACATCGTCTGCATTTTGAAAGACCTATCCAATGATATACCACTCTATATGGTGCGTTAAAAAAATTTCGTCTCTACCGCCTTTCTGTATTTTACGGCCGCAATTTTGAATTTATAAAAACAAAAGCTATCCTATCACCATCGGACGATTAAGACGAATCGATAGAGACCTCATTCATTAAAATCCATGCAGCCATTGGGATTTTTCGAGGGCATAAAGAAATCCACATACCCAGATACGTGTGAAACACATAACCCTTTTTGGCAGTCGGGTAAAAAGGGATAGCGATCGAAATATTTCATCCAATTCATTCTCCATGAGTTACATCACATTCATCATATTGCCATATTTTTAATAACCATATTATTTTTAAATTACAGCAGTACAGATTTTAATTCAATTTCTTCTTCTTTCACATTTGTTAGTCAAAGTTCTTCACATGTATTGTTTGAGTAACAAGAAAACAATGTTGTATTTGTTTACTCCTATGCTAACAGCCTCTGTTTACGAAAAAAAATTAAATAGTGCCTTAAAATTTCAGATCGAAAAATTAGGGCTTGAATGTCATCTTAACTGTGTATAATATTTAAATATACAGTGCTGGAAAAAAATCCGCGCACACCATTCTAGTTGACACCTGTGGCTCTGTGGCTAAAATGCCAGAGAGAGATTTGGCAGGTATCATTCGACTGGGAATTATATCTATTTTCCAACTATGAATGCAATTCTTTAAATAGTAGCCATCCATATAAGAAAAGTGCCCAGTTAAACTGCTGGCATTGAGCTCACAGGCTATTCACACTAATTGTATATTATACTCTTATTTCAAAGAATAATGCCCTCGAAAAATAAGTTAAGGGGAGATTAGCTTCCTTCCGTTTCTTAACCAATAAATCTTCAAATCTAATCAGGGAAGCGCCTTATCAGAATAAACCTGCATGCCAAATTTGAAGCAAATCAAATAATTCTGCATGAAAAACTCATTTAGCTAAATTAAGAGGGGATTAGCTCCCCCATTTCCCCCTTTATACTTAACCAATGAACCTCCAAATCTAATCGGGAAAGCGTCGTATCAGAATGAACCGGTATACTAAATTTGAAACAAATCGGATAATTCTGCATGAAAAACCCATTTATCTAAATTAAGGGGGATTAGCCCCCCCCCCTATATACTTAACCAATGAACCCCCAAAACTAATCAGGGAAGCGTCTTATGAGAATGGACCTAGAAAAGAAATTTGAAGCAAATTGGATATTTCTACCAAGAGTTTTCGCGTTACGTACATACGTACATACAGAACCTGCGGGCACATTAGCTCTCAGGCTTTGAAAGCCTGTGAGCTAAAAATGTACCAACTTCGAATTTTCATATGGTAACGTCCAATTTGGACACCTTACTTGACTTCCTTGGATAAATGGAGCATGGGAAAGGTATAGTTTATAAACTTTTACTTAAATCTTCAGTGTTATATAAGAAAATACGTCAGGGGTTCATCCACAAGTTTTGAAAAATAAAAGTAAGGTCTTCCACGGAGAAACACTGGGTAACATTCAATTAGTTACAAGAAAAATTATATAGAAATTTCAAGCATCGCATTTTCTGGTAGATAAGTTGTCCCCAAAATTCGAGAGAAATAACATGTTCTTCCGTTTGAATACTACTATTTTCATATAGTATCCGCGACCTTCGCAGAAATTCATCCCGATTTCTGCATTTTAAAAAAATCAAAGAAAACTATACGAAAATACTGGTATTTAAACGTAAGGACATGCTATTTCTCTCGCATTTGGGGGTCGACTGACACACCTGAAAATATATATTAAGCTCACTTTATAGGAAAGGAAAATCCATACATTATTTCTTATTGACCGTCTAAGATTTTCTTTTCTATACATGTTAGTGATAACAGGAGACGGCCCCTTAGACGCGTCAAAAAGTAAAATTTATCAATCGCTAAAACTAATGATTGAAATGAGCTGTAAATGTACACTCCCACGTTTTTAGCGATTGTGGTTCTTTTATGCCAAAATTAATGTAGGCCATAATTGTTATTTTTAAGTATTAATTTATTAATGGTTTTCAGAATTAAAAATGTTTTTGTATCGTAAGCATACCTGAAAAATGTTTTAGTCTATTAATTGTATCTCATTAAAAAAGAGACGCTTCAATCGGGGGATTTTTGGGGGAAAGATGTGAATTGAAGATGTCGTGTGCATTTAACATTAGCATTCTCAATGTTTGACCTCTTCTAATTCCATGAAGATTTTTTAAAAATATACAAACTACACCTTTTCCAAACTGCCTTGAAATAAAAAGGACTTTCGAAAGAAACATCCCTAATGAAATATATATCGACAGGTAAATATCTTTTTACTATAACTTTTGTTGAAGTGTAAAATTTTAAGCGCGATTTTTTAGCATAATAGAAATTAACTAAAATGTAGTATGAGTTAAAAAAAATAAACATTTTTTATTCGATTTAAAAAGATTTTTCTTCTTAAGTAACCTGATTTTAAAAAATTGCATTCATTAATACTTTTCAAGGGGAAAAAATACTGTTTTCAAAAAAATTATTATTTTTTTTTTTACAAAAAACGTTTTTTTTAATCTTTTTTTCAAAGTTATTTTTTTAATAGCTATAGATGGTGCGTTCTATCACTTGATAAATCACGTGGATGTTGTACCTGTTTGATCAAAGGCATGGCTAAGCCCTGGTGACTGTATCTACGGCAGGAGGGGGGAACGAAACGCATGCGCCACATACGCCGGCGTTCGTTTCTCTTCTTGAGCCCCAGATACCACAACGGCATCCCGGGCGCTCTTGTGGCCACTCGTCTTCCCCCCGCTAAGTACGGATGCTGACGGGCGGCGTCCGGAATATCATCCGCGGACCCCTCGCGGTCGCCTGTCTAGCAATATTAGCAGGTAAGGCAACTTCTTTTTCCTACTTATCACATCTGACAACTTCTTCTAATAACTCAGAAGTGAGAGAGAGAAATCCCTTTTCTTCTAGAGTGGTGGGGATGTTTTCAGACCTTTTCTCCGATTGATTTTATGCGAAGAACTTCCTCGAATATTTTTCTCTATAAATCAAATGTTATTGTGCTGTATATAAATTGTATCACTTGATACAGATACATGAATATAATTATTTATATCTATGAATAGGCAATATCAAATATAAATTTAATCTAAAAGCTTCTCTCAATTCATATAGAGGAATGTTCTTTTATTTGTTTATTTATTTTATTTTGGTAAACATTACAATCAGATAGATTCTGCTAACTTAAAACATAATTAACATGATATTTAGAAGTAAGAGTATTTGAGCTATTTAACAAATTATGACATGCATGTATTTCTAAAACTAAACAATTTCCACCTCTCGATACGTAAAAATGTTTTATTTTACATTTAGTGCATTTTGTACATTTTCGTAAAATAATAATAATAGTAATAACTCATCTGATGCTATGTTAATCTCAGTTAATGCGATTACGTTTGCTTATTTTAATAAAAGAAGAGCTGCAATGGATTTGTTTAGATCAGCAAGTATTTAGCTTTGTGTGTGAATAACCTTTCATTTTTTCTCTATTTAGGTTACACCAGTTGATATTCTTACAGAATAAGCATTGATTTTTTATCTTGCAAGTATAACGTAACAAATGTTTGTTTTACTTGCTGAAAAATGTCAACATGAATGCTTTAATCAATAAATGTCTTTCTCTCCCTTTTCTAAGAAAGATATTTTATCTCTTGAAATGATTTTGAATTATTTTATGTAAGGAAGATTGATTTTTCTCCTTGATAAATTGATTAATTACATTATATATATTTAATTTAATGAAAAAAAGTTAAAAATCATTTTAATCTACTCAGCAAGCATTTTTCTTTGCACTTAAATAATTTCCCATTATTTTTTTTAAAATGTTATAAAGATTTATGTTGATGTTTAATAAAAAGAGTTTTGTGATTCAGATATTTTAAAATGATTCATCGTTATTGTTATCTGCTAAAAATTCTAACATTTTTACCTTTATTAACAATCATCAATCTTATTTATCCGTGAATGAAATTTTGCAAATTAAGTTTTAAATTTCATATATTTAATTTACATTGTTTCTTAAAAAATCATTGTAATACAGAAAAATAACTAATTTAATTAATATGTTTATATGAGAAAAACTTTTCAACAGAAAAACATTTTTTTCTTTTAGAAAACAAATTCAATGCGGTTCTTTTTATCATTAAATGACCTTCTCTTTTCTAAGAATAGAAATTTTACGCTTAAATATTTTAGAATTTTTATATATAAAGAAACTGATTTTTCTTTTCTCGATAACTCGATTAATTTAAATACATAATTTTAATGAAAAAACAATAAAAGTTTAACCTGATGAGAAATCATTTTCCTTTACATCTAAAAAATAATCTAAATTTACTTATTATTACTGAACAGAGTGCTATTTAATTTTATATAAAATGACAATATTCATTTTGTGTAATACGTAGTGCATTTTTATGTATAAAAAATTCTCCTCTAGGTAGATTAAAACGATCCATGCTTATTTTTAATTATTAAAATTTGCAATATGCAATTTGAATTGAGTATATAAATTCAACATTATTTTTTTTCTGGATATGTTCTAGATGATAGGGAAACGAATAACTAATTTAAAAACATGTTTATACGAGTTAGTTAATAAATGATTTTTTTTCTTAAAAAATAAAAACAAACAATATTGTTATTTTAATCGATCTCTTTCTTCTCTTTTCCAAAAAAAAAGAAATTTTATGTTCAAGTATTTTTGAACTTTTATGTGTTATGAAGATCGATTTTTTTCCTCAATTACTCGATTAACTTTACTATACAATTTTATGGAGGAAAAGAAACATAGAGCTTAACCTAATCAGTTATCATTTTCTAAATAATCTTGAAATTTTCTTTGTTTATTCTACATAGATTGTTATTTATATACAATAAAAGCTTATATGTTCTCTATAAAGTGAAAATGATTCATGCTTTTTGTTAATTATGAAAAATTCCAATATGTTTACATTGATGAACGAGCATCAGTCTCGTTTCGTCATGAATAAAATTAATTATTACGAATTTTGAATTCAAATATTTAACCAAGATTTTTTAAAATCGATTATTCGTAGTTAATAAATAAAAAAGAGAAAATAAAATTCAATTAAACAAGATTATGCATGTTTATGATGATAATCAACAGTGAATGTAAAAATATCACCATTTTTGTACTTGAATTATCCCTGTTTCTTTAATCATTTATATTTTGATATTCATACCGAACAATACCTAAATTTCCATTTGATGCACTTAAATTGATCAATGTTTGTTTACTTAATACATATAGGGGGGGGGGGGTAGTACACAGTGAGACGAAAATTATTATTACTTAACGAATGGCAACGATTTTTATTTTTTTGAAAAAACATTTGCTACATCTTTAAACTACACAAATGCGCTACACATTAATATATAAATGGTTTTTAAAAAGTTATTTATAAAAGCACAGAAGCAGCATAACGGAGTAAAGGAAATTGTCTCGCTGTATATCACAAGTGGTACACAATGAAGCAATGTATATATTTTCATAAATCATACATTTTTACACTCTATCAATAATTTTCTGCAGTTTATGATTTCTAATTAATATTTCTAAATTTTCAAAATATTAAAAATATGAGCCTCGGGTGGATAATGGCAGACCTTGGGCTACCTTCATGCAAATTTTCAGCCTCTTACGTTTAGTATATTTACTAGCTATCGCACGCCCACACACACAGAGAGAAAGAGAGAGAGAGAGAGAGAAAAACCCTCTTTTATTAATAAATAGCTTTTTTTAACATCAGAACCACATAGTAAGTACATAATGAGACACGTCTCACTGTGTACTTTCGTTCCATTCTAACAAAATGGATGCCACATCTGTTACATCAATTTCATCGCTTTAAAAAGTTTATCTCGTTTTGTCGAAATAGTCTATTCTTAGATATAGCTAGGTTTGTTTAAGTAAATATATATCATATTTAAAGAAATAAACTCTAAAATAGACGTTTCTGTAACTTTAACCACTATAAAATAAATAATTATTTACTATTTTGTTGGATGAGTAACTGAAGTGCCGAAACTACATCCACGTGTTGCATAAGATGAGGTCGCTATGTGTGTGTGCCATCTTGGATAAAAAATTACAACTATATGTCAAAGTGGCTGCTGTCTCACTACCATGTCTCACTGTGTACTACTCTCCCCTATATATATATTTATTTATTTATTTATATGAGGACCCCAGAAGCCAAGGGGTATAAATGACAAAATTGAAAAAACTGTGTTAAGTGCACAAGCTCTCTGGAAATAAGGCTATTTGTTTGGAGGTAAAAAAATATGTGTTTTTCTAATTATGTGGCTGCGTTCTAGAGGTCAACTACATAAGCTCTTTAATCTACTGAACTACTTAACCTCTTTAATCTCTACTTAAATTAAAAAATATATTGTACTCTACTTTTCTTTCACAGTTATTGAAATAAAAGTTCAAAGACCGCTTTGAAATAAGCAACAGTTTCATACTTTAATTCAGTGAATTACTATTGATGTTCCAATTTTGAACTCAATTTACTACCTAAATTTTGTCTCTTGTAACATTGGCTTCTGAGGTCCTCATATATATTTTACTTTATTACCTTTGATCGAAAATTCTCTTTTCTGTTTTTTATAAAAAATAGAACGGTATTTTTTATTTCTTATAAATTGATTTTTTCGTAAATGGTAGCTAATAGATTAAGCCTAACTAATTCTTCTGGTATATTGCAAATAACTTTTTATGACAATCTTGAAAGTCTTTTAACTTCTAACACACAACACACATTTTGTCCTGATTTTTATTTTATTTTTTTCATTTACACTGGTGCTAAAAATAATGGGAATTTTTTGAAAAAATGCTTTTTTGTGGTTTGATGGCCCATAACACTGCATATTATTTTGGCAGCATCATAAAATCACGTATCAATGGAAAGATAATTCAATCAAAAATATAATGCAATGAAGTTTATTGCCATAATAATATTTTATTAAAAGTTATAGCCAGCTAACCAGAAAAAGGCAGTAAAACTTGGCTTGGTTGATGTGAAATAACTTTCTTTGACTTGAATGTAGCGAATGTTTAGAATAGTAGGCAGATACCTTTCTATTAAGCTGTAAAAATCGGTATATTGATGTGAAATAACATTTTGGATTTGAATGTAACGAATGTTCTTGAATGTCCAGAATAGTATGCCATTTTGTTTGGAAGTGAGTCAGTTAAGCCTAGGGTAGATTTATACTATTGACTTCATGTATTGAAACTGATTGAAGAATAATTATCAGTCTGTTTTATTATTGTTACCAAACTGAGAAAATTTTATATGTCCTTTCGGTGAGTGATCTTGTGAAGCATAATAAAATTAAAAATAGATTATAATGTGTTAACTATCCAGAAATCGATGTCTAATAGCAGTGCTGTTAAGTGAAAACGGCTTCAATTATACAGAAATTTGGAGAGAAATAGAAGGAAGTCAAATAAAGGAGCGTATAAATTGCGAAAAAAATGTAAATGTAGCAAAAGGTTCCCAACAGTAACTCACGAAATTTTAAAAGAGGGTAACTGGACTAAAATGCAATGTTGAGTGAACAAACATAAAAAAAAACTAGTGGAGCAGTGTTATTTGAAATAATGAGGCAAAAATTTCATTGTTTGATACTGATGTGATAAAATATGTAAGTAGAGAAATAGGAAAAGCTCTGCATTCTGATCGCATTACACCTACCGTGAAATATCTAGTTAGTGTTATGATCGCTTATTTAATGAGATCGAAAGGTGGAAGCTGAATTTGTGCGATTAATTGGAAGAAAAATGCAAAAAATACATACATGAGATACTTGAGAATTGAAGCCTTCCATATACGATCTTTTCCAATATAATACGGTGTATCTATTTGGAATACAGCTTCTTCTCACGTAGCTGCTATATGAAATAAACCTTTTTCAAGATAATCACATTCACAACTGGAATGACCTGAGAATAGTCCAGGCCTTAACTCAATCAAAATTCTATGGAGACAATTAAAGAAACTTGTCACTCGGGTGCAACTCTGCATTTAAACCTAAATAACAAAAGCAAAAATTAATTCTTTGTTTTATTATAAAACAGTCTCAGAATTGAAACACTTGGTTCACTCCATATAAAGTCATTTTAAGATTGCTATAAACGCTAAAGGTTACCAGAATGAAAATTAACAGGCGAATATTTCTATATATCTAATTTTCTCCATATGTTCCAATTTTCTTTTTGACAACTGTTATTACAGTAGCAATATCTTACAGACTGATCATATTCTGAATTAAATTATCTTTCTTTTGATATATACTTTTATGTCATTATTTCAATATTAAGTGTCGTTATGAGCTATCAAACATTAGCAGTAGGGTTTTTTCAAAAGATTTCCATAATTTTGGCCTCTACTGTATTTTTTGGTTGGAATTCATAAATCTGAGCTCAGTTTTCTTCTTTCACCTGACCCTTTGAAATATAAATAAAAAATTCAATTTATTTGATATCAAAAATTCGTTGATCTTTAACCTTTAACTGATGTTACCGTCTCTCAGACCGCTGCTTTTTTCAATTTTTATAGTTTAACTTGTAATTTTCGGTTTAACTACAAACACTACCGGATTTTTTTTCCGTTTGGAACTTTAGTACTATCACCAGAGAATTTTGAATATGTGAATTTTGATTATAACAGCCCTGTACAAAAAGTTTAGTATAAAAACATCATCCTATGAGTTAATCGCGTCTTATATTCATCTTTCGATGCAGCGGTCTCACAGACCGCTTCACACTAGTTATGTGACAATTTCTGTGACATCAGTTAAAGGTTAACTTTATATTATAGTTTGTTTATACTTATAGTTACAAAATGGCAGAAGGGGTGAAGAGGTTGGAATGAGGACATTTTTATAAAGACACTTTTTACTTCTTTGTTTCATATTCTTCTCGGTTTTGGATACAATTGTGCTACTATCAATGTGCAAATATACAAATGCACTATGTGCAGTACTATCTGAAATTAAAACAAATATCAGATAAATCAAAATATTTAAAATTTTTAATTTCCAGACCATTTAGACATTTTTTACAATTCTTCCCTCATGTGCGGGAGGAATGGGACATAGTGGAAGAAAATTATGAATATTTTACATTATAAAGAATATCAGGCTTTCACAGATATTAGTTAAATGAAAGACAGGAATTTACTTTATTTATTATTGTGTGTTCTACAAAATTTACAGCTGCAAGATTAAAAACATTTGTAATTGAAAAAATTTCTTTTTATAAATCTGAAGTAAGTAGTAAATTCTATTTTGAAATTAATTTCTATATTTATTACAAAATGAATATTACAAAAATTGTTCAATATTACAAAAGGTTTAAAACTATGGAAATAAATATTTTTAGCTATTTGGGAATAAATATAGTTGAGAGATATGGAACATGTTCCATGTCCGCCTCCCCTCCCTCTCTCTTTCTCAGAGTCCCATTTCGTCCTCCAAGTAATATATTTGTTATATGGCTTATCAAGACATCCATACTGCTTTTTAGATTTAACTTAATTAGAGACTTGTAAACACGGGATATATGGAATTATGGTAACAATTCATTATTTTCGTTTTACAAATTTAACAAATGTCAAAATCAATTTCGAAATAGAGTTCAATATTTACTTTTGATATGTAAAAATGAGTCTTTTTAACTACAAATGTTTTAATATTGCAACTCTAAAATTTGTAGCGTATAAACATGAGTTTATATGTATTCCGCCTTGAGCAGAAATGAAAATAAATAAGAGTGCTTGATTTAAGAATAATTATTGTTGTCCCATTCCTCCTGCCGTCCTACTTGTGCCTCCTCCCCCTATATGTCTTAAGAGAATTGAAAAATTAGCGACATTTAAAAATATGTTAGTTAGAGGGGAAACTGAAATAGGTACATATGATGAACAAAAATTAGAAATACACTATCAATAGTAAATGCATGAAAAATCACGAAAGCAACACTACGTTACTTATATATTTCTAAATAAAAAATTAAATTTAAAAAATCAAAAAACCCGACTGCGTAAAAATGAACTAATTAATTATTTCTCATCAATGTGAAACTATTTTTTTATATTACTTACCTATTTTTTTTATATACTATTATTGATTACTTTTAAGTTGTGTTTAATTGTTAGTTCCTATCTATAAACACTGTTTTGATGAGGCCTATAGATGTCTATGATGGTTAGAGTTGCAGTAAAGCTAGAGGTGCTACCTACACAACTTCTAGGTTGTGTAATATTTAAGCGGAGCTTCTGACTGTAAAATAGTCAATGAAACATCGCCTTCGTTTTTAAACACCTATCCAATGATATGCCACTCAATATCGTGCGTAAATTTTTTTTCGTCTCTACCGCCATTTTGTATTTTACGGACGCCATTTTGAATGTATAAAAACAAATCCTAGCCTATAACCATCGGACGGTTAAGACGAATCAGTAGAAATCTCATTCATTAAAATCCATCCAGCCGTTGGGATGTTCCGACGGTATAAAGAAATCCACATATCCGGATACGCGTGAAACACATAACCCTTCTTGGTAGTCGGGTAAAAAATAAGCCATACTCGTTGTTGAAGGATACAATATTGTTTTAAATTGGAGTATATAATTATGTAAAAATTATAAATAATATATATTTAAAAAATCTGTTTTAATATTTGAATTCAGCTCATGAAATTTTTATCACCAAATAAATAACTAAATAAATAAAATTTCTTGTGCAATAATAAATTGCTTGTGTAATAAATTGCTTGTTTGCTTGTAAATACGTCTCATTTATTGCGTATGCTGAATTGCTTTGTTATTTATGCAGGATGAAACCTGATGTTTCATTTCGATAAGTTTGATAAGGGAAAAGCTTTTGCTTTAGTTGAAGAATCTTACGGTAATTGCTTTAATGAACCAAGTCTTTTTATCACCAATATTAATAACAATTTATGTATTTACGCCTTTTGAATACGTTTGATATAATGAATTTAAATCTTTCATCAATTTTGGCTGTAGAATGTAGCATAAATATTGACATTATCGTGTTTTTATATGTATATTTCACTACAAAAAAGCAAGTTAAAAGATACACTGATTGCCAAACTTTTCTTTGTGTGTGTAAAATTATCCCATACTATTTAAATGGAATTCTGTAGATCAAAATTCATCTATTTTTTAATGGGCTGTTTCTAAAAATATATATTGGGTAAGGTGCCCTATTATCGTTCCCCAGACACTTTTAGGCCCTTGGAAGTGGTAATTTTCTATGAAGATCTAACAAATTTGGATTTTGCATAGACTAACTACCCACACACATAGAACCATAGTCAAACATCGTACAAAGAAATTTTAACAGTGCGAAAAATTGTTTTTTCAAAAGTATCTAAAAAATGCAAAAGAAAAAAAATGGTTCCAATTTTGTTTCCCCAAAAAATCCAATACGCCGAGGCTTAATTTATAACTAAATCAAAATTTATTTCTAAATGAGTAAGTAATTTAATTTACATTAAAGTAAGGCACAAAGAAATGTACCAATTATCAGTGGAAGAATAACATAACGAAACATTAGCCATCCAAATATGAGGGAAAAAATTGAAAATAATGTCATGAAAAAGCATTCCTAATTTCGTCCCCGGGACGAAAATAAGAACTGCAATGGGGACGAAATTGGGACCACGCTACCTCCCAATATGATGGAGCTTCAGTTCCCGTAAGATAAACTGAGCGTCCGAAAACTCGCTGTATTCTACTGTCAGCATTTTACCAACGTAAAATACATGCAATGAATAAGAAATAAATACTTACAGTACAGTAAATAACGTTCTACAAACGACGTAATAAGAACTCAGGTCTTCTAAAAATAGGAAATTCGCCGTCTTTTATTTATGTATGCGTCTTGGCGAACGAAAATTTCAACACTGGCCCCCTTTTACCTTCCGTCCCGTGTGCCTTGCGTCATAAGTGGCGCCACTTTCGCAGAAGAGGAGAAGTTAAGGGGACGAAATTACGAGAGGGGACGAAATGTGGGCACTTTACCCTACACAAAACAACATAAATGAAAATTTACTTTGACAAACTAGTAGTACTTAATCAGAGTGCAAATATTCTAATAAAATTCTAATAAAAATTCCGGCGTATAACGCGCACTTTTGAAACAAGAAATCTCATCTAATTTTACAAGTGCGCCAGGTATAAAACTCAAAAAATTAAATATCCAGAAAATTTTAGTATAATATTTGAGATTTGTGTAATAATGAACAAAAAAAAAGAAGACATTATTATTTGCAGTAACGTAGCCAGGAATTTATTTCGGGAGGGAGAGGAGAGACCTTAGCAGTTAGGATTTTTTTCTATAAAAATGGACAGAATGTGTCCATGATTACATAAAAACACACATTCCTAAGGGAATAGCTGCCCCAGTATTCTAAGCCCTTTCGATGGCTATGCCACTGTACTTGTATAAACCAGAGTACGATTTCAAACGCTCTTGTGAAAATTCAGGTATACAGATAAGCTTAGCAGAATATCATGTCCTCGCTTCTCATTTACATATTTCTTTATGTTCGTACTATTTGTTATACTTTTTATTGTTATTTACAGTATTTCTATGCTACATATCTCCTGGAGCTTTTATTTATGTATTTATTGCGAAGTATGGGTGCGCATAATACGGTGATTATACGATAAATAGGTGAATATACTTAAAACACAAAAATAGAGCCCCAAATCGTAAGTGCGTTTTGTACACCGGAATATACGTTTTATCTTTTATTAGTGTTATGTAATTTTTAATCCATGATACTAGGATAATTTAAAAATAAATTTTAGAGCAATTAAAAAAAATATCAACGCTGTAACATTTCATTACAATTACCTTAAAGATTTCTAAATGCTCGAAAAGTTTTATTTCCAATGCAAATCATAATTAAACATTTTAGGGGTTAATATATTTTATTAAGTCTTTATATCATGTAAATAGATATGCATGCTGTTCTAAAATTATGGCAGCAAACTGGGAGAGGTGATAGTTTGCGGGTTAAACAAGAAGACAAGTTAAGAACTTTTTAAGATTCCCCCCTTTTTAGGTAGCTTTCATTACAAAAAGCTACCTATTGCAGCCGTTCGGAGGAAAGCGAATTCAAAAAATTTTGGTATATTTTCATCGATCATGACCCCCAGACCCCGAAACCACCCTCCGTTCAAAAGTTGATATATATATATATATCAATATATATAAGAGTACGAACATAAAGAAATATGTAAATCAGAAGCGAGGACATGCGATTCTGCTAAGCTTATCTGTATACCTGAATTCTCACAAGAGCGTTTGAAACCGTACTCTGGTTTATATAAGTACAGAAGCGTAGCCATCGAAAGGGCTTAGAATACTGGGGCAGCTATTCCCTTAGGAATGTGTGTTTTTATGTAATCATGGACACATTCTGTCCATTTCTATAGAAAAAAAAAAAAAAACATAACTGCTAAGGTCTCTCCTCTCCCTCTCGAAATAAATTCCTGGCTACGTTACTGCAAATAATAATGTCTTCTTTTTTTGCTCATTATTACACAAATCTCAAATATTATACTAAAATTGTCTGGATATTTAATTTTTCGAGTTTTATACCTGGCGTATAACACGCACATGTAAAATTTGATGAGATTTCTTGTTTCAAAAGTGCGCGTTATACGCCGGAATATATATATATATATATATATATATATTATTGTTTAATTAATGGTTATATATATATATATATATATATATATATCTGATCTTTGTCACACTGTAACTCTCGTATTTATGGACGATTTGGATGTAACTTCGTGCATACATAGTGCATACCAGTGCCTCGACCGAGTTCGTTGGCTTCATCCACCATCTTGTTTCAAAATGGCGGCCATTTAATTTAAAAAAAAAAATTAAATTTGAAATGTGGTACCAAAAAATTGAAAATTGAAAAATATTTTTTTCTTATGTGTTTTGTCTTGATACAAAGATTACGGAGCATTTTTTGTTTCGTCTATATCTTAAAAAATGGTTGAGTTATAGCACTTTGAATTTCTAGCTTGGCTGACATTTTGAAACGACCTGAGTTTTGTCACGCGATAACAGGCGTATTTATGAATCGATTTGGATGTACCTTGGTGTATACATAATACATACCAATGTCTCGACCGAGTTTGTTGGCCAGCTTTATCCGCCATTTTGTTTCAAAATGGCGGCCATTTAAGTTTAAAAAAAAATTAAAATTTGAAATGTGGTACCAAAAAATTGAAAATTGAAAAATATTTTTTTCTTATGTGTTTGACCTTGATACAAAGATTCCGGAGCAGTATTTGTTTCGTCTATATCTTAAAAAATGGCTGATTTATAGCACTTTGAATTTCTAGCGTGGCTGAAATTTTGAAACTACCTGATTTTTGTCACGCGATAACAGGGGTATTTATTAACCGATTTGGATGTACCTTGGTGTATACATAATGCGTACTAATGTTTACTGAGTTCGTTCGCCATCTTCATCCGCCATCTTGTTTCAAAATGGCGGCCATTTAATTTTTTTTTTTTTTTTAATTTAAAATGAGGTACCAAAAAATTGGAAAATGAAAAAGATTTTTTTGTATGTGTTTGATCTTAAATCAAAGATTCCGGAACAGTTTTTGTTTCGTCTATATCTAAAAAAGTGGCTGAGTAATAGCATTTTGAATTTCTATTGTGGCTGACATTTTGAAACGACCTGATTTTTGTCACGCGATAACAGGCGTATTTATGAACCGATTCGGATGTAACTTGGTGTGTACATATTACTTACCAATATCTCGACCGAGTCCGTTGGCCAGCTTCATTCGCCATTTTGTCAAAAGGGCTGCCATTTAAAAAAAAAATTAAATTTTAAATTTTAAATGAGTTATCAAAAATTGAAAAATGAAAAAAAAATTATGTGTTTGACCTTGATACAAAGATTCAGGAGCAGTTTTTGTTTCATATATATCTTAAAAATGGTTGAATTATAGCACTTTGAATTTCTAGCATGGGTGACATTTTGAAACGATCTGATATTTGTCACGTGATAACACGCGTATTTATTAACCTATTTCGATGTAAGAAGGCATGTGGATAGTATATCGTAATGTCTCGACCAAGTTCGCAGGTCAGCTTCATCAGCCATCTTGTTTCAAAATGGAGGCCATTAAATTTAATAAAAAAATATATTTAATGTGAGGGGCAAAAAAATTAGAAATTGAAAAAGATTTCTTTCTTAAGTATTTGACTTTGATATAAGGATTCCGGAGCATTTTTTGTTTTGTCTTTATCTTAAAAAATGACTCAGATATAGCAGTTTCAATTTCTTTATGTGGGTGACATTTTGAAAAATCTGATTTTTTGCCTGCGACAGCACTCGTATATATCAACCGATTCCGATGAGAGTGAGCATGTTCACAGGAATTGCTAAGGTCTCGAACAAGTTCACTCGTTAGCCACATCCACCATGTTGTCTTAAAAGGGCAGGTACTTCCAGATATCGCCGAATTTGGCAACCAAATATAAATTACTTTAAATAAAAGCAGCTTGGATAAAGCTGATTAATTTCGCGAAATTCTCATTCATAATGATATAGTATTGATAAAAATTAGTATCGAATCTTCTATAATCGGTTTCGACTAAATTGAGCTTCGTGCAGGGTCGTACTGGCATAACTGAGAGGGCGGTGGCAAAATGGATAAAAAGGGCGCCGATTGCCTTACAAAAAGGCGCAAATGCTTATATATATATACAGTGAAACCTCCCTGTGCGACCACCACCCTGAACGATCATTTTTGCATGGAACGAAATTTATTCCCATAGGCTCAGTACTAATTTTACCTCCATTCAGAGACCATCCCAGTTGAGCCCCATAAGCGACCAACTTCTTAGAAGAAAACGAAACAAATTCCATTTTTTCCTGGTCGCTTGAAGAAGTTTTTATTAGAAAAATAATTCCAGAGAGCGCATTAGTCATCAAACTTCTAAACTAAGTTTAGATATTTCTTTTATTCCGTTAAATTTTAAATGTTTAAACTCCTTTGTGCCTTTTTAGGCAATGAATTTAACTCTGATGACAAATTAAGAATGCCGGTCCATAAACTTCCCTGCCCTATTCTGTCAGGAAACACTCAAGGAAATAGATAAATGAATAAAATCGTCATTATTTGTTCCCATCCAAAAAAAAAACTGCATTTATTTACTGAACTTCGAAAGGACTTAGAAATAAAAGTTTTAAAAGATAAAACCGTAAAATCAAAGCAAACGTCAATGTATTCATTTTTTACACTGCAGTAATTAACTTTTTTTTGTACTTTTTTTCCCTAATGTGAAAAATAAATTTTAGTAACATTAATTGTTACCTTTTTTCAATAATTAAACTCTAGATTTAAACATGGCCTCCCTTAAGAGACCACCTTTCGGAGCGACCCATTTTTATTGGAACGGAACGTGGTCGCTTTAGAGAGGTTTTACTGTATATATATATAGTATATATACATATATGTATATATAAACCAGTATAAGATTATATTTATCCTGAACCAGCACCCCCCCCCCCCCCCTCTCAGACAGAAAATCTTCGGAAAAGTAATAATTCTTTAAAAGAATTACGTTGAATGTATTATTTTGAAAAGTAGTATTACTTGAATTTTATTGCATGATAAGTTTTGTTTTAAAGATTTTCATTAAATTCCATTACAACTGCTGACTGCTTAACGTGGCCGAAAACACCAGCTATTTCTTATTTCCCATCAGAAACTTTGTAATCGAACTGTTTTTTATATTTTTCGAGAAAAGCAAAAGATCCTTCGAAAATGCTGTCAAAGGTGGCGTTTTGAACCGAATTTCCTGACGCGATAGTGGGAGAAGAGGAAGAGAACTGTTGTCACGAGACAACAATCAATATTAACTCAAGATGTAATTAATTTAAAGAAAAGAATCGATTGTATTACAAATTACTCCAATAACCAAGCTTGCAAGTCTCATCCTTTTATATAGAGTTTGGCGAATATTCGGTTTCATTTTTGTTTTCAGCCCAAAATCTTAGTTTCCGTGAAAGTACTGCCGAATATTCGGTTTACTATAACTGCCCCTCCCTAGCTTCTCCCAAACAGCATTCCCATCCAAAGAGCCGCACATACTATGTAATCACATACAAGGTGATAAATCTAGAAGGTATTACTGATATTGATTAAATTCGTTATTTTTAAATTAAATTATTTTTTAATAATTTTTATCTTTATAGCCCCTTATATATAATTAATTTTTATTTCAATCAAATTATTTTTAATTAATAATTATTTACTGCGTTTCTACGCAAAACATTATTCAGATAACATGCATATATGTAAGTTTATGTTAATTACTTTGAAATTATTTTAAAAACAGTTTCGCTTTCGTTTTCGCTCGAAACTAGAACGGTAACCGAAATTCGGTTTCTGTCGAACACTATTTTTATGTTTGTAAATAAGCAGAAATTTTCGCATTATTGAACGTTAAAAAATACTTTTTTGAGAACATAACTTATAAATTTCGGAAAATCGAGTTTTTATTTTAGCGGCTTTATCAACGGAATTAAGACTTCTTTATGTGGCCAAAATTTGGAATAGACGATTCTATGTAAGTAAAAAAAAAGAAAAAATACAATAAGCATTCTGTTATAATTATTATAACATAAAATTAAAATTAGTTTTTCTCAAAATTGCATTTTTAAATAGATGACCACGACACGATTACTTTAAAATAACTGAATTGTTTCACTTCTAATTTTGTCAGCTATTTTTTTTTAATATAATTATGCAGTGCATTAAGGATTTTTTTTTTATCATCAAAAATCAGTATTTTTCTACGATAAAAGTTGAATATTTCCACACTTTGTCTCGTCTAGTCACTAAAATAAGTGATGTTTAATTAAAAATTATTGTTTGTTTTAATTTCAGATAAGCCAAATTTAAACTACAATGGCCGCCGCAACTCACGCGCGCACACACACCCACACACACCCACAAAAAAAAAACCGCACCAGAAGAGCGGCAATAGCTTCAAATATATTTGCATTTTTTAAAAGTAATATATGTATCAAAATTATATTTAAGCATTGTATTGCAAAATAAAAAACAAAGTCAAAGAAAATAAGAAATACTTAAGAGGTCTGGTCACTCAGCTTCGAAATTCTCCGTAATGTTAAGTCTATGGACTTTTGATGCATTCGTATATTTAAAATATCTTCTCAGGAAATTCACATTGTTAACATCTTTTTTCTGTGCACTCAAGATTTTAACTCTTCACACACTCTTAAGATTTTAACTCTTCACACACTCTTAAGATTTTAACACTTCATATAAAATTAAGTCTATACTTTAGAAATATTTTGAGAACTAAGAAAAAAAAGATAGATGCAAAAAATAGAAGTTAAAAATATTAATTTCCCGAGGAGATATTTTAAATATACGATTGCATCCAATGCCCATAGACTTTACATTAGTGAGGGGAAATTGCAAGCTGAGTGACCAGCCTTCTTAATTGCGTTATGTGGGAAAAAATTGAAAAGAAGAAGAATAACACGTTTTTTTCCTACCGCAATTAAGCTTATATGTTTTCATTATTTTGCAATTATTCTTTACTCGATATCTTGAAAAAAAGAAATGTATCTAAAAAAATGATCAGGTTTAATTGGAAAAGTTATTTTTTATTTTCACCTTAATGGGAATTTTTAAAAATTTGATGTATGTATCAATGAAAATTATTCAATAATGTCGTCAAAAGTTTTGGGCAGCTAAAAAGATGTAAAACAATTAAGAATTGTCGACGGAAGAGGAATTTTGTGTAATACAGCACTTGTTTTATTATACAAAACATTATAAAACTGCTATAACAGTTGCTTAATTCAATATTTTATTTTTTCGTTTTTAACGTTTCATTCTTCGCAGATGCCTGTTCGCCGAGCATGTGTCGTGTGTTAGTATTTCATGGGAAAATACATCTACATCCGATTTCTATTTTCTCCAGAAATCTCAGAATACGGTATAATCAATTAAGTGTCACATCTGGTATTACTACAGAAACCACTGGGTATCTACAGAACCCATAATAGTTGAAACTCTGCCGAAATGGTAATTTGTCTTTTTAGGAACTCCCACCTTATTGACTAACAGCATTGAAAACTGAACACAAACACATTTGCACTTCTCTTTACTTATATTCATCCATTCTTTTGTAAAACGACTTTCACAATTTTAGTGGTTTATCTATTTATTTTAATTACATGTGTATTTTTCAATTTATAAATCGGGGTGGTGTTTGAAGTTTAAAGCGGTTAAGCAGATCCGGTTTAAAAGAAAAAACGTTTTTAGATATCGGCATTTTCGGATGCTAAAAATATAATCGAATTTCTAAATAGATATGAAAATTTAACAGTTTCTTCTTTCAAAAACAAAATTTACATAAGTTTCCATTGCGAAATCTTGTGAAGAATTAGTCTTGGCGGTCTAACTTATATTAGCATTAAGAAATTATGGAATGCTCCACTGTAGTAGAACTAAGTGTACTGAGTAGAACTAATTTATGTGTGTGTTTGTGGGGAGTAAGCATGTGTGTATGCATGCCCATGTGTGTGTGTGTGGGTGGGGGGGGGGGGGGATTGCAATTGCAAAATCACGATAGTAGTTTTTTGAAAGTTATTTTTACAAGGTGCTGAAAAAAATCTGACCAAGTGACCAAGGGCGCCATGATTACAAAAACACTATATTAGTTTCTTCAAAGTTATTTTTACAGAGGCTTTGAAAGAAAATCTGACCAAGGGCGCCATGATTACAAAAGCATGATATTAGTTTTTTGAAAATTAATTTTACAGGGGCGCTGAAAAAATCTCACCAAGGGCGCCATGATTACGAAAACACGATATTAGTTTTTTGAAAGTTATTTTTACAGAGGCGCTGAAAAAAAAAATCTGTCCAAGGGCGCCATGATTAGAAAAACACGATATTAGTTTTTTTTAAAGGCATTTTTACAGAGGCGCTGAAAAAAATCTGTCCAAGGGCGCCATGATTTGAAAAACACGATAATAGCATTTTGAAAAGCATTTTTACAGAGGCGCTGAAAAAAATCTCTCCAAGGGCGCCAGGATTTGAAAAACACGATAATAGCATTTTGAAAAGCATTTTCACAGAGGCGCTGAAAAAGCTCTGACCAAGGGTGCCATGATTATAAAAACACGATATTAGTTTTTTTAAACTTATTTTTACAGAGGCGCTGAAAAAAATCTAAATAAGGGTGCCATGATTACAAAAACACAATATAGTTTTTTGAAATTTATTTTTACAGAGGCGCTGAAAAAAAAATCTGTCCAAGGGCGCCATGATTAGAAAAACACGATATTAGTTTTTTTAAAGGCATTTTTACAGAGGCGCTGAAAAAAATCTGTCCAAGGGCGCCATGATTTGAAAAACACGATAATAGCATTTTGAAAAGCATTTTTACAGAGGCGCTGAAAAATCTCCGACCAAGGGTGCCATGATTACAAAAACACGATATTGGTTTTTGAAACTTATTTTTACAGAGGCGCTGAAAAAATCTGACTAAGGGTGCCATGATTACAAAAACACAATATAGTTTTTTGAAACTTATTTTTACAGAGGCGCTGAAAAAAAAAAAATCTGTCCAAGGGCGCCATGATTAGAAGAACACGATATTAGTTTTTTTTTTTTTAATTTATTTTTACAGAGGCGCTGAAAAAAAAATCTATCCAAGGGCGCCATTATTCGAAAAACACGATAATAGTTTTTTAAAGGCATTTTTACAGAAGGGCTAAAAGAAAAATGTGACCAAGGGCGCCATGATTATAAATACACGATGTTAGTTTTTTGAAAGTTATTCTTACAGAGGCGCTGAAAATATCTGATTAAGGGG
The DNA here is from genome assembly GCA_963932465.1 of Maratus speciosus. Classification (NCBI taxonomy): domain Eukaryota; kingdom Metazoa; phylum Arthropoda; class Arachnida; order Araneae; family Salticidae; genus Maratus; species Maratus speciosus. The sequence continues at coordinate 328,259,320 of OZ010787.1, forward strand.
GCCATGATTAAAAAATACGATATTAGTTTTTTGAAACTTATTTTTACAGAGGCGCTGAAAAATCTGACCAAGGACGCCATGATTTCAAAAACACAATATAGTTTTTTGAAATTTATCTTTACAGAGGCGCTGAAAAAAAAATCTGTCCAAGGGTGCCATGATTAGAAAAAAACGATATTAGTTTTTGAAAATTTATTTTTACACAGGCGCTGAAAAAAATCTGACCAAGGGCGCCATGATTAGAAAAACACGATAATAACTTTTTGAAAGACATTTTTACAGAGGCGCTGAAATAAATCTGTCAAAGGCCCCCATTATTAGAAAAACACGATAATAGTTTTTTGAAAGGCATTTTTACAGAGGCGCTGAAAAAAAAATTGACCAAGGGAGACATGATTACAAAAACACGATAGTAGTTTTTTTAATTTATTTTTAGAGAAGCGCTAAAAAAAATCTGTCCAAGGGCGCCATGATTAGAGAAAATAGTTTTTTGAAAGGTATTTATACAGAGGCGCTGAAAAAAAAATCTGACTAAGGGCGCCGTGATTAAAAAACACGATATTAATTTTTAGAAAGTTATTTTTACAGAGACGCTGAAAAAATCTGACCAAGGGCGCCATGCTTACAAAAACACGATATTACTTTTTTGAAAGTTATTTTTACAGAAATGCTTAAAAAATTCTGACCAAGGGCGCCATGATTACCAAAGCCGCCGCTCTGACAATGGGGCCAAATGAAATTCCCCTGTCTTAAATTGGAATTCCTTTTTTTTCTATCTTTTGTCTTTTGTACTTTCACAAAAAGCAGAAATATCAAACTACCGGACAGCCACCCAGGGCGCTAAACATTTGACAGAAAATATGCTAAATACGCCATTAATTCTAATATTAATTTATGTGGCAGTTACTATTATTCGGGGTACTGAATAAAATCTGGACCTGGGCGCCGTGACTATCGAAGTTTCTGTCAATGAATACATTTAAAATGAGAATCTGTTTTTCTTATACAGTGTTTCGTCGTTTATACTTGCGCAAAAGGCAGAAATGCAAAAATACCTGGCAACACAAGGGGCGCTAAATAGTTAGACGCAGAAAATATGCAAACTTATTAGACACTTATTAGAAGCATTCTTCGAGCAGAACTTATTTAGGTGTATATCTAAATAAGTGAATACTTAATATTATTTTTCTTAGAATTTATCATTAGTACAGGCTTTGAAACAAGGTCTGGTCAGGATACTATGTTTAACAATGGCATATCTGATTGTCGATAACTTATGTTATCTCGAAATTGGGTTATCTAATTGTCTTTGATCGCACATAGTTTGCTTATGCTATACTTTAAAAAATAAAAAGCATTACTTTTTAATTTTCCAAATGAAAATCTTTGAAAATTTTATGCCTTTCAGAATACAGAACTTTAAGCGTGCTTCAAAAGAAAAAAAAAGTGACGATGGGCGCACCGGGCATTTGCCTCGTTGCCCGGTGGGCCAGTACGACCCTGGCTTCGTGTGTTTGAATAATATAAGCTAGCTTTTTAAAAATAAGGAATATGAAAGCTACCTCTTCCTCCCGGCACTGGCCGGAAGGACTTTTTTAATACAGATTTTACTGGATAACAACATTTTTAATTTTAACATACATCCGAGCTTTAGAATATTAGCACCAGTATGAATAAATTCAATTTTAAAATTAAAATGCAGCCTTTTAAAGTTGTATTTGGAGTAAGAAATGTAAAAATGTTGCAACAGAGGTTACATTTAATATATATATTTTTTAAACTTCTGTAAATGTATACAAATAATTAAATTTATTGTTTATAAAAAAATTATGTATCTGTTTTTATTTAAAAAATTATGTTTAGAACAATATTTAAGTATAAAAATGGAGTAACCAGTTGTTACAAAGATAAAATACTCTGAGATTAAAACCTGTAGATAATGCTTTAGTTTCTAAACATGAGATGAACAAGGTCAAAATGGCACGCAATTGCTTTTTAGGAAAAGTTTTTTCCAATATAGATTAGTAGTGTTTTCATAAAGACACAGTTCATAATATTTACTAGCTGTTTAACCCATTCTACGCACGGGAGTTCATGTTCAATAACTATTCAACTTAGAAATATATTTTTCTGCTACTGTGCATTTTTTAAAAATGAAATTTAATTTATCATGTTGCTATGCAAGCAGACCATAAAACTTACGATGGACAATAATCTTTGGAATAAGGGAATAAATAGAATACAAAGTTTTGTTGATGTTTGTGATAAAAAAATTTTCTTTATTTAACCCCGGAAACTTGAAAATCCCTTGCACAAGCAGAACACTTAATAATTTACCAAATAGAGAACTTAAACATTTAATCTTTAATAGTAAAGCATTAACAGGACCAATTTTTTAATATAAGAGCATAAAAATAACTTTTGAATGTCGGAGAGAGAAAATATTAAGGGTAGATATGTAGACGCAACCATCTCACAGACGGTATGTTTCCGGTTAAGCATTAAAAAAAAAAGATAATAATTAAGCGCAATTGAATAATCTCTAATTACTTGCATGCGAGGTAAAAGAATTATCGTACCTAATATCTGCTACATATACTTAGTATTGCAGCGTGGAGTACGTAATATGTATATCTCAAATTGCAGTAAACATTTAGAACTGGTTAGAACTCGCGCAATAAAAAAAGGCAAAAATATGCCAAAAAAACTATATTTAAAATTTTCAAATTTTTTCCCCTAATCGCTTATGGGTCCCCTATCAGCAACTCGTGTGCCAAAGTTCTTAGCCCTACGCCCTGTGGTTTCCGAGTTACTGAAGCTACATAGATACACGCACAGATTTTAATAGGGTAGATTATACTACGTGGGAATGCTGTACCAGAGGTTACTTATTTCTGTGACGAATGTTAAATTAATTGCATTGAATTGAAAAATAAATACGTTAATTAATCAGAACATATTTATTATTAATTATTAACATTTTTAATTAGATTAAAACGGATAAAATTTATGTTACCCATGATGTTTAGAAATATAGTCCATTAAAATATGTGTCATAACCATTTAGACAACTTTATTTTATAGCTAAAAACCGGGGGTGGCGATCGATCTATTTGAGAGAGAAAAATAAAATTGGAGAGAAAATGCGTTTCAACTAACTAGTTATTATTTTTCTAAGATATGACAGGAAAAGTATTATTGTCGCTTACAAATAATGCGAAAAGAAAAGAGAGAGAGGAAAGTTGCGGAGAGGACAAACTCAGGTAAAATTATTTTCCCCCTCACGGCAAGGCAAACAAATTTTACTATCAAATCTGGTGTCGTAATTCACTTATTAAAATAGAGGGAGTCTCACACCAAGGCGAACCCGGATCTTCATTCATACTTAAAAATTAATGAGAATAATATAACGTACTGTCGTAGAAAATAAAAGTAAACACCCCCTACTAACTCGTCAACTTATTATCGCACAAGAAAGTTATTCGTTCCGAACGATTGGAAATAAAGTCTACTTTTAAATAATGTATATAAAATTTGATTAGGGGGTCATATTCATATTAAAAAGAACGCAAATTTCATTTTTTTTTAAATGGCAATACCCAATTTTAACAAGATATTTCAAATCTTCGGTTCAAACTATGCCTAGACACCAAATTTCAAGTCATTTGAATGATAAATTTTTGAATTATAAACATCCAAAATTTACTGCTTCAAATGTTAAATTACAATTTCACATTTTTATTAATATCTTCTGAAATTATGCTCCTAATGTGCAAATATTTTGTGTAGCAATAATAATAAAAAAGTCCTTCTGGTCAGTGACGGGAGGAAGAGGTAGCTTTCATATTCCTTATTTTAAAAAAGCCAAAATATATTATTCAAACACACGAAGCTCAATTTACTGGAAACCGAATATAGGAGATTCAGTACTAATTTTTATCAATACTAAATCATTATGAATGAGAATTTCGCGAAATTAGTCAGCTTTATCCGAGCTGCTTTTATTTAAAGTAACTTATATTTGGCTGCCAAATTCGGCGATTTCTTAAAGTGCCTGCCATTTTAAGAGCACATGGTGGATGAGGCTAACCAGTGAACTTGGTCGAGACCTTAGTAATTGCTGTGTACATTCTCACTCACATCGGAATCGATTGATATATACGAGTGCTGTCGCAGGCAAAAAATCAGATTTTTCAAAATGTCACCCACATTAGATATTGAAATTGCTACATCTGAGCCATTTTTTAAGATAAAGACAAACAAAAAATGCTCCTGAATCCTTATATCAAGGTCAAATACTTAAGAAAGAAACCTTTTTCAATTTCTAATTTTTTTGCACCTCACTTTAAATATAATTTTTTTTAATTTAATGGCCGCCATTTTGAAACAAGATAGCTGATGAAGCTGGCAGCGAACTTGGTCGAGATATTGATGTATACTATCCACATGCATTCTTACATTGAAATAGGCGAATACGTGTGTTATCGAGCGACAAATACAAGATCGTTTCACAATGTTAGCCATGCTAGAAATTCAAAGTGCTATAATTCAACCATTTTTTAAGATATAAACAAAAGAATAAATTTTCAGAAGCAAAAACTGCTCCGGAATCTTTGGATTCTTTTGCTTCCGGAATCAAGGCCAAACACATAAAAAAAATATTTTTCATTTTCCAAATTTTAATACCTCATTTTAAATTTAAATTTTTTTTAAATGGCAACCCATTTGAAACAAGAAGGCGAATGAAGCTGGCCAACGAACTCGGTCGAGACATTGGCATGTACTATGTACAGACCAAGTTACATCCAAATCGGTTCATAAATACTCCTGTTATCGCATGAAAAAAAGTCGTCCCGGCCAGTGCCGGGAGGAAGAGGTAGCTTTCATATTCCTTATTTTAAAAAAGCCAACTTATATTATTCAAACACACGAAGCTCAATTAAGTGGAAACCGAATGTAGGAGATTCAATACTAAATTTTATCAATACTAAATCATTATGAATGAGAATTTCACAAAATTAGTCAGCTTTATCCAAGCTGCTTTTATTTAAAGTAACTTATATTTGGCTGCCAAATTCGGCGATTTCTTAAAGTGCCTGCCATTTTAAGACAACATGGTGGATGAGGCTAACCAGTGAACTTGGTCGATACCTTGGTAATTGCTGTGCACATGCTCACTCACATCGGAATCGGTTGATACATACGAGTGCTGTCGCAGGCAAAAAATCAGATTTTTCAAAATGTCACCCACGTTAGAAATTGAAACTGCTATACCTGAGCTATTTTATGAGATAAAGAGAAACAAAAAATGCTCCTGAATCCTTGTATCAAGGTCAAACACTTAAGAAAGAAACCTTTTTCAATTTCTAATTTTTTGCACCTCACTTTAAATATATATTTTTTTAATTTAATGGCCGCCATTTTGAAACAAGATGGCTGATGAAGCTGGCCAGCGAACTTGGTCGAGATATTGATGTATACTATCCACATGCCTTCTTCCATCGAAATAGGCGAATACGTGTGGCATCACGAGACAAATACAAGATCGTTTCAAAGTGTTAGACATGATAGAAATTCAAAGTGCTATAATTCAACCCCTTTTTAAGAAATAAACAAAAGAACAAATTTTCAGAAACAAAAACTGCTCAAAAATCTTTGTATCAAGGCCAAACACATAAAAAAAATCTTTTTCATTTTCCAATTTTTTAATACCTCATTTTAAATTTTAAATTACATTTTTTTTAAAATGACAACCCTTTTGAAACAAGATGGCGAATGAAGCTGGCCAACAAACTCGGTCGAAACACTGGTATGTACTATGTACAGACCAAGTTACATTCAAATCGGTTCATAAATACGCCTGTTATCGCGTGACAAAAATCAGGGCGTTTCAAAATGTCAGCCACGCTAGGAATTCAAAATGCTATAACTCAGCCATTTTATAAGATATAGACGAAACAAAAACTGCTCCCGAATCTTTTTATCGAGTTCAAACACATAAGAAAAAAAAATATTTTTTAAATTTTTTGGTACCACATTTCAAATTTAAATTTTTCTTAAAATTTTAAATGGCCGCCATTTTTAAACAAAATGGCGGATGAAGCTGGCCAACGAACTCGGTCGAGACATTGGTCTGTACTATGTATAAACGAAGTTACATCCAAATCGGTTCATAAATACGCCTTTTATCGCGTGACAAAATTCAGGACGTTTCAAAATGTCAGCTTCGCTAGAAATTCAAAATGCTATAACTCAGCCATTTTTTAAGATATAGACAAAACAAGAACTGCTACGGAGTCTTTGTATAAAGGTTAAATACATAAGAAAAAAATATTTTTTCATTTTCAATTTTTTGGTACCACATTTTAAATTAAAAATTTTTTTTAAATTTTTCAATGGCCGCCATTTTGAAACAAAATGGCGGATGAAGCTGGCCAACGAACTCGGTCGAGACATTGGTATGTACTATGTACACACCGAATTACATCCAAATCGGTTCATAAATACGAGAGTTACAGTGTGACATAGGTCAGATATATATATATATATATATATATATATATCAATTTTGAACGGAGGGTGGTTTCGGGGGTCTGGGGGTCATGATCGATGAAAATATACCAAAATTTTTTGAAATCGATTTCCTCCGAACGGCTGCAATAGGTAGCTTTTTGTAAAGAAAGCTACCTAAAATCAGGTCGTTTTAAAATATCAGCCACAATAGAAATTCAAAATGCTATAACTCAGCCATTTTTTTAGATATAGACGAAACAAAAACTCTTCCGGAATCTTTGTATTAAGGTCAAACACATACAAAAAAAATCTTTTTCATTTTTCAATTTTTTGGTATCTCATTTTAAATTTTTTTTAAATTTTTTAAAGGGCCGCCATTTTGAAACAAGATGGCGGATGAAGCTGGACCACGAACTCGGTCGAGATATTTGTATGTACTATGTACACACCAAGATACATCCAAATCGGTTCATAAATACGCCTTTTATCGCGTGACAAAAATCAGGACGTTTCAAAATGTCAGCCACGCTAGAAATTCAAAATGCTATAACTCAGCCATTTTTTAAGATATAGACGAAACAAAAACTGCTCCCGAATCTTTTTATCAAGGTCAAACACATAAGAAAATAATATTTTTCATTTTTCAATTTTTTGGTACCACATTTCAAATTTTAAATTAAAAAAAACTTAAATGGCCGCCATTTTGAAACAAAATGGCGGATGAAGCTGGCCAACGAACTCGGTCGAGACATTGGTATGTACTATGTACACACCGAATTACATCCAAATCGGCTCATAAATACGAGAGTTACAGTGTGACAAAGGTCAGATATATAAATATATATATATATATATGTCAATTTTGAACGGAAGGTGGTTTCAGGGTCTGGGGGTCATGATAGATGAAAATATACCAAATTTTTTTTTAATCGCTTTCCTCCGAACTGCTACAATAGTTAGCTTTTTGAAATGAAAGCTACCTAATACCCAAACATAAATACGTTGAATTTGCATTTTTTATAATTTTATGATATGAATTATGAAATTAATATTCGAAAAATTTATGAATTGCAACCTAGAAATTTTTTTGATGGATTTAGATTTATTAAGTACTGCTGTATGGAAATCCAAAATTTCACATTCTTCTTCCAAGTAGTTTTCAAATTATGCTTAAAAAACGCCAAAATGATAGTTTAAGGGGCCGTCTATGATGGAAGTAAGTGACTAGATATTTTGAAATTTCTTATGCTGTCCTGTAATCTACAGTCTTCAATGATTGCTTGAGTGGCACTTAAGATGCCTTGATCACAAAACGGGCTCTCTCGGTCAACAATCGAGTACCGAACTTCAATTTGGATACAGCCCCTAAAATACGCTTTTAAAATAATTAATTTCTCAGAAACTTATTGTACGAATTGCATAACAAATTGTTTTAAGACTAATGGAAGGGTGTGGAGTTCATTTATGCTGTCAGAATTGTGTACTGCTGTTGAAAAAAACAAAGTTATGGTTCGTTTTTAATATGTAGATAGCCTCCTAAGCAAATTTTATATACATCATTTAAAAGTAGACTTTTTTACCAATCGTGTGGTACCAGTAACTTTCTTCTACGATAGTTTTTTGCAGAGTTAGTAAGGGGTGTTTACTTTTTTTCCCCCACGCCTGTACTTTCCAAGATCATATTGCTTTCTTCGAAATGTGACAACAATATTGCAAGTAATCGAAGTGTCGACTATCTTTGGACAAATGCACGAAACTGGACACTATATATTTTGAAATGTGGCTGACATTACATAAGGTGTCGTTGACCGAATTACTGTGCACTTCCATCACTCCCGCAATGCTATAATTCTGCGCATAAAACAACTTAAGGCTGTTCTTAACAGCTCTGCTCAACAAGCGGAAAATGTTTTTACAGATTTACAAATTCATTTTTTAACGGAAAGACATAAAATTGGGAAGCCTGGCCATGGAAGCGATTTAGAATTGAACTGTGTCTTCCATTTTTAAGCAATCAATTACCTATTGAGTTATAAGCGATTTCAATCACGTGACAAACACGTTTTTTGCCCGCTCTTTTTCTTCCTTCGTGCGGAAATTCGGTTCAAAACGTCTACTTTGACACTATTTTCTGAAAAATCTACTGCGTTTGCAAAAAAAAAAAAAAAAAAAAAAAAAAAAAAAAAAATGGAAAAAACAGCTCAATTACATAGTTTCTGAACAACAACACCAGCTAGTTTCATGCATTTTCGAACAAAAATAACTTAAAACTTATGCCAGAAAGTTGTCCTTTTGGACTGTCCATTGAAAATTTCATTAATTTAACTTCATTATTCTCAAAAATCCGGATCCCGCTTGCCGTGAGGCTCCCCGTGTTTTTGATTTGATAAGTAGTGCGACCCCCGGGTGAAAATTTGTATGTCTTGTCATGTACAGTCGTGGGAAAAAGTAAACACCCCTTATTAACTCTGCAAAAAATTATCGTAGAAGAAAGTTACTGGTACCACACGATTGGTAATAAAGTCTACTTTTAAATGATGTATATAAAATTTGCTTAGGGGGCCATCTATATATTAAAACGAACCATAACTTTGTTTTTTTCAATAGCAGTGCACAATTCTGACAGAATAAATGAACTCTCCACCCTTCAATTAGCCTAAAAACAATTTTTTATGCAATTCGTACAATACGTTTCTGAGAAATTAATTATTTTAAAACGAGCGTATTTTAGGGGCTGTGTCCAAATTGAAGTTCGGTACTCGATTGTTGACCGAGAGAGCCCTTTTCTTGATCAAGGCATCTTAAGTATCAAGGTTCTCAAGCAATCATTGAAGACTGCAGATTACAGAATAGCATAAGAAATTTCAAATTATCTAGTCCTTACTTCCATCATACACGACCCCTTAAACCATCATTTTGCTGCATTTTGAAAATTTGGATGTAGGCTAAATGAAGGGAGTAGAATTTATTCATGGTGTCAAACTTAGGTATTTTAGTGGGAAAAAAACAAAGTTTGGGTTCGTTTTAATATGTAAATGGCCCCCTAAGCAGATTTTATATACATCATTTAAAAGTAGACTTTATTTCCAATCGTTCAGTACCAGTAACTGTCTTGTGCGATAATTTGTTGAGGAGTTTGTAAGGGGTGTTTACTTTTTTTTTTCTACGACTGTACTAACACCTCTCTCAGTAATTTGCCATATTATAAGAGCTTTCTGTATTTCTTGCATTTGAAAAGATGAGGAATAATAGAAGAAAATGCAAGCGAATCTGAGTTACAATCAAATTTCTTTCTGCAGAAATTATTTCGAAATCGAAATTATCAGCGGCAAAATTTTATATCGTCTAGGGGTCTACATTCTTTTTACGCTCGAGGGCCACTTCAATAATTTTTTTGTTATGCGGGGCCACCCATTATTCAATTAGATGGAGTAATAATAAAATTTATATTCATCTAGATTTCAAGATTAAGGGCGTCTTTTCTCATTTTTCTCTTGGCTCATAAAAAAAGCATTTTATTTACTTATATTTGCATACACTATTTAATTTTTAATTAGAGAACTCGAGTCTTATAGAGAACCAGAATTCCTTTTTATGTCGCTTTAGACCACTCGAAAATCTACACTTTTTTTCAGTAATCTTCTGAAATTAAACCAGTTCAAAAGTTATTTCCCACTCCATTTAGCTACAGAAAATCACCTTAACCATAGCTGCCAACTATTACGCTTTTTGTACCACCATAATCTTAGAAATTTTTGCCTTGGGGGTAGGATACCTTTGAACACGTCGAAAAAGTAAAAAATATCACTATGTTCCAAGCTTCAAAACTTGTGTAGTAAGTCAAAAATAAAAATCAAACTTCATTTAAATATAAAGCTCATATTTAAATTTATATTAAAAATATATATATACTTGTAAATTCATAAATAAATATAGAAATGATAAGTTTAAAAATATATGATAATAAGAGAAAAAATCTTGCGCGCATAATAAAATCTGAAGATATGCATATAAAGAGGAAAGTTTGGTGAAAATAAATACATAATAGAGTTACCTTTATACTAAAACCAGAATATTTGTAAAAAATATTGATTAAATTAAAAAATTAACAAAAAATTAAAAATTTTCACTTTTTGAAAAATATTTTCAAAGTACAAAAAAAGAAAAATAAATAAAATTTTACATTTTCCTAATTTTAAGTTGTAGATAATACAGAAATGAATATGTGATAAAAATTTCTTTTGATTGCCATGCATAGTTTTTTATTAACACTGCGCGCAGTATAAAAATTTATCGTTTTGAATAAACGCAACGCAAAGTTGAATTATCCTATGTAGTCTTAATATGTATAGTCATAATAAAACTGCCATAATTAGTAAACTAATGGGAATTTTTTAATGCGGTTTTTTTGCATATTGTTCAGAAATGATTACGGAATAAAAATATGTATTAAAAAAAAATCGAAAATTTTGATGGTTTAAAGGTATCCTACCCCCTTATTTAATCGGCAGATTACGGCGATTTCAAAAGGTAAAATTTATTATTAAATTTTTGCGGTACAAAAAGCGTAAGTGTTGGCAGCTGTACCTTAACCCTCTAGCGCTAATGATAGAATGCGTTCCAGAAATTCGGTTGGTTGGTTGGCTGTATTTGTGACGGCCAATTATCTGCACGAGGGATATAGGCCCAGGGGGGGGGGGGGGAGTGCCCGTCGTGGGGGTCTTTCTAAGGGAACCTAGCCCGTATTAACGCTTGGAAATCCAAGGTTCGAAGAAAACCACGAAAACTCCGAACGATTAGGCCGACGGGCGCGATTGGGATCGAACCCAGCACCTCCCGTCTACCAGCTTCGAGAGCAGAACCTCTCAGCCACTGGTGGGGCTCCAGAAATTCGGAATTCATACCAGGAAATCCAAATAGTAAACTTCGTTTTACTTAATACGAAATGTCTATTATTAAATAAAGCAAAAAATTCTCTTTTAAATTTCTGGTGTGAATACGGAATATGTGAATAAAAAAAATCCACTAAATCGGAAACACTGACGGCAGCGTAAATGCTAGCATGGGTATGGGCATTAGAGGGTTAAAATGCTTATTGCACATGCTCAGAGCAGCAAAAATTGGTATTAAGCATTCGCATTTGCGTTTTAAATATATAAATAACACAACGGGCGAAAACGGGTTGAAGACTCCTAGTATAAACGAAACATTTCAGCGTTGGAACAAACAAGAATGAACTGGAGCTTAAGTTCAAAACCATATGAATATAAAAATTGCATGAATGAGAAACATGTAAAAGGAGATTCACTTAATTTCATTTTATACAGAATATAAGCCGTGTTTTCTTTTATTATTATTTAAATCAATAAAAAATGACATGCGTTTATTTTTACTGGCAGAGAAGGAGCAATAAAATCGTATGAATCAATAAGTACCTCCTTCTTTTCACCATGAATGACATTTTCCTTCAAGTACTTTGAATTTGATACTTATGAATAATAATTTTTTTTTTCATAAATGCATACTGAAAGGTATAATTTCATTTCTTTTCAGTCAAGTAATAGAGATATTAAAAAAAAACGGAAATCAATAATCTTTACTTACAATGAGTAAATAAAATACTACATAAAATATTAATTAGATGACTGTAAGTGAAATGTATTGTTGGATGAAAGTGCATCTTCTTTCATAGATTCGAATTGAAAATTTTGTTGAAACAAAATTAATATGAACTGCAATGTAAAAAAAAAAAAAAAAAAAAAAAAAAAAAAAAAAAAATTAGGTACAGTTAATTTAATTATTTTAATTGTTATAGCAAGCAGAATTAACACAAATTAGAACTATCATGTAAACAAAGGTATTTCGATTGAAAAAAGTTTCATTTACAAAATGTATTATCGCACAATTTATGTATATAATTGTTAAATTTAATTTTAAATGAATACACAAAATAATTAGCAAATTTAGATACATAAAAACTTTCCTTGCATTTATAAACTTTCTTTAAACGAAAAGATGTCAAAAAAAGAATAAAGCAATATATTACTAAATAGAACACATTTTTTAGTAAAATAGTAAACTACTGTGTATTAATTAGCATGTAAGGATGATAAATATGAATGTTTGAAAGAAAAGCACCCAAAATTAATTGTTAAAAGCTTTACGTTGTGTAGTATGTTATTTTTTAAATGTTCCTATATAACTTAGATTTATACTTAACATATTCTTTTCAGTTGAAACTACGAGATCATTTAAAATTTCAAAAGTAAATTGTATAGGCACATATTATATTGTATTATAAATCTACAAAAAAAAAAAAAAAAGGAAAACAAAAGAAAAAAAAAACTTTAAAAAGTATTTAAAACAGTCAAGCTTAAAAAAAAAACGAAAACAGGGTAAAAATTGTGTTTAAAAAATGGTTTGTTATCAAATTACCAAGCTTATATTCTGGTACTTATTTAGCATTTTCCATTAACCAAGTTACCATATGAAAGTTAAGTGCCTACGAATGATAAGTTGATAGAAATTCTTTTATCATGTACTAAATGCATCATAACGTGTTTCTGAAATTTAAATTATGTATGATGGTTTTAGAAGCTATCTTTCCTTATTTTACACAAATTTCTAAGCATCCAAGTACGTAGTTAACCCTTTCGCGGGCGGTGTCCTTAAAAAAGGACACCTAATTTTTTATTTTACTGGCACTCAGAAAATGTAATTAAATTTTCCTTTTATAACGTACGTGGAAATAAGCAAGTTCGCATTTTCTGATAAATTCGTTTATAAATTCTGGTGTCAGTCCATCATTTCATCAGTTTATAAACAGAATTACTCCGCGCCGGAAAGGGTTAAAATTCGATGTTCAAAATATTTGTTCAAAGAAACCTTTTACGCTTTTCATTTATATATATATTTTAAGTTGGGTTCTAAGCCCAAGTAATTTTTACAAATTTAAATTTTCAGAAACACGTTATGATGTGTTTAGTAAAGGAGAAAATGATTTCTATCAACATTTTATGCGTAGGCACTTAACTTACATATGCAAAGTAACTACGTAAATGGGAAATGTTAAAAAAATACTAGAATGTAAGCTTAGAAATTTTATATCACGTAATTTTTTAGACACAACTTTCACCCTGTTTTCTTTTCCTATTTTAAAACTTTGATTCTTTTTTTACTTTTTAAAAGCTGTTTTTTGTAGATATCGTTTCTTTTTTAAAAATAGTTTATATAATTTAAATAATCTATTGGCTGAAATTAATATGAGCTCTCGTAGACCTTTTTTAATCGAGAAGTAAACACAATATTTGTTTTATTTCAATTGTTTATTTCAGTTCTAAGAGTAGTTAAAATCAATATTTTTTCTTAAAAGATAAGTCTTTTTTATTTATATGTTATTGAAATTTTATGATGATTAGAAATTAATAAAAAGACTGATGGAGTAGTTGAAAAATAAAGATATGTGCTTGGTTTTTTTAGTTGATTGTGCGATGCTAACATTTTTTCGCACAATATTTTGCAGAATCTTTTTTCATTGCAAAACACCTCGGCAAATCCAAGAATAGACATCTAAAGCGTCAGCCATCTAGAACATTGAAGATCAGATTAAAGATATGGGGATCCTCCAATTTTATCCAAAATGGGCTGTCTAAAGCACGAGGGGAAAAATGTATTTAATAAAAAACATCTAAAAGTCAAAAGAAATAAACTGTCCATAAATCTAACATTTTTTTTCTCACATCGATTGTACAGAACAAAGATGAAAACTGAAATTTTAGTCCATTATGCTTATCCATATATGTTTGCATAGGTGCGAGAATATTATTTCATATAAAAGTACCTATAAATTGACTATTCCAATAGGCGGATGGGGAGAAGGGTGCCCTTTGATAAATTCATCATGGTTGCAGATTTCTGAATTAATCATTCAAAAGTTTTACCATCCACAAATCTTATTACGGAATTAATTTTGGCTAAGAGTTTCATCAATATTACTTGCAAATCATGTGAATCAATCTATTAAATGTTTTTTTTATGTAAAAGGTAAGCAACTTCAAAATTTCCAGGCCATTTTTTATTTACTAAACTTGAGAGTCATTTGCCATTATCTACGAGATTTCAAGACGAATTGAAGATTCATTATGATCTGATTGTACACCTATAACTTCATGAAATATTGACGATTGAATTTGATCATTTTTAGTGTTTGAGTGAGAAGTAACAATTTTGGGTAAAAATTTGTTTGTAAAATACTATGTAAAATCTTAATATTGCAAAAATATTTGTCTACTTTTTATTCTGGAATTCATTTTACAAGGATAATAGTAAGTATTTACATAATGTACTTTAATTTCATTAATTTTTGTTGCGATGAAATTTAAAAATACATCATTAAGAATTTTTTTAATATTTTAAATTTTAGAATATTCCTTCAAAATGTTAAAATGTAGATGGTCTTCAAACCCTAATCCATGTATACCTGGAGGAACTACTTTTATTTGAAGTATTTCGTTTTTCCATTAATTAAATATTTATTCTTCAAACAATGTGTTATAGTCTAAATTTCAAGACGATTTTTGCTAAACTTTTTTCTTCATAGAATGACTATAAAAAATATCTTAGAAATTTGTCAGATTTGCATGATTTATTTTAAAATTTTATGCTTTTTTATGACACATAAATGCACAATAGTATCACACAAATACGCAAATCACAAAAGCATATTTTAATGGAAATATTGAGTTTTATTAAATTGTTTATATGAAAAGGTTCATATTTTTAAGTATCTTTCGGTAATTTATAAAAACGACTGTACGCTTAATTACATTACAATAAACTTTTTTAAAACATCCATACTATTTCACATGTTTAAATAACATTCATTTACATTCAACTGTATTTTAATATTTTCACTTAAATTATACATCGGTATGGTGTAGAAAACACTAACCACTTTTATCACATTACAATAAATTTTAAATAGAACTGATAAATAAATCTTGTTATCCCGACCGTTTGAGTTTGAGAAACGTCTAGTCGCGGAACACTGTTGTTAATCCTTTTTTGTAATTTGAAGTATAGATAATCTGTAGAAAATAGTACACGGTCGAAATAAACTATATAAATATTTAAATATGTTATATACTTATAAAATGATTTCCAGAGCAAAAACTCGACAAATAGTTTAGAAATAGTAAAGATGCTTATCAATAATTAAAAAAAGTACCCAAAAGTATTATTTCTCACTCGAAAAATTAAAACTATAAAATCCAATCTGCAGTATTTTATGAAATTATATTTGTACATTCTCATCATTATAAATCTTTAATTCATATAAAAATCTCGTGTATAATGGTAAAGGACTCTCAAGTTTAAAAAGTATACAAATGGCCCAGAAATATTAAAGATGCTTACCTGTTATTTTACAAAAAAAATTAATAGATTAATTCACAAGATGTGCAAGTAATGTTAAAGAAACTCTTAGCACTCAGAGAACTCTTAGAAACTCAATGTAAACCTTGCAACAAGACTTACAGGATCATAAATCTTTCAAATGATTAATTCAGAAATCTAATAACATGAATTTTTTAGGGGTTATTTATCGATATTCTACAGAAAGTTGTACACAGTTTTGGCAGTTTATGGTACTTTTGGTCTATTTAGTTAATTTTAGAGTTAATTAACAATTTTTAGCTAATTAAAGATAGAAATATTATTTTTTTGAAACTGAAATTTATAAAAGAACCCAAACTAAGTAATTGGCTGTCTAAACATTACTTTTTTTTTGTCCATTTTTTAAGTCTCAATGTTGATTTAAAAATTCAGCTGACGAAGAAAGCGAAAATTTGATTTTCAGTACTTTTATGGATTTTTTTAAATTATGTGTTTGTTTATAAGTCACTTAAGTTTAGTTTCAAATAAACCCTTTATGTACTGAATACTGAATTCATGAAAATTTTATCTTCTAAAGCATTTTTCGTGAATTGTTTAAACTACATTAAAAAATTTACATAATCATTTAATAAATTTTAGAAGGATTTTAGAAGAATTGAAAAATTTAGAAGGATTAATTAAATTTGAATTTATAAGGATTTTGAGCAATATTTATAACCCCACTCAAATCTTTTATCTTAAATATTTTCTTTAGTATTTTGTAGAATTAGGAAATGTACAAATATAATGCTGTAGAAATATAGAAATATTTCCGAATGGAAAATCCCCCCCCCCCCCCTCCCAACACCAAAAAAGCTGAAAAGATGCAAAGCAAAAGAAATCACCCCTTTTAAAAATGTTTTTGTTTTGTGTAACCAATAATGCTTTTGGAACAAAATAAAGTAATGTATCTATAACTCATTCTAAACTGTATTACAACTAATCGATGTATTAAATGATTTTTATAACAAGTTATTTTACTGTTAAGTACCGTAATTATAAGTACCGTCACTAGATAAAGGGTTAAAGAACTTCTGCATTAGATTATTCCACTTTTCGTTTCACTTTTCTGCGATGCTTGGTTCCTTTGATATCTGATATTTTACGCTGGCATGTTCAGCCGAATTAACATCGAGAAGTTCTCTACGGTAAGTAAGCAGTAAGTGGTCTGATGGTTGCTTCTTGGCGTTTGTTC
Organism: Maratus speciosus; assembly: GCA_963932465.1. Lineage (NCBI taxonomy): Eukaryota > Metazoa > Arthropoda > Arachnida > Araneae > Salticidae > Maratus > Maratus speciosus. The sequence continues at coordinate 328,276,460 of OZ010787.1, forward strand.
ATTTAGTGGGCTTATTATTATTTTTCTTTTAAGATTGGTTTGGCAGAATGACCGACCTGAATAATCATAATTTTTCGGTATAACAAAAAACTACACAAAATTAATAGCACACTAAGTATTAGCATTATAAGATACATACCGGTTGTTACAAAAGTTCAGTGCGAAAGTAAAATCCGATAAAAAAAAATATCTTTGGGTCGGAGAGACATGCGGCTTGCAGATAAATATTCAGCGTGGTGACGGATTTTGTATGACACACACACACACAAAAAAGGTTAAAATCTCGACAATAGAGGGCGATACTATAGATAATACTATGGAATAAATCTATATTGCGCACACAATGCAAGATTTGGATACAAAAACATAAGAGAATACTGCATGTGTACTTTTAATATGCAAAAATAATAAATATGGAATTATTCCATGGAATTACCTGCAGCAGCGTCCACTATTGTCGAGATTTTGAACCTTTTTTGGTGTGCTACAAAATCCTGTTCCACGCGGAATATTTATCTGCAAATTGCATGTCTTTCTGACCCATAGATCTTTTTTATCGCGTTTTACTTTCGCACCGAACTTTTGAAACACCCGATTTATATATATATCTATTGGAGCACAAACACCCTACAGTGATACCCCAGAGATGTAAAACGGCCAAGAAGACGACCTCAAGTAAGATGGATTGAAGAAATCAGAAAAGTGGCCTGTGTTAATTGGATGACTAAAGCACTAGACAGAAAACATTGGAAAAACCTGGGGGAGACCTACATCCAGCAATGGATTGAAAACGGTTGATGTTGTTGATGATGATGATATTTATATATCATTCATATATTTCATACTGCTTAAAAAATCATCTATTACGAGGATCATGATGTTGATGGAGGAAAATCTACACAGCGAAATATTACTGCGGATATAGTGATTGAAAAAAAAAATATATTTTCTTCTAAGAGCAATTTTCCTCCTTTGATAAATGTTAACTCAACATGTTGCATTCACTTAAGGCTGTTCTCGAATCCAATTTGCTATTTTATGGAAGGTGAGCAAAGCCATTTTTAAAATGCAGTAAATAGATGTTTTAATATAATTCAAGAAATCGGATAGCGTTTTTCCTTTTTGGTAAAGGCAAAGAATCCTTTATAAAATTCCATCAATGTAAGCGTCTTAAGCCGATTTTCGGATGCGACAGCCCGAGGAAAGTCATCTTCAAATAGCAATAGATTCTAACTCAAGTTGCAATACACTTAACAAAATATGAAAAATGCTATTCGATTCCAAATTACTTCAATAGTCATGCCTGCCAATTTCTTGCATTTTACGTATAAAAATGACCCCATGAATGAGTCAGAAATTTTCGAGTTGTTGAGCGGGAAAAAGTATTTTTTAGAGAACCTTAATCAGTTGTATTTCATGTCATTTACTTTTTAATATTAAAATTCTGAATAAAATTGCTTCACAGCACTATTATATATTTTAATAAGAAATAAACGAAAATTATAGATTTAATTTATATATATACATATCAATTTAAATACCAATATCTACCACCATAAGTTTCAGTTAAATTTTTTTCTTGATGATACTCATATCATGTATTTGAAATATTACAGATAGATTTAATTAATGTTAATTTTTCTAAAGTTTAGCATACATACGTGGACATTTAGCTTAAATCCAATTCTAAAAAATGTCACAAAGATAAATGCATAATTCTTATTACAGGGTTCGTACGCATCAAGGGATTCAGATAATTTTAAGTGTTTTTGTACCATAAATTTCGTAAAATACTGGTCGCTATATCTGAAGATAGAATTTTTTTGGTATCCATATAGCCATTGATTAGTGCCAATATAGCATACACAATATTGCACGCACTACTGCATTTGGATACAACCCCTCATCTTTTTGCTTCCTTTTGGGAATAACGGATTTTGAGCTTATGCTACCAACGATAATTTTCAGACTTTTCAAACTACGTTTTTGAGACTTTCACAAAAGTTGCTCCATACATTTAGCTAACATATTATGCAAATTATATTTTGATTACATTCGGGCATGCGCAGTGAATCATTATTTAGTAAACGTGCTCATTTTTCATACATTTTTTATTTTATTTTGATTCTGATTGCAGAGTATTGTGTACAATGTTGTTTGTTATATTTTCTGAAAAGAACTTTTTTTTATATTAAGAACTCTATAAATTATAAGCAAAAAACTTGGCAAAATTTGGAACTCTTTTTATAAGAACTTTAATTTCTCTACGAGTATACTTGCTATCCTCATAAAAATGAACACTGTTTATGAAAATAAGGCACTTAATCATAATCTGCAGTTTGAATGATTTTGCTACATTAGTTGTTACAGGGTTGTCCAAAAGATATTCGTTCTTTTTCAATTTGTTGACGGTTCCCTATGGGGTTTCGGAAAAAAAATCCTCACGGAAATGTATGACCTGTACTATTTTGTTTACACAACTGGAGTTTCAGGATAATTCCTCAAGTATTTTTTTAGATATTTAACAAAACGTCTAAAATCGAAAGTGGCCGGTCACCTTTGGCCATATAGTGTAATAGTTTGTCCTATTTTTTTTTTTTTAATTTATGGCGAGCTGGTTTTGTTTGAGAGTACACATTTAGAATCCTGACAAAATAATATATATGCATACATACTTACATATATATATATATCATCATCATCATCATCATCAACCGTTTTCAATCCACTGCTGAATGTAGGTCTCCCCCAGATTTTTCCAATGTTTCCTGTCTAGTGCTTTAGTCATCCAATTTACACCGGCTACTTTTCTGATTTCATCACTCCATCTTACTTGAGGTCGTCTTCTTGGCCGTTTTACATCTCTGGGATACCACTGTAGGGTGTTTGTGCTCCATCTATTGTCTTGTCTTCTTGCGATGTGCCCAGCCCATTTCCATTTTAGCCGTTTAATTCTTTCAATGATGTCAAAAACTTTCGTCTGACTTCTTATCCAGGTTATTCTTTTTCTGTCTCTTCTAGTTATACCTAGCATACATCTTTCCATACTTCTCTGTGTTGTTTGTAATCTTTGTACCATCCGTTTTGTTAGCGTCCATGTTTCTGCTCCATAAGTTAGGACAGGCAAAACACATTGGTTAAATACCTTTCTTTTTAAACACAGGGGCATGCTACTCTTCAGAATAATATTGTTCTTTCCAAAAGCACCCCATCCATTTCTTATTCTTCTATTGTTTTCATTCATGATACTATTATCAGATGATATTTCTTGCCCAAGGTACACATAACTTTGCACTTCTTTAATTTCAGTGTTGTTGTTGACGATTTTCTTTTTTGATGCAAATGAATTGAACATCACCTTAGTCTTTTCCAAGTTTATTTTTAATCCCACATTAATGCTAGCTTCTGCCAAATCTTTTAGCATATTTTCCAATTCTTCAGGACTGTTACCGAAAATTAAATTGTCGTCAGCGAATCGGAGATGACTTAAATATTCCCATTTATTCTAATCCCTTTGTTTTCCCAATCCAGCTTCTTGAAAATATTTTCTAAGACAGCAGTAAAAAGCTTAGGCGAAATGGTGTCTCCTTGTCTTACCCCTCTTCCAAGCTTCATCTTTGCTTTTCCTTTGTCCAAGCGGATGGTTGCTGTTGCTTTCTTGTAAATCTTCTTTATAATATTGATGTAAGGTTTGTCTATACCAATGTCCTCCAGAGATTCTACTACTGCTGATGTGTAGACCGAATCAAATGCTTTTTCATAATCAATAAAGGCAAAGCAAAGAGGTAAATTATATTCCTTATGTTTTTCTATGAGTTCCCTTACCGTTTGGATATGATCCATTGTGCTGAATCCACTTCGGAATCCTGCTTGTTCTCTAGGTTGAGCTGAGTCCAGAGCTGATTCAAGTCTTGTCGTTAAAACTTTGGTGAAAATTTTATAAATCACTGACAGTAAGCTGATTGGACGGTAGTTTTTAATGTTTTCCTTCTCTCCTTTCTTGTAAAGTAGCACCATCACAGCATTATAGGGCTGTTTAATAGCCTCTGCTTATTAACCAGGAGAAGACCCTTTAATTGCCTTCGAGGAGGACTTAAAGGAATCAACTGGGAGCGGAGACTTAATGTCCAATCCGCACCTTCCACCTGTACAGCCTGTTAGTACCCTTGCCTAGTGCATGGGGAACGAACGCGGATGGGCTTCCTCCAACCCGCTTGGCCAGCGTGGAGGAATTTGGCCACCTACCCCCCTTATTTTACCATATATATATATATATATATATATATATATATATATATAATCATTATAAACCAATTCAAATTATCATCAACAATGTGAATATACAAATTATAAACGTATTTATGCAAATTAAAAATTATGTATAAACAATTAATATTGTTTTGAAATTTTAAATGATACTGTGAGACGATAATTTTTCAGCTTCTAATGGAACTTCTTACGAATAGGTATCATATAACTACAAAAGTAGAAATATATATACATACAGTGGTCGGAAAACTACTTTATTTTTGTGACGATCTACAACTACAAATACATTATCGAAAATGTAGTTAATTACAACGACTTGTTTTAAAAGTCGAGACTACAAACTACTTTCAAAAAGTAGTCTGTACTTCGTTACTTTCAGATTTTGTCAAAGGATACAATGTACACTTAAGACAGAGGGCACGAATTAAGTAACACAGCGGCCCTTCGTTATATTACATTTGCCAGGATACAATCAAAAATGGGATTAAACGGATGGCATTAAATTTTTTTTTAATGTAACATGCAAGAAACTTTTGTGTTATTCAAAAAATTATAATTTAAGTACATATTTCTCTTTATATGCCGACAAGGGCAAGTCAACTCAGTATTAATTTTCTCTATCATAATATCAAAAAATAATAAATCTGAAAATAAAGCAATTCCAAAAGAAGAACGTGACCTTAAAACATGAAGGCCTAATAATGAGTAAGCAGACAAGAGTTTCCAAAAAAGAATAATTTCTTTCATTTGAATTTTAGCATTTAGATATACCAACAAGTGTCAATGAAAAAATCCATGACGTCATCCTATGCATTGCTAAACGCTGCAGCTGAATTCCTGAGAGTTCGACAAATGGACCCCCCTCCCCCCTTTCGAAGAAGCATTAAAAGTAACATCTGTGTTCGCTGCAAACTATTGATGTTTTGTATCGCGCTACACACTACATAACATTTTTCAAATTGTAGCGCGCTACACTACAAACTACCGGAAAAAGTACAAACTACAGTAGTTTCGCTATTTCCGACCACTGTATATATAGAGAGAGATAGTTAAATTTTATGGAATGGAATTTTGTGAAGGGGCCCCAAAGAAATCCCATTTTTTGCCTGAATAGACCCCTGCATTAAATCACTACAACCTGTTTTTCTTAAAATATTAAATAAATGTTTATGTAATGGTGTTATGTCGAGACCATTTTTCCTAACGAAATAATCATATTTACCTTGCTGTCATTTTAATAATTCCATTCAAAATTATCTAAGTTGAAGAAAATTGTTATATATGATTCAAGCTGCTTTACTGTGAAGTTATTTGCTTAAATACATGTTAAAAATAGTTTCCAAAAACAAAATAGTAAATTTCTGTTAAACCCGCTACGAAGTTTAAAAGATCATTGCGAACTTTTAACATAAGCTTAATAATATGATAGATCAGTAAATAAAACCTTGGTTTTAAAAATAATAAATTAGACATTTTTTTTAACCCTTAAATGCAGGATTTTTTATTTTGTTTCTAAAATATTATATAAGATTCTCTGAAAGGTTTATTACATAGGAAAAATAATGAAAAAAATCAGATATATATTTCATACGATATGTCAATCTTTTCTTCTGTTGCACATCTGCAATATAAGTAAAAACTACTGTAGTGTAGCTGTTTTACGCTGAAATAATGCAAATTTGTAAATACGTTAATAATTATGTCTCCAAATACCTTATTTTATATAATTATTTATTTTATAAAACTTAACGTTTAATTGCCATAAAAGGATACGTTCTAGAAATTACGTTGTTCAGAGAATCTGACTTTACACCAGAAAGTTTCAATGGTTAATTTTGCTTTGTTTAAATACGGAATGTCTGTTTTTTAATTAAAGCAAATATTTCTATTTTAATTTTCTGGTGTGAATTAGGTATATGCGAATAAAAAAAGTCTGCTAAATTCAAAACAGTGTTCTTTGCATATATGAAAAGCCGTACACTAAAGGGTTAAAGTTAAGGAAAAATTAAGTCCAATGGCTATTTACTTGATGAAGCAAAGAAAAAGAGTTTATCGACACAAACAACAATTATTGTCCAAAACGTAAAATGGAAAGAGCAGGACACGATCTATGATTGAATTCCACATATTCATCATGCACATTATTTTCATGTATGTGCGTTTTCAGTGTGTGTGTGTTTTGTAGGTGGCGCTTATATTTAAAAAATGCGTTATAATAATACTTCGGTAGAATGCTGTAACTACTCGATCACATTCTCATTCGCCAATGCCTTTTCCCTTGTGTTTTGTGACCAATCGATCGTTATGTTGCGCCGTTTTTGGTCTCGTGTATTTAAAGAATTAAAAAAAATTCAGTCTTTCGCTCCGTTAACAAAGTGGATTGCGTGATCGCCTTTCACGCTATAGGCCCAAAGTTTTAATCTTGGAGGAAACATGAAATGATAATGTCCGTCATGTGGTAGAAAAACAGCGTTTACACGCTTGTCTGATGCTTCAATAATGAAATCAATCAATTTGGCAGTTAAGGAGTAGATGGAAGATATACGTCTCCTACCATTCATTAACACGTTCACGCCGGCACGGTGGGTCACACTCGACTGTCTCAGAGCTGCCAAGTCTCCGGCTTTTGGCTACCAGTATTTTAATACAGAAAATATTAATTTATTTAATTAGAATAATTGGGGCGATTTAAAGTAACAACATTTTCTCTAAAATAACAGTGGTGTGTAAAAAGCCAGAGACTTGACAACTCTGAGACAGTCGAGTGTGGCCCACCGCGCCGGCGTGAACGTGTTAAAAAATTGTATTTAGAAATGTACAATTTATGAAAAAAAAAGCAAACATAAATGAAATAAATTTTCAATCGTTTTTGTTTCGAAATTTGAGATAGTGATTTTTGATATTTAATATATAATAAATACTGGGGTCCAAACCTGGGCTTCCTGCATTACAGAGCATACTACCCGGTGAACAGAAAATGGGTTTGAAGACTCTAGTAGATATTTTATATTATATTATGCTTTTTTAGATTTTCCAACAATTGGACCAAAAACAAATTTTATATGAAATATATCAACTATACATTCAAATAATAAAGTTTTTAAATTTACCTTAAAGGTATTACGTTCCTATTAGTATCATACCTGCGGTTAATAGTGAAGAAATTGCCAAAGATTTTACTTTTTATAAGAAATTATTTTATTCTGATTATTTTATCGTTAAAGTACGTAGTTAGATTACAAATCTTTTAATTTTTAAAAATTTACTTGTTTATATTTTAGAGCAAAATTTTAAATTTTGTTATGGAATATTAGCCGGAATAATTGCTAAATTATTCACATTGTTTCAAGTACAAACGGGTCAATCTTTTGCAAACGAGTTAATTTAATCGGTTGGATTAAAAAAATCATGCTTAAAAATTATTTTTAAAATCATAAAATTCAGTAAATTGATATACAATTTTCAAACAAATTGTATCTGAAAGTACATTTTTTTAAAATTAGATGTTGTGAAATTTGAAATTGTGCGAGGTTTATAAATTAGTAATTTTGCAATAAAAACGAAATGTATTTGTGTCGTAATCTAAAAATGCAAATATTATAATTTATAAATCTTAATTATACCTTTCAGTCGTCGCAAGATTCCTTAAAATTGATCAATGTCTTTGAGAGTTGAAAGATTAGTTGATTGATTGATTGATTGCCCCGGCTTTTCCCGGTTTTCTCAAAAAGTACTTTAGATATCGGAATGCGGCAAATTGTAAATTGTAGCCAGAATTATCATTTATAAAGCTTGATTAGACATTCCAATCGCCGTAAGATTCCTTAAAATTGAACAATTAGTCTCCGAGTTTTTAAGTATTGAAAGAGTGAGTGATTAATTAATTCTACCGGGTTTTTTTTTTTTTTTTTTTTTTTTTTTTTTTTTTTTTTTTTTTTTTTTTTCTGAAAAACTATTTTAGATATTGGAATGCAAAAAGCTGCACATTGTAGCCAGGAACATTCTTTATCTGCTCCTGATAAATTTGATTTTTGTTATGCAACTGTTTCCGAGCCTATTCCGAACGAAGCGATATACAAAAAAGTTCAATGTTATTTTTGACTATACGGCGTCGGATCGTTTAAATAGTCGAATGATCATTGAGGGGTTTCTAAAAATCACAGACAGACACCCCAATTTTATATACAGTGTGTCCGTAAAGTCATCGTGCACTTTTGACCTGCCACAGGAAATCAATGAAACAAGATGCAAATGTGAAATATTTAACAAATAAAAGAAAAGCTCTCCAAGTTTCATACCTGTTCAGTGCAGTTTGATGTGGTCTCCATTTGAAACAGAGAATCACAGACGTTATTCACTCTGTTACACCAGACGCCCCTAACTGTGAGTGGGAACAAATTGAATATCGTTTAGATGTCTCTAGGGCAACAAATGGAGGCCCCATCGAAATGCACTGAACAGGTATGAATCTTGGAGAGTTTTCTTTTATTTGTTGAAGATTTCACATTTCCATCTTGTTTCGTTGATTTCCTGGTACCGGTCAAAAGTGTACCATTACTTTAAGAACACACTGTATTAGTGTCTTTTCTACATAAAAATATTTCCACATTTAGAAAATATACTACTATGTCAAAATATATTTTAAGCAAAAATTGAAAATAAAAGTATTTTTGTTCTCTTAACCAAGAATCTAACGCCGCAAAAATGTTAGAAAGTGACTTGAAAATACGTTTATACTTTATTACCGATTTAAAAAGCAAAATTTAATCGTATTAAAATAACATGCATTTTTCCTCTTAAATATTTTGTAATTTCTTCTACAAAACCGCAACTTTTTACTGAAACCCAAATAATATCGTTATTTTTGTCATTAACTATATTAAAAAAAAAAAAAAAAAAAAAAGGTTATAAATTTTGTTGGATGAGAATCAGAAGTTATTCAAACTCACTTCTTTCTATAACCAAATTAATAAGTATTTTTAGAACAAATTTTCAGTAAGCCAATTACAACTAAGTTGAGCATTATAAAAACTATATTTAGAACCTACAAAAATAAATCCATAGTTTGCGATATCAGATTGCCAATCGATAACTAAATAATGCGTTCTTTTCCAAGCGAATTTTGATTTCTTGAATTTTAGAATCTTTCTCTTCTTATCTTTACAGTAACGTAAAATACTTTGGAAAAAATCCTTATCTTATTACTATTATTATTACATTTGAAACATGAAACAAGGGATTGAATCCAAAACGGAAGAAATTGTGAGACTTTCTAAAACATGTTTATTTAGAAAATAATCGAGTTTCAAGAATCTAGAAAGAGATTAAATCTGCATTAAATTTGCATATATGTTTGTGTAACAGAAACAGAGTAAATTCAATAAAATAAACATTTTGAAGCATAGAAAAAGCTTTACATATTTCGTAAAATAACCCGTATAGCATTTTGACGTCATAGTTACGTCACACGTTACTGTGACTGTTGATATGAAATTACAGTGACGTCTGTTACAAGTCATTTTGTCTTTTCTTGAACCCTTCTGTGAGATCACATTGGAAAACACTTTGTGTCAGAGTGTGACTTTTTGTTGAAAATTGTGTCTTTTGTGGTAGTTCTCTATCGGGTCGGGTGATCAGATTTTACCCGAATCGAAAAAGTTATGAGTCGGCTGTTTTTTCTCCCTCCAGATCTGATTTGAATTGAAAATCCGGTATCGGATCGAGTAAGCTGGTTGGTTGGTTGGTTGTATTTATGACGGCCAATTATCAACACGAGGGATATAGGCCTCGAGTAAGCTGATTTTGGGCAAACCCTACCCCAGTCAGGCCAGCCTTAGCTTTTCACTACAGGTCGAGTTCAGATTATAATCCAGCATAATGCCGGATAAAAAGCTTTTAACCGACTCCGGCACTACATGATTCGATATTTTATGTGCTTGAGCTTGCATTATGACTTCAATCCTGCATCAGGTCATGCAACGTGATTTTGAAACGGGTTTAGTCAAGTGAATATATTTTACCAGATCCTGACGGGTCACCTGTAATTTTTTTTTCTGTAGGCCGTGATAATCCTGCATCTGATTTGATAATTAGATTTTAGCCCAACATAGCCCGGAGTTGATCAGTTGTATTGTTCAACCGCATTTAGATTCATATTAGAAACCTGCATTGGCTCGCGAAACCAGATTTTATCTATGCCTAAACAGGGATGTGTCAGCCATATTTTTTTCTGCATGGCAAGTCTATATTAAAATCCTGAAGTGGATCAAGTAACTACATCTTACCGAACCCGATGCGGATCAGGTAGGTTACATTATTATTTGTTTATTTATTTATTTTCTGTAGCTTGTATTTTGAACGGACTCAAACCGAGTTCGGTACACATTAAAAAGAAAAATGTAGATATGTGTAGGGGAGACCGGGGCTAGTAGGCGCAGTTTTTAGTTATTGATTTTTATTAATTTTTTGTTTAAGTTTTTTATGAAACTTTAACTGTACTTTTAAAGAACAGGAATTGGGCTATAAATACCCGGAGTTTTGAGTTTGTAGCTTTTGTAGTTTATGTTTAGCGGAAGCCTAAAGTAAAAGGAAAATTGTGCGCCAACCTACCTCGTCGCGGGGCAAGTTGCCTATACCTATGGGGTAAGTTGACACACGCTTCATAAAAATTTAAATGAAACTCGAATAAGACACGTAGTTAAGAGAAATCAATTTCCTTATTACCAGTAAGTTTAAACAAAGGCGTTATCGCCGTACAATGTAAATTCTAAATTATACAGACATATAAATAATGAATAAAACATTAACATTGAGTAACTTCTATCCTACTCGATATCATCATCAGAGTTACAGTTGTCACAAATAAAAAATCGAGTGTATCCGTTAGGGCAAGCCTTGTGTGCCAAAATCTTGCATTGCAACCACTTTTCTGGGTGTTTTCTGTTTTTCAAGCTACCAGCACGCACCAGACGCCGAGCCAACTTTCCCCGTGTTCAATGCGCCTACTAGCCCCATAATAAATTTCTTCACAAATGTGACACGCAACCATCTAAGCATAAATAATCCAAGTAAATCACATATGGGGTAGGTACAGTTAATCATACACTATGAAAAACTGCAGAAGTTAAATCGCAATTATTAAGATAAGTATTAGAAATTAGAAAAAGAATGAAGCAACAAAAAATTACTTATGAGTGCAAAAAACAGAAAAATCGTAATAAATAACCACTACACGTAGGTAACGCTGCAAAACTACAATGAAGATTACAAAACGCTAGAAGAAAGGTACTCTGTGACTGGTTGCTCAATCTATCCACAAACAGATGATTTATAAGGCATGCGCCTACTTACCCCTGTAGCCAACTATCCCCGGTCTCCCCTATGTTAAATTTATTATAGTAAAAAAGTTTAAATGCATTAAAATTGCGATACTCGATAATGCAAATGCAACATTTTTTTTATAATTTCAGTTTCGTACTTAAATTTTTATAGAAATGTGTTTAAACAGAAGCAAATAAATATTATGTGATTTCACCGTTAACAGGGCATTTCAACATTTTTTTAATGCTGGTAAAAATTGTTACCACACTGCATTTTAATATTCAACTAAAAGCACATTTTGAAAAAAAATCTTTTTAATTTGTACATTTAATTAATTATTTTTATTAAACGTTCTGAATTAAAAAAAATTTTTATTACATTTATAATATTTGCATTTATGCTCGCTTTTAATTCGTCTTTATACTAAAATATTTTACACAAGACTGGACTTTGATTTTTAGGTACAGTCGTGGAAAAAAAAAAAAGTAAACACCCCCTACTAACTCCTCAACAAATTATCATAGACAAAAGTTACTGGTACCGAACGATTGGAAATAATGTCTACTTTTAAATGATGTATATAAAATTTTGCTTAGGGGGCCATCTACATATTAAAACGAAACCAAACTTCATTTTTTTTCAATAGCAATATCCAATTTTAACGAGATATTTCAAATCATACGAATTGAAATTCAATTCGTTCATTTCATTTCAATTCGTTCATATTCAATTCGTATGATAACTTTACCAATCAGTTTGATTGTGTTAAAATAATAGTTCATATTTCAAATCTTCTGTTCAAACTATGCTTAGTCACCAAATTTCAAGTCATTTGAATGATAAGTTTTTGAATTTTAAACATTCAAAATTTACTGCTTCTAATGTTAAATTACATTTTCATATTTTTATTTATATCTCCTGACATTATGCTTCTAATGTGCTAATTTTTTGTGTAACAATAATACTAATATACTCAAACATAAATACGCTGAATTTGCAATTTTTATAATTTTATTATATGAATTATGAATTATGAAATTAATATTCGAAAGAATTATGGATTACAACCTACAGTTTTTTTTATGGATTTAGATTTATTAAGTCCTGCTTTATGGAAATCCAAAATTTCACATTTTTCTTCGAAGTAGTTTTCAAATTATACCTAAAAAACGGCAAAATGATGGTTTAAGGGTCCGTCCATGATAGAAGTGACTAAATATTTTGAAATTTCTTCTGCTATCCTGTAATCTAGCAGGCTTCATTGAATGCTTAAGGTGCCTTGATCAAGAAGGGGGCTCTTTCGGTTAACAATCGAGTACCGAACTTCAATTTGGATACAGCCCTTAAAATACGCTGGTTTTTAAATAATTAATTTCTCGGAAACTTATCGTACGAATTGCATAAAAATTTGTTTTTAGGCTAATTGAAGGGTGTAGAGTTCATTTATGCTGTCAGAATTGTGTACTGCTATTGAAAAAAACAAAGTTATGGATCATTTCAATATGTAGATGGCCCCCTAAGCAAATTTTATATACATCATTAACAAATAAACTTTATTTCCAATCGTTCGGTACCAGTAACTTTCTTCTACGATAATTTGTTGAGGAGTTAGTAGGGGGTGTTTACTTTTTTTTTCATGACTGTACATCTATATTAGAATAAATATAAAGTTTTACTGCCATATATATAGTAAAAAACGATGAAATTTAAATCTTCTTTAGATAATTTTATTTATAAAATTAAAACTGGAAACCAAAATGCTAGTTTCAAGTATAGTTTTATTACATACATAATAAAAGAACGTGCAAAAAAATTAAAAACCTCTGTCTCAAACGACCCCCCCCCCCCACCAACCCCACCATTTTTAAGCAATTTAACACGTTCACATCGGTGCGGTGGGTCACACTCGGCTGTCTCAGAGTTGTCAAGTCTCCGGCTTTTAGCACACCACTATTATTTTAGAGAAAATGTTATTCCTTTAAATCGCCCAATTGTTCTAATTAAATAAAACAACATTTTCTGTATTAAAATACTGGTATCCAAAAAGCCGGAGACTTTGCAGCTCTGAGACAGTTGAGTGTGACCCACCGCGCCGGCGTGAACGTGTTAAAAAAAGGAAACTTTTGTGTATGATCGTTATGTATGTTTGTATGTATGTCCTCGATTTTATCAGCAGCCACTAAGCTGATTTAAATATAACTTTTACATTATCATTCTAGTAAATCAGATATAGATTTCAGATAAAGGGATTCATCGTATCTTGTATAGTTTGTTTTACAGTGACACGTCAAATAATAATTCAATACATGTTGGTGTACTACGTTTCAAACTTAAGCGATGAGCAATAAATTCTCTTTATAAATATGCGAGAGGTAGCTTACGAGAAATAAAATTTGATTGGTTGAAAAGATTTTGAACAAAATCTTGAGCGAGGTACAACTAGAGTGCCTTTATGAATAAGAAATTGAGACATGTGAGCAATAAAATTTAATTGGTGACCATGGAGAAAAAAACCATAAAAAAATTTATTTGTGAGAAAGAACCCCTTGAACTGCAACAATGTACATATTACACATATAAAGTAATATTAAAGATATAGCTTTAAATCTTTAACAACATGTACAAAAATTTTAGATTTATAGTTTGAGCTAATAAAGTAAAAGTCGTTATTTTGACAAATTTTATGGTAAGGTCTCCACTTACGAAAAGGTTCTCCATATACGGCTTGATTTTTATGGCTTTATCGGGAATATTTCTTTCATTTAAATAATGCTCTTAGAAAACATGGTTTTTGCCAATGTTACTACGCTTGAGCCTAAGTGTGTAAATATTGTCATATAAAAAAGTTTGTATTTTATCTAAACTCTTCCAAATTTCACGATGCACGGTGTGCACAGTAAACCGGTGTCTGTTAATGCGTTCTTAATAATTATCTGAAGCACAAATTTCACACACATTCTTAAAATATATTACTTTAACTGGAGCCTAACCTAAAATTGATAAAATAAATCAAAATTTTATAAAATGACAGCTGTTTGAAGTATGCGATAAATTTTTTGCACAGGTATTAGGTAGATTTCATAAGAAAAACTGCCTATTACATTCTCCCCTATGTTGGAATTTCTGAAACATTTTTGCAGATCTACGCCGATCATGACCCATAGAACCCAAAACCACCCCCAATTCAAAACTTTGTCTATCTATCTATCTATCTATCTATCTAAACTGATACATAAAATCAAGGGGTAAAAAATCTGGGTCAAGTTCGTTAATGGGCAAAATCGGACCAAGGGGGTGGAAATAGGGAAGGGTTTTGTAAAAACCGAAAAAACTCCATAACTTCTTAATTATAATACATAGCATATCAGTTTAAAGTTTTTATTTCTTCTAGGAAAAGGGCCAACAATTTATGTATCACAGATTTTTGATAAAATTAAAAATGGGCTCAAGGGACGAAAAAAATAGGGCTTTAGGGGGAAAAAATTGATAACTTCGCCAATTCTCAAGTTATCAAATTCACTTAAACTTATAATAAATCTTCTTAAACTTACAATTTATCTACTACTTGTAACTACTACTTCTACAACTTTTATATTGACAAGTTTTTGACAGAACCAACTCTTACCAAAAAAAAAATTTAAAACGTCAAAAAAAAAAGGGGGGGGGGAGTTGAAGAAGAAAAAAAATTTATAACTTCGTCAATTCACAAGATATGCATTTCGCTTGAATTTTTTATAAACCTTCTTAACATTAGCCACAATTTTTATATTGACAAGTTTTTTATAGGTCCAACTCTTACAGCAAAAACATAAAAAAATAGAGGTTGAAGAAAAAATTATCGTATTAATATGATTTTGATAAAACCATCTCTTACAGAAAAATGAAATAAAAAACTCGTCAATAGCGGCCAGATAAAATTGTTAAACTGAGTTCACCTCTAATCTTGATTTAGTTTTTGTTGGTGAAATAAGTACTTAACTTCGAAATGTACCTCCGCCTGCAGGCCGAGCTGGCAGGGATTTTTTCCATTTTCGGAACTGTATAAAAAGTTGAAACTATTAAGAATTTTAATTTTTTAAAGGTATGCCTTTCAATTAAAAAAGCCTAGTTTAATTTTCAAGAAACAAAATGTCGATAGCGCGAACGGTTTAAGCAAGAAAACGAACACCGATCCTAAAATCTTGTTAATATTTGGAAATTTTTTCAGAGAGAAACATTCGCCTTGCATACAATATTTCAAATGAAAATCAAATTTCGAATTAAATGATTAAAAGGCGCAAAGGACAACCTAGTGAAAAAGATTCCATGCCGGAACTCGAACCCGGACCATCAGTATAGCGCACTGACATTCTACCGACTAAACCACATGGAACGATACCCAGCCTGGAACTTCTCACTAGTACAGGTTGGCAAGGCTACAGACGCAGCACAAGATGGAATATTTCTCCGTGAGACACCGACATGGGGCAAAAACGAAACTTAATTAAATCCAGCATCGATTTAAACTATATTAATACTGGGAAATTTTTCCAGAGAGAAACATTCGCCTTGCATACAATATTTCAAATGAAAATCAACTTTCAAATTAATTGCTTAAAAGGCACAAAGGCCAACCTAGTGAAAAAGATTCCATGCCGGGACTCGAACCCGGGCTATCAGTATAACGTACTGACATTGTACCGACTAAACCACATGGAATGATACCCAGCCTGGAACTTCTCACTATTAGAGGATGGCAAGGCTACAATAGCTACACACGATGGAATATTTATCCGTGAGCCATCGACATGAGGCAAACACGAAACTTAATTAAATCCAGCATCGATTGAAACAATATTAAAACTTGGAAAATTTTCCAGAGAGAAACTTTCACTAGATTGGCCTTTGCGCTTTTTTAGCAATTAATTTGAAATTTGATTTACATTTGAAATATTGTAGGCAAGGCGAATGTTTCTCTCTGGAAAAATTTTCCAAGTATTAATATAGTTTCAATCGATATAATTAAGTTTCGTGTTTGCCCCATGTCGGTGGTTCACGGAGAAATATTCCATCTTGTGCTGCGTTTGTAGCCTTGCAACCTGTAATAGTGAGAAGTTCCGGGCTGGGTATCGTTCCATCTACTTTAGACGGTAGAATGTCAGTGTGCTATACTGATGGCCCGGGTTCGAGTCCCGGCATAGAATCTATTTCACTATGTTGGCCTTTGCACCTTTTAAGCAATTATTTGAAATCTGATTTTCACCTAAAATCTTGTTTCAAGAAAACCGCGTTTAAAGTTTTCGATTCTGCCTTTCATCATCCTTGATACCAATCAGTTAAACTGTTTGTCACGACTTAACTATAGAGTAGATTAAAAAATGGTTTTGAGAGAATATTCTAGACACTCTTAGGGCTCAGAATATGCAAAAAAAAAAGATGTATTTTTTAATTTTGCAGAAGAACCTCCATTAAGCAATGAAATTTTGAAAGGTACTTTTTATTAAATATTTCAATAGCGTTTTGACAGTATCTGGATTATTTAATTAAAGAAAACACAAGTACTACAGTATATTCTCTCAAGCCATTCATATCTTGGAATCCTTGGATTAAAAAAAATAACTTCAATGCCTTTAGTGCTTTAATTCCTTAAAAACGATTTCTCTAAAATATTTAAAGATACTTATTCACATTTAAAAGGTAATAAACAAAAATTTTACTTATATAATAAAATATGCTACGAATTATATATATGAATCTTTATTCTAATTCATTTTACTTCGGAATTTGCCTGCAGTTAATGTATCTGGAAAAATATTTAAAAACAATCGTTTGTTTATTAAAAAATATTTTATTAATTGATTTCAAAACTGCATATTTATTTATGAAATTAAATATTTTTTATAATAAATGTTGCAACCTATGATCTGATTGGAAACACTGGCCATTAATTGTATATATCCCAGAGCGCCGCAGCTGCTATATTTGGAGCAGAGACTGGTTATCCAAAAGGTATGTGAAGCATGAGTTTTCCTTCTAAAATTTAATATATCTCCCAAAAATGATTGTAAATCCAGGGCTTCTAATTTCCATTATTATTATTGTACAGTCGTGGAAAAAAAAAAGTAAACACCCCCTACTAACTCCTCAACAAATTATCGTACAAGAAATTTACTGGTACCGAACGATTGGAAATAAAGTCTACTTTTAAATGGTGTATATAAAATTTGCTTAGGGGTCAATCTACATATTAAAACGAACCATAACTTTGTTTTTTTCAATAGCAGTACACAATTCTGACACTATAAATGAACTGTATACCCTTCAATTAGGCTAAAAACAAATTTTTATGCAATTCGTACCATAAGTTTCCGAGAAATTAATTATTTTAAAACCAGCGTATTTTAAGGGCTGTATACAAATTGAAGTTCGGTACTCGATTGTTAACCAAGAGAGCTCCCTTCTTGATCAAGGCAGCTTAAGAAGTCAAAGAAGCCTGCTAGATTACAGGACAGCAGAGGAAATTTCAAAATATCTAGTCACTTCTATTATAGATGGCCCCTTAAACCATCATTTTGCCGTTTTTTAGCATAATTTGAAAACTACTTGGAAAAAAAATGTGAAATTTTGGATTTCCATAAAGCAGGACTTAATAAATGTAAATCCATAAAAAAAATTGTATTTTGCAATTCATAATTTTTTCGAATATTAATTTCATAATTCATTATTCATATCATAAAATTTTAAAAATTGAAAATTCAGCGTATTTATGTTTGGGTATATTAGTATTATTGCTACAAAAAAGAATTAGCACATTAGGAGCAGAATTTCAGGAGATATAAATAAAAATATGAAAATGTAATTTAACATTAGAAGCACTAAATTTTGAATGTTTATAATTCAAAAACTTATCATTCAAATGACTTGAAATTTGGTGTCTAGGCATAGTTTGATCCGAAGATTTGAAATATCTCGTTAAAATTGGGTATGGTATTGCCATTGAAAAAAATGAAGTTTGGGTTCGTTTTAATATGTAGATGGCCCCCTAAGCAAATTTTATATACATCATTTAAAAGTAGACTTTATTTCCAATCGTTTGGTACCAGTAACTTTTGTCTACGATAATTTGTTGAGGAATTAGTAGGGGGTGTTTACTTTTTTTTCCACGACTGCACATTGCATGTTTAATTTGTTTGGAAGGGAATTTAGGGAAAGGAGTTTAATTTGTTTGCCTAGTGCAAGAGAACATCCATACTACTTCAAGAAACTTATCTAACCGGGAAATTTGAATGTGGTGTTAACCATTCGTATGGCATCCTGATGTGCGAGTTAGAGACCACCCGAGAAAATGAACATACAAAAACTATATACACTATAAATATATTCTATCTATAGTATATATAGGGAGCATAAAAAGGCTGGTTAATGAAATATGTGTGAACTCGGCTGGAATAATATTTGTAGCATTGATGCGTTTCCATGTATGCAGAATTTAGCAGTGGCGGCAGGCGAAAACTAGGTCTCGCAGCGAAACTGCGAGCCTTCGTTCGGTAACATAGGCTCTCGGGGCCCAGACTGGCGCGTAACTAGCACGGAATGAGCCCTCCCTAAAGGAGTTTCCTCATCCTGATGCCACCGCTAGCACGCGGTCGCCCAAGGGTGCGCGCCGCCCATAGCGCACCACACACCCTGCTCCAAGAGTTCACGTTCACTCTAAGTGACAGGAACCCCACCTAGCCCAAAGAGCCAGATGGTTCCTGCTCTTGGTTCCTCCGTAGTTCAGCCCGACAACCCGTAGTAATCGAACACTTGTAGAGAAGTCGAGCCAAATGAAAATCAACTTTCAAATTAATTGCTTAAAAGACGTAAAGGCCAACCTAGTGAAAAAGATTCCATGCCGGGACTCGAACCCGAGCTATCAGTATAACGTACTGACATTCTACCGACTAAACCACATGGAACGATACCCAGCCTGGAACTTCTCACTATTACAGAATGGCAAGGCTACAATAGCTACACAAGATGGAATATTTGTCCGTGAGCCACCGACATGAGGCAAACACGAAACTTAATTAAATCCAGCATCGATTGAAACTATATTAATACTTGGAAAAATTTCCAGAGAGAAACTTTCACTAGGTTGTCCTTTGCGCCTTTTAAGCAATTAATTTGAAATTAATTGTTTTACGGGGGGGTCGGGGTTGCTTTACGGAAGTTCCTCAAGATCTAGTGGCGGCCGGTAAGCAAGATAAGGGCGGAGGCTGGGATCACCCCCCCCCCTACACACATACACACAGCAGTCAACACGACCACTACCACCACCCTTCCCTCCCGAAACTAGATTTATTTTCGGAAATTCACAGTTGTAATTTAAAGGCATATATTATTAAAATAAGATGTTAGCTTATGCATGGTTTATTTGTGAAAATTATTTATTAAATAATTAAAATACAAAAAGACATCTGAATAACGAATTATAGAATTGCATTGTTCTTTTCAATAAAGCATATAAAAAAGTTTTTAAATGGAAATATCTAGAAAGTTGCAACAAATTAATACAGTTGTACAATAAATCTATTTGACTTAAAACTTCTAAAAATAAAATCTAATAAATGATTGAAGCTTATAGCAATTTTTCATCTCAACATACCAAAAACATCCAATTTGTGCAATTTACAATTTTGTGCATAGGTCTGTTTGTGTGCTCAATATTAAAAAATGGAGAGAAGGGGGATGTAAAATTTGTTAAGAACAATTTACAGAGATATTTCCTTAGGAAGAATACAAAATTATCCTATTGAAAATAGATGAAGTTAAATTTTCTAAATGAATATTATAATTTTGAAAGAAACAATTCCATTTAAATAGCAATAATATAAGATTGCTACAAATCCATCCAAATACCATAGATCTGTTTGTAGAGCAAGAAGTTTTCAAATAAGAAAATCTCTTGCATCTTTTTGAATACTTGGAGAGTTATAAATTCATTTAATACTTTTGAGTTATCAACATTCATCTACATTTAGGACTTTTAAAAGAAAATATTCAAAATGCAATCGGTGCTTTAAATCTCGTGCCTTTTATAGTTGTTTGAGAGGCATACGACTCTTAAATCTTAAAATTCTATTTTTTGACAAAAATATACAGGGTGTCCGAAAATTATTGGACCCATTTTAAAATTCAATATAAAATCAAGTAATTGTCGTACAGGAGTTCGGTTTGGACTAAAATGCTTCTTAAGATGAAAAGTTTTCTTCAAGCGGATAAAAACAATTAGTTCAAAATTTTGATCATAGATGGTGCTACTTGTCCGTATGTTTGCTTTCAAACATGTGCTTTTTCTGATTTTAAGATTAATTTTGACGCTGTGATACAGAAATGACGACTTCCAGTGCTGGGGGTCTTAAGATATGGATATAGGATATAATAAATTCATGAAGATTACATGTAAAATTTTGAAGTGGTTCAAGAGAAATCTTGTGCGACATTAAAAAAACACATTTTCATCATTCGTAAATAAATTACTGCAAACTAATCTTTTAAACATCTTACACAGGGATAACCTGAAATGTTTCTAGCCGTAACTGACGTAATTAAACGAATTTTTATACGCCGTTTGTTTTAAAATGCGCAGAAAATGTTGCTCTTTTATATATGTTTCTCGGAAAAATAAAATTTCTTGAAGATTTAAGTGTAATATGCCTCCTTAATTTACAAAGATTAAAGCAACTTTTAAATACATCCCTAGCTTTTCCTTTGAAAATATAACATTTAAAACAATTAAAATTTAGGGAAAACAGTGTTATAGTGATTTGTGTAAACTGAAATCAGTTGGTTAAGTTTCGGCAAAACTATCCCAAACATCCCAATCAACTTTTCTTGTTTGCTGGTAATGAGATACGATATTTAAACATTTATCTGATCATACCAAGTTCTATCGAAGATTAATAGGAACAACAAATTAAAAAATAAATTTCCAAAATTAAAATTAATTAAAATACTTATAAAGCATGCGTTGTGTAATTTTGAAGAATCCTTACTTATGAACTACTAGTTAATGGCAGAATCATTCACACTATTTACATTAAATAAAATACTGTATATCTAAATCTAAAAATAAGAAGTATGAATGATCCATTATATGAAAGACAAAGAAAATAACACAAATTAGCGAAGATTATTTACATAACAGAAAAATAAGAACAATATTAATTAGAATCTTGCTACTACGTAGCTTTCTTCAGGTATCATACGATGCAAAGGTTTAAAAATTAAATTAAATTTCTTTAACATTCTTAGTTACCAAATATTAATTAGCACTTTTTACAAACATTCCGCAATACTAGATTGCTTAACCCCTTCGGGACGGGAGCCTTTTACGAAATTTTTAATCTTTTGTCACCGTTTTTTAAAAACAGAAATTTGTGTCTTCTTGAATCGAGAAAATGCGCTGATTAAACAAGGCAAATTTTTCAGTAAAATTTTACTGGTGAGGAAAAACAAGGATTCTGAGGGCTTCATGCGGCACGTATACGTGTCGCTCGTCCCCAAGGGGTTAACTATCAATGAACACACCAAATATAATTCTGCTGCCCTGACAAACTTACATACCCTATTACACAAAACATAAATATATACTTGAAGAACAAAAAGAAAATCAAAATACCTTGATACGCATTTAATGGCAGGTGATGACAACAGGGCAGCAACGAGTAGAGATTTCAACTGCGAAGTCGAACATAGAAGTATTTCTACTGGAAAACTCACTCATATAAAAAATAATATAAGGATCACTTTTCAAATATAACTAATACATTTATAATTTCAGCACTTGGAAATTATTTTGCTATAAACAGGTTGGCCATTGCCAGACTCTTGTAGTAGCAGAGTCTAAATTAACATTTTGAGAAACACTAAAGGACAACTCTCAAATTTGGATAGAAGTAACAATATTATAACAAATGAATTAACGTTATTAAAAATCTATGTAGAAGTCAAAATAAGATAAAAGAAGTACAAGATTTAAAAAAAAAGAAAAATTAATTATTATTATTAAATAGAAGTTAATTAGTAATAAATATTTATTTAAAAATATTAAAATAAATGTTAATCGATAATAAATAATTCCTTTCAAAATATATATTAAAAGGGATACAAGTATATCCAAGAATAAAGTTCCGTATATAAGAAATTTTATGATAAATAAATGTGTAGATGATATAATAAACTTCTTAATTTTTATGCGCTAAGTTTATTGCTGCAATTACGCATTTTCATAGTGTATCATCATTTATATTTCTACTTGTGTAGTTATTTGATATCTTTCCGTAAGAAATTCCATTTAAAGCTGCAAGTTTATCATCTCAGTAGGTTTCCAATAAAATTCAACTAATTAATATCAATAAATGTTACTGTACTACTATTTATTTGTTTCTCCTAATTTAAAATTCATAATGTTTGAATCTTGTCTTAGAACTTAATTTATAATTTATATTTTTAATATATATGATAATTTGTAATATTTTATAGTGGTTTTATATATATATATATATATATATATATATATATATATGATTAAAAGCGCAATTTAAATCACTGATTTTAATCATCGATTAAAATCGTTTGCACACTGTTATTTATTTCAACAAAACAAACACTAAATTTATTAACTTAATAAAATACGTATGACATTTCTAACAGGTGGATGTGATACTAATTGATATTTTTATAATTTAATGAAAAGACAACAGAAACAATAATATTGTTACTTACATATTCTATAGGTTATCCTTCTTTATTTTACATTTTAAAATAAGCTAGGTAGTTTATAATTTTTAAAGGAAAAAAATGCCCTAAAAATAATAGAGACATTGGCGGGAATATATCATAAATATGGCAAAGCGTTAATTTTTTGGAGTACGATTTAAACTTATCTAATTGGACCCCTGATTTCAAATTTTAGAATCAGGACCAACTATACTTTCAGAAGTTCGCATTTTTTTCAATGAACTTTCCCCGTCTGTTCCATCTGTCATTTCTCTTTCTATAAAAAAAAATAGTCTTATCATTTTACGTATGTATTTGAAACATATACAATGAAATATTTGATGACAAAGAAGCACATCATAATTACTACAGCTCATATTCAAAATATTAGAATAAATATTTTTTTTACAAATTGAAAATATCGTTTGGTAATTTAATGTCTTTTAAGGCAAATATGCAAACGATATTTTTATTAAGAACTTATTGTTGATTAATCTTATTTATTATCTTAAAATTAATATAATTTTTGAAAAGATTAATTAAAATAAAATTATTTTGAAAAGTCAAAATATTAGAATATTTATTCAAGTGGTATTTCACATTAATTATCCCTTAATTATCACCAATTCATAACCGGTGGCATCATTGGTTAAATTCAGACGATTTTATTTAAAATCTGTATTCTTTTTGCAGTTTGCTTGCTTTTATGGTTGATTGTATCGGCACTGCAAAAATCAATGTTATATAGCGAATTATTTACATTGTTCGCAATCAAGCGTTAGTAAAATACTAACACAATAATCAAAAAATGGAAAATTTGAAAATAATCGCCGAAATGACCTCCGAAAACCAAAAACATCTGCTAGAGATGATAGGAAACTGCAGCTTAAAGTAAAAAAAAAAAAAAAAAAAAAAAAAAAAAACTGTTTTAAAAGTGTGCGATTCTTGCACCGGAAACGGAAAGAAGAAGGACTTGAAGTTTCTACATCGACAGCATTAAGACGTCTCCATAAATTTAAGTTTGAATCTCGTGTACCGAAAGCAAAACCTCTCATGAATGCAAAACAAAAGCGTATAAGATTGAATTGGTGTAAATCAAGACGTTTATGGAGCGAAGAAGATTGGAAAAATATATTATTTATTAATGAAAGTATGTTTTGTGTTTCATATGGTGATCAAGGTATTCGAGTTTGGAGAATGAAGCAAGAAGCATTTGATAAAGAATGCCTTAAGCGTTCCGTAAAATTTGCTGCTAGTGTCATGGTTTGGAGTTGCATGAGTGCAGAAGGACCTGGAAAGTTATGCATCGTCTACAAAAAGGTTAACTCTCAGATATATCAATAAATTTTGGAATATTACATGATTCCATCATCAGAAGATTTATTTGAAGATGATTTCATCTTTCAACAAGATTTAGCGTCACCGCATACCTCGGTGTCAACTAAGAATTGGTTCCACCAACGCAACATTAAGGTTTTTCCGTGGCCACCAAACACACCAGACCTTAATCCCATCGAAAACTTATGGTGTATAAAGTCTATCAGGGATAATGTTGATAGAAATATTTGTAAGTACCTTGTATATAGTATGCAAGATCGATTGTACGCTGTTATAAAAGCTAAAGGGGATGCTACAAAATATTAACTACCATTTACTTCATATTCATAAGGTAATATTCTTGCGTAAAATAAAATATTCTAATATTTTGAACCAATCTAAATTTTATTCTAATATTTTGATGTGTTTCAGAAAGCTGTATACCTAATTTATTGTACAGCATTGTATATTTTGTAAATATTAAAATCTTATCTAAACATTCCAGATTTAATTTATAAGAACTTTAATTGCATTTACTTAGTATAAAAAATAAATAAAGGAAAAAAAATTCTTATTACTTTTTCTCAATTATTCTTTTGAATATGAGCTGCATTATATACAAGGGATATAAAATATAAAAATAATACTATAATATTACAATATTAAATTAAAGTTTTTACCACTTTTTTAAGCATATAAAAATCATAATAATGGATAATAATGCAAGAACTTTCGAAAAAAAGAAAGAAAACTTGTAACACACACAATAAATGAAAAATATACTACTGCTGTTAAAAACAAAATTAACTAACAGTAAAAGGCTATCAATCTTCAATTTTTTCACAGTTTTTTCTATTTTTATTTCCTTAGAATAAAACTGCGTGTAAAGTAACAGTATTACACATACAGTAACAGTGTTAACATAACAGTATTAACAGTAACAGTTATCATAAGAGATAACTGTTATATAGAGATATCATATCCGAACGAATTTTTTGGAAAATTAGAATGCATGTGAATGAAAATGAATGTGAATAATTATCGAAAAATATTAAATTTATTTAAATATTTCGAGACAAACAATAGTCATGGGCTCCCATAAATACAGGGGGGGAGGGGGGGGGGATCACTCCTCTGGATTTTGGCTATTTGAATTATTATTAATATTTGTTTTAATATTTGAAGATTTATAAAAAATTATAAAATTTATTTTTACCCAGTTACTCAAACTAATTGAACAATAATACAAATATGAAATTTGAAGGTATAAAAGTATTATCAATTACTATAAGAAACCATCGGTTTATTTCAAACCCACCCCTACCCCGTAAAAAAATACTCTCCCCTGTGTTATTTTCTGTAAATATTCTACTTCAACTGTAATAGGTGATTTATTTTCCAAATTTATTCCATATGATATTTTTGTAAAGTTTAAAAAAATTGGCAGAAACATGCAAATTTCCATACATAAAATCAATGATTTTAACTCTGTTTGTTAAGACGAACGCAAATTAAAGCAAATATTCTTTCGAAAAAGCTTTAACTTTCACAGAAACTTTTGAATTAAATATATCATTCGGGTATTTTTTAGAAAAATAGAAAAATAATGTTTTCTTATATCTTTACCGTTTACTTTTCGTAGGTTGTAAAAGTACATATTGTGTTTTAACATAACTATAATTACGTATTGAAGCTCTCAAAAAATAGTGATAAAATATCTATCCATAAAATATAGCCATTAAGCATTATCTCAAATTTTTAAGTTTTCATTTTCCCGCACATGCCTTGTTTCCCGAAAGAAATAATAACTAAGGATCGACTGCAACCGAAACCGAATTTCCCTAATATTCCTCTTTTCGGCAGTAAACGAAAACGAAAATGTACAAAAAAAATTTTAAGTTATTAATGCACACATATATGTACAGTCGTGGAAAAAAAAAAAGTAAATACCCACTACTAACTCCTCAACAAATTATCGTAGACGAAAGTTACTGGTACCGAACGATTGGAAATAAAGTCTGCTTTTAAATGACGTACATAAAATTTGCTTAGGGGGCATCTACATATTAAAACGAATCCAAACTTCATTTTTTTTAATGGCAATACCCAATTTTAAAGAGATACTTCAAATCTTTGGTTCAAACTATACCTAGACACCAAATTTTAAGTCATTTGAATGATACGTTTTAGAATTATAAACATTCCAAATTTAGTGCTTCTAATGTTAAATTGCATTTTCGTATTTTTATTTATAACTTCTGAAATTATGATCCTAATGTTCTAATTTTTTGTGTAGCAATAATACTAATATACCCAAACATAAATACGTTGAATTTGCAATTTTTATGATATGAATTATGAAATTAATATTAAAAAAAATTATGAATTACAACCTACAATTTTTTTGATGGATTCAGATTTATTAAGTCCTGCTTTATGGAAATCCAAAATTTCACATTTTTCTTCCAAGTAGTTTTCAAATTATGCTTAAAAAACTGCAAAATGATGGTTTGAGGGGCCATCTATAATAGAAGTGACTAGATATTTTGAAATTTCCTCTGCTGTCCTGTAATCGAGCAGGCTTCTTTGACTTCTTAAGGTGCCTTGATCAAGAAGGGAGCTCTCTCGGTTAACAATCGAGTACTGAACAGGATACAGCTCTTGAAATACGCTCGTTTTAAAATAATTAATTTCTCGGAAACTTATGGTACGAATTCCATAAAAATTTGTTTTTAGCCTAACTGAAGGGTGTGGAGTTCATTTATGCTGTCAGAATTGTGTACTGCTATTGAAAAAAATAAAGTTATGGTTCGTTTTAAGATGTATATGGCTTCCTAAGCAAATTTTATATACACCATTTAAAAGTAGACTTTATTTCCAATCGTTCGGTACCAGTAACTTTCTTCTACGATAAATTTGTTGAGGCGTTAGTAGGGGGTGTTTACTTTTTTTCCACGACTGTACATGATTATTAATTAATTATACGTGTACAGAAACACATTTCTAATACACAAACAAACATACATAGATATATGTATGTATGTATATGTTTCAAACAAAAATAAAACATAAATAATAATACAACATTTATATTTTATTACTTTATGACAACCAAAAATCATGGGTATTATCAATAATTAATTAACAATGTAGTTAAATAATGGAGAACAAATTCAATAATACTTACTTACTTACACAATGGTGCTACAATCCATGTAGGATTTTGACCTCCCTCAATATACTTCTCCAGACCTTCCGATCTCTGGCCTTTACTTTATAATTTATAATTTGGTTTTCTGCAAGATCTTTCTCTATCTCTTTTATCCAACTCTTCCTGGGTCTACCAATACTTCTTTTCCCAAATAAATTACCACTATAAATCCTCTTTGTGCTTCGCTCATCCCTCATTCTGATTAGATGGCCTAACCATTGCATTCTTCTTATTTTTATAGTATTTATTATATCTTTTTCATTATATAACTGTTCTAACTCCATATTTGTCCTTATACGCCATGTATTGCCTTCTTTAATAGGTCCAAAAATTTGCCTTAAGATCTTCCTTTCCCAAGTGATAAGTAACTTTTCATCGTTTTGTGTAGTGGTCCAGGTCTCACTACCATAAATTACTATTGGTTTTATAACAGTTTTATAAATTTTAAGTTTGGATGTACGAGATATTAGAGATGATTTTAGAATGTTTCGAAGAGAAAAATAGCATCTATTTCCTGCTGCAAGTCGGGTTTTAATCTCTGCTTCTACCATATTATCACAGGGGATCGTAGATCCTAAATATTTAAATTCTGTTACTTCATTAAATTGTAATTCATTATTTATTGTTAAAGCTGCTGTTGCCTGTGATTTCATTCGGTCCATTTTCATGTATTTTGTTTTTTCTTTATTAACCACGAGGCCTAGTTTTCTTCCTTCCGTGTCTAATTTATTGTATGTTTCAATCAAGACATTCTTATTCCTAGCAATTATATCAACATCATCTGCAAATGCAAGGATTTGGAGGGAGCGATTCATAATAGTACCACCTCTGTTGTTGTAAATGCTTCTAATTATTTTCTCCAGGGATAAATGAAAAAGAATTGTCGAGAGAACATCACCTTGCTTTAGACCTGAATTCACTGCAAATTCTCTTGAAAGTCTTCCCTGTACCTTAACTTTAGCTTTTGTATTTTCCAGTGTTAATTTTATAAGCTTAACTATTTTATCAGGTATTTTAAATTCCTTTAATATTTCAAATAACTTATTTCTGCTTATACTGTCATAGGCCTGTTTAAAATCAACAAACAATTGGTGCAAATTAATATTTTGTTCATAGAATTTTTCAAGGATGTTCCTGATACTAAAGATTTGATCCACTGTTGATCTTCCTTTCCTAAAACCACACTGATAATCACCTATCACCACTTCAGCATACGGTTCTAATCGCTTTGCAATTATCTTTGCCAACACTTTATATGTAACATTTAATAAGGCTATGCCTCTATAATTCTGGCAATTTAAGATATTTCCCTTTTTATTAATTGGGATAATAATAGCACCATTCCATTCATTTGGTATATATTCATTCTGCCAAATCTCTACTATTAGATCATGTAACATTTGTACCAACTTCTCTCCACCATATTTCAAAAGCTCAGCACTTATCAAATCTTCACCAGGTGCTCTTCCATTTCTTAATTTTGCAATAGCATCCCTTACTTCTTCTACAGTTGGTGGTTCACAGTTTTCTTCATTCATGTCATAATCATTATGATTAGATTGTATTTCTCTTTCGTCATTTGACTGTCTGTTTAACAATTCTTCAAAATATTCTGCCCATCTATCTGTCACATTTGCGTGCCCTCCAATAAGTTTATCATTTCTGTCTTTACAAAAAAGGGTGCGTGGTTGATAGCCCTTTTTGATTCCTTTAAGCTTTGAATACATTTGGCTTATATCACCTAATACTGATAGGTCTTTAATTTCTTGAATTTTACTCTGCTCCAAAGCTCGTTTTTTCATGTGTAACAACTTTTGAGTATTTCTTCTGATTGTTTTAAAGTGATTTTCACTGTGTCTTGTTCTATGTTTCAGCATTTTTTCTCTTGCTTTATTCTTTTTCTTAATCAGTTGCCAACACTCATCATCAAACCATTCATTAATTTCCCTCCTTTCTTCCTTTCCAACTACTTCCTCAGCAGTTTTTAATATGATATTTTTGCATTTAGCCCATTTACTATTGATTATATCTTCCTCATTAAATTCAGCATATTCACTAGCAATTCTTTCTGTTAATTTACATTGATAAACCTTTCTTCTCTGCATGTTTAGTAAATCTTTTGCTTTAAATTTTACTTGTTTAGTTCCTTTTGCATCTCGAAATCTTGTAACTCTTTGTCTGTATTAAATTCAATAATGAATATTTAATTTTTAAATAGACACATCTTTTCAGCTATTTCATATTTTACATTTAAATTATTGAAATAAACTACTTACAGTTTGTTTTTAGAAAATTAATATTGAATATATTTTAATTAAAAAATAACCATTTTATAATTTATAATTATTATCAGTTTAGTAGAGATTTAAATATAGGTAAGATATATGCTTACATAAATATTTGCTTACTCCCTTTCAAAAAACTTTGCCGCCCTCTCCGCCTCCCTTAAGAAAATTTTGAAATAGCGCCTCTATTTCAAAATTTTATCTCCGGGGTCCAAGTTAGCTCGCTGTGCCTCTGACCAGAAGTTTTTATTTTCATATAAAATAAAATGTAATAATTCATCAACGACATAGAAGGATTTTCTAGTTATACGAATTTCATGTAATTAAAAAATGTTTTAGGTATGTATACTTCGATTTATCTTTTAGAGTGCTTCTTGTAAATGATCATCTGTTATTCTTGAATTTTCTCAAAAAGCATTCGAAACACTTCTGCGATTTCAAACTAAAAAATAATCTATTGCCGTCTAATTCTGAGATGTCTGCAGCTTATAAGCACGTGAAAAGCATCTTCAAGGTTTAGTCATACATGCATTGCTTGCTTTATAATTTGTACTCACGTCTTGAGTCAGATATGATTGATAATTATAAACAGTAAATTATAGCCATAAATAGAATGTGTCATTTGTGTCGATACACCTCAAATCAATGAGAAATGTTGAAAATTTCAGAAGAAAGAAACGATATTTTTGGAATACGGATAATTTCGGTCGAGTTTCGGTCCGGTCAAATTTTCGGCAGCATATTCGCCGAAACTCAGATTTTGGGTCGAAAACGAAAAACGAAACCGAATCTTCGGTCGATCTCTAATAATAAAAATAAAAAGTATGCTGTTTTCTACCCATTTCCATAATCATGATGAGCAATATCTCTTTTTACCGCTAATAAAAAGTCTCAAGTCTACTCATGTGTATATATGCTTAAAAAGGAAATTGTATAAATTAAGGAGAAAATGTTGTTTAATTCCATATTGTGTGATGATGATTTTATTATTAAATAAAACAAAAATGTAATTCTCTATAATCTGCGATAAAAAGAAACGTTTCCCTTCTTTATTTCACATTGATTCGTCGTGCCCTTGCTTATTTATACATACTTAAGGTTTGTTTTAATAATTTTAAAATAATGTAAAATATTCTTAAACAATTACTCTATTTCCACTTCTAAATAGCTATTTAAAATAAGTTATAGCTGAAGAATAAATGATACGCCTGAAAACATATTTTAAATAGATTTCAAAAGTTTATGTGGGCATTCGAATCATTTTGATACATTTTATTTCGAGTTCAAAACTCGATATCGATGTTATTGGATAAATAAAATTATACAGGGTGTCTCAAAAACATTAAAACTTGCTTTAATTTTTTACATTTTTTGGAGATGCAGAGGCAATGTAAATTGCAAAAATGTTCAAAATAAAGCAGGATTTAAGGTCATGTTGATGAAATAGTTATGTCATTAATTTTCAAAATGTTACACTTTTTAGATTTTTATACAGTGCCTGGGTCCTATGTTATATTTAGAAATATTCTTACCATTCCCTGACAAGTAAATCTGTAAAAATACCATTATTTTACAACCAAAACTTACCGAGTTATGATACTTTGAGTTTTACTAACTGTCAAACAGACTCTAATACCAGTTCTCTGTAAAATAGAAGTCATAAAATGATATGAGTTCAAGCATTCTTTTCCAAGATGCACTATCACAGCTCCCCAGCGACTTTCGCTGATTTCAATTTTTCACCTACGGTTGAATTGCTTGGTACGCGAGCCATGAATGATCTGACGTTTTTGTCAATGCGAGGTGACTTTTATCGTCGATATTCTTTATTGATTTTTTCATCAACCACAGCCTTTAGAAAAGTTCAGTTACAGTATGTTTATATGAAACTGCGGGTAATTTGAAAGTGCAATATCTTTTACTGTGACTGCATATATATGCAGCTTTCTTTTTGGCAACAATGCATTTGGCATTTTCAATAGAGTTTCGCTGGCAAGGAGTTCATAGAAACGATGAAAGCTATTTAAGAATTTGAATTGAAAACTTTCTGTTAAAGAGAGAAAATTATATTCATATCTTTTGAAAAAGATAACAAAGGATGAAGGAAGGGAAGATATTATTTCCAAGAATTTAAGCAAGATAAATAATTTTGATTAATATTTTTAGAATTACAGAGTAGCATGACATTTTGTATTTAGATTAATAACTTTAAAATCTTTTATCTGAAGCATTTGAAGCTTGTCGTATATTTGATAAAATATATGTCCGCTGCAAGGTTTTGTTTAAATAATAAAAGTGGTATGAAAAGTATAAAGCTGTTAAAACTACAATTCTCTCATATTGTTAGTATAACATAATTGTACAATTGAAACTGTTATAAATTATTCCAGTTTAACGCTTTATTTGGACAAGTTTACTAAAGTTTGTATGAAAAACATTCTATTTAAGTGTTTACATTTCAAACTTAAGTACATACAATCGTAAAAATAGCAAATAAAGCCTTTGTGCAACAATATTAAAAAGCAGAAAAACCAACGTTTAAAATGCACAAATAATATATGAAAAGCAGCAAACAGCTGTTTCGAATCTACTAGCGAGATTCTTCTTCAGTGCAAAAGGAACAGCGTGCTAGAAAAAGCAAGGCTGAGCAAAATCATAGACAAGGCTCAAGAAAAGGCTTTGTGATTTCCATTTCTCTTATTTTGAAATCGAGGAACTTATACTTCTCACTCGCGCTTGCTTGTCGCAAAATACTTTTGTTTTCAATGGTAATTTCTTCCGTATGATTGACGGTTTGGCTATGGGTAATCCTCTTAGTCCAATTTTATGCGATATTTATATGCACTATTTTGAGGTCAAGCTTTTTGAAATCTTAAAATTTCCGTTCTATGTTCGTTATGTTGATGATGTTTATGTCCTGATTGAAATGAATTCGGATATTAATCATATTCTCTCTATTATGAATTCCATTGATCCCTGCATTCAATTTACCTCTGAAATTGAGACTAATAACTGTCTTTCTTTCCTGGATGTCCTTGTTATTCGTTGTGAAAATGGCTTTCAGACTACCGTCTTTCGTAAACCTTTTGCTGTCAGTCTCCCACCTCACAGGTATTCTTCTCATCCCCCTAACCAGAAATTCGCTGCTTTCAATACTTTTGTTTTTCGGGCTACTAATATTTGTTCCACTCCTCAGTTACTTAGTGCTGAACTTAATTACCTCAAAGCTATTGCTGTCGATCGTGGTTATTCCTCTAATATTATCGATTCTATTTATAAGAAATTGACGAAATCCGACCACTCTGATAAGCATTCTAATTCCAACTCTAATACTTCAGTTGTATTACCATTTTTTCCTAAAATCAGTCAGCAAGTTGCTAAAATCCTAAGAAGGTTTGATTTTAAAGTTATTTTTTCTCCTGTTAATAAAATCCCTTTTTCAAATCTCAAACACCCCGTTGATCGCCTAGATAATTGGGGCATTTACCAGATCTCTTGTCAGTGTGGTCTTTCTTATATTGGTCAGACTAAACGTGCTCTTAGATTTCGTTTAAAAGAGCATGAAGGTTATGTTAAAAATCAGGAGCTCAGACGTTCTTCTATTGCTCAACATTCTTGGTCTTCTCAACATAGGTTCGATTTTTCCTCAGCCATCATTATCCAAAAATGTTCTTCTAACCTTGATCTTGATTTTTGGGAAGCTTACCATATCATTAAAAATTCTCACTCTTTAGTCAATGATTTATCTAGTACTCCAGATTTTCCAAGTATTTGGAAAGCGTTAATTTAATTCCTCCTTTTTTGGTTTCTTTTCTCTACTTCTCCGGTAGATGTCTCTACTTGTCCACCCTTTTCCACTGCTTCTCTCTCATTGGTTGTTTCGGCGCCTTCGCCACCCGCATAGGGTATAAAAGCCAGCGCGTCTCTGTCTAAGATTTTGCTCAGCCTTGCTTTTTCTAGCACACTGTTCCTTTTGCACTGAAGAAGAATCTCGCTAGTAGATTCGAAACAGCTGTTTGCTGCTTTTCATATATTATTTGTGCATTTTAAACGTTGGTTTTTCTGCTTTTTAACATACAATCGTGTTGATTCGACTTAATTGAATTCCACAGCTTCCTGTCTTGCTTAAGAAGATTAAATAATTATGTTACTTGGAAAAGAGAGATATGTATGAAAGTTAGTTTGAGATAAATTTCTTTAACTATTTTCATAACACAGCACTCTCGTTTAGAAACTTTTTCACACAGGACTTATAAGATGACTGCTGTGGACTATATTTTGTAGTAATGACTGTTCTCAAATCCAAACTGACTAATTTTCTGACATATCCAAGAAGCCATTATTATTTTAAAACGTACGAAAGTGGCATGTGTTATTATTATCAAGAAAATAATAAATTGAAAAGCGCTTTCCATGTTTTCTAGAATACGACGAATCTTAAAGAAAATGCTATCAAAGTTGGCGTCTTAAGAGGCTACGTCACTCACGCGAAAACACACGCTTACAATGTTAATCCATTACAATTTTAACACAATGTTAATCCAAAGGGATAATTTTTTTTAAAATATCTCGTTTCTTTGGAATATCGCATTTCAATATTTTTAATATATATATATATATATATACACTGCTCAAAACAATTAAAGGATATTTGAAGTTTTATATAAAATAAAGATATAAACGAATTTTTTTTTGCCGAAAATAGAAGAAGAGAATCACAAATGCAAATTTTTCTGGTTTTCAAACTGTGGAGTATGCAAATTTTGAGTTCGACGTCAAAAACGTCGCTTCAGCGGCAGCGAATGAAATTTGACTTTCAACTGGATAAAAGAGAATGAAGACAATGATGATCGGCATTCAGTGATTGCTTTGTTTCGATGAGTACGATGTCTCAGCGAAGTCATTTGACAGATTCAGAAGCTTTGAGAATTGTTGGTAGGTTAGAAGGGGGCCAAACTGAAGCCGAAGTAGCGCAAACCATTGGAGTGTCACAAAGTGTCATTTCCAGGATCTGGAACCGTTTTTTGGAGAGTGGATGTGCAGGCCGAAGACCAGGGCAAGGTCGTAGACGGGCAACAATGCCCAATGAAGATCGGTATTTAGCGTTAACAGCTCGGAGACACCGAACCATGAACGCTACTCTTCTCCAACAACACCTTCGCTCGGCTACAGGCACCACGATTTCAACTCAGACTGTCCGAAACCGGCTCCATGCTGTAGGTCTGTATGCTCTCCGACCGATGGTATGTGTTAGATTAACATCAAGGCATCGTCGCGACCGCAGGGAGTGGGCAACCGAGCATGTCAACTGGAGGAGAAATGAATGGAGCAATATTCTGTTTTCTGACGAGTCCCGTTTTTCTGTGCATCCGGATAATAGGCGTATTTTCATCTGGAGGGACAGTGGCAGTAGGAATAATCCTGCGTTCGTGCACGAAAGTGTCAGATTTGGCGGTGGAGGAGTGTTGGTGTATGGTGGCATCTCCATTGACGGGCGCACTGACCTCTACATCATTCGAGATGGAGATCTGACTGGTCGCCGATATAGGGATGAGATCCTCAGACCTATTGTAGTCCCTTACGCTGCAGCAATCGGAGATAACTTCATTTTAATGGACGATAACTGCAGGCCACATCGTGCAAACCTGGTGGAGGATTTCCTTTTCGAGGAAGGAATCGTTCGAATAGAATGGCCAGCGTGTTCTCCAGACATGAATCCAATCGAGCACGTTTGGGACGCTCTAGGAAGACGAGTTTCTGGCCACCAACAACCCCCACAAACTCTCCAAGAACTGGAAAGAGCTCTTCTGGAAGAGTGGGGCAGAATACCCCAACTCGTCATTAATAGCCTCATTGAGTCCATGCCTCAAAGGTGTTCAACGTTGCTGGCCGCCCGTGGAAACCATACCCCCTACTGAAAATGATTTTCTTTGAAGAAAACACCTTTTCTTATTCTTTTTTTTTTTTTCAGATGCACAAATTGTGTTTTTTTCCTTTAGTACACAAATGCGCAATAAAATGCATTTTTTTCTGCCAAACATGTGTAATTTATTCTCATATAACCTACTATGTCTGTCGACCATGTATCAATCAGCTAAACAGTTTACCAGATACAAAATCCCCCTAAAACTGCAATATCCTTTAATTGTTTTGAGCAGTGTATATATATATATATATATATTTTGCATTGGATAGCTTGGATTAAACTCTACAAAGGTAGTTGTTTTACTTTTTCGATTTTGTTCACAGGTTTTTTTTGTTTTTTTTAGGATACTTTCACTCTCGTAACCAGTTTTAAAAGTAAAAGTATCCTCATAAAAAAAAAAAACATGCAAACAAAATCGAAAAAGTAAAAAAAGGCCATTATAGAAGTCGGCTTCAGCTATCCATTAAAAAAAAACATTTAAAAATATAGAAATGCAAACAAGCTATTCTTAAAATTTTCTACCATAAGATTAACATTACCGAGCGGGTGTTTTCGCGTGAATGAAGGAGTCCCTTTTCCAATTGAGACATGACATCCCGGGAAAGGTAATTTTGAGATAGCTATCGATTATAACTTAAGATGCAATACATTTATCAGAAAATGAAAAACGCTATTCAATTCCAAATCACTGCAGTAGACATGCCTGAATTCCATGCTTTAAATATAAAAAATGAATGTATCAGAAACTTTCGCTTTATTGAACGGGGAAAATAATTTTTGAGGACCGCCTAATGCTAAACCAAATACAGGTTTTTGCCTGGCCGATCACTAAGTCCCATGTCAGTCTATAGAAAAAAATAATTAGAAGAATTACGTGAATACTAATTACCTTATATAAATATCGAAATATGGGTTTCACAATCAGAAAGTAGGAGTACGATGCCAACATAAAGCGTTACTTT
This sequence comes from Maratus speciosus, assembly GCA_963932465.1. NCBI lineage: Eukaryota > Metazoa > Arthropoda > Arachnida > Araneae > Salticidae > Maratus > Maratus speciosus. Next base: position 328,313,492 of record OZ010787.1, read on the forward strand.
AAAAAAAAACTTTCTTCAATTTTAAGTATTTTAAAATACCTTGAATACTATATATGCTATATAACTTCTTTTAATTCCGTCAAGTGGTTTTTAAAATATAGTGGTCACCGCCTTTAAAAACATAACTTTGAAAAAAAAAAAAAAACATGCATTTAAAGTTTCACCTCATTATGATTGAGGTCCTTCTACTCTATGTTTGTGGTTATAGTGAAATTCATTTTAGTACAGTACATAAGAATACATTTCTATATATTGAATAAGCAGGTAAAAACATGTTAGTAACAGTTGCCGTCAATATTAAGAGGGCCCTATGGTAATTATAGGATATCACTAAAACTGCACGTTGAATCAGCTTGAAATTTTCACAGAATATTTTCAAAATATTGTACTGTTAGAAAATGAAAAAATAAAATCGATTAAAAAAAATGACTACCCTAACCTTTTAAGGAAAAATTCTAATTTTATCATCTTTAAAAAAATACTTAAAATTTAAGGAGGCAGTTTTTTAAAAATGCACTAAGTAGGCATCGGACGTCTACGTTCTGACGGTGAAAACAGTATTTTGATAATTATATTAAATAATAATTACCTAATTGCATTTTTCCATATGTTAATATGGTGTTTCGCAATTGTGGAGAAATGGTTAGGCTGCTAGAATATAGACCAGTAACAAATATCACAGGTCAACAAATTTGAACTTTTGCTCTGTCCTAAAACAGAAATTAGTTGTTTTTATGCGGTTTTTTGTGCTGATTCCGAACTATTTCAATTTATGCAAATTTAGTAAATTGTATGCAATTATTTGCAAATTTAAGGTATAAAGCAATATCAGACAGAGTTTTTTGTTTTATATTATTATTACTACCTAATTTACTTCACAAAAACGTTATTACTGAGATTAAACTGACATGTGACTTGAAATATTGTACCTAATTTGCATATTTTTCATGTTTTTCTAATAATGTTTCTTGACGTTAAAGTATTTATGCCGCACGAGTAGGCTAATATGTTTCTAAACCAGTTTTTTGAGCTAATTTCAAATCTTGTATTTGTTTTCTTCTATCACGTCTAGTTTTTGAAAAAATGAAATTTTAGTTCTTGGTCAAAAAAGACAGAAATAGCTTTTTATACTTTGTATGATAAACTTCAACTAGTTAGGATAGATTCTACTACTTATTTTTTTCGATCATATAAATATTTGTTTATGTCTCTGATATGAATCCGACCCTGTTCACCTTCTTGTCAATGAATTACACACCCCTAAAAAGCATCTTATATCAAACCTGTGTTAATGCCGTGCAGAAGTAGAAATTCATCTTACTAAAAAACTAGACATGACATAAGAAAACAGACTGCAGATTTGAAATCAGCATAAAAATTTAGTCTATAAAAACATTACGTCAATTCTGTGGTAACTATTTTAAAGTTGATAGTGATGTAAACATTACACCATTGAAAAATATGCAAAATAGGCTTAATAACTGATAAATAAATGTTAAGAATATTCAAATCGTGAAATTTATCTGAAGCAAATAGTCAAGTAGTTATTATCTAGAAAACATAATTAGATGTGATATATATTGTATCTAAAATTTACATAAAATAGCATAAAAAAGCTTAAATTTGCATAAATTTAAATATGCAAATTTCTCAAAACCTGTACCACCTAGAGATAAACGGAAAGCATATTCGAAATCAGCGTCAAAAACTGATCAACAATCAACTAATTTTAGTTCTAGGACAAAACCACTGTTGTCCAGTGTATTTGGAGATAATGTATCTTCCAGCACAGCTCTGGAACAAAATCTAAGTTGCTTCTGAACGCTTGCTAATTTTATGAGTAAGAAACAATAAATTTAGGATGTAATATTTTTGAAACTAAAATATGGATGCTATTCCAATATTACGTTGGAGAAGGATGAGCTATACATATAGACATGTTTAAGAAATTCGAAAAGGTTTTAGTACACTGCTGTCCAAAATTAAGGACCAGTCACAAAATGCTAATTTTTAAGTAAGCGAATACTCAAAAGGAAATAATATAATTCAAATAATTACTATTCCTACAGCAGAGCTAATCCATATAGCATCTCATTCATATCCCATATGGTCACAAGTGTCACAGTCACTACGATGAAACAAAAAATACGAAATTCCACACGTCTCATTATGAGTCTCAAATGATCACTATATGTGACTCCACTGAGACGTCAATGTGACTGCTGCTTTGTGGCGAGTCAATAGGTGACTTTACAATGTAGTTACATTGTGACTCTCATGTCACTGTCATTTTTAGACTGAATTTCAAGGTCATCATGAACGTTGCATTATGATAAGTCACCAAATAATATCACATTATAGTCACATGGTGACTTTTCACAAAAGAGCACAATGGTGACTTCACAGTAGTTTCTCTGTCACCTGGAAGTCATCATGTGACTTTAATGTGACATTATTTGGTAACTTATCACAATGCAGCATTCACGATGACTTTGAAATTCAGTCTACAGATGACAGTCACATGAGAATCATAATGTAACTACACTGTAAAGTCACCTGGTGACTTGTCACAAAGCAGCAGTCATAGTGACGTCTCAGTGGAGTCACATATAGTGATCATTTGAGACTCATAATGAGATGTATGGAATTTCCTATTTTTTTGCTTCACCGTAGTGACTGTGACACTTGTGAACATGTGTGACATGAATGAGATGTTGTATGGACTAGCTGTGATGTAGATATAGTAATTATTCGAATTATATTACAGTCGAACCTCTATTTAACGAAATCGCTAAATCCCGGAAAAAAGTTCGTTGTATGGAAAATTCGTTAAGCTGAGATCCACCTTTTAAAATACTTTAAACTACATAAAACAGATTTTAAATTCATAAACACATAATATTTTTACTAAAAGTAATTAATCACATTTTTTTTTTTTTTTTAATAAATTATATCGATTTGTTTTATTTATTTTACCCACCAATATCCATTATTAATTCATTTTTTCTATGTGTTTAAATCTTTGAAATCTGCAAGGAAAACAAAACATTGTCCGGGAATACATTGTATTTTCTGTTTAAAGTAAATAGTTTTACATTAAAATTAACGAATTTTAATGACACAATCGTATTTATTATTATTATAACAAATAATTTGAACCATACATTAACATATGCGTCCTTAAATTTAATTTCTGAAAATCTCTGTTAATTTTGCCTGAGTTTTTTATTTAAAAAAGGGATTTCTCTCCTAATACGTCTCGCATCTTTGCAATGCACCGAAAACCCCTTCATTCGTATTTGCTTCTAACTATATTCCGCGTTAGATTGTTTCAAATGATTTTATCATTTCATCATACGAAGTTTTGTTAATTCCTGCATGGTGATCACTTCCATCATCATCATATTCGTCTTCATCGCAATTCATTGCTGTATTGTTTTTATTTTTCACACTGTCGAAAATATCCAATTCGGATAGTGTTTCCGTGGTCTCAATTTCAGAATTAAGTGAAATGCAATCATCAATCAGCACATCATGGTTAATTTCTTCTTTTTTTTCTCACTGTATCCACATTTTTTTAAGTTACTCTAAGGGATTATCGTCTTCGTCCTCCGTACTTACCGAATTCTCACTGCTGACAAAGAAGGCGCCTTGTAAAACCAGTTCATGGCCATTCAACATCATAAAATGTGTTTAAAGAAAGAATAAGTTTGAAATGTCCAGAAATATTTTGAGAATTGGGAAGAAAAAAAATTTTGATCACAAGAAAAAGTTCGTTAAATAGAGAATACACTTCGCTATTTGGAGGTTATTTTACGAAGAAATGCGCAAAATGTTCTTGGTTCCAAGAAAAAGTTCACAAAATAGAGAAATTCGCAAAATAGAGGTTCGTTAAATAAAGGTCCGACTGTATTTCCTTTTGAGTATTCGCGTAGTTGAAAATTATCATTTTGTGATTGGTCCTTAAATTTGGACACCAATGTATATAGATAAAATTTATAATACCACAACATTCATCAATCTTCTTCTTAATTAAAAAAAGGTGTTCTACAAACAGAAAAGATAAATAAACAAGTAATTAAATTTAAAAAATCAAAAAACGCGACTGAATAAAAGCCAACTAATTAATTATTTCTCATCAATGTGAAACTATTTTTTATATTGCTTACCTATTTTTTTATTTACTTGTACTGATGACTTTTAAGTTGTGTTTAATTATTGGTTCCTATCTATAAAAACTGTTTAGATGAGGCTTATAGATGTCCTTGAAGGTTAGAGTTGTAGAAAAGCTAGAAATCCTACATACACAACTTTCAGGTTGTGTAATATTTAAACGGAAATTCTGACTGTAAAATAGTCAATGAAACATCGTATTCATTTTGAAATATCTCTCCTATGATATGCCACTCAATATGGTGCGTAATTTTTTTCTTCGTCTCTACCGCCGTTTTGTATTTTACGGCCGCCATTTTAAATTTATAAAAACAAAACCTATCCTATAACCATCGGAAGATTAAGACGAATCGTTTGAGACCTCATTGATAAACATCCATCTAGCCGTTGGGATGTTTCGAGGGTATAAAGAAATCCACATACACAGATACGCGTGAAATACATAACCCTTCATTTCAGTCGGGTAATAATAAAAACTAATCGTTTTATAGATTGTTTTATTCGCTAGATATCAAATATATCTTCAAATATTACATCCACTTCAATCGAGGTGTCGTGGCCGAGCGGTCTAGGGCTCTGGTTTAAGGCACCAGTCTCTTCGGAGGCGTGGTTTCGAAGCCCACCGCTGCCGAAATGAAGATTTTGCTAATAATATTCTTTTTTTCCCGTAAAAGCCAATAAACTAAGCAGTTTCCATTTAAAGATTTCTTTTCGAGGCATGCAACATATTTTGGTGATAATTAAAATTCATTTCAGAAGAATAATTTTATTCCACGTTCAAAGTGGCTGAATGAGGAAATTTAATTTTTAAATTATCATTTATTAAAATATTTAGAATCATGGGTTATTTTCAAACCCATGTTACAATAACAGAAGTTTCTAATGGACATTTTTAAGGTAAAACAAAATCACGTGTTCTCAAATTGTGCATGCATTAGCATAATCACGGTCTGAACAGGTCCCGTGTTGCAGTTCCGCGGCAAAAATTACTTATAAAAATACAGATACGCCAGATAATTGTATAAGTAAATGAGTTTTTTTTTAAATGTTTAATTCTAATTTCTTGTAATAATATATAAAATTTAAAAAATCAAAAAACTCGACAGCGTAAAAAACGAACTAATTAGTTATTTCTCATCAATATGAAACTATTTTTTATATTACTTACCTTTTTTTTATTTACTTGTATTGATGACTTTTAAGTTGTGTTTAATTATTAGTTCCTATCTACAAACACTCTTTTGATGAGCCCTATAGATGTCTATTATGAAGGTTAGAGTTACAGTAAAGGTAGCGATCCAAAGTACACAACTTCCAGGTCGTGTAATATTTAAACGGAGCTTCAGACTACAAAATTGTCAATGGAACATCGTCTTCATTTTGAAAGACTTATCCAATGATATATCACTCAATATGGTGCGTAATTTTTTTTCCGTCACTACCGCCATTTTGAATTTATAAAAACAAAACCTATCCTATAACATTCGGAATATTAAGACGAATCGATAGAGACCTCATTCATAAAAATCCATCCAGCCGTTGGGATATTTCGAGGGTATAAAGAAATCCACATACACAGATACGCGTGAAACACATAACCCTTCTTTTCTCTCAGGTAATAATAAAATCTAATCGTTTTATATATTTTTTTATTCGCTAGATATTACATCCACTTCAATCGAGGTGTCGTGGCCGAGCGGTGTAAGGCGCTGGTTTAAAGCACCAGTCTCTTCGGAGGCGTGGGTTTGAATCCCACAGCTGCCAAAATGAAGATTTTGGTAATAATATTCTTTTTTTCCCGTAAAAGAGAATAAATTAAGCAGTTTCCATTTAAAGATTTGGCCCCACCAGTGGCCGAGATATTCTGCTCTTGAAGCTGGTAGACGGGAAGTGCTGGGTTAGAACCCAGTCGCGCCTGTCGGGCTAATCGTTCGGAGTTTTCGTGGTTTTCTTCGAACCTTGGATTTCCAAGCGTTAATACGGGTTAGGTTCCCTTAGAAAGACCCCCACGAAGGGCACTCTCCCCCTTAGGTCCTATATCACTCGTGTTGATAATTGGCTGTCATAAACACAACCAACCATTTAAAGATTTCTTTTCGAGATATGCAAAATATTTTGGCGATAATTAAAATTCATTTCAGAAGAATAATTTTATTCCGCGTTCAAAGTGGCTGAATGAGGAAATTTAATTTTTAAACTATCATTTATTAAAATATTCAGAATCATAGTTTATTTTCAAACCCATGTTACAATAACAGAAGTTTCTAATGGACATTTTTAAGGTAAAACAAAATCACGTGCTCTCAAGTTGTGCATGCATTAGCATAATCACGGGCTGAACAGGTCCCGTGTTGCAGTTCCGCGGAAAAAATTACTTATAAAAATACAGATACGCCAGATAATTGTATAAGTAAATGAGTATTTTTTTTTAAATGTTTAATTCTAATTTCTTGTAATAATATATAAAATTTAAAAAATCAAAAAACTCGACAGCATAAAAAGTGAACTAATTATTTCTTATCAATATGAAACTATTTTTTATATTACTTACCTTTTTTTTATTTACTTGTATTGATGACTTTTAAGTTGTGTTTAATTATTAGTTCCTATCTACAAACGCTCTTTTGATGAGGCCTATAGATGTCTATTATGAAGGTTAGAGTTACAATAAAGGTAGCGATCCAAAGTACACAACTTCCGGGTTGTCTATTATTTAAACGGAGCTTCTGACTACAAAATAGTCAAAGAAACATCGTCTTCATTTTAAAAGTCCTATCCAATGATATGTCACTCAATATGGTGCGTAAATTTTTTTTTTCGTCTCTACCGCCATTTTGAATTTATAAAAACAAAACCTATTCTATAACCATTGGAAGATTAAAACGAAGCGATAGAGACCTCATTCATAAAAATCCATCCGGCTGTTGGGATGTTTCGAGGGTATAAAGGAATCCGCATACACAGATACGCGTGAAACACATAACCCTTCTTTTCAGTCGGGTAAAAAGACATGCAATCTATTATGTTAACCATAAAATCTCAGAAAAAGCAACTTACTTTGGGCTTTGATCTTCCAGGCTTATCAATGACCCCTGTAATGGAATTTGGTTCATACTTCGTACTAAACTGACCTCTCAGGTTCTCGCTTATTACTAAATCAGCCTCTAACCTATTCTTATGAGCCCAAATTATTAATTGGCTATGAATGTTTGGAATTCAGAATGTGTTAAAAATGAAAATAATTCTCCTGATTGATTTTAAGGCACCAATAAAATTCAGTCCACATTTTCGGCTATCAACAAAAATTTGTGTAATTTCATGAGCTTTACAGATAATCTGGTTGCATTACTTTTCTATGCACTACTTACTTTTTTAGACTGAAACTAATTGTCAAATTTTTACTGTAACTTTTTTAGATCGAGCTTTACTTTTCTCTCTGGTTCCAACAGTTTTTATATCATTTCACACCTTTTTCAGATCCTATCAGGAACTTAATCAACCAACTCCAACTAACCAAACAACCGCCCCAACTAACCAACCAATGACCTCAATCAACCGGTCCAACCAACTGCCCTAATCAAAAATGAACAGAAACATTAGTTCACCAATGTATTTCAAGAGCTCTAATGACCCCATACTTATTGCTAACCCCCATATTAGGATATTGACCTATACTTTACTCAGTACTGGCCGCTAGACTAGTCTTTAGTCTAAGTTTTATGCAGTGTGATCTCTTGATTTTTTCTGCTGCGTACCTACGCTTCACAGGTTTAAGAAACTTTGCAGTATCCTAGGTCAACCCCTCAAACACATAAAAAGCTAGGGTATGAAACAGTCATAAAAAATAAATTAAAACTGCGAAAAGACTATAAAAAGGGAGAATTTCTGTTTTTGGGACTTAATGGGAATTTAAAATTAAAAAAAGTATAAAAACGACTGAATGCAGAAAAATGATCAAAATTGGTTGATACTATTATACAATACACATGTAAATAATATCAGATATATTGCTGATATTTGATATTTATAATAACATTTCGTAGGTCAAACTAAAATACCGCGATAAAGACTAACTTATTTATATCTAACTGTAACCATTGATCAAAAAATCGGGAAAATTGGGAAGTAGGTGTCCTTTGTAAAATATGCATTAATTAAGGAGATAAATTACGTAATCATGTCTGCAGGCAATTGGTATATTTGGTACGGATAAATTACATAACTGAGTCTACAGACAATTGGCGCATGTTACCGGGCGTCGTTTAGCGCATAAGTAACTTAACCGTACGCACACGCACCTACTTTTGTAACGTTGCCACACGCAAGGGGGTAAATCTCCTCTCATTTTGTCTCCCATTATATTTTTGGCTAAATGCGGTTTAAAAGCAAGTCTACTACTCTATATTGTAAATTGCATCAGTGCTACTTCTTTTTAGGGAAAAATCAAGCGTTTCATATTTATTTTCCGATTTTGCAACAGTTTCTGTAAAAATCGAGTTTTTTTTTTTATAGAGAAGATATGAAACGATTTGTTTTACCTCTTAAAACATGAATTATTTTATAAAATTTACATTAGTTACATTTAATATACTTTCATCCAATATATACAGGTAGCTTTTATGTCACGCTTTCAGTAAAATAATTTTAATGTGTACTATCCCGTAACCAATGAACATATCGAAATGAAACACTTGTACACGTGCGGGATTATTTAATCCCAAAAGGAATAATTCTACCCTTCTAGCCAACAAAAGAAGACACTTCTTCACACAACCTTTCTTAACCTTGACCTTGAAAGGTACAGTCGCAGAAAAAAAAAAGTAAACACCCCTTATTAACTCTGCAAAACATTATCGTAGAAAAAAGTTACTGGTACCACACGATTGGTAATAAAGTCTACTTTTAAATGATGTATATAAATTTGTTTAGGGCTCATCTACATATTAAAACGAACCATAACTTTGTTTTTCTCAATGGCAGTACACAATTCTTTCAGCATAAATGAACTCTACATCCTTCAATTAGCCTAAAAACAAATTTCCATGCAATTCTTACGAAAAATTTCCGAGAAATTAATTATTTTAAAACGAGCGTATTTTAGGGACTGTATCCAAATTTAATTTTGGTACTAGATTGTTGACCGAGAGAGCCCTCTTGTTGATCAAGGCATCTTAAGCGTCACTCTAGCAGTTAATGAAGACTGCTAGATTACAGGATAGCAGAAGTAATTTCAAAGTATTTAGTCACTTCTATGATACACGGCCCTTTAAACCATCATTTTGCCGTTTTTAAAGCATAATTTGAAAACTACTTGGAAGAAAAATGTAAAATTTTGGATTTCCATAAAGCAGAACTTAATAAATCTAAATCCATCAAAAAAAATATTAGGTTGCAATTCATAATTTTTTCTAATATTAATTTCATAATTCATATCATAAAATTATAAAAATTGCAAATTCAACGTATTTATGTTTGGGTATATTAGTATTATTGCTACACAAAAAATTAGCACATTAGGAGTATAATTTCAGGAGTATAATTTCATATTTTTATAAATAAAAATGTGAAAATGGAATTTAACATTAGAAGCACTCAATTTTGAATGTTTATAATTCAAAAACTTATCATTCAAATGATTTGCAATTTAGTGTCTAGGCATAGTTTGAATCGCAGATTTGAAATATCTTGTTAAAATTGGGTATTGCCATTGAAAAAAATTACGTTTGGGTTTGTTTTAATATGTGGATGGCCCCCTAAGCAAGTTTTATATTCATCATTTAAAAGTAGACTTTATTTCCAATCGTTCGGTGTCAGTAACTTTAGTCTACGATAATTTGTTGAAGAGTTAGTAGGGGTGTTTACTTTTTTTCCACGACTGCACAAGGAAGGTTAGAAGGGCCCTCGAGAAATTTGTAATTTCTTTTTCGAAGAAAAAAATGTGGGTGGTTTGAGATTTACTACAGCGCGTGTGCTTACTCGTTAAAAAAAGGGACAAATTGATTCTGTGTTTTTAAAGCGAACCTATTCCACATTCTAATTTATAGAGAATTGGCGAATTTGGGACAAAGTTTTTTGGAGATCTTTCGCTAAGTTTACGTTATGCCAATTGTATACTAAAATGCATGCTATTCTGCCATTTATTTCAATCCTGAACGTGCAAAGATTTTTTGGTACTTTTGCGGTATAGGGACCTTAGCGAAATAGAGAAATTAGCCGTGGCGGAGAAGGAAATTTGGCAACATATTTTCTGGCAACTTATTCACTGTTTCATTTTATACACACAAGTATTTTTTTTTTTCGAGGTTTATACATTTTATTTAACATAAAGACGCCATTTATCAAATTTTATATAAAAACAAAAGTAATTTGTACATAAAAACATTAATATTGACATATATTTAAAATACTTATATAACTAAACAAAAAGTCCATCAAGTTTGTTTTCATAATTGTTTATATCATTTGGCAACAAATCGCAATTTCTGACGCCCGAATTGCACCAAGCTTTTTAAAAAATCGCAAGGCCCCTATAGTGGAAAAGTATCAAATTTTTTTTACAAACCGCGCCAAACATTCTAACTTGCTATTTTTTAAAAGTGAATCTCTTTTGCCTTTAATTATTATTTAATCGTAACCATGCAAAAAATTTTTATTTACTGTTTTTTGAATTAAAAATATGTTTTATTATTAAGAAAAATTAAGTTTTAACTTCATTTTTCACTGATTCAAAAACGGCAATGTTTAGTGCAGTGCTAAGAGACCCTTACAATTTCATGTATGTAGTTTAAAATGCGGTTTGGAAAAAAAATTGTATAATATTTATTTACGCTTTTATTTTTAGTACATTTGTATTGATTTCATAAAACAGTTCTCGAAACTCTGTAATTTTGAACATTTATATTCTTTAAATGATTATTTTCGCGCCAACAATGTTAATGTTTTTCAAATGCTTCGTTTGGTGCCCACTATTATGCTTGGCGGACAATTGTGTTGTTATAACGGAAAAGTACTGACAAGGAGAGGGTCCGAGGTTGGTCTTACCGAATGCGATGAACATTTGTGTTTCGATAGAGTATAGTTAGTATATAAATATATGACCGTCATAAAGCGCAACCCCGAGGGGGTCTTGAGAAAATCCGTCGCAAAGTTTAAGCCACAGTTTATAATCCGATAAATTTCCTGCTTTGGCAAGCGGCTCCGTGGCATAGCGGTAGCATGCTGGATTTGAGTTTTTTCTACCCGGGTTCGATCCCGGGGATCGATTCTGGTGTGGTCGGATCGCTGAAACCGGTCGGAAAGTGCCGCCTTAGCGATTATTTGCTATTCTGGTGTAGTAGAGTCGAAATTTCCCCGGTCGGAGTGGGTTGCTTTTTTCCCGAGTGCTTCCAGGCGGTCGAGATCGCAGTGGAAAAGGGTCGGAAAGAATTTTTGCTCTGCTTTGGAGGGTTAAGGCGCTTGTTTAATATCAAAAAATAGAAAGAGGGCATAGTTTTTCAATTACCAGTGTTTGTAAATATCATGATTTTTTCAAAAATACAAAAAATATCCGATGTTTTTTTATATTTATCAGATATTTTCAAAATAGTCAACTTATTGATAATTATAAATATTTCAGATTTAATATAAATTATAAATTAAAATATATTGCAGTTAGCATGAAAACTCAATATAAAATATTATCCTAAATGTGTGTTTTTTTCTTTTTGCAAACACAATTTGCTTAAAAAAAAAAAAAAAAAAAAAAAAAAAAAAAAAAAAAAAGCTGTAAGATTTAGTATTAAGAAAATTTTGTTGTGTACAACACAATTTGAAATACAAAATAATTTGTTTTAATTAAAAAAAAATGAACATAATTGTAATTTTGCTGCTTTTTCAACCTCATAATCTGTTTTCTAATTTAAACTGAGGTAAACCAAAGGCAGGTTACCAAAACCATACCACGGGGGGGGGGGGGGGGGGTGTGTAAAAGTCACTGTCAGGGTAAAAGTTTTATATCTACAGAACGACACCGTTAATAACAGTCGAAAAATTCATTTACACTTGCTTTAACTGAAAATATCAAATTTTGAAATAAAATTTAAAATATCGAAAATATCAAACATCTTGATATTTTGAAATAAATATCGGATATATATCATGGTATATCTCAAGGATAAGCTATACGATTTCTAAATATACCCATATAAATATAAATACCCACTGATATATATATATACATATATATATATATCACCGAGCCCTGTTAATTACAAAATGCTATTTTCTTACATAAAGCTCTTTTACAGATCCTTTGAAAGTTCTTTGACTCAGAAATCTGTGTATTCTTTTTTTCTTGCAAAAAATGTCAACTAATTTACTTACAAATTTAATTCAGACCAAAAAAAAAAAAAAAAAAAAAATGCTTTCAATTTACATGGAAAGGTTCAAAGTTTAAACATGGAAAAATTTCTGAAATAAAAGCATGTATTTCGGCCTTTTAAACAAACCAAAAGTTTCGGCAAAAAGCCAAGACAGCGCACATTTTTTTTTCTGTTTAATATTAAAGCTGTTCTCAAATTAAAACTCCCTATTTTCTGACACATTCCTGAAATAATTTGTATTTGAAAACGCAAAAAATTGCTCGATGTTGTTATTCGGAAACTGCGAAGTCGAATAGCATATACCATTTTTCGATAAAGGCAAAGGATCCTTCAGAAAATGCAGGCAGCATTTTGAACCGAAATTACGAAAGTGACTCCCGATAAAGGTCGTCAAGAGACAACAATTGCTTATAACTCAAGATAATACATTTATATACTTCAAAAATAAAAATAAATAAAAGACGCTTTTCGATTCCTAATCACTTCAATTGTCATATCTGCCAACTTCATTCTTTTGTGTTTTAAAATGGGTCTGTGAATGTCCAGGGCCCGGTGAAACAAAAGAGGAGAGGACGAAGACCTGGTATTCATTCACTGCCCCTTCCTATGCTGTCACAAAAAATTAAACGTGTTCTATGTCTTAAAATACAGATATGGATACATAAATACATACTTAGATAAATATATTATTTGTGTTTAATCTTTCCCGACTCCAATAGCACAAAATATGCAGTATAATCTGTACAAGATCGAATTAGATTTTAAATATTAGCTATGTAAAATTTACCCACCAAGTTCGGCACCCCCTAAAATCAAAGAGGTTCAGTGCCACGGCCCAGTTGGAAGGTTTTTTTTAATCAGCCTCTGTGTCTGTGTTCGAAAAATTTCCGTTGTTGAGTGGAGAAAACAATCTTTTTAGGTAGATTTCGTAAGAAATACTACCTATTGCAGTCGTTACCATGGTGCGACTTTGGAAAAATTCCTTCATAACTTTTCATTATAGGACCCCAGGAACCCCAAACCACCCCCACCTAAAAAGTTTATATATATATATATGTATGTATGTACTAAATTTTGTCCGCACGATAAAAGTCGCAATTATACACGGATCGTCTTCAAACTCGCCAACAACTTTGAGATGGCTAAAATCTCGGCGGGGATTGAAAATGGGCAAAATCGGCCCAAGGGAATGGAAATGGGGAGGGTTCAAAATTTTGAATACCGCCTTAACATGATTCTGATAAAACCAGCTCTTACACAACAATGACAAGAAAAAAGAAATATTTTTCGTTATAGCAGTTGCCAATAATTAAAAAAAAAAGCAATAAAATTCTCACCACAACAATTGCTTTTCTATTGCAAGGTTTCACGTGAAAAATTAAATTAAATAGTTTGAATAATTGAAACAAATTGAATATTACGTCATAAGTTTTCTAGAGCAAGATTTCCGCATGAAAACGCAAAATGAAATAAATAGTTTGACGAATTAAAAAAATATATATATTGCATCAAATTGGAAATAAAACGGGACCTCAGCAGGTGAATATGTAACGTCATGTGAGTTTGAAGAAACGTATTAAAACATGATGAAAACAAGACAATGGAAATATTAGCTTATTTTAACACTCCGAGGCTCTCTAAATTTGTTTTAGCTATTTTTAAACCTATTCCATATACATACGTGTATGTATTCGTGTATATTAGAATTTTTACAAAATTTTTAGCTCTCTAGAGCTCATTCTTAGTGAAGATCTTGATTTAAGTTTTGTTGGTGAATTTACTACTTAACTTCGAAATCTACCTCCGCCTGCAGGCCAGAGCCGGCAGGGATTTTTTAGATCCGTTTTACAATAATAATAATAATAATAATAATTTAAAAAACATTTTATTATTTTGTTTTTATATTTAATGAGTTAATTGATTCTAATTATATTTTTCACAAAGAACCACGATTTTCAGTGAATTGATAAATATACAACAATAATTTTTCATTAACATATTTAGTTTTTTTTTTTATTTTTTAAATAAGTAATAAAACTTATTGATGATCTCTGTGAGTATTTAAAATATTAATAAATAAAATTAAGGGAAAATGAAATTTGAGAGACTTTCCTTAGAATATTTTTACTGTCACGAAAATAATTAAATCGTGGTGATTTCATAAATTAATTTAAAAAGGAAGGTGGGAGACATTTAAGTACAAAGCTAAATTAATATACTTATTATATATGCATATATTCTTTAAGTTTATTGTAGATTTGAGATTAAGAACAATTATAAGCAAACCTAGATTTTTTAAAAATAAAGGTAAAACTAAAGTATATTTAAATATTCGCCCAACTTGTATTTTTTTTTTTCAGTACTGGTGTGATAATTATAATTAATTTAAAATAAAAGTGGTCTAAAGATACAAATAAATAAAAAGTTATTTAATGTTTATTTATTTATTTTTTTAATCGATTATATATTCGGCTTCAAATATATATGTAGAGCTTGGTAGAACCTACAACCTCCCCCCCCCCCCTTTATTTTTCAAAAATATTTTGAAGTCTGAAAAAAAATCTGTCTATTTCACCATAACATTTACTAATCATTTTTTGATATTAAAATAGAACAAAGTTTCTTTCAAAAAATTGGTTCAATAATAATAACAAATAGTATTTTATGCATAATTAAAAATACAAATGGACATTTTTTTAAACCAAATTTAACCCAAACATTCTTTTCCTTTCACGTAAATAACAATAACACTGGACAAACCAAGACAGCTGTTTCCCTCTCCCAAACAAATAAAAACACGTGACCACTTTCATCTGATTGGCTACAACTGTGTCCGATCGCACACAGGGGATATCCTGTGTTTCATCCTCCACTGTGGGATAACGAGGGGAGACCAGAATAGCTCATCGCCCGGCGGTCGCTATGGGACGGCGATCCCGATCCCGATTCGCGGTATTTACTCGATCATACCAGAATACACGCCCCGGCTCGGATTTGTTTTTCGGAACGAAAATTTTTATCAATCATTTTCGAATCGCAATTGAAAAAATATGTATAATAATTGAAATTTACGAAAAATATGAATTAAATGCATGTTTTGTAGCATGTAAGTGTTTTTTAAGTACGAAATTTTGCATGTTTAAATATATTATGAAATAAAAGCCCCGCATATTTATATGTCTATAGACCAGAAATTTTTTGTTGTTATTTAAAATTATTTACAGTTATTTCAATGAATAATCTGCTATTTTTCACAGAGAAATAAATTAAAACACGTGATATAAATCCGTAAATAATTATATTACTTTAATTTTGTTTCGATATGAAAGTATTTTGAATATTTCATGATTTTTTTAATACGCTTTTTTAAATTCTAAACATGACTTTTTTTATTTCGGATTTTTGGTTTTGTATTTATTACCTACGTAATAACTATTTTAAGCAGTTCAATATTTTTTTAGAACTTATTTTTAAGCACAAAGACAGTTATTTTAACTATAATCATAAGCATCCAAGATTTTAAAAATTCAAAAGTTAAAAAGCTAGTTTATGAAAAACGATACATTTATTTCACTGTGAAAAGTAGTACCTTATTTATGTAAATAACAGTAAATAAATTTTAAAATTAGCTTAATTTTATGGTCTATAAAAGTTCTAATTGACTTTTTTTTTAATTTCTTCTTCTTATTATTTATTTATTTTATCTTTAGCTTTCATTAAATATATTAACATGCAAAGATTCGCACCTAAAATTGTATTTATATAATTAAACTGATTTATATAAAAAATATTAAACAAAAAAAACAAAAAAAAAACAAAAAACAAAAAAAAAAAAAACGATTTCCGAAAGAAATTACTACTTAGACACTTATTCTAATTAAAAATAAAGAATCCCAGACTTTAAAAAATCATATTAAAAATATAAAAGCATATTTTGAATAAACCACGAAATATTTCAATGAGGAAACAAAATGAAAATAATATATTTGTTCACTTATTTAAATTTATTTCTCTGTTAAAAATTATAGATATTCATTGAAATAACTGTAAATAATTTTAAATAACAACACACAATTTCTGGTCTGTAGACATATAAATATGCGGGTTTCTTTTTTTTCATTATATATTTAAACATGCAAAATTTCGTAGTTAAAAAAGCAATTATATACTACAAAACATACATTTAATTCATATTTTTCGTACATTTAAATTATTATTCATATTCTTTCAATTGCGGTTCGAAAATGATTGATAAAAATTTTCGTTCTGAAAAACAAGTCGGAGCCGGGATCGAACCCGGGTAGAAAAAACTCAAATCCAGCATGCTGCCACTATGCCACGAAGCCGCTTGCCAAAGCAGGAAATTTATCCGATTATAAACTGTGGCTTAAACTTTGCGACTGATTTTCTCAAGACCCCCTGGGTGTTGTGCTTTATAACGGTCATATATTTATATACTAACTATACTCTATCGAAACCAAAATATTCATCGCATTCGGTGAGACCAACCTCGGACCCTCTCCTTGTGAGCTTTTATATTGCAGCATGGAGACTGTAATATATAACAAGGGAAAGGTTAATACACAATAAAGCAACTGGTATATAACTTTAAGCTGGCACTGAGATGATAAAAAACCATTTCTTTAAATAATTTAAAAAAAGAGATGGGGAATATTCTGTGATCGGAACCCACACTAAATTGGTTCATTTTTACGAGAATGTTTTGGGACAAAATGTATTATCGTTCATTACCAAGTCCTACTAAATTTGTAAGACTAAAAGAGTTGGTTTTTAACAGTTGAAAGTTTGTCTGCACATAATAGATATATACACTATATGGCCATTAATGACCGGCAACTTTCAATTTTAGACATTTTGTCGAATATTTAGAAATATACTTGACAGATTCTTCTGGAATTTCAGGATTAAAAAGAAAAGGTATGACCTCATATTTAGCAATGTCGATTTGTTAAGGGAGGCAATAGGGGGCCAACAAAGAATCAAAGAAAAAAAATAATACTTGGGATCACCCTGTAAAATAAAATGCACGAAATGATCTACCGCTACCGAATATAAATAAACAGACATTGTGCAATATGTGTATCCTTTTGTGTAAGAATAGCACGCATATTAATAGAGATATAGCGATTTATTTTAAAAAATTAAAAAATTCTTGCATGTTTTTTGCTTATAACCTGCAGGGTTTTCAACCAAATTTAACGCCGGTTTTAGAAAAATTGATAAATTACAGTAGCAACAATATAGTGCAATTGGAATATAAATATATTAAATATTTTAGGAAATATGAGCAGTTGTATGAAATAATTTTTATCTGCGCATGCGCGAACGATAACAAGGATCATTTTACATAATTTAATATTCAACTATATGGAGCAACTTATTAAAAAAATCTAGTCAAATATCGTAAAAATTCAGAAAGATATCGGCGTTAAAGTGAGCAAATTGTTAGTTGTTCTCTAAAAGCAGCTGAATTATAAGGGATTTTGCACAAATTGTAATTTTATATTAACTGACTTTCAGAAAAAAGTTAGTATTTAGTGAGTATGAACGAGTAGATTTGGAAAAAATGCTTCGATTTTGATACTTCTTTTGATCATGGTATAGGCTTGTTCTGGAGGTTATAAAAGAAGAACTAAAGCATCAATAAAAAATGAAAAAAAAATTAAAAATGATAACTGCTTTTTCATTCAGCTTTATCATTCAGCTGCTTTTAGAGAACGACTAAAAATTTGCTCATTCTAACGCCGATATCTTTCTGAATTTTTACGATATTTGGCTAGATTTTTTTTAATAAGTTACTCCATAGAGTTGACTATTAAATTATGTAAAATGATCCTTGTTATCGCTTGCGCATGCGCAGATAAAAATTATTTCATACAACTGCTCATATTTCCTAAAATATTTAATATATTTATTATCCAATTGCACTATATTGTTTCTACTGTATTTTGTCAATTTTTCTGAAACTGGAGTTAAATTTGGTTGAAAACCCTGCATGTTATAAGCAAAAAACCTGCAAGAATTTTTTAATTTTTTAAAATAAATCGCTATATCTCTATTAATATACATGCTATTCTTACACAAAAGAATACACATATTGCACAATGTCTGTTTATTTATATTCGGTAGCGATAGATCATTTCGCGCATTTTATTTTACAGGGTGATCCCAAGTATTATTTATTCTTTGATTTTTTGTTGGCCCCCTAATTGCCCTCCTTAGCAAATCGACATTGCTAAATATGAGGTCATGCCTGTTCTTTTCAATTCTGAAATTCCAGAGTAATCTGTCGAGTATATTTCTAAATATTCGACAAAATGTCTAAAATTGAAAGTTGCCGGTTATTAATGGCAATATAGTGTACAGGGATGTGTCTAAAATGCTTCAACAAACTTAGGGGGATGATAATACTCATCAAGACGAACAAAAAATGCAATGGAACATGGGGTCGCAAACCACTTATTGAATCACATATACAGGGTGTTTCACCCTAACTGAAGTCGCCTTGTCGGTAATAATTTTGCGAAAAATTAAAATATTCCAATAAAAATGTAACGATATGTAGCTTATTTTGTATGAAATATGATAACCCCACAAAAAGTTTTGGAAAAACAGGGTAGTCACACAATCGATGATATCATATGAACCGATAATCACAGTCCAAAATGGGGAGCGTCCAATGCTTACTGCTGGCGCGTAAAATGGAAACTTCTACCATTTTTTTTGTGATGTTATCACATTTCATACAAAATAAGGTAGATATCGTTACATTTTTATTGCAATATTTTAATTTTTTGCAAAATTATTACCGACAAGCTGACTTCAGTTAAGGTGAAACACCCTGTATTTGTGACTCAATAAGTGGTTTGCGACCCCATGTTCCTTTGCATTTTTTGTATATATATATATATATATATATAATAGCGGAATGACATTCATATCTTCTTCAGCAATGCGAAAGTACATTCCAGGTAAAAGTCCATATTGCTTTAAATCACAAAGTCAAATTCATTTCGTTTGATTTGAGTTTTGGTTGGATAAAGCGACAAACGTAGTGGATAATAAAGAAATATGTTGTGTAGAGTATTGCATACCTGTGCATTCTAACACCTTCAAACTGTATAAAATAATGAAAACTCATCGAGTGTAGCAGAACCGGCTTTACACTGGTATTTTTTTCGAGCACAACCAGTGAAACATTCTCTAAATCATTGGGAAAACTGTCGATTTGGGTATTGAAATTATCATTACATTGAAGCCATCCATATGAATGAGTGCGTATAAAGGCGATATAATGACCGCTCTGACTATGCTCCCCTAAGTGAATGATCACACCAACTGCACGGTAATGACAGGGTCCTATTTTTATATTGTTATAATTAAAATTTTGGATTTTATTCCGATTGACAGGTTTTCCGTGTATATGGCGACGAATTTCTATAATTATGTTGTCTGGCATTTGTGTGGTCATGTAATTAGTTTCAATCAAACTTGAAATATGACAAGTTGGACACTGACAACCTTCAACCGGTTGCCAATCTCGTAGAAATTGATTAAAATCAGTGATGTTACCAACTATGAAAGGCAGTGCAAGTATAGGCATATATTCGATATAGAAAAAATAACTTGGGTCACATCCCTTGCAGCGGTACCGATTTTCAACGATAATTTCAAACATATGTGCCAGGCTTAACCTGTCCAACAATCTGCTGATGAATTCTAGCACACATTGCTACCCATCCTTATTTTGATATGGTGAGCCCATTACTTTTCTGACATTTGATGTAAACAACTTGCAATTATTATCTGTCTGACTGTGTTGTTCATGTTACTGGTACAAAGTGTGCACAGCTTTACAAACTGAGTTTTGACTATTCTGGTATGAAATACACGCGTTTTGGAAATCAGGCAATTAAAAACAAGACTTGAAAAGCGGCGTTTGAATAACATACTGTCCCGAGGTTTTTGTTATTAAATTTGGCCATCTAATTTGATAATTGTTGGTTCCAAAATGTACCAAATGGTCTTTTTTTGTTGCTTGTGAAGGTTTATCAGCTTTTCGCTTTCGTCCAGGATTTTTCCTTTTATGCGACAAAGATTTTCATGAAAAATAATTTTTGGCATCATTGCTTGACACCAAGTATGATCGGTTGCCCAGGCCAATTTTTCTTCTTCATTTATGACTATATGCGTTTCTGTCGAATTGAACTGTTCCGTTAAACGGTTAACTTCCATAACGCAAAACTTATTTGCATTTGCCTAGCTTGGGTTGAAATTCATCAGGTGCAATCCAGATAACGTTCTTACTCTCGATAATGCAACATACATCATACCGTCTTCAAATACAATATTCCCCATATACACTATAACTCGATCTAAACTCAAACCTTGTGACTTATGGATTGTCATCGTGAACGAAAGAATTACTGGAAACTGATCCCTGACGACTGTTATAGATTTTGTCAAGTTAAATCTAACTTTGACACGTTCTATTGGTTCCGGTACCGAAACGTTATCAAATTTTACCATTACTTTTTCGACATAATTATTGCGAACTAAAATGCTTGAATTGATCCTATAGCACCATTTACAAGGACTGTATTAACATTAATATTTATCCTGAGCATAACCCTACAGCCTACTGACAATTTCAACAATGATTCCATTCCTGCGGTTTCCGTTATATTCTTTTCATGTTTTTTTAAAAGCTGTTTAGCATGATCAAAATTATTTTGCTGTTCATTGCTGAAGGTGAAACTATCTTCTGCTGCTAGTTCGTAAATTTTGTTTTTTTTCAAGGCTCATTAAATATTGGTTAAATTCAGAAACCATTTCTGATTTAGACATCAAACAAACTACGCTAATACTTTTTTGCTTAACTGCAGATAAAATTTTGCGAATGCTTCAATTGGCTAAATGCCATTATCGATCGGAATTAACATGTTAAGCGCCACGTCAGTCACCGGTGACTGACACTGAACTTTCCGTTTAGAACGTGCCATTCACCGATGACTGGCGGTCTAAAATATGATCTAAAACTATATATATAGTATTTTAAGTAATTACAGAAAATTTATTTAAAATTTAATTACCTTTTATTTATTACAAGATTATACTTTCATAAAAATTACTTAAAACATTGTAAATTTTTCAGCTTCAGTCTCAGTCACCGTGTCACTCAACGTGTTAAGCGACTTTGCAAAACAATTATATCAGCATTTGTTAATTTACCAAATCTTATCCAGTTTAACAAAGCAGCATATAAAGGATCATCTTTCTGCCGCACACTTATGTGCAACTCTTCGAACACAGTTATGGAATCTTGCCATAAATTTAACGAGCATAAGACACCCAGTTTATCAGTAACATCGTCTGTTAATGTTGTATTAAAAATTGGGTTGGCTGCTACAGGCGTCAATTGTGCTAGATCACCCATCACAATAACATTCACATCACCAAAAAATTGGACATGTTCTTGAAAATTTGACACAGCCTTTTATGAATATATGTTAGCATTAGATTGGAAACCATACCAACCTCGTCAATTACAAGTACTTTAACATGCTTGAGTGTGAAACGTAATTCTTTACAAGTCGAATTGTGTAATTCGCTATATTTTTCTGTACTACCATGCTGGACTGGCAATTGCAAAAGCCTATGAATCGTCATTCCGTTTATTTTGCACGCCGAAAGACCAGTTGGTGCAGCAACTCCTATTATTGTATTATCAGTACAGAAAAACGTTTGCACCCATAACTTCAACGTGTTTATCAAGAAGCTTTTTCCAGTGCCTCCTGCACCACTGATAAACATGAACATTTGTTCTTCTTTGTTCTGCAACTGATTGGTGATCAAATTAAAAATAAGTTTTTGATCAACGTTCATTTTTGCCAAATTCCTACCTAAGCTTTCACTCGAAACATTGACGTTCATTGCTATTCGAAATTCAGCCATTGCATTGGCTACTTCGAGAGGTTCCCCTAATGCATCTGGTTCCAACACATCAGTGATGCCTTTATCTTCGATCATTTCTCCGTGAATTTCTTCTCTAAACTTTTCAATAAGAACTGCGTATTCTGACATTTTGCTGTCATAATCAAACAATTTTGAATTTGTTAACAGCTCTTGGACAAAAATCGGTTCAGATTTTTCAGATTCATCTAACAATTCTGCGCTTACATCTCGAAATGGCTTAAACAATAGTAATAATGAGTAGCAGTAGTCTTCCAATTGCTCTGGATATCGATACACAGGGTGCTGATCAAAACCGGTTTTTTACGTTTAATAACGACGTAGCGTGGCATCATGTTAAATGTTTAGCTTTATATTACACGTATCTATGTCAACTCTTTTTTTATCATAAAATTTAAAAAAATAATAGAGGCAAACATCTTGAAGACGATCAGCCCGATTGGGATAATAATCCGAAATATTGTTATTTTCGTACTTGTTTACTGCATCTGGATTGTGCTCCAAAACTTGTTCCAACTTTGCAATCGTTTTTAGCATACGAGGACGTAAATTTGGTTTCCTTCTACACAGTTTCCCTAGACTTTTCATAAAGATGATGTACTAGCAATATGTCATAGGCCTCATATGCGTCACATTTCCGAGTTGACAAAATGTTCATACAAAATTTGAAAATTCGTTTAGAAAGCGATTTGTGGTTATTTGTTTCTTCCCATAATTTTTGGAGGCTGGATTTTTCTCCTTTTGTTATGTACGAAGCAACGTAGTTTACTACTGCTGATGTGTTTTCACCAATAAACTGCACGTCAGTATTAACACCCCAAATCAGCGATTGTATGGGGTTGTAACCATTCACACGCTCTTTACCAGGTAGCCCTGGGCACCTCATAGAGCCTACTTTCTGAGTTGCTCTTTATCCGTTGCTTACACGTTGTTAATGGATTATGCAAAATGGCTTTATCCACTAACTTTCGAGGGAAACCAAACCTACACTTTATGTAATATTTACCGTTAACAGCCCGTTTATGCTGACAGTAAGAATTACAAACTTTGTGCATTTGATATCTGCTGATAATTTTATGCAAAAATGGTTCTTTATCTTGATTTGGCATTCGACAAGTTAGGTACTTTTGAATAAATTGTAGCACAGTTTCACGACTATCTATGCCTATGCGAGGTGCATTTTAAACCCATAACAAAATATGATAATGTGGGCACCTCTAGACTGGTGCTCAAGACGCAAAAACTAGCATCATCTCGAAAGTCAACATTTCGAATATCAACAATCGAATATCAATATTTTAAAAAATATCATATATCAACTTCATCGTAAAATATGTCACGCTTATCTTTTTATAATTGTTTCAATAAAAAACAAAATGAATACATGGAGTAATGAAAAAAATGTTATTGTCCGAGTGTTCATCTTTTAATAAAACTAGTTGGCAAAGCAACCCGCTGCGTTGCATTTAAATTGCATGAGATCTTACGATTTATTTTATTTATTTATTTATTTATTGTTGTTGTTGTTGGAAGTGTAAATCTAGTTTTATTATGCATTTCGACAAAACTATAACATAAATTTCATTGAATACGGAATTTCAAGTAATAAACAATATTATGATGTAGGTTAAAAGTTTATTAAATTAAAATACACATTTCCAAAATTCATTTATAAAAAGCATTTCGTTCTTTTAAGATTTGACTTTTTATTTAGAAACTGCTGATAACATATGAAATAATTTTGACGAAATTGGATAAAAATGACGTCATTTGGCAAATCTAGAAGAAACATTTCAGATTTGTGTATTAAATCAAATGACATTTTTCTTGCTTAATCATTCTGCCTAATAGTGGCTTTGCGAAAAATTTTAAGCGCCTCAATTTTAAGAAAAAGTTGTTTTTTGTTTAAATTTACTTGCTCTAAATATAAGTCAATAATTTTATCAAAAAACTTAAATTTGATTTTGTTCAGCTACCTTGGTTAAATATTAGTAATTAAAAAAATCTATATGACAATTGGTAAGCAGACGATTTTTTTTCTAGTTTAGATTAAGTTGCTTCGTGAAGATGAATGTGTAAAATTTTAATTCCTCAGTTTTTATTTCTTAGCCCTTCTTTCTATTTGATACTATAAAAATTTCAAAGGGTAAAAATGAGCGAGAGCAAAATAGAAAATGTCGAAAATGTGAAGTTGTAGAACGGAGTATTAATTTAAAAATACACTAAACATTTTTTTTTCATTTATTTATGTTTCTGCTGTAATTCCTATTTTTATTTATTTCTTCTTTATTTCACGAAAAAATGGTTAGCTTTCTCATTTTTTTTTCCTATTTTGATTTTCTTATAGCTTTTTAGAGATTTTAACACTAATTTTAAAAGTGCTAAGCACTTTTAAAGACTCCTAATACGTAAAATGATATGCAGTTTTCAAACAAATTATATTTGGAAGTACACCTTCCCTGGTATTCGACAGTGTAAAGTTTGAAATTTTTGCGATTACATAGATGTTAAATTTTTGTTTTATTTATTTTATTTCATTGTTCATTTTATAAGTTTATTACGGAATATTAGCTGGAGACATTTTTATAATTGAAACTATTTATATTGCTTTAAGTGATAATGGATCATTATTCTTCCATAATAGCGCCTGCAGGAAATACAGATATATTTAAAAGAAATCGTGCTTAAAAATTAAATTAAAAACCATAAAAAATGAGTAAATTGAGATACAGTTTTCAAACAAATTGCATTTGAAAGTACATTTTTTCCAACATACGGTTGTGTAAAAATTGAAAATGTGCGATATTTAGAAATTTAAACCAAATGACCTAGCATTTACCGAAAATTTCTGTGTGACTTAAAAATAAAACTTCCATTTTATGGATCATAATAATAAGGATTAATTTATAATAAGACAATTATAATAAATATTATGTCTTATTATAATTGTTATAATAAGACACATTTAGCTACAATTTATATATATTTATAGAAAATGTGCATTTTCTGTTTAGAATGACGTCGATTTACGTCGATTATTATAATGTAAAAATATATCAGGAGAATCTGAATTTTTATTGATTTATAAAAACAAAGTACGCGTATTATCCTTTAAAAAAAAATATTGTGCTATTTTTAAGGGTGTGGCAACACAAAAGAAATGATTTAATTAGAAAACTAAAAAGGATAGATTTCTATATTGTTAAATTATGGAAGTTATAGCGCTATGTAAAGTTTAAATGGTTGCCATTCCTTTAATATTGGATATTTTTTGACCCGACCTTCGAAAGGCATATCGCTAAATTCAGAACTTTCCAAAAAGCCATTACTCATCACTGAATGTTTCCTGGTTTGGATTGTAATTGAATTGTTGCCTTTTCATCATGTTTCAAAACGTAAAATATGCGACTGAGCTCTACTATACAGCACTATCGTGCTGTATGATACAAAGTTTTGAATAAATATATCGAAATTTTTATTCAAGCACTTTCTGGTGATATTTGTTGTTAGTACTCTCTTAATTATGTACCTCGTTCCATATTTCATTTTATCTCTCAGAATTTTATTATGTACTATATCCAAATTTCCTGTTAATATATGACCATGAGTCGAATCTACATACTTAGTATATTTTTCTTCTTCACAATAGCAAACGCTATTGTTGATACTGTTTATTAAATTTTTGGTATATTCGTTATAATTGTAAATGACTCTGCCCAGTGATTTTTAATATTTAAATGCTTTGGTGATCGCTATATTTCTATCCGGAAAAAGTTCGTTATATCCGTTTAAAACGTTATTTATGTTAACTAACTCCTTTTAGATGTAACCCCGTATAGTCCAAAACACCTTATATTTTGTTATTATCAGCAACTTTTTGGAACATATTCTTAACGTAACAGTCTAGATTTTGTTTTCTTATTCTGAATGTCAAGAGATCTAATTCCATGTCTATATTATTATAGCATTTTTTTTATGCAAATTCCCTAAAAGTTCTGAAATCATATTTTTTTAATATAGAGATGTCAGAGACGAGTTACGTCATCGGCCGATAGCAGCGATGCATAACACATCCAGAAACAGCAAACACATAGGAACAAGCAGGTTCAGCATTTAATGGCGCTGAGCGGACAAAAGTTCTTTATAAAGGAAAATGGTACTGTCAGCGTTTGGCGTCATACCAGAGAATTACCCACGCTGCACAATTCCCTTGTTAAAATGTAGCTTGCTCAGCAAGTATTTCACTTAAATACTGTTCAAAATGCTTCGTGTGGGCAGACATCAGACTATTCCTTGTGCTAGGATGAATATGGTCGTGCGATGGCCCGGCCGCGTCTGTTGAACTCCAACCACCCTTGTAAATACTTCTATTTAACCTAGTTTTAATTAAAATAAGTAAAAGAATACGTGTGGTCACTTGACGTGGGGGATCGGCCGGGATTTTCCCGGCAAACCCCAGATGACACCAGCCTAGAGTGTAGGGTGTACTAGGATTATTGGGAAAAACTTTAAAGGGACATCACAAGTTATCATATTTGCATATAAACCCATGGTCGGAAACGGCTTCGTTTGCCGTTAGGTGGTGTTGTTCACAAGACCCACGCTCTTGGCCCACGCTCTTAAGCAACATAGATTTCTTTCTTTGGGGTGCACTGAAAAGTGTTGTGTACGCAACGCCTGTGGATTCCGATATGGATCTGGTTGCAAGACTCGTCTGTGCTGCTGCTGATATCCAACAAAATACAGGTGTATTTGAAGGAGTCCGCCAATCCATGGTTCGACAATGTAGCGCATGCATCTCTAGCAATGGTGGACACTTTGAACATCTTTTGTGACATTTTCACATATCATCTACCACAGCACATGTAGTAAATTATTAAAAATTTTAATTAAAGACCAATAAATTATTTCAGATGATCTCAGTCTTGTGTCTCTTCGTTTCTTGTACATGTCATACTACTTTCCCATGACGTTTCCGACCATGGGTTGCTATACAAATCTGAATCCTTGTGATGTCCCCTACCTCCCCTTAAAGTTTGTCCCTATAATCCTGGGCACCCTGTATACATATATATATATATATTGAGTTGATACATAAAAAGAATCAGCTTGACAACTGATCGGCAGGAACTCTTCCAAAAACACAAGGTCAAGCGATAGGCACAATAACTCAGCGTTAGACTTGACGTAGAACAGTGAAACAAAAGAAAAGTGTTTTTGTCCAAAAACCAATGAAATACGTAGCCAATTTGTTAGAGAGATGGCATCGATTCAAAGTAAATGTAAATTTCCACACAAAAATTTTGTTACTTAAAGTTACAGAGAAAAGCGACACATCAATTTTCCAAAAAATTCCTAGTAGTTTACAAGAAAATATGTGACGATTAATTTTCAAAGTATTCAAGTTGATTAGTTAAAAATTGACGCAGTTACAAGAATTTTGAAAATACCGTTCTGTGAAAAAAGTAATTAAAGTTTTATTTGCTGTTTTGCTTCTGTATCGCATGCTATTTCTATAGCTGCAAAATTGCCATTTCACTTTTGACGTCGATTTCTAATTAATAAAATAATTCATGCGTATAAAGAGTACTTAAAGAGGAAAAGTATTTTTTTGAAATTTTCACACAGGTCAAAGAGGTATTTGTTTCCATTAATGGAGTAATTTAAAATCTCGAAATAATTACTCTACTCTTATGAGCGAGCTCAAAATTACTTATACTTAAGTGTAGAAAGTTAGCCATGAGGGTTGACAAACGTCAAAATATAAAACGAACTGATATGAAATGGAAAAATATTCAATAGGATTTATATTTACTTAAGTTTAATTAACTTTTCCGTCTATTCTCAAATCATACAACGCATTGCAGCCTTAAATAACAATTTCGATAAATTAACCTTTCCAAGTCCAACAATTTCGAGAGTAAGAAAACTAATATGTATATTTTCTACTTATGTTTTTTTCTTCTGAAAGAAACTCAAAAACATTTTTTTCTGAATAAAATTTCTAAACGAAATACTTGTTTAAATTATTTGAATCGTAAACTTTGCGTAATATTTAATTTTTCAAGGTTCAACATCAAAGTAAAAAAAAAAAAAAAAAAAAAATTTTTCATTTTAGATATTGAATCTAGTCATGTTTTTTTGAAGAGTCTCTTCAGCTATCTCCCCTTATTAAATTGTAAGATTCTGCTCTAGAAAAGAAAAATAAATAATAATATCATCTCATGTCTTATAAAATAATGTCATCCTTCATTTGGTATAGTTTCAGGTACATGCATAGCGGGAAGGAAAATAGAAAAAATAAAATAATTTGTCCTAATAATGAAAGACAAAAAAAAAAAAATCTTTTCATTTCAATCTATTTATTTAAAAAGAAAGACTAAACAAAATATTTAAATACAATGCACAACTACTTGTCTAATTTACTTTGTATTTAATGAATGGTTTTATTTTGAAATTGAAAAAAAAATGGTTTTTTTTTTGCAGGAATTTTGAATCAATGTGTGATAGTAAAAGGTGAAGAAGAATGCATGTGTAAGTAAACTCTTGATGCTCACATATTCATAAAAAGTGCTATGAAACTATGTTATGGAATAATTTACAGCTATAAATTAGTGCTTTGTTTAAAAATTATACAGTAAGTATATCAGAGTGTTCAAAAATTATCTTGGTTGAAAATTTTTTAAAATTTTTTAGTAAAGAAATGGCTGTTTATCATATCTTTATAACGGCTTTTCCAAAGAGCTTGAAAGACGCTTTAATTTTTTCCCTGCTGGAGGTAAGTAGACTATGTAAATTGCAAAAATGTTCCAAATAAGATAGTATTTATTCATAAGATAGTAGTTTATGTCAATGAAATATTCTCCCCATTAATTTTCAAATGGTTACGCTTTTTAAATTTTTGTTGAACCCTTCTAGAAAAAAGGATCAATTACAGTAACTTTTTTCATTTTGCTTCAACAGCATCATTACAAAAAAAAAACCTGCCGGCCCGGCCTACAGGCAGAGGTAGATTTCGAAGTTAAGTATACTAATTTCACCAACAAAAACTAAATCATTATTAGATATAAATCCACTTTAACAGTTTTATCTGTCTGCTTTTGACGAGATTTTATTTCCTTTTTATAAAATAGCTGGTTTTATCAGAATCATGTTAAAGCAATATTAAAAAAAATATTTTTCCATACTGAACAACTCGAAATTTTCTGGCACATTTTCAGATTCATTTTTAATAAAAAAAATTATGAAACATGCTGACGTGATTTTTGAAAAGATTTATAAGCGACCTGTGTTTTTATTTTTCTTTCAATTCATTAAAACTTGATTAATAAACAATTATTTTCTCAGCAGGGCAATATTTTTCGTTTCTAACACAATCGCTTCGGAAAATTCTGTTCAAAATGCCCACTTTGGCATCATTTTTTGAAATATATTCTGCCTCTATCAAAAAATCGATCATTACTGTACATTATATAGTTTCTGAATAAGAGAATCTAGCAATTGGATGCGTTTGAGAGCAAAAATGAATTTAAAAATGAGTAAGAAAATAAACAGTTTGGATTTGAATGCACCCTTAATAAGATGATTTTTTTCTTCAAACGCTATGTATTTTTAATTTGTTTTTGCTGTAAGAATTGGCCCTATCAAAAACTTGCCTATATAAATGTTGAAGACAATATTAAGAAGATATATGATAAATTCATGGAGATTTTATATCTTGTGAATTGACGGAGTTATGAAAATTTTTCTTCTTCAACCCCCCTTTTTTGTTTTCGTTTTTAATTTTTTTGCGGTACGAATTGGTCCTATCAAAAACTTGTGAATATAAAAGTTGTAGATAATATTAAGGAGATGTATAATAAAATTATTGGATTTGATATCTTGAGAACTGACGAAGTAAGGCAATTTTTTTCTCCCAAAAACCCTATTTTTGCGCCCCTTGAGCCTATTTTAAATTTTATCAAAAATCTGTGATGCATGAATTTTTGGCGTTTTAGAAGTAATAAAAACTTTAAACTGATTTGATATGTACAAAAATTAAGAAGTTAAGGGGTTTTTTCGGTTTTCACAAAACCCCTCCCTATTTCCATCCCCTTTGTCCGCTTTTGCCCATTAACGAACTTGACCGAGATTTTATGTCCCTTGATTTTATGTATCAGTTTGGAAGAAATTTGTGCAGAATTACGGAAGTTATCGTGTCCAGAAGAAAGTGATAACATAATTGCTTCGGGAAATTCCGTTCAAAATGCCCACTTTGACATGATTTTTTGAAATATATTCTGCATCTATCAAAAAATCGATCATTGCGGTACATTATATAGTTTCTGAATAAGCGAATCTACCAATTAAATGCGTTTGAGAGCAAAAATGAATTTAAAAATGAGTCAGAAAATAAGCAGTTTGGATTTGAGTGCATCCTTAATGCAATGATTTTTCCAACACAATCCGCTTCGGGTAATTCGGTTCAAAATGCCCACTTTAACAGCAATTTTTAAAAATATATTCTGCCTCTATCAAAAAATAGACCATTACGGTACATTATATGGTTTCTGAGTAAGAAAACGTACCAATTGGAAGCCTTTGAGAGCAAAAATGAATTGTAAAATGAGTCAGAAAATACGCAGTTTGGATTTGAATACACCCTTACTTAGATGATTTTTTTCTTCAACCGTTATGTATTTTTAATTTGTTTTTGCTGTAAGAATTGGTCCTATCCAAAACTTGTCTATATAGATGTTGTAGACAATATTAAGAAGATATATGATAAATTCATGGGGATTTTATATCTTTTGAATTGACGGAGTTATGGAATTTTTACTTCTTCAAGCCCCCTTTTTGTTTTCGTTTTTAATTTTTTTTGCAGTACGAATTGGTCCTATCAAAAACCAGTGAATATAAAAGTTGTAGATAATATTAAGGAGATTTATAATCAAATTAATTGAAATTGATATCTTGAGAATTGACGAAGTTATGAATTTTTTTTCTCCCAAAAACCCTATTTTTGCGCCCCTTGAGCCCATTTTTAACTTTATCAAAAATATGTGATACATAAAATTTTGGCCCTATTTTTAGAGGTAATAAAAACTTTAAACTGATTTGATATGTACAAAAATTAAGAAGTTATGGTGGGTTTTCAGTTTTCACAAAACCCCTCCCTATTTCCATCCCCTTGGTCCGATTTTGCCCATTAACGAACTTGACCGAGATTTTATGCCCTTTGATTTTATGTATCAGTTTGGAAGAGATTGGTGCAGAATTAGAAAAGTTATCGTGTCCAGAAGAAAGTGATATATATATATATATATAGATAGATAGATAGATAGATAGATAAAGTTTTTTACTGAGGGTGGTTTTGGGTTCTAGGGGTCATGATCGGTGTAGATCTGCAAAAACTTTTCAGAAATTCCAACATAGGAACTATCCCAACAGGTAGTATTTCATACGAAATCTACCTAAATGCCTGCATCTTTAAATTTAACTGAACTATAATAAAGGAAAATAGCTGACATTTCACACCACTTTTTCATATAATTTAAAATGCTATTTCATCAATAAAAATAGGAACCATTAACAGATTGGGGATAGTGTTCTTTAGATAAAAATCTGTTAACAAGCGTCGAAAAAATTCATCAAAAATCCATCAAAATGAAGCATTTCACATGTAAAGATTATGGAAAGGGACGAATGTAGTTTTAAATATTAGACACATAATTTGCAAAATAAACGCAATTCGTAAAGCATTACCAAATGGTTTTCATCTTCAATACATAAAACTCTTCTAAAAAATTCTATTAATATTTCAGAGTTCTTAATATTGTTGCAAGCATCGATTACATATTTTTTAAGGTCAACTGAATTACGTACTTGCCAACTCTCCCGTTTTCAATGGGAAATTCCCGTTCAAATAAACATATCTGAATCAGCAACTTTATTCAGTGAATGAAATCGAGTACTAGATTTCAAATAACTACCAGCAACACACATTTAAATAAACTTTCTTGTTCAATATATATATATATATATATATATATATTGTTTTTTGTTTTTTCGTTTAACAGGAAGCTTGGTATGCGTGGCATTATCGTCAGTGTTACCTTTTTCTTGTAATACCTTATAGATTCAGATTTCTAATTTAATATATTGTTCCCATTCACAATGGTCAATTATTAATTAAGCCCAATTATTTAATATCATTCAATTTTAAAGATACAGATTTGCAACTTTCTGAAGTGATCTTCTTACAGCAGAAAGAAAAATTTCCTAATTGACCAGTTTTGTCCATAAATGTCGTATAAAAATTTAAAAAACGTATTTTTTAAAAATTAATGCCAGTTTTATTTTCCTATATTTCATTAAAATAGTCTTATATCTTACCTTTTTCTAAAAACTTTTGTAATTTTCATTGCCTACTAATCTCCAACACTTAAAAAAATTAAAGCGAATTTCAATATTTTTGGCACCTTGTATATCTACTTAGGATGTTTTTCGAATACGTATTATAACACCAGTTTGTGTTAGTTTCATGACATCATACGAGGGTGTATCAACACGTTATTGCCCTCACATAGAATAATTGAGTGAAATTTATGAAATTGATATGTTTTATTAGTCCTTTTCTATAATAGTCACCGTGCATAGTAGTACATTTCTGCAAATGGTACTTCAAACAAAAGGGGGGGGGGGAGGTGTATTTCAGGAGGCGGGATGGTAGATCAAAAGGGAGGTACTGGGGGACACTTTACTAACCTTTGCTGGCTCCCTCATGTGACATATTGTTAGAAATGCCTGTGACCACTTACTCACGTTATGCACCTCCCAAGCCAAGCCCCCCATTTTTTTCCGGGGAGCATGAGGGGGGGGGTCTTCAAAATTTAGAAAAGTGTCCCCGAGGGAGGCAAATTAGGGAGAGGGTCTCTTTAGGTTCATAACATAAATAGGTGGTCACAGGCATTTCCAACAATATGTCACATGAGGAGGGTCAGCAAAAATTAGAAAAGTGCCTCCCCTCTTGGTCTACTATCCCGCCTCCTGGAATGCACCCTCCCCTCTCTCTTTGAAATATTGTTTGCAGAGATTTGTTACTGTACATGGTGACTATATAGAAAAGGTCTAATAAAATGTAGCAATTTCATAAATTTCACTCAATTTTTTCTATGTGAGGGCAAAAATTTATTGATACGCCCTAGTATTTTTATTCTGAAAGTATTCTTATTTAAAATAACAGACACGGATATGAATTTATTAATTTTATAATTTATTTCTATTGCTGTTAATTATACTGGTTACTAACAAAATCAAAGATGTTTACACACTTACAACCTGAGTTCATTTACATAAGAAGACTAATACCTTTTAGTTGTACTTACTGGTAATAAACTTTTCTTTTCTGAATGGTGAGAAAAAAATCTTATTTTAAGCGTCTCTACATTTTTCTTCGTAAAATTCATATAATAAATTTTGGGTTTTAGTTTTGAAATCGAAAGAATAGAACGATATTTAAAATTGTGTATAAGTAATAAATATTTTATCACAAAATAAGAAAAATTAAATTCTAGTTAATTTTACTCAAATCCGTTCTATGATTTTATTAATAATGATCTGTTAAAAATACCCCATGCCTCAAGATAAGTTAATGCGATATTACATTGCAACATCACGTTAGTTTTATTAAAAGTATCATAACAATTCAATCTTTTTTAATGTTTGAGTACTTTGGATTATCCGTATATTTGCATAACACATAGGAGCATAAAATGTAATAATTTTATTTCTTGAAAAATATTAATCATTTAATAAAGAGTAAAATATTTTTCTCAAATTGTTTATTTACAGTTTTGAATTTTCGAAGGCTAAAAATCATTTTCCAAAGTGAGTTAAAATGTAATTTTTAAAAGAATATTTTTCTTTCAAGCCAAAAATTATAGTTTTAAGAAGTTAAACTTTCAATTTCAAAATTTTGAAGTTAAATTTAAATCTAGGTCACTTTTACATTTCAAAGTCCTGTTACATGAAATTTTAAACACGAAGAATTTCCAGCTAAAATGAGAAAACGAACAGAAATAGAATGCTTTTAAAAATATATTCTGACGAAGAAAATTTTTAGTCGTATCCCCTTCAACCCAAATCTGTTTTTTCTCACTCAGTACAGCCGAAGCAATAAGAACTTAGACAGACTATCAGACAGTTTTAAATGCTTTGCAGTAGGAGCGATTTGTTTTTTTTTTCGGAAATGGGAGACATCTTTGGGATTTACTTCATCGTCCTTCTAAAAATCATTTTAAATACACACATCAAAATCACTGGATGAAAGCACCTGAGTACCCCAAAAGCGTAAAAAAAAAAATAAATAAATAAATGAAAAGAATAAGCAAGTTCTTTCACAACTGCAGATTGATTTATTTGTTTTTATAAATGTTAATTAAATTCAATTTGAAATATCGTTGGCATTCCCATAATTAAAGGACAATTAATTAAATGTAATAATAGTTTATGTAGATTAAAATTAAATTTTATCAATTGGACATTCCAGTAATAAAACAATTAATTGTTCATTTAAATGATTAATGATGTCTCGTTTATTTATACTCCATATAAATTAAATTTTTAAATTTAATAAATTCAATAAATTATTTTGGTAAAAAAAAAATGGGAAATTTTCAGTTACTAAAGCAGCGTAACTATGATAATAAAATTGTCCGTTAGGGAAATCTTCATTGACCGTAATGTTATTAAGATTTTCAAAGAATCGTTATTTTTAGATGGATTACAAATGTACTCGGTTAACAAACTTATCCAAGATATTTTGAAGAACAATACACCCTACCCCCTCTCCTGTTCCGCTCGAACTGGTTCAGTATTTCGGGTGTTATCTTGATCATAAGTTTTGGATTATATATAGGTAAATAAATGAAGTGATTGCAATAATTCGATTTCTAAAGATACAACCAAACAACGAATGTTTTCAAAATTTCAGTTTCATATTCATTCAAAATTACTTTTTAAAACCGTAATTTTACAAAATGACAAATCTTTGCATTTTCAAGTGCTATTATACTTATTAAAAACGCTAAAAGTTAGTTAAATTAAAAGCCATATTTCTCTGCATTTCAGGTATATTTTTTATGCCTAAAAACATCGAACTGAAAAGCTGAAAATCATGTATATAGCAATTTTTCACTCAGGCTCATTTTAGCAATATCTTTAGGATTGGTTATTAGATAAGAGTGTAAAAAAGGAATAGCATTTGAATTATATGGAGCTACATCAATCATTAAAATCATTGCGCGTAAACAAAAGTACGCAGAACTCTTGTTTAATCTCTATTCTGTGATTTTTATTATAGTTGAACTACAAATACAACGAACACAATAAATTACAATTATTTCTTAAAAGATTCAAATTACTTTCAAATTATCTATTCAACTGTAACCCCCCCCCCCTTGAATAAAACTGCCCTCCAGCCGCTTAGAAATAAAAATACTTTCAAAATCAATAGAAACATTTTTAAAGAGCATTAGAAGCAGCGTAAAAAATACTTTTTGCTAGAGAATGCGCGGTGAAATCTGTAGCTTTAGGCTCTAGATGGTACTTTCTGATATAGAGAAATACATATTTATTTTACAATATCGCAGTGATTTATGTATCTATATTTAGATAACTTATGCTGATAAAACCTTTAAAAAACCTAAAGTTCGGACTTATTATAAAACTCACACAACATAGTGGGTAATTTACAGTAACTCTTTTGGATATACACTTTGATGAAGTAATGTTTGATAAAACTTATTTTGTTATAAAATTATTCTTCTAGTTTGTTATTTATTCTTATATTTGTTTTCATGTCGGTATTTTTTTTAAATAGTACCTTATAAAAATATAAACAATTGTTTGTATTTTATTCTCCACCACAAGAAGGTACCTTCTTAAGCCTTAATGCTCAAGAAAGCACCAGGCAAGTTTATTTTTTCGAGTCCTACCACACTTTAAAATTTGTTCAATTAGTTTGAAATACCTTAATTTATAACTTGGTGGTTAATTTTTCCTAGTAATTTACATAATGAAACCGCTTGAAGAGTAATTAAAATTACTCTGTAAAAACATTGAAATTGTTTATACAGGCTTAATTTTAATTTCCGCTTAAAGAAGTGAAAATATACTCTAGGATTTTTTTATTATTATTATTATTGCATTTAAAAAGGATATTTTTTCTCGTCGCAGTTTCCCGGATCTGGTGCTATGAGTGTGATACTGTAACCGATTATCGATGTAAAGACCCATTTAATGCCACAGCGCACCCACAAGATTTACCTCCCCTGAAGAGGTGTGAAGGCTGTTGTGTAAAAATAGTTATGAATCAAGGAATGAGTAAGTATTCTTTTTCAGAAATCTTTTGCTTGATTTGTCAGTTCTAGTTATTTGCTATAAAAATTTGGATATTACAGTCTAAAATTTTTATTATTTTATTATTTATTTATTTTTTGTATTAACCCGGGAATGCTCGCGCATATCCAGGATATGAACGATTAACACTTTGCCACCAATAAATTCAAACAAAAATCGTCATTTTATTTAATCGTTGACATTGCTCACAAAAATAATTTGACGATTACTTTTCAAAAATTACTGGTGAGAAATGTAATAACCGTGCCCATGGTATGACATACCCTGCACGAGCAATCTCGGGTTAACTGTTACAAATTTGAGCGCTGATAGAAAGAAAATATTTATTCAATTCAATGAAAATTTATATAAAAAAAATAAGAAAAAGGTATCCATAAGTAAGGAGATTCAAGGAAAATTGTTAATAAGCAATAAACCCCTTCCTTCCCAGATGGAATAACTCTATGGAGCATGTAGCCATCAATGGATACGCTGTGGGCGAAGGGCTTAAAGGGGAAAATACGCAGGATTCATGACGAAAGGAAATTTATTTGTGGAGAAGATTTATCAATATGACATGTAATAATCTAAAATAATATGTTAATCATTACGATTGGTTAAAATTTTCTTAAAATCTCTGTCAGAGTCTTTTCTCATATTTTATAATTTTCTTCGTGTGATAACGCAATAATAATAAAAAGCGTTTTTATTAGACTAAGTAGTATTTATTCATTACTAGCAGAGTCACGCGGCGTAGCCAGGGCCCAACCCAGCACGAGTTTCCCCAGAAAAATTAAGCCCTGTCCCGCTCCCAGAGTAACAAAAAAAAATCGGCCCGATACATGTCCGCGGGCAGCTCATGATTCGAGCTTAAGGAAAAAAATTAACCTGAAATTTTCTATTGTTGCTATAAATCGTTAAAACAACGATCCGTATGACGGGAATCTTCCGTTACTAGGCGTCATCGCATAAATAAATTATTTCGTTAAAACACG
Organism: Maratus speciosus; assembly: GCA_963932465.1. Classification (NCBI taxonomy): domain Eukaryota; kingdom Metazoa; phylum Arthropoda; class Arachnida; order Araneae; family Salticidae; genus Maratus; species Maratus speciosus. Next base: position 328,351,392 of record OZ010787.1, read on the forward strand.
CGATCGTAAAATATCTTTATAAAAGTACAATTAAGAACGTCTTCGCAAGAAAAAAAAAAAGGAAAAATTTTGTTTGTGCCAAAATAAATTAGTTCGTTAAAACGCTCGGTCGTTAAAAACATGAAATAAAAAATTTATATACAGGGTGTCAGGTCTCAACGGTGCCCAATGGCTAATTTCTAAACCGTTAGTCAAAGACATAGAGTTCCAATTACAAAAATGTTTTAAATCAGGTAAAAAAATATTTTAAAAGCGATATACACCAATGAAAACATTTCTTAAAAAATTACGAAATTTAAATTTGTGTACGGTCCCCGGTCCTATAAGTTATATTTAGTAAAATTTTCCTTTTACAATGACAAGTAATACAAAATAAAAAGGGAAAGTGCCCAGCTAAACTGATGGCATTGAGCTCACAGGCTATTCACACTAATTGTATATTATACTCTTATTTTAAAGAATAATGCCCCTAAAAAAATAAGTGAAGAGGGATTAGCCACCGTTTCCCCCCTTTATTCTTAACCAATGAACCTCCAAATCTAATCAGAGAAGCTCCTTAATATAATAAACCGGTATACCAAATTCGGAGCAAATCGAATAATTCTGCATGAAAAACCCATTTATCAGAATTAAGGGGGGTGGACTAACCCACTTTCCCCCTTTATCCTTAACCAATGAACCCCCAAAATGAATCAGGGAAGTTCCTTAACATAATAAACCGGTATACCAAATTTGGAGCAAATCGAATAATTCTGCATGAAAAACCCATTTATCAGAATTAAGGGGGTGGACTAACCCACTTTCCCCCTTTATCCTTAACCAATGAACTCCCAAAATAAATCAGGGAAGTTCCTTAACATAATAAACCGGTATACCAAATTTGGAGCAAATCGAATAATTCTGCATGAAAAACCCATTTATCTGAATTAAGGGGGGTGGACTAACCCACTTTCCCCCTTTATCCTTAACCAATGAACCCCCAAAACTAATCATTGAAGTTCCTTAACATAATAAACCGGTATGCCAAATTTGGAGCAAATCGAATACTTCTGCATGAAAAACCAATTTATCTGAATTAAGGTAGTGGACCCACCCCCCTTTTCCCTCTTTATCCTTAACCAATGAACCCCCAAAATGAATCAGGGAAGTTCCTTAACATAATAAACCGGTATACCAAATTTGGAGCAAATCGAATAATTCTGCATGAAAAACCGATTTATCTGAATTAAGGGGGGTGGACTAACCACCGTTTTCCCCCCTTTATCCTTAACCAATGAACCCCCAAAATGAATCAGGGAAGTTCCTTAACATAATAAACCGGTATACCAAATTCGGAGCAAATCGAATAATTCTGCATGAAAAACCCATTTATCTGAATTAAGGGGGGTGGACTAACCCCCCTTTTCCCCCTTTATCCTTAACCAATGAACCCCAAACCTAATCAGGGAAGCGCCTTATCAGAATGAAACTAGAAAAAAAAATTGAAGCAAATAGGATGTTTCTATCAAGAGTTATCGCGTTACGTACGTACGTACATACGTACATACAGAACCGGCGGGCACATAAGCTCTCAGGCTTTGATAGCCTGTGAACTAAAAAGTCCCGTTATTCTACGGGACAATTAAATTGACCGAGTAATAGCTGTTTAAAGTTGGAGCATATTTTTTGCTGCAAATTGGGGATCATTCACAAATTTAGTCGAAATATAATTTCGTCAGATATATTAAAAAATGGTTGAGAGTAAAATTATCATTGCAATATAAATTTGAAGTCTTTAATCATTCTGACATATTAATGCAAAATATACAATTTGTAATAAACATTTAAGAGAAAGAAAAAATAGAATTTTTGAAAAATAAAATTATGCTAAATTAACAGCCTCAATTCTTTACAAAATGATACGTATTTTAAAATATTATTAGATAGCACTAGCCTGCAAAAGTTGGGTTATGTCATGTTTTAGGTAGCTTTCATTACAAAAAGCTACCTATTGCAGCTTTTCGGAGGAAAGCGATTTCAAAAAATTTTGGTATATTTTCATCGATCATGACCCCCAGACCCCGAAACCACCCTCCGTTCAAAATTGATATATATATATATATATATATATCCATATATATATATATATATATATATATATCTGACCTATGTCACACTGTAACTCTCGTATTTATGAACCGATTTGGATATAATTTGGTGTGTACATAGTACGCACCAATATCTCAACCGAGTTCGTTGGCCAGCTTCATCCGCCATTTTATTTCAAAATGGCGGCCATTTAAAAATTTTTTAAAAATTTAAAATTTGAAATGTGGTACCAAAAAATTAAAAATGGAAAAATATTTTTTTCTTATGTATTTGAACTTTATACAATGACTCCAGGGCAGTTTTTGTTTCGTCTATATCTTAAAAAATGGCTGAGTTATAGCATTTTGAATTTCTAGCGTGGCTGACATTTTGAAACGTCCTGAATTTTGTCACGCGATAAAAGGCGTATTTATGAACCGATTTGGATGTAACTTCGTTTATACATAGTACGTACGAATGTCTCGACCGAGTTCGTTGGCCAGCTTCATCCGCCATCTTGTTTTAAAATGGCGGCCATTTAAATTTTTAAGAAAAATTTAAATTTGAAATGTGGTACCAAAAAATTGTAAATTGAAAAAATATTTTTTCCTTATGTGTTTGACCTTAATAAAAAGATTCGGGAGCAGTTTTTGTTTCGTCTATATCTTAAAAAATGGCTGAATTATAGCATTTTGAATTTCTAGCGTGGCTGGCATTTTAAAACGTCCTGATATTTGTCACGTGATAACAGACGTATTTATGAACCGATTTCGATGTACCTCGGTGTGTACATAGTACATACAAATATCTCGAACGAGTTCGTTGGCCAGTTTCATCCGCCATATTGTTTCAAAATGGCGGCCATTTAAAAAAATTTAAAAAATTTTAAATTTAAAATGAGATACAAAAAAATGGGAAAATGAAAAAGATTTTTTTTGTATGTGTTTGACCTTAATACAAAGATTCAGGAACAGGTTTTGTTTTGTCTATATCTAAAAAAATGGCTGAGTTATAGCATTTTGGAATTTCTATTGTGGCTGACATTTTAAAACGACCTGATTTTTGTCACGCGATAACAGGTGTATTTATGAACCGATTTGGATGTAACTTGGTCTGTACATAGTACATACCAATATCTCGACCGAGTTCGTTGGCCAGCTTCATTTGCCATCTTGTTTGAAAACGGTTGCCATTTAAAAAAAAAAGTAATTTAAAATTTAAAATGAAGCATTAAAAAAATTGGAAAATGAAAAAGATTTTTTTTTATTTGGTTGCCCTTTATAGAAAGATTCTGGAGCACTTTTTGTTTCTGAAAATTTGTTCTTTTGTTTATATCTTAAAAAATAGTTGAATTATAGCACTTTGAATTTCTAGCATGACTAACACTTTGTAACGATCTTGCATTTGTCACGCGATAACACACGTATTCGCCTATTTCGATGGAAGAAGGCATGTGGATAGTATACATCAATATCTCGACCAAGTTCGTTGGCCAGCTTCATCAGCCATCTTGTTTCAAAATGGCGGCCATTAAATTAAAAAAAATTATATTTAAAGTGAGGTGCAAAAAAATAGAAATTGAAAAAGGTTTCTTTCTTAAATATTTGACCTTGATATAAGGATTCAAGAGCATTTTTTGTTTGTCTTTATCTTAAAAAATGGCTCACATATAGCAGTTTCAATTTCTAATGTGGGTGACATTTTGAAAAATCTTATTGTTTGCCTGCGACAGCACTCGTATATATCAACCGATTCCGATGTGAGTGAGCATGTGCACAGAAATTACTAAGGTCTAGACCAAGTTCACTGGTTAGTCCCATCCACCATGTTGTCTTAAAATGGCAGGCACTTTAAGAAATCGCCGAATTTGGCAGACAAATATAAGTTATTTTAAATAAAAGCAGCTTGGATAAAGCTGACTAATTTCGCGAAATTCTCATTCATAAGGATTTAGTATTGATAAAAATTAGTATTGAATCTCCTATATTCGGTTTCCACTAAATTGAGCTTCGTGTGTTTGAATAATATAAGTTGGCTTTTTAAAAATAAGGAATATGAAAGCTACCTCTTCCTCCCGGCACTGGCCGGAAGGACTTTTTAGCTTTTGATACTTGATTCTTGTGTATTCTGTACCGCTGAATCCGAAATTGACCTTCATTTTTAACCATCACATCAGGATTTTTCGCAAATTGAAAATTTCAAAGGTAAAATTGAATCTCCTCCCCCATCTCATCGGACCACTCAGCTGTTTAGCTGTAAGAATCCCAGGATAAGCAAAAATATCGAATAAATTATTGAATAAAATAAAATAAAATAAAATAAAATAAAATAAAAAGTTTTACATATGTTTTATTGTATGAGATTTTTGCTATATTTTAACTTACACATTTACGATTTGCAAAAAAATTCTAACGTGATGGTTAAAAATGAAGGTCATTTTCAGATTCAGTGCTAAAAAGTGCGTAAAAATCAATCATCAAAAGTTAAAAAACAGAGCCATCTCCTCTATTTTATAGTATCCGATTTTTGTTATTCTTTAAATTTGATAATTTATGATTTGCGAAGTATCCTGACATGATGGTTAAAAATTAAGGTAATTTTCGGATTCAGTGCTAAAAAATACATAAAAGTTAAAAACCCAACAATCGCACTCTTGTATTATCTAATCTAAAACTTTTTCTTAAACGTCTTTGCGGCAATCTATCCGAAATTTTTTGTGTTATCCTGTAAAGTAAAAATAAATGGTAACCACCGAAAATCATAATAATATTAGATTGTTATCGGATTTGCGCCAGTATGTAAAATGTAATCTCGATCGGATATTTGAAATTGAGTTAAAGTTCGTGTACAAATTTTGAACTGGAAAAACATACATACGATCGTTGAAGTAACATAAGACCTTACAAAAATAACATAATTCTTGTTAAAAGAAATCGTAATAGAAACAGTCTCAAATCCTGACAAAATAAAACATATGTTATTTTAGCCAATCTGAAACTTAATAAATGTTAACTTAATCGTAATACTTGTATGATTTTTTTCAAAGCGCAGATACACATGAAATAAGATCTTCGAATACTTTAAGCACTTGGTATGTGACCCCTCAAAGCCAAGCCGAACTCATTTGTTTTCAGAGCAGAAAAGTGGCATAAGTCATGCATTTTTAAAGTTTCATACTCGCTCAATTTTAGTGTTATATGAATGGGACTTTTTTTGTCTTACTTGTCACTGTAATAGGAAAATTTTACTAAATATAAATTATAGGACCGGGAGACAGTATAAAAATTTAAATTTCGTAAATTTTTAAGAAATGTTTTTATTGACCCAAATCGCTTTTTAAATATTTATTTACCTGATTTAAAACATTTTTGTAATTGGAACTATATGTCTATGACTAACGGTTTAGGAATTAGCCATTGGACACAGTTGAGACCGCACACCCTGTATAATCAAAACACTGAACACATTAAAATGGCTTTGCAAAAAAAAAAAAAAAAAAAAAAAAAAAAGGTTGAAAATTTCTCTAGAGTTTTTTTTTGTTTTTTTTTTTTTTTTTTTTTTGAATATACAATCCAGCATAAGCGTCTCTAGCCTCTTTCAAATTCAAGTGTTCATTACAATATGAACCATTATCTCCCCTGAGTCAGGACTTCGAGGAAGTTTTCTTTTTTCATTCACCGGAAGCAGCAAAAGCTTGCCGTAAACTGACTTCTAATGACTTTTTAAATAAACTCCCGTGAAAAAATCTGTATCATATTTTTTGAATTTTAGTTTTTTAAATGATTTACGAAAATTTCCCCCATACAGGGTACAAAATTTATCTTTGGATGACAGAGATCAGACACAAAAAATATTTCATAAAGAATAAAGTGCCAAAAAAGTGGCTTAAAAAAACTGTGTAAAATTCATAAATTGCTGTACGAACACCGAAAAAAGTTTATCGAAGAGAGGACGAAATTTATTATATTGGGTTAACAGATTGAAACCGGATTCCTTTTAATAATGTAAAAAAAAAAAAAAAAAAAAAAAAAAAAAGCGCCGCAAAAGGTCAAAAGACGCTAAAAATCGCATAAAAATAAATAGAAAAATCAAATTAAAAAATTGAAAATCTCAATCTCACAAGGGAACCACTTTTGGTGTTGCTCGCACCTAGCATCGAGACCTGGTGCGTTTTGTAGTCCTATACATAAAAGTTAGAGAACCGAAAAAATTTCTCTGTTAAAATAATATTTTATATACTTTTTATACTTTTAAATTTTATTATTACATATTTATTTGTTTATTGCCAAAAGTGAGTAAGTCGCCAAATATGGAGCTACAATTTTTCCGCCCGCTTTATCCAAAGAGAAAATGAACAGAACATATTACTAGAATTATATCAGATTGCAATTTTTTTTTTTTTTTTTTTTTTTTTTTTTTTTTTTTTTTTTTATAATTGATAGCATAAGAAACAAATATTAGGTTTTTATTTTTTTTTTTCTATTCAGACGATAAATATATAAGTAATAAATATAATTCTATAAAAGCTTCGAAGATCATTGAAAACTATTTTTTAGTGAAATACAAAATAAGCAAACTATTTTCTTTTAAAATCGAATTAAATAAAGTTTCGAATGTTTAAAATGAAATGATGCTGTATTAAATGGTCCTTCGGTAAAAGTAATCATAAAGTAAATTAATATTTTTACACAATTTAGAAAAATTACTGTGGCGAAATAGGTAGAACATTGCAATTTCTAGCTATTAGAAATTCAGCTATGACATTTGGCTAGGGTTGCCGGAAAGCTCTACTTTTGAAAATAAACGCCAACTGTTTCCCCGCCAAAAATATGAATATAAAGTTGCAATTTTTCAAAATCAAATTCGTGGGTTTTTGAAGGAATTTTCAAACTTTTCTCAATATTTTATACTTATTATTAACTATTTTTGTGGTTCCCTTGTCAGGTACATTCGGGCCTACCTTCGTATATCCGATACCAAATTTACAGACTTCTACGTATGATATATTTCACTAGCCATTGCCAACACACACACATACAAACATCTTTCTTTTATCAATATAGACTGGGGATTTCAAAATAGGTATTTTATTTTCATACAAGAATATACAAAGCGCCCCAAAAAAGATTGAAAAGTGTTTTGGATTTTTTTACCGGTTGGAAATACGTAGGCAATGTAAATTACAAAAGTATTCAAAATCACGTAGTGATTAAGATTATGCCAATGAAATAGTCCTGACATTAATTTTCAAAAAATTACACCTGTTAAATTTTTATACAGTCACTGTGTCTTTTAAGTTATATTTAGAAAGATTGTCTGAGTGCTCTAACAAGTACAACAATAAAAATTCCATTCTTCTACGACCAAAACTCGCCGAGCTATGAAACTTTGAATTTTATGAAATTTCGGAGCTTTCTAGCACTAAAAAAAAAATTATCTGTTTTTAGCACCGGAAAGTTATACCGAAGAGACCAAAATTTTATAAAATTCAAAATATCATAATTCGGTGAGTTTTTTACGTAGAAAAATGAAGTTTTTACTATTGTACTTGATAGAATAATGAGAAAATGCTTCTAAATATGTATGGTATATTTGTTAATGATGTTTGTGTCCAAGTAGTCCCTTGAAGGTGAATCTATTTAATCGAAGTGTTGATCTGTTTAACCGAAATATTGATCTGTTTAACCGAAGTGTTGATCTGTTTAACCGAAATATTGATCTGTTTAACCGAGCTGTGATCCGAAGGTGAATCTGTTTAAGGAAAACTTTTAGATTAAAACTTTATAGCTATATGGTGAAAAAAGGAATCCCACAAACAACACATAGACTCTTTTACTTAACGTAGTTTTCGGAAAGAGTTTAAATGTTAATTAAAGTAGTCGTCTATAATAATAAATTTCTAGAACCAGTATAAAAAGTACTCTTCTTTAGTTGAAATTGCTTAGCCTCGTTAAAGTGCAATTTGAAAAATATGTCTGTGGCAAAATGGATTATATGAAAATTGGACAATGGAAAATGAAAATATTGAAAATGGACAATTATGAAGATTTGTCATAAACAAAAGAAGTGCACTAAGAGTCTTTTTATGATAGTGTAGCTATTCTGCTAGTCTCGGCAATTTTTTCAAGTTGATTAAGTATACTTAAAATATTTTCAGCATTTCTTTTCTTTTTTTTTTCTTTTATCGTAAGGCAAACTATATTGTGTATCTAGTTTTAATTAAATACATACCAAGAAACAAACACAAGTTTTGTTTGCAAAAAAGCGATTTTATTCAATATTCAGTATTTAAGTACACTTTTCCCTATTTCACGGCTATTTTAAATAACAAAAAAAAAAAAAAAAATCAAGTAGTCCCAAAACATCCGTAAGCAATAAAAAAGGTCTCTTAACGCTGTTACATGTTAATCTGAAGTCAAAATTCACAAATACCGTACGATTATTTCAGGCTTCATATTATTTTAAATATTTTAGCATAGTACATATTTTTTAAAAGCATTTTCAACAAGAAACTAAGAAAAAAGTTTTGCGCTAAAATATGAAAGTTAATATACATTTTCAATGACATATCTACGAAAACTGCAGCATACAACATCAAAATATATATCGTAGTACATCATCATAAGAACTGGAATAAAATATGTAAAGAACTTGAGTGAAATCATCGCCACGCACGTATCCTTTTGTTCAACTGCAAATCTCTAACTCATTGAGGTTTTAAGAATTAAAATTTAACCGTTTTCTTTCTTCTTCTTTTAGAAAGAAACCGCTAAAATTTAAAGTCGATATTTTGTTAATTGTTAAGCTAGTAAATCTGAAAAGACTACTTAGAGGCACACGGGGCGTTAGCACTATAAGTCTAAATCATAACCTCTCCAGGCGCGTGAAATTTCATGCAATTGCAAACATGATATTTTCCTTACTTTTAGGTAGCTTTCATTACAAAAAGCTACCTATTGCAGCCGTTCGGAGGAAAGCGATTTCAAAAAATTTTGGTATATTTTCATCGATCATGACCCCCAGACCCCGAAACCACCCTCCGTTCAAAAGTTGATATATATATATATATATATATATATATATATATATATATCTGACCTTTTTCATACTGTAACTCTCGAATTTATGAACCGATTTGGATGCAATTCGGTATGTACATAGTACATACAAATGTCTCGACCGAGTTCGTTGGCCAGCTTCATCCGACATTTTGTTTCAAAATGGCGGCCATTTATTTTTTTTTTTATTTGAAATTTGAAATGTGGTACCAAAGAATTGAAAATGGAAAAATATTTTTTTCTTATGTATTTGACCTTTATACAAAGATTCCGGAGCAGTTTTTGTTTCGTCTATATCTTAAAAAATGGCTGAGTTATAGCATTTTGAATTTCTAGCGTGGCTGACATTTTGAAACGTCCTGAATTTTGTCACGCGATAAAAGGCGCATTTATGAACCGATTTGGATGTACCTTGGTGTGTACATAGTACATACAAATATCTCGACCGAGTTCGTTGGCCAGCTTCATCCGCCATCTTGTTTAAAAATGGCGGCCATTTAAAAAATTTTAAAAATTTAAAGTTTAAAAGGAGATACCAAAAAATTAGAAAATGAAAAAGATTTTTTTTTTTTGTATGTGTTTGACCTTAATACAAAGATTCAGGAACAGTTTTTGTTTCGTCTATATCTAAAAAAATGTCTGAGTTATAGCATTTTGAATTTCTATTGTGGCTGACATTTTAAAACGACCTGATTTTTGTCACGCGATAACAAGCGTATTTATGACCCGATTTGGATGTTACTTGGTGTGTACATAGTACATACCAATGTCTCGACCGAGTTCGTTTGCCAGCTTCATTTGCCATCTTGTTTCAAAATGCTTGCCATTAAAAAAAAATTAAATTTAAAATTTAAAATGAGGTATTAAAAAATTGGAAAATGAAAAAGATTTTTTATGTGTTTGGCCTTGATACAAAGATTCTGGAGCAGATTTTGTTTCTGAAAATTTGTTCTTTTGTTTATATCTTAAAAAATGTTTGAATTATAGCACTTTGAATTTCTAGTATGACTAACATTTTGAAACGATCTTGTATTTGTCACGTGATAACACACGTATTCACCTATTTCCATGTAAGAAGGCATGTGGATAGTATACATCAACATCTCAGCCAAATATAAGTTACTTTAAATAAAATCAGCTTGGATAAAGCTGACTAATTTCGCGAAATTCTCATTCATAATGGTTTAGTATTGATAAAAATTAGTATTGAATCTCCTATATTCGGTTTCCACTAAATTGAGCTTCGTGTGTTAGAATAATATAAGTTGGCTTTTTTAAAATAAGGAATTTGAAAGCTACCTCTTCCTCCCGGCACTGGCCGGAAGGACTTTTTCATTTATTGCTTTCATAATTTCAGTAAGGCATGCAAGGTTAACGAGTGAAAACGATTGATAGTAATTATTTCAATCAGCGTTAGTTATCACTTTAACACGGCCTCCACATGGCGTTAAGGTAAGCACTGATTAGATAAATATAATCATTGGTTAATATATCATTGAATAACATATCGTTGGATGTAAAAGGTTATTCAGACACTGTACAACTTTAAAAGTATTGCGACAACCATTATTATATTTCAAAATGAACCCCATAGTCATTATACTCTACTTTATTGCTTAAAACACTTAAATGTCTTTTACACTTTAGCATCTTTACATATCAATGAATGCAAAAATTTGAATAAATGAATCTTTACGCCTCTTACTCCCAGCTAAAATGTATAGTAGGCTAAGTTGGAATCCTGTAAAAGGCTTGTTAAATTTCTTTAACTATGAAAAGTACAAAATTATATGATTTTTTATTAGAAATAACCGCTCAGAGATAGTAATATATCCCGCATTTTGATATGATCTTGTTAAAATGGCAAAAACGTCTCACTGTAAAGCACTTCATTGCCTTCCTGAGTAACGCATTAAATTGTTGCGCGAACATTACTTTTTATGTAATAATCTATACCGGGTGAGTCAAAAGTTCGTTTAAACTTCGAAAACTCGTAAAAAAGGAAGGAATTATGATAAAGGAGTACGGTTTGCAAGGAAGGGCTCACAAGATGGTCGTTTTTCTTTAGCAGCAAAAGGAAAAAATAGTTAAAAAATCACTTGTAGAGGCCGCTGACGACCCGAAACACAATGAACAAGACAACAATACGCTCCATTCATTTATTCTTCCAATAACAAATGTCAACATGACCTCCAGAACATTCTACGACACAACCAGGTTGTGTCGTACTAGCTGTTCATTGTGTTTCGGGTCGTCAGCGCCCTCTACATGTGATTTTTTAACTAAATTTTTTTTTTTTACTGCTAAAAAATCTCCGGCTACCTTGTGAGCTTTTTCTTGCAAACCGCACTCCTTTAGCATAATTTCTTCCTTTTTTTATAAGTTTTTAAAATTTTAAAGAACTTTTGGCTCACCCGGTATATGTGACAATTGTCTTTGATGGAGCAAATTTGTTGTAAGCGTACAACTCACCCATTATTTTTTGGTAGTGATGCCATGCTGCAGTCCAAGAATTAAGTCTGTATTTTCATTTAAAGCATGATTTGAATAGATAATTGCAAGATCTCGGTAACCATCCAACTAAAATATCGTGATTAGGTTCTTAGTGAAAATGCAAAATCTAAATATTAGATTGCCAGTCGCATTATTCGAGCAGTGTAGGCTAGAATTGTTAATCGAAAATGTTTCCCATGGTTCAAAGTTCAAGTCCCAGTAGTTAAGTTCAATAATATTTATTACGGTAGAAACTTCTTCCAATTCTGAGAAAGGCTTCAGAATCTTAAATATATAAGACCACGACATCTAAATTTAAGAAAAAAATGCAAGGACCTTACTGAGTTAAATTTATTTCATTAAATTAAATTAAAACAATCCAAGCTCTATGATAAAAAAAATATATTCCTTCAGGAAATGATGATTTGCAAAGAACTTAATTCAAATGAACTAATGAAAACAATTTTCCTCTGAGAATGTGCGTTCTGTTTTATTGATGGGTGCGTAGGAACACAAATACAAAGAAATACCGCAATGCGACAGCGGTTCCAGCCAATCGGCAAACGTGACAGCACTATTTAACCGTGTATGAAGAAAAGGGGGAATAAGATGCTGAAAACGGCACGAAAAATCTTAAAACGCGTCAACTGCATAATAAAAAAAGTCCTTCCGGCCAGTGCCGGGAGGAAGAGGTAGCTTTCATAATCCTTATTTTAAAAAAGCCAACATATATCATGCAAACACACGAAGCTCAATTTAGTGGAAACCGAATATAGGAGATTCAATACTAATTTTTATCAATATAATGAATGAGAATTTCGCGAAATTAGTCAGCTTTATCCAAGCTGCTTTTCTTTAAAGTAACTTATATTTGGCGGCCAAATTCGGCAATTTCTCAAAGTGCCTGTCATTTTAAGACAACATGGTGGATGAGGCTAAGCAGTGAACTTGGTCGAGACGTTAGTAATTGCTGTGCACATGCTCACTCACATCGGAATCGGTTAATATATAGAAGTGCTGTCGCATGCAAAAAATCAGATTTTTCAAAATGTCACCCACAATAGAAATTGAAACTGCTATATCTGAGCCATTTTTTAAGGTAAAGACAAACAAAAAATGCTCCTGAATCCTTATATCAAGATCAAATACTTAAGAAAGAAACCTTTTTCAATTTCTAATTTTTTTGCACCTCACTTTAAATATATATATATATTTTAATTTAATGGCCGCCATTTTGAAACAAGATGGCTGATGAATCTGGCCAGCGAACTTGGTCGAGGTGTTGATGTATACTATCCACATGCCTTCTTACATCGAAATAGGCGAATACGCGTGTTATCGCGTGACAAATACAAGATCGTTTCAAAATGTTAGCCATGCTAGAAATTCAAAGAGCTATAAATCAACCATTTTTTAAGATATCAACAAAAGAACAAATTTTCAGAAACAAAAACTGCTCCGGAATCTTTGTATCAAGACCAAACACATAAAAAAAATCTTTTTCATTTTCCAATTTTTTAATACCTCATTTTGAATTTTAAATTTAATTTTTTTTAAATGGCAAACCTTTTGAAACAAGATGGCGAATGAAGCTGGCCAACGAACTCGGTCGAGACATTGGTATGTACTATGTACAGACCAAGTTACATCCAAATAGGTTCATAAATACGCCTGTTATCGCGTGACAAATATCAGGTCGTTTTAAAATGTCAGCCACAAGAGAAATTCAAAATGCTATAACTCAGCCATTTCTTAAGATATAGACGAAACAAAAACTGCTCCCGAATCTTTTTATCAAGGTCAAACACATAAGAAGAAAATATTTTTTCAATTTTCAATTTTTGGTACCACATTTCAAATTTAAATTTTTCTTAAAAATTTAAATGGCCGCCATTTTTAAACAAGATGGCGGGTGAAGCTGGCCAACGAACCCGGTCGAGACATTGGTATGTACTATGTATAAACGAAGTTACATCCAAATCGGTTCATAAATACGCCTTTTATCGCGTGACAAAATTCAGGACGTTTCAAAATGTCAGCCACGCTAGAAATTCAAAATGCTATAACTCAGCCATTTTTCAAGATATAGACGAAACAAAAACTGCTCCAAAATCTTTGTATAAAGGTCAAATACATAAGAAAAAAATATTTTTCCATTTTCAATTTTTTGGTACCACATTTCAATTTTTACATTTTTAAAAATTTTTTAAATGGCCGCCATTTTGAAACAAAATGGCGGATGAAGCTGGCCAAAGAACTCGGTCGAGAGATTGGTATGTACTATGTACACACCGAATTACATCCAAATCGGTTCATAAATACGCCTTTTATAGCGTGACAAAATTCAGGACGTTTCAAAATGTCAGCCACGCTAGAAATTCAAAATGCTATAACTCAGCCATTTTTTAAAATATAGACGAAACAAAAACTGCTCCGGAATCTTTGTATAAAGGTCAAATATATAAGAAAAAAATATTTTTCCATTTTTAATTTTTTGGTACCACATTTCAAGTTTTAAATTTTTTAAAAAATTTTAAATGGCCGCCATTTTGAAACAAAACGGCGGATGAAGCTGGCCAACGAACTCGGTCGAGACATTGGTATGTACTATGTACACACCGAATTACATCGAAATCGGTTCATAATTACGGGAGTTACAGTGTGACATATGTCAGATATATATATATATATATATATATATATATATCAATTTTGAACGGAGGGTGGTTTCGGGGTCTGGGGGTCATGATCGATGAAAATATACCAAAAATTTTTGAAATCGCTTTCCTCCGAACGGCTGCAATAGGTAGCTTTTTTGTAAAGAAAGCTACCTAATAGGTTTATGAAAAAATAGTGCATTCTAAAATGGAATGAGTTTTGATATGGAAAACTTAAGACACCAGACGTAGACGTGATATAGGGGAAAGTAAAAAAAATAAAAAGTATTTTAAGGTAGAAATAAGTAAATTAAATGGAAATATATATATATATATATATATAGATATATGTATGATGAATTGTAATTATATAATGGTTATATATATATTGCGTGTATATAAATATATGTATTAGGCTACGGCGATAGCTCAATTTCAATATCGTGATATATCGCCATCCTAATATTCCGATTTCACAATGTATCGCAATGTTGAAATTAAAGTGTACAGAAAAAATAAAGGAATATTTTGTATAATGCAGTGTTTTCTAACCTTTTATTGAACACTCCCCATCAAACTATCTGTAAAATCTCTATGCCCCCCCCCCCCTTAACCCTGTAAATTATGTCTCTTATTATTTACAAATTGAACTCTATTCACACGCTGGAAGCATAATAGAGCCTTAACAGTAAATATTCATTTCACATTTTTTAGCTTATCAAAGAGATGAATATTTTGTCCAAATGTGTTTTTAATGTAATTCTATAATTTAAATGACTCTGTACATCTTCGCCTGTGTGGCAAAAAGAGTTTTGTTGTACTATTCTAACTTACCCCAATGTAAAAAAGTCCTTCCGGCCAGTGCCGGGAGGAAGAGGTAGCTTTCATAATCCTTATTTAAAAAAAAGCCTACTTATATCATGCAAACACACGAAGCTCAATTTAGTGGAAACCGAATATAGGAGATTCAATACTAATTTTTATCAATATAATGAATGAGAATTTCGCGAAATTAGTCAGCTTTATCCAAGCTGCTTTTCCTTAAAGTAACTTATATTTGGCTGCCAAATTCGGCAATTTCTTAAAGTGCCTGTCATTTTAAGACAACATGGTGGATGAGGCTAAGCAGTGAACTTGGTCGAGACCTTAGTAATTGCTCTGCACATGCTCACTCACATCGGAATCGGTTAATATATAGGAGTGCTGTCGCATGCAAAAAATCAGATTTTTCAAAATGTCACCCACAATAGAAATTGAAACTGCTTTATCTGAGCCATTTTTTAAGGTAAAGACAAACAAAAAATGCTCCTGAATCCTTATATCAAGATCAAATACTTAAGAAAGAAACCTTTTTCAATTTCTAATTTTTTTGCACCTCACTTTAAAAATATATATATATTTTAATTTAATGGCCGCCATTTTGAAATAAGATGGCTGATGAATCTGGCCAACGAACCCGGTCGAGACATTGGTATGTACCATGTATAAACGAAGTTACATCCAAATCGGTTCATAAATACGCCTTTTATCGCGTGACGAATTTCAGGACGTTTCAAAATGTCAGCCACGCTAGAAATTCAAAATGCTATAACTCAGCCATTTTTTAAGATATAGACGAAACAAAAACTGCTCTGAAATCTTTGTATAAAGGTCAAATACATAAGAAAAGAATATTTTTCCATTTTCAATTTTTTGGTACCACATTTCAAATTTAAAATTTCAAAAAAAATTTTAAATGGCCGCCATTTTGAAACAAAATGGCGGATGAAGCTGGCCAACGAACTCGGTCGAGAGATTGGTATGTACTATATACACACCGAATTACATCCAAATCGGTTCATAAATACGCCTTTTATCGCGTGACAAAATTCAGGACGTTTCAAAATGTCAGCCACGCTAGAAATTCAAAATGCTATAACTCAGCCATTTTTTAAGATATAGACGAAACAAAAACTGCTCCGGAATCTTTGTATAAAGGTCAAATACATAAGAAAAAAATATTTTTCCATGTTTAATTTTTTGGTACCACATTTCATGTTTTAAATTTTTTTAAAAATTTTAAATGGCCGCCATTTTGAAACAAAACGGCGGATGAAGCTGGCCAACGAACTCGGTCGAGACATTAGTATGTACTATGTACACACCGAATTACATCGAAATCGGTTCATAATTACGGGAGTTACAGTGTGACATAGGTCAGATATATATATATATATATATATATATATATATATATATATATATCAATTTTGAACGGAGGGTGGTTTCGGGGTCTGGGGGTCATGATCGATGAAAATATACCAAATTTTTTTGAAATCGCTTTCCTCCGAACGGCTGCAATAGGTAGCTTTTTTGTAAAGAAAGCTACCTAAAAGGGGGTTATACGGTCTGCATTTTTAACTTCACAAAATATCTTGAAGAGAAACTTATATTTGGCATTAAAATTTATTACATTCACACATTTTATAATTTGTTTTTGTAACTTATTAAGAAATGGCGGAAAAGCTTTGGACACTAAATTTTCTTTCTATAGATAACACAATACACAAGAAGCATTTCAAGATTATCAACTTTATCAATTTTAAGTAGCTATTAATACCCATCGTAACACATTTTCTCAGTTTTCTGTTTCCCAATATCGTTGTTTTCCATCTTTTATCTGATTTTAAAATTTATATGTCATCATGTAAATTTATTTAATGTGTAGGATACCTGCACTAGAGTCATAGATATTTACTCATTTCCTTTTCTATTGCTATTAAAGATTTATAAATTTTATGAAGATTGTACTACCTCGTTTTTACATTTCATATATTTTTTAGAATAAATATGTTCAAGACAGTTTTTACTTTTAGTAGTATAACGTGAAACGATTCTTTGCGGACGTATAGCAAAGGGATTAGGAAAAGGAAGCTCATTTAATAAACAATTAAAAATGTTTCGAAGAATTGTTAAATACAGTAACAACCAGAAAATTTATAGAGATTTTAATAATAAAAAAAATATGTCAAAAATTTTTAAAAGGTTACTCCTGTAATTTTACTGGTGTTCATTCTATTTTAAAGTTCTAACATTTTGATTAAAAACATTTTTTAAATTCGGTATCTTTTAAAAACTAATTTTTTTTAATTTTGTTTGTATTTCATTTATTTACAACATTCCTTTTTCGAAAGAAACCGTTAGTGAATGACTGAGTAACAAATTTGGAATTGCCCCCAAAATGTGAAATTGCCTCCCTAAACAGTGAAAAAAAGTAACAAGTGGGGCGTACGCCCCACGTTGGGAACCACTGGTATAATGTAATGTAAATAATATTTATACACGCATATTAATATAAGCAATATAAAATCTAATTTAATTCAAGCTTATGTAAACCGCAACTATATCTACATAATATAGCATTGATTTTTATTTTAATAAATTCCATAAAAAGTGCCTTAAACGCACGGTAGCTGGACGACAGTTCGCGCCAAATGTTTCTGAAACCACCTGATATCCGGTTTGTCCCATCATTAAATTCGATATATACTCGTATCGATATACCTCATATATATATACGAGGGCTATTCGGGAAGTAAGTTCCGTAATTTAACAATTTCCGCATCCGACCGATGAAAGTAATATGCTCATGCCCATGGTATCGGGTACTCAATGACTGAGGGATGCATTATAACGAAAAAGTTCGTAGGGTGAAACGCTCATACATGTACATCTTGCGCTAAAGATGTTTAAAACTATAGAAGGTACCACCAACTGAGAAATTAGTTTTGTAATTCGCTTTTTGAATGAATGGAAGCACACCAACTCACCAACAAGGTAAATTTCAAACGGGCCCTTTTTACACATAAAGACATGTTCATCGTTTTCTGAGTCAGAAAAAGTGGCATATTGATGGATTTCACACCCAGAAACCAATGCCGCTGTTTACAATGGAATACCCTGTTCACACTAGAAACTTAAGATATCTTAGACCGCCAGTTTTGAAGTAGTACCCTCCCGGAATTGGATGCCTATTCACATCGAGAAACTTACGTTAAGATATCTCAGTAGCGTCACTGTGTCTGTGATCTGATCAAAAGTAAAGTATGCGCATGCGCTTAAAATAAAAACGTCCGCAACAGCCAATCAGTAAAAGCGAAGCTTCATAGCCAACGAGAGTGAGTGGTCGTTCCCGTATCTAGCCAAAGTAAGTCGAAACTCACTGAGAGAGTTTGTGGAACTCTCTCAGAGAGTTCGGCGACCTGAGATATCTTAAGGTATCCAGTGTGAACATAGTAGAACATTGAAAAGCTGCGACATGCCTTTCAAAACAAGAGACAGGGTTGCTTAGTGATGGCGTTATTTTGTAGCCCGACCACATGTCGCTCGTGTGACTCAAAATCTCATCCAGCCCTTCATTTGGCAGAAACTTATATACATTTAAACATCTTTAGCGCATGATTAACACATGTCTGCAGTTCACCATGCAAACATTTTTGTTATAACACATTATTCAGCCATTGAGGACGTGATACCGCATAGGCAGATTGCAGAATTTATTACAATCCGGAACTTACTTCCCGAATAACCCTAGTATATATATATAATATACCTTGGAATGAGGGACTAACGGCAAAACCAAAAGGATAAACAATATTCAAAAATATTTAATACTATTTAGTCTTTCCTTGATATATTTATTTTTTACTTATGTATCCCTTATGTTGAAATTTTAATACTATTTTTTATATTTCAATTTTCATAAAATCCTCTTGTTAAATTACAATGTCATTTTTATACTCATATTTGACCAATTGCTTTTATCCAATTAACTGCTTTTATAATTTTCCTCATAATCAAAATATAAGCCACAAAAATCCCATCAAGTAATTAGTTATTAACACTAAAAAGACCGGGAATTTTACTCAAGTTTTATAAAATTATTTGTCGCCAGAATTTCTATTCAAAACTGTAACTTATTTATCTAACATTTTTCGTCTTATTTGTTTTTTAAACTTATTTTGTACAGAAATTTCTGATTTGAACCGAAATATATTCATTTGGTAGGGGTCAAATGACCCCTCACGGTCCTTTTAGTGTTAATAAAGTAACACATGAAGGATTTAATATTATCCCAATAAAATAGAATCCACTGAACAAATTCCACGCTTTAAAATATTTTTGTCTTCATTTTTAGTTAAAGAGGGTAAAATATTTTAACATTTGATTATTATTATTTTTTTAATATTTACATGAAATTTCATATAAAACACTTATTCATTATTCATTTCAAGGACTTTGCAATACTCGCAAAAGCTCATTTAAAAATATTCTTCGTTCAACGGATGAAAATATTACTAAGTTTCATTTTTATTAAAATCTCCTAACATAGTATCGAGATTCTTTCCTCTACTAAAATGCAGAGGTATGACAGGAAAGAGGTAAAGATAATTACAGCTGTCAGTATTCAAGTTAAGTAGTTCAAAAATATTTTGAATACACTTTTAAAGAACATAATTTATATTGTAAGGAAATTATTAGACAGGAAGTATTAAACTAAGGAACGTACTGTGTTTAAAATGCTAGTTGATTATTCCTAGTTCTTATTGAAAAATTAGTATGAGGTAATATGTTTAATGATTTTAGTAGATATTTGTTTATTTCTCAGGTAAATTTAATAAATAATTTATAATTAAATAAATAATTTAACCTCAATATCAAGGAAAAACATGACGAAATACAATATTTTTACTCAGAGCAAATCGTTGATTTAGAGCTTGAGTTAATATAAATGCATAGAAAACAAAATAGACCAGACGGAAGAGTCTTTCTCTTTATTTAGAAACTTTTATTTTATTTTATTGTACTTTTTATAACGACATTATACACAGCCAAAGAATTTTATTTATGTGATCAGTATTATTAAGTAACGTCAGAGGAATTGTATAAAAGTCAGTTTATTGAATTTCGTACAAAAAAGGTATCAGTAATTTAAATGGCTGAAATCAAATGTTTCTCAAACGTCTTTAAGCGAGCAATCACTCGTTTAAAAAATACTTCAATTTTTTTTTTCGAAATGTTTCAGCCTAAGCACTCGCATATAAGTGTTGAATTTGACAGACGAATTTCATTGGCTACTATCCACAAATAAAATTAAAATTCCAAAGGCTAAAATAATCAAAAGTTTAATTTAACTAAAGTATTGAAAATCTACTAAAAAACAACTTTTCAAAAATAAAAAAAAAAGCCAAGCAAAAAAAAAAGAAAAGAAAAAAGGGGAAAGTTGTGGCTAAAAAATAGTGTGATATCAAATTTCCAAGCTTATATTATGGTACTTATTTAACATTTTTTATTAAAAATTTACTATACGTAAGTCGAGTACCTAAGTATGCGTTGATAGAAAGCCTTTTCTCCTTTACTAAATACATCATAACGTGTTTCTGAAAATTATTATTTTTTAAATTATGCATGATGGACTTGGCGGCCATCTTTCCATATTTTACACAAATTTCTAAGCACACAAGTACATTGTTAAGATCGGAAATTCGAAATCGCTGCTAAAGTAAACATTTTATGCTTTTAATTTATGGAAATGAGTGCCTAGAAATTTGTGTCTTAAAATAAAGTTGAAGTAACTTCAGGTTTCATCTTATGATTCTTTTTTTTCGGAGGGGGTTGATTAATTAGTTAAAGCAGTAAAAATCAATTTGGTTTTTTTTTCAAAATAAAAGACTTTCTTAATTTATCTGTCTGTAGCCAAAACTAGAAGTTAAAAATTCTTAATAATGCAAACATATTACGAGCTTGTCTGCTTAGAAATTTGTGTAAATTATGGAAAGATGGCCGCCAAGCCCATCATGCATAATTTTAAAAAAAATAATTTTCAGAAACACGTTATGATGTATTTAGTAAAGGAGAAAAGGCTCTCTATCAACGCATACTTAGGTACTCGACTTACGTATGATAAATTTTTAATAAAAAATGTTAAATAAGTACCATAATATAAGCTTGGAAATTTGATATCACACTATTTTTTAGCCACAACTTTCCCCCCCTCCCCTTTTTTTTTTTTTTTTTTTGCTTGGCTTTTTTTTTTTACTTTTGAAAAGTTGTTTTTTAGTAGATATCAGTCCTTTTTTTTAAACAGAATATATATAATTGAAATACTCGCTGAAATTAGTCCTTGTATAGCCTTTATAAGCAGGGAACAAACACAATAGTATACATTTTGTTTACCTATCATTCATTTTTTAGAGTAATTAATAATTTAAAAGTAAGGAAAGTCAATTTCTTCTTCCAAAGTATCAGTCTTTCTCAATTTATATCTCCTTAAAATTTTCTATGAAGGATGAAAATTTATTAAAAATCAAATAGAATCAAAATAAAATATATTTACAGTTAGTCTGTAAGTTAATTGTTTGTTCTAACTTTTTTTTGCTGACGGTTTTGCAAAATAAATGTACCTTTACAAATACCTACGGATAATCCGAGAATGAAGCCCCACAGGCATCTAAAGAATCGAAGATCTGTCTAAAGAAGTAAATCTAGCAATTCTAGACATGATGATGAAGCATTTTTGATAAAAAAATCTAAAAATTTAAAGATATAAACTATACATATAACTTCATCTTCATTTAGATCGTGTTATAGAGAAGTAATAATAAATATGTAATTTTACTCAAGTCTGCTTATCCATACCTATTTGCATAAATGTGAGAATAAAATTTCGTATAAAAATTCCCGTAAATTGATTATCTTTAATAGTCTATTATTAAAGCCGCATAAACATTAGAATTAAATTTTTTCCAGTTAAAAATTGCCTGAAATCTATAGTCTTATCGTTCGTCAAATTTGTTTTATGTTTTCTTTAATACCCAGACACCTTTTCTAAACTCTGACAAAAGATCACAGAAATACTGAAGTTATCCAAATACTTATATCTTTCTATCGTATTTCATTTTTTTTAGGGGGGAGGGAGGGGTGAGGACGAGCGCTTAAGAAATTCGTTTTGTTCTTAAAGTTCTGAATTAATCATTGAAAAGATCTACCTACATAAGTCTTGTTGCAGAATTTTCATTAGCTAAGAATTGCATCAACTTATACATCATGTGAATATATTAAATTACTTTTGTAAAATACTATATGGGAGCCATTGATATTTTCAGAGCATTTGCCTACATTTTAAACTTAAGTCATTTACAACTATTCATTAATTTTCTATACGAATTAAAGAAGTCGTTGTTTCCATGGCAACTGTACCTTTCACTATAGCTTGTTTGTTTGTTTGTTAGTTTTATTGAACACATATATATCAGATCACGTGGGGATCACGGCGGGATTCGAACCCGCCCCCACCTACGCTCTCAAGCGATTGGCGGCGTGGTGTCTTATCCACTCAGCTACGGTGGGCCAGTATTGCTTTCTCTAATACCCAGATACTCAAATTTAACCAGCTGCGCTTAGAATCATGCTCATAACAGAGTACATTTATATGTAAGAGCGGTGACATATGCACATGTCGTGTACTCATATTCAAGTTTTTGTCCAAAGTACAGTAACTCAGTTTTCAGTAATAGACATGGAAGATTTCGATTAAATTAACCAGAAAAATTAAAAAACATTGGCTTTCTGATTTGATTTTATTCAAAATCGTCTTAACCAACCACAGTTAATGTCCGGGATCCAGATAAATTTTTCTCTGTTAGTAAAATTAGATTGACCAATCAGTAGCCTCCATCCTTGCAGGCTTTTCGGTGTTTACTGCAAACATAAAAAAGTTTTCAAAAATGCAGGCTTCTGATTGATCAATCTCATCTCGCTAATAGCGTAAAATCTATCTTGATCCCGGCCTATTCAACGCCCTTTAAATATTCGAGAAAACCTTGACACGCGTCAGGAAAATATCACACAAAGCAGGCAAAACAAAGAAGAAAAATCATTCATTGGCTCGTTCATATCCACGAGCCAATGAATGATTTTGTTCCTTTGCTTTACCTGCTTTGTGTGATGTTTTCGTGACGCGTGTCAAGACTTTCTCAAATATCTAGGGGGCATTGGTTTATTTCACCATCATGAAGCTATGAAAGGAGAGGAGCAGACATGTCAATCTTCCCGTGTGAAAAACTACATACCAAAAAAAAAACGAGTTCTTTCCCCCTCTTCTGCCCTTTTCTCTCTTGATTTTGACCGATAGCAGCCCATTTAGCAGTCTCCAGTGCAAGATGCCGCTATATATAGCGGCGGACGCAAGGCGGAGGGTGTTAGCGTGACCAATGACATAATAGGCCAGTTCATGACGTTTAAAAGTCACACGGAGTTGGATCATTTTTACACGATGATTAGTACAAAGCGGTGCACCGATTTTTTTTTTGTGTCCATTGCCGTGTACAGATAATCAACTCCGTATGACGTGATGAGCTGGCCACACTTTAGGAACAGCTTCAAATGGCGTCATCTATATCTACCGAGGCTAACGAAAAAGACAGGCTACCGCGGTGTGTCCAATTCTTCTTTTTTACAGACCGCTGGAGTCACGAGATGCTCGAATGCACCAATAAAGGTATGCGAAAAGAGCATCACGTGACTCCAGCGGTCTGTAAAAAAAGAAGAATCGGACCCACCGCGGTAGCCTGTCTTTCTCGTTAGCCTCGTATCTACTTCGAGGCTAACGAAAAAGACAGGCTACCGCGGTGCTACAGCGTCTAGAATATATAGTGTTGAAATCCAATCAGTCGATCACAGCGATATCTGCAGGATATTTCCCAAAAACTCCAAGACAATTTGGTCTAGACGCTGTAACTTTTTTTTTTTTAACATGCATCTGACCTGTGTGCTTGGCGTCAAACCCGCTGTAATAATACGATTTTTACTTTGAAATTTGAAAATATATCGCAGATGTCGCTGCGATCATCTCCCTGGATTTCAGCGTCAGTGCACATTTAAGGGATACACTTTTTAGCGGTTCTTGGATAACAAATTTCCACATTGTGTATTCTAGATGCTGTAGCGGTGCATTACACATGTCTCTTTCTTCTTTAAAAAATATCCTGCAGATGTCGATGCTAATGACTGTTTGGAATTCGACATCGTTGTACATTTAAGGGATTCAATACTTCCGCGCTTTTTTAAGTATATCTGGGATAGTCGATTTTTACAACATATAATATAGACGCTATAACGGAGCTATAGTTTCTAGAAGTTATACTTTAAAAATCGGCTTATTAAAAAGGTGCTAAAAAATTGTATCACATAAATGTTGAACGAGGCTGAACGACGAATGTCGATTACAGCGACATATGGTAATTCCAACGTAACTATTTCAAAAGAAAACGTTTCGCTCAGAGAAGATCTAGAAAATGTTGCTCCTATCGACATTTGTCATTCAGTATTTTTGAATATTTATGGGATTAAATTTTTAGCACTTTTTAAAGCATCACTGGAATAGCCAGTTTCAACACTATGACCGTGATCTAGGTAGATTTTTCTCTGTTATCCTAACGAGATTGACCAATCAGAAGCCAGAATTTTTGCTAACTTTTCACTGTTTGCAAAAATGTATCTGGATCCCGGCCTATATTTCTGGACGCTATAACTGAGCTCAGGAATAGTACAGAAAGCAAACTCCGTATTTTGATACATTAAGGCCGGGATCTAATGGAGGATCCATCTCCGTTTTGATCACGTGGTCAGGGTAAAAACTTCTAGCGTAAAGAAGGGAAGGCTCCGCAGACGTGTAATGTAAATCCCCGCTAGCCAATGAAACGGTTCATGAGGCAAAGCAGTAGTATCTTCCCTTCTCATCAGTTAGAAGTTCCTAGGGTAAATTATCGGTATCACCTGACTTTTTTCAGCCTCGAACCCATATTTGGAATATCCTCCATTAGGAACAAATGTGTCTCTATAACGAAGTAGCGACATACGGCCAATAAATGTTTATTGGTAAAAGTGATAAAAACAAATCGTTAAAGTTATTTGCGTGCATGCCATTATCGTCAGGCTAATGCATGTTGAATTATTTCCCTAGTCTAATAGAGATCGTCCATGCGCGTATCTTCTAATGGAGGATATTCCAAATATAGGTTCGAGGCTGAAAAGTCACGTGGTATCGGTAATTTACCCAAAGAATTTCTAACTGATAAGAAGGGAAACAGGAAACTACACTGTTAAAAATATCGTGAAAAATTACCTCTGTTCTTAAAGGTTCTCTATTTTCTGACCAATGAGAACGCTACATAAACGCCTACGAAGCGTTCTCATTGGTCAAAATACAGATAGCCTTTAAAAACAGAGCTAATTTTTCACAATATTTTTAACAGTGTGCTACTGCTTTCTCCCATGAACTGTTTCATTGGATAGCGGGGATTTACATTATGTAGACGGAGCCTTCCCTTCTTTACGCTAGACGTTCTTGCCTTGACCATGTGATCATAACGTAGATTGAATATCCTCTATTCAAGAAAGCGGATTGCCGTACTTTCGACAAAAATTTGAAATGAGCATGCCTCCTCTGCATACATCACCACTCTTATGTATAAAGGCTCTCTGTTATGGTGTTGTTTCTGATACAGCGCCTAGAATACCTAGTGTGGAAATACACTATCCAAACAGTTCTAAAAATTTGTATCCCTTAAATGTGCGACGATACTGCTAAAATTTCAAGTGTCGATCGCAGCGACATCTGCGGGATTTTCCTATTACTATTATTACATTGTACAGACTGGCAATTTCTTGCAGTTGTAGAAAATATCCTGCAGATGTCGCTGCGATCTGCATATTGCAGCAGTATCATTGCACATTTAAGGGATACAATATCTTATCGCTTTTTTTAAGTATTACAGGGTTAGCCGATTTCAACAATATATATTCTAGGCGCTATAGTTTCTGAGCGCTGTTGGTTAAATTTCGATATTTGTGTTTTAGAGTGAGCAATAGAGAAAAGTACTAAAGCTATTGAAACAACAACTTCTTTAATATTGAAATGTATAGCAAAGGAGTTCGGAATCAATGCCTTAAATAGTTTCGAATATGCACTGTTGTTATGACATCAATACCTTTCTGGATGTCGAAATGCAAAATTGTGTTCAACATAATTGGCCGCAATCTAGATAGATTTTTCGCTGTTAGCGAAACGAGATTCATCAATCAGAAGCTTGCATTTTTGCGAACTTTTCGCTGTTTGCAGCAATGCAGGCTATTGATTGGTGAATCTCGTTTCGCTAACAGCGAAAAATCTATCTGGATCCCAGCCTAGATTTCTGTAAACATTACACTTCATCCATGGCACTAAGAAAATGACTCAAAACTTTTATGACATAGGCCGGGATCCAGAAACAGCAAAAATTCTTAAACATTCTGGCTTCTGATTGGTCAAACTCATTTCGCTAACAGCGAAAAATCTATATGGATCTCGGCCATAGATTTCTTCGATGAAATGAATGCAAAAGGATAATATAAAAGAATAGTATAAGACTTCTAAAATGGTTTGGCGGGTTTATCGCTGTTTGGCATAATTTATAATCTTTAGAATTAATTAACAGTTTTTCGCTAATTAAGAATAGAAAATTTGTGTTTTTAAAGCTGAATTTTATAAAAGCACGTAGATTGAGTGAATATCTGTCCAAAAATGCAATCCTTACTTTTTTATGTCCATTATTTAAGTCTCTACCTTGATTGAAGCATAAGGTGAAACGAAGAAAATAAATCGGTCATTTTCAGTATCTCGACGTTATTTTAAAAAATCTATATCTCTGTTTATAATTAATTTATGAGGATGCATTTGGTCTCAAATTGAAGATCTTTTTCATTAGGTCCTTATGGTTTTGGTTTTATTTTTCTGCGATGATTGGTTATTTTGAAATGGGAAATTTTACACTGGCATGTTTGGTCGATATAACATGGAGAAGTTGTCTTCAGTATAATAAGCAGTTACGGTGTCTTGCGTTTTATTCTTGGCGTTTGTTTGTTTGGCGAGGTTAGCATTTTTTTTTTCAGCTTGGCTTGGCAGAACGACTGTTCTGCTTGATGCAGAAAAATGAAAGATATATATATATGTATGTATGTATTTTCCAAATTTGACGTGAGAGGTGAAGTGCACCCTCTCTTGAAGTGCGACCTAATTAATGGATGATCCATTATGGAGCTTTTTAAACATAAAATATTTAAATGTCTACTAGAAATTAGGTTTATAATAATAATGCAATACACCAAAGCAAGGTTTAAGTAAATTTCTACACTGAAAGTAATAGAAACTAATTGGTGCATAAATATAATTGAAGTCCTCGGTGGAAGATGGTGTGTTAAAATTTCCTCACGCATGAAGGTGTTATGAGGTAACCTATCATATGGTAAAGCAAAATATTAAAATTTTAGGATACCTTCTTTTTTAATATTTAATATTTATTTTATAATGATTTATTGATATCAATAATTTTTAATATTCAAAAATTAAATGCTAATAAGTTTTTATGAAGAGTTTAGAAATAACTGTTAACATTTTAAATATGTGCCGTGCCGCCAAGAAGAAAAAAAATTAATGAAATTTACAACGAAAATTAATCTTTCCTTTCAATTTTCTCTAAATTAAATTTTTGTTACATAGCATTTTTTTTAGATCCAGGTCTCCTATAATAAAGGGTTTTTATAAACATGATAAAAAAACAGAAGAAAAATACAAGCGTCGAAGAAATTCCTACTCCTTTCTTTAGCAAAGCATGTAATAAACTATCCTGCCACACAGTGTAACGAAATCTGGATATTGATGAAAATTTAAATTTTTTATTTTTAACTATAAAGTTTAGCTTAAGCACATGATGTACCTCCAAAACACCATGGGCTTATCAGAAATTTTCCCCTCGAATTTTTAGCCTAATGGAATGATGGTAGATTCTGGTTTTAATGTTATAAATGATAAATCGTTAAAAACTACTTTTATAACTATTATTATTCCTGTTAAATCTCAGAATTACATTAAGGGAGATATTTAATAACAGTTTCGTACAAAATAAATAAATAAATAAATAAAATAGATACTTGTATCTTTCTTGGTTAGGTAAATTTGAAGCAATTTTCTCGACTACTTCAGCGAGGATTACAACGTTTTCGGCATTTGCTTAAAATGCTTAAATATTCCCAAATTTTCGCATTTGGTACTTTACTCTAGTTGCATTCTAGTTTGTAAAAAATATCCATATTAACTGTGACCACCAGCGACCTAGAGAATATCCCCAATTATAAACAATCTGTATGCAATGTTTATAATTGGAACCAGTCCCTAGATCGAATTATTCAATTTTTTCGATTCAGATTTCTTTTTCCTTGGGGGTGGGGGGTGGGTGGTATATGAAAAGCAAAAAATAGATTTCTGAAAGGTTTAAAACTGATGACTCTCTTTAAGTTGCATCTATTTTTCAGCATACTCTATTAATAAAATTAAAAAAAGAAATTCGGCTGAACTTTTAAATTTGTTTGATCCAATTTGTATTACTTTTATGCTTAAACTTTATATTTAAAAAATATTTGAAAAATGGAATAAATTAAAGGTCTTCTGGAAAATATTAAAGAATTTATTTTCATAAAGAATGTGTCCTCTCCTAATAATAATGCATCCTTGGCAATTAAGTTGTTGGTGTCGGAGTACGAAAAAAAATGCATGGGTGCTTTATGTTTTGTTTATAAAGACCTTTAAGAAAGATTTGTTTTAGCTATTCATGGATTATACGAAGTAGCTTCTTCATAGATATGTGGATGGGTCGAAATTTTTAGGGCCGGACCCAGCCCGTTAAATTTTTCTTTCACATTTCATGGCCCTGCCCAGGCAAAAATCAATGAAATAAGATCCAACCCACCTCAATTTCTAAAAACAAAGAGATGATATTTCTTAGCCAACTTTATCCTACAATTAAAATTCTTGTAATAGAATATTTCATACATATTTTATGCAAAAATGTACATTTTTATATTATGTTCGTAAACCATGGAATATGGATAACAACAATGTTGATTACTCAGACCTCTGCATTCAAATGAAGACTAATTAGAAATATTAATGCAGCGTTCGTACGAGTTTTAATTTCAAGACTTTTCAATTTCACTATTTCCAAATATTATCACTAGCTTTACTTAATAGCAAAATTCTGATATCAAGAATGGTTAATGACACTCATCTGAAGCAGTAGTTTTAAAAAGAAGAACAGTTTAAAATGAAAGAAATAACAAAATGAAATAAAAATCAAAATTTTTATATCAATTTTGAAAATCAAAACACTCATCTGAAGCAGTAGTTTAAAAGAAAATAAAACGTTTTAAATGAAATAAATGACAAAATGAAATTAAAATCAAAATTTTGAATTATTATTATTGAATAATTATTAAATTTATAATTAAATAAAGCTTAGATATTTTTTTTTTAAATCTGAAATAGAAACCACATTCAAATTTCAAAAACAGGCAATTTTTTCAAAGATAATGATGATAATAAAAAACGTTCTTTTTGCGAGTTTAAACAATTCATCTCAGATTAAACAGGGATATGTATAGAATGTTCAAACAAAATTTCAAAGCATAATGTATAATAGTTTTTCAAAAAGGTACAGTAGTGGAAAAAAAAAAGTAACCACCCCCTACTAACTCCTCAACAAATTATCGTAGAAGAAAGTTACTGGTACCGAACGATTGGAAATAAAGTCTACTTTTAAATGATGTATATAAAATTTGTTTAGGGAGCCATCTACATTAAAACGAACCATAACATTGTTTTTTTTTTAATAGCAGTACATAATTCTGACAGCATAAATGAACTCTACACCCTTCAATTAGCCTAAAAACAAATATTTATTCAATTCTTACCATAAGTTTCCGAGAATTTAATTATTTTAAAACGAGCGTATTTTAAGGGTGTTCTCAAATCCAAAAAGACAATTTTCTGACATAAGTTTTAATTTATTTTTGTTCGAAAATGCATGAAACTAGCGGGTGTTGTTGTTCAGAAACTATGTCATCGAGCTGTTTTTTCCATTTTTTTTGCAAACGCACTAGATCTTTCAGAAAAGGGTGTCAAAGTGGACGTTTTGAACCAAGTTTCCGCAAGAACGGAGAAAAAGCACGCAAGAGCGGGTGAAAAACGGGTTTGTCATGTGATCAAAAAAGCCTACTATTCAACAGGATGGATCAAAAAATGGAAAAAACAGTTCAATTCCAAGTCGCTTCCCTGGCCAGGCTTTCCAATTTTATATCTTTCCGTTAAAAAATGAATTTGTAAATGTATCAGAACGTTTTGCGCTTGTTGAGCAGAGCAGTTAAGGACAGCCTTAAGAGCTGTATCCAAATTGAAGTTCCGTACTCGATTGTTAACCGAGAGAGTCCCCTTCTTGATCAAGGCACCTTAAGCTCCACTCAAGGAATCAATGAAGATTAGATTACAGGATAGCAGAATAAATTTCAAAATATCTACTCACTTCTATCATAGACGGCCCCTTAAGCCATCATTTTGCCTTTTATTTTTTTAAGCATAATTTGAAAACTACTTGAAAAAAAATTGTGAAATTTTGGATTTCCATAAAGCAGGACTTAATAAATCTAAATTCATCAAAAAAATTGTAGGTTGCAATTCATAATTTTTTCGAATATTAATTTCATAATTTATGTCATAAAATTATAAAAATTGCAAATTCAGCGTATTTATGTTTGGGTATATTAGTATTATTGCTACAAAAATATTAGCACATTCGGAGCAGAATTTCAGAAGATATAAATTAAAATATGTAAATGTAATTTAACATTAGGAGCACTAAATTTTGAATTTTTATAATTCAAAAACTTATCATTCAAATGACTTGAAATTTGGTGTCTAGGCATAGTTTGAACCGAAGATTTGAAATATCTCGTTAAAATTGGGTATTGCTATTGAAAAAAATCAAGTTTGAATTCGTTTTAATATGCAGATGGCCCTCTAAGAAAATTTTATATACATCATTTAAAAGTAGACATTATTTCCAATCGTTCGATATCAGTAACTTTCGTCTACGATAATTTGTTGAGGAGTTAGTAGGGGGTGTTTACTTTTTTTTTCCACGACTGTACATCGAAGTTAAAAAAACCACATTTTGAGAAAATCAAGTTTAAAGTAAATAAACGCACTAGTAGTAAAGTAGATAAACAAACAGAATTACTAAACATTTTCCAACTTCTGGTTGCCGTAGAAACAAAAGTAATATATCAGTAGAAAGTGGAGAAATGGTAGATTCAAAGTATTAAACAATCAAAAATTCGAAATATTTTAGGTTTTGATCTTCCAACTGCTCTTAAGTACGGAACTCTAAAAAGGCCTGTTCGACATGACCCTGAAAGAATGAATACTAGGTCTTTCTGATGCGAATCCGCAGAAAAATTTAAACACGGTCTCATGCAGATCTCTATTTCTTTTCACCAAAAGGATAAATATTATCAACTTATGTTTTCTAAACAGCATAAAACAAAAATAATATATAGGGGAGATGATGGCACATGTGAACATCGCAATTTTTCTATAGTTATTATAAGTTTTTTTATTTGAAAAAAATTACTAAAGATTATAGCACCTGTAGATATATGGTAAAAAAATTTTGAAGCTCTATGACATTTTGTTTGTATTCTGTAGCCAAAACAGTTTTTTTAGATCTCAAAAGTAAAATCTTTGTTCCAAGTTGATAAGCGAATAACTTTATTTATTTATTCATTTATTTGAATTTGAGTGTTTTAATATATAAAATATGAATACTAATAAACATTTTTGATACAGTTCTTTTTCTTCTAAAATTGAGAAATGTTAATGATTTATCAATTTAACAGAAGCAGCAATGTGGGGCACTTGTGAACAGACTAGTTGGGGCAGATATGAACAGTTCATAGGTGCCCCAATAATCATTCTGTGATTTTGTTTCTTTCAATTAACTTAATGAGAAATAATGTCAGTTCCATTATCTACAATTTTCCTGAAAAAGAACATATTTTCCTCACACAAAGTTGATTTTGTATTGAAACTTCCACAAACACATCTTTCAGCAAATACATAAAGAGCAACAAGCTCGTTTACGTTCAATTGTACTTTAAATAACTTTCATGTTTTTTAAAATGCAATAAGTGTTATATGTTATTTTACAAAACAGTTTACAACAATATTTTTTATGCATTGTTAATACAAAAGTATTACCTTGAACAACTTTGCAAATTTTTCTATTACATTTGTTCTAACCTTGCAATGATGGCTTACTTCCATCTCTAAAACAGTTATGTATATGATGCTTTGAATGGAGATAGATACCAGTAATATTTTAAAACAGTAAAATTTTTAAACTGATAACTATCGTAAATTCCCGATTGTACCCCCCCCCCCCTTCTTTCAAAAGCGAAAGAGTTGGGGAGGTGTTATAGTCGAGATTTTTTTAATCATTAAAAAACCCTTCTTTATCTATAATTCACAAGTAAATAAGGCAAATACAGGAGTGAGAATCTTTCGTATTTCGGCAGATTTCAGATAAATAGTATGTAAATTCCCCCTCCCCAAAATTTCCCACAAACAAAAACACTTAAGCCAAATTTAAAAGTTTTAATTTCTTTTTTTAAATTGGTTCTTTCTTTTTTTTTTTTATTGCAACGATACTTAATGAATCACTTAAGTCCCCCCCTCACCCAAATCTACTTATTTTCATTTTATAATCTTTTGCTTAAACATATCACCCAGAAACTTTTATATATTTTTTTCTTTATGGTAAATTTTAAAGGTAATATAACTAATAATTATGATGAAAAACGAATAACAGAATAAAAAGCATCTCAAAGGCTATTTTTTCCTTGTGTTCACATGTGCCCCGCGTGTGTTCACAACTACCCCGCTGATAGGCCAGATGTGAACAATTTTTTGAATTTATAAAACTATTAAAAAATGTAAGAAGAACTATACAGGTGATTTAAAAAAAATACCATGTGTAAAAGAAAGTTCTGTTTACTATATTAACCCGGGAGAACTCGCTAGTGAAAATGCCCAATTGCTTTTCTTTTACTTTACATTCATATAATATCAACTTTTTTTGGTTGGCTTAGTACTTTTATTCACAAAATAGGTAAAATAATTGTAAAACATTTTGAAATTTTAATTATAATGAAAAATGATTTAAATAAGAGTCCTAAAAAAGTACGACTGTGAGAGAAAATCTCATGCAGCGAGTTCTCCCGGGTTAAGTAGTTTTTGTTTATAGAAATTAATCCAGTTATGAAAAAAAGCTACATTTATGCGAAGTGTTCACATGTGCCCCCATCTCCCCTATATATATATATATATATATATATATATATATATATATATATTTCTCTTTTACGCGATTCATCAGTTTAAGATCTAACCTCAGCGGTGATCAGAAAAAAAAAATTAAAAACGCAAATGTCACCTAAACAAATTAGCAGATGAAGCGTGATATCACATGTGGGTGATATTTCAGCACCATCCAGGGCAGAAATATCATCAGAAATGCAAACCATGATTCTATCACGCTTTCTCAATTGTGGCAGCGCAGTATCGGATTTAATAACCGGTGCTTCCTTTTTTTTCGTAGCGAATCAAATTCCGTAAACAAACTCTTAAACAAATTCTGTTGTGTAAAACATCACTGCTCATTTGACCTGATATTGTGATGTCTAAACCAGCACAGGGCCGAAACTAGCCTTTTTGGCACCCGGGGCAAACATGGATTTTGGCGCCCCCCCCCCCTTTCCATCATAAAGTAAATTTTCAAAAAGAATTTTACTACGTATCTAATAGGCAATTTATTTTTAAACAACTTATTTCCACCACAAAGTCAATTTACAAAAAGAATTTTACTAAGTATCTAATAGACAAATAATTTTTAAATTTAAAATATATAAAATTGAACCATGTAATCAGCTTTGTCAAACATTGATTCATTAAAACCTTGAAAATGGAATCAAAAGGAACCAAATTGCATTTTAATCTTTTTAAACATCTTTTTTTTTCTTTCTGTATAGGCTAAATGAGGTCGATATCTAAAAAAGAAAAAGGGTTTACTAAGAATTTTACTTTGTGCATTCCCCCTCTCATTTTTTTATGGTCGTAGGCAGTCATCGCCCCATGGCAAGACGGAAAAAAAAAAGAAAGAAAAGAAGCTCAACGCTGCTCAGCGGAAAAACAACAAACACCTTTCATGGAATTTTTTTATCTAATAGAAAAGTCAGACTGAGGGGTCGCTTGGTAGTTATCCTTAGTGGACAGTGTGCCACAATAGAGACTGACCTTGAAAAATGGTAGTGATTATCCTACAGAGAAAGTGATTTAAAAGATAGTAGGCGAAGGCATAGACATGATACTTTTGGAATGGGAGAATGAAAAAAGCCTAAGAGAGAACAGTTCTTTTTTCTTATTCATTTGCAGTTTTGTATAGCAGATGAATCTTTTTATCTATTTGTAAAGTTTAATGTATTTGGTTCAGTTTCTTTTTAAATTTTCTAGCTGTGAGACATTTTTATACAAATTTTGTGTATATATACATTCTTGTATCAAACGTCAAACAAAATCTTCATTTTGGCGCCCCCTTCACCTTCTGTTAAAGCGGCGCCCGGGGCACGTGCCCCCTCTGCCCCCCTCCCTAGTTTCGGCCCTGAACCAGCATCTTCTGTACATTCTCTTCCGTCGTTTTCCATCGTTTAGATTGGACACACAAAATTGGTCTCATTTCCTGCAGATGCCTTGAGTACGAAAAAGTCTTTACTCACTGGTTCAACAAATATTTTAAACTAATTGGGACACGATGATATTCAGTTTTATCAGAATATAGCAACATTCCATTTTACAGTTCTTTTAATTCTAAGGAATCGTAAAGCAATCTTATTATTCGTAGTTGATTTGGGATAAACCTATATGAAAGTAAATTATCTGTCCCTAAAACCTTTAGCACATACGGGAAAAAAGAAACGGTACATAGTCTCATAAGATCAGATACAAGGAAACTATTCTTTTAACTTAATCTCAGTTGTGGAAAAGATGCTCAACAGTGAGCCGATTGCCACCACTAAATTTTAGTAGACCTATTTAATGACAGATTTTTTTATATGTTATAAAGAAAAGAATGCTGTTAAAATTTAGTGGGGACAATTGGCTGGCTTCTGCACATCTTTTCCACCCCTGTAATCGTCTTACTATTATAACTGGTAAATGATTAATCTTAGACATAATCATTTAAATTAAAATGATTAATTAAAAATTAATTAAAATGATTAATTAAAATGATTAATTAAAAAAGATCAGTCACGTATTACAAAGTTTTAAAAAAACCACGGATCGAATTACTATTTTTCAGAATTTAGGTGTTAAATTTTTTCACTATAAAATAGATTTTTTAAAAATAGGTTTCTTTTACTTCATTTTATAAACACTACTTATTTTTTGTATAAAACACAACTGTAATCTTTCTTTTCATTGTTGTAATGATGAAGACTAACAACTATCTTATACTTAAGAAAATCTGTAGTTTTTTAAAAAATAAAAACACAATTCAATTTTTTTTTCATAAAATTCCATGCTAAAAATCATTGTTTAAATGTAAGAAAAACAGAGACCAAAACCAGCCATAAAATTTCACTGAAAATTCTGTCAACCTACTGAGCTAGATCCACTTTGTGTAGTGATAAAATATATGGTTTGAAGTGCCTTAATATTTCACCATGCTCGTGACATTCAACAACGAAGGTTATTTTTGTTATTATCAACTGTTATTTTAAGGCGCATTCTTAAAATGTTCTATCAGGTAAAAGCTTCGCCCACTTTTTTTCACATATGCTCTTTCTCAGCATTTTAAAAATAATATGACCTTCGTCCCTCCTAAATAGCAAGTATTCGGAATTGATTTTACCCGGGAATGTATCCGAATTGATTTTTCTCCCACTGTGAGTCGAGTGCAGGAAATTTCTACAAATTAGCGAATGAATATTCCATCTGATAAATGAAGTGTTTTTTAAAAGAGGATAGTTCCGAATCAAATTCATAAAATCAAAATTTTATTAAGCTGACCATACATCGGAGCAAAAACGGAGCACCAGGCTTTTGCAGGTTTACAGTTTTATATTTTTCATGACTTCATATTGGTTATGAAGAGCATGCATTTTTCGAGAGTTGTGATATGAAACAACTATCCGATAAATCTACAAAGTATGTTCTGGATAAGTATTTGAACAATTGCAACTATAGAACAGTTATTTGAAATAATTCAATTTGATACACACGGTGAGAAGATTTTAAAAAAAGTTTAAAGAGTCGGCGTATGAAAATACCAATGCCGAATAATGGTCTTCTTCTTGTCCATTATTTTAAATTTAATTCTTGTTAGTAAGCTTTAGTTCAAAATATTTTTTAATGAAAATTTCAAGTTTAGATGTTTAAAAGAATTCTATTCCACACAAAAAATTCTAATACTTAATATACAGAAGCCTTCTTTTAAAAGTAATGCGCATTTTTCTACAATTAAATAAGTGGGACAAATTATTGAATCTGCCTATAAGATTTTTATAAAGTGATTTATATTTAATTTGATCAAATTAAATAAGTTACTTTTTCTTGGTCAAGATGGTTTCTAACTACCGATACTTGCTTACCCAGAGGGAAGGGGGGGGGGGGGGGTCAAGGACTAGGACTACAGTCTCCTCCCCTTCAGCCTCCCCCTTCCAAAATCAACCGAAATACGAAATTTTTGCCACAATTAAGCTCATTTTCCCTTTTCACCCCCTCCCCCAATCCGAAATCAAATCATTGGTTCTCCACTCTTTAAAAGTTTTTAAAAATATTTATTTTGCGTACTCTTTTATTATATTTCAATAGAATTTCTAACTACCGATACTTGCGTACCCAGAGAGGAGGGGGGGGGGTGTAAAGGACTACAGTCTCCTCCACTTCAGCCTCCCCCTTCCAAAATCTGCCGAAATACGAAATTTTTGCCACAATTTAGCTCATTTTCCCTATTCACTCCCCTCCCCCAATCCGAAATCAAATCATGGGTTCTCCACTCTTTAAAAGTTTTTAAAAATATTTATTTTACGTACTCTTTTATTATCTTTCAATAGAATTTTGGTTTTGAGCTTATTTCCTTATTTTCTATGGACAATAAGCGATAAAAAATAATATGGCTGCTGATAATGAACTCGCTCTTACAGATTATGTGTAATGTTTCCAGGAATTGCTTCAGAGAAAAGTACGAAACAAGCGCATACCTTATTATTAGTTACTTCTTGAAGCCAGAATGTAATGTAACTTTGCGCCAAAACTTTGCGTACGCTTCAGATATTTCTTACAAATTATTTTTGAATTACGATCGTCAACGTGGTTGTACATATCTAAGGAATTCAGTATTTTAACCCTTTGCGGTCGTATTAAGTTTATACATAGGTGCAATGTTGGTCGGATTTAATTTTCGTTGAACGAACAGTGATGTATAGTATGCATGCAAGATTATGAAGGAAAATAAAATTTAATTATTTTTTAATCTTTAGATATATGCAACATAATAATATATTTTAATTTTATCTAAAAATTGTATTTTATAATTCTCTAACGTGTGGTATCTTTCAAAGTAGTCTCCAATATCCAGCCCTTCATTTTTCTGTTTGAACATAAGAACAATCCTTACACTTTACATCTTATATCTCATCTTTTTTAAACTACTTCCAATTTCACCGTACACTTCTTTCAGTAACTTACTTTTTTCCATTTTAGAGTATTATTTAAAAGATATTTTAAGAAGCGAAATTGCCTAATTACACTTAAACACAATTTGTAAAATATTATCTCGAATTCTAACGTATTTCCAACGCGTGTAGACTTAATATAATGTAAGATCAGCATGGTTCTTTGTTGTGGTGGCTGAGAGTAGCCATACGACTGGAACAGTAAAAAAGCTTTGGTGGCTGACAGTAGACATACGACCGCAAAGGATTTAATTGCTCTTCTTATGCTATGCTTCAAAATGCTTCAATCACTTGACTAACTTTCTGTTTATTTTGTAATCAATTTGTTTAATCCTTCTTAAAAATCAAGTATTCTGATCACTTTAACCCTTTATCTACTGCATTATGATCTACTGCAATTTTTTTCATGTAATTTTTTTTTCAGTTACTAGAATGGAAATTAAAGGATAAACAAAAAAATACTCACCTGTGAGAAATTTGATTATTTAGAGGTAATTAATTAAAGTGGTACTTTAAAGTACCGTCAGAACAGTATGATTAAAATATTGTGACAGAAAACCCACAAGTTATTTCAAATGGCACCAGAAAATATTTCGAGTTAATAAGTATGCTTTTTCTTATTTATAAATAAATCTTTTGGCAAATTCGGGTGCCAAATATCTATTTCAACAATTTAGAATTGGAAATGCTTTGCCCTGAAAGGGTTAAAAAAACTATTATTTTTTTAGGTTTCGATCTTGTTAGCAGTCGTTTAGTTATGCGACGTCTATATTCCAGGGACAACATGTTCTCTCGCATCTCCACATATGTAATATATGAATTTACATATGCCATTTCTAGCAAAAAAAAGCAAAAACAAGCCGGTGCCACAACTTTTTCAATTCCCTATAAAAAATAACAATGAAACAGAGAAGAAATACCAGGGAAATCCTTACTACACTACATTTTAGTAATTACATTTTAAAACAGATGAAAACGATGGATAACTATACAGACGAAAAGTAAACAAGAAGTTTTTCTCCAACACCCAGTGTACTGACGGTATCACCTAGCAATTCAACTGTTAAATAAAATACATACACCGTTCACCTAAAATAGCTAGTCAAACTATATTCTAAGACCATAATGAACACATAAAAATAATCCAACCCTTATCTTATATTCTTTAATGTGTTTGCAGCAATAAAAAGATGAGCGTGACAATCTGTACAAGATGTCGGCACAAAACCCATCGTCTGTGTCAAAGATAGCCTCCTTCCTCGCTAAAATAACAAACCTAAAACTAATGCTGCCATGTATCCGGATAAAGTGGAGTTAAAAGGGTGTTTTTGCAAAGTAACATTAGAATATTAGTAATATTCACTATGGGATAAAAGTTTAAAGTGAGAGGTACTTATAAATACCGTCAGTAGATAAAGGGTTAAAATATTTCTTGGCTTATCTGTCAAGTTAGCAGCAACATAAACAGGTGGATTCCATGGGATATTAAAAATTACATTTTTGAGCGTTTATTTTGATAAGTTCATTTTTTGTGGAGACAAACCTACATAAATATTGGCAAGATTATTACATTTTTCAAAATCATAAAGCAATATTTGATTCCTCGTATTTTTAAATTTGTGCGAACAGAACAGATGTTATCAAAATATCTCATAATAGATTTTCTGTATGATAGGCGGGAATAATTAAAATGACATCTCACCATTTACGAATGTTTCTACTATTTCTCTCTAATCTACAATTTACAACGTACAATCGGTGAAAAAAAAGTAAGTGCCCTCAAATATTCAGCTGCCAATAATCATAGGAAAATGAAACTGGTAATATTCAACTTGAAATAACTTTCATTTGATACTTTTAATTTTTACTTAGAAACACAAACATTTTATTTTTTCGACAGCAATCCACCAACTCGACAAATTAAAAAAATTACACTCTTCAATTAGTCTAAATACAAATTTTTACGAAATTTCTGTGATTAGTACCGGAAATATCATATATTTAAAACTGAGCTAATTCTAGAGGCGGTCTCAAAAGCGAAATCCGTTGCTATACTGTTCGGATTCATCGTAAATTTTATTCATATTTTTCA
Source organism: Maratus speciosus (assembly GCA_963932465.1). Lineage (NCBI taxonomy): Eukaryota > Metazoa > Arthropoda > Arachnida > Araneae > Salticidae > Maratus > Maratus speciosus. Next base: position 328,391,456 of record OZ010787.1, read on the forward strand.
ACAATAAATATAAGAAAACGTGAAATAAATCGATTAAATATTTTATCAAATAATGGATACCACTACATTTATTAATTGTTTTTATGAAATTAGTTATTTTTTCAATGAACTACGAGGGTGAGTCGGAAAATAAGTTTCCCTTGGCAACTGTGGACAGAGGTGTGTATGAAAGACAAAATATGTAATGAAACATTGAAGATAAGACGTAACTTTATTTTTCTACTTAAGTGCCAAGTGAGTTGAGACATTTGTCATACCCTTTATAAGCTTCATAAAGCCCTCCAAAAAAAAACAATAGGGCTCTGCATACAAAAGAAGCGTTAAACGGTTTGTGTGCTTTCAGCATTGCTTACAAAGAAGTAGTCAAGCATTGCTTTCGCTGTAGTGGCCGGGCACGTCCTTTCAGGTGTCGGTCCGTCCAACACTTGCTGACGCCCCTCACTAAATTGCGCACCATCTCCACACCATTTGTTTCGACATCACATCTGGCCCATAGACTCCCACGTGGCGGTTATGGATTTCTGTTCCCGATACTCCACGCACCCATTCATAGCGGACAGCCTCTCTCAATTCCTCCTTTGCCCACGAATTCACAACGCACTTTCTCTCCATATCTACCGGGAACAGAATGACGCAAAGTCCTGATTTTTTCAAGGGGCGCTTTTTAAAGCTTATAAAGAGGTATGACAACTGTCTCATCTCACTTGGAACTTATGTAGAACAATAAAGTTACGTCTTATCTTTAATGTTTCATTACATTTTTTATGTTTCATACACAACTCTGTCCACAGTTGCCAGGGTAAACTTATTTTCCATCTCACCCTCGTATCTCTCAAACTGCATTGCTGATTTTAGTAAGCATAAAACAAGCATTACATGACGGAATGAGCTGAAATTTTTAATCCACATGTTAGAAGACTCTACAAATAGTTTTCTGCTAAAATACTTATAGGTTATACACCACATTGTTTTAATATAACTTTCATAATTCATATAAAAAAATTAGGAAAATTACAAGACTAAAGTATTTAAGTCTTTAAGTCTTTAAGTAGTGTGTTAATACAAAAAAGCAGGATGATAAGATCTTTATTATTTGAGATATAAATAAGAATGTGGAAAAGTAACTTTAGAGGGCCAAAACTTTGAATGGTATTTCAAAAACTTATTATCCAAATTAGAACTAGAAATTTGGTATCTGGCATAAATTTAAAGATAGAATAAATATAGGCTGTCAAAATTGTGTGTTAATAAAAGAAAAATTGGAGCGTTCGAATTACTAGCTTTTTCGAATACCATTTCGTCGATAGGGAGACAGTGTATTCGGGAATAAATAGAATAGTACAAGAGTTCTTGTCTGCACCGCAATTCTGAACTTCGAAAAGATGAGCTGGTATAGTTGACAGCTAGATCTTACTCTATAAATTGGCAGTAAAATTCATAACGGTGAAGGGAGCGGGCAGGGGAACTGGCGGAATGAGTACTATGATGCTGTTATTAATCTATATTAACCTTCCAGCAGGCGTGCGTATGTGAAAGATATAATAGAGAAGAATTTCTTTTTATTTAAGACCTGAGAACACTTCGAACACCTGACCTTGGCTATTCTTCTCTCTCCCTTTGGCCTACTTTCAGTTACATTTTACAATATGCATTTTACAATAGCACAACTAGGAAATAAGCGCGACCTATAATATTGGTATGGTGAGCACGCCTGCCGAAAGGTTAATAAAAGAATGATGTTTGTCTGTGTGTATGCGCGCCTACCTCGGTATGCCGAGGTTCAAGTTATTGAGTTTTGTTACTTAATTATGCCTAATTATGAAAAATGTTTTATTAAAAAGGAAAATGCTTTAGACATGGCTTATATTATTTTGTATGAGCTTGTGTATCAGAAAGCTGTATTTAGAAAACAAAAAATTAAGGAAGCCGATCCATACAAAGTTAAATGTTGATAAGACAGTTCAAAATATAAATAGAACCACATAATCTAATACAGAGCACTGAATATATCTACTATATTCAAAATGAAATACTGTATTTAAATGGAAAATCAATAATTTTTTAAATATTTTATTGATAATGAAAATATAGAAATAATATGAATGGGGAAATAACAGTGAAATAATAAATTTTCTACCGCTGCTACAACGGCATGCATTTTTTTTTTTTTTTTTTTTTAAGTTGAAAGAGGGCTCAACTAAACACAGATAAATAATATCAAAAACTGACTGGCATCCTCAGCCGAATTCCACATGCTGGATGATCCCGTTTCAGTCAAAATTTCAAAGGATCTACGTTTCCCACACATGCGCAGCAAACAAAATTCAACAGTTTCCATGGTGATTAAACGCTGTATGATTTGAGCATGCACGAAGCCTTGTGTCAGCTTTTTTGCCCAACGAATGTTAGTTTCACGAGCTCCCGTTCTCTACTTTTATCAATAATGAGAAACGTGTTGTTAAATGACTTATTAAAGAAAAAATAATAATAAACGGTTTTTTTAGTCCTGTTACTTAAATGGTGAACACTATTTAAATTAAAGTGCATGAAAAAATATGAATAATTGTGAATAATTATTCATAATTATGTATAAATTATGACTTTATACAGGGGATGTTGCGCGAACAAGCGTCCCCCGACGCTACGCCTTTGCCAGCATTCCAAGCATATGATTTTGTGTTTCTACTAGTTCGATTACGGTTTAATATCCAAATAGATAATTAAAAGTATCTCTGAAATAAATGTGAATATATTTTGAAAAAAAGAAGTTCTTTTTTTTTTTTTTTTTTTTCTTTTGTAGTCAATCATCACAAGTTATTATACGGCACATTTGAACAATATAAGCACTTAGTGGAAGTGTAACATTTTCGTTACTTAAAATTTTTTTAGTGCTTTGCAATCATATCGTGACTTGAGAAACAGACGTGTGCAAAAAAACATTTATTTACCCGTTAACCCGTGGTCCGGCATAGAAATTTTAGTGGTCCATCGTGTCATTTCAAATAATAATAATAATAATAATAATAATAATAATAATAATAATAATGTTTTTTGAAAATTAAAAAAAAAAAAAAAAAAAAAAAAATTCGAAGCCATATAGCAAATCCTATCTCTAGAAAAACATTGACTTGGAAACCAAGCGCAAAGTATCATAACACAAACGCACACTTACTTTTTTTTACTGCAGAAGGAGGAAGAAATTGATGTAGCTTTTAATGTCACCCAATTTGCAATATTGGTGCATATGTTTGTTCTTTGCACTTCAGTTTAAAACTATCTCCGAAATCATGAAACATTAATATTTTCTTTCTCTGTGTAACTATAAAAATGTATTTCTTCTGTTTAAATCATTCCAAATGTATTTAATATATCCTGATTTATAGAGCTCCACAGAAATATGTTATTCTTTTTAGTATTAAATAAGAAAGAAAAATTATGCATTACGCATTGATTATAGAACTCCAATAGCTGCAAAATATTTTAATGCAACTTCATCTTTTGATAAGGTGAGAGAAGAAAGTGTATAGCATTGTTGAAAAACTAATTTAACCACTTCACCGGCGACAGGTATGGGGAAACAGTGCATTACCTCCCATAGTCGGTCAAATAATTCGAGTTATTTTGTCTAGCCCTATATATGATCCATAATATTTTTTATAAATACCATACAGTATGCTCCAATTTATTTTAAATGGGAAATTCATAATACAGCTGAAAATTCACTATCGAGAATTTTCATCCTTAGACAATACTGCATTCAAATGTACAGCCCTCTATATGATATACAGATTTTTATACACACCACTCTGAATGCTTAAACTTAATTCAGCTATTAAAGGCATAACGTAACTAAAAGCCCACCTCCGTTTCGAATTCCGACAGTTTATACTGAAATCAAAATGAAATGAAATCAAAATTATTTTGAGTGTCCCTGTAAATGAACCACAAAAGTTACTCACTCCATATTCAATAGTTCATTCTTATGTCACCACGGTAACACATGTCTATTTCATCGTGTTTGAAGTAGTGCAACATCATTAAAATACGCTGCGAATTATTTTCCTCCATAGACCTTATCGCTGTAGCGAAATTCCCTTGTATGTCTCTGTGAACGAATTACAAATGCCACACACTCAATTTTCAATAGGGTACATCCTATGATAAACCTCAATAACTTATACCAATTACTTGAAAATCCAAGAACATTTACAAGAGCTAAAGCGAGGACAGGCGGACATACGTACCGAAATCGTAACCATTTTTTAACTACGAAGGGAAGTGTTAATAACAGCAATTTGAAAAAGAAATTGTAACTTTTACTTTACCCACAAAAAGCACAATCTAATTTATTTTCCATTGTTAATTCTAATAATTAATTTCCAAAATCAACGCATCTGTTTATCTACAGCTATTTTCGAAATTTCCTTCTGAAAAATTGTGAAAAGCACTTAAGGGGTCAATTTTGCTCAGAAATTTTACATAATTTGAAAATGCTTGTAATTTCAAAGTTATTATTGTATTAAAGTTCTAAATTTATCCAGGTACAATAGTTTACTAATAGTTAAATCTATATTATAAACCAAAATCTTTTCCGTGAGTAGCACTGACATCATACTGACGGTGGCAACACCTGACCAATAAATTTCACTTTTACTGCAATATTTTTAATACATTGTCGAATAAGAAAAATACGTTGTTTCAAATGCAATTTGTTTGAAAACCACACCTAAATGTATTGATTTATTATGCTTTTTTAAAAAATATTTCAAGCATGATTGTTGTGGTTACTTAGAACCACTGCCATATTTTTATTTAATTTCATTTAGAAAATATTTTTATTAATCTTGTATTCATTTAATTTTAATATTCGCATTCCAAAATTATTTTAATTCCCTTTTTTTCAACTCTCCCCTGTAAGTTTTCTTTCTGGCATAACATTTCATTCATTTTAAAATCATAAACGTCGTTTTGAAAGCTGTACTTCCGGTAAAAGAATTATATGGAAAATTCCATATCTTTCTATTTGTGAAGTCATATCCTTTTGTAGCTCCACCCCTTAGCCAATAATATTTAAATCAGTTTAATTCGTAATTTCAAAATTTGTAACTTTTTACTACTGTTTGGCATCTTATCTCAGTGAAATCTATCAAATTTCCTTTTTTTAAAGCAGTTTTTTATATTCTTTAGCATTGCATTTCATGCCAATGCTAGGCGCCTGTATGTTCGTTCAGCCAAAGTTGGCGTGTTTCAAGGATTATAGCAACCCCCTTTACTCCTCTTCTCGGAGAGCTCGTGCGCATTCAGTAGTGCAGTGGAGTTGGGATTTCAATGCAGAATGGCTGCCTTTTTTTGCCGTTCTGCGAAGAAATTATGTCTGCGCCTGCATGAGTGTTCTATCAACGAACACAGAGAATGGGTGGATGCCTCTTTCCCTTCTACAAAAAAAATAATAAATGGATTTTCGTATCTACAGTAAGAAATATTAAAAGTGCGAGAATATTTCTTTGATTGTGTAATCGGCTGCATAGTGTCGTCTTTTTTTTGTGGCGAGATTCTTTGATCAGTTACTTCTGATTCTTCAATAGGATGTGGATAAAAATTCTGTTGACGGCATTATTATTATTTTTTATTCAAGTGTTGCTTTTATTTCGAGTCGTAGAATTATGATGCTATAAAAATCATCTAAATGCCTGTGCTTCCATACTCCCCAAAGGAAAGAAATTATTTTATTTTATTTAGTAAGAACGTAGAATGAACGTAGATTTGTATGTGTCGATCATAAAAAAGTACATCTAAAAGAATAAGATATGTACTCTATGATAATGCGCTATGTTCTGCAAAAAAATTGCTTCATAAATAAAAAAAAATTGCAAGGAAGATTTCTCATCTATTTATTTTCTTTCTGCAAATGTCTCCATCATTTTTCTGTTCTTTCGGGTCAATGCAGGTAATGCTTTTACCTTTTATTTTTTTGTTCTTAATTTCCAAATGTATGATAAGTAAATTCAGATTTTCTTTAATTAATGACTGTTGTGTCAAAGTGGTCTTTTGTGGCCGCAGCAAAATGTTAAATATACACTATACGATCGATCCTAAAAAAATTATTTGGAATTTCAATATCCAAAATAACTTTACAATATTATTCTATCACCTCCTGTCTTCCAAACACAACAATGATTTTTTTTTAAATCTATCGATACCGCATTCCGCCCAATAACAAATGGTTAACCCGTTTGTACTTAAAGCAATATAAATAGTTCAGCCTTTGTTTCCGGTTAATGTTCCATAACAAAATTAAAACGTCATTAATAAATAAATTAAATAATATAAATGAAACACAAACTTAACAGACATGTAATCGAACTAAGCCCTTAAACCACTGAAGTTATCAGAATTGAAAAAGCTGCTGTAAGTAGCAAAATTTTTTACTTTTTTTTTTTTTTTTTTTTCGAGTATTAGCTTCTGGTATGCGGATAAAACGGATGCATCGCTTTTAACAAATTTCAAAGCTTTTTAAAATAAATTATTCATATTTTTCATATAAAAATGCTTTTTGTTGTAGTTAATCTGCAATCTAAAAAAACTGTATTAAATGTAAATAATCTATTAGCGTTTTCAATTAAAAAAAAAATAATTTTCACTTGTATACTGTAACCAAAGATCCGGGCCGGATCTCCTAGTGTTTAGTAAAAGAATAATTTTCCTGCATATCCAAATAAAGTCTGTCCTTTCATTCAGCGTTCAAGAGAAAAGTGAGTCTAGTGACTATAGGACAATTGGATTTTCTCGTAAAATAATTCATTTAAATCATCAATAATTCTCTTAAAATAATTCATTACGCTTTTGTCAGTAGATACCAGAGCCAACATTACACACACACGTGTATTGAACATTTGTTTTTCCATTATCTGGTTGCAAAGTTAGAAGCAAAATATCCCTAAGCACAACTGTGAGAAGGGGAAGCGGATTTTTTTAATATATACTCGTTTTTATAAAGTAATGTTTTTAACAGTATAACATGTTATTATGAAGCTTTTAATCAATGCTATTCATTCATTTGCTATCTTTATTTTGTGTTAGTGATAAATAGTTAATTTACAATAAAGCTAAATGTAGTACAAAATAATATGGCGTCTAATGGGACATACCAGATCGGGAATCCCAAAGCAATTATATGCAATTTGTCATGTTATTACGTGTAATATTTATTTAAATGGTACATTGTGTGTGCCAAAAAATTTATGTGCCTTATTATTTTATGTCTGTTGCAATTAATACCACTTTACAAAATTTACTTAATCAATAGAAGCATGACAATACAGTGAAAACCTAAATCAAATAACTTAAAAGAGCGAAAAACATTAGCAACTCTGTGTTTTCCAAAGTACCATTTTGAAACCTGCGAAACATGTATCAAAATTCCCTTCAATAAGTTTTACAAAATTATTTCTTTTTAAGTAAGTTCTTCTTAGTGACTATATAATAGTGCTGATCTAACTCTTGAATTCGCCTATTTAGGACATATTTATCGGAGTCCCATTAGGCTACGAAGTCGCGGTCTAATGGAGCAAAGTTTCATTTCACGAATTAAAGCTATTTTTCTTTCAATAATTAAGCTATGACTAACAATTTTTTACCTACTAATTCACTGTTCACTGTTCATTAATTCACTTTTCACTAATATTCACTGTTCACTGTTTAAAGAAATTGCCTGTTAAAAAAAAATCTAATAATTTGATGAATTAAACTTTCTACATTATGAAAGATAAAACATGTCCCATAAACTTCAGTCTCCTGTATTTTCTTCTTGTACCGTAGAAAGGGTAAACTGCTTTCTGCTTATAAGCTCCCGATGAGATGTTCCGCATGTATCAGTGTGGTACTTTGGAAAACAGGGAGTTGCTTATGTCTTTCGCTCTTACGTTCTACAAGACGGATTATTATTATTATTATTATTATTATTATTGTCATCATTATTATTATTATTATTCCAACAACTAATACTACGACTGAATGAGGTAATCGTATAGATGATAAAATTAAATATTATGTACGAGTATAAATAAATAAAATGCTTTCTTTATTACTAAAGAAGAAAATTGTAAAATGGGAATTCATCGATTCGCTACCACCTATATACAACCTGTCCCTAGTCTTATAATCCATATGTATGTATACAGTGCGTTAAGAAATTATAAGACCACTAACGAATTGGTGTACTTCTGAAGAAGAAGATACAATATGCAAATTTTTAGTGTATGTATTTAAAGTTGATTGTAGAACGTTTTCTGTTATAATTGCTACATTAAAATTTAAGTTACATTTTATTGAAATATTCTAATTTTTTTTAAACGTAAATAAGGTGACTGTTAAGAAATTATAAGACCACCTGAGGAAATTAGCATATTATACGTCACATCAGAATCATTATAAAACGTACGCGTTTGTATATCGTGAAAGTATTCCCGAGAAGCAAAAGTGCAAGTTTAGATAGTGCTATTTACGATACATTTAAAGATGCCGCGGGGTAAAGAGTTGTCTGCGACCGAAGTAAGAAAAATGTGATTTTTTAAGGGTGCTGGTAAATCTGAACGAGAAATAGCTCGGTTAATGAAGCGTTCTAAAACTGCCATTCACAATGAAATAATTATAAAAAAGGGGTTAAATAAAATTAAACGATCTGGAAGAAAAATGATTTTGACAGCACGGGATGATCGACAAATATTTCTATTATCAACTCAAAAAGGTCTTTCAACTCGGAAATTTCGAACCGTTTCAACAAAAGAGCCTCACAGGTAACAGTTTGGAAGAGTCTGGAATCAAATAGTGATGCAAAATGTATGAAACTTTTTAAAAAACCGAGGTTAATGAAACACAATCATAAAGAATAAAGACTGAAATAGGCTAAAAAATGTTATGTCATGGGACAAGAAATGGAAACAAGTGATATTTTCAGATGAAAAAAATTTAATCTTGACGGTCCGGATGGTTATAAACACTATTGGCATCATTTGAGGAAGGGACCGAAGCAATGCTTCAGTTGATAAATGATAGGAGGATCAGTAATGGTTTGGGGAGCTCTTAGTCATGATGGATTATGCGATTTAACCCAAATTTCGGGGCGTATGAACTCTGCGCAATATCAGGCTATGTTATATGATCATATGATACCGTTTGCATCTTTTTTTATGCGGTGCTAACTGGATGTTTCAGCAGGACAATACTTCTTGCCATGTGTCAAATCTACCCAGCAATAGTTTAAAACAAAACAAAAATTCATATTTTGTCATGGCCAAGTCGAAGTTCAGACTTGAACGCTATGGAAAATCTTTGGGGCGTATTAAGTCGCAAAGTTTATGCTAATAATAAACAGTTTTTATCTGCCAATGAACTAAAAGTAGAACGTTGTAAAAGAATGACACAATATTTCTGAATCTGTACTTAATCACCTGATCACTTCTATGAAAAACAGAGTGTTTGAGGTTATAAGGAAACTGGAGGACCAATATCGTATTAATTTACATATTATTTTTGTTTTTAAACAAGTGGTCTTCTAATTTATTAACAGTGTATTTTTCAATCATTGCTTATATTTTTGTTAACATACTTATTTATTGCATTATTAAAAGTTATTGCAAACTAATTTTAATATATATGTTGTATTTTGGTATCTCATGTGTTTAAACTATAATTAGAACCTTTATTTATTTCAAAATTTTCAAAATAAAAGTGGCATTATAATTTCTTAACGCACTGTACATTTTCTTTTGCCTACGCTATTTAACTGACCTAGGGGTGACTCGCGGAACATTTTTACTAATGTGGGCCTTGAGCTTGATAGGTATAACTTAAAATGAAGACCCCCTGTTTTAAAGAATAAACAATATTTTAAAATTAGTATGAAGCCGATTAGCATTCTTAATCGCTTCCCTGATTATCCCGGTGCTCATATATATGACAATTAATTATTATCTCGAAAAAACTCGGGCGTGGCATAATTTGTCACTACGATTTGTTTTATCACGGTTTTACTTGGCCTGAAGCTTAAAAAGAAAGAAAATAGTAAGATATGATATAATAAATTATAAATTATTAAATTATATGCATTTGATTGGCAGTTTTCAAGTTTTGTGATATGAAATGAAATGATGAAAAGCAATGATGTGATTGCAAACGTGATGAATTTTTTTTTTTAAATTGGTAAGTGAAGCGGTTAATAACTTTAAGCTACATTTTGAGAATTCTAAAAATGAATTTATAAAAATTGACCCAAAATATTCATGTGAATTGTTTTTTTTTTTTTTTTATCTTTTCTTTTCCTTTTTTTTTTTTTTTTTTTTTTTTTTTTTTACCGAAACTTTTGAAATTTTTAGAAAACTGTAACGATTTTATTTTTCAAACAACTGTATATTCATTTCAAACCCAGGAAATTATTATAAGCATTATAAATTAAAAAATGAAATAGTACGACGCAAACTGGAGAAAAGTTATCTATTTTCAGAAATTATTTAGTTAATTCAAATAGGGGAAGGTGGCCTAAAATGATCCTAGCGGGCAGAACGGTCCACATATGTCTTCTTCCAGACAGATCACGCTATCTACAGGGTAACACATATAGTTGTGCCAAGTGAAGAAGAAGCAATGGCGGTATTGAAGCGATTGCAGTATTACGCGTCTGAATAGAATTCTTTGAAAAAGTGGGTTTTATAACATCTGTTATAAGATAAGCTCTAACTTCCATATTTATTTAGATACACAGTCTTTCATGTACAGAAATATGATTTGGTTTACTTGGTACTAGTATGTTTTTAGACATGAATTACACTTGCTAAGTTTGTTATGTTTCTGGGCGTCATCTAGTTATATCACCTAAAATGGACGGCCATGTTTCCGGGTAAAATGATCCATTATGTGGATCGTTTTACTACCATTGCATAGGCTGAAGAAAATCCGTTATCGGGTCCTAGTTATCATGGGAGCCAAATATGTGACTGCCTCAAATCTTTCTCTTTGAGTCCACGTATTATCCTATTATTTTTGGATCATAATTTTCACATATTCCATTTTATTGGGTTTTTTTTTTTTTTTTCAAAATTATTTGTGATACTTTTTATTTTAAAATTTACATAAAATAAATAATGTATCCTATTTGATTGTAAAACTTATTTTATTTCATTATGTACTAGCAGACCCGCCCGGCGTTGCCCGGGGTTTGTAAATAATAACCTTAAACAAAACTTAAGGTTGTATGATTTTTTATCTTTGGAAATTCTTTTAAATGAACCTAATTTCGGAGGCCCCATTGCCTTCCGCAGCGTCTAGTGTGTTCCCATCAAACTTCTTTCCGAACGAACCTGTAATCTAGATCCCCACTACCTATGGCAGCATTTACCGAAAATGCCCGCACGTGCCGGAGACAATCGGAAACCAAGTTGAGTGAGCCAGACCTTGTAGAAATCAAGGCTACAGAATCAAAAAAAAAAAAAAAAAAAAAGAATGCACCATTAATATTAGAAAATGTTGGTAACTAAAGTCTAAGATAAAATTTCATAATACAGAATGTAGCTGAATTGTAATCTAAGTTGAAGGAAGCAAATCCCATTGAAATTGGGCCCTTAAACCACAGGAAATAACGGGCCACCAAGGGGTGGAAGATGCCTCCTCACCTTGTAAATTCCATGAATTACTGTTAGCATTAACACGATTTTTAATAAACGGGTGAAATCCCTTATCTAAAGTTACCTTTAAAGTAACGCGATTTTTAATTTACGGCTGTAGTGAGTAGACGAAAGTTGATGCTGAAAAAGGAGATTAATGTTCGAAAAAGGTGGTAGCTGAGGTATAAAGAAAGACCGGACCCTGGAGGCCAGGGTCTTAACTGGAATGTAGTTGTGTATAAGAAAAATTTTTAGGGGTTTTAAAGTAGCTAGAAGACGCTAAAACTATGTTAAAGAAAATTGCAATAGAATAGGACAGTTTTTAAAGAAGCTGCAACAATGGCCCCAAGAATACGATTAATATTCAAAATTGGTGGTAACTGAAGTCTGCAAATTTTTTTTTGTCGTTCATGTAGTAGCTGGAGAACCCAAGAAGTTGTTTGAAAAAAAAATGTTCGTGAATTGGACCATTTTTAAGGGAGCTATAACAGGGGTACAAAAGGGCCCAACTGATAGTCGAGAGCAGGGCCCTAAAATGAAAACATGTTTAAATGTTTAATACTTAGCGTTTTAGACCTTCAATTGGTCAAAATTAATCATAGGGTATGAAATAATCATTAGAATAATATTTTAAAGTAATGCGCAAAAATGGGGTAAATGCTTAAAAAGGGGCCCTAGAGCCCCAATAAAAATATGAGGGTGCTGGTCTAAGGGGAAGAGTCCAGGACTGAATTTTAAAATTATGCGATGAGAAGGTGAGAAAAATAGGGTATAAAAATGCATAGAAACTGGAAAATAACTAAATGGAAAAATGGTTCCAAAAATGAAAATCGGATTAAGAGGGGCAATTTATTAATAATTTATGGTGCAAAAGCTTCAAGGGGCCTTGTACCGGGACAGGGGGGAGGGGCTTAAGTGACATGTAGTTTGGTATAAATACACTTTTTAGCAAGTTGTTAATGTAATCTGAGGACGCTAGAACTATGGTAAGGAAAATTGCAAGGAATTCGGATCATTTTTAAAGAAGATGCACCAAGGGGCCCAAGACGATTTATATGCAAAATTAGTGGTAGTTGAAGTCTGAAATATTTTTTTGTCGTTCATGTAATAGCTAGATAACCTATAAGAAGTTGTTAGAAAAAAATCTAGTGAATCGCACTATTTTTAAGTGAGCTATAATAGGAGGCCCAAAAGGGGCCAACTGATAGTTGAGAACAGGGCCCTAACATGAAACATTTTACAACATTTTAGTACTTAGAGTTTTAGATATTCGATTAGTCAAGATAAAGCATAGGGTATGAATTAATCATTAGAATATAATTTGAAAGAAATGTGCAAAAAATGGGTGAAATGTTTATAAAAGGGCCCTAGGGCCCCAATAAAAATATGTGAGTGTTGGTCTAAGGAGAAGAATTCAAGACTCAACTTTAAAATTACTCACTGCGAAGGTGAGAAAATTGGGGTGTGAAAAACGTATGGCACACAAAAAATTTAAGGGGCCCTGGATCGGGCCCTATGGGACCCTAACTGGAATTTAGAAACGGGAGAATAACTAAATGGAGAAAGTATCCCAAAAATGAAGATCGGATAAAAACGAAGCAATTTATTAACAATTTAGTGCACTAAAACTTCAAGGGGCCCTGTACCGGGCCCCTTGCAAGGGTGCCAGGGTCTTAACTGAAATGTAGAAATGGGCCAGAAAATGAAAGGTGAATTCACCCCAAAAACGACGGAGATCGGATAGAAAAGAAGCATGTTATTAACAATTTAGTGCACTAAAACTTCAAGGGGCCCTGTACCGGACCCCTTGAAGGTTGCCAGGGTCTTAACTGAAATGTAGAAATGGGGAAGAAGCTGAAAGGAGAATTCAACCCGAAAACGATGAAGATCGGATAGAAAAGAGGCATATTATTAACAATTTAGTGCACTAAAACTTCAAGGGGTCCTGTACTGGGCTCCTTGCAAGGGTGCCAGAGTCTTAACTGAAATGTAGAAAAGAGATAGAAACTAAAAGAAGAATTCACCCCAAAAACGATTTAGATCGGATAGAAAAGAGGCATGTTATTAACAATTTAGTGCACTAAAACTTTAAGGGGCCCTGTACTGGGCCCCTTGTAAGGGTGCCAGGGTCTTAACTGAAATGTAGAAATGGAGCAGAAACTGAAAGGAGAATTCACCCCAAAAAAGACGAAGATCGGATTGAAAAGAGGCATGTTATTAACAATTTAGTGCATAAAAACTTAAAGGGGCCCAGGGGCCCCGGCCCTTAAAAAATTAAAAAACTGAGCCTCAGGTGCATCAGGACCTGTCTTGGGCTATTCACATCTAAAATTTCAGACTTCTACGTGCAGTAGTTTTCGCTAGCCATCGCACACACACACACAGAGCGATCAGTTCTTTTATTAGTATAGATCAGGGCAAGGTGATCAGGGTTGGCAAGCCTATGGCACGCATGAAGATATTTTTGACACGCCGTTTACTGAAATTCTAAATCAAAATTCATTCAAATTCCCAAAATTCTGCACTTTTTTATTCTTTTTTTTCTTATCAATACACGAGTTAAATTGAAAATAGCTTTTGTTTTCTATAATAGGTACTTGTGTACTTATTATATCACTGAACTTCCCCCTTAGAAATATAATAGACCCTTTCCAACTCCCCATTTCCTCGATTTCCTTATGATGGCACCTATGATTCGCATAGAAAGAGAGAAAACTAGCAAATCAAATTATTCTTTGCTGTAATATTTCTGCATAATTTAACGCGTTTTGACCTGCACATGAGGCTTTATTTAACTTTTGCTAGAATTTATTAATTGATTTTTAATTTGTTTAAATGGCAATAGTATTAATAAAACTAATAAAACATGACTTTTTTCATAAGTTATGAAAAAATAATAATTTGATTGCTAAAATATTTGTAAAATGAAATGAAAACTATAATTATATTTTTTCTATAATTATTTCTACGATTTATTAATCTTTCCCTGTGAAAGATGTTTTGATTCGAGTTTTCTATATTATACATTGTTTAATTTAATGCGTATGTTGGTATTACCCTCAGGTATGTTAGCTATATTTATAATAATCTGACAATAATAAATAATTTTGACACTATTATTTATTAATATTAGAATTAAACTAACTTATAATTCACTATTAAATTAATTTGCTATTTCTTTGCGGGAATGAGACGTAGGTGGAGGGGGGGAGGGAGCGTTGTTGGCACGCCATGCTGAGTTAAAAATTTTTTGGAAAAATATTGGCACGCGGATGTAAAAATGTTCGCCTACCCTGGTATAGATTGTCATAATTACTTTTATATCCTTTATTTTGCCGATAAAAAACAATTTAGAATTATTTTTAAATGGAGAATCGTTTTGCCCTTTGGTGAGGGTAAAAGGATCCTTTGGACACTTTTTTAAAAATCCATTTTTTTCATTACTCAACTTGGGTTTAAAATATTATTAAAGTATGTTTATAATGCAAAATATAGTGTAAAACATACCAACATAAGGCAGAAGTTTCATTTAAACTGTTACACAAGTTTTCCCCTTAAGGGGATCATTTTAGGCCACCTTCCCCTAATACTTTATGATTATAAAAGAATACTCAAATTCCATCTATACTAATAAAAGAAAGTTTTTCTCTGTGTGTGTTTGCGTGTCTGTCTGCGATGACTAGAGAAATTTATCGATGTAGAAGTCTGAAAATTTGAGTGAGCATAATTCAAGGCAGGTCCTGATGCACCTAAGACTCAGATTTTTAATTTTTTAAGCCTCGGGCCCCCTGGGCCTTTTAAGTTTTTATGCCCTAAATTGTTAATATCTTCCCTCCTTTTTATCCGATTTTCTACGTTTTGAGGGCCTACTCCCCATTTAGTGATTCCCCCATTTCTACATTACAGTTAAGATCCTCGTCCCCTGGGACCCGGTACAGCACCCCGTAAAGTTTTTTCGGCCTAAATTGTTAATACATTGCCCCCTTTAAATCAGATATAGGTTTCTGGGGACTTTTTTCGATTTAGTTATTATCCCGTTCTACATTACAATTAAGACCATAGGCTCCCTAGGGCTCTGTCCGGGGCCCTTGAACTTTTTGTGCTCCGTGCATTTTTCACCCCCTTAATATTGTCACCCTCTCAATGGATAACTTTAAATTTTACTCTTGGGTTCCTCTCCCCGGACCAATACCCCCAAGTTTGTATTGTGGCCCTAGTGCTCTCTTTGAAGCATTTCCCGCATTTTTTGCCCATTCTTTTAACATTTTATTCTAATGATTAATTCTTACCCTATGTTTCATTTCGACTCTCTGAAGATCTAAAGCGCTAAGTACTAAGACCTTTTAACATGTGTTCATGTTAGGGCCCTGCTCTCAGCTATCAGTTTGCCTCTTTTGGGCCCCCAATTATAGCTGTCTTAAAAATGGTTCGATTCACTAGGTTTTCTTCTCTAACAACATCTTAAGTCCTCCAGCTGCTACATGAACGACACAAAAATTTCTCAAACTTCAGCTACCACCAATTTTGAATATTAATCGCCTTCTTCGGGTCCTTGGTGCAGCTTCTTTAAAAATGATATTTTCTTGCAGTTTTCTTTAACATTGTTCTAGCGTTCTCCGGGTACTTTATAAACTACTAAAAAGTATCCTTAATACCCAACTACAATCCAGTTAACGGCCCGGAATAGGGCCCCTTGAAGATTTTGTGCTCTAAACTGTTAACAAATTGCCCCCTTTTAATCCGATCTTCGTTTTGTGGGTCCTTTTTTCATTTAGTTATTCCAGCATTTCTACATTCCAGTTAAGACCTTGGCCCCGCTTGAACTTTTTGTGCGCCATGCATTTTTCACCCCCTTATTGTGTCATCCTCTCAATGCATAACTTTAAAGTAGAATCTTGGACTTCTCTACTAGGACTGACACCCTGATACTTTTATTGGGTCCCTAGGGCTCTTTTTAAACCATTTTCATCCATTTTTTGCGCATTTTTTAAAAATTATATTAATTATAATTTATATTAAAATTATATAAAATTATATTAATGATTAATTCATACCCTATGCTTATTTTTGACTAATTGAAGATCTAAAGAGCTAAGTATTAGGACCTTTTAACATGTTTTCATCTTAGGAACCTGCTCAAAACTATCAGTTGGCCCCCTTTTGTCCCCCTATTATAGCTCCCTAAAAAATGGTCATATTTATTAGCTTTTTTTCTAAGAACTTCTAAGGTCCTCCAGCTACTACATGAACGACAAAAAAAAATAATCTCAAACTTCAGCTACCACCAATTTTGAATATTAATTTCCTTAATGAGGCCCTTGGTGCAGCTTCTTAAAAAATGTTCCGACTCTCTTGCAATTTTCTTTAACATAGTTCTAGGGTTCTACGGCTACTTTATAATCTACTAAAAAATTCCTTATACTCCAGCTACAACCTTTTTCAAGAATTAATCTTCTTTTTCAGCATCAACTTGCGTTTACTCACTGTAGCCGTAAATTAAAAATTGCTTTACTGTTAAAGGTAAATTGTTAACTTAGAGGGGGGAGGGGATTTAATCCGTAATTTAAATGCAGTGTTAACTTTAAAAGTAATTCGTGAAATTTACAGGAGGGGCACCTTCCACCGCTTGGGGGTGAATTCTTTCCTCGGGTTTTATGGGCCCAATTTCAACGGGATTTGGTTCACTCAACTTAGATTTCGATACAGCTACTTTTTGTATTATGAAAGTTTATCTTAGACTTCAGTTACAAACATTTTCGAGCATTAATGGTGCATTCTTTTCTCGGGTTCTATGGTCTCGATTACTACGGGATTTGGCTCCTTCATCTTGGTTTTCGATTGTCTCCGGCGCGTGCGGAGCACTTCCGGTACATGTTGTCTTAGGTAGCGGGGACCTAGGTGACAGGTTCGTTTGGAGAAAGGTTTGTTGGGAACACACTAGACGCTGCCGAAAGCAGTGGGGCTCCTGAAACTAGGTTCATTAAAAAGTCTTTCCAAAAAGATAAATTCATACAAACTTGAGTTTTGTTTTAGGTTATTATAACGGGCGCCGGGCAACGCCGGGCAGGTCAGCTAATACTTCTATCAAACAAACCTTAAAAATGATTTCCAATAATTTCGAATAAGCCTTAAATTTTTTTAAATATAACTATTAAAGAAATTTTTGAATAATTTAGAATAAGCAAGGAGTATTTTAAAATATAACAATAATATATATTACTTTCTATCAAAAACTACTTCTATTCGACCTTAAAATTATTATATCTTGCCCCAAAATCTCTATTCGTATCTAATAAAGGTTATTTATAAATTGAGGTATCGTTTATGGGTCTGTAAACATTTAAAATGTAAATTTTTGCGATTGAAAATTCCTTGCACCTTAAGCAAGTTCATTTGCATGGATTAAACGTAGGCATTTTTATGTATGAATTTCCTGGTTGTCTGCACTCCAAAGCATTGCAGCGGGATATCCATATAAATATTCACGCGACTTGTTTATCTTAATACCTTCGTACATGACATGCCATAAAAGTATTATTAAATATAAAAAGTCTAAAATAATCATTTTTAATGAATTATGATTCTTCTGTTAAGGTATTAGTTATAGCCAGTTTCCAGCAAATATTACAAGTATTTTTTATTGTTTTCTTTTGAATACAGTACAATTAGCTATCCAAAGCAGTTTTTGTTTTCGTCTCATGACCAAAGAAAGTGTAGTTACGTCCGTTTTAGTTTCGGCATTCAAAACTAAAGTGTGTTTTTAAGGCTGCTAGTCAGTCAACTCCCGAATTCCCCTCGCTAACGTTAAACCTATAGCCGTAGAATGCATTCGTATATTTAAAATATATCCTCGGGAAATTAATATTTTTTACTTCTTTTTTCTGCTTACTCCTCTTAAAGGATGTCTCTTTTTCTCTTAGTTGTCAAAATATTTCTAAAATATATACTTACTTATATGTGATGTGTTAAAATCTCACTCACAGTTCATCAGCTTTTAACACATAAATTAATCATATGTGATGTGTTAAAATCTCACTCACAGTTCACCAGCTTTTAACACATAAAATATTAAATTAAGCATAGGTTTTAGAAATATTTTGAGAAATAAGGAAAAAATGAAAGGTCCTTTAAGAAAAGTACACAGAAAAAAGAAGCCGGGAAAGTTTGTCACGGGGTATTATTATTTTTATTATTACTTTGTCTACCAGCACTACTAAACAATAATCTCTGTGGTAGTTTTTTAGTAGAAATTACCACGAAGATTATTGTTAGAAAATACTGGCAATCAAATTAATAAAAATATAGCCGCCTATTATAAAAAATAACCGCAAAAAACGCACGAACCGTATTACACTTTTTTGAGAAAGCAAAAAAAAAGATTAAAATTCTTATATGATATTAAATTTGTTACTAAAGATATGAATAGTAATAGGTGATGATAGAGAAAATGTAAAACATTGCCCCCCCCCTATTTCAGACCCGGACAGTGCAAAATTTAACCCATTAAGGACCAGCATATTTTAGAGGAATTTTATTCAGTTCACACCACTTTTTGTTAAACACTTACCTTTACTTTGTGATTCACTGATATGTGTTAATTAAATAAAGCAAATTTTACTTTTCTCTTTTATTGGTATAAAAAAAGTGCAAAAATCACAAATATAATGTTGCGAAAATGCAACATCAGTCTTTAATGGGTTAAACCCACGAAGAGGGTTGAAGAAAGCACAACATAAAAATCTGGAGAGTTTTAAGAACTGGGGATAAATATTTATGATAGACATCCAGAAAAAAAATCTTTAATTGCATTTTCTGATAAACATGATTTTCTTGAACAATCCCTCACGAAAACGCCCTGTCTCTAAAGTTATGGTTCACTATATCAATAAAGGAGATATGTTTGTCTCTGAGTATCTATATATTAGCGATGGCTAGGGAAAACTATCACATGTAGACGTCTGCAAATTTGGTTCCTCGTGTTCAAATGCACCTGAAGCTCAAATTTTGGATGTTTTGATTAGAATTTTTGTATTAGATTTTTTTTTTTTTTTTTTTTGATCGAAAGAAACGATTTGCGTATTTCCCCGATCTTCCAAGTTCGCCGGCGATTTTGATCCACTCATAAAAGCAATCCAAATTCAAACTTTTTGACCGATATCGTAAATTGTGTCCTGTTTTCAATAAAATTTATTCGGAATTCGTACAAGGATTTTTGAATTTTTCGCGATATTTTTAAGTTTTATTTTGCTCATAATGAGAGTTTTGTTTTAATCAACCAATTTCAATTATACTTTATCCGCCCAATCTTATATTTTATCAACCTGTATGGAGCGGACTTTCGGGAAATGATTATTATTTTTTTTTTTTATATGAAACAATTTTTTTTAATTAATTATTCAAGAAAACACAGCAAAAGATTTTTTCTCTGAAACGCAGCGAAGAAAGAGGGGAAAAGGTTTTAACATTGGTTTCCTAAGTAAACCCCTTTATCGCCAAAAACCTTTACTATGACGATACACTTGATCTAGAGTGAAGCACATGCGACCATGGAAGCAGAAGAATAATTCATTGACTTTTTAACTTGCTCTTGCTGTTATGTTTCTTTGCAGTTCTTTGAAACGCGTTGCTTTTTGTGCTTTTATGGTGTCTTTAAGATGTTTTGAACATTATTTAATGTGATTTTCAACATTACTTTTTTAATAAAACTTCGAGGGTTTTTTCTTTGACAGTAATTTTTCGACAGTTATCAAATCTTTCAAAAACGCTTTAATACATCAAAGTCGAAACTTTTATTCAGTTAATGTCTAAGCAAAATTTTCAAAGTAACAGAGCTAAGCAAGAAAAAAAAACTATAATTAACTTAGATAAACTATTGGGGACGCGCATGACCAGTTATTTATTACATAAAATGTCATTAAAAAATCAAAGAAAAATATTGATTTCTAAACAAATTATCTCTGAACTTGCGAAAAATGTTACTTTTTATATTTTGTATCGTTCATGAGACTACATAAACTTTTTCTATAAGAAGCAGACATTTTTTCGAAAAATTAACCATTAAATTACATAATTTTTAAAAATGCCTGATCAGCCTTATCTTTAAAAGAAATCCGCATTTCGAGACGCATTAAAAAAACTGCACTTACGAGCTAATTAGCCGAATCTTTTATGCACGCCATTAAATGACAACTTTAAGATAGTTTTAGTTTATAATTATTAGAACATAGTTTAAATGTAAAATTTTTATCGATATGTATTACACTTGAATTATGTTTAGAATTAAATGATTGCAATAATACGCTGATAGAATATAAGCACATTAAAAAAAAAAAATTCTTGTTTCTTCAAGTTTTATTTTTTCTTGGTTTCACAAGCAAACATTCCTTTTTATAGGAATGGCATATTCGCTGATGAAAAAATTCAAAATAATAGAGCAAGATTTTCTCGCATAAAAAAACTAATTTTGCATGCATGAGGAAATCGCAGTCTCCCGTTTTTAAACCCATTTTATTCTACTCATGCGCTTACATAATCTTAAAATATTTTTAATTTCTTATTTTATTGAACACAAAATTTTCAAAAATTCAAATTTCTTTACATTATTAAAGAATCTAATATTTAGTAAATTATTAAAATTCCCGATTTAATGTTTAATTAAATTATGGCAAAATTTTGAAATTTATCTTGATATTTTTACTTCATTAGATAAATAATTATGTATGATACTCGAATAACAATCTAAGTACTGATATTTGTATAGTTTTTATTTTATCAAGCTTTAAACATACATACAGAAATACTGCCACGCACTTAAAGGCCTCAATATAATCCAATTACCCCCATAGCTTGATTAACCACTTGGCTGGAAAGACGTGCTACGTTTAAGCCCAGAATTTTCGTCTGAAATAAGACGCAGAATACTCTTAAAAAATAATGGTACAAGACAAGCTATGGAACAAATTCACAAAAAAATGTCAACGTCCGTGACATGTCATTTCAGCGCAAGTGATTAATAATATTTTTTCTTTATTTTGTTGACGATTATCTTCGTTAAACGTTTTATTATAAGTTATATAATAGTAAATTAACGCTAAAAAATATTAAAAAGGAATTCATAATTATTAGGAAATTCAGTTTTACTAGCACATTTTTAAAAAATAAAGAAGGGGGTAGATAAGGCCCATTATTGAACACCTTCGATAATCTCGAAACTATTTTTCTTGAAAGCATGTTTTTCAAACTGGGCGACCATTTTTTCTCGAGAACTATACAACGGATATCCTTCATTTTCTTTAAAAGAAAGTTAATCTTTTTTACTAGAGCTTATACAACCAAAAAGTATAATTTTCATTGATTATTTTTTCGAGCTCGCAAAAGGTAAAAAAAGTCGAAAAAATGACCATTTTTGTTCAATTGACCACCATTTTGTCAAAAATCAACCTTTTTTAACTAAATATTAGTATAAGCTCCAGAGAATTTAATACCCTTTCATAATTTGGCAACCACATTTTTTTCAGATATTTGTGACCGGAGAAAAATGGCTGCTTGATTAAAAGTTCACGACGTACAGCTGCAGGTACTCCCCACCAGAGAAGGCGTATTATTCTTTTATTTATTTTATTTTTTTTTTTAACGCACAAAAATTTGTAGATATAAGTGAAAAATCATCAAATATAATGCAAAAAGTCCGAATGTGATATCTCTTTTCTTCGTAATCGAAAAATAATCCATAAAAACACGTGAGTTTTAGGCCAAAAAAGTAGAATCTTACCTTAAGCGCTCATAACACTATCGTAATTTTTAAACGTTAGGGGATCCGAAATTCAAAAATCTTAAAATTTTCTTAAAAATTTTTATTGCATTAAAATTTGTTTTTTTTTTCTGCTTAAAATGAAGTTTAAATCATGTTTCTACCGTAATTGGAACAGGAAATATTCATTTTAAAGTTTTGGTTTGTTTTCAAAATCTAAGCTTTCAAGCAATGGTTGTCATGAGAATGCCTTTTTGCGAAAATGCGTTTATCTTCATGATGACTTTTTCCATCATTTCTTGTATTTAAATTGTTATAAGTCAAGAACCGTTAAAGATAAATGGTTCAAATTCAGAACATGTATTTTTCAATTGTTTTATTTTAATTTTGATACAGTAAATTTGAAAAAAAAATTTACTTTTCATAATATGATTTTTTTTTTAAGTTACGTCATTTTTTTTAAATTTTTACTTTAAATATTTTTAATTTTTATTTAAATTAATATTTTTTAAAATGCTGAATCTAAATTAAAACATATATTTTTCTGTTTATTTAAATGCAAAACATTTTAAATTCTACAAATAATATTTCGAGTTATAACGATTTTAAACTACCCCACTTTTTTAATAAAATTTAAATTTTAAATTTTTTTTTAAAAAATTATCAGAAGTTTTATCATACGATTTTATTTACAAATGATATGGTTAACCATCACAAAAAATTTCGAAGTTGTAACTCAATAAATAAAAATTATTTGAAAATGTGTCCCGGACCCCCTTAATATGTCTATGAAAAAGAAAAACATATATAAAAACAATTTTAATTAATTATTCAACTACTTTTCAACAGTGAAAATACGCTTGAAATTATTGAATATTAAAGCAGTGAATTATCACTTTGCTAACAAGACGTAAACTGACATAGTGAAAAATGTCCAAGACGGGAATCGAACCAGGGGCCCGGGTTCGATTCCCGGCTTGGACATTTTTCACTATGTCAGTTTACGTCTTGTTAGCAAAGTGATAATTCACTGCTTTAATATTCATATATAAAAATTACGATTGTTTTATGATCGTTTCATATCGGAAAAAATAAGATTAATATTGTTAACATTTGCTAAATAAAACTGTATTTCTGATCTTGTATAATACATTTAAACAATCTTGAAACAAAAATCAGTCAGAGAGGCAGTAAATATTCTAAATTATATGACAATAGTCAAAATATCTTAGAAAAACGGGGGGAACCCTAACTGGGGTACAAAATGAGCCTTATCTATGCTTCCTCTTTATAATTCCTCTATATATTCCATTTCTTTCTCTTTATTATTGAGGTTGCCAAAAGAAGCTTTTTTTATTTTAACTTTTCTGTTAGTAAATTTAATGATCAGTTTTACTAATCGCAAAATATTGAATTATTTGTTGTTGTTGTTTTTACTGGATAAAGTAAATAACTTTGTAAGGTACTGAAATGTAAATCTACAAACTGATATTTTGCATAGCTAATTTTTTTATGAAGCCTTAAACAAATATGCAAAAATATGTCCCATGCTTAAAAGGTTAAATTTAAACACGAATAACACTTAACAGTTACAAATAACAAGTTAACAATTACTCGCATTACCAGAAAATAACACTAACAAGTTAACAATTACCCTCATTACCAGCAATTCACAATAACAAGTTGACAATTACCCTTCGCAGCTGGATTAATAATTATTTTGGTTGACATTGTTGATGTTTATCATCTTTAAACGTTTTCGTATAAATTATTTTAATAGTAAGTTAATACTGAAAAAAAATCAAAGGATAATTATTAAATTATTAAAACGTGCATTTTATTTAGTATTCTGATATCATAAATGTTAGAGAACTGAGTCGTACATACATACTAAAGAATAAATTTTTAAGAAAATAATTCTATCAGGTTGTTAAAACAAACTTTTGTTATTTTGATTTAAACTTAGAATCGTTTTGCTATTTTTTAGAAACATGAGGCAGGCATAAAAAAAAAAAGATGCAATTAGGCCGACAAATCTGCATACACTAGTTCAGAAAATTAACGTCTGAAAACACCTGTGTGACTTCGTATCACGAAAAGCTTCCTAGTTTCTGTGACGTCACTGGAATTTATACATCGGAAAGCTCTCAATGTTAGAAAGACGTTGCTTTAATGCAGTGGGGTGCTCTGAATCACGACATAAAATATATAAAACTACGCGAATAATTAAAAAATATATTCTTAAGAGAATTTTTAATTAAGATAGTGCTAAAGTTAATCAAGCAAGTTTTCAAAACAAAACAATTTATTCTATAGTCGCAGTAAGAGAAAAATTATTTAATAGTAATTTCTAAATATTATTTATGCGCGCTTGCTAAGTATTTCATATATCTGTATGTATCTTGAAAATATTTTATGAATTATTTAATAAAAATAATTCTCTCGAAAAACACATTGAAGAGAACAATATCATTCAATGTTTATAATAAAACTCTTCTTCACACATCACTCAGTAATTTTATAATTAATAGTAGCTTTATTTCAGAATTAGTGACTTCGGAATACTGCTCGGTTCGCCATATTTCATCCATAAAAAAATCCCTGCCGGCTCGGTCTACAGGCAGATGTAGATTTCAAAGTTAAGTACTAATTTCACCAACAAAAACTAAATCAAGATTAGAGATAAACCCAGTTTAACAATTTTATCTGGCCGCTTTTGAAGAATTTTCAATTTCATTTTTCTATAAGAGCTGGTTTTATCAGTCATATTAACCCTTAAATGCCTGGTGTTGCTTTTCGGCAACATACCCAATTTAGGCTCTAAAATACTATTAGAATAATATTGAAGCTGTAATGCCTAATGTTGCCGATAAAATGCAGTCTGAAAATATTATTAAATCGATTTTCAACATTTAGATGGCAACACTTGTGCTGTTTAAGAATAAAGATAAATTTATTTTTTCAAATGTTTCTACTTGTTCTTTTTGCTTTATTTGGAAGCTTGCGAAATACCCTATTTTGACCTGCAGTGAGCAAGTAAAATTTATTTCTTATTAAAGTTCCTAAAATTCTTGTGTGTTTAATATTGTAGAACTTTATCAAGGGAAATTATTTTTTCAATTAAACACCAGTATTGCCGATTAGTAACAAACTTTTTTTTAGCCGTAAACTACACTTAAAACAAAATATGATTTTTTTAAGTATTTTTCCTATGATTTATTTAAAAAATGAAAGCCCAAAAACATTATTACAATGATTTTTGAAAAATCAGGCATTTAAGGGTTAAGGTGGTATTAAAAAATATATTTTTCCACGCTCAATAACTTGAAATTTTCCGACACATTTTTTAAAGTAAAAAAAAATCTCTGCCGGCTCGGCCTACAAGGGCAGGTAGATTTCGAAGTTAAGTAATACTTTAAAAAAAAAAAAAAACTAAATTATGATTAGAGATAAACTCACTTTAACAATTTTATCTGGCGGCTTTTGACGAGTTTTTATTTTCATTTTTATATAAGAGCTGGTTTTATCAGAATCATGTTAAGGCGTTATTCAAAAAAATACCTTTCCATTCTCAACAACTCAAAATTTTCTGACACATTTTCAGATTCATAAAACATGAAACACGAAACTTGCTGACGTGATTTTTGAAGAGATTTATAAGCGACCTGCTTTTTTAACATTTGAAAAAATGGCTATTGTTCTCATCAGGGTAGGAAATCAAAGGCATGTCTGAAGCGTTTTATTGGTTTAATCCGCATTTTATTCGTTTTCTGATTGGTCTATACACTAACCTTTACGTTCAACAGAGATGGATACTTCTGTTGCCACTGTGACAAAAAAGTAATAAAAACTACAAAAAAAATTAATAACTCAGAAACAAATTGAGATACAGTTTTCAAACAAATTGCATTTAAAAGTACATTTTTTTCTCTATACGACGGTGTAAAAAGTAATATTGTGGGATGTCTAGAAGTTTAAGAATGAAATTTCCTTTAAAATGGGTCGTCAGATTTCTACGATGGAAAAGCCTTTTCCCGAACAGCCAATGAAATGCTTGGATAATACGAATAATACGTACGAGTCGCAGGCGATTTTTGTCGCTTGCAATTTTTACGTGTAATAACACTATTAATGTTTAATTCATGGCGTGCGTAATGTATGATCAACTCCGTGCGATTTTTTATGTCTTAAATTTTAGTCTTTGAAAAAATCATTTTTCAAATGGTCGTTGTAATTTGTTAAATTGCATTTTTTATTTTTATTTTTCGTTCTTTTAATTACAACTTGATTTATAAACAATTATTTTCTCAGTAGGACAATATTTTTCGTTTCCAACACAATCGCTTCGAGAAATTCGGTTCAAAATACCCACTTTACTTTGACATCACTTTTTGAAATATATTCTGACTCTATCACAAAAACGACCCTTAAGGTACATTATATAGTTTCTGAATAAAAAACCTACCAATTGGATGCGTTTGAGAGCAAAAATGAATTTAAAAATGAGTCAGAAAGTAAGCAGTTTGGATTTCAGAACACCCTTAATACGGAGATTTTTTCTTCATCCGCTTTGTATTTTTAATTAGTTTTTCTTGTAAGAACTGGTCCTATCAGAAACTTGTCACTTTAAAAGTTGTAGATAATATCAAGAAGATATATAATAAATTCATGCGGATTTTACATCTTGTGAATTAACGAAGTTATGGATTTCAGGTAGATTTCGTATTAAATACTACTTATTACATACTCCCTATGCTGGAATTTCGGAAAAAATTTTGCAGATCTACACCGATCATGACCCTTATAGCCCAAAACCAACCCCCCTCCCAGGTAAAAAACTTTATCTATCTATCTATCTATCTATCTATCTATATTACATTTTTATGGACACGATAACTTCCATAATTTTGCACAAATCTTTTCCAAATTGATACATAAAATCAAGGGCAAAAAAATCTCGGTCAAGTTCGTTAATGGGCCAAAGGGATGGAAATAGGGAGGGGTTTTGTGAAAAATGAAAAAAACCCACAACTTCTTATTTATAATACATATCGACTCAGTTTAAAGTTTTTATTACTTCTAAAAGCAGGGCCAAAATTGATGTTTTGATAAAATAAAAAATGGGCTCAAGGGGAGCAAAAAATAAGGTTTTTAGGTTGGTTGGTTGGTTGTGTTGTGACGGCCAATTATCAACACGAGGGATATAGGCCCTAAGGGGGGAGAGTGCCCTACGTGGGGGTCTTTCTAAGGGAACCTAACCCGTATTTACGCTTGGAAATCCAAGGTTTCGAAGAAAACCACGAAAACTCCGAAACGATTAATCCGACGGGCGCGATTGGGTTCGAAACCAGCACCTCCCGTCTACCAGCTTCGAGAGCAGAACCTCTCGGCCACTGGTGGGGCATAAGGTTTTTAGGAGAAAAAAAAATCATAACTTCGTCAATTCTCAAGATATCAAATCCAATTAAATTTATTGTAAATTGTCTCAATATTATGAGTCTCCCCCCGGGATTGCACTTATACTCTAAAGCGAAAGCTGGGTTCCCGGGGCGGTCATCCCTGTCATCCCCTGTCTCAATATTATGTACAACTTTTATACTGACAAGTTTTTGTTAGGACAAATTCTTACCGAAAAAATATTAAAAACGAAAGCAAAAAAGGGGGGGGGGGTAGAAGTGAAGAAGAAAAAATCCGTAAATTCGTCAGTTCACAAGATATCCAATCCGCTTAAATTTATTATACATCTTCTGAATTTTATCTACAACTTTTACACTGACAACATTTTGATAGGACCAATTCTTAGAGCAAAAGCAAATTAAAAATACATAGAGGTTGAAGAAAAAACATATCGTATTACTCAAATCCAAACTGCTTATTTTCGGACTCATTTTTGTTTTCAAACGCATCCCATCGGTAGGTTCTCTTATTCAGAAACTATATAATGTGCTGTAATGGTCGATTTTTGGATAGAAGCAGAATATATTTCAAAAAATGATGTCAAAGTGGGCATTTTGAGCCGAATTTCCCGAAGCGATAGTACTAGAAACGAAAAGAATGGTCGTACTTAGAAAATAATTGTTTGTAAATCAAGTTCTAATTAATTGAACAAAAATAAAAACACAGGTCGCTTATAAGTATCTTCAAACAATCACGTCAGCAAGTTTCATGTTGGAAGTCAGTTTGGAAGAGATTTGTGCAGAATTATGGAAGTTATGATGTCAGAAAAAAGTGATATATATATACACTGGTGGACAAAACTTAAGGACCACTGTTATTTTCCACGATTACAGTTACAAATAGATCCGCAGCAGCACGTGTAAATTTGCATGAATGCGGGTTGTACTCTGTTTTGTGAAACTTATGCAAATTTTGTACTTCCGCTTTTATCGATCACGTGACAGCAGAGATAAGAGACTTTAGTCAATCGGAAGGGTGCTGTGAATTGTCATTAGATGTAAAAATTGAGGGAGATGGAGTGAAGCTTGACATTGAGATTTTGAACATGTGTTCGAGGCATCATTTTGGTGCTATTATTCGTGATAGAATAATTGGAAAGTTGGAAGAAGGACGCAAAATGAGAGATGTTGCCCGTGAATTTAACACCGTGCACAGTATTATTTCTAGTCTATGGATGGCATTCCAAAAGAATGGAATATGTACTAGGCGCACGGGAGGATTTCGGCCTAGCAGTACGACGTCGCAAGAAGATCGCTATATTGTTATTTCGGCAAAAAGGAACCGACGCACCACAGCTGGTCAATTAACAAATCAACTTTGTCCTGCCAAAGGAACTAACATATCGCGGAAAACTGTTGCAAGACGTTTGAAAAAGGGTGGACTATACGCCCGAAGACCTATTGTGTGTGTCTCACTCAAGAGACTCCAACGTAGCGCCCGTTTACAGTGGTGTCTTATGCATCGCAATTAGACTGATGACTACTGGTCTACAGTGCTTTTCTCGGATGAGAGTAGATTCAGTCTATCGTCTGATTGTAGACGTAAACTGATATGCCGTGAGGTCGGTAGTGCTTACTGTCGCAAAAATATTATAGAAAGAGATCGATATACGACTTCAAGTAATATGGCGTGGGCATGCATCATATTCAGTGGCCGCATAGATCGCTATGTGCTTGACCAAGCATCCATGACCGGTAGATGCTACATTGAAGACGTCCTGCTTCCATATGTTCGACTTTTCTAAGGTGCAGTCGGCGAAAAGTTCCGTTTTACGGACGATAACGCACCTTGTTATCGCACTCAGTCTCTACAATATTGTCTTGAGGCCGAAGCTATCCATCGCATAGACTGGCCAGCACGTTCCCCTGACCTGAATCCCATTTAAAATATATGGGATGCCTTGAGGAGACGTATTGCTGCTCGAAAATTTTCTCCCAGAAACAAGGAAACCCTCATCCGTGCAGTGAAGGAGGAATGGGGCAACTTGCCTCAACAGCTACTGAATCATGTTGTTCTGAGTATGCCACGCCGTGTTGAAAGTTGTCTCGTATTACGTGGTGGCCACATCTCTTATTGATATGGCACTGACGATTGTTAATTGTGAATATATTGCTTTCTTTGTACAGTCATGTTTTCGGACAATGTTCACGTTTCAGCAAAAGAACCTCTGGTAACACCCTGTATACATCCTTTCAACAAAATTTTTATATTAAGTCCTGTGTAACATTCTGTTAATACTATAGTTTGTTTCTTGACCCACAATCTCACGTAGATTCTCATTTACGTGTACATTTCTTCTTGGTCCTTAAGTTTTGTCCACCAGTGTATATATATATATATATATAATAAATTTGAAATCACAATGAAGAAATTGGTAACGTTCTAAAGATTATTTAGAAATAAACATAGAAAACCAGTATGTAAAATAAGAAACTATGAATGACCCACAGAATCCTCAGAGGAGCTTGTGAGTTCATTCATAGAAGATGCGTTATTTCATCCAATTTTGTCAGCATTAAGCCTAAAATGACAAAATTTTGTTCCTTATAACGCAAACATTACAGAAAAAAGATTATAAAAATCTAAGAGATCTAAAGAAAGATACGGCTCATACAGGATATTAAAAATTATTAGAGCACAATACCTGAATACATTCCAGGAGTCAAAACTACAGCATATCAGGATGGAAAACATAGTTAAGACTATTTTAAAATGCGAGCTACAGTTGATATATGTATATATATATATATATATATATATATATATATATATATATAGAGAGAGAGAGAGAGAGAGAGAGAGAGAGAGAGAGAGATAAAGTTTTTTACTGGGGGTGATTTTGGGTTCTATGGGTCAGGATCGGTGTAGATCTGCAAAAATTTTTCAGAAATTCCAACATAGGAGAGATTGTAATAGGTAGCATTTCATACGAAATCTACATAACATGAAACTTGCTGACGTGATTGTTTGAAGATACTTATAAGCGACCTGTGTTTTTATTTTTGTTCAATTAATTAGAACTTGATTTACAAACAATTAGTTTCTAAGTACAACCATTCTTTTCGTTTCTAGTACTATCGCTTCGGGAAATTCGGCTCAAAATGCCCACTTCCACAGCATTTTTAGAAAAATATTCTGCCTTTATCAAAAAATCGACCAATACAGCACATTATATAGTTTCTGAATAAGAGAACCTGCCAATTGGATGCGTTTGAGAGCAAAATTGAATTCAAAAATGAGTCAGAAAATACGCCTGTTTGATTTGAGTAGAACCTTAATATGATAATTTTTTCGTCAACCCCTATTTTTGTTTAATTTGCTTTTGCTGTAAGAGTTGGTCCTATCAAAAACTTGTCAATATGAAAGTTATAGATAATATTGAGAAGACGTATAATAAATTTAAGCGAATTCGATATCTTGTGAATTGACGAAGTTATGATTTGTTTCTTTCTTCAATCCCCCGCCCCCATTTTTTTTTTTCGTTTTTAATATTTTTTTGAGGTAAAAGTTGGTTATATCAAAATATTGTCAGTATAAAAGTTGTAAATAATATTAAGAGGATTTATAATAAGTTTAAGTGAATTTCATAGCTTAAGAATTGACGAAGTTGTGAATTTTTTTCTCCCAAAAACCCTATTTTTTTCGCCCCTTGAGCACATTTTTAATTTTATCAAAAATCTGTGATACATAAATTTTTGGCCCTTTTCCTAAAAGTAGTAATAACTTTAAACTGATTTGATATGTATTATAATTAAGAAGTTATGGGGTTTTTTTTTTGGGGGGGGGGGTTCACAAAACCCTTCCCTATTTCCATCCCCTTGGTCCGATTTTTTCCATTAACGAACTTGACTTTTTGAGATTTCTTGAGATTTTCTACCCCTTTATTTTATGTATCAGCTTGGAAGAGATTTGTGCAGACTTATGGAAGTTATCGTTTCCATAAAAAAGTGATATAGATAGATAGATAAAGTTTTGAATTTGGGGTCGTTTTGAATTCTAGGGGTCATGAACGACGTAGACCTGCAAAAATGTTTCAGAAATTCCAACATAGGGGACAGTGTAACAGGTAGTATTTCTTACGAAATCTACGTAGGTTAAAATAAATTAAATTTGATGATTTTTTTTTCTTAAAATTGGTTATACAGGGTGATTCATAAATGTCGAAACAATAGGCTATCTCCTTAATTAATGCCCCTAGGGACTTACTTCCAATTGCAAAGTTTCATAAAGAAAGGTAGAAAATTTGATGAGATAAGTTACAACTCCATTGGAGGTCTATTTGAGAAAATACGAAAATTAAATTTTTATACGGCCCCCGTACGGTAAAATTTCCAATTAGGATTTTTTTCCTTATCCATTCCTGAATTAAATACAAAAAGTTCCATCTTCATATCTGCAAAACTCATGGAGTTATGCCTGTTTAAATAATTCGTCAGGTTTCAAGGGATTAGACACAAATTGAAATGCGTGTTATTCAAGAAACAATGTTACTTTAAATGTTCCAGGATACATGTAAAACATATATTTATTCCGGTAGAATTAGATTTTTCTGACGATTAACCATATAATTTGCAAATAAAATCACATCCTAAAATATGTCAGAAAGTTTAAAATTTTTTTAATTATTATTATTTTTTTTTAATTGGGGTAATTTAAAATCGTTATAACTCGAAATATTATCGTCGAATTTCAAACTTTTTTTCATTCATTTAAAGAGGAAAATAAAATTTTAATTTTGTTTCAGGATTTTTTTAAATATTAATATTAAAAATATTAAAAACACACACACACAAAAAAAAGATGTAACTTATTTCTTAAAAAATCATATTTTCAAAAATAAATATATTTTCAAATTTGTGGAGTCAAAATTAATGTAAAATAATAAAAAAGGTCATGTTCCGAGTTTGCACTTTTTTTTTTTTTTTTTAACAATTCTTGATAGCTCCGAACATTCATGAGAATGAAAAGTTTTTAAATCTTTTCAACAATATGAACTGTTGTGTGCGGTGATGGCAAAGATTGAACTAGGAATCCCGGGAAACTATGCAAGTACTATGTTGAACAAAAACAATAGACGAATGCTATACTGAACAACAGCGTTGAATAAAGGGCTATGTCCAGTGGCGTAGCCAAGGGTGGGTCCAGGGTGTCCGGACCCCACTCCCTGAACGAAGAACTGGTTTACTGAATCATGGATACAGCAGTAAAAACGACTAAAACAGAATCACAAAGAATCTATGAAAAATTCCGCTTTAGACAGGTGTTCGTTTAAGAAGGTGTAATTCAAAGGTATGTTTTTCGCCAGGACTACGAACTTTTCCGTTATAAACTCTTTGCGTTTTCACAGTATCCATTAAAACTGCTATAACGTACTCACTTTATATCGTACACCTCTGAAGAGCATAAAAGTATTACCGTAAAATCTGTGAATAGAACTTATTTCAAAGGAAACCAATTTAAGATTCGACGGAAACAACACTATACATATATTTATGTCTGCTAACGTTTGAAACCTATCTGAAATGGAACTTGTTCCAATTGTGATTCCTACTTGGCATGTTTTCTGTGAACACGGAATCCTCTCGAAAACGGGAACATTTTAATGTCACGAGACGGAAAGATAACTATGCAAATATACCTGCTATTCCGTTGACACAAATTTACTGTAACTAGACAGAGTAAAACTTCTTTATCTTGGACTTCGATGGGTCCAACTGATGCCGACACTTTTGGGAGTAGACGAGTTTACACGAATGCATTAACGAAACATTGGTTGAGTTTCGTGACCGTTATCTTTGTTCGCTTTATAACGGACAACATTATCTATTACTAAATCTGCTTCCTGCGATTAACAAAAGTAACTTCATTTTTGGACTGCTTATTTGTTACCACTTTCAAAGTACATTGGTGAGAAAAATTAAAGATACAACTATAAAAAATGCTTTATGTTAATTCTATTAAGGAAACTTCAGTGAAAGGTGATTGATTGGTAACTCAATGTCAATGTTATCACTTAGTTCAGTGTACCAACCTTCGCTAGAGAAAAATATACAAATTTTTCAGCCAGTTATTTCGGTTCACGTGTGAAAAGGAGTGCAAGTGGGTGATTTAAAATCTAATTTCAAGGATTGTACATGTAGTTTTCTAAAATTTTTGCTTGTAGCAGGTGGAATATGTCGTCCAGAAAACATTTGATCGATTGTGAGAAATGGCGTGTGATAGGGAGAATGGAAGCAGGACAAGATACTCTCAGGGGTCTGTAAAGACTTAAAAATAGCCAAAAACGTCATGTCAAGAATCTGGAAACGGTTTAAAGGCACTGGTAATGTGCACAGACAACCAGGCCAAGAAACAAAATGTGCCACATTAGATTCTCAGAAACAGGCAACTGACGTCAGTTCAGATTGGAAGAAAGTTCACTGCAACAATATGAGCTCGACTATCAAGATTTACTGTGAGTGACCGGCAGCACAGAAATGGGTTGCATGCAAGGAAATATATGATTTGTAATCCACTACCTCCGGCAGCGAAATGCGGCCGGTTAAAGTAGTGCAGAGATCCTCGTCAATGAAATACCACGGACTGGAACCGAGTTCTCTTTACCGATGAATCCAGATTTTGTTTGGAGTGTTATTACAGACGTGTTACCACATGGAGGGAAATAACACACGCAATAAGGCTGCAAACATCCGTGAAAGGCATTGATACAAAGGTCGTGGAATCATGGGATGGGCGGGCATATATTTGAGCGATAGCACTGACCTGCACATTTTTACCAGTGCAACTGTAAATGTTCAGATATACAGAGATGAAGGTTTTGATCCTCATCTCAAGCTGTTTTGGGGTGCAATAGTAAGATTTGGGATTTTATGCTAATTAATGACACAGAAGTGCTACTCCCCCCCAGCCTTCACGAAACTCCAGTGCCCCTTCCAGAGCTGCATCCCACCGGAAAAAAATGTCTGGATTCAACATTAACTTTGACCCCAATTACGACTTGTGAATGCCCAGTTTAACATTGCTTTAAGAAATTTCATATTGGCAATAAGAGTTTTGTGCATGGCGAAGATCTTGTGTGACATTTCGTCTTTAACAATGAGAAATCGAAAGCATAAATATAAGCTAATCCATGTATCATATTCCGGAGCTTACTGTTGAACGTGGAGAATGCTCTAACACTGTTTCGAACCATCTAAAATAAATTGGTTGGGAAGTACACTAACAGATATCACCATGATTTTTACACAACCTAATACTTCACAAAAAGGTGCTAATCCATCACAAATAAATTTGTTACAAAAATTTAACTTCCTTAAAGACGGCCAGATATCGGAAGCAACTATTATAGATCGGATATGGTATTAAAAATAGCGAGACATGAAACATATTAGAAACCCAAAGTAATTATGGCTGTTTTAAACATTTGTAACAAAACTATTTTTTCCAGCATGAACTGTATTTGATGCGTATGCTTCTTGCATTACTAGTTTCTGTAGCTGAAATTTCAAAATTTTTTCTTAAAGATTAAAACCTTAAACTTAAAATTACACTATGTGCAAACTACTTAAAAGTTGAGACAATATTTAAAAAGATATTAAATTACTTTAATATCCTTAAAAGTTTCAACTATAAAAACATAGCCTTCGTCAGAGAAATACAAAATAATACTGTTATTAACTGACGAAGGCTATGTTTTTATAGTTGAAAGTACTAAGAACATTAAAGTAATTTAACATATTTTTAAATATTGTCTCATCTTTTAAGTAGTTTGCACATAGTGTAATATTAAGTTTAATATTTAAAGATGAATTAAGCATTTCTATTTATTTATTTACTGATTAAACCTTATCTCAAAAACCCCCATGGGGAATTAACGACTCACGCGATTGACACTTATATCAAATCATTTTCAAATATTTATTACAGCACAAGTTCTTAATTCAATGGCAAGAAATTAAACAAGAAAATTGCTGTTTTATACTTAACCTCTTGATCCTAACTTTATTGTAGGCAAATGTTATGTAATATGAAACTTGATTTAAATAAATTTAACTCCTCAGTATGCGCTCAGTTTTTTACATCACAGTGTTTGTAAAATCTTTTTTCACTGCTAAATATTAATGAAACTTCAATGTATTATTAGCTGCTGTTTTAGGGATTGATCTTACTTTTTTATCCATGTTTTTTTTTTTTTTTTTTTTTAATTAAGAAATTATATACGGATGTACCTAAATTCGTAAAATTACTCGAAATGCTTCTATTATACACACACAATCAATGCTGTCAAAACGTGATCGCAAGGAACTGAAAAAAAAGTTCCATTTTAGGCAGATTTCGTATAAAGAAGGGTAATTAATTATACTTCTAAAATATACTAACTCAATAAGATATATTGTTCGTTTCGTCGGGATCCTGAAACTATTTCGTTTGAGACAGGATTCATTTATATAAAGATTCTGCTTTTACCGGTTTTACTGTGTTTCACTAAAGAACGGTGAAAACGCCCTTTCAGACAGGTTTTTATCAAATTCAATTGTCTGGCGATTCATATTAAGACCCTGTAACGCTTCCGTTAAAAGCAGTATTTTGTTATAGATGGTAATTACTATTTTTATAGGTATTACTATTCATATAACATGCATAAGTATATTTGTATAGCTACACAAAACTTATAAAAATGGAACCTGCCTATAACGGAATTCTGTCCTAAACAGAAATATTCCACAGCGTTATCGAAAGGAATTCTGTGAAATTACACCTGCTAACACGAAAACCTGTGTAAAACGAAATTTTATCAACATTTGCGATATCATCTTGACATGTACTAGTAATTAGTACAATTAGTTTCAGAGAAATTATTTTGGAACGATCATATTTTAGGGGTTGTATCCAAATTCAAGTTCGGTACTCGATCGTTGAAATACTACAGAATGACTATGATACCTCTATTAATGTATTATTTCTTGCCAATAAGGCCATTTCTCTCACTTTCTGTGTTTTGACTATTGCCAGCCCAAATACTTCAATAAAATGTGTAAAATATATATTTTTAAATTATGCTTTTATGCACGTCATAGACGGTCCCTTAAACCATCATTTTGACTTTTTTTAATCATAATTCGAAAACTAGTTGGAAGAAAATTTTGAAATTGAGAATTCGCATAAAGCAGGACATAATAAATATAAATCTATAAAAAAAAATATAGGTTGCAATTCGTATTTTTTTAGAATATTAATTTCATAATTAATAATTCATATTATACGTTTTTTTAAATTACAAATTCAATGTATTTATGTTTTTTTTAGTATTATAACCACACAAAAACATTATCACATTAGGATTCTAATTTCAGGAGATATTAATAAAAATATGAAAGTGTAATTTAACATTAGAAGCTCTAAATTTTGATTGTTTATAATTCAAAATCTTATCAGCCGAATAACTTAAAATTTCATTTATAGGCATAGTTTGAACCGAAGATTAAAAATATATCGTCAAAATTGGGTGTTGCTATTGAAAAAAATAAAATTTGGGTTCGTTTTGATATGCAGATGGCCTCCTAAGCAAATTTTGTATACATCATTTAAAAGTAGGCTTTATTTCCAATAGTCCAAGAACTGTTAAACATTTTAGGGAAGGTATTTGAGGCACCCTGAAAATTTGTGCAGCACTTCTTTTGTAATGGCTGAATACAAAATCGAATGTCTGGCTGAAGGATCGTGGCCCAAAAACTGTGCCAGACACGTGTCAAGTGCCATTTTTTGACTACCCAAAAAAGGTATTTGAGGCACGCTGAGATTGAGACAGAATAATATTTATACTTAGAAAAAAATATTTTGAAAATGACAGACACTTTAGTCGGCCCAAAATCTGTGCCAGACACGTGTCAAGTGCCATTTTGCCAAAAATGTGCCATTTTGGCACACGTGCCATTTTTGGCAAAATGGCACTTGACACGTGTCTGGCACAAATTTTGTGCCGACTAAAGTGTCTGTCATTTTCAAAATATTTTTTTCTAAGCATAAATATTATTCTGCCTCAATCTCAGCGTGTCTCAAATACCTTTTTGGGGTAGTCAAAAAATGACACTTGACACGTGTCTGGCACAGTTTTTGGGCCGACTAAAGTGTCTGTCGTTTTCAAAATATTTTTTTCTAAGTATAAATATTATTCTGTCTCAATCTCAGCGTGCCTCAAATACCTTTTTTGGGTAGTCAAAAAATGGCACTTGACACGCGTCTGGCACAGTTTTTGGGCCACGATCCTTCAGCCAGACATTCGGTTTTGTATTCAGGCATTACAAAAGAAGGGTTGCACAAATTTTCAGGGTGCCTCAAATACCTACTCAAAAATGTTCAACAGCTCTCCTATTACAATCGTTTGGTACAAGTAACTTTCTCCTATTATAGTTAGTTGCAGAGTTAAAAGGGGGTGTTTACTTTATTTTTCCACGACTGTACGTACTAATAGTATAACATCAGTGAAATTTAGCTTCAGAATTTCAGTAGAAACTCTGTAAAAAAATAATAAGTAATCGAGTTTTTAGCGGAAAAACGATTTGGTTGAGAAGACTTGTGCACACCAAAAAAACTTAACTGAATTTGCAATGCTTACTGAATTTAAATTTAAACAATGAAATAGTTTACTGCTTTTTTTGTATAAAGTTATACTATAATATATGCAAGTTGTACGTATTTCCGTTATTTCATTTCATGTTTGAAAAAAAACTTTTAATATGTTTTATTTTGCAAGCTGAAAATAATGTTTTAGCGTGTAGTCAAGTTAGCATTTTAGATAAACCTTATTTTTCGATGCGAGAAATTAAATTCTTATTATTATTATTATGGTTTTATATTTGAACAATATCATATTGAATTTTATTTTTAAAACACGCAGAAAAATTTAGCAATTTTTGTTTCAGTATTATATATCTATACAACAAAGTGTGTTGTTTGTACATTTTTCTTCGTTATTTATTAACCCCCGTCCCGTTTTCTCTTGTTTATAATCACACTCAGTTTACGAATGAAGTGGCAGTGGCATAGCCAGGGTAGGGGTCCAAATGCTCTGGATACCACAAATTTTGTAACGTTCTCTTCGCTTTATCTAATCGGAGAATTTTCTGATATTAAATAATATGACTGGAACTTTATAATATTACTGGTATCTAGAGCATTTGCCCCCCCCCCCTCCTGGGTACGCCACTGTGAAGTGGCAGTTGATATTATCGATTCTATGTAATTTTACAACAAAATTCATTAAAATATTATTTTAAATTAGATTAAATAAAGAATTTTCTTTGGAACAATGTTTATTTTGTTTCCGATTTGATTGATATTTTATTCTTGTCAACCTTCTATTTTAAGGATCAAAAGTTTCCACGGGATGAGACCAAGGGGTGAAATCATACCAGTTTTATTTAACAATACATTTCTTCTTCTTTGTTTGCGATTTTAAACGATTAAATAAGGCGAAATTTTCTATTAAAAACTATTATTATTATTTTTTATTTTTTAAAAACAGTGTATTATGGCGCCCTAGGGACTTAAAACTTTAAAACATTTATGGCTGGGTAACTTTAAAACATTTTTAAAAAATAATCAGTTTAAAATTTTTCTTTTAGAATTTAAACTTTGTTCTTATCTGTATAATACCGATGTTAAATTCAACAACTCATATATTTGATAAATTATTGTTTATTGAAACTGAGTAATTATATATTTGATAAAACTGAAATTATAAAAAATGTACTTATTTAAGTTAAACTTATTTAAAATGGTGGAGTACAAAAGGTTTTAAAGCTAATATTACCTAACACGCAGAATTGAAGCTTAACGCTTATAAAAGGGCATTTTTTTCTATATTGAAGTGTATTTCTGCAAAATAAAATATATTTTCCTTCTCTTTTGCGTCATTTTTCTTCATTCAAGAGCGTATAAGCCCATTCTCTCCCTCTCTCTTATTTAGAATAACTTTCGCTTTACCTTTGATATTTTTAATTCCCAATACTTTTACAACGAATTTAATCTAAAATATTTGAAATATGATTATATTAATAAATTTTCTTCAACCCAAAGTTTATGTTATTTCCTATTTCACTCATATTGTATCATTGTTCAATCCTCCGTTCCATGATTTTTTTAAAGTTCACCGATTCCACGGTTTAGGTAAATTTTACATAAGTTTTAAAAGTAATTTTGAGTTAAAAAAATTCTAAATAATTTAAATTTTGTTCTAAATAATTAGTTAAATTTCAATGAATCAAAAAGTTATATATTTGTCAAAACTAAAGCTTTAAAAGCACATTAATTTAAGTTAAACTTATTTAAAATGGTTCAGCGTATAAAGTATAAGTATTTCTTACACACATTTTATCCGAACCGACGAAATAAAACATCAATGATGAGAAACAGCATTTTTTTTGTGTGTGTGTCTTGTGTCGCCAATTTGCAACAATTCGCCAAAAAATGAAACTTTTACTTTTTAAGGAAGTATGATTGCGATTCCGTAGAATCCTTTTTTATATAAATAGGTATACCCATATGAGAAAAACCTTCCTTATTTTTTTTTTCAAAAGTTTTTGAGTATTCGCTTATGGAGGCCTTCCTTGTCAGTTGCTGCGTTCTAGAAATTCGTTTTACTGCCCGTGCGAGATAGCGTAGCCAAAATATAGTTGCAAAGTATTTTTGACTTCGAATTGTCTCCTTCTTAGTGGACACATTCGTAAACGCCACATCAAACGCACTGTTTTCCGTGGTAAAACTGGAATTGTTGCGAATAACCAGGTTTCTATAAGTTTGCAAACGTTGCTGGGTACATTTAGCGTTACACTGAACAGTTTACGAGTATCTGTCACTGCTTCGCGGATATTTAAATTTTTTGCCACTTTTTTATATTTCTGATTTGAATTGTTGTTATTAGAGATAAAACTATTTTTATATAAGAACCCCTAAGCTATCAAACCGTTCACAGAAACTAATTGAAATTTTGGTTTAAAGTATTTTGAGGTATGCGCTCAAGAATCATACGAAAACCAGCAGTTAATATCTAACAGTTACCGTTACAGTGACAAAATTTCGATAATTTCATATGGCAATACCTACTTTTTACGAAGAAAAGTGAAAACAATCGGTAAGGACAGGGAAGCAAGAGAAAGCAAAGCAGCAGAAAGCAGAACATTTTATTGTGTTTCTCAAATTTTACACGTGACCTCCTTCACACAGAATGACACTTTGCAAGCGGCAGTCAGAGTCACAATATATATACTCGGTTCAGATTCGACACTGGTATTTCTCAATATATTTTTCTGGTATAACATTTTAAATATTATGAAACATTTATGAAAGCGATTGCTATATCACAGAGGCATGGAATTATTATTTAACCGTTCGTGGTCTAGCATCATTTTAAGAGAACAAGCCTTTTCATTGAGTATTATTTTATTTTAACAATTAGTTTTGCTGTTATTTCCATGTAGTAAAGTTAGTATCTAATCCTGATAATAATAAAAATGTGAAAGTCTGAAAATGTTTGGCTAAGTCAGCGTGAAAACGGATGATTAAGCGCCTTTAAATTTATTATACGTTATATTATTTTTTTTTTCCAATCGTCAAAATTTTCACTTAAGTTAATAAAAATTGACATACTATATTTCTTTGTAATACATAAAATAAAAGTTATAAAACTAAAACATACTTTCAATAAAATATAACAATATAACATTCTATTCCGTTTTTAATATTGTGATATTTCAAAGACAGAAAAAAAAAAGGAAAAACCGATCTGACATTGCAGTAATATCAGGTACAGCAATGTTCACCTTACTAAAAATATACCCGATTCGAAAACCTGAGTGATTGTGTTTCCAGATATTTTTATAACTACTATTACATCCTCATAGTAATATTCGCTTTATAAACTCTGAGATTAAATTAGGCGTAGATTACTTATTTCAAAATAGCGATTATAAAAATACAGAAAACAATTACCCTGAAAACCAGCATCAGTTATGTTTGTCATATTGTACCAATATTTGCATTCATCGCTAACGGTATTGCCAATTTAGCACAATTCTGAATTCAAAATTATGTACAAGACTTTTGAAATAGCAAGTTTTATTTTATTTAATCGACGAAAGTCAGCAATTATTATTAAGCGAAAATTATTAGTAAAAATTTCTGATACATATTTTGAATACAAAAGTGCGCTTAATTTTCAACACTGGTTGCTATCGATGATACTTGAACAAAAATACCAATATTAGTAAAATTACATTGAAAATGCTTGTAATGAAACGTCAATACTGCAGAAATATTGCTGTTGTAATTATCTCCAACAAAACGTCCATATTGCAAAAATATTTATTTTAAATTGTAAATTTTAATAGTTGAGATTGCAAAATATTTTTTGCCAATTTACATTTTGCACATATTATCGTACTATTAGCAAAAAAATATATTACATAAATCCGGAAACACAATCATTACCGGTTTGTTGCATCATGTGCATTTTTAGCGAGA
Source organism: Maratus speciosus (assembly GCA_963932465.1). Lineage (NCBI taxonomy): Eukaryota > Metazoa > Arthropoda > Arachnida > Araneae > Salticidae > Maratus > Maratus speciosus. Next base: position 328,433,840 of record OZ010787.1, read on the forward strand.
TTAACCTTGTTGTACCTATTATTAGTGATTGAAAGTAGGTTTCATTTTTATAACTTTTATTTTATGTATTAAAAACAAATAAAATATGTAAATTTTATTAACTTAAGTGAAAATTTTGCACATTGGAAAAAAAAAATATATTCTGGATAATGAATACAGAGGCATTTAATAATCTGTTTTGACGCTGACTTTAGACAAAGAATTTAAGACTTTCACATTTATGATATTATTAAGATTAGGTTTCTATCATTAATACATGGAGATAATAATGAAAATAATTTTTGAACTATATAATACTTACTTAAAAGGCGTGTTCTCTTAATAGGACGCGAGACCTCAAACGTGTTAAATAATAATTTCACGCATCTATGACACAGCGATCGCCTTCATAAGTGTTTCAGAATATTCAAAATTTCATACCAGAAAAATATACAGAGAAATGCCAGAGTCGAATTTGAAACGAGCAGGTATTGTGAATATGCATGAGGCAGATGGTGGATAGCACTGAAGCACATACCATGGCAAGAGGAATCTATCCAACCTGATGTCTGATGGCATCTTTCAAATCAGATGCAGTTTGCAGACTAAATGCATACAGTGTGGATTACAGGTATCCCCACAGCCAGAAATACATTGGAGTAAGATCGGGAGACCTTGGCGGCTACGGAAACGTGAATGTCTGAAGATAACTCTATCACCAAACTGTAGTATTAAGAAACGTTTGACAGAACACCCCATATGTGGGGAAGCGCCATCTTGCATCCATACGACGTCAGATTGAGCATTTCGCAATTTCAAATTTGGAATTACGTACTTAGTTAATATTTCTAGATAACGAGCACTCGTTACCGCACACATTTGTAGATCTGCGGCAGTAACCTCTTATAAAAGTAAGGGCCGAGGATGAGGAGGCTTGTTATATCGCACCACACAGTCACTTTTTCTTCGTGTAACGGAAGTGCAACCATATCATGGGGATTATTGTCTGCCCAGGGCGCGCAGATCTTCGAATTAACATAACCAGTCAACAAGAAATGGCCCTCTTTCGTCCACAGAATGCGTAAAGGCCAGCTGTCATCATCGTCATACCGGTTGAGGAAGTTACTCAAAATATCTAGCCGTTGTTGTCTATCACCCGCTTGCAACATCTGGACACGCTGGAACCGATATGGAAACAAGTGGAGAACAGAGCGCAGAATCTTGCGGAAGATAGAATTTGGCAACTGCAGAATGCGTGAAACGCCACGTGCACTTGCAAAAGGAACTTCGTTCATCGTTTCATGGACATCTGCAACAGCCCAGACAGGAACGGAAGGTCGTCCACGCCGAGATCGATCGCTTTTGCAACCAGTTTCTTCAAATTTGCATATTAAGTCACGTATAGTTTTTACAGTACACGAGCCTCGGTGTAGCCTATATGGTTTCTACGGTAGACACGCAATGCCTCTGCGGTATACTGTCTGTTCAGATAATAAATCTTTAAAATTTCCCCGCGTTCTTTCCTTGTAAGCGGCATGTTGTTCAGAGTGCAAGAAAGCAATATACTCGACAGGCATTTCACAGTGCCTTTTCTTTCACTTAGTGTGATGGCGTCATACGCCGAACAAGAAAATCTACGTACTTTGGTCTCTTCTCCTCGTTTCGAGGGATTTTCAGTAGGCTGGGATCATAAACGAAGGCAGCAATGTATTCTGTATGTGTCTCGATGGTGTACCATTGAGCATACTGAACTCTATTTTCTTATTATAATAAAGTATGCTTTACTTCCATGGCTTAGTGTTATAAGTAAATGTTCATCTGCCTTACAATGGGACACCATTTTAGGGTTCCATACTTAAAAAGTAAAAACGGAGCCATTATAAGATAACTCCTGTGTCTGGCTGTTCGTCTGTCATAGCCATTTTACTCGTAAACTATGGAACGTAGAAAATTCAAATTGGCTGAAGTAATAAAAGCTATTGACCCACATATTTATAAATTATTAACCATTTACAAATATATTTAGAGAAACTGCAGAGGGCTAATTAAGTTACTTGAAATAAACACTCTTTTCTTTGTATATCATGTGAGGTATCGTGCGAAAGTTGTCGTAACGCCAAAATCAAAAATACGTTTCTTTTATTTTTAGGTATTATACTTTCAGAGATATCGTCGAAAATGGCATGCAAAAATATGTTCCCACGCTCTCTATTTCCGAATATACTGAAACTAAACTTATGAAACAGTTAGGGGTAGTAGAAGTTACTTAAAACTATAGTGATTAGTCTAGGTCACATTGTTTTTGAGAAAATCGCATTTTTCCGATACACGCAAATTTCGATTTGCGAGCGTTCAGCAAAGGAGTTGAAGAAAACTGGAAGTACCTATCGTCTCAAAAGTATAAAAGGATTGTTGATAATGATTTTTAAAAAAATGTCGGTAATTAGCCGATATATTAACCCTTAAAGACACGGACGTTTTGGATGTACATAAGCACACGGGCGACGTACTCTAACCGCCATCAACTTTTAAAGCCTAGATAACAACTTTTAATGATATATTTGTGTAATGCGATGCCCAGAAGTAGTACAAAAGCAATAAATTTCAAACTGTTACAAACAAACTAATTTAATTAGAATTAATAACATAATTACAATGGGATTCGCGACTAGTTTGCGTTGATTGGATTCTCTCAATACGCCAACCGTGTCTTTAAAAGTTAATTAGAAACCTGTCTGTAAAAACGTGGCACGGACTAAGGCGGCGTTGCAACTTTGCGACCTCCTTTCGAAGCGCGATTAGCACAATGTCAAGTTTAAACTTTGGATAAAGGTTTTTATTTAGATACACTGTAAAAGAAAATATTATTACTACGCTGAATTTGGGTTTATGAAATGCCAAATGAAGATTAAATATGCATTACTTTTAATGTCACCACCGAATTAAGTTCATCATAATAAAATTGGGGTATGATTTAAAAACACAGAATAGCAATATTTGATACTATTTAGGCTTCATATCTCTCTGAACTTTCATTGTACATACATTTATAATTTTCTAGTATATACAGCTATGCCCAACCCTACGTTGTATTGTTTTTTTACAAAGTCCTATTATTCTTTTAACAACGATTTTTTTTTTTGTAATAACACAGTTACTAATTAATATATTAATTGTATGGAACCCTCTGTACACGAGTAATACACGCACTTGATCGCTTATTTTTTATAGAAGTAGTGGTGTGTTTAAGTGTGTGATTGAATGCAAAACAATTACATTTCAGGACTTCTGGTAAAGGTTTTTTACATAAGACGCAATTTCACACTAAATTGAGGACGCTCTACAACTTTCTAATTGACTTTTTCCGGTATCTCGTATCGTTTTCGAGATAGGGATGCTAACTCCGCAGTTTGTCGCTTATGGGCGCTGCCTGGTTATCTCATGGTGTAGCGCATATCCTTATTAGACATAAACACCACGTTCATGGCTGTAGCGATCTCGTTCAACATTTATTTGAGGTGAAACAGGATTAGGGAAACACCCTGTATAACGATACTACTTGTTAGAAATATCAAAATCTAAACAATTTAAATTGGGTGAATAATTTTCACCTGATTACCCATATTCTTTTATTTCTCATTTATGGTATATTTTCAAAATCGATTTTCTGCAATGAAGTCAAATTGTGCTTGCTCTATGCGTCCTATCACTCAGAAATCTATCATTCAAGCATATGTTCATTAATGAATATCCCGTTCTTTGAAATCATAAATCGTAGTTTAAGTTGTAAAGCTTTACTTTTTAACACATTGTATACGGATATTTAAAAAAAAAATAAATTAACACGTTGCCCAGCAGATGGGCATCTTGCATTTTTCGTTTCTCAATACAAAACGCTATCTGCAGTCGTACTTATATTACAAATACATGTGTGCATTAATGGTTATAATTCTCATCGATTCATTCAAATGTACATAACATTAGTTGTATAAATATGAACATTATGTACAGTCGTGGAAATAAAAGGAAACACCCTATGCTAACTCTACAACAAATTAGTGTAGAAGAAAGCTACAGGTACCAAACGATTGAAAATAAAGTCTACTTTTAAATGATATCTATAAAATTTGCTTAGGGGGCCACATACATATCAAAACGGACCCAAACTTTGTTCTTTTCTCTAGCAATACCTAAGTTTGACACCATAAATAAATTCTACTCCCTTCAATTAGCCTAAATCCAAATTTTCATGAAATTCGTACGATTAGTACCAGTGAAATTAATTATTTTAAAATGAACCTATTTTAGGGGCTGTATCCATATTGAAGTTCGGTACTCGATTGTTGAAATGCTACAAAATGAACTTCTATTAATGTAATATTTCTTGCCAATATGACCGTTTCACTCACTTAATATGTTTCGACTATTACCAACCCAAGCATTTCAATAAAATGAGTAAAATATATTTTTTTTAATTATTCTTTTCTGCACACCATAGACGGCCCCTTAAAACATCATTTTGGCTTTTTTAAATCATAATTCGAAAAGTACTTGGAGTAAAATTTGAAATTGAGAATTCGCATAAAGCAGGATATAATAAATATAAATCTATCAAAAAAAGTTGTAGGTTGCAATTCATATATTTTCGTATATTAATTTCATAATTCATATTATAAAATTTTTAAAAATTCAAATTCAATGTATTTATGTTTGGGTTTTGCAGCATTATAACCACACACATAATTATCACATTAGGATTATAATTTCAGGCGATATTAATAAAAATATGAAAATGTAATTTAACTTTAGAAGCTCTAAATTTTGAATGTTTTTCAAAAATTTATCATTCAAATTACTAGACATTTTGTTTCTAGGCATAGTTTGAACCGAAGATTTAAAATATATTATCAAAATTGGGTGTTGCCATTGAAAAAACAAAGTTTTGTCTGGTTTTGATTTGTAGATGGCAAATTTTATGTACATCATTTAAAAGTAGACTTTATTTCCAATCGATTGATACCAGTAACTTTCTTCTATTATAATTAGTTGCAGAGTTAGTAGGGGGTGTTTACTCTTTTTTTTCCATGACTGTACATATATTATTGAATAACATAAGATATATTTTGTGAAAGCAATGTTCGTTGGCAGAAATTCAGATAACAAATCTTGACTACAGGACGGTCTCAAGACTTTCAAGGGCCTGTGTTAAGCTGATATTTTGGAGGACTCTTACACATGAACATATATTTACTTGTTGATTTCTCTTGAAATAAGCTGTGAAAATATGAAATATGTTTATGATTATATGTCAAATAGATTTTACAATTTTACAAACTTATATAAAATAGAATTAGGCAATAAACACAGCAAATTTATCACCAAATACACATTTTTTTCGTTTTATGCATAGTAAAATCTGACATTTAACATAATGCCAGGTATACACAATAGGTATACACAGGTATACATAATGCCAGGCTCCTTACTATTTAAAAAATGTTTAAAATATTTCAGTTCATTATGATTACCCTCATTTTATTTTTTAATGTTAAAATTAAAAGCATTGTTGATAACCCGGTTTTGCGTAAGTCTGAAGCCCTGGGGATAAACATTTAACCTACTTATTATGACAGTACGGAGCCCATACTACTAGGGAGCCATACAATATGTTTAAAATCATTGTATGCATAATGTTAGTATTCTTACGATTTTATTATTAAATTTTCTCGAAGACCTTAAATAAATGTACAGATCATGATAATTTGTGATGGTATATAATAATCCCAAGAATCTTAAATTATGCCTTTGAAATATTTTCAGCAGAACATGTAGCATCCCTCATAGCATGCATGGTCACGGTGACGTCATTGTGACGTCACTGTAAGTCACTGTGGTCACGTCACATCTGTGACCAAAATGCCACCACTCAGTGATGTCACGTTGTGACTGAGATGTGAACTTCTTAGAAAACTTTAAAAAATTACAAAAATTCTTGAAAACATGTTATTTACTGTAAAATTATATTTTTCTATCAATTAAAAAAAAATTGAGACGTCATTGTTATGTCATTGCATGTAACGTACATCACGTCATATATGTGACAAAAAAAAAAAAAAAAAAAAAAAAAAAAAACCACCATATTGTAAGTCACAGTGTGAAAAAAAATATGAACATTTAAAATCTTTGAAAATGAAGAGAAATATTTTAAACAGTATTTTAAACAGTCCCGAGTTACAGCGGCATGAGGAATGAAAATATATTAGTGGATAGCAAATGGTAAATTCTGTCACGAAGGGGGGGGGGGGGGACATAATATATAAAGTGCACGATACAAGCATTAAAGCAATTTGGATAACATATTTAGAATTAGGAGTATTAAATCTGTACAGTATTTAGTTTGCAGAGAGGAAACTATTTTATTTTTTTTTGCCAACCAGTGGTATTCGAAACACTTCTGTGGTTTCAAACTAAAAATTTTCTATTACAGTTAAGTCTGCAGCTTTTAATGAGCACGTAGAAAGAGTCTTCAGAGTTTAGTCGGAGTTTTTTTCTTGAGAGAGGTTTTTTTCCTGACAACTATTTAACTATTTTAAGTAACTATTTTTGAAAAAATTCTACTTCTTTCAGACTTTTCAAATAAATTAACATTTTCCGAAAATAAAAAAAATATACAAAATTTATGCAAAACGCATGATAATAATTAATTATTCGTATTTCAAATTTGTATTTTACAGATATGAGTTTAAAAAAAAGTTATTTTACAAATTGTTTTATTTTACAGAAAATTAATATGAAAAGATTGTCAGATTGACAAAGAATTCTTTTATTTTATCCTCGATAATCCTTTTTTATTTATTAAGAACATATCGCTCACCCGCAAGAAAAGTGACACATCTTACAGAAATTCATTTTGCGTTTTATTCCACTAAAAGATTTGTCATAGGTGCGTCTTGCTACACAAACAGTTTCATAAGTTTAGCTACATGAAAAATCACGTTATTATGCTATATGTCCATTTGTAACCAAAGAAGAGTGGTGGATTATGTAATGAGGTAAAATTATCCAACCCTCCAAACCACATCCTAAGTTTTCATTCTTATGTGCTTTACGCTTTTATGCACTTTTTAATTCTTGTATGCAGAGCTAAGTGCTATAATTTCATGTTACAGTAAAATCATGGAAATTTCCTTTTGCCTCTCCTGTGAAATTTACTTTTGTCGAGATGTGTCACTTTTCGTGCGGGTGAGCGATATTTTGTATTTATTACGTGTGAAACAAATTTTACTTTAAGAAAAGGGGGTGGGGGTTCATTATTACCATTAAATTGATATTTACTCATTTTAAAAATTTAAACAAAGTTTTATCTAATAAACTCTAATTATTATTATTATTATTATTATCATTATCATTATTATTATTTACAAAAAAGAACCTTTACAATCCATTGTAACTTAAATTGTTTGGAACCGATAAAAAGAAAAGATAAAATACATTGGAAAATTCTCCAAAAAGAAAATTTTAATTAAAGACAGTCTCATAAAATTATTGCGCATCTGAGTTCGAAATCTTTTGTATTCAAAAACAAATAACGATAAAAAAGAACATCTGCTGAAAATCAAAATCGTCTGCGCACAGAAGAGAAGATGCCGGAAGTTTACTCTGTTTAGAACATCACGAACAACACTTTTTTTATAAAATAAGAGAAAGAAGCCCGCCATTTTAAAATATTACAAATACACGGATATTATAAATGGGACGTAAATGTAAGTCTTATTTAATTTAAATATTTTATCCCTGTTTTGTATATTATGATGACTTAAATAGTTTTATGTTATATTAGTAAGGGACTGTTCTGCAATTGTTTTCAGAAACATTTTCCTATTCGATGCTGCGTTGAAAAATATCTTAATCTGCGATCACTTAAAAAGAAAAGAAAAAAAAAACAGCTGCGCAGAGACTGATTCATAACTGCATTCAGAGTGGAATTAATTTAAAGATTAATTTGCTGTTACTTGAGATTGAAAATATGTTGAGACAATGATTTGGAATTTTTTTCGGCTTCTTACTGTTTTGTGTTTCCTGATTACTAACACTTACAGTAGTTATAGACATTATTATTTTGGAGTTAAATATGATTTTCGATTATTATGATATTACGAAACTATTTCAGATTAGAAATTAGCATTATATTGGGAAAATGTATTTTTACGTATTACACTAGTGAAACTTTTCAAAGATTTTTCTTTTAGTGCTAATAATATTTTAAATTATTATTTAAAATCATAAATCTTCATACCAATGGTTTTCAGATTTAGCATTTGCCAAAATTATAAAATAATAGAAATTTCTTATAACATATGCAAAGATTTTTGAGATATTGTTAAATCTAATAATACATTTAATTCATCTATTGTAATTTATTGTTGTTTAATAGTAAAATTATAAATACTAATTATTATTTTTAGTGTTTTTCAAATTGGTATATTTATTTTTTTTAATTGTATATAAGCATTTTTTTTTTTGTTTGTGATTTTAATCTAACAATTAATTATGGACATTCTGAAGCGGTTATTAAATTTTCGTCTATTATAAAATTATTTTCTAAGTTTATGATATACGTAATTTGGCACTAAAAGTAAAATATGATATTTAAACATTGAAATAAAAAGTTTTTCGTGTCTAATAGGAAGTTTATAAATTAAACTACTTTAGTATATATATATTTTTTTTTAAGTTCATATTTATTTACATAATATAGGAGTGAATATTTTTTTAAACAGATTAAAAGTGTTTAACTTCGGTTTGCCTGTCCGTTTTTCTGTATGGCTGTCTGTCCGCGGTCTAACTCTCGTAACTAAATTCGGATTTCCCTGAAACATTTAGATATTGACGTTTACCATAACACGTTCCTTATTTCTAATGAAGTTTGTAGCATGTTTAGTTCATTTACAGGGACAGTCAAAAGTATTCCGTTACATTACGGCCTATGGAAAAAAAAAATCGTTTCAAAGGATTTTTAATGATTTTACACGCTTTCAAACAGAATAAAATTGATATGCATTTATGAAGCGCATTTAAATATGCATTCTGCTGAGTATGCGATGCATAGAATAGTTATTGTTCATTTACAGGGCTAAAAAAGGAATTCCAATACATAATGATATAGGTGTGGAGGGAATTGTTTATGGCGTACTTTAATTATGTTAATCTATTTCATATATAATGAAATTTATATACGTCGCTGAAGTTTACATACTATAAATTATTTCATATATAATACGAAGTGCATATAGCATTTACAGGGGCATACAAAATATTTCAATACTATATTGTATCCGAAGTACTGTTCATTAGCGATGATTGCTGGGAATGCATTTTTATTATGATATGCGCTTTTATGATTCACTATATTTATGCACAGTATATGGTGTATATAAATGCTACAATTCGTATACAGGGCTACACAAAAGTACTCATAAGGGTTACTGCGTATGGGCGCAAATTGTTTAAAGGTGGTTTTTAAATGAGTTGTTCTTTTTTACGCTGAAATGCATTTAATTTGCTAAGAAATGTTTGTAGAATATAGATAAAATGATATACAGGGTCACGTAAAGAATTGGATACATGGCCGTCTGTAAATCATAATTTCTGGAAATGTGATTTCAGCAGTTTTAAAAGTGTCTTAGTTTGAATTGAATTTTAACTAAATAGTGGCGTGTAATAAAGGTTCTAGGTAAACTACAGGATTGTACAAAAGTATTTAAGTATCTTTCCATTTATTAGTATAAATTGCTGAAAGAGAATTTCAACCTGTTATGTTTCAATTGCTAAACTAAATTTCCCCATTATATAGTATATATATCAACCTACAGATCAAATACAGGACTGTTCAAAAGAATTAGAAAACATATTTGGCTATGGATGGTAACTGCTGAAATCAGTTTTTCAAATGTTTTATGTGTTTTCTAAAATGTTTACTTAGTTATCTTATTTACGTTATTTCCCTAAATTACGATGTCTTGTTAAAGCATTCAGGAAGCGTTGGAAAGTGTTTTATAATCTATGCTTAACGCATGATTTTTCTTACTTGTTTTTTTCTTTTTCGCAGATCAGTCTTTTCCTATAAAACATACAAAATCTATTTAGGTCATATTCACAAAATACAATATACACGGGAATAAAAAATTTAAATAAATATGGCTTATAATGTCGTATTTAATAAAGCAATGACTAATCATAACACATTAAAATCTTACACATTCTTAATACCGAGCTTGTACTCAAGATCAAGCTTGGAATTTAATAAAAAAAAGATGTCAGTTGATAAGCATTGTTTTTTAAGTGGAAAAATTTAAAATATTTTAGAAGAATAGGACTCCAAAATAGCGATATTTTGCTAAAAAGTATGGTAAAAATATAAGATTTTACATTTCAAACAAAACTTTATTTCAAAATTGTGCATTTTAAAATACATCACAGTGCTTATGACAAGAACCATCACAGTATTAAAACTTGGAAATTTTTCCAGAGAGAAACATTCGGCTTGCATACAATATTTCAAATGAAAATCAAATTTTAAATTAATTGCTTAAAAGGTGCAAAGGCTAACATAGTGAAAAAGATTCCATGCCGGGACTTGAACCCGGGCCATCAGTATAGTGCACTGACATTCTCCCGACTAAACCACATGGAACGATACCCAGCCTGGAAAATTTCTCACTATTACCTGTTGGCAAGGCTACAAAAGCAGCACGAAAAGGGATATTTATCGTGAGCCACCGACATGTGGCAAACACGAAACTTAATTAAATCCAGATTCGATTGAAACAACATTAGTACTGGGAAATTTTTCCAAAGAGAAACCTTCGCCTTGAATGCAATATTTAAAATGAAAATCAAATTTCAAATTAAAACTGCCTTTTAAGCATGTAATTTGAAATTTGATTTTCATTTGAAATATTGTATGCTAGGCGAATGGTTCTCTCTGGAAAAATTTTCAAATATTAATATAGTTTCAATCGATGCTGGATTTAATTAAGTTTCGTGTTTGCCCCGTGTCGGTGGCTCACGATAAATATCCCATTTTGTGCTGCTTTTGTAGCCTTGCCAACATATAATAGTGAGAAATTTTCCAGGCTGGGTATCGTTCCATGTGGTTTAGTCGGGAAAATGTCAGTGCGCTATACTGATGGCCCGGGTTCGAGTCCCAGCATGGAATCTTTTTCACTATGTTGGCCTTTGCGTCTTTTAAGCAATTAATTTGAAATTTGATTTTCATTTGAAATTATCACAGTGTTTATGACAAATTCGTCACAAATGACACATATTTCACAAATTGGTCACAATGTGACTTCAAAACTTTGTCACATTCGTCACAGGTTCTTCACAAAATTAATGCCAAATTAGTCACAAATGACACACTTTTCACAAATTAGTCACACCGTGACTTCACAGAGTGGTCACAATGTGACGTCACAAACGACCTCTAAAACGGCCATAACGACCTCGCATTCTAGTCACTATGACGTCACATCGACGTCACGTGACGTCACATCGACGGTCACAAAATCACAGCGTGACTTCACAACGACGTCGCCGTGACGTCACCATGCCTTACGGGATGCGCTCTAATTTGAGTTACAAAATCCCTCCCGCTGCACATTTTTGTCGATGAACATTCCCATTTTTCCTATATCATTAAGTCTTCGTAAATTTGGTAATGGCAAGCCATAACATAACCATTTAATGACCAGAATTAATATTCCTATTAATGTGCTAAAAGGACTATGTTTGTCAGCTAGCTGAAAAACGCGATGCTTTTAGCTTGTGATATTTATGCTCGATATTTCTATATATATACTTATTTTACACACACACATATACATATATACATGTATATATATATATATATATATGAGTAGTAGTGGTATTAAAATGAAATCACATCTCGGAAAATCAATGGAAAAATCAATGAAAAATTATTAAAAAATAGAGAGTGAAAATGCAGAAATAAAAAAATTAGTAAATTTATGTATAATGAAATTCAGATTAGATCTAGATTTAATCATCTATAAAAAGCCAATTTTTTTAAGCGAATGGAAATCGAATGTATTAAATAAACTAAATGTTGAATTATATAATAATTTACAAAGAACCATCGAAAAGTGTATGAAGTTATGCATAAAATTGAACAAAATTTTTGTGTATATTTTTGGCCATAGCGAGAAGGTCCTCCCTGAATTTGGAAAAATTCTGCCGGAAGGGGTCGCTGTAATAGCTATTTTTGTGCAATTTTGAATATTGTACCATCGAAAAGTGTATGAATTTATGCATAGAATTGAACCAAATTTTTTGTGTGTGTGTTTTTGACCATATCAAAAAAGTCCCCCCTGAATTTGAAACAATTCCGCCGGAAGAGGGCGCTGTAATAGCAATTTTTGTGCCATTTTCAATATTGTACCATCGAAAAGTGTGTAAATTTATGCATAGAATTGAACCAAATATTTTGTGTATGTTTTCGGCCATGACAAGAAGGTCCGTCCTGAATTTGGAAATATTCTGCCGAAATAGGGCACTATAATAAGGATTTTTGTGTAATTTTCTTGATTTTTCGTAGCTTAATTGTACACTGGCAACTCGTGAAGCAACGGGAACTTCCCATCCTGATAAGCCGACTATTCTCGAACAGTTGATATACCACAGAATAACAGAAAACTATTGATTTTAATAAATATCATGATCGAGATTAACTCGTTTTGACTCCGATTAATTGACTGAAGCAGAAATTTAAGATGAAAATCAAAGATGATATAGTATTGAACTTATAAATTGAAATATTGACATTTGTAACAACATTTTGAAATATTAAAATATTTGAGATAGAAGAAAGTTTTGGGATTGGTACATCCAACTAGTTTTAATACAGATTATTACATACTCCCATATTCTTAACTTCTTACTTCATTGCTATCTTTAACCGTAATCTGTTTACCCACATGAATTTTGGTTGATATGGAATTTAAATATTAAGTAACAAGAATTTTTTCTCTAATTTTTTATCACTTATGGTATATCCTATTTTTATGTATGTTTTGTTTTTTCTACACTTTTTGTTTTATATATTTGTCTTCACACGCATCCCCATATAAAAATATTCATTGCGAAGGCAATTTTTCACAGTACAGAAAGTATTTTCCCCATATTATTTGATTTCAAAGAGGTAGGTGTGGTCCCTAAGTATCAAAATCTTTGCAAATTTTTCAATTCATTTGACATGCCTTAAACATTATTTTCGTATAGGGGAAACTAGGGAGGGCTGGCCAAAACGGAGGCTTGACCCACCTTCAGTTTTAATATTTAAAAGAATTTCAGAGTTTTGCCAATATGTGGCAACAAAAGCTGCTGAAATGCTCAAACAATAGGCTTTGTTTCATGCAGATAATTGAAACAGGTGTGAAAAAATCAATTATGAAGAGTTTTCAGCTTAAACAGTGTGTTTTTGAGAAAGATTTTGTAAGATTTCCTCAGATAAAATATTAGGTTGAGCAAAAAGTTCTGGGAAATTTTAATTCTAATAGTTATCAGAATTTGTATCGTATATAGGAGTACTAGTGGTAGAGTCTAGACGTGGCTCCATCCGATTATGACCTCTTTCGATCAATGCAACACTTTTCAAGGGCCGTCGGTTTGAATCCTTTAATGAAGTTAAAGAAGCATGTCAAGAGTTTTTCGATTCCAAGGAGCCGCCATGGTACTTCCAGCAAATCTGGAATCTGGCAGAACGATGATAGAAAGTCGTGAACTATGATGGTCTCTACTTTCAAGAATAGTCCTTGTTGGGTTTGTTGTTAATTTGCGCATAACAACGCAACTTTCACAAATTTCCCAGAACTTTTTGCTCAACCTAGTATGTCATAGAAATTTAAGTAAGTAGGTTTTAAGTAATGCAGAAGTATTAAGCTTTCATTCCAGGCATAAAGATTGTACGGTCAATCAGGATAAACATAACCATGTGTCATACTTGAAAAAGTGGCTATGTGGGGAGGTTTGACCCAATCAATGTGAGGGAGGGTTGACCAGATAGTTAAAACTCCCTTAATTAAGCGTTTTTAGAGATATTTTTATTATACACTGTACACAAGTACACAATGAAGGATTAATGGTTATATTTCTAAAATAATGAAAATTTATTCTGTAAAGCTATATTAATATAAGGAGATAGAAAGGAAAATGTTTAAAATTGATTAAAGGAAGATGTGAAAAATTGCTAAAGAAGCAAGGAAACATTTAATGAAATATGAATTGGAAAGTTGATAGAAACTTTACTTTTCTTTCATTTAAATAGTACACATAGTTGTTAAGTAGAAAGAATGGAAAAGACTAGAAAGGATAAAATCAGCAGCCTTAATAAATGTGTGTTATGCCTCTGAGAAAGAACATAACATTAATATTGATCTAAACACTTTATGAAGGTATGTAGGAAAATTTCATCAAGATGAACACAATGAGATGAAGCCAAACTATGCGGCAACTAGTGTTACCAGGTTCACTGTAAAAAAAACTGACTAAAATACGGAAATACTACTGGCAATCTAGACGCCAGTACTATTTCCGTATTTTAACGGAACTTTTTCCCGGTAAATTACAGAAATTTTTCCGTTATTTTGGAATTTAACGGAAATTTTTCTGTAATTTACCGGGAAAAAGTTCCGTTAAAATACGGAAATAGTACTGGCGTCTAGATTGCCAGTAGTATATCCGTAATTTAGTCCGTTTTTTTACAGTGTTGAGTGTCACAAAAAGTGGGTGTTTAAAACGGAATTTTTTTCCTGTACCTTGAATTCCGTCTAAGCAGGTTTGTTTACACATCACATTTTCCCAAATAATATTTAAATATAATTAAACCATGTAGCATAAATTTCTTCTGCATTTTTTAAAACTGATTTTAAATACCTCAACAAATATTTCAATATAAAATAAACTGGGTCAAGCCTCCCATATAGTGGGTCAAGCCTCCCTTATGTGGGGAGCATTTACCCATTATTCTCTCATGATTTAAATCAATCATTTTTCAAGTTTCTTATGTATTAAACTTATGTCACAATTTTATTTTGACAGCTGATTGTATAACGAATAAAATTTCATATGAAATTTTATTCTAAGTTCGACATTTAAAAAATAAAAAATCATTTTGTAAAAAATAGGTCAACCCTCCCCAGTCTCCCCTATTTTCTCCTATTAATTTAATTATTTTGTTTCCTTTTCATTTTGTACTCTTGGTTTGAGTATGTTTACTTCAAATTGCCTAGCAAAATAAGATTTGATATTGACATTAAACGCGGTCTAATTAATTTCTGATATGTTTACAAGATTTATATTATATTATGTTATATACTATATAATATTATGGTGAAATCACAAATGTAAAAATAAATTGGAAAGATAATTCAAAAGATGAACACAGGAAGTTAGAAATGAAAATAAGAAACTATGAATAGCTTATGGATCCGCCAGAGGAGCTACATAAGCATAATTCATGATAAAGACATGTTATTTCATCAAATATTTTCGTCTTTAGGCTCAAAAATGATAATATTTAGCTCCTTATAACATATCGGAAAATCCCAAGAAATTTTAAAGAAATTAAGGTATCCAAAAAATAAATTATAATTCATCTGAGATAGATAAAACACTTAAAAGTAATAGATACAACTCACAAGGAAATAAAACGTGGCAAAGATGAAGCAAGATACTAGATTTCGAACCGTGTGACAGACAATAGCACTAGGAAAATCAATACCATAGCAGACAGACAGTAAT
This sequence comes from Maratus speciosus, assembly GCA_963932465.1. Taxonomy (NCBI): domain Eukaryota; kingdom Metazoa; phylum Arthropoda; class Arachnida; order Araneae; family Salticidae; genus Maratus; species Maratus speciosus. The sequence goes on from OZ010787.1 coordinate 328,449,638, forward strand.
TAATAATAATATCAGAGAGTAAATTAAATTAAAAACAAAATTAATTTCATAATTTTGAGGGGTAGGGGGAAGCTGTGAAATGGCATTTCCTTATTTTCAAATAAAATTTTACGAAAATTCTTATGTGAATTCAACATTAAAGAAACACAATACTTTCACCTGAAAGGGTTAGTATAAGATGTGTGTAATATTGAGTAGGAAACGATGTGATGTTCTTCATTGAAATAAAATGGAGATATATCATCGATATAACGATAGTAAACATAATCATTGTTGTTATCTAATGATTTCCTTTCATGGTAATGTAAATATAAATCAGAAAGTATACTTGAAGCTGTTCTTCCTTGAGAAATTTCCTGGCATTGTTTATAACTGGTGTCCTTATAAATAATATAATTATGTTGTAAGGTAAAGTTCAGTAATGTTTTAAAGTACATATATACATATATACATAATATTTTCACAAACTGCTATTTTTATTCCCGAAATGTGATCTTAAGTTCATGCCATGCTCGGAATACTAAGCTTCTTGATATTGAGCCCTTCAATATAGCGAGTGAATCATGATTTTCAAAGCATAAGAGCCAATATGTTAGGCATATTATTTTTGTTTGCTAATTCAAAAGAATTATTTCTAAACTTTGCGTATTAATTGCAAAATCCCTCACAGGCTTAGTTTCGAAATTTTACTCGTTACGACCATCAAAAATTGCCTGAGAACACACATGTTTTTCCGGTTTCTCACTAATTTGAGTAGGGGAAAGTAGTGTAATACCACTCACTTAAGAGAAAACATGAACAGCTCGTCAAATTTACACAAAACATCAATATTTTATGAACGAAGTATAACTCCAAAGTATAAGGAACAGTTTTCAATCAACTAATTGGCATAAAAGTTTTAGGAACTTTGTTTATTTTTTTACTTAATTATACCATGGATTGAACGGTAATGTCCGACATGGTAATTGCGCTCAAAATTTGGATACAACATTTAAGTACGATAAATGTCACGTATGTAGTTGTGTTGACTGTTCACATCAACACAACTACTCTACGCGAAACCACGTTTTGCTATCTCTCCCGAATTCTCCGCAAAAACAGCAGATTTCTGTCTCCTTATCCTGCCCGATTAGAAGCAAATCATCTGGGTCATTACCATCACACAGCTGTGACTCCTCAATGTCTTCCTCTGAGCTGGTGTCAGATAGCTTTTTTCTGAAACGTTATGTTTCGTTGTAAGTTTGACGTTTGACTTCTTCGAAAGCTTCACATGAGTGCCATTACCCGTCATTGCCTTGTTGGATTTTAATGCGTTATAGTTGGCGTAACAACGCACTACAAATATAAATAAAAGCATTAACTTACAGCTAAATGCATATATTTTATAGACTTAATGAGTAAATTAACATTTTAAAGTAAGAGTTTACACTTACCTTCGAGTTAGATGTTGTAGAATTTTATAATAAAACAACTGCAACTAATAGTGTGAGGACACAAAAACACTTTCCTTCCGGCGGTCCCTATATCCTTACTGAAAACTTACAATGATGTTTGCTAAGTGGCGGTACCAATCGCGCGTTTTCAGTTCTATTCTGTTTAGAGATATTTGAGTGAGCGGGATTGCCCGCTGAGCGTCATACTTTCTCCTAATGTTTTTAATTATACACAATGTTGTAAATATTATCACTTTTTCTGTTATATATCGACACCTTTCACGATTATTCTATAGGATATATTGGTAAAAACGCGTGTGCAATCAAAGAAAAGCATGTGAAATTCTATTAGTGGTATGACAGATAGTTGCCGACTATCACTTTTGGGCGCCCTGAGCACAGAAACCTATACGCATACCATGCAGTAAGGCAGGATAATTTTCATACACGTACCACTTATAAAACTTTTAAATATAATCATAATTAGACTTTTAATACCAGAAACAAAACTTTTTTAATAACATAGTGTCAGATTTATGTACAACTTGAGGAAATGCATTTAAACCCTACAATTAGTGATATTTTAAAAGTTATAAGATTGCACACAACTATTTACTATTAGATCGAACCGGCTTAACAGTTTGCAAAAGAGATCACACTTTTGAATTTATTTTCGTGATCTAATATTCGCATCTTACTACAGCTCAGCAATATATAAAAATAACATAAATAATGAAACTCTACTGGGCAATTCCATACAAATGTCAACATTAATCAAATATTTTTTTTAATTTTTTATAAATTAAGTTAAAAAATATATTTAATTATATTCCAAGTTTTCAAATTAATGTTTTAGATTCATAACTTTTATTTTATTTGCAACTGACAACAGTTCAAATAAACAACATGGCTGAAAAGTAAAATGCTTGTAGTTGTGTACAAATAGTATTCTTGATGAGCACTTGGAAAAATAAGGTAATTGTTGTTTATTTTGCATTTTTTTTAATAGATGAATGAATGTAGTGTAATATTTAATGGTTTACAATAGCCTTAAAGCCATATTCTTGATAATAGTTCATGCAAAATATAGTCTTGTGTTGTGTCATTCTGCCACATGTTTTTGAACATTTTTTTTTTTTTCAAATAGTAGGTAATCGTGCTACATTTTTTTGAAAAAGCTATCAAAAGTTAATAGTTATGTAATGTAATTTCCTACGTTCATTCTGGATAATAAAAAAAAAATATGAAATTTATTAGTTTAATAATTTTTTATTTAATAAATGTTTAAGAAACTTTCAGTCATTCCGTCATGTCAAATGAAAGTTAATAACTTGAACCCTAGTACAGATAGACTGCTCTCAGTTATAATTTTGCACTGCTTATACATCATATTTAAGATACGTATTAGTTTAAAAACTGAATGATTTCCTAATTCACAAATGTTTCCAGTTTTAAGTAATAGGTTAGAGTCATGGTTGCAAAAATGTCATTCCGTCACACAATAAGAAATTACTCAAAAATGAAAGAATAAAATCTGTAAAAAAATTGTTTCAGATATATTTTTTAATCTTTTAATCAATGACAGTCATGTGCAAACTGAAAAATTAAATTTTGTGTGAAATTAGCTTCAGGGTAATTGCTTTAGGTGTAATTCTACAATTCAAAATGTCATTCCGTCACATATCGAATTGTCCTACTGCATATTTTAAAATTTTATCTACAGATAAAGATAGATTAAAAACAAAAAAATTTACCGAGAAATGTGTATAAATTTTTTTCGATAGATATAACCTTATTATTATTTAACACACTCATATTACCAATAAAATTTTAATTTGACCCACACATTCTACATGAAGAATCTTTACAGATCAACGCATAGTGGTCTTGCAACAATCTAACCAAAAGTTCCCAACTAATAATTGCTTTTAATATCAGGACACATACTTTGTCATAAATTTGTTTAAAATTATCCTTTAACATAATGCGTGAGTGTTAGGGGAAAGTAGGGTAATGACGCTCAGAAGGGTAATCCCGCTCACCAAATATCTCTAAACAGAATAAAATTGAAAACGTGCGATCAGTACCGGCACCTAGCGAACTTCATCTTAAGTTTCCAGTAAGGATTTAGTATCCGTCGGAAGGAAAGTATTTTTCTATCCTCACGTTATTAGTTTGAAGTTGTTTTATTATAAAATTCTACAACATCTAACTTGAAGATAAGTGTACACTCTTATTTTCAAATATTAATTTACTCATTATGTCTATAAAATATATACATTTAGCTGTACTTTCATGCTTTTATTTATTTTTGTAGTGCGTTGTTACGCCAATTATAATGTAATAAAACCCAGCATGGCGATAACGGGTAATGGCGCTCGCGTGGAATTCTAGAAGTGTTGCCAGTGGGAACTTATTTAAAATTCAGATATGTTGATTGACACCACTTTTTTGAAATGGTAAAATTTCCCTGTTTTCGCCTTTATTAATATGTCATTAAATAAGGAGAATTTTACGATTTCAAAAAAGTGGTGAAAATCAAAAACCTAAATATAAAAAAGTAGCCCAATATATGTCTAACACAATATGTGTAAAGTTGTCGCATAAAGTCTGCAGTGGTGTGAAAAGCCCACACAACTACATATGTGACTTTTGTTTTACTTAAATGTTGTATTCAAACTCTGAGCGCAATTACCCTACCATGTCGGGCATTACCTCTCAATCGATGGTCATTTAAATAAAACGATTAAAAAAAATTCCTAAAACTTTTATGAAAATTAGTTGATTGTAAACTGTTCCTTATGCTTTGGAGTTATACTTCGTTAATAAAATATTGATTTTTTTGCCTAAATTTGACTAGCTTTTCATGTTTTCCCTTACGTGAGCGCCATTCCCCTACTTTCCCCTAATTCAGTTTCAGTGCTGGAAGTGTGCAATTAATGGTTTGTACAGAATTATTTACATTTCGTTAGCTCGACGTACAATCCATTTAACTTCATTAGTTAAGAGGGTTTTTTATTATTAGTTGGTTCACGCCATTAAATATGGTTTAAATTTGTTACAAGCTACTCTATGTTCACTCAAATAAGACTTACCCTAGAAAAAATGATAAGATGCATTATTTTCATTTTGAACCGAAAATAGACGGTGACCTAAAGGTTACTTAGTGATTTAAATTAAAAAATCATGGAAAGTTAATAACTTTTGACTTGGTAAGTTATTTTTCCTCTTAGGTTTAAAAACTTGACACTTTGTAGTTATACAGTATTGGGATACAAGTTAGAACAGAAAGTTAATTTCAAAATCAAAGATCACTTAGGATGTGATCAATTATTATGCGATTATGAGAAATGCTTCACAGATCACAATACACCATTTAATTACATGATTTCAGTAACAAGGTTCTGTAATTGACGTGCAAAGATAGAACGCTTTTTGCTTTTATACCACTACATAGAGTAAGTGGTTGTAAAGATACGCACTTTCCATAAATTTTGATTTTTAAGGAACACATTGTCTAAACTTATGTAACCAGTGATTAAAATATTAAATTAGAACCTTAGGCAAGTGCCATCATCAACTGACATTCTGTCAAATTATAAATCCGTGAGAAATTGCAATTTTTAAAAACATTGCTCTGCGTATCTTTACCAAATTGGTTGGGTTAAAAATACGCAGTTTGTATTTTTGCCCATTACTGCGAGTTTTGGCCCCATTTCTTATAAAATGAATGAGTTATGTAAAAGTATTAGTAAATTTCACTAGTATTTATAGTTAAACTGAAAATTATAAGTTAAATCATGAAAAAAAAGTAAAAACAGCGGTTTGTGAGATCGCAAACAGCAGTTAACCTCTAACTGTTGTGACAAAAATTGTTCCATAGAGTAGGTGGGGTGTAAAGATACGCACGGGGCAGAGATATGCACGGGCTGATTTAATATGAAGAAACATTTCTACAATCATGATAGCTAGGTGATAGTTTGGTTTCAAGTGTAGTAGACGTGTCTTCAAACCTTGTGAAAAAAGTAGCTCTCCGTGCCAAGAAAATGAGGTAAGTTTAAATTTTCGAATTTTGATCTAATATTTTTAAAATTCCACTTTATTGTTTAGCTAACAATACTTCCAATTTTTACAAATCCAAAAATTCAGTGGAGAACGGAAGTTCTGTAGCTTCTAAATGCCGTATAATTTATCTCGATCGCGTTTGTTGAAACTTGTAGGTAATCGGTTAAGTAAAATACTGCAGAATGGGGTAAAAGTACACATCCGTCTTAAGGTAAAGATACGCACAGGTTTAAGATTTGGGGCTTTGCCCTATCGCTTTAGCTAGATGCAAAGCTTTCCACAAGTATGTTGTGGGAAAGTTTTAGTTTTTATAATATATAAAATATAATAGCTACTTAACTAATATAAGCTAGTTAACTACCTTTACCTTTTTCTATTTAAGCTTTTTTCAATATAGAACGTAGGTATCTACCTACCTACTTTTAAAAATCAATATTCTTGTTTCATAAAAAGATTTTCTTTTAAGTCTTAACCCGCAACTCCTGTTAACGGTCTCCCAGACCGCTGCTATATTCAGTTTTCATAGCTTAACTTGCAATTTCCAATTTAACTACTGATGTTAGTTTAATTTTGATTTGTTTGGAAACTTAATAGTATCACTATAGCGCAAATCGGCTATCCCTGTAATACTTAAAAAAGCGCTAAAATCTTGTATCCCTTAAATGTGCAATGATACTGCTGCAATATGCAGATCGTAGCGACATCTGCAGGATATTTTCTACAACTGCAAAAAATTGCTAGTCTATACAATGTGATACTAGTAATACGAAAATCCCGCAGATGTCGCTGCAATCGACACTTGAAATTTTAGCAGTATCGTCGCACATTTTAGGGATACAAATTTTTAGCACTGTTTGGATAGCATATTTCCACACTAGGTATTCTAGGTGCTGTAGTATCACTAAAGAATTCTAAATGAGGAGAATTTTTATTATAATAGGCATTTACATAAAGTTTAGCGCAAAAACAGTATCTTATGAGCCAGTCAATTCTTTTATTCATTCTACGATCAATGGATCTTTGAGACCGCTCACAGTATTTATGCAACAATTTTTGTCACGGCAGTTAGAGGTTAACCGCTATTTGCGATCTCGCAGGCCGCTGTTTTTTTCTTTTTTTTTTCATGATTTAACTTAATATTTTCAGTTTAACTATAAATAGTAGTGAAATTTACTAATGCTTTTGCATAACTCATTCGTTTGATTGGAAATGGGTCAAAAACCCGCAATAATGGGGCAAAAATACGCACTGCGTATCTTTGTCTCACCACTGTGTACTTTTACCCCAACTGATGGGACAAAGATACGCTGATCAATGTTTTTTAAAATTGCAATTTCTCACAGAATTATAATTTGACAGAATGTCAGTTGATGGTGGCACTTGCCTAAAGTTCTAATCTAACATTTTAATCACTCATTACATAAGTTTAGACCAATGTATGCATTAAAAATCAAAATGTTTGGAAAGTGCTTGCCTTTCCCCGCACCTATTCTAAATACTGAGCGGTCTCAGAGACTCCTTGATCGTAGAATAAATAAAAGCGTCAACTGTCTCATAAGGTACTGTACTTTTTGTACTGAAATTTCTGTACATGACAATTATCATTAAAGCTCATCTATTAAGAAGTCTCTACAGTTAATGCTAGACACGTGAAGAAATTAATATATAGAGTAGGGGGGGGGGGGGGGGGTAAAGATACGCACTTGCCATAAATTTTGATTTTTAACGCACACATTGGTCTAAACTTATGTAACGAGTAATTAAAATGTTAGATTAGAAACTTAGGCAAGTGCCACAATCAACCGATATTCTGTCAATTTATAATTCCGTGAGAAATTGCAATTTTTAAAAAACATTGCTCAGCGTATCTTTGCCCTACTGGCCCCACCAGTGGCCGACAGGTTCTGCTGTCGAAGCTGGTAGACGAGAGGTGCTGGGTTCGAACCCAATCGCACCCGTCGGCCTAATCGTTTCGGAGTTTTCGTGGTTTTCTTCGAAACCTTGGATTTCCAAGCGTAAATACGGATTAGGTTCCCTTGGAAAGACTCCCACGAAAGGGAACCTTCCCCCTTAGGACCCATATCCCTCATGTTGATAATTGGCCGTCATAAACACAACCAACTTTGCCCCACTGATTGGGTTAAAGTACGGAGTGGTGGGGCAAAGATACGCAGTGCGTATTTTTACCACATTTCCAATAAAACGGATGAAGTATGCAAAAGCATTAGTGAATTTCGCTAGTATTTATATTTAAACTGAAAATTATAAGTTAAACCATGAAAAAAAAACAGCGGTCTGTGAGATCGCAAATAGCAGTTAACTTCTAATTGCTGTGACAAAAATTGTTGCATAGATACTGTGAGCGGTCTCAGACACCCCTTGATTGTAAAATGAATAAAAGGGTCGACTGTCTTATAAGATACTGTTTCTCAACTAAACTTTATGTACAGGACTACTATAATTAAAACTGATCTATTCAGAATTCTCTAAGGTTAGTGCTAGACACCTGAAGAAATTAATATGTATAGTTAAACGAGAATCTGTAGTAAATTTCACTAGTATCTATAGTTAAACTGAAAATTAAAAGTTAAATCGCGAAAAAAAAGAAAAAATCAGCGGGCTGTGTGACCGCAAACAGAAGTTAACCCTTAACTTATGTGACAAAAAATTTTCCGTAAATACTGTGAGCGGTCTCCGATACCGCTTGATCGTAGAATGAATAAAAGGGTTGACTGACTCATAAGATGCTGTTTTTCCCCTAAACTTTATGTAAAGGCCCATTATAATAAAAATTCCCATATAAGTCTTCAGCGATACTAATACGTTTCCAAACAAAAAAAAATTAACTAATATCAATAGTTAAATTGAAAATTACAAGTTAAATTGTGAAAACTGAATGTAGCTGTGGTCTGTGAGACCGTGAACAGGAGTTAAGGGTTAAAATTTCAAACAAAAGCGTTTTATGAAACTACAATATTGATTTTTAAAAGTAGGTAGGTAGGTAGATACCTACGTTCTACATTTTTAAAAAAATAATAACTAGAAAAGAAAAAAAGTAGTTAACTAGCTTATATCACTTAACAAGCTATTATATTTTATACAATACTAACTTATAAAAAATGAAACTTTCCACGACGTAATTGTGGAAAGCTTTGCATCTAGCTAAAATGATGGGACAAAGCCCCGCATCTTAAACTTGTGCGTAGGGGAGACCGGGGGAATGGCGACACCTTAAGGGAATTGAAATTTTTTCACCTCGAAAAAATGTTTATTTTTTAATAGTAAAAATTCTAAAGCTGAATCATAATCTTTAGTATCTGTATAAATTTATCATAACTGTAAAGTAAGCATTCATAAAAAAATATTTTTTAAACCTCTGCAGAGTGGCGGTATTACCCAGGACACTGGGGTAATTCAGCCACTGTACCGGGGTAATGCCGTCACTCTTTAATGACCTAGTACATGCATCAAATGGATACTAGGAAACACACAACCTACTGAAAATAGTTAGAAAGCAATGTAAATGAGCAGAATAATGGTTAAGCTTATAATTTACTTCATATTGCAAAAGTCACTCTGCTGAATCGGCTCCACTACATTAAAATGAGGCCATTTCTCACCCGATTTGCATGGCGGCGGCATTACCCTGAGAGGACAATATGGCGGAAATCCCCAAGCAAAGCCGAAAGAAGAACCGAACTTGTTCAACACATTGCATCAAAATGTCGGCGAATGCATGTAGATTACGAGTCATATTATCTTAAATACCTAATGTTACAATAAAAGGTGCTTATCTCTACTCATTTGAAGCTCCAAAATAATAAGCAACTAGATGAAAACTACATTTTTCACTAGAGCAGACGAACGACGTACAGCAAAGTCACTCCCACTTTAGGCACTGTTTATATTGTTGGCCGCTATAGTGCAGGCACATTCACTATCTCAAACTGCCCTTAGTTTTTAAACTAGGTGGGGTGGCGGCATAACCCGGGTTGGCGGCATTCCCCCGGTCTCCTATATTTGCCCGAATACGGATGCGTACTTTTACCCCATTCTGCTGTATTTTGCTTAACCGGCTACCTACAAATTTAAACAAATACCATCGAGTTAAACTACACGGCATTTAGAAGCTAAAGAGCCTCCATTCTCCACTGAATTTTTGGATTTGTAAAAATTCAAGGTATTGTCAGCTAAACAATAAAGTGGAATTTTAAAAATATTGGATCCAAATTCGAAAATTTAAACTTACCTCATTTTCTTGCCACGGAGTGCTACTTTTTCACAAGGGTTGAGCAGACAACTACTACACTTAAAACCAAACTACCAATTAGCGGTCATGATTGTAGAAATGTTTCTTCATATTAAATCAGCCAGTGCGTATCTTTACCACCACCTACTCTATAGTTAAACTAGAATATATAGTTAAACTGAATCTAATCCACTAGTATCTATAATTAAACTGAAAACTGCAAGTTAAATCCCGAAAAAAGAGCAAAACAGCGGTCTGTATGAAACCCCTTCGGGACCGGCGGCATTTACACAAATTTTATTCGGCTGGCACCAAAAAAAAAGTTACCTTTACTTAATCACGAAAATGCTTTAATTAAAGAAACTAAATATTACTTTTCTTTTTTACTGGTGCCTAAAACAAAATCCGTATGCTCTTTTTGAAGGTACATATATGCACCCATGGTCCCGAACGGGTTAACTGCTAGGACAAAAATTCTACCATAAATACTGCGAGCGGTCTCCGAGACCACTTGATCGTACAGTGAATAAAAGGGTTGACTGACTCATTAGATACTGTTTCTGCGGTAAACTTTATGTAAAGGCATATAATAATAAAAATTCCCACACTCAACTATAGATACTTCTAAGTTTCCAAACTAATCAAAATTAAACTAACATCAATAATTAAACTGAAAATTATAAGTTAAACTGTGAAAACTGAATATGGAAGCTTTCTGCGAGACCGTTAACAGGAGTTAAGGGCTAAGACTGAAAACAAATGCGTTTCATGAAACAAGAATATTAATTTTTAAAAGTAGGTAGGTAGATACCTACATTCTATATAAAAAAAAACTTAACTAGAAAAAGGTAGTTAACTACCTTATATCAGTAAGTAGCTATTATATTTAAAACACTGCTAACTTAGAAAAAATATAAAGCTTTCCACGACGTAATTGTGGAAAGCTTTGCGTCTAACTAAAACGATGGGGCAAAGATCCGTATGTTTAACTTGTGCGTATCTTTGTCCCAAGACGGATGCGTACTTTTACCCCATTCAGCAGTATTTTGCTTCACCGACTACCTACAAGTTTAAACAAATGTGATCGAGGTAAACTCTACGGCATTTAGAAGCTAAAGAGTTTCCATTCTCCAATTGAATTTTTGGATTTGTAAAAATTCGAGGTATTGACAGGTAAGCAATAAAGTGAAATTTAAAAAATATTAGATAAAAATTCGAAAATTTAAACTTACCTCATTTTCTTGGCGCGGTGTGCTACTTTAATCACAAAGTTTGAACACACAACTACATCACTTGAAACTAAACTGCCACCCAGCGGTCTTGATTGTAGAAATGTTGCTTCATATTAAATCAGCCAGTGTGTATCTTTGCTCTGTGCGTATCTTTATCCCAGCCTACTCTATATGTCAACCTATTATTAAGCCAAATTGATTGTATTATGTTTCAGTGTTTTGCTTTTTTTTAAGTCAATTTAATAGACAGTTTATGTTTTATTTTGAAGTAACAAACAACTTAGTTCTTCAAACGCTAATTTCTTAAAATAGCAAACAGCTTCAGTCACTTTAAAAGAGCTGGATCAACTGTTACATATTTGATTAAAAAATCTCAGAATTCCACGCAGTCACATATAGTGGAACTTGAGATATTCTTTAGTCAATGTTCTCTGTTAGGTAGATTTCGTAAGAAATACAAAATATTAAATTCTCCCTTATGCTGGAATTTTTGAATATTTTTTGAAGATCTACGCCAATCATGACCCCTAGAAATTCCAAAATTTCCCAGTTAAAAACTTTATATATGTCACTTTTTTATGGACACGATAACTTCCATAATTTTGTACAAATTTCTTGCAAACTGATTCATAAAATCAAGAGGCAAAAAATCTCGATCAAGTTCGTTAATGGGCAAAATCGTACCAGGGGTGTGGAAATGTGGAGGATTTTTGTGAAAACAGGAAAAACCCATAACTTCTTAGTTATTATACATATCGAATCAGTTTAAAATTATTATTACTTCTAGGAAAATGGCCAAAAATTTATGTATGACACATTTATGATATCATTAAAAATAGGCTCAAGGACCGGGAAAAAAAGGGATTTAAGAAGAAAAAAAATCACAACTTCGACAATTCAGAAGATATCTAATCCACTATTTTTTTTTATAAATCTTCTTAATATTACCTGCAACTTTTATATTAACAAGTTTTTGATAGGACCAACTCTTACAACAAAAAAAAATAAAATAAAAACGACAAAATAAGAGGGGTGTTGAAGTAGAAAAAAATTCATAACTTCGTCAATTCACGAGATATCAAATCCGCTTAAATTCATTATAAATCTTCTTAATATTATCTACAACTTTTGTATTGACAAATTTTAGATAGGACTAACTCTTACAACAAATAAAAAACATCAAACGGTAGAAGAAAAAACTTCGAAATCTACCTATGCCTGTAGGCCTAGGCGGCAGGGATTTTTTCTGACATACAGGGGGTCGTGCAGGATGGAAATAGTGTATTTTTACTTTTTTTGGTGGGGGCGGTTATTTCATACAATTAAATTTCTTTCGTAGTAGAAAGTCTTCTTTTAAGTCCTTTCTCGTATGACAACAGTGTTGAATTTGGGCGTCAGGCACATATTTATACGTAAGTTATACCAAACTATACCTCTGGTCTCTGCGTTTTGAAGGGCCTCATAATTGTACTCTATGAATTCAAATTTATTTCAGCATGAACCTCTATAAAAGTTTCAGCTAAAAGCTCCATTTTAAATCATGCTTTGTTTCATCTGCTTTACAGAAACCTACCCTTAACATGTTAGATGCAGACGAGATACTTTTTGTGAACAATTATCATCATCGTACTTCTGAAATCAGGATAATTACTCTTCATCGAGAATATGATAAAAAAATTGCATTGCATTCAACAAATTCTCACCTACACTAATGAACTGCAACAGCAAGAAGACGAAGGAAGCGATAACAACAGTTAATGGAGTTCGAGAGGGGTTGTGTTGTCCGTATGAACGAGGCAGGAAATTTGCATCAGAAAATCGCAGCCCACACTCGCATAAATTCCACAAATATATGATTGTGTGTAAGCGTAATATGATTGCGTTGAGAGCTGTTGAGAACCGTTGAGAACAACTCAAGTAGCACAAGTAAATCGTCATCGTATTCAGCGTGTGGAAACCGTTGGGAAATGGTAGGGTTAATATGCCAATAATAAGCCAACAGAGGCTCCTTTAATTTGGAGCGCTGTTCGGTCAACCGTAAATAATTCCTACATAGGTCCACTCCGGACCTTCTACGTATACATGAGGAGCGCACGTTTGGGTCCTCTGTTGGCAAATGATTCGTTGGTCAATAGAGTGGCAAAGTGGACATTTCTTACTGTTTCACCCTTTGTTTTCTTACTCTGTTTTCCTACTGGCCCACACGGGACTCCACAATTAACCAACATTGGCCCAACAATTCTGTGCTACTGGGGAAGATAAGCCGAAATCTGTGCAATGGAGCTCAAAAAATGACGTTATCATGACTTGCCAGACATTTTAGGCGTATGGCGGTTACTAACCATACAGCGTCTTCCTGGACCTTCGTTTAACATTGTAACGTTGTTTACGTAATGTTGACGTAAAGGTTCGATAAAATGTGATGGACCCTATCTTGTATGTATGGACTGCACTGTGCAGTGTTCGATTGACGGGATTCATGTTCCGTTGATCGATGTGTTTTACCCCAGTGACGCCTGACGCATAACCGGCAGCCGCTGCGGTCCAAATTGTACCATGACTCATTCAAGAAGATGACTTCTTTCGAATCAGCACACCACAGCCTGTGTTCTTCAGCCCATTGCAATCAGATATAAAGATGGTTTACCATCACTGCACACTGGAATCCGCTCAAATGAAACATGGTGCACCCGATTTTACCGATACTGACAAACATGCATGTTACAACATTGGACCAACGTCTGGGAGGATGCTGTACGATCCGTAACCGCCATGCAGACAAGATGTTTTTGGCTTTTGATGACGTCATTTTCCGGGGTCCAATACCAGGTTTTCGGCTTATTTGTTTCTCTATAGTCCATACCTTATACATCTATATGGTCTAAGGGGCGCTGTCTCCCCGACACATGCGCAGTCATAATGTCTTTCTAATAATTTGCATATTCACCCTACCCTGGTTTTCCTGAAAGTTTCAGTTCAATTGCATTACTCCTTCTTTATGTTGCAAGTTCCATTATCATTACTGCATGCAAAATAAACTAATTGTGATTTCAGCATAGAAATACATCGTATTTTCCCCACTATCATAATAATCAGAGATATATCTTCGGCATCAAATCCAAAGTGCATTTCTCTTTTTGTTTTATGTAAATCCTATTGCCTTAATTACATTATTTTTTTTGGAAAAATAATAATTTTTGCTTCTAGATTGACAAAACGTAAGGCATTTTTTCATTTTTCTAGAAAAGCCTACAAGGCATATATTTAAATACAATTTTCTCAAATCATTGATTCTAAAGTTTATTCTAGTTGGAGTAGGGCCAAAGATGTTAAGTCATCCATTTATGTATGCTAATAAAGTGTAAACTCAAATACTTGTAGGATTGAATGTTTATTACGTGGAATGTTTGTTCTTGGAATATGATAATATGCTTCAAAATCTTTTCGTATGTTTAAATGTGTAGAGAGTTAAATGTAGAACTTGGTATTTTCAATTAAATTAGATACGAAAAAGAAAAACGATAAGCCTGAATCATGAGCTAAAATAAAGCATTTAAACATTGAGAATTAAATTAATACATGATTTTATGGCAACACAACAAATATGTAAATGTATTCATAAAACTCAATAAAGAACTATAAAATACTTATTTTTCCAAATTTAAACTTGAATTATCTCTCTTGGAGATAGATATATTTGATGCACAAAAAAGATTTCATAAATCAGCAATTTTTAGGTGATGTTTTAGTACTACTTAAATCATTTGCGTCGGCGGTTCTTAAACTGTGGTCTGCGGACACCTGAAGTCCGCGAAAGCCTCATGATCAATGAAATTTTTTTTACTTACCTAGAACCTGATACAAATCTTGCGAGTAAAATGAAATAAAAATTAAGAATACTGTTAAAAAATACAGCATCAACTATTTGTTTATATATCTTGTATTCAATATGCTAAAGAATATTTGTAGTTTTAGTCTTAAATCCTGTGACTCACAAAGATATAGAATATAGGAAAATGGGTGCATCGTAACTAAGAGTTTAAAAACCGCTGATCGATGTGTTTTCAAAGCTAAATAAATTTATATAGGGGAGACGAGGGAGAGTTTACCATAAGGGAAGCTTGACCCACCCTTCAGTTTTCATATTGAAAAGAATTTCAGAGTTTTGCCAATATGTGGCAACGAAAGCTACTGAAATACTCAAACAATAGTCATTGTTTCATGCAGATAATTGAAACAGGTGTGGAAAAATAAATTATGAAGTGTTTACAGCTTAAAAAGTGTACTTTTGAGAAATATTTTAAAGGTTTTCTCAGATAAAATATGTCATAGAAATTTAAGTGAGTAGGTTTGAAGTAATGAAAAAGTACTAAGCTTTCATTCCAAGCATAGAGATTGTACGATCAATTAGGCTAAAAGCTATATGATATAATTTAAAAAGTGGCTGTGTGGGGAAGTTTGACCAAATCACTCTGAGGGAGGGTTGATCAGATAGTCAAAGCTCCCTTAACCTTTATAGTAGGAGAGCTGTTGAACATTTTTGAGTAGGTATTTGAGGCACCCTGAAAATTTGTGCAACACTTCTTTTGTAATGCCTGAATACAAAATCGAATGTCTGGCTGAAGGATCGTGGCCCAAAAACTGTGCCAGACACGTGTCAAGTGCCATTTGGCACTTGACACGTGTCTGGCACAGTTTTTGTGCCGACTAAAGTGTCTGTCCTTTTCAAAATATTTTTTTCTAAGCATAAATATTATTCTGCCTCAATCTCAGCGTGCCTCAAATACCTTTTTGGGGTAGTGAAAAAATGGCACTTGACACGTGTCTGGCATAGTTTTTGGGCCGACTAAAGTGTCTGTCGTTTTCAAAATATTTTTTTCTAAGTATAAATATTATTCTGTCTCAATCTCAGCGTGCCTCAAATACATTTTTGGGGGGGTAGTCAAAAAATGGCACTTGACACGTGTCTGGCACAGTTTTTGGGCCACGATCCTTCAGCCAGACATTCGATTTTGTATTCAGCCATTACAAAAGAAGTGTTGCACAAATTTTCAGGGTGCCTCAAATACCTTCCCTAAAATGTTTAACAGCTGTTGGACTATTAACTGATGTCACAGAAATTGTCACATAACTAGTTCGAAGCGGTCTGTGAGACCGCTTCATCGAAAGATAAATAAAAGACGCGATTAACTCATAGGATGTTGTTTTTGTACTAAACTTTTCGTACAGGACTGTTATAATTAAAATTCACCTATTCCAAAGTCTCTGCTGATAGTACTACTTCAGTGGCGTGGCGTCCGGTCATCGCATGATGCGGCGATGACCAAGCAATATTTTAAAACTCTTAATAAGCTTTTAAAACTCTACGATCCAGTTTTAGCAGAACATTTGGTGTTCATGTATAAGTGAAGGTAATATTTAAAGTTTCTTTTTTGAACATTCAACCATTGAATTTTAGAGTTAATAATTTTTCACCACAAACTTAAATAATCGCGATGACCACCGAAAATTTTCACGCCACGCCACTGTACTACTTAAAGTTCCAAACGGAACAAAATTTCGGTAGTGTTTGTAGTTAAATTGAAAATTGCAAGTTAAACTATAAACAATTAAGAAAGTCGTCGTTTGAGAGACCGGTAACATCAGTTAAAGGTTCATTAACCCGGGAGAACTCGCTAGTGAGAATGCCCAATTGCTTTTCTTTTACTTTTCATTCATATAATATCAACTTTTTTTGGTTGTCTTAGTACTTTTATTCACAAAATAGGTAAAATAATTGAAAAACATTTTGGAATTTTAATTAAAATGAAAAATGATTTAAATAAGAGTCTTAAAAAAGTACGACTGTGAGAGAAAATCTCATGCAGCGAGTTCTCCCGGGTTAAGTGTTTTTGGAAATCTTTTTATTATATACTGTACATAATAAAGGATTAATGGTTATATTTCTAAAATAATGTAAATTTATTCTGTAAAGCTACAGTAATAGGATGATAATAAAAAAATGTTTAAAATTGATTAAAGGAAGATGTCAAAAATTGCTAGAGTAGGTGGGGGTAAAAATACGCACGGGGCAAAGATACGCACTGGCTGATTTAATATGAAGAAATATTTCTACAATCATGACCGCTAGTTGGTAGTTTGGTTTCAATTGTAGTAGTTGTGTGCTCAATCCTTGTGAAAAAAGTACCACTCCATGCCAAGAAAATGAGGTAAGTTTAAATTTTTGCATTTTCATCTAATATTTTTTAAATTCCACTTTATTGTTTAGCTGACAATACCTCGAATTTTTACAAATCCGAAAATTCAATGGAAAACGGAGGCTCTTTAGCTTCTAAATGCCGTGTAGTTTAACTCGATCGTATTTGATTAAATTTGTAGCTAGCCGGTTAAGTAAAATACTGCAGAATGGGTTAAAGGTACGCTTCCGTTTTGGGGCAAAGATACGCACAAGCTTAAGATTCCGGGCTTTGTCCTATCGTTTGAGCTAGATGCAAAGCTTTCCACAATTACGTTGTGAAAAGTTTTATTTATATTTTATAAAATATAATAGCAACTTAACTAATATAAGCTTATTTAACTGCCTTTTCCTTTTTCTAGTTAAGTTTTTTTTTTCAATATAGAACGTAAGTATCTACCTACCTGCTTTTAAAAATCAATATTCTTGTTTCAAAAAACGATTTTGTTTTAAGTCTTAGCCTTTAACTCCTGTTAACGGTCTCACAGACCGCTGCTTTATTCAGTTTTAATAGTTTAACTTGTAATTTTATATTTATCTATTGATGTCAGTTTAATTTTGATTCGTTTGGAAACTTAGTAGTATCGCTAAAGACTTCTAAACGAGGAGAATTTTTAGGCCTTTACATAAAGTTTAGCGCAAAACAGTATCTTATGAGTCGGTCAACCCTTTTATACATTCTACGATCAAGGGGTCTTTGAGGCCGCTTACAGTATTTATGCAACAATTTTTGTCACAGTAGTTAGAGGTTAACTGCTTTTTGCGATCTCACAGACCTCTGTTTTTTCTTTTTTTTTTTTTCATGATTAAACTTACAATTTTCAATTTAACTATAAATACTATTGAATTTTACTAATGATTTTGCATAACTCATTCGTTTTATTGGAAATGGAGCAAAAACCCACAGTAAGGAGGCAAAAATACGCACTGCGTATCTTTGTCCCATCACTGCGTACTTTTACCCCAACCGATGGGGCAAAGATATGCAGAGCAATGCTTTTTAAAAATTGCAATTTCTCACAGAATTATAATTTGGCAGAATGTCGGTTGATGGTGGCACTTGCCTAATGTTCTAATCTAACATTTTAATCGCTCATTACATAAGTTTAGACCAATGTGTGCGTTAAAAATCAAAATGTATGGAAAGTGCGTATCTTTACCCCCACCTACTCTATAGAAGCAAGAAAAAAATTAATGAAATATAAATTGGAAAGTTAACAGGAATTTTATTTCATTTAAATAGTACCCATAGTAGGTAAATAGAAAGAATTTAAAAGGCTGGGAAGGATGAAAGCAGCAGCCTTAAGAAATGTTAAGTGTTCATACCTCTGCAAAAGAACATAACACTGATCAAAAAACTTTAGGAAGGTATGTAGACAAATTTCACCAAAATGAACACAATGAGATGAAGCCAAGCTATGCGGCAACTAGTGTTGCCAGGTTGAGTGTCACAAAATGTGGGTGTCTGAAACGGAATTTTTTTCCTGTACCTTGAATTCCGTCTAAGCAGGTTTGTTTACACATCACATTTTCCCAAATAATATTTTAAATATAATTAAACCATGTAGCATAAATTTGTTCTGTATCTTTTTAAACTGATTTTATGTACCTCAACAAATATTTCAATATAAAATAAAGTGGGTCAAGCCTCCCTTATGTGGGGAGCATTGACCCATTATTTTCTCATGATTAAAATCAATCATTTTTCAAGTTTCTTATATATTAATCTTATGTCTCAATTTTATTTTAACAACTGACTGTATAACGAATAAAAGTGCAAATGAATCTTTATTCTAGGCTCGACATTTAAAAAATAAAAAAGCATTTCGTAAAAAAAGGGTCAGCCCTTCCCAGTCTCCCTACGCGTAATATATCGTAACACACACAGAGATAAAATGTTTATTCCATAGTATGCATAGTGGCAAAAGCATCAACTGCAACAGTGTTTTATAAATGCTATTATATAGCATTTGTACTTTGCTTTAAATTAAAAAGATTATCTTATATTGTTCCAGATAATCTTGTCTGGCAAATTTTTCAATAAAGTTAAAATTAAAAAAAAATGTTTTGCCTGTATATTGTTACCGTTTTGAAAGGATGTATATGTTGGGTTTGTGTTTTACTCTATCGATTAATTATATATTAGAATATGCAATAAGATTAAAATGTGCACTTCAACTCAGAGCAGACAAAATTTAATTTAACAATCTTTGAACATGAGCATTGAAAATACCCAACACATACACAGATGCTAACAGGCATCGACCAAATTTCCTTCCAAGTAAATTTATAAACAATTAAATTTAAAAATCAAAAAACCCGACTGCGCAAAAAGCGAACTAATTAATTGTTTCTCATCAATATGAAACTATTTTTTTTTTCAATTCCTACTATTAGCTCAAACTCTCGCTATATATATCTTGTTCAAATTTTCAATCGTTAATAAAATACTTATTATTCATCCAATCAAGCTCAAATAATTTTTTTAATCTTGTAGTGGATGACACTTGATGTTAATCCATTTTTTTCAAATATTAATTCATTAATTAAATTAAATTAATTAATTTTCAATAATCGAGAGAGCTCTCTTCTTGATCAAGGTATCTTAAGACCGAGAGAGCCCTCTTCTTGATCAAGGCATTTTAAGCGCCACTCAAGAGGAAAGAAGAATGGAAGGAAAAAATTTATCTTATTGACCTAAGTAGGAATTGACTTAAAATATTTTTTTATTTCCTGAAACCCCATAGGGGAACGTCAACAAATTGAAAAAGAGCGAATATCTTTTGATAACCCTGTAAAAACTAATGCAGCAAAAACGTTCAAACTCAAGATTATTAAGTGGCTTATTGTAATATACTGTGTTCAATTTTATGAGGATAGCATGTATACTAGTAGAGAAATTAAGGTTTTTATAAAAACAGTCCCAAATTTCGAAGGGCTTATATTTTGCAGAGTTCTTAATATAAAGAAAGCTGTTTTCAAAATATAATGTGCATAATTTATTAGCTAAGTATATAGAGCAACTTTTGTGAAAGTCTCAAAATCATAGCTTGAAAATTCTGAAAATTATCGTCGACAGAATAAGCTCGAAATCCGTTGTTTCCAAAGGGAAGCAAAAAAATGAGGGGTTGTATCCAAATATAGTAGTACGTGCAATATAGTGTACGCTGTCTTAGCACTAATCAACAGATATTTGATACAGCCTCTCATCTTTTTGCTTCTTTTTGGGAACAACGGATTTCGAGCTTATTCTATCGACGATAATTTTCCGAATTTTCAAACTATGATTTTGAGTCTTTCACAAAAGTTGCTCTATATACTTAGCTAATACATTATGCATATTATATTTTTATTGCATTCGCGCATGCGCAGTGAAATTTTTTTTATTAAACCTGCTCATTTTTCATCTAATTTTTATTATTTTTTAATTCTGGTTGCAGAGTGTTGTGTATAATGTTGTTTGTTATATTTTCTGAAAATAACTTATTTTTATATTAAGAACTCTGCAAATTATAAGCAAAAAACTTGGCGAAATTTGGGACTGTTTTTATAAAAAACTTAATTTCTCTACGAGCATACATGCTAGCCACATAAAAATGAACACGATATATTACAATAAGCCATTTATTAATAATCTCGAGTTTGAACGCTTTTGCTACATTAGTTTTTACAGGGTCATCCAAAAGATATTCGTTCTTTTTCAATTTGTTGACGTTCCCCTACGGGGTTTCGGGAAAAAAATCTTCGCGGAAATATATGACCTATACTATACTGTTTACACACCTGCAGTTTCAGGTTAATTCCTCATGTATTTTTCTAGATATTTAACAAAACGTTTAAAATCGAAAGTGACCGGTTACCTTTGGCCATATAGTGTATTATTAAATAATTATCACTTGCGAAAATATTTAAATGCCGAATTCTAAGAACCAAAACAACACATTTATCAAGTTACAATTATTACTTTAACTTTAAATTGGAAATTGTTGTGGTAACAGATTCTTAAAATGTATGTATTGTTTAAATGACTCTGGTGAAATGAACTTGCCAATATAAAATTGTAACAACAAGTTTGAATACTTCTAAGAAGAGAAATTTATAGGATCATGTTATTAAAATTATAGATAACAACATGCCTTAGGCTGTATTAATCCAAAATAACTTTCAAGTTAAAAATTAATTTTTACTTCTCTACAAGATGTTTATTTTAACATTTATGTTTAGTTATCCCTTTATTTAAGAACTAAAATAACTTCTTAAAACACCATCAAAAACTTATAAATGCGTTAGGCCTTTCGAAAGATCTGAGTCTTTCTTCTTCAGGCGCAAAGAAGACGTGCTTCTACTATGAAAGCAGTAGCAAGACTGAAATGAGAGATAAGGGAAGGGAAACAGGCTACAGAAACAGCCAATAGGAAATTAGAAATCAACAGCCAATAGGAAAGCAGAAGACAACAGCCAATCACAGAAGAGTATAATCAAAACAAAAGAACACACAGTAGAAGGGGAATAAGGAAGCAAATTGGGAAAAAAAAGTATATGAAAATAAAATTAAAAATAAATTATAATAAATTGAAAAGACACACATATATTAAAATATGGGAACACATAAAATTAAAAAATAAATAAATGAATAAAATGTAAAAAGCAGACTAATATTAATTAATACAAAAAATAAATTATATGGTAGTACTGAAAAGGTTTTCCCAAGCTGCAGAGAGCATTGTGGAATTAGATTTATAATTAACAATAACTTCACGATTAAGATGAATAGCTGAATTTTCAAGAAAGTCCAATTCAGAAATACTATTGGCATTAAAGATAATTTTAGCATTTTGAAAATTAAAACTATGGCCGGAATCCCAAGAATGCTTGGCGATAGAAGATTTAGAAATTTCTTGATTAATTACATAACGAGAGTGTTCTTTTAAACGGATTTCAAGATTTCTTTTAGTTTGACCAATATAAGATAAATCACAGCCATTACAAGGAACATTATAAATTCTCCATTTACGAAGATCAGGAACAGGAGATTTAGTGGAGAAATTTGAAATTATTGACAGGTATAAAGATAATGTTAAAATTGAAACGTCCTAAAACTTTAGCTAATTTGAAACATAAAGGAGGATAAAAGGGGAGGACAACCAAATTATCAGGCTTGATTTTGGCATCTTTAGAAAGAGTAGATTTATTAGACCGTCTATTGAATTTCTTCACAGCATTATTGATAACAAAAGGATTTAAACCTCGTTTGACAGCAACAGTTTTTAAGTAATTAAGTTCATCCCTAAGGGATGCAGAATCGGAACAAATTTTGAGAGCACGATTTACATACGCATAAAAAACACCGACTTTTTGGTTTAGAGGATGATTTGAGAGAGCATGAGGTGGGTTAGAGACAGAAAAAGGTTTTCTATAAATACAAGTTTTGAAAGAATTATCACACTTGGTAACTAAAACATCAAGGAAAGGAAGGTTATTACAATTTTCTAAATCAAAAGTAAATTGAATATGTGGGTCGATAGAATTGACAGTTTGAAGAATGGTAGAAATATCAAAAGGATTATCAACTAAAACAAATGTATCGTCGATATAACACATCCAACATTTAAAATTAACCAGATTTAATAATTTTTCCTCAAAATAATGCATATAAATATCACAAAAAATTGGAGATAAAGGATTACCCGCACTTAAGCCATCTGATTGTTTGAAAAATTTATTATCAAATTCAAAAGTAGTTTGTGTGATGCAAATTTTAGTTAAATTAACAAAATCTTTGATTATATTCTTCTGTGATTGGCTGTTGTCTTCTTCTGTCCTATTGGCTGTTGATTTCTAATTTCCTATTGGCTGTTTCTGCATCCTCTTTCCCTTCCCTTATCTCTCATTTTAGTCTTGCTCTTGCTTTCATAGTACAAGCACGTCTTCTTTGCGCCTGACGAAGAAAGACTCAGATCCTTCAAAAGGCATAGCGCATTTATAAGCTTTTGATGGTGTTTTAAAAAGTTATTTTAGTTCTTATTCATTCACACCAGTTTGAACTTAATTTCTTATTCCTTTATTTATAATATGAACTAGGCACCTATACTTCATTTTAATGTTAGCTTAAAGTCGGAATTTTTTAATTTATTCAACAAGTGATAAGACTTGAAAAGGTGCACTGAAGTAATTTCAATTCTCATTAAACCTAAAACTTTCTGGTATAAGCCGCTTTTCTATATTTTATATCTTAAATCCTATTGCACTCTTCATTAAAATTTAAACTGTTATACTACAATAAAAAGCACAGTACACATATGAATAACAATCCTAGACAGATCTAATTTTTCTTTATTTGAATATATAAAATTTATTTATACAACAATGAATATTAACAATCAACACATACGATGTATTGGCACTTATATATGACTCAGATCAATTTGATAGTCATTTTAATGACAGTTAGATGCATAATACCAAGCTTCAACATTTTTAAACAAAAGAAGGTAAACTTAGATTAAATTGTATTACCCCCAGGAGTATGCTCCTTATATAGCAATATAATGAGAATATCCTTATTTTTTATCCGTCACAGGACTACACAGATTAGTTTTTAGTTTCACAAGTAGTAACTACCTA
Organism: Maratus speciosus; assembly: GCA_963932465.1. Taxonomy (NCBI): domain Eukaryota; kingdom Metazoa; phylum Arthropoda; class Arachnida; order Araneae; family Salticidae; genus Maratus; species Maratus speciosus. The sequence continues at coordinate 328,473,476 of OZ010787.1, forward strand.
GAATTATATGCATTCGATTGTCATGGAGATCACACATATCGTCGGTACCATGTCAAACTATCCAATGTGAAAATAGCCACTTTTCAGGAGGGCAAAAAACTGTTTTAATTTCGGACTCAAAATCAGCGCCAAACAGCAGTAAACAATTATTATATTTTTCGGGTGCTGTTTTATATCCTATTTAAGCATGCTATTGAGATAAATCATTTGAATAATTTTACTCGCCAAAAAAATCACATTGGATAGTTTGATATGGTATGCTTAGTTGTACGTTATCAGCTTTGTTGTATTTTTTCAGCTTCAAACTATCCGATATGCAACATTGGATAGTTCGACTTGTAAATTTTTTTTTCTTTTCCCAGATTTGCCATTCCATAGTAGCGAATATACCATATTGGATAGTTTGACTTGTAAAAATGTTGTGCTTTTCCCAAATTCGCCGTTTCATAGTAGTAAATGTGTCATATTCAATAGTTTGATTTGTAAAAATTTTGGTATTTACATATTCAATATAAAACTCTTAAGAAATTTCTTTAATAATTTTAATAACTAATATACAGTAAATTAATAAAGAAAAAAGCTTGTTTTTAAACATTCTGTTAATTTTATAAAATACAAGAAAACAATATCTCAAATAATGGGGTGGGCAACAACAGGCACTTCATACCCGTAATTATAAATAGTAATGTTTGCGCTATTTATTCTAAGAAACTCATGAACCGCTTTCTACCACTATTTTCGAATAGAAATCTTTGATTTATTTAATCCCCATTAAAAAAAAGTTGGAACAAATGACTTTGAAGAAAATCTTGAAGAAATTCATTATAGGCTCTTTTAATACAACAATTGCAAATGTTCTCCCGAATGTAGAAAAAGATAATGGGGTAATCCCTTTTATAAGACTTTCTTGATCGTTAAAAAGTTTTTATGACTTTTGGTTTACTTTTCTGTCGTCTCACCGTGCTCTAACTCTCGTAGATATACTCGGATTGCCATATAACTTATTTATGTGTTTGACGTTTTCTATGGCATGTCTGGTACTGAAAACGGAGGGTGCAGCATTTATAGGTTCTTTACAGGGACACTCAAAATAATCCAGTTACATTACGCTTAATGGGAAAAGAAAAGTTTGTGATTTAGTTTCATCATGTTACACTATTTCAGGCATAATGAAATTTATATACATTATTGAGGTGCACAGCAACATGCCTACGTTCGAATATGACGTGTAAAACAGTTATCATTCATTTACAGGGACACACAAAAGATTCCGGTTAAAGTTCAGTCTATTAGCGATAATTGCTGGAAATGCGTTTTATATTATGGTATGCGTTTTAAAACTATGTCCGTACTACGTGGTATGTATAAATTCTATAGATTGTATACAAGACTGCGTAAAATAATTCGTTAGTAGTACTAAGTATGATTCTGAACTACTTAAACGTAGTTTTTAATTGTCATGCATTTCAAAGCTGAACTATAGTTAGTATATGAGATGTTTGTGGAAGACAAGCAAAATCATATACAGGGCCACGCAAAAGAACTAGAAACATCGATAGTTATAGATGATAATTTCTGCAAGTATCTTTTAGTAGTTTAAGGCGTATTTTAGTTTGCATTAAATTTTTAGATTATTATGTGTGCATGTATAAAAAACTGTAGGTAATATACAGGGTTGTACAAAATAATTCAGTTTCGCTCGTCTATTGGTAGAAATTACTGAATGTGAATTTCTAACCTACTTTTAACACTTTCCAACAAGGTGGAAAAGTGTTTTTGAATTCGGTTTGTCTGTCCACGCTCTAACTCGTGTAAATATACTCGTATTTTCATGTAATTGAATAATGTTAATGTTGCTTACAATGGCATGTTTGGTATCACATATGAAGTGTGTAACTTTAATAGTTCATTTACAGGGTCACTCAAAAGATTTCTATTACATTATGGTATATGGGGAAAAATCGTATGGAGAGTATATTAATGATATTACGCTATTTCAAATGTATTAAAACTGATATAAATTACTGAATTTCATTGTAAGAAGATTACGACAGAATAGAGTATGCATTCATAGAATTTGTCGTTCATTTACAGGGTCGCACAAAAGAAATGGGTTGCAGTACTGTCTTTGAGCAATAATTGCTGGACGTTCGTGTTTATATTTCGGTATGCGCTTTCAAATTTATCTATTTTTTTATGTGGTATAAAAATTCTAGACAATTTAATTAGAAAACTGGTAACTGGCATAAAGCATGTTTTAATACACTTGATATATCTATATTAATTTCATTATGTTTTAAATACCGTAACACCATTAAAAGACACCGCTCTTTTTCCTTATTGAGTGTAATGTATTCTTTTGAGTGTCCCCTGTAAATGACCTAAAAATTCTCACATTCCATTAACAATAGAAAATATATCTATAGTAAACGTCAAAAACATATGTCAATTGCGTTAAATTTCAATCCATAAATAAAATAATTTTTGTCTTCCTGATAAAAAGACTATTTTCATATTGGATAGTTTGACATGGTATGGATGCTTAGAAAAGAAAAATATACAAACATTTGCGGCAAAGGATCGAATATGCCATATTGGACAGTTTGATATTGTAAATTTTAGAAAAAAGAGCATATTGGATACTTTGAAACGGTCATTATCTAAGTTTCTAAGCAAGCTAGAAACGTGACGATTTTCATTAGTACGTATCATGCACAATACAACAAAATGGCACAAAATATGAAAAATGCATTTTTTCACTTTGAATAGTTTGACTTGGTAGCGACGATATCAACGAAAGGGATTCACACTATCTACTATAATAACTAGCGAGGGATCCTATATTCTGGACATGCAGCTATTGATCACTCAGTTTATTCCATCACAGTTTTCCTGGTTTATTTCTCAAATGAGAATTTATTAAAATCCCTCCATACCTCTAGATCCCTCCACTAGATCAAACGTAGCCGGAAATCATCTTCACCCCACTGTTATTGCTCTTAATAAGGCTTGCGCATAGATGTAATTAGTTTCTTGAAGTTTAACCTTTAACTGATGCGACAGAAATTGTCACATAACTGCTGTGAAGCGGTCTGTGAGACCGCTCCATCGAAAGATGAATAAAAGGCACGATTAACACATAGGATGGTGTTTTTGTACTAAACTTTTTATACAAGACTGTTATAATTAAAATTCACCTATTCAAAAGTCTCTAGTGATACTACTAAAGTTCAAAATGAAACAAAAATTCGGTAGTGTTTGTAGTTAAAGTGAAAGTTACAAGTTAAGCTGTTAAAATTGAAAAAAAAAAAAACCAGAGATCTATGAGACCGGTAACATCAGTTAAAAGTTAATGATATTCAGATGTTCTTTAAAACTAAATAAAATTTGATTATCGTCATGTTGATTAAGCCTGTTCTTTTTCAACTCCTGCGTGGCCGCCCCAGCTACTGGTACTTTAGTTCGTCTGCCCTACTCCCGGGCAGATTCGGCTAAAAATCTCTTAAAAGACAAGAGCAAGCCTCTGCCTCTTTCCTCTTCTCCTGAATCTGAGACATTGTCCGTGTATTCAAAAGGGCTATAAAAACATCCATAAAATTTTTGTAAAAAGATGTCCAATTTATCGCCTAGAGACATACTGTAGACCTCCCATAATTTTATTTAACTGCCTGATAAAATTATACTTGCATACTACACACGCAAAAAGCCCAGATTGTAACTGCTGAAACCTCCTGTTTGGGATCCACAAGAAAGAGAATAAAGAGAAACGAATTTTATATTATCACGTAAATTCACAGGCAAATTATTTACATACATAATTATTGTTGCACAAAGGCTTTATTTGCTAATTTATAAATTATTTACATGTTTAAATCTTAAAGCAACCTTATACGTTAATACAATTTATTAAACCTACAGTTACTTAATATTAAAAGAGTTAGGATTTAATTTTGAAAACTAAAAGTTTATAATTTTCAATATTAGATTAACCTAACAAACACATAACAAGTCACATAAACAATTAAAAAATAAAATAATGAATTGACACAATTCTGACTATCGAAATAAGTAAAATCTTTCCTTCACATAAAAAAATAAAAGAGCCATTATCAATTTTGTTTAATTAAAAAAATTTCCTATGTATGTAAGACTGAAATTAACTAATAAGTAGAAAACGACCTACTATAATAAATAAAAATTAATAAATTAACAGACTAAATTCGTAAAGAAAATTGTGGATCAAACTATTTTTGAAGATTTCTTTTCAGTAATAATAGGGAAATAAGAATTTTTTTCTTTGTCCGCCAATACATTTGACTGGGAGACAGTATGCTGATTATTGTTCACGACAAAACTGCTTAATGATCCGCACTGACCCAAAGAGCCTCAAATGTGTTAATATAGTAAGTAATAATACACAACAGTAATAGTAAATAAATAATATAAGTTTATTTCATATTACTTTCTTTGTTCCCAATGTACAACATTTTTCCATTAATTCAACTTTTCCTTAAAATTAAACTTTTTTTCGTTTAATTATGAATAAAAAATTTTAATAAACTCAAACAACTATATTTGATTTTTAAAAAGTCCTTCCGTCCAGTGCCGGGAGGAAGAGGTAGCTTTCATATTCATTATTTTTAAAAAGTCAGCTTATATTATTCAAACACACAAAGCTCAATTTAGTAGAAACCGATTATAGGAGATTCAATACTAATTTTTATTAATACTAAATCATTATGAATGAGAATTTCGCGAAATTAGTCAGCTTTATCCAAGCTGCTTTTATTTAAAGTAACTTATATTTGGTTGCCAAATTCCTCGATATCTTGAAGTGCCTGCCCTTTAAAGACAACATGGTGGATGAGGCTAACCAGTGAACTTGGTCGAGACCTTAGTGCACATACTCACCTGTGCACATACTCACTCACATCGGAATCGGTTGATATATATGAGTGCTGTCGCAGGCAAAAAATCAGATTTTTCAAAATGTCACCCACATTAGATATTCTAACTGCTATATCTGAGCCATTTTTTAAGATAAAGACAAAACAAAAAATGCTCCGGAATCCTTATATCAAGGTCAAATACTTAAAAAAGAAACCTTTTTCAATTTCTAATTTTTTTGCACCTTACTTTAAATATAATTTTTTCTTATTTACTGGACGCCATTTTTAAACAAGATGGCTGATAAAGCTGGCCAGCGAACTTGGCAAGACATTGCTATATACTATCCACATGCCTTCTTACATCGAAATAGGTTAATAAATACACGTGTTATCGCGTGACAAATATCAGATCGTTTCAAAATGTCAGCCATGCTAGAAATTCAGAGTGCTATAATTCAACCATTATTTAAGATATAGACGAAACAAAAACTGCTCCGAAATCTTTGTATCAAGGTCAAACACATAAAAAAAATCTTTTTCACTTTTCAATTTTTGATACTTCATTTTAAATTTTAAATTTTATTTTTTTTTAAATGGCAGCCCTTTTGAAACAAGATGGCGAATGAAGCTGGCCAACGAACTCGGTCTAGGCATTGGTATGTACTATGTACAGGGCCTGTTTACGGAATAGGCCCGTGAAGCCCGTGCTTACCCACTGAAATACAAAAGGGCCCCCAATTTTACTTTTCAAAACTAATTTTTAGAAAAAAGAAACTCAATCCCTGTAAAAAATACATTTTTTTTTCTTATGAAACTTTTTTTCTTACTATATTGCAATTTTTAAATCACAAAAAATATTTTGAAGTTCACATATTCTCAACTATAGTTCCATATTTGTCATTTACAAAATAAATTAGTTATTTACAATTAAACATATAATAAAATACTTTTATATAGGTAGTTTTAGTTTAATTAAAAATGTTATTTACTCTAAACTTTGATGGTAATATTTCAAATTATTCAAGCATACTAAAATGAGATTTATTAAATAAAAAAGCAATTTGTAGAGTAAAAGGGGGCCTCCTGTGTGACTTCGGGATTCCCCTATTCCTAAGTGTTAAGCGGGCCCTGACTATGTACACACCAAGTTACATCTAAATCGGTTCATAAGTACGCCTGTTATTGCGTGACAAAAATCAGGTCGTTTCAAAATGTCAGCCACAACAGAAATTCAAAATGCTATAACTCAGCCATTTTTTAAGATATAAACGGAACAAAAACTGCTCCGGAATCTTTGTATCAAGGTCAAACACATAAGAAAAAATATTTTTTAATTTTCAATTTTTTGGTACCACATTTCAAATTTTATTATTTTTTAATTAAATGGCCGCCATTTTGAAACAAGATGGCTGATGAAGCTGGCCAACGAACTCGGTTGAGACATTGGTATGTACTATGTATACACGAAGTTTCATCCAAATCGGTTCATAAATAGGAGAGTTACAGTCTGACAAAGATCATATATATATATATATATATCATATATATATATATATATATATCAACATTTGAACGGAGGGTGGTTTCAGGGTCTGGGGGTCATGATCGATGAAAATATACCAAAATTTTTTGAAATCGCTTTCCTCCGAACGGCTGCAATAGGTAGCCTTTTGTAATGAAAGCTACCTAATACATGAACGAATATTCTTCTGTATGATCGCAGAATCATGCAGAAGGGTGTTATATATGACTTAGCCTGCGCTCTGGTGAAATTGAGGTGGATAGATCTTATATATTAAAATAATAAAAGTTGGCTAATGGCACTGCAAGATGTAGCCTTTAAGACGTTTGAGCCAGGTTGGCTTGAGAACCAGAAAACTTCATTCTATGATAATACACTGGTGTCAAAAATTAAGCAACAATGTGAAAAAAAAGTTGTTCAAAGGAAAATTACTTATTTGACAATAATGACATTTTGTCAGATCTTGTGATATAATAAAAGACACTATTTTCAAAATATACAAAAAAATTTTTCATTACATAATTAAATAGTATAGGGTAACACAATCGAAGAATATTTGATGGCAAAAAGTTCAATGGTAAAGGATTGTCAATACGGAATGTGATTACTTCTGCTGATAACATACGCCCGACAGCGTCGATTCGTGCCGAGAATAAGATCATCTATGGCGGTTTTGGTACTTCCGTCCACTATTGATGAAGATACGCTCTTAACCCGAGCTGTCGAAGAGGGTCAATGAAAACACCTCCTCAGCATGTCCAATACATGTGCAATGGGATTCAAGTACGGTTATCGTGATGATCATTCCATACGAAACAGTTTTCTGTCTACAAAGCAGGACGCCACAGATAATCTTGCAGATTAACTTACTTTTGACCTTGCAGTGACAACAAGAAGAGCTGCATTTCTAGAGAGGTGTTTACATTTACCCGCTGATCCTCCTGCAAACCTTTTTGAGCTTAATAGCTGTATCTCAACAAACTATTTAAAGACGGCTATGCAGGTGAGCGATATGCAAGGACACCTGTGATTTGCGTTCCATTGACGGCCTCGCAAAGAAGAATAACTTAAATTATGCTCGAGATGACCTCAACTGGACACACAACTGCGGTACCGTGCACTTTACTGATGAATCTCGGTTCAGCTAACAGACAGATTTCCGACGGTTACTAATCTAAAGGACCCATGGAAATCGCTATCAGGACAGAAACATCTGTGAATTGCATGCATACAAAGGCGGTTATTTGATGGTTTTGGCCGTGATATTCTAGAGAGGTGTTCACATTTACCCCCTGATCCTCCTGAGAACTTTTCTGGGCTAAGAGAGTAGCTTTTCTGTAAGCGTTCTCAGATAGTTCAAAGTGTCATAATATTATACTTTTCATGAATCGATACTGTCGGGCGTGTATTACCAGCAGAGGTAACTATACTCCGTACTGACAAACCTCCACCATTGAACTCTTTGTTGCAAAAAACTTTACGTACAAAAATCCTGTGTTATCCTATATTATTTAATTATTTATTGAGCATTTTCTTTGTATGTATAGAATGATGTCTTTGATAATACCACAGGATCTATAAAAATACGATATCTATAACACACGGTAAAGATCACCAAAACGTGCACAGCAGCAAATCTGCTTCTCTGATGTTCCGGACACCGTTGACTCTCAGATTCTTTTAACACTAAGTATTGATATGTTTACTTATCTTCGAGATCAATGTACGTTGCTTTTTTTCCGAGTATTTAGTCATTTATTTTCTATCCATGGCAATTTCCATGGCAATTTCCTGTGCAATAGCTAGTTGTAGTCATCATGATAGGCAACAGAAGAAATTCCGTAGATTTTCGAAAGACAGCAAAATTAGATCAAATGAATCAATAATTGCAGACGAGCCGATTCATTTTCTGTGCACGTAACACGCATGCCTTCGGCACATTTTGATGAGAATTACTACTTGCGTGATTTAAAGAATGCATTATTAAATCGCCCCATGAAACTTATCAAACCAGATGCTATTCAACATCTAAATTTGCCTCCATATAGTGCAGTTTAAAATCCTGCCACGCTTAATGATGATCGCAGAATACGAGTTAAAAAACGAATGTTCGTAAAATAATTAAAGAACTGTTGTCAACAACCAATAATAGAGGTAATTTTGAAATTATTTAAGTAATGAAGAAATAAATTTAGAAAAGACAAACAGTTGTAAGTATGATGACGAAAAATTACGCGCTACTAGAGTCTTTGACAAAAAGAAAATGAAGAGTTAAAATTTCAAGTTAAGGATTTAAGCGAGCACTTGAATACTGTAAACGACAAATTAACTCAATTAAAAAACATGTATCAGTTTGTGTAAACATGTATCGCATGTATCCTATGAGGTACTTTTGCAGAAAGTCAGCAGCAATTTGTGTTAAAAGGCAGATGTTCTAATTCCAATAGGTCTTCAGAAGACATTGCTAAGGCTAATACTCTAAGAGGCATTTCAAATAAAGATATGGCATTTTTTATAGACATATTAAAATTTTCTCTTGTAAGCAGTTGTAGGTATATTTAAGGATGGAGTAGCACAGTTGAAGTTTTTTCCAACAGAGCGAAAAATGTCCAGACCAGGGATCGAACCTGGATACTTGGCGTGCCGTGCCAATGCCTTACCTGTTAGGCTATTATTCGTACCTGTTATTCGTTCCCTTCATTATGACAGTTGTAGGTAGTTTCCTGTACCACCAGGATTTATTAACCTGAGATTGGATATTTTAAAAGCGCAATCAAGTTTGTTTAGGGAATTTGAAACATATGCCATTCTTAGTTTTGATGAATTAAAGTTAGGAGTGAACTATGTTTTGATCAAAATGAAAAAAATAATAAGGGAACCCAATAATAACGTACATGTTATAGTTACAAAAAGTTTGATTGGTAAATTGAGTAAAAAAAGGGCTGAGATACCAAATGGTGAGAGAGGTTGACGCATCTTCGTAGATTTTCTACTAGCATTCCATAGGCCATTCGATATTATGTTCACATAAATATGAAAATATAAATGGTTTTTCATCTTTTTTTTTTTTGCCTTTTGTTTGTAGAAGTTAGCGTATTTGCGTAAAAAGTTTTAAACTATACTCCCTATTGGAAAAATCGGTTTTTCAAGGACAAACGTCGCCTTTTCATTTTCCCTTCATTATCAAAGTTATTTATCTAAGATAAGGGACGTGGAGTGACCAACGAAGGAATAATGAAAAGAGGACGTTTGTCCTTGAAAAGCCAATTTTTTCTACAGAGAGTATAACACAGAAAAAGGAAGATTTTTCCCTTCGCCACATAGAAAGCTCACTCCGAAATCGTTCCGCCAAGCTAATAAATCATCCGAACTTTTTTCTAACATTATGATTCTGACAATATGCTAGTCATTATTTAACGTATTCGCAAAGAAGCAAAAATAATCATTTAGCATTTTAAAGTTGTCAATATTTTTTTCCTTATCACAATGTTTTTTATTTAAAAATTAAAATTATACTCCTTTAGTTGATAAGCTGAGCTCTAACTATATTGAATTTCATATCTACAAAATATTAGGATGTATATAAAATTGAAGTGTTTCGGGGGAAAAAGATACATAAACCACATTTGCAAAACAATCTAGTTATTTGTATGACAGTATGTCCCAAGAATATCTCTAGTTAAACAAATATTACTAAAAAACAGCGAGAGATTGCACCGTTATGCCTCAATGTTGTTGTTCCCCAAATGAAATATCTGGTTTGTTTTTAGTCAGCAGTGGCACAGACCACACAAAATCCACCATTGCGAACAAGCAGCAGAACTCGTATCAACGAATAGGGTTTTTAATTTATTCAAAAAAATAGTGAAAATGAAAATTACTTTGATTCAGACTATAGTATAAAAGACAGAGATTATTCTCCAACGGATTGTAGTTCTAATTCTTCATCAGAAGAGTTTGTATTAATAAGTAATTAACATTCTGGCTTACAACATTTTTGCTATATTTTTTGTGGCATGAGACCTTTATTACTCAAAACAGTAATTTTGATATTTTAGCATGATTTTTATTAATTTCGGCCACATACACAGATTAGAAATCTGCACGGGCCGGAATTTCCAGGTCCGGGCTTGGCCCGGCCCGGTATAAAAATTAAAAGTTCGGCCCGAGCCCGGTCCGTTTATATTTTCTCAGCTCACGGCCCGGCCCTTACAGAAATCAGTGAAAACAGGCCCGGCCCGGCCCGATCTGGCAAGACTCAGTTTCTACAAAAAATTTAGATTTTTCTTAACATATAATTACAATTCCTTTAATCATAGAATCCTAGGCATAGTTAGTATAGCGTATAGTATAGTGTTAGTATAGTCGTGATAATTACGAGCGTGTAATTCTAGTGTTAAAGAATACTGCACGCATATTTATGGGACAATTTTACAGTATATTAGGTAGCTTTCTTTACAAAAAGCTACCTATTGCAGCCGTTCGGAGGAAAGCGATTTCAAAAAATTTTTGTATATTTTCATCGATCATGACCCCCAGACCCCGAAACTACCCTCCGTTCAAAATTGATATATATATATATATATATATATATATATATATATATCAATATATATATATATATATATATATATCTGACATATGTCACACTGTAACTCTCGTATTTATGAACCGATTTGAATGTAATTCGGTGTGTACATAGTACATACCAACGTCTCGACCGAGTTCGTTGGCCAGCTTCATCCGCCATTTTGTTTCAACATGGCGGCCATTTAAAAATTTAAAAAAAATTTTTAATTTAAAATGTGGTACTAAAAAATTGAAAATGGAAAAATATTTTTTTCTTATGTATTTGACCTTTATACAAAGACTCCGTAGCAGTTTATGTTTTGTCTATATCTTAAAAAATGGCTGAGTTATAGCATTTTGAATTTCTAGCGAAGCTGACATTTTGAAACGTCCTGAATTTTGTCACGCGATAAAAGGCGTATTTATGAACCGATTTGGATGTAACTTCGTTTATACATAGTACAGACAAATGTCTCGACCGAGTTCGTTGGCCAGATTCATCTGCCATTTTGTTTAAAAATGGCGGCCATTTAAAATTTTAAGAAAAATTTAAATTTGAAATGTGGTACCAAAAAATTGAAAATTGAAAAAATATTTTTTCTTATGTGTTTGACCTCGATAAAAAGATTCGGGAGCAGTTTTTGTTTCGTCTATATCTTAAAAAAATGGCTGAGTTATAGCATTTTGAATTTCTAGCGTGGCTGACATTTTCAAACGCCCTGATTTTTGTCACGCGATAACAGGCGTATTTATGAACCGATTTGAATGTAACTTGGTCTGTACATAGTACATACCAATGTTTCGACCGAGTTTGTTGGCCAGCTTCATTCGCCATCTTGTTTCAAAAGGGTTGCCATTTAAAAAAAAAAATGTAATTTAAAATTTAAAATGAGGTATTAAAAAATTGGAAAATGAAAAAGATTTTTTTTATGTGTTTGGCCTTGATACAACGATTCTGGAGCAGTTTTTGTTTCTGAAAATTTGTTCTTTTGTTTATATCTTAAAAAGTGGTTGAATTATAGCACTTTGAATTTCTATCATGGCTAACACTTTGAAACGATCATGTATTTGTCTCGCGATACCACACGTATTCGCCTATTTCGATGGAAGAAGGCGTGTGGATAGTATACATCAATATCTCGACCAAGTTCGCTGGCCAGCTTCATCAGCCATCTTGTTTCAAAATGGCGGCCATTAAATTAGAAAAATATATATTTAAAGTGAGGTGCAAAAAAATTAGAAATTGAAAAAGGTTTCTTTCTTAAGTATTTGACCTTGATATAAGGATTCAGGAGCATTTTTTGCTTGTCTTTATCTTAAAAAATGACTCAGATATAGCAGTTTCAATTTCTAACGTGGGTGACATTTTGAAAAATCTGATTTTTTGCCTGCGACAGCACTCGTATGTATCAACCGATTCCGATGTGAGTGAGCATGTGCACAGCAATTACTAAGGTCTCGACCAAGTTCACTGGTTAGCCTTATCCACCATGTTGTCTTAAAATGGCAGGCACTTTAAGAAATCGCCGAATTTGGCAGCGAAATATAAGTTACTTTAAATAAAAGCAGCTTGGATAAAGCTGACTAATTTTGCGAAATTCTCATTCATAATGATTTAGTATTGATAAAAATTAGTATTGAATCTCCTACATTTGGTTTCCACTTAATTGAGCTTCGTGTGTTTGAATAATATAAGTTGGCTTTTTTAAAATAAGGAATATGAGAGCTACCTCTTCCTCCCGGCACTGGCCGGAAGGACTTTTTTTAAATTACGATGTCTTCGCAAGACAGAAAATACACAATAGCAACAATAAGGATTAGTACTTAGATTCTTAGACATTTTAACATTCAAATAAGGATTCATTAAAAAACTAATGTAGTCCAGAATAAAAGAAAAATGGGAGTATTAAAAACATCATAACTTTTGTAGCTGTATAATAAAAAATAGATTTGTGAAAATTTTTCTCTCTCATTTATTAAGGCTTTTCTCAAATCTAAAGGAGCTACTTTCTGACACATTTCTGAATTCATTTATTTTCGCAAACGCATAAGATTAACAGGTGTTCTTATTCAGAAACTATGTAATCGAATGTCGTTCTCCATTTTTTAATAAAGACAATATATGTTTGATAAAATACTGTCAAAGTTGGCGTTTTGATTCGAATTTTCGGAAGCGACAGCTTGGGAAAGGAGAAAAACCTGCAGCCGCGTGACAAGAATCTCTTATATCTCGACAAGTAATTTATTTATCAAAAATGGAAAACATTAATTGATTCCAAATCCCTTCAATAGTCAGGCTTGTCAATTTTAGGCTTTAAACAGTTAAAAAATAGTCAAAACATGTGTCAAAGTTTCGAGTTGTCGAGCAGTGAATTTGAGAACCACCTTAAGGTATATTTCCAAAGATTACAGAAGTTCATTATCGCTATTAATATTTTTATAAAACATACTGCCTGCTCTATACACCCTGAGAACAATTAAGTCCAGTTCCGGTCCGGCTCAACTATGTAGAAAAAAAATGCAAGCCTGATCTCGGCACGGCACGAGTCTCTTGAAAAAAAAACTAAGCCCGGGTCAGACACCATGTAACTGTACGATTCCGATCTCTACGCTGGACATGTTACATTTCTGTATTGATGTTGTCAAACTAGCATCGACTCGTGACGCACATTTATATTTATTCTCGCAAAAGTCACATTCATTGAAAATTGCTCATATTTTATCAGCTTCATTTAAATTTTTATATCGGGCCGGTAGGCCCGTTAAATTTTTTTTTATCGGCCCGGCTGACCCGTTCAGTTTTTTTTTTCTTTTTTGTCGGACCGTTTATTTTGTTTATCGGCCCGACCCGTTGAAAGAATTGTCCTAATAATGCCGGCCCGTTTGAAAATTCGCCTTCAGTCTGCCGGACCGGATACGGGCCTCGGGCCCAGCCCGGGTCCGTGAAGACCTCTAACACAGATATTCAAAAAATGACGTAACATCTCACTATTGGTTCAAATATGTCTTAATTTGCGTTTTGACTATATAAAATTATTTATATTCCCATTGTGGCATTTCTGATTTCAACACTATCGTTGAAAATTTGTATTGGTTCCCATTGCAGCATGTGTCCTTTTTGCTTACAAAATTGCACATTTTCAAGAAAATTATTAACGTTAGAAAACAAGGAAAAAAACTGTTTTTTCAGTTCAGCAGAGTTCTAGATACCCTGAACAGTAAATACAAAGAATCTGTGCAGCTTAATAGCAAAAAAGTTGCCAATTTTAGAAAACCGCTTCATTTTACACCTCCTATCAGCCAGATCTATTTTGGATGCATCTGAGGAGCAGAATGTTGCAGAAACTGCAGACCAGGATAACGAGAATGTGTAAATGAAAGTGGTAGCTTAAATTCTGAAGTCGATTAATATATTTTTATAGTGAAAAATAATGAATTTCCAATATATTTCAATACCTCTCATCGATTTCAGATATTTTTGTCCTTGCAGGCAACTATTTGCAGTATCCGCGTGCAGAATATCACTTTCCTTTCTAAATCTATGATGCTCTGTAGCTTTGACATTGAAATTTTTGTCGTATCTCGTATAGTTTTCGAGATACGATCTGTAATTCTAGGATTTACCATTATCTATTTACTACACCTAAACACCACATACATGGCTGTAGGTAACTCAATGTTGCTTTACCAGTTATTTGAGGCGAAACGAACTCAAAGTATCATCCTGTAAACGGCAATATAAGACACACTATGCTAATAATTCTTTAATTTTTTTGTATTCTTTCAGCCACAGAAGTGGTCCGTAGAACCTGCACTTCGAACCTTCAAATCAACCTCTTCTTGGTCGACCACGTTTGCATGCTGGAATCGGAAGGCAAGGGTCTCATGTGCTTCTGCGAGAGTGATGCTTGCAACGTGTCGAATCGAGTTCAACTTTCTTTGCATCTCTTCTACGGTGCCTTTTTATTCATCAGTTTATTTACATCATTCAAATCCTAGGTTTTCCTTTCAAAAATTAAAAAATAATATATTCGTATATTGTTGTAAAGAAAAATATATCATGAAAGTTTCCACTGTCACTGAAAAATTGTTGTACTTTTACAGGAAACTGCTCACTGAAAAAATAATGTGTTTTCTGTTTTCTCATGCTTTGAAAAAGGACGACATTATTCATTTCTTGGATTTAGACATGATAGTTGAAAGAAAATTATTAGAATACATATGAAAACATGGGTCTCCAAATACTAAGACATGGAAACTTAGAAACATATACGTTATAGATAACCAAAAAATTTCGAGCTTCTTTTCGTATAAGGAATGCAAGTTTTAAAAGCATTTTTAAAGTATTTTACATAACAGCAAAGTTTCACTCTAAAGAAAACTGTCAGTAGACATTTTCTCGTTAATTATCATCGTTATTATTTGTCCATTTTTCCTCAAATTACGGAAAAACTTCTCTAAATTCACCAATATAACCTGCATTTCCTTGAAATGACGTAGAATTTACGGCAATTGTGCTGCCAGTAGTTTTTCTGGTTTTTGGACGGAGTTTCTGATATTACAATTCTAAGCGAAAAATGACCAAAGCTTTCCATTCAAAGGCCAAAAATCCTGCATGATTTTACGGTTTTCTCTTAAAATTACGCAAGATTTCCGTAACTATGTAGCAAGTTTTCCGTGTTTTGATGGGTTTTTTTTTCTTTTTTTAAGAGTATACAGACTGAATTTCTACCTATTTCAAAATCACATTAGTAATACTCGAGTTGCTTCACTGGTCACTGAATTTTCCATTTAACTCGGCTAAGTATATAATCTTTGCATAGAATTATTTGTTACAGAATTTAAATTTAATATTCAAATCCTTAAATAATAAGTTTCTGCAAAATCTATAAAAAAAATGTTTCAAATGTGGTTAAAGTTATTGAATGGAGCAGACTTTTTAATGATTTGGACTTAATTTTTACCAAATTTAATGTAATTTAATTTGCCAAATTTAAAGCAGGGCAATGATAATATGCTAAGCAGGAGACATACGGAGTAGGTGGCAGATGACTTTATAGGGGTAAAAGCTTACATGCCGAAAAATATTTCATTAAAACGGTCTATTAACTAATGCTTTTATATGATACCAGAGGAATAAGAGCAAGAATTTTTTTGGTTCTCTAACAGTTATTCAAAAACAACTCTGAACTTTCATGAGAGTGATAACGCTGGACAACAATGGTTCTGCAACGGAACTGAAATTAGTTAATTCTGGATCAGTTTCCTGCGCTAATTCCAAATATGCTTTCCACTTTTCTCTGGGTGATGCAGTTTTTGAGAAATTTGCATATTTAAGTTTATGCAAATTTCAGCTTTTTTGTGCCCTTTTATGCAAACTTTAGCTACAATAAATGTCGATTGAATTAACTTTTCTAGATAAATGACCACTGGACCATCTGCTTCAAATAAATGTCGCAATATGCATATTCTTAATATTTATTTGTCAGTCATTAAGCCTAATTTGCATATTTTTCAATAATGTAATGTTTACATTACTTTCAACTTTAAAGTAGTTGCACCAAAATTTACGCAATCTTTTTCTAGACTAGAATTTTATGCTGATTTCAAATCTGCAAATAGTTTCCTTATATCATTTTTAGTTATTTAGTAAAATGAATTTCTATTTTTGTATGGTACTGACACAAGTTTGATATAAAATGTTTTTAGGGGTGTGTACCTCATTGTCAAAAGGATGAACAATGTCAGATTCCTATCAGAGATATAAACAGCAATGCGTATTATCGAAAAACAATTGAAAAATGAAGTAGAATCTATTCCGACTAGTAGAAGTGCATCACAAAGTTGCATAATAAGCGTTTTCTTGCTTTTTGGCCAAAAAATAAATTTTCACTTTTTTCAAAAACTAGACGCATAGCTGTCAACTGTTACGCTTTTTTTCTTACCACTAAAATGTAACAGTAAATTTTGCCTTTATTAATCGCCGAAATCTGGGATTAACGATGTAGAAAATATCTTTTATAATTTAGTGGTAAAAAAAGGGTAAAAGTTGGCAGCTATCTAGACGTTATAGAAGAAAACGGATGCCAGGTTTGAAAGCAGCTCAAAACACTGGTGTAGAAACATATTAGCGTACTCATGTGGCCGAAACATTAGGAAGTCAAGAACCGTTATTATAAATGAAAAATATGCAAATTAAGCACTATATTTCACGGTCACATGTCAGTATAATCTCAGAAAAAAACATCTTTGTAAAGTAAACTCGACATAACATAAAACAAAAAAGCCAATCTGATAATGCTTTATGCATTAAATTTGCATATAATTGTGAAAAAATTTCAAAATTTGCATAAATCAAAACATACAAATATCTCAAAAACTAGACATGCTGGTGAAATTCTAAACCTAGCTTCCGAATCAGTACTAAAAACTGAATAAGAAATAACTAATTTTGGTTTTGTGGCAGATCAAAAGTTCACGTTTGTTGACCAGTGTAATTAGATACTTTAATCAAAGTTTCATAAAAATAAAATCGATTTTGGTGTAAACTAATTTCTATGAAAAAGAAAATGTTCAAATGAAAACATTTTTTTATCATAATGTTAGCAACACCGTGTTAAATATTTACTTTGATCGATTTAGAAATCTAAAGTATGCAGTACTTGATTTATTATTAACTCGTACTTTATGAACGAATGAATACTTTGATACTTATTTGGAATAAAAGCAAATAAGAAGTATAATCTAAATTTAGATATCTGATTTATCAGAAATTTTTTGTCAAACTGCAAGTGGAAATTAACTGAAAAATTTGTTTTTTAAGTTGAATTTTTCATAAAATATGCACTGTTCATGTTCCTATAATTCAATATATTGTTACATGAATATGTTACGTAGTTGGGGTGCGGCTATAAATCAATTTTATACAGTATTAAATTACTACAATAAAAAATTTAAATAATTTTATAGTTATCTACAAAGTATGATGATTTTCCAAAATTTTAAATAAATTTATAACATTTTCAATATTTTAAATGATTTTTCTATTACCTAAAAGAAGTATTATAAATTTCCTTTATTGGAATCATAATGCGCGAAAACTAATATTTTATTTGCATTTTCTCATTTGTATTTTTAAAATATAGACATATATTCTTTATAGCAAATAAAATTGAACATGTTTTTGATGTAAAAGCTGTGGTTTTAATGCAGAAAAATATTGCAATTACAAACTTTCTAAATCGCAAGTTTTTACACAAAAATTATTTGCTAAGTTATTCTATGATATTGTACAAAATATATATTTAGTATAAACAGCCGTGAGTAAAATTAAACATCATACGAGCATTTTTATATTAAATATAAAATTTTGTAAATTTTTAATCGTAATATTTTTCGAAAAGCGATGGATGCGAATTTTTCAAAGTAAATGATGATGTGAGAATACATAATACATATCTTTAATCCAGGGTCTGAATTTTCTTCCTTAACAGAACAATAAAATAAAATTTTCCGAAATTAATGGTGTCTTCATTATTAATAAATAAATAAATAAATAGATTACTTTTCCCAGCGAAGCCATTAGTTTTAGAACACTATTTCCGAAACGTAACTTTCGTGGTAGATTTTTATTGCATATGTTAAAGAAAAATATACCACAAATATTATCGTTGGAAACTACCGTTCTAGAAGTAGTCTCCTGACTGAGAACCTTGTACAAAAAAGTTTTTTAATTTTAATGAAACGATGTTTAAAATATATATCATTACAGAGAACATTATATGGCATTAAAATATATGATTTCTAACGTGTTTTTCAAATTTAAGTTTTAAGAATTATTTTAAAATAAAGAGAAAATAAATATCTATTTATTTGTTACACATCGTATTTAACCTAACTTTGTATTCCATTAAAAACGCAGATTTTACGAATGATTAAAGAGTACAGATAATTCTATAATAAACTTTTTTAATTATGTGCTAACTTCGATGACCATCAAATCGGGATAATTAATTTTTTAATTCCTGCAAGTTCCACCTTTCTTCATGAGCCTTCTAAGACCAAATGACAAGTATTTTTCCAGTCAAATAAACATACTTTGAACCAGAAATTTTGTTTAATAAATAAATTTAAATAACTACAACTAAGGGACAAGACACATTTCATTAAATACGTTTTCTGGTTCAAAAATATGCTAAAATTCTGAAACGAAATTCAAGTTGCTGAAGTCATATTGAAATACATAAACGAGATATTTGAAAAGTACGCTCCCATAGGAACATTAGCTCGCGAATTTTGCAATGTGACTAGCGTAGGCTCTTCAATGCAATGGAGCCTACCTAATGTGACTAGACTTAGACATACCTTAACCTTTTACATCCCAAAAGAACTTTAAAATATCTTTACAGGAAATTTGATATAAAATTTATTTAATAAGTCTATTCAGAGGACTTTGTATCCTTTAAATATTTATAGGGGTATTTTATAATATTTTTAGAATTTTTAGATGGCTTTATGAGGGAAATTAATTTAAACATGAAAAAATTAAATTCTTGTGATAAAATGTGGAAAATTTTATTTTATTTTAAAGAAATTTTAAAAATAAAGAATTTTTTTTTCTCCGACAGTTTTAAAATGTGAAACATTTTTTTTGTTGTTATTTTTTGTATACTTTTCTTACAAGTGCACTTCTCTAACGGTAAGGACCGGATTTCGAAAATGTTAATTATTTTAAGAAAAAATAAAATGTCGTGATATATGTAAAAGTAAAGTAAAATTGACTATTTACTTAACATTTTTATTTTTAAGAAATAAGCTATTCTTATTACTGGAAATTATTCCGTGATTTTATGAATACCGTGACTCGGTACTCGGTTCTGTCATTTGGCGAAAAATGACAAAAATATAAATGTTCCATTCATTTGCTTAAAATGAATCCAGACATCTGTAGTATGTTCTAGCGAAGTTTCATAAAGATTCGTTGATGAAAAATATGCTAAAAACTGAATTTATAATCTTTTAAATAATTCAAAATTTCAGTCTTTAAATTCATTTTTTTCAGTTTGCGTTTTTTTTTTTTTTTTTTTTTTTTTTTTTTTCAATATAGCAGTATTGTCAAAATGCTAAAACTTCAACGTATATATTTCAATTGCATCAATTTTTTATGGACAATTTTTGTAGTGCATTTTATAAAATTAGGGATTAGATTTTCTGTAATATAAATAGTATATTTAAAAAATGTTAGCTAATTAGTCATTTTTACTGTATATTTTACATATGTCATAGCATTTTTTTGTTTTTTCTTAAGCAAATTAACTTTTGCCAATCGGTTCCTTACAATAATAGGGCACACTTGTAAGAAAAATATGAAAAAAGATTGTGGAAGAAAGTTCAAAATATTAGTAAAAGCGTGCTTTAATTTTTTTTAATGGTTGTTTTCGAAATTTTCAATAAGAATTGCATTTTTTCTTCATTAAATCGTTTTCCTTCGTAAAACTATTTAAAAATATACCAAAAAGAGGTGACAAAAAATTAAATAATAATAATAATAATAATAAAAGGTTCAAATGGTCCCGGATCCCCATAATAACAGAAGATTTTAGATTTCATGCAAAATACTTTGTTTCACCATTTTTTTAAAGCACAGATAAGCCAAATATTTTTAAAAATAGATATTTTCTCATTCTATTTAGGCTTTTAGGCTGTCGAAAGATAGATAGAGGAAAATTGTACACCTAAAAAAATCTCTCATTTACAGAGAAAAGTACAATTTATTTATTTTTATAATAATTCTGACATTTAATATATATATATATTTGTTAATTTATTTAAGTATTGTTGTAACTGTTTTATAAAAAGGCCCTAACTACCGATTTAATAAGTAAGTTTGATCATACGAATTCTTTTAAATTTCATATAATTATTACAGGAATTTTCTAACCTATCTTCAAATATTAAAAGGTTGAACTATTGAAGTGGAATTTTCCTACATCTATAATTAGAAAATAAAAGGTTAAGCACTTCGTCAAAATGTTTCAGTATATACAAAAGTGGTCAGATGGTCAGTTGAGAGGTTCCACTGTAATAACACTAGCCTGCAAAATTTGGGTAGCGCCATGATTTTTAGCTTTCGATAATTGATTCTTATGTATTTTGTAGCTCTGAATCCGAAAATGCCTTTTATTTTTTACCATCACGTAAGGATGTTTTGCAAATCGTAAATTTCAAAGTTAAAAAGTCAAAAAATAGTGAAAATATGATGCTATAAAATAGATGTGAAACTTTTTTTATAATAATTTATTCAGTTTTTTGGCTTACTGTGGGGATTCTCACAGCTAAATAGTTCAGGGATTTATGAGCGTGAGGCTTAAAGTGACGTATGTTCCATTTCACTTGGGTCACGTTCTACGTTGTCTCTCTCACACGCTTGCTGCGAGTGGCGTACGCGAAATGTTTTCTATTATGTGGAAATAAAATTTTTGAATAAAATCTGTTGGAGCCATTTAACGGATTTACCTCTACAATCTCGTAAAGACCAGTTACGTCTAAGGTAGTTCCCCAATCATCTCTAAGGTGGAATATTACATACCTCCAAAGGATCAATTAACCCTCCCCCCGCCCCCTCTCCCCGTCAACGAACCCCTGAGCTGTTTAGCTGTAAGAATCCTCGGTAGCGAAAAAATCTGATATAAGCCAAGTATAAGCCAAAACATTGTATAAACCAAGAAACTGGATATAATTTTGCGAAAAAAATGTTTTACATCAATTTTATATTATCAGATTTTCACTATTTTTTTTTTACTTTTTAACTTTCAGATTTACGATTTGCGAAAAAGTCTGACGTGATGATTAAAAATGAAGGTAATTTTAGGATTTAGGGCTAAAAAATACATAAAAATCAATTAACAAAAGTTAAATAACACAACCACCACCTCTATTTTATAGTATCAGATTTTCGCTATTTTTTTAGTTTTTAACTTTGAAATTTACTATTTGCGAAAAATCCTGACGTGACGGTTAAAAATAAAGGTAATTTTCTGATTCAGCGATAAAAAATACATAAAAATCAATTATCAAAAGTTAAAAAACACAACCATCGCAGTCTTGTGTAATTTACAAAACTTGTTTTTAAATTATCAACCCTTTTGTGCATTTTCATTATTATTAGTTCTTTTGAGGCTTTAGAGTAATTATTTTTTAGGAAGAAATTTCACCCTGTTCGTAACCAAAAGATATTCTCACATCATAACTGAACTCTCGAAAGTAAGATTATTTTCTTATAATTATTCTTGTAATATATCTGCAGCGGAATATCTCACTTTTATTATAAAAAAAAATAGTTTTTTGCGCATGCCCATAAAAATTCAATATTCTGAAATCCTTAATTAATCTATATTCATATTAACCATGAAAATATTATTGTTCTCTTCTATGGAAGTTATGTCTTTTCGTTTCATTCTATAATGGATTTATGATGGAGACTCATACTGTATATTTATTATGCAAAAATATTTCTGACAAAACTAAAGGACATTAAATAATAAACTAAGCTAAGCAAATCTGTTACTGTTAGCAGACACTTTTTACAGCTTTTTGACAATTGATAGATGTTTTTCAAAGATATTTTAGAGAAAATATGAAACATTCTTTTTGTAGTGAGTAGTTTTTGCTAACAAATGCACTTTTACTGACAGAAAAAACGTTAATATATAATACATTTGCTCATATTTTCTGTCTAATTTCAATCTTTCTCCCGCACTTTTCTTAAACATTTTTTAAAAATTCTGTATCAGTGTGAGTCATTAAAAATATTTGTTACCAAGCGTCTCACAAATGTTTTTAATTACATTTTCTCATGCTAGAAAAAATACATAATTAAAAGTAAAAGCCAAGCTTATCTTAGATTGTTACTGAAAGATCGCATATTCTACTTATATTTCCTTTTGTAAAACATAATCCATATATTAATGTTAATGACCTTTGTATATAAAGTTGTAGATATGTATAGAAAAAAAACTGCAAAATATTGAAGAGAACTTGGAATATTAAGTTTTGTCCATGGTTTATAAATGTTTCTGTATAAAAAAAGTTATAAAGAGTTTGAATATGGCAATGTTTCACTGACTTTATAAATGTATAAGTTAAATTGTTGCTTCTCATTAAAATCTAGACAGTAATTTTTCCCTAATTTTACTTTAAAGCTTTGTATATGTTCAGAAAAAATATTGAGTAATCTGAAAATAAATAAATAAATCACAATGATCAAAGTTGACATTATATCTAGCAACCATTTATCTACATAAAACATGATTTAGCACTTAGGATGTAAAATCTTGCTCAATAGATGCAAGGAATCCGTCCACAGGAATTTACAAGTCGCTCGCCAAGTATAAAATATAGATTTAATCGATTTCTTCTTTCTACGTTTATTTAAAAGTTTAAAAAAGATTCAAAATTATAAAACTTTAGCTCATTAGCGAAACAGGAAAGAAAACAACTTTTATTTAACTATGTATGTATTTATTTATTTATTTTCAGAAATAGCAAATTAGTCGTATTTCAAGCAATAAGCTAAATTTCTAAAAAATTACAAAATCATAAATGGTGAAATATATGTATGTATATGCATAAAGAAAAATAGAATTCATATTAAAACTGCAACGTTTCTCCGATATGCTTTCTAGACTGTAAAAGATGTATTTTTCTTTTCTGTAACGCTTAAAGAACGTAAAATAATAATTTAAAAAAATACATTAAAGTAAGACTCATTTTACTTGGATCAACAAGCAAACGAATTCTTATCATGGGGAGTTTTCTAATTAGCATAATTCTCAAATAACTTAACGGTCGAATTTGGATAGTTATAACATTTTTGCCTATAGATTTTGAGGCAAGTAGGCACATGGAAATGCTCATAGAAGGAAGTGCATATCCAGGTTTATATCTCTCGAAGGATTACGTATATTTCGAGAAACATTTTTTTTTTTTTTTTTTTTTTTTAGATGACCTCGAGGAAGAGTTGGTTTTTATAGGTCGGTAGGAAAAAATGAGAAAGTCAACAATAGCGATAGAGCTTTTAATAGAGCTGCTTTAGGTCAATGTCTGTCGGTCGATAATCTTCAGGTCAATAGACATAGTAAGATGTTAAAATACAACGTATAATTAGTTCCTAAATTTTTGTTCTTATTATACTATTATTTTACAAAATATGCCTTTTTTATAGTATACTGTAAAATATGTAAGTAACCTTACTCCATAAAACTGGTGGCCGCCTTGCTGCCTCCATTTTATTGAATAATTTAACCGATATAACTGGTGCTACGTTACACATATGTAATATTACACCAGTTATATCAGTTTAAATTACACCATTATATAAGTTAAATTACTCCATAAATTTTTTACAGTGTACTTCAAATGTATGAGAGAGTACACAAGCAATTAAAAACTATTTAATTAAAATAAATTGCGCTTATTCTAAAAATAATCATCGTACTTATTGTCTTATAAAATTAATTAATTAATTAATTAATAAGAAGTAGCATATTAAACACAATGAAACTAAATGATACCCGCATTTAAAGGCTAATATAAAACGTTCAAGAATTTACATTATTAACGGTACTTGATAAAAAAATATTAAAAAATATAACAGGATATGATTTAAAGAAATTTTAAAATATATGTTACTTTGAGCAAAATATATTATACCGAATCTAATATTCTAATCTATATTTAACAAACATAAACTTATATAAAATTTCTATTTTCTAGAGCCACCGATTATCTGCGAAGATATCATAAACTGTTTCGAAAGATTATTATAAATCAAATTCTGAACGAGATATTGTCAGTAAAAAGCATTAACTATAATTTGAAACAGTAAAATTAAAAGCAAAACGAACTCAAAATAAATTTGATGAAATTTGTGAGTCTCGAACGAAATTAAAAAAATATATTTATCAATTAAATACACTTGTGGTGCTTTTATTTCTATTTTGATTTTGCTCCATAATCCTATGCTGTGTTAAGACTTGGTTTGGCCATGGACGTCTTGCATAAAGAGTAATAACTTATAACACACTGCTTTACCGCATTACTTTTCATGGTCACAATGTATAAATCTTTATCCTTCCTGTATATCTTTAAAAAGTATTATATCCGCTTCTGGGCATATCAAAAATTTACTCTTTCTCAGCACAATATAGATACTTGTAATATATATATATATATATATATATATATAACATTACAGGCTATAATGAACTCACAAAACTATGTTGAGCAAAGTATGTAGCTATAAAAATTTCCATTTTTTTTTTTTTTTTCTTTCTCAATTATTTATTTTTTCTAAAATTTAGTTTTTAATTCATCATTATGTATGTTAGCTTCAATGTCCAACTTCCAATATATACTGACGTGAAATATCTATTAATTAAAATTAAGAAAATATGTCATTCACATAATTGATGCAATTTAATTATTTTTATCTGAACATTTATTTTCAAATTAATTAAATTAACTGTATCGACATGCGCGATGAATCTTTCAATTACAAAGTTAAAAATAAATAAAAAAAAGAATATTTTGAAAAATCATCAAAATGCCTTCATTATTTAAATAAATGTACATATGTAATACAAATACTAACAGAAAAGAAAAAAAATTGAAGTCATTTAACTGAAAGTAAATGTTATTTCAAATTAATGCTCTTTATTTCATATTTTTCTAAAACTTCATGTAGTTTATTAAAAGCATATTTTTTTAATAATCCTTAGAGATGCATCGAAGATAACTTAAATTTTCTTCCTAGCTTTAAATAAAAGATCAAATAATCTGTGAATGAAAAACATTTAATTATCAATATTCGTATTTTCCTTTACGTAGCCATGTTATGAGTATTCGAATTCTAGAATGCCCTAAAGTGAAGCATTCTGAGGACTATCTAGCATTTTAAACAAATATGCTGATAAAATATGGTTAAGCCAGGTTATAATTTACAATAAAATAAATATGCATGTTTTGTTTTGTTTTCCATCCCTTCCACTGTAGCGTCCATATGTTTTATGATGTGTTGTTGGAAAATCATATTTACAAATTTATCACCTTTTTATAATAACAAAAGTCATCTGTCTGCTCTTTTTTACGAAAGATATTTTCAACTTAAAAAAAAAAAAAAAAAAAGTTAAGTAACGTGTAAAACTATCTTCCGAATTAAATCGCGTCATTTCGGTTAGATATTTCAGTAATGAGAAATTACTTTAATTAAAAAAATATTATTCACTAAGGGGACAGTTTACCTTTTCAACGATTTTGTTTATTTTTTAAAATATTGTTCTAGGTGCACTGCATTTCAATCTTCAGCTAAAAGTACATTTTGGAAAAAAAAATTAACTGCATATTTAATTAAATATTTTAAAAAGTTTCAAAAAATTTTAATTTTTTAAACTCCCTACTACTTTTTAAAATATTGATATTTTTGCCAATTTTTTTTAAAGATTTTCAAATGTGTATTACACAAGACTGCATAGATTTTTAGATACATCCAATATTACATTTAATATAATTTGTTTACTGATATAAACGATGTATGTAAATGTATCGACATATCGATTGTATATATTTCATCGATATGTAAAACGATACAATCAAACACATCTTTATGTACTTTTATTTTTTAAAAAAATAACGAAAAACCTGAAGGCTAATTCCGTGCGCAGCTTTATCACATATATAATAAAGAACACGTACAAAAAAGTTTAAATCTCTATCTCAAATACAAAAAAACCCTTAGCATTTTTAAAACATGAAAGTGAAGAAAACATGAACATGGAGAAAAAGCCATTTGAAGTTTTAATTTGTGTGGGTAATTGCATTGGGTGTATTAACAAAATTTACAGTATCTCGCGATATAATTACCGTATGGGTAAAATGGAGGTGTCCAAATATTTATAATTAAACAGGCTCTCATTTAGTATTTAAAAAAATCGATTTTTTGTCCAATTATTAAGTAAACTGTCCCCTTAATAAATAAATTGAAAAACTCGTTTGGACGATTTTGATATAGACCCTGTTGTCAGATACATACTTCTGCTTCAAACATTCAAGTACTGCAGTTCTTTTTAAAAATGAATTTTCTAAAATAAATTACAATTTCACGATGTATTTATGAAATGCTTCAGATTATCTAAACATATGTTTTACTTTTACACCCCAGCCAAAATTAAATGTACAAAAGTATGTATTGTTGCCAATGTTTGTATAAAAGTTAAGAATTTGTAAATGTTGAATAAATCTATTTACTCTTGTATCATTTAAAATCAAGCTTAGATAATAAAGTGTTGAAATTTTTATAAAGGTTTTGATTGTTTCATAACATTGTACTTTTTCTTGTTTTCGACTGAAAATTTTACGTACGATTCGAAAACATTCACTGTACAGTCGTGGAAAAAAAAAAGTAAACACCCCCTACTAACTCCTCAACAAATTATCGTAGAAGAAAGTTACTGGTACCGAACGATTGGAAATAAAGTCTACTTTTA
The DNA here is from genome assembly GCA_963932465.1 of Maratus speciosus. Classification (NCBI taxonomy): domain Eukaryota; kingdom Metazoa; phylum Arthropoda; class Arachnida; order Araneae; family Salticidae; genus Maratus; species Maratus speciosus. The sequence goes on from OZ010787.1 coordinate 328,500,997, forward strand.
AATGATGGATATAAAATTTGCTTAGGGGGCCATCTACATATTAAAACGAATCCAAACTTCATTTTTTTTCAATGACAATACCCAATTTTAACGAGATATTTCAAATCTTCGGTTCAAATTATGCCCAAACACCGAATTTCAAGTCATTAGAATGATAAGTTTTTGAATTATAAACATTCAAAATTTAGTGCTTCTAATGTTAAATTAAATTTTCATATTTTTATTAATATCTCCAGAAATTATGCTCCTAATGTGCTAATTTTTTTTGTAGCAATAATACTAATATACCCAAACATAAATACGCTGAATTTGCAATTTTTATTATTTTATGATATGAATTATGAAATTAATATTCGAAAAAATTATGAATTGCAACCTACAATTTTTTTGATGGATTTAGATTTATTAAGTCCTGCTTTATGTAAATCCGAAATTTCACATTTTTCCTCCAAGTAGTTTTCAAATTATGCTTAAAAAACGGCAAAATGATTGTTTAAGGGGCCGTCTATAATAGAAGTGACTAGATATTTTGAAATTTCTTCTACTGTATTGTAATATCTACTAAAAAACAACTTTTCAAAAGTAAAAAAAACCAAGCAAAAAAAAAAAAAAAAAAAAAAAAAAAAAAAAAAAAAAAAAGGTGAAAGTTGTGGCTAAAAAATAGTGTGATATCAAATTTCCAAGCTTATATTACGGTACTTATTTAACATTTTTTGATAAAAATTTACCATATGTAAGTCGAGTACCTAAGTATGCGTTGATAGAAAGCCTTTTCTCCTTTACTAAATACATCATAACGTGTTTCTGAAAATTAAATTTTTTTTAATTATGCATGATGGGCTTGGCGGCCATCTTTCCATATTTTACACAAATTTCTAAGCACACAAGTTCATTGTTAAGATTGGAAGTTCGAAATTGTTACTAAAGCAAACATTTTATTCTTTTAATTTGTGGAAATGAGTGCCTAAAAATTTGTGTCTAAAAATAAAGCTGAAGTAACTTCAGGTTTCCTCTTATGATTCTCTTTTTTTGGAGGGGGGTTAATTAATTAGTTAAAGCAGTAAGAATCAATTTGTTTTTCAAAATAAAAAACTTCCTTAATTTATCTGTCTGTAGCTAAAACTAGAAGTTCGAAATTCTTAATAATGCAAATATGTTACGAGCTTGAGTGCTTAGAAATTTGTGTAAAATATGGAAAGATGGCCGCCAAGCCCATCATGCATAATTTAAAAAAAATTTAATTTTCAGAAACACGTTATGATGTATTTAGTAAAGGAGAAAAGACTTTCTATCAACGCATACTTAGGTACTCGACTTACATATGGTAAATTTTTATCAAAAAATGTTAAATAAGTACCGTAATATAAGCTTGGAAATTTGATATCACACTATTTTTTAGCCACAACTTTCACCTTTTTTTTTTTTTTTTTTTTTTTTTGCTTGGTTTTTTTTACTTTTGAAAAGTTGTTTTTTAGTAGATATCAGTTCTTTTTTAAAACAAATGATATATAATTGAAATAATTCTACTTGCTCAAATTAAAATTAGTCCTTGTATAGCCTTTATAAGCAGGGAGCAAATACAATATTATATATTTTGTTTACCTATCATTCATTTTTTATAGTGATTAATAATTTAAAAGTAAGAAAAGTCAATTTATTCTTTCAAAGTATCAGTCTTTCTCAATTTATATCTCCTTAAAATTTTCTACGAAAGATGAAAATTTAGTAAAAAACAGAGTCGAAATAAAATATATATTTACAGTTAGTCCGTCAGTTAATTGTTTTTTCTAACTTTTTTTGCTGACGGTTTTGCAAAATAAATTTACCTTTACAAATACCTACGGTTAATCCGAGAATGAAACCCCGCCGTCATCTAAAGAATCGAAGATCTGTAAATCTAGCAATTCTAGACATAATAAAGGAACATTTTTGATAAAAAAGAATCTAAAAATTTAAAGATATAAACTGTACATATAACTTCATCTTCATTTAGATCGTGTTATAGAGAAGAAAGAATAAATATGTAATTTTACTCAAGTCTGTTTATCCATAGCTATTTGCATAAATGTGAGGATATTAATTTACTATAAAATTTCCCCTAAATTGATTATCTTTAATAGTCTATTATTGAAGCCGCATATACATTAGAATTAAATATTTTTCGGTTAAAAATTGCCTGAAATCTATAGTCTTATCGTTCGTCAAATTTGTTTTTTTATTTTATGCCCAGACTCTTTTCTGAACTCTGACAAAAGATCACAGACATATTGAAGCTATCCAAATTCTTATATCTTTCTATCGTATTTCCTTTTTTGAGGGGGGTGTGAGGAAGAGCCCTTAAGAACTTCGTTTTGTTCTCAGAATTTTGAATTATTCATTCAAAAGATCTACCTACATAAGTCTTGTTGCAGAATTTTCATTAGCTAAGAGTTGCATCAAGTTATACATCATGTGAATCTATTAAATTAATTTTGTGAAATACTAGATGGGAGCCATTGATATTCCCAGACCATTTGCCTACATTTTAAACTTGAGTCATTTACTACTATTCATTAATTTTCTATACGAATTAAAGAAGTCGTTGTTTCCATGCCAAATGTACCTTTCACTCTTGCTTGTTTGTTTGTTTGTTTGATTTATTGAACACATACATCATATCACATGCGGATCACGGCGGGATTCCAATCTGCTTCCACCTACGCTCTCAAGCGATTAGCGGCATGGTGTCTCATCCACTCAGCCACGGTGGGCCACTATTGCTTTCTCTAATGCCCAGATACTAAAATTTAACCAACTGCACTTAGAATCATGGTCATAACAGAGAACATTTATATGTTAGAGTAGTGTTGCCAGTGGGCTACTTTTTTTCAATTCAGATTTCTTGATTGCCAGCACTTATTATAAACGGTAAAATTCCCTTTGCTTTCGCCTTAATTAATATGTCATTAAATAAGGCGCATTTTACAATTTCGAAAAATTGGTGCCAATCAAGTATCTGAATTAAAAAAGTAGCCCATCTGGCAACACTGTGTTAGAGTGGTGAAATATGCACAAGTCGTGTACTCATATTCAATTTTTTGTCCAAAGTACGGTAACTCAGTTTTCAGTAATAGACGAGGAAGATTTCAATTAAACTAACCAGAAAAGTTAACAAACATTGGCTTCCTGATTTGATTTTATTCAAAATTGTTTTAACCAACCAAAGTTAATGTCCGGGATCCAGATAAATTTTTCTCTGTTAGTAAAATTACATTGACCAATCAGTAGCCTCCATCCTTGCAGGCTTTTCGGTGTTTACTGCAAACATCAAAAAGTTCGGAAAAATTCAGACGTCTGATTGATCAATCTCATCCCGCTAATAGCGAAAAATCTATCTTGATCCCGGCCTATTCAACGCTCTTTAAATATTGGAGAAAGCCTTGACACGTGTCAGGAAAACGTCACACAAAGCAGGCAAAACAAAGAAGAAAAATCATTCATTGGCTCGTTCATTCACGAGCCAATGAATGATTTTGTTTCTTTGCTTTGCCTGCTTTGTGTGATGTTTTCGTGACGCGAGTCAAGACTTTCTCAAATATTTAGGAGGCTTTGGCTTATTTCACCACCATGAAGTTATGAAAGGAGAGGAACAGACATGTCAATCTTCCCGTGTGAAAAACTAGTTACCAAAAAAATGAGTTCTTTCCCTCTCTTCTGCCCTTTTCTCTCTTGATTTTGACCGATAGCAGCCCATTTAGCAGTCTCCAGTAGAAGATGCCACTATATACGGTGGACGCAGGAGGGAGGGTGTTAGCGCGACCAATGACATAATAGGCCAGTTCATGATGTTTAAAAGTCACACGGAGTTGGATCAAGGCTAACGAAAAAGACAGGCTACCGCGGTGGGTCCGATTCTTCTTTTTATACAAACCGCTGAAGTCACGTGATGCTTTTTTCACGCACCTTCTTTCGTGCATTCGAGCATCACGTGACTCCAGCGGTCTGTAAAAAAAGAAGAATCGGACCCACCGCGGTAGCCTGTCTTTTTCGTTAGCCTCAGAGTTAGATCATCTTTACACGATGATTAGTACAAAGTTTCGCGCCGATTTATTTTTTTGTGTCCATTGCCGTGTACAGATAATCAACGTTATGAACTGGCCTTATATGTTGTTGGCCACAGTTTAGGAACAGCTATAAATGACTTCATCTATATCTACTCCGAGGTAAACGAAAAAGACAGGCTACCGCGGTGCTACAGCGCCTAGAATATATAGTGTGGAAATCGGCTATCCCAGTAATACTTTAAAAAGTGCTAAAATATTGGATCTCTGAAATTTCAAATGATGCTGAAATCCAATGAGTCGGTCACAGCGATATCTGCAGGATATTTCCTAAAACTTCATGACGATTTGGTAACAGCGTCTAGAATACCTAGTGTGGAAATATTTTATTAAACAACGCTAAAAATTTGTATCCCATAAATGATCGACGATACTGCTAAAATCCCAAGTGTCGATCGCAGCGAAATCTGCGGGATTTTCGTATTACATTGTATAGACTAGCAATATCTTGCAGTTATAGAAAATATCCTGCAGATGTCGCTGCGATCTGTATGTTTCAGCAGCATCGTTGCGCATTTAAGGATACAATATTTTAGCACTTTTTTAAGTATTACAGGGATAGCCAATTTCCACACTATATATTCTAGGCGCTATAATTTGGTCTAGACGCTGTAGCATTTTTTTTTTAAATTTTATTAACATACATCTGACCTGTGTGCTTGGCGTCAAGCCCGCTGTAATAATACGATGTTTATTTTGAAAGTATATCACAGGTGTCGCTGCGATCAGCTCCCCGGATTTCAGCGTCAGTGATCATTTAAAGGATACAACTGTTTAGCGCTGCTTGGATAGCAATTTTCCACATTATGTATTCTAGACGCTATAGCGGTGCATTACACGTGTCTCTTTCAACATCGTTGTACATTTAAGGGATTCACTATTTCCGCGCTTTTTTAAGTATTGCTGTGATAGTCGATTTCTACAACATATAATCTAGGCCTATAACGGAGCTATAGTATCTAGAAGATATAGCTTAAAAATCGGCTTATTAAAAAGGTGCTAAAAAATTGTATCCCATAAATGTTGAACGAGGCTGAACGATGAATGTCGATCACAGCGACATATGGTAATTCCAACGTAACTATTTCAAAAGACATCAAATGAGAAAACGTTTCGCTCAGAGAAGATCTAGAAAATGTTGCTGCTATCGACGTTTGTCATTCAATATTTTTCAATATTTATGGGATTAAATTTTTAGTAATTTTTAAAGTATTACTGGAATAGCCGGTTTCCACACCATGACCATGATCTAGGTAGATTTTTCTTTGTTATCGCAACGAGATTGACCAATCAGAAGCCAGAATTATTGCTAACTTTTCACTGTTTGCAAAAATGTACCTTGATCTCGGCCTATATTTCTAGACGTTATAGCTGAGCTCAGGAATAGTACAGAAAGCAAACTCCGTATTTTGATACATTAAGACCAGGATCCAATTAGGAACAAGTGTGTCGCTATAACGAAGTAGCGACATATGGCCAATAAAGGTTTATTGGTAGAAGTGATAAAAACAAATCGTTAAAGGTCTTTGCGAGCTTGTCATTATCGTCAGGCTAATGCATATTGAATTATTTTTATTGAATTATTAATGCATTTTGAATTATTTCCCTAGTCTAATAAAGCTCGTCCATGCGCGTATCGTCTAATGGAGGATATTCCAAATATGGGTTCAAGGTTGAAAAGTCACGTGGTACCAGCAATTTACCTAAAGAACTTCTAACTGATAAGAAGGGAAACAGGAAACTACTACTGCTTTCTCCCGTGAACTGTTTCATTGGCTAGCGGGGATTTACATTCCGTCGACGGAGCCTTCCCTTCTTTACGTTAGACGTTTTTGCTTGACCACGTGATCATAAAGTAGATAGAATAGCCTCTATTCAAGAAAGGGGATTGCCGTACTATAGCACCTAGAATATATAGTGTGGAAATTGGCTATCCCTGTAATACTTAAAAAAGTGCTAAAATATTGTATCCCTTAACTGTGCAACGATGCTGCTGAAATATACAGATCACAGCGATATCTGCAGGATATTTTCTCATACTGCAAGATATTGCTAGTCTATGCAATGTAATACTAAATCTCACAAATGTCGCTGTGATCGATACTTGGAAATTTAGCAGTATCGTCGCACATTTAAGGGATACAAATTTTTAGCGTTGTTTGGATAGCATATTTCCACACAAGGTATTCTAGACGCTGTAGCCATACTTTCGGCACAGCGCCTAGAAGATACAGTGTGGAAAACGGCTATTCCTATAATGCTTTAAAAAATGCTGAAATCTTGTATCCCATAAAACTCCAACAATGCTCAGCGGCAATATGCTGATACGAGCGCCATCTCGTAACTCTTTTCAGTATAAACACTGTGTTTTTAAAAATTATAGAATGTTAAATATCGGAAACTATAAATATAAGATATTTTGGTCTGTTATAAGCTAATTTAGTTAAGGAATGACGTGAAATAGGTTAAAGAGTCTCTTTTAGAATGACTATCGTTTTTAAATCACTACGATGGCGCTACGATCGACATCTTGTTATTCAGCATCTTTGTACATTTATGGGATTCAATTTTTTAGCACTATTTTGTAGCCGTTTTCCACACTGTATCTTCTAGGCGCTGTACTCTCGGCAAAAACTTGAAATGAGCATGCTTCCTGTGCATATATCACCACTATTATGTATAAAGGGTCTCTGTTATGGTGTTGATTCTGAGCGCTCTTTGTTAAATTTCTATATTTGTGTTTTAGAGAAAGCAATACAGAAAAGTACTGTTACTATGGAAACAACAACTTCGTTAATGTCGAAATATATAGAAAAGGAGTTCAGAATCAGTGCCTTAAATAGTTTCGAATATGTATTGTTGTTATGACAATCAATACCCTTCCTGGATGTGGAAATGCAAAATTGTGTTCAACATAATGGAGGATATTCCATCTACATTTTGATCACGTGGTCAAGGTAAAAACTTCTATCGTAAAGAAGGGAAGGCTCCGTAGACGTGTAATGTAAATCCCCGCTAGCCAATGAAACGGTTCATGAGGCAAAGTAGTAGTATCTTCCCTTCTTATCAGTTAGAAGTTCCTTGGATAAATTACCGGTATCACGTGACTTTTTTCAGCCTCGAACCCATATTTGGAATATCCTCCATTGGGCGCAATCTAGGTAGATTTTTGGCTGTTAGAGAAACGAGATTCATCAATCAGAAGTCTGCATTTTTGTGAACTTTTCGCTGTTTGCAGAAATGCAGGCTATTGATTGGTGATTCTCGTTTCGTTAACAGCGAAAAATCTATCTGGATCCTAGCCTACATTTCTACAAACATTGCACTTCATCCACGGCACTAAAAAAATGACTCAAAACTTTCATGACATAGGCCGGGATTCAGAAACAGCAAATATTCTCAAACATGCAGGCTTCTGATTGGTCAAACTCATTTCGCTAACAGCGAAAAATCTATCTGAATCTCAGCCATAGTTATCTTCGATCAAATCAATACAAAAGGATAATATAAAAGAAAACTATAAGATTTCTAAAATATTTTGGCGGGTTTATCGCTATTTGGCATAATTTGTAAACTTTAGAACTAATTAACAGTTTTTCGCTAATTATGAATAGAAAATTAATGTTTTTAAAGCTGCATTTTATAAAAGCACGTAGATTGAGTAAATATCTATCCAAAAATTCAATCCTTACTTTTTTCTGTCCATTATTTAAGTCTCTACCTCGATTGAGACATAAGTTGTGACGAAGAAAATAAATCTGTCATTTTCAGTATCTCAACGTTATTTTAAAAAATCTATATCTCTGTTTATAATTAATTTATGAGGATGCATTTGATCTCAAATTGAAGATCTTCTTTATTAGGTCCTTCTGGTGTTGGTTTTATTTTTCTACGATGATTGCTTCTTTTGATATGGGAAATTTTACGCTGGCATATTTCGTCCATTTAACATGGACAAGTTGTCTTCAGTATAATAAGCAGTTACGGTGTCTTGCCATTATTCTTGGCGTTTGTTTGTTTGGCGGGGTTAGCATTTTTTTTTCAGCTTGGCTTGGCAGAACGACCGTCCTGCTTGATAGCAGGCTTCATTGACTTCTTAAGGTGCCTTGATCAACATGGGGGCTCTCTCGGTTAATAATCGATTTCCGAACTTCAATTTGGATACAGCCCTTAAAATACACTCGTTTTAAAATAATTAATTTCTCGGAAACTTATGGTATGAATTGCATAAAAATTTGTTTTTAGGCTAATTGGAGGATGTAGAGTTCATTTATGATGTCAGAATTGTGTACTGGTATTGAAAAAAACAAAGTTATGGTTCGTTTTAATATGTAGAGGACCTCCTAAGCAAATTTTATCTATATCATTTAAAAGTAGACTTTATTTCCAATTATTCGGTACCAGTAACTTTCTTCTACGATAATTTGTTGAGGAGTTAGTGGGGGGGGGGGGTTACTTTTTTTTTCCACGACTGTACATGTATATATATTTATATATAATTAAAAGGAAATTACATGTGTATTACTCAATGGAAAAGATAATATAAAATTTAAACCATTATATATATATATATATATATATATATATAATCACATTATTTTCTCCACTATAATCTAACCCCAGAAGCAAAACATTTCCGAGACAGTGTGGTTTGTATTGGCTATACCTAATAAGAAGACTTCGTTTTCCAGGCTCATGCAACGTCCTGTGAAGGCATTAACTTTAAAAATCCGATTAAAAAGTTAGCGAGCATTGCGTGCGTGTTAATTAAGGGGACCAAAAATGTTTGAAATGACGAAATGGATTAAAGTTATATCATGGATTAGAAAACTTCGAATTATATTAGGCCATTACTTCTTTTTGCATTAATTTATGCTTTATAGAAATCTAAGATTTGTTAAATTGTGAAAAACAATTACAAAAGTTTTAATACTTTACGACAAAATTAATCTTGTAAAACTAGTTTTACCAACACTTTGAAGACCATGTTCCATATTTTTGAATCGTTATTTTTCTTTTTATACTGCTTATTATTGTGACTCTCAATTATATCTGAAGCAAAAAGAAAAAAAAATGTAAATATTACAACAATATTATTAAAAATTTCAAAATCCATAAAAATAGATCATACTTTTTCGTTATAACTTAGAAAACACATGTACACTTTGTAAATAATTTAATTTCCTCCATTTAAAAAATAAGAAACCTATAAATCCGTTAACTTGTTCAAAAGTTATCGTGTCAAAACCATTGAAAACTGTGTTTCGAAATAATTGAGTCTTAAGGTTTGCACTTCGCAGATATTTCCGGTCTGAGCAGCTCAACATCTACGGCTCGTACGACCGTAAATTTAGGAATTAGCCTATCAAACCAACTGCACGACATTCCTAAAGCATCATATAAGTAGTAATAAATACACATTTTCGACATTCCAAACTTGTTTGGTCCCCTTAAACACCAAACGCCTCTTTCATTTTCGCTTTGTAAATAATGCTGCCACAGCTTGCGAGAAAAGGCTTTGTGCAAGATTAGACGCAAATACTCACTGAATTACAAAAATAATAATAAAAAATTTCAGACAACTACAAAGCTAATTATAACTTTGGTAAGAAAAGAGACCCTACAACAGGGAGGAGGAATTAATTTATGGAACATACCGGTTAAGCCAAAAGGTCATTAAAACTTTAAAAACTCATAAAAAAGAAGAAATTATGATAAAGGAGTGCGGTTTGCAGGAAAGGGCTCACAAGGTAGTCGGAATTTTTAGAAGCAAAAAAAAGTAGTTAAAAATCACATGTAGAGGGCGCTGACGACCCGAAACACAATGAGCAGGACAACAATACGCTCTATTCATTTGTTCTTCCAATAACAAATGTTCAACATGACCTCCAGAACATTCTACAGCATAACGTCCTGTTCATTGTGTTTCGGGACGTCAGCGCCCTCTCTCTCTCTCTTTCTCTCTCTCTCTCTCTCTATATATATATATGCTGCTAAAACATCCGACTACCTTATGAGCCCTTTCTTGCAAACCGCACTCCTTTATCATAATTTCTTCCTCTTTTATGAGTTTTTAAAGTTTTAACGAACTTCTGGCTCACCCGGTACATTAATTAATAAGCAAAGCTAAATGTCCTAAAACGATTTATAAATTTCTCAAAAGGAAAAAACTGTTCGAACATAATTTATTTTAAATTATTTCTGATAAACGCTGTTATATTAATCTACAAAACTATCACTATGTCTTAATTTGTTCTTTAGATACAGATTCTGTTAGAAAGGATACACATGCTCTTTCATTTGCAATAAAAGATGAACACATCTAATGTACTCCTGAGATTTTCAGAAAAGTCATATATAAATAATCAAATATTTTTGTTAGTTTCCTTTTTTCTATGAAGGATTCCATATCATTTATATCATTTCTCATTTTATTTCACTCATAACTTATTATAAGTCTGTATTATCAAAAATATTACATTGAACTGCTTATAGGTTTTCATCTTTCTCAACTGTTAAAAAAGGCAAACCTAGAAAAGAAAACTCTTTGAATTTTATTATTTTAACGCAAAAATAATTTCAAACAACAGAGCTGGCATGCATATGCTCCATTCCATGGAGCTATGAAAAGACAGCGACATGCGTGTTGACTGGTAGTAGTGCCTGCATTTTAATAATTTAAAGATCGAATCAATTGGAAAAAGACTATATAATTTCTTTCCCTAACATTTATTCTTTAATCTGAGATTTGCCCAGGCACAAAATCCATACAAAGCAATTATGTGTATTTATCGATGAGAAACTGTTTCTAACATCTTTTAATATTCAAAAACTAATAGTAAGTTCATGAATACAATAGTATCTAGGTCAGTATACGCAATCACTCATTTTAAGGGATCGTATTGACTTGATTATTTGTAACATGATTCTAAATTTAAGCATCCTCGTCGAAGTCATTCTTTGAAGATCTGGAATTGTTGTAGGAAATCGCTTCATTATACAAAAGAAAAATCTCAGGTGTACTCATCCTACTCTACCCAAGTCGAAATTTGAATAGGAATGAGTACTTTATTTAAAATATATTCTCGACTGAGCTTTTAACCCATTCCGCAGTGTCTACTGAGGCAGAATACATCCAAATAATATTCTAATAAAAAAGATATTTGTGAATGGGGGAGGGTGAAGGGAAGGGTCGGACCCCCCCCCCCCCCCCTTGATTTTTTGAAAATAGGAAGATCAAAGAATGCCAAGAAAATGTACCAACTCGGTATCACTTGGCCCGGTCCTAATGAATAACAGGCGTACGCCCATGACGTCTTATGCTATATTTCTTAAAAATGAAAAACGTAGACATAGCAACCGACGTTAGCATAGATGCCAACTTCCCAGGGTTTTTTTAAATCAAAAACCATACATGGTACCACAAAATTTATTTAATAAAATAATTTAATAATGTGACTTGCTTCTCTGTAGTACTTATTTCATTTCTTTTTTCTGGTTCAAAGTCAGTTTATTTGAGTTAAAGAAACCAGAAGGTTGGCAGCTATGCATTAGAACAAAGTTTATTCACATTATTCATCGACAGGAAAAAAAATCAAACAATATCTATATATTTGTATGATAAAGAACAACTTATGCGACCGCATATATTGTTCAAAAGACACTCGGAAGCAAATAAAAGTATGAGAGAGTTCTCAAATTTCTCATTTGAATATTTTTAAACTACTTTTTTTCCCATAGGATAGCTGAGATCGATCTCTAAGCGAGCTATTTTTTACTATTTTGATTTTGGTTGCAGATTTTTTTAATATAGGTAACTTTCACTTTCGGAAATTCGCCCTTTTTTCTGATGACAGGGAATGGAAATTTAAGGGGAGAGTTAGATGATTATTTATTTATTGTGCTACAAAGTAACAAACAATACAGCATGGAAATCTTTAAAAAAAAAAAAAAGAAATATTGCAATAAAGCCTCAATTTAATGACCTTCTATTTAGCGAATTTATTTTTGGTAGTTTTAACTTTGAAAAAAAATTACACGCAAAATATCTTCCATATAGCAAAACAAAACCTCTATTTAACGAAGTCGCGCGACAGCTATTCGAAATAGATTTTGCTTTGAAATCTTGTTTTTCTTTTCCCCAATTCCCCATTCCTAACTCTTGGGCAGCGCTTTCATTATATAACTTTGCCGTCAAATTACACAAATTCCTCGAAAGCCCCCCCCGCTACTTGGAATCAACTATTTTGTTCACTTAAATTGCTTTTGCTATTGGTTTCTTCTACCAAACAAGGGTTAGAAATGTTCCTTCCATAACAGTCGATAGGCGATATCGTGGAATTTTATTTATCAGTATAACACTGTCGGATTCTAAATTTAGATTGCATTCGTGATTTTAAAAATGTCTGAGAGGAAGTGAAGATGAAGGTGCTTGAAGATGTTGCTAGCGGAAGAAAGAAAATGACGTGGCGTTAAAATGTGGTATTCCTGTAAACAATTTATCAACAATCATAAAATATCGCAAAGCAATTTTTAAAGAAAGTTATGTACTAGTCATCTGTAGCACCTGTAGAAAACGGTTTAAATCGTACTTATACGAAGATGTGGATGAAGCTGTTTTGAAGTGGATTTAATTGGTACGTGATAAAAATGCGCCTCTTATTTGGACCAATAACTAAGTAATGTCGAATATGCAAAATCCTTGGATACTGTTGAGCTCAACAAAAGAAATGGCTTTCTGGATAAATTTAAAAATACGTCACGGAATAAAAGAAAAGTTATTATGCGGAGAAAGTTCAGATCTGAGCAATGAAGATTGGGATCAATGGAAATAAGGTGTGTTGAAAAAATTCTTGGGAGACTAACCTTATAAACTTTTCAATGCGGATGAAACCTCACTGTTCTTTAAATGCCTTCCTACTAAATCACTAATTTTTAAAAACTATAAATGTTTTGGGGAAAAACACAGTAAAGTAAGAACTACGCTTATAGTGGCATCTAATATGACGGGTAAAAATAATCTGAAACTTCTAGTTATTGGAAAAAGCAAGAAATACAGATGTTTAAACGTGTAAAATCCTTAGAGATTGAATATGTTTTAATAGAAACTCTGAGACGACTGCTCATATTTTCGAAAAGTGGATTCTTAACTTCTATAAACTTATGGCTAAAGAACGTCGTAAAATTGCTATGTTTATTGACTACTGTCCAACTCATCCTAAAAGCATTGGAAACTTAAAAAACTTAAGTCTTGTTTTTTTTCACCCAATATGACATCTAAATTGCTACCAATGAACCAATGTATTATAAAGAATCTCAGATGTCATTATCACAGAAGAACATTGAAGAAAATACTAAATGCTATTGATCAATCAGTAATCGCCATTGTAAATTTGTGAGACTGTATTTCTGAATTGAGCAAATCATGGCATAATGTGAATGAAACAGTAATGAACAATTGTTTTTCTAAAGCTGGATTCACCAGCACGCCTCCGAAGATTGTGAAGAAGTCGTCGAATTACCACTTTCGAAATTAAAAGAAAAATAGGGAAAACTTAAAGAATATGGAAGAATTTGTAAAGATGCAAAACTTGGAAGACGGTCCAGAAATCGTCAATGACTTACGTACAGCTGAACATCGAAATGATTCTGATATTTTAGAAAGTGTGAAAAAATCATGAGGTAGACGATATTTACGACGAGGAAAATGAAGAAGTGTGAATGAATTCTTAAACCTTCACACGATGACATGATCAAAGCGTTTGAAACAATGAGACATGGATTTCAATTTCAAGAAAATGTACTAGACTAGAGGATGAATTCGATTCCTTCCAAGATGCGAGTTATTTTTTGAAAAACATGAAAGTACTTCTACTTAGGGAAGGTCTCCAACTGCCAGACCGGGATTTGACGAAAGTGGTGTTGTTTGAAAGTTCTTACCATGGGGATCAAAGAACAACCAGTATACAACTACCAGTACGGATGCAACTGGTGAAGATTTATAGACCGATGTATTTCTGTCATTTATTGATTTCTCCAGGTCGCTAGCCATGCAGGAAAGACACTCTGTGTGGTAGAAAAGAGAGATGACGGATTGCAGAGAAGACAGTTTATGCTTGGTGGGAAAAGTAACCACGGATGGTAGTGCATTTCTAAATAGAAATGGCTGAAACACGAGTGGTTCCAACACCAGGTACACACAATGAAAAGTGTGTTTAGCAGTTGTCACAGGTGTTATTAGTTAAGTTAAAGCATATCTGTTTAACTGATCGAAAGACGGGAACCGTGTCTCTAATTAAAACCTTTTGAAAGGCATACCGACGCATGTCATCGCCAACTTATGCAATTTTATTATGCTTTCTCTTGTCGTCATGTCGACATCTCCACAAACACTCTGATGAGTTTTTGAATATTCCACTATTCTCTTTATTAAATACCTGTATTGTTGAAAGAAATAAACATCTAACGGCTGAAGAAATTTTGTCGTGCCCGGAGGGACTAAAAACAGGCTCCACATTGAATCCAAATTTCTCAATGCATAAACGTAGATCCATTTGGCCACTCCAACTATCCAGCACCATGAATGTTTCCTGATCACCAATCGATTTTTTTAGTTTATCGAAGTATGTCGCAGTTATTTGTTTTTTGCTCTTTCCTGACTTAGGCCCCACCAGTGGCCGAGAGGTTCTACTCTCGAAGCTGGTAGACGGGAGGTGCTGGGTTCGATCCCAATCGCGCCCGTCGGCCTAATCGTTCGGAGTTTTCGTGGTTTTCTTCGAACCTTGGTTCTCCAAGCGTTAATACGGGTTAGGTTCCCTTAGAAAGACCTCCACGGAAGGCACTCCCCCCCTTAGGGCCTATATCCCACGTGCAGATAATTGGCCGACATAAATACAACCATAAATACAACCAACCAACTTTCCTGACTTAGAGCATGCAATGAGCAAATTTGAGGATGATATTCGTTGCACATTTTCCATAACTTTGGGACCAAATTCCCCCTGACATTCCTGTGTTACAAGTAGTAAAGGTCCCATAAATTTTCCAGCGGAGTTAATACACATTTGCACGGTATAATAATGAGTCGTTTTGTTTTTACTGATTACCGATGCACCCACGTCTTTAGATCCCTTCATATCGAGAGTTCTGTTAGATACACGTCGTATTGGAAGCTACTTTGATGGGTATTCAGGACAGTGGACACTTTCGCTGCTCTCCCGGAATTCGTCGATCACAGGTTGCAAAGACACTTCAGGAAACAAATCTCTTTTTGTTATCTTTCGACTTCTTATTTTAAATTCTTGGTGAAGTGTGAACTTGCTGTGAGTCCGGGAATTCCAAGCTGCAAAAATTTGTCAATGGCCCACATTTTGAGGTCCCTGTCATGAACGGGGGCTTTTAACTCTCTGCGATAATGATAAAATTGCGACCACACGTGTTTGGAAATTAATTTAATTTTGCTTTGCATGTTCCCACCTTTCCCTACGTATTGCACCCACCGTTCAATCATCTAGTGGTCTTTTTACGTGCCTACATCTATGTTGCACAACGATTAGTTTATTTTTCTTTGCCTTCTTATACGTTTGTACTGCTTTTGCCATTATTTCTACCGATACTCCTTCACTTCCTGTCCGCTTTTATTTTCGTCGGTTCTTCATATTCGAAAGTGGGGTCCGCATTTATTTCCAAATTACTTGTCACTTCATTTTCGTCGATGCTGCTCTCATATAGAATATCGAGTGACCGGAAAAATTCCTTTTAGATCATCCCTTTCACTGTCTTGAATAGTCGCTGACTAATGGCCTTCTCTTCAGTCGTTGGCTCCTTTTCCTCGGATTCTCCAAAATATTCTAGCAGTTGCAAACTAAGGAGTTTTGCAATCTTCGCTTTGTCGGCGATAGCATTACAGCCTGAAGATTCGCCAACGACATCTTCAGAACTTGGCGCGACTTCGCATGTCACAGGGTTGCGTGTCACTACCACAGAACCAGTGCGCCGGAACGCAAGCCACAGGTGCTGCTAAAATTCTGCGTAATTGAGAGCCTCAGGAACTGCCCCATAGGCCCTGACCATTCCCTCTTTTCATCCCGTAAGATTAGGCGAGGAGTTAGTTCGCGATGTTCTTTAAAGCACACTCGAAGTCAGTGCAGTCCAATTAGTTATACATGATTGTGAAAATGTAGTCACAATCTCCTGTTTCTTACTAGAGGGAACATGGAACCTTCACCAACTTCCTACTGGCAATAACAGGTTACATAACTGTACTGTAAACATTCTTTTCTACCACACAGAGTGTCTTTCCTGCATGGCTAGCGACCTGGAGAAATCAATAAATGACAGAAATAGATCGGCCTATAACTCTTCACCAATTACATTCAGAAGGGTAGTTGTCTATATTTCCTTGATCCCCATGGTAAGACCTTTCCAAAGACACCACTCTTGACAAAATCCCGATCTGGCAATTGGGGACCTTCCCTAATAAGTCCAGCTGAGAAAGAAAACCCCATTTTTCAGCATTAAAATATTTTCTTCTCTAATTATACACGGACACCATTTCTGAGGCTTTCTTCATCGTCCTCATTACGTAAGTTTTTATGTTTATTTGAATAATTTAAATATTGTTTAATACAACCGAGAGATTAATCGGCAAATAATAATAAATTAAATGCGCGTGTATTGATTTTAATGCAATACAACGAGTTGAAACAAATTATTTGAGAAAATAGCTAATTTTAATAACTAGCCTCTATTTTACGAAGTTTAGCGCAAGCAAAAGCAAGCGAAGTTTAGCTCGTTAGCAAAGTTTAGCTATTTAGTGCAGTTTTGGTCGGAATTCAGAGACTTCGTTAAATATAAGTTCTACTGTAGTTTTAAACATCCTGAAGTTTGTGTGCTGGGGGGATGGGAGGATGGAGGAAGAGAGAAGTAATTTAGATAATTATTTAATTATTGTTATAAGAAAGTTATAAAAAGAGCAAAATAAAAAAAAAGCATTTTTTTTTTAAAGATTTTAAACTGTGTGTACTGGGTCAAAGTAAAAACAACAACAGAATAACAAACAGAGCAGGAAAAAATTAAAAATTTTAAACTTTATGGGAGGGTGAGAGGGCGGACAGAGGTACTAAAGCAGATATTTTGGGAGGAGAGATAATTTAGGTAATAGAATATTTATTTAAATTAAAATAATAAAACTTTGTAAAAATATCTCCATAAAATAAAAACAAAACATAGGACGCGTTTCGAGCTAAAAATAAAACAGCTCGTCATCAGCTACAATAAACACGTGTCCGTAATCGGACAAGGTCAAAAATGAACTGAAAGGGAGAGAATGTTGCAAAGAATGCGACAGATGGCGCTAGCTGAAAGAGGTACATACAGAAGAGAAAAGTGTTGCCAAAAAGATAGAAGAGAAATTGATAGGGAAAAATGGAAATAAAAGAAATAAACAAAATTAAAATAAAATAAAGAAGAAAATTAAAAATATAAATAATAATAATAATAAAGAAAGAAATATAAAAGAATAAAACAAATAAAAAACCAAAAGAACCTTTTTTTTAACAAAATAAAAAGAAAAGAAACAAGAGAAGAGGGGAAAAAATTACAAAAGTAATTTCCACGCTGGAGATAGGAAAGGAGATGATGGGAGATCATTGACAAGATTAGCAGAATTTTTAGAAATAAAATATGCTTCATGAAAATCCAAGTGAGAGGGAGAGGCAGGGGGAGAAATAATTTTGGCCATGGAGAAATTGAAACAATGACTGGAAGCCGAACAGTGAGAAGCAATCGAAGATTTAGAGGTTTCTTGATTTTCAATATACCTCTGATGCTCGCCTAATCTGAATTTTAAAGCTCTTTTTCTTTGACCAATATAACCTAAATTGCAAGACCAAGGAATAAAATAAACACCCCACCGATTCTCAGTAGGAATAGGATCTTTCAGAGAAGAGAATTTAATTTTATTCATAGGTTTGAAGATAACTTCAAAGTTAAAACGAGAAAGGATTTTAGCAATTTTGAAACAGAGAAGAGAATAAAAGGGCAGAACTATTATAGAGTTAAAATTAGGAGGATTATTATCAGAAAAAGGACGTTTAGGCTTATTAAATTTATACAAAGCTTTATCAATCAAACAGGGATTATAACCACTAGCAAGGGCAAGAGATTTGAGATAATTAATTTCATTATTCAGAGCAGAAGACTCAGAACAAATGCGTAACGCCCTAAAAACAAAAGTATAAAAGGACGCCACTTTTTGTTGAGGAGGATGATTTGAAAGAGCATCTCGCCTAATCTGAATTTTAAAGCTCTTTTTCTTTGACCAATATAACCTAAATTGCAAGACCAAGGAATAAAATAAACACCCCACCGGTTCTCAGTAGGAATAGGATCTTTCAGAGAAGAGAATTTAATTTTATTCATAGGTTTGAAGATAACTTCAAAGTTAAAACGAGAAAGGATTTTAGCAATTTTGAAACAGAGAAGAGAATAAAAGGGCAGAACTATTATAGAGTTAAAATTAGGAGGATTATTATCAGAAAAAGGACGTTTAGGCTTATTAAATTTATACAAAGCTTTATCAATCAAACAGGGATTATAACCACTAGCAAGGGCAAGAGATTTGAGATAATTAATTTCATTATTCAGAGCAGAAGACTCAGAACAAATGCGTAACGCCCTAAAAACAAAAGTATAAAAGGACGCCACTTTTTGTTGAGGAGGATGATTTGAAAGAGCATGAGGAGGAACAGATACAGCGAAAGGTTTTCTATAAACGGAGGTAGAGAACCGATCTGGGTGTTTCGAAACCAAGACGTCAAGGAAAGGAAGAGAATTGTTCTCTTCGACTTCGAGAGTAAATTGAATACAAGGATCAACAGAATTAACAAGAAAAAGGAGATTAGAAAGATCCTGGTCAGAGGGAATTAAAATGAAAGTATTATCAACATACCTCAACCAGAAAGGAAATTTATATAAACTGAAGAGCTTTTCTTCAACAAAATGCATATAAATATCACATAAAAGAGGAGACAGTGGATTACCCATGGCCAAACCCTCAGTTTGAGAATAGAAAGAATTATTAAACTGAAAAGCAGTTTGCCTGACACTGACACAAATACTAAATGCAGAATTTCATCAATCTCAATGGAAAAGTAATGAAATTCGCGCAGCCTTCTTTCCAAACAATCAATTGCCCCTTGAACAGGCACATTAGTGAAAAGGGATTTAACATCTAAGGAAACCATTATATAATTGCAAGGAGAAAGGCGTTTAATTTTATCAACAAAGTCAAAAGAGTTTTTCACGGTGTGAAAGTTAGTGAAAGATAAAGGAGCGAGTAAATTAGAAAGGAACTTGGCAAGTTTATAAGAAGCAGTACCAATATTGGAAACAATCAGTGGCGTGGCGTCCGGTCATCGCTGGATGCGGCGATGACCAAGCAATATTTTAAAACTCTTAATAAGCTTTTAAAACTCTACGATCCAGTTTTAGCAAAACATTTGGAGTTCATGTATAAGTGAAGGTAAGATTTAAAGTTTCTTTTTTGAACATTCAACCATTGAATTTTAGAGTTAATAATTTTTCACCACAAACTTAAATAATTGCGATGACCACCGAAAATTTTCACGCCACGCCACTGGAAACAATAGGGCGAAAGGAAAGAGTACGTTTATGGACCTTAGGAAGAGCATAGAAACGAGCACAATTAGCGATAGAAGGGGTGACCAAACGTTTGGTGTTATCATTAAGAAAGACAAATTTTTAATGACATGCTTGATATCAGATAAATGCTTAGTAGAAGGATCCTTCTTTAATTTGGAATATGGGCCAGAGTTTAACATAGATTCAACGTGGGAAATATAATCAGATTTATTGAGAAGAACTGTTTGACCGCCTTTATCAGCCCTAGTAATAAGAAGGTTGGGAACGGAATTAAGTTCACTGAGAGCAGATTTCTGAGAAGAAGAAAGATTAGACTTTTTAAAAGATTTATTGGAAGAAATGACATTAGCCAAAAGGTAGCGAAGAGAATCAAGTTGACCAGAAGAAATTTTACTGTTTTTGAAAGAATGTTCAATGGGAGCAATTAAGTTCGGAATAGAAGGCTTAGACTTGCACGAAAAATTCAAGCCAAGTGAGAGAACATCACGCTGAGAATCAGTCAGAGAATGAGAAAATAAATTGACAACATAATTTTGCTCAAGAGGAGAAATACTAGGAGCAGAAGAATTAGAAGTCAGAAGAGAAGAAAACTTTTTTTCCAAAATATCATTGTGACATCTAGATTTGAAATCGACGTAAGCAAAAATCCGTTTCTCAAGGAAAGGGAAATAAATAACAGTTTTACTTAACAGTAAATGCAAAGAATATAATTCATATTCGATGCAAGAAAGAGAGTGGCGAACATCTTGAATGATGGCTCTAAGAATAGCAAACTTGCTCCTAGTTAAGGCATTTTGAACACAAATGGAAGAAGGAAACTTGAAAATAATATTAATGAACTTAGGAATAACTCTTGAACGTTTACACCTTAAAAGAAAATTAAGCCTATTCAAAAACCTAGCGCGCTTCAAACGAAGGTGCTTAAAACGATTAATAAGTGAAGAACCCATAACAAGAAAGAAGGAAAACAGGGCCAGAAAATAAATAAATAGATAAAAATTAAATAAATAAATAAGCAAATAAAAAGGAGAAAACCAAATAATAAAAATAAAATGTAATAAAAATCAAAATAAAACTAAAAAATAGGAAGAAAGAAAAGCAATTACCTTGACCTCGTGGAAAGCAATAACACGGTGCAGCACCGAAATACTTAAATATAGCGAAACAGCACCGAAAACTGGCGATATGAAGCAATTAAAATAATAAAACTTTGTAAAAAATCACCATAAAATAAAAACAAAACATAGGACGCGTTTCGAGCTAAAAATATAACAGCTCGTCATCAGCTACAATAAACACGTGTCCGTAATCGGACAAGGTCAAAAATGAACTGAAAGGGAGAGAATGTTTCAAAGAATGCGACAGATGGCGCTAGCTGAAAGAGGTACATACAGAAGAGAAAAGTGTTGCCAAAAAGATAGAAGAGAAATTGATAGGGAAAAAAATGGAAATAGAAGAAATAAACAAAATTAAAATAAAATAAAGAAGAAAATTAAAAATATAAATAATAATAATAAATAAAGAAAAATAAAAGAATAAAACAAAAAAAACCCAGCTCGAAACGCGTCCTACGTTTTGTTTTTATTTTATGGTGATTTTTTACAAAGTTTTATTATTTTAATTGCTTCATATCGCCAGTTTTCGGTGCTGTTTCGATATATTTAACTATTTGGGTGCTGCACCGTGTTATTGCTTTCCACGTGGTCAAGGTAATTGCTTTTCTTTCTTCCTATTTTTTAGTTTTATTTTGATTTTTATTACATTTTATTTTTATTATTTGGTTTTCTCCTTTTTATTTACTTATTTATTTATTTAATTTTTATCTATTTATTTATTTTCTGGCCCTGTTTTCCTTCTTTCTTGTTATGGGTTCTTCACTTATTAATCGTTTTAAGCACCTTCGTTTGAAGCGCTCTAGGTTTTTGAATAGGTTTAATTTTCTTTTAAGGTGTAAACGTTCAAGGATGATTCCTAATTTCATTAATATTATTTTCAAGCTTCCTTCTTCCATTCGTGTTCAAAATGCCTTAACTAGGAGTAAGTTTGCTATTCTTAGAGCCATCATTCAAGATGTTCGCCACTCTCTTTCTTGCATCGAATATGAATTATATTCTTTGCATTTACAGTTAAGTAAAAATGTTATTTATTTCCCTTTCCTTGAGAAACGGATTTTTGCCTACGTCGATTTCAAATCTAGATGTCACAATGCTATTTTGGAAAAAAAAGTTTTCTTCTCTTCTGACTTCTAATTCTTCTGCTCCTAGTATTTCTCCTCTTGAGCAAAATTATGTTGTCAATTTATCTTCTCATTCTCTTACTGATTCTCAACGTGATGTTTTCTCACTTGGCTTGAATTTTTCGTGCAATTCTAACCCTTCTATTCCGAACTTATATGCTCCCATTGAAGATTTTTCAAAAACAGTAACATTTCTTCTGGTCAACTTGATTCTCTTCGCTACCTTTTGGCTAATGTCATTTCTTCCAATAAATCTTTTAAAAAGTCTAATCTTTCTTCTTCTCAGAAATCTGCTCTCAGTGAACTTAATTCCGTTCCTAACCTTCTTATTACTAAGGCTGATAAAGGCGGTCAAACAATTCTTCTCAATAAATCTGATTATATTTCCCACGTTGAATCTATGTTAAATTCTGGTCCATAATCCAAATTAAAGAAGGATCCTTCTACTAAGCATTTATCTGATATCAAGCATGTCATTAAAAATTCTGTCTTTCTTAATGGTAACACCAAACGTTTGGTCACCCCTTCTATCGCTAATTGTGCTCGTTTCTATGATCTTCCTAAGGTCCATAAACTTACTCTTTCCTTTCGCCCTATTGTTTCCAATATTGGTACTGCTTCTTATAAACTTGCCAAGTTCCTTTCTAAGTTACTCGCTCCTTTATCTTCACTAACTTTCACACCGTGAAAAACTCTTTTGACTTTGTTGATAAAATTAAACGCCTTTCTCCTTGCAATTATATAATGGTTTCCTTAGATGTTAAATCCCTTTTCACTAACGTGCCTGTTCAAGGGGCAATTGATTGTTTGGAAAGAAGGCTGCGCGAATTTCATTACTCTTCCATTGAGATTGATGAAATTCTGCATTTAGTTAGTATTTGTGTCAGGCAAACTTCTTTTCAGTTTAATAATTCTTTCTATTCTCAAACTGAGGGTTTGGCCATGGGTAATCCACTGTCTCCTCTTTTATGTAATATTTATATGCATTTTGTTGAAGAAAAGCTCTTCAGTTTATATAAATTTCCTTTCTGGTTGAGGTATGTTGATGATACTTTCATTTTAATTCCCTCTGACCTGGATCTTTCTAATCTCCTTTTTCTTGTTAATTCTGTTGATCGTTGTATTCAATTTACTCTCGAAGTCGAAGAGAACAATTCTCTTCCTTTCCTTGACGTCTTGGTTTCGAAACACCCAGATCGGTTCTCTACCTCCGTTTATAGAAAACCTTTCGCTGTACCTAATCCTCCTTATGCTCTTTCAAATCATCCTCCTCAACAAAAATTGACGTCCTTTTATACTTTTGTTTTTAGGGCATTACGCATTTCTTCTGAGTCTTCTACTCTGTATAATGAAAATAATTATCTCAAATCTCTTGCCCTTGCTCGTGGTTATAATCACTGTTTCATTGATAAAGCTTTCAGGGCTCGCACCGTTCCTAAAATTTTCGCACTTTGCTACCAGTATCTTAAATAAAAATTCTTCATGGTAGATTCCTTTAACATCTACAGTAGAATTATAAAACAAAGATTATCATTTAAATTTAGTGGTAGTAAAGTGCGAAAATTTTAGGAATGCTGCGAGCCCTGAGCTTTGTATAAATTTAATAAGCCTAAACGTCCTTTTTCTGATAATAATCCTCCTAATTTTAACTCTATAATAGTTCTGCCCTTTTATTCTCTTCTCTGTTTCAAAATTGCTAAAATCCTTTCTCGTTTTAACTTTAAAGTTATCTTCAAACCTATGAATAAAATTAAATTCTCTTCTCTAAAAGATCCTATTCCTACTGAGAACCGGTGGGATGTTTATTTTATTCCTTGCTCTTGCAATTTAGGTTATATTGGTCAAACAAAGAGAGCTTTAAAATTCAGATTATGCGAGCATCAGAGGTATATTGCAAATGAAGAAACCTCTAAATCTTCGATTGCTTCTCACTGTTGGGCTTCCAGTCACTGTTTCAATTTCTCCATGGCCAAAATTATTTCGCCCCCTGCCTCTCCCTCTCACTTGGATTTTCATGAAGCATATTTTATTTCTAAAAATTCTGCTAATCTTGTCAATGATCTCCCATCATCTCCTTTCCTATCTCCTGTGTGGAAATTACTTTTGTAATTTTTTTCTCTCGTCTCTTGTTTCTTTTCTTTTTATTTTGTTAAAAAAAAAAGTTTCTTTTGGTTTTTTGTTTTATTCTTTTATATTTCTTTATTTATTATTATTATTTATATTTTTAATTTTCTTCTTTATTTTATTTTAATTTTGTTTATTTCTTCTATTTCCATTTTTTCCCTATCAATTTCTCTTCTATCTTTTTGGCAACACTTTTCTCTTCTGTATGTACCTCTTTCAGCTAGCGCCATCTGTCGCATTCTTTGAAACATTCTCTCCCTTTCAGTTCATTTTTGACCTTGTCCGATTACGGACACGTGTTTATTGTAGCTGATGACGAGCTGTTATATTTTTAGCTCGAAACGCGTCCTATGTTTTGTTTTTATTTTATGGTGATTTTTTACAAGGTTTTATTATTTTAATTGCTTCATATCGCCAGTTTTCGGTGCTGTTTCGCTAGACTATTTATTTATTTCTACTATAGAGTATTAAATAAGTCAGAAAAGAAATTTAAAATTAATGAGTCATAAAGACTACACTATGCGTGTTTATAAAGAGGGGGACAAAGGGGGAAGCAGTAATTTCGGGGGGAGGGGAGTATTTATTATTGATTATTTATTATTACAATAAGATAACAGACCTATGATGTTTCAAACTCACGCACCGTTTTATCGGTTAAAAAAAGGAAAAAAGTCGCCAAATTTTGGGAATGCAGTTTTTGGTAACCCGGTTGTTGTGATTAATCATTGATATTGGAATTTGAGATTGCAATCCTTCTCAACGTGGTTTGTTGTAGAAAGGTGTAATTTGGAAAGTTTTGAAAATGGGAGATTTTTTTTTTTGAAGATTATTAAGAAGAAAATTATTGTGCATTGATTTTTAATAATGAAAATGTAAAATTTAAGTGTCAGTGAGCGTAAAGTTTAAACTTTTTAGTGTTTGTCGACTGCATGCTGACGTCAGGAAAAGTGTAGATATAACATTTTTAAGTGTCCTGAGAAAGAAGATGTCGAAACGCTGTTGGGATATATTTTTTTGAAAATGCGGCACTGAGTATCCCGAACATTAGAACGGCCATTGTTGTTAAAAAGTATGTTAAGAATTCTATGTATATTTTGTAGTAATGTTGTTTTTTATTAGCCTTAAGCATTTATAAATAAAGGCTTATTCACCTTTTATTGTATGTTTCTCACGCATACATCAGTGACTGTAGCTTTAACGAGTTTTATCCTTTTTAGAGATTGCTGCACAGCAAGTTTCATGCATCCACTAATTTTTTTTTTCATGTGCGCGCAGCGCTTATGCATGCGCTAGTAACCGCCGCTTTAACGATTTTTGTCCACTTTATAGATTGCCTCACAGCGAGTTTCTTGCATCCAATGATTTTTTTTTCCTTTCATGGGCGCGCAGCTCTCATACATGCGTATGACAGCCGCTTTAACGAATTTCGTGCATTTTAAAGATTGTGCTGAACGTACCCGAAGGGGCCATGTTCAGCAGAGTACCCATTTTTGTTTTATTTTTGTCTGTCGCCGCGATCTTGAGTTGCACCCTATAAGCAATGTACACTTGTAGAAATAGATGCACCGTAATTTTGATTTTTTTTTCTTTTTTTTATAATGTGCAAAATAGTTCTTATGTTTGTTAGTGAGAAAGAAGTATTTTTGATATAGCGGGGCACTTTAAAAAAATTGAAATGACGCAATGCTCATAACCTAAAGTTTGTGCAAAATTAGAATTTGAATTATCAGATGTTTACTCTGATTTAGTAGGGCAATTTAAAAGAAAGAAATGACGCAGATAATACATTTCCATTCACTTTATGTTGTAAAAAATGTATATTTTTGTGACTGTCACATAAAAATACGCTTTCCTGTGTTTTCTAATACTTCGTTATTTATAGTCTATTTCCCATGTTTCAGAGATGACGGCTTGCATGTTCACAATACCTACCCGGTTCAGATTCGACACTGGTATTTCTCAGTATATTTTTCTGGTATAAAATTTTGAATATTTTGAAACACTTAGTTTTGTTATTATCTCTATGTAATAATGATAGTATTCTAGTTCTTCTAATATTATAAATGTGAACGTGTGCATGCAAATGTTTAGCTGAAGTCAGCGTCAAAATGGATAATTAAAAGCCTTTGCATTATGCATAATGCCATTATGCATTATATTCATTTTATTCCAATGTCTAAAATTCTCACTTAACCCTAGAACTACCGGAAATTTTACTCAAGTTTTATAAAAACATTCTACACCAGAATTTTTACTTAAAACTATTTAATTTGTTTATTTAACTTATTATTGTCTGATTTATACATTTAGTTTGTTTTGAAGAAATTTCTGGTTTGAATAAATGTTTTGAATGTACATGTCGGGTCCAATGGACCCGTCTGGTAGACGGAAGGTTAATTTAATAAAATTTACTCATTTTATTTGTTTGTAATACATAAAATAAAAGTTACACGAAAACTGCAAAAATATTTACTTTATATATATTAATAGTAAAATTGCAAATATTAATAGAAATATTAATAGTAAAATTGCAAAATATATTTTTTCAATATTACGCAAATACGTGCAAATTGTAAATTGGCAAGAAATGTTTTGGAATTTCACTATTAATATTTCCAACAAAAAGTAAATATTTTCGCAATATTGGCATTTTGCTGGAGATAGTTACAATTTAACGTATTGACATTTTATTACAAAAATTTCCAATGTAAATCCAATATTTTACCAATATTGCTATTATAGTTCAAGTATCAGTGATAGGGATCAGTCCTTACAATTAAACATATTTTTGTATTGAAAATATATATGTTACCGGCCAAACCCGATTTTAGGCCAAACTAGATTGGTCTAGGCCAAACTAGTTTATCCTAACGCGCATAGGATAAACTAGTTTTTCCTAGGCCAAAGTAGCTTATCCTAACGCCCATAGGATAAACTAGTTTTTCCTAGGCCAAACCAGTTTATCCTAACGCCCATAGGATAAACTAGTTTTTCCTAGGCCAAACTAGTTTATCCTAACGCCCATAGGATAGACTAGTTTTTCCTAGGCCAAACTAGTTTGGCCTAACGTTCATAGGAAAAACTAGTTTAGCCTGATATTCTTTGGTCCAAACTAATTTATCCTAGGCCGATCTAGTTCATCCTAGGCCAGTTCAATTTGGCGAGATTTTATTGATCCCAAGGACCGCCCCGGCGCCAAGCTTCTAGTTTGTCCTAGGCCGATCTAGTTTATCCTAAGCCAATGTAATTTGGCGTGCTTTTATTGATTCCAACTATCGCTCCGGTGCCCAACCTTGTGCAAAGTAGTATTGCCGTGCCCTTGTATAATATATTTTATTCGATGGGGAGCGGGATACTGTCCCCCTACCTTCTCCATTTCACCGACGTCGGTAGTTACAAAATATGTTCCATGTGACAAATTGTGTGCTGGAGGACCAAAGAATGGGATGAGAGGTTATCATAAAATTTAGAAGAGGCAGAATTTAGAGGATTGATTAATAATGTACAGGATAACCTCAAAAATCCGGCATCGTCGGGATCGGGACTTCGCGGGATTTTTGAAAATTCCAAATTTCTGAAAGAATATCAAATGTACTTCTGATATTCTTAATGGAATGGTGCATTTATTCATAATTAATTCAAAGCCAAGTGATATTTATGTGAGGAAAAAAAATAAATATAAAAAAACGTAATTTTTTTCTATGGTACATCAATTCTAATAAACAGTTAAATCAATTCTTGTGTAATTTCCGAAACATCGATGCCAATCTCATTTCTTTTAATTTTTGCCGTTCTTTAACAACTTTTTCTTAGATTTTATGAGTGAACAATATGGATTTCGGAAATATAGTCTTGTTCCCCTAAAGCATAGAATAATTTTCTAGTCAAACATATACATTTTTCAAGTGACATCTTTTCTTCTGCCGGTTCTCGTCCTCTTTCCTCTGAGCTGCTACTATAGCGTTATCTGCGGTTCTATTTAGCACAGCTTGAGCGATCTCAATATCGCTAACTCATCTCTTTCGATCTCGAAATTTTTTATTCGTAAACAATTGCTATTTTTCTTTTTAGCATAAAGCTGAAGAATAAATAAAGGGGGAGAGGTGGCCTTCGTTGCTAGATTTTTGAAGTTGCTGGATTTCTGATAGCCGGATTTTCGAGGTCACATTGTATTAGTTTTTCAAAGTAAAAAATGAAACAACTAGCACAAAATTAAATATAATAAAAAGGGCAGAATAAAAAAAATGAAACTTAAAAATTTTAAAGATTTTTAATTTTGTCTGCTAGGAGAGGGCGGGGGAGGGAAGATTTCTATTGTATAAAAATTAAAACTGTGATGATAAATGTGTAACGACATTAAAATGTTACCGTAATTCGTTTTAAATTTGCGCTTCAACTCCCACTTAATTTAATTGAAAAATTTTTAACTGCGATTTATTTAATTGCAGTATACAACAAAAATATATTATTTGCAACTGAACCTACTTGCAATTGAATTCAATCGAATTTAATTAGTTGCAGCTTACTTTTAACCCTTAATCACTATTAAATCAAATGCACTTATATATTTTTCAATATATTTATTATTTGAATAAAAATATAACTGAATGTTGCTCATAACTGCAAAGTTATGCTGCTCATAACAAAATCTTAAATTAAATCATTAGTATTAGTAATAATAGTATTTTTCGAAGTTCAATTATGTTATAAATAAAATCAATCAATTAATAGAATAATATTTATTATAAGAAAATTGCTACTTTTTTTGTGTTAAAAATAAGTTATCAAATTTCTTCAAAATTTAACAAGTAGGGAAATTAAGAATTATAACCAAACTGGCAAAAGAAACTAAATTTTCTTTATTTTTCGTTGAATTATATGTATTTCGAAATTAAAAGCATTTAAACCTCAAAAAGCTCTTTAAGGTAATGCATTTAATGTAAACCACCATAAAGTAATAACATTTATCCCTCTAATTCTCCTCCCGCCCACTTCATAATATATTTGAAAGACCCCCCCCCCCCTTTTTCGCAGAAGCAATGGAATAGGTGGGAAAATACTAAATATATAAATTTTTAATTGTGGGATAATAGCGATTTAAAAATACGTTCATTAAAGAAAAGTTGGGCCGGGGCAAATGTTACTGATATTTTTACTGAACAGACCAGAGATCCTGCCGGTTTAAATGATTTTCATATGAGCTGGGTTAGAAACTGAACTGAAAATTTTTGCCTGTGCAGACCTCAAGAAGAATGCACTCCAGTCCCGACTTAAGCCGGAAAAAAGTGATTCCCAGTTCATCTCGGTCCGAAGCTCTCGAAAAAAGTTATCAACAAGCCAAGCCCGGACCGAGTGTCGGAAAGGAAAATTGGGCGGGTCCGTAATGACCCTTACATTGAATAACCAAAAGACTTAGCTCGCAAAATTTTGTAAATTTGGACGCTAAACTTCTATTATATATTTAAAAAAATAAAATAAAAATAAAAAAACGAGTTTTTAGTGAATTTTGCTCACTTTCGTAGATGTGTTAAAGTTGAGCGGATTGGTTTGAAAATTTTTGAATTTTTTTTTTTTTTTTTTTTTTTTTTTTTTTTTTTTTTTTTTTTTTTTTTTAGCGTGCTCAACGTAATTGGCATCAATTAAAGCACGTCAAATTGAATTGACATAGGATAAACTAGATCGGCCTAGGACAAACTAGAAGCTTGGCGCCGGGGCGGTCCTTGGGATCAATAAAATCTCGCCAAATTGAACTGGCTTAGGATGAACTAGATCGGCCTAGGATAAATTAGTTCGGACCAAAGAATATCAGGCTAAACTAGTTTATCCTATGAGTGTTAGGCCAAACTAGTTTGGCCTAGGAAAAACTAGTCTATCCTTTGGGCGTTAGGATAAACTGGTTTGGCCTAGGAAAAACTAGTTTATCCTATGGGCGTTAGGATAAACTAGTTTGGCCTAGGAAAAACTAGTTTATCCTATGCGCGTTAGGATAAACTAGTTTGGCCTAAAATCGGGTTTGGCCGGTAACATATATAAGAAATTTTTAATATTACTTTTTGCTTTTTTTTAACCCTCTCGCTGCGTAAGTAATTCTTCGTGATGAGCGCCTTTTACAGAATTTTTAATCTTTTATCACCGGTTCTTTAAGGCAAAAATTTTTTAATATCGTAATCGGGAAAAATGTCCTGATTAAATCAGACAAAGTTTTCGCTAAAAAATAACTGGTGGGAATAACCAAATATTATTAATTAGACGGGAAAATACATGCCCGAGGATATCTCGGGTTGCGCAGCGAGAGGGTTAATGGTAGACTTTCGCCGATAAAATAAAGAGAAAATACTGTTTAAAATGAATGGTAGAGATTTCGAATTCAGAATTGCGTTAAATTGGGAACACTGTTAGCGATGAATGCAAATATTAGCGCAATATAGCCAACATAACTAATACTGGTTTTCAGGGAAATTGTGTTTTTGAATTTTTTTTTTAAACGCTATTTCCAAATAGTAATTGTCGTATTCTTTAATCTCGTAATTTATAAGGAGAATATTACTATTGGAATGAAATAGTGGTTATAAAAAATCCAGAAACACAATCACTAGTGCATTTTTGCATCAGGTGCATTTTTTAATAAGGATAACATTGCTGTACCTATTATTACTTTAATGTCAAGTCAAATTTCATATTTTTTTCTTTGAAATGCCAGAATATTACAAACCCAAGATAATATTCTATTCCTACATTTGATTGAAAGTAGGTTTTATTTTTATAACTTTTATTTTATGTATTACAAGCAAATAAAATATTTACATTTTATTAAGTTAAGGGAAATTTTAAACACTGAAAAAAAAATCAATATAACGGATAATGAATACACGAAAACATAGTTAACGTTTTAGGTAGCTTTCATTACAAAAAGCCTATTGCAGCCGTTCGGAGGAAAGCAATTTCAAAATATTTTGGTATATTTTCATCGACCATGACCCTCAGACCCCGAAACCACCCTCCGTTCAAAAGTTTATATATCTATATATATATATACTAGCAGGCTACGCCCGCTACGCTGGTCTGTTTATACAAATGAACCTTGAATCAAACAAAATGTATCAGTCAATTTGACATTGTGATTTAAAGCAGTATGCAACCTTACCTGGAATGTCCTTTCGCACTGATGAAAACGATCTGAACGCCATTGTACTATTGTATTTTCTAATGTGCAGACAAATTTTCTACTTTTAAGGTCTTAACCCTTTTAGCTGATCGATCACAATAGGATTTGTTAAAGATTGATAGTACAATATGCAATATAATGAAACAAACCCTGAAAAAATATTTAATTTATAATGCAAACAAACAAACTGACAAAATCCTTCCAGTAAAACTTTTTTAAAGGCTGATCTTTGTTACTGGGGTCCATCTGATTAGAGAACTTTCACCCATAATTCTATAACTAAGCAATGTAGAACTATACGCAATAAACTAAAACCTCCCCAAACATTGTCTAATCAACAAAGCAAGTATTGTCAATATCCGCCATCTAGAACTTTTTGAAAAGTCTAATCTTTCATAATCGGTTTCACATTATTATGGAACTTTCCGTCATTACTTTATGACTAAAGCAAAGTCGAACAATATGCAAAACACTAAAACCACATCTGACTAACAATTGAATTCCTATCAAAATCCGTTCTGTAGAACTTTTTAAAATGTTAAACATTCATAATCGGAGAACAAACAATCTTCTTGAAACACCATCAAAAATTTGTAAATGCGCTAGGCCTTTCGAAAGATCTGAGTTTTTCTTCGTCAGGCGCAAAAAAGACGTCCTTCTACTATGAAAGCAGAGGCAAGACTGAAATGAGAGATAAGGGAAAGGAAACAAGCTGAAGAAACAGCCAATAGGAAGTTAGAAATGAACAGCCAATAGGAAAGTAAAAGACAACAGCCAATCACAGAAGAGAATAATCAAAACAAAAGAACAGAAAGTAGGAGGGGCAAAAAATGGGAGGGGGAAAAATACATATAATCCAAAATGGGAACACATGAAATTAAAAATGAATAAATAAATGAATAATTATATATATATATATATATATAGATAGATAGATAGATATTTTATTTTTATTTCAAAATTAATGAAAAATTACCGCGTGAATGGCGCTACAGCAGCACATATCAAATGCAATAAAACATATTACATCATTTATGGTGTTTAGGCATTTTGAAATGATGTAATTAATATATATATATATATATATATATAAACAGACTAATAATAATACAAAAATAAATTAAATGGTAGTACTGAAAAGGTTTTTCCAAGCTGCAGAGAGCATTGTGGAATCAGATTTATCAT
Source organism: Maratus speciosus (assembly GCA_963932465.1). NCBI lineage: Eukaryota > Metazoa > Arthropoda > Arachnida > Araneae > Salticidae > Maratus > Maratus speciosus. The sequence continues at coordinate 328,533,470 of OZ010787.1, forward strand.
TAACAATAACATCACGATTAAGATAAATAGCTAAATTTTCAAGAAAGTCCAATTCAGAGATACTATTGGCATTAGAGATAATTTTAGCACTTTGAAAATTAAAACCATGGCCGGAATCCCAAGAGTGCTTGGCAATAGAAGATTTAGAAAATTCTTGATTGATTACATAACGCGAGTGTTCTTTTAAGCGGATTTCGAGATTCCTTTTAGTTTGACTAATATAAGATAAATCACAACCATTACAAGGAACTTTATAAATTCCCCATTTATGAAGATCAGGAACAGGAGATTTAGTGGAGGGGAATTTGAATTTATTGGCAGGTTTAAAGATAATGTTAAAATCGAAACGTCGTAAAACTTTAGCTAACTTGAAACATAAAGGAGGATAAAAGGGGAGGACAACCAAATTATCAGGTTTGCTTTTGACAGATTTGGAAAGAGTAGAACTATTAGATGGTCTATTGAATTTCTTCACAGCATTATTGATAACAGAAGGATTAAAACCTCGTTTGACATCAACGGTTTTTAAGTAATTAAGCTCTTCCTTAAGGGATACAGAATCGGAACAAATTTTGAGAGCACGATTTACATACGTGTAAAAAACACCGTATTGCATATTTTTTGGTTGACAGTATGATTAGAGAGAGCATGAGGTGGGTTAGAAACAGAAAAAGGTTTTCTATAAACACAAGTTTTGAAAGAAGAATCGCATTTGGTAACTAAAACATCAAGGAAAGGAAGTTTATTACAATTTTCTAATTCAAAAGTAAACTGAATATGTGGGTCGATAGAATTGACAGTATGAAGAATGGTAGAAATATCAAAAGGATTACCAACTAAAACAAAAGTATCGTCGACATAACGCATCCAACATTTAAAATTAACCAGATTTAATAATTGTTCCTCAAAATAATGCACATAAATATCACAAAGAATTGGAGATAAAGGATTACCCATACTTAAGCCATCTGATTGTTTGAAAAATTTATTATCAAATTCAAAAGTAGTTTGAGTGATGCAAATTTTGGTTAAATTAACAAAATCTTGGACTTCAGTATCAGAGAAATGAAATTCAAGTAATCTTTTTTCCAAGCAAGAAAGAGCACCTTCAATTGGAACATTCGTAAATAAAGATTTGACATCAAGAGAAAGCATAGAACAATTGGATGGGTTAATATTTTTTATTTTACTAACAAAATCATAAGAATTTTTTATCGTATGAGTATTAAAACTGCATAACGGAGAAAAAATGGATGTTAAAAATTTGGCAAGAGGATAAGTAACAGTACCAATATTAGAGACGATAGGTCTTAAGGGAACATTGGTTTTATGAACTTTAGGCAAAGCATAAAAACGAGCACAAATGGATGAAGAAGGAATAACACTATGTTTAGTATTGTCATTTAAAATAACAGAATTCTTAACAGCTTTTTTGAGAGTGGAAAGATGCGAATTAGTAGGATCTTTTTTTAACATCAACATAAGGACCTTCAGATAAGAGAGCATAGACTTTATCAGAATAATCTTTTTTATCCATAAGAACAATTTGACCCCCTTTATCAGCTTTAGTAATAATAAGATTATCATTGGACTTAAGCTCATTCAGAGCGATATTTTGAGAATGAGAAAGATTAGGTTTAAATTTTGAATTATTAGAAGAAATAGTATCAGCAAGGATGTGACGAAGAGTTTCTTTTTGAAAAGGAGTGATTTTACTATGTTTAAAGGAAGACTCAATAGGAGCAATCAATTTAGTGAGAGAAGGTTTGCAAGACTGAGAAAAATTTAAACCAAGATCTAAAATGCTTTTTTGCTCAGGAGTTAATTTGATTTCTAACTTCCTGTTTCTAAATTTCTATTGATTTCTAACTTCCTATTGGCTGTTTCTTCAGCTTGTTTCCTTTCCCTTATCTCTCATTTCAGTCTTGCCTCTGCTTTCATAGTAGAAGGACGTCTTTTTGCGCCTGACGAAGAAAGACTCAGATCTTTCGAAAGGCCTAGCGCATTTACAAATTTTTGATGGTGTTTCAAGAAGATTATGTGTTCTTAGTCATTCACACCAGTTTTAACTTATTTTCTTATTCATAATCGGGTTCAACTGATTATAGAACTTCCCACCACATCTCTATTATTTAAACAATACAGAAGGGTATAGTATATACTAAAACCCGGCCTGAAAAATTATCTAACAGTGAAAATTCTATCGAAATGAATGCGGCTGAATCTTTTAAAAAGGCTAATTTTTCATAATCGGGTTCGTCTGATTATATAACTTTAAAACATAATTCTATGTATAAGCAACGTAAAACGATGTGTTATATGCTAAAATCTTCCCTAAAAAATTATCTAACTATCATTTCAATTCTCATCAAGATCCATTCAGGTGAGCTCAAATTATACGCTACTGGGATAAATTTCCCATTTCCATTTTACTCTCGTATATATAGTAGACGCAGAAATAAATATGAATATTGTTTCTTAAAATTTATGAAACTCCAAGTTATTTCTCGTTGTCTCTGCTGAATAATTTTAAAGACTTTTCAATCGGCCAGTATTGAGATTTACGATAATGTCTACAACAAATATATTTCATTTTGTATCAAAACATTCTCGGTAAAATGAGCCAATTTGGTGTGGGTTCTGATATTATAAAATATTTTTTTTTTTCAAAATCGCCATTTAAACTACGCACACGAAATTTTAAGTATCTCTTAGCACTGCTGTAAACATTTCCCTTTTTTAATGAGCGAAAAATGAAGTTATAACTTAATTTTACTTAATAATAAAAAATACTTTCAGTTTCAAAAAATAGTAAATTAAAGTTTTTGGTACTACTTAGTTATCCCATCGTCCAAAAATCTATCGCCAAATGGTTGATCATAAATGTCACATTCACTTGACTTTAAGCAAATTACGCGTGTTTATGTCATCAAATGATTTTTATTTCGACGTTTTATTTGTATTTTTATTAATGTTATACTAATTTATTTGTTCTTTCGTTATTTAAAATAAAAATTATGCCAATTTGTTTAATTTGGCGGGTGGTTTGGCGATTTAAATAATTTGGCGAAATTGGTGCACGGGATAACTAAGTAGTACCAAATTTTTTGCAATGTTACGATTAAATAATTAAAGCCAAAAGAAATTCGCGTTCAATAAATAGCAAGCTACAATGTTTGGCACAGTTTGTAATGAAATTTGGTGCTTTTCCACTATAGGCGCCTTGGCGTTTTTTTAAACAGCTTGGCGCAATTTGGGCATCAGAAAGTGGGATTTTTTGCCAGTTGTATAAGCAGTTAAGAAAACAAACTTGATGAAATTTTTTGTTTGTTTATATATGCATATTATTAATGTTTTTTATATAGAAAATTCTTCTGTTGCTAATATAAAATTAGATAAATAGCATCTTTATGTTAAATACATTGTATAAACATAAAAAAAAATGCTTTGTATATGAAATGAAACAGCGAATAGGTTGACAGAAAATATGTTTCCAAATTTCCTTCTCCGCCAAGGCTATTTTCTCTATTTCGCCAAGATCCCTATACCGAAAAAGCAACAAAAAATCTCTGCACGTTTAGGATTGAAATAAATGGCGCAATAGCATACATTTTGGTATGGTGTTGGTATAACGTAAAAGTAGCAAAAGGTCTCCAAAAAACTTTATTTCAAATTACGCCATATCTGTGTTAATTCGGTTATACACTGTTAAAAATTTGCAGCATTCTGGCAGGTCATTTGACCGTTTTTTTTCAAAAACGGTTACACAGCCGTGAATTTAACACTATTCTGACCATATTATTGGCCATTTTATGGTCAGAATATAGTTAAATTTTGGTTATGAAACCGTTTTTTCAAAAAACGGTCGAATGACCTGCCAGAATGCTGCAAAATTTTTAACAGTGTAGAATAGGTCCGCCTTAAAAACACAGAATCAATTTAAACCTTTTCCTAAGTTAATTGTGCGCCAAACCACGCCCGGTAACATACGCCAATTGTCTGTAGACTCAATTATGTAACTTATCGGTACCAAATTATGTCAATTGTCTGTGGACTCGATTACGTAATTTATGTCCTTAATTAATGCATACTTTACAAACTACATCTACTTTCCAATTTTCCTGATTTTAAAACCAATGTGTACTGTTAGATGTTAAAAAGCTTGGCGCAATTCGCGCTTCAGAAAGTGAGATTTGTGGCCAAATGATATGAACAGCTATGAAAAAAAAATAAAATGAACCTTAAGCTTTTTAAAATATGTATTCCTATATATAAACATTTATTTATGAATATTCATATTTTTGTTATTTATATGCAATTTATTTCTGTTTTTATATAAAAAAGAGATTAATGTCTTCTTTATAGTAAATAAATTATATAATTATTGAACAGAAAATATGCATAAAAAATTTCCTTCTCTCGCCAAGCCCATTTCTTCCACCTCGCAAAGGGCCCTATATTGGAAAATTACAGAATTTGCCCCCATTGCTCTATGACTAAACAATGTCGAACAATACATTATATACTAAAACTATCGCTGAAAAATTGCCAAACTAACAATTCAAATTCTATCAAAAACCGTTTATTATAACTTTTTAAAAAGGCTATTGTGATAATTGAGTTCACCAGATTACAGAATTTCCCCCAAAACGGTATGACTGAGCAATGTAGAAGGACATGTTGTATACTGAAACCTTCCCTGGAAAATTATCTAATTAACAATCCAAGTTCCATAGAAATACATTCGCAGAATCTTTTAAAAAGGCTAATTTTTCATTATCAGGTTCATCTCATTAAAAGACATAATTCAATACCAAGCAACGTAGAACGACGTGTTATGCACTAAAACCTTACCCGAAAAATTACCTATTTAACAGTGTAAGTTCAGCAGAACTCGAGTTCTAAGCAGCCGGAATGAAATTTCCATTTGAATTATATAGAGAGAGAGAGACTTAGATTTTTCTAAAAATGCAGTCGTCTACTTCAGAAATAACCAATATTGTGAACGTCGCTCAAACCGATGCCACGCTCATGCATTTTTGGCTTAAAATTAAATCCTTTGGCGATAAAATGAAATCGTAAATAAACATACAATATGTAACTCACAAGTACCGTCATTTTTATAATTACATCTGCTAGTTTTTTCTGCAAGTCACAAGATGGATCAGTTAAATAAAAATAAAAAGTAAATTTAAAAAAAAAAATAATAATAATAAAAACAAAATTGTCACTCAGATAATATCTTATCAAATTTTCTGATGCATTTTTCTTAACCTGACGCATGTGATAAATTGCCAAATATAGTTTAAAACTGCAATATTTCATATTGAATAAATTTTAAATCATTACGAACATTTCCTTTCATGTTTAAATTCGATATTTTCCTTTTATAATATTACCACTCGTCAAAACTGTTTTTTGTCTTTTTTTTCTTTTAAATAAAATTAGTAAAAGTTTTTTTCCGAGATGTGCAGCTATTTCAATTCATTTATCAAAAAAATTCATCGCAATAAAATAATGGTAACCTTTTCGCCTAAAATAACAGAACTTTCCGTCATAATTCTATAACTAATATAGGTAGAATGATGCGTTATAGCTTAAAACCTTCCATGAAACGATACCTATCTAACGGTATAAGTTTTGTAAAAATCCATGCAGTAGAACTTGAAATCTAGGCATTCGGAACGAAATTTCCGTTTGGATTTTATATATATACTAGCAGGCTATGCCCGCTACGCTGGTCTGCTTATCCAAATGAACCTTGAATTATACAAAATGTATCATTGAATTTGACATTGTGATTTAAAGCAATATGGAACCTTACCTGGAATGTCCTTTCGCACTGCTGAAAGCGATAAGAACGCCAATGTGCTATTATATTTTCTAATGTGTCGACAAATTTTCAGCTATTAAGGTCTTACCCCTTTTAGTTGATCAATAACAGTAGGATTGGTAAAGAAAGATAGTACAATACGCAATACAATAAAACAAACCCTGAAAAATTATATAACTACTTGTAATAATGCAAACAAACAAACGGACAAAATCCAACCAGTAAAACTTTTTTTAAAGGTTGATCTTTCATAAGGGGTCCATCTGATTATAGAACTTTCCCCCATAATTCTGTAACTAAGCAACGTAGAACAATATGCAAAATATTAAAACCATGTCTGAATAAATATCTAACTAAAATGAAATTCCTATCAACATTCCTATCCGTTCTGTAGAACTTTAAAAAATGTTAAACTTTCATAATCGGGTTCAACTGATTATAGAACTTTCCACCACACCTCTATTATTACGTAATGCAAAAGGGTATAGTATATACTAAAACTCTGCCTGAAAAATTATTTAACTAACAGTGAAAATTCAATCGTAATCAATTCGTCTGAATCTTTTAAAAAGGTTACTCTTTCATGATCGGGTTCGTCTGATTATATAACTTTAAAACATAATTGTATGTACAAGCAACGTAGTATTTTGCAACGATATTTTATATACTAAAATCTTCCCTGGAAAATTATCTAACTATCATTATGATCAAAATCCATTCAGGTGAGCTCAAGTTATATGCAACCGGGACGGATTTCCCATTTCCATTTTACTCTAGTATACATAGTAGAAGCAGAAGTAGATAGATAGATAGATAAGAATATTGATTATTAAAATTTATGAAACTGCAAGTTATTTCTCGTTGTCTCTGCTGAATAATTTTAAAGACTTTTTAATCGGCGAGTATTGAGATTTACTATTATGTCTACAACAAATGTATTTCATTTTGTACAGAAACATTGTCGTTAAAATGAGCCAATTTGCTGTGGGTTCCGATATTATATATATTTTTTTTCAAATTCGCCAACTACGCGCATGAAATTTGAAGTGTCTCTTGGCACTGCAGTAAACATTTCCATGTTTTATTCAGCGAAAAATGAAGTTATAACTTAATTTTACTTGATAATAAAAAAGTCCTTCCGGCCAGTGCCGGGAGGAAGAGGTAGCTTTCAAATTCCTCATTTTAAAAAAGCAAACTTATATTATTCAAACACACGAAGCTCAATTTAGTGGAAACCGAATATAGGAGATTCAATACTAATTTTTATCAATACTAAATCATTATGAATGAGAATTTCGCGAAATTAGTCAGCTTTATCCAAGCTGCTTTTGTTTAAAGTAACTTATATTTGGCTGAGATGTTGATGTATACTATCCACATGCCTTCTTACATGGAAATAGGCGAATACGTGTGTTATCGCGTCACAAATACAAGATCGTTTCAAAATGCTAGCCATACTAGAAATTCAAAGTGCTATAATTCAAACATTTTTTAAGATATAAACAAAAGAACAAATTTTCAGAAACAAAATCTGCTCCGGAATCTTTGTATCAAGGCCAAACACATAAAAAAATCTTTTTCATTTTCCAATTTTTTAATACCTCATTTTAAATTTTAAATTTAATTTTCTTAATGGCAAATCTTTTGAAACAAGATGGCGAATGAAGCTGGCCAACGAACTCGGTCGAGACATTAGTATGTACTATGTACAGACCAAGTAACATCCAAATCGGTTCATAAATACGCTTGTTATCGCGTGACAAAAATCAGGTCGTTTTAAAATGTCAGCCACAATAGAAATTCAAAATGCTATAAATCAGCCATTTTTTTAGATATAGACGAAACAAAAACTGTTCCGGAATCTTTGTATTAAGGTCAAACACATACGAAAAAATATTTTACATTTTCCAATATGTTGGTATCTCATTTTAAATTTTAAATTTTTTAATTTTTTTTAAATGGCCGCCATTTTGAAACAAGATGGGGGATGAAGCTGGCCAAGGAACTCGGTCGAGATATTTGTATGTACTATGTACACACCAAGGTACATCTAAATCGGTTCATAAATACGCCTGTTATCACGTGACAAATATCTGGACGTTTCAAAATGTCGGCCACGCTAGAAATTCAAAATGCTATAACTCAGCCATTTTTTAAGATATAGACGAAACAAAAACTGCTCCGGAATCTTTGTATAAAGGTCAAATACATAAGAAAAAAATATTGTTTCAATTTTCAATTTTTTGGCACCACATTTCAAATTTAAATTTTTCTTAAAAATTTAAATGGCTGCCATTTTTAAACAAGATGGCGGATGAAGCTGGCCAACGAACTCGGTCGAGACATTGGTATGTACTATGTACAAACGAAGTTACATCCAAATCGGTTCATAAATACGCCTTTTATCGCGTGACAAAATTCAGGACGTTTCAAAATGTCAGCCACTCTAGAAATTCAAAATGCTATAACTCAGACATTTTTTAAGATATAGGCGAAACAAAAACTGCTCCGGAATCTTTGTATAAAGGTCAAATACATAAGAAAAAAATATTTTTCCATTTTCAATTCTTTGGTACAACATTTCAAATTTAAAATTTTTTTAAAAAACTTAAATGGCCGCCATTTTGAAACAAAATGGCGGATGAAGCTGGCCAACGAACTCGGTCGAGACATTGGTTGATACTAAGAGCATACCGAATTACATCTAAATCGGTTCATAAATTCGAGAGTTACAGTATGACAAAGGTCAGATATATATATATATATATATATATATCAACTTTTGAACGGAAGGTGGTTTCGGGGTCTGGGGGTCATGATCGATGAAAATATACCAAAATTTTTTGAAATCGCTTTCCTCCGAACGGCTGCAATAGGTAGCTTTTTGTAATGAAAGCTACCTAAAATACTTCTACCTTCAAAAAATAGTAAATTAAAATTTTTTGCAGTGTTACGAATAAATAATAATTAAAGCCAAAAGAAATTCGCGTTCAATAAATATCAAGCCCCAAAGTTTGGCATCGTTTGCAATAAAATTTGGTACTTTTCTTTTCCACTACAGGAGCCTTGGCGTTTTTTAAAAAGCTTGGCGCTACTCGGGCATCAGAAAGGGAGATTTATTGCCAATTGATATAAACAGTTAAGAAAACAAACTTTATGAAATTTTTTGTTTGTTTATATATGTATATTATAAATGTTTTTTATATACAAATTACTTCTGTTTCTAATTAAAATTAGATAAATTGCATCTTTATGTTAAATAAATTTTATAAGCAGAAAAAAATGCTTTTTTATATGAAATGAAACAGTGAATAGGTTGCCAGAAAATATGTTTCCAAATTTTCTCTCCGCCAAGGCTATTTTCTCTGTTTTGCCAAGATCCCTATACTGTAAATTATAAAAACAAATTGCACATTTAGGGTTGAAATAAATGCCGCAATAGCATACAATTTGGTATGGTGTTGGTATAACGTAAAAATAGGAAAAGGTCGCCAAAAAGTTTTCTTTCAAATCACGCCAATTCTGTGTTAATTCGGTTATAGAATAGCTCCGCTTTAAAAACACAGAATCAGTTTAAAGCTTTACCTAAGTTAATTATGCGCCAAACCACGCCAGGTAACATACGCCAATTGTCTGTAGACTCAATTATGTAACTTATCGGTACCAAATATGCCAATTGTCTATGGATTCGATAACGTAATTTATCTCCTTAATTTATGCATACTTTACAAACTACATCTACTTTCCAATTTTCCTGATTTTAAGATCAATGGGTACTGTTAGATGTTAAAAAGCTTGGCGCAATTCGGGCTTAAGAAAGTGAGATTTGTGGCCAAATGATATGAACAGCTATAAAAACATATAAAATGAACTTTAAGCTTTTTAAAATATGTATTCATATATATATTCCTATATAATTTTTTATATATGAATATTAATATTTTTGTTATTTATATACAATTTACTTCTGTTTTTATATAAAAAAAGAGATAAATGTATTCTTTATAATAAATAAATTATCTAATTACTGAACAGAAAATATGGATGAAAACTTTCCTTGTCTCGCCAAGCCATTTTTTCCAACTCGCAGTTATATTGGAAAATTACAGAATTTAACCCATTGCTCTATGACTAAACAGTGTCGAATAATATATTATATACTAAAACTATGTATCTCTGAAAAATTGTCAAACTAATAATGCAAATTCTATCAAAAACCGTTTATTTTAATTTTTAAAAAGGCTATTGAGATAATTGCGTACACCAGACTACAGAATTTTCCCAAAAACGGTATGGCTGAACAATATAGAAGGGCATGTTGTATACTGAAAACGCCCCTGGAAAATTATCTAATTAACAGTCCAAGTTCCATCGAAATACATTGGGCAGAATCATTTAAAGAGGCTAATTTTCCATTATCAGTTTCATCTCATTAAAGATCTTTAAACCATAATTCAATACCAAGAAACGTTAGAACGACGTGTTATGTACTAAAAAATTCCCCGAACAATTACCTATCTAACAGTGTACGTTCAGCAGAACTCGAGTTATAAGCAGCGCTAATGAAATTTCCATTTGAATTATATATATATATATAAGTAGAATTGGGTATTTCCAGAAAATGCTGTCGTTTATTGAGAAATAACCAATATTGTGAACGTCGCTCAAACCGAAGGCACGCTCATACATTTTTGGCTTAAAATTAAATCGTTTGGCGATAAAATGAAATCGCAAAAAACATACAATATGTAACTCACAAGTATCGTCATTTTTATAATTACATCTGCTAGTTTCTTCTGTATGTCACATGACGGTCGAGTTAAATAAAAATAAAAAGTAAATTTAAAAGAAATCAAAAACAAAAACAAAATTGTCACTCAGATATTATTTTATAAAATTTTCTGATGCATTTTATTTAACCGGACGCAAGAGATAAATTGCCAAATATAGTTTAAAACTGCAATCTTTCATATTGAATAAATTTTTAAGCATTACGAACATTCTCTTTCATGTTTAAATTCGATATTTTCGTTTTCCAATATTACCACTCGTCAATTTTTTTTTTCATTTTCTCTCTTCTTTTCTTTTTTTTTCCTTTTAAATAAAATTAGTAACAGTTTTTTTCCGCGATGTACAGCCATTTCAATTCATTTATCAAAAAATTCATCGCCAATAAAATAATGGTAACCCTTTCGCCCAAAATAACAGAACTTTCCGTCATAATTCTATAACTAATATAGGTAGAATGATGCGTTATAGCTTAAAACCTTCCATGAGACGATACCTATCTAACGGTATAAGTTTTGTAAAAATCCATGCAGTAGAACTTGAAATCTAGGCATTCGGAACGAAATTTCCGTTTGGATTTTATATATATACTAGCAGGCTATGCCCGCTACGCTGGTCTGCTTATCCAAATGAACCTTGAATTATACAAAATGTATCATTGAATTTGACATTGTGATTTAAAGCAATATGGAACCTTACCTGGAATGTCCTTTCGCACTGCTGAAAGCGATAAGAACGCCAATGTGCTATTATATTTTTTAATGTGTCGACAAATTTTCAGCTATTAAGGTCTTAACCCTTTTAGTTGATCAATAACAGTAGGATTGGTAAAGAAAGATAGTACAATACGCAATACAATAAAACAAACCCTGAAAAATTATATAACTACTTGTAATAATGCAAACAAACAAACGGACAAAATCCAACCAGTAAAACTTTTTTTAAAGGTTGATCTTTCATAAGGGGTCCATCTGATTATAGAACTTTCCCCCATAATTCTGTAACTAAGCAACGTAGAACAATATGCAAAATATTAAAACCATGTCTGAATAAATATCTAACTAAAATGAAATTCCTATCAACATTCCTATCCGTTCTGTAGAACTTTAAAAAATGTTAAACTTTCATAATCGGGTTCAACTGATTATAGAACTTTCCACCACACCTCTATTATTACGTAATGCAAAAGGGTATAGTATATACTAAAACTCTGCCTGAAAAATTATTTAACTAACAGTGAAAATTCAATCGTAATCAATTCGTCTGAATCTTTTAAAAAGGTTACTCTTTCATGATCGGGTTCGTCTGATTATATAACTTTAAAACATAATTGTATGTACAAGCAACGTAGTATTTTGCAACGATATTTTATATACTAAAATCTTCCCTGGAAAATTATCTAACTATCATTATGATCAAAATCCATTCAGGTGAGCTCAAGTTATATGCAACCGGGACGGATTTCCCATTTCCATTTTACTCTAGTATACATAGTAGAAGCAGAAGTAGATAGATAGATAGATAAGAATATTGATTATTAAAATTTATGAAACTGCAAGTTATTTCTCGTTGTCTCTGCTGAATAATTTTAAAGACTTTTTAATCGGCGAGTATTGAGATTTACTATTATGTCTACAACAAATGTATTTCATTTTGTACCAAAACATTGTCGTTAAAATGAGCCAATTTGCTGTGGGTTCCGATATTATATATATTTTTTTTCAAATTCGCCAACTACGCGCATGAAATTTGAAGTGTCTCTTGGCACTGCAGTAAACATTTCCATGTTTTATTCAGCGAAAAATGAAGTTATAACTTAATTTTACTTGATAATAAAAAAGTCCTTCCGGCCAGTGCCGGGAGGAAGAGGTAGCTTTCAAATTCCTCATTTTAAGAAAGCAAACTTATATTATTCAAACACACGAAGCTCAGTTTAGTGGAAACCGAATATAGGAGATTCAATACTAATTTTTATCAATACTAAATCATTATGAATGAGAATTTCGCGAAATTAGTCAGCTTTATCCAAGCTGCTTTTGTTTAAAGTAACTTATATTTGGCTGAGATGTTGATGTATACTATCCACATGCCTTCTTACATGGAAATAGGCGAATACGTGTGTTATCGCGTCACAAATACAAGATCGTTTCAAAATGCTAGCCATACTAGAAATTCAAAGTGCTATAATTCAAACATTTTTTAAGATATAAACAAAAGAACAAATTTTCAGAAACAAAATCTGCTCCGGAATCTTTGTATCAAGGCCAAACACATAAAAAAATCTTTTTCATTTTCCAATTTTTTAATACCTCATTTTAAATTTTAAATTTAATTTTCTTAATGGCAAATCTTTTGAAACAAGATGGCGAATGAAGCTGGCCAACGAACTCGGTCGAGACATTAGTATGTACTATGTACAGACCAAGTAACATCCAAATCGGTTCATAAATACGCTTGTTATCGCGTGACAAAAATCAGGTCGTTTTAAAATGTCAGCCACAATAGAAATTCAAAATGCTATAAATCAGCCATTTTTTTAGATATAGACGAAACAAAAACTGTTCCGGAATCTTTGTATTAAGGTCAAACACATACGAAAAAATATTTTACATTTTCCAATATGTTGGTATCTCATTTTAAATTTTAAATTTTTAAATTTTATTTAAATGGCCGCCATTTTGAAACAAGATGGGGGATGAAGCTGGCCAAGGAACTCGGTCGAGATATTTGTATGTACTATGTACACACCAAGGTACATCTAAATCGGTTCATAAATACGCCTGTTATCACGTGACAAATATCAGGACGTTTCAAAATGTCGGCCACGCTAGAAATTCAAAATGCTATAACTCAGCCATTTTTTAAGATATAGACGAAACAAAAACTGCTCCGGAATCTTTGTATAAAGGTCAAATACATAAGAAAAAAAATATTGTTTCAATTTTCAATTTTTTGGCACCACATTTCAAATTTAAATTTTTCTTAAAAATTTAAATGGCTGCCATTTTTAAACAAGATGGCGGATGAAGCTGGCCAACGAACTCGGTCGAGACATTGGTATGTACTATGTACAAACGAAGTTACATCCAAATCGGTTCATAAATACGCCTTTTATCGCGTGACAAAATTCAGGACGTTTCAAAATGTCAGCCACTCTAGAAATTCAAAATGCTATAACTCAGACATTTTTTAAGATATAGGCGAAACAAAAACTGCTCCGGAATCTTTGTATAAAGGTCAAATACATAAGAAAAAAATATTTTTCCATTTTCAATTCTTTGGTACAACATTTCAAATTTAAAATTTTTTAAAAAAACTTAAATGGCCGCCATTTTGAAACAAAATGGCGGATGAAGCTGGCCAACGAACTCGGTCGAGACATTGGTTGATACTAAGAGCACACCGAATTACATCCAAATCGGTTCATAAATTCGAGAGTTACAGTATGACAAAGGTCAGATATATATATATATATATATATGGATATATATATATATATATATATATATATATATATATATATATATATATATATATATCAACTTTTGAACGGAAGGTGGTTTCGGGGTCTGGGGGTCATGATCGATGAAAATATACCAAAATTTTTTGAAATCGCTTTCCTCCGAACGGCTGCAATAGGTAGCTTTTTGTAATGAAAGCTACCTAAAATACTTCTACCTTCAAAAAATAGTAAATTAAAATTTTTTGCAGTGTTACGAATAAATAATAATTAAAGCCAAAAGAAATTCGCGTTCAATAAATATCAAGCCCCAAAGTTTGGCATCGTTTGCAATAAAATTTGGTACTTTTCTTTTCCACTACAGGAGCCTTGGCGTTTTTTAAAAAGCTTGGCGCTACTCGGGCATCAGAAAGGGAGATTTATTGCCAATTGATATAAACAGTTAAGAAAACAAACTTTATGAAATTTTTTGTTTGTTTATATATGTATATTATAAATGTTTTTTATATACAAATTACTTCTGTTTCTAATTAAAATTAGATAAATTGCATCTTTATGTTAAATAAATTTTATAAGCAGAAAAAAATGCTTGTTTATATGAAATGAAACAGTGAATAGGTTGCCAGAAAATTTGTTTCCAAATTTTCTCTCCGCCAAGGCTATTTTCTCTGTTTTGCCAAGATCCCTATACTGTAAATTATAAAAAAAAAATTGCACATTTAGGGTTGAAATAAATGCCGCAATAGCATACAATTTGGTATGGTGTTGGTATAACGTAAAAATAGGAAAAGGTCGCCAAAAAGTTTTCTTTCAAATCACGCCAATTCTGTGTTAATTCGGTTATAGAATAGCTCCGCTTTAAAAACACAGAATCAGTTTAAAGCTTTACCTAAGTTAATTATGCGCCAAACCACGCCAGGTAACATACGCCAATTGTCTGTAGACTCAATTATGTAACTTATCGGTACCAAATATGCCAATTGTCTATGGATTCGATAACGTAATTTATCTCCTTAATTTATGCATACTTTACAAACTACATCTACTTTCCAATTTTCCTGATTTTAAGATCAATGGGTACTGTTAGATGTTAAAAAGCTTGGCGCAATTCGGGCTTAAGAAAGTGAGATTTGTGGCCAAATGATATGAACAGCTATAAAAACATATAAAATGAACTTTAAGCTTTTTAAAATATGTATTCATATATATATTCCTATATAATTTTTTATATATGAATATTAATATTTTTGTTATTTATATACAATTTACTTCTGTTTTTATATAAAAAAAGAGATAAATGTATTCTTTATAATAAATAAATTATCTAATTACTGAACAGAAAATATGGATGAAAACTTTCCTTGTCTCGCCAAGCCATTTTTTCCAACTCGCAGTTATATTGGAAAATTACAGAATTTAACCCATTGCTCTATGACTAAACAGTGTCGAATAATATATTATATACTAAAACTATGTATCTCTGAAAAATTGTCAAACTAATAATGCAAATTCTATCAAAAACCGTTTATTTTAATTTTTAAAAAGGCTATTGAGATAATTGCGTACACCAGACTACAGAATTTTCCCAAAAACGGTATGGCTGAACAATATAGAAGGGCATGTTGTATACTGAAAACGCCCCTGGAAAATTATCTAATTAACAGTCCAAGTTCCATCGAAATACATTGGGCAGAATCATTTAAAGAGGATAATTTTCCATTATCAGTTTCATCTCATTAAAGATCTTTAAACCATAATTCAATACCAAGAAACGTTAGAACGACGTGTTATGTACTAAAAAATTCCCCGAACAATTACCTATCTAACAGTGTACGTTCAGCAGAACTCGAGTTATAAGCAGCGCTAATGAAATTTCCATTTGAATTATATATATATATATATAAGTAGAATTGGGTATTTAGAGAAAATGCTGTCGTTTATTGAGAAATAACCAATATTGTAAACGTCGCTCAAACCGAAGGCACGCTCATACATTTTTGGCTTAAAATTAAATCGTTTGGCGATAAAATGAAATCGCAAAAAACATACAATATGTAACTCACAAGTATCGTCATTTTTATAATTACATCTGCTAGTTTCTTCTGTATGTCACATGACGGTCGAGTTAAATAAAAATAAAAAGTAAATTTAAAAGAAATCAAAAACAAAATTGTCACTCAGATATTATTTTATAAAATTTTCTGATGCATTTTATTTAACCGGACGCAAGAGATAAATTGCCAAATATAGTTTAAAACTGCAATCTTTCATATTGAATAAATTTTTAAGCATTACGAACATTCTCTTTCATGTTTAAATTCGATATTTTCGTTTTCCAATATTACCACTCGTCAATTTTTTTTTTTCATTTTCTCTCTTCTTTTCTTTTTTTTTCCTTTTAAATAAAATTAGTAACAGTTTTTTTCCGCGATGTACAGCCATTTCAATTCATTTATCAAAAAATTCATCGCCAATAAAATAATGGTAACCCTTTCGCCCAAAATAACAGAACTTTCCGTCATAATTCTATAACTAACCTACGTAGAACGATGTGTTATAGCTTAAAACCTTCCCTGAAACAATACCTATCTAACAGTATAAGTTCCGTCAAAATCCATGCAGTAGAATTCGAAATCTAGGCGTTCGGAACGAAATTTTCGTTTGGATTTTATATATATAATAGATAGAATAGATAATAGATTATGTGTTATGAACTATCTCAAAGTTTAAAACAGATCGCATTGTTAGATTTCCTAATTTTAACAATATCGCGTTATGTTAGTTCCACATTCCACCACCAGGGAGCGCACTCTATTCTTAACGAAAGCGTATCTGAACGAAACTCCTTCATGCAACCTTTCCGTAGATACATGAATCGGGAGGGTGGCGGTCTTAACCAATAATTTAAGATAATTGCTGAAATTACTACGAAAAATATTTTAAAGGGGCCCTACGCGGGCCTTTTATATATATAATAGATAACCATTAATTAAACATTACTGTCTGATATTTGTCACACTGTAACTCTCGTATTTATGAACCGATTTGGATGTAACTTCGTGTATACATAGTGCATACCAATGTCTCGACCGAGTTCGTTGGCCAGCTTCATCCGCCATCTTGTTTCAAAATGTCGGCCATTTAATTTTTTTTTTAATTTTAAATTTGAAATGTGGTACCGAAAAATTGAAAATTGAAAAATATTTTTTCTTGTGTGTTTGACCTTGATACAAAGATTCCGGAGCAGTTTATGTTTTGTCTATATCTTAAAAAATGGCTGAGTTATAGCACTTTGAATTTCTAGCGTGGCTGACATTTTGAAACGATCTGATTTTTTTCAAGCGATAACAGGTGTATTTATGAACCGATTTGGATGTACCTTGGTGTATACATAATATGTACCAATGTCTGGACTGAGTTCGTTCGCCAGCTTCATCTGCCATCTTGTTTCAAAATGGCGGCCATTTAAATTATTTTTTTAATTTAAAATTTAAAATGAGGTACCAAAAAATCGTAAAATGAAAAAGATTTTTTTCTGTATGTGTTTGACCTTAATACAAAGATTCCGGAACAGTTTTTGTTTCGTCTATATCTAAAAAAATGTCTGAGTTATAGCATTTTGAATTTCTATTGTGGCTGACATTTTGAAACGACCTGATTTTGTCATGCGATAACAGGCGTATTTATGAACCGATTTGGATGTAACTTGGTGTGTACATAGTACATACCAACGTCTCGACCGAGTTCGTTGGTCAGCTTCATTCGCTATCTTGTTTCAAAAGGGCTGCCATTAAAAAAAATTAATTTTAAATTTAAAATGAGTTATCAAAAAATTGAAAAATGAAAAAGATTTTTTTACGTGTTTGACCTTGATACAAAGATTTCGGAGCAATTTTTGTTTCGTATATATCTTAAAAATGGTTGAATTATAGCACTTTGAATATCTAGTATGGCTGACATCTTGAAACGATCTGATATTTGTCACGTGATAACACGCGTATTTATTAACTTATTTCGATGTAAGAAGGCATGTGGATAGTATATGGTAATGTCTCGACCAAGTTCGCTGGCCAGCTTCATCAGCCATCTTGTTTCAAAATGGAGGCCATTAAATTAAATAAAAAATTATATTTAAAGTGAGGTGCAAAAAAAATTAGAAATTGAAAAGTTTCTTTCTTAAGTATTTGACCATGATATAAGGATTCCGGAGCATTTTTTGTTGTGTCTTTATCTTAAAATATGACTCAGATATAGCAGTTTCAATTTCTAATGCGGGTGACATTTTGAAAAATTTGATTTTTTGCCTGCGACAGCACTTGTATGTATCAACCGATTCCGATGTGAGTGAGCACAGGAATTGCTAAGGGCTCGACCAAGTTCACTCGTTAGCCTCATCCACCATGTTGTCTTAAAATGGCAGGAACTTCAAGATATCGCCGAATTTGGCAACCAAATATAAGTTACTTTAAATAAAAGCAGCTTGGATAAAGCTGACAAATTTCGCGAAATTCTCATTCATAATGATTTAGTATTGATAAAAATTAGTATTAAATCTCCTATTATCGGTTTCCACTAAATTGAGCTTCGTGTGTTTGAATAATATAAGCTTGCTTTTTAAAAATAAGGAATATGAAAGCTACCTCTTCCTCCCGGCACTGCCGGAAGGACTTTTTGATTTTGACTTCAACCAAACATATTCACACTTCCACATTTATAATATTATTAGGATTAGGATACTTTTATTAATACAGGAAGATAATAACAAAACTTAAGTGATTTAAAATATCCAACATTTCATACAAGAAAAATATAGTGAGAAATACCAGTGTCGAATCTGAACCGAGTAGGTATTGTGAATATGCTGGCGGCTTATTAGAAAACACTAGTTTGGCGGGGACTAGGAAAGCGCGCCGGTGATCAAAAAGTCGCCAAACTCCCGCGGATTGTTGAAACACATCTGTTCCCATTTTTACTTTCTTCTATCTTTACAAGAAGAAAGTATTGAATTCGTGAAAATTTTCGACGGATTTACACGTTTTAAGGGTCAGAGATTACGAAAAACACATTTCTACAAAATGCATGTCTGTTTCTATGGGACACCAATTTTGTGGGCACTCTATCTCAAGGACTGATGCACGGAATTCAACAAAAATTTATATTCAATTAGTCCCTTTTATAAATTGGTGCTGATTAGTTTTTGGTGTAAATAGACTAACAGGGGGCGCTGCTATGCTGCATTTTTCACCATTTCCGCAATAGCTGTATCTCAAGAATTAATGCACGGATTTTCATCAACTTCAGGTTCACTTAGACGTTGACATAAGTTGTTGCTGATTAGGTTTTAGTGTGAATCACCCAACAGGTAGCGTTGCTATGTTGCATTTTGCCCGATTTAAACGATTTTAATTATATCCATATCTCAAAAACTAATGCACGGAATTTCATATTTTTAGAATCCTCATGACGGACAACAATTGCAATTTAATTTTGGCACTGTGGTAGCGAATTTTGAAGTGTTAACATGTATAAGATAGAAGGAAGTTTTAGGATTGTTACATCCGATTAGTTACTTCTATATTAATGCTAAAAATGTTTTTTTTTTAATGATTTCTAAAAAAAATATTTCGATTATCAATCTGGATTGTACGGCATTACTTTTAAGGGATAATAAATAGGTGCATATTGTTCCTACTCTGAATAGAATAACACTCACATAACATAATCGTATGAGCTAATTTTTTAGATACTTTAACAGATAGTGTTTTATTAAAATGATCTGTTATTGAAAAGAAAAATGTCTGGTATCCTTTCATTAATAAAAATTAAATGTTCTTAAAAGTCAGACATTTTAAACTTTTAAACAAACATAATTTTATCAATATTATCTGAAGAACCGAACCTTTTTGTCCTTTCGTTTGCATTTATTTACTACACAAGACGTTGAAATTGCAAGAAAATCTGGTTAGCGATTTTCACGAAATCGTGTGTGCAATTTGCAAAATAACTTAAACTAGTTGGATGTGCCAATCCCAAAACTTTCTTCTATCTCATATATTTTAATTTTTCAAAATGTTGTTACAAATGTCAATATTTCATTTTTATTAGTTTTATTAGTATTTTTATTAGTATTATGCATAAATTCATACACTTTTCGATGGTACAATATTGAAAATTGCACAAAAAATCGCTATTATAGTGCCCCCTTCTGGCGACAGCTATTACAGCGCCCCTTCCGGCGGAATTTTTCCAAATTAAGGGAGGACTTTCTTGCCATGGCCATAAACATATACAAAAAAATTTGGTTCAATTCTATGTATAACTTCATACACTTTTTGATGGTACAATATTCAAAATGGCACAAAAATCGCTATTACAGCGCCCCCTTCTGGCGGATTTTTTCCAAATTAAGGAAGGACCTGCTTGCCATAGCCAAAAACTTAAAAAAAAAGTTTGGTTCAATTCTATGCATAACTTCATACGCTTTTTAATGGTACAAAGGCGACACACGGACATACGAACAGATAGACATTTTCTATAAACATGTTTTGGGGTATTTCTGACCCCTAAAACGTGCAAATCCGTCGAAAACCGGAAGTCGAAAAAAATTTCGATTACACTACTTTCTTCTATTGAAGATAGAAGAAAGTAAAAAGGAATATTCATTATGCAGTATTTAGTATCAGCTAAAGTTTCTTTTACCAACTATTGATTTAACACAAATTTTAGAATGCGGTTTTGATAGAAATATTACAAATCAAACAAGGTTTTAAGGCTAATCTAAACTGGCTACTTTCCGACACATTTCCAAGGAGGTAGTCGATGGTATACGGTGGTATGGGGCGTTTAATGTCCAGGTGTACCCCGTAAATCGGGGCTCCAAATGCTCTGGAAACTAGTATTTTAAAGTAATATTCTTCGTCTTATCTAGTGGCAGAATTACCTGCGATTAAAGATAGCAAAATAAACTGTAAGAAATTAGTGGCACCCAAAGCATTTGGAGCCCTGATTTACGCGGGACACCTGGCAACACTATACTCCTTCTGGATTTTTTTATTTTTAAGGAATTCCGTATACCCTCTGTTTCTCAAATAATGCTACAGTATAGTGTATACTCTCTCGTGTTTACCCTCTGCTTAGAGCTACCATTATTATAGGAGCCTTGCTACTGCTTATAGCGCATACCCTCTGCCTATAGAATATACCCTCTGGGGGTCTTTGTACGACTATACCACTGCACATTTCTGAATTCGTTTTCGTCCTCACGAAATTGCCAGGTGCTCTTATTCAGAAAGTATGAAATCTAACAGTTTTTACCATTTTTCAGTGAAGGCAGAAGATCTTTCAGAAAATGCAGTCAAAGTCTTCGTTTTGAACCGAATCTCTGGCGCGTTCAAATTCTATAACTCCGAAATTGCCCTTCCACTTTCCCGATATATAACTAATAAAATATTATTTCCGTGTACAGAGTACTTTAAGCGGCAATTTTTAAGAATTAATAAACAGTTCAAATTAGTGTTACTCCTTAATTTGATTTATTTTTCATTTTTCGCGTAATTTTAGTTGGTTTCTCTATAATGTGCAAACTTAGTGATTGTTTTTTCTTTTTATTTGTTTTCATTGAAACTATTTACATGAAAGTTTGTCTCTTATTTATTAGTGATAATACTTTGCCAGCTTTTATAGAAAATTCCACATGATTGTAATTTATCTGTATGTATTTTATTACTATTTCCCTGTAACTTCCAGACCATTGCAAAATATTGATGCATTTAGAATGATTTACGTGAAAAATGTCTATTGCAACACCAATAGTTTTGTGGGGCATTATTTAAAATAGTATATACATATATTATGTAACTGGTTGTATTTTTCTTTCAAAACAAAACTGGGCGCTTAAAAAAGAGAGAGAGAGAGAGCGATAGTAAATAGTTTTGTCTTCTTATTTTTTTTAGCCTTACAGCAACATTAGATAGCCTTATTTTATGTCAAAATGTTACCTAGGGTGTGCTTAAATGCATTTTGACACTAACCGTTTTTCTTTCTTTCTAACCGATGACCAGACCCCTACCTGCCGGGAAGCGCCAGCTGAACGGGTTTGATTCCTGGTATCGGGGCGGGTGACCGCCTAATCGCCGCGTAGCGGCAATAAACCTAACGAGCGCCTAGAACGTATTGGCAGTGCCTTTTGCTTAGTTGTGAACGGTGTTATGTCGGTTGCTTAACATTGATATCCTGTTGTTTGGAATCTGCACATTGCTACTCATTTTTATCTCGTAATTTGGAACCTTGGTCAGGTAACGAGACCTTCACCAGGCAGGGCACCTCCAGAGGTATAATTCACAGGTAACTTGGAGGACTTTGCACCCACGACAGATTTTACATGCACCACGCGCCATTAGCGTATATGGCGGATATAGCAAGCAGTAGGCCTCGATCCCATGGCCTTAGCTGCGGTTTCGATGCTCTGTCAACTGGGCCACCGCTGCCCGAACTACTTCAGATTGACCTGGAGTTTTGAAGCCGAATTGTTGGTGTAGATTTGTCGTAAGAAAATGGATTTTGGATGGGGGGGGGAAGCAAAAAAGAAAAAAATGGATCGCCGCAGATAGACAAGTTGCATTGAAAGTTAATTTTGGGCCGAAATGCTAGGCAAACATAACGATGCAGGGGGATGAGACTCCACCTATCTACCGTACCCTTAGAGGAGGAATTGAATTTATATTAGAAGTCTATCACCGTACCCCACCGCGTAGAAACTGGCTCCGTACACTTCCCAATGGGGAGGGTCCGATAGCTTGTGCAGGTTACAGCCTATATAGTCCAGTCATTTGGTAGAAAATAGCGGAAAGTTTTGGTGTACTTTTGATATTTGGTGTAGTTTTGATATTTGGTGCCTTTATGTTTTTTGGGTCGCTGAACACGAATCTGAAGTTTGCCAACAAAATTTAACCCGGGAAACATGTTTTTTCGGCAAAAAACTGGAAAAAAAAACGAGATTTTCTTTGTTTTTTCCAAATAACTTCAAAATCCTACATTTTACGTAAAAGTCCTCAATACATAAATTAAAGAAGATAAAATTTCCTACATTTTATGTATTAAAAGATTTTTCTCTGATTAGTGGTTTAGCCGTGACAACGCCGCAAAAATGGGTGTGAAAATCAAAAAAGTCAGAAAAAATGGAAATTACGGCAGTGTACATAGATTTAACATGAAAACTGACCATTTTACGTAAACTTTGACCATTACTGATACTAAATATAATATTATTGACTACATTTTAAGGATCTGAGATTCATTGTTTCCTTCATAACTAAAACATAAAAAATGAGCATACCTGTGATCAAAATCTTCATTTGCTATTACAAAATAATAATAATAATAGTAAAGCATTTCTTGATTTAACTTTAAAAAAACAAAAATAAAATAACTAAAGTAGATTTTCGATGATAAAAGTTGACACGGTTCTAGTTCTTAAAGTTTGCCTTTTAGCCTAAACAGACCATTTGGGGGGGGGGGGGGGGATCAGGCATTAAAGACATCAGCAGAGTTGTTGTTGGGGACTTTGGAACTGTCAAATTTTAACGGAGCGACAGAGTAAAACCTCTTGCTGTCATGACCCTTATTCCTTGTTAGGCCCTTATTCCTTGTACCTATTTGACAATGGTTTAAGAAAAGGAAACAAATCTACACTCTACAAGGCATTCAAGCCCCTTATGGACAAGTGGTTCAGCGGCAAGGTTCAATTCGTCATTGATGGGGTTTTTTTTATTACATAGAGTTGTTTGGCCTAAGCATAAGTCTTTTTCTTCAATCGACGACAAATTTGTTCAGTATGTGCAGTCAAAATATCAATAACAGGCAATAGTTGTCTTTGATGGCTACCCTTATGATATACAAGGTGGCACAAAAACTGCTGAACCTATGAGACGATCTAGAAAACATGCTTCAACTGACATATTGTTTGACGAAACAATGATACCGTCCACTTCCAAAGAAAAGTTTCTTATTAACCCAAAAAACAAAAGTCGGTTAATATCTATGATGATTGACAAGCTCTCATCAGCAAATATTACATTCAAGCAAGCAAAAGAAGATGCAGACACCTTGATTATAAAAACTGCTTTATCCTTGGCTCTATCAAATGAGATGGTAATTGTAGTCGGGGAGGATGT
Organism: Maratus speciosus; assembly: GCA_963932465.1. NCBI lineage: Eukaryota > Metazoa > Arthropoda > Arachnida > Araneae > Salticidae > Maratus > Maratus speciosus. The sequence continues at coordinate 328,557,723 of OZ010787.1, forward strand.
AGATCTTTTGGTCATTATGATAGGTATCTTCACGGATGAAAACATTTTCTTTTTAAAACCAGGGAAAGACACCATTTCTCCAGTGACATTTTCTCCAACTAATGCTGTGAGTCCAACTATTGCGAAAAACATCTTCTTCCTACATGCTATGAGCAGGGGCGTAAACCAACCTGGTTGCGTAGGGGGGTATAGACTCATAAATTTCCGACTCCAAGAAGAAAAATTTCCGAGTACAATTGCCAACAAAATGCCAATTAATATATATATATACACACTCATGTTCAAAAGTTTAGCATATATGATAAAAACAAAGAAAGGATATCGTAAATATCTTACGAAATTATTAAACTTTATAGATGATAGATGAAAGTCTCAAGAAAATTATGACTGAGCGTATCGAGATAGTCAAATAGGTTTTAAAGCGCTAATGTTGATTCCTTTTTAATTATTAATGTATGTCTCTAAAAATTATTGGTGAAGTACTATATGATTAATATGTGTAGAGCATTGCGGTTTGGAACACCAAACTGCTTTGTTTGATAGCGATATATCTTGTTTCTAAATGTACAAAATTTGATGAAACTGGATGATTGAAGACCTGGGGATTCGATGCCCGTTTTTTTTTTTTTTTTTTTTTTTTTTTAACCAATAAAGGGCTGATTGCATTTTATTTTTTCTGCGTATAACATATTTATTCACATAGACTCCACTCCGGATAGAAATTCAAATTCTGAATTAAACATAAGGAATCCTGTTACCCGTGCACGATGTACGTCTACAACATAAAAAAAGTCAAAATTTAAAAGATTGAAAATTTTCGAATGAACAAAACTTATATCCATTTCTTAGTACTTCAATAAAAGTTAATCAAATTTTGTACGTTTAGTAACGCTATGTAACAAAACTGTTTTTGATTCCAATCCGAATTTGCTATTCATATTAATCATAGACTTTCTCCCCTAATTTTTAGATAAATTTATTAATAATTCGAAAAGAATCGACAACAGCGCTTTAAAATTATTTAACTAGTATCTCAATACGATACGCGAAGTCATAATTATCTTGTGAATTTGGGCTATAAACTTCAATAATTTCGTAAGATATTTAATACTCCCTTTCTACGTTTTTGTCATATACGCTAAAATTTTGGATATGAGTATATATGTCATAGGCTAATTGAGAAATCCGGCTCTTTGCAAAGAGCCGGACTAATTGGAGAATCCATCTCAATTTTTCCAATTAGCCTGATATTTTTCAGGCTTATTGCAAAGAGCCTAGAAAGCGTAAGGCTAATTGAAAAATGACCACTTATTATCCGATCAGGGTGATATTTTTAGCTCACAGGCTATCAAAGCCTGAGAGCTTATGTGCTCGCCGATTCTGTATCTACGTGTGTACGTACGTATTTACGTAACGCGATAACTCGATAGAAATATCCGATTTGCTTCGAATTTTTTTTTCTAGGTTCATTCTGATAAGGTGCTTCCCCGATTGGTTTTGGGGGTTCATTGGTTAAGGATAAAGGGCAAAAGGGGGGCTAGTCCCCCCCCCCCTTAATTTATATAAATGGGTTTTTCATGCAGAAATATTCGAATTGGTCCAAATTTGGTATACCGGTTTATTGTGTTAAGGAGCTTCCCTGATTAGATTTGGAAGTTCATTAGTTAAGTATAAAGGGAGGAAAGGGGGCTAGACCCCCCCCCTTAATTTAGATAAATGGGTTTTTCATGCAGGGTTATTCGATCTGCTCCAAATTTCGTACACCGGTTTATTATGTTAAGGAGCTTCCCTGATTACATTTGGAGGTTCATTAGTTAAGTATAAAGGGAGGAAAGGGGGCTAGACCCCCCCCCCCTTAATTTAGATAAATGGGTTTTTCATGCAGAGTTATTCGATTTGCTTCAAATATCGTATACCGTTTTATTATGTTAAGGAGCTGCCTTGATTAGATTTGGAGATTTATTGGTTAAGTATAAAGGAGAGACAGGGGCTAGTGTCCCCTTAATTTAGATAAATGGGTTTTTCATACAGAATTATTCGATTTGCTTCAAATTTGATATACCAGTTTATTACGATATGGCTTCCTTCATTTGATTTGGAGGTTCATTGGTTAAGTATTAAAGTGGAGAAAGGGGGGCAATTGCCCCTCCCCTTAATTTAGATAAATGGGTTTTCATGCGGAATTATCTAATTTAGTTTAATTTTTTTTTTAAGGTTCATTCTAATAAGAAGCTTTTCTGATTAGATTTGAAAGTTCATTGGTTTAGCATAAAGGGAGAAATTGGGGAGCTAATACCTCCCTTAAATTAGTGAAATGGTTTTTTCATGCTGAATTATCTGATTTGCTTCAAATTTGGTATACCAGTTTATTATGTTAAGTAGCTTCCCTAATTAGATTTCGAGGTTCTTTGGTTAAGTAGAAAGGGGGGCAACGGGGACTAATCCCTTCATTTATTTTTCGAGGGGCATTATTCTTTGAAATAAGAGTATAATATACAATTAATGTGAATAGCATGTGAGCTCAATGCCATCAGTTTAACTAGGCAATTTTCTTTTTATTAGGTTTATTAAAGCATAACCCTACCCAAACCCGAAAAATAAATTACAGCAGACCGTACCCCGTTCCGAGCAAGACAAAATAATTTCAGTCTACATGCAACCCGACCCGAACCTGAGAGAGTTCCATTTCAAAAAACCCGAAATCCCGAATCAAATCTGATAACCGACAAAAATATTCCAAAGATCCATAACCGGATCCGAACAAGACAAATCAGTTTCCGTGGACACGCAACGCTACCAGAACCTGAAAATTCCATTCGAAGTCAACCGTCCCGAACCAAATCTTAACCGACAAAAATATTCCAAAGAACTATAACCCGATGCAAGGCAGACAAAATAATCTCCGTCCACCGACAACCCGATCCGAACCTGAAAGATCAAATTGAACTCAATCCGAAACCTGGTTGTGGTCGATTTTCGGGTTGACTTCAAATGGAACCTTCAAGTTCGGATCCGGTTGAAAAAAAATTAAACTAAATTAGATAATTCTGCATGAAAACCCATTTATCTAAATTAAGGGGAGGGGTGATTGCCCCCCTTTCCCCCCTTTTATACTTAACCAATGAACCTCCAAACCAAATGAAGGAAGCCATATCGTAATAAACTGGTATATCAAATTTGAAGCAAATCGAATAATTCTGTATGAAAAACCCATTTATCTAAGTTATGGGGACACTAGCCGCTGTCCCTCCTTTATACTTAACCAATAAATCTCCAAATCTAATCAAGGCAGCTCCTTAACATAATAAACCGGTATACGAAATTTGGAGCAAATCGAATAACTCTGCATGAAAAACCATTTTATCTAAATTAAGGGGGGGGGGTCTAACCCCCCTTTCCTCCCTTTATACTTAACTAATGAACTTCCAAATCTAATCAGGGAAGCCCCTTGACATAATAAACAAGTATACCAAATTTGGAGCAAATCGAATAATTTTGATTTTAAAAACCCATTTACCTAAATTAAGGGGGGGGGGCTATCTCCCCCCCTTTTCTCCCTTTATACTTAACTAATGAACCTCCAATTCTAATCAAGCCATCTCCTTAACATAATAAACCAGTATGCCAAATTTGAGCTAATCGAATAATTCTACACGGAAAACGCATTTATCTAAATTAAGGGGAGAGGCAATTGCCCCCCTTTCCACCCTTTATACATAATAATGATCTTCCAAATGTAATCAGGGAAGCTGCTTAACATAATTAACCGGTATACCAAATTTATTGCAAATCGCATATTTCTGCATGCAAAACCCATTTATCTAAACTACGGGGGGGGGTACCCCCCTTTCCTCCCTTTATATGTAACTAATGAACCTCCAAATCTGATCAAGGCAGTTTCTTAACTTAATAAACCGGTATACCAAGTTTGGAGCAAATCGAATAATTCATCATGAAAAACTGATTTATATAAATTAAGGGGAGTAGCCCCCCTTTCCCCCCTTTATACTTAAATAATGAGCTTCCAAATCTAATCAGGGAAGCTCCTTAACACAATAAACCGGTATACCAAATTTGGAGCAAATTGAATATTTCTGCATGAAAAACCCATTTATATAAATTAAGGGGGGGGACTAACCCCCCTTCCCCCCTTTATCCTTAACTAATGAACCCCAAAAACTAATCAGGGAAGCACCTCATCAGAATGAACCTATAGAAAAAAAAATTGAAGCAAATCGGATATTTCTATGAAGAGTTATCGTGTTACGTACATACGTACGTACACACGTACATACAGAATCGGCGGGAAAATAAGCTCTCAGGCTTTGATAGCCTGTGAGCTAAAAATATCACCCTGATCGGATAATAAGTGGTCATTTTTCAATTAGCCTAACGCTTCCTAGGTTCTTTGCAATAAGCCTGAAAAATATCAGGCTAATTGGAAAAAGGGAGATGGATTCTCCAATTTTCCCGGCTCTTTGCAAAGAGCCTAGGCTGTTTGCAAAGAGCCGGATTTCTCAATTAGCTTACGACATATATACTAAATATTTGCAATTCAGTTTTGAATTTTCATCGGATATCATCTGAATTCCGTGATACACGTTTCTAACTAAATTTAAAGTTAGATAAAAAAAAAAAAAAAAAAAAAAAAAAAGAAGTTTCTTCACTTCAATCAGTATGTCTTAAAATTTCCAGACTAAACTAAAAACTTTCCGACTATAAATAAATACATCTGGATCTCGATATCTCGAAGTCAAAGGGAACAGAAAAAAGTTCGGAATATCAAAGTTTTTGATCAAAATATCAAGGTTACAAATAATATTAACATTGCTGGAATATGTATATAAATATTTTGTTTCTTCATATCGAGGTTTTCGAGCTCACAATATTTGACAAGTCAAAGTTTTTCTGAATAGTTTTAATCACAAAAATAAAATCCTTAATATTTCCGACTAAGTATAAATTTATATAGGTTTTCTTCGTTCTAAATTGTTTTTTCTAATTTTCTAATTAAAAATTACAAGGGAAAAAAATCCGACTAAGATAAAATTTTATAGGTTTTCTTCGCTCTAACTTGTTTTTCTTATTTACTAATTGAAAAATACAAAAATATTTCTCCAATTCATAAGTTTTTATCCGTTAATGCCATTTTTTTTCGACTAAATTTACTTTTTTCCGATCGAACGGGAATTTTTCCGACTGGTTTTTTCATTTTTCCAATTTATAAGTTTTTATAGTTTAATACCATTTTTTCCGACTAAACGTACTTTTTCCGATCGAACGTGAAATTTTCCGACTGATTTTTTCGTAGGGGGGGGGGGGGTGTTGCACCCCCCCGTACCCCCCCAGGATTTACGCCCCTGGCTATGAGCGACTGCGATACAATATCAACGCTGTTTATGCAGGGGAAAATGAAGTTCCACAAAACTCTTGTGAAGAATCCACATCTTGCCGGCATTGTTAAAGTATTCTACGACATGAACGCTACTCAGGAGATGATTGCAGCTGCTGGAAAACGTTTCCTTGTCTTACTGTATGGTTATAGTGGGACAAATGTGCCTTCGCCAAACTACCTAAAGTATATTTTGTACAAGGAGTCAGCCTTTAGATACATTTCGAACATTCCTGCTCTACCACCATCTGCCGCTGCGGCACAACAGCACTCTGTAAGAGTATATCTCTAAGTCCAGCAATGGCTGGGGGTCTAAAAAAATGCTGAAGAGTGGGATGGAAGAGAACAAATACTAGCCTTGAGACTGTGTTCACTGTACTACCCCCTGCTTTGTAAAAGCTTGTATCCTGCAAATGCAAATGCAAAAAAAAAAAAAAAAAAAAAACTGCCAGCGAAGTTGTTGGTGCAAGAAGGCAGGGCTTTCTTGCTCCAACATTTGCCCCAACTGCGAGGGGAATTGCAACAACATCGCAGTGGTGTCAAGACGAGGAGGACGAGCTCTTTGAAACCGAGCTGGAAATGGATTGCCCACCCAATGAACCCGTGGACCCAGTGGAAGAAGAAAAATTCATGCCACAAGGTATCAAATATTTTTTATTAAAAAAACATTTATTTTATACTATTGGTAGTAATAAAAACACCCACTAGTTCCATACGTCTATTTTGTATGCTGTAGATGTCGGCGAAAAGCAGGGACCCTCAAGTAAAAGAAAGCGGAAATAGTATTTTTTGTTTTTTAAGTGAATGTACTTACTAATGTACTTATTTATTTATAATTAAATAATGATTCATAATGAGCCGCCGTATTTATTATCAGCAACTTCATTGTAAAATGTAGTCAATCATACAATCTTTAGTATCATTTACAGTCAATGCTTGTGTAAAATTGTCAGTTTTCATGTTAAATCTACGTACAGCTCCCTAATTCCCGTTTTTTCTGACTTTTTTGAATTTCACACCCATTTTTGCGGCGTTGTCACGGCTAAACCATTGATCAGAAAAGAGAACTTTTAATACATAAAATGTAGGAAATTTTGCCCTCTTTAATTTATGTATTGAGGACTTTTACGTAAAATGTAGGATTTTGAAGTTATTTGGATAAAACAAAGAAAATCCCGGTTTTTTCCAAAAAAACATGTTTCCCGGGATAAATTTTGTTGGCAAACTTCAGATTCGTGTTCAGCGACCCAAAAAACATAAAGGCACCAAATATCAAAACTACACCAAAACTTTCCCCTATTTGTCCTTTTTGAGCACCTAATGCCTGGACTAATATGCAACTACGAATAATAAAGAAGCGGCAGTCAAAAAAAAAAGAAGAAGAAAAGAAAAGAAAAAGAAAAAAAGGGAAAAAAACCTTGAAAGGGGAAGGGGTTAGATTGTACATGTTATTACACTTAAAACTTACGTATAGCTATTTACTTAACTATCATTTATTATATATATTGTTTTAATATTACCCTAGCACTAGGTCACATTAAACTAACTAGAGTAATTTACTTTAAATTACTTAAATATTGCCTGGCTATTTAAAATGCATTTATATTTTTAACCATTTATAATGCAAGAATCAGGATTTGATTTATTTATTATTATTACTATTATTATTATTTTATATTATTCTATGGCAAGTTAACTATGAATTGGCATACTATTACTTAGCTAGGAGGGAATTGATAGGAGACTAACGAGCTGACCTAGTGAGATTAATATACTAATTTCTAATTGAGCTATCTGCTTGAGGTTTAACTTAGACATAAGCTATGGGGGTTAGGCTTGACCTAAATTAACATTTAATTTTATAATTCATTATATTTGTCTAGTATAATATGCTTATCTCACCCAGTGGACTTGTTTTTCTGAGGAGGTTTCCTTGTCTGGGTATTTGGTCACTGTCGTGGTGGTTGTCTTTTTATTATTTTGACATATTCTTGTGGGTCTTTTCTTTTTCCTTGATTGGATATATGCTTCTCACATCTCTCTACTGACGGTACTTATACATACCATTAAAATAACTTGTTATAAAATTCATTTAATACATCGATTAGTTGTAATACAGTTTAGAATGGGTTTTAGATATATTACTTTATTTTGTTCCAAAATCATCATCGGTTACACAAAACAAAAATATTTTTAAAGGGATGATTTCTTTTGCCTTGGCATCTTTTCTGCTTTCTTGGCGTCGGGGGGAGGGGGGATATTTCAATTCGGAAATATTTCTATTGTAAGAACATTGTATATTTCCCAATTCTACAAAATACTATGAAAAATATTTAAAATAAAAGATTTGAGTCGGGTTTTAAAAATTGCACAAAATCCCTATAAATAAAAATTTAATTAATCCTTCTAAAATTTATTTAAGGAATATGTAAATCTTCTAATGTAGTTTAAGCAATTCACGAAAAATGCTTTAGAAGATAAAATTTTCATGAATTCTAAATTCAGTACACAAAGGGTTAAATTTGATTGACTAGAAACCGATAATGAATATAATATGCTATAGATATACTATTATGTTGGTACTTCTTGGTATCATTTATATTATATCTAATAAATACTCTAAGATTAACATTAACACTTCAAAAATGAAAAATAATACTTTTAATGACGATGATTCCAGACGCGTGAACAGCAATCAAGTGGAAAGTTGGGTAAAGTAACATGCTAAGGTTTCGCATTTCATTTATTTCATAACTTTAAATTTTTCATTTAAAATAAATTGATGAAACCAATTAAAATTTAATTATATTCTCAATTATATAATTAAATTTTCAATTTCTTCTCAAAATCTTTAGATGTAAAAGAGCTACAAACGCAACGTAAGCTATAACACTGCAAAAAAAAAAAAAAAAAAGAATAATAACATTTTAAACAGCTAATATACATATATATATATACTATCGAGCGAATTAACACATCATCTACTGACGGTACTTATAAGTACCATTAAAATAACTTGTTAGAAAATTAATTTAATACATGGATTAGTTGTAATACAGTTTAGAATGAGTTGCAGATACATTACTTTATCTTGTTCCAAAAGCATTATTGGTTTCTACAAAACTAAAATATTTTTAAAAGGATGATTTCTTTTTCTTTTGCATTTTTCAGCTTTCTTGGCGTTGAGACTGGGGGGGGGGGGGGGATTTTTCAATTCGGAAATATTTCTAATGCAAGGACATTATATTTGTACATTTCCTAATTCTACGAAATACTAAGAAAAATATTTAAAATAAAAGATTTGAGTGGGGTTATATATATTAAATTCAAATTTAATTAATCTTTCTAAATCCTTCAATCCTTCTAAAATACTTCTAAAATTTATTAAATGATTATGTAAATCTTCTAATGTAGTTGAAAGAATTCACGAAAAATGCTTTAGAGGATAAAATTTTCATGAATGAATTCATAATTCAGTACATAAAGGGTTAATTTTCTAACACAGTAAAACTTGGCTATAACGAAATCTGCTTTAATCGGAAGAATTTCGTGAACCCGACAAAAGGAATTACCATGCAATTATACCTCCTAAGACATAAATAACCTGTATAAAACAGAATCATTCACTGATCGTTTGCGTCTCCGTCTTAGCAGGCATTGTTGTATCATACTTATTGGAGAGGGGCACTTGGATTACTACCGGGGATCGCGGTCTCTCTACGGTCCTGTTGTTCCCTTTAATTTTTTCCGGTTGAGTTTTGATCCTCTGCACTATAAATTAAAATGTTCGAAATTCAGACACTTCAGTGTCTGAAACGGAGTGTTCAATTTTCAGATGTTTTAAAATGTCAATATTTTCACACACTTCAAGCGTCTAAATTGTTGCCTTTTTTTTTTTTTTGCAACCATTATACGTAGCCATGTTTGACCACGCAGAGCCCTGGGAAAATATTTGGCCACGGTCCTGCCGAGGCTAACGAAAGAGACAGTCTACCGCGGTGCATCCCACGTGTCTTTTTTGCAGACCGCTAGAGTGACGGGATCAGGGTTCATACTCTATTTGAATAACAAAATTCCCTGATTTTACCAGGTTTACCAGGCCGTATTTCCTACAATTTTAAACTTGCATCTGACAAATAAACTTACATCTGAAAATTAAAATAACGTATAAAATTTAAACTAAAAATCTATATCATTTGACATTTACAACATATATATACAGGGTGCAATATGATATCTATCGCCGACCTTTAATTTCTCAGCCGTTGGTCGTAGACATACAGTCCAATTACAAAAACGTTTCAAATGATGTAAATATTCATATTGTGGCATTGTTTAACGTAAAAAATCAATTTTATAAAAATTACGAATTCTAACTTTTTATACGGTCCCCCAGTCCCTATAGTTATATTTAGTAAAAGTTTACACATATCATAACAGATATAACACAAAAAGTTTGACTTCTGTACTACAAAAATTAACACAGTTATTTAATTTCAAAGTTTGAGATTTTTGCACATAATTTTTTTCTTTCATTGAGGGATCAGTTAAAAGATGAATTAAAGTAATTCGAGATCAAATTCACGGTGCAATGTTCTTTTTACGGCGAAACCACCTTTAGCCGGTATAACCAAATCGGAATATCACCAAAGAGGGTGGTTTCATCTAAAAATTTGAGCTGACTTTTAGGGGTCGTATACAAAGCGAAAAATAAAATACTGAAATTAAATAGAAAAATAAATATCAATTTTATATAATATCAGAAAACGGCTACTATAAAAAATGAATACATCAAACGCCGGAATCTACTAGAGATACTGCTCAAAGTGTTCTCCATTGGTGGCAATGCAAAAATTGAATGCGTGAAAGTACTGAGTCCTGGACACGTTAGAGAATAGCAGGTGTGCAAACTGTGCAACAATCAGGGATGATGCGCTGCTTCATATAAACCGAAGAAATGGTGTCAGTCACTACCTATGCCTTGATGTAACCCCAGAGGTAGAAGTCAATGGGAGTCAAGTCCGGCGAACGCGGGGGCCACTCTACCGAACCACCATATCCAAGGATCTGTTAACTGAATTCGGTGACCAGATACGCACAGCACGTTTGATGCTTTATGCGGAGGGGCCTCAGTGTCGTACTGTGCGGGCGATGTGGAGGTTTTCCAGAGACCAGTAATGCACATTGTGCACGCTCACAATACCACCCCATGTAAATGTTGACTCATCTGTCCACAGAATATCACAAGAACGACGGATTTTCCTCTAAGGTGTTGAGCGTGAAATTACAATAATCAAATCGTGGTTACCCAGCATCAATACTTGCACCAGTGTTGGATGGTATGGATGCGCATCATGTGCATGTAACAAATGCCAGACATGCTGACCACATGCCTCGCTTATTTCCACCGTGCTCAGTTGTGGAATTAAAAGGGCGAATGCCAGCACATTTTCCGGTGTCACTAGAACATTACACCTTGCCCGTCTTCTTGTTCTGGGTCATGGTGCAACAGAGCCGGTCTCTCTAAGATGGTGCAATGCATCAATTATAGTTTCATGCATTGGATCTAGCTTCTTAGGGAAACGTTCTGAATAAACACTCGCAGCCTCTCTGGCATTCCTTTGACATTCACCATAAATAAGTATCATTTCGGCATATTGCATGCATGTGTAGCCTACCATCACGATCTAAGCGCTGACTACCATGTCCTGCCCACTGCTAGATGGCTCGTGTTTTTATTACGAACATGTGGCGCAGCGGTACTATTTTAATTTGCATAATCCCAATTTTCATCATTCCCAATTATAGCTCGGCTGGTCGTTTGCATTCCGCTGCCACTTATCTAGTCCTTAATGAGTATTTTCTTTCCGGGTGACAATTCTACTTACTTTGACGTTTGAATGTTTTCGACACATAAAAGTTAGCTCAAATTTTTAGATGGAATAACCCTCTTTGGTGATTCCCAGATTTGGCGATACCACCTAAAGGTGGTTTCGCCGTAAAAAGAACATTGCACCCTGATTTTGATCTCGAATTACTTTACTTCATCTTTTAACTGATCCCTCAATGAAAAACAAAATTATGTGCAAAAATCTCAAACTTTAAAATTTAATAACTGTGTCAATTTTTGTAGTACAGAAGTCAAACTTTTTGTGTTATATCTGTTATGATATGTGTAAACTTTTACTAAATATAACTATAAGGACTGGGGGACCATATGAAAAGTTAGATTTTGTATTTTTTATAAAATTAATTTTTTACTTTAAACAAGGCCACAGCATGGATATTTACCTCATTTGAAACATTTTTGTAATTTGAGCTGTATGTCTACGACCAACGGTTGAGAAATTAAAGGTCGGCGATAGATAACATAATGCACCCTGTATATATAATATAAAACAAGCAAAACTAAAATACGGCTCAGATGGATTCAAAGTAGCTTTTTATTTACATAACTAAATTTACACATATTAAACATTTAACTTTTTTTAGACTTCTACTATCATGTCATTTATTTGTGTTGTTTCAGAAGCAGTTTGTTGTGTAATAGTTTCAATTATTTGTCTTTTAACATTTTAACTTCAACTTTCTTTTATCTGTTGTCTTGCTTCATAATTTTCCTTATATAATTATTCATGATATCTCATCCTAGCCACCTTAACAAGGCTCAACATTTCTTTCACTTACAGTGTGTGTAAAAACTATAAGAACAGCAAGAAATTGTAAAAATTTTGAAAAATTGACAATGCGACAAGTGAAATGGTAATTTAATGTTGATCATAAAGTAGAAATACTAATATAAAAGTCGACAGAATGTATCTGTGTCCTTTTTATTGCGAAAAAATCATAATTATGCAAAAAAAACGCTATTTTTGACTGTGTAAAAACTTTAAGGACACCTGTATTTTTTTTTATAGAAATGGTATATATAATTATTATTAAGGATCGACCGAAACAGGTTTTTAATGCCGAAACCGAATTTTGGAGATCTTCCTATTTTCGGCCGAAAACGAAAGTGTCCAAAAACTTTTTAAAAAGTAATTAAATTGTATGTATTATAGTAATTAATAAATACATAAATATATTATTAATTAATTATACGTATATATTAAATATGCTTAATAATTAATGAATTATGCGTATTTATGGAAATATACATAATTATTAATTATACGTGTGGCCCAAATTGTCTCTCTGTGCCTTAGATCCAAAATCTGAGTTTCGCCGAAAACGAAACTCAGATTTTGGACCGAAACTCAACCGAAAATATCAGTATTCCGAAAATCTCGTTTCTTCCGTCGGAAATTTTTAACATTTCTCATCGATTTGAGCTTTGTCGGGCAGCTCAAATGAGACTATTTATTGCTACGAACTTCGTTGTTTGTAATTATCAGTCATGACTGACTCAAGACTTGAATGCAAATTATAAAGCAAGCAATGTATCTATAACTAAACTTTTTAAAGTGCTCATTAGAAGCTGCAGACATAACAGTAACAGAAAATTTTCAGTTTGAAACCGCAGAAGAGTTTCGAATACTCTTTGAGAAAGTTCAAGTATAACAGATGAACATTTACAGAAATCATTATAAGAGACTAGCAGGAATGACCGAGCTAAGCTCGGTCAAAATTAGCTTTGTGTTTATCTCGATATATTATTCTCACTCAATCATTCTTGCTGTTTTAGATGCAATTAGCTTAACCTGAGACATAGTGACCCAAAATGACCCACTATTCGAATTTTTTCGAACATGCGACCCAACACAATGTTCTTCTCGAGCCTGAAAATGATGGAATACAAAATTTAGTGAAAATCGTTAGTCGTTTTCTAGATAAAATAAGCTTGACAAACGATGATTCAAAAACCCACTAACCGAAATTTATCGAACATGTGAACTATACAATGGTCTTTTTGTACTGTGAAACGGTATAACAAAAGAATTGTCAAAATTGTTGGAACCTTTTTGAGATGCCGTTAGCTTCACCCCGATCCATTATCACCAAAATGACCCACTAATAGAATTTTCTTGAGCATGCTACCCAGCCCAATGGTTTTATCTTGTCCAGAAACGGTGTAGTACAAAGTTTAGTCAAAATCTTTTGAGCCGGTTTTTAGATACATTTAGCTTGATCCTGATTCATTAGGACCCAAAATGACCCATTGATTGAATTTTCTTGAACATGCGACCCTGCCCAATTATCATGCCCGGAAACGGTATTATACAAAATTTTGTCAAAATGTTTTGAAGCCATTTTTAAATACATTAAGCTTCACCCTAACCCATTGTGACCCAAAATGACCCACTAATCGAATTTTCTTGAACATACGACCTAGCCCAATGGTCTTCTCGAGCCCAAAAACGAGAGAATACAAAATTTATTCAAAATCGTTTAAGCCGTTTTTAGATACAATTAGCTGGACCCTGACCCATTGTAACCGAAAATGACCCACTAATCGAATTTTCTCGAACATGTGACTTAGCCCAATGGTCATCTCAAGACCAGAAACGGTCGTATATTAAAAAAATTTGTGAAAATGTCTTGAGCCGTTTTTTAGATATAATTAGCTTGACCCTGACTCATAATGACCCACTAATCGAATTTTCTTGAACAAGTTATTCATCCCAATGGTGTTTTCGTGACCGAAAATTGTTAGATACAAAATTTAGTCAAAATCGATTGAGCCGTTCTCTAGATATAATTAGCTTGACCCTGACCCAAAATGACCCACTAATCGAATTTTCTCGAACACGAGACCCATCCCAATGGTCTTTTCGTGCCCGAAAACAGTAGGGTGCGAAATTTCGTTGAAATCGTTAGAGCCGTTATCTGGATCTAGTTCTTATATGAATATTTTTCTTTCTTTCCCTTTAATTTTTTACGTAAAAGAAACGCAAACTTTTCTTTCTGACACACACACATCTTTATATTCTTGATAATGGGCAGAAAATATAACGAAAAATTTTAGATCAGCTCAATTTATTTAATTGATAACTAGCAGGGATGACCGAGCTAAGCTCGGTCAAAATTAGCCTTGTGTTCAATTCGATATTTTATTCTCACGATTAGCCTTGTGTTCAATTCGATATTTTATTCTCACGATTAGCCTTGTGTTCAATTCGATATTTTCTCGAACACAAGACCCATCCCAATGGTCTTTTCGTTCCCGAAAATGGTTAGATACAAAATTTAGTCAAAATTGATTGAACCGCTCTTTAGATATAATTAACTTGAGCCTGACCCATTATGACCCACTAATCGAATTTTCTCGAACACGAGACTCATCCCAATGGTCTTTTCGTGCCCGAAAACAGTAGGGTGCAAAATTTCGTCAAAATTGTTAGAGCCGTTATCTAGATAAACTTAGCTTGACCCAAAAATGACCCAAAATGACCCACGGTGACCCAAAAATGACCCACTAATCAAATTTTCTCGAACATGTGACTTAGCCCAATGGTCTTCTCGTAATCCAAAACTGTAGAATATAGAGTTCAGTAGAAATCGTTAGAGCCGTTTTTTAGATACAAATAGCTTGACCCACAGTGACCCAAAAATGACCCACTAATCAAATTTTCTCGAACACGTGACCCATCCCAATGGTCTTTTTGTGCCCGAAAATGGTTAGATACAAAATTTAGTCAAAATCGATTGAGTCGTTCTTTAGATATAATTAGTTTGACCCTGACCCATTATGACCCAAAATGACCCACTAATCGAATTTTTTCGAACACAGGACCCATCCCGATGATCTTTTCGTGCCCGAAAGCGGTAGGGTGCAAAATTTAAACAAAATCGTTAGAACCGTTTTCAAGATAAAATTTACATACGTACACACACACACAATTTTTTCTCGCATTACAGTATAAGATAAACCGAGGTGTGTATATACATAAAACTAAACTATTTTTTTATTAAATGAAATTCGTATAATTAGAAAATCTTTCTGCGTAGTTGATGAATTAATTACGTTTTATTTTGTATGAAAAAAAAAGTTTTGAATCTAAGGCACAGAGACGTGGGCCACACGTATAATTAATTAATAATTATGTATATTTCATAAATACGCATAATTAATTAATTATTATGCATATTTAATAAGTACGTGTAATTAATTAATAATATATTTATGTATTTATTAATTACTATAATACATACAATTTAATTACTTTAAAAAATTTTTGGACATATTCGTTTCGTTTTCGGCCGAAAATAGGAAGATCTCCAAAATTCGTTTCGATTTCGGCATTAAAAACCTGTTTCGGTCGATCCTTAATAATAAATAATTATTATATACCATTATTATAAACCATTTCTATAAAAAAAAATACAAGTGTCCTTAAAGTTTTTACACAATTAAAAAATAGCGTTTTCTTGCATAGTTATGATTTTTTCGCAATAAAAAGGACACAGATACATTCTGTTGACTTTTATATTAGTATTTCCACTTTATGATCAACATTAAATTACCATTTCACTTGTCGCATTTTCAATTTATCAAAATTTTTGCTGTCCTTATAGTTTTTACACACACTGTAAGTACCGACTATTTGGCGACAAATTTGTATCGCTAAAACATCTTTATGTTAAAAATGTGAATATAGCAAAAATTCTCCTTTTAAGGGAAAAATCGGAACTTTTTTGCAGACGCACCGTGAACTCGGGAGAATGTTGACGCATGATAGTGCATTAAAAAAATCCCTGACTTTCCCATGTTTTAGATTTTTTTTTTTAAATTTTCCCTGACTTTTTGAGCACTTGACATTTTCCCTGACAATTCCCTGTTTTCCAGGTTTTCCAGTCGCGTAGGAACCCTGGTGATGCTCTTTTCGCACACCTTCATTTGTGCATTCAAGCATCACCTGACTATAGCAGTCTGAAAAAAAGGAGCGTGGAATGAACCGCGGTAGCCTGTCTTTCTCGTTAGCCTCGGTCCTGCCCCTTCCATCCCCATACAATCTGATTTTAGGAGCGCCCAAAGTTGGTATGCAATTTTCGTGAATCTGATAATTTATATCTTTTTCAACGTCAATATTTTGAACTTCAAAAGTAGAACAAAATTAAAAACAAAAAATATTTATCTAAGTACAGTAAAACCTCTCAATAGCAGACACCTCAGGAATTTGTCCTCAATTTGGAGGTGTCTGCTTTTCTAAGATAAAAATACATAAAAAAATTTTAACGTTGTGAATAAAATATGTGTTGCCTAAACAGTGGTGTCCTATTTAGGAATATCCGTTATGGAAACCTTACTACAAAACCTCCATTCGGACAACTTTATTTAGTGAACACTCACCTTTTTCAACATAAACATGTATTTTTACCTCAGAAAAGCGAACACCTTCAAATAGTAGACAAATTCAGCATTCCAGAAGTGCTCGTTATTGAGGTTTTACTATATTTAGATTTTTTGTTATTTATTTAATTTTTAAACTTATTCTACTTTAGAAGTTTAAAATATTGATTATAACCAGAACAATGGTGAAATAAACTTAAAATATTAGCTTTACAAAAATTGCATTCTAATTTGGGACCCCTAAAATGGTAGGGGGAGGGGATACTGCCCAATTTGCCCATGAGCTTCAATCAAATCCTTTTTCTGCAAAAAATCCAACCATGCATTATGTTCGCTAAATAGAGGTGTCCGGTATTCGGGAGTGTCCGTTATAAAGGTTAATGAACATACCATAATTCCAGACAACTCTATTTAGCAAAAACCATTTTTAATTCAAAACGTATACATATTTGTTTATATTTACCTCACAAAAGCAGATACCCCGATTATCGAACAAATTTCGCAATCACGAAGTGTCCGTTATTTGAAAGCTTTTTTGGTATTTGGTTAAATGTATTTTGTGTTTTTAATTTTGTCCTACTGTAAAAGTTCAAAACATTCATTATAATCAGTGCAATGTCAAAAAAGATTTAAGATATCAGCTTTACGAAAAATGCACACAAAATCTACCCCTCCCCGAAAAAAAAAAAAAAAAAGAAAAAGGAAAAAGAAAGTTGATATCATTTAAAAATTAGATTTTTTAAATTTATATCGCCAGATGGGCAATGTTTTTATATAGATCAGAGGATAATCACAAAAGCTATTTAATTATCAACAAAAATAAATAAATATTCTATATTAATAACATGAAGAAACAATAATAGTTTCCAAACTTCTTTTGTCTTAAATATACAGGGTGATTCATAAAGATCGAAACAATGGCTACTACTTCCAATTGCAAAGTTTCATAAAAAAAAAGTGCAAAATTTGATGAGATAAGTGTGCAACTGCATGGGGGGCTATTTGAGAAAATACGAAAATTAAATTTTTATACGGCACCTGTAGGGTAAAATTTCCAATTAGGAAAACTTTCGTTATCCATTCCTGAATTAGACACAAAAAATTCCATCTTCATATCTGCAAAACTCAGAGATATGACCTTTAAATAATTCGTCAGGCTTTAAGGGATTAGACACAAATTGAAATGCGTGTAATTCAAGAAAAAATGTTACTGTAAGAGTTCCAGGAAGCATGTAGAAAATATATTTATGAAGTTAGAATTTGGATTTTTTTTTCTTTTTTTGTGATGGTTAACCATATAATTTACAAACCAAATCACATCCTAAAATTTCTCAATTTTTAAAAATTTAAAATGATTATTATTTTTTCAAGTGGGGTAATTTAAAATTGTTACTAGCAAAAGCCCTGCTTTGTTTGGATTCGCGAAGCATTATTTCTAATCTATATACACTGCTAGCCATCCAAAATACAACACCAAGAAAGAAAAGAGATATCAAAGCCAAATTTATTTTAGAAATTACACATAGTATCAGTGTTAATTGATTCCAAAGACAATCTTCTTTGAAGTGAGGTAGACGGGAAAAACAGTAAGAACTGTTACCTTCCCGTCTGTCAATAACTGATGCTACACGCTGCAGCATAGAGTGAAAGAAGAGGCTTTGGATGCGTTGTCGGGGAATGGCATCCCACGCTGCTTTCACACGTAGTCAAAGTTTATCTTGTGTACTCGCGAATGCGGCATTCCGGGATAAACGTTCACCAATCATTGGCCAGACATGCTCGATTGGTGATAGATCTGGAGAACAGGCTGACAGGGTAACAATTGAATATGGTGAGCTAAGAAGAAAGCTTGAACATTGCGTGCAACATGCAGTCGTGCATTATCCTGTTGAAATATGACCGCAGGCAAGCCCTGAAGGTAAGGGAGGAGAACAGGCGGCAAAACTTCAGAGACATAGTAATGCCTGGTAAGTGTACCGTTAATGCGTACTAGGGGAGTGCAGGATTTGAATCCAATACCACCTCACACCATAACACTGGGTGCAGGACCAGTGTGATCATGCATAATGCAGTAGTTGAGCAGCCTCTCCCTACGGTGTCTCCAAACTCTAATTCGACCATCGTGATACTGCAGGCGAAGCATGATTCATCCGAAAATACAATGCTATGCCATTCGGATGTTCATCTTTGCCGTTCAGCGGACCATTGCAAATGCAAACGCCTGCGGTTTAATGCCAAATGTATGCGAAGCAATGGACGCCTAGCGGAGAATCCACTGCACTGCAAACGACTTCGAACTGTTTGTGCGGAAGCCCATTGGTGTGATAGAGACGGCATTCGTTGTGTTATGGTTGCGGATGTGGCAGTGTGTTCCATCAGTGCCATGCACACAGACACAATATCCCTGTCTTCCACTGGAATGGTGTGACGAGGCGGTTACAATTGCTCCTGTCAGTCTGTCGTTCCCTCCTGCATCCACTAATTCCATTTTCTGATGACTATTGCTTGGCTACGTCCGATACGATGACCAATTTCTCGGAAGCATAATCTGCAATCTCTGTATGCAACGATTTTTCTGCGATGGAAATCAGAAACATGCTCGAATGGTGCTCGTGTTTTTCTACGAGGCATATTGAATCTGTACACACAAAAAAGCGCATGAGAAAACAATTCACTTTCTTCAAAACGACAATCTTTATTCCCTTTATATACAGATTGTAAAAGGCGCTGCAGTCGCCCACGATGTGCGCGAGTGCTGAATTTGTAATCATTTGCATATCATACCGAGGTGTATACTGTGGTGTAAATTTTACGCTGTTTGGTTGATTTTTATGCTGTTTTTAAATTTTACGCTGTTTGTTTGTTTTTATTGTTTCATGGTGTTGCATTTTGGATGGCCAGCAGTGTATATAAAATCCTAATGAAATGACTGAATTGACAACAGATCATGTTTCACGGCGATTTCTCCTAAAATGTGGAATATTATGCGATGAAATTAACACCAAAAATCCGTATTGATCTGCAGATCTCAAAACTGGTATTAGAATTTTTAAATTTGAATTAGTTTTTGAGATTTTTTTTTTTAATTTTAAACATTTTTCTCTAATGATGGCAACTCATATTTTAATCATGTTTTTTTCATATTTTAGAAAAGGTTATTATTTTGAACTAATTTGGCGACCAGTTTGGCCTGAACATTTACTTGAACAATCTTTCGTTAAATCAGAAGATTCTGATAGAGAAATCAAGAACTCGAAATTTTTATGTTAGCACGACGGAGGTAATAAATCGCCAAACACTTCTCTCGTCGGGTTTTTTTTTTTTTTTTTTGCATTATCATTTTATTTAAAATACAAAATTTTCGTTTAAAACTGAAACATTTAAAATTAATCGCTTTAACCTTTTTTTTTTCTTTTAACGAAATGAAAAGAAAAATATTAGGCACAGATGTCATATACACACCGGGGAACCTAATTGGTGCCAAAATGGCGTTATTTTGCCTGGCTTTGAAACCCGGTTATTGTTGCTTATTCATTAATAAATGTTTATTTACATTTATTTTCTTTTTATTTAAAAAAAAGTTATAAATTGTTTTGTTCTATAGTTATTAAACTTTTTTCTATTTATTGTTTTTTTCACATTAAAAATAATAGAAAATAATGTAAAAATACATATGTAACTGGTTTTCGAAAACGAGGTTTTCGCCAAATTGTCGTAAAAACCTGGTGTGTATATGACATCTGTGCCAAATCACTACAATAATAGCCTAAATCATGTGACTGTCATCAACAGTTCCGTGTTGACCGCTTCGCTTTTTATATGCCAATCGGTTATTTTGGTACTTTAATGTTAGCCGGGCGCAACTGATAAATCGCAAAATATTGTCCCATCGCCATCATTTCATCTATATTATAATAGTCCAAGTCATGTGACTGTCGTAATCCATTGCGGGCTGTCCCATTCGCCTCTCATATGCAAGGTGGCTATTTTAAATCAAAATAATTTTTTCGAGTAAAACTACATAAAATTTGCCGTGATCGCAAATAATTCTGGTACTTTTATGTTAGCCGGAAGCAAGTTTCGCTAATAGCATTTTTTAAGACTCCAGTTAGCCTTTTTTATTTCTCGCGTGGTAAATTAAAACAATGCCCTCATAGCATGCATGGTCACGGTGACGTCGTTGTGACATCACTGTGAGTCACTGTGGTCACGTCACATCTGTGACCAAAATGCCACCACTCAGTGATGTCACACTGTGACTGAGATGTGAACTTCTTAGAAAACTTTAAAAAAATACAAAAAATATTCAAAACATGTTATTTATGTAAAATTATATTTTCTGGCAATTAAAAAAAATTGTGACGTCACTGTTATGACACTGCATGTAACGTACGTCACGTCACATATGTGACGAAAAAAATCACCATATTGTAAGTCACAGTGTGACAAAAATATGAACATCAAAAATCTTTGAAAATGAGCAGAAATATTACATGCCCGAGTTACAGCGACATAAGGAATGAAAATATATTAGTGGATAGAAAATAGTAAATTCGGACACGAAAAGAGGGGGGGGGGGGGCAGAAAAAGGAAAATGCACGGTAGAAGTATCAACAAACTAGATTTTCATGCTATATTTTATCAATTTGTTATTTAAGACAGTGAAAGTATACTTTTTTATGATTTCAATTTTATCTACTATTGCAATTTAATCCTTCACTGATTGTTATTATTATAAAAGTGTTTCTCGGAAAAATGGTACATATTGGAGCAATTTGGATAACATATTTAGAATTAGGAATATTAAATCTGTACACTTTACATATTTAGTTTTCAGGGAGGAAGTTGTTTTATTTATTTTTTTATTTATTTATTTTTATTTTTTTTTTTTTTTTTTGTCGACCAGTGGTATTCTAAACCTTTCTGTGGTTTCAATCTAAAATTTTCTATTACAGTTAAGTCTGTAGCTTTTAATGAGCACGTAGAAAGAATACTCAGAGTTTAGTCATATATGCATTTCTTACTTTAGAATTTGCATTCAAGTCATATTTTTTCCTGTTAGTGTTTAACTATTTTAAATAACTATTTTTTTTTTTTTAATTCTACTTCTTTCAGACTTTTTAAATAAAATTAGTATTTTCCGAAAAAATATGTATACAAATTTTATACAAAACCCATGATATAATTATTCGTATTTCAAATATATGACTTTAAAAAAAGTTATTTTAAAATTGTTTTATTCTACAGAAAATGAATATGAAAAAAATGACAGATTGACAAAGAAAATTTTTTTATCCTGTATACTGTCTTTTCATTTATTAAGAAGATATGTATTTATTTATTAAATGTAAAACAAACTGTACTTTAAAAAAAAGAAAGAAAAAAAGCAGGTGTTTCATTCAAATAGAAAATTTTCATTACAGATACTCTCATAAAGGTAAAATTACTGCACATTTAAACTCTAAATCTGTTGTGTACAAAACAAAATATATATATATATATATATATATATATATATATATAAAATAATACAGTAGGAGCACCTGCTTGCTCAAATATCGTCTGCGCTCGATTAAACCGCAGAATAAAATAAGGATCAGAGAAGTTCTGACGCGGAAAGTTAGTTTTTTTAAGCTAACAGAAATATGCCTGACAATTTAGGATAAAATACGGATATTATTAAAATATTTATGGAACTTAAAAGGTATGTCTTATTTAATTTAAATTTTTTGTTCCTGTTTGATAGATTATTATCACGAGTTAAATAGTTGTATGTTATATGCAATGAGACTGATCTGGTATTCCTTTGAAAAGCAATATGGCGATGGAAAGATTTTTGAGAAATTGTTAAATGCATTTAATTCATCTATTATAGTTTGTTGTTGTTTAATAGTACAATTATAAATACTAATTATTTAGTGTTTTTCAAATTGCTATATTTATTTTTTTAATTGTATTTAAGCATTTTTTTTACTGTTTGTGATTTTAATCAAACATTTAATTGTAGACATTCAGAATCAGTTATTAAATTTTCTTTGATTGTAAACTCATTTTCTACATTTTCGATACATTTAATTTATTGGCATTAAAAAATAAAATATAATATTTAAGAATTGAAAAAAAGTGTTTTTCATGCCCGATAAAGTTAAAAAGTGCTTATGACTTTGGTTTGTCTGGCCGTCTGTCCGCGCTCTAACTCGCGTAAATATACTCGGATTGACCTAAAATTTTTGGATGTTATTGACGTTTACCATAGCAAGACCCCTATTTGTAATGAAGTTTGTAGCATGTTTAGTTCATTTACAGGGACAGTCAATTGTATTCCATTACATTACGGCCTGTGGGAAAAAAAATCGTTTCAAATGATTTTTAATGATTTTACACGCTTTCAAACAGAATAAAATTGATATGCATTTATGAAGCGCACTAAAATGTGCATTCCATAGAATATGCGATGCAAAGAATAGTTATTGTTCATTTACAGGGCTAAAAAAGGAATTCCAATACATAATGATATAGGGGTGGAGGGAATTGTTTACGGCGTACTTTATTTATGTTAATCTATTTGATATGTAATGAAACTGATATACGTCGTTGAGGTTTACATACTATGAATCATTTCATGTATAATACGAAGTGTATATAGCATTTACAGGGACACACAAAATATTTCAGAATACTATATTGTATCCGAAGTACTGTTCATTAGCGATGATTGCTGGAAATACATTTTTAATTATGATATGCACTTTTATGATTCACTACATTTATGCATAGTATATGGTGTATATATATATATGCTATAATTCATATACAGTACTATACAAAAGTATTCGTAAGGGTTACTGGGTATTGCTTAAAGGTGGTTTTTAAATAAGTAATGCATTTTAACGCTGCACTGTATTTAATTTACTAAGAAATGTTTGTAGTATATAGATAAAATGATATACAGGGTCACGCAAAGAATTGGATACGTTGCCGTCTATGAATTATAATTTCTGGAAATGTGATTTCAGCAGTTTTAAGAGTGTTTTAGCTTGAATTAAATTTTAACTAAATAGTGGCGTGTAATAAAGGTTCTAGGTAAACTACAGGGTTGTACAAAATTATTTAAGTATGTTTCCATATATTAGTATAAATTGCTGAAAGAGAATTTCAACCTGTTATGCGTTTCCTTGATAAACTAAATTTTTCCATTATATAGTATATATATATATATATCAATCTACAGATCAAATACAGGACTGTTCAAAAGAATTAGAAAACATATTTGGCTGTGGATGGTAGGGTGTCAACGATTTTAATCGGTTGATTTAAATCAGCGATTAAATCATGATTTTAATCAACCGATTTTTTTTTTAAATCATTGATTAAAATCAAAAGTTTTCTAAATGTTTAAAATGTCAAAAAAAAAAGTATTAAAATCTAACATGAACATAATTTGAAAGTTTCTACAGGTATTTTGACTTATGAATAAACAAAAAAAGAGCTTTAAATAATTGTTTCTAAGCTTAATTCATTAGTATTGTAAAAAATTAGAAACAGTTGAGTTTGCAAAAAGCATTGTTTTTAAGTTTTTATCCAAATTAAAACAGTTTCATTTAAAAATGATATTTAAATCTAACATAATTTGCAATGTCATAATTTCCTTTAGGTAATCAATTTATGCATTATTTTATATAAAATACACATAGCAAGTATAATTACATTTCTACAAGTAAAAGAATAAATAGTAATTAATAGCAATCTCAAGTTAAAGAAGAATGAAAGAATGACATTTGCTCAGCAGCTTAATTGTAAATGGATGCATAAGAGAAAAAGAAATAATTGGTATAAATATGCTAAGCACAGCAAGAGCTTCTTTGGTACAGGTTGAATAAATGTTTATTATTATTTTTTTTTTTTTATTATTTATTTATTTTTTTTTTTGTAACTCATATATACTAAAAAATTGAACCATTGAAAGCTAATAGAGGTAATAATGCTGTTACTTAAATATTTTGAGGATTTCA
This sequence comes from Maratus speciosus, assembly GCA_963932465.1. Classification (NCBI taxonomy): domain Eukaryota; kingdom Metazoa; phylum Arthropoda; class Arachnida; order Araneae; family Salticidae; genus Maratus; species Maratus speciosus. The sequence continues at coordinate 328,582,417 of OZ010787.1, forward strand.
GATATTAGTGGCTAACTTATATTTATTCTATATGAATGGGTTTAACTCATTTTCATATTTTTTTTTTTTTTTTTTGGGTTAGCATACACGTACATGTGTGTAAGTATAGATTTTGGTGGTTTACAGAAATTTTCCTAAATACAAATGCAAAATGAGCTGCAAATAATATTTGTTAGTTTTGTTATTTGTGCTACTAACTAATGAAATTACTTATTTGCAGTTTTTATTAATTCTGTAGTTGAAATTTACCTGTAGTTGAAGCCAGAGATTTCTTGCAAAAAACTTCCCCATTCAACAGTATTCTAAATTCATGTGGAAAAAATCTTGCAAAAATATAGAACTTTATTTCTTTAGAAAAAACAGGATATTATTAAAATATGTTATTTAATTGTATTTTTCAATTTGTTATTCATAAAATTATTAAAAATTAAGGACACTTTACTTATAATGCTAAAAAATATTCTTTTTTTTTTTTTTCTTACATCAGTACTAAACACATTACTAATATATTTATTTCCTCATGAAATAGTGCCCATGTTTTGAACTAGCATCCTGTCCCTTTTTCTTTCTAAAATGAATTATTATCATTTTAATAATTAAGGCTTAAAAATGTATAATATGTTCCTAATTAGAGAGTTGATTGTTTAATAATTAATTTGAAGTAATGTTAGCTATTTAATATAAAATGCAGTTAATATTTTTCATAAATGTTAAGTATCACTAGTATTTATAAAGTTTTACATAATTATTTCAATATTAATGTATATAACATTATTGTATAATACTACCTAATGAAACTACTAATTTGCAGTTTTTATTTCTGTAATTACTAACTAACAATTATAATTTTATTAATTAAAGTGTAAAAACAGATTATGTTAGCAATTAGTGGTGTAATTGTTTTGGAAACCTAAAACTCATGATAGCTATTCAGTATTTGAACGCTGGGAAAAAAATCATAAAAATCTGATTTAAATAAAAAAAATCTGATTTAAATAAAAAAATCCGATTTTTTTTTTTAATTTATTTTTTTTTAATTATGATTTTTTTTACACCTTAGAGGATGGTAACTGCGTAAATCAGTTTTTCAAATGTTTTACGCGTTTTCATGTTTACTTAGTTATCTTATTTACGTTATTTCCCCCGATGTCTTGTTAAAACATTTAGGAAGAGTTGGAAAGTGTTTTATAATCTATGCCTAACGCATGATATATCTTACTTGTTGTTTCTATTTCCCAGATCAGTCTTTTCATGTAAAACATACCAAATCTAATTAGCTCATATTCACAAAATACAATATATACGAAAATAAAAAATTTAAATAAATAGGGCTTATCATGTAGTTCTATAAGTAACAGTTGTATTAATGTCCGTTAGACTCCATGTTCGTATTTAATAAAGCAATGACAAATCATAACACATTAAAAAGCTTACACATTCTTAATATTAAGCTTGAATTCAAGATCAAGCTTAGAACTTAATAAAAAAAGATGTCAGTTAATAAGCATTGTTTTTTAAATGGAAAATTAAAAATATTTTAGAAGAATAGGACTCCAAAATAGAGATATCTTGCTAAAAAGTACGGTAAAAAGATAAAATTTTATATTTCAAACAAAACTTTACTTTAAAATTTTCGTAGTTTTTTTGGCAAGAATCATCACAGTATTAATACTTGGACATTTTTCCAGAGAGAAACATTCGCCTTGCATACAATATTTCAAATGAAAATCAAATTTCAAATAAATGGCTTAAAAGGCACAAAGGCCAACATAGTGAAAAATATCCACACCAGGACTCGATCCCGGGTCATCAGTATAGCGCACTGACATTCTACCGACTAAACCACATGGAACGATACCCAGCCTGGAAATTTTCTCCCTATTACATGTTGGCAAGGCTACAAACGCAGCACAAGATGGAATATTTATCGTGAGCCACCATCATGGCACAAACACGAAACTTAATTAAATCCAGCATCGATTGAAACTATATTAATACTTGGAAATTTTTCCAGAGAGAAACATTCGCCTTGCATACAGTATTTCAAATGAAAATCAAATTTCAAATTAAAATTGCCTTTTAAGCTATTAATTTGAAATTTGATTTTCATTTGAAATATTCTGATTCATGCCTCCATTCATAGTAGAATGTAAACATTAATTTGCAGTTACTCGAGAATGAAAATGTGTTGAGACAGTGATTTGTGCTGTTGGATTTGCTTTTTACTGTTATCTGATTACTAACACTTAAAGTACTTATCGTCATTATTATTTTGTAGTTAAATATGATATTCGATTATTATGATATTACAAAAGGGTTTCAGATTGAAAATTAGCATTATACTGGTAAAATGTCTTTTTACATATTACAGTAGTGAAACTTTTGAAAGATTTTTTTTTTTATTGCTAATACTTTAAATTATTACTTAAAATCCTAAATCTTCATACCGATGTTTAGTTTTCAGATTTAACATTTATCAAATTTATAAAATAGGAATTTCCTATAACATATGGTAAGATTTTTGAGAAGTTGTTAAATCTAATAATGCATTTAATTCATCTATTGTAGTTAGTTGTTGTTTAATAGTACAATTATAAAATACTAATTATTATTTTTAATGTTTTTCAAATTGGTATTTATTTATTTATTTATTTAGAATTGTATGTAAGCATTTTTTTTTTTGCTGTTTATAATTTTAATCAAACATTTTATTATAGACATTCTGAATCCATTATTAAATTTCCTTCTATTGTAAACACATTTCCTACATGATACACGTAATCATTGGCACTAAAAAAATAAAACATGATATTTAAGCATTGAAATAATGTGTTTTTTATGCCTCATGTTTATAGATAAAACTGCTTTAGCATATTTTTTTAAGTTCATAATATCACTTATATTATATAAGATTGAATATATTTTAAAAGAGATAAATAACCACTTTTTACATTAAAAATGTTTTTTTTCAAAGAATAAGAACAGTACATATGTAGTCATATATTTCCTTCTGTTTTCTATTTCCTAGATCCTATACTTTTCCTATAAAATATATGAAATCTATTTAGCTCATATTTACAAAATACAATATATACGGAATACAAAATTTTAATTAAACATGGCTTATCATGTCATTTTATAAATAGGTGTTGTATTAGTATCTATTTTTCAGCAATAGTGGAAGAAAATTCGAAATCAAGATTAAGTTAAGAAATATATTTAAAAGAAAAATATATACATAGTCCAGAGAATATACAATTCTAGACTTCATGTTTATATTTAATAAAACAATGACAAATCACAAAAAACTTACACATTCTTAATATTTAGATTAAGCTTAGAAATTATTAAAAAAAAGATGTCAGTTGATGAGCATTGTTTTTTAAGCGGAAAAATTAAAAATATTTTAGATGAATAGGACTCTGAAAGATTAGATTTAAATTCAATAGCAATGAATACTAATATTTAAATATTTAAAATTCAAATAACACTTTAAAAAAAAGAACATAATTAACGTGCATCATGGGAATTATTAAAATACTAAATACAACTTAATGGATATCTGAAAAGAAAAAATTAATATTATCAGATTAAGATTTCGGTTAATTACTTGCCCTTGAGCATTTTAAAACTATCACATATTTACAAGGCATGCAATGAAAGCAAACACAAGGGATAAGATTGGAATAAAATATTTTAGTTTATTTCTGCCAGTAATCTAATTTAATTGTTATGTAACTTTGAGTTTTTCCTTAACAGTTCAACTAATGTTATAAACTATGAATTAAATAAATATTGTCAATAAGTATTTTATTCCTGTTTTTACCACACTTGTATCTATTTTCATCGCATGCTCTAAAAAATGTGATCCTTTTAAAATGCCCATAAAAGCAAAATATAAAAAGAATTCACTCCATAAAAAAAATATGAAAGAATGACTATTCACTCCTACCAGGGATGAAAAAACGCACTCCTTTATCAAGAGTAAATACATAGGTGCCAACCTTCAACTAATCTTCCGTAATAAGTGAGTTAATTTGACCCAGGTTTAACATGTTTCGAACCAGAATTTTTTTCAAGAAATGTAGTTAAATAAATTCTACATAGAAACCCCAAATTAAACAAATAAAGATTCATCAAATAAATTTTCTGGTTCGAAACGTCATTAACCGAGGTCAAATTAATCCATGTATTACAGAAGATTAGCGTGAGGTTGGCAGCTATGTAAATAGTCACTCCTCTAAATTTACTTTCCAGGAGTGAATATTCACTAGGGTGGTCACAAGCTATATGGGAAAATTTTATTTTAATCTTTTCTTATGGGGGATCCCCTCTAAAAGTTGTCAATTAGTTAGAAAATGAGATTGGCAAAGTTTCAGCTAAACTGATAATAACCCATACCTCATCGAGGTTAAATTTATGAAAAATCATGACTTTTGGCGAAAAATTGTAGTTTTTCTTTCATTAAGTGAAAACTGTTTGTTTTAGAAATCTCATTCTTGTTTTATTTCATAGAAAATGTTGTTGACTTGAATTTTCACTCTCATCAAAACTTATATTTAAAGACATTTAGTATTTTTCAGGTCAGCTCATGAACCATACTCTCAAACTCTGCATTTTTTAAAAAGAATTGAAAAATGACAAATGAATAATTTTGATTACTTTTCATAATTTTTTTTTCTATTATTTGAATTAAAAGACAAAAGAAATTGAACAATTTAATTTTTGTAACATTAAAAATATTTCATGAATTTTAGTTAATTATTAATTATCTAGTTCTGTGCCTGGAAAGAAAGATCTCAATTTGTATTGCAGTTGAAGTGTATTTAAACGGAATTTCTCTTCTTATTATAAGGCTGTTTTTGTTACCTACTAGCGTTATCTATTTTCATTCATTCCGGCACCCCCTCTCTTTCCTTATGATGGCAGAAATGCAAGATTTTTTTTAATTGGCCACATGTCTCATCAAATCACCAACAGTAAGTTACCAAGTAGTAGTAAAATTTTACGTGTTTTATTTTATAATATTCACCAAGTGAAACTGAATATTAGAGAAGCTGCTAGAATTACAGTATACCCACCAGTTAATCACAGACTTTAAATTTAAGTATAATTGTAATACGACTCCGCAAGCAACTATTTCGAAAACAAAGAACTGAGCCCATCAAAAACAGATTTAAAAATTCAGATTTAGAGGGAGCTGTTGTTCACAGGGATGATGGAAAAGTACTTCCTCATTTTTTGAATAAAGCAAATGTAGAGAGAGAGAATAGCAGTTTTAATTAGTTGTGGAGATGAAGAACAGTTAATAGAAGTTCCTCAAATTGAAAATAGTATCGAAATAACTCAGGCAAAAGCTGTATTTTCAGCATTTAAAGAGTGGGAGGAAGTTCGTAAAATCCAGGCAATATGTTTTTATACCACTGCAGTAAATACTGGTCGCCTCAGAGGAACTGCATTTTGCTATAGCAATTATACAAGAAAATATTTTCTATATTCACTATGCTGCCACCATAATTTTGAAATTTTCCTAAAAGTTGTTTTTTATTGTAAAGTGGGTAAAATTACTGTCCCTCAGCCAGATATTTAAAAATAATTTCAGATTGGGTGGTCAAAGTTAGTTCCAACTAAGTATAAAAATGCTATTGAAGATGAAATATTAGATATAAAATACTTAATTCAGAAGAAATTTCTACTTTCTTACAGAACATTTAAAAAATGAAATGCGCAGGGATGATTATAAAGAAATTTTCCAATTTTGTGTAATTTATATAAGACGTCTTCCTCCAAAAGACATTTGTTCAGAAAGCCTGGTACTATTCATCATGCCAGATGGATGGCACAGACCATTTAGAAAAAGAAGGTATAGAGCTTATTTATAATAAATATATATTGTCAAATCATGGTTCAATGCTCCCACTGCCACTTTGCACCCAATCAAGACCTGAAATTAATGGAAAATGCCTTGTTGGCTACAGAAAAATTGATGAATAGGTTACAGACAAAGCACTCACTAAAATGATAAACAGCCTTTGGTATCCAAACTAGGATCAAGCTGCATTTTCATTTTTAGATGATACGTTGGGGAAAAAAAGTCAAAATAAGCATAGCTTTAAAATTAATGTTATTAATGTCACTAATGTCATTTGAAGAAGAAAATTATGATGATGGTTTCAATGTAAGGACAACAAAACGTTTCAACAAAGTGGATTATTTATTGGACAAAGAAGTTGATGATTTTGTTTCATCTCAAACTATAAATTTTAAGAGATTTTATATTAATATGCAATTTTTAAATACCGATGCCAATGTACGGTGTGAAAATAAACCTTACTTAAAAGAAAAAAAAAATGAATGGTTCTAAGGTTGTCAATGACACAGCTGAAAGGGCAATAAAATTAAATTTCAATTCCTGTTTAACAAAAGACTAAGAGCAGAAACAGTTTCTGCTAAAAGTTGTATCTGAAGGTAGAAAAACTTTTCAAGACTCTTGAAAAGCCATTATCTAAGCAATTGTCATCTAACTGTGACAATTGTAAGGGATAATAATTTCTTATCTTTATAATGCTTCCTTTCTTCTAGCACATTTTTAATAATAAAATGCATTTGAAAATTATTTATTCTCATTTTTATATTTTCTTTGCCCTTTTTTTCTTTTAATTCTTTAAATTTAGATTTAGATTTTTTTCATTTACGTGGGAATTTTTTTTTTATTAAACCCTTTATTATGTACAAAATAAAAACAAAAAGGTGAAAAGCAGATGGAATGAAATGTTACAATGTTTTTTTGCATTTTCATAAAAAGTCAATTTTTAGGATTCATATTGAGTCTGGTACTGAAAAATGCGCATACGTTTAAATCTATAAATCTTTACAACAAATGATGTGTGGTTCTTCAAGACAAAAATATTTTTTTATGAAATGAGACCAGTCTTGTTTCTAGGTTTAATTGTATGTATTTTATGAAGTAAAAACCGTATTTTTTTGCGAAAAATCACGTTTTTTTTTTTTCAAATTTTTGACCTCAATGAGGCATGGGTTAACATTATCCAAATGAGCTGAAACTTTGCCAATCTCATTTTCTAGCCAATTGGCAACTTTTTGGAGGGTCCCCCCCCCCCAAAAAAAAAAATAATCGAAAATTCATTTCTTGTGACCACCCTAATATTCACTCTTTCACAGTCAACAAATCCACTTTTGCTCAGAATGAATAGTCACTCTAAAGAAGTTGGGCATATTTTGACTCTGCGATAGAGTGACTACACTCCTTTTTATTTAGAGTGTAGGTGTCATAGTTAATACAACAGCACTGTTGGTATTAACTAACAACAACTAATATTTTCAACATATTTTTTGTAGATTATTTTCTTCCTATTATACTAAAAGTTAAAAGCTAAACCCTTTAACAGTGTTTTTTCTCCTTTCTATCTATATTTATTAAGGACAAACCTGTCTGTGCGCAACACTGACGTCATTTTGATGGTGGCAACAGTAGATTAAATTTGACTTCTACTGCAATTTTTTAATCTTCTAAAAATCCAACATTTACGATTTTTGCACTGTCCAATGGGGAAAAAAATTGTACTTTCAAATGCAATTTTTTTAAAAACTATCACAATTTACTCAGTATTTATTGTTTTTGAAATAATTTTAAAAGGATGATTTTTCTTATTATTATCTTTATTGTATGCAGACGATTACGATAGATAAATCTGTTTGTACTTAATATAAGTAGCTCAGCACTTTTTTCCAGCTTATATGCCATAACAAAATTAAAACATTTGTCAAGCAATATATAAAACAATATTTAAGACATGCAATCGAACTACAAGTGTAAACTGCTGAAATGAACAGAGTAAAAAAGGCTTATTGTAAATAGTGATCTTTGGAATTTCTTCGGGTGTTAAATCCTGCGAATGTGAAAGTATTGCTTTTTGTAAGTTTCGAAACTTATGCACTGTTGCTATTCTTATGATTAAAATAAATATGAATTTTAGTATTGTAAGTAGACACTAAAAAATATATTTAATGTAGAAAATCTATTAAAGCTATCATTAAAAAGAAAAAAAAAAAGGCCCTTGCAAAACTGTCGCCGCAATCCGAGATTATCGCAAATCCTGGCTGCATTGCTAATACGTTTTTCCGTTAATTTTTTATTAATTGCATTTTATTTTAATGAAACAATGTGTTTTAATAATATGCAAGTATACTATGTAAAAAAACGCTTACCGAAAGAACCTTTCAAAAAATACCACATTTATCACTGTGCCTTTAGCATGTGTAAAGAAAAAAGGATGTTGACATCTCAAATAATATATATGATGGTTTTCATTTATATTCAGTTACATGGAAAGCCTGGGGTTATCCTCTTGTTATTTTAAGTCTTTCACATACATAAAATAACACTATTGACAAATCTAAATTTTTCAGCTATATTATACTTTTTGCTTATTTCTTGAGTACAAATTATATTATACATACAACCCTTTAAATTCTTTCAATTGTGTGTGCAAAATATATTAAGGGGTCTCATACATTTTAAGAATTTGTAGTGCATGAGAAAAGTGTTACTGCTTTCAGTGGCATAGCCAGAATTTCATTTCGGGAGGGGTCCAGAATTTTTCCTTCAGGTTATATATATAGTAAAACCTGTCAAGATATCGCAAATGATGACAAAAATTTCGTTTTACACAGGTTTCCATGTTAGCAGAATATTTGTGTAGCTATATAATATACATATGTATGTTATATGAATAGTAAAACATATAAAAATAGTAATTACAATCTATAACATAATCCTGCTATAAACAGAAGCGTTACATGGTCTTAATATGAATCGGCAGACAATTGAATTTGCTGAAAATCTGTCTGAAAGGGTGTTTTCACCATTCTTTAGTGAAACACAGTAAAACTGGTAAAAGCAGAATCTTTATATAAATGAATCCTGTCTCAAATGAAATAGTTTCAGGATCTGATGAAACAAACAATATATCTTATTGAGTTAGTGTATCTTAGAAGTATAATTAATTGCCCTTCTTTATACGAAGTCTGCCTAAAATGGAACGTTTTTTCAGTTCCTTGCGATCACGTGTTGACAGGATTGACTGTGTGTGTATAATAGAAGTATCTCGAGTAATTTTACAAATTTAGGTACATCTGTATTTTATTTCTTAATTTAAAAAAAAGTATGGATAAAAATAGTAAGATCAATCTCTATAACAGCTCTATAACTCTCTCTATAATTCTATAACTCTCTTTTAACAGCAGCTAATAATACATTGAAGTTACATTAATATTTAGCAGTGAAAAAGAATTTAAAAACACTGTGATGTAAAAAACTGAGCGCATACTGAAGAGTTAAATTTATTTAAATCAAGTTTTATATTACATAACATTTGCCTACAATAAAGTTAGGATCAAGTGGTTAAGTTTAAAACAGCAATTTTCTTGTTTAATTTCTTGTCATTTAATTAAGAACTTGTGCTGTAATAAATATTTGAAAATGATTTGACATAAGTGACAATCGCGTGAGTTGTTAATTCCCATGGGAGTTTTTGAGATAAGGTTTTAATCAGTAAATAAATATAGAAGTGCTTAATTCATCTTTAAAAGGATAAACTTAATATTACACTATGTGCAAACTACTTAAAAGATGAGACAATATTTAAAAATGCGTTAATTACTTTAATATCCTTAGTACTTTCAACTACAAAAACATAGCCTTCGTCAGTTAATAATAGTAGTATTTTGTATTTCTCTGACAAAGGCCATGCTTTTATAGTTGAAAGTACTAAGCATATTAAAGTAATTTAACCTCTTTTTAAATATTGTCTCATCTTTTAAGTAGTTTGCACATAGTGTAATTTTAAGTTTAAGGTTTTAATCTTTAAGAAAAAATCATGCAATTTCAGCAACAGAAACTAGTAATGCAAGAAGCATACCTATCAAATATAGTTCATGCTGGAAAAAATAATTTTGTTACAATTGTTTAAAACAGCCATAATTACTTTGGTTTTCTATGTTTCATGTCTCACTATTTTTAATACCATATCGGATCTATATTAGTTGCTTCTGATATCTGGTCGTCTTTAAGGAAGTTAAATTTTTGTAACAAACTTTTTGTGATGGATTAGAACTTTTTTGGAAGTAGTAGGATGTGTAAAAAATCATGGTGATTTCTGTTTATCTTCCCAAACAATTTATTTTAGATGGTTCAAAACAGTTTTATAGCATTCTCGAAGTTCAACAGTAAGCTCTGGAATATGATACATGGATTAGCTTCAATTTATGCTTTCAATTTCTCATTGTTAAAGACGAAATGACACACAAGATCTTCTCCATGCACAAAACTCTTATTGCCACTATGAAATTTCTTAAAGCAATGTTAAACTGGGCATTCACAAGTCGTAATTGGGGGTCAAAGGTAATGTTGAATCCAGACATTTTTTTCCGGGTGGGATTTCTGCAGCTCTGGAAGGGGCACTGGAGTTTTGTGAAGGGGGGGGGGGGGGTGAGCAGTTAGTCCTTCTGGGCCATTAATAAGCATAAAATACCAAATCTTCTGATTGCACCCCAAAACAACTTGAGATGAGGATCAAAGACTTCATCTCTGTATATCTGAACATTTACAGTTGCACTGGTAAAAATTTGCAGGTCAGTGCAGCCGTTCAAATATATGCCTGCCCATACCATGATTCCACGACCTTTGTATCAATGCCTTTCACGGATGTTTGCAGCCTTATTGAGTGTGTTTTTTCCCGCCATGTAGTAACATGTCTGTAATAACCCTCCAAACAAAATCTGGATTCATCGGTAAAGAGAACTTGGTTCGTCCATAACACTCCAATGACGATGATCTCTGCACTACTTTAACCAGGCACATTTCGCTGTCAGAGGTAGTGGAATACAAATCATGGGTTTCCTTGCATGCAGCCCTTTTCTGTGCAGCCTGTCACTCACAGTAAATCTAGATAGTCAAGTTCCTGTTGCTGCGGTGAGCTCCCTTCCAATCTGAACTGACATCAGTTGCCTGTTTCCAAGAATCTAATGTGTCACATTTTTTTCCTTGACCTGGTTGTTTGTACACATTACCTGTGTCTTTAAACCATTTCCAGGTTCTTGACATGACATTTTTGGCTATTTTTAAGACTTTACAGACCCCTGACATTGTCTGTCCTGCTTCCATTCTCCCTATCACATGCCATTTCTCACAATCGATCAAATGTCTTCTGGACGACATATTCCACCTTCTACAAGCGAAAATTTTATCCAACTACATGTATAATCCTTGAAATTAGATTTCAAATCACCGACTTGCACTCCTTTTCACACGCGAACCAAAAGAACTGGCTGAAAAATTTGTATATTTTTCTATAGCGAAGGTTGATCTATTGGACTAAGTGATAACATTGACATTGAGTTACCAATCAATTACCTTTCATTGAAGTTCACTTAACAGAATTAACATAAAGCATTTTTTTATAGTTGTATCTTTAATTTTTCTCACCAATGTACTTTGAAAGTGGTAAAAAATAAGCAGTCCAAAAATAAAGGTACTTTTATTAATTGCAGGCAGCAGGCTTAGCAATTGATAATATTGTCCGTTATAAAACGAACAAAGATAAGGGTCATGAAACTCAACCAACGTGCCGTTATTGCATTCGTGTAAACTCGTCTACTCCCAAAAGTGCCGGCACTAGTTGGTCCTATCGACGTCCAAGATAAAGAAGTTTTACTCTTAGTCTAGTTACAATAAATTTGTGTAAACCGAATAGCAGGTATACTTGCATAGTTATCCTCCCCTCTCGGGACATTAAAATGTTTCCGTTTACGAGAGGATTCAGTGTTCACAGAAAACCTGCCAAGAAGGAATCACAATTGGAACAAGTTCCATTTCAGATAGGCTTCAAACGTTAACAGGCATAAATATATATATATTACAAAATTTAAATTTTTGCGCCAAATTTAAAGTATTTTATGTAAATTTTCCTTTTTCAGTAATATTCCGTATATTATACCGGCTTATTAAATTAAAACCCAAGTCTATTAATCTCTAAGATCTTAATTCATATTTATTCCAAATTGCGTAAATCTAAAAATGGCTCGATTATTTATATTTCTTTAATAAAACTTTTATTATTTAAATTCCTATTAAATTCCGCTATTAAATCCCGGTATATCATATTCCCCTTAAATCTTTATTTAACTGCTAAAATATTATTCTGTCTTAAAGAAAAAACCTACTTATTTCAATTTATTCTTTTATTTAAAATATCCAGGTGTAATTAAAATATTTCAAAGATTAAAACTTCGCAGACATAAATTCATTTCTTTTATCGTCTGAAGAGGGAAAAAAGGGTTATTTTTGCATAATCTCGACTACAGATTTTAACATTTGTTTATGCTTTAGATAGCTGGTGCGAGGATATAAGAATTTTCTAGAACAATCTTTTCAGCAGAGTATAAATACGAATGGCGGGAACCAGAGAGATGGCATAAAGGATATAGCATATAGTAGAGGAGCTGTGAGTTTAGAAGCTTTTTAGTTTTTAGCATGTAGAGGTGAACGTGGTGGATTGCAGTCGTAGCAAATTGGATATTCAATGTGATTGCTCGATGGAGGTAGTAAAATGTTGGATGAATACTGTTTATTATGTGAGTAGAATGAAGAAGCAACGGTATCGTAATGGGTGATAGATGTTAGATATTAACGGATTAAAGACTAGAACGCAGTCAAGAGATGGAGTGATTTTAAACTAATTGTGACAGGAAGAATAGACTTTATTCTTTTTACCATGGAAGGAGAGAGCATCTTCCCTAGATTTAATCGAGAATGTGGAAATAAAGTGAATAATGTTCCAAGCGACTGCCTTATGTTAATTCTTCATTTTTCTTTAGTATTTTAAAACCAATCGGCTGCTACCTGTGTTGTGTAGGAATGGAAACCCTCATTTTTTTTTCGACAATACAAACTACTTGCCGTCAAAACGTCACAGATATATAGTGTTGTTTTTGTCAAATCTTAAATTGGTTTCCCTTGAAATAGGTCCTATTCACAGACTTTACGGTAATACTTTTATGTTCTTCAGATATACTATATAAAGTGAGTACATTCTAGCAGTTTTAATGGATACTGTGAAAATGGAGAGGTTATAATGGAAAAGTTCGTAGTCCTGGCGAAAAACATACCTTTTAATTACACCTGTCTAAAGCGGAATTTTTCATAGATTCCTTGTGATTCCATTTTACTCGTTTTTACTGCTGTATCCATGATTCAGTAAACCAGTTCTTCATTCAGGGGACCTTGGCTACGCCACTGACTGCTTTACTGATAATACATTTTTAATTTCTTACGGAAACTACAAAGAAATTTATAAGGTATTCAAGGTCAATTTCAGCTTTCAGAAAATTATAAAATAAGCACTCGTAAAAACAACATACACATATGAAAATTTTTATACTTATCCACTGAATAATTTTTTATTTTATTTTACTGAATAAAATACATAATGATTTTCTTTATCAATTTTTTACAGATTAAATAAGGCATGCGACCCCTTACATGTCTTGTCTCTAAAACAGTTTACTTGAATTTTTTTCAAAGACAAATGCACCAGTTTTAACACATACACTTAAAACTGCTTCACTAGACTAACTATTTTCCTCCAGTACACCAAATATTTTGAATGCACAACCAAAAGTCAAAACCAGTCAGATAAGATCAGACTGCAGGGTGGACATATGTTAGGAAACAACCAATAATTTATTTACTTGTTCATAAAATGCTACCTTAGTACTTTTTGTTTCTCAATTCAAATGATGAAATAATTCCTACATGAATAAAGTAGATTTTTCAGAATTACAGAAATCTTTGAGATATCAGCAGAATAAAGGTTTATAGATCATTCAAATTTTAAATTAGTTTTTTTACTTCAAAATTAATAAATGCTTAACTGGCTATTCTTTATACTTTCAGCTCACAACTACAAAATTCTTCATATTTCTATAAATATATAGTTTATCCCCCCCCCCACATCCCCTCCCAAAATTACTATCCATAAAATATTTTTACCATATGAGTAATAATTACTATCTGCTTTTTGTAAAACAGTACAAAAGCTTTTTATTGAATTGCTAATAGTTTAACAATCATCAGTGAGTTAAAATAATGAAGATACTTACAATTTTGACCTTTTTTACGTCAATATATAAGTATGACAATCCAAAAGAAAAACAAATGTAACTAACAAGGCTTGGGCTACTTAAATAAAATATTATGTAGAACCAAGGGATACATATAAACATGTGACTCAACAAAGAATCGGAATAAAAATGAAAACTTTAGTTGTAGAGATCATCTTTGAATTTTTTGGTATCATATATGAAGTAAAAAGTAAAACAATTTTCATCTAGGAGTAACAATAAATTCTCAATTGTAAAAGATACATAATAAACTCAATATAAATATAATTGCAAAACATTTTGTACTTTACAATGTATTGTATGATTTTGTACTAAGTTCAGAAGAACTGAATACTTTGGAAAATTAAAACAGCTAATTTGGTCTTTAAAACTAGACTGACAAGGAGTGGTTTATGCATCAAGGTCACCATTTACTTCAAATGTTGTAGTTTAGTAGAAGTCAAATGAAGATATCCTCAAAAGTAATAAAGCGCAACTCTCAAAAATTTAAAAAAAAAAGTGTTAGGGAATTTATCAAACCCACACACACACATATACCTTTTTTTCTGAAGATTTGAAATTACCTCAGATGCTTAGTAATCAGAGAACACTTTTCTACCGAACTCTTGACTTTGGATTAGAAAAAAAATGGCAAGGCAAGATTCTACAATTATATTTAGTAATAATTTTCTCTCTAGATTGAAAATTTAATTTTCACAGTTAATACCAATGTATAAAACAAATGCATATTAAAATATTTCCATTTCAAGCATAAAATACATTTTTTGTAACTACTTGCATTTTCTTTTATCTACCTTAGTTTAATAAAGTACTCGTACATACAGAAAGTAGATATCCCGAAAAAAAAAAAAAAAAAACAATTATCAGAAAAAATATATATATAAGAGAGCACATCTGTTGCACAAAATGAAAAATTTATAATCACACACACAAAGCGTTTATAGCTCTTTGAATGGAAAATATACTTCAAAAATATTTCCTTGTTCCCCACAGATCTGGAAGATAAAATCATGCATATTTTACCATCTTCAAAGGAATAGGCACTGATAACTAGCAATATGCAAGAGATTTATTTTTTTATAGCATCCTTACTAGAACTATTTTATGCCTTCAAGTTATTGCCTTTTCTTTTCTATTAAATAGGAACAATTTTGGATATTTTTTGTCAGTGGAAATTTCAATCATATGCCAAGAAATTACTGTACAATTTGGAGGAATACCATATATTTCTGCGTATAAGCTGAGTAGACGACTTTTCAGTGAAAAATCGTCCAAAATCAAAAACCGTATATAAGCCAATATTAAAAAAAAGATGATGAAAAATTCGGTGACCAAAAACTAATACAAACGTTAAGTGGAAAAAAAATGTGCTCTCCGAAATTATTTATCTCTCCTATTCTGTTTTAGCGCGCTGCCAAATCAGCTTAATTAGGTTCCGCTGGAAGTTTCTATAAATAAGCCATTTAAAGACAAGTTCTGTTCGAAATTGACTAAACTTATGCCATCTGTGGATACAGTGCGACAAATTGTGCTAACATAAAAAAAGTTGACATCCTCACTACAGTTGAAGCTCAAAAATCCAGACATCCAAAATCTGGAAATCTCTAAAATCCAGACATTTTTCTGATTTTAGTTTTATTAATTTTTAAAATAAGACTTAGCTCTAACTTTCCTATTTCTCATCAAATGCAATTAAATTCTTTTACCTGAACACTAAATAAACAAATATAGATATATTCTGGTATATTTTTATAATGATTTACCGTTAATAAAAAGACTAATCACAGGAGAATGTCGATTATCTGACGTAATTGAGACCAAACCTACATAGGATAATAAAAATTTCCGGATAATCGAAAATTTAGCAATAATCATCTAATTTAATATGTAAAATCATCATCGAACTGCTCTGCTATTATGCCTACTTAAACTCCTACCGTATTCACCGGCATGCCACAAAATTCGAGGGAGACCAAATTTTTGAATATTAGTCCCTGGTCTTTCCTGGCATGCCGGAAAAAGTGAAGATCTTCACAAACGGAAAGGAATGATGTTCATTAGCTGTATTCAGCTCGGTATTCAGTAGCAGCAATTGGTGTTTAGGAGGAGGAGTGCAATACAGAGTTTGCCCCCACTTTTCTAATTATTTAGTTTAGATTTTTTACATGTTCAAGGGAATAAAAATGTTTTTCATGTGTCTCATACCATTTCACACAAAGCTCTCTCCCAAGCACCCATTTGATATTTACAATGTAGAAGTAATCTCATAAATTATTACATGAACAGAAATATTCTTACTATATATATAAAGAAAAATATAATAATTATCTAACTATATAAACTGCGAAATATGTTCTTACCTTATATCATAAATATAATTTCATATGCTGATTTAAACAACTGAAATTTAACTGAAATCCAGAGTTTTATTTAATAAGAAAGAATCAGAAATACAAAATGTGCTCCAATTTTATCATTCATTATCACTATACTCGCTTTCTTTGTCTGTTAGACCAAAAGTCTCATCTTTGGCATCAGAATCAGGAATAGCATTCCTTTGAATAAGTTATTTCAAACGATTGCGTAAAAAGTCTATGTTTCTTTTCGTTGTTAAACCACATTCTATAAAAGACTGTTTAATTAAGTTTTCGGAAACTTTTTCCAATGCTGCCTTTAACCAGAGAGTTGATCAATGTTTATCAGACTTCGTGAATTCCTGTTCGCAATTTCTTAGCCTATCGCTCCATAAACGCCTCATTTCAGCTTTGAAAGTCTTACTTCAATGCACATACTCGGGCTGTAACAATGGGATCAAACCTCCAGGATTTATTACAAGATCTGTTTTATAATGTTGTTTAAAACTGGATTCAACAGTTGTTTTAGGTGGGGTTTTAAACTGTCTATTAATAAGACGGATTTTTGTTTAAAAAACCAATTAGGGCGAGTACCGCCAAACTTTTCACTTATATATATTCATCAAGTCACTATTCAAAGAACCTTTCATGGACACACTGACTACAACATCTTTTGGGAAATCTGAATTTGAAATAATTTTTAAGCCTTTCAAAATTATCATAGGTTTCATTTTTGTTCCATCGCCCATTGCACTCAATACAACTGTGCAATGTAGTTTTTCCTTAAGTTTTCTGCTGCGGTAGATCAAACCACATAGGTGTTTCGTCCATGTTGCCAATGCAACTTACATTCACATCATTAGCAGTATCTTCAAAAAAACTTTTTAAAAAATGTCATGCAATTTCTGTGCACCATTTGTAATTTTTTGGCCTTTATTTGTTACTGATCTGCACACAATGTTGTGCCTATTAAAGAATCTTTCGAGCTAGCCATTTGATGCTTTAAAATCAACAGGCTCATCATTTCCATCCTTTTTCAGAATTTTTTCTGCCTATGATTTTATTTTAAAAGCTGTAACTGCTCGACCTATTTTTCTTTTTTCTTAAATAAGGTTAATAATTGTATTATCCATGTCTAGAAATGTTCCCTTTTTATTCAATAGTTCCTTGTCGGATGGAACATATGATGGCTACATCATTTTTCCCTTTGTTTATTCCAGTCTTAAGCACAAGAGCGGGGAATACAGAATAATTCAGAAGTTGCACTAATATTTCCATTTATTTCATCTAACTTTACCGCCCGTCCTCCAGTAGCGAAACCTCATATTTTCTGGCATGCCAGTAAATATGAGTTTTTCCAGGCATGCTGGTATACCTCGATTTTTTTCGGCATGCCGGCTAATGTGGGGGAATATGGTAAATAAATTAACTAAATTCAAATTATATATAAAAATAAATTTCTTTGGAAAAAAAAAATTACAATGAATTAACTGGAAGCTTCATCTGGCATAAATTATCCATATTTTGAACGCAGCTCTGTCGGGGGTTGAGGAAGGGGGAAGAGTACATTTATACCAGAATTCAAACTTGTGGGAGCTCAAGCTAATTTCAAAGGCATTCTAAGAAAGAGGAACTAAATATTTATCTGTACTCGTAGTTCAGAAATGCCCACTTTCATACACAAGAAGTATGGGGGAAGGGGGAAAGGTCAAGAAACTGACGTCGGTTTATGGAGAGATCCGGTTAAACAAGGGTTGGATAATCGAGGTTCTTACTGCCTGCATTACAAAAAAATGGAAAGTTAAAAAATGAAGACTTGACCGGATATTTGATGACTCGAAGCTTCATATATTTTAATTCTAATAAACCACTCAAGTACGTATTTATAACTAAAGAAGCAAACATAAAATTTCATTTTCTTTTGTTTGAATTAAAAGATAAACACTTTATATTCTCTCCAACAGAATGATCAAACTAATGACATATTGCCCTATGACCTTGAAGCTCACATGGGCCGATGCCGATATGTTGCTTGTTTCAGTTTCATTTCTTTGAAAAGAACTTTGAATGCAGTAGGAAAATAAGAAAACAAGATGAGGTTTTCTTTGCAACCTTTTGACGAAATTCTTTTTTTTTTCCCTGCAATCCTTCGCCCTGGAGGCCATGATCCTTTGCAAATGCTTTTTTTTTTTTTCCCTGCGATCCTTCGCAAATGATTTTTTTCTCCCCCCGCGATTGCTTAACAAAATCGGCAATTTTTTTCTCTGATCAATTGACAAAATTGGTTTTTTTTTTTGCGATCATTTATCGAAATTCATGATATTTTTCCATGACAGACTGACAAAATACACTATTTTCTCAATCTTTTGACGAAATTTGTGATATTTTTCCTCAACTGTGATATTTTTTCCACAACCGATTGATAAAATTCACAATTTTTCTCAACAACCAATGGAAAAATTTGATTTTCTTTTTGTCTCTTCAATTGTTTATTGCACTTAGCAACTTTTTACAGCGGTCAACTGAAGAAAATCTATTGTTTCTTAGATATGTGATGAAATTCACGATATTTTTCTACGATCGTTTGAAGAAATTCGCTTTTTCTCCGTGACCGAGTCACGAAATGATTTTGTGAAATTTCAAAGAAATAAATAAAAATTGCGGATTTACACCAAAATTAAAAAAAAAATGTTCTTGGAAGAATCACACAATTTTACACGTTATCTCAAAGAAAACTGCACCCCCCCCCCCCCCCTCAAGAAACTCTAGAAATGCAGTAAACCTTCTGAGATAAAGAATTCGTGATGTAACTATTTGCAGATACATGATGATTCACTCATATTTAACATCCATTAACAGGATTTTATGTTAAGAAGTTTGTTTTCTTTTCCAATTTCTTTTTTTTTTCCTTCCTGGGCTTTTTTTTTTTTTTGTGTTCAATTTTTTGGACTGGTAGCAGATTTTTTTTTAATTTTCAGAACCGAATGACTTAAATTTTCGGAAAATTCAGAAATAGAATCACTCCTGTATTATGTATTGTGTTTTAATATGTATATTTAATTTCAGCATAGGTGTTATGTTTGAGTGTACGATTCCTTTTTTATTATTTAAATCGGCAATTTGATTGTCATTTATTTGCACTAGGAAAAAAAATTGCATTTTGTATGTTATAATAATGTCATAAAAATATTTTTTAATAGACCTCCAAAATCCGGAATTGCCGCGGTCCTGCCGATTCTGGATTTTCGAGGTTAAACTGTACCTCTAAATGGGTGAAAGAAACTTGGCTCTAATTACCATAAGGAATGATCGTCTGATCTTTCAAAAAATGCTGTGTCAGTAATGAATTGGATGGATCTGAGGATTATGCCATTTTTGAAGAAAATGGTGATGATGATGAATTAGGCATTGTCGATATTCATCCTGATGTACCAATGAAAGAAAGAGATTTTAAGGAGTTGCTTGAAAATTCTGATAATGACTTATAGTGAAATATGATTGGTGACTTTTCTATTGTAAAAGAATGGAGCATTAAAGTATTTTTTTTTTTTTTTAATTTGCAAGTTTTTTGTATGCTTTCCATATTTACCATTTTTTTAAAATTTAAAATATCAATTTTGGAAATTTTCTTAGACTTGTGTATAAGCCGAATCTCCCACTTTAATAAAGCCAAAAAATTGCCAAAACATTCTCGGCTTATACATGGAAAAAAGTGGTAATATTAAATTTTCCTTTTAATAAATTCTCAACTTCACAAAATAGTAAATAACACTGACTTTTTCCCCCTTACAAATTGACAACAAAAATGTTTCCTTATTTACATGAAGATTTATTTATTTTTTTGCTACTTTTTTTTTTTTTATCATGTTTCCTTATTTGCATGAAGCTTTATTTTTATTATTTTTTCCCATGAAATAATATGGACAACTGCACTCGGAGTTTAGCTGATTTGCAGCAAGATGCAACATTTGAAAATTGTAACAGTTCACTTACATGATTTTGCACAAATCACTATCTTGATCATATAATTTTACTTTGTCATGTTCAGGAAGGAGAGAATAAGTTAATTTTTGTCTAATACATTATTATGATTAAACATTTCTAAAATGCATTTATATATTTCTTTTTGTCAATTACCTTTGCCTCTGATGAACTTAAAAATGGATCTCATTTCAATATTAAATCATTTGCTAACAAAAGATGCTTGTAGAAAACTAATACAGGGAAAACTACTTATAACAAAAGCTTTAGGGAGATTGCAAAATATTTGTTATAACTAGATTCCATTAAATATGAGAATTTTAAAGTTTGATTTAACTGGACAGCTGGGTTCCACTATAATTTGTTTGAAAGCTCCTTTTACTTTTTACAATGCAGAGAATCTCAGAAGAGTTTCTTCCCAAACACTATTAAACAACAAGTTTTCCATATTTACAAAAATTCAATATTTTGAAATTCTTATAACAACTCTAACAATATTATACACACCTGACACTCATGGAAATTAATAAAAAGGAAGAGTTTGTTACTTCAGAACAAAGGATAGAAAGATGGGACAGTATGAATTATGTCGTGTCTTTCAAGTGAGTTTCAACTAAAGAAGTAAATGTGTAAGATATTACAAAACTTAAATGCATCCATTATAGTACAGCCAGTTGAAGTGACATCAGTCACAACAGATACCAAAAGGTAACTTCTTTATTATGTCATATTAAGACTCTCAGGTGACCATCACTTTGTGACTTAACTATGAAGCCACTGTGCCTGATTAATAAAAGGCCCCAAAGGAACCACAAAAAACAATGTCACTTGCAACAAGTCACAACAGGACATATCACTATAACAGTGACAAATATTACTCATTTCTCACATTATGTGACAGCAATGTGGGTTGTAAAAGTTGCATTTTGGTCACAGTGTTTTAGTGCTATTAAGAACATTACTTTTTCATATTTTTAAAATCTGCATTTTATTGCTTTGAAGATATGGCTGTACTAAATCAGAAAATTTACAAAAAAAATTTTAGCACAACACTGAAGCACAAGATCCTTGTGAGATCCATGCATTGAAATTACCCCATTAAAAATGCAGTTATTTGCTAAAAAAGCAAGAGAGAAAACAGATAATGCAAGCATAATTCAGCCTTTTTTAAAATTAATAATGTTAAATAATTTTGTTGTTGTTCATCTTAAACAAGGTAATTCGAAAACCACATTTTCACTTATTTTAAGTGTAAAAGTATTTCTTTAATTACACAAACAAAAGTGTTCAACACAATAAATGACACACTTCATTTTTCGAAATTCACAAGTTAAATATTCAACATTTAAGGGGGGAAAAGTAGAAAAATTATCATTAAAGCCAAAATGAATAATATAGAATGTGATCCAGAATAATAGTTCAATAATTAGCAGGGAAGTTAGGATGACTAAACCAAGCAATGACAACATAAGAACTAGGGGTTGCAGTTCTCTTATTCAGTCAAAATACAAGGTTTCCATTAATAGATTTGATGAGAAAAGAGGAGATATATAATGAAAATTCAAAGTGCTTACCTTGCTTTATTTCATATGTGATAGAATGCCAAAAATGCTAGTAAAGCACAGAGTACTTCAATTGATGACAGAGTATTTTCTGTCAATCACTGTCCAAAATGTGATGCATCAAATTTGTACTGTTTGGGCATGGATAGTGGATATTTCTAGCACTTATCTGGATATCATAATTAAAACAAAGCATGGCAAGTCTCTTACATTTACCTTAAGGCTATTAATGAAAACCAGACTTCAGCTAAAGTGGACCACCCTATATTTTTGAGAGTCCATGTTCCTATGTTAATGTTTATTTCTGTGTTCATGACTTCCCTGCAAATTACTAAACAATTATTAACAGAAAGTAAAACATACCATAACTTCCGGCGATATTTTAACAGGGAAACCTTTTAAAAAGTTAGATAATATATCAAATATATTACAGTAACTTAGTTTATTTTTGTTCTAATTAAAAGGAAGTTCAAAATTTCTTAAAATAAAGTATGTTACCGATACACACAGTGCTGCTTCATTTGTTAAAAATGGCATATGCCCAAGAGGGAATTTGGAACTCTCTTGCATGCCATGATATTGCAGTAAATGTTATGATTCTCACACCGTAGCTGCTACAAAAAATCATGCAATCATTTTGAAATTCAGCAGCCTCTTAATATTCATTATTTTATTTGAAAAAAATAAATAAATAAAAATGGAAAAATAAACATTTAAAAGTGCATGACTTCATTTTGCAAATTCATCACTTCCACTTTTACTTGTTGTTCTAAACTGTTTATACAGTGACAATTTAACATTGAACTCCATTAACAGGATATCTTTTGCAATTATAAGATTAGTGAAAATAAGGTAATAGCACCATTACTCTAATCATTTAAAATTGAGAGAAAAGATGCTGTTAGCATAGAAAAATATTCATAAGACATTTTTTAGGATTAATCTGCTCAGTGAAAATCATAGTCATCATACAGAAGCATGTTATCACAGTTTCAGATTAAGCAGGTAGAAATTATCTTACATGAAAATACTTAGTTGCCTGCTTTTATTTTCTGCAATTACAAACCTTCATTCTTACAAAGTTCATTATGTTATCACCAATGTTTGATAGTTTCTTACAAAATAAAATTTCAGTCCCATTCCTATTAGGCCTTCTCTTAATATTAATGTATCTATAGTAAAATTATTAATATAATTTTAGATGAGACTGCAAGTACAGAGAGAAACATAGCAAGTATTTCACTCAACATAAAATCATCTCAAATGCAAAACAAATTTTTAGTCAAACAATGTGCTAGACATTTGGATAGACAATAAGAACCAGAAGTACACTCTACTGGGTTTAACTTCAGTATGGACAAAAGCAAACAAAATACTTGACATTGACAGATTCTGAATTGTCATTTAAGTTTCAGGTCAAACAGGCAGTTTGACATTTTCAAACAGACTGGTTTGAGAATTATTAAATTAGAAGGTTAATCATCTGCTGATCATAAAATGCTGAAATTTTTCAGAACAAGTTTGCTAATATTACTGAAATTTTAATGCAAGTTTCAGAAGATACCTTTAATGACGTTGAAACAATTCCTTCTGGGGAAATTAAACTTCTCTTGGAAAACAGAACAATGTATCTCACGTTAACATTAAAAGAAACACTGGTATATTAATCAACAGATCTTTAAATCCTTTCTTCCTTAAAGGTAAAAACAAAAATCAGCTACAAATTTTCTTGATGTGCTTAACATCTAAATTATGAAGTAAAAATCTTAAAGTTCATTATATAAAATGTGTAATTGCACCTTTAAAGCCATTGAACATAAAATTCAAGTTACTTTTCAACTTCTAAAAACTGACAGCAACTTTTGATTTTATTACCTTGTTTCACCACAGTATCCCATAGTTCCATCAAGACTACAAAAAAACTTATGACTTTGCTTTAATAAACTATATTATTTCCCAAATTGTTAAATTCTGCAAGTTAAAATTTTTGCCAAAAAATAGTTCATGACATTTTAAAATTTCAGAAACAATTTGTTGGCATAACATTATGGAATGGCACTGTAATGGTGAATAGTCTAAAAAAATGAGGTTGAGAGGCTACATACAATAAAAATTATAAAAAGCAGATATAATGTTCTTCTCAAACAATCAAATATTTCAAATTTTAAATTAATATTTTATGTATAACATATATATATATATATATATATATATATATATATATATATATATAATACACCATACATTTAGAAGTTATGAATGTACATAAGGTTAAGAAGCATTTTATGTGTTTCAAATCTACTCTCTATGTAAAATTTCATAACAATGAACATCACCTTTGCATAAAAAGATAATCTCAGCATTTAATAAAATATGACCTTCACAAATTTAAAGAAATTACCAAAATATAATAAAATAATTGGTGAAAATATCAGCCTTCAATGCTTATTAAAATTTGGCACCATATCAGCAGACTTTATTCTGATTAGGACATAATAGAAAACTTATATTGCATTGTATTTAAATCAATTAGAATGTAAAATTAAATTATTAGAACACAAAGACAAAACTTCAAACACTTTCATAGTTTTAGAGGAATCTTATTTGAAACAAAATTACTCCATAAATTAAAATTAAACATCTCATGTCAGAACTTAGCATACCGTGAGATTATTTCAGGATGTCATACAGATATTGTTTTTTCACATGAGTAAATGAATAGTAAACACATCCTATGAAAAAAACTATAAGAATAAAAAAATTGGCCAAGTTTCACTAAAATGAGTCCTATTTAATGAATAAGTAAAAACCAGAATTCAAAATATTTAACTTTCTATAAGAAAATTAACCACTAAGTATAATTTTATGATGATATGCTATTTTTAATTAAATTTTAAAATACATTTAGAATATTTCATTTAAATATGAAACATAACATATTTAATCTGCATAAATCTAAAAACGATTCAATGCAAAATGGAATTTGATAATTTTTTCCTCCCAATTTAAAAATGAAAAAAAAAAAAAAAAAAATTGCATAGCTGCCAACTATTCAGTTTTCCGCTTATTTAAAACATATTTTGAACCTGAAATTTTGCTTTATAAAAATAATCAGATATGTGCTGGATACAAACAAGACACATTTTATTTATACAAAACATACTTGATTTGGAGAAAAAATGGAATGGTTGCAGCTATGCATTTGGCAAGAAAGAGAAACATACTGAGACTCTTCATCCAAAAGGCAGTAATCATTACCAAAGGATTAAGAGACTGTTACATTTAATATTAACTAAGGTTTTAAAAGTTATATCAAATATTACCATATATTCTCACAATCGCAGATGGGTTTTCAGGTATAGCTAAGATGGACAAAATAGTGGATGAACATCAATAAACTCAGAATTAATGACTTGTCAAACTCGTTTTTAGTTTAAAAAAGCAAAGTAAGTTATGCATTTAATTGTGTATTACTTAGTCATGAACAAAAAATATGATTCTGATTTTATTTTTCTTGCCTCCTCCCTTCATTGGCAGAAAAACATTAAAAATATTCAGTATATTTTTGGAGGTCTTAAAAAAATAAATAAATGTTAGCACGAATTCTTGTCTAGCAATATCTAATCAGTCTTAGAATCATCAGTTTTTATATTTACGCATAAACACAGTCCAACCTTACCAATATCCTATAACACCAGGAAAAGCTCTCAAACATATAGCAGCTACCAATGTGATCATGAGTGGTGATACTAGTTACCATTTTTAACACATTAAGTGTCAGTCACTGGTGACTGACACTGAACTTTTTGTTTAGAGTGCGTCATTCACCAATGACTGACGGTCTAAAATTAAAAATATATATATTGTTGTAAGTAATTACTGAAAATTTACTTACCTTTTATTTATTACAGGATTATATTTTCTTAAAAATTACTTAAAACATCATAAATTTTTTAGCTACAGTGTCAGTCACTGTGACACTCAACATTAAGAAAAAAAGGGGTATAATCTTGCATACTACTAAGAAAAAGCAATTATTTATTAGTATATCATTTTAGTTCCTTCAGCTACAGCTAGAGATATTTAAAAATGAAAAACAAAATTCTTACAAAGCCAATTGTTAATTGCTAATTACACAAGTTGAATCAGCTTTTTAAAAAGATGAAGAAATTATTTAATATGCTCTATATTTTTCAGCATAAAAAATTACTGTGTACCAAAATAGCAAGCTAGAAGTTTATTAAAAATGCTTTAAATTAACACATTACTCAAAACCAAATATTTAAAAAATACTTATAATTGCTAACATTCAATCAAATAACTAGAACAATAGCAAAAATTTACTATTTCTTCAATTTATAACCCTTTTCATTTATACGATAATAAACTAATATCATGCACACTGTAAAGTAATTTTGATGCAATTCATTCTTCTTTTTTAACACTCCACTTGCAAAAATCAATTTTTATCAAATACAGGAATAGACTCTAAAAATATCTATACAAAAACAACAGTGTCTTAATTTAGTCAAAATTAAAAAGGAAAGTTAATAAAAGAATAATAATACATGTTTCTTAGTGGAAAATTTTATCTTTATTATTCACATTTAAAATAAAACTTAATTACAGCTCTATATTTCAATAGTTTCTTGATATTTACTGATATTGTTTCTAAAGGATAAATACATAAATTGAAAATTGCTAAATCAGAAGTAAGAAATATTTAATAAAACCACATACATTAATTTAACTTTGTAACTTATCAGATATGAGAAATTTTGAAATATTTAAATGCACTTCAATGAGAAAAATTCATTTTAAAAATCAGCAAAAAGAACAAAGTTTTAACAAAGGTTTTTAATTAACCACAGTTTTTACATAAGGTAATAGCATCATTGAAAGCAAATTCCATAAATCTTAAAGCATTTAGAATAAATTTAGACACAGGGTAGATATTTTGAAATATTAAGCAAAATGCTTTTCAAAATTTTACATTTTGAGACAATTTAAATTTTTGCACAAAGTTTTATCAAACAGCTTCTTGTTTACAGAATATTATACTGAAAAGTACATGTAAATTTTGAAATGGTGAACAATATAAAAATTTCTTCTTAGAAAGTTAAATCAATTTAATGGCAGAAGACTGCCTTAACATTTCTTTCTCTAGAAAAGTTTGCTGCTTTTTTGAAATATAATTATAAAACGAAAATTTGTATAAATGGAAGTATAGTAATTAACTTGTCAAATTCAAAATAAACTAATATAGTGTTGGTAATAATACGAATTGAAATCCTGTTATTAGATCAACAACCTAATTTTACATATACTGAAATTGGCCTTAAATGATGATGCCTGATTTTTATATGGTATATATAATTTCAGACTTTGATAATTTAAAACTACAAATATGGAGAAGTTTTCAGATGATAGAAAATGAATGTTGTGTTGCAGATGAAAACTAAATATCATTAAGCAATAACATGTTTTTGGATGAAAATATATATTCATATAAATGTACACAAATATGTGAGCGACTTAATTTCTGATATTTTAGTTCAGATTATTACAGAGTACTATTGTGGCAGAATTTTACATGTTATATTAACATATTATAAAGTTCTTTTAAAACATCCGACAATTTTCTTGCATTATTTGTGATAGTAAAAGGTTTTTTTGATAACCTAGTATATTAATTTGTTTATAATTAGTTTTTTTTGCCAAGAACACATTTTTTGTATACAAATTCTTTTGCCTGGGGCAGAATTCTTTTATCTGTTGGTATATCAAAGAACAAAATTAACACTTTTTTTAACTTTACCTAAATTGAATATTAAATGTCTAGTGTCATGAAAAGTTAGCGGCATATGCATATCAAATAGAAACCCAACATCTTTCTATATTAACTCAATAGCTTTGCAATAACAGATTAAAGAAGTCAGTACAGAGGAGCACAAGCCCACCCAATAATTTGATCTCTCCGCCCACCCAATTTCCATTGATTTAATTCGGTATTTATTTATTTATTTAATCGCAGAAATCAAATTTGGTTTTATTGATGTTCTCAAAATAATTTTGTTCATAAAATAGTAAGGACATCAATTAGACACTGAAAGCCCTTTCAGCGGATGCATAATTAAGTTTCTGTCAAAAACAAATTCCTTGCATATTTTCCCATCTGTTTTAATGTCTTGAAATGACAAAGCACTTAGGTGACTAAAATGTATGCTTTTCTTGACATTTAGCTTTTGGTGTTCTCAATAGTTAGCAATTTTATTTATAATACATATTACTGTACTTATAAGGAAGGGTTTATGAGAATAATTTAATAAAATTATTCATTAAACTATAATTTCATATTTTGCTTAGAGAAACATAATCTAAGTTTGAATTACTATCTTTAGTCATTCACTTCTCCCCAACCTATCTCTCCACAAACACACATGCCAAGGGAAAAAGTTGTATATGTTATTTTACTCAAATGTTTGAGCCCATCCAATATTTTTCAAAAGTTGTCACTACTGTCAGTAAACTGACTGATGTGACTCATATAAAACCAGGGGTGTGCCAGATTACTGGAAAATCATTTTAAAAATACATTTAAATAGTGCTAACTAAAATTAAACAGTGGTTCCAGAGAAAGTTATACATAAGAGTAAAGTAAGCATAAAGGCAAACTGAATTTTAAATATAAGTGCAAAATATGTCAATATTCCGCATTCAGAGACAAGTAGTTACACATATGCTCCTCCCCTCAGCTTTCATAGGCTACCACCTTTAATGCCAAATTACTGGATGACTGAATTAGAGAGAACCATAAATTGAATTTACAGTTTTACTTTGATTAGCTTGTGATGAAATTTTAGAAATATATAATTACATTTACAGTAGAAAAATCAGTATTTCATTTTCTGAAAACTTTTTATGCTGATTATTGAAACACGACTTATACATTACAAACTCACTAAACCATACATTGAATACTTTTGTGCAGGATGAAAAATATATTGAATATCTATTTTTAGTATTTTCCAAGAATAAAAATATAAAAGACATTATCGGCTGCTTTATTCCCCCTATTATATTTCAAAGAATTTTGTTTAAGATGAGAAACTGTTTTAGAGGCAATTTTTTTCTAAAAGTTTTTATTTGGAATAAATAGCGCAAAATTTTTATTCTTTTACATATTCCAAACGTGCATTAATAAGCCTTTAATTATTATATGAACATTTTTGGATTCAGGAAATACAGCTACCATTGAGAAATATACATATATATATATACTTAATAATCAATTTTATTTGAATTTTTTATTTAGATGTAATTACTCATTGACAAAAACATGTTATGAAATACTAAATAGCTCTAACATATTACAGTAGCCCTTCAAGTTAGCAAAAATTAAATCGCTGTTATACAAATATAGGCAGCATTTGATCTTCTGATTTAACAATTTTTATTATAGCCTCTGGGCAGTATTAATAAAAATAAACAGTGATTTTCTGCAATCACCTTGCAGGATACATGAATCTGTTTCTAAAACAAAACCTAAATTTTGCACAAAATAAATATGAAATGAAGGTTCCAGCATAAAAAGTTCAACATTTTCTCATTTTGCTCTTTTAACGCTAAAAACTTTATTTTTTGAGAAGAAACTGAAATCAAAGCACAGACAGAATAACAATGTTCTGAAGTAAATGACATGAAAATTAAGCATTTTTTCAAAATTTTATGAAATGAATACAGTGGGGAACAAGCATATTGTTTGGCATACAAGCTTGAATGCTCCAGAAAGAGAAAGAAACTCAGACATTTTTAGGTAAACATTTTAAACATTTATTGTACTGAAAATAAAATAATGGCATATTATCTTACAATTGAAAAGATTTTCCGTTCTCTTGATAGTATTTCAACTTTAAAATAAAAATTACAGGGAAAAAACAGAATTATATTAATAGAAAAAAGTTATGACTTTGGAATGAAAATGATTTTTTCATCTGAAAGTTATGCTGCTACAGAAAAAAATTTAGTTTGATTTACATGAAATGAAATTCATTTCTACTAATGAAAACTGAAGCATTAAACAAAACTTATTAATAAATGATGATCATCACTGATTTAAGCCTCAAAATTTCATAAATTTACTCTTCTCAATCAAAACATACAATATATATTGCTTTATTAAGATTGAAAAAGAAGAATAAAAGTAAAATAACCAAGAAATTATTAGGAAGATTAAAGAAAAAAAAGAATGCTATATAATGATGAAACATGATAAACCGAGTCAACAAAAACAACATATTAAAAACTAATGGAAATAAAAACAAGATAAATTAAAATACTACGAAAATTAAAACTGCAAATATAAGTATCACAAGAGATGCTGTTAAATATATAATTGAAATTAAATCAAACTAAATAAACAGAATCATAATGGCAAATCCATCCAAAAGGAGGGATTGATTTAATCTTGAGCACAAAAACATTTGAAAAAATATATATTTTTTTATATTCATGATTAATCTTAAAATTATTCATGCAAAATATCACTTACCTAAAATTGATTTGTCATAATACAGACAAAATTTACAAAAACAATTTCAAAATGAAATTTCTGAAGTCATTGCATAATTAAATAAATAAATAACATATAATTCCATTTGTCAGTTTAATCTATAAAATAAATTTACACTAGAGAAATTACACTTTGATGAATTCATGTTGGTAAACAAATGAATTATTAACAGTATTTACACTATATCTATTTTATAAAATTATAAATAAGTTACTTCAATATATATATATATATGAACAAAATTATTCATTCTAAAAGCATGCAGCAAAAAATAGGCCAAGTATCTTCCACATGGAAAATAAGACATGTTTTTGGTTCAAAATTACTACAGAATAACATAACATACTGAGTAATTTTGATGCTATGTATTATCTAAATGGTATTTGCATCAGGCAAATATATTTATGTAAATTCAAAAACTTAAAATTCAAAGCATAAAGAAAATGCTAAATAATACTTTATTATTTTGTACATAACTAACTAGACACAGTTACATAAAAAATTAGAAAAGGTTGCACAATTAGATATATTGGTGCTTTAACATAAGACTTATTTTAGGGACACAACAGCATCCAGAATATTTAAAACACTAAGCTTACACAGAACATAAGGCTTGCACAGAACCACAGGCACTTTGCACACAGTGGATGAAAAACAATATGCAATCAACAGGTATTATGCCTATTAAATGATAACTGTCAATTACAGGTTGTTAATGCAGATGAATACACAGGAGTGTTATATATTTATTATGAATACTTAAAAAATAGCTAACAATTTGAATATTTTCCATTTAAGAAACTAAGCATAATTAAATTTATATAATTTTATAAAAAGATGTTTAAATTTGAGCAACATTCTTACAAACACTACAAAAAAAAAAAAAAAAAAAAAAATCTATATATATTTTTCCTTTTTAGCTTACTAATTATTTTTAAGAATAAATAAAACATTGGTATATTATGAGACAAAAAACTTGCTTGAAATTTTGGAGAGGAATGAAATTAAAACAAGAGGTAAAGGAAGTATAGCAGCTCTTTAGTTATATATACAAACGCTGAAACAATTAGCATTAGTGACAAAACATAATTTTGAAAACTATACTCTGTAAAGCAAAACTGAATAGCAGCCACAACATAGTGGGCAGCTAAAGATAATGGACAGTCAACAGTAAATCCACTGCAGTTGAAGACCAACCAGAAAACAACATTTGTGGTTTAAACTTCAGTTATTCATGGCATATAAACGAGTCCATTCTTTAGCTAAAAGAAACAAAAAGGAAAAAATAATAATATTTCAACTTATATTGAAGTACATAATATAGATTGGAAAATTAAAAGAAAACAATCTTATCAAAAAAATTTCTTATGGGATCATATTAAAATATTTGTAGCTATGTTTCCTACACATCATTCAAAGGTTTAAGTAACAGTTGTAAAAATGAAGTTTAATAAAATGCATAATAAATATGATAAAAATAGTTTTGATCAGAAAGTATCCCAACAAAAAACAAACATTTTTATAAAAATTATGATTTTTACTAAAAGCAAAACAAACAGAAATGGTTATAAACAGAAAAGAACACCTAGAGAAACTGCAGTACATGATCCAGAAAAAAATTATACAAATTAAATAAAAATTAAATGTAAAAAATAACTAAAAATGCCATGTTTATTTCTAACATGTTGTTGTTCCTCTAAGTTGTTTACATGCAAACTAAGCTACCACTATATGCGTTGAAGCAGAAGTTAAGACAGTATATGGTCCTTTATATAATGTGCTTGTGAACAAAAATAATTTAACTGTATTACTTTCACCCTACTTCCAGTTTAACATAAAATCTATAAAATATAAAACCTGGATATACTTACTTTTCTTGCTTAATTCACAAAACAAGTAAAATGGCTATCAATATAATGAAACTAAAGCAGGTTTCTATTTAAAAAATCTTACATGTATAAATACGACTGCCCTTTTTAAGTTAAGAAAAATTTTTCATCAAAATGAAAGAAAGATCAATTCAATGTACAGTATATCATAGTATATCCTACAACAAGCTATAACTTTCATCCATCTGTCAGGTAAACTGATCCTGCAATGTATGAAGTTTGGTTGTTTCGAAACAATAAAGTTATCAGTTGAAAATTTGTTTTCTGCAAAAGAACTGAATTCTCATGAATTGGCACTCTGCATCAAGTTAAACAAATGATAACAAGGAGGAACAAACAATGCTATAGTCGTTAAATAACCAGAGGGCAGATAACCTATAGGCAGACAGTATATGCAGGGGTGGTACTGGTCCTAGGTGATAATTCAGGACACATTTACCCGGCTTGATGATTAGATTGCTTCAAAACAACCAATGTCTTCCACTGTGAAATTTGCTTATTGCCTAACAGATAGGTGATTGATGTAACTTCTTGACTTTGAATAAATCTTTATTTCATTTTGACAAGAAACAAGTGTTTTTTCTTTATTTGAAAAGAGTGAAGCAATTTACATATCTAATATTCTCATAAAGAATTAAACTGATGCAAGTGGCTCTTTAATGTAACCAAAACCTGCTTTCTTATATCTATCTCATGAGGAAAAACTTATAACTGAAACATTGCAAATCCAGAATAGAATGACACTATGACTATGAAGTGACACTATGAAGTAGCTAAGCTCACTCTCTAGTCTTCCCTTATTTCTTAAGCTGCAAAAATATAACTTCACAGGTCACAATTTAGTGTACTGCTTATACAACATAAAAATTTAACCTAATTGCATGTAAATGTGTTTTATCATCACATGTAAAAGTTCAAATAGGGGAGATTTCATTGTTTCATTAATTTATATTTTAAAATTAAACACTCTTCTATTCTGATAACAAATATAATTTATAGAAGAAAAAGTAAGTTTAGCTTAGAACTTCTGAAAAAAAACCTAACATAAAATAATAGGAAGTTAAATTGGCTTGAAACGAATTTATACTTCCCTTCTCCATAAAAGGTTTCTGTTCCTTTTTTAGTATTAGCACAGATTTCTAATTCTTAAACAATGACTTTATTTTATCCGTAGATACAATGATCGATTGATCTCAGTTGCTTTACAGCTTATCAAGCAATAAATGGAATGCATATTCATTAAAAAGATAACTTCATAGTTCAGTTGGTTCCTGAGAATTTAACAAATAATTTCCTCCATTCAAAGAAATCAAAATATGTTAAAAGAAGGGAGGTTGAAGAGAGTGGCAACATATCAGGGAAAAGACAGTTAAAGAAAAAGAGAAAAGTATTTTCTTATAAAAAAATTCACCTTATTGAAACGGATGCATAAATAGGGGACTTTTACTATAAGAAAATACTGGTATAATATCTTTTTCATAACTGATTTTTCTCTGATCTCTCACCACCCTGTTAAATATACCACTAATTGCTTCAATATTTTCAGAGCTTTTAACAGTTACTTTTACAAGAAAGATGTCATTTTATACTAAATCAAGAATATACTACACTTTTGTAATTGACATTTTTTTGCTACCTCTCATATTTTTCGACATAAGGTTAACATTTTACAAATTTCATCAATAGGTGGCACTGAAACCACATTCGTATGATAATGCATACTCATTTTACTATAGGTAGATACTTGTTCCATTGCTCTAGCTTTATGCATTCAAGAGATATTTGAAGGTACTGGGACATTACTTTGCATCAAGCCAGGGACACTCCTTAGAGCATATATTATATGGAGGGAGCATGCAATCTTAGTTCTCCTATACAGAGAGGGTCGAACATTGGAGGAATTTTGTCACCAGTCACATGAAGAAAGGTTGCCAGATTTGGCTGTTTCTCCGAAAATTAAAAGTTGCTGTGACAGAAAGATTTCTTTTTACGCTTATTATGAAAATGTTATATTTTCTCAACATTTTTAGTTGTAATATTGTTTTTGCAAAGACCGAAGTGATATCGGATAGTTTCGATATCTTAAGAGTATTTATAATTGCAAAATATAAGCTCATCAAATATGCAAATTGTTTTCATCTATTATATTATTAACAGTTTTACCTGAGGAAAAAAATTAATTAAGACAGTGAGATAAAAAAAGACAGTGATTTCTGTCGATAAAAATTAATTAAAGAATTAATCATTCCTAAATAAATAAAACATATTAGAAAGCTAGTAAAATGTATCACCATAAATTGATTTTAAATATCAAATATAAAATCATGCCCATAATAAAGGTACTTAAAATTAACAACACAGAAAACTAAAACTGGTAAAATATTTTTATTTTTTACAAAAAAGATAATTTTAATATATTTGTGTAAGAAAATATAAAAATTTTAAGACTATCTCCTACATTTCCAAAGTATATATGAAAGAATATATAAGTATTGTATAGTAGACTATAACTAAAATACATAACACTTTTTTTAATATGTATGTTTCTTTAGGTTTCAATCTCGGAATCTTCAGCAGTACTCAAGATATTTATTGCACAAGCATTTTTAATTATGTTATGCATGATATACACAATCTCAAATATTATAAAAATATATTACTACAACACAATGTTAATACTAATATGCAAATATAATCCTGTATAATATTATATGGTGACAAGTTAATTTATTTAATTAATAAATTTTGCTCACTGTTAAAATAATATTTTCAAATCAGAAGCATGAATATCAAATTATACGTTTTATTTCAAAATTTGTAATGTTTTCACTAACTTTTATGTAAACGACATCAAATTTTAACTCTGTTTTAGCTGGGTTGAGCAAAAAACGTTTATGACACGTGCAGTTTAAAGGGGGAAAAAAACTTATGTTATGCAGGAAAAGTGCAATTTATTCATTTATGTTTTTTTTTTTTAATAATTTTCAGGAATGATTTTTTTTTTCATTTTAGATCTATCGCTATCGCGCAAAAACATAAATCTGTTAGCACTTAAGTTAATATAAAAATAAATAGTTCACCATTTGTTTCCAGCTGATGTTCCATAATGAAGTTAAAACTTCATTAATGAAATAAAAATATATTTTGGTGTTATTAGTGGGTGATCTAAAAAACAGATATTAATATAAAAAAAATTGCTTTCCCTTATATTCTGTAACTCGAGAAGTCCTGATTTGACCCTCTAGTTTGTATAAATGTAAAATTAAATTTTGATCAACATTAATTTTACTTTTTTTTTTAACCTTTCTGTATTTTGTACACATTTTTATGTAACTTTTTTTTTTTTTTTTTTTTTAAATATAACTGCATATATTATGCATTTATATTCAAATAACATTTTATAGATCAGTTATAAATTGCTTTGTCTTCAATAATGACAATAATGCTTTAAAAATGAAACTGTCACAACTACTCGGTATTGGCCGAGTATTCGGCCAAAATTTAACCAAATACCGAATACTCGACCAAAATTTAACCAAATGCAGAGTACTCTGTACAGCTCTACAAGACCTTGAGAAAATGTTGTCAAAATGGACGTTTCAAACAGAATTTTTGGACGTGATACCGCAAAAAAAAACTGGTTGTCAGGTGACCACAATTGCTTATAACTCGACCAGTAAATCATTTATCAAAAAATGGAAAACTCATTTCGATTTCAAGTCACTTCAATAGCCAGGCCTGTCAATTTGATGTTTTTACATTTAAAAATGAGTCAGGAAATATGTCAGAAAATTTTGCGTAGTTGAGCAGAGGATTTGAGAACCACCTTAAGAAAGAATTATATATATCCAAAAATGTATCAGAATAAAAGGTAAATATTAACCATTTCAAGAAAACGTATCATTTGAGAAATGCTTCTTAGTTAAAACAAACTGAATACATTCCTATTTTGAATATGAATGTGCATTCATGCTAAGAAGCAGCATTCTCTTGAAAAAAAGTCTAATGTAGTTTTCTTTCTTTTTCTTTCCTTTTAATTAAATATTTATAAAATCATATTAGGAATCGGAATGAATCGAAAACTTTATCAATTATCTTTTAGAAAATATGAAAATAAAAAATTTAACTAATTTTGTAAAATGTTATATGATAAGGGAAATATGTGAACAATTAATAGATTAATATTCAAAAATGAAGAATAAAGGCAGGAAAGATATGTGATTTATAAAAAAGTAGTAAAATTAAGAATAAAACCATATAAGTACACATCATTATTTAGACGCTTAAAATTAAATAGTGTTTTAAAATGAATTAAGTAAAAATTATATATAGCCATAACGATCTCTAAATGGTTACCGTTTTTAGTAAATATACTTTTTAGATAAATTATATATTATATAATTCA
Source organism: Maratus speciosus (assembly GCA_963932465.1). NCBI lineage: Eukaryota > Metazoa > Arthropoda > Arachnida > Araneae > Salticidae > Maratus > Maratus speciosus. The sequence goes on from OZ010787.1 coordinate 328,619,382, forward strand.
TTTATGTTTCTTGAAAAGTTATGACATTCAACTTTTTTACATTTATTTATTAAGAAATAATCATTCGCAGGGCAGTTTGCATTTGAAAAAAATATCTCTATGGGTTTTTTCTGAGTCTGCAAGTTTTTCTTACAAGAAATAAAGTAATTTAATTGGAGAATTAATATAACATCTTTGAAAAAAATGTAACTGTACAACAAATGAAACAGTAACTGTATAGCATTTTGAGAGATTTAGCAGAGCTCGCCAAATCCCTTTTCAAGACAAATTGGAAATATCGTCCATAATTCCAAAAAGTTTGAAATAAATAATCTAAAATACTTTAATCAGGAAAAAGTTAAACATATGAGTGTCCAAATACATTATCACAATTCCTTATTAAAACTCAAAACTGTATATAACATGCATGCATATGCGAAAACTTTTAATTTTGAGCATTAAAAAAATCAGTTAATTTAATATTATATCAATATATGAGTAATATTTAAAGGTGTATATGTTCTTGTAAAATGTTAAAAATCCTCCTTTAACAAATCTTTCCTTGTACAGTGCAGTATTTGACCATTTTTTGTCATAAGGTGATGAACATCACCATACAAATACATGTAAAAAAGCTCCCTAGTTGGAAGGTGCGTCCACTAGTCACAGGGTTTCAATGATGGGTATCTGTTTTCTTGGGAAGCGACTCAAGAGTGAAAGGTTTCATTCTCTCATTGGTTGATCAGAAACCGGTCTTGGCTTGCTTCTCATGTATGATTTGGCGAGCACTTTGAGAAATATCGTACCTAGTTAATTGATGCTATTTTGGTGAACGATTTCTGTGGACGATCTTGTCCAGTGGTTAACGCGCTTGTCTAGCAAGCTCAAGTACGCAGGTTCTATCCTCCCTGTTACTTTTTTAGTTGGTTTTGTTTCGATTTTTATTAAGTTGATTAATAAAGATTTATCGACTTTTATTATCCGTTCATTTCCAATTTTTTAAATTGTCAATTAGATAATTAAATAAAATTTTGATTAAATTAAGTTTTAATTGTTATTAAATTAAATAAAATTTAGTTTTAAATAAAATTGAAATTTAATTTTTATAAAATAAAATAAAATTTAGTTTTAAATAAATTTCAAAATTCATATAAGCTATTTTTTATGAATTAAAGTGAATATTTATTGTAATTAAATAATAATATCTCCTAAACTTACGTACATTATTTTTTTCCCTTATAACTTTAGTATCAGATAAATATTAAATTAGCAAAATTAATTTTTCAAAGTTTTCTTTTAAAATTAATTAGTATTTTTCATACAGAAACACTTTATTCATTTATTATCAAATGCTTTGTAATTTTTTATTACGTATAAAATAATGTTAATGAAATTAATTTTTAAAACTCATATTACTTATAAGCTATTTATTTCAATTTCTTAAAATGAATATTTTTGGAAAATATAATGTTATTTCTTACACTTATATAAATATTTTTATTTTTATATTATATTATTTAACAATATATCTGAATACATAACTATATTCAGTTTATTTTATTTGAAAGTAAAATTTTATTAATTTATGAATTAATATTAATAATATTATTAACTTAGCAAGTAATTAATTATTTAAACCAATTTGTAATAGTTAATTGTTAAATACTTTTTATTAAAATTTCCTAAAAAATTTTAATTGTTATTATTAAAAAAATTCTAATAAACTACTTTTCAAAACAATATATATATTATATATATATTATTTGAAAACCCAGTCAAAAGCATAAATTATTTTTATTAAAAAATATTATAAATTTCCCCTTCACTATTACCAACCTAAATATTTGAAAACTAAATTAAAGACATAAGTCCAAGTAATCATTAACTAGCAATATATAATGCGACAAAATACATTATAAAAACTTCTTATAGTTTTTAGTAGTTATTGCTCAGATATTATTGTTTTGGGTTCCAACTTTTTTTTCTTCTTTTGGGTGTGTGAAAAAAAAAAAAAAAAAATCTGTCATTATTATTTATTTTTTCATTATATTTCACTACAAGTGTGAGCTACAATTTGTTTTAGCTTGACCTTTTTCATTCACTATCTATGAAACACTTTATTTTTAGATTTTTTTTTTTTGCCCTATTTGTTATTTTGCAGTAATAATAAATAGATATTAGTATTGCAAATTACTATAAGGGCAAGGTAGAATTTAGATGATCTAATTCCCTTTCTGACAATTTTGATTATTTGAGTACTAGTTTGGCCATTTAATTATTTATATTTACGCATATTACTTAAATAATCTTGCCATGAAAAAAAATGCATAAAATTTGACTGAGTATTTTTATTAATTGTTTTTTATATATTTATTATTTTTTAAAAACACATCAGCTATCAAGTTAGGGGAGGGGGAGTGCTTGAGTTTACTGTTCTTTGCACAGATAACTACAGTCAAAACACATATGTAATTAAATGCAGTTGCGTAGCCAGGATATTATTTCGGGGGGGGGGGGGGGGGGGGTCTAATACCCTAAGCTTCTCTCCTCCTGATGCAAAGCTATAAATTAAAAACTATTAATTTTACTTTTCGTATAAATATCAATTTTATACTTTTAAAATATAGATATGTTTTTTTTCTGTTTTTTTTTTTTTTTTTTTTTTTTTTTTTAAGTCTAAATTTACATACACCTGTATATACAAAAGGAATAACGTGTAATGTGTAATTTAAAAATAATAAGTCTAAAATATTTAAATTGATTACTTTTTTAAAAGAAAGTCAGTTTTATCAATTTTTTGCAGGGAAAAAAAGATATTTTTAAAAATACCATATCATTGTTTTCCGTGAATCACTTTATATGAAAAATAAATTTAAATTCCTTACATGTCGCAAAAAAAATTTAATATGATTGCAACATAATACTTGAAATAATCTCAAGTGACACTTGGCGATTTGTTTTGGTGGTGAAATCAGATGTGCCCTCTGATTTGTTAGGAAGAAATATCTACCACTGCTCAATAATCAGGTCTTGTAACCTTGAGAAGTAAATCGCTGAATTCTTATTTCTTCTCAACCAATGGGAAAATGGAACCTTTCACCCTTGAGTCTCTTCCTTTTCTTGGTGGTGGCTCACTCTATTGTATATTTCCTCTGAGGGGCACCCAGTCAAGAATCAAGACCTCCAAAGCCAGTTGACATGGAATGACCTACTTATTTCATATATACTTCTATGTTATTCTTTCTTTACTACAGTGTTCTCAGACTTCCAGAAACATTTTTAGAATCAATTTCTATGGCAGATATAGTTGCGAATCTCACACAAAGTAGGTGCTTTCAACCTTACTTTATTAACTTTATACCAAAACTTTACCCAAAATGAAACTGTCAATTAAGATATGTTCATTCCAGTGGTATAAACTGTAATAAAGTCAGAAGCGTCCCTTTTTGAGACATGGGGTTCTGAAAATGGGGTTGAACTTATGAAAATTTTTTTAATGGATTTCAAAGATGAATAAATTAATGAATATTTAAGCAGGAGAGAAACAACTTCAACAGCTCTATAACATCTTCATAGTTAATTAATTGGTAAAGTGATAAACATTTAAAGTAATTGGTTCAGTAGTTACAGCTCATTAAAGTAAGGGTAAAATTCATTGTGACATGCCGTATCAGCCTACTTTGAGGCTAAGTAATGACGAAGGTATAAATTTGTGATCTTTAATACTGCAATTGTTTTTTTAGCATAAAAAGTTGTATTAGACCACCTATTTTCAATAAGTAAGGTTTCTTGTAGCATGAGCAATAAGAAAACAAACTTGGTGACGTGCTTGATTTTCTGCATCTTGTGAAATAATGAACTTTACAGAAGAACCCCTAGTGATCCAACTATACTACTTCTGAACCTGACAGTTTGCAGATGTCCATCTTAGATCTGTAAGTATGTCCTGTATCAATTACATCAAAATTGAAGGGTGTCGAGCAGGAGCCCCTAGATCAATTGACATGGAATCATGTTTTATAAGTTGCATAATGAATCATAACATTGAAAACATTAGGTAGCAGCGTTCGAAATCCTTGGTGGTCCGCTGGTCCGAGACCACCAAAAATGCAATCGGACCACTAATTGGAAAAATTTAGTGGTCCGCAGAACCAGTAACTTTTTCCCCCTTTCTCACAGGTAAACTTAATTTCCCCGTCTCCTAGAAAACCGCAACCAAACACAAATCACACAATAATTTTAAAAAATTGCATTAAATCTTAGTCATTTGAAATAAATAATCAGATAAATAAAATATTTAATTAATAATTTTATAGTTTTTCGTTATGTATACTGTTTATTTAATTTTTAGTTAATTATAATTTTACATTTTACTATGCTGAAAATTTTGGATGGCTGTAAAGGAAGTTTGGTTTATATTCTAAGAGGAGGGGGGGAGGGCGGGGGGAAGGTCACTCAATGGTTAAAGGGACTTAATAGAATTTTATGTAGCGGGCCAGTGATGAAGACTGCGGACCAGTAAATTCTCATGCTTACTGGCCCTTGGGACCAGTGAATTTTTTTAATCAATTCTACCGCTGGGTAGGTTAGCTAGGTACATAGTATACTCTCTCAAATTTACTCAGCTTCAGATCTGAGGCTTTGCAGATTTTAGAATCATCTCTTTAGAGGAATTAAGAAAAAAAACTTTCATTAAAATGTTTCCTATATTATACAGATAAGAAAATTTATTCTTTTATTTAAAGAAAAAAAAAATTCTATCAACAAGATAAAATATACTATGAATTGTGCACAAACTAGGGTTGCCAGATTGTAGGTTTTTCAGGCTTATTTTATGATATATGCTTAAATTTTCATGCATGATTTCATTTGCTTTTTAAAAACCATGTCAGACTTTTATAATTTCAAAAAATTTTTATCAAGTTATCTTTTCCAATTTGCTTCAAAGGTTTTGATGCACTTTTTACCCAAAAAAAAAAAAAAAAAAAAAAAAAAAAAAAAAATGTGACTACAAAATTAAGCAGTGTTATAAGATTAATGGTTGGAAAATAATCTTTTTTTTTTTTTTTTTAAATATTTAAAGAAGACATTATTGGCACATTCAACACAGTTCAGTACGATGTGGAATATGGCAGTAGTTTGATAAAACAAAAACTAGTGTCAATATTTTTTTTTTTTTTTTTTTTGAGAGAGAGGAATATGGCAACCCTAACTGAAACAAAATCATTATTTAGCTTCTACTATTCACACAATTCCAGCTATTTCCATATGCCCAAGCTTTGCCTACAGTATATTCAACTTAAGAAACATTCTAAAAAACATTTATTCCATTAAGGTCAAAGTTGTGTTTTCCTTTATAAATTAAATGTTTTATCACTAATAGAGAATCTTTCCTTTCTGTCTTTCTTAACAACAAAAATTACCTATTTACATCATAAATTGTACATGCAGATTTCTGGTCTGGGACTTGCAGATTTTAAGGAGTCTAGTACTACACTTTGTAAATTATACTAGTAAAAAGCTTTAATCGGGGGGGGGGGGGGGGGGAGAGAAACAGTTAAACAGTTTTCATAAAAAAAATAATAAAATAAATAGTGATATGAAATTTGTTGATTAAACCTTTAAGAAAAACTAAAAGATAAAAAATATAATTACATGTGTAGAATTATTTTCAACTAGAAAAAGAAGGCAACTACAGATGAAAAACATTCCTCAGCAGTCACCGAGTGCTTACTTGGCACAGTACTTTTTAGCTTTTCTACAAGAATTCAGTGATTTATATCTATTGAAAAGGCTATGCATGATTATGCCTTAATGCTAATTGCTTAAACATATCAGTGATTCTCATTTGAAGGAGTTTCTTTGCAAGAATTTCATTTTAAAATTTTGATTCAGCAAAGCAAAGAGCTGACTGTTGTTTGTAAAATTGGGTATAACTTGTGTTCTAATAGAAGTATGATTCTGAAATTTTGCGGCAATACAAAAACCATGTGTTTTGTTATAGTATAAAATATCAAAATTAATATTTTGGTCAGTTTATTTTTTATTATATTACACCGAGACATCTTTAATGACTGTCGAGCTTCAAATACACTTAAGATATAGAGAGTCTTATAGAGAAAATCTAAATAAATTAGAAATTTTTACTTATTTAGTGCTACCAGAAAATGAAATGGAACACCAGGAAGGAAATTGATTTAAACAAAATTTATAAAACACAATCATGAAAAAAAAAAAAAAAAAAAAAAAAAAAAAAAAGGTTATCAAAAACATATGGCAAAACATTAGTTACATTTGCTAGTGAGTTATTAATCACACTTTAAAATAGCACGGTTAGTTCAACTATGAGGTTGGAATCTCATGAACTTCGGAAACACTGTAAAACCCTGGCATAGAATTTGTCATGCCGATGTTGGATGTAACTATGGGGTATTGAGTTCTAAGTATATTCTGAAAACTAGTGAAAATGAGGGTAATTGTTTTTGGCTTTGAGATAAGTCCAGTGTATGTGCAGGCCATAAAATTTGCCTCTGAAGAACATGTTGCGAGTAGGCAATTATGATTTGAAGAACTTTTCTTTTGATCATTAGTAACTGAAGCTTTTAAGCCAAATTTTTATGTTTTCTTTTAATATATTTTGTGCAAATTCGTGAATAGGTTCTCAAATCATGTAACTGACAAAAGTCGCACATGGCAAGAACTGGAGAATAGGTGGATGATCTAACACTTTGACAGGGGTTTTTTTTTTTTCAAGAAATTTGACTGTAATCCTTGCTGAATGAGAAGATGTATTGTCATGATGAAGCACGAGTCCCATAACATTCAATTCGAGAAGGATTTCTGGAACACACTTAGTGGTGTACCAGTTAGCTGTAACTGTCTTCTGTCCCTCTAGCTTTACGGATTTGACCAGCCCTGTACTTTTGAAGAACATACCCATACATTACCTTTTTCATTGCTCATTGTCTTTTCACCATTGTTGGTTTGGGGTCATCTTCAAAAACAAATCCTTTATTTTCTTGACATGGTAAAGTGTCAGAAAAATGTAATGTGGTGCCCACTATCATTACGTAATTTTAAGGTTCCTTTACTGATTACAACACACTCTGCTTTTTGGTGTTCTGTTAAATTATGGATGACCAAAATACAAAGGTTTTCATCATATGCTTCATGAATATTTTTATATATAGATGTAGTTCCAATGTTAAGTCCATTCTGTATCATTTGGTAGATACAGATATTATCATCAATTAACTTTTTTTGTATGGCTGACATAATTTCTAAGACTACAGAGGACAAAAGTCTTCCTCTGTGTTTTTCATCTAGAAGGGAATTTTGACCTCTTCTAAATTCTGTAAACCATCTGAATACAGTGGCACAAGATGGAGCTTCATTTCCATATGCTAAGTGTAGCGATAAAAGGCATTCTTCTTGATATAGCCACACTTTAAAATCATAGCTCAATAATCCTCTCATAACTCCATTTTTTCTTCTTTCAAAACTTATTCTATGATCGCTAAATTACAATTGTCGCAAATTATCGTGTGTGGGCATAAAAAAATTTAAATTTATGTATCCAACATTTATTCTTTTTTGCCACATATCATGTGTATTTGTCTCAAAAATGTCAGTGTTACCCTTTGTTTTTGTAGTGTAACGTAATTAGTAATTTAAAATTTTTAATATACAAATACTAGCCAGGCTCCACCCATCGTTGGTCAATTAAATTCTCACTTTGCAGATTTTCTTGAACCATTTAAATAATTGCAAAGTAAATAAACTTAAATACAAATTTTAAACAAAGATTTTAAAAAAGAAAAAATTCTGACATTTCTGGTTATATGAGAATTTTGATAAAATTTAGTACCAAATATGCAAAGGTGGGCAAATTTTGCTTTAACATTAATACATAAGATTCTTCCTTGGATAAAAGATTTTTATTTTATTTTGTTAATTCAGATGATTTAATGTGTCTACCAGCCATGTAAAAACACATGTAACTAGTAAATCTGCAGATCAGGAGCCTCAAAGTCAGCTCTGCAAGTCTTTTTTTTTTTTTTTTTTTCCCAAACACACAATTTGGTAATATTCAATTTCCTGTAAAACGCAATTTAAAGTTCTTGAATTACGTAATTATTTATAAGAATAAAACGTTAAATTCAAAACATTATGTAAGGATATTTTGAAATTTTCATGAGCTACTAATTCTGATATTTTTTTTAGATAATAAAAGTAGATTTCTTCAGGGGGCTCTGTTCCCCCTGAACCCCCCCCCCCCCCCCGTGGTCTCATTAAATTTACATATGTAACTTTTTATTGATTGCACTAATGGTTATTGTAAATCTTAGATTTCTTTTTACACTTCTGAGCTTATTTTTCAATACCGGTGGACAGAAAATGATTTACATTTAGGCTATTATATTAAAAGTTTAGGTTTTATGAACGAAAATGTAATTTCCTTTTAAAAATAAAATACTTTTCATTCATATTTTCTGAAATGAGGCGGCATTAAGAAGTAACTCTCGTCAAAAAATATTTTTTCAGGCAATCTAGTTAATGTTTGGTTTTTAAGAATAAAAATACTTATTTCCCGATACAATGACGTCATTTTCAACAGAGATAATTTTGCGGTGCATAATTTTGACATTTACTATCTATTTGCTTTTCAAAAGATTTTTTTTTCTCATTGAAATTTTCGATTAAAAATTAAAATTTTCTGTTAGCTATGTGCAGACGATAAAACGTGAGATATTGGTAATTTTTTTTTTTAATAATAAGAATTAATATCATAACACAAGGCCCTTTTACTTCAACCTCAAAGCGTATTCGTTTTATTTTTGATATATAAGGTCAAATTCACCTTCTTTTCATACATTCCAATTAATTTCGAATATGAAGACGTATTCATGTCTATTTTTTATTTCATTTCCCTCTTGCACATGAAAATTTTCAAAATCAAAATTAACTGTTTAGGATAAATTATTATTCCAGGATTTGATTTACTTGGCAACAGTAAAAAAAAAAAAAAAAATTGTTAAATTTTATAGCAAAATGTCAATTTATTCCTTATGAAAATAATGATCTTTTTAATTTAAAAGAAAAACATTTGGACAAAATAAATAGAACACAACCTGTCTTTATTTCTGGGGTAAATTCCATCTATATGTAAAGACACAAAGACATTAATTAATTGACCCTTTTGACGTTGATTTGACTTCAAACAATTACACACACTTTCACATTTATGATATTTTTAGGTGTAGTTTCATTGCTAGGTAACAAATTAAAGAAAATTAAAACAATGAAATATGGGCATTTATTTTAATTAAATTTGTAAAAGAGAATATTTTATATTATTGGAACAAACATATAAACTCCCTCCATATGTTATACACTGAATAAAAACTCTGGCAAATGTATACACAAAATTTCAAACTAATATGAATAATGTATGGTTCTAATTAGGAAATTTCTTCATCCATAATTTACCAATTAAATCCTTCAATCATATTAGCCATTTCCTTTCAACAAATAAAAATGGAAAAATCGTCTGAATTGCTATAGAAAAGCATTATTGCACAAAATAAAATATTCTATATTTTCCGAACGAATGAACCAAATATAACAAAAAACTATACAGCTAAATCCGGGTACTTCACCAACATACCTACTTAATTTCAAGCTAATCGGATGCTTTTTGTGGTAGTTATCGCGGAACAGACGAGACTAACAGAAACCAAAACTTTTCGTGCCTCCACAGTAAGCCTTCACTGACGTTTCGGCAATTATTTTTGATTTGCCACAATGCAGCTGTGTCAAATGTTAGGCTAAGGCTTATAATGAATTATTTTAACTCAATAAGACTGATTGATTAAGATAGCAAGTGAGGCAGCTGCTCTGCCCCCCCCCCCCACCTCTGAGAGGGGCCCTCATGGGCATAGGCAGGACTTTCGTTAAAGAGGAGCTAAATGTTAAAAATGGCCAAAATTTACTGAAATTCTTACTTTTTCAAAGTTTTTGGGAGGGATGGCTCTCTTTCCCTGCTTCCGCACTGGATGCCCCCCCCCCCCCCCCTCCTCAAAAAAAAAAAAAAAAAGAAACTACATCATCAAAAAGCTAATGATTAAAATTTAATTATAACAACTTAGTAAGCCTTTGTTTTAAAGAGTGATCGGTCATCCATTAATGATGACCAATTGTGGGCATGTTTCTCTGATAAGCATAAGACATTATGTATGATATTATGACAAACAGTCAAAAATGACAAAGAAATTAATTTACTTTTCAATGGCTCACATGTGCCCTTACATTCCTATACAAAAAAAAGTGTTTTATATCATGTCTTAAAGTAGTGATCAACTAAGACATGTGAATAATAAATACCTGGTACGAAATTTGAGTATGCAGTATAGTCACTTCAGCATAGTTCAAGTAAATTTCCTATTGATAAATAGAAAGCGGGTGTCCCTTGAATAATGCTTGCCCTGGGGTCCTCGATAGTATAAGTTGGGCCCTGAATACAATTAGAAATTTTTTTACTCGGTTGGATTTTTTTTTTCAAAAATTGTTTTATCCTCCTTCATTTACAACATAAATTTAAGCATTTATGTCTTTTTAAAATATAAAACCTAAATTGAAATAAAATTGCACCATATTTCTTGCACATCTACTTTTTCCCATAGGCATTCCCAACTCAAATTGTCATTTTATCTATATCTTTTTGTATTGAATTCCTTAATTAAATTACTAGCACATAATTTGTGTTACTATCTCTAGAATAAATGATTTTCTATTTTATCTGTATTAAAAGCAAACCAATAAATGTCGTTAATGAAACATACTGTTGTGGTTGATATTTTATGTAGAATATAGTTAAAATCTTTTAAAAATGATAAAGCTCAATAATTAACTAGCATATTTATGTGATATATTTCTTCCATATTAAGTTGTATGTTGTTCTACAATATAATACATTATCAGACTGTGCACCAGAAATAAGAAATAAAAGGGGGTTGTCTTTTCAAGTACTAAGCAAAATTTTCAGCTGCATATTCGAAAAATTGATTTTAAATGGAATTCTTAAAATTATAGCATGATCTCAGCTTACCTTGATAATGTATGCCAATGATAAATTCAGAGGATGGCCTGGGAGGAGACCCCACCCAGTGCATTGAAATGCCCCTCCCCTCCCGGAGTTGCAAAAATCCCTTCCAGAAGAAAATGTCTAAATTCAACACCGGTATGCTGCAATGACAAATAATCCAGTGGGATGTGCAATGCAGGTTAGCAGAGAGTTTTAAGTAGAAAGATACATGCCATCAGCTACAAGGCACTTTACCTAATGTTCTAGGAGTGCAAAATGCCCCTGAGGCAGAAGCTTGCATCACATTAGTCCAGGCAGGTATTTACTGCATGAAGCACAGCATCAATTCTAAAAAATGTGTTATTACTGAATTTTAAAAAATACTAAAATTTTCAGGTTATTAAGAAAATTTCAATATTTTTGAAAGGTTGTTATCCTTGTTTTATTTTTCCTCCAAGTAAGATAAAGTTTATGATATAATGGAAAGAAATGTATCAAAACCTTACCTGTTTTAATAGCATCAGCTTCATTAACTTTCCACTGCTCGGCAACATCATTTGCTAAAGGATCATCTGGATTCGGTGCACTTAATAAAGCTTGAATGGAAAGTAATACTGTCCTAATTTGTAAAGCTGGACTCCATTTATCTGATAATTAAAAATATACAGAAAATATCCATTTTAGCAGAATTATTAAATAAATGCAATTACATGTTCATCAATTTCTTGTTAAAATGATTTCAAATGTAAATGAGTAGTTTAATTTTAAATTGCAATCATTAACAGTTACTTAAAACTAATATCTATCTATGCATAATTTAGTGCAAGGAAGGGCGGAGTAAAAAAAAGTCAAAACAGAGTTAAAAAATCATGATCGTTTTGAAAAGTACATTTTACTTCAGAAAGAATGTCAAGTAAAAGTACTTCATTTACAGTTTCTAAAAGAAATAATCAAATAAGCGAATTTCAGATTATTCACGTTACATAGAAGTAACATTATCAGTAACATTTTCTACAGAAACAAACTCTGAAAATATTACAGTACAGTAGACTCTCTTAAATCCGCAACCCTAAAATCCATGAACGCCTAAAATCCGTGTATTTTTTCAGATGTAAACAATGAAATTCACAGTTAAGTTGCAGGAACAAAATTAAAGATAGCGCCGAAATCAGCGACTGCCGCAATGTTCTTTTTTTTACTAAATTTTTTGTTAATCATTCTCTTTTGGCTATTACAGCTGATTTATTACTAAATAAATTTACATTACTTTTGATTTTGATTTTGATATAAAGTAGCATATCTATATAAAAAATTCCAGGGTTTGAAATGGAAAAATCCACAAACCAGAACGCTATTTTAAAATTATTGTTCACAGAATTTTTTTTTTTAAATTATAGACAAATATATTTTTAAACATACAAAGCAGTACAAAAAAAAAGCATTCAAGACTCGAAATAACAATGAAAAAAGTTACAGAGAGTGCAATAAGCTATATATATACTGATAATAGCATTAACACTGTTCTCCTTGCTTCTTTCCCTATTTCTTATGTCATCACTAGTTTGAAATACCGGTCTTTTGTTTACTTTATACAGTAGAAGATCTTTATAACGCAAACCTAAAAACGCAAGGTTGTGCGTTATATAGAATTTTGCGTTATATGGATCACATAATTAAATTTACCTTGTAAATATGGCCAAATATGTCTGAAACTTATCAAAATACATTAGAATATCTTTATACTGCATTCCTTGTTACCAAGAGTTATTCAAATTATAAATTTTTGCATAATATAGATCAGACATTGTTAAATTTACTTTATAAACATGATCCAAATATAACTGACACAACCATCCCTTACATTAGACATTTTCAAAAATGTTTATTGTACTAATAGCATTTTTTCATTAAAAAAGTCTTGAATTAGGAGATAAAGTTGAACTAATGTATCAAATTTAGTTCTCTAGAGAGTAGCAATATTTTTACAATGTGAAAATGCAGGTGTTTTTTAACTGCAAAATTCATTGTTTACATCTGAGAAGTTGTGCGTTATATAGAGAATTGCGTTATATAGAATTGCGTTATAAAGATCTTGTACTGTATATATTACATTTAACTACAGTTACAGTAATAGTTTACTTTTATTAATTTTTATTTAAATATGTAACTTACTTACCTTTTTCTCGGCAGTCCACCTAGTGCTAAGAACGAATAATGACGTAATGATCTTATGATCGCTTTACCACTACATGGCAGCATAGGACTTTTGGAATCTAATTCTATCGATTTCATCAAGAATAATTTAATATTTTTCTAAGTTTTTATTTTACATAATTATTTTAATAATTATTTACATTTAAACTAATAAATTATTTTAATATTTTACTTATTTTAATGTTACCATTTATTGTAAGCATTCATTATAATTTCCCTGGATTAACTACCAATCAAATTAATGTTTCAAAAATGTAAACAAATCAATGACCAGAAATCTTCAAAATTCTAAAATCTGCACAACCTCAGGTCCCAAGCTGCGCGGATTTGAGGGAGTGTACTGTAGTCAATTTTGCATGTTCCAAAAAATAGATAAAAGTCTAATTTAAACTTAAAATTATTTTTATAGTCTAAATTGAGTAATATTACTATTATTACTTTTCAAACTTATCCATATCACCTAAAAACTTGACATATGATCAGTTATGACATGCACATGTTTATTAAGAAATACTGAACAAAACTGCATATAATTGCAATAAGAATGAAATAACTTAATTGTGCATACACAAATGATAATTTTTTTTTTTTTTGCATAATTTAGTAATCAACTATATAGGGCAACTAACAGGGATCACTCTAGAGAGGTTTGGCGGGGTGGCCCACCCTTGTGCCCTTTTCCAATAAAATCCCGCCCTTCTTGTCCCTTTTTCAGGTAGATATCCGCCCTTCTTTTTTTCCAGGGTAGAATCTTGCCTTGTTTGTATTGTACTTTCAAGAATTCTCCCACTATCTTTCCTTTTTAGAATGATAAGATGGTACGTCTGGAGTAATTCTCCCTTTTTCCTCCCACTCTCTTTGTTCTCTTCTCTGTGGTATGTCACTAGACATCCACTGAACAAACCTTAACCCTTTCCTGCACAGTGTGACTAGGTCGGGATACCTAATTTTAATTCCAAACTTAAAAATGGCACCATGAATATTTTAGTAAAATTTTGCTTTTACAATGAACGTTTAAAGTAACATGTTTTTAATTTCTAAAAAAAGTTGTTTTTAAATTCCAGTGTAAGTCAATCATTTCATCATTTTACAACAAAAATTGCCTGTGCCGGAAAGGGTTAAAGGGATAACTAAAGCAAAAAATTATTTGTCATTGATTCATTTCACCAGCTCTGGTAAAATAGTATTATGGCCATTTGTTCTGATCTTTGACCACATAATAGCTTACACAAAGTCTATAAAAAAATCGAGAAACAGCATTTGTACTTTTATTCTGTAGTCAAATCAATCCGTTTTTCAGGAAGAAGTTACCTTAAGTTTTAATAATGTCATTCAAAAATCATAGGAAAAGAGAAAATGAACGTGAATATATTAAACACACAAAGAGATGTGCTAAAGTAACGGATTATTTCACGGAAAAGATTGAGAAGGTACTTCCATTATTTTTAATGCTTTTCATACGGTAAAATCATGTAAATTATAAATGTTCTTATAAGGAAGGGTGGCTTTAATATCTATTTTTCTTTTTTTTTTTTTTTCGGCACCCTACAGTTGATATATTCTAAAGAAACTTAAATTTTAATCAAGAATTTTGTGTATTTTACTTTTCATAGTTTTTAGTCCCCTGAGCAGTTCCCCCTTTCGCCAATTACAAGAGATCTCAATTTCGAAAGGAAGTCTTTTCAAGACTGCAATAATTTATTATCCCAACACAAATTAAACTTCCAATTCAAGTCATTTGATGATTCGGTCATCTTTTTCAATCTACATGGGTACATAATCTTTTTCTGAAGTCTCAAATATCTTCATAAAAAAAAAAAAAAAAAAAAAAAAAAAAAAAAAAAAAAAAAAGCAAAACAAAATCTAAAAATAAAAAGCGGCTTTCATGGAGATTGACCTTAGCTATTTAACTCCAAAGAAAAAGAAAAGTCATTTAAAATATATTGAAATGCAAACTAGATATTTCAAAAATTTCACCCATAGGATTAACATTAGCGAATGAGTGCTTTTGAGTGAGGGAAGTAGCATCTTAAAAGTCTTACGGCCACCTTTTCTTCTCTACTCGATATCTTGCCACTATAAATGCGATATTTAATCATGAATTAGGTGAAATCTACAAAATTTAAATTATTGATAAAAGGAATTTATTTATTAGGAATGCGGAATCAATATTCTGAATCCCTAAAAAATAAATTCCTTTAGGCGCAGGTGAGACGAGATGACAGAATTCACGGCAAAAATGTTAACTAGGAAATTTACGAGACAAAAAAGCTGCATCAGAAGGCAGTTTGGTTCCCCAATCTCTCGGCAGAACGCAAAAATAGCCTACTTTCAAAAGAAAAGAAAATCGACATTCTATATATATATATATATATTTATTTATTTTATCCAAATGCGAGATTTTTACAAAAGAAATGTTTTCCACCCATTTATTTATTTATTTTTTTACCACCCTCCTATCTTTCATATATATATATATATATATATATATACAGTGCTGGAAAAAATTATAAAGCCGATAGAAAAATTTACAAAAGTCAAAAAGCAATGGAATTATTGATATCGCAAATTCTATTTACATTTGCATGATCAACATCGCAATAATACGCATAAACTTTGTTCAGAAAAACGGAAGGGGGAACATAAATTATGCTGATTTCTTACAACCAATGAAAAACAACTTGGAAAAAATTATAAAGCCGATGGTTCTAGCCTCATTTGGCATAATGCCAAACTTGAGAAAGCAGGTCGCCAGGGAAGTTTAGATAAATGTAAACGTGTTAAGAGCATTCATTTTGTATTTGGTGTGTTTAATACAATGCCAAGAGGAAAAAAGTTATCCAATGGTGAACAAATTAAAATATTAACTTTAAATGAAGCTGGAATGTCTGGTTCTAATATTGCAAGAAAAATAGGAAGGTCCAAGGCTGCAGTAAACAGTTTTCTCAGAAATCCCGAAGATTATGGCAGTAAGAAGCGTACAGGAAGACCGAAATCCTTAACTGTAAGGCAATCAAGACATATCTGGAAGCTAGCTTGCACAGAAAAAATGTCGTCAGCCCAAATTCAAGAACAGTTACTATTACCATGTACAAGCCGAACGGTAAGAAATGTTTTAAGTAACAATCCCATTGTTCAATTTAAAAAATTTAAAGGAAAACCTCCTCTTTCTAAGCACCACAAAAATGCTCGCTTAGACTTTGCACGAAAACATTTATCTGAAGGCACAAATTGGAGAGATGTTGTCTTTTCCGATGAAAAGAAATTTAATTTCGATGGACCCGACAGCTATAAATTCTTTTGGCATGATTTACGACAGGAACCTCATATTTTTTCAAAGCGTCAATTTGGAGGTGGTTCGGTAATGGTTTGGGCTGCATTTGCTGCCTGTGGAACCACTCCAATTGTTTTCATGCATAACAAAATGAATTCAGTTATGTATCAAGATATGTTAGGAGATAATTTATTACCCATTGCTCCTCTTATAACTTCCGGAGACTGGACATTTCAGCAGGACAACGCTTCTGTTCATGTTTCGAAGTCAACTAAATCTTGGCTGGAAGCTAATCAGGTGAAATGCCTTCAATGGCCAGCTCGTAGCCCCGATCTGAATGTAATAGAAAATCTCTGGGGAATTTTAGCCTGAAATGTTTACAAAAATGGACGACAATTCAATTCAAAGTTAGATTTGATGAATGCTATTAAAAACTGCTGGAACAATATTGATGCAAGTACTTTGTGTGGTCTGATAAATTCAATGAACAAGAGACTAGTCAAAGTCATCGAAAAAAAAGGGTCTCACATCGATTATTGATGAAATACATATATCGACTTTATAATTGTTTCCAACTTTCTTTGTACAGATAATTTTCTTAAGTCTATTAACCTTTTATTAATGTAGTTATTAATGAATTTCTTTTTTTCTTTACTTCCTTGTAGCATATAATATATATGTATGAAATTTCACAAATGTTCTATTTTTTGTTTTTTAATTATATCATATTTTCAAGTGGCTTTATAATTTTTTCCACCACTGTATATATATATATTAGGGTGGATCGAAAAAAAAATTTTTAAATCAAAAACAGGTAGGTGCCAAAAGTTTCCTTTATACTATCATCTACCCTATATATATACATCAACTGCGTGAAATCTTACCGCTGAAAAAAAAATTGCTTGAGTCTGCGCTCTTGGTCCAAAATTCGAAATTTTGGGTAAAATTTGACATTTTTTCAAAAAAATTTAAAAATTCCTATGGAGATGGTTGTTATTTAAATCTTTATTATTAATTAACATATTTAAATGATAAAACGATATCTTTATTCTGTATAACTGGAGCAAAACTGAGAACTTTTGGTATAAAAAAGGCATTGCCACTCTGTTGTTTCATACAACTTCTTGTTATTTAGAATATAGCTCTTACCTAGTTGCTTTCAAAACTATTCAGGGGGTACTTCGTGGAGGTGACTGCATTTCATGTCACAACAGTGCATGAACATGGACCACCCTACTGGACTACCCTACTGTCTGAGTTAAATGTTTTATTTATACATTGAATTGTGATTTTTTATCAAAGACTGGCATAAGTTTTCTATGTATCAACCTTGTCCATCTCTTCTTTGTATCTACAGTAGGGTGGAACTTAAGTAAAGGGTAAAAAAAAAAAAACTTTTTTATTTTAATGTGTAATAGTGAAAACTTTTTTTCCTTTTTGGATGTCTAAACTTTTGGCTGAAAAGGTTTTTTTAAATTAAGTTGTTTTCCGGTTCCTCAAGGAGGTCAAAGTTTTGAAATTTCAGTATAAAGTAACTTAAAGTAAACAACATAGCTGTTAGCTCATATCTTCTTTTATTTAGCAAATACTATCCAGAAGTCACCACGAGGAGGTGGTTAAATATCGACTTCCACCCTCCTTACCTCCCTTTGTTATGAATAAATTAAATTGGATATTCAACCTACTGTCTTTTTAGGCAAACTTTGTCATTACATTGTGGGAATTCAACTTTCCCAAGATTAAGCCATCTTTTGCTTAATATTTAAAGACGGTTGACGCAGCTCGTGGGACAATTTTGACACACGTTTCCACTGTTTGAGTATGACAAGGAAAATCTAAAATTCAGGTGTATCCCCTGTTTGTACTTTTTTGAAGTTCTTCATCCGATCAGACCGTCAAGATAGTATCAATGTTTTTATAGTCTATAATTTCAATATGTTCGCATTTTTTCAAGTCGCTTTCCTACTGGTCCAGAAAATCCTTTTGTACCCATAGTTTTTCTAGCAAGATGTTGAAATAAGTATCTAAGAAAAAAGTTCATTTGCATGTAATAATCAAATTATCCATTATAAAGTTTTTAGGGTATTGCTTCTGATGTTTTAACAACTCCAGATTTGCATCCTGCATTAAAGGCATTTCTGTTTCACCTAATAACTCTCTAACTTGAAATGTCTGTATTATTATTTTGAAAATACACCAAAATTGCAGTGGCTATATTAATATAAGAAGAAGATGTCAATGAAATATGACCAATATATTTTGATAAAATAATAAGCATATTTTGTTACAATTCTAATCAGCAGTGAGTAATGCTAAGAGGCTACTTCAGTCGCGCAAATACACCCACTCACTAATGCTAATCCTATGGAAGAAATTTATAACGATATCTCAGTTACATTTCAGTATTTTTAAATGATTTTTATTGCATTGGATAGCTGAGATCGATCTGTACAAAGGACGTTTTTTACATTTTTGATCTTGATTGCAGAATTTTTTATGGGGAGGTTACTTTAGTCAAGCGAAAAGACCCGTTCGCTAATGCTAATCCTACAGAAGAAACTTATAAAGATATCTCGGTTGCATTTCAATATTTTTAAATGATTTTTATTGCATTGGAGAGCTGGGATCAATCTGTACAAAGGCCGTTTTTTTAGATTTTCGATCTTGATTGCTATATATTTTATGGGGAAGCTACTTTAGTCAAGCGAAAAGACCCGTTCGCTAATGCTAATCCTATAGAAGAAACTTATAAAGGTATCTCGGTTGCATTTCAATATTTTTAAATGATTTTTTTCCCCATTGGATAGCTGAGATCTATCTGTAAATAGGCCGTTTTTTACTTTTTTGATCTTGATTGCAGAATTTTTTATGGGGGTGTTTTCACTTTCGCAACTGTTCCGAAAATGAAAATGTCCTTACTAAAAGTATCTGTAAACAAAATAAAAAAAAACAAAAAACGGCCTTTGTACAGATCGATCTCATCTATCCAATGCAAAAAAAAAAATCATTTAAAAATATTGTAATGCAATAGAGAAGAGGCTACTTTAGTCTACCGAAAAGACCTGTTTGCTAATGCTAATCCTTTAGAAGAAATTTATAAACATATATCGGTTGCATTTCAATATTTTTAAATGATTTTTTTTCATTGGAAAGCTGAGATCAATTTGTACAAACGCTGCTTTTTACTTTTTCGATCTTGATTGCAGAATTTTTTATGGGGGTGTTTTCACTTTCGCACCTGTTCCGAAAATGAAAGTGTCTCATTAAAAATATCTGTAAACAAAATCGAAAAAACAAAAAACGGCCTTTGTACAGATTGATCTCAGCTATCCAATGCAAAAAAAAAATCATTTAAAAATATTGAAATGCAACAGAAAAGAAGCTACTTTAGTCTACCGAAAAGACCCGTTCGCTAATGCTAATCCTGTAGAAGAAATTTATAAAGATATATCGGTTGCATTTCAATATTTTTAAATGATTTTTTTTTGCATTGGAAAGCTGAGATCAATTTGTACAAACGCCGCTTTTTACTTTTTCGATCCTGACTGCAGAATATTTTATGGGGTGTTTCATCAATAATAATTTAAAAATTATTATTGATTAGGAATTAAAACAGATTTATAATCTTTTTTTTTCTTTCTCACTTCTGAAGTATAATGCCGGATAGATTTTTTTTATTCCATAAACGTCAAAAGGCAAAGGTCTCTCATTCAATAGAAATATGTCATTCGCACTCAACAGGGGGGGGGGGGGGGGAATAATTGACGTGTGTCATTAAAATGAATAGATATATGCGGCGAAAAAATATATTTGTATTTAAATTTTCTACATCTTTCTTTTATAATTGATAAGGTAATTCTAGCGGAATTTGTTTCTTTCACAAATATTAAACATTTGTTTTATATAGTAAACTAAAAGATAACTACAGTACAGTTTCATTATTAAATTACACTAGTTTAAAATTAAGAAATGTGTTTCTGAAACTTTTAAGAAAGATTTCTTTGAGTGTTTTACAGAAAATTTCGGGCCCCACCAGTGGCCGAGAGATTGTGCTGTCGAAGCTGGTAGAAGGAAGGTGCTGGGTTCGACCCCATTGGCACCCGTCGGCCTAATCGTTCGGAGTTTTCGTGGTTTCCTTCAAACCTTGGATTTCCATGTTTTAATATGTATTGGGATCCTTTAAAAAGACCCCCCATGAAGGGCACTCCCCCTTTGGGTCCATATCCCTCGAGTAGATAATGGGCCGTCAAAAATGAACCCATCCCGACCCGAAAATTTTGGCTAATATACAAATACTTAGCAAATTCTGTTGCAGTGAAATAAGCATACACAGATGATATATTTCTGCTTAGTGTATATGTTGTTTTGCATTTATTTTATTTTTTCCCTTCTGAAAGGCAATCTAATAATTTTTAAATTTATTATAAACATTTTGAGTAAATAATAAGCCTATTTTGTTGCAATTCAAATCAGCAGTGCTAAGGGGCTACTTCAGTCATAAGAATAGACCCGCTCGCTAAAGCTAATTCCATGGAGGAAATTTATAAAGATATCTGGGTTGCATTTCAATGTTTTTTTTTTTTTTTTTTTTTTTTTTGGACAGCTGAGATTGATCTGTACAAAGACCGTCTTTTACATTTTCGATCTTGATTGCAGAATTTTTTATGGGGAGGCTACTTTAGTCAAGCGAAAAGACCCGTTCGCTAATGCTAATCCTATAGAAGAAATTTATAAACATATCTCGGTTGCATTTTAATATTTTTAAATGATTTTTTTTGCATTGGATAGCTGAGATAGATCTATACAAAGGACGATTTTTACATTTTTTATGTTGATTGCAGAATTTTTTACGGGGAGGCTAATATAGTAAAACGAAAAGACCTGTTCGCTAATGCTAATCCTATAGAAGAAACTTATAAAGATATCTCGGTTGCATTTCAATATTTTTAAAAGATTTTTATTGCATTGGTAGCTGATATCAATCTGTACAAAGGCCGTTTTATACATTTTCGATCTTGATTGCAGAATTTTTTAAGGGGAAGCTACTTTAGTCAAGCAAAAAGACCCGTTCGCTAATGCTAATCCTGTAGAAGAAACTTATAAAGGTATCTCGGTTACATTTCAATATTTTTAAATGATTTTGTTTGCTTTGGATAGTGGAGATTGATCTGTACAAATGCCGTTTTTTACATTTTCGATCTTGAACGCAGATGTTTTTATGGTGGTGTTTTCACTTTTGAAACTTGTTCCGCACATGAAAGTGTCCTCACTAAAAATATCAGTAAACAAAATCGAAAAAGCAAGAATCGGCCTTTGTACAGATC
The DNA here is from genome assembly GCA_963932465.1 of Maratus speciosus. NCBI lineage: Eukaryota > Metazoa > Arthropoda > Arachnida > Araneae > Salticidae > Maratus > Maratus speciosus. Next base: position 328,641,256 of record OZ010787.1, read on the forward strand.
AATCTCAGCTATCAGAGCAAAAAAAAAAATCATTTAAAAATATTGAAATGCAATCGGGAACAGGCTACGTTAGTTACGTGAAAAGACTGGCTCGCTAAACTAATCCCAAGGAAGAAATTTATAAAAATATCTCGGTTGCATTTTAATATTTTTAAATGATTTTTTCCCAGTGGATAGCTGAGATCGATCTGTGCAAAGACCGTTTTTTACTTTTTCGATCTTGATAGCAGAAATTTTTATTGGGATGTTTTCACTTTCGCACTTGTTCCGAAAATGAAAGTGTCCTCACTAAAAATATCTGTAAACAAAATCGAAATAACAAAAAACGGCCTTTGTACAGATCAATCTCAGCTATCCAAAGCAAAAAAAAAAAAAAAAAAAAAAAAATCATTTAAAAATATTGAAATGCAACCGGGAACAGGCTACACCAGTCACGCGAAAAGACCGCCTTGCTAAACTAGTCCCATGGAAGAATTTTATAAAGATATTTTGGTTGCATTTTGATATTTTTTAAATGATTTTTTTTCCATTGGATAGCTGAGATCGATTTAAACAAAGGCCGTTTTTAATTTTTTGATCTTGATTGCAGAATTTTTTATGGGGGGTGTTTTCACTTTCACACCTGTTCCGAAAATGAAAGTGTCCCATTAAAAATATCTGTAAACAAAATCGAAAAAACAAAAAACGGCCTTTGTACAGATCGATCTCAGCTATCCAATGCAAAAAAAATCATTTAAAAATATTGAAATGCAACAGAAAAGAAACTACTTTAGCCTACCAAAAAGACCTGTTCACTAATGCTAATCCTGTAGAAGAAATTTATAGAGATATATTGGTTGCATTTCAATATTTTTAAATGATTTTTTTTTTGCATTGGATAGCTGAGATCGATCTGTACAAAGGCTGTTTTTTACATTTTTGATCTTGATTGCAGAATTTTTTATGGGGAGGCTACTTTAGTCAAGCGAAATGACCTGTTCGCTAATGATAATCCTATAGAAGAAACATATAAAGATATCTCGGTTGCATATCAATATTTTTAAATGATTTTTTTTGTACTGGATAGCTGAGATGAATCTGTACAAAGACAGTTTTTTACAATTTTGCTCTTAATTGCAGAATTTTTTATAGGGAGGCTACTTCAGTCAAGCGAAAAGACGCGTTCGCTAATGTTTATTCTATAGAAGAAATTTATAAAAATTTCGGTTGCATATTTTTTTTTTTTTTTTTTTTTTGCATTGGATAGCTGAGATCAATCTGTACAAAGGCCTTTTTTTACATTTTCCATCTTGATTGCAGAACTTTTTATGGTGAGGCTACTTTAGTCAAGTGAAAAAACCCGTTTGCTTATGCTAATCCTCTAGAAGAAACTTATAAAGATATCTCAGTTGCATTTCAATATTTTTAAAGGGTTTTTTTTGCATTGGATAGCTGAGATCGATCTAGACAAAGGCTGTTTTTTATTTTTTCGATCTTGATTGCAGAATTTTTTAAGGGGGTGTTTTAACTTTTGCACCTGTTCCGAAAATGAAAATGTACTCACTAAAAATATCTGTAAACGAAATCGGAAAACAAAAAACGGCCATTGTACAGATCGACCTCTTCTATCCAATGCGCAAAATCATTTAAAAATATTGAAATGCAACCGAAAAGAGGCTACTTTAGTCTACCAGAAATACCCGTTCGCTAATGATAATGCTATAGAAGAAATTTATAAAGATATCTCGGTTTCATTTCAAAATTTTTAAATTATTTTTTTTCTTTGGATAGCAGAGATCAATCTGTACAAAGACCATTTTTTACTTTTTTGATCTTGATTGCAGAATTTATTATGGGGATGCTTTTATTTTCGAAACCGGTTCCGAAAATGAAAGTGTCCTCACTAAAAATATCTGTAAACAAAATCGAAAAAGCAAGAAACGGCCTTTGTACAGATCAATCTCAGCTATCCAAAGCAAAATAATCATTTAAAAATATTGAAATGCAACCAGAAACAGGCTATGTCAGTCACGCGAAAAGACCCGCTCGCTAAAGCTAGTCCCATGGGAGAAATTTATAAAGATATCTCGGTTGCATTTTAATATTTTTAAATGATTTTTTTTTCCATTAGATACCTGAGATCGATCTGTACAAAGGCCGTTTTTTACTTTTTCGATCTTGATTGCAGAATTTTTTATGGGGGTGTTTTCACTTTCACACCTGTTCTGAAAATGAAAGGTGTCCTCACTAAAAATATCTGTAAACAAAATCGAAAAACAAAAAACGGCCTTTGTACACATTGATCTCAGCTATCCAATGCAAAAAAAATCATTTAAAAATATTGAAATGAAACAGAGAAGAGGCTACTTTTTTATACGAAAAGACCGGTTCGCTAATGCTAATCCTGTAGAAGAAATTTATAAAGATGGGGGGGGGGGGGGGAGAGAAAGAGAATAATAATAATTGACTAGTGTCATTAAAATGAATAGATATATGCGGCGAAAAAATATATTTGTATTAAAATTTTCTATATCTATTTTTTATAATTGATAAGGTAATTCTAGCGGAATTTGTTTCTTTCACAAATATTAAACATTTGTTTTATATAGTAAACTAAAAGATAACTACAGTACAGTTTCATTATTAAATTACACTACTTTAAAACTGAGAAGTGTGTCTCTGAAAGAGATTTATTTGAGTGTTTTACCGAAAATTTCGGGCCCCACCACTGGCCTAGAGGTTGTGCTGTCGAAGCTGGTAGATGGGAGGGTGCTGGGTTCGAACCCATTCACACCCGTCAGCCTAATTGTTCGGAGTTTTCGTGGTTTTCTTCGAATCTTGATTTCCATGCTTTAATACGGGTTGGGTCCCTTAGAAAGACCCCCCCTCCCCCCCCCCACGAAGGGTACTCCCCCTTCGGGTCATATCCCTCGAGTAGATAATCAGCCGTCAAAAATCAACCCAACCCAACCAGAAAATTTCGGGTAATTTACAAATACTTAGCAAATTCTGTTGCGGTGAAATCAGCATACACAGATGATATATTTCTGCTTACTGTATATGTTGTTTTGCATTTATTTTATTTTTTCCCTTCTGAAAGGCAATCGAATAATTTTTAAATTTACTATAAACATTTTGATTAAATAATAAGCATACTTTGTTGCAATTCAAATCAGCAGTGCTAAGGGGCTACTTCAGTCATGAGAATAGACCCGCTCGCTAAAGATAATCCCATCCCATGGAGGAAATTTATAAAGATATCTCGGTTGCATTTCAATATTTTTAATTGAATTTTTTTTGCATTGAATAGCTGAGGTCGATCTGTACAAAGACCGTTTTTTACATTTTCGATCTTGATTGCAGAATTTTTTTATGGGGAGGCTACTTCAGTCAAGCGAAAAAACCTGTTTGCTTATGCTAATCCAGACCTGCCAACTGCTACGAAAAAATCGTAGTTGCTACGATTTAGATCTATAAACTACGACACTACGAAAATCGGTCTTAAACTACGATTTTTTGCAAAAAACACAAACGCATTTTTTGTTTCAAGTTGCGATTTTTATAGCGTACAGCATATTTTTCAGGAGTGATTCTGTTCCAAAATTTCAAAGTATTCATTTCTGAAAGTTTAAAAAAAAAAATGGTTATAAGTCTGAAAATTCAGACATTAAAAAAATGTTCATGGGGAAAAAAAAAATCTGGGCTGCAAAACAAACTTCTTAACATAAAACCCTCTTCATGTATATTAACCACGAGTGAATCGGATTTCTGTAAATATTTATACAGGAATTCCCTTCCTTAAAAACAGTGGTGCCTATGATATTAAACGCAAATTTCGTCAAAAGATCAGTAAGAAAATGCAAAATTCATCGAAAGATCTGTAAGAAAACACAAATTTCACCGAAAGATCGTGGAAGGAAAACACTAATTTCGTCAAAGGATCGTGGTAAAAAAAAATATAGAATTCGTCAAAGGATCGCGGTAAACAATGCGAATTTCATCAAAGTTCATGGTAAAAAGTGCAGATTTCAACAAAGAATCGTGATAGAAAAATATGAATTAGGATTGTGAGAGAAAAAAAAATTGTGAATATCCTGAAATGATCGCGGAAAAAAAATCCCGAATTTCGTCAAAATTTATTGCACTGGGCTAAAAAATTGGAACCAGGCTCATTTACAAATGTCAAAAGAAAAACGATTCTAAATGAGAAGAAACTAAAAATCGCATACAGATTTTCAGAGGAAAAAAATTACTATATTGAAAGACTGAAACTGTATTCCTTTTACGAATGTTAAAAGATGGTTGCGATACCCAAAAAACCAACCAACCAACCTCCAGATTAATTTAAATTTTGTGTGCTACGATTTCTCATTTTCAAAGGTTGACACGTCTGGCTAATCCTATGGAAGAAATTTATAAAGATATCTTGGTTGCATTTCAATATTTTCAAATGTTTTTTTTTTTTTTTTTTTTTTGCATTAGATTGCTGAGATCTATCTGTACAAAGGCCATTTTTTACTTTTTCGATCATGATTGCAGAATTTTTTATGGGGGTGTTTTCACTTTCGCACCTGTTCCGAAAATGAAAGTGTCCCCACTAAAAATATATGTAAACAAAATCGGAAAAACAAAAAACGGCCTTTGTACAGATCAATCTCAGCTATCCAAAGCAAAAAAAAAAATCATTTAAAAATATTGTAATGCAACCGGGAACAGGTTACTTCAGTCACGCGAAAAGACCCGCTCACTAAACTAGTCCCATGGAAGATATTTATAAAGATATCTCGGTTGCATTTTAATATTTTTAAATGATTTTTTTCCATTGGATAGCTGAGATCTATCTGTACAAAGGCCATTTTTTACTTTTTCGATCATGATTGCAGAATTTTTTATGGGGGTGTTTTCACTTTCGCACCTGTTCCGAAAATGAAAGCGTCCCCACTAAAAATATCTGCAAACAAAATCGGAAAAACAAAAAACGGCCTTTGTACAGATCAATCTCAGCTATCCAAAGCAAAAAAAAAATCATTTAAAAATATTGTAATGCAACCGGGAACAGGTTACTTCAGTCACGCGAAAAGACCCGCTCACTAAACTAGTCCCATGGAAGATATTTATAAAGATATCTCGGTTGCATTTTAATATTTTTAAATGATTTTTTTCCATTGGATAGCTGAGATCTATCTGTACAAAGGCCATTTTTTACTTTTTCGATCATGATTGCAGAATTTTTTATGGTGGTGTTTTCACTTTCGCACCTGTTCCGAAAATGAAAGCGTCCCCACTAAAAATATCTGTAAACAAAATTGGAAAAACAAAAAACGGCCTTTGTACAGATCAATCTCAGCTATCCAAAGAAAAAAAAATATCATTTAAAAATATTGTAATGCAACCGGAACAGGTTACTTCAGTCCCACGAAAAGACCCGCTCGCTAAACTAGTCCCATGGAAGAAATTTATAAAGATATCTCGGTTGCATTTTAATATTTTTAAATGATTTTTTTCTATTGGATAGCTGAGATCAATCTGTACAAAGGCCGTTTTTTACTCTTTCGATCTTGATTGTAGAATTTTTCATGGGGGTGTTTTCACTTTCGCACCAGTTCCGAAAATGAAAGTGTCCTCACTAAAAATATCTGTAAACAAAATTGAAAAACGGCCTTTGAACAGATCGATCTCAGCTATCCAATGCAAAAAAATAATTTAAAAATATTGAAATGCAACAGAGAAGAGGCTACTTTAGTCTACCAAAAAGACCCGTTCGCTAATGCTAATCCTGTAGAAGAAATTTATAAAGATATATCGGTTGCATTTCAATACTTTTAAATGATTTTTTTGCATTGGATAGCTGAGATCAATCTGTAAAAAGGCCGCTTTTTACTTTTTCGATCCTGACTGTAGAATATTTTATGGGGAGTTTTCACTTTCAAAACCTGTTCCAAAAATGAATTTTAAAAGCATTATTGATTTTGAATTAAAACAAATTTATCATTGCTATTATTTTTCTTTCTTACTTTTGAAGTTTAATTTCCAAAAGATTTTTTAATTGCATACAACATCAAAATGAAGAAGTCGCTTATTCTCAAAAGATACTAGAAATATCTTTTTGTGATCTGCACTCGACAGGGGGGGGGGGGGGTGAGAGACAGAGAGAACGAAAGAAAATAACAATAGTTGCTAGTGTCAATAAAAATTAATAGATATATGCGGCGAATAAATATGTTTGTATTTAAATTGTCTATAATACCTTTTTTTTCTATCATTTATTAGGTAATTCTTACTGAATTAGTTTAAATGTTTCTTTCATAAAAATTAAACAGTTGTGCTATACAGCAAACTAAAAGATAGCTATTGTACTATTCATTATTAAATTTTATTACACTAATTTAAAACTTAGAAATGTGTTTCTCAAAATTTAAAGAAAGATTTCTTTTCGCTGTTTTACCGAAAATTTCGGCTTATTTTCAATCGTTTAGCAAATACGTTCCATTGCGGTGAAATCCGCATACACAGATCATATATTTCTGCTTAGTGTATATGTTGTTTTCTTTTCTTTTCTTTCTTCCCTTCTGAAAAGCAATCGAATAATTTTTAAGGTTATTCGAAACATTTTGATTAAATAATAAGACTATTTCTTTGCAATTCAAATCAGCAGGGAGTGATGCTAAGAGGCTACTTCAGTCGAGCGAATACACCCGCTCGCTAATGCTAATCCTATGAAAGAAATTTATAAAGATAGCTCGGATGCATTTCAATATTTTTAAATGATTTTTATATCAATGAATAGCTGAGATCGATCTGCACAAAGGCTGTTTTTTAAATTTTCGATCTTGTTTGCAGAATTTTTTATAGGGAGGCTACTTTAGTCAAGCGAAAAGACCCGATCACTAATGCTAATCCTAGAGAAGAAATTTATAAAGATATCTCGGTGGCATTTCAATATTTTTAATGATTTTTTTTTTTTTTTTTTTGCATTGGATAGCTGAGATGAATCTGTACAAAGACCGTTTTTTCAATCTTGATTGCAGAATTTTTTATGGGGGTGGTTTCACTTTCGAAACTTGTTCTGAAAATGAAAGTGTCCTCACTAAAAATATCTGTAAGCAAAATCGAAAAAAGCAAAAAACGGACTTAGTACATATCGATCTCATCAATCTAATGCAAAAAACATTTAAATGCAACCGACATGAGGCTACTTTAGTCAAGCAAAAAGACCCGTTCGCTAAAACTAATGCTATGGAAGAAACTTATAAAGATATCTCGATTTCATTTCAATATTTTTAAATCATTTTTTTTGCATTGGATAGCTGAGATCGATCTGTACAAAGGCCGTTTTATGCATTTTCGATCCTGATTGCAGAATTTTTTATGGGGAGGCTACTTTAGACAAGCGAAAAAACCCGATCACTAAGGCTAACTCTATAGAAGAAACTTATAATGATATTTTGGTTGCATTTTATATTTTGAAATGATTTTTTTTTTGCATTGGATAGCTGAGATCGATTTGTACAAAGGCCGTTTTTTACATTTTCGATCTTGATTGCAGATTTTTTTATGGAGGTGTTTTCACTTTCGAAACATGTTCCGAAAATGAAAGTGTCCTCACTAAAAATATCTCTAAACAACATCGAAAAAGCAAAAAACGGCCTTTGTATAGATAGATCTCAGCTATCCAATGCAAAAAATATCATTTAAAAATATTGAAATGCAACCGAGAAGAGCCTACTTCAGCCAACCGAAAAGACCCGTTCGCCAATGCTAATCCTATAGAAAAAATTTATAAAGATATCTCGGTGGCATTTCTATATTTTTAAATGATTTTTACATTGGATAGCTGAGATGAATCTGTACAAAGACCGTTTTTTACATTTTCGATCTTGATTGCAGAAGTTTTTATGGGGGTGGTTTCATTTTCGAAACTTGTTCGAAAATGAAAGTGTCCTCACTAAAAATATCTGTAAGCAAAATCGAAAAAGCAAAAAATGGACTTTGTACATATCGATCTCATCAATCCAATGCAAAAGACATTTAAAAACATTTAAATTCAACCGGGACGAGGCTACTTTAGTCAAGCAAAAAGACCCGTTCGCTAAAACTAATGCTATGGAAGAAACATATAAAGATATCTCGATTTCATTTCAATATTTTTAAATGATTTTTTTTGCATTGGATAGCTGAGATCGATCTGTACAAAGGCCGTTTTTTACATTTTCGATCCTGATTGCAGAATTTTTTATGCGGAGGCTACTTTAGTCAAGTGAAAAGACCAGATCGCTAATGCTAATCCTATAGAAGAAACTTTTAAAGATATCTCGGTTGCATTTCAATATTTTGAAATGATCTTTTTGCATTGGATAGCTGAGATCAAGCTGTACAAAGGCCGTTTTTTACATTTTCGATCTTGACTGCAGATTTTTTTATGGGGGTGTTTTCACTTTCGAAACGTGTTCTGAAAATGAAAGTGTCCTCACTAAAAATATCTCTAAACAACATCGAAAAAGCAAAAAACGGCCTTTGTACAGATCGATCTCAGCTATCCATTGTAAAAAATATAATTTTAAAATATTGAAATGCAACCGAGAAGAGGCTACTTTAGTCAAACGAAAAGACCCCTTCGCTAATGCTAATCCTTTTGGAAGAAATTTATAAAGATATCTCGGTTGCATTTCAATATTTTTAAATGATTTTTTTTTTTGCATTGGATAGTTGATATCGATCTGTACAAAGACCGTTTTTCACTTTTTCGATTTTGAATGCAGAATTTTTCTATGAGGATGCTTTCACTTTCGAAACCGGTTCCGAAAATAAAAGTGCCCTCACTGAAAATATCTGTAAACAAAATCGGAAAGGCAAAAAACGGCCGTTAGAGCTATTGCAGAAATCATGACAAATGCAGCACAACAGCACCACCTACTGGGCGATTCACACCAACACATAATCAGCATCATTTCATATCAAGGACTAACTGAATCTGAGTTTTTTGATGAATTTAGTTCTTGAACTAGAGCTATTGCGGAAATCGTGTAAATCCTGCAAAATGCAGCATAGCAGGGGCATCTGTTGGGCGATCTACAATAAAACGTAAACTAGCACCAATTCATTTCAAGGACTAACTCAATCTGAAATTTTATGAAAATCCTTGCTTAAGGTCTTGAGATAGAGCCGTTGCTGAAATTGTGATTGGGCGATTTACACCAAAAACTAATCAGCACCAATTTATATCAGGGACTACTTGAATATAAATTTGTATTAAATTCGTGCATTACTTCATGAGATAGAGCGCCCACAAAATTTGTGTCATATACAGACAGACAGACAAACATTTTGTAAAAACATGTTTTTTGGGTTTTTTTACCCCTAAAACGTGTAAATCCGTCGAAAACCGGAAGTCGAAAATCACGAATCCAATACTTTCTTCTTGTAAAGTTAGAAGAAAGCAAAAAATCATTTAAAAATATTGAAATGCAATGTGGCTACTCCAGAGCGAAAACACCCGTTCGCGAATGCTAATTCTATGGAAGAAATTTATAAGGATATTTCGGTTGCATTTCAATATTTTTTATGAGTTTATTTTGCATTGGATACCTGGGGTCGATCAGTACAAAGGCTGTTTTTTACTTTTTCGATTTTGACTGCAGATTTTTTTTTTTTTGGATGCATTCACTTTCGAAACCGGTTCCGAAAATAAAAGTGTCCCCACTAAAAATATCTGCAATAAACAAAGTCGAAAATGTAAAAAACGACCTTCATACAGATTGATCGTAGCTATCCAATGCAAAATAATAATAATAATAATAATAATAGTAATTTAAAAATATTGAACCGAGATATTTTATTTGAAAAATTTCACACACTTTTAATAAGTTACTAAGAATGATAAAATGTGTCAATATTATGCATCTTAATGCTAAATGTAAGAGTAGTCTCTAGAAGCATTTTGTGAAGATAAGAACGCCGACTCTGTAACACTTTTGTTAAATATTCAGGTAAGTTGGAAAGACACAACAAATCAGTTTTTGGCAGAAAAGTAAAGATGTGTCGCCTCATTTATAAGATTATGTTAAAATCACATATGAGACAGAAATTAATATTTTTAATAAGTTAAAAAAAATGTAAAATAAATAATTTTTAATGCTCTGCCAGTCTTCTTGGTCCGCTTTTTCTTCTAATATATATATATTTTTTAAATAAAATTCAACATTTTAAATTTCTTTTTATGTTACCATTATCAGTGTATTTTCAGGAAGAAGTCACAATGGTAAAACTTGAAAATATTTATAAATATTAATTTAGAAGCTCAAACTGACACCAAGTCGCCTGGGCCAACCTGCCCCGATTGCGAGGTTAATTAGCCCACGTCACTTTTTAATGTTCTGATAGTGCAGAAGTTTAAGAAATGTTCAAAATTTTACCGAATCTTAATTTTTGTTTCATACAAACGAAAACAGAATGTAGCCTAAAGAATATCTACCATAAAACATTCCTTAACGAAGCCATAAAATTATAAAAATGTAAAATTATTAATTAGAGAAAGAAAGGACTAAAGTAAAAAAAAAATCAATTTATAGATATAAATAGAATTAATTGATTAACTTGATATCATTTTCATCATTACAATGAAAACAAACATAAAATTTGGTTATGTTTTCGATAGGACCAACTATTATAGCAAAAAAAAAAAAAAGTGGGTTGAAGAAGAAAAAATTCATAACTTCGTCAATTCACAAGATATCAAATCCATTTAAATTTATTATACATCTTCTTAGTATTATCTATAACTTTTATATTGACACGTTTTTGATAACATCAACTATTACGGCAAAAAGAAAAACAAAATGTATATGTGTGTGTATAAGAAAAAAAATCACATTTCCCTTAATCCATAAAATTGTTGGCGAAATTAGTACTTAACTTCAAAATCTACCTGTGCCTGTAGCCCAAGCTAACAGGAATTTTACTATAATTATGACAGTTAAAAATATTTTTGCACAACAGAGCAGCATATTTGATGTGGGGGAGAGGTAAACACCAATATATCTTCATTTTTTAAAAAGATTGACTGGAATAACCAGGAATTCAATTATTAAAATAATTCCTTATTAATTAATAAGGAATAATAATAATAATTCCTTGCTATTAATTAATAATAAATTAATTAAAATAATAATAAAAATATCTGTAAACAAAATCGAAAAAGCAAAAAACGGCCTTGGTACAGATTGATCAAGTATCCAATTCAAAAAAAATAATTTAAAAATATTGAAATGCATAACCGAGAAGAGGCTACGTTAGTCAACCGAAAAGACCCGTTCGCTAATGCTAATTCTAAGGAAGAAATTTATAAAGATATCTCGGTAGCATTTCAATAATTCTTTTTTTTTGTTGTTGTTTTTCCATTGGATAGCTGAGATCGATTTGCACAAAGGCGGCTTTTTCTTTTTGGACTTTCACTGCCAAATTTTTTATGGGGATGTTTTCACTTTCGAAAATGGTTCCGAAATTGAAAGTGTCCTCATTAAAAATGTTTCTAAATAAAATCGAAAAAAAAAAAAAAGCCTTTGCACAGATTGATCTCAGCTATCCAATGCAAAAAAAATCATTTAAAAATATTGAAATGCAGCCGAGGAGAGGCTACTTTAGTCAAGCGAAAAGATCCGTTCGCTAATGCTAATCCTATAGAAGAAATTTATAAAGATATCTCATTTGTATTTAAATATTTTTATAAATTCGTTTTTTTTTTTTTTCATTGGATATGTGAGATCGATCTGCACAAAGGCTGCTTTTTTACTTTTTCGGCCCAAAATCTGAGTTAATTCATTTTTGGCAAAGATTCGGCTGGATTAATTTTTATCAATAGGCTAAAAAAATTTTAATTCATTTGTACAGCCCTGTATATGACACACCGTATCCCCCCCAACCCCCACTTTCGCAATTACATAATAGTGCACAAAACTTAGTAACTTAAAAATGTGTATCATAACTAAAACCGTACTTTCCAGAAATTATTGCTAATAGACAGTACTTCTGTGTTGTATCAGATAAATTTTGTGTGTTCCTGTAAATGAAAGATAAATGATACACACATCATATTCTACAGTAAGTATATGGTTATGGTATGAAACCACAGTAATGTATATCATTTTCATTATACTTGAAGTAGTGTAACATCATTAAAATATTTTGTAAACAGATTTTTCTAAGTAGACTATTATGTAATGGAATTCGTTTGTGAGGTGCTGTAAATGAGTAATAAATGCTTTGCACCTCATAAATACATATCAATTTCCTTATGGTTGAAATGGTGCAACATTACAGGGGTGATTGTGACTCAGAGTGAAAAACCCTGAAAATTAATCGATACAAAGTGAAAAACCCTGAAAATTATCGATGCAAAATATACCAATATCAATTTACATAACAACTTTATATCAATTTTCGCAACAGCATGAAAATCAAATGACATATTTCTCCTATTGTTTGAAATATACAATTGCAGAAAAACAATTTGGAAAAATTATGTTAATTTCAATGAAAGCTAAATGACTTCATCAAATGGAGAGTGCAATTTATCTTGTTATATGCAAAGTTCGAATTCTATAAGTAAATGAATTTATTCTAAGTATTCATGAAACAAGTACAAATTATGTGTTAAGAGTTATCTCTTAGTAGATTTAATGCAAGTCATATCTAGTTATTTGAAAACAGTAAAAAAATGTCAAAACCAATCCAATTTTACTTCTAAGTGGCTAAGTATTAGAAAAAAAAAAAAAAAAAAAAAAAAAAAAAAAAACATTTTTAAAGCTTTACTCTTACACTAGGTAAATTTCTTTTTGGGTATCAGTGATGCCGCTGTACTTGAAAAAACCTGGGTCTCCAGGATCCAGGATTTTCAAAAATCTGGGTCCTTTTTTTACAAAAGCGGGTCCCCATCAATAATAATTTATATTTTAAAGGAATAAATTTGGAAAAGATAAATGAAATGCATTAATTATTGTTTTAATAATAATTAAATAATAAATTAAAACCAGTATTATTTGCACTCAAATAAGATATGTTTAAAAAATATTAAGAGAAATTTTCCTTACTTTTTTAAAAGTAAAAATGCAAGATACAATTTTAATTGTAAAATAGTGTTTATTTGAGAGTAGAAGATACCAAGTTCCACTAACAAGTATCACTAATGTTTGCATTTCTTTTTAAAAAGGGGCAAGATGGGTTTATTGAAAAAGATATTTTTGCTGAAAAAAAGAATACTTATGTTAAGTAAAGGTGTACTTTTTGTTGAATGAATCGGTGCTTTCATTATACTTCCCATTGAATTATTTGTCAGCATAGATCTGTGTTGGAATCAGACATTTTCCTTGGAAGGGAAATTTACATCTAAATCATTAATAAGCATCAAATCCTAAATGTTCTGAAGGCAGGAGACATTTCAATGCAGTAAGAAGGACGGGGAGATTTTTCACTGGTCCACTTACTGAATACATTATCAAAGCACACTGAAATCATGCTGTATTTTTACGTATCTTATAAAATAAAATTAAATCCTATTTTAGGAATTTTCTTCCTATAATGTTAGTTTGCACATTTTTTTTTTTTTTGGTGCTTTGACTAAATTCACGCTTTTTCCGCGTTACTTTGACGAAATTCGCGTTTTTTCCGCAATCCTTTTGTCGAAATTCGCTATTTTTTCGCGAGTCAGTCACGAAAATCGTGTTTTTTCCGCGATACTTTGACAAAATTCGCTATTTTTTTCGCGATCTTTTGACGAAATACGCTATTTTTTTCGCGATCCTTTGAGGAAAATCGGCTTTTTTCGCGATTTTTTGACGAAATTCTCTATTTTTTAGCGATTTTTTGACGAAAGACACTATATTGTCTCAGCCCTTTTACCAAAATAGCGTTTTTTCCGCGATATTTTGATGAAATGTGTGCTTTTTTCGCGATCCTTTGACGAAAATCGGCTTTTTACGCTATTTTTTGACGACATTCGCTATTTTTTGTGGATCCTTTGACGAAAATCTGCTTTTTTCCGCGATATTTTGATGAAATTTGTGCTTTTTTCGCTATCCTTTGACAAAATTCCGCTCTTTCCCGCGATTTTTTGACGAAATTCGCTATTTTTTCGCGATCTTTTAATGAAATACGCTAATTTGTCGCGCCCTTTTACGAAAATTGCGTTTTTTTGCAATATTTTGATGAAATTTGCTATCATTTCCGCGTTTTTTTGACGAAATTCGCTTTTTTTCGCGATCCTTTGACGAAATACGTATTTTTTTTCGCGGCTCTTTTACGAAAATCGCTGTTTTTGCGCGATGTTTTGATGAGATTTGCGTTTTTTTTCGCGATTTTTTGACGAAATTCGCGTTTTTTCCACGATCCTTTGAAGAAACTGTTTTTTCGTGATTCTTTAATGAAATTTGCGTTTTTCCCGCTATCTTTTGACGAAAATCTTGTTTTTGTCGCGATCCTTTGCGAATTTTGCACTTTTTTGCGATCCTTTGACGAAATTTGTGTTTATTTCGCGATCATTAGAAGAAATTTGTTTTATTTCGAGATCATTAGACGAAATTTGTTTTATTTCGAGATTCTTTTACAAAATTCGCACTTTTTCCGCGATCGTTTGGTGAAATTTGCGGGTTTTTACGCGATTATTTTAAGAAATTAGTTTTTTTCCGCGATCCTTTAACGAAGTTCGCGTTTTCCAGCGATCCTTTGGTTTTATTCCCGTCTTTCCCGCGATCCTTTGACGAAAATCGCGTTTTCCCCCACAAACTTTTGACGAAAATCGCGTTTTTCCCCCGCAATCTTTTGACGAAAATCTCATTTTCCCCGCGATTCCGGGATGGGGGAAAATCCTTCCCGGTTCTAATTATGTGTTTTTTCTAATTATGTGTTTCTTTTGCAGAAATTCCCATTTTTTCGCGATTCTTTAAAGAAATTAATGTTTTGTACGTGATCTTTTAACGAAATTTGAGTTTTTCCAGCGATCCTTTGACGATATCCATTTTTCTGCGTTACTTTGACAATATATCCGTTTTTCTCGCGATGTTTTGACGAAAATCTTAGTTTTATCGCGATCCTTTGCGAAATTTGTGCTTTTTTCGTGATCCTTTGACGAAATTTGTGTTTATTTCGAGATTCTTTGACGAAATTCACTTTTTCCCCGCAATCCTTTGACGAAATTGTCGATTTTTTTCAGCGAACGATTGAGGAATTGATTTTTTTCGGCGACTATTTGTCGAAATTCGCGATACTTTTTAATGTCCGAATTTTCCACTAAACGTAACGATCTCATAAACCCGGAAGGATCGACCGAAAAACCCGGAAATCCGGGCTACACCCGGAGCACAATCACCCCTGACATTATTAAAATGTACTTGATTCTTTCTCAAAAAGTAAATCAAAAAGTATTTGATTTTTTAATATCTGAATAAGAATATCGGTAAATTTCGTGCACTTAAAAATATGCATATGATTTTGAAAATGTGTTGGTGAATAACCTATTTAGACTTCAGAACAACTTTCCAGGGGTCGATCCAGGTAGAAATTGGGGCCTATTCAGGGCCATCACAAAAATCTATTCAATAAAATAGGCCCCTTCACGAAAATAAATTTAATAAAACTGGCCTCCTCACAAAAATAAATTTAATAAAATGGGCCTCTTCACAAAAATAAATTTAATAAAATGGGCCTCTTCACAAAAATAAATTTAATAAAAAATGGGACTCTTTACAAAAATGAACTTAAATACAACGTGCCCCTTCATAAAATTCCTTTTAATAAAATAGACCCCTTTGTAAAATTCTTTTTCATAAAAAGTGTTTTAAAATGTGTAATTTGTAAATGAAACTAGATCGCGAAAAACAAAAACTTTAGAAAGAGGATTTAAAGAAGTTTTTGGTACAAATTTGAGTAACTGGATTTTAACTTTCGTTACAAAATGTTATTTTTCACAAAAATATAGTAAAATTCCCAAAAATAACTTTTACTTTTCACAAATTGGGTCCCAATAGTGAAAACCTGCGTAGAGATCTGCTTTCTCAGAAGGTGTAATTGGAAGCCTGTCTTCATTCCTGTCTGCTAATCACTTTTCCCCGGTCAGCTTGTCTAAAATAGCCCCCTGTTTGCCTGGAGGCAAAGAAAGCCTATTTTTATGCTATGGGATGGCCAATTTGTTTGCCAATTACATGCTTAGGAAATATCATTGGTCTTTTAACATGCCAATCTTTGTGTTTGGGATACGCCTCCCATGTGGCAACGCTTAAACTGTGATATGGGATTTCGGCTTTCGAATTGACTAGAGTAGGCTCTTAACTGCAAAATTCATTGTTTACATCTGGGAAGTTGTGCGTTATATGGAGAATTGCGTTATAAAGATCTTCTACTGTATAGTGTTTGATCTTTCTCCATCATCTCACACTCAAAATCCTCCCTGAATGTAAGAAATTATTAAATTTATTTTATTGAAATCTGAAACCTAAAAGAAAATAAATCTTCTATATATTTCTTTCATATATATATTTTTAATTTGATTTTTAAAGACATATTTTTGGATGGAAATGCACATGTAGAGTGTTTATTTCAGCCATGAAAAGTACTTTTGTGGGTGAGGAGGTTTATCTATGGGACAAAAAAAAGTTAGATAATCGTATATTCATAAAATTCTCAGGACTTACATTAAAAAAATTTATTCCTACAAACTGTATCCAATTATGGTATATAATTATGGGACTATAAAATCCCTTCACCAAATTTAATGGATAAAATAAGATGTTATTAATTTAAGTATGTGTAAATTTTAATTTAAAATTTACTGTTTGTTACTTTTAAGCTTTAATAGCAGACAATATAATTGATAAATGATAACATTTTAGTGGATTGAATTTTTTATTCAACGTAATTTTGCATAAGTTATTTTTCTGAAGAACATTCTGGTTTAGCTATATATAAAACCTAATCTATACCTTTTTTTAAACATATTTCAGGAAGAAAGATTAAGACCAAAACAAACTTTATTATTATTATTTTTAATAACATTTCAGAATGATCTATATAACACAGCAAGCTATTGCGTTAAATGTATTCAAGTAGCAGTGTTCTCTGTAAAAGTTTGAGCAAGACAATTTTACATAGTCTGTGATAAAAAATTTTTAAGATAATTTTTCTTACAGGAAAACAAATGTTTGAAGTATATTTTGATTTTTACAGTGTAAAATAATCTCATACATTCACAATTTTTTAATAAATGTATTTTGTATGACAAAATCAAAATAGGAAATATTGTTTTCCTAATATTCCAAACTACCATGATTGCTTAGCTTAAACAATCTTTTTTTTTTTTTTTTTTTTTTTAAACTGTATATGTTTTGACTGTATATAGTTTAAGATTTATATTATACTTAATTAATATCCAAATTAAATGAATTGTATGATTAAAGGAAATGTACACATTTGATATTAATTAGTCTTTCTTTGTACAGTCGTGGGAAAAAAAATTAAATACCCCCTACTAACTCCTCAACTAATTATCATAGACGAAAGTTACTTGTACCGAACGATTGTAAATAAAGTCTACTTTTAAATGATGCATATAAAATTTGCTTAAGGGATCATCTACATATTAAAACGAATCCAAACTTAATTTTTTTTCAATGACAATACCCAATTTTAACAAGATATTTCAAATCTTCGGTCCAAACTAAGCCTACACACCAAATTTCAAGTCATTTGAATAATAAGTTTTTGAGTTATAAACATTCAAAATTTAGTGCTTATGTTAAATTACATTTTCATATTTTTATTTATATCTCCTGAAATTGTACTCCTAATGTACTAATTTTTTGTGTAGCAATAATGCCAATACCCCCAAACATAAATACGTTGAATTTCCAATTTTTATAATTTTATGTTATGAATTATGAAATTAATATTTGAAAAAATTATGAATTGTAACCTACAATTTTTTTGATGGATTTAGATTTATTAAGTCCTGCTTTATGGAAATCCAAAATTTCACATTTTTCTTCCAAGTAGTTTTCAAATTATGCTTAAAAAACGGCAAAATGATGGCTTAAGGGGCCGTCTATGATAGAAGTGACTAGATATTTTGAAATTTCTTATGCTGTCCTGTAATCTAGCAGACTTCATTGACTGCTTGAGTGACGCTTAAGGTGCCTTGATCAAGAAGGGGGCTCTCTCGGTTAACAATAGAGTACCTAACTTCAATTTGGATACAGCCCTTAAAATACGCTCATTTTAAAATAATTTCTCAGAAACTTATGGTACGAATTGCATAAAAATTTGTTTTTAGGCTAATTAAATGGTGTAGAATTCATTTATGCTGTCAGAATTGTGTACTGCTATAGAAAAAAACAAAGTTATGGTTCGTTTTAATATCTAGATGGTCCCATAAGCAAATTTTAAATACATCATTTAAAAGTAGACTTTATTTCCAACCGTTTGGTACCAGGAACTTTCTTCTACAGTAATTTGTTGAGGAATTAGTAGGGGGTGTTTATTTTTTTTTCACGACTATACATGTGTATATATTAAATAAATAATTTTTCACTTTGAATTCCCGAGTTTTTTGTTTAGTTTTTACCCTATATAAACGCTATTGTTTTTATGCGTTTATTTCAGAATGTGGCCACTGGATTTTTAGGGTTCAGGAGCCACTGGCTCCTTCTAAATTTTGGGAATATGCACCTATATTTAAAACACACATTTCATATAAAATTCTGGCTACATGCAAAAGCTTTCGCACAAACAGCCTAGACAATATTGTATTAATGTAGGTTGCTGATATAACTGGTCATTCTTATTATATTTACTAAGTGTGCATACATGAATTAAGAGAATTTTTTTTTCTGTGTGTGTGAGATTATTTATTTGCATTTTTTAATATATCTATATTTAGTAATTATAACGTCATTAACTAAAGCATAAGAATAAAGATTATGTTTCTCAATATTATCTAATTAGAGGCTTAATTATTTTGGAATGAAAAAAATTGTTAAAATCCAATTTAAATATTAAAAAATCTTATTTTAATAAAGAAAAATATCAGATTTTGATGTTTTTTTAATAATGATTCTTTTACAGCCACTTATCACTTTTGCATACCCTGATAGCATAAAAAACAGAGATAACTAAATAATTTTGCTACGTTCTCTTCTCCCTACTATCTGTGATACCATCCACTTACAAATGTTGGAGGAGAGTCTCACCATCAATTAAAGGCCAATATCTTTTGTTTTCTAGGAGAATGATTCATATCGTTATTTTTCAACCATCATGTCTTTCAGATTAAGTACCTGAACAAACATTTTACCAATACTTTGAAAAATTTTGCCGCCATTAGCCATTACATCTCCCTAGATAAAATATCAAAGAAAAAAAAAACATTCATGATACATAGTGATACAATTACAGGGTGACAAAAATATTTCTAAAAATGTTTTAGCTTAATTATTTTAATAACCACAGAAATCAAAATCAGTTTGCTAATAGGCAAAGTATAGACGTGTGATTTACAGAAAAACTACATATTTCTGAAGTGGCTGCCTGCTTCTTTTATGTAGAAGCAAAATATTTTTTCAAAAATTTCAGTAATTGGTAGCAACTCAATTTATACCTCAATATGCTTGCCTATTCTTTCTGAAGAGATTTTTTTCAAGGACTACAAACATCTGTGAGGTCTAGCATAAATTCTTCTCTGTAGGATGATCATGAAGAATAACCCATCTGGTTAACATCTAGAGAGTACAAGAGCCATTTATAGGATCTCAAGATTTGTGACAGATGTGACTTGTACCATTCCGGCACTCTTCATTTCCTAAGTATTCTTCGGACCAGAGAAGCAAAGCACACTCCATTACATTTGATGGTTGATTTTGACACCTTCATCCACAAAAGGAAGCTTTTTTTATTTTACTTATTATTATTATTTTTTTAACAAGTTGAACCAATTCTAACCCTAATCATAATGGACGAGAGGTTCTGTCATTTCTCAATACAGTTGTGAACAAAGATTATCCTTCAGCTGAATTTGGTTGTTAGATTATGGCCAAATTCAACTGTAACCATTTAAAAAAATCTTTTTGCCACTAACTATCCGAATTTTTTTGTGGCATCTGACACAGCTTAACTTGAAACTTTCAGCACCTGTACGAATATTCACTGCCTTCAGCATATAATTCAAGAATCACATTTTTCTTGGAAACAATTGTTACAAAG
Source organism: Maratus speciosus (assembly GCA_963932465.1). Taxonomy (NCBI): domain Eukaryota; kingdom Metazoa; phylum Arthropoda; class Arachnida; order Araneae; family Salticidae; genus Maratus; species Maratus speciosus. Next base: position 328,661,473 of record OZ010787.1, read on the forward strand.
CTTAAAGAGTCTATATCAGTAAGGTCCAAGGTTTACTTATCATGCAGAGATAATTAAATTTGTAGTGAAGTTCAGCATTTTTTAAGGTTTGTCTGGCTTTTTGTCACCCTGTGTTAGAAGAATAATAATTAAAAAAAACATAAAATTATTAAAGTACAGACTTTAAATTTTACATGATATGTAAATAATACCTTTCAGGATATCTAAGCATATTCTTCCTAATTTATCTATATTTGGATGGTAAATTTTTGTCATAAATCTGACTTTTGGTGCTGACATTGGATATTCTTCAGGTAAAAATAATTCCAATTTAAATACACCTCCTTCGAACGGTGACTGAAAATAAAAAATACTTTTTATAACATAAAATCATAAAAACAAAATCATCTTGCAATCACAATGGATTTCAATGAAACACATGTACAAAAATGACATCAGTTTAATAGCCTCATTACAAGTCAATGACTCTTAAGATAATCTTCAATTAATCATAAAACCAAGAAATAAGTAGATTCTATGACATATCTACAGGTCTATCCAAGGAAGCTTTTCTATCTTCTCCATATATGCTGAGGGTGTTCACACATTTTTGTAATGATTTTGACTTTCTAAATGATGCAAATTTTAAAAAGTAAAACATATAAACAATGGATCTAAGGCTATATATTTGCACTTTACAAAGAGAAACACTCTTATTTGATTATTAAAAAAAGGTTTGAAAAGGGCGATTTTAATATTTCTACACATGAAATAAGTGACATAATTAATAGAAAAGGAAAGAAAGGTCTTACATTAATTACAAAATTATTAATAATTAATTACAAAATTAGTTTACATTTGACTGGGAAAAAAATTAAAAATGCATATCAAACAAAGGTACATTCAGCACTTATTATATCAAAAGTCGCATCTTATGTTTTAAAAGAAACTCCAACCTCTTAATATTTTTAAACATCTCTATAAGAACTCTGAACAAAATTACAAAATCTGATTTAAAGCTAATAAAAAAGTGTTCACTACCTAATGCAGGGCTTCCAAATGGTCCGCCAACTGAATACCAACATTATTTTAGAAAAAATTTCTTTTTTAGATTTTTCTTACAAACTGCCCCAGAATCACCTTTGAAAGTTGATTCTAGCGCAAACCTACCAGAAAATTTTCTGTTAAAATTTATTGGTATTCAGTTAGCGGACCATTTGGGAGCCCTGCTAATGTGAAAACATGTTTCTCGGCTATTTCTCGGCATAAGACTATGTTAAGATTGTTGTATGAAAATTATGGAAATACATAATCACAATTGATGAGGCTTGGATATACAGTAGAGTCACAAAAATACGCACAGCTTGGGACCAGAGGCAGTGCGGATTTTAAAATTTTGCGGATTTTAGAGTTTTGCAGATTCTGGATTAAATTATTTTTTTCAACTCACCTGTATCCATTTACAAGAAGAGCGTGTAATAATTCAATTTAAGAAAAACAAAACTTGAATCCCTTTTATTTACCTGTACACAGGGGTGTAAAAAATCTAGGTGCCAACGAGCAGTCTCTCACCACTAAAAAATTTTAATAGTTTTCTTCGCTCAAATTTTATTAGCATTCTTACAAAAGATTTAGACAAAAAATAATGTATAAAATTTAGTGGTGAGAGACTGCCTGCTGGCGCTTAGATTTTTACATCCCTGCATGTACATTATAATTTTAATACCCAAAATTATTCTTTATTACAATTTTTTAGCATTTCTTGTATGGTTCTTTGCTTAAGAACTTTCATTTTCTCTTGATGAAGTTTCTTTTGAATTCTGTAAACAATCGTTATTTGCTGTTGGTCTATACATCTCAAAGCAAATGCAAAATAATAATGAAATGAGTGTTGTCAACCTTACGTGTAATATAAAATAAATTAATTTGCTACTTTCCATAGTGGCCGATAGATGGTGCCATTACTAAAACCTTTGTGGGCTTGTTTACGCTTCACATCAATTTCTATTATTTTATATCTTGTTGTGTGTAGGTTTCTGCGAAATAAAAGCGTTTTATTTGCGTAATATCCAGTGTCATTGCTATTTTCTCATAAATTTAGGTTAAAAATAATTTTATTTTCATTCGCTGATATTTGGAATAAAAGTTGTAAAGAATACTTCTTAACTGGGAATTTCACTGTTTACGTTTTGAAATGCAAGCGACTTTCAGAAGATTGCGGATTTTAGAGAGAGTACTGTATTCATCCGATTGCAATAGAAAAAGATTGATTTACTAGATAGACTAGAAAATATCTAAAATGTTGATTTACAGAAAAGAAGGAAAGTTTTGCTAAAGGTTTTATGAGGTTATTACTGGATTCACTTATAACAGAAAACTTAAAATAAGGAAAGAAGAAAAAAATTAACTCTGATTACTATCAAAATATGTTATAACACCTGTTTTCAAAGAAGACATTCCATAACTTTACCCAAACAATTTTCATTGTGTTAACTTCCATCAGGATAATGCTACCTTGAAAAAATATTTTTATTTTAAAAATGCGATGCTCAAACTTTAAATAGCCAGAAAGGATTTATTATTACTATCATTATTTTAGTACAAAATAATACTTTAATGCAATATTTTAAATTATAATTTTCAATTTAAAACGCAGTTGAAAATTAAATGACATTAAAATAGTTTGAATTTCTCAAAAAATGATAAATATAAAGTAGAAGCTCAAAAAAAAAAAAAAAAAAATAATAATAATAATAATAATAATAATAACAGAGCTATAGTGTTAATAATAGATTTATTTAATTATAATAACGAGCTAGTAAAAGAACAGATTTACTAGAAAACTTTAACAAATAAAATTCAGATGAATTGTTTAAATTTTAAATTATAATATCTAATTTATAGAGCTGATATATATTTATATAACAGTTTATACATAAACAATGATATATCATTCCCTACTCAAAATTTACTTTTCAAGCATATTCTATGAATATCAAAATCGAAAATCTACAATGAGCTGATGGATACTTGAAGATAATCTGAATATTTCTTTACTTAAAGAAAAATGTAAATAGTCCAATATCTTAAATTTTAATTGTAATTAATATCTAAGATAAGAAATTTTCATCAAGTACAAGATTCATTACACTATTGTTAAAATACTTTTATAAATTATTTTTAAGATCAAAGTTGCAAAAAAAATAAAAAAAAATAACCTTATATGCAAAAGATGTTGTTTTAGTAGTGGTTTATCAGCAGTTTAAGTAATGTTGACTATTTTTAAGACAAATTCTTCTCGATCATGCTTTTTAATATAAACTAACATTTCAATATAATATATAAGATTTATATATATAAACAAATCAGATAAAAAAAAAATCATATATCAGGGTGTCTATTCAAGCTGAGCTACAAATTTCTTTGACTTTTCCATATCAATGAAAGAAAATTTCCAGGTATCCAGATTTTGTGATGTTACATACAAAAAAATTTAAAAGTTGTGAATTTGAGAGTGGAACTTTTACAACTGATTTTGAAGCACAAACTGCTGACTTTTAAAACAAATTTTTGCAAAATTTACAAATTGTTGAACACCAAGATATTTACTTCATGGTTAATGATTGATTGAATTTATTTCTTAACAAGAGCATTTTTTTAACATTCTAAACTTTTTGCAGACACACACTTTTAGCATCAGGTTTCATCCATTTTGTCTAATCAGAATGAAATTTTTTAAGCTAACAAATATTCAGCTCCCAGACAAAGTTAAGTAAACAGACTGAATCACCTACTCAATCCGACAAAACTACTAAGATTCAGAGAAAAGAGAATTGAAACTCTCAGACAAAAGGAATTGCATTGAGAGGCAATACTCTTTACAGTACTTATGAAGGGCAAAGTTAGATTTTCCTGCCACTGCAATTTCAAATCCTTAGTTTTATAATCATTAGAATCATAGAAATTTATTTTTCCTGTATTTTTCTTTAAAATTTCCCTGACTTTTCTAGTAAATAAAAATTTTCCAAGCATAATTTCCACTTTAAACTTGCTTTTTTTCCCTATATATTACACAGCGACTGCAGTCAGTATGCCACCATTACTGTAAAAAGAGACCAGACTTGCTCTCTCTGCTTGTTTTTCTTTAACTATGCATGATCAGTTAATGCACCTCAACCTCGTCTAGATCAAGCTTGAGTTACTTTAGTGTGGACTCTAGGCCAATTTTGCAAGGCAGCTCTTTTTGACTGCTTTATACACCCGGTGGTCCTGACTGTTCTTTTTTTATGTGCCCTTTTCGTTAATTTCCTCACAAAATACGTCAATCGACTTAAGAAAAAAAATTATGAATTTTGTCAAGAGGGGAAGGGGAGATGTTTAATTTGTCAATAGATTGTGGGGCGAAAAGGAAATCAAGAAATTTGTCTATCGGCCGTAAGGAAAAAAATGTAAAATTCGCTGATTGATTGCCATAAAAAAATCTCAAAATTTCATCTATCCATTGGGTCATTCCATGTCAAATCATCCAGCAATTTTACAAAATGTCACCCACCATCTCAGATTTTGACGAAACTTGGAACATGAAAACATACATGTATAAGATGCTACCACATGAAATTTTAATTGAATCCAATTAAAATATTTCAAATTATAAGCGTCTGAACATGTGACACTTTTCTTTTTCTATGGACATTTTTAAAGTGTTGATTTTCTGTATGGTTCTACAAAAAACTTCATAACTCTTTACCAAATAATTAAAATGGTTAAATTTTTTGGTGAAACTTTCTTTATATTATTTATTTTATAAAGTAATACCAATTTTTATTTTATTTTTACAACAAATATTTTTTTAAAATTTTTGAACTTTTGAATACCCATATAAAATTGACATTTCATATATGAATTTCACAAAAATATTTTTAGATGTGCTACCCATTTTATTTTGCTAAATATTTTTTTATGAGCTCTTTATTAGTCAATCTTTTCTCAATAAAAAAATTAAAGAGGTGTTTTTTGAAAAACTTGAGAAAAAAAATTTCTTTGAGATTTTTTGAATATTCATATAAAATTGACACTTTATGTATGAATTTCAAAAGAAAAAATATTTTTAGGTGTACCACCCATTTTATTTTGTTAAATATTTTTTTATGAACTATTTATTAGTCAATCTTTTCTCAAAAAATAAATAAAGAGGTGTTTTTTGAAAAACTTGAGAAAAAAAATTTTCTTAGATTTTTTTTTTTATATGCATGTATTTTGAAGACATATAAACATATAAAGAAATAATATAGCATAAAGATGATCTGGAGACTGATAAACTTTATTAATATTCAATCAACTCATAAATTCTGGAAGCCCCTCCCCTTACATTCCAAAGATTCATGAGATACATATTTAGATAGATTCTTCAATATCCTGTCAAAATAAACATAAGTGCCATATTTTTCTAACTAATGCTAGATTTAAATATTTATTTTTTTATTTTTTTTTGTGGGGGTGGGTGTGGCATCTTGACAGTTTTTGTCAAAATATTTTTCAATTATTAATATATGATATTATAAGAGGATTGACTTTTAAAACTAACATCAAGTCTTTTAACTTCATAAACAGAAATAAAATTATTATAAATAAATTAAGTAGAATTAGTAGCAATTCAAAGTAAAAATAATGAAGTTATTAAAAAAGCAAATGAATAAAGATTTATTTTGATAAATTTTGTGTATAATTTAACAAAATGTTACATAAAATTCTAAGTTCTATATCCTGTAATAAAATCATACTTTTTTTTCTTTGTTACTGATATAATATGCACATACAAAATTTACTTACATATATGAGACAGAAGTTTTTCAAGTTTTAACCAATTTCAAATATTAGATTTATTTCTGTGCCAGATTTGTACTTTTTTTATAATTGAATGGTTTTGAAGGTGTTTATGATAAATTTAAATGGAAATAGGAAATAGAAATTCAACATATTATTTCACTAGATATTGCTTTTTATAAATGCTCCACTTACGACTGATTGTTTCAGTAGATTCTTTTGAAAGAGCATATGGCCGTCCTGTTGCAGTAGTCAATTCAATGCTATGCTACATATATGGTTGAAGGGCACGTTGTAATAATCATTATTTGGCCAGCAAAATGAAGTGGAAGGTCCGTTGGGATGCATAAACTTTATATTTGCATCTTTTTCATCATAATCTATGCTCTGAATAATCTGAGTATACCAGTGATTATTTAAGTTTTTATTACTTTATTTTTATTTCATTTTGAAGACTATAGGTGAAACAAAACTTAAACTATAAATTTATACTTTCCACATTTTTTAAAGAAGATGCAAAGCTTAGATTGTTTGAATGAATGTAGCTTTATAAATCAGTTTATACTTACTGGTTGTTTTTGAGTTAGTATGAAATTTTATTTGAATACATAGTGGAAGTTAATTTGGCACAGATGTCATATACCCCCATATTGGCGCGATTTTTTTCCTATGCCAATTTGGCGAAAACATCAACAGCATAAACAACAGCATCCGGGTTACCATATCAAGCAAAATAACGACACTTTGGCACCAGTTAAGTACCCGTTGCGTATATGACTTTGGCGTCAGAAAAAAATCGCACCAATATATGACATCTGTGCCGTTAATTTTCTGTAACAGAAATATGAATTTTATACTTTAATTTATTTAAATAACATTAAAAAAGGTTTTTAGAAACAAAATTGTAGTTTAATTATAATATTTGTTTATTATTATTACACGTATTTTTGAAAAATTTTGAACTTTAACAATACTTTAGATATATTCTGTAAAATTAACAAAAAAATTTTTTTCTCAAGAATTTCAAAAAACACCTTTCTAATTTTTTTATTATTAAATGGTTTCCTTTTAAACTATATATATAAAAAAAATCAGCCAAATCAAATGGGTAGCACATGTAAAAAAAAAAATGAATTACATATTTTCATATTTTTCTTAACTCCTTAGATAAAATATTTTTTAAAAATAATATTAGAGTTCTAAAAAGTTTTATAAACCATTCTTTTAATAAAATACATTATTAAGAATCTCTAAAAAAATATATAGCTAATTTTATTAATAATATTTAGAAAAATGAGCATTTTTATCCAACATTACATGTTTAACGGAAGATCATTTTCTGCAAAAAATTGAGTGAGAGGGGTATTTTTAAATGCTTGTAACTCATGAAAAAATTATTATTTTAAACTGAAATTTCGTGTAACAGCATATCTTTAGACTAGGGATGCACAACCTGTGGCCCGCGGGCCAAAAGTGGCCAACGATGGGTTAACTTGTGGCCCGCGAATTTCGTCAAATTATAACTGGGAAAATCGCAATTTTTGTACATGTGTCGCTAGAAAAAATCGGGAATTTCGTCAATTTGTCGCTGGAAAAAATTGCAAATTTCAGATTGATCGGGTTCGGAAAAATCGCGAATTTTGTCGCGAATGTGCAGAAAAATCTCAAATTTCGTTAATCGGGTGCGGAAAAATCCCGAGTTCCGTCAGTTTATCGCAAGAAAATCAATAATTTCGTCAGAATAAGTTAAGAATCGCGAATTTTGTTCAGTACGCTAGGAAAGATCAAGAATTTCGTTGATCGAGTGTGGAAAAATCACAAATTTTGTCGATCGGTGCATAAAAATCTTAAATTTCGTTAATCGGATACAGAAATATCGTGAATTTTGTCGATGAGGTGCTGAAAAAGTCAAATTTCGTTGATCGGTTGCAGAAAAATGCAGTATCGTCAGTTTATCGTGGGAAAAATTACACACTTCGCCAGTCAGTTAAGAATAACGAATTTTGTTGATCGGGTTCGGATAAATCGTGGATTTTGATGATCTTGAGTGAAAAAAACCTCATTTCGTTGATCGACTGCAGAAAATTGGCGAGTTTCGTCAGTTTTTTGAAAGAAAAAATCGTGAATTTCATCAATTTTCCGCAAGGAAAAAATTATAAATTTTGTCAGTTAAGAATTATGAATTGCGTTGATCAGGTTTTGAAAAACCGCGAACTTTGTTGATCATGTGTGAAATTTTGTTGATGTGCTGCGAAAAAATTGCGAGTTTCGTCAATTTATCAAAAGGAAAAATCGCGAATTTCGTCAATTTGCCGCGGAAAAAAATACAATTTTCTTCAGAGTCACTTAAGAATCTAAAATTTTGTTGATCGGGCACCGATAAACCATGAATTTCGTTGATCGAGTGCGGAAAAATCGCGAATTTATCGATTCGGCGCAGAAAAATCTGAAATTTTGTTAATCAGGCACAGAAAAATCACGAATTTTTTCGATGAGGTGCAAAATTGCAAATTTTGTTGATCGGTTACGGAAAAATTCGCGAATTTCGTCAGCTTATCGCGAGGAAAAAATCACGAATTTAGTCAATTTTCCGTGGGAATAAATTACATATTTCGTCAGTCAGTTAAGAATCACAAATTTCGTTCATTGGGTTCAGAAAAATCGTCAATTTTCTCGATACTTTGCTAAAAAAATCTCAAATTTCGTTGATCGGATGAGGAAAAATCGCAAGTTTCGTCAGTTTATCGAGCGAAATAATCATAATTTCATCAATTTGAAGCGGGAAAAACTACAAATTTCGTGACAGTCAGTTAAGAATTTCGAATTTCGATGATCATGTTTGCAAAAATTGCGAATTTCGTTGATCGGGTGCGGAAAAATCGTGAATTTCATTGATCGAGTGCTGAAAAATCGCGAATTTCGTGGATAGAGTCTGGAAAATTGCAATTTTGTCCATTCGGTGCTGAAAATTCTCAAATTCTGTAGAAAATCTGTAGGTAATTGGCCCAAAAATCTGTAGGTAATTGGCCCATTCTGCAGATATTTTTAAGAATATCTTAAGAAATTCTACAGATATTTTTAAGGTAAGCTAAATCTTCAAAATTTCTTCAGATTTCTGTAGAATTTCTGCAGAAAGTGGATATTTCTTCAGATAATCTTAAGATTATTTTTAGTGGGGTGGGCTCAGAAAAATCGCGCATTTTGTCGCTGAGGTGAGGAAAAATTGCAAATTTCGTTGATCGGTTGCAGAAAAATCGCGAGTTTCGTCAGGTTATCGCGAGAAGAAATCACGAATTTCGAAAAATTTCCGCAGTAAAAATTTACAAATTTTGTCAGATTTCGGGAGATTTTTTATGAGCAGAAAAATCTGAAGTTTCGTTGACCGGCTGCGGAAAAATCGCGAGTTTCATCATCTTATTGCGAGAAAAATTCGCACATTTTGTCACTCTGCCACGGTAAAGAAATGACGAATTTTGACAATTGATTGAAAAAAATACAAATTTTGTCGATTGGTCGCAAAAATATAGCAAAATTCTTCAATCGCTCGAGGGAAAAAATCGTAAATTTTGTCAAAATTTTCCATTTATGAAGAAGGAGCAGTTAGTCGTCATAAAGTGCTGTATTATTCATACAGATGTGAAGAGGCTCTGCATACAATTATTCATTTCTATTGGTTTATTTTTTTATGAACAAAAATCAATATTGTTCAAAAATGAATTATTCTCCCCCCCCCCCCCCCCCGATATAGAATTCTGTCTGTGTACTGATGTGGCCCTCGACAACCCAAATATTTTTGTAAGTGGCCCTTCTCTCAAAAAGGTTGTGCACCTCTACTTTAGACATTGTTTTTGTGTTTAAAATTTCATAGAAATCTGTGACGGTGGGTGACATGGTCTGGATGAAGTGACATGGAATGACCCCATCATGGAAAAAAAAAAATTGTGAATTACTTTAATTGGGAGAGAGAAAATATAGTAAAATTTGTCAATCAGCCATGTGGGAAAAAAAAAAAAAAAAAAAAAACAATCGAAAAATCATCCAGCAGTTGCATGAAAAAGAAAAAAAAATCTGCAAGCTTCAACAATAAGTCACAGGAACAAATCTGGAAACTCGCTGTGTCGGCAACTGCATGAAAAAAAATGTGCAAAATTTGATGATCAGTCGCGGGAAAATATCGTGAAATCCGTCAATTGCTTGTGGAAATATGGTGTGAAATTCGGCAGTCATTCAGCAAACCAGTTCAAAATATGTTTTTGAACAGAGTGCCCTTTTTGAGAACAACGTGCCCATATTTTATGAAATTTCCTCCTGGCCGCCCTTTTGTTCTAGAGCGAACACTATACTGAACATAATATTAGTTTTCAGGAGTGGCATAGCATTGGGTGGGGGAAGGGCTCAATCATTTTACTACCAGTATTATTGTATGCTAAATTTTGCTTTGTTTAATCGTATAACATTCAATGATTAAATAAAGCTCAATTTTCTATATAATCGTTTGGTAGTAAAACGATTGAGCCCCCCCTCTCCCCCAAAATGTTATGCCACTGGTTTTGTCTCAACTAGGTCCAGTCAGGTAGATGGTGATTTTGAACAATAGATCAGGGTTTCTGGCAGAACATCAGGTTGAAGCAGTTTGTTAATAGAAGCGTTAGTGTGCTAGAGAGAAAAGAAGAGGGATCAAAAACTTTGGAAAGGGGAAAAACAAGATGATTAGGTATTGTTGAAGCAAGATAACAAATAATGCAAAAGAAAAAATTCAAAAGGAGCTCATGATTTGAAATTTTTTGTGATGGGAGGACAGCAAGATTTACACGCGTATTCACGTCAAAAGCCCGCACAGTTGTGAAAGCTATTCTGCAAAAGGGAGGGTTTATGAGAGAAGGGGGAAACAACTTGAAAGTCGCGATTCCTGACAAACATCTTTCACCTTCCGCAACTGCTGACGTCAGGTACAATTTAAGAATAAGAGAATCTATTTTTAATCGAATATTAGCATGTATTAACCAATGAGAGTGCATCAACAACTTTTAAAGGGACAGAATATAATATTTTGAATAATAGCTGACCAGTTGAAGAATATTTCTTTTAAATGTTAAATTAAAAAATATTTAAAATCCGAGTATTATTTTAATAACAAGATCATATTACATATTAATATTTTTATCTCTCTAGCTTATTCCCATGAGTGTTTCACCTATTTTCCTATCAACTTAAAATTTATTAATTTAAAATCACAGAATATGTTAACCTTTTACTTTAGTTTTAAATCCTCAGCTTTTCTATGATGGTATTTTTTCTCACAGTTAAATATATTTAAGAAAAATAAAGAACAGATTGATACAGTGGCAGTCAAAAGTTTCCAGCCAGCATAAAATTTTTGGTTAATTTGTAAGTATACCCATATGAAGAGGAATCTTAAAGTGATACTTATGCACTTTGTTGACATAATAGTTAGGAACATATTTATGGAATAAAAAATAAATATCAATAAATTTCATTGACAAAATTAATTGCAAAAGAAAACGCATGTTCACAAAAGTTTCTGGCAACCTTGGCAAGTTTGAAAAAAAAAAAAAAAATGTTGTTATAACAAAAAATGACAGTAATCAACAACACTTACAATAAATATTTTGTCTTCATACATTTAAGAATAAGTACTGCGGTGCAGCGATGTGGCATCGATTCAAAGAATGATTGAAATCGTCTATGGTAAGTTTTTTCCATGTTTTTTGCAATTTTGGGGAAAATTCTGCTGAATTGGAATATTTATAATTCTGCACACATTTTCAAGTTTGTTCCAAAGATTTTCTATTGTTTTCTGATCAGGTGATTGGGATGTCCATTTCAAAAGCAGAAGTTTTTCGTGCTAAAGCCACTACTTGATGAGCTTGCAGGTATGATTTGGGTTGTTATCATGCTGAAACAAATAGTTGCTAGCATAATTTTTCCTCCAATAAGGCACAAAATGATCTTGCAAGATATCTTTATACATTGCACCATTCATCTTGCAGTGAATTTCAACTAACGGACTAACACATTTTCTAGAAAATGCTCCCCACAGCATAATATGTCCTCCGCCATGCTTCATTGTAGGAATAATATATCCTGAATCTTACCTTTTGTGTTTAGGTTATTGGGTGTAGGGTCTGCCATCATTATCAAACAGCTTGAACTTCGATTCATCGGAAAGTAGTACCTTTTTCCAGTTTATGTTTGGCCAGTCTTTGTGTTCCTTGGCAAATGCCGGTCAGGCCCTCTGATTTTTTTTACTTATGAAAGATTTTTTAACACAAACTTTTCTATAAAGTCCTACATCATGTAAGAGTCTTAATACAGTAGACCGACTTATTTCAACAATATTTTAACACTGTAAATTGAGGGAAATTGCAGTGGCACTTTTATGCGGGTCATCAACTGCTTTTCTCCTGATAAATCTGTCCACATGAATAGCACTTTACCAAGATCTCCCGGACCGTGGCAATTCCTGATAGGCCATGGCCATCTTTATATATTTTTTAAATATCATTCACAGTAAATTTTCCATTCGATAACTTTGCCGCAATCTCATGAGAGGATCAGCCCTTTGGCGACAAACAAACCACTCGTTTACGAACAATAATTGTTGAACTTTCAATTTTTTAATTTCAAATACATTATTCACATTGATTAATTAAGAAACACGGTCAAAAAAACACTTTATCGATAGCAAAAACTGTTGAAATTACAAAAGTAAAGTCTAACACGAGTAGCAGAGTCACATTAGCAGCTGGAAACGCGAAAACTGAAAGAATCCCTAAACCTCGTTAAAACAAATTATATTGATAAATATTCAATTACTATTTAACTTTAAAAAGAAATTTAAACAGCTGAAATAGAAAAGCATTTGTGGTGGTTAAAGAAATAAACAAACTAGATTTAAAAGACAACTAACGTTTATTATTCGATTAAATATACTTTAAAAATAGAATGATAAAACAATTACATATATATATATATTCTAATGTCTTACTCTTACAAATGAAACTAACATTACTCTTAAAAACATAACCTCATGACACATTCAAATAATTATATTAGTGAACCAGATTCCTTCATATTAAATGATTATATTTCCATGATTACGATATACTGCAGAAATTATATTTACATAAAAAAATGAAACTTAACTTCCATGAAACACCTCCACCAGACAGTCGAAGGTCAACTGATGCAAGACGAATAAAGTACCTATAACTGTAAACGTCATTACTAATACGGATCCCTCTTACACTTGTAAAGCTGATTCACATCTAAAACCATGTTGAAAAATAAACCAGCCTCTTTTTAGAGCGAAGAATCACACATGACACCATCGATGAGAAAATCAAAAAGGCAGCTCGTGAAAAATGTTCTCTTGATTAAAAGTCAAATTCCAAGTGGACAATAAAAATAATCTTATTCAGCATTAAAAAAAACTGCAAGGAGACTTAAGACTAAAAGAAAAACATGCACCATCTTTTCAACTCGCCTAAAACTAAAAACAGAAAGAGACACTCCACCACATAACAGCACGGACTGAAAACGCATATATATCACGTTGAATGAGAGCATATTTATATCATCCAACCACACAGGAAAAGCAACTGCGACGCAGCCCGGAAGTTACATCCTCGATCTCTGAAACGCTAATGGAAGAAAGGACGAAACGTCATATGCAAAACGAACGACCGGATGACTAACGCCATCTCGCGTTCATTCGTAAAAACTCCTCAGTTGGATCAGAAGATTTCGGAAGTATTGCGTCACGGGCGAAAACGTGTGCTAAATGCCGGCTCTTACGATAGCAAAGTGAAACATAAATAAAGTATATGGAGTAAAGAAAGAAACTTAAAGCCTGGAACTAAAGCTTGGAAATAACAATAGAATAAAGGTAAGTGGAACTAAATAAAGTGTATTAAAATAAAGATAATGAATTAATTATACTTGTAAATAAAAAGTAAAAGTGAACTGTTATGATAGGGATATGTACAGGGATGAGAAAGGGTCTGTTTACCTAACAAAAACTAACGAATGACAAATGGCCGGAAACTTTGCACACGCAGATTTTGAATTCTTCCCCTTTGCATCAAGTACCTTCAGTATCCAATCAAAATGATCACGTGGTCATTTGCTTATCCCTAACTTTTGGACCAATTGTGCTTCTTCTTCACTGAAATGTTCTGGCAAACAAATCAAAGAAACTAACTGACTGGAAACTTTTGACTGTCACTGTACATTACAGTAAGAATAGATTTTTACATTGAAACTTCCAAAACAGCAATCAGGCGCAGGGCTGTAAAATGCCTTAAAAAGGTTCTAGATGCAGGATGCATGAGTATCGTTCATGCTAGATAAGCATATACTTTGCTAAATAAAATATTTAAAAAATATTATGCAAATTAAAAATCGAGGTATCACATATAGGTGCCATAATTAGTGATGGGCGATAATGAGATGTTTTTCTCGATTTTCTCGATTGTATGGACATCGATATTTTTCGACTGTCTAAATTTTTTCTCGATGACTACAGTTTGCAAATTTCTTTTATAAATCATATAGTATATATTATATACGTCATACATTTATCAAGAATCGTCTGCGAGTGAGCTGGAATGAGTCGATGTTAATAAAGACTAGGTGACTTCGACCGCTAGCGGGCCCCTCCTTTAATCGGGGCCCCTATTTTATACGAAATCTTGTAATATGAAATCACGAACAAATTACCCGCTATATACGGCACTGATATATGATAGCAAACGGGAGTGGTGTGCACGCACTACAAAATCTTGTAAAAAATATAATATCGAAACGAATGAACCTCGGACCAGATCTCTTGGGGGAGGGGTCAAAGCGAGCGGAGGGGCACAGCAGCTGCATAATATGATTAAGTCGTCACAGTTCTTTAGGCCTTTCCAATCATATGTCACATGAGAAGTCTGGATCTGAATTTATAAAAATCCCCCCCCGTGGGGGCAAAGGGGGGGAGGGATGCGGGAGGTGGATAACATGAGTAAGTGGTCATAAGCCTTTCCAACAATATGTCACATGAGGGGTCTCGGCTAAATTTAGAAAAACACCCCCGTGGGGGAAAAGTGGGAGGGGGGGCGGTTACCGGAGGTGCATTACATCAATAAGTAGTCACAGACCATTCCAACGATATCTCACATGTGGGGTCTTGGCTAAATTTGGAAAAGTGTCCCCCCCCCGGGGGGGGGGTCAAAATGGGGGGATGGACACCGGAGGAGCATAACATCAATAAATTGTCACAGACCTTTCCAACGATATCTCACATGAGGGGTCTTGGCTAAATTTGAAAAAGTGTCCCCCGGGAGGAGTAAATTGGGGGAGACTGTCACCGGAGATGCATAACATCAATAGTCACAGACCTTTCCAACGATATCTCACATGAAGGGTCTTGGCTAAATTTGGAAAAGTGTCCCGGGGGGGGGGGGGGGGCAAAGTGGTGGTGGGGACACCATAGGTACATAACATCAATAAGTAGTCACAGACCTTTCCAACGATATCTCACACGAGGGGTCTTGACTAAATTTGAAAAAGTGTCCCCCAGGGGGGGCAAAGAGTGGGGGGGACTGTCACCGGAAGGGCATAACATCAATAAGTAGTCACAGACCTTTTCAACGATATCTCACAAGAGGGGTATTGGCTAAATTTGGAAAAGTGTCCTCCGGGGGGGGTGGGGGAGGGGGCAAAGTTGGGGGGCGGCCACCGGAAGTGCATAGCATCAATAAGTAGTCACAAACCTTTCCAACGATATGTCACATGAGGGGTCTTGGCTAAATTTGGAAAAGTGTCCTGAAATTTCATATATTATAAATAATATTTAGCGAAGGGCTCCATAAAATAATCCGATCTAAAATGATAAAACGGAAAAAACTACCCTTGCAGTGGGGGCCAAATTGGGGAAGGGAGGAAGAAAGTCCCATAATATGAAAGAGTCATTCGAGAGCTTATCGATGACATATCACATGACTGGTCCAAAAAAAGTTTGAAGATTGCTCCCCCTCCCTCCCCCCGTGTGCCCACTCTTTCGCCCCGGAATTCACACAGCCGCCACTTAAAAATTTTTATGTTCAATAAATAATATTTACTGGAAGACTGCATAAAAAACCCACATCTAAAGTGATATTTAAATTTATTATAGAAATCGCCTACGGTTTTAAAAATTTCTTCGCCCCTTCCCCATTCCCCTTTGGGCGAAGAAAGGTTCATAGTATGAAAGAGTGGTCAAAGAGCTTTTCGATTATATGCCACAGGAAGGGTTCGGTAAAATTTTTAAAATTGCACCCCGCATTGAGTCCACTTTCACGTCCTCCTCCCTCGAAATCACCCGATCCACCTTCCTCTTTGAAATTTTTATATTTAATAAATAATTTTTATCGGAGGGCTCCAGGTATGTGACATCTTGGTAGGGCTAAAATAAGAGAAACTTTGAAAATTAGGGCTTCATTTCACAGCTCATTGTCATGCCTTTTTCTCTATCTCGTCCCTTGGTACTCTCGATAAATTTTCTTACTTTTCTTCTCTGCCGAGGACGAGAGAAATCCTCGAAAAGCTTCTCATAGCGAAATGTTGAAAAGCGTGAGATAAATCCTCGAAAGGCTTTTCATTGTGAGATTTCGAAAAGGACGAGAGAAACCAGCGAAAGGCTTCCCATCGGGAAAGGTTGAAAAGGGCGAGAGAAACTCTCGAGAGACTTCCCATTCCGAAAGGTTTAAAACCGCGAGAGAACCAACCACCGAGCAGATTCCCATCTGGAAGCGTCGAAATGCTGGAAAAATCATCGAGATGAGATTTGCCGAAATGCGAGATGGAAATGAAGCTTTCAGAGTCAAACTTACCGCATTTCTGGTTTAAGTCATAATTTCTCAAAGGAGTCCATCTGCTTATCCAATCTCTTTTTAGCTCACAGGCTATCTAAGCCTGAGAGCTAATGTACCCGTCGGTTCTGTATGTATGCATGTACGTACGTACGTATGTACGTAACACGATAACTCTTGATTAAAACGTACGATTTGCTTCAATTTTTTTTATGTTCATTCTGATAAGGCATTCCGCTGAATAGTTTTGACGGTTCATTGGTTAAGGATAAAGGGAGAGAAGGGGGGCTGGTCCCCCCCCCCTCTCCTTAATTTAGATAAATAGGTTTTTCATGCAGAATTATTCGATTTGCTCCAAATTTCGTATACCGGTTTATTATGTTAAGGAGCTTCCCTGATTAAACTTGGAGGTTCATTAGTTAAGTATGAAGGGGAGGTAGACCCCCTCCTTAATTTAGATAAATGGGTTTTTCATGCAGAATTATTCGATTTGCTCCAAATTTGGTATACCGGTTCATTATGTTAAGAAGTTGCCTTGATTATATTTGGAGGTTTACGGGTTAAGTATAAAGGGGGAGAAGGAGGCTGGACCCCCCCCTTAATTTAGATAAATGGGCTTTTCATGCAGAATTATTCGATTTGCTCCAAATTTGGTATACCGGTTTATTATGTTAAGAAGTTGCCTTGATTAGATTTGGAGGTTTACGGGTTAAGTATAAAGAGGGAGAAGGGGGACTGGTCCCCCCTTAATTTAGATAAATGGGCTTTTCATGCAGAATTATTCGATTTTCTAAAAATTTGGTATACCGGTTTATTATGTTAAGGAGCTTCCCTGATTAAACTTGGAAGTTCATTGGTTAAGGATAAAGGGGGAGAAGGGGGGCTGGTCCCCCACTTAATTTAGATAAATGGGTTTTTCATGCAGAATTACTCGATTTGTTCCAAATTTGGTATACCGGTTTAATATGTTAAGAAGCTGCCTTGATTAGATTTGGAGGTTTATGGGTTAGGTATAAAGGGGAGGGGCTAGTCTTTCCCTTAATTTAGATAAAAGGGTTTTTCATGCAGAATTATTCGATTTGCTTCAAATTTAATATACCGATTTATTCCAATATGGCGCTTCCTTCATTAGATTTGGAGGTTCATTGGTTAAGTATACAAGGTTGAAAAGGGGCAAGTCCCCTCCCCTTAATTTAGATAAATGGATTTTCATGGAGAATTATTCAATTTACTTTAATTTTTTTTTCTATGTTCGTTCTGATAAGGAGCTTTCCTGATTAGATTTGGAGGTTCATTAGTTAAGTATAAAAGGGTTAAAGGGGTTAGACCACCCTTAATTTAGCGATATGTTTCTTTTTTTCATGCAGAATTATCTGATTTGCTTCAAATTGATATACTGATTTATTATAGTTAAGGAGTTTCCCTGATTAGATTTGGAGGTTCATTGGGTAAAAAAAAAGGGGGCAAACAGGGGATATTTCCCTTCATTTATTTTTTGAGGGACATTATTCTTTGAAATAAGAGTATAATATACAATTAGTGTGAATAACCTGTGAGCTCAATGCCATCAGTTTAACTGGCACTTATCTTTTTATTGCTATTAACCGATGTGGGTTATGAAGCATAGTGGTTTATGTATTCAGTTCTGTATAGTCCTAGTTTCAAACTTTGCTGTTAAATTTAGTGTCATTTTGCCCCGAATTTTCAATGTTTCTCTTATTTTAGCTCTGCCAAGCTGCCCCATACCTGGAGACTCAGATAAATACTATTCATTAAATATAAAAAGTTCAAAGAGGAAGGTGAGTGAATTCTGGGGGGCGCGAGAGTGGGCAAAGGGGGGGGCAGGTAATTTTCAAACTTTTACCAAACCTTTCCTTGACATATCATCGGAAAGTCCTTTCACCACTCTTTCATATTATGAACCTTTCTCCTCCCAGAGTTGAATTCCGGAAGGGGGGGGGGGGGGGGTGAGCGGTGCGAAGGTGAATTTTTTTTTTTTATTGTAGAGATTTCTACAATAAATATCATTAAATGAGGTTTTTTAATGGAGCTCTCCGATAAATATTATTTATTAAATATAAAATTCTAAAAGTGGGGCTGCGTGATTTCCGGGTATATTCTGGGATAAAAGAGGGAACCCACGTGGGAGGGGTAGATTTCAAACTTTTTTTGAGCCAGTCATTTGATATATCATCTTAAAGTTTTCGGTTATCATCGGAAAGTTACTCTTTCATATTATGAACCTTTCTTCTTCCCTCCCTAGTTTGGCGCCCCGAGAGAGGCACTTTTCGAACTTTTTTGAAATCGTAGCGTTTTTAAACATTTTAGATCGGATTTTTTTTATGGAGCCTTCTGACAAATAATTTTTAATATATGAAAATTTCAAAGAGAAGGATGGGCAGGGTATATTTCCGGGGGTGGGTGGGGGGGGGGGGGGGGCACGATAATTGGAATCCTGGGAGTTGGGACTCTTTTCTATCTTTTGCTGACACCCCTCATGTGATATATCATTGGAAAGCTCTGTGACTACTATTTCATTTTATATATCGCCCGCGCCCCTTCCCTTACTTTGCCCCCGCGCGGGGGCACTTTTCTAAATTTAGCCGACATCCGTCATGTGACATATCGTTGCAAAGTCCTGTGACCACTTATTCATATTATGCACTTTCCTTGCCCCTCCCCCCTACTTTGCTCCCCGCGGGGGTTCGTTTAATGTATTCCAGTCGAAGAATTTCTAAAAATGGGGAAATTAAAGATCCAATCTCAAATGACGTAGAAAAATCAATAAAAAATTATGATTTCTTTTATCATCCTTTAGTTCATGTTTTTGCACTAGGGGTGCTTTTGATTCTTATTTCTTTGGCCATTTTGGTGCTAATTGCCAAAAATTTCTAATTTTTGATACTTAAACTCCCCTTACCGCTTCATAGCTACTCGCGTTTTTTCAGCTTTTTTCAACCAGGTGGCACCCTTACAAGACTTTTCCAGTCTTATGGCTCCTTTATAGCCTCCCTTTGGTTTGTTGTTTTTTTATTCCATCTGTTTTCAGTTACCCTATATTTAATAAAATCTGATTATATATATGTAAAAATAATGATTTCAATAATCGACTCTAGAACATCTCCTTTGTAGATTCTCGAAAGTAATCGATGACTGTATCGATTGTGTATTTTACGATAACGATTTTTTTCGATTGGTAAATTTTTGAGAATCGCCCATCACTAAGCACTATCACTACTATGAAATTGTCGGCCAGAATAATAGCTAAGTTTTCCAATAACTGTTTTTAGCTTTTCTCGTTATAATCGATTGTAAAACATCTCGATTGTAGATTCTATGAATTAATCGATGGCTGTATCGATTGTGATTTTTTATGATGACGATTTTTCTCGATTGCCGAATTCTCAGGAATCTCCCATCACTAGCCATAATAGCGGCAGTTTTAAAGTATATGTTGGTGTATGTATATTACTATATTATAGCCAGTTTTATATATATATATTTGCATTTACAAGTTCCTACGATTAACTTTTGTATTATTTTTTCCTTAGATTTTTAGACATGCAATTTCATTTTAAGTATATACAGTCAACTCTGAAATCCACCGATGTATAATCCACAAATATCTGTTATCCGCACTACATGTTGGAATGAGAACAATTAAAATTGTTAGTAAAATTTTAACTCAAAAGCTAAATTTGGTACATATTTTTTTCAGTTATCAATTTTCCAATGAATAAATATTTAAATATAAATTGGATATAAATATTTAAATTTCCTTTAGTTACAAAATGTTATCTTGGAGCAAGAAGTAATAAGTGTTCATAGACTACAGAAAAAAAATATTCACAACAAACCAAAACATGAATAATCAGTAAAAATTCTATATAATTTAACTTTTCTTTAATCTTAATTATTAAATATGTTAAACCAATGTTGCATTATGTTTTTCTTGTCCATTGTAATTGTAATTCTTGTATAGTTGTTCCTAATTTATAGTCACACTTTAAAAAATAAAATGTAAACAAAGGGATGATCTATAATCCATTAAAATGTATAATCCACAAAACCCTCGGTCCCTAAGTGTGTGGATTTCACAGAGTTGACTGTATATGTATACTGGCTAACTGATGGAGGGGGGGGGGGGGAAGGGGACGTTAAGAGTTTAAAAACCAGGTAGAGCACTTAAAAACTGATGAGATACATATGATTTTTTTTTTTTTTTTTTTTTTTTTTTGCTAAGGTAAATACGTGATCTTTAAAAATCAACACAAAGAAAAGCTGAAATATTTAGAATTTTTTCTTGCACTTATTTTAAAGCTTCATAATAGGACCTCCTTCTTCAGTGCCAAAAGAATGATACAGAGAATGGAAAATAATAGCAGCAGAGTGTTATTGTTATCCCTGTTTTCTCTTTTTTTTACTTTTATGACTGTAGCACTCCTTTTGGAAAGTTTTGAAACAGCTCAATGTTAAATTTATTTTGGTTGCTTGTCCTTTTCATTCAGCTAATTTATACTAGACTATTTTTACAATTAGCAGTATCAAAAGTTCTTTTTTACTAATTATTATTAATTTTTTATACTTTTTAAATTGGATTTTATAACAAGAATAATATACCATATGCCCCCGCATTAGCCGGCATGCCGGAAAAAATCGAGGTACACCAGCATGCTGGAAAAACTTGTATTTACTGGCATGCCGGAAAATATGAGGTTTCGCTACTGGAGGACGAGCGGCTGATTTAGTTTGGTTTTTCTAATAACATTTTTATTTTAAGGGAAAAAAAAACATCGATACTTATTTTTTTTTTTTTTCTGTCTCTCTCTCTATATATTCATTTATATTTAAGTGACTGACGTTTCTACTGCAGGATGACGACATGTCAAAGAAACCGGTATGGAGTACTTTTTCCCCCCCTTATGGCTGCTGGGGTGGAGTAGAAAACAGAAAAACAATACAAAGGGATCAGATGGATTTGTTCAACTGATCAAATTCAGTATTCTGATTGCCCGGTTCAAGGTTAGCATTATTCCTTCTCTCTAAGGCAGGTGGAAAAAGCCAAGTGGTTCTGAGCTGTCTTTATTTAGTAAAAATTTGTCATGGTTTCATCAAGTAATATTTTTTTCTTTTTGAACGTTTGAAATGGAGAAACGTAAGCACACACTTTCACGAAGTTATACAATCGCTTTTAAATTGGAAGCCTTAGCAAAGTTAGATGAACTAAATGGCAATATTAGTGCAACTTCTAAATTCTTCTCTATTCCACGCTCTTGTGTTCAAGACTGGAATAAACAAAGGGAAAAACTGATGAGTGTTACGGAACGAGATGTGGAAATACGCAAAAGGCGTTATGTTCCACCAGACGAGGAACTATTGAAGAAAAGAGCAAAATTTCCAGACATGGAAAGTACACTTATTAACTGGATTCAAGAAGAAAGAAAAATGGGTCGGGCAGTTACATCTTTCCAAATAAAATCACACGCAGAAAAAATTCTGAAAAACGATGGAAATGATGAGCCCATTGATTTTAAAGCATCGAATGGCTGGCTCGAAAGATTCCTTAATAGGCTTAACATTGTGAGCAGATCAGTAACAAGTATAGGCCAAAATATTCCAGAAGATGCACAGAAATTGTGAGAAACTTTTTTTAGTTTTTTTGAAGATACTGCTAATGATGTGAATATAAGTTGCATTGGCAACATGGATGAAACACCTATGTGGTTTGATCTGCTGCAGCAGAAAACTTATGACTTTAAAGGTGTAAAATCCATATTATGCAGAACGACTGGTAAAGAAAAACTACGATACACAGTTGTATTGAGCGCAATGACCGATGGGACAAAATTGAAACCAATGATAATTTTTAAAGGCTTAAAAAATATTCCAAAGTCAGATTTTCCAAAGGATATTGTAGTCACTGTGTCCATGAAAGGATCTAGGAATAGTGACTTGATGAATATATATAAGCAAAAAGTTTGGGGTACTCGCCCTAATTGTTATTTTAAACCAAAATCTTTCTTAGTAATGGACAGTGGAAAACCCCACCTAAAATTGACAGTTAAATCCAGTTTCAAACAACATTATAAAACAGATCTTGTAATAATTCTTGGAGGTTTGACCCCATTGTTACAGCCCGCAAATGTGCATTGGAATAAGACTTTCAAAGCTGAAATGAGGCATTTATGGAGTGAATGGCTAAGAAATGGAGAACAGGAATTCATGAAATCTGGTAAACGTCAATCTGCTTTGTATCTTACGATAGCTCTCTTGGTAAAGGCAGCTTGAGGAAAAGTTTCTGAAGACTTAATTAAACAGTCTTTTAGAGAATATGGTTTAACTATGAAAAGAAACACACATTTTACACAATCACTTGAAAGAACTTATTCAAAAGAATGCTATTCCTGATTCTGATGCCAAAGACGAGAGTTCTAGTCTAACAGATGAAGAAAGCGAGTATAGTGAAAATGAATGAAAAAATATGGAGCATATTTTGTATTACTAATTCTTTCTTATTAAATAAAACCCTGGATTTCAATTAAATTTCAGTTTTTAAAATTATCATGTAAAATTACTTTTTTGATATAAGGTAAGCACATATTCTCTCTTTATATAGTTAGATATAATTATTATATTTTTCTTATTTTATATATAGTAAGAATATTTCTGTTCATGAAATAATTTTTCAGATAATCTATTTCTACATTGTATATACTGGATAAGTGCTGGGGAGAGAACTTTGTCTAAAATAGTATGAGACATGTGTAACACATTTTTATTTTCTTAATTATGTAAAAAACGTAAACTAAATAATAAGAAAAGTGGGGACAAACTGTATATTGCAACCTCCCCCCACCCCCCTCCCCAACACCAATCGCTGCTATTGAAGACAGCTAATGAACCTCATTCCTTTCAGTTTTTGAGGATCCTCGTTTTTTCCGGCATGCCGGGAAAGACCAGGGACTACTATTCAAAAATCTGGCTTCCCTCGAATTTAGCGGCATGCCAGCTAATGTGAGGGAATACGGTATATACATATGCTCAAACCAAAACACCATCTACTTCTATGAAATTGTATTCTTTCAACAAGACCCCACCCCCTGCCCACCCAATTTAAATTAATTTAACATTTTTGTCACTTTTAAAAATTACTTATTAACTGTGCTAACTGTGTATATATATTTTTTTTATATATAACTGAAAATTAAAATAAAAAATATTATTGAAATTGTTATTTTTATTTATGTTACACAATTTCATTTCATATTATTTATGATTAAATACAAACAAAAGGGAATGCTAAAGAAAAAAAGTGTTCTTTTGTGCTATGTGTAGAGTTTTTAAACATCTAATTTCATGATAACATATTTATCAATGTCTCTTAATTAGTGTCTTTTTCAATATATTTAGCAATCTTGAAAAGCTCAGAGATTTAAACAAACTGTTTACAGTGAAAAAGTAGGAAAATATTTCTCAAACTCTTTATAAAAGTCACATAATTAATATAGTAAGCTTTTGCTATAGACCTATCAATACTTCATTTGCACTGACGAAATTTATACTAAATTAAAAATTGATAATTTCTTGTGTAAATTAATATAGGGCAGATATGCCAGTAATGGACACCCTTCAATGTTTTTGGTTTATAAAAAAATAACCAATAAAAATTTAGCTTTTATTTTTTTTTTCATAACTCCCCCTTGCATATTTTATAATCTTGCATTATTGTTGACACTCTTAATCAAACCAATCAGAAAGCAGAAAATAATGATTTGAAGTTCCACTGTTTTTCAGTGAAAATCTTAATGAACATGCTAAGAGCTGGCTTCATTTAATAAATTTATATATTCTTTATTTTCTTGCAAAATTTGCAGCTTTTTGTTTTGGTAGTAATAGAAAACTTTGAATTTTATATACTAATAACCATTTATAAAATTTAATTTATTTTTAAGGTTTTAAGAGGGGTGTCCATTACTGGGATGCTTAATTAGTCATTTTCCAGTAATGGACACCCCGTGTAGATATTGCTAAAAATGCAATTTCAGTAATTTTTATAGTGCATAAAATATTGACTTAACTGAAGACCTAAATAATCAAATTCAATTTTTAAATTATACTTACCAAAATGCAATAATACCAAAACTTTTATAAATAGCTGCTTTTAAGTTATTTTATGTGGTTAATAAAATTTCAATGCTTTATTCTTTTATTTTTATGAATATAATAACTGTGCATTGCATATTTTATTAATCTGGCAATCAAACCTGTCAGAAAGCAGAAAATATAATTTAAGGGCATAGTCAAACAGGGGCTGATAGGGCTTAACTCTCCCCCATTTAAATAAAAACAAGTTACAGAAGGTGTTAAAAATCTATTTTCTGTCTTAAATGTTTGCTTATTCATCTCTGACAATATATATATATACATTATTGTAATATTAATTAAAGTTAGAGTAGTCATGAAACTAGTAAATCTGCAGATCAGTGGCCTCAAACATCAGTTCTACAGTTTTTTTTTTTAATTATTTTATTCAGTATTTAAAATATCCAACTCACAGTATTATTTCTTCCATATTTGTAATATTAATTATTACAAGTAATACATCAAGTAGTCTCTGGAAGTTGTTAAAAATAGTGAGATGAAGCTATTGCTATACACTAATACTCAAAAACTTTTATTATTACCTTTTAAATCCCCCACTGTCTCAATAATTTGACAGCTGTAATTGCCTGATATTTAGTAATTTTAAACTATCTAAAATAATTAAAATATCGGTCTTCTGATAAAGTTACAATAATTGATGCAAACAGTGAATGATTATCACAAATATTTTATTAAATACTGGTATCCTAATTGTTAAATCTATTTGAAAATAACTGTTTTGTTTCATTAGTATGCTTTCATTAAATTCTGGTTCTAAATAGTCATAAAAACAGTTATATCTGTTACTTTCTGTGGGATGTCCATTACTGGACTTTTGGGTGTTTTGATATATTTCAGTTATTTAAAATTACATTTTTATTCATATTCGGAAATGAGACTATAAGAATGGTTAAATATTGTTGATAGATTAATATAATATTGAAAAAAAAAACTAGTATATAATGATTATAATTAATAAAAAAATTTTAAAAGAAATTCCTTAAGGGTCCATTACTAGCACATCTACCCTATTTGAGATATGTACTATACAGCAGGATTTTTTTAAGCCAACAAGTACTAGAGAAATAAATACCAATTAAGATCTAAATCTTAATCCAAAATGTTGAAGTCATTTAACTTAACCTTAACTTTGTTAATAAACATCATTGAATTACAACTTTCAGGTAATTAGATTTTTTCAGCTTGAAAATATAGATATTTGTTATCTGCAAACTGACTAGTACTTATTATCATCTTTACTATTAATATTATTTTGTCTTACATGTAATGCAGAGAGAGTAGTTTACCCCCCCACCCCCCTTAAACTGAATAAGTAATAATATTTTACCTCTGTAAATTAAATACTTTCACATAATCAATACTCAATCATACATCCTTACATACTCTTAACCAGTCACAATGTGAATTGTTTTCAAAGTTTTATTATTATTAGCATGTTGTATTATACAACTGGGGACTCACAAAACAAGATAAGACATTTATAAATGTCAAAATATAGTTTCAAGAATTATGATTTATTAATTTTGTTAATAATACATTCTATCTAATCAGGTATATTTTTAATTCTTCATTGTACAATTAGAGACAAGTTTTAAAAAAGAAAATCTCATTAACAAACAGTATTTATTTATAACAGTATCTTTACAAATTTATATTTTATCAAGCTTATTTCTCATGTGTTAAAATTTATTTAAAAATTAAATAATTTAATTTAAATTCAATTCAATGCTCAACAAATTAATATGTTACAGGTTATTGAAAATAAATTATCCATGAATCATGGAAGTTGTCTTAATTGCTTACTTGAGAAAAATAAGAAATTAAACTTATTGTTTAAATACAGGGTATTGTTTAAATTCATGTGTCAGCTTTATTATTATTATTATAAATCATCAAATCTAATTCTTGCGGATTAGTAACAAAAAGATCTAAAAACTTTGTTACTAAATTATTAGAAACTGTATAAATATCCTAATTTTACAAAAAGTAAACAAATATTTTTTAATGGATGTGACAGCATTTTGCTTTCACGAGATAAAAGTCAAAACTGTCAATACCAAAATTCTAATGATATATGTCTTATCTTGGTAATAACTAAAAAGTAAAATAAAGGTTTTATAGCAGTACTAAAAAAAAAAAAAATTAAGCAATCTTTCACGATAATACAACATATCAAAAGGTACTGTAACACTGAAAAAACATTTCACATGCCTGTATTTTAAATGAATATTCCCCTTATTTTTTGTTTTGATGTTAGCTCCTATCTATAACAAGTGATTTTTAAAATCTGTGTTATTTATTTGCAGCACAAAATTTACTATAACAGCATTTTGCAAGCATCAGATGGCTCTGCACGCTATGCTACCAAAAGGCAGCCATCTTTTTTGACTACTTACGACAGCTTCATATCTGCCGCAAATACTGATCATGTGACACCCTCAGTTACGATTGCTCTACGAGAGAGAAACCGTCCGCATGTTTGACCTGTTTCGCGATTTTAGCTGTGGCTCGCAAATCTACGAGAAAAGGGAAGTTACGAGAGAAAAGCGTTTGCCTTGAATACATGCATTAGGTTCGGGAGGGGGAGGGAAGAAGATTTTCTACAGAAACATGGAAGATTTTCACTCCTGAAATAGTAAATATTGGTTCCAGTTATAAATGAAGAAGCATACGAAAGAGTATGAATTGCAATTTTACTATGCTGCACCAGATATCACAATATATCTGTCAAACTCTGGAAAGGCAAAATAAGGCAGACCCTACTGCAACATTTTTACCAATAAGTATGGAATTTAAAAATATGCATAAATACAGCAGAAGATATTTATAACGCAAAACTAAAAATGCAAAGTTGTGTGTTATATAGAATTTTGCGTTATATGGGTCACATCATTAAATTCACCTTGTAAACATGGCCAAGTATTTCTGAAACATATCAAAACACATTAGAATATCTTTATACTGCATTCCTTGTTGCCAAGAATTATTCAAATTATAAATTTTTGCATAATATAGGTCAGACATTGTTAAATTTACTTTATAAATATGATCCAAATATAACTGACACACCCATCTCTTATATTAGGCATTTTCAAAAATGTTTATTGTAATAATATTATTTTTTTCAGTAAAAAGGTCTTAAATTATAAGATAAAGTTGAACTAATGTATCAAATTTAGTCATTTAGAGAGTAGCAATATTTTACAATGCGAAAATGCAGGTGCTTTTTAACTGCAAAAATCATTGTTTACATCTGAGTAGTTGTACATTATATGGAGAATTGTGTTATATGGAATTGCGTTATAAAGATCTTCTACTGTATTGCAATTGAAAAAAGGGATTTTAAATTTTTAATAAGAAAAAGCGTTTACAGTATACTCCCTTAAATCCACACTGCTTGAAACCAAAAGCAGTGCAGATTTTAGAATTTTGCAGCTTTCTGGTCCTTGTTTTGCTTACATTTTTTAAACAGTAATTTGAATGTAGTTGAAATTATAATGAATGCTTACAACAAAGTAAAACATTAAATAATTCATTACCTAATTAATAATTACATAAAATAATTGTGTAAAATAATAAAAATTTAGAAAAATACTAAAATATTAAAAATATTTTTTCCTCTCTCTGCAATAACAGCATTGCTGTTAACTGTTGATATAGAAATGTAACATTTTTTTTATGTCATACACTGTTCTACGGCTTATTCCACACGATTGTGGCAAAAAACGAGTAGATGAACCGGAATCAAGCTTTTTTTTATGATCTTTATCTGTTGAATTATTGTCAAACTAACGTGTTTTCTTTTCTTTTCTTTTTTTTTTTTTTTGTTAGAAATATTGGAATTAGCCATATTAGCCAGATGTATGAAATCGCGAAAAAATAAAAATCATTACAGATTTAACGGAAAAAAATTTTAACGAAAAAAGTAAACGTAAACAATGAGGCTTCAGTAGTTACAGTTGCTGATATTGTGCAAAAGGTGCTGTTGTGCTATATTTTTTATCTTAGATAGGAAAATAATTTACACCAGAATAATAAAATAACAACATATTATGCCCTGTTGAACCATATTTAAAAAACAAAAAAGCTTGAATAATTTTTAAAATGTCATGGAAAAAAGATTGCGATCTCCCATCAAAAAAGAGATCACCACTAATATTAGCACCATCTTGATTTTTTTTTTCAGAAATAAATTCACATTCTCTTCATGAAAAAGCTTGAGTTCGGTCATATTAACCAGAATAACATAATAAATAGCGTAAGTAAGATTGAAAAAATAAAAATAAGTATTGAAACATGAGGAAACAAACACAAGAAATATGAACAATTCAGTTACAGTTTACACTTACTGTGAATATTGTACAGGACCTACAATATGGAGAGTTTTTGCTACAGATATGCTAATTTACATAAAAATCAAAAGTAATATCATTCTATTTAATACTCAATCAGCTGTAATAGCCAAAAGAGCAGGAAAAACAAAAAACAAAAAAAAAAAAAAAAAAAAAAAAAAATTAGTAAAAAGAAATGTTGTGAACACCACTGGTTTCAGTGCCATCTTGAATTTTGTTCCTGCAACTTACCTGTAAGTTTCATTGTTTACATCTGAAATTATATATGGATTTTAGGTGTTCATGGATTTTAGGATTGCAGATTTAAAGAAGTCTACTGTATCAGCATTAGCAATGGTTTTAATATAAAACCTTTTGTTTTTTAAACATTAATCACATAAAAACTAAACATGAAGATGACCACTGCTCTCATTTAAAACTGTATTTACGATTTAGAAATCTAAATTTACATGTGATTATATACTGCAGCTAAAGATTTGAATCTAGAAAAAAAATAATCTTTAAAGAAATATTGGTGAAATTTATAGTTTTTTTATGAAGGATTTTGCAATACACATTTAAAAAATATATTTAAGAAAAAGCATTTTTGATGCAAGGAGAAAAGGGTATAAAGTTTAAAAATAACAGTAAAAAACAGCCTTAAAAAAGGGAGGTTTGGTATGTATGTCACAAACAAGCACTGGCTGCATTAAAAATTAAAATACTTTATTACTAGTGAATTTTAGACATAGATTTGAAGAATTTAATATCTGGAACCAATAAGGTTCTGTTTTTCTGGGAGTGGCAGAAATTTCAGTGGAGGGAGCAAGGGATTTGGATGATTATTTATTATTGTGTCCACAAAATAACAAAGGGAGCAGAAAATGTTTGTTTTAAAAATGGAGTTTTACAGATTTTATACCAGTGCTTAGAAAGAGTATTTGGGGGGGGGGGGGGGGGGGTGGAAATTTAAGAGGAAGATTTAGAAGATTATTATTACAAAAAAGTAATAGAAGAAAATATTTAACATTTATAATATTTAATCCTTTGACGAAATTCACTTTTTATTCGCCTTAATTTTTGTTGCATGTCCGTAATAATTATGGACAAATCATAATACTTGGCACCTCTGTAAATTATCTGTGGGGAGGAAGGGGAACAAAGGTGAAGAAGCAGAAATTTTGTTTTGGTGGAAAGGGGTTGATTAGATAATTGCTGATTTCTTAGTATAACTAAAAATTTACAACTAGGGCAGGGTGCGAAATTTCCACTCGTCAGCTCGCCAATGGCGAGCAAATATTTAGGGTTTGTCCTTTAAAATATATAAGTTTTGTCCTTTAAAATGTTGTGTTTTATATCTAACTATGAATTGTGCCTCAATCCAGTGACATGCGGATCTTATAGATCTTTTGTGCTTAGCTGAAAAATGCGGATATTTTAACAAAGTAGAGCAATGAAAAACAATGCAGGTATTTTATCCAGGTATTATTATTAATGCTTTTTTTGATTGCTGAAACTATGAAATTAGATTTAGTGGAAAAATTTAAAAAGTGTACAGTATATATCGGCATTCTGGTTCATGGTACCACAGATCGATCAGATGTCGAACATGAAAATGTATATGTTCGATACGTGGATGCAAAAGATAATCATATCAAAGAAAACATTTTAGGAACAATAGAGCTGCCAAATTCTACTTCCTCCAGTTATTTTCACAGCCATAACTGATTTTATAGATAAGAATATCTATGGGCTGAAAATAGGATTATAAATTTATTTAAGTTCCATACTTCTTCTTGGATTTCTACAGGAAATTGAACCCTTTAAGTGTGGCATTAAGAAACAAGGAACTTGTCATTTCATCTGGAAATGAAGATTGTACATTATATCTCAGTTCTGCAGATCTCGAATCTAGTGTTACACCAAATGAACACGTTTTGGACCAAATATCCCTCTCGGGAATAATCAAGGTTGTACATCTGGCAAATATTAAAAATGGGGAGCGAGAGTTTCAGACTTTAAGAGAGAGATTAATTAAACATGAAAGATATACATCACAGAAAGACTGCAATCTATAAACAGATGTGTTAACATCTCTCCATGTTTTTGACACTTTGGGTAGGCCTCCCAAAGAAAAAATTCTTGAATTTGGGTTAGAAGAAATAAAAAAGCTGTTCATGTATTTGAAACCAAGTTCTTTAATGAAAAAGTCGATATTGTATTGGCAGAGTGGGCAGAATTCAAGTTTATGTTCCCTTCACTAACACTGAAAGATATGCTTCAGAAGTTTTACAGTGAAAAGTACTCAGCAAGATTCCTCAATTCTCTCCAGATTCTAGCAAAATCTTCTGTTCTACGAGTGAGCATAGCTTCGTGCAAGAGGCTTCAGCTGTCACAACAGACTCAAGATTGCATACAATTACTTCTGAAGAGCGAGAAATTGGATGATTTACACAGAATTTCTATTAATGGATCCACCCTGGCAGATTTTGACCCTACAGCTGCGATTGACAAGTGGTATTTCAGTGCAGAAAGGCAACGCAACACAAACATGAAGTTCTAAAAGTACAGGAACTTTTTCTTTCATAAATTTTTAGTGGTATGTGGCAATTTCTGTAACCATTGAAACCTAATCACAAGCTTATTTTGAGTTAATATTACTTTTTTTTTTGCAGTAAATATGTTTCAAATTTTCAATTTCTGCATTCTTTTATGATTCCGGTCACCAGAACGTTCTTCATACTAGATCTGTTAACACTTTAAAAATTTATCATATTTCTCATGAATGTAAAATATTCCTGATTTAACAGACAGATCCTTCTAACAATGATCAATTTAAGTTCAGTTTGTCATAAATATTTCATTTTCTGGGCAAATGTGGTGACTGACGTTGCTGTCTGAATGAATGTAAAATAATGGCGAGCAAAAGTTTTAGTCTGGTGAGAACTTTCTGAACTGAAATTTCATGCCCTGAACTAGGGTATAAAAATATTAAAAATTAAAGAATTTCAAAGACTTAAGTTTGTGTGTTAAGAAAGAAGAGAAACAAAAGGTGGAAGTGGCAATTTTGAGTGGGAAGGAAGAATTTTAAATGATCATTTATTTTATGATAAAGTAACAAATAGAACAGAATAAGTTATAGCAAAATTAAAGAGTTTTAAAGATTTTAAACTTTGTGAGCTGGAAAAGGGGGAGGGGAAAGCAGATTTTTTTTTGAGGCAGGGGGAGATTTATTAAATGATTATTTATTTAGCCTTGCACTAAATATTCACAAATAGGGCAGAAAAAATTAAAAGTTAAGAGTTTTAAAAACTAAATTTTGTGTGCTTTGTAAGAAGAGGGAAAAGGGGGAACAGTAATTTCGGGAAGGGGAATTTACACAATTCTTAATTTATTATTACAATAATATAACAAATAAAGCAGAAAGTTTTAAAAATCAAAAAGTTTTAAGGATTTTAAACTTTGTGTAATGTGGAAAGAGGGGTGAAGCAAAGTGATAAAGCAAATTTTTGGAGAAGGGAAAATTCGAAGAAATTTTTTTAAAAGCATAAACTGCCTGAAATGCAGATTTTCACCACTGATTAAGAAAAAATACAAGGCTAAAATTAAGGACTTATTGCATATTTTGGATAAAAAGAAGGACTTTTAAGGACCAAAAACTACCTTTAAAAATTTTAAGGACTGTACGAACCCTGTCAGTTAAGGGCATCAAAAAGGCCATTTCAAGTGTTTTGTAATAAAAGTTTCAAGTGTTTTGTAATCAAAGTTTCAAGTGTTTTGTTTGCTAAATATGTTTCTCAAAGTCTATAGAGTTTCACTTTTGATTAATCATTCTACAGTTATTTCAGCTAACCACAAGCTGATTATTTGTATTAAATATCAAAGTGGATGACTGGCCGGTAATTTCTATAATTCAAATGCGAATTAAATTAATGAAACCAATAACATAAAATTATTTTAAATATTACTTGACTTTACAGAGTCAACTTTGTAAACAGACATATAAACATTATGAATTCAGTAAAGTTTGAGACGCCTTCTGTGATCCATGGAGATCGGCTATGTATTTCTGGTAGAATTCCTACCTAGTAGAAACTCATTAAGGGGGCTAGTCACTCAGCATCTGATTTCCCCTCACTACTGTAAAGTATATGAGCATTTGATGCATTCGTATATTTACAATATCTCCTTGGGAAATTAATATTTTTAACTTCTATTTTTTGTGTACGCATCCTAAAAGATGTCTCTTTTTTTTCTTAGTTCTCAAAATATTTCTAAAGTATAGACTTAATTTTATATGAATTTCCTGATATTTTAAATATACGAATGCATCAAAAGTCCATAGACTTAACATTACAGAGGAGAATTCCGAAGCTGAGTGACCAACCCTCTTAAGAGGGAGAAATATAAGGGGTCAAGTAGAACTTAAAGTTACAACTTTCAGTTCTAAATACTAACCTCTCCAAAACAAACAGTTACTCTTTTTTATACCCCCACTGCAACTTCTGGTTAAAGATAAGAAAGATTAAACATATGGCTAGATTGAGTTTTTATGAAAGAAATTTTGCTCACCCATGGGAAGAAATATCAGAGGATCATATTCTTGAAGAATTTGTGGTTTTACTGTCTTTTTCAACAAAGTTCAGTATTGTTTGTATAAGTATACTGTATCTTTTGATCTATAAAATGGTAATTGGACAAAAACACCAAAGATAATTTTTCTGACAAGGTTCTTACAAGTTTAGATTTTTCTTCACATGGTTCTATGCTTTAGTCTTTGGTTAAAATGGAAATACATTTAATAAATTTATTGTTTTTTTTCTTTAATTATCATTATCTATAAAAAATATTTATATCAGAAAGAACAAATGTGCACTTCAAACAATTACTGCCAATTGAAAGCAGTCAATAATGTAATTCAATTTAGTGTGTCCCTGTAAAATACTAAATGCTATGCGCACCATTTTCTATAGGAAACATGCTGTAGTGTCAATCCCTATTATCGCAAGGAGCAATCCCCTGCAACCACAGAATTTAAGGTCCCAAAAATCTTCTGTGTTCAGTGGAAGTTTTATTGTAATATCTTAATGTAATAAGAAATAAAAAACTTCCTGATTTATAACAGTGTATTTATAAATCTTCTATATATTTGAAGCTCATGTTTTTCATAATGCAATGTTTAAAAATTACTTCCAACTTCTTTGTATTTATATGTGTTTCAAATTTTTTATTTAATGTGATTTAAAATTGTTAAAAAGGAAAAAAAAAAGTATCACAAACTATTTCTGAAATATATTTAAATAATGCTAGCAATTTTGGAAAACAGTCTGAAAAATAGTTCTGAAGACTTTTTTACCATGTTACAAATAAATAAAAGAACAAAATAGATTGATACATCAACTTTTATAGTTGTTATCAGTTGTTGGTTCTTTCCTTCTTTCTTTTCTTTTACTTCCCTTCTCCTTGTAAGAGAAAGGGGAAAACACTAACCTTCAAAGGAAAGGGTTGAAAGCAGACCTGCCAACCTTTGAAAATGAGAAATCATAGCACACAAAATTAAAATTAATCTGGAGGTTGGTTGGCTGGTTTTTCGTGTTTCACAGCCATCATTTGACATTCGTAAAAGGAATAAGGTTTCAGTCTTTGAACTCAATATAGTAAATATTTTCCTCTGAAAATTTGTATACGAATTTTAGTTTCTTCTCATTTTGCAGCATTTTTTTTTACATTTGTAAAAGGAGCCTGGTTCTAATTTTTTAACCCAGTGCAGTACATTTTGACGAAATTAGTGATTTTTTCCCACAATCACTTTAGGATATTCACAAAATTGTGAATTTCGTCAAAAGTTCATGGTAAAAAGTGCAGATTTCAACAAAGAATTGTGATGGAAAAATGTGAATTATGATTGTGGGAAATTTTTCTTTGTCCCATAATTGTAATTCACATTTTTCTATCATGATTCTTTGTTGAAATCCGCACTTTTTACCATGAACTTTTGACGAAATTCACATTTTTTACCATGATCCTTTGATGAATTTTGCCTTTTGTACCACGATCTTTTGACGAAATTGGTGTTTTCTTTCTGCGATCTTTCGGTGAAATTTCGTTTTCTTACAGATCTTCTGATGAAATTTCCATTTTTTTACTGATCTTTTGACGAAATTCAAGTTTTCTTTCTGCGATATTTTGACAAAATTCACGTTTTTACCACAATCCTTTGACAAAATTTATTAGCTTCTGTGACCAATTGACGAAATTATTTTTTTTACACGGTCATTTGTCAAAATTCACGATAGTTTATCGCAACCGATCGACAAAATTTTTTATATCTTTTTGCGACCAATTAACAAAATTCACTACTCGTTTCCACGACCTTTTGACAAAATTTGTAATATGTTTCCTCGGTGATTTATCGAAATTCGTATTTTTTTGCGCAATCTTTTGACGAAATTCTTAATTTCTTTCTGAACTCTTAACGAAATTAGCGATTTTATTCAGTGACCTATTGAAGATAATCACCATTTGTTTCTGAGATCTTTGACAAAATACCTGATATTTTTACATGATCGTTTGAAGAAATTATCAATTTTTTTCTGCGATCGATGCACAAATTAATTTGGGGAAATTTCATAAAAGAAAAGAAATTTGCGGACTTCCAAAAAATTTAAAAATATAATCACAGAAGAATCATAGGTCAGTGGAAGAATGTACAGGGGAAATACTGCGCAGCAGTTTTCATTATGCAGGACTTTCCTTTTCCGCGTGCAAATCGTGCGATTTTGCACACTATTTTAAATATTGCCCAACTCCAGAAATTCTTAAAATGGCACCCCTGTTTCTAAGGAAGGGAATTCCTGTATAAATACTTACAGAAACATGATTCACTCTTGGTTAATATACATAAAGAGGGTTTTATGTTAAGAAGTTCGTTTTTCAGCCCAGACTTTTTCCCATGAGCATTTTTTAATGTCCGAATTTTCGGACTAATGACCAATTTTTTAAAACTTTCGGAAATGAATACTTTGATATTTTGGAAACTTTGGAACAGAATCACTCCTGAAAAATATGCTGCGTGGGATAAAAATCGAAACTAGAAACAAAAAATCCCTTTGTGGTTTTTGCAAAAAATCATAGTTTAAGACCGACTTTCGTAACATCGTAGTTTATAGGTCCGAATCGTAGCAACTATGATTTTTTTGTAGCAGATGGCAGGTCTGTGAAAGCATAAGCACCTTGAGTGTTCTAATGGACAGTGTGGAATGTCATTTCCAGTTCTGCATAATTAAGGCTCCTTTCTCCGATTGCACATTTGGATTTTTATTTGATCCCTCCTTCCTTTCTGCTTTAAATCATTAACAACCTAACCAGCATTATATAAATAGAGCAGCTTCATTCTGTCTCAATATAATCATTTAATGAGATCTATTAGTTGTTTTGTACACGTGTGTGCATCACAGCATTGCTTCGTGCTCTTCCACTCCATTGGCTACCAATATAGTCAAGTTTTTGAATCTGCAAATTGAGCCAAAAACACACATTTTTCTGATTCTGGAATAAGTTGTTATATTTTTAACACAAAGTGCTACAATTGATGTGTATGTATGACCTGTAGTACTTACTACTACTATGTGAGTGAAAAAAGATTTCTTTCTGCTCCCATAATGGTAGGTCTTTCTTTTGTGTCTGATGAAAAAGTGTATTTCTTTTGAAACACATTGCATTAGCTTCTTTTTCCATAGTCTATGTTAGAAGTGATTTGCTTTGTTATGAGAAAAACTACAGGAATTCTTAATTTTTGATGTTATAAAGATATTCTACAAAAGTGTTTTTTAAATTAAATTTTAAAACAATTTGGGCGTTAACAGGTTAAACAACACAGGTTTGAAGGAGCTCACAATGGAATCAACCCTACCATTTGACTCATCTACATGAATACTATCAAATGTACCCTCATATGCATAGGTTAAATATACCTACAGTTCTTGAGGAATTAGGGATCAGTTAAAGGACATTTAAGGATCAAATGTGGTTTTAATCAAAAAATTATTAAACACACGTCTCTTTATTTTTGATGGAGAATCCAAATTTACCATCAAACTTCACAAATGTCTGAAACACCCCAAACAAAATTATAAGACTACAATCTATAAATGGTGTCTAAAAAATATTGAAAACCAGACCAACCTTTGGGCAAATTTAAAATCAACAAAGAATTTGTATGTTTTTTATAAAGCTAATTCACTCATCTCTATATTATAATTCACACTGTAATGCGTCCGGGGTCATAGCCATCTATCTTACCAGTCTCCAATAAGCTGGAGCCACGTTAGGCTTAATTACGATTTGAAATGTGTAAGAGAAAACTTATCTGCCTAAATAAAAATCTTTTTACCTGAAATCCTTTCTGTTCAACATAATTTATTCAAAACTAACAAAATTTGAACGATTTGCGCAGTTGAAAAACAATTTCAGAACTCGAGTTAAAAGCAGACATTAGCCCTAAATGTCAACAAATGGTACACAAAACATAAACAAACGGTAGCGAGTCATTCACTTGATTAATTGAAAAAAAATTAAACCATGGAGGTATACTTCTCTCGGTGCAAACAACTTCTGTAAACAAATTAACTATATTCTCCCGATCTGGGAGAAGAACAGATCCACGCTCCCTCCGGCAGTAGACAAACACGTTCTCAAGGTCAAAACAGTTGCAAAACTTCGGTTCTTTGGGGTAATTTTCAAACTGAAAATGGCAAAAAGCTTGAAAGGAATGAAAAAGGATACCCATTGCTATTTTTATTCACAGGTAAGTTTTATGAATGCTTTTCACTCTTTCCTAAAAATCTTAATTTTTTAGATATTTATGTAGTTTTTAAGAGTTGTAATACAAAGAAGAAAAATTGTTAATGCCTGTTTTTAATTGTAGTGACTTTAATATATGGCCTGACTAAAGTTTAGCTCAATATTCCGAGAATTGTTCGTTATTTATTTATTTATTAAAAAATGAGTTTTGTTATACTTAAGAATAATTGATAGTCAGTCAGAAGAGTGTAAACAAAAATAATAAGATGATTGACTTCGCTTTCTAAATTTTTCATCAATTTCTGATAGAAAAAGAAATGAGGGGGTGTGGGGGGGGGGGGGGTTACAATATCAGCAGAATGTCTTACGTGTATTTAAAAATAATTTAATGTGAAAGCATGAAATTTAAATAAATAACCATGAATATTATTTTAAATATTTATTTTAGCATAAAAAATTATTTATTTATATATTGCATTAAAGAAGCATTTATATGACTGATAAAACTAAATTTTGAAAAGGTATATATTTAAAGATATTTAGTCAAATTCATTTAAATAAGTTGAAAGCTAATTTTAGTCTGAATATTTTTTAATGTAACATCTTTTTCGAGTAAAAAACATTTTGTACAGTTATTAAAAATAGGCATTAACCATGTTTGATTCTTCTTTGTATTACAAAAATTTAAAAACTACATAGATATATAATAAAATTAAGGTTACGAAACTAAGGTTACTAAAAGGCATTTATAAAACTTATCCTTGAATAAAAATAGCTTTCGTCTTTTGCTTACAAGTTTTATTGGCAGATTTAAAACACGCTGAGACTTTTATTTCTTTAAAATTTAATTCTTTTTTGGAGGGAGGGGGGGAGGGGGCAATAAAAATACAGTTTCAAAGTGTTATTTAAAAAATATATTAATTATTATTAGTATTAATTCAATAGTTACAGCACAGACTTTTTTTTTTAAACTCACAGTTGTATTCCATATTTGTTAATTTTTTGTTTTATTAAAGAATCTTAATTTTGTTATGGTATAATAGCCGGAAAGCCTGGTTTACCCAGAAGTATTGTAAATGCTAATAGTGTGTTTATTAGAACACAAACTAGCCGAACTTTGCTCGTCTAAACGCTTCCATATTGTCAATTATTTTTATCAGTTTTTTCAAATTTTAAGTGAAAAACACAATTTTTACCCACCGTCCTAGGACGGGCATTTACACTAGTTCAATATAAATCATGAAGTATTTTCACTCTTTTACAAAAATCTAGTAATATTTCTGGCATCTGGGTTCTAGGATCCCCAAATATCTAGCAACATCATTAATGATGTTATACTTGAATGGCTTCAATATTTATCACTAGGGTAACTACAAACAAATCAAACAAACAAATCAAAGAAAAAAACACCCACTAAGGAAATAAGATATAAATTGTCTAAACTAAAATTATTAAAAAGAACACAATTTTATGATCTAAAGGTGCTTCAAAATCTCAAGCACTTTAAAACAAGGAAAATTTATACAACAAAAAGTAAAAAATGCTATTGGAAATTATATTTTACCAAGAGACAATAAATCAATCTTACCCCTTCTGGCCCTGCAACAACCACATGAAAATATCTAGCATTGCTTTCATCTGGTATAGCACTTATTCCTGGAACAGGTTCTGCCATTAATCTTTGAGTTTCCTATATAAAGAAATAAGATATAATAAATTAAAAAAGAAAAAAACCTTAAAGACTATATCAATAATAAAGAACAAACTACTATAGCACTGTATATTTAAAATTCATAACTATATATTTTTTAACCAATTAATATACGAATAAATATTACAAATTTGGAAAATATAGGGGAGAGTGGGGAAGAATGGGACAATAGGATTTTCTCTTTATGTATCATTCTAAACATTTCATCAAACACATACTAGATGAAGCAATGGTAGCCCAATCTTCAATTGAAAAAAGTTTTTGATCTGTATAAGCTTACAATTGTATAAAGCAAAAGATTATTTCAAGGATCAAAAGCAAATTTCCTTCATATACCTTTTATGCTTCCTGTATATTAATGACTTGTTTAAGCATAAATGTAATAGTTTCCCAATTTATGGAACATTATACTGTATATTATCCATAATTTAAACTAAGCATTCAAACAATATTTTTGTTTATACAGGAAGTTTAACATGAAAGAAGATAGTGGGGGGGAATGGGACATGCCAGTAAAGAGAGGAATGGGACAAGTCCAATTCCTTCATTTTAATAAGATAAATGTAAATAACTATTACACAAATATTTTTAGAGGGTAATATATTAATTATAACATTCATAATATATTCATTCACTTCAAACTGTAAATAAATTGAACTAATGAATTTTTAATGTCATCTGTGACTGACAATCCTGAATTTTTCTTCCAGCGATAAAGATACTGGAATTTGATACTGTGGCACAGACATTATCAACCTACAAGTTTTGTTAGACTGTATACCTAGCCAAAACTAGGCTATTTGTGCTTATAGTTTTGTTTTATAGTTGTCCCATACCTTCATATTTGTGGGGAGGTATGGGACACATTTTGAAACTTACAATTTCTTTAATTGTAAAATTGTTTCTGCAAATTATGTTTCTATATTGTTCAAGGACATTAGAAAGTGTTTCATTTTGTATTCTATAAATTGAAATTTTTGTGTCAAACAAAGTTGATTTTCTTATTTTTGTAAAAAGTGTCCCATTCCTCTTCACTCTCCCCTAGTTGTCAAAGTTAGAAAAAAAAATTATTGCTATAAAGAAATTTTTCAAAAATTAATGTATACATTCACCAAAACAATTCTGTATGTGGAACAAAAATAACCTATCCTACTAATTCTGCTAAAACTATCAAATAAAAAAGATATTGGTACCCATCGACTAGGAATAATGTCTATTATTAAATAGTACACATTAATTAAGCATTAGAGTACATTTACAAATTAAAAATACAAAATTAATCTATGATTTTCTAGACATTTGTGTGAAGTTTTTTGAAGAGACTGCTGTCCACACACCTATGAGACTTGCACAGGAGGATACTTTTATGCTGTGAAATTATGCACCTCAAAATCAACTTTTCAATTAATTGCAGTAACTAGAGTCTAATCTAGAAAAAAAATGCAGCATGGAGGGGAAAAACAGCATGGAGGAGAAGAAAAAGCCCATGGAAACTCTAAAAAAAGAACATTTAAGAAAAAAAAAACAGCATAAATAATGCTAAAAAATAAGTTAAGAAAACAAATTAACCTGAACAACATTGGAAACACGTAGTTACACCACCCCCCCCCCCTCCCCCTCCAAAAAAAGACCCTCAGTAAAATCTGATTACTCAGTCAGACGCAGGACTCTTTTTCAATATTTTTATTCAATTCAATGACAATTATAAAATAAAGCTAAGATGATCACAAATGTACTTATGAAAAAAAGAAAGAAACATGACCTATGGTTATATAGACTTATCAGACTCGATGCAGGATTTTACTTTAAGTATTTCTTAATTGAAGAGTAATTATAAATTAAAACTCTGATGATCACAAAAGTACTACAATAACTAAAATTAATCCCACAATAAAATGGGGGTTACTCGATCTAGAGTCCCTTTTACCCAAGCTCAACCCAATTAGCAATGTGTGTTGGGTTTGGTTCATGTTAACTTTAATTGTTTCAGCTTCAGGTTGGTTTTGAGTTGAGTTTTGATTCTTGAGGGTTGGGTTCAGTTTAATCAGATTTTTTAAAGTAAAGATCAGAATATTGCTTCAGCCAAAAAAAAAAAATGTATTTGAATATGAGCAATTAACCGCATGTTAATTTGGAACATAAAATTGATATTAGATGTATGATTATAAACTAGTTTTCCATTACATTGCATAGTGCATCAATTTTCTCAGATAGCTGGTTTCAGATCAAAGAAATTTTTTTTGTTGGCTTTAGGGCAGCGTTGGATAAGTGACCTTCTTTTATATGACTACGACCCAAACTGCAGTTTGGTTCTGGTAGGGTTGAGTGTTGCCTATTGACTAATAGTTTTTGATTAGGTGTTCTGGTTGATCAAATTTTCCAAAATAAAGTCTTGAATACTTTCCAGATGAAAAAACTATGCATTGTAATGTAATATTAATGAGTATATACATGTTCTTTTTTCTACATGAGATAAAATTGATATTAGAGATGAAATTGTTAACTATTTTTCCATAAATGTATTAAAATATGGATCCCAGTGGCAGCGACACGGCGACATAGTCGCGGACAAAGAAAATCTCTTGCGGACAATTTTTGTCTGCATTAATGAAATCAATTTAAAAGATTGTCCGCAACTTTCGGACATTTTTTTCCCGCGAATTTCAGTAAATGATTGCATAAAAAACAAGATTTCCGTCAAAGGATCGCAAACAAAACTCAAATTTCGTCCAAATATTGCGAATAAAATGCAAATTTCGTCAAAATATGACGAACAAAATGCAAATTTCGACAAAGGATTGCGAACAATACACAAATTTCGTCAAAGAAGCGCGAACAAGACACAAATTTTGTCACAATATTGTGAATAAAATGCAAATTTCGTCACAATATTGCGAATAAAATGCAAATTTCGTCAAAATATCACATACAAAACACGAATTTTGTCAAAAAATTACAAATAAAACACACATTTCGTCAAAATATTGCAAA
Organism: Maratus speciosus; assembly: GCA_963932465.1. Taxonomy (NCBI): domain Eukaryota; kingdom Metazoa; phylum Arthropoda; class Arachnida; order Araneae; family Salticidae; genus Maratus; species Maratus speciosus. Next base: position 328,704,129 of record OZ010787.1, read on the forward strand.
TAAAATGCAAATTTTGTCAAAACATCCTGAATAAAATGCAAATTTTGTCAAAATATCGCAGACAAAATGCGAATTTCACCAAAATATCGCAGAAAAAACACAAGTTTCATCAAAGAAAGGCAAACAAAACGCATATTTCATCAAAATATCGCGAATAAGACGCAAATTTCGTCAAGATATCACAAACAAAATGCACATTTCGTCAAAATATCATGAACAAAACGCACATTTTGTCAAAATATCACGAATAAAACGTACATTTCGTCAAAATATCACGAATAAAACGCACATTTCGTCACAATATCGCGAATACAACACAAATATCAACAAAGTATCTTGAAAAAAATGCAATTTTTGTCACAATATCTCAAACAAAACGCAATTTTTGCCACAAATAAAACGCAATTTTCGTCAAAATATCACGAGCAAAACACACATTTTATCAAAGCATCGTGAAAAAACGCAAATTTCGTCAAAGGATCGTGAAATAAAGCAAATGTCGTCATTGGATCGTGGAACAAACGTGAATTTTGTCATAGAATAGTGGAAAAAATGGGAATTTTGTCAAAAGATCGCGAAAAAGCACAAATTTTGTCAAAAAATCGCAGAAAAACGCATCTTTTGTCAAAAGGCCGTGGAAAAAAAATGCGAATTTCGTCAAAGAATTACGAAGAAATGTCAATATCTTCAAAAGGCCGTGGAAAAAACATGAATTTTGTCACGAGACCGGGGGGGAAAATGCAAAATTCGTCAAAGGACAGCAGAAAAAACGCAAATTTCATCAGAAGTTGGCAAAAAAAAAAAAAACACGAATTTCATCGAAGAATTGCAAAAAAAAAAGCTAATTTCATCAAAGGATTGTGGGGAAAAAACTTGCGCTTTTCGTGCGTAAGGCCGTGAAATTTCAGCTTTTTTTCCCCGCTGAGCCTGTAGCATGTCTGAAAATTGTATGTGGTGTGCGTGATTGTGAAAAAAACTTGAGCACACAGTTTCAAGAATGCACCACCCTGGTTAAAATATTAATTGAAAATTACCCTGGGATAAAAATTTTGAAAACATTATTTAAAAAAGCAGAACATTCCCAACTCAAAGAAAAAACAAATCAGCTCTGAAGCTCCCGAAGGTTTTTAAAAGCATCTTTATTGTCTATGCATGGTTCTGCATATCCTTTCTATTTTAGAAATCCTACAAGAAGTTAGATGATGAAAAGTTTATAAGTAAAATTAATGATAATCATCATGCTTACCATGTTTTAAATAAAATGAAAAAAGATTCATAGTTTAATGTATTATTTATTCCTTAAAATTACATGCAAAACTTGCAGACAGATTATGAAATTTTAAAAGCTTGTCGCAGACAGCTACAAAACTTTCTGCCACTGGGATATGGATTAATTTTCTTTTATTTGGAGCTCAAGTGTGTGTCCAGTTTGAGTAGGGTTTCGGTTTAAAGAAATTTTTTGCCGCATTCAGGTAGGGTTGCAGGGTTCACTGAAATAACCTTCAGTAGGACTTTAGTTTCAAGTCTGATTGTGGATTGGTGAAAATGTTTTTATCATGTTTGGGCTGGGTTACAGCTTAGAGGTAGAAAAAATTTAGCCAGATTCTGGTTCGCATGCAAAGCAGGTTGGCTTTTAATAGATATTGCGGATTCACTTATGATTCTGTCCCAATCCATAGCAGGATTCTATTTTTATGTACTTTAATTCCAGAAAAATTTTCAATTAAACGTTTATCAAAATAACCATTTTGAGCATTTGGAATAGTTTTTTTTTCCTTCAAAAATAAAGCATACTTTCAAGGGGGGAAAAAAAGAATTTTCAAAAAAATATTACTTTGAAATTTTAATGATTCTTAAATATATTTTTTAATTCCATGAACAGCTAAGAATGGACCTTATGCACACAGCCTGAGGTCGAGGATAAAATTCGTCTGCTGGCGGTATTTACTGTTGAACATTAGCATAGCAGTCTATGGAGTGCGAGTTATTAATGCCTGTTTGCTAAAAATACAGCAGAAAAATTCTTTGTTGTAGCAGTATATACTTAATATATTGTAATATAAATTCAAAATGTTGTTCTGCATGTGCGAAGATTCCCTAAATTCGCAAAATTTTAGTAAAAATTTATGCACTCAACCTGGGTCAAGGTGGAAGTCGTCTGCTAGTGGTATTTGCACCTGCACATACTGGCAGTACAATGGCTAGAGTAATAGATCAGCATACCGCCAGCTCTGGTGCCTGACGTCATGGGCATAAGGTCAATTGCATTTTAGCAGAAGCAATCTAAAACAATGTAGGTCAGCTAGTTTTAAATAAAACAACTAACTTTAACAAAATATTGTTGTTTTACATTGATATTTTATGTCGGCTTACAAATTTTAAGTTGTTTGGCTCAAAAGTTTTGAAATTAAAATTATTCAACATTTTGAACTCCTAATGTTAAATTACAGTTATAATGTATTTACTCACATGATTTGCAGCCTTGTATATTTTATGTGACCTATAATTTTAAAAGAAAATTTGGGTAAAAAACAAAGATTCACATGATTTTCACATAAAAGATTATGAAATAAAACTGCATACATCCTCATAGTTTTCATTTTTCAAAATTTCAGTTTGGTTATATTGGAAAACAGAAATATAAAGAAGACGTTTCGTTTATAAAAGAAATTGTTGTGTAATAAGTTTTTTATGTATTCAGCCGAAAATTTGCAATTAGGTAGCCCGTATAGCAGTTAATTTAAAAGGAATAGGAAAGTCTGCCACCCTATTCAGTTTTTCAATATTCGCTTCTGTGGATGTCATTTTAAAATTAACAAACGTAAAATAATATTTATAAATATATTTTATATTTTAACTTAAGTACAATTGGAGAATGCAGGGAAATATACTTTACAGAAATCGAGAAAGAAGCACTAGAAACTTTGTATTTAATATTTTAAAAAGAAAAACAATATGAAAAAAATAAGTATTTTTTTTTAGTTTTGTATTGGAGTCCACTTTGAAAAAGTATAAAATTAAAAACATTTCAATTAGAATAAACAAATTAAAAACAGTGATTGAGTTGAATTTTTGGTACTTTTTGGTTAGCCGGGCGCCGAAAAGTATCGAATTTTTTTATTGGTAAATTATCTGGATTCATTTTAAACTAGTATAGTGGAATTTAAATCTGATTAAATTATCAACTAAATGTTGCTAGTTTTACAAAGTTCTAAAATCTCACCAATGATTAAAGTTTTTCATTTGAATTTTTTGTCTCTCAACTCCTTTCAAATTTCTCACTTATGTTTATTTTTTTTTCAAATAAATAGGTATCCATATTAAACACAAGGAATGATTATAAAAGTTGTAATTATCAATTGCAATTAAGGAGAAATACGAGGCATGTTTTTTAAGTAAGTACCGCTTTGCGATTCTGCCGCCGCAGCGCTACGGTCGGCGTTACGCGCATGCGCGCTGGTTACCTACATCTCTTGTCTATGCACTGACGCCATTACAGTCTGATTCTTCATTATATACGTTGTTTGCTGAGTGTTTAAGATGCCTCCGACAATCGTGAGTCCTGCTGATTGTGAAGTACGGGCTGTTATACGATTTCTTAGTGCTAAAGGCGTAAAACCGATCGATATTCATCGTGAGATCTGTGATGTTTACGGACAAAACATTATGAGTGATGGAATGGTAAGGAAATGGGTGAGAGCATTTAAAGATGGCCGCACAAAAGTGCATGATGAAGAACGGAGTGGGCGTCCTTCGGTCGTTAATGAAGATTTGGTGCAGAAAGTGGACGAAAAGGTGAGAGAAAACAGACGCTTTACAATTTCTGTTAGGTAAACAGACCCTTTCTCATCCCTGTACATATCCCTATCATAACAGTTCACTTTTACTTTTTATTTACAAGTATAATTAATTCATTATCTTTATTTAAATACACTTTATTTAGTTCCACTTACCTTTATTCTATTGTTATTTCCAAGCTTTAGTTCCAGGCTTTAAGTTTCTTTCTTTACTCCATATACTTTATTTATGTTTCACTTTGCTATCGTAAGAGCCGGCATTTAGCACACGTTTTCGCCCGTGACGCAATACTTCCGAAATCTTCTGATCCAACTGAGGAGTTTTTACGAATGAACATGAGATGGCGTTAGTCATCCGGTCGTTCGTTTTGCATATGACGTTTCGTCCTTTCTTCCATTGGCGTTTCAGAGATCGAGGATGTAACTTCCGGGCTGCGTCGCAGTTGCTTTTCCTGTGTGGTTGGATGATATAAATATGCTCTCATTCAACGTGATAGATATGCGTTTTCAGTCCGTGCTGTTATGTGGTAAAGTGTCTCTTTCTGTTTAGTTTTAGGGGAGTTGAAAAGATGGTGATGTTTTTCTTTTAGTCTTAAGTCTCCTTGCAGTTTTTAATGCTGAATAACATTATTTTTATTATCAACTTGGAATTTGACTTTTAATCGAGAACATTTTTCACGAGCTGCCTTTTTGATTTTCTCATCGATGGTGTCATGTGTGATTCTTCGCTCTAGAAAGATGCTGGTATATTTTTCAACATGGTTTTAGATGTGAATCAGCTTTACAAGTGTAAGAGGGATCCGTATTAGTAATGACGTTTCCAGAAGATGTGGTTTACAGTTATAGGTACTTTATTCGTATTGCATCAGTTGACCTTCGAATGTCTGGTGGAGGTGTTTCATGGAAGTTAGGTTTCATTTTTCATGTAAATATAATTTATGCAGTATATCGTAATCATGGAAATATAATCATTTAATATGAAGGACTCTGGTTCACTAATATAGTTATTTGGATGTGTCATGAAGTTATGTTTTTAAGAGTAATGTTAGTTTCATTTGTAAGAGTAAGACATTAGAATATATATATATGTAATTGTTTTATCATTCTATTATCATTCTATTTTTAAAGTATATTTAATCGAATAATAAACGTTAGTTGTCTTTTAAATCTAGTTTGTTTATTTCTTTAACCACCACAAATGCTTTTCTATTTCAGCTGTTTAAATTTCTTTTTAAAGTTAAATAGTAATTGAATCTTTATTAATATAATTTGTTTTAACGAGGTTTAGGGATTCTTTCAGCTTTCGCGTTTCCATTTGCTAACGCAGCTCTGCTACTCGTGTTAGACTTTACTTTTGTAATTTCAACAATTTCATCATTGTGCGACTGCTTTCCTCAATATTCACGCAGTGTTTTGTATCGCATTGTGACCGAGAACTTGAATTACCGGAAATTGTGTTCATGTTGGGTTCCAAAAATGTTGACGGATTTGCACAAAACCCAACGTTTAGGCAGTGCATTGACTTTCCTTGAGCGGTACCACAATGAAGGTGAAGAATTTTTAGACCAAATTGTTACTGGTGACGAAACATGGGTGGCCTACGTCACACCAGAATCGAAACAACAATCCATGGAATGGCGACATTCATCATCACCCAAAAAAGTGAAGTTTAAGCAAACAATTTTTGCCCAGAAAATCATGTGCACAGTTTTTTGGGACAAAAAAGGAGTATTGCTAGTGGAGTTTCTGCCTCGTAATGAGACAATCAATGCAGCGTCTTATTGTGAGACATTGAACAATCTGCGTCGTGCAATCCAGAACAAAAGACGTGGCAAGTTGAGTAAGGGTATCATTTTGCTGCATGACAATGCCCGTCCACATGTGGCTAATCGGACCAAAGATCTCATCAAATCTTTTAAATGGGAAACTCTAGATCATCCTCCATACAGCCCTGATCTGGCGCCCAGCGACTACCATTTGTTCCTGCACTTGAAGAAACACCTGGGTGGTCAGCGTCTTCAAGACGATAACGAAGTCAAAACATTTGTGATACAGTGGTTAAAAAGTCAGGCTGCAGAATTTTATGAGGAGGGTATTCAAAAACTGGTGCCACGTTATGACAAGTGCCTCAATAATCACGGAAATTATGTAGAAAAGTAGATGAAGGTACAGGCTTTCATGTAAAAATTAAATTATTGCGATATCTTTGCACGTCTTTTTTTAATTCCAAAACGGTACTTACTTAAAAAACATGCCTCGTATCAAGAAAGCTCACCCAATTTTCTGAAAATAGATCTATAACATTAAGTAATAGTAATAATTGATATACATTAAAACCAAACACATATATGCATACTTTTAGTAGCATGGTTTTTATTAAGACTGTTCTCAAATCCAAACTGGCTTCTTGCAGACGCATTTTTAATTTTATTTTTGTTCGAAAACGTATGAAATTGACAAGTGCTCATATTAAGGAATTATATTTAATTCAACTGTTTTTCCATTTTTCGGTAAAAGGAAAAGGTTTTTCAGAACATGATGTCAAAATGGGCATTTTGAATTAAATTTCCGGAAGGGACAGCACAGGAAAAGAAAAATTGCCATTTTGAGACAATCACTTATAACTCAAGATGTAATTCATTTATCAGAAAATGGAAAAAAAAAAAAAAAAAAAAAAAAAAAAACTGTTTGATTGCAAATCATTTTAATAATCATGTTTGCAAATATAATATGTTTATAAAATCATAAACAACTTCTTTAAAAAAAATCAAACTTTATGGTGTTTTTAAGAAGTTGTTTTTGATTTTATCATATTACACCAGCATTTCAACATTTATTATCTACCTTTATATTAAAAAATGAGTCAGAAAACATGTCAAACTTTCGCGTTGTTGAGCAGGAAAGACTGTTCTTTTTTTTAACTGCCTTAAAATAATCATTGATTTTTAATCATACAGAAATTGCATGTAACATTTGTAAAAATTATTATTATTATTATTATTATCCATTAAAAAAAAATAAACTTTTTCTGTCTAGAAATTTTTTATACTTTATTTCAAAATCTAGTATATGCATGCAGGGAATATTTCATGCCAGCCCATAATTTATTTTAAATTAAAAAAGAAAATTAATTTCAATATCCACCATCCCCATAAAATTATTTATGGGTTTTTTTATGTAATTTAACAAGCAAAAGCATAAAAGTCACACTATGGTATGCATTTTTTTTTTTTTTTTTTTTTTTTTTTTATGTTGCTTCCTAAAGCAAATACGATTTGAAAATGTAGTGTTAAAGCTTAAAATGAAACTTTTTGGAAATCAATTTAACCTGTTTTCTTAAAAACTTTAACTAATCTTGTTAATAAGCTTATAATGTTGTTTTCCATGAACCATTTGGTAATATTTGAAATATAAAGCTTTAAAAAAGGAGTATAATCCATAGTTTTTAACACTTTCCAACAAAGTTGCAGAAAGGTATTTATGACATGACTTTCTGTTTGTCCGGCCGTTTTTTTTCTTTCTTTTTCTTTCTCTTTCTTTTTGTTTGTCCGTGTTCTGACTCTGTCAAATACACTTGGATTTTCACTACAGATATATGCTATTGAGTCTTACTAGAGCAAATTGCCTACTATAACATATTCCCAATTGAAGATAAAGTATGTAGCTGCTATAGCTCATTTACAGGGATACACAAAAATTTTCGTTACATTATGGCATATTGGGGAAAAATCATTGCGATGTATTTTAGTGATGTTGTGAGACATCAAACATGATGAAATTGATATGTACCACTGATGTTGGCTAAAGCATACTTTCTACAGAGTGTGAAGTAAGTAACACATATTAGTGATGCAACGAATAGTGGTTTGGCCGAATAACCAAATACGGAATATTCGGCCAAGTTATAGCCGAATATTCGGCCTATTCGGCCGCCGAATAATGAACTTATTTTTGCCTAAAAACAAAATATAGTATGCACTATGTGCACAATTCTTGTATATTTCACAATTAAAATGTATTGTTTTCTTTTAAAAAAATTATTTATATACAAATTTTTAATTTTTTAAAGCATTATTTTACTTTGAAAAAATATTCGGCTATGTTCGGCCTAAAAATTGCCTCAATAATATAATTCAGCCCCCCCAAAAAAATTCTTAGCAAAAGTTCCTCATCAGGTACTGTCTAGTTACATTTTAATAGATATGTGTGTTGTTGTTACATTTTAAAATAATGACAAAATTTTAAAAGTACTAGGAAACATAAGTTTCAGCTTTCAGATAAAATAAAAAATAAGAAATCTTAATATCTTAAGAAAAACCACTGATAGAAAGGGTGAAAGGAATATCCTCTAAAATAGTGGAAAGAAATCATTGTAGACTTTATAAAGCTCACAATTCACAAAATTTTTTTTCATCTTTATTATTTTTTTTTCTTTGCTGTCAGCAGTGAAGCCTCTATAGAAAGTGCCCCTCAATGTGAAGAAGGAAAAGAAATTAGTAATTTTCTTTCCAAGCCACTGCTAGAAAGACAACAGTGTCCTTTGGAGTGGTGGGCGAAAAATTCGGAAGACTTTCCAAACCTTTCATGATTAGCCAAAAAGTACCTTTCTGCACCAGAAAGTACCATTATATAGTAAGAGATTATTTTCAAAAGCAGGTAACATTTACGAAAAAAAAAAAAAAGGCAATCACCTGAGAATGCTGAATTATTATTTCTGCATCACAATCCACGTTTATTGTAAACATTTTAACTGTTTTTTAAGGCAAATATAAACATTACAATGCTATTCTTAAAAAAAATATCTAAAAGGTAAATGCATATGCATACTAATTAAGAATTTAGTATTTACATTTCTTTCATTATTTAATAAGAAATAGTAACACACTTAAAAATATCACTTAAATTATATTTAACTTTTAAGCGTATTTTACTAAAAAAAAAAACCCTTAAGTATTGCAACATATGACTTAAATATCTTAAACATCTGTATCTAATCAATCATATATTTATGTTCTTTATAGGTATAATTCAAAATATTATTGAAAGAAATATATTTTTATGTAACAAGGGATAAATGTTAAAGTTCCCATTATGATAAAAAAAAAAAAAAAAAAAAAAATGAATTAGCTTGTATAGCTGTGTTAAAACAATTTTGAATAGATTTAATGTTAGCTTATTACAGATACTTTTTGTGCTTACCGATACCGCATAAAATTTTTTTAACATGATTCCTAAATTAGCCTCTTATATAAAAATGGGTAGATAAAATCCATTCGCAGTACGAAAGTTAATGGGGAAAAAAAGTGTTAGTTAATTTCAAATAAAATTTTCATTATACATGATGAATATAAATTGTCAAATTAAAAAGTTATACTGTGTAAATATAAAAACATTTATTACAGTACTATTCGGCCAAGGCCGAATAATAGACTTGATAATCGGCCGAAGCCAAATATTCGGCAGACAGGCCGAATGGGCCAAATATTCGGCTTCGGCCGAATATTCGTTGCATCTCTAACACATATGCAGTTTGTTTACAGGGGGTGACTATGAATCATAATCGCTGGAAATGCGTTTCCAGTTTCGGTATGAATTTTTAAACTTAAATTTTAGTGAATTACATGGTGAGTAAATATTTTACTAATCATATACAGAGATGCACGAAAGAAATCACAAGCATTTCAGTTTATGAGCGCAAATTCTTAAAGTGTGTTTTTAACTATGTTAAGCATTTTGCAGTTGAATTATATTTTATTATGCTGAAAGATGCTTGTAGAATTTAGAATATAAATAAATTCAAACGGCCAAAAGAATTGTTGCCTTTATGGATGGTAATTACTGTAAGTGCATTTTTAATCCTGTTGTGCATTTTCCAAGTGAATTAAATTTCAGTATATTATGTGATGTCTAAAGTGTATTGATGCAGGTTTACCAAAACTAGTGTTGGTTATGAGCACGCTCATTGAATGAAAACTTGTGAACTTAGTTCACTTTCTGTGAACATTGAGTTGAACTTTACTCACTTTTTAATAAACGAACATGAACTGAATGAAAACAAAAAATCCGTGAGTTTGAACGAAATTTACAACTCAAACTCAATTTGTTTCATAACTTATTTTTAAATTTTTCCAGCCATTAAGAACACGTTTTTCCCATTCAAATGCCATTTAGAGGCTTAAACAGACTCAGGAAGGGTCGAGTCTGATCATCAGTTTTTCTGGGTCGTGCATGGACCTTGCTTTCTCTAGATGCTTGGGTCGGGCCGAACCGGACTTATTTCTGGGCCTGTGCTTTATGATAGACAAAAATCATCAAGATGAATAATTGTGCTAAAAATAAACTAATTTCTTCAGTTACATAAACAATATAACGTTTCAACTTAGTCATAAATCTCTTTATAGTGCTAATGTATTTAACCTTGAAATTCCTGTAAAGATAATGACTTGTTAAGTGGCTAAATTATACTCATAAAGTACAGTGAATTGATTTATTGTTATTATTATGTTTCTTGTAATGTAAACATTTTCTTTCATTCTGAAAAGTGTAGCTAACCAAGTAAGAGCATATAAAAAAGCTCTCTTATTTACAATCTAAATAGTGTGAATTAAATAACTTAAAATGTCACTGCATCTTAATTTAATAATGTACAAATAATCTAGAATTTCTTTACTTAAGGGAGGCATAAAAATTCGCGCATTGGAGAATATAATTTTCTTCAAATATAAAGTGAATAATATATTCAACTAATACATTTTGGATAAAGGTAAAACGTGGATTTACACCATTAATGGATTAGTATCCTGAAAAAGGGTAAGTCCCAATTTACATTTTGTACTCATGCCTATTTAATGGGATTCAAAACACCTATCACTTTACTCTTCCTAGAAGTCTGCACAGACAGAATTTTTCTGGCCCAGTCGACCCTGCTTGTATGAAAATCATTGCCGCGTCCCAGGCTGACTCATGCAAAAATCTGTTTAAGGAACAACCTACCTTGGGTCAAATATTTTTTCTGAAAATCTATATATATATTTCTCTTGTGTGGCACTAAAATAGGGCTGAATTTGTAGCTTGCTGTTTGGCAACAACCGTAGTAACACAATTTGCCTTATTACATTCCACCAATCAGAAAAGTCATTTCACCACGTCATATTTAAAAAAAAAATTCAATGGTGTTCATAAAATGTAAATATATTAAAACGATTCAGTTTAATTATGCACTAATCACGTACGAGCAGAACACAGATTATTTATTCAGAAATAATATTAAGTAATCTGTGTAAATAAAATGACTAAATAAATATATAATATATATAACAAATATATAATGTAAATAAATCTTTCATGGAAAGCAATGTGGAAAATGAAATGTTTCCGATGAAGATAATGACGTCATTCGGAAAACAAAAGTTGCATTTTCATCCATGAATTAAAATATTTTACTATAACTGTGTCAATGATGACGTTATATTCCTGTTCCTTATTCCTACACATAAATAGCCTGGACTCTTGCTATTTATTTAAAGATACTTGATATACACAAAATAAAATATTTTTGAAAATTACTTAATTTCCAATTAATTAAAATGAATATTTAATTAAACTCAGGAATTTTAAAACATTTGCTTAAATGACACTTTAATCTAGAAAGGGATGAGTGGTTCTGATGGAGGAAATGATGTTATATCTTAAAAAAAGGATTAATTCTCATATGGATTCCAAAAGTATCATGGCACACAGTAGAATTGTTTCAAACAAACAACCGATTTCTGGGAAATTTTACCATAGTGGGAAGGAGTTAGCTCCCAAAAAAAAAGGACAGAAAAAGCCAGGAAATGCACAGAAACGATTTGTTAGGAACTGCCAATGAAGTCATGAGCTTTAGAGTCTATATAAAATTGAAATATTTTTGTACGATTTTGTCAATATAACATCATATTCACAGGCCTTTACATCTAATTCAACAAATTAAAATTCAGAGTGGGAGCTCTTTTTAAACACAGTAAGATCTTTTGGCAAATGTAAGAATAGTAATGGCCGTTGGTTCCACCAACTAAATGCATTTTAAATTGTGATTCCAACGAAGTTTTCAATTACTGTTTTTTTACCTTAAATTTTTTTGAAAATTTCATAAGTTAAAGGGATTTATGATAGTACTCATTATGGTTAGAGTTGCTGCAAAAAGTGTCGAGGCAGCACCATCGCTAAGACTTTTTATTGGTGGGGGGAGAGTACCTTAAATTGCCAAGTCAAATTTCAGTATTTGCCAACTCATTTTATAATTTTGCCAACTTACCACAGATAGAAAATGTAATATAGTTCTTATTTGTTAAAAGTTTAATAATATTCTCAATTAGTTTTGTAATTATTGCCAGGTCTATCAGAAGTAGAAAATATATTATAATTTTTATTAAAGTTTTAAACAATTTCCCAAATAAGTTTGTAAATTTGCCAAGTGTAATAACATTCGCGAATGTTTGGGGGGGGCTGCCCCCCATTTCCCCCCTTAGCAAGGCCCCTGTGTCGAGGAAGCAAAGCGAGCTGGGAACGAGTAGTGGTTCCAATGTGAATTGTGTCGCAATTCAGGGGGTTGGTGAGCATTAGTGAGCAGAGAGCAGAGCCACCTAGTGTGTATATATATATATATATATATATACAGTACAGGACCTATTATCTGGAATCCTCGGGACCGAAGGCTTTCTGGATTTTGGAATTTTCCAGATTTCGGGTCCTCCTGAATTCCGTAAAAAAATCGCGGTAAAAAAACGCAAACTTTGTCAAAGAATCTCGAAAAAACAAATTTTTTCCAAGGACCACAAAAAAATGCAAATTGCATCAAAATATAGCAAAAAAAAAAAAAAAAATTCTTCAAAGGATCGAAAAAGCCCCTCGCAATTTCGTTAAAAGATCGCTGAAAAAAAATGCAAATTTCATCAAAATCTCACGCAAAAAACGATAACTTCGTCAGAAGATAGCGAAAAAAAAAATTTCTTTAAAGGGTCGCAACCCCTGCCCCCCACCCCCTTAATTTCATCAAAAGATCGCATAATAACAAGAATTTCATTAAAGGATCGCGGAAAAAACTCATAATTAGTGCTGAGGGGTCCCCTCCCCCTCTTCTGTAAACTTTAAAAAAATTTCAGAATGTGAATTTCAGATTTTTTTTTTTTTTTTTTTTTACTTAGAATCACCCCTGATTCAAGTAACACAATTGTGTAGCCATAATATTTTGTCGAAATGAGAGGGAGGGTGTGAAATATCTGAAGATTTTTTTAAAAAAATAAATCGTAATATAAATTAATTTTAAACTAAAATTTGACAGAAAAATGACTTTTTTTTTGGGGGGGGGGGGGGGGGGGAACACCGTGTTCTCCCATCACTGATGTAACATTTTATAGTGGTTACACATTGCAACACAATAGACCTCAAAAAAAAAAATTAAGAATTGTAAAATTTTTGAAAAATTTCAGGAATTTCAAAATTTTAGTAAAGATTTACAAATTTAGAAAATTTTCAAATTTTTTTTCCGGATTTCGGGTGTTTCCAGATTTTGGAATTCCAGAAATTACCATTATTCTGCAATTAAAATTCTCTTTAAAGAATAGTAGTACATATACATTTCTAGGGAGGGTGGGGCATACAGTATTGTAAAACCTGTTATAAGAACCTGTGCATGACGAGATCCTGTTTTAAACGGAAAAATTTCTTGATCGGTGGATCTGGATCTTCAAAATGGATATAATAATCTGTTTGAAAATAAAAAATACATTTGTAAGAGACGACAGACCTGGTAAAAAAAAGGAACTTAACTATAACAATTTTTTTTTTCTCTCCTACGTGATTCCGTTTTAGAAGGTTTTTCGATATAGAATTTTTCAGATTTTTAAGTTTTCAAGCCGTGTAAATGGATTAATGGTATTAATAATAATTCAGATATTTACATACAAGTAGAGGTTCATTAAAAAATCAATATGTAGTTTGCAATAGGATATATAAAAAGAAATGTAGTAAAAACAGTATTTTGGTGCGGAGGTCCCTGTACTATGCAGTCTATGGTAGAGGTCTGCACGGACCGAAATTTCAAGGCCCGGACCCGGCCCAATCCATAGAAGAAAAATTCGATCCGGCCCGTAGAGAAAAAATTATTGGCCCGACCCAGCCAGATATAACAGCTAAAAGTTCGGCCTGAGGCCGGCCCAGTCCGAATGAATTTCTACAAAATATTGATTTTTACGTCGATTTAGTTAAAAATTTGTACTGTACGAGGAGTTCTGACCAAATATCTTTGCTTTTTATTATTAACAAAAGAATGCATTAACGTCCGTGGAAAGGATTCCAGAAAATACACTTTCAACTGTTTTACGCTTTTTTCAGCTCAACCAGTTTTTTCAGATATTGTCATTCAAATATTTCATATTTGTAGCCCTGCATTATTCATATATTGATACATTGTCACCTACACACAGTAATTCAACAGAAAAAACCTTTTTAGTTTTATGAGTTTTTCAGCTGATTTAAATTTTTCTATGTGGTATGTTTAAAGCTCTATAGATCATATACAGGGTTGTACAAAATAATTCACATACATTATCTGCTCTCGACAGAAATTCTTGAAAATAGATTTATGCGTTCTGCGTTTTTTTAGATATCTCATTTCATTGAATGAAAGAATGAACTTTCTTAACAGTACTCTAATACTGTTTGAAAATGATTTATAATCTATAACCCATGCACGAGTTTTCGTTATTGTTTTTTTCTTTTTTCACTTACATCGTTGCGAAGAGGTAGAGTTCGAAATTTTCGAAATTTAAAGACAATATTAATTTTTAAATTCTGAGGCTAAAATTATTTCGTGTATCCTAAAATGCATCACAGCAAAATTTCTGAGTCATTCCAATCAGAACTCCAGCTAGATTTATATAAAAAAAAAAAGACATATGATTAATTTATTTTTGTTCGGAAATGCATGAAACTAAGAGGTGTTGTTGTTCAGAAACTATGTAATCGAACTGTGTTTTCCGTCTTTCTGCAACGCAATAGATCTTTCAGAAAATAGTGTCAAAGTGGGCGTTTTGATTAGAATTTCCGCGTGAAAGAAAAATAAGCACTCAAGAAAAGGGGAAAAACGTCTTTGTCACATGATCAAAATTGCTTATAACTCAATAAGGTAATTCATTTATCAAAAAAAGTAAAACAGTTTTATTCCAAATCGCTTCCATAGTGCCTTCCAATTTTTCATCTTTCCGTTAAAAAAGGAATTTGTAAATGTGTCAAAACATTTTGTGCTTGTTGAACACAGCAGTTGAGTACAGCCGTAAGCATATTTATCTCAACCATCTTCATCAAGATTTAATAAAATCTTTGGAAGCCCAAGGATTTGTAACATTTTTATTAAGTTTGTTTGAACTTTTTTCTAATTGAACATTGCATCAGACATAAGAGGTTGTAACGGTTATACACTCAATATTTTAAAATATTCCTTTTTAAAACATGAAATGTTTAATTTAGGAATTTTCCTTATTTTTTGCATATGGTTGAACATTTAAAAGTTTATTTAAATACTAAGATTTTTAAGTATTTAATTTAAATGTGTGTGTGTGTGTATGCATGCGGTGATGGGACGACTTGGGGGGGGGGGGGGGGCGATGATTATTTACAAATGTGCTTCGAGACTTTTGCCCCCTTAGTCTTAGTGACCAAGTTACGCCTATGATAAGTACTGATTTGTTTACATTGAAAATTTTTATATTCATGATACAGTGCCTTTTTGAATAAAAAGTAGTAAAAGGCCATAGGGAAAAGAATTTGGAGAGAATGAAACATTTGATATTTTAGCGTAAACAGTAATATCCACTAAGAAAACTAGTAAAGTAGTATAAAAGTGAATTTTGTAACCTCGAATCTGGAAAATACATCTCACAAAAGATGCTATCGCTATGGTGTTTTCATGCTCCAAAGTATAAAAAGTTTTTCTTTTTTTTTTCAATTGTAGAATGCTCCAGAAAACTTTAAAGAAAAAAAAAAGGTTATATTGTTCCCGTTAAAAATTATCTATGAACTTTATGAAATATACATTTTATTTAATCTTAAATATTCATACATTAAAATCTTATATTCTTCATATAGAAGGTCATTTCTCTTTTTATTCCAAGTTGCCCTTTGAGAAAACTTAATATTATATAATAAAACTTGTCATAGATCAAATATCTCTCCTCCACCCCCCCCCCCCCTTCATATCAAGAAAGTTCTGAAATGACACCCTTGTTGGATTCACCGCAGAAGTCATTGAATCTGTAATATCCATTTATCTGCAATTGATTTAAATTGTTCTTTCATTGAAGTTGTAACACAGTGTGCCTTAAATATTAATTAAATAACCACACCTAGTTTTAGAACGCAAAAGACAGCACCTAAAAACGGCAAATACAGCAAATACAGAATCCAAACTACAACTGAATCGTTCTACAAAGTCTGGACAGGATGCGCACGCATCTCATATGATTACATATCAACTGACATATTTCGATTGTACTTCCAACATCCTCCCTCAATCTAAATATGTCCAACATAAATTACATAACACTTAACACACAAATATACATACAACATCATAAATAAAAATTAACCAAACATTATTTTTCTGAATTTTTCAAACAATATTTTACTTAGAGGTTTAGTTTAAATAAATCAGTGACCTGATGGAATGCAATTAATTGAAACAGTTCTGTCTCTTACTTTTTCTTGCACAAAATGATACATAACATTTATTGTGCTTTAACCTTTTAGGTTGTTCACATGATTTGCTGATACGAATAGTTGATTGATTATCCTCATAGAGAGGTACAGTCGTGGAAAAAAAAAAGTAAACACCCCCCACTAACTCCTCAATAAATTATCGTAGAAGAAAGTTACTGGTACCTAACGATTGGAAATAAAGTCTACTTTTAAATGATATAGATAAAATTTGCTTAGGGGGCCATCTACATATTAAAACAAACCATAACTTTGTTTTTTTCAATAGTAGTACACAAATCTGACAGCATAAATTAACTCTACATCCTTCAATTAGCCTAAAACCAAATTTTTATGCAATTCGTACCATAAGTTTCTAAAAAATTAATTATTTTAAAACAAGCGTATTTTAAGAGCTGTATCCAAATTGAAGTTTGGAAATCGATTGTTAACCGAGAGAGCCCCCATCTTGATTAAGGCACCTTAAGAAGTCAATGAAGCCTGCTAGATTACAGGACAGTAGAAGAAATGTCAAAATATCTAGACACTTCTATTATAGGCGGCCCCTTAAACCATCATTTTGCCGTTTTTTAAGCATAATTTGAAAACTACTTGGAAGAAAAATGTGAAATTTTGGATTTACATAAAGCAGGACTTAATAAATCTAAATCCATCAAAAAAATTGTAGATTGCAATTCATAATTTCTTCGAATATTAATTTCACAATTCATAATTCATATTATAAAATTATAAAAATTGCAAATTCAGCGTATTTATGTTTGGGTATTAGTATTATTGCTACAAAAAAATTTGCACATTAGGAGCATAATTTCTGGAGATATAAATAAAAATATGAAAATGTAATTTAACATTAGAAGCACTAAATTTTGATTGTTTGTAATTCAAAAACTTATTCAAATGACTTGAAATTCGGTGTCTAGGCATAATTTGAATCGAAGATTTGGAATATCTTGTTAAAATTGGGTATTGTCATTGAAAAAAATGAAGTTTGGATTCGTTTTAATATGTAGGTGGCCCCCTAAGCAAATTTTATATACATCATTTAAAAGTAGACTTTATTTCGAATCGTTTGGTACCAGTAACTTTCTTCTTTGATAATTTGTTGAGGAATTAGTAGGGGGTGTTTACTTTTTTTTTTCCACGACTGTACAACAAAATTTTCACAGCCATTTAACTCAATCAATAAATTTCGAACCCAGCAAGCTTCATTTACACATAGGCTTAAGGCAATATACTCTTACTCTGTGGATGATAAAGCTACACAAGTTTGTTGTTTAGAACACCATGAAATTGTACAGTTATAAATTTGAAAACAAAACCCTGTTGTAGATTTCCTGTTAATAGTATCAGCCCCCCCCCACCCCAATCTGTATCAATAAAATCTTTAACTAATTCAGCATTTAAATTTTTTTCTATACACTAACTTCAAGACAACTGTACCTTTAATATAACACTCTTTTTAAAAATAACAATAACTTTTCACTTGCATAGTTTTGATATCTACTCAAAATACTGATAGAATTACATAAATCAGATATTCTTCCTAGCATTGCATACATGATACAACCAATTAGTTTACTGTATTTATTTTCCACATTTACATTTTCTGATTTTTCTTTAATTAAACATTCATAATTAAAGTTAGTGTCCATAGAAGTAGAGTTACTTTTACATTCAAACATATCAAATCTTTTCAATACAATTTCTAAATAGTTACTCTGGTCTAATGTTAATACCTTCATTTACATTCTGAGAAATAGATATACCCAAGTACAGTATAGGATCCGTTATCCAGAATGCTTGGGACCCGAGATATTCCAGATAAGGGGTTTTTCCGTAATTCAGAACACCTTACAATAAATGTTAAGAACAGTATAAAATAATGGTATGAAATGTATAAAATATGAATAATATATGAAAATACATAATTATAAATTAGTTAATTTAATAACTTATTTACACAAAAAAAAAAAAAAACCTAAATTATTATTCAAATAAAAAAGAAAATTGTATTAGCATATAAGAAGAGAGCAGAATCCTTTGATTTGGTTTTTTAGAATATTTTTATTAAGATTGATTGTTTATAGTGTGTCTTTCGCACTAATTGCTTCTGTATACTGGCATGATTTGCTGTTTGTGGGAGTAGCTTGTTTGTTGCATTCCACAAATCATCTGTTCAATTGAAAAATATTAATAGCTCATTTGAAATCTTTTTACCACCTCATTCTGCTTGTCATCATCTTCACTTCCATTAAACATATCCCTTGGCATTATGTCACAAATCTCACTGCCAGTCATCTGATCACTTACAGGAATATCATCATCAGCAATTAGACAATCTTCTACTGGTTCTTGATCCAACAATTGAGCTTCTGAACATGAAAGTTCTTTAGCTTAGTCCAGCAGATCTGTAATAATTTCTTTCTCTTTTTAAATTTTAAAGTCTTCAACTTCATGTTCATTCACACCATTAATAAATATTGCATGATTTTACGTTTTTGAAACGAAACAAATTAATTTTCAGTTCTCATTCTGCAATCTGGATTTCGGAGAATTCTGGATACGGGGTTTCCAGATAATGGGTCCCATACAAAGGATTTTTCCAAAAAACTAATTCCCAAGCATCTGATCTGAACCCCAAAACTAAATTTTATTTTTGATCTTGTTCATTTGTAAGTTTTATTATAATTTAAAATTATTACTTAACTTTTTTTTTTTAATAAAAATTAAACTTTTCCTTAATTGTGTTTTATTGAATTAATTCAACCAAAATCTTTCATTTTAAAATTTCTTTTCATTTCACATTTAAAATCATCTATTTGCTTGGTATCGGAACCCATGATAATCAGATCAACAACATATATCAATACATAAAGTTTACAATCATTCGAAAATTTGAAATACAAACATTAATCATTTTCAGATTTTACAAAATTTTGAGAAGACAAATTTCTAAAAAATTTTATACCAATTTATTTTATATATTTTATTTTGGTGCTCTTTTTAACCCATATATAGCCTTTTTAAGTTTACATACTTTCCCATCAGGCAAATTACAATTATCAGGTAAATACATAAAAACACCCTCTTTGATTAAAAAGCAGAAAAACCAATGTTTAAAAATGCACAAAAAAATACTTGTATTATTTGTGCATTTTTGAACGTTGGTTTTTCTGCTTTTTAATATTGTTGCACAAAGGCTTTATTTGCTATTTTTACATCCTCTTTGATTTCCCCATGTAAGAAGGCACTGAATACATCCATTTGATATACAACCCAATCAAAATTTACACTAATTGCTAACAACATTCTTAAAGTATTTAACTGAGCTACAGAATATATATCTTCAAATATTAACCCTTTTTGTTGATAACCCCTAGCAACCAATCTGCATTTAAATAATGAAATCTTACCTTTATTGTCCCGCTTAATTAAAAAAAAACACTGTCTCTTATATTACAGTCATTTGGTTCGTCAACAATGTCCCAAATATCATTTTCAGAGAGGGCTTTATTTCAGCATTTATGGCCTCTTGCCACTTTTTCGATGAACTTGACTTCATAACTTCTTCATAACTAGTAGGTTCTTCCACATCTGTTATACTTATATAGCTTGTTTCAAACTCCTCAAATCTCTATGGTTTCCTCAGGTTATCTCTTGCTCAAAGGTGCATTTTAGTATTACTTAACTGGGGAACAGGTGAATCCGTATGGCAATTGTCATCATAATCTTCTTGTTGATTATTGGCCAAGTTATCCAAATCCATGTTAGTATCCTTATCTTCTTCAAATTCTGAACTTTGATGTTCCTCAAGATCAATTAAATCAAAAACAAAATGTTCATTCTTTAGGGAATAGGAAGGTTTCTCATTTGGATTAATTATTATATCTCTATGTAATGTCACAGTGTTTGTTTTTGAGAAGTAGACTCTGAATCTTTTAGTGTTTTTCCCATATCCAACGAAAGTTCCTTTTTCACTGTTAGCATCTAATTTTTTACGTTTTTCTTTTGGGATGTGAACCCATACTTCAGATCCAAATGTAAACTTTAAATTTCTAAAGTCAAAAGTCTTGTTTTTCCACAATTCATAAGGTGTTTTACCTTTTACCATGCTAGTACCTGTTCTGTTAATTATGCATATGCCGCTTCTGCCCAGAACTTCTTATCTAAATTTTTTGCTACCAACATAGTTCTTGCAACTTCCATGATAGTTCTCATTTCTCATTCAGCCCACTCATTTTGCTGCAAATTGTATGGAACAGAAGTTTCATGTTCTATGCCATGATGAATCAAAAGTTCTTTAATTTTATCAGTGCGAAATTCTTTGCCATTGTCGGATCTTATTATTCAGATATTTTTATTCATCTGGTTTTGCATGTCAATATGAACTCTAACAATTTATCATACACTTGATACTTATTTTCAAGAAAATAAAGTTTCCTAAAGCGGGAGTAATCATCTTTTAACTATAACATGTAGCGAGACTTTCCAATTGATGCTACTTCTATTGAGCCACATAAATCTGCCTGAATTATATTACAAATTTCAGCAGATTTCAATTTACTTTCTTGAAAGGGACTATGTTGTTGCTTTCCTTGAATACATGCCTCACAGAAAGGAATATCAGAAGATAGGTAATTTCATTTTCTGTAAGCAGCTTCTTGACATGATCAAAATGTTGATGAGCTAACTTTTCATACCACCATATGAAACTTTTCTTTTTACTTTTAAAACTACTGTGAGCAACACATTTATTTAGATTTTCAAACTCTCTCGCCCAATAGCAGAAACTGTGCAGCATGGCAGTGGCACTGCAGATTATTTTAGACCTTGCAGATTAATCAACCAGCTTAAAAATAAATACTGGGCTTAAAAAAATCACTTTGTTTTAAAAGTTACTCTGTTTTTTATTACATTTTCTTTGTAAATTACAATTTTTGCTTATTTTATGGGTTTCTAAAAGTATTTATGATAGTAGCTTGGTTCAGCATTGGTGGGTCGCAGATAAATTCTGGTTTGCTGCAGATGGACATCGAAAATTCTGCTACTGGGCTCTCTCGTATTTACGTCTATGGTCACTCTGCTTTTATCTAAGTGAAATATCATTTTTAAAAGTTTATCTTCATGTTTAGCTATAGCAACTATTTCTTTAGATTTTTGATGAATAAATTTAGTACTTTCTGAGTTGGATGATATATATAAACCTTTATTGAAAGCTTTACCTTGAGAAAATAAGTTTACTTTTAACTGAGGGACATGCAATACATTTTGAAGTTCAGTTTTAATATATTTTTCACCATTATATGGCTGAACATAAATAGTTCCTATTCCAACAGCTTTTATAGAGGTGCCATCACCTATTTTTATTTGTTTAGTCTCTCAACTTCAAATAATTTCCAAACAGACTTATATCAATACACATATGTTCAGAAACTCCATTGTCTAAATAGAATTCTACATCTAATTCAGAATTTATAATTCCCATAAGTGCAAAACTTTTGCCATTTTCCCCATTTGACTTCAAATTTTTATTTTTATGAAAATAACAATCTTTAAATACATGCCCTTTCTTATTGAAAAAATTAGACAATATTTCTGTTCTTGGGAACATTATTTCCATACCTACATTGAAATTTCTTGTGGCCTAATTTTCTGCAAGAAAAACACTTTCAATATTACTTTGATTTTTAGCTATAAGAGCAACAGTCTCTTTTTTGGTTTTTAATCTTTCTTCCTCAACTAACAAACGAGCAGTTAAGTTACTTAAAGTTCACTGTTCATCTGCTATGGATTCCCATGCTGAAGTAAAGTGCTTATATTGTTCCGGTGTAGAGCCATAATTATTTTTCTAATGATCATTTTTTCAGGAATAACTTCGTTATGTTGCTTAATTTCGGCAACGATATTCTAAACTTTAGATAAAAAGCTCATCACATTATCATCAAACTTCAAGTTGAAAAACTGTTTAAACAATGAATACTTACATTTGATTTTCTTTCATAAATTGTGTGCAACTTATCCCACATTTCTTTTGCTGTAACACATGAAATGATATGCGATATTGGTTCGGCTTTCATATGTGAAACCAAAATTTCTTGCGCTTTTGCATCTTTCATAATGAACTCAAAATATCCAGCATCAGTTGCTTCCGGTTTTACTTTTATGCCCGTTACTATATCATATAGTTCTTTAGCTATAAGCATAACTTTAACTTGGAATTTCCATACATTCCAATTACTTTCATTCAGTTTGATAAACTGTCCCTCCTGTGTTTCGGTTCCGGCCATTTCAAAACCACGATCGGAAAACTCACTTTACAAAAATTTCAATTACTATTTACTTCGCAATATTTCTACTAATAGGTTTGGGTCTGGGCCCATAACCTGTAACACAGTGTGCCTTGAATATTAATAAATAACCACAGCAGGTTTTACTATAACACGTAACAGTTTATTCTGAAGAACACAAAAGACAGCACATAATAACAGAACAGCAAATACAGAACCCAAACTACAACTGAATCGTTCTACAGAGGCAGAACAGGATGCACACGCATCTCATATGATTACATATCAACTGACATATTTCGATTGTATACTTCCAACAGAAGTAAAATCATGTTTGATTATTAAATAACATTTTGTATGCATGATACAAAGCTGCAACTAAAAGTGTAAGGAATAACAATTTTAGATTGTTTAACCCTTTCAGAGGCAAGGTACTTGTATTCATAAAATGTTGAAATAATTGAATGACACCGGTATTTACTGTTTGTTCTGTTATTTACTGTGCATAAAACACTTTGCGATTTTATGTATGTGTCAGGTCTGCTTTAATTTTATCAAAATAGGGATGAGCGGAGTTTGTTTAGCTGCATTTGGCTGAGAACCAATCTTAGTAAGAATGTACAAGTGAGCAACGAAGTAAGAATTTGGAAAATACCCATCTCAGCATAACACCCCTTTGGATAGTAAAATTATCCCAGAGAGCTAGATGTGGCTTTCAAAAATGAACAGTACAAGAAAATTTATTTGTAAACAAGTATATTTTCGCATACTTAATAAAAATGAAATTTTCATTCAAAAATTCTGGTGCCAATGTGGCAATTAGGGAATAAAATTAGGTGATGTCATAGCTGCATCACCGCCCTTCAAGGGGTTAAGGTCAAAATATTGAGATATTTTAACATGTAAATAATAATTTAGCACCCAGAAGAATTCAATGTTAATTTAAGAATTTATTATATGAGCAGAATTTAAACAGTTTGATGCAGATTTAAGAAAATGATTCAGAAAAATTTCAACATTCAGTTCACGAATTACAAGAACCTGTAACATGTGGCATAAAGTAAAAAAAAAACTTTTGTTTACTGTTTATTTAGTTATTTACTGTGCATACCCCCCCCCCCCCCGCGATTTTACGCATGAGTCAGGTCTGCTTTAATTTTATCAAAATAGGGATGAGTGGAGTTTGTTTAGCTGCATTTGGCTGAGACAGCCAATCTTAGTGACAATGTACAAGTGAGCGACGAAGTAAGACCGGAAAATACCCATCTCAGCATAACATCCCTTTGGATAGTAAAATCATCCCAGAGAGCTAGATGCGGCTTTCAAAAATGAACAGTACAAGAGAATTTATTTGTAAACAAGTATATTTTCGCATACTTAAAAAAGAAATTTTCATTCAAAAATTCTGGTGCCAATGTGGCAATTAGGGAATAAAATTAGGTGATGTCATAGCTGCATCACCGCCCTTCAAGGGGTTAAGGTCGAAATATTGAGATATTTTAACATGTAAATAATAATTTAGCACCCAGAAGAATTCAATGTTAATTTAAGAATTTATTATATGAGCAGAATTTAAACAGTTTGATGCAGATTTAAGAAAATGATTCAGAAAAATTTCAACATTCACGAATTACAAGAACCTGTAACATGTGGCATAAAGTAAAAAAAAACTTTTGTTTACTGTTTATTTAGTTATTTACTGTGCATAAAACCCCCCGCGATTTTACGCATGAGTCAGGTCTGCTTTAATTTTATCAAAATAGGGATGAGTGGAGTTTGTTTAGCTGCATTTGGCTGAGAGTAAAGGTCAAAATTAGCACTGGCCACCGGCCACAGGGCCAGTAAATGAGAAAAAGTTGCCAGTGAAAAATTGTCTATCAGTGACCACCTTCCGGCCACTTTTTTACAAGGAGAGAATAAAATTTTCTTGCATTTCATCAAGGATTCTGCTTTTTTTGGTTCCAATATATTTACATTAACATATTTATTTGGGCTATTCAGTTTTAGATGAATACTTATAGAAATTTTACTGTTTAGTATTTTTAAATAAAAAAATGGCCACTTAAAAATCTTGTTCTACCGGCCAGTGGCCGCTAATGAAATTTCCCAGTTTTGACCTATAGCTGAGAGCCAATCTTAGTGACAATGTACAAGTGAGCGACGAAGTAAGACCAGAAAATACCCATCTCAGCATAACACCCCTTTGGATAGTAAAATCATACCAGAGAGCTAGATGCGGCTTTCAAAAATGAACAGTACAAGAGAATTTATTTGTAAACAAGTAAAAGTATATTTTCGCATACTTAATAAAAAAGAAATTTTCATTCAAAAATTCTGGTGCCAATGTGGCAATTAGGGAATAAAATTAGGTGATGTCATAGCTGCATCACCACCCTTCAAGGGGTTAAGGTCGAAATACTGAGAGATTTTAACATGTAAATAATAATTTAGCACCCAGAAGAATTCAATGTTAATTTAAGAATTTATTATACCAGCAGAATTTAAACAGTTTGATGCAGATTTAAGAAAATGATTTAGAAAAATTTCAACATTCACGAATTACAAGAACATGTAACATATGGCATAAAGTAAAAAAAAAAAAAAACAGGGGTGATTTTGAGTAACAAAAAAAAAATTCTGAAATTCACAGCAAATTTTCTGAAAGGTTACAGAAGGGGGGGGGGGGGGGGACATGTTTTTTTTGTGTTGTTGTTGTTTTTTGCACCTGCGACAAAATTCATGTTTTTTTCAAGATCCTTTTGACAAACGTTTTTTCGCGATCTTTAGACAAAATTTGCGGTCTTTTTGCAATGTTTTGACTAAATTTGTGATTTTTTTCGCGATCTTTTGGAGAAATTTGCAGTTTTTCTCGATCTTTTGACATAAAATTGCCCTTTTTTCACGATCTTTTGATGAAATTTGCCTTTTTTGTACTCTTTGACAAGATTTGTGGGTTTTATGCAATTCTTTCATGAAATTCATGTTTTCCCACGATTCTTTAACGAAATTAATGGTTTTTGCGATTCTTTGACAAAATTCATGGGTGTTTTTTCGTGATTCTTTGACAAAATTCATGGGTGTTTTTTCGTGATTCTTTGACAAAATTCATGGGTGTTTTTTCGTGATTCTTTGACAAAATTCATGGGTGTTTTTTCGTGATTCTTTGACAAAATTCATGGGTGTTTTTTCGTGATTCTTTGACAAAATTCATGTTTTTTTCACGATCCTTTGACAAAATTCATGGTTTTTTTCATGATCCTTTGACAAAATGTGTTTTTTTTTCACGATCCTTTGACAAAATTAGTTTTTTTTTCACGATCCTTTGACAAAATTCGTGTTTTGTTTCATGATCCTTTGATGAAATTGACGATTTTTCAGCGAACGATTGCCAAAATTGATTTTTTTTGGCGACCATTTGTCAAAATTCGCGATATTTTTGGAACAGATGTCAAATTCCAAGGGCCGCCATGTTGGAATTTTTCTTGGTGTGAAAACCCCCTTTCCGCTAAGTAGTAAATGTCGCCAAGCACCGGTTTCTATGCATGTTAGGCTTAACGAAAATAAAATATAAATAATAAACAAAACTCGTTAAAGTGGCAGTCACTAAACGTCATATGAGCGCTACACACTCATTAACCAAAAAAAAAAAAAACATCACTGGATTCAGCAGTTCTCACTGTATAGCAATCTCAAAATTCAGCAGTTCTCGCTGTGTAGCATTCTCAAAATGTACAAAACTTGTAAGGTAACATAATATACATAAAATTATCAACCTACCTTAACAGACATCTGCTTTCTTGAAAGCTCAAGCACGAAATATGCTAGCATCACCGTCATTTTCCAAAATAGGTTTATGAATACACACTGTAAACAAACCTCCTTTATTCATCAAAATTTCCTCATATTTCTTAATTACTTCAGCAAGAGCATTTAAATGGACTACAGAACACATATTCAATCAAATACATCCAATAAATTTAACAAAAATAATTGACAGAAACACACAACACGCTATCACAAGCAAAAACTCCCTTCTCGCGTACTCAACTCGCAACACAATCTCAAATGAAAAACGGGGTTGCCAGAACACGTTACCCCACGGGGTTCCACATATCGATAAAGATCGCCAACATAAAATCGCCAAGAAATCTCAAAACATCTGATGGCAGCCATCTGGGAATATATGGCATCTAAGCCATATTTTTTATGTCTGAATTTTCAGATTGATGACCAATTTTTTTTTTTTGAACCGAATGCCTTAAATTTTCAGAAAATTCAGAACAGAATCATTCCTAATAAAAAGAAAATGGCGAAATTTTGTATAACATGCAAAAATGGCAAAGGAAATCAAATGGTAATGTTACTTCTACTTAAAATTTTTAATTTTACCTCCCTTTTAAAAGGGTACTGAATCATTTTTTCACTGGCAGTTTGTTGTTGAAGGCATTTTTGTCTTAGAGTAACCTCTAGGTCATTATTTATGATGCAGTTCCTTGTCCAAACATAATGAAACATACCCCTAGTTGTTCCCAAAGATCTCATGTAAAAGTCTTCCATGAATAGCAGTATTTGAAAACTTTTGTGCCCAAGAACTTCCTTACTTCTTTATTTAAAAAAAAAAAAAAAAAAAAAAAAAAAGCAGATTTTTCAATCCTGTTGCAATTTTTTTTTTTTTTTTTTTATATAAAATCATTCAAAATTAATGCTACTTGTATTATCATAACATAAAAATTACATTAAAAAAATTATTAAACACATCTAAATGCTATTTCTCTAGAAATAAGCCTTTTTTAGCTATACTAATACCCTGCCATTTTTATTTCTAGAGTGAAAAAGCACTAGAAAAAGGGCACTAGTTGAGCAGAAAAGGACAAGAGAAAATGTATTTAATGACTATGAAAAGAAAAAATACTAATTTTTAGACATGGTTCATAAAGTAACATCATTTCAAATGATTTTAAGAATTCTAACACTATGGATGACAAGACATTTTTGTTTTTTCTTTTCTGGGGCTGACAAACATTTTTAATAGTACAGTCGACTCTGTAAAATCTTCACACTTAGCAATGGCGGATCTAAGGGGGGGGGGGGGGGGGGGGGGGGGCGAAGGGGCGATCGCCCCCCCTTGGGCTAATAAAGGATTTGTAAAACGACATTATGCATCCTCACGGGAAATGACTTGGGGCGGAGCTCGAGCCCGGCGCGACCCGATCCGGGTCGCGCCACTTTAAATCCAAGAGACTCAGACTGGATCAGGTCTTTTCTCTTTTAAAGTTGGGTCGTGCCCTGATCTTAATTTTTTCTGCAGATTCGGGTCGGACCAGACTTCTCTTTCCCCCAGATTGAGCCTGGCCTGGACTTCATTTTTCCTGGTCTGCAATGGCCAAAAGTTACAGGTCGGGGTTCGGCCCGGAATAAAAGCTAAACATTCGGTCCGTGTCATCCCGTATGATAAGCATTATTGGCCCGACCACGACCCATGCACTCCTCTTAAATTCTTCCTCCCGAGCCCAATTTGGTTTGACCCGACCCGGGTCGCGCCAGTTTAAATTCACGAGACACGGGCTGGGTCAGGTCTTTTTTCTTTTAGAACCGGGTCGTGGCCTGATATTAATTTTTGCTGCAGATTCGGGTCGGGCCAGACTTCTTTTTCCTCCAGATCGAGCCTGGCCTGGATTTCATTTTTCCTAGAGGTCTGCACTGGCCAAAATTTCCAGGTCGAGGTTCGGCCTGATATAAAAGCTAAACATTCGGTCCGTGTCAGCACATATGATAAGCATTATTGGCCCGACCACGACCCATGCACTCCTCTAAATTCTTCCTCCCGAGCCCAAGTTGGTCCGATCCGACCCGCGTCGAGCCAGTTTAAATCCACGAGACTCGGGCTGGGTCAGGTCTTTTCTCTTTTAGAGTCGGGTCGTCCCCGATCTTAATTTTTTCTGCAGATTCGTTTCAGGCCAGACTTCTTTTTCCTCCAGATCGAGCCTGGCCTGGACTCCATTTTTCCTAGAGGTCTGCACTGGCCAAAATTTCCATGTCGGGGCTCGGCCCGGAATAAAAGCTAAACATTTGGTCCGTTTCAGCCCGTATGATAAGCATTATTGGCCCGACCACGACCCGTGCGTTCCTATAAATTCTTTCTCCCGAGCCCAAGTTGGTCTGCAATCTTACTTATTTGTCATTCGTAAAAATTATATTTGTTTTGTACATTTGTTTAGCGAAATTTTTAGAAATTTAATTTGATTTGATAAGTTACAGAGATGCATTTTTTTAAAATTTACTTTTTTACTTTGTAGAGCTTTAAAATTATGATTATCTGTTATCAACCGTTTCTTTCATTCTAAACTGATTATTTTACTGGATTTTTATTTGAATGTAATTGTCTAAGTCATATTTTTACGTAGTGTTTACGTACATACAGTCCTCAGCAAAAGTTTAGACACTGGTGATTTTTAACCTTTAAATAAAAAATACGAACACTTGGGTTATACAAATGACTGTACTTATTTTTAAATATATTTTAAACGAATTAAGGACAGAAATAACGGTTTTAATGTAGGATATTATTTAATTTAGCTGAAAAAAGTGAAATTTGCATATTGCAAAAAATTAGACACTTTTGTAATTTTTTGGCAATTGTTCACGGAAAAACACATATTTCAAACTTATGTCGTCACATGCATGAAGTATTTAAGTGCACATCGCGATAGCATCTGTTAGTGAAGATGCCGCGAGCTAGAAATTTTCAGTCAGATGAAGTAATTAAAGCATGGAAGCTGAAATCGAAAGGGAAGACTGTTGCAGAAATTTCAGCTACTTCGAATCAGCCAAAGAAGTCTGTCTATTAAGTACTGTCTAAGGGTGACTCTTTCAAAGCAAAACATAGATCTGGAAGAACTCGTGTGGCCAGAAAACGAGATTATAGAAGGATCCATAAACTGGCATCTAGACAAATAATGACTGCTAATCGCATTAAAAGTGAGTCAGAGCTTTCTGTGTCAACGGATAATTTCGTAGATGCATTAAAGAAAGATGTACATTAGTTTACATGAAAATGATTAAACAACCAGCCTTGAAATCTCACAACAAATTGACCCCTTTCTTGTCGCGGAGTAATTCTTTTTATAAACTGATGAAATAATGGACTGATACCAGAATTAATTTATAAACGAAGTTAGTAGAAAATATGAAATTGCTTATTTTCACGTATACAGTCGGACCTCTATTTAACGAAGTCGCTAAATCCCGAAAAAAAGTTCGTTATATGGAAAATTCGTTAAATAGAGAGTCACCTTTTAAAATACTTTAAACTACGTAAAACACATTTTAAGTCCATAAACACTAAATAATATAATTAAAAAAGGTAATTTGTCACACTTTTTTTATAAATTATATCTATTTGTTTTACTTATTTTTACCCACCAAAAAGAAATCTGCAAGGGAAATAAGAATGAAACAAAACATTGTCTGGAAATGCATTATATTTTCAATTAAAAAATAATTTTACATTAAAATCACGATTTTTTATTATGGTTGATAAGCTGTTTGGAGGAATACTAAATTTTAAAGCAGTATTCTTTTTTTTAATGCCTTTGTCCACCTCATCAAGAATATTTTTTTTTTATGCTCAAGCACTTTTGCTTTGACATTTTCGAGCTACAAGAACCGAAATTACCGACACGATTGATCATGATCAACAATCTAGAAAACGGGAAACTATAGTTTAAGCACACAGGGCAGCTCCATTGAGGGTTAAAAGGGAATATTGAAAGTTTGCTCATCTTGGATGGAAAGCAAAGAATCCCAACGATTTTACTGCTCTCGGTGAGTTAGATACCTGTTCATGGTTATTGATCATCATAAAATGTACTAAAAGAAAGAATAAGTTTGAAATGCCCAGTAATATTTTAAGAAATAGGGAGAAAAAAAATTTAGATCCCAAGGAAAAGTTCGTTAAATAGAGAATACACTTCGCTATTTGGAGGTTATTTTACGAAGAAATTTGCAAAATGTTCTCGGTTCCAAGTAAAAGTTCGCAAAATAGAGAAATTCGCAAAATAGAGGTTCGTTAAATAGAGGTCCGACTGTATTATAAAAGGAAAATTTTAATTAAATATTCTTGTCACTTTTGGAATTAAAATTAGGTGTCCTTTGCCCTCGAAAGGGTTGATGATTTGGGCCTCACTTTGTTTTAATTCTCAAGTATCTCTGGAGTTTCTCAATGGTCACCAAGCTGCGTAAGACTACATACATACATTGGAGAACAATTTACAGCCATTTGGTGAACTTTTACCTCTTCCAAAGTATGTATTTGAGCAAGATAATGCGTATATTCATGTTGCATACAAATCAAAAAATTGGTTTAACTCTCAAAATATTACTATTTTCGACTGGCCCGCGTGTAGCCCTGATCTGAATCCAGTCGAAAACTTTTGCGGCATCATATTTCACACGGTTTATGCAATTTTTTAACAATACCCCTCTGTAAATGAACTTCGGTCAGATGTTGAACATGTTTGGTACGAAATAGACCCCAAGTGATGCAGGATTTAGTTTCTTCGATGGAAAGTCACATTTTTGCATTAATAGCAGACAATGTAGGTGCAGTTCGATTTTAATTTATGGATATTTTTCTGTTAACAGACAGATTGTCCATACTTTTGCCACAATGTTAAATTTGTTTTTTTTTTTTTTTTGTCATTATATATTATGTGAAGTGTATAAATTAAAATTTATTGTTTGTGTATGAAAGATAAGTGCCCAGTAATATATGACAGTTGAGTTACAACAATTCGTTACATACTTCTCAGCACAGAAGCATAATCGATCATTGTCTAAACTTTTGCTGAGCACTGTAATTGCCTAAATAATCATCGTTATAGTCATTAATATTGTTGTTTTTCTGTATTCATGAATTTCGAACATAATCTGAAAATAAAATATGAGCATAAGCAAGTGTACTTTATGAATAATTTTAATTGCAAAATGCAGGCAGGGCTGGAGTTGATTTTTTAGCTTTTATACCGCGCGGGGCCAATAGTTTTATTTTTTTATGTGGGTTAGACCTGGGCTTCGGCCTGATAACTTCAAGCCCAGGTAAACTTCTAACTGACATATTGAAGCCAGCTTAACTTTTTTTAAATGCTTAATTTCAGCCATCATCCCATAACTACTGAATATACCGGGTGTCCTAAAATGGACTGACTGATTTTAAAATTCAATAAATTGCAAATGGTGACAGATGTTAAAAAAATACTTGCAGGAGGGTTATAGATGACGGGAACAGGGGTAATTTTGTTCCAAATTTTCCGAAAATTTAACCCTCTCGCTGCGCAACCCGCGATTTCCACGACCAACGTAAAGTGTCAAAATTTGTGCAACCCGCAATTTCCGCAGCAAATCTTTTTTTTATGATCTAATTCTATTACAAAAAAAACCTGTTTCACAAAGATTTTGGGACATATTTTACTCTAAAATGTGTGCAGATTTGAAATGTGTAGTAAAAAATATGCGCAATTTTTTAACCTATTTTGATAAAAAAAAAATCAATAATAATAATAATAATAATACGCAGCTTCAGGGTTAAGGCATTCGGTTCCAAAAATTTAGAAAATTCACCTATCCGAAAATTCAAACATACAAATAATCGCAAATTTTGATAAATGTTCTCCATAAAAATCCATTTCGTCAATCGTTCGCAGAAAATGACTTCAATTTCGCCGAATGATCACAGAAAAAAACGCGAATTTGGTCAGGGAGCCACGGAAAACATGCGAAATTCTTCAAATGATCACAGAAAATGCGAATTTCTTCAAAAGGAAGCGGAAAAGAACTCTAATTTCGTTAAAGGATCGCGGAGAAAACGCAAATTTTGTCAAATAGTCGCGAAAAAAAAACCCCGCGAATTTCGTCAAAGGATCGTGGAGAAAAACACGAATTCCTTCATAGAATCGTGGAAAAAAAAACGAATTTAGTCAAAGAATCGCTTTAAAAACGCTAATTTAGTCAAAGGATCGCTGAAAAAACGCAAATTTTGTAGAAGGGTCACGGAAAAAAACGCGAATTTTACCAAAAGTCTGCAAAATTACACTAATTTCGTCAAAGGGTTGCAGAAGAAACGCAAATTTCATCAAAGGGTCGAAGACGAGCGAATTTCATCAAAGAGTCGTGGGGAAAAGGCAGTGGTCTCTTTAGAAAACAGCACACTTACATACGTTTATTATTATAGGTATAATTTTTAACTTGAAATAATATACTGAACTAATTTTTGAAGAAAAAAACAAGTTAACCCAAACCCAGCTTGCAGGAATCTACACTCAGCCTGAATTCGATCCGAATCCAAAACAGCTAACCCGACCTGCAACAAAAATAATTAGTGCCAGAAGGGAATCTCCTCATCTGCTAAAACCTTTCAGAAAAATTTCTTTGAATTTCAGATTTTTTTTTCTTTTTACTCTACCCCTGATAATTTTCTTAACTGCGATTCTTGATTTTAGTTTAAAATAGCAACGAAGATGGTGCTGGAAGCAAGAGGCGCTAAATCGGTTCCCGGAGGAGGTAGGCTTAACGACCATTGTTTACAGCGCCATCTATCGCTGCTATTATACAGTAAAATCAAGAATCACAGTAAAATGTCTCATGACATCTTACATAACCCTCCTGCAAGATTTTTTAAAATAGCTGTCACCATACGAAAAGTACTAAATTTTAAAATCCATTTAAGGACACCCGGAATGTTTAATAAGTTTCAAAGCATTCTTTATTGAATTACAACTCACCTTAGATATAAAGAGACAAGCAGTCTTATACCAAATTAGTATTTTTTACATAATTCTGGAGATTAAAAAGTATTCCTAAATAATTATTTGGACGTGTCTGTTATGGAGATTTTACTGCATATAGTTTTTATCTTCAAAAATACTTAGACTTTCTTTTTAAAGAAAACGGGTCGACCCGAACCCTTCTCGCAAGTTGCAGCAGACTGACTGAAACTGACCCAAACCGGATATAATGTATATCAATCTGCCCCAAACCCAACACGCTAGGCGCAGCTAAAAAGTAAAAGTCAACCCGACTTGTAGCAGAAAAGTAGAAGTCAACCGGGCCAAACCCGACCCGCATCGAAAAAGTAGAAGTTAATCCGTCCCATAGCAAAAAGTAGAAGTTAACCCGACCCACAGCAAAAAATAGAAATCAACCAGACCCAAACGCGACCCACAGCAAAAAAGTATAAGTTAATCCAACCAGCAGCAAAAAATAGAAGTCAACCGGACCCAAACCCGACCCACAGCAAAAACTAGAAGTAACACGACCCGCAGTGAAAAAATTAGCCCCGACCCGCGCATCAGATTGGAGTTTCCAAATTTCTAAAATCGCCCCCCCCTTGAGGACTCTCCAGATCCGCCCTTGACACTTAGGGACCGAGGATTTTGTGGATTATAGATCATCCCTTTGTTTGCATTTTATTTTTTAAAGTCTGACTATAAATTAGGAACAACTCCACAAAAAATACAATGGAAAAGGAAAATATAATGCAACATTGATTTAATATATTTGATGACTAAGTTAATTTAAAGAAAACTTAAATACCAACCAACCAAACATGCCTATTTAAAAGAACAATTTTTATTTTGATTTGATTGTCTCTTTTACTATGTACAAATTTTCATTTTCAAATGCAGGATTCAAAATATATAGATTTTCTTAAATCACAGTTTATTTCATTTGAAAAACGATAATTCATGAAAAATACCACATTTAACTTTATGAGTTTAACTGTTAATGAAAATTTTCACTGTTTACAATCCAACATGTAATGCAGATAATAGACATTTGCGGATTATACATCAGCGGATTTCAGAGTTGATTGTATATAACATGTAGCTTTGTAACGATAAAAGAAAAAAAGAATGAATGAAAAATATGTAATTTTTAGGCATAGTATATATCAGGGCCGAAACTAGCCTTTTTGGCGCCCAGGGAAAACATGGATTTTGGCAACACCCCCCCCCCCCCCCCTCCCACCACAAAGTAAATTTACAAAAAGAATTTTACTAAGTATCTGATAGATAACTTATTTTTAAATTTAAAATATGTAAAACTGAACTACATAATCAGCTTTGTCAAACATTGATTCATTAAATCCTTGAAAACAGAATCAAAAGGAACCGAATTGCATTTTAATATTTTTAAACATTTTTTTTTTTTTTTTTTTTTGTATAGGCTAAGAGGTTGATATCTAAAAAAAAAAAAAAAAAAAAAGGTTTTACAGTAGAAGATCTTTATAATGCAAACCTAAAAACGAAAGGTTGTGTGTTATATAGAATTTTGCATTATATGGATCACATTATTAAATTCACCTTGTAAAATGTCTGAAATGTATCAAAATACATTAGAATATCAGTGGTGTGGTCAAGGGGGGACGCGGGGGGACAGCATCCCCCACTTTTTTATTTTATCTCGAGCGTCCCCTTACTTTTTATTTTCAAGGGGGGCGCTAGAGACGCGGGAGGACGCAGACTTTCAAAACTAATTTTTTTTAAAATGAACATACCAATAAATTAACAGTTTTAGAAATAAGGTAAAGTTTTTTAATACTTTTCAACAAAGTTGAAAAGTGTTTACTGTGCTGGTTCGACTATTCACATTTTAACTTCCATAAGTTTGCTTGAATTTCGGCAAAATTTTATGTATATTTTTGAGGTTCGATGTGGTATATCACTATTGTAAATGATGTGTATAGCATCAGTATTTCGTTTACGCGAAAACAAAAAGAGAGTTCTTTCATATTACGCTTTATTGACAGAAATTCTTTAAAACAGACATTAACGAAGGTATAATAGTTTAAATAGTATGATGAAAATGACATTTGAAATTCGTTACATGTTCCCTATCGGAAATAGCATTTATCGTTTGTTTACAGGGACATTAAAAAATATTTCTAAACGGCATGATACTTTAATGATAATTATTTGAAATGCATGGAAAACTATGGGAAACGATAATATGGAAAACGGTGCACGAAACATTTATAGCACATTTACAAGGCCACATAAAAAATCATCACAATTTTATCTATGGGTTCAGTTGCTGAAACGTGTTTTTTATTATATTTTCAAGGTTCCCACAACACATTTTAGTCCCCCAAAAGTGGGAAGGGGTCATTTTTATTTAAAAAGGGGACTTAAAGGAACCATTTATATTAAAAAGGGGGACTGAAAAGGGCCATGTCAAAAAATACTGCACCAAGTTTTCCCAAATATGCAAGCAATTTTTTTTTAAATACCCAGAAAATATGTTAATTTGTTATCTTTATTAAGATAGTCATTAAGCAGTGCACACAGCTTTATTTAAACGTACTTAAATATTCTACGGCAAGAGCATAGAAAGTGTTCGATATTGAGCACTCACCTTCATAATTGTCCTTAAAAAAGCATGAACTTTTCATTCAAACTGTTGAGTGTTAAAATTTTAAATTAGTTTAACATATATATTGTTAATTATTAACCTTAAACATTAATCATATTAATTTAAATTTTAGTTCTTTTCTACACAAAACTGTGATAAGCTATGATGTTCATCAGAAAAAGCATAGTATGGCAACGCTCCCTGAAGAGTGATCAAAACCATTATTGAATCAACAGTTATTCCTAATCATCTTACATATTAAATTTAATGAAATTCCATCCCAAACATGCCAAGATCTGGCTATCACGGAAATAGTTAAAAATGTGACATAGTAGCACCACCTGTTGGGCGAAATACACCAAAATGTAATCAGCATCAATTTATGTCGAGGGTTAAGTGAATGAGAAATTTGGTGAAATTTCATACCAGAGATGCTGAGATATAGATATGCAAATTGTGAAAAATGCAGCATAGTAATGCAACCTGTTAGGCCATATACACCAAAGCCTGATTAGCACTTGTATGTGCTAAGGTCTAATTAAATAAGATATTTGATGAAATTCTATGCTTTAGTTTATAGAATAGCGTGTATACGAAATATGTATCATATACAGACAGAAATTTTAAAAAAATTGTCAAATCATATTCAGGTCAACCTAAAACGTGTAAATCCATCAAAAAGATTCCAATACATTCTTTTAATAAAAATATATTTAAGAAGTATAACAAAAAGAAGAATAAATTTTAAATAAGATTTCCTTTAATAGAGGGATATGCTTCTACATCAAAATCGAAAACAAAACTAAATCTATAATAATAAAGATAGAGGTTGGTTTGCATGGTCTATGTTCTATATGTGCCGAACAGACTGCTGCACATACAGCTACAAGATGGAGGCGAGGTACATCTATGTCTAAAATTATGCACTTCGAAGCCAGTTTTCGGATTCTTTTTCATTTAATTTTTTTGCGATTTTTAGCCTTTTTTTTTGTTACCGTTCACGCTGATTTTTTTCCACATTAATAAAAGGAATTCAATTTCAATTTTTTAGTCTAATAGTAGTAAATTTTGTCCGCTTTTCAACTTTTTCAATAAAGTTTATTCAGAATTTGTACAGCGATTTATTTTGGCGAATTTTTTTATGTGAATTTCAGTTTTTTTTTTTTTTCGCGTTTCGTTTCAATTTTATGACATTCGAAAAAGGAATTTGGTTTCAAACCCTTAGCCTTAATGTAATAGATTTTGTCCTTTCACGATTGCGTCCTCAGATTGTAATTTTTACCCTTTTATTATTATTATTATTATTATTATTATTCCGCGACGATTTTTTCACATTTGTGAAAGAATTCCGGTGACAATGTTATAGCCTACTTTAGTAAATTTTGTCTTTTGTGATTTTTATGAATTTTTAGCGATTTTTATACATTTCGCGGTGATTTTTCAGGCGCCCGGGCCCGACACGGGCTCTGACTCATTCTTTCTGAAACCTGAAAATTTTATTTATCCATGAATAGAAAAAATTAAAAGAACTTTTTTTTCCTCCTTAAAAATTACTTAATCCTTTTCAAATCATTGTATTGTTTTTTGATCAGAATGAAGGGGAAACAGAAAAAGTGTTTTTCTATTTTAGTTATTAGAACAGAATGCTATTTTAAAAGAAAATGATTAGTCATACATACAGATTTATGTTTGGCATTGCCGACGACGGTATTACGATACGGCGCCACGAAAGAGACGGGAATAATTAATTTGTGTTTAGTTCGATTTTCGTTTGTGACAGAGGTTATTTTGCAATTGGATTTATTTTTATTATTATTACTATTTAGAGATCTAACACAAAGAGAATATTTTCTTCTGTTTATAGTTTGCGGTTTGCGAATAATTTAGATTTCTATTATACACAACGTACACAAGTCGTTATCGCTCTTCATATGGAAATAACTTTAGTGATTATTATATCTACTAATGTAAATGCCCGTCCTAGGACGGTGGGTAAAAATTGTGTTTTTCACTTAAAATTTGAAAAACTGATAAAAAAATAATTGACAATATGGAAGCATTTAGATGAGCAAAGTTCGGCTAGTTTATGTTCTAATAAACACACAATTAGCATTTACAATATTTCTGGGTAAACCAGGTTTTCCAGCTAATATACTATAACAAAATTAAGATTTCTTAATAAAACAAAAATTGAATAAATATGCAATAAAAGTGCGTAATTAAAACAGTCTGCTGCAACTATTGAAATAATACTATTTTTTTAACAACACTTTGAAATTGTATTTTATCGTTTACCCCCCCCCCCCCCTCCAAATTTTTTTAAATATGTATATTGATTAATAAATAAGTATCTCGGGTTGAATCCCAACCGTCTAATCCCCTAAGCTTCTGTCCTCCTGATGCAAAGCTATAAATCAAAAATTATTAATTTTACTTTTCGTATAAATATAAATTTTTTACTTTTAAAATATTGAATTTTTTTTTTTTTTTTTTTTAAGTTTAAATTTACATACACCTGTATATAGAAAAGGAAAATATAAGTAATGTGTAATTTAAAAATAAGTTACAAAATAATAAGCCTAAAATATTTAAATTGATTACTTTTTTAAAAGAAAGTCAGTTTTATCAATTTTTTGCAGGAAAAAAAAAGGATATTTTTAAAAATACCATATCATTGCTTTCCGTGAATCACTTTATATGAGAAATAAATTAAAATTCCTTACATGTCGCAAAGAAAATTTAATAGGATTGCAACTTAATACTTGAAATAATCTCAAGTGACAATTGGCGATTTATTTTGGTGGTGTAATGCGATGTGCCTTGCACTGATTTGTTAGGAAGAAATGTCTATCACTGCTCAATTATCAGGACTTTTAACCTTGAGAAGTAATCGCGGGATTCTTGTTTCTAGTCAACCAATGGGAGAATGGATCCTTTTCCCCTTGAATCTCTTCCTGGGAGACTGGTAAGATTGATGGATTTGCCCCACCCAGCGTTACACTGCGTTTTATTATATAGAGATTATGAACTCTGCAGT
Organism: Maratus speciosus; assembly: GCA_963932465.1. NCBI lineage: Eukaryota > Metazoa > Arthropoda > Arachnida > Araneae > Salticidae > Maratus > Maratus speciosus. The sequence goes on from OZ010787.1 coordinate 328,743,410, forward strand.
TGTACGCTGCAATTTACGAAGTCACTTTCAGTTTTAAGTACATTTACTTACCATATTATTCTGATAGAAAGCAATCGAGCAGCTGTAAAAGCACTGGGACATTAAAATTTTTAATTTAAGATTATTTTTCAGGGTCACGCCAATCCCGAGATATTGTTATGAGGAAGGAATTGGTTATAGTTAAAAATGTGCACCTTTTTTTAGAAAATTGATAATTGTTGTTCCATTATTCGCTAGATAAATAGTAATTTCTATAAATTTCATGCATTTATTCATGAAACACACTTCATTAACATGCCCATAAGATTTCTTATTAAAAGATAAAAAGTATGAGAATCCTTTTAAGTATGAAGTACATTTTTATTTGATGCCAAACTTTTCTTTTGATAATATTAAATTTTCTTTTAACAGTCATTTCTATGTAAAAAGTAGTTTACATTTACAAATGATAATTACATTTGAAACATTTTTTAAATATTATGCAATTTTTTACTATTGCATATTTTCGGTATCAGGCTTGGGCGGTCTCAGATTTAAAATCGTTGAGCTGGGGCAGGCCCGGGCTCTGAAAAAAGAGCCTGAACTCATCTCTAATGCAGATTCTACCTGATACCAAATGTTTTGCAAATTTCTGAATTGTGTGGAATTTAGATCATAATCTGAAAAGGAATGCAGAAAATGATTAAGGAAATTTTTTACTCACAGAAAAACATTGGTGAAAATTTCATATCCCTATGAATCACAAAATTTGCAAACTTCTTGACATGTTGACTATGTTTATGGGCTGATTATCTCGTGACCGATTGAATTTCACGATTTTTTTCCCCGACGATTTGACGAAATTCGTGATTTTTGTCCGTGATTGATTCACGAAATTCACAATTTTTTTCTGTGACCATTTGTCGAAATCCACTATATTTTTGTGACGATTAACGAAATTCGCTATTTCTATCCGAGATATTTTGATGCAATTCGCGATTCTTTTCTATGATCATTTGTTGAAATTCGTTTTTTCTTCCTTGCAGCCGACTGGCAAAATTTGTGAGTGCTTTGCGCGATCGTTTGACGAAATTTTTGAATTTTTTGCGCAATTCTTTGACTAAATTTGTGATTTTTATCCGAAACCCTTGACAAAATTCTCATTTTTTTCCTTAATAGATATTTGAAATTCACAATTTCTTTTGCACGACTTATGAGCAAATTTGATTTTTTTTTTTTGCGACCGAATGTTGAAATGTGGATCTTTTTTAAATCCGCAACCAATTGTCAATAGTCGCTGTTTGTTTCCCCGATCTTTGCAATATTTTTTCACGGTCCTTTTAGGAAGTAATATTTTTTCCGTGACTAATTTGCCAAATTGACTATTTTTTCCAAGTTCAATTAGCAAAATTTAAGATTTTTTTCCGCGGTCGATTGGCGAGTTGATTTCAAGTAGCTCCGCAAAAAAAAGAATAAAATACTGTGATCTTCCACGAAAATTAAAAAATGTTCCTGGAAGAATCCCATGGTTTTAAAAGACGTTAAGAGGGCAAAATCCCGTACGCTGTTTTAAGCCCTTCCCCTCAAAGAAAACTTTGTTTCTCCCCTCCAAGAAGCTTTTGAAATGGATCCCCACCTTGCAGCAAAACCTGCAAAGAAGAAGTCCAAAGGTCTGGGGAAAAAAACTCCAATTTAGACATGCTTCCGTATTAGCAAGTGTAATTATATGTTTTTTTTGTTTTTTTTTTTTCAAAGAAAAGCGATTTTTCTTCCGTTTCCGAAATAATTCTTTTTCTGACAGGTTTCATTTTCACAAGTTTTACAGTAAATGTACCAATGCTCTTCAAAGTTTTACTATAGAAAGGATGTTTTAACAGTCTTAGATAAACTTGTAAAATGAAAACTGTCTCTAACAGAATGCTGTCTTAAACGGAAAACCTTAGTCAGTATCTTGAAAGTATACCTGCTAAGATGAAAACCTGCTTAAAACGGAATTTTGAATCGGTTCTCATTCGGGAGGAAGAGGATATCCCCCCCCCCCCCAAACCTCATCCTTGGCTATGCCACTGTCCTCAAAGAAAACTTTGCCCCCCCCCCCCCCCCAAGAAAGTTCTGAAATGGCACCCCTGCTGCATCCACACCCTAACTAAGACCTTTTTAGATAGTTTGTAGTTTTTTTCTTTGCACTTGTCTTGACAACATTAAATTATATATTTAATTTGATTTTTCGATTGCAAAAATTAAAGAGGAATTTTTTAAGAAATACATAGTTTTAAGGAATTTTTGTACATAAAAACTGATATATAAGAAAAGTCCTTCCGAGTTCCTCGGACTTTTATAGTACCAAATGTAGAATGAACCTTCTAAACTCATATCCCAAGAGATTTATTGCGACTTTGTGAGAACCAGTAGTTTGAAGTTCATTCAACATTGGATATTGCGAGTATTAGTCCAAAATCAGTATTCGGGTTTGAAGTCAATCTAATTTTCGCACTGACCCAAAATTGTCAATTTTTATATAATGCAACATTCTAATTAACATAACTTTATCAATTTCATTTTTTTAATTCGCGGGGGAATGGGGGGGGGGGCTTAAGATTTGGGGATTTTTTTTATTTATATATATTTTTTTATTTGTTTTTACAATTTTTCCCTTGCTTTTTTTTCGTCTATATCAAAAATAATATTAAACTTGACCTTATTTTAAAACTTTTTGAAAGGTTATTTAATTTTTTTTTTTTACTTTTTTTCAATAAAAAGTTATAAAATTGCTTTGTATTAGAAATAGCAGATTTTATTTGTAAAAAATTAAAAACTTTTGGGGATATTAGACATTTTATACCAGAGGGGGGAGGAATAATTGGACATTTGAAATATACTGAAAATGTAGATGAATAAATATTTATTTCATATTACAAAAATAAAGCAATAAAGGCAGAATCTTCATTTTTTATTGGAATTTCAAAGGTATTATTCTCTGTGTAATAGAGAGAGTCAAAATAACAGGGGGGGGGGAGGGGGGCAAATTTTTTTTGCAAGTAATCTAATTGATGAATTGGGTGATTTATTATTAATTCATAGTAAATACAAATGTTGAAAACTTAAAAAATAGTAATAATTTTTTTTTTAATTTTCTTTTCAATAGGGACAAATGGAGAAAGGGGAGGTTTCACGTGTGTGGGGGGAGGGGGGGGGCAGAAAAATTAACCGATTGATTATTTATGTACTTTACTGATTGCTTATATCCTTTATTATTGCTTTGCAATAACATTAAAAAGAGAAAAAAATAAGATTTTAAGCTGTATATTTTGACGGGGGAGGAGGGGGGATCAAAATTTCCGGAAACACTGAATTAGATGATTTGTCTTAAAATAGGAGAAATTATTCATCATAATCAAATGTGGAAAATTCTCATTCCTGTAAAAAAAAAAAAAACTTAAAAAAAAGAAAGTTAAAAATAAATTATATTCCCATCTTTTATCCCCCTCAAGCCCCTCCCCCGGATCTCCAAATTACATTTAAATTCATAATGTAACATCTTTTATAATGTTATAAAATCAAAAATGAATCATATACAACCACTAGGAAAGCTGGAAATGATTTTTGGCCACATGATTGCAATTTGGGACCACTGTGTGCCGGTTCACACATTCAAATTTCAATCCTATTTCATTCTTTCAATAAGAGTAACTACGCATTAAAAATAACTATGTCCAAATTTAAAGTTTCTAGCCCTCATAGTTTTAGAAGAATAGCAACGTTAGAAGGTTTTCAGCTCATTTCCTCACTTAAAATTTCAAAAAGTCATTCTTCGTGAGAATCTACATGTTAATAGTTACCACTATACAGCAGAGCGCCGATTATCTGAACAATTCGGGACCGGCCCCAGTTCGGATAGGCAAAAGTTCAGATAAATGAACAGACAATTTAAGGGATGTTTCTGACTATACTAAAACCTTCACACGTTATCTGAGCTTAGGCACAGTTAATGCTGGCATGTTTAAAAATAGTTTTCTTTCTTTTTGTCTTTAAAAAAAAAATTGTTGTTGTTTACATTTTTATTATTAATTTTTTCTCTCTTTTTATCATTTTCTGAACTACAGAGATAATAATTTAAGGAAAAAAGCTTTTGATTAATGCTTGGTTCAACGAAGACATTCTTTTCACTGCTGCCATACCTCTAATTCTTCTAAAATACCATTAGCTGAATAGGATCAGCATTCTTCTGCTGTTCGAGCCATTTCAAAGTTGTTTCCAAACATTCAAAGGCTTCGTTATGTGATGGACTGGGGTTATTTTCAGAGTATTAGTTTTAATTTTCTTCAATTTCTTCTTCATCATGAATCTCATCATCATTTAAAATCTGATATACTGAGTCATATATACTTCACTATTTAATAAAGGTCAAAATTGGGAAATTTCATTAGTGGCCAGTGGCCAATAGTACCAATTTTATAAGTGGCCACTTTCCTTAAACCAGCGGCCACTTTTTTATTTAAAAATACTAAACAGTAAACTTTTGTTAAAATTTCTATTAGTATTGGTCCAAAATTGAATAGCACAAATAAATAATGCTAATATAAACATATTGCAACCAGAGAAATTAGAATAACATGATGAAATGCGAAAAAATGTACTCTCTATTTGTAGGAAAGTGGCCATAAGGTGGCCGCTGACAGTGGATTTTTTAGTAGCCACTTTTTCTCATTCACTGGCCCTGTGGCCGGTGGCTAGTGCTAATTTTCACCTTTACTATTTAACCACTCGTTAATTTCATTTTCTTCATAGCTTAGGATTCTTTTCATCTCCTTTATTGTTTTTACATTCCTTATTTTCTGGTCCACTACACTTTTTTCTTTAATTAAAATTTTATTCCAAGCCAATGGATAATTTTAAGTTCGGTTAAAAAAAATTTTGGGAGAAATCGGCTGTTGGATAACCGGAAGTTTGGTTAAACAAAATTTTTTGAGAGAAATAACCTGTTCGGATAACTGGAAGTTTGGTTTAAAAAAATTGTTGAGAGAAATAGGTTGTTCAGATAATTGAAAGTTCGGTTAATTGGAGTTCGGACAATCGGCGCTCTATTGTATTTATTTTCAAGTTTCTTATAAAAAAACAGCTTCAGATAAGTCGTGATGAGACGATTTTACAAGGCTTTCCATCAATTTATGGCATTAAAATGTTAATAATAATAAAAAGGCGTTTTAAGCGAGTATGTAAGTCTTGAAAATACATAAGTGCTATATTTTAAGTTTCTTGAGAAATCGTGAGGAAACTGAAATTTTAGAATGTTCTTTCTGCCTTTCTCACCGTTAAAATTCTAATTTTTGAAAAAACAATCAAGTATTGCATTTGCACATTAGAAGTTACTAAGTTTCTATTTTAAGGGGTTTTTTAAAGAAATCTTGATGAAACACAATTTTTTGAAATGTTATGTAGAAGGATATGTAACTATTTCCCGTCTTATCATTGAGTACTAAACGTATACCTTTGGACCAATAAAAAGCATTATTTATATTTATCGATTATCTTCGGCCTTGGTCACACTTTTGATATTTTGTCTCACGTAAACAAAACTTATTTGTTACTTCTGGTCAAAAAATGGTTTAAAAATTGCCTAGATGCGAAAAACGTGCCGAATTTCTCAGTGGCATATAATCACAGAACATAGTCTATTCATCATTTATAACATACATTCAAAATTTGAGCCCAGTCAAAAACACCGTTTGAATGCTATCATGTTCAAACACACATCATGAAGAAAAAAAGACTTTGGGAATCTGCTCTGAAAGGAAATACTCAACATACACACATACATAGAGAATTGTTGTAAAAATAGGCAAAATGGATTCAGGGGGGCTCAAAAAGTAAAGATATACCAAAATTTCAGTCTTATTTTTCTTTTCCATGATTACAATAAATTCCTTACTCTACATCTGACCATAAAGTAAAATTGCAATAATTTTCAATGCTCTCAGTGGAAAAGAGTTATTTTATAACTATTTCCAAAATAAATAATGAAAAACAAATCCTAATAAAAATTTCATTGTTGAATTACGAATTCTATTCTAAAAATTTTCAGTCATGAAATAAGGTTTTAAATTTTTGAATTCTATAGCAAGCTATTTAATGTCCAACAGATAAAAAAACTAATTAAATTAATTCAAATTTGATTTTTAAATTTAAATTTAATTTTAAATTCAAATTTAATTTTTCAATTACTTTTCTCTGCAATTGAAAATAAAAAGCAAGATTCAAAATAAGGTTTGCCACCTATGTGTGATACATACCCTAATGTTCGAAACTATGAGCGTCCCCCCACTTATTCTTCCAGGACTACACCACTGCTTAATACTGCATTATTTGTTACAAGAGTTCTCCAAATTATAAATTTTTGCATAATATAGGTCAGACATTGTTAAATTTACTTTATAAACATGATCCAAAAATAACTAACACAACAATACCTTATATATTAGATATTTTCAAAAATGTTTATTGTTATAATAGCATTTTTTTTCAGTACAAAGGTCTTAAATTGGAAGATAAAGTTGAAATAATGAATTAAATTTAATCCCTTAGAGCAGCGGTTCCCAACCCGTGGGCTGCGAGCACCGCGGTACTGGGCCATAGAATCTTGGGGTCTAATACCGGTTTTTCGGGATGATTCACTACAGAAGAGCTGACTGTTGATCGCTGGGCTTACATTCGTCAGTCATCAAGGTCGACGCTCTCCTCCCTCTGACATTCTTCATCTTTCCCCCCACCACGTCCGCATTCCGCACTTTTATTATTGACTCCTTTGTCAGTGGCTGTGGTTTTCTGTTGATGTATCATATCATTATATGTACTGTGAGCTACTATTACTTCACGTCAATATGGATGCTTGGTTTCGGACGGGGTCTTGTTGTAAGACGAAGTTGGCAAGTGATGAAGGGACTTCTACATCTGTTTCTACAAATAGTGAGTTTGAAATGAAGGCGAAATCCAGTCTAAGTTGTAAAAAAATAGCAAGGAAAACTGAAATATATTTTCGTAAATATAACCCTGATTTTTTTTAATGTGAGTTTGTGTTTTCTGGTTCTGAGGAAGAGCCTATGCCTCAGTGTGTGATTTGTTTCAAAATACTATCCAACGAATGTATGAAAATTTCAAAACTTGAAAGGCATCTATCAACTAAACATCCTGAATGTGTAGGAAAGTCTTTGGATTTCTTTGAAATCAAGAAATTTTTGTATGTCTAAATCTACCATGGAAAAATCTTCAGAACAAACAAAGCACCAGAGTGTCCTATGAGCTTTCTTTGTTAATCGCAAAGAAGGGTTCAGCTCGCACTGTGGGAGAGGAACTTATTATACCCGCAGCAAAAATAATAAGTAATGCTTTGTTTGATGAAAAATGTACAAAAAAAATAAACGAAATTCCATTATCAAATACAACCGTTAAAAGAAGAATTGATGAAATGTCGGAAAATATGAAAAAAGCTGTCATTACTTTTTTGAAACAAAGTGAATATTTTTCGCTGCAATTTGATGAGAGTACAGACGTTGCCGGACAAGCTAATTTATCAGCTTTTAGAGTCGTTTTGAGTTGAATGGCAATATTGAAGAAGAAATGTTGTTTTGTCGATCTTTGCTGACAAAAATAACTGATGAAGAGATTTTCAAATCTATTGACAATTTTATAAAAGAAAATGAAATAGATTGGACTAAGTGTGTAGGTTGGACAACGGATGGGGCACGTGCTATGTCTGGAATTCATATTGGTTTATTCGCCAAAGTTAAATCAGTTGCTCACTTGGTTCAATGGACACATTGTAGCATACATAGAGAAGCTCTTGCAGTTAAAAGTTTGGACGAGAGTTTAAGAAAAACTCTTCACGATGCAGTAAAAATAGTTAACTTTATCAAAGCAAGACCTAAAAACTCCAGACTGTTTGGTGTTTTGTGTGATGAAATGAGCAGTGAACACAAATAGCTTCTACTTCACTGCGAAGTTCGATGGCTGTCGAGAGGCAAAGTGTTGACAAGATTGTTCGAACTCCGTGATGAACTCTCTGTTTTCTTGAGGGAGGGAGATTATGATGGAAAACTTGCAAATTCCTACTTAGACTGTGTGACCAATGAAAACTGGTTGAAACGGTTGGAATATTTGGCAGATATTTTTGGTTCTCTCAATGTTCTTAACTTAAATCTGCAGGGCAAGCACGCTCATAAGTTTTTTGTGTAAGACAAAATAGAAGCAATAATAAAGAAACGTCAACGATGGGCTCAAAAAGTGGGGTAAGATTCCTTCGATGCATTTCCAGTCCTACATGATTTTCTTGAAACCAACGAAGTCAAAATTGATAAAACAATAGCTTCAACTATAAAAGAACACCTCGAATCTTTGGCCTCTAACCTCAAGTAATTTAAAGTTAATTTTTTTAATTTTATTCTATTATTTTTTAATAAGCGTAATTAAAAACATTTATTTTCCTAAAAAAGTAACTTTTTTCTAAAATTAGTAAATTTTTCAAATAGTACCTTTTTAAAATGAATAAATTTTAGTTACTTGTCTTATACTTTTATTAATCATTCATATGAATGAGAAATCTGCCAACACTAACTGAAGCAGTAATTAAGCCTATTTTGTAGGAACTTCTTCCCTAAAATTGAAGATGAAATACAATGAATAAGAAACCCCTTTGAAGAAAATTACTTAAAAAATTTAAAATTATCTTCAAATGAAGAAAACTCGTTAATTGAACTATCATGTGGCCAGATATTAAAATCGATTTTTAAGACAACACCACTGGTCTCATTTTGGATAAAAGTTTGGCAAGACTATACAGCTATTGCCAAAATTGCACTGAGACACTTGATGGTCCTTTCTACAACCTATCTATGTGAATGAGCCTTTTCAACTTTAGTTTAAAAAAAAAATAAATATAGAAATAAAATGAATGCCGAGAGTGATTTGAGACTAAAACTATCCAGTTCCAATCCAGATATTGACACTCTCGTCGAGGACAAACAGTGTCAAAAATCCCATTAAGGGGGGAAGGGGGGGGGGGATCACTGTTTTTTTTTTTGTTTTTATATAATTGTGGTAGCTAAGTGAATACAATAAATAAAGTTATTTTCTTTATAAAAAATACTTTTTTCTTCATGTACAGCATCTTTTACTAGTTACTGACATAATATATATATATATATTCGTCATGTGTATATACTATATAGGTGTCTATTTGTCATATTTTTAACTTGTATATTAAGTAGTTAGTGGTCCTCAAAGTTATTTTTACAAAATTGGTGGTCCACACAACTAAAAAGGTTGGGAACCGCTGCCTTAGAGAGTAGTAACATTTTTTAATGTGAAAATGCAGGTGTTATTCAACTGCAGAAATCATTGTTTACATCTGAGAAGTTATGCGTTATATGGAGAATTGTGCTATATAGAATGGCGTTATAAAGATCTTCAACTGTACTAAGAATTTTACTTTGTGTATTCCCCCTCCCATTTGCTTTTTTTGTCCCAAGCAGTCATCGCCCATGGCAAGACGAAAAAAAAAAAAGAAACGAAGGAAGGAAGCTCAACGCTGCTCAGCGGGAAAAAAAAACCCCAGCTTTAATGGAATTTTTTTATCTAATACAGAAGTCAGATGGAGGGGTCATTTCGCGTTTGGTAGTTATCCATGGTGGACACTGGACAGTGTCCCACAATAGACTGGCCTTGAAAAAACGGTAGTGATTCTCATACACAGGAAGCGATTTAAAAGATAGAAGGCAAAGACAGACATGATACTTTTGGAATGGTAGAATGAAAAAAGCCTAAGAGAACAGGTCTTTTTTCTTAATCATTTGCAATTTTGTATTGTATATGAATCTTTTTACCTATTTGTAAAGTTTAATGCATTTGGTTCAATTTTCCTTTTAAATTTTCCGGCTGCGAGACATTTTTATACAAATTTTGTATATATATACGCATTCTTCCATCAAACGTCAATCAAAATCTTCATTTTGGCACCCCCTTCACCTTCTGTTAAAGCGGTGCCTGGGGTGTCATCACGTGCCTTCTCTGCCCCCCCCCCCCTAGTTTCGGCCCTGGTATATATAAAGTAACATCAATTTCAAATGATTTTATGAATTATAAATAAAAAATACAGTTAAATTAAAACATGATTTAATAATTTTTGTCTTTCCCAACGAAATTAGGAAGTTCTATAATTTTTGCAAGACTTTGGGCCATAGAGATACTGTGGTATGGGTAAAATTTTTAGAAGAGATCCCTGGGCACAACTACTTCCATATACATTTCACTGTTTTAAAACACAGCAGGGTGCATTTCACTATTTTAAATCAGGGCAGGGTGCATTTCACTAATTTTAAAATGGGCAGGGTGCATTTCACTATTTTAAAATGGGCAGGGTGCTGTGTCCTTAAAAAATGGCCTATAGAGAATGCTAGTAAAATAAAAAAAGTAAAAACAGCATATCTGTGTTGAAACGTACGTGAGTCAATACAGGGCAGTATGCACAGGACATATCTTCTTTCCTGTAGAAGTCAGTTTCTTCAAATCAATGTCAAATTCAGTCAGTCAATGGTTCTTCATTTTTTAATTACAGGATTTATACGAGGGCTGCTTTTTAAGTAAGGGCAATTTTGTTGTACATACTAATAGGTGGTGCATGCCGCAGCGAGTGCTTGCGTCGTGTCCCGGCATTCCTTGGAAACAACTGGGCTCAGTTACAGCTGTGTAAGTAGCCTGTACGGTCTGTTCTGTGTCTTTAAAATGTTCAAGATTTTCGAATCGCCCACCCCGTGCAGGTACGGTCAGTGATAAGTTTTTTGTAGTAAAGGGATTCAAAACATAGAACGCAGCATGCTGACAGAGGGAATTTTGCTACCCCATGGCAATGCAAGGCCTCACAACGCAGCTCTGACCCTAGCTTTGTTGGACACTTTAGGGTGGGAAGTTTTGGATCCCCCCCTCCCCACTACAGCCCCAACCCCTTGTGCCGAGTGATTTCCATCTTTTCCGCTATCTTAAACATCATCTGGGCGACAATCACTACAAGGATGATGAAGACGTGAAAACGGATGTGACCTCTTGCTTATCAGAGCAGTTGGCAAGTTTCTATGAAGAGTTTTTAAATCTAGTTATAAGTTATAATAAGTGTTTAAACAAACTTGGCATCTATGTTGAAAAATAGAAAAACGTATGTAGAATCTGAAAATAATTTGGTTTTAGAGAACTTTTTTTCATTTAGTTTTTATTTTCAAACAGCCCTTACTTAGTGTTGACTCTAAGCCGCTTTAGCAGGGTGCAGCGCCCGACGGCCCTTTTTATTTCTTTTTTTGCACCTGGCAGCCCTTTTAAACCCTTCCGATGTGCCTGGCGGCCCTTTTTATTTCTTTTGTGCGCCCGGCAGCTCCTTTAAACCTTTCCGATGTGCCCGACTGTCCTTCTTAACACTTCCTATGCACCCTGTGGCAATTCAGTTGATCTCGGGAAAATATCGCAAATTCTAGGGACTCTAAACAAACCAGTTCAAAATATTTTTCGTGAACAAGGTACAAGTGTGCCCTTTTTTTAGAATAATGTTCCCTTTTTGAAAAACTGTACCCATTTTTAGAATAGTGTCCCCTTTTTGAAAAATTTCCGCCCGGCGGCCCTTTTTTTCTAGAGTCAACACTATTACTTAAAAAACAACCCTCGTGTTAGTGTTTTATGCTTTGATTTGAGCAAATATCTCTTCAGCAACTTTCATTTCTAATATCTTGATCTAGAAAACAAGAAGTATCGTTAACTTACTTCTCTTGAAACAATTTTTCCAAATAAAAGCAAATTTTAATTTGATATACTCTAAGCGAAAGTGGATTTTTTAAAATTCCTTAGCTTATAGACACAAGATATAGATGCATTATGGTTAGTTTAAAAAAGATAAAATCACCATTACAGATTTGCAACAAAACAAATATTGTTGTTGTTACAGACAGTTTTGCAATACATTAGTTTTCAGAGTATATCTGCCATGACACGACTACAAAAGTTATCCTTACATAAACAGATTTCAGTGTATATAGAGTAGATCTTTATAATGCAATTCTCTCTATAAAGCACAACTTCATAGATGTAAACAATGAATTATGCAGTTAACAAGTACCTGCATTCCACATTGAAAAAAATATTGCTACAATAGACTTCCTTAAATCCACAAATCATCACCGATGTAAACAATATAACTTTCAATTCAGATGTAGGGTCAAAAATACAGACTATTTTTGGCTGAATCCCAGAACAGCCGAGACACTTGGCATTGTTCAGTTTGGCGAGGCGATAAATGGATTTTTGTTGTTACCAGTTCATTTCATAAATTGTTTCCATGCCTACAGTGGTCTGTTCTTGAATTTGGATTGGCTTAATGGGATTGGTTGGTTGATTTGTTGTGTATTGGATGATACGTCTACCTGAAAACTTATCGACAATTAGCTCAGCGGTGTTTAGACAACTCAACTCTGCATGTGTAGAAGGAACAGGAAGACGTTTTGTAATAGAAAATTAAAATGACTGCAAGGCAAAAGTTTGTTATTGTTAATATTTGTTAATTTTTTTTGCAGTTTTTAGTTGTAAAATTTGAAAGTTAAAGTACCTGTGTAATTTAGTTTGAAATTGTGAGTATTTGTTCTTTTTTTTTTTTTTTTTTTTTTGCTGGAAAGTTAAATGAAGTTTACCGGAAGACTGGAAATTTACGAAATTATGGCAATTCAAGATTTTTACTTTCTTCTATCTTTACAAGAAGAAAGTATTGGATTCATGAAAATTTTCGACTTCCGGTTTTTGATGGATTTACACGTTTTAGAGGTCAGAGATTCCAAAAAACATGTTTTTACAAAATGTCTGTCTGTGTGTATGTGACACAAATTTTGTGGACGCTCTATCACAAGAACTAATGCACAGAATTTAACAAAAATTTATATTCAGGTAGTCCCTGATATAGATTGGTGCTGCTTAGTTTTTGGTGCAAATCACCCAGCAGGTGGCGCTGCTATACTGCCTTTTCCAGGATTTCCGCAATAGCTCTATCTCAAGAACTACTGCACGGATTTTTCTAAAACTTCAGATTCAGTTACTCCTTGATATGCATTGGTGCTGTTTACGTTTTGGTGTAAATCGCCCAACAGGTGGCGCTTCTATGCTGCATTTTGCAGGATTTATACTATTTTTGCAGTAGCTCTATCTCAAGAACTAATACGTACACATTTTCATCAAACTTCAGATTTAGTTAGTCCTTGATATGAAATTATGCTGATTGCATGTTGGTGCAAATCGCTCAACAGGTGGTGCTGCTATGCTGCATTTGGCATGATTTGCGCAATAGCTCTATCTCAAGAACTAATGCATGAATTTCCCCCAAATTTCATATTCAGTTAGACGTTGATATAAGTTGATGATGAATAGGTTCTGGTGTAATTCACCCTATAAAAGGCACTGCTATGCTGCATTTACATGATTTCAGCGATAGTCATATCTCAAGAACTAATGCACGGAATTTCATATTTTTAGAATCCTTATGATGAGCATAGATTGCCATTTAATTTTGGCAAAGTGATGACGAATTTCGAAGTATTGACATGTACGAGATAGAAGAAAGTTTTGGGATTGTTACATCCAACTAATTTAGAGTTGGGTTTCAAGAAAGGAGATGTCAAGGTATTTTAATAATTTTATGGAGTTTTTGTTTTAGTCTTTTATATTAGCAGTTTATTGTATATTTCTCATGTATGCTGGCCTTACGAGTTTTGTACATTTTAATATTGCTACACAGCAACACAGCGAGAACTGCTGAATTTTAAAATTGCTACACAGTGAGGACTGCTGTATTTTGAGATTGCTACACAGCGAGAACTGCTGAATCCAGTGATTTTTTTTTCGGTAAATGAACACGTGGCATTCATACAATGTTCCACTGATTGCCGCTTTAATGAGTTTCTAGCAGAAGTAGGTTGCTGTTTTCAGTGATATATATATATATATTTTTATGAACGTGAAGCATTCATACTTCTGTAAATTAGAAATGAATTGTTCAATGTTTACTCTGATATAGGCACATACTTTAAAATATTAAATAACGCCATGATTTTTTCTGAAAGTTGTTGAGAAATGAAAATTTTAATCATTAAATCGTTACTCTGATTTGGATACTTTAAAAATTTCACATTTTTCAATAAACTTATGTTGAAATCGTTTGTTTTATTTTGAATCTCATAAAAATCAGCTTTCCTGTGTTTTCTAATATGTCGTTATTTATAATGTTTATTTCCCATGATTCCAGGATGATGATGTAATAAAAAACAGCCTGGAAGCCTTCAGGAAAGTGGACCAATCACGTTAGTTTTCAGGTTGGCGTATGTAGGGTGTTGGCGTGTGTCAGAAAAGTCGCCAAATGGGGTGTCTCGCCTGTTCTGGGATTGTGCCCTATTTTTTTATAACATGCTGTACATATTTTAAACATATTCTCATTAATATAACTGAACTCGTGCTTTTTCATGAAGGAAGTATCAATTTATTTCTGAAAAAATTCAAGATATTGCTGATATCTTTGGTAATCACAATCTTTTTACCAAATATATTTATGTACTATTAATAAAGCTTTTCTGGTTATTGAGTCTGGCTAAACCTGAAATAAAACTTCCTTATTTTATGATTTTTGTGTGAATTAGTAGGGTACTTTTATGAGGCAAGTTCCATAGAAAAATTTAAGAAAAATGTATCTTTATGGTGCATATATTTAATTATACATTATTAATTATTTACTTGACATTTACTTACAATAATTTAATAATTTTTAAAATCATCTTAATTTTTATTATTTTAGTTTATTACATTACATATTTTAATATTCTATTATATTGTAAAGATTCATTATAATTTCAATTACATTATTACATTCAAATTATGCTTAGAAAATGTAAACAAATCAATGACCAGAAAACCACAAAATGCTAAAATCTGCACAACTTCTGGTCCCAAGCAGTATGGATTTGAGGGAGTCTACTATTTAGAGGACTAAATTTGGTACATTATCTTTTCTTTATCTCCTTAATTTAGAGCTTTTTAATGAAGAAATTACTTTTATTACAATTTTTTTTTTTTTTTTTGAAAATGAGTAGGAAAATGAATACTGAATAATTTGGCCCAGACATATTTGGGCCAAGTTCTTTAAGGAAATTTGACAGTCTGTGAAATGGTTTGTATTGTGTAAAAATTTATAATCTGCACAAATCGTGGTCCCAAGAAATGCAATATACTCTACTGTATTTTGATATGTTTGAGACATGTTCGTCTATGTTTACAAGGTAAGTTTAATGATATGTGAAATGTGATCTGTATAATGCAAAATTCTATATATCGCACAACCGTGAGTTTTCAGGTTTGGGTTATAAAGAGCTACTGTATAACTCTCTTAACAAAAATAACATTCTATGTACTAAATACACAAACAACTTTTCCAAATTACGAGATAATTAAAAAGGTAAATTCACTTTTATTATTCCTGGGGAAGCGAAGGGGGTTCTAACTGCAATAATATTTTCTACAGAAATATGTAATACAAAAAACAGTCTTTGCACATTAATTTTTGCAAATAAAAAAGAAAAACAATTCTTCGTTGAAAAGCAATCTTTCCATTAATATCTATTCTTATTTTTACTGTAAGAGATTGTCTGTGCAATTTGGCTGAAAATTAAAACACATTCAAAAGGAAAAATTTATTCAAATTTGAGGTCTAAAGTGTAAAAGAAATTCATTTTTAACTACTGATTTCCATGTATCTAAGTAAAGGTGCAGAAAAGAACTGAAATTGGTTGTGCAAATATTTCTTTAATTTTGTTGTGCATAATCATGGTACCAAGACTTCAGAAACAAAAATTTCTTTACTATATCTGCATCAGAAAAATAAGGAACAGATATCTGTAGAAATTTAATTGATTCTAAACAAAAATAAATTAGCAAAAATGGTAAATAATGAAAATGTTTATTTTGTAAATTTAAAACCACTTCATACATTACCAGACCATAAGACTTTACAGTATGTCATGTGATATCAATATTAAACGAATGATATACATCCTTACAAATGAAATATACCTTATTTAAGAGCTAAAACAATAAAAGGAAATGAAATTAAAACATGAGAGGGCATAAATTGCAAAGGAAAAAAAAGTAACTCTTTAAATGTGAAAGTTTATCAAAGTTAATTTGGCATAATAAATCCGAAATATTAAAGAAGTTATCAGACGTATATCATAAATCTTTGGAATGTTTAAGCTCTTTATTTCCTCAGAAAATTGAATGCAAATATCCATAATAAATGAATATATGATTTAAGTATTAAAGAAGGAGTTTTATAAAGAAAATTTTGCAAACGTAATAATGACGAACCTTGATTATTCGCCTAGGTAGACCGGCCATGGAAAAAGTAATATTAAATATTAATTTCTTTTCTTAAATATTTTCAAAAGTTGCAATATCGGTTTCAAATCCAATAAGTTAATAAACAACTACAATCAGATAACTTAGCACGAAACATACAAAACTTCCATTGGCTGTCAAGCACAACGGATATGACGTAGGACAACCAGCATATTGAACGGAAACCTGAATCCAGGTATAAATGCCAATTTTCCAACAATCATAACTAAAAGATGCCTCTATGTCAGAGTAGTGGTATACGCATAAGACCCATGCTCAGATTGTGGCCAACAACATGCAAGCCCAGTTAGACGTTTTAAACGTCACACGGAATGCATCATCTTTACACGGTGATTGATACAAAGCGGCGCGACCATCGTTATGTGCTAATCGCTGTGTAAAGTTGATCCACGGTGCATCCAACGAATCTCTTTTTACAGGCCGCTATAAAGTGACGTAAGGCTGTTTTCGCACACCCTCATTGGTGTAGGTACGCCACACCAGAGAGACATGCGACAATAATCATGAGACGCGATTTTACAAACCATCACGCGTAGCGCGATTGAGTACAATATCGCATGGTGATTGGCAGAAAGATGGTTACGGAGTTTCTGGGAGAGGAGTTACATGTATCAATTCAATGAGGGACTTTGTTTATAACTAGTAATATAAACTAGTAAGGTTTCAAGTTGTGCTTTTGTTAATTTTTTTTTAGAATTGTTTAGATCTTTATTGAATTAGTTAAGTTAATAACTAGTATTTATTAACTTATAATAAAGATTGCTTATTATCAGTTGCTTCGTAATTTTTAATTGTGAATTAGTTAATTAAATTATAATTACAATTAAGTTAAATAAAATTTAATTAATTTTTTATTACATAAAATAAAATTTAATTTTAAATAAATTTGTAAATTCATATAAGCTATTTTTAATAATTAAATGAACGTTTATTAATGTACTGTAACTCCTAAATTTACGTTAAAAATACTTTTATGTTGGAACTTTAGTAACAGATAGATATGAAATTAACAGAATCAATTTATTAGTTTTAGCAAAAGTAGTAACCTTAAGGTTTTAAGTTGTGTCCTTATTAATGTGTCGATTTTTCAGAGTTTTGTTTAGATCTTTATTGAATTAGTTAAGTTAATAAACAGTATTTATTAAATGATAATAAAAATTAATTATCAGTTGCTTTGTAATTTTTAATTGTCAATTAGATAATTAAATTATAATTACAATTAAGTTAAATAAATTTATTATTACATACAATAAAATTTAATTTTAAATAAATTTCAAGAATTATTTTTTTTTAAATTCATATAAGCTTTTTTTTAATATTTAAATGAACACTTATTAAAATGTTATAACCTTTAAACTTACATTAAAAATACTTTTATGTTGAAACTTTAATAACAGATAAATATCAAATTAAAATAATTAATCTTTTAAAAGTAAGCATTAGTCTTCAATATTTATATTCATTATATAGTATTCAACGATTACTGATTCATCTGTATTTATTAAGTAGTGGGGAATTACCATTAACTAAAGATTTTCTTTTTTAAATAATTTTCTTTAAATATATAAATAATATTGATATTTTAATACATATAAACATATTAATTACTTTTTTAAATTTAAATATATAATTAATATTAACTCCGTGGGGAAATTAATTATTCTTGTGAAATACTACTTTAATATGTTGATTTCAGTTTCATTCTTTAGTTATTCAAAATATGAGTTGCTTCTACTGAAAAAGTAATTATTTAAATTTTATTTAATAATCGGAAATATTAGTTTACAGATATTAATGAATATAATAATTTATAAACAAAATTGGTAGAAGAATATTAATGTTTATTTTTTAAGTTCATGTAAGGTTTTGTTATACATCATTAAATTATGCAAAACATATCGTCCCCTCCCCCTTTAAAAAACTACAAAAGATGAGATGATAGAAATTAATTATTTTTCATTCACCTTTTCAGTTAAAATGTTAGTTTTCTTTTTTCTTTTTTTTTAATTAATAAATACAATAAAATAATACAAGAATTGTTGTACTTGATTGCTTATTCGATCTGCTTCATATTAAATAATACTTGTATATATGAATTGTTTTCTTTTAAATGAATAAGATAATAAATCGTGTTGGACACTATTTTTTGTTCTAATCATCATTAAAAATAAAGAAAATATGAATATTTGCGAGCTATGACGATTTTAGATCAACGAAGTGAAAGCTATCCTCTTCCAGTGAATTAAGCCCCTCCTACAGCGAGGCGACCGACCAATCATTATTCGATATTGTACTCAATCGCGCTATGCGTGATGGTTTGTAAAATCGCTCATGAGACAGGAGTAGAGTTGCAAAAAACCCGCAGTTTTTGAGAGGCGGGAATAAACCCGGCAATTTTGGGGAATGTTGGAAATTTTGAAGGAGTTTTGACGATAAACAAAACCAGTTATTTTCCAATTTGAAATTTTTATTTTAATGCAATTTCAGGGAAGAATGTTCCAAAAAGATAGGTTTTACTTTATGAATTCACAAAACTTATGATTTTACAGTCTAAGTCTTTATAATTTATTAGCTTTACAACAATGGCGGCTGTGAATAGGTGAGAATTTGAATGTTTCTTAATTTTTTTTTTTTTCAGTTTCTGTTGACTCACACATCTTGTTTTCACGTTTTCAGGCATACTTTATATTAATTTTCTAACGAGTTGCATTGTATTTTTGCATTCATTTCTTTTAATTTTGTTCATTTTCTTTTTTGTTTACATTTGCTGATTCGAAGAACAGAGGGGAAGTTTATTTTCATGTCAGGGATGATAAATCTCTCATTTACCTCTTTCACTTTTTAGTATCGACGATTAAAATAACATTTTTTTTAATTTCTCTTGCTTAATATTTCTGCAGCATAAGCCTGTATTTCGTTAGTTTTTATGTAAACCGTGCTATTTTTTTTTATATTTTATTTTATTAGTTTTGTTCACATTGGCAAAAATTGAAATCATTAAAAATAATTGAAAATAATAAATTAATGCTGGGATTACGGTGCCTCACTTAAGATCAACTTAGAGACTTACGATATAAACAAAACGTAAACGGCATTACGGTGCCTCGCGATCTTACGACAGCTTGGAAGCAGCCGTAAGTTAAGACAGAAGTAGATGCGCGCGCAACCACAACAAATGTAACTGCGGCCTGTGATTGGCTGACTGCAGGAGGACTTACGCCGAAGCACGAGGACTTGCGCCGAGGCACCGTAATACCAAGTTACGACTGATCGCAGGAACGCCTATCCTACGATCGAGCGTAAGATACGGTCGAGCGAGGCACCGTAATCCCAGCCTAGAAAATTTTCATGCTTAAAACTTTCTGAAAACTCCCGGAAATTTTCAAAATTTCCTTCCCAAAAAACCCAGTTTATTCCCGGGAATAAATCCGGTTTTTCCAGCCTTTGCATCTCTAGACAGGAGACATATTCTGTTGTTCAAACCGGTTTTTTCTTTGATAACAGGGTGAAAGTGTCACATGCCTCACGCTTTTTTGTTGCATGTCTCCCTGGTGTGTGGCGTGCCTTAGCGTATCACGTGACTCCAGCGGTCTGTAAAAAAACATACGTGGAATGCACTGCGGTAGCCTGTCTTTCTCATTAGCTTCGATCCACTCCATGTGACGTTTTAAAAGTCATGAACTGTCCTTGTATGTCGTTGGTCGCGCTCAAACAAACGTTTATGTCCAAAATATGACAAAACTATACATTCCAGAACTTGGTGATTACTCGTCTGGGCGTGTTCGGTTAGACAAGTGAGACAAAGGCAAGTTAAGGAACATTTGCTTGGCGATAATGGCAGACTCGTGGTACAGCGTCTAGAATACCTAGTGTGGAAATATGGATAGCCAAACAGTGCTAAAAATTTGTATCCCTTAAATGTGCGACGATACTGCTAAAATCTCAAGTGTCGATCGCAGTGACATCTACGGGATTTTCGTATTACTAGTATTACATTGTATAGACTAGCAATTGTAGAAAATATCCTGCAGATGTCGCTGAGATCTTCATATTGCAGCAGCATCGTTGCACATTTAAGGGATACAATATTTTAGCGCTTTTTTAAGTATTACAGGGATAGCCGATTACATTATATATTCTGGGCGCTATACTCGCGGCATGTTCCACCATCAACCAATCAAAATATATAGCCATATGTCGCCACTCTCAAATAGAGGCACCTTATACTGTCAATTTAGTTATAGCGCCTAGAATATATAGTGTGGAAATTGGCTATCACTGTAATACTTAAAAAAGTGCTAAAATATTGTATCCCTTAAATGTGCAACGATGCTGCTGAAATATACAGAACGCAGCGACATCTGCAGGATATTTTCTACAACTGCAAGATATTGCTAGTCTATACAATGTAATACGAAAATCCCACAGATATCGCTGCGATCGACATTTGGGATTTTAGCAGTACCGTCGTATATTTAAGGGATACAAATTTTTAGCGTTGTTTGGATAACATATTTCCACACTAGGTGTTCTAGACGCTGTAGTTTAGTCTAGTTAACTAATGTCTGTTTCATGTAGTCAAATGCTCTCAACTGATTGGTTCGTTTGGCTGATAAGGTGCACCATGGAGGCATAAAGGAACAATATTGTAAAAAAAACATGCAGTGATAAAAAAAAGCCTCTAGAGGGCGACAGCTCTGCTTTAAACAACTCTTTAACTAATGTAAATGGACCACACGCAATGTGCGGAGCTCGCAATGTTTCCCACAAGCATAAATCCATCGCGACGTTGCATGACGTCAGAAATGCTTGTCGTCCATTAGCAGGAAAATTATTTATTTTAAACTCGTGAAAAGTTCCAGAAATTCCATTTGGGCAATTTATTAACAGTTAAAAGGGCCTATAGCAGGTTCATCGGAGCTGTCAGTAAAATAAAATTGTCCCTTTAACTAATGATAAAGTACTGATCATATCATTATTTATTATAAACTCTTTTGAAAGTTTCAGATATTTAAATTTAGGTAATTTTTACCTTGTTATCTTAACGCAGAACACTAATGCCACATTAAAATCTGAATTTGGGCATAAAATATTAATTATAAACAAGTTAAAAATACTTTTAATTGAATGTGCACACGAGATTTTCCTGAAGCGAGAATTTACCGGGTGTCCCAAAAAATACTGATGGCGTATTCAAGCGTTTGAATCGTAAATAACTACATAACGCCGATGTAATGTAAAAAGTTCAACATCCACAAACGCTTAAAACATCTCTATGGGAAGCACCGTTATCCCGTAACATGGGGGACCCACGCTCCGGACCTAGGCCCTCACATGCCCATTTACCCCGCTCGGAACTACCCGAGAGACAAACCCTCGTGACGCGTCCCGAAGGTCGCCGCCAGGAGTGCCCCATCAAGGCAGCCCTCACGAAAGCTCCGGTCAGACCGGCGCACTGCCCAGCGGACGTCACGCCGGTTATTCCCAAAAGAGAGATGAATTGGTCGCATACGACAATCCTCACCACCCAGCTAGAAGAGCCAAATGGTCCCTTTTCTTGGTTACCCGACCCGGTACGCCCCGACAGCCCACAGGAACCGAATATCTATAAAGGAGTCGGGCCCATGAACCTGCACGAGGTTTCCCGAGCCGGAGTTACTTTACGGAGGGCTCACAAGATCAACTTCTATTTTTCAGCAAAGACATATATGCGATTCAACCGATGGAAAGTGGAGGTGTCCCTAGCGGAAGACCCTGGAGGGGCGAGGAAATCCCCCTCCGGACGTAAAGCGTCCCTGCTCCGGGCTTTTCGCCCAATCTCCCCACTCGACCGACGGAACCCCTCGCGGATCACGCCGGGAGCCAGAGAGACCAGACTAGGTGCCGTTAGTGACCCCAGGCGGGCACGGAAAGCTCCACCTAGACAGGATAGACCCCGCCTCGCTAGAGGGTGGGAGTGTCCGGAGTCCCGCCGGTCCCCCACAACTCGACTCCACCCGCCGGTGGAGAAGCCGCGGGACACTAGCAAGAGTCCGGCCCCCAATACCTTACCTGACGGCCGTCGAGGGTACCCAGGCACGAATGCCCCTGACCCCGTGCAGTGACCGACTGCTACCTGTTAGCTGCGTTCGAAACTTAGTTTGAGACACCGCTAGATCCTCACCACTGGGCGCAGTAACCTCCAGTAGCGCACAGACACGCAGGATCTGGGTCGGATCAAGAGTTCCCCCAAGGTTCGCAGCGTCGCCGCGTTAGCCGGCGAGCCTCCGGCCCGGTTCCCTGGGGAGTGTTGGATGGCAGACCTGCCGGCCGACCCCCTCCGAGGGTTTACGACACGACATCGGGCAACCAAAGCCATGCTGCCTCCCTCTGCGACCGCTCCCTGGTCGACGATGGCACCATCAAACTCTACCCACGTTAGGGTCGGCTTACAACTGCTCCAGCTTCGGATCTCGGCGGCATGAGCCACCTGACGCAAAAAGTACATCAGGCGCTGTCCGAACCCCTCACCCTTCGGTTGCTCCGGGAGATCCTGCATGGCGCCCCGCGAGCCCCATCGTCACTAGTGAGTCACCGAGAACTTTCCTCTACAAAGCCCGCTCTGTCACCTTAGGCTCCCTCTTAGTCAATTGGTGGTTGGGGTCCTACCACATTTGCTAGTCTTTGCCCAGTGATACCGTCCGGCCCTTATACTGGCACTGGGATCGACCTCGGGCCATCGCTATCCGGCTTACATCGAGAACCGAAGCCCCAGGAGGTGGAGCATTGGTACCCACCGAAGTAGGCCTCCAAACCCATGCACGATGCGCATTACCCGTGGCCACCAGACTCACTACCTCTCGGCTTTGAGTCTCTCGTGTAGGCTGTGGATCGTCCCCATCCGGCCCCCTCGCATTCGTGTACAACGAACTCGGCCGAGCTCCGAGTCTCCTCCCCCACTCAAAAGGTCGGTATCGGACCACCCGGAGGGGCGGCCACACCGTTATTTCGCAAATGAAATTCGAAATGAAGCATTTTAAAAGTATTGAAATAAATACGTGAATTTGGAAAGAAAACAATTATGCATCCCTGTAATTACACAATAGCGAATACATAATTTTTTTTATATTAAATAATTTTTAGATATTTTCTGATTATTTACTTCTGTATTTTTCTTGAGTAACCAATTAGTAACTTATTATATTAAAAATGTAAGAATTTTAAATTCAGAACCTGAAACAATTTACAATTAGTAAAGTGTGTTATATGCAATATGTATGGATAAAAGTTTTAGGAGGAAGTCTGTTTTAGAACTTTTAAGGTGTTGATGTTGTTTATGACGGCCGATTATCTACACAAGGGATATCGGCCCGAGAGGGGGGGTGCCCTCCATGGGGTCTTTCTAAGGGAACCTAACCCGTATTTACGCAAGGTTATTCGTATTTACCAGGTTGAAGAAAACCACGGGAAACTCCGAACGGTTAGGCCAACGGGAGCGATTGGGTTCGAACCCAGCACCTCCCGTCCACCAGTTTTCAGAGCAGAACTTCTCAGCCACTGGTGGGGCTTTTATAACTTTTAAATATGATTTATAATCTAAAATTAATTTATTTTTAAAAGATGAAGTTAAAAAATATATGTGTGTGTCGTTTCTCACGCTACATAAGTTTGATTCGAATGAATTAGTTAACATTTTTAGATAATAAAACTGATACTTTGTACTCCAAATAATTCCAAAAGTGCCCGTCTAAAGCAAACCTGTATTATTTCCATACTGATTTTTTTTTCAATCTTAAATAGTTATATAGTTTTGTGTTAATTTATAGATATATATAATAACTCTGTCTTTCTTTTCAAATCTTTTAAATATATAATATTAGTCTGCAGCTATTTATAATAACTAAGATTAACAGCGTTACAGCTGTATACTAGTGTAAATCATAAAATTTTTGTTCACTTGACAGATAACCATGAAGCGCCAATTTTTCATGTGTCTCTTTTGCTTCCCAAAAGATTAATTTATATATAATATATCTATTAAAAAACATTGTAATTAAATAAAAAAAAGAGAAAACATAATAAATATTTTCACATATTTTATTATTTAAATACTTCATTTTTATACAAGTATATCTGTATGTTTTCAACACATAAAAGCATAATAATATAAGGAAAGGGCGAGGTTAACGAGAAAGACAGGCTATCGCTGTGGGTCCGATTCTTCTTTTTTTACAGACCGCTGGAGTCACGTGATGATCTTTTCGCACATCTTCATTGGTGCATTCGAGCATCACGTGACTCCAGCGGTCTGTAAAAAAAGAAGAATCGGACCCACCGCGGTAGCCTGTCTTTTTCGTTAGCCTCGAGGAAAGGGCAACTGACGTCAGCCGCGGGTAAAAAGAAGAAAAATACCAATAGGCGTAAAGACCATTTTAACACTGCTCCCCCTTCGTCCAATAAACAGTCTGTTTCAGAGGAGTTTTCACCGCTGAGGCGTAACTGTTGCCATTCGTGGGTAAAGTCCATTACTGTGGATCAGCAAGAAAAACCTGTCCGTTCTTATTACTCCGACTGTACACAAGAACTGTTTGTTTGTTTTATTGGACACATACATCAGACTTGTGTGCTTGACAACAAGGCCCGCTTATAAGTCATCGTCGATATACAGGGGCGAGATAGCACAATGAAATTTACAACACAGAGAATTTTTACATCCGGGAGCTGCACAAAGAGTGTGCAATGGAGCCAGAGGGAGTCGAACCCGACAAGCCTCCTACGCTCTAAAGCGATTAGCAGCGTGGTGTCTTAGCCCCTCGGCCACGAAGGCCCTTACACAAGAACTAAGGAAATTTGACTGGCCTAAGTTACAGCGT
The DNA here is from genome assembly GCA_963932465.1 of Maratus speciosus. NCBI lineage: Eukaryota > Metazoa > Arthropoda > Arachnida > Araneae > Salticidae > Maratus > Maratus speciosus. Next base: position 328,768,717 of record OZ010787.1, read on the forward strand.
CTAGAATACCTAGTGTGGAAATATGCTATCCAAACAGTGCTAAAAAATTTTATCCCTTAAATGTGCAACGATACTGCTAATGCTAAATGCCAAGTGTCGATCTCAGCGACATCTGCGGGATAATCGTATTACTAGTATCACATTGTATAGACTAGCAATACCTTGCAGTTGCAGAAAATATTCTGCAGATGTCGGTGCGATCTGTATATTGCAGCAGCACCGTTGCATATTTAAGGGATACAATATGTTAGTGCTTTTTTAAGTATTACAGACATAGCCGATTTCCACACTATGTATTCTAGTCGCTATACCTAAGTGTAACAGTTCTATTATATCGCCTAGAATATATAGTGTAGAAATCGGCTATCCCTGTAATACTTAAAAAACCGCTAAAATATTGTATCCCTTAAATGTGCAACGATGCTGCTGCAATATGAAGATCTCAACGACATCTGCAGGATATTTTGTACAACTGCAAGATATTGCTAGTCTATACAATGTAATACTAGTAATACGAAAATCCCGCAGATGGATACAAATGGAGGATATTCCAAATCTGGGTTCGAGGCTGAAAAAAGTCACGTGATAGCGGTAATTTACCCAAAGAACTTATAACTGATAAGAAGGGAAGGTACTACTGCTTTGCCTCATGAACTGTTTCACTGACTAGCGGGAATTTATATAACACGTCTACGGAGCCTTCCTTTCTTTACGCTAGAAGTTTTTACCTTGACCACGTGATCAAAACGTAAATGGAATATCCTCCATTTTTAGGACTGTTTCGCTATCCATATTTCCAAACTTTGGGGCCTCCGTGGCCGAGGGGTTAAGACACCACGCTGCTAATCGCTTTAGAGCGTAGGAGGCTTGTCGTGTTCGACTCCCGCTGGCTCTATTGCACACTCTTTGTGGAGCTCCCGGATGTAAAAATTATCTGTGTTGTAAATTTCATTGTGCTATCTTGTCCCTGTATATCGACGATGACTTATAAGCGGGCCTTGTTGTCAAGCACAAGTATGTGTCCAATAAAACAAACAAACAATTTCCACACTAGGTATTCTAGACGCTGTAGTTCTATGATATGATTGACCTACGTCACCAAGACGATTCCTGCAATAATCGCTATGACAAAAATGTATTGGTAGATTGGTTGACGGAAGTGTTTGTTTGTAAACATGCCCTTTCCTTATAAATACGACAAATGATATTTCTACGTTCATGCATAAGACTATCACGTGAAAAATGAGATTACATAACAAAACTATCACTCGACTTATAATGACTGAAAGACAAGGCATTTATCCCTGAGTGTTTTCAAAGAAATCATCGATACATTAGCTAAATCTTTACTTTTCCTTCTCAGTTACAATTAATGTTAGTAAAAATTTTAAATTGGTATAGGACTCTTTATAAATTACTGTAGAGCGCCTAGTATCGTGACCAACGATATACAATGCCAGTTCATGACTTTTATGACGTCAAACGGACTGGATCATATTTACTCAGCTTCCTCTTAGCAAAACGTTAAAAAAGTATATAACATCTTTGAAAAAGGATATTTAAAGTATATTTTAGGACTCTAATTGGTATGTATTACTTTTATTTATAATCTGTAGAGTTTTGTAATCACTTAAAGATATTATTTTAAGGATTTGGTGAATTTTTTATTTGTTAAATATTTTTTTTTGCTCTGTCATCTTTGTGCTAGAGCTTGGTATGGGTGTTTAGGCCTGATAAACTGCTGAATAGTTTTATGTTTTTAGAACTAAATTTGTTTCACTGCTTGTTTTATGCTATAATCTATTTATTTTATACATCGAATACGCTGTTTACAGTTTTTTTCTCTTCGGTCGTAGAATTAAATGCTTTAAAATATGTATTCTATTAAATTTTATTTTTAACATTTGTTCAGCATGTAGCTTATGTTTACTTTTAATTTTCTCTCTCTTTTTTTTTTTTTTTTTTTTTTTTTTTACAGTGCAATCTAACGAAGCAAAATATATTTCTAAACATGTTGTAATGATTTCCTTTTAAATGGGAAATCTCTCTGGCCGTGGGAATATCATTGACGAAAAACCCCGCATAGTGAAACTAACTTTACTGGAATATTTTCTCATGTCGGTAACTTTTTAAGTGATCCGAATAGAACTGCTTTTTTTTTGTGTTGAGGAGAATCCTGAACAAAAGATTTCCAGGGATTTGGAGCCAGGTAGAAGCCAGGTAGGAAAAGACCTGAGTTACAAATGACCGCTGTGGGTAAAGATATCACCTTGGTGAGAGGGGCACTGCGATTTGGTGTTTCCTAGGTACAGATCCAGGAACGGGTCTGATTATTAGTGACCTCAGCTGTTGGCTACAATTGGAGTGGACGAGAAAAACGCCCCCCGCGTAAAGAGGGGTTGAGAAGAGTAAAGGCAGTTGTGGAAAGGACTCGGAAAAGAGCGGCAGCCAGCTCTCGTGGAGCGAAAGAAGGATTTTGTGGAGGAAACATGATGTTGAGGTGATAAGGATAAAAGGTGCTAAAATGTGGAGAATCACACGAGCGTTCACTGCACAATAATGACTAATGATAAATATCTGTCCTGGAATAATTAGACTGTGGTAGACAATTTCAACGTCTAAAAACTGTCCGCTTATATATTCAGACTATGAATTTCATCGTGTGTGCACTTCTATATTTATAAACTCTTATAACTTCGAAAATATTAATCCAGACTCCGTTTTACAACTGGACATATCATGTCAAGAACCCAACTAAAAAAATAATATGTAATAAGTTTTTTCTTCGTCTTTTGAGCAATAAAGTTTAATCTTAAGATTCGAAAGAAAGGTGTGTCGTACGCTACCATCAAATTCACGATTTGATTGACATACTTAGAACTTTTTACAGATGGTGGCAGCTCAGGGATGTTTAATGACAAAGATCGCCAGATTAACGGATAAAGATTTTCTTTTGTGAAAGTACTAAATCGCCATTACTGTGAAATAGACAGCTCTTTGAAAAAGACATTTTATTGAACTGTGATTAAAAAAAAAGAACTTTTAAGTGAAAGAATTCCCCCAGCCTGATCTGAATGCCGGAATAAAGGATTAGATGACAACAAGCAAGACTCATCATACTAGTCCAGGAGAAATGTGTGACAGACCCTAGAATTTATGAAAAGAATAGCTAGTGGACAAAGAGTGATGACCGGATTGACAACAGGTACGCTCTTTTTACATTTAGAGTGGCTTAGAAATTTTTGGTTGTGTTATTTTGGGGGCAAAAAGTAAACAAAGTAACTGTGTGTTAGTTATAGTGTCATTTTTCTGTAAAAAAAAAAAAAAAAAAGAAGGGTTATTTTTTAACTATTGTTATTTTGAAATGCTTAGATTGAAAATGTAAAAAGAGTGCCTATTTTTCTTTTATGCATTGGAAGATAACTGTATTTTAAATTTTAGCTAGTATTAAGAAATTACGTCGAGCTAAAATCGGGGATTAAAATTATAATAACAATAAATGATGCATGCTGAGCATTGTAATGATTCACACAAGACATAGAGTAAATTTTGCTTAAATTTAATAAGTGATTTTATGCTTGAAAAATTTGCTATTTTTCTTACGTTTAAGCCAAAAAGTATATCAATGTTTCAAAATCTCAGCTGCGGTTGCAGAGATAGAGTATCTTAGTAACAGGGGAAAATTGTTTTAAAAAAAAAACATTTATGTATTTTCTTTTCTCTTTCTTTCTTTCTGTTTAATTGTATTATGTGAGAGAATTTTTAAACCATATACGTATTGTGCCCAAATTCGTCAGTGAATTTTAAGGAGAGGTTAAAATTGAGAAATATTATATGTATATTGATTTTTCTAGAGTATTTTTGTTATGTATGTATATGTTTGAGATGAAATCAGATATCTGAGAAGTCGTATAGTAGGTGAAAGCCTAAAGTTTGTTTCATTGTTTTTAAAATTGTGTGAGCGAAAATCCTAAAAAAAAAAAAAAAATGCCGGAATTAAATTATTACAGGAAACCTGATTTACAAATGTTAGCTAAAGAACTTCAAGTAGATTTAGATGAAAGCGATACAATAAAGGAAATAATAAGAAAGATAGAAGCGATGAGTGATTATGATAAGGATTTCGCGGTAGCTCAAGTTAAATTCATAGAGAAAGATAGGGAAAATAAATTATGCGAGGAGAAAGAAAAGAAAAGATTAGCGTTAGAGCGTGAGGAATTGGAGAGAGTGCGCGTTGAAAAGGAAAATGAGCATTTAGAAAACGAAAAAGAACGTGAATTCCAATTAGCTAAATTGAGATTAACTCAGGAAACAGAGGCACGTAGCACGTCAAATAATACCTCTGAAAAAACGAATAAATTACCGCTTAAAACAATTATGCATCGTTTTGATGAAAAGAATTCAGAAATTTCTTTGTTTCTTAATTTATTCGAAAGACAAGCAAAAAAATGCAATTTACAACCAGATGAGTTAGTAACTAATTTGTTAGCTCTTTTACCAGTCGAAATTGCTGAACTGATTTTGAGAGAACCGGAAGATAAAGTGGACGATTATCATTTTGTAAAAACTAAGTTGTTAGAGCGTTTTAAAATGACTACAGAAGCGTATAGACAGAAATTTAATAAACACGCAAGAAATCCAAATAATCCTTGGAAGGATTTAGTTTTCGAATTAAACGGTTACTTGGAAGGGTGGCTTGAGAATTTAGAAATTAGGGACTTTGAGCAATTAAAAAAACTGCTTGTAACCAATCAGATTTAGAAAAGAGCGTCTCCGGAAATGAGAGACCATTTTATTGATAATTGGGCAAATTTCAAAGATCCGGAAGAATTAGTTAAGCATTTAGATGCGTACGAGGCAATCAAATGCCCACCTAAAAGAATATGGAATTCTAAACCTCTTCTTGAAAATAAAACGGAAAGGTCTTGGGACAAAACGCGTAGCGAGAACAAAAGCCCTGAAAAAAACCTAAATTGGAGGGAGCATAGTGATAACAAAGAGAGAGAGAAAGCTTTCGAAAAAAGGTGTGTCAACAGATGCTTCGAATGCAATTCCTCGTCCCACTATAGAAACAATTGTCCGGAACTTAAAAAGAAAGATAAAGATGTTGCGATTGTCAGTCATGTTATCAAAGAGCCAGATATGGAGGGATCTTTCTCCCCTTATTTAAGTAAAGGATTAGTGAATGGGAGGGAGGCAACAATTTTTAGAGACAGCGGTAGTTGTTTGGATATTATTTCAAGTGATTTTGTCACTCATTATCAAATGAATGGACAATGCGTCTGGGTAAAATCTCCCTTGGATTGCAGATTGCATTGTCTACCTATGGAAGAAATCACGTTAGATATTGAAGGAGTAGGGGTGGTTGAAACCACGTCAGGTGTGACTGATAGCGAAACAGATATGCAATATTATTTGTTAGGGAATGAAACTCAAAAATTATTGGAACGAGCTAAACAGAAACCCCAATTATTAAACGCTGTATTTACGCGAGCGCAAACAAAAAGAAATCTCGATCCGTCTGATGTTGACAGAGAGCAGAAAATTGACAAAAAGGAAGAACGCGCTAAGCCGATAGAAAGTGAGGAAAGTTTAAACGTAGATCCTTTGAAAGAGGGAGAAAATTTGACGGGTGAAGGAGACGAAGAAATTATAGAACCGGGATTATTGCCTTTAGTGCAAAAAGATGGGATTGCGAGTTTAGCTACAGTAGGGAGGAATGAATTTAAAAGGGATCAAGATTTAGACCCCCCACTTAAAGAAATTAGGGAAAATGCTAAAGAAAAGAAATCGCATTATGAAATCAGAAATTCACTCATGATACGAAGCACAATGGATAATCGCAAAAACGAGAGAGTGCAATTGGTGGTTTCATTAAAAGGCAGAAAAGATATTTTAAGTACGGGTCATGAAGGAATCGTGTTGCACTTAGGTGAATCAAAAACTAAAGATAAGGTCTTGCGTTATTGTTTTTGGCGAAATATTGTTAAGGAGGCTGAGAAAAATGAACGCATGGTGGAATATGTTTTTAATTTCTTTAATAGATTAAAAAGATGTCAGGATCTTGGTATCGAAAATATGACTTTAACACGCGACAAAAGAAAAGTCTGGTATGACAAAAAGGCCGTGGAAAGGAAATTCAATGAGGATGATGAGGTCTTTGTCTTAGCAACTAATAAACTGAATAAGATATTAGTTAGTTGGATAAGGCGTGGTAAAATGGAAGCACAGACTTCCGAAACTAATTGCATTGTCAATATGCCAGATAGGCTAGAAAAGCCACAGATATACCATATAAATTTGTTAAAGCGTGATAAAAAAGGGATAGAATTAGAAAAAAATTTGATGCGAGCGAAAAATGAAATTGAGGAAATCGGTGTTTAGTTCCCAAGCAAGCTTGGTAATCATTTTATCGACCACAAAGGGATGAAAGGCTGAGTGAACCTTGCCCAATCGGGAGTCGAACTCTAGACCTGTGGTGCGGCAGTCAGATGCTCTGACCTTTAAGTTTATAAACAATGTGCAAAATAAGATCTCGTTTGTGTATATTTATAAATAATTCCTTGGAATGTTGTATAACTCTTTCACCTTAATCCGAGATCTAAAATTTGTCTGTTGAATTTTAAACATTTAAGTTTTCTTTTCAGAATCTTAGCTATATGATCTTTATGATTTCACATTAACTATATATAACGTATTGCCAATATGTTTTCGTTGGTCGCTCTCCGACCGAGTGATTCCATGGTCGTGAAGTCATTACCTTGACGCCACAGAGTGGACTGGCCTTGTCCGGCTAGCTGTTGGTCACGCTAGTATCTTGTCGACATAAGGAAATGACAGCTGACGTCACTGTGGGTTAAATTACTGTGGGTGGCAAGAAACACCTACCCTTTATGAGGTGTCACCCTTTATGACTTCTACTGTACACATGAGTTCGGGCAATTTGATTGGTCTCCGTTTAAGAGGTCTGTGATATGGTTGAACTACGTCACCATGCCAGTTCTTGCAATGATCGTTGCAATAAAAACGTAGTGGTAGATGTCTTGATGGAAGGGTTTGTTTGTAAACATGCCCTTTCCTTATATACACAGTGTGCATGCCAAGACTAGGGAATCTAGATATAGTGCCTAGAAGATATCGTTTGGCAACTGACCAACCAAAAAGTGCTGAAAATTAAATCTCATAAATGTTGAACAATGCTGAACGATAAACGGCAATCGCAGCGACATGTGCTAGTTCAAACGTAAACATTAATGTTTACACAATATAGATGAGATTCAACCACGTGACCACATGTCCACAAGTTTCCACCAACCAAGCAAAATCATCGATCTTTTAGTGCTCAACCAATGAAAGAGGAAAAACCCGGGAAATTTGGGAGGCAAACAAAAAACATTCACGCGATTGCCAAGCTGGTTGCTAGGGTGTGACGTCAGTTGAAACTGATTTAATGTGCGAGGAAAGGACAGCTGACCTGCGGGAAAAGTTACTGTGGACTCCTACTACACACGAGAATTCAGCTGATCTGATTGGTCTACGATTTAGAGATTTGTGATACGAATGGTCAACATCACCATGATGATTCCTACAATGATCGCTAAAGGAAAAATGTAGCTGATAGATTGGTTAACAGAAGTGGTTGTTTTTCAACATGAACTTTCTTTATTGAGGAAGCGTTTCGCCAGTAAAGAGCTAGAAGATGTCTCTACGATCGACATTTGTCGTTCAGACTCGTTTATCAATTATGGGATTCAATTTCTTAGCACTTTTTAAAACATTTTTAATGGGCTTTACTCACGTGTGGAAACAGCCATGCCTCTACGGGTTCGAAAAAGACTGTTTATTTAATGAAGGGGAAGCATTGTTAAAATGTTTTTCACCCCTGTTGATGTTTTCCTTTTCTATACTTACAGCTGACGTGATATGAGTAAAGTCCATAGCCTCATAGCGGCGACATATTTTGCTCAAACTGTGTTTGGCTCAGACGCGTTTGTCCAAACTATGTCAAACCTAGGCATCTTCTCAGAACTTGGCGAAACTATAGCTATAGCGCCTAGAATATATAGTGTGGAAATCGTCTATCCCTGTAATACTTAAAAAAGGGCTAAAATATTGTATCCCTTAAATGTGCAATGATACTGCTGCAATATGCAGATCGCAGCGACATCTGCAGGACATTTTCTACAACTGCAAGAAATTGCTAGTCTATACAATTTAATACTAGTAATACGAAAACCCCGCAGATGTCGCTGCGATCGACAATTGAAATTTTAGCAGTATCGTCGCACATTTAAGGGATACAAATTTTTAGCACTGTTTGGATAGCATATTTCCACATTAGGTATTCTAGGCGCTGTACTATAGCTTGGACGAGTTCGATTATAGGAGCGGGACAGTATTCCTGTGACGTCACAATTGGTAAAATGGCGGTTTTTACAGTCTCGAACCGAAAGGGAGAAGATTCGCGTTTGTCCAGAATCGTCTCAGCCAATGGAGGATATTCCATCTACGTTTTGATCACGTAGTCAAGGTAAAAACTTCTAGCGTAAAGAAGGGAAGGCTTCGTAGACGTAATGAAAAACCGAGGCTAACGAAAAAGACAGGCTACAGCGGTGAGTCCGATTCATCTTTTTTTTGCAGACCGCTGGAGTCACGTGATGCTCAAATGTACCAATGAAGGTGTGCGAAAAGAGCATCACGTGACTCCAGCGGTCTGTAAAAAAAGAAGAATCGGGCACACCGCGGTAGCCTGTCTTTCTCGTTAGCCTCGTGAAAAACCCTCGCCAGCCAGTGAAACAGTTCATGCGGAAAGTAGTAGTAGCCTCCCTTCTTATCAGTTAGAAGTTCTTTGGGTAAATTACCGGTATCACGTGACTTTTTTCAACCTCGAACCCAGATTTGGGATTGTTTTTTGTTTGTTTTATTGGACACATACATCAGACTTGTGTGCTTAACAACAAGGTCCACTTATAAGTCATCGTTGATATACAGGGACGAGATAGCACAATGAAATTTACAACACAGAGAATTTTTACATCCGGGAGCTCCACAAAGAGTGTGCAATGGAGCCAGCGGGAGTGGAACCCGACAAGCCTCCTACGCTCTAAAGCGATTAGTAGCGTGGTGTCTTAACCACTCGGCCGCGGAGGCCCCAGATTTGGAATAAAGTCCATTAAATGTTATACTATATTTCCTAGAATATACAGTGTGGAAATCGGCTATCCCTGTAATACGTAAAAAAAGCGCTAAAATATTGTATCCCTTAAATGTGCAACGATGCTGCTGAAATATGAAGATCGCAGCGACATCTGCAGGGCATTTTCTACAACTGCAAGATATTGCTAGTCTATACAATGTAATACGAAAATCCCGCCGATGTCGCTGCGATCGACATTTGGGATTTTAGCAGTATCGTTGCGCATTTAAGGGATACAAATTTTTAGTACTGTTTGGATAACATATTTCCACACTAGCGCCCGTATTCACCAACGCGGGTTAACTCCCGAGTTAGTGTTAAATGCTGGGTTATCTCAAAATCGGTATTCAGCAAGCTAAATTCGCGAGTTAACACTGGTTTTAACCCCATGTTTTTAATCCTCCGAAATCGGAGAGTTAACTCTCGGATTGCCTGCGAACGTGGGTTAGCGCATACGTAGTAACGTATAAACAAACAAAATGGATACCGATGCTGCTTGAAATTTTATCATCTCATCATATCACAATGATTAAAACGGAAAAATAACAAATTTTAGGTGTGTCCAGGCATATTCTGTGCCCTGTGGATTCGCTATCTATATTGATTCAACTTATATTTCATGTTCGAATAATATCAAACGTTGATTTGTTTATCTTAATAAATATACGAATCGATGAAAGTCACCGAGAATAAAACCTTTTCTTTTTTAGGTATTCGAATTTCATTCCATAACGCTTGGCGTTGCTGAAGTACAATTTCAGCTTTCAATGGATTTTTTTTTTTTGCGGCGAAAAGGGGGGTGGGGGTAATATTCTCAATAAATGTTTACATTATTTGAAAAATGCAATTTCGTCTTTTTTTTTTTTTTTACAACTTGCTAATTTTTTTTCTAATAAAAGCACATACATTTAAATAGTTTTCCAAGTAAGTACCCTGCCAATTGTTTAATCGTTATTTATTTATTTATTCCAGTAATAAAGGTTCTTTTTTTTTTTGTCAGTATTGCATTATGAATATTTTTATTTAACTTATGAGAGCTCTTTCTAACACTGAAATATTGCCAAAAGTATCTGAGGCAATATACTTGAAATAAACAAGATCGTTTTCCAGGTGTGTTTTTAAAAAAAAATCAGTATTGAAATAAGCAAATTCTAAATTATTCACTATGTTCGAATAAATTTAGTTTAGTGAGTTAACTTTCTTGGCCATTATATTCTTAAGATATAAATATACAGTGGATAGATTTTAGATGTGCATTTAGTATATAATAAAATAACAAAAACTTACTTAACAAATGAAATTTGTTTAAAAGTACTTATTCTTATATTTTTTAAATATAATAATTCAGATTTAATTATTTTTGCATAATTTGCTGTCTGTTTGATGTAGATAATAAAAAAAGTAGCATATTGTTTATATGGTTAGGAATCTCCCCACTGCTCCATTCAATCTCCATTTAAAAATATGCGTAATAATCTCTTCAATGCCTGCTAGATATAGTTATGAAGTAGGAAATAAACCATATCATGACTCTCATGATATATTCTCAAACACGATTACTGCATACAGTGATTTTTTTTTATTTTGTTTGTTTTTCATGGGAGTGAAGTGCTTATACATGCATATATAATGACCAGGGGTGGGGAATTTCTAGAAAATCTTACCAGCAAGAAAAATTAAATGTACAGATGAAAATTGTTATGACAAAATTTACAAAACTGCAAAAATAGTTGATTACTATTACTACAAGGCATTTTCATATTTTTTTTCTATAAAATAAAAAAATATATATTTAAAAAGTTAATATAGAATTGAACTTAGTACCATGTTTATATCGCAGTAATTTGGAAAGTTGAAAAATATAGCTACTAGTTAAAAAAAATGGCCGTATCTCTATACTTTGCAGTTTTCAAAGACTACCTAAAAGTTCACTCGCCAGTGGCAAGTAAAAGGATGTATTTCCCCACCCCTGATCAATGCGACATTAAGTTCAAAGTATTTTTGAGATTCTTCAACAGTGGTAGAATTAACATAAAAATGCTACTTGTCCCAAGGACCAGTAATAGGGGTCGATCCAGGCAAAATTTGGGGCCTATTTAGGGCCCCTTCACAAAAATCAATTTAATAAAACAGGCCCCTTCACAAAAATCAATTTAACAAAATAGGCCCCTTCACAAAATTCCTTTCCATAAAAACTTGCTACTACTATTTATTATTTTTATTTTGTTAGGTTTTAAAATGGATGATTTGTAAATAAAACCAGTTCACCAGAAAAAAAAAAAAAAAAAAACTTTAGCATAAGGGTTTAAATAAGTTTTTGTTAATAAATGCTTAGCTTGAATTTGAGTTACTCGATTTCAACTTTCATTACAAAATGTTATTTTTCACAAAAATCTAATAAAATTCACAAAAATAACTTTTCCTTTTCCCAAAATGGACCACAAGAAAAAAAACCTGCATCGACCCCTGAGTAAGCATAAGAATTCACTGGCCCGCAGTCATCATCACTGACCCGCTACATAAAAATCTATTAAGTCCCTTTAATGCTTTGAGTGCCCCCCCCCCCTCCCCCTTCTAGAATATAAACCAAACTTCCTTTGCAGTTATCCAAAATTTTCAGCGTAATAAAATGTAAAATTATAATTTGCTGAAAATTAAACAGTATTATAAAGAAAAACTATAAATTATTTATTAATTAAATAGTTTATTTCAGATTAATTACTTCAACTGACTACGGTTTAATGGATTTTTTTTTTAATTTAAATAAAATAAAATATTGTGATTTGTGCTTGGTTGCGGTTTTCTCAGGGATGGGAAAGTTACTGGTCCTGCAGATCACTAAATTTTTCAAATTAGTTGGTCCGATTGAATTTTTTGTGGTCTCAGACCGGCAGACCACCAAGGATTTCAAATGCTGTTCAAGCTTGCTGTATCCAGTTATTTTTATTTATTTGTTTGTTTTCAGGGCAGCAAATTGCTCATACAAGAGTTAGAATGATTGCCACATTTCCAAATTTCATATGATTTTGTATATTTCAACTTCTTAATTATCACTTTCTAACTGTTATATAATATTTTGTATACACCCTTATTAAATTTCTCATACAAGTTACATAATTACATAATTTTTTAGCGGTTTTAAACATATGTTTTGAGACAAAAAATCAAACCATACATTTCAATGAGGGGGAGAGGGGTAATTTAGATTTTTGGTTATTTATTTTTATCGAAATTACAAAATAATAAATAGAGCAAAACATGTTAATATGATTAAAGATTTTAAACTTTATATACTCTGTTAGGCAAAAGAAAAAGGGCCATTTGGACAAAAGAGGGATTTGGGGGGGGGGGGGGGGCTCACGACTCCTTTCTGATTGAAGAAAATTTCTAATAGTGTATTTTTAAAATGATGCATACATTAATAGTTCTATAATTTTTTTTCCCTCTGCTCAACATGAATTTTTTTAAATACTCCAAGAATCATTTTCATAAGAAAATGCATGAAATTTGCAACATTACTCTGTAAAACTGGACTGTGATTCAAAATGGCTATTTTCTGAGTCATGCACAAAGTCACTTTTAATCTCGGAACATTTGGAAGTGCTCTTCAGTATTGTCTCTAAAAAGACCAGAGGTTATATACCATAGGTAAAGTAGAAAGAGGTCTGCACGGGCCAGAATTTCCAGGCCTGGGACCAAACAAAACCTATCCTGTCCCGGCCTGGGCCGATGTAAAAATTAAAAGTTTGGCCCGTACAAAAATCAGTGAAAACTGGCCCGGCCTGTGCAAAAATCAATTAAATCAAGCCCAATCCGGCCCGACTCACAGATTTTTCTTAACATACAATTAAGATTCTTTAAAGATAATGCATATATATTTATGGGATAATTTTGCAGTATATTTTTAAATTACTATGTGTTCGCCTGACAGAAAATACACAATAGAAACATTAATGATTGCTTAGATTCTTAGACATTTCAACATTCAAATAAGGATTCATTAAACAATTAATGTAGTTTAGAATAAAAGAAAAAAAGGAGGGATAAAACATCATAACTTTTGAAGCTGTATAATAAAAAGTAGAGTTCTGAAAATATTTCTCTGTCGCTTTTTTCAAATCTAAACGAGCTGCTTTCTGACACATTTCTGAATTCAATTCATTTTTTTTTTCGGAAACGCAGGGCCGAAACTAAGGGGGGGGGGGAGGCAAAGGGGGCATGTGCCCCGGGTGCCAGAACGAAGGGGCACCAAATGAAGGATTATACCTTTGGAATGGATCATTTTCTTCTGATTCTCTTCATAATTAAAAAAAAAAATTATGGCCATTTTTTTTTCCTATTCTGACCAAAAAATCAGAGTTCAAACTTTTCACGACTGCTCTTTCATCTTCACCTAACACTTCATTTATAATGGCTGTTTCATAATAATGGAAGCCATCAGCCCATCAGAAGAAAATAACTCTGTGAAAGCGGAAACTCTGATAATTGGGGCTCTACTGTATATTTCCTTTTAAAAAGGATCTTTAGAATATTTTTGTTGGTGTTCAGAGGGGGCTCATGACTCCCGTGACCTCCCCCTTGGATCCGCCATTGTAGATTATGTATTACAAATTTTATGATTACATATTTTAAATTTTAAAATAAGTCGGTTATTAGAAAATAAGTAAAATTCTCTTTGTAAACATACTTTGCGGAAGAGGAGGGGGGCGCCAAAATCCATGTTTGCCCCTTGTGCAAAAAAGGCTAGTTTCGGCCCTGCGGAAACGTATAAGATTGGCAGGTGTTCTTATTCAGAAATTATGTAATCGAATGGCGTTAACAATTTTTTGATAAAGGCAATATATCTTTGAAGAAATACTGACAAAGTTAGTGCTTTGAATGAAATTTCCGAAAGCGACAGCACAGGAAAGGGGAAAAACCTACAGTCACGTGACAAGAATATCTTATATCTCGATAAGTAAGTTATTTATCAAAAATGTACCATGTTATTCGATTCCAAATCCCTTCAATAGTCATGCCAGTCAATTTTATGCCTTTACAGTTAAAAACGAGTCAGAAAGTTTCGCGTTGTTGAGCTGTCAATTTGGGAACCACATTGAGGTATATTTCCAGAGATTCCTTTGACAGGAGTTCATTATCGCCATTAATATTTTTACAAAACATATTGCCTGCCCTATATATCCTGAGAACAATTAAGTCCAGTTCCGGTCCGGCTCGAATATATAGAGGAAAATGCAAATCTGATCTCGTCGCGGCACGAGCCTGCTGAAAGAATTAAGCCAGGACTCAGACACCATGTAACTGTCCGATGCCGATCTCTACACTCGACATGTTACATTTCTGTATTGATGTTGTCAAAGTAGTATTGGCTCATGACGCACATTTAGACTTATTCCCATGAAAATCATATTAATTGAAAATGGCTCATATTTTATCGGCATTGTTCATATTTATATATCCAGCCCAGCTCGACTATGTAGAGAAAAATACAAATCTGATCTCGGTGCGCACGAGTCTGCTGAAAGAATTAAGCCAGGACTCAAGACACCATGTAACTGTCTGTTGCCGATCTCTATACTCGACATGTTACATTTCTGTATTGATGTTGTCAAAGTAGTATTGACTCATAACGCACATTTAGACTTATTCCCGTGAAAGTCATTAATTGAAAATGGCCCGCTTAATTTTTTTATCGGCCAGGCAAGCTCGTTCAATTTTTTTTCCGGCCCGGCTCGTTTGAAAGCTTGCCTTGATTTTGCCAGGCCGGGTACAGGCCTCAGACAAACCTCTGATACAAAGGATATACATTATAGCTTTACTTGAGAAACAGAGGATGTACAGAGTTTCTTCAAAAAATAAAATACAGAATGTATATGCCATATACCCTACACTACATGCCTCTTAATCAGAATATATGTAACTGAATAGCCTTTTCTGTTTTTTGATAAAGGGAAAAGTCATTATAAGACAAAGCCTCAAGCAGTAATCTATTTATTGAAAAATGAAAAATTGTATTCATTTTTAAATTGCTGAAATTGTCATGCCTACCAATTGAATGCTTATACACTGTACAAATGAGCTAGAAAAGTTTCACATTGTTGAGAGATTTTTTTTTTTTTTTTTTTTGAGAGCCGCTTTAAGCATCAATCAAAAACACCGAACATTTCATTTAAGGTAAATTTTTAAATATAGGGATACCTTGGCTAACAAAAATAATTCATTCAGGAATTGCATTTGTTAGCCAAATTGTTCATTAACTGAAACTGTTTTGCCAATGAATTAAAATGCAGTGCTGCTGCGTTATGTTAATTTGTGTATATATATATAAAAAAACGTAAGACAAACCAGTATTTCTTAGCCAAGTCAGAAAAACAGAGAAAATAATGATCATATTTAGTTCCTTTTTCTTTTAGTGTTTTAATTATTTAAGGTGTTTTGAAGAAAAACTTTTATAGTACTACTTAGTTATCCTGTCGACCAAAAATCTATTGCTAAACTAAGATTAAATGCCCATAATGGTTGATCGTAAATGTCACATTCACTTGACTTTAAGCAAGTTACATGTGTTTACGTCATCTAGTGATTTTTATTTCGACGCTTTATTTGTATTTTTATTAATGTTATACTAATTTATTTGTTCTTTCTTTATTTAAAATAAAAATTGTCAATTTGTGTAATTTGGCGAGTGGTTTAACGAAATTGGTCAATGGAATAACTAAGTAGTACCAATTTTATACTCATATTTTAAATCATCAAATGTAAAATTTTTTAGATAAGTGTTAAAAGCAAGGGAGGGGGAAAAGGTCCCCTGCCAGTGACCATCATTACTTGAGCTTAAAATTTGGCAAATCATTGCCAATTTTTTACAAATTGAACAAAAGTTTGCTGTCCAAATTTGAATTTTCTGAAAAATTGTCCTATATTTTAGGAAGATATGGAGAATACAGACATTAAATATGCTAAACTGAGAATTTTTTGTTATAATTGCATAGTAATACAACAACTTGTAAACATATCAACATAAAAAGCAATACAGCAGGTTAACAATAAGGGAATATTAATCTTTTCTTTTTTTTTTTTGGGGGGGGGGGGGAGGAGCACTTAAAATAGTAAGGAACTATTTTTTAATTATTATTATGGGGAAATGTCCCCTTAAACACACTATTTAAGATAATGTTTAATTACAATGATACCTCAGATAACAAAATAATTCATTCTGGAATCATATTTATTACCCAAAATGTCCATTAATCGAACATTTTGTCAGACATTTCAACATTTGATTATAGACAGGAAATCTCATCCAATCAAAATGCTGCTTTATGTTAGTTCGTGTATTTAAAAAAAAATTGGGTACTTGTTAGTTATCCCGTCGACCAAATTGTAAGATTAAATGCCAATAATAGTTGATCGTAAATGTCACATTCACTTGACAACACGTGTTTACGTCATCAAATGATTTTTATTTCGACGTTTTATTTGTATTTTTATTAATGTTATACTAATTTATTTGTTTTTTCGTTATTTAAAATAATAATTATGTCAATTTGTATAATTTGGCGAAATTGGTCGACGGGATAACTAACAAGTACCAAAAATTGTAAGCTGGATCATGACTTAATCAAATTAAACTAAAAAACAATAATTATTCGCTGAGATATCATTATACATTAACATAAAAAAAAGAATGTACACAAGATTTTGTAGGGCAAAATGCCCCTCCCCCCTCCATTTTTTTTCTTGAGGTTTAATTATTTTAAGGCTTTTGGGAAGAATAAATATTATAATTATTTTTTTTAATCATCAGAGATGAGAACAGTTTAATTGATGAAAATTTAAAATTCATGGAGGGACAGAACTGCACTCCCCTTTGCACGCAGAGCATAAAATAACATATAAAGTAGGCGACACTAGTGTCGCCTAGTACCACGGTATTGTCGCCCAGTGATAGGGTATGGTGCCGGCAACTTAAAAAAACAAAAAAAAACAGGTGAATAGAATAGGTGGTGTAAAGATACGCACTGGCTAATTTAATATGAAGAAACATTTCTACAATCATGATTGCTAAGTGGTAGTTTGGTCTCAAGTGTAGTAGTTGTGTGTTCAAACCTTGTGAAAAAAGTAGCACTCCGTGCCAAAAAAAATGAGGTAAGTTTAAATTTTCGAATTTTGATCTAATATTTTTAAATTTTCACTTTATTGTTTAGCTGACACTTCGAATTTTTACAAATCCAAAAATTCAGTGGAGAACAGAAGTTCTATAGCTTCTAAATGCCGTATAGTTTCCCTCGATCGAATTTGTTTAATCTTGTAGGTAGCCGGTTAAGAAAAATACTGCAAAATGGGCTAAAAGTACGCATCCGTCTTGGGGCAAAGATACGCGCAAGTTTAAGATGCGGGGCTTTGTCCTATCGCTTTAGCCAGATGCAAAGCTTTCTACAATGAGGTTGTGGAAAGTTGTATTTTTTATAAGTTAGTATTGTATAAAATATAATAGCTACTTAAATAATATAAGCTAGTTAACTACCTTTTCCTTTTCCTAGTTAAGTTTTTTTTTTTTTTTTTTTTTTTTTTTTAATATAGAACATAGATACCTACTACCTATTTTTAAAAATCATATTCTTGTTTCATAAAACGATTTTAAGTCTTAACCCTTAACTCCTGTTTACGGTCTCACAGACCGCTGCTATATTCAGTTTTCATAGCTTAACTTGTTATTTTAAATTCAACTATTGATGTTAGTTTAATTTTGATTCGTTTGGAAATTTAGTAGTATCGCTAAAGACTTCTGAAGGAGGAGAATTTTTATTATAATAGACCTTTACATAAAGTTTAGCGCAAAAACAGTATTTTATGAGGTTATGATGATCAACCCTTTTATTCATTCTACGATCAAGGGGTCTTTCAGACCGCTCACAGTATTTATGCAACAATTTTTGTCATAGTAGTTAGAGGTTATCTGCTATTTGCGATCGCATAGACCGCTGTTTTTTTCTTTTTTTTTCCATGGTTTAACTTTCAATTTTCAGTTTAGCTATAAATACTAGCGAAATTTACTAATGATTTTGCATAACTCATTCGTTTTGTTGGAAATGGGGCAAAACCCCACATTAATGGGGCAAAAATACGCACTGCGTATCTTTGCCCCACCACTGCGTACTTTTACTACAACCGATGGGGCAAAGATACGCAGAGCAATGTTTTTTAAAAATTGCAATTTCTCACAGAATTATAAATTGACAGAATGTCGGTTGATGGTGGCAATTGCCTAAGGTTCTAATCTAACATTTTAATCACTCATTACATAAGTTTAGACGAATGTGTCCGTTAAAAATCAAAATGTATGGAAAGTGCGTATCTTTACCTCCACCTAACTCTAATATAAGCTGACTCTTTGACTCCGGAAATGATAAGAATGGCAACAGATGTCATAGCAGTAAAAGAAAACACCGTATCACAGTTACAAAATGCTGTTTGTTTTGCTATCCAAGTAGATGGTTCTGTTGAGAAATATGGAGTTGATAACAAATTTGTTAGAGCACGATTTCTTTTAAAAGAACAGGACATAGAATGAGTTTTTCTAGGACAATGTAAATTCAGTAAGCGAGGAGCCTGTGGATTTTGTCAAGGTTGTATTTGATATTTTGTGCACTAAAAATATCGCGAAAAATAAGTTGACAGACTTAACTATAAGTGGGTAAAGGGAAATACAAGCAAAAACAGCGGTCTCTGTGCTGTTATGAAACGGTACTTGGGTAAAGACTAACTTTGCGTTTGATGCTTTGCTCAGGTCTGACTTAACTGTGTCGGAGTTGGAATCATCAAGCAACATTTTATCGAGTTTCTGCTCAACGTGTAAAAGTGCTTGAAGAAATATCTGGAACAGAAAATCAAAGTGCCTTTTCTTTCTCTGCATATTTTGAAGTACAGTTCGTGAAACACTTAAAAATCTTGGCAAAAGCAGTACGACACAATTTTTCTCTCACGCAAAAACATTGAGAAAACATTGTGAACCATCAACCCTACTCATCAAAAACTGAACAACCTTCTGCTCGCGGGTTTATTCGATTATAAATAGATTTTAAAGAAGTGAACAACATCTCGCTTGCCTAATTCTAGATGTTCCAATACACTTTGAAAACCTTGAGACAGACAGTCAAGGATCTTTCATTACAATGCCTGATAAAGAATTGATATAGAATTTGTCAAAGTAATTTTTTTTTTCAAATTCCTTAATGCTTATCAAAAATGGGTAAGTCCTGAGGGATACGAAGAACAGTTGATGGAAATAAATGAAGGCACTTAGGAATCTGAAAGTGATTAGTAAATTGAAGAAAATTCTCAGAGATGTAAAAACAACTCGTTAGTTTCTACCAAGAGATACTGGTCTGCAGCGAGAAAAGAAACTATATTGAGTTGTAAAGAATTTGTTTCTCAAAGACTGGAAGAGGATAAAGTGAGCATCTCCTACAGGATAGATGCTTTGTTAAATGTACGAAGACCAACAGAGGTTGCTAGTGCAGCCCACCTTGATGTCCAGAACTTTTTTGGTAAAGATGAAGTCACCTATTTAAATGATGATGTGATGGCTTTATTGCGCAGCTGAAAATCTGCGTCCTTCTCATTGACAGCAAGACTATTTCTACTTTAAGGCGTCTCAACCTTACTCTGTTTTATTCAAATTGGTGCTGTCATAGGTTTCTTTGACACCTCACAATGTTAATGTTGACACATGGAGTTGTGTCCATACATACAACGCTTAAATTAAAAAAAAACAGTCGGAACTAGTATAAAGAGAACCTTAAACTCAAGGATGTTCATTGCTCTTAATGGAATTGGAACAACTTTTTATGATCCAAGAACTGTTATTGCAAGGTTCCTAGAGAGCAAAGTAAAAAGTAGAACATTTCCAGATAAAGAAACCTATGAGAAACACGAGTTGTCAAAAAATGCTTTGCTAAAGACAGTTATTTGTAAAATAACTTAACGAATATAATTATTATTGTAGGATTTTGCAAACATTATAACTAATTAATAAAGTTTAAAGAATTTAAAACACGAACAAAATCGTTTTCTCTACCTGCTTAATTCTACCATTTTTATAAGACAGTCCCAGACTTGTATAAAACCAAAAACTTTCTGCGCACATAAATATTGGGTCAAAAACTTTCTGCAAATTAATTTAACGTTTAATAAAGTAACGTGTTTTATTATTTTGACGACATGAATTAAAATCAGTAGTTTTAAAATAATTACCATTTAAATAAAAAATTAATATTAATTAAAAAATAATTATTTTGGTTAAAAATAATAAATTTAAAAATCCATGGCAAGAAGGGTGAATTCCTGTCAATTATTTTGTCAGTGCTTTTAGAAACAGCCCAATCCTTAATATTGTGCCCCTCTTCGCACAAAATGCCAGTCACTCTGTTCACAGAAATAATGTGACATTGCTTCTGAAACAACTGAATCACATTTTGTAGGGAGACGTCCATTCATAGGTATTATCATTAAAGAGACCGATGAGCTTTTACCGCGACTGTCTGACGAAATTCCCGTTTTTTCCGCGATCCTTTGACGAAATTTGCATTTTTTCTGCGATTCTTTGACGAAATTTGTTTTTTTTTCGCGATTATTTGGCGAAATTCGCGTTTTTTCCCAGCGATTCTTTGGCGAAATTTGCATTTTTTCGCGATCTTTTGAAAGAATTCTCGCTTTTTCCTGCTATGCTGTTACGAAATTTGTTTTTTTCCTGCGCTCCTTTGACGAAATTTACGTTTTTTCTGCGATTTGACAAAATTCTCTTTTTTCGCGATCCTTTGGCTATTTTTTTTCTATCTTTTGACGAAAATCCCGCTTTTTCCGCTGCCCTTTGACGAAATTCGTGTTGTTTTTCGTGATCCTTTGAAGGATTAGTTTTTTTCCGCCGTTCTTTTACGAAATTTGTATTTTTTTCGCGATCCTTTGACAAAATTCGGCCTTTTTCCACTACGATTTTACGAAATTTATTTTTTTCTGCATTACTTTCATGAAATTTGCGTTTTTTTCTGCGATTCTTTGACGAAATTATCTTTTTTTTTTAAAGATTCTTTGAAGAAATTCGCGTTTTTTCCGCGGTGCTTTGACGAAATTTGCGTTTTTTTTCGCGATGCTTTGACGAAGTTGGTAATTTTTTCTGCGAAGATTGACAAAATTATTTGTTTTTCGACGACCATTTATTGAAATTCCCAATATTTTTCAGAGACATTTTAATATGTCTGAATTTTCGAACTGGTGGCCGATTTTTTTTTTTTAAATTTTCGGAACCGAACGCCTTAAATTTTCGGAACAGAATCTCCCTGGCAAACAATAAATAAATCATACATAAAATGTTGCTATTCTTTGACGAAATTATCTTTTTTTACGATCCTTTGATGAAATTTGCTTTTTTTTCGCAATGCTTTGACGCAATTGGTGATTATTTCTGCGGACGATTGACGAAATTGTTTTTTCTTCCGACGACCATTTGTTGAAATTCCCAATATTTTTTAGTGATATTTTTTTACGTCTGAATTTTCGGACTGATGTGCGATTTTTTTTAAATTTCGGAACCGAATGCCTTAAATTCCGGAACGGAATCACCCCTGCCAGACAATAAATAAATCGTACATAAAATTGGGGAATATTTTTAATTTGTCGATATTTAAAAATGAAAACGTTACAAGAACAAAAATACATTTTTCTTTCTAAAAATCGCCGAAAACTTTCCTCGTACGGCGTTCTTCTATAAGTATACAACTCTGGACAGTCCTATGTATTAAAATTTTAAACCATTGTAACTGTTATTGTAGCATTTTGGAAATATTTTGTTGATACAGTTTGATTTTTTAAAACATAAAGAGTAAAATCTGATTTCTTGTTTAGTTCCAGTCTTTTCAAAATACTTATAAGAGTCAAAATATGTTTAACCAGTACAATTATTATTCATTTTACATTTTGGAAACATGTTATAAAATTTAACATAGTAACTTTATATTATTTTTTAATTTGATGATTTTCATCCATCAAGAGGGAAGTATGTTTTCTTGATTAGTTCAACATTGGGTCTAAAACTATAGTTAAGGTAAAATTTCACGAACTATTTAACGATGCAAGTCAAATTTATTTTTGAATTTCAGAATTTATTCTAAGCTCCAATTACCTAATTAATCTGATATATTATGATTATGAGCAAAAGCACAGTGTACAAACTAATAAAAGATAAACAATATTTTATATTATTTTTTAATTTGATGATTTTCATACATCAAGAGGGAAGTATGTTTTCTTGATTAGTTCAACATTGGGTCTAAAACTATAGTCATGTACTATTTTTCACGAACTATTTAACGAATTTTTGAATTTCAGAATTTATTCTAAGTTCTAATTACCTAATTAATCTGATATATTATGATTATGAACAAAAGGAAAGTGTACAAACTAATAAAAGGCAAACAATATTTTAACGTGAATTTTAATGATAATTTTCTTATATAAAGTTTTAATTAGGCATACGAATTTGGTTGGTTAGATGTTAGATTTGGTCCTTTACTAACATAACAATTAAAAATTTGTATTTTTAAAGAATGCAGCCTCTTTAATTTTACCTAACTATAAATAAGGCGTTTAGATGTTTCAATGACGATTTTGCAGTTTACTAACCAGCAACAGGAGAAGTACAATAAACATAACTAATAAGATATAAAAGTTTATCGGCCAGTCGATATTCTTAGTATTTGGTTTGCTGTTATAAGGGGTAGGGGGTTGATTTATGAACATTTATTTGGAACAACAGACTTAACCGTTTGTCGCCCAGTGAAAATTCCTTAAAATATGCTCTGCTTTGCAGCGACCATAGTTGGTGAGCATAAAATTTGTCATTGCAATGTCAGTTTTTCATAACTCAAGTGAAAGGTTTCTATCGAGTTAGAATTTTAACAAACCTTATAGATAAATATTAAAAAGCTTTAAAATGAAAAATTCTGAAATAAAAATATATTTGCATAAAAATACTGCGCAATCATATTATATGATAAATCAATTGAAATTTATTAAAGTTGAAAGAATACATACAAAAATAATGTTATTGATTACCTCAGTAATTGGCATAGTACAAGTTTTGATACACCTTTAGAGCTAAGAGGGAGTAGTCAAGTATCTGTCATGGTCTGTTGCCATACCTAATGTGCAATATCTTGAGCAATGCGCACACTGTCAACACCATCCAATCGCAGTGTTGTCAACCACGCTTATTATCAGCAGTATTTGAAAGAATATTGCCTATGTGTACGATTCAAAACAACAAATACACAGCTAGCAATACCCATTCAACGAATAAAAATCTCTAGTTGAAAACTGCCTCTGTAAAAGAAAATATGCAATATTTTATAAAAGTTTATACATATACTGAAAATATCAACATCAAAATAATAACTTATCATTTTTCTCTAAAGTAAAATTTCATAAAGGACTATTTTTGATAACTCAAAAAATGTTAAAATATCAATGCATGAATCACAAATACTTTCCGTGTGCATCGTAAAAATAGTTTTAAAATCACACTTAAAAACTGCCAAAATGCAGTGGCCTGTTTATTTTTTTCGGTTACATTTGAAGGTGAATTGTATTATTGCTGTCACAAATCTCGAAAATAATCAGGTTAATTGTAACCAAGCTCATACTTCGGGAAGGGGGGGGGGGGGGTAATAAAAATTACACAACAGAACCTTGTATCAATTTACAAAATTATCGTTAGAAAATTAAATTATTTTTGTTATTATTCCTTTTTTTTTGGGGGGGGGGGGTGTTGAAAAGGGACTAAATTGCTTCTTAATATTTATAAGAATAAAATCCTCTCTAAAATGCAGTAGAATATTTTCATACCTGAATACAATATACATTTTTCAAGAAATTCTTTGACTCAGCTATCAATAAACAAATTGATTCAAAGTTATTAACTAAATTAAGATGGGTGAGCATTCATATAGTCAGTCACTATTTCTTTATTCCATAATTTTATAGGAATTTGATTCATCAATGTTAGGGATAACAATAATATTAAGATTTTTTTTTCTTTTAACGTGAATAATCCAAAGTAATATTCAATAAAGTTTAATCACTCATTGAAAAAATTATATATACAGAAGAATAACAGTAATACTTATAAATTTTTAAATGCTTATTGTTTATAGCCTGAATTTTTTTAAAATAGAGAATACCAACCGAAATAATACACACCGATGCTGCAATGTGTTTGAATTTTATGTTGGGTAACAAACTGTGTTTGGAAATAATAAGTACATAAAAAGATCGGGAAAACATCTATAATAGGGTGGAGCGAAAAAAATTATTTTTTGAAAATCAAAAACGGGTAGGTGCCAAAAGTTGCCTTTATACTAGTACATCATCCGCGTGCAATATTACCGCTGAAAAAAATGGCTTGAGTCTGCGCTTTTGGTCCAAAAGTCGAAATTTTGGGTAAAATTTAACATTTTTTCTAAAAAATAAAAAAATTCCTATACAGCTGGCCATTATTTAAAAGTGTTATTTAAACCTTTATTATTAATGGCTTAACACATTTAAACGATAAAATGATATCTTTGTTCTGTATAACGGGAGCAAAACTGGCAACTTTTGGTTAAAAAAGGCGTTTCCACTCTGTTGTGTCTTACAACTAATTGTTATTTGGAATACAGCTCTTTCGTAGTTGCTTTCAAATCTACCAAGGGGGTATCACGTGGGAGTGGCTGCATTTCATGACACAACAGTGCATAGCTTGACCACCCTTCCATCTGAGCACAATGTTTTATTTATATATTGAATTGTGATTTTTTATCAAAGACTGAGATAAGATTCCTATGTATCAACCTAATCCATCTCTTCTTTGTATCCACAGACGTTGGGTGCTGCTGTGACACTTCTTCACGTATATTTCTACTGCTTGTGTATGATAAGGCAAGCAGAGTAATGCAGTGGAATTAATGGAATCTATTCAGCCCTATAGTATCTTCACCAAAATTACAACCAGTTACTGCATAGTGATTGGGAATTCCGTTCCTACAACATTTAGGTATTTCATCTTTGAGTATGCCATCATTTACTCTACCTCTTGGTTTTTTTATATCCTGATAAGCTTGTTGTTTAATGTGATGGCGATCGTCATCGTAATTGCAATAAGAATTTGCTCTCGATGTGAAAAGCTACCATTGTCCTAAATAATTTTTTTTAGTATTTGTTTTTTGCCGTTTTCTGTGATGTTTTGTAGCCGAGTAATTTCCTATAAGTTTTTAGATCAATTTTTTAGATGTGAATTTTATTTGGTGTAAGCCATCATGTGGCATAAACTTGGATTACATACTTTGTGAGTGAACCAGACTCTGATGGTCAATCAGTGTTTATATAAAGGCGAATAATTTTATGCGCCGTTGTGGGCCATCTTGCGTAGGACAAGTTTCTTGGGTTCCTATTCGCTAGTTCTTCTGAGCAATATCTTGATGAAATAACTTTGGAGATATCTATCAGGTATTTCTGGTATGTGCTGAGTACCCTTTTCTTGATTTCAGGAAATAATGTTTAAAAATTACTCTCTATGGCTTCAAAAATTGAAATAAGAAGGAAATAAGCACGTGGACAAAGATTTTCCTATTAGTCCGGCGCATCCCTGTGGGTTAAAATCTAATTTTTGCCAACGATGTTATCTAATAAATTATGCAGAGGAAATTAACTGGACTTGGAGGAGACATATAATCAGTTGTAATGGTTCATTCTAAACATGCCCCTCGCAGAATGGATGACAACGACTAACAGAATTATACGCTTTCAAATGAGCACTCACTGCCCATCAGAGTCTCTACGTTCACTCAAAAAGTACTATGTTATCCAAGTTTGGCTCTAGAATAGTTTACAATCAAATGTAATCCACAGCTAAGGAAGGGATCTAAAAACTCATGGGAAATATGCTACACAAAACAACTTGGCTACTAAACAACACACAAAACGGAATAAAAAAATACTAAAAAAAAAGGTTATTTATGACAATGGTTGCTTTGCATACGCAGAGGAAATTCTTATTTCAATGCTCTCTGACGATTGCCATCACATTAAACAGCTAGCTGCTCAGCACATAATAGTCGAAAGAGTAAATGATAGCATACGCAAATCGGAAATATCGACAATCAACTTTGAAGCGGATAATTATATAAATCTAACTCATTGGAAAAGTGTTGTGGTAACAGAACCTCTGATCAATATGCATTTATCGTGTGCAATCTTGGTGAATATAATAGAAGGATGAATAGATTACATTAATATCATCCGCACTGCATTACACTGTTTGTCTTCTCTTACACAAACAGTAGAAAAATACGTAAATGAGATCACAGCAGTAGCATTCAAAGTCTGTGGATCCAAATAAGAGATGTACCAGGTTGATACATAGAAAACTTATGCCAGTCTTTGATAAAAATACACAATTCAATGTATAAATAAAAAATGAGTTCAGATGGTAGGGTGGTCGAGCTATGCACTGTTGTGATATGAAATGCAACCACCTCCACGTGGTACCTCCTGGGTAGTTTTGAAAGCAACTAGGTAAGAGCCGTATTCCAAACAACAATTAGTTGTATGACACAACAGAGTGGAAACACCTTTTTTTTCACCAAAAGTTGTCAGTTTTGTTCCAGTTATACAGAACAAAGATATAGTTTTATCATTTAAATATGTTAAGTCATTAATAATAAAGGTTTAAATAACACTTTTAAATAATAACCATCTCTATAGAATTTTTTTTAAATTTTTGAAAAAATGTCAAATTTTACCCAAAATTTCGACTTTTGGACCAAAAGCGCAGACTCACGCCATTTTTTTTTCAGCGGTAATATTGCACACAGATGATGTACTAGTATAAAGGCAACTTTTGGCACCTACCCGTTTTTGATTTTAAAAAATTAATTTTTTCGCTCCACCCTAATCTATAATAACTCTAAACTGGGGACATCGTAATGATTAAACAACTTGCGATGCAATTATCAAAAAGTAAATAAAAATGTATAATTACTTACTTTAAACCATATGTCTGTACATCGACGACCAACAAGCAAAATCAATAACACGTAACTCTTGTTTACATTTCTGACACCACGTACCCTCTTTTTGACCAATCAGAACGCTTGTTACAAATTCGTTGGGTTAACACTCGGGTCGGCTAATCCGAGGTTGGTGAATACCAAATTTTTTAACCCAGAGTTAACGCCGGATTAACTCTGACTCGGGAGTTCCGTGATCCGAGGTTTAAACCAGTTTTGGTGAATACGGGCGTAGGTATTCTAGACGCTGTAGTTATACCCCGTATGTCGCTTCTCTCATATCTAGACCCCCTAGCTACAACAGCGCCTAGAATATATAGTGTGGAAATCGGCTATCCCTGTAATACTTAAAAAAGCGCTAAAATATTGTATCCCTTAAATGTGCAATGTTACTTCTGCAATATGCAGATCGCAGCGACATCTGCAGGATATTTTCTAAAACTGCAAAGAATTTCTAATCTATACAATGTAATACTAGTAATACGAAAATTCCGCAGATGTCGCTGCGATCGACACTTGGGATGTTAGCAGTATCGTCGCACATTTAAGAGATACAAATTTTTAGCACTGTGTGGATAGCATATTTCCACACTAGGTATTCTAGATGCTGTACCCTAGCTATAAGGAAAGGGCATGTTTACAACCAAACACTTCCGCCAAACAATCTACCAACTACATTTTTGTCATAACGATCATTGCAGGAATAGTCTTGGCAATGTAGGCCAATCATATCAGAGACCTGTTACACGTAGACCAATCAAATTTCCTTAGATCATGTGTACAGGTAGGAGTCATAATGAATGAACAGGTTTTTCTTGATGACCAACAGTAATTCAACCACGAGGCTAACGAACTCGGTAGCCTCGATTCAACCAACAGTGACGTCAGCTGCCCTTTCCTTATAGTATCTGGAAGATATAGTGTGGCAATCCACTAAACAAAATGTATTAAAAAATTGAATCCCATAAATGTTGAACAATGCTGAATGATACATGACGATCGGGACGACATCTGGTAGTTCAAACGTAAACATTGAATAAGGATTTTAAATGTGACATGCTTTCTCTTTTCCAAAGATATATTGAAGAATATAAATTGTAGGAATGAACAGGAACGGGGAAACATGCGTTAAAACCGGTTTATACGCTACCTGTTGTTGCTATGTTTGATATATTTCATGCATTTCCCAAACTGCAATTTAATAATGACTGGTTTTGTTTATTCCCTCAAAATTTCCAATTAGTTCCTGGTTTATTTCTCGAAATTCTGGCGTTTATACAACGCTGGGATTACGAAAGTTGAGTTACTTAGCTTAATTTTTTTGAACCGGACAACCCGGAATTAGGCTTCACCTGTTCACTTGAAATTTGACTTTCCATGAGACTTTTAGCATTAGTGTGAAATCCTGCAATTTCATTGGCTGACGCTTCACCGATAGCCAATGAAATTGAACGGGACTTCTTTCCCTGAAAGGACAAGTATAAGAGTAATAAAATACTGTGTAAAGCCGGCACATGGTATTTTGATATCTCAAATGTATGAATGATCTAGCCCGGAGGTCAAGACTAGGGCTGGTTAAGATTTTGCATTTGTAATACTAAAGTTGCGTGTTCTGTCCTTTCGCTGGTGTTTTCACTTTTTTAGAGTTTTGTTTTGATTTTTATTAAGTCAGTTAATTAAAATCAGTCGATCTTTATTACCAGTTCTTTTGTAATTTTTTTTAGCAATTAGATTTTTTAAAATAAATTAAATAATTAAATAAAAAAATCAGTTAATCTATTTTTTAATAATTAAAGTAAACATTTATTAAAATGCAATAATAAATTTCCTAGGCTTACATTAAAAGTATTTTCATGTTAGAACTTTATAAAGTTCTGATCATTTTAAATTTGTCTGTTACTATAGTAACAGATAAATGCGAAATTATCAGAATTAATATATTAAAGGTTTTTTATTTTAAAATTATCCTTGAGACATACAAATCTTTATTAATTTATGATAGGTTACTTTATAATTTTTTATGTTAAATATTACACAAATATTTAAATTGAATTTTAAAATTCATAGGACTTATAGGGTATTTTTCTAATAAAGAAATTCTTTAATAATTAAAGTGTAAAAATAATATTTTCTTAAGTCAGTTAGTTAAAATCAGTTGATCTTCATTACGAGTTCCGTTGTATTTTTTTTTTTTTTTTTTTTTTTGTCAATTAGATTTTTTTAAATAAATTTAAATAATTAAATTAAAAAATTCATTTAATCTATTTTTTAATAATTAATGTAAGCATTTATTAAAATGCAATAATAAATCTCCTAGGCTTACATTAAAAGTACTTTCATGTTAGAAATTTATTCAGTTCTGATCATTTTAAATTTATCTGTTATTTAGATTACTATTTTTTTTTAAAATTGTAAATGTTATACAGATAATTGAATTAAATTTTAAAATTCATATGACTTATACGGTATTTTTCTAATAAATAAATTTCTTTAATAATTAAAGAGTAATAATAATATTTTCTTAAGGCTGTTCTTAACTGCTCTGCTCAACAAGCGCAAAACGTTTTGACACATTTACAAATTCATTTTTTAACGAAAAGGTATAAAATTGGAAAGCCTGGCCATGGAAGCGATTTAGAATTGAACTGTTTCTCCATTTTTTGATCAAACTGAGTTATAAGCGATTTTGATCGCGTGACAAACACATTTTTCGCCCGCTCTTCAGTGTTCTTCCCTCCTTTGCGCGGAAATTCGGTTCAAAACGTCCACTTTGACACTATTTTCTGAAAGATCTATTGCGTTTGCAAAAAAAAAAAAAAAAAAAAAATGGAAAAAACAGCTCAATTACATAGTTTCTTAGCAACAACACCAGCTACTTTCATGCATTTTCGAACAAAAATAAATTAAAACTTATGTCAGAAAGTTGCCTTTTTGGATTTGAGAACACCCTTAAGCCAGTTAGTTAAAATCAGTTGATCTTTATCACCAGTTCCTTTGAAAAAAAAATTTGTCAATTAGATTTTTTTAAATAAATTTAAATAATTAAATATCTTTATTTATTAATTTATTATCAATAGCTTTACAATTTTTATTCGAAATATATTATTGTGATTAAATTTTACTGCATAATACCACTTAGGAGCTAATGTTATATAATTAAAATAAAACATCTATTTAAATGTAATAATAGTATCTTTTAAACTGACATAGAAAAATATCTTTATATAGCTAGATGGAACTTCAATTACTTATATTTAGTTAAGCTGCTAGAACTTTAATACTGATTGCAAACATCTGAGTAAAAAAAAAAAAAAAAAAAAAAAAAAAAAAAAGTTCTAAGCAGCTTATTATAACAATCTCATTATTTTATCATAATTTAACTAAGTCAATGTTGTTTTAGAATTGTTAATAATTTTCTTACTAGAAAATTATATCAAATTTAATAATTAATTATATATTATGTTATTAACTGTATAATAATTGATTCCGTGCTCAGTATGAGACATGCATAAGCTTTTTTTTAATGCATCAAGCTATTATTATCAAGAAATACATTTGATGAAATGAGTAGCAGCGCTGTTACTCGTACAATGGATTTCTTCCTTACAGGGAAAGAGGTTCGGTTCACCGACAGCCAATGAAATTGTCGGATTTCGAACTAATGCTAAAAGTCTTATGGAAAGTCAAATTTCGCTAGCCAAAGTTTTAAGGGCCTTATACCCTGTTCACACGCGACATTTCTATTTCCACTAGACTTCTGTTCTAGCGTCCTTAGAGCCATTCTGATTGGCTGGCCCGATTCAGACAAAGTGGCTAGACGTCCGAGCACCGTTTTCACATATTCGGATGTTTGTTTTCAGATATTTCGTTTCTGATGCTACATAAGTTTGATTTGAAGAAATTATTTTCCATTTTTAGATGATGAAACTGCTATTTTCTACTTGAAAGTATTAAAAAATATCTGTATAAAACAAACCTCCATCATTTCCATACTAAAACTGTTTTTTTTTTCAAACCTTTTAAGATAAAGACTGTTTCATAATTTTTAAATGTTATTTATATTAAAAATTAAATATATATATGTATAATTTATATTTAAAACGCATTGTCAGTTATAAAACGTTGCAGTTTCAGGAGGAATTTGCATATCTAAACCATGAAAAATTATAAAACCAGGGTTATTTTTGATTTATTTATTTTTGTAACCCTGATAATAAAAATAACCTTGAAAAGTATTTTTTTTTAGCACTGAATATGGAATTTTTAAATATGTTTCATGGAGGTATAGGAGGATTCAGTTGCAAATTCAGGGGACAGTTAGAAGGTTATTCCCCCCCCCCCCCCTCCACCCAAATAAAAGAAAAAAGTTTCTGATTTTATATTTTTTCATGATTTAGATATGCAAATTCTCCCTGCAACTGTAACGTTTTGTGAGTGAAAATGCGTTTTTATTATAAATTATAATTTTTTTAATAATTTTTAATATAAATAACATTTAAAATTATGAAACAGTCTTTATGACTATCTTAAAAGGTTTGGGGAAAAAATGGTTGTAGTGTGGAAATGACGGAGATTTGTTTTATACAGGTATTTTTGAATACTTTCAAGTAGAAAATAGCAGTTTCATCATCTAAAAATGAAAAATAATTTATTCAAATCAAACTTATGTAGCATCAGAAACGAAATAGCTGAAAACAAATATCCGAATATGAGCAAACGATGCTCGGGCGTGTGGCCACTTCATCTGGAGCTGGCCAGCCAATCAGAACATCTCTGAAGGACGCTAGAACAGAAGTCTAGTGGAATTAGAAATGTCGCTGTTCACACTGCGTTATCGGAACTCTCTTAAACCTCCGAACTCTCTGAGGGAGTTCCACAAACTCTCTGAGAGAGTTTCAACTTTCTTCGGGTTAGAGACAGTCACGACCATTCACTCTCGCTGGCTGTAAAGCTTCGCATTAACTGATTGGGTGTTGCGGGCGGTTTTATCTTAAGCGCATGCGCAAACAACACAGTGACGTTCACTGAGTTATCTTAAGTGAGTTTTTCCATGTGAACAGGTTTCCAATTCCGGGAGGGTACCACCTCAAAATTAAGAGAGTTCGGCGGCCTAAGATATCTTAAGTATCGTAGTGTGAACATAGTATTAACTTATGTTAACTTTGTACCTGACGTCACGAACAGGTTTTTGCTTTTGCTGTAACGGTAAAAGTCATGTGATGTGAACTGCTCTATACATAGTTTATTTACGACGGGTTAAATAAATAAACGATTCAAAGGATCATTAGAAAAAGCGGATTAAGTATTTGTAGAACTAAACTCAAAATTAAAGAGCAGTTTCAAGTACAGCGTCTAGAATATATACAGAAATCTGCTATCCAAACAGCGCTAAAAAGTTGTATCCCTTAAATGTGCAATGATGTTGAAATCCAGAGAGCCGATCGCAGCGACATCTGCAATATATTTTCAAATTTCAAAGTAAATATCGTATTATTACAGCGGCTAGACCAAATCATCTTGGAGTTTTAGAAAATATCCTGCAGATGTCGCTGTGATCGACTCATTGGATTTCAGCATCGATTGACATTTAAGGGATCCAATATTTTAGCACTTTTTAGCTCACAGGCTATCAAAGCCTGAGAGCTAATGTGCCCGCCCGTTCTGTATGTATGTATGTATGTACGTAACGCGATAACTCTTGATAGAAACATCCGATTTGCTTCAAAATTTTTTCCTAGATTCATTGTGATAAGGCGCTTCCCTGATTAGTTTTGGGAGTTCATTGGTTAAGGATAAAGGGGGGAAAACGGGATTAGTCCCCCCCCCCCCCTTAATTCAGAAAAATGGGTTTTTCATGCAGAATCATTCGATTTGCTCCGAATTTGGTATACCGGTTTATTATGTTAAGGAACATCGCTGATTAATTTTGGGGGTTCATTGGTTAAGGATAAAGGGGGAAAAGGGGAGTTAGTCCACCCCCTTAATTCAGATAAATGGGTTTTTCATGCAGAATCATTCGATTTGCTCCGAATTTGGTATACCGGTTTATTATGTTAAGGAACTTCCTTGATTAGTTTTGGGAGTTCATTGGTTAAGGATAAATGTGGAAAAACAGGGTTAGTCCCCCCCCCCCCTTAATTCAGATAAATGTGTTTTTCATGCAGAATGATTCGATTTGCTCCGAGTTTGGTATACCGGTTTATTATGTTAAGGAACTTCCCTGATCAGTTTTGGGAGTTCATTGGTTAAGGATAAAGAAGGAAAAACGGGGTAAGCCCACCCCCCTTAATTCAGATAAATGTGTTTTTCATGCAGAATGATTCGATTTGCTCCGAGTTTGGTATACCGGTTTATTATGTTAAGGAACTTCCATGATTAGATTTGGGGGTTCATTGGTTAAGGGTAAAGGGTTGAAAAGGGAGGTTACCCCGCCCCTCTTAATTGAGATAAATGTGTTTTTCATGCAGAATGATTCGATTTGCTCCGAATTTGGTATACCGGTTTATTATGTTAAGGAACTTCCCTGATTAGTTTTGGGGGTTCATTGGTTAAGGGTAAAGGGGGAAAAGGGAGGTTAGCCCGCCCCTCTTAATTTAGATAAATGGGTTTTTCATGCAGAATGTTTCGATTTGCTCCGAAGTTGGTATACCGGTTTATTATGTTAAGGAGCCTCCCTGATTTGTTTTGGCGATTCATTGGTTAAGGATAAAGGGGGGCTAGTCCACCCCTTAATTTAGATAAATGTTTTTTTTTGCAAGATTATTCGATTTGCTCCAAATTTGGTATACCAGTTTATTATGATAAGGCGCTTCCCTGATTAGATTTGGAGGTTCACTTGTTAAGTATAAAGGGGTAAAGGGGGGTTAGTCCACCCCCTTAATTCAGATAAATGGGTATTTCATGCAGAATTATTCGATTTGCTCCGAATTTGGTATACCGGTTTATTATGTTAAGGAACTTCTCTGATTAGTTTTGGGAGTTCATTGGTTAAGGATAAAGGGGGGAAAAACGGGGTTAGTCCACCCCCCTTAATTCAGATAAATGTGTTTTTCATGCAGAATCATTCGATTTGCTCCGAATTTGGTATACCGGTTTATTATGTTAAGGAACTTCCCTGATTAGTTTTGGGTGTTCATTAGTTAAGAATAAAGGGGGGAAAGGGGGCTAGTCCATTCCTTTTAATTCAGATAAATGGGTATTTCATGCAGAATTATTCGATTTGCTCCGAATTTGGTATACTGGTTTATTATGTTAAGGAACTTCCCTGATTAGTTTTGGGGGTTCATTGGTTAAGAATAAAGGGGAAAAGGGGGGCTAGTCCACCTCCTTAATTCAGATAATTGGGTTTTTCATGCAGAATGATTCGATTTGCTCCGAATTTGGTATACCGGTTTATTATGTTAAGGAACTTCCCTGATTAGTTTTGGGGGTTCATTAGTTAAGAATAAAGGGGGGAAAGGGGGCTAGTCCACCCCTTTTAATTCAGATAAATGGGTTTTTCATGCAGAATGATTCGATTTGCTCCGAAGTTGGTATACCGGTTTATTATGTTAAGGAACATCCTTGATTAGTTTTGGGGGTTTATTGGTTAAAGATAAAGGGGGAAGGGGGGCTAGGCCACCCCCCTTAATTTATATAAACGGGTTTTCATGCAGAATGATTCGCTTTGCTCCAAATTTGGTATACCGGTTTATTATGTTAAGGAGCTTCCCTGATTCGTTTTGGCGATTCATTGGTTAAAGATAAAGGGGGCTAGTCCACCCCCTTAATTTAGATAAATGTTTTTTTTTTTTGCAGGATTATTCGATTTGCTCCAAATTTGGTATACCGGTTTATTATAAGGGGCTTCCCTGATGAGATTTGGAGGTTCACTGGTTAAGTATAAAGGGGGAAACGGGGGCTAATTCCCCTTCACTTATTTTTTTGAGGGGCATTATTCTTTAAAATATGTGTATAATATACAATTAGTGTGAATAGCCTGTGAGCTCAATGCCATCAGTTTAGCTGGGCACTTTTCTCTTTTATTTAAGTATTAATGGGATTGCCGATTTCCACACTGTATATTCTAGACGCTGTAGTTTCAAGTAAGAAAAAGAGTTCAGAAGATAGAGTTCCGCTCAAATCACAGTTAAGAGAGTGTCGAAAGTTAAATGAGTTTCAGACACTTGCTTAACCCCTTCGGGACGGAAGCCTTTTACGGATTTTTTAATCTTTTGTCACTGTTTTTTAAAAACAGAAATTTGTGTCTTCTTGAATCGAGAAAATGCGCTGATTAAATAAGGCAAATTTTACAGTAAAATTTTACTGGTGAGGAAAAACAAGGATTTTGAGCGCTTCAAGCGGCACGTATACGTGCCGCTCGTCCCCAAGGGGTTAAGTCGAAATCTTGATTCCGGGTACTTCAAAAAACGTCAAGTATGGTGACTTAACTACAGTGCCTAGAATAAATAATGTGGAAATCTCGAATCATTATGACAAAAATGTAGTTGGTAGATTGGTTGACGGAAGTGTTTGTTTGTAAACATGCCCTTTCCTTATAGGAAACCTACATTTCAGAACTTGGTGATATTTGCCTAAAGAAGTAAGACAAGTTAACAAACATTAGCTTAGTGATAATGGCAAGACCGCCAAGATGCTGCTCTATTCGTTTTTGTCCAAAATCATTTCAACCAATGAACAGTATTCTCGTGACATCACAGTAGGTAAAAGGGCGGCGGGATCGTTTGTTTACGCTTTTCATTTACCAAGATTTTCACGCTATTTCTCTTTGCAACTCTATTTTATTGTCACACCTATTTTTCTTTTTAACACTTTCCAACAAAATTGAAAAGTGTTTATGATTTCGGCTTGTCTGTCCGCCTGTACGCGCTCTAACTCCCGTAAATATACTCGGATCTTTCTGAAATTTTTGGATGTTAGTGACCTCTAACATAGCACGAACCCTATTTCAAATGAAGTTTGTAGCAAGTTTAGTTCATTTACAGGGACAGTCAAAATTTTCCATTACATTACGGCCTATGAGAAAAAATCGTTTAAAATGATTTTTAATGATGTTGCTTTCAAACATAATAAAATTGATATGCATTTATCAAGTGCACTAAAATATGCATTTTCTGTAGCATATGCGGCGCAAAAAATAGTTATTATTCATTTACAGGGCCACACAAAAAAGTTCCGTTACATAATGATATAAGGGTGGAGGGAATTTTTTCCGGCGTATTTTAATTATGTTAAATTATTTCCTGTATCATGAAATTGATATACGTCTCTGAGGTTAACTATAACTTATTTCATGGATAATACGAAGTGCATAGCATTTACAGGTACACACAAAAGATTTTAGATACTATATTGTATCCGAAGTACTGTACAGTAGCGATGATTGCTGGAAATGCATTTTTAATTATGCTAAGTGCTTTTATGTTTCACTATATTTATGCATTGTATATGGTGTGTATAAATGCTGTAATTGATATACAGGGCTACACAAAAGAATTCGTAATGGTTACTGGGTATGATTGCAAATTGCTTAAAGGTGATTTTTAAATGAGTTGGACATTTTTACGCTGAACTGCATTTAGTTTACTAAGAAATGTTTGTAGAACATATATAAAATGATATACAGGGTCACGCAAAGAATTGGATACATGGCTGTCTATAAATGATAATTTCTGGAAATGTGATTCTGGTAGTTTTAAGAGTGTTTTACTTTGAATTAAACTTTAGTAAATAGTGGCATGTAATAAAAGTACTAGGTTAACTACAGGGTTGTACAAAATTATACAAGTATGACTCCATCTATTAGTAGAAATTGCTGAAAGAGAAATTTCAACCTGTTATGAGTTTTCTTGCTAAAGAGAATTTTTTCATTATATAGTATATATATATCTACCTACAGATGAAATACAGGGCTGTTCAAAAGAATTGGAATACATATTTGGCTATGGACGGTAACTGCTGAAATCAGTTTTTCAAAAGTTTTATGCGTTTTCTAAAATGTTTACTTAGATCTCTTATATACCTTATTTCCCTAAATAACGAAGTTATGTTGAAGCATTCAAGAAGTCTTGAAAAGTGTTTCATAATCTATGCTTAACGCATGATTTTTCTTACTTGTTTGTTTATTGAACGTATACATCCAAATTGTGTGCTTGGCATCAAGTGTCCACTTATAAGCCGTGCTTATCACATTTATGAAGTATATTTTTTAATTATAAAATAATGAAAAAATTGATAAAAACATGATTTGCAAATATAAATGAAAAATTTTCCAAATACTAAAAATTAACATTGAAATTGTGAAGTAAAAGCATATTTAAGTAAAAAAGTTTAATTTATATAATTTATAAGCAAAGCTCCATTTAAACACGTGAAATTTCACTCCTTTTCATAGACATCGGCAAATTTATTTTAACGTTATATTTCTATTAAATTCGATGATTAACACAAAATTAATCTGAAATTAAATGAATATTCCTTAATGAACATTCATTTGTGAATAATATAATTATATTATTCAGATATACAGGGTGTCCAGCGAATAAGACCCTGATTTCAAAATTAAATATCTCAAAAACAAAGATCGATAGAATTATGCGGTGAACGGTTTGTTTATTAGCTAAGCTGTAAAAATGTTATACGGAAGTTGCAAAATATAGTTGCTAAAACCGTTAACAGGGCGCTGTAATCGCAATGCCTATAAATTGTGCTTGGAAGTCCAGAGCACCAGCGGCTCATTCCTAGATGGCTCCCATTGAAAGAACGAAAATTGGGAAAGTCCGCTTTTTCGTCAGGGTGATGCGCATAAGTGGACCCATCTGGTCACGGAATTATTGCATCAGCTTTAATTTTAGAGACTTTCAATTAATAGAATTTTTAATAAAAATTTAGAAATCATTATATAAGAACTTATTAAAATATTTTATGTGGCTGATGTGCGGAAGCGGAGCTATATGTTGACAGAATTGAGATTTGTTTCAAATTTTGTTATAAGCTATTTCGGTCTGGATACCAGTATCTCTGTGGTATGTCTTTTCGCTCCTAATGAAGGATATTCGATCTCCGTTTTGATCACGTGGCCTTCTAGCGTAAAGAAGGGAAGGCTCGAGATGTGTAATGTAAATCTCTGCTAGCCAATGAAACAGTTTATGAGGCAAACAGTAGTATCTTCCCTTCTTATCAGTTAGAAGTTCCTTGGGTAAATTACCGGTATCACGTGACCCTTTTCAGCCTGGAACCCATATTTAGAATATCCTCCATTGGTAGATCGTGGAATCGAATCCAAGCAGAGGAGGAATTGAAAAAATTGAAAATCTTTACTTATTTAAATTGTGAAAAAAAGTTTGAATAAAAAAAATCCAAAGTGTCTAGTTTTAAAATTTAACTAAGCTAAATGAAACCCCTTTTTTAAATCATTGAGCATTTAAAATAATGATTCATAAATCATTTTTTTTAATTGTAGAAAATAGTTTGAATGAAAAAATACAAACTTTCTATTTTTAAAAACTTAATTAAGTTAAAAAAAATCCTTTTAATTTTAAAAACTCATTTTAATTTTTTTTTATCATTGAGCACAGAAGTATGATGCAGCTTCTAGTGATATGATCCGATGTTTTGGAAAGGAGTGCAGCCTCCAAAATACTTTTGCTTCGACGTTGATGATATGACTTATCATCAATTCCTTTTAAAAATGAAATAATTTAATGTATAATTTCTGTCCCTAAAACTTTGTTTACAAAGAAAAGAAATATATGTGTTGTGCTAAAACCAAAATATTATGCCTCGACTTAAAAATATAAATGAAAACTGCAAAAATACTTTTTTATTTATAATAATTCAGGTATAAACAATAATACCAAAATATTATGCCGTGCTTTAAAAATATAAAAGCCCCACCAGTGGCGGAGAGGTTCTGCTCTCGAAGCTGGTAGACGGGAAGTGCTGGGTTCGAACCCAATCGCGCCCGTCGGCCTAACCGTTTCGGAGTTTTAGTGGTTTTCTTCGAAGTCGTGGGTTTCCATGCGTAAATACGGGTTAGGTTCCCTTAGAAAGACCTCCACGGAAGGCACTCCCCCTTGGGCCTATATCCCTCGTGTAGATAATCGGCCGTCAAAAACAAAACCAAACCAAAACCAAAAATATAAAAAATAAATAAAAATGCAAAATTATTTTTCTAAATATATGCTTTTTGATTTAAATAATTATATGGCATTAATAATTGAATTTAATAAAATATTTTAATAAGTTCTTATATAATGATTTCTAAACTTTTTATTGAAAATTCTATTAATTGAAATTCTCTAAAATTAAAGCTGATGCAATAGTTCTGTGACCAGATGTCTCTGCTTCTGCACATCACCCCAACGAAAAAGTGGACTTTCCCAATTTTCGTTCTTCCATAGGGAATCGTCTTCCATCTAGGAATGAGACGCTAGTGCTCTTGACTTAGAAGCACAATTTATAGATGGGTTGCACATGACGTCACACGTCTGAAATCGCTTCGTATGGCGCCCAAATATAAGGCAAATATGGTGCTCTCCATTTGATTTATTAGACTTGTTTGCACTATAATAATAAAAATAAGGAAGATCTAAATTAAACAGAAAGATAACATGTGATTTTAACGGCAAACGGGCAGTTCTGTGCTCCACGTGTGTGCAGCAGATACGATAGTATCAGTCGTTGCTAATAGCAACGTGACGTCAATGCAAGGGGTCTATAGGCATTGCAATTACAGCTCCATCTGTTAAAGGCTTTTGCAAGTAAATTTTCAAACTTCTGTATAAAATTTTTACAGCTTATCTAATAAACAAACATTTTACCGCATCATTCTATTGATCTTTGTTTCTGAGATATTTGATTTTTAAATCATGGTCTTATTCGCTGGACACCCTGTATTACATACATTTATATCCTCTTAATAGCAGAATAAAAAATGAATGAATTCTTCAAGAACATAATGCTGTCCGATGGAGCGATTTTGCAATGTTTTCCCAAACAGCTGGGTTTTTTATAGCCTGGAACCCAATGGAAGAATATGGTCCATTTCTTCATCATTTAGTTTTTTTTTTTTTTTTTTTTTTTTTTTTTTTTTTTTTTTTTTTTTTTTTTTAGGTAGATTTTGTATGAAATACTACCTATTGGGATCGTTCCTATGTTGGAATTTCTGAAAAGTTTTTGCAGATCTGCACCGATCATGACTCCTAGAATCCAAAACCACCCTCAGTAAAAAACTTTATATATCTATCTATCTATATATATATATCACTTTCTTCTGGACACGATAACTTTTGTAATTCTGCACCACTCTCTTCCAAACTGATACATAAAATCAAGGGGCATAAAATCTCGGTCAAGTTCGTTAATGGGCAAAATCGGACCAAGGGGTGGAAATAGGGAGGGGTTTTGTGAAAACAGAAAACCCCCCATAACTTCTTAATTTTTGTACATATCAAATCAGTTTAAAGTTTTTATTACTTCTAAAAATAG
The DNA here is from genome assembly GCA_963932465.1 of Maratus speciosus. Taxonomy (NCBI): domain Eukaryota; kingdom Metazoa; phylum Arthropoda; class Arachnida; order Araneae; family Salticidae; genus Maratus; species Maratus speciosus. Next base: position 328,809,502 of record OZ010787.1, read on the forward strand.
GGCCAAAAATTTATGTATCATAGATTTTTGATAAAGTTAAAAATGAGCTCAAGGGGCGCCAAAAATAGGGTTTTTGGGAGAAAAAAATTCATAACTTCGTCAATTCTCAAGATATCAAATCCAATTAATTTTATTATAAATCTCCTTAACATTATCTGCAACTTTTATATTCACAAGTTTTTGATAGGAGCAATTCGTACCGCAAAAAAAAAAAAAAAAATTAAAAACGAAAACAAAAAGAGGGTTTGAAGAAGAAAAAAATCCATAACTCCGTCAATTCAAAAGATATAAAATCCCCATGAATTTATCATATATCTTCTTAATATTGTCTACAATATCTATACAGACAAGTTTGGGATAGGACCAATTCTTACAGCAAAAACAAATTAAAAATACATAGCGGTTGAAGAAAAAAATCATCTTAGTAAGTGTGTATTCAAATCCAAACTGCTTATTTTCTGACTCATTTTATAATTCATTTTTGCTCTCAAAGGCTTCCAATTGGTACGTTTTCTTACTCAGAAACTATATAATGTACCGTAATGATCGATTATTTTTATAGAGGCAGAATATATTTTTAAAAATGCTGTTAAAAAGGGCATTTTGAACCGAATTTACCGTAGCGGATTGTGTAGGAAAAATCATTGTATTAAGGATGCACTCAAATCCAAACTGCTTATTTTCTGACTCATTTTTAAATTCATTTTTGCTCTCAAACGCATTTAATTGGTATATTCGCTTATTCAGAAACTACATAATGTACCGTAATGATCGATTTTTTTGAGAGAGGCAGAATATATTTCAAAAAATGATGTCAAAGTGGGCGTTTTGAACGGAATTTCCCGAAGCGATTGTGTTAGAAACGAAAAATATTGTCCTTCTGAGAAAATAATTGTTTATATATCAAGTTTTAATTAATTGAACAAAAATTAAAAACACAGGTCGCTTATAAATCTCTTCAAAAATCACGTCAGCAAGTTTCATTTTCTTTTTTAATTAAAAATGAATCTGGAATTATACCAGAAAATTTCGAGTTGTTGAGCATGGAAAAGTATTTTTTGGAATACCGCCCTAACATGATTCTGATAAAACCAGCTATTATATAAAAATGAAATAAAAACTCTTCAAAAGTGGCCAGATAAAATTGTTATAGTGGATTTACCTCTAATCATGATTTAGTTTTTGATTGTGAAATTAGTATATTTGACTTCGAAATCTACCTCTGCCTGTAGGCCGGGCCGGCAGGGATTTTTTTTTCTTTTTTACATTTTCCAGAAACACAATTGATTTTAAACATATGCTTTGTAGTTATGTCGGTTCTATTTTATATTGAGAATTATGAGTTTTTAAAATAATATTAATGGATTGAAAAGGTCCTTTTTAAAAATAATTAATGAAATTAAATAATTTAATTAAGTATTGCTATGTTTAATTTTAATTGCAATGATCTTGAATGTATTTTTATAAATACCTCGCCTACATAAATATACAATACTTTAATAAAACTTTACAGTACACTAAATATTAAGTCATAAAAAAAAACTTTAACCTCTTCAGACCGGAGATAAAGATAAAAGATTGGTACTTACCCGAAGTTCTTTAAATAATTGCTTGGGTCTTCATGAAGCATAAAATTGCAATTAAAATTTTTCGTAAAAATTTGCATGGGCTAGGGGGTATGTATCAATGTGATACATCAGGACTGAAATGCTACAGCAGATTTTTTTTTTTTTTTTTTTTTTTTTTAGTTTTAAGTAAAATTAATTTAATCACCTTATTCTGAGTTTAAATCAGATTGTATATCCAACACACAAATTCTGACTGAAAAATAAATTTTCTTAGTGCATTGTGGCAACATTACATTCATTTTTTGTTTACATGGAAGTCCTTGAAACAATTTCTTGTTGAAGTAAAGGTTCTGCCTTTTTTCCTCGTGGAGGAAGGTTGTTCCAAGGAAATAACGCCATTTTGAGATCATTTGAGGTCATGCCGGCAAAAGCCGTAGCGAATACCTCATAGCTTAAATAACTAAAAAAAAAAAAAAAGAATTAAAACACAAAAAACATCGCAGTCTGTGCAATTGCAATGTACAGTAGTTAAAGCTGAGCATTTCAAATTTCTACATCTGCTTCTACGGTTTCTGTCCCCAATCCTTTCAGGCATATACCTATCCTCTTTGCTACGTGCTGTATCATGTGGAATGCATGTCTTGTGTCAAATATTTTACTGAAAAAAAAAAAAAAAACTAAGTAAAAGTTAACAAGTAAAACCGAAAAGCAAACACCTCAAATTAAATTTATATCTAAAAAAAATGCTTTTAATAACCTTTAAATCTACATAAAAGCACACCTCAAAAACTGAAACAACACTGACTCAAAAAGCATGAACCCAACGTCGTTGGGTCCCATTTTATCACATGTGAGATGTGACACAAACAAATTTCAAGGATTATAATATTTTAATATTTCACTATAAAGCTATTTTATTTGTATTAATTGATAAAATGTACACTTGCAAAGGAAATGTATATCTTAAAAATAGTTTAATATTTATATTTAAATAATAAAATAAAACTTATTTCAACTGCGTATCGACGTCCTGTTTTCTTTCCAAAACACGTCTAAAAATTTGCGATCGTGCGGAGGTACTGCCATCTATCGGCTAAAAAAATCAACAGAGGTTTTTCACGTTGTTTCACATGCGATAAAACCGGTCTCAGAATTGTTTTTGCCGACCAGTTTTTGTAAAAAAATCTGAAACTTTTGTATCACATGTGATACAAGGGGCCTGATGAGGTTAAAATAAAAAAAAATTCCACACTTCAGAATTTTTGAAAACTCCACGGATTTTTCTAAGTTTCCTTCCAAAAAATCCAGGTTTATTCGCGGGATAAAACTTGTTATATTTTTGATCTTTTACAATGCTACCTGTACAGGGTGTTCTGAACTCATGGATCAAACTTTCAGTGTTGATAGAGGACACCGTAAGAATTATTTATTGTATAGGGATGTATTGGTGCAAGTGACGTGTTGAGGTACAAATACAGGAATCAGACATGAAAAGAATGTTTATTGACAGCGTAAATGACAAGTGCTATGTTTACAGTTCAAAATTGTGTCAATCAACAGTAATACATGCCTGATAGTGTTGATGGAGCGATTGGCGTACAGATTCAAAGATTAAGTTAAAAATGATATAACATATCAATTTCTTGAAATCTAGGATGCGTTGTGAATTTTTACGAGGGCCCTTTTTACTTATGAATTTTGCCTTTCGATAATTTTCGAAAGGAGTATTTTTACATTTTCTATTAAAATAATTTTTATTTCTTTATCTAAAATTTACAGAGTCAGCTTGATAACTTCTGAAAATGCCATGAAATTCCTAAAATAGAAATGCCTTTACAAGCAATGACACACAATTAATTATTCACTAGAAGAGAAGAGACTGTTATCTCTTGATTAAACATTTTTATTTACATATATATTTATACAACAATTATTTACAAAATCCTTAACTTAAGAAAATAATAAAAAGAGATTTTAGGTGTTGTTATTCACAATGTTTTTTATTCCTGGACACTGTCCTTTTAACATACCTTTTTTTATTAACATCTTCATAGTATATATTTTATCTAGTATAACTTCTCTACGGTTCTTTTACTAGTAAATTCTGAATTAGTACGTAAATAAAAATAGGTAGAAAAACGTTAATTCTTGAATTAAAAATTTAGAAAGCGTGATTGGATCCCATTGGCCATTTTTACCGATTAAAGCATATGTTCTCAATAAAGAGATAGAATAATTATTTTGCGGTAAAACGTGAAATTGATACCTTTGGTTGTGAAGAGTCAGAACCATTTAGGGACTTGATTTCTGTCGTCTAGAGTCACAGGGGAAAGATCGCTGATATCGACCGGATCTGCATTCATCGCTGCGGCCAGATGAGGAGTCGCGGGCGGCCAGTCTAAGAGGCACTCGTCGGTCCACTCATCCTTTTATTAGTCGCTGGAAAATTCTCTTGTCCATGTAGCTAAATCCATCAGAATTGGCATCTTTGTACATAGTGTCTCACACCCCTTCTTTTTGGTTACTACATCTCTGAACTTTTTTTTAATTCTACTACCTACACTAAAATTTTCTCAAAACTCCTACCCGTGTGTGGGTTGGTTTGAAATTTCAAATGCATTCTTATTGGATTACGTACCCTTAAGGAGGGTCAGTTGCTGTCCTGTAATTTGTGTCAGCAAAATTCACACACATAAAATTATGCAAATTCTGTCTCCTCTTTAGGTCAGAGGTGAAGAGTCATGAACACACGGTGGCCCCTACTTTATGACTTAACGACATCCTGTCATAAATATTTCATTGCCCCTGTTGTCATTCTTAACGTCAGCAAGTTTACCTAGAACTTAGCTGTTGCTATACTCTGGGATCCAAACTTTCTTACACGTAAAATATACATCTTTAAACCTAAAACCCTTAAAATAAAACATACATATAATATTTATAATTGAATAATAAATATTCTTGGGTAGTTCTATTATTATATTTACCAAAAATTGAACTGTTGCAATCATGAGTTCATTACTATATTTTATATAAATATTATTGTAACTTTTTATATTAAAGTTACGCAAAATGTTCCTTTGCATTTATTAAGAGAAGTAGGGATCGAATAGCATCCCAGCACATATCGGCGAATTCTGCGTTACTAAACCGATTCATCCTTCCCCTGCAACGTCCTCGCCTAAAATGATTACACTTCCCACTCTCCCGTTAGCCTGCTCTCATCGCCCTCTAGCGGTCGCAGTTTTCATTTTCGAACACAAGTTCCTATGTAAATCTTGTTTATCATGATATAACAGACCAGCATGTTAAGTTTGTAAACGACCTTTTGAGACACCCTGTATATAGTAATACAACTAGTAAGCACTTCATGTTTTTCTTCAATTACTCCTTGATTCTGCAGCATCTCGGTGGCAACATCCATTAAGGTGGCAGAAAAAGGAGTGGAACTTTGGCTACTCCAAAGAACTTGGAAATGACTATTCCTACTTCCATGGACTACTCACAGTAATACTTGGTGGATGTCAAACTTTTCAGCACTTATTTTTTTGCATTATTTCCCCCGTATTAATTCTTCATTTTTTGCTGGAGGATGGAAGAGAATTAATATCAATGATTCTAAGAAATAACAGATAGAGTATATTAATAATAATTTTTAGGACTTTTAAAAATTTTAAGCTGCGTTCTTCTTTTTAGGGGGGGGGGGGGAGGAGGTAGGCAAATAATATATTTACTTTTTCTACAACTTAATAATTATGGCAGAAAAAGCTAAAATGTTTCAAGTTTTGTGGTTAAGGAAAATTTTACATGATTATTTATTATTATTGCAAATAAACTAATGGGCAGTAAAAAAAAAAAAAAAAAATCAAAGATTTTAAACTGTGCGTCTTTGCTGAGGATAAAAAGAAGGAAGTAAAAATTTTTCATGGGAGGGAAAGGTGGAAGTCCACGGAAGAATCTTACTTGTAACTTAACAATAAAGCTCAGCTCCCTAAAATAAACAATTATTCATTACTTTGCATGTTATTAGTACATAACTTTAATTCTGTACGGAACAAAGACTATTGATGAGGATTGAAATCTCAGTTAAATATTGTTTTGATTCACTTCTCGGTTGAAAAATGTGCAAGTATAATTGGAAAAATATATTAGTTTTTAAAAGTGAATAATATTATTAATTTCTATCATAAAAATTTTTAACGATAAAAATTGCTAATTGTTGGTTAAAAACCATTCATATTATACATTTTGAAACATTCATAAATGCTTAAACTTAAAAAAGAGTCCTTTTCTCCTTATATCGACTCGTGGATCACAGGTCACTTGCCACCTTAGTGGAGAAGTTTCGTTCGTGCGCGCAGAATCATCTTTTATCGCAGTGTGCGTAACCTAGTTATTTCTACATCTATGGTCTAGCGTAGAGATCGGCGTTGGCAGTTGCAACATGTTTGAACCAGGGATTAAGTATTTCAGCAGATTCGGACCAGACCAGGATCAGGCTTACATTATCTTTCTATGCATGGCGGGCCGGTACTGATGCTATTCTGCATTGTGGCTTGCGAACATATAGTAATATAAAACATATATGTATAATCTATATGCATAATCTATAATATTAATTTTTCCATAAATATGTATGCAGTATTCTAGAAAAAAAATCTTAATTGCATGTTAAGAAAAATCGGTATTTTCTATGGAAATCGCATCGGGTCTGATTTCATTGATTTGTTCACGTGTCGGGCTTGTTTCAGGCCGGCCGTGAACTGCGAAAATACAAACGGGCTGAACTTTTAATTTTTGCAAAGAGTTGAGCCGGGCCATGATAGCATTCGTTCGGGTCGGAGCAGTCCCGGGCCTGGAAATTCCGACCCGTGCAGACATCCATGATAACCATAGAACGGTTGGAAAAGAAAGGCCAGTTGACACTTTTATTGCTTTCGTAGGAGAGGGAGCACTTTTTAGCTCACAGGCTATCAAAGCCTGAGAGCTAATGTGCCCGCCCGCTCTGTATGTATGTACGTACGTACGTATGTACGTAACGCGATAACTCTTGATAGAAACATCCGATTTGCTTCAAAATTTTTTCCTAGGTTCATTGTGATAAGGCGCTTCCCTGATTAGTTTTGGGAGTTCATTGGTTAAGGATAAAGGGGGAAAAACGGGGTTAGTCCAACCCCTTAATTCAGATAAATGGGTTTTTCATGCTGAATGATTCGATTTTCTCCGAATTTGGTATACCGGTTTATTATGTTAAGGAACTTCCCTGAATAGTTTTGGAGGTTCATTGGTTAAGGATAATGGGGGAAAAGGGGGGTTAGTCCACCCCTTTTTATTCAGATAAATGGGTTTTTCATGCAGAATGATTCGATTTGCTCCGAATAAGGTATACCAGTTTATTATGTTAAGGCGCTTCCCTGATTAGTTTTGGGAGTTCATTGGTTAAGGATAAAGGGGGAAAAACGGGGTTAGTCCAACCCCTTAATTCAGATAAATGGGTTTTTCATGCAGAATGATTCGATTTTCTCCGAATTTGGTATGCCGGTTTATTATGTTAAGGAACTTCCCTGATTAGTTTTGGAGGTTCATTGGTTAAGGATAAAGGGGGAAAAGGGGGGTTAGTCCACCCCCTTAATTCAGGTAATTGGGTTTTTCATGCAGAATCATTCAATTTGCCTCGAATTTGGTATACCGGTTTATTATGTTAAGGAACTTCCCTGATTAGTTTTGGGGGTTTATTGGTTTAGGATAAAGGGGGGGGGGAAAGAGGGGTTAGTCCACCCCTTTTTATTCAGATAAATGGGTTTTTCATGCAGAATGATTCGATTTGCTCCGAATTTGGTATACCGGTTAATTAGGTTAAGGAACTTCCCTGATTAGTTTTGGGGGTTCATTGGTTAAGAATGAAGGGGGAAAAGGGGGGCTAGTCCACCCCCTTAATTCAGATAAATGGGTTTTTCATGCAGAATGATTCGATTTGGTATACCGGTTTATTAGGTTAAGGAACTTCCCTGATTAGTTTTGGGGGTTCATTGGTTAAGGATAAAGGTGGAAAAGGGAAGTTAGCCCGCCCCTCTTAAATTAGATAAATGGGTTTTTCATGCAGAATGATTCGATTTGCTCCGAAGTTGGTATACCGGTTTATTATGTTAAGGAACGTCCCTGATTAGTTTTGTGGGTTCATTGGTTAAGGATAAAGGGGGAATGATGGCTAGTCCCCCCCCCCCTTAATTTATATAAACGGTTTTTTCATGCAGAATTATTCGCTTTGCTCCAAATTTGGTATACCTGTTTATTATGTTAAGGAGCTTCCCTGATTCGTTTTGGGGATTCATTGGTTAAGGATAGGGGGGGGGGGCTAGTCCACCCCCTTAATTTAGATAAATGTTTTTTTTTTTTGCAGGATTATTCGATTTGCTCCAAATTTGGTATAACGGTTTATTATGATAAGGAGCTTCCCTGATTAGATTTGGAGGTTCACTGGTTAAGTATAAAGGGTGAAACGGGGGCTAATTCCCCTTCACTTATTTTTTTGAGGGGCATTATTCTTTAAAATAAGAGTATGATATACAATTAGTGTGAATAGCCTGTGAGCTCAATGCCATCAGTTTAGCTGGGCATTTTTCTTTTTTATTCCTTTTTGTACGCAACCTTACAGTAGAAAAAACAGGTTTTACTTATAGAAAGGAATTAGGAAGTATAGGAAGGTTTCTTCCATGGAACTATAAATAAGAATGGAACTATACATACGTTATTCACAGCTCCATTTTTTCTCAAAGTTGCACAGGTGCAATGCACTATTACCGAGCGACCGGGCACTTGCACGGTGACCATACATATATAGAGCTAAAAAAATTTCTAGTTCCCAGTAGTTTTATTTAAAAAATTCTTAAGTAGGTAAACATTTTAAATATGCTGGATTCATTATATGAATTATTTAAAAAGTACATTAGACTGTAATTACAAGAACATCGCTAGAATGAGCATTTAAAAGAACAATTTGACTGTTAAAAAAAAAACCAACCCAGAAATTTATGACTTTTAAATTTAGAATTACAATTAATCCTAAGTTTTACGAATATTTTATAATATCGGCATTCTTTTTACGAATGTAAGAACGTTCACATTTGTTTTTTTTGCTGCACATTAAAATTTGTTTAAAAAATTTCATAACAAGTACAGGGTAATTTCTTATTTCTTTGCATTTTGGTTTGAAAATTTACATGAATTATTTTGATTTATTATATGATTATATGAATTATTTTGATTTATTATATGATTATATGAATTATTTTGATTATTTATATGATTATTTGATGCTTAGAATTCGTATTCTTTTAGCATACATAGGTGTTTTAAGAAAACTTAAGTAATGTTTATTTTACATTATATTTGATTCTGTCAAACTATTTTTTTTTGTTAAGAAAAAGCTAATAATAATTCAATTTGTGTTAACAATTATGTAAGTTTTTCATTTATGTTTCTCTCTTCATTAATACATCACAGTATATTCATATAGTTATTGTGTATATTCTTTGTACAAAATATCCACTGAGGAATGCGAAAAATTATAAAATCTCTGTACGAATTACAAACGAATAAGTTTTATTGAAAAGAGGACGAAATTTACTATACCGGACTACAAGATTGAAGCCGGATTTATTTTACCAATGTAGAAAAATTCTCAGCGAAGCGTGAAAAAAAAAATGCTAGAAAACTCTTAAAAAAAAAAAAAACGTAAAAAAGAAAAAGAATCCGAGGTGCATAACTTCAGACATGCAGGTTACTTCCTGCCAAATCTTTTAGCTTGGGGTCCAGCAGTCTCTCCAGAAAATAGCACACACACACACACATAAAACAACTTCTATATTATTATAAATAAATGTAATTGCATTTATTATTTATTATCACCCATGTTTAAAAAATATCTGTTGTTACTATCATTTGCATTTCAAAGGTATCTTTCAAGAAATACTGTCTAAATTAGTTGTTTTGAACTAATTTCCTAGGTATTAAAATCAAAAGGTGATTGTTGCAGTTCGGAGCAACGTTATCAAAGAACAGGAGAAAAAAAATCACGAGTCAAGGATAGATTATGAAGCACTTTCCTATTCATTCAGAATACTGTAACAAAACTTCATCGTTTAATAAAGTGAAAGATGGAGCCTAAATAAACAATTTTTAAAACGCATTACCCATTTGAAAACGAAATTTCAGCAATTACCCTCTTCCTTTAAAAAATATCCGCATTCTTTTGTGCAGCTTTGTATTGATTATTGCATAGATTCTATAAATTTTTTTTACAAACGACAATTACAAACAACAATTACAAACAATTACAAACAACCTAAAATTTAGTTCATTTACGAAACGCATAACACAGTTGAAAATTCCCTTTAGCTATTTCCGTGAATAAACATAAATGTAGAGTAATTCCGGGAGAGATGGACGACGTTTTTTCTTCGCGCTCTATAAGCCATATCTTTACATATAGTTTACTTTTCACAGTCTATAGGCATAGTGTATAATGTTTCATAAGAAAGTCCTAATGCAGACGTTCATATCTTTAAAGGAATTTTTTTAATATATTTTTTAAATTTTTACTGTGTGGTCCATCTGACCCGAACTACTCCGGGTGAGATGGATCACAATAAAATATTGAAATAATTGCACATATAATATTAAATTTATAAAAGTTTACTTTTATTACATGGAAATTAAATAAACTTACAATTAACTTCGGTAAGTAATTAATTTATAATTATGTTCTGTTCATTCCCTTTGCTCCAGCGACTGACACGCCTTTTGCTTTCTTTATTGAGAGTTTGGATTTCAAGCAAGGAATGATTCTTGCAAGTTATAACCAGCCTTTTTGGCTTCTTTATTAAAAGTAGAAGGCATTTTAAGCTTTTCCGCTATTTAGTATAGACTATGGGTACAGCGCCTAGAATACCTAGTGTGGAAATATGCTATCCAAACAGTGCTAAAAATTTGCATCCCTTAAATGTGCGACGATACTGCTAAAATTTTAAGTGTCGATCGCAGCGACATCTGCGGGATTTCATATTACTAGTATTACATTGTATAGACTAGCAATTTCTTGCAGTTGTAGAAAATATCCTGCAGATGTCGCTGCGATCTGCATATTGCAGCAGTATCATTGCACATTTAAGGGATACAATATTTTAGCGCCTTTTTTAAGTATTACAGGGCTAGCCGATTTCCACACTATATATTCTAGGCGCTATACTATGGGTGCATAACCTTTTTAAGAGAAGAGCCACTTACAAAAATGCCTGTGTTGTCGAGGGACACATCAGTAACACAGAGATAATTCTATTTCGGAGGGGGGGGGGGGGGGGGGGAGATCTGTGACCTATAAATAAAACATGGTTTCAGAGGAGAAGCAGTTTTACCCTTTAGGTACCCCTACCCAGTCAACAATACCCACAGTTGGCAAGGATTATCAACAATTTATGTTTTCATACATAACAGAGATATAGTAAAGATTATTATGAGTGAAAATTTTCCTTGACTTTATTCGGGAGATTAAAATTTGATTTATTAAAAGTGCTAAAAAACAGACATATGCATGAAAATGGCTAGTGCCGAAAAAATGTGAACTTTATGAACGAAGTTAAACTGACGAAACTCTCAATTTTTCTGCAGCCGATCAACAAAATTTTATTTTCACGCGCCTTATCGACATTATTCGCGATTTTTCCATAACTTATCAATGGAATTCGCGATTTTTCCGAGCCCGTTCAACGAAATTCGCGATTTTTAACTGACTGACGAAATTTTCAATTTTTTACCGTGGTGAATTGTCGAAATTCACAACTTTTTCTCGCGATAAACTGCCAAAACTTGTGATTCTATCGTAGCCGATCGACGAAATTTGCAATTTTTCGCCCTTAATCGACAAAATTCAAGATTTTTCTTCTGCCCTATCGAAAAATTTCGCAATTTTTCGGCGCTCTATAGATAAAATTCGCGATTTTTCTACTCCCGATCGACAAAATTCACGATTTTTCCGCACCCGATCGACAGAACTCGCAACTTTTTCGTGCCCGGTCGATGAAATTTGTGATTTTTCCGCGCCCAGTCAATGAAATTCGCGATTCTTAACTGACTGAAACCCTTGGTAAAATTCGCGATTTTTTCTCACGATAAACTGACGAAACTCACGATTTTTACGCAGCCGATCAACGAAATTCACGATCTTCACATGACCTATGAACGAAATTCGAGATTTTTCCGCGCCTGATCGGCAGAACTTGCGATTTTTTCGTGTTCGATCGATGAAATTCGCGATTCTTAACTGACTGACGAAAATTTAAAAATTTTCCCCGGGCAAATTGCCGAAATTCACGACTTTTTCTCGCGATTTTTCCGCAGCCGGTCAACGAAATTTGCAATTTTTTCATGCTCGATCGACAAAACACCCGATTTTTCCGCACCCGATCGACGAAACTTGCGATTTTTCCGCGCCCGATCGAGAAAACTCGCGACTTTTCCATGCCTGATCGCGAAATTCGCATATCTTAAATGACTGACGAAATTCGCAATTTTCCCGCGGCAAATTGACGAAATTCGCGGCTTTTTTTCGCGATAAACTGACGAAACTCGCGACATTTCCGCGAGCGGCCGGCGAAACACTCAACTTTTCTGCGCACGATCGACAAAACGCGCCATTTTTCTGCGCCCGATCGATGAAACTCACGATTTTTTCGTGCCTGATCGATGAAATTCTTGATTTTACCGCACCCGATCAACGAAACTCGCGATTTTCCCGCGCCCAATCGACGAAACGCGATTTTTCCACGCTCAGTCAACGAAATTCCCAATTCTTAATTAACTGAAATTTGCAATTCTTCCGCGGCAAATTTGCGAAATTTACGACTTTTTCTCCCGATAAACTGATGAAACTCGCGATTCTCCCGTGCTCGATCAACAAAATTCGCGACTTTTTCGTGCGCGATCGACGAAACACGCGATTTTTCCGCGCCCGATCAATGAAATTTGAGGAATTTTTCGACTAGCGACTGACGAAATTAGCAACTCGGGAATTTCCTATTTCGATACAAATGGTATCGGCAGGGCGATTAATGAAATTCGCGATTTTTAACTGACTGACGAAATTTACAATTGTTTTCCGTGGCAAACTGACGGAATTCACAATTTTTTCCTGCAGCGTATGGTCAAAAATTGTAATATTTGTCAATTATAAGTTGACGAAATTAGCGGGCCAATTGTTAACCCATCGCGGGCCACTTTTGGTCCTCGGGCCACAGGTTGTGCATCCCTACCATAGACCTTGCAGAGTCTCTACACGGTGTAAAACTCCGGTTCTGCAGTTTATTTATATGAACAACAATTTTTTTTCGTTTTCGCATTTTTACTCTCTTCTATCGTCAATAGAAGAAAGTATTGTAATTGAAATTTTTTTCGACTTCCGGTTTTCGACTGATTTACACGTTTTAGGGGCCAGAGATCACAAAAACATGTTTATACAAAATGCCTGTCTGTATGTCCGCGTGTCCGTATATCCGTGTGTCGCCATTGTACCATAAAAAATTGTATGAAGTTATGCATAGAATTGAACCAATTTTTTAAGTTTTTGGCTGTGGCAAGCAGGTCCTCCATTAATTTGGAAAAAATCCGCCGGTAGGGGGCGCTGTAATAGCAATTTTTGTGCGATTTTTGTACATTTTGAATATTGTACCATCGAAACGTGTATGAAGTTATGCATAGAATTGAACCAAATTTTTTGTGTATGTTTTTGGCCATGGCAAGAAAGTCCTCCCTGAATTTGGAAAAAATCCACCGGTAGGGGGTGCTGTAATAACGATTGTTGTGCATTTTGAATACTGTACCATCGAAAAGTGTATGAATTTGTGCATAGAATTGCACCAAATTTTTTGTGTACGTTTTTGGCCATGGCAAGAAGGTCCTCCCTGAATTTGGAAAAATTCCGCTGGAAGGGGGTGCTGTAATTGCAATTTTTGTGTAATTTTCAATATTGTACCATCGAAAAGTGCATGAAGTTATGCTTAATTCTAATAAAAATACTAATAAAACTAATTATAATGAAATATTGATATAAGATAGAAGAAAGTTTTGGGATTGGCACATCCAACTAGTTCTAAAGTAGTTTTAGGAATGCTAAAAGTTTTGCTGCTTGATTGACACCCATATTCTTTTTTTTTCAACGACTTTAAAAGCATTTTACAAATAATTTTCTGTCAATTCCCCACGTGTAGACGAACTTTTCCAATATAAGTAGTCGCATTTTCGGAAAACAGAAAATATAATCCCTTAGTATTTTAAATTTAGCTCTTTAAAAAGCTAACTTTGAAATTCAAGATTGTACGGTCCATTCCTCCCGACAGAAAACCTGGTCCATTTCTCTCGATTGCCTAGGTGAGAAGTATAACCCAGCCCAAGTCTACACTGTAGATGCTACTCGCCATTTTAGGTTATTTACAGCCTAAATGTTCCTCCAGATTACATCATAAAAAGTAGATAGATCACATGTAAACCAAAACATTTAAATGCATAACTATAACCATTTGGAAAAAATATTTGCCTTACCAAAATCAATAATGATTTTTAACTGAAAAAATATTACGTTTTTTGAGAAACAAAAAGTTGCACGTCATACAGAATATCTTTAAGTATCTGACTTAGATAGTTGTGCCATCAGTGGGACGCCGCATTAACGAAATATTTGACCGGTCCATCTCACATTGTGGTCCATCTCTCCCGTAATTATCCTATACTCGAATTCTTTTGTGCAGCCCTACATAGATCTATAAATGTTTATACAAACCAAGTAATATGGAAAAATGAGTTACATTTAAAAACACTTACCACAATCCAACAATTGATGCTCCTAGAAAGTATTGTAATAAGTTTTTTTTTATTCTAAAAGTTTTGAGCATACCCCCCCCCCCACACCCCCCCCTTTTCTTTTAAAAATCAGAAAGGCAAAAGTTATGACATATGGTACGTATTTTTTATTTATTTCCTGTAAGCATTAGTATTTTTTAAACAATGGATACAGAGACTTTCTGCATCCTCCCCACCCCACCCATCCACTATCTAAACTCAAGGGATTCCAAAACGTGTCTAAGAGTCCTTCATGATAAAATATTTAACGATTCTGAGTCTTAAGTTATAAATGTCATATACAGATGATTTAATTTTTTTTAAATTCGGGATATTAACCCGACGGTGTGGAGGCACAAAAGCATATCTCAGAACTTACACGGCCTAAAAGATGGAAAGTTTCAAGATGTTCAGAATGTAGCAGATACGGATATATATATTTTTTTAATTATGACCCATGCACCTTCTATAAGTGTTAGTATTTTTTCCATTTTATGATTATTATTAATATTATTAATTAGAACAACAAATACGGCGTTTTTTCTCTAAATTATATCCTCTGTGACCTGTAGTGGAGAAGCTGGAGGGGGGGGGGGTGCGTAAAAAGTACCTAAAAATCTATCATGGCACCGTAATGAAATTTTGTGAATCCTGATTTCGTGCAAGTTTTATTTAGACAAATAATAATTTTGCTGAGATTGTACAATAGGGTGGGTCGAAAAAAGGTAAATTTTCCAGATCAACTTCTAAATAGCGCAGAAAAGTTGCCTTTTGCAATTAGAAGAATAACGCAAAAAAGATTTTTGAAATCGGTTAATATCTTTAGGTCGCGCATTGCACTTGAATTTTTGAAAATATGATAAAAAGTAACGATTTTTGAAACTAATGATGAAAATTAAAAAAATATTCAGAGCTACTTCTAATAGTGCGTAAATGTCACCTTTTGGTATTAAAAGAATAACTCAAAAAATTATTTAATATCGGTTAATATATTTAGGTCGCGCATTTCACTTGTATTTTAGAAAATATGACCAAAAATAACAATTTTTGAAATTAAATGATGAAACTTAAAAAAAATATTCAGATCTACTTCTAATGGTGCGTAAAGGTCATATTTTGAAATTAGAAGAATAACACAAAAACTATTTAAAATCGATTAATATCTTTAGGTCGCTTCATTGCACTTGAAATTTGAATAACATTGCAAAAAAATATCACATTTCCGAAATTCAGGTGCCAGGTTCAAAATAAGTTGGTCGTATAATGTCTCTGAATATTTTTTAATTTTCATCATTAGTTTCAAAAATCGTCAATTTTTATGATAATTTCGAAAATTCAAGTGCATTGCGCGACCTAAAGATATTAACCGATTTAAAAAATCTTTTTTGCATTATTCTTCTAATTCCAAAAGGCAACTTTTCTGCGCTGTTAGAAGTTGTTCTGAAAAATTTAGCTTTTTTTCGATCCACCCTATTGTACAATACAATCCACATACAACGAAATGGTCACTCTTTTTCTATACTAATTTTTCTCTATTTAATGGTTAAAATGTACTGCTGAGTCAATAAAAGTTATATAAATTAAAGAATATTAAATTTACAGAATTGCAGAATTAGTTAAATAGAATACTGCCCTTGTACCTTGTATGCTTAGCAAAAAAGCAACAAGAACTAAGAATCATGCGTCATGCACAGACTATGAACCACTTTTCATCACATTTAGTAATACCGTAACAAAATTGCACAGTTTAATAAGATGAAAGGTGATGTCTAAATAAACAATTTGGAAAGCGCATAACAAATTTGAAAGCCCAATTTTAGCATCTACCATCAATAATCGGAAACATATGCGAAATCTTTTTTGCAGCCTTGTATAAATTTGTATGTATCGTGTTATATATATCGTATTTATATGTATGCATAGTTTGTTAAAATTTACTTCAATTAGAAAACGTATAGCACAATGGAAAATTCCACTTCTGTAATTTCCGTCAATAAACGGAATGTACTCGAGATCTTCTGTGCAGACTTGTATATGATCTAGAGAATTTAAACTCATCAAGGCAATGTGCAGAAAATTAGATATTTAAAAGTGCGTACCAGGACAGAAAACGCATTTTCAGCAGTTAATGTTCATAAACAGTATTGTAACCGAATTCTTTTGTGTGTTCCTTTAAATGAACGATAAATTCTATGTACACCACATTCTACAGTAAGAGCCTTATAGCACCCCTCAGTGATATATATCAATATCAATATGTTTAAAATAGTGTTACATAATTAAAATACACCGCTAACGATTCCCCCCCCCCCCCCCATAGACCGTAATGTAATGGGTTATTTTCAGTGTTCCTGTAAACGAACCATAAGTGCTACGCAATTCATTTTCAATACCGAGCATGTCACAGTAAACTTCAATAACATAGATCAATTTCAATATGTTTGAAATAGTGTTACATCATTAAAATACACCGCAAACGATTTTCCCCCATAGACCCTAATGTACCGGAATTATTTTGAGTGTCACTGTAAATGAACCATAAATGCTACACACTTCACTTTCAATACCGAGTAAGCCATAGTAAACCTCAATAACATATATCAATTGCATGTCAATTGCCATAAAATAATAGATTTTTTTACTGTTTTACTTTTCAGAGCACGAACATTTGAAAAAAAAATATAGCTTATACAATCTGGGGACAGTTAGAAAGATTTAAAAAGTGTAATTTTTTTTTAAATTAATAACTGGACTATTTTATGAACATAATTTTAATTCCTACTTTATTTCTAGCAGTTTTACAATTTACATTGTCTACGTATCTCCAACAAGTTAATAATCAAAGCGCATTTCAATCTTTTTGAGGCACCCTCTATCGTAATATATAATAATTCCAGAAAAACAACATCTATATGCAAGCTGCCTTTTTTTCTTTATAGTTTTCCAATGATAGTTCGCACTTATGCTCGTTATTAAACAGGTAGCTTTAATAGGCAGCGGAAACTGTACCATTTGATTTACAAAAGTTGTAGGTCTTTATCACCAATGGTTTGTATAAACGGTAAATATATCATTGATATCATTGAATACTTTGGACTATCCTCGAATTCAATTTTCAGTGAAAAGAACGTAGTTTTTTCCACTTTAGATATAATGAAACAGCATATCTGTATTTTGTTGCATTGACTGGATAAATGTTTGTTTTTTCTACATTTCTAGTTCGAAAGACAGTAATATGTTTATGAGGTTATATGTATTTGAAAGTAAAAGCTTCCTTATAGACATGTAGAGAAATCGATTCAAAACTGATTTTATATATATGGAGATAAGTAATATTTACTCGTTTTAGGTATATGCATTACTTTTATGAAGAAAAAAAATTCCAAAATCTTGCAAAAACTTTTTATTTAGTCTAACATAAAAATACAAATTATTTTGAGTTATTAGCACCCGAGTGACGATCAGTTACAAGCGATAAGCTGTTACAGTAACGACGATTAAACAAAAGAAACATGATTAACAAACGATGCAAAATTTTCTATCAGGTAAAATCCGAACTTGTTTTCGAAGAACGTGGAGATTATTAATATTGAATAACAATAATAATAACAATAAGGGCGATAAACTGAATACTGAAAAATTCGTAAATGTTTCCATCTATTTTCATAGCTGAAGGAATTAAAACACTATTTCTCCACTAAACTCTGGCACATTTATGAACTCATTATAAAAACATGAAAACAGCTTCAAAACTCTAATTTTGATAAAATTTTCTGAAAGGTGATTTTCCTTTACAGGAAACAGAGAAAATGCAAAAATTGTGAAATTATGAACAAAATTGACTTTGTGAATTTTCCGAATTAGAAAAAAATATATTTATATTTAATGATATAAATAACTGATATCAGTATATTTCTTTTTGTAATTCTTATTTATGAAAATAAACTATTTCTTTTTTTTTTCCTCAGGTAATGAAAAAATAGATTTGTTTTGAAAAAGCAATTAATGTTCCAAGTCATATCTATTTGTTTCATTAATATTTTCTATTTGTGATTTTCAAAAACAATAATATTATTCACGTTTTTTTTTTCTTTCTTTCAATCGCCAAAAAAGAGTAATTGCCAAAAGAAATCCTTTATCGTTTGGGGTAAATGTCATTAGAATTTCCTCTAAGCTTTTGTTGGTCCTTGGATAAGTATAGAAATGGCAGACTTTAAAAAAAAAGTCGGGATAAGTGTTTTGAAATTTAGAGCTAATGTGTTAACGGTAGCGCCATCAGAAGTTTAAGAAAAAGGCCACTATCATATCGAAGAACAATCTTAAGGAAAAATAAAAAATATATAAAGATCTCTTTTATTTTGCAATGAATATTACATTATCAGATCATATGCTGCAGATTTATTTTAGAAACTGCATTATTCTTAGTATTTTTATAAACTATATCTAAAGTTTTTTTGAAGTGATTTTCTACTAAAATTTCAGATAATTTGAAATTTACAATAAAAATGGGGAATCAATGAAAAAAAAAATAAAATTTTAGCATATTTGTACCGATATATATCGTATTATACAATAGGAATATGAAAGTTTTCTCATTTCAACAAATGCTGGCTAAATATGATTTGATATAGAAGAAAATTTTTACATTTTGAAAGTAGTATAACATAAAACTAGCCTATGCGATTTTAGTTTATTGCTTCTGAAGCAAGCAAATTGTGAGCCCATATTTTGTTTACGAAAACAAGTAATACAATTTTATATTAAGGTATGAATTAAAATATACCATGCCATTTATTACAGTAATGTATTTTGATGCAGGGTTCAGATCTTTAAATACCACGAACATTATCACTGTTTTGGATTTTCTTACATTATATCTTTACTTTTTTTTAGTCAGCTATTACTTTTGCGTAATTTTGTAATTTTCTGATGTTGGTCAAAAAAGTTGCATACTAAGTGTGCATTCAAAATTCATTATTTGCATCAAATAAAATCAAATACATGCATAAAATAAAATATTGATGGATAAACTATTCTACTGTCTTTAAAATTAATTTGCAATTTGTATTAATTTGTAAATTAATTTGTAATTTGTAAAGGTTCTTTGTTATATAGTCTGGCTAAAGCTGTAGTTTTCTTGTTGTATTTGATGTCTGCTATATGTTCTTTGATCCTAGTTTTGAGCTTTCTGTTTGTCATTCCTATATAAAATTGCACTGCTCTATCTTTTTTTGTTAAAGGTATTTCATATACCTCTGATAACTTATTTGATTCTATTGGGTCTATTTTCTTATATGCATTGTTTTTTAATTTTACCGATGATTTTGCAACAATGAAGATATTGTATTTATTGAGTTTATATTTCAATCTTTCGAAGAAACCAGGAAAATATTGTAAATAGGATAAGTTGGAATTTTGTTTTTTGAAATTACATTTCTTATTATTCTTCATGCTCTTAATTAATTAATTTCTTGTGCTTCCTTTATAGCCATTTATAGCCATTGTTTCTAGCGATGTCATATATTTTATTTATTTCGTTGTCTATCTGCTCCGGGTTACAGACTGTGAAAGCTCTTTTGATAGAATGCCTAAATGCATAAACTTTGTAGGAAACGGTGCTTGACCATTATGAGGTATAGTGAATTGATTGGCTATCCCGTAAGGCATGGTGACGTCACGGCGACGTCGTTGTGAAGTCACACTGTGATTTTGTGACCGTCGATGTGACGTCACGTGACGTCGATGTGACGTCACAGTGACTAGAATGCGAGGTCGTTATGGCCGTTTTAGAGGTCGTTTGTGACGTCACATTGTGACCACTCTGTGAAGTCACGGTGTGACAAATTTGTGAAAAGTGTGTCATTTGTGACTATTTTGGCATTAACTTTGTGACGAACCTGTGACGAAAGCGACAATGCTTTGACGTCACACTGTGACCAATTTGTGAAATATGGGTCATTTGTGACGAACTTGTCATAAACACTGTGATTTCAAATGAAAATCAAATTTCAAATTAATTGCTTAAAAGACGCAAATAGTGAAAAAGATTCCATGCTGGGACTCGAACCCGGGCCATTAGTACAGCGCACTGACATTCTACTGACTAAATCACATGGAACGATACCCAGGCTGAAAAATTTCTCACTATTACATGATGGCGAGGCTACAAACTCAGCACAAGATGGAATATTTAGCGTGAGCCACTAACATGATGCAAACACGAAACTTAATTAAATCCAGTATCGATTGAAATTATATTAATACTTGGAAATTTTTCCAGAGAGAACCATTCGCCTTGCATACAATATTTCAAATGAAAATCAAATTTCAAATTAATTGCTTAAAAGGCAATTTTAATTTGAAATGTTGTATGGAAGGCGAATGTTTCTCCCTGGAAAAATTTCCAATTATTAATATAGTTTCGATGCTGGATTTCATTAAGTTTCGTGTTTACCGCATGTCGGTGGCTCACGATAAATATTCCATCTTGTGCTGCGTTTGTAGCCTTGCCAACCTGTAATAGTGAGAAATTTTACAGACTGGGCGTCGTTCCATGTGGTTTAGTCGGTAGAATATCAGTGTGCTATACTGATGGCCCGGGTTCGAGTCCCGGCTTGGAATCTTTTTCACTATTTGCGCCTTTTAAGCAATTAATTTGATATTTGATTTTCATTTGAAATATTGTATATAAGGCGAAGGATTCTCTCTGGAAAAATTTCTAAGTATTAATACAGCGATGAATTTTGAAATAACCTTTTGCTGTAAATATAAAATCTTATCTTTTTACCGTACTTTTTAGCAAAATATCGCTATTTTGGAGTCCTATTCTTCTAAATCATTTTAAATTTTTCCACTTAAAAAACAATGCTTATCAACTGACATATTTTTTTATTCAGTTCTATGCTTGATATTAAGTTCTATGCTTGATATTGAGTTCAAGCTTGATATTTAGAATGTGTAAATTTTTTAATTTGTTGTGATTTGTCATTGCTTTATTAAATACGAACATGGAGACTCACGGATATTAATACAACTATTATTTATAGAGCGGCATGATAAGCGATATTTATTTAAATTTTTTATTCCCGTGTATATTGTATTTTGTGAATATGAGCTAAATAGATTTGGTATGTTTTATAGGAAAAGACTGATCTGGGAAATAGAAAAAAAACGAGTAAGAAAAATCATGCGTTGATCATAGATTATAAAATACTTTCCAACACTTTCTGAATGCTTTAACAAGACATAGTAATTTAGGGAAATGACGTAAATAAGATAACTAAGTAAACATTTGAAAAATTGATTTCAGCAGTTACCGTCCATAGCCAAATATGTTTTCCAATTCTTTTGAACAACCCTGTATTTGATCTGTAGGTTGATACACTGAGAAAAAATGAAGTACTCAAAAATAAGTAAACCGACGTACTCATATCGAATTGAATATTTTTGGATCAAAAATGAACCCATGCTTTCTCTATTTTGAAACATCACATGTTATCAAACCCAAACAAACGAATAGTTTTGTACCCTGTAATGATTCATTTTATTTATGGCGGCATAAATGATGTTTATTAATGTAAATATTAAATTATGCACAGCATTTTAAAAATAATTTAAAAGTGCTTGGAAATAATGCTCTTGTCATAAAAATATTCGATTTGAGTATCTTGTTAAGAATTTTGCTATTTTTCTTAATAAATAATCAATTAAACATTTCTTGTTAAGAACTTTGAACGGGAAATAAATGTCAGTACATTTTTACTTTAAATTTTAGGTTTTTCTTTTTTTTGGGGGGGGGGGAGGGGGGCAGTACATAATGATTCATATTTGATCACAACCAATGAATAAAAAATGAGTACATGTGTTTCTCAACTTTGAGTACATTTGGATCGGAGCTATTTTGAGTATGTGACGCATTTAAATTTGAGTACTTTTTACTCAATTTTGACTTCCCATTTTTTTAAGTGCATATATACTATATAATGGGAAAATTTAGTTTAGCAAGAAAACGCCTAACAGGTTGAAATTCTTTTTCAGCAATTTATACTAATGTATGGAAACATACTTGAATACTTTTGTACAACCCTGTAGTTTACCTAGAATCTTTATTACACGCCACTATTTAGTTAAAATTTAATTCAAACTAAGACACTCTTAAAACTGCTGAAATCACATTTCCAGAAATTATAATTTATAGACGGTCATGTATCCAATTCTTTACGTGATCCTGTATATCGTTTTATCTATATTCTACAAACATTTCTTGGTAAATTAAATGCAGTTCAGCAAAAAAGAGCATAACTCATTTAAAAACCACCTTTAAGCAACTTGCGCCCATACCCAGTAATCCTTACGAATACTTTTGTGTAGCCTTGTATAGGAATTATAGCATTTATATACACCATATACTATGCATAAATATAGTGAATCATAAAAGCGCATATCATAATTAAAAATACATTTCCAGCAATCATCGCTAATGAACAGTACTTCGGATACAATATAGTATCTGAAATATTTTGTGTGTCCCTGTAAATGCTATATACGTATTATTCGTATTATACATGAAATAATTTATAGTATGTAAACCTCAGCGACATATATCAATTTCATTATATATAAAATAGATTAACATAATTAAAGTATGCCGCAAACAATTCCCTCCACCCCTATATCATTATGTATTTGAATTCCTTTTTTAGCCCTGTAAATGAACAATAACTATTCTTTGCATCGCATAGTCAACAGAATGCATATTTTAGTGCACTTCATAAATGCATATAAATTTTATTCTGTTTGAAAGCGTGCGTAAAATCATAAAAAATCATTTGAAACTATTTTTTTCCATAGGCTGTAATGTAACAGAAAACTTTTGGCTGTCCCTGTAAATGAACAAAGCATGCTACAAACTTCATTACAAATAGGTACCGTGCTACGGTAAACGTCAATAACATCCAAAAATTTCAGGGCAATCCGAGTATATTTTCGAGAGTTAGAGTGCGGACAGGCTGCTAGACGGACAGACAAACCGAAGTCATAAGCACTTTTCAACTTGTGTCCTATAATATGTATCCTGTATTATATGAACTTTTAAAAATATATACTAAAGCAGTTTAATCTATAACTTCCCATCAGGCATGAAAAACACTTTGTTTCAATGCTTAAGTATCATATTTTACTTTTTAGTGCCAATAATTACGCGTATCATAAACGTAGAAAATGAATTTACAATAGAAGAAAATTTAATAACCGATTCAGAATGTCTATAATTAAATGTTTGATTAAAATCACAAACAGAAAAGAAAAAATGCTTACATACAATTTAAAAAAATAAATATACCAATTTGAAAAATACTAAAAATAATAATTAGGATTTATAATTGTACTATTAAACAACAGCAAACTCAATAGATAAATTAAATGCCTTATTAGATTTAACAATATCTCAAAAATATTTCGATATGGTATAAGGAATTCCTATTATTTTATAATTTCGGCAAATGTTAAATCTGAAAACATTGGTTTGAAGATTTAGGATTTTGAAAGATAATTTAAAATATTATTAGCACTAAAAGAAAATTCTTTCAAATGTTTCACTACTGTAATATGTAAAGATACATTTTCTCAGTATAATGTTAATTTCTAATCTGAAACAGTTTCGTAATCTTATGATAATCGAACATCATATTTAACCCCAAAATAATAATAACTATAAGTGTTAGTAATCAAAAAATAGTAAGAAGCCGATAAAATAATTCCAAATCATTGTCGTTCCATACATTTTCAATCTCAAGTAAGAGTAAATTAATGTTTATATTAATTCCAGTATGAATGTAGGCATGCACAGTCTCTACGCAGTTTTTTTTTTCAAGCGATGGCAGATTAAGATATTTTTCTTTACAGTTATCGAATTTTAAAATATCGCTTCTAACAGTTTAAAGATCAGTCTCTTACAAATATAACATAAAACTATTTAACTCATATGTACAAATCAGGAATAAAATATTTAAATTAAATAAAACTTACATATACGTTCTATTAATATCCGTGTATCCAAAAATGGTCATTTCCTTATCTTAAAGTGTTGTAGACGTGGTGAAGGTGATGTTCTAAAAACAGTGACCTATTTATTTCCCGCGTCTTCTCATGTTTATTTTTTTGTGGGCAGACGATTTTCAAGCAGGTGGTCTGGTACAGATTATTTGTTTTTGCATGCAAGAGATATGAAACTTGAATGCGCAGTAATTTTCTAAAAGTATGGTTAATTAAAATTTTGTATTTGAAGAAATGTCCAATATATTTAACCTTTTCTTTTTATCCGTACCAAATAATACAAGTTAAAATGTATTGTAAAGTTCATTTTTTCTAATTAATTATAATAATAATATTCATAATTAGAGTTTATTAGATATACCATTGTTTAAATTTTCAAAAGGTGTAAAAATAAATTTAATGGTAATAACGAGCCCCCCCCCCCCCTTTTTTTTCTTTTTCTTTTTTTTTTTAAGTAAAGTTTGTTTTGCACAAATTTTGTATATTTCTTTTATTTTCGGAAAATGCTAATTTTATTTAAAAAGTCTGAAAGAAGTAGAATTTATGACTTGAATACAAATTATAAAAATATTCTAAAGCAATAAATGCATAGATGACTAAACTCTGAAGACTCTTTCTACGTGCTCATTAAAAGGTGCAGATTTAACTGTAATAGAAAATTTTTATTTTGAAACCACAGAAGTGTTTCGAATAATCCTGGTCGGTAAAAAAAGAAATAAATAAATAAATTTCCTCCCAGCAAACTAAATATGTAAAGTGTATAAATTTAATATTCCTAATTCTAATTATATTATCCAAATGCTAGATAAAATTTAAATCATGAAAAAGTATACATTCACTATCTTAGATATCAAATTGATAAAATATAGCCTGAAAATTTAGTTTATTAATGATTGTATCGTGCACTTTATTTATTATGCCTCCCCCCCTCTCCCCTTTAGTGAGAGAATTTACCATTTGCTATCCACTAATATATTTTATTCCTTATGCCATGTAACTCGTGACTGTTTAAAATATTTCTCTTCATTTTCAAAGATTTTTGAAGTTCATATTTTTGTCACACTGTGACTTACAATATGGTGGTTTTTTTGTCACATATGTGACGTGACGTACGTTACATAGCAGTGATATAACAGTGACCTCACAATTTTTTTTTAATTGCCAGGAAAACATAATTTTACAGTAAATAACATGTTTTAAAGAATTTTCGTAATTTTTTAAAGTTTTCTAAGAAGTTCACATCTCAGTCACAATGTGACATCACTGAGGGGTGGCATTTTGGTCACAGATGTGACGTGACCACAGTGACTTACAGTGACGTCACAACGACGTCACCGTGACCATGCATGCTATGAGGGATGGGTTTAGATAAGAAAGTTAATTTCAAAATAAAAAATTCCAAGTTATCGACTTTATATTTTTTCCTGGTTTCTTTGAGAGATTGAAATATAAACTCAATAAATACAATATCTCCATTGTTGCAAAACCATCCGTAAAATTAAAAGACATAGTATGTAAGAAAATGGACCCAAATGAACCAAATTAATTATCAGGACTTTATGAAATACCTTTTACCAAAGATGATGGAACAGTGCAATTTTGTATAGGAATGACATACAGAAAGCTCAACACTAGGATCAAATACAACAAGAAAACTACAGATTTAGCCAGAATATATAACAAAGAACCTTTAAAAATTAATTTTAAAAATAGTAGAATAATTTATCCATCAAGATTTTATTTGCCATCCATTATCCGAGAATCAATAGAGATCTTCTTATGCAGCGAGAATATATACAATGATTCAGTCTCCATGGAGCTTCCTAAAATTCGGAAAGAGATGCTCTACAGAATAATGAAACAATAATATGAAATAATTCATGAAATAATTCACAAATATCCATTTTTAATATTGCAGTTAATTTCATTATGCTTGTGTTCGCGTGATTTTTGTTTACTAGTTTTCAATTAAAATTTTTTTGCGAAAATATTTGTATAATTTTAATTCTTGAGAATTTTGCGGCCGGAGCAATGAAACATGTCGAATGTGAATAAATAAAGATTTTTTTTTTTTTCTTTTTAAAATTTATTTTTATCACTTACAGAAAATATTAAGTTACTTTGATGTTTCGAAGGGATTTTTATATATAGTTTTTAAAACTCTATTTAAAAAAAATTCTTGCATCCTATTTGTTATTCGTCAGAAACAATAAGTAAATAATCAATCATCTAAATTAAACCGCTCCCCTTTTCTGAAATTTACACTTCTCCCTGCCCCGCCCTACGCAAACATACATAGTTTAAAACTCGTTATAAAAAAAATATGCTCAATTTCTATCTTTGAATTATTGTTACAAGAAAGTTATAAACAGAGAAAAAAGATTTTAAAATGTTTGTGCTGGGATGGGAACAAAGGAAAGAAAGAGGACTTTTTACATCTCGCCCATTTTTTTTTTTGGGGGGGGGGGGGGGGGAGAAAATTTAGTCGATTTTGAGGGTTCCGTACTTAAAAAGTAAAAACGGAACCATTATAAGATCACTCCTGTGTCTATCTGTCACAGCCGTTTTACTCGTGAACTATGCAACGTGGAAAGTTCAAATTGGGGGAAGTAATAAAGACTATTGACCCACATATTTACAGATTAATAAATATTCATAAATATATTTAGGAAAAATGTAGAGGGGCTAATTAAGTTACTTGAAAAAAAAAAATTTTCTTTGTATATCGTGTGAAAGCATTCGTAACGCTGAAATCAAAAATATATTTCATTTAATTTTAGGTATTATATTTTCAAAGTTATGCTGGAAAGTGTATGCAAAAATATGTCCCCCCCCCCCCATCTAATTCCGAATCTATTGAAACTAACATTATGAAAAAATTAGAGGTTGTAGACATTAATTTAAACCTTGCAGGAAAATTATAGCGATTACCCTAGGTCACGTAGTTTTTGAGAAAATCGCATTTTCCCGTTACATTCAAATTTCGATTTACGGGCTTCAGCAAAAGTGTTGAGCAGAGCTAAAGGTACTTATCGTAGCAGAGGTATAAAAGCATTGTTGATCATGAATTTCGGAAAAAATCGTCGGTAATTAGCCGAGATATTAACCCTTAAAGACACGGACGGTTTGGACATACATAATGACAGGGACGGCGTATTCTATGTACCATCGGCTTTTAAAACCTAAATAACAACTTTTAATGATATATTTATGCAATGCAATGCCCAGTAGCAGCATAAAAGCAATAAACGTCAAATTGTTAAAAATAGACTAATTTAATGAGAATGAATCACATAAATACTATGGGATTCGCGACTAGTTTCCATTGAGTAGCTCTCTCAATACACCTACTATGTTTTTAAAGGTTAAAGAAAAACCTATATGGAATAACAAATATACAGAATAGCTATATTTGCTATTATTTAGGTTCCATATATCTTTGAACTTTCATGGTATTTCCATATATACTTTTCTAGTATACAGGGTGCAAAGGAAAGTCTCTTTAACCTGAAAATACTTGTAAACGGAGAGAGCTTCATGCAAGTGAGGTAACGGTATAGTAAAGCGACTACGCCCGATTTAATGAAAACGACAGCAGCGCCCCCCCTAATGGTGAAATTTGGAAGATAGCCACTGCAAATCGAAAACGAAAAGAGATAGAGCAAAATTTCCAGTTAGAAAGTTTTAGAGCATCAATTAATTAATAGAATACGACATTTGGTTTACATGGATAAGATAAATCTTCGTCTGTTTACCCAAAAATGTCCGAAATCGATGCACTCCATTTTGTGTAATCGTTTGAATGGAATAGTCAGAAGTATGAAGAAATACGCACAATTTATGCTATAAATACGTGCTTATCTCAATACATTTTGATAACATCACACACACACACACACAAAAAGACAAACTGTCTCGCAGTGATAAAAAGTTAATATTCAGTATGTTCGAAAAGTTCGCCATTGCTCACGATACACGTTTATATTCGAGAGAGTAATTCTGCATGCACATTTCTCAGCATGAACATCTATTACAAGCCTCTTGAATATGACGGCATAGATTTAACCCTTTCAAAGGCGGTGGCTAGACGGTCTAGCTACCTAATTTTAATTCCAAAACTGACATATGGCGCCAATAATATTTTAATAAAATTTTGCTTTTGTAATGAAAGTGCAAATTAGTGGGGTTTTGTTTTCTGAGAAATTCGTTTGAATATTCTGTTGTCAGTCAATTATTTCATCAGTTTACGAACAGAATTCTTCTGGCCCTGAAAGAGTTATTCTAAAATTTTAAATGCATTGGAAATTAAATCTTTACAGACATTACAGCACAGCACAACGTCACAATCTGCAATTGTGCACTGCTACGTTCCGGAATGTGAATAGGCAAAGTAGATTCGTCGCTCACCGATTTCGGACATTTTTGGGTATGCAGGCGACGATTTATCTTATCCGTGTGAGCCAAATGTCGTTTTGTACTAATTAATTGATGCTCTAAAACTTTCTAATTGAAAAATGTGCTCTACCTCTTTTCGTTTTCGATTTTCAATGGCTATCTTCCAAATTTAGCCACCAGGGGTGCTGCTGTCATTTGCATTAGGTCGGGCGTAGTCGCTTTACTGTACCGTTATCTCACTTGTATAGCTGTAGCTCTCTCCGTTCGTAAGTATTTTCAGGTTAAAGGGACTACTTTCCTTTGCACCCTGTTTACTATACAGCTATACCCAACCCTACGTTGTATAGTTTTTTACAAAGTCTTAGTATTCTTTTAGCAACGGTGTTTTTTTAATAATACACATACTAATTCATATGTTATTGTACGGAATCCTCTGTGCGTGAGTAATACTCGTACCGTTTATTTGTTTATTGTCACGAATAAAATCACAAAAAGAGCAGAAAAAATTAAGATTTTAAAACATTTTAAACTTTATGAGATGCGAGGGGGGGGGAGGGGAGTAGAAATTTTAGGAGGAATATTAGGATAATTTAGGTGACAATTACAGTTACTATAGCGTATGAAATAAGTCAGAATTAAAAAAAATTTATAGCGTTATAAAGATTAACGTGTTTGGTACCAGAGGGGGGGGGGGGCAAAGGTAATGTTGGAGAGGGGATTTAGATGATTGATTATTTATTGTTACAATAAAGTAACAAATACACCATAAAAATTTTAAAAAATGACGATTTTAAATTTTGTGTGCTTAAGGGTGGGGGGCAAAATTTTAGGGGGATTTAGATGACTTTTTTGTAATCGAAAATCTGCTGAAATGCGGAAGATTCTCCCCCCTTTTGCTTTACCTTTTTTACTTCCAAATTAATGATAAAAACACATTTTTGATGATTTTTTTAAAAATTTTCATTATAAGCCCCCTCTCAAATTTAACTGTTTTTGCTTTTAAAGGGGCTTGTAATCGGGATTTTACGATAATGTTCGAAGAGTTGACTGAAATTACGATAATTCGAGTGCACATGAGATGTTAAAATTTATTTGGGTTAGATTTTTCCGCCCGTGTGTTTGCGAAGAGGGGATAGTTGAATTAAAAGTGTTTCCTGACATTTATATTTTTTACTGAATTTTATATATTTTTTACAGCAGATCTTATTTACAAAAGAAAGGCCTAAAACAATAATCACGAGGTTTGAAGTTATCTATATATCTATATATATAAAAGCCGTTCTCTGTGTGTATGTCCTTTATACAAATCTTTAATTTTTGACCGATTTGCACGAAACTTTGCTGTACATAGGCTTTAGAACGTGGAATAGATCCCTGTCACCTTTAAAAAATCATCAGACCAATATTTATCCCTTTTTTCTATCATCTTTCATAATTTAACATTATAGAAATATCTCATTTTAAATTTTCAAATTCAATAGCTTCTTTCCTGTTGCCACACATCTAAAAAACTGCTCAATAATTTAAAAAGAAATTGATAACTCGAGTACTTTGTTTTATTAGCCAATAAAAATTCAGACTCAACTGCTATATTTTTACATTTTTGAAATCGACGTCATTCTAATCAGAAAATGCACATTTTTCATATATTTATGTAAAAACTTTAACTAAGCGTGTTTTAAAATGACCTTAGAAGTACTTTAGTTGAATGTTAAAAAATCTATTTTAATGAAGTCGTTTCAATATCAAGAATCAAATAAGGAAAATGATAATAGTAAAAAAAAAAAAAAAAAAAAATCGTTTGCTAGATATGACGTCAATGTCATCAATATAATTTCAAACTGGCTCTAAAAACTGGATGCTACAATTTATTCCCTATTTCTTTGTAATCTTTAATTATATCATTTAGATAAATGTTTTAATACCTGAAATGCAGTGATAACATTCTACGATTTGTATCGAATACGGTTATATAAAATACGATTTTTGTACGATTTATATTAAATAGAAATTATAGCTACTATTTTTTAGGGTAAGCTTTTTTTCTTTTTTAAACAAAATTTCATGACTGACAGACTTTTTTGTTAGACGTTGAAATAATGGGATGCATGATGTTTAGAGATCAAATTGCAGTAAAAGCGTAATTTATGGTACGGTTAGGTTGTTGCCACCAGCAATATGGTGCTAGGCGTTACTCATAGATATGTCTTTTCTTCATAATATTGCATTAATAGCAAACGGATATATCTTTCTGAATTGGGTTACAGATATATTTAAAAATATATCCGTGATTGAAAATTAATTTAAAATGGATAAACAATCCGTAAATTGAGATAAGCTTTTAAAAAAAAATTACTGAAAGTACTTTTTGTATTCTATTAGATTTTGGAATAATCAAATGTGCGATGTTTAAAGGTCAAATTGCAGTAAAAGTTAAATTTCTGGTTGGGTTAGGTTATTGCCACCAACAATATGATGCTAGAGTTACTCATAGTTCATCAATGTCTTTACTTTATAATATTGCATTAAGAGCAAACAGGTATATCTTTCGTAATTGGGCTGCATGTAGGGATGAGATTTCCACGTTTTTGCACACCGGTATATTCTTAAAGAAAATGTTGTTCTCTTAAATCAAGAGAGTGTCCCGATTAAATGAAATATCATTTACTCTAACAAAATACTGGTGTGAAAAAATGCGGAAATCTTATCCCTGGCTGCATGCAAATCAAAAATATTCATGATTGAAAATTACTTTAAAATCCATTCACATGAAAAAATTGAGATACAATTTTCAAATAAATTTCATTTGACAGAAGCTTTTTCTATTCGACAGTGTGAAAAACGAAATTGTATGATGATCATAAGTTAAAAAAAATTTAGTAAAGGCAAAATTTATGGGTTAGGTCATTGCCATCATCAGTATAATGTCACAATTGGCATAGTGTTTGTAGTTTTTTTTTTATATATATATTCTGAAGAAGACTCAATGAAAGAGTCGTAACATGTAAATTTTTAATATTTTTAATGTTTTTTATTATTTAAATGACGCTTTTAAAGCAAATAATTGTACTTTAATATATGTTATGACATTTGTTTGGAATATACATTATTATGGTATAGTTAATAGTAGACGCAATTAAAACTATTTTACTTATATTTCTTATCGGTCTTTTAACGATTCGTGGACGGTAATGCACCAATCTCAGTTATTGTCACTGCCGTATTATTTCATTTTAATGTATTTTAGCCAGGTGGACCATTATTATTGACACGAGCGAAGCCGGGTAGCTCTGCTATTATATATATAAAAGTGTTTGTCCCGACTGACTCATAATCAACGCACAGCCCAAACTACTGCCCAAAACCCAGAAGCCTAAAAATTGCGGTGGAAATAATTCTTATGACATAAGGGTGCACTACGGAAGGATTTTGAAAATTTCTCCCTTCAGGGGGTTAATAATTCGAAATCAAGTATTTTAATTTTAATTAATATACTTTTTTATAATGTCTGGTATTTGTACCAGAAGAAATTACTCTGAACGCATGATTTTATCCCATTGTGGTACAAGAAGAATACAGTTGCCTTGGCTGAAGAACATCCCAGATGGATTTTAAAATCTTTGCATTCAAATGGAGCATGCCGCTTAAAATAAAAGCATTACTTGCGCACATGAAAAGATGATGTAAATTGTGGAAGAGCTCATTTCGACAAATGTAAAAGCATTGATTATGACACTTATGAGAAATTTTAAAATATTTTTCTTTTTTAAAATTTAGCTTATTTTTTTTAACATTTTTATAACAAATCAAGCATTAATGAAATATATTATGTTCATTTATGCATTCTTCGAACATTGTTAAAAAAAATTCATTACCATTCAAAAACAACTGTTTTTATAATGATTTCTAATGTCATTCTATGTTTTGCTTATTTCTACAATATGTATTACTTTACTAATCGCATATTTAGCAAACTAAAAATCCCTATATGAGTAATGATAAACATTTTTTAATTTCATCATCTAACATATTTTAATATAATTAGAACAAATGAAATATTGAAATGATATTTATTTTTAAATTCCTTCTCTTAGTCAATTAAATACATTTTTATTGAAAATCCAAGAAAAAACATTATAAATTATTTCATAACTGTGATCAATATATATATATATATATATATATATATAAATGTAAAAAATAATAGTATGTTAAAAAAATCCCTGCCGGCTCGGCCTACGGTGAGATTTCGAAGTTAAGTACTAATTTCACCAACAAAAACGAATTCAAGATTAAAGATAAACTCAGTTTAACAATTTTATCAGGCCGCTTTTGAGAGTTTTTAATTTCATTTTTCTGTAAGAGTTGGTTTTAACAGAATCATGTTAATGTGAATTTTTTTCTACAATCCCCTTCTTTTAAATTATTTTTGCTGTAAGACTTGGTCCTATCAAAACTTGTCAATGTAAAATTTGTAGATAATATTAAGAAGATTTATAATAAATGTAAGTGTATTTGATATCTTCTGAATTGACGAAGTTATGAATTTTTTTCTTCTTCAACCCCCACCCCCTTTTTTAAAATTCGTTTTAGATTTTGCTTTGCTATAAAAGTTGGTCCTATCAAAATTTGTCAATATAAAAGTTGTAGATAATATTAAGAAGATTTATAATAAATTTAAGTGGGTTTGATATCTTGAGAATTGACGGAGGTGTGAATTTTTTTCTTCTTAAAAACCTATTCTTTTCGCCCATTGAAGCCATTTTTAATTATATCAAAAATCTGCCATACATAAATTTTTGCCCTTTTCCTAGAAGTAATAGTAACTTTAAACTGATTCGATATGTATCAGAATTAAGAAGTTATGGGGTTTTATCTGTTTTCACAAAAATCCTCCCTATTTCCACCCCCTTGGTCAGATTTTGCGCATTAATGAACTTATCCGAGGTTTTCTGCTCTTTGATTTTATGTATCAGTTTGGAAGAGATTTGTGCAGAATTATGGAAGTTATCGTGTCTATAAATAAGTGATATATATAAAGTTTTGAACAGGGGTGGTTTGGGGTTCTAAGGGTCATGATCGTCGTAAAAATTTCAGAAATTACAACATAGGGCAGAATGTAATAAGTAGTGTTTCTTACGAAATCTACCTAAACAGATGAGATATCTAGACATAAATTAGTTTAGATTTTCTTTAGTAGAAATGTTAATTCAAAAATTACAGAAAAATTATAAATTATCATGAAAAATTGAAAAACGTAAATTTAGTTATATGTAAATTATGAAAATATTCAAATTTGCAGCAATTCATAAATCTGCTTAAAACTTAAAACGCGTCAAGTATATAAATTAGAAAAATCCCAGCCTGCTCGGCCTACAGGCGGAGGTAGATTTTGAAGTTAAGTACTAATTTCACCAACAAAAACTAAATCAAGATTAGAGATAAACCCAGTTTAGCAGTTTTATTTGACCACTGGTTTTTAATTTCATTTTCTGCAAGAGCAGGTTTTATCAGAATCATGTTAATACGATCATTTTTTCTTCAAACCCTATATTTGTTTAATTTGTTTTTGCTGTAAGAATTGGTCCTATAAAAAACTTGTCAATATAAAAGTTGTAGACAATATTAAGAGATTTATAATAAATTTAAGCAGATTTGCTATCTTGTGAATTGACGAAGTTATTATTTTTTTCGTCTTCATTCCTTTTTTTTTTTTCGTTTTTAATTCGTTTTTGCGGTAAGAGTTGGTCCTATCAAAAACTTGTCAATGTAAAAGTTATAGATAGTATTAAGAAGATTTATAATAAGTTTAAGTGAATTTGATATATTGAGAATTGATGAAGCTATGAAATTTTTTTCTCCCTAAAACCCTATTTTTTTCGCTTCTTGAGACCATTTTTAATGTTATTAAAAATCCGTGATACATAAATTTTTGGCCCTTTTTCTAGAAGTAATAATAACTTTAAACTGTTTTGACATGTATTATAATTAAGAAGTTGTGGTTTTTTCGGTTTTCACAAACCCCTCCCTGTTTCCATACTGAATTATGTTGCCCATTAACGAACTTGACTGAGATTTTCTGCCCCTTGATTTTACGTATCAGCTTGGAAGATATTTGTGCAGAATTATGGAAGTTATCGTGTCTATAATAAAGTGATATCACTATTGGATGCAATACATATAATAATATAGCCAATAAACTTCTGTTAAAAATTCTCAATCAAATATATACACTCACAAAAAGCATTGATAATACACATTGTATAAAAAATAGCTATCAACTGGTCAATATTATGAAAAATCTGAAATGTGTAATCAATA
The DNA here is from genome assembly GCA_963932465.1 of Maratus speciosus. Classification (NCBI taxonomy): domain Eukaryota; kingdom Metazoa; phylum Arthropoda; class Arachnida; order Araneae; family Salticidae; genus Maratus; species Maratus speciosus. Next base: position 328,844,727 of record OZ010787.1, read on the forward strand.
TAACGACAAATGATTTCAAAGATCTTAGATTTATTAGATAATAAAAGCATTATTTAAAAAGTATCATCATAAATCGAATTTACCAATGAATATAGATACAGATTATTTTCAAACTCTAACAAATTTCATTATCTATAATAATTTTATATTGCAAGATAACACAATCTATCAACAGAAAGTCGGTATGCCACAAGATGGATGTACTTCCAATTTATTATCAGACTTATATCACTATGAACGTACTTATTTTAATAGTAAAATACATTTATATCGTTATACTGATGACATAATTTTAATTGCTCCTGATCAGAAATAATATTTCTCAATTTCCAGTAGATTATCCTGCTAATTTAGAATTTAAGGAAAACCTCCTATCTAACAATACAATTAATTTTTAGTCTTAAAATTACACTAAAAGAAAACAAAACACAACTGATCTATATGACAAACGTAAAGAATTTATTTTTCTCAATCTTTATTTCTCAATTTCCAGTAGATTATCCGGCTAATTTAGAATTTACGGAAAACCTCCTTTCTAACAATACAATTAATTTTTAGTCTTAAAATTACACTAAAAGAAAACAAAACAATAACTGATCTATATGACAAACGTAAAGAATTTATTTTCAAAGTTAATACGTTTAATATAGCCAATAAACTTCTATTAAAAATTCTCAATCAAATATATACACTTACAAAAACTATTGATAACACACATTGTATAAAAAATAGCTATTAACTGGTCAATATTATGAAAAATCTGAAATGTGTAAACAATATAATGACATATGATTTCAAAGATCTTTTTAATAATATAGATTTATTAGATAATAAATGCATTATTTAAAAAGTATCATCATAAATCGAATTTACCAATAAATAGAGATACAGATATTTTCAAACTCTAATAAATTTCGTTATCTATAATAATTTTATATTCCAAGATAACACAATCTATCAACAGAAATTCGGTATACCACAAGGTGGATGTACTTTCAGTTTATTATCAGAGTTATATCACTATGAACGGACTTATATTAATAGTAAAATACATTTATATCGTTATATTGATGACATAATTTTAATTGCTACTGATCAGAAATAATATTTCTCAATTTAAAGTAGATTATCCTACTAATTTAGAATTTATGAAAAACCTCCTATCTAACAATACAATTAATTTTTAGTCTTAAAATTACACTAAAAGAAAAGAAAATATATATGACAAACGTAAAGAATTTATATTTAAAGTTAATACATTTACTAATTTTAAATCATGGCTTTATAATTCTGTATGTCGTAATATACTCCTTAATCATTTATGTAGAATAAAGTGTTTATGTTCTTCTCATCTAATTAACAACAATATTAAAAAACTAATTTATGATGCATTAAATCATGGTTTTCCTAAAAAATTCATATATTCTTTAATATACAATTAGTACATGCATGATCTTAAAACCTAATTAACACGTTGCATAAAAAAATTATAAAAAAATACAAAAACATAAAATAATAATAAAAAATTAAATATACAAAATACAAATAAAAAATTATAATAGGACCAATGGGTGGGTAGATTTTAGAGTACGGAGAAGGGTGGCGTTGTCTGGATAATACGCAATGGTTAATTTACTAAAAATAATGGAAGGGGAAATATCTTCAGTGTTTACCAAAAATAATGTAACTAATACTAATTGAAATATTGATAAATGTAGTAAACAAACATTTCAAGTGATACATTATTGTCTAATCTTGTTTGATAGTAGAATAACGGAATATTGCTATACTTTTAATTTGAAGAACATTTTTATGTTTTATTACTTCAAAATTACATTATATAGCATCATGTTTCAGCTCTTTGTTCTCTATCCTAGGAGATTTAAATAAAGGAGATAAGTATTATATGTATATTGAAAATTCGTAAGTAGTACCTCTTTTGAAGGTATAATTCCACGTTTAGATTAGAAAATTTCATTTGTGAAGACATGAAACAAATAAATCAGAAAACAAATGTGTAAAACAAAAGTTAATAAACCTTTTCCCTTTTCGTTATAAATACTACGAAATCGGATATAAATCGAGATAACGGTTTTATGGCCGCAAGAGAAATATAATATTCATCTATTTGTTTATAATTTTTTCCATTTCCTTTTCATTTAAATATTTTTTTCATGACTTTCTATGTTTGAATGGTATTAATAAATTTCGCCAGTAACATAATAATAATAAAAATACGGTGAAATAACCATGAATGTTGAATATTAAAAATGATTACCTAAATTACTTTAAAAAAATGACTAATACTTTGTTTTCGGATGCAATTAGAATTTCAATTATCTTTAGTGTTTACAAAAAAATAATGGAGCTAATGTTAAATGAAATATAATTAAATGTAGTAAACAATCATTTCAAGTGATCTATTATTGCCTAGTCTTATTTGGAAATGGAATCACAGAATATTGCTATACTTTTAATTTTTAGAACATTTTTATATTTTATTACTTCAAAAGTACATTTTGAGCTTCATGTTTTAGTTCCCCGTTCTAGGAGAATTCAATAAATGAGATATGTATCATACTATGTGTATGGAACATTCGTAAGTAGTATCTCTTTTGAACGTTTAATTCCACTTTTAGAGTAGAAAATTTCATATGTGAAGACGTGAAACAAACAAATCAGAAAACAAAGAAATTTACAAACGTTATTAAACTTTTCAACTTTTCGTTATAAATACCACGAAATCGGTTATAAATCGAGACAAAGGTTTATGGACCCAAGATAAACATCATATTCATCAATTGATTTATAGTTATCTTGATTGCATTTTCATTTAAATATTTCTTTCTTTGACTATTATATGTTCGAAAGGTATTAATAAGCTTCGTCAGTAAAATAATAATAATAATAAAGATAATACGGTGAAATAACCATGAATATTGAAAATTGCAAATGATTACTTAAATTGCTTTTAACACTAGAAGAACCGTGAGGGGTCATTTTGACCCCTACCAAAAGAATATATTTCGGTTCGAACCAGAAATTTCTTTATAAAATAAGTTAAAAAGACACAAAGAAGAAAAATGTTAAATAATTTTAAATACAAATAAAGTTAAACAGTTTTAAATACAAATTCTGATGTAAAATATTTTATAAAACTTGGGTAAAATTTCTGGCCTTTTTAGTGTTAAAAAAAAAAATACTAATATTTTGTTTTCGGATGTAATTAGAATATAATTTATCTTTAGTGTTTACCAGAAAATAATGAAAAAAAAATGAAATATTGTTAAATGTAGTAAACAAACAGTTCATGTGATTCATTACTGTCTAGTCCTGTTTGATAGTGGAATCACAGAATATTGCTATTTTTTAAATTTTATGAACATTTTTATATATTATTACTTCAAAACTACGTTATATAGCTTCATGTTTTATTTCTATGTTCCAGGATAATTAAATAAACGAGATACACATATCTGTATATTGAACATTAAAAATAAAAGATAATTAATAGTAAAATAAAAATAAAAAAGAGTAATATTTAATAATTTTCTAATATTTTAATTAATATCAATATTTTTGAATAATTTTAAAGTACCCTTTCAGTTTGCTAGATTTATATAAATAAATTTTAAAAGGTGATAAAGGCTACTTTTTATGAGATTTTTAGAATGATTCACTCTAAATTTTTAAAAGCTGCCGGGATTGAGTAATTTGAAAATGGAAGCCTATCAAAATCTCACTAAAGCATGGATACACAGTATCGTTCTTTCGATCGATGGAAATTAATAGAAATACGGCATATTTCAACATTTGTAGCCGAGTTACAAAATTAGAATAAAATGGGAATTCCGATGTAGCTTTTGAAGGAAAAATTACCATTTTTTTTAGGAAAAAAATGTAAGTTTAACCATTCACACAATTTTACTATAAATTGAACAAATTTGTTTTAAAACTAAAATTGAAACGCTTCTCTAAATGCAATATAGTCATTTAAAAGAAATGAAATGTATCACGTGTTAAACTGAAATTCATAGATTTATAGTGCCTCCATGTCTTTTCTGTTTAAAATTTTCTTCAGTATCTGAAACCCTCATGCCCCACTTAATCTAAACAAACAAAAGCCTATTGTAATCCAATTGAGATCCTAAGCGTTTCCGTTCCAGAATATGCGACATTATCACTTTAAAAATATGAACATTATGACAGGTTTTGAAATGAAATGAGAAATGATTTGGCGTTCTATTTGGCGATCAGCTCTAGTACACCCTCACTCCATTGAACTCTCCTAGTAACCCTAGTATCCAAGGGCTTTGCTGTACGCTGAGCTGCAAGAGCATCATCCTTCGTCGGAGGTAATGTACACAAACCTCGAGAATCAAGAGGTTTTTCTGTAACTGTGTTAGAAAAATATTTAAATACTAGTTTTATGTGTATATCTAGCTAAATATGAGAGTCTAAAATTAATTATATAAAAATATTGACGTTTTTTAACATTTTGAAGTGTGATGTTTAATTTTTGTACTATGTATTATCGGAATTTATGCTAAAATATTATGATACGGAAACTTTGAATAAAATTAAAATGTAATTTACTATTGTTTTTTTTCAGAGATAATCTAATAAACCAGAAAAGAGAAACACTGTTTCGTTTTACCAAAACAATTTTTCGAAATATTGTTTACAGTATCTTCTTCCACATCTTTCTGTTTGATATGGAAGAGAGAGAGATTCGTTCGCGATCGAATTCTTTGCGCAGGTTTATGAGCATCAACAGTATAATTTGTTTTTATTTAGGTACCATTTTATTTTGGAATTCCTTAGGAATCTGTTCTTTCGTGTTTGTTTACTTTCAGGCAACTGTTTGTAAATGGGTTGTTTAATATGTAAATTGTGTTATTTAAATTTAACATAAAAACATTTCATTAAAAATATTAATAACTACAGTGAAAGTAAACTATTTCGTTCAAAACATTCAAGATTACCAATTGTCTACGGATTAAAAAAAGTATAAATTTAATTTATACCAAATTAAACTATTTAGTTTAAGATAGGGTAAGAACGCATCAAATGTATGGCTTTTCTTTTAAAATAGACAAAATGATACTTAAAATTTAATACGTAAATAAAATTTCTTGACGTTAAGCTACGCTTAACGGTCACTGAACTGATCGATACATGTTTACATATTGTCGCTGTTATATGAAACTATTGAAATTAAAAACAGAAAAAGCTATCGCTTATCAGTAATATAGAGTTGTTTTTGGAGAGTAGCATACTTTAAAACAACATTGGTAAAATACTGAAAATGGTATGTGCAATCTATTTTGAAAGTGTTTTTAGTTCTAAGTCATAGTAAAAATTTTCATATTCGATATTTTGACATGGAAGCGACGATATAACTTAAGGCACTTCAGAGTGTTTATACAACTGCACGACCCTTAATGCGCATGTTTTAGATTTTCAGTTGAAAATATGAGAAAAAGTGCGACAAATGAAACTTGTATAACATGTATACTTTTTCTGACATATTTTGAGAATCTTTATTACAATAAAGATTGGGTATCATTGTATAAAACTATATTATTAAAAATCCCGGCCACGTTAAAAAAATAAATGGGATTTTTTTCTGCGATAATTTAATGCGATTTCAAAATGAATGCGAATTAAAGTCTGAGAATTATCTACGTAAACAAAATAGGGTAGAATACATAGATTACTCAATCAATATTTTAGTCATGCTCGAATTAAAGTGTGGTGCTTACAATTTTTCTACATTAGACTTTATGAACCAAAATAGGTTGATTCAAAATGAATGGTGCAAAATACATTAGCAATCCCATTCATTTTGAATCACCCTGTATAGCTAAATAGTACATTTTAAAAATACATTCTTTGCGTGAAGGGTTTCCTTTAGCAACGATATTCGCCTAAAAGAAGAAATTTTAAGCATTAACATTTCACTATAAATTAACAAAATTATATCTTGTAAATGTGTCCGTGATTTTAATAGATCTGATGCACTTATAGTGTTTGCAGGATGATATATTCCAATTTCGAGCAATACTGCATCAGTCAACAACAAATATGCCATTTCTTTTCAGAAATTGGAAGATTTTTTTTCCGTAAAAATGTTGTTTTATGAGTTTCCACATATTTTCTGTTGCTAGAATAAATCTAATTTCAGTTCACCATATGTGATTTAGATTTCTGAATTAGATCTTCCTGAAATTATTTTAAACTATTGCTATTTTATCAATACTTTTAAGATATGTACTATTATTTAGTGCCTATAAACATAAGTAAAATTAACTTCGAAGCTAAAAGTCGAAGAATTTTTGAGTGTGCTTATATCAACATTTTTATAACAAATGCATCAAAAATTGCATAAGAAAATTGAGTGTGATAGATGAAAAATGGGTCTAGATTCGTGAATTTTAGCCAAAAGTAGATTTGAAACATTCAGTTAGAAAACAAAATGTTTGTTTCACACAGTGTAATCATTGATTCAAAATAGAATTCCGTTTTTCTTGCGCTTTAAGAATAGCTTCGATTTAACACCTAAGTTTTTTATAAAATTCATTTCTACTTTTCTACCAGATCTTAACAACCATTTACAAAGTGACGTAATATCGAGAGTGAGGGTGAAAGGGTGAAACGAGTTTTTCATGAGTTTTCAAAGATATTTGTAATCCTTTTTTTTTTCTTATGATACAGATTTTTAAGAATAGTAGCAATATTGTTTATATATATATGTAATATCTATAAAATTCTTGTTCAGGACGAAAAAATTCAATTTTAAATTAAAATCCAGATTCCTACAGCTGAATTCACAGTAAAAAAAAAAAAAGTAAAAATATTGTAACAAAAGATTCACAGATTCATTTAATAAATTAAAATTTTTTATCCTCAATAATTGAATACTAACAAATAAATTTGTTGTTTATAAAAACTTTTTCAGAGAAAGAAAAATGTATCTCTATAACAATAATAAAAAGTAATATTGGAGTTACAAATAAAAAATGCACTTACCTCAAAACATGGGGAAATTGCTTTAGATTCTAAATATGTTTTGAAATTTTTCAATACGGCATCAGATTTAACGTCCAGGAAGTGGTTTCTGCTATGTAGATTAGTATTACAGGGAACACAGCCCTTATTATTTATTCTAATAAATTGAAATGTAACATCTTAAAAAATGTAAAAAAAAAAAAAAAAAAATAACCGATCAGAACAGATTTATTAAACTATTAAAACTATTAATTAGATTAATTAAAAAAGATTATGTAATTCATGATGTTTAAAAATATAGCTCCTTTAAAATTGTGCTTATAGTCATCTGAACTATTTGATGGCTGAAGAAGGGGAAAATGCGTAAATAGAGGGGAAAAAAAATGGAAAGAAAATTTGTATAAACTAAAACGATTTTATTTTCTCTACGAGATGACAGAAAAAGAAATGTTATTACCTCCTATATATATCCTTTTGAGACCTGAAATTAAACTTATACCACAAATACACATTAATTGCTTTTGCATAAACAAAATGACACAGTAGATGACAGAAAGAGCCCCTTTTCTGAAATTGAAACTATAGGGGACTGGTAATTTAGGTTCAGATATATGGATCTAAAATTACAAGACCCCTTAAAATATCAATTTAGTTATAAAAAACCTAAATTTACGCAATAGAAAATTTAATGGCATTAACCAAGTGAATGATCTACAAATCTCAAAATTTTTCATTGTAAAGGGTATAAGTTATGTAATTATGAAAATTGGCCACACTTTTTGAACGCATTTTGCAAACTCACAGATGAAAATAATACATATTTTATGAAATAATCAGCATCAGTGCTGCCATTTATTAGTTTTCTTTCAAAGCAAAGCAAAAAAAAAAAAAAAAAGAAAAAAAAAACATTCAGCTAAATAGAAGTAAAGTAAAAATATAAAAAAAATCAGTTAATTTTTTATGAGGAAAATAATAGTTTCAAACTTGTGTACCTCATGTCTGAAGGAGAAATAGTGCAAGAAAAATTAAAAGTTCTGAATTGCAAAAGCTGAAGTAAAATTGTTTTCACTTCAAAACATTAAGAGTTATTTTGTTATAACATTAAGAAAACATTAAGTGTTAATTGAGATTGTCAAAACATTAAGAGTTATTAAGTTTGTAGCAGGAACATTTTTAAAAAATATTCTTTAAATAATTCCTTGCTTATGGTGCGAAAACGCATCATTTTCTTTAATATTTTTTCTTATGGAAAAAAAAATGTTTGGATCAACAAGATATTTTTATTGAAATTCATAATGTTTGTTTTAACTAATTTTTTTTGGTTGCCAGTTGCAATTTTTAATACGAAAAAAGTGACATCACCGTTTTTGACTCTTTGCAAATAATTCAACGTGACTATAAATGCTAACTGCTTTTAAATAGTTTATGTTTAATTAAAATTTGAATTTCCATGATTTTTTTAATTTTAGAAAGTATGCCTGTAAGACATACTTTTGTTTTTCTGTTTTATCAATGCCTGATTACATTTTTTTTTTAGTAATTCCTGCTGATAATGTTTTTTATCCTTTTCAGAATTCTTAAAGTGAAAAGGCAAAATTTTCTCTTTGGAGTTTTCTCATTAGTATGATATATTTATTATAAAATATTAATATGAAGCAAAAATTTTAATAAAAAATTATTGCGTCGTGGAATGGGTTAAAGGCATAAATGAATAAGAGTGATACTGAGCTTGAAGCATGTTGATATGTTATACATAACATGTTTTCTTGTCTTTTTATTTAAGAAAAAAGAATAAAATTGCCTTTTTGAGTCTTTTTTTATTAGGACAGAAATAGGTAGCATCTTGAAATAAATACGAAAGAACTTAACATAAAAGAAAAAAAAGTTCATATTCTAATACTTAAGAATATCCCCAAACGCCTAAAAGTATTAAACAACAAATGAAGAGATGAGTGGATGAACATGTTATGCCACATTTTCTAAAAAAAAATTTTATCTTCTGGATGAAAGTGTTATGAGGTATCCTATCACATGGTGAAGCTAAAATACTAAGATTCCATTTAGTCTTGAAGATTTAAGACATTATTAATTAATATTTAATATTTTAATATTTAATAATGTCAATATTATTAATAATTTTTAATATTTGAAAATTAAATATGAATAAGTTTTTCTGAGAGAGTTTAGTATCATACCTGTTAATATTTTAAACTCATGGTATCAAATATAAAATAAATCATTAAAATTTACAGCAAAAACTTTCACTTCAAATTTCTTCAAATGTAATTTTGGCTACTTAACATGTTCTTCCATTTAGCTCTTCAAATATCTTTTTAAAAAATTACTAACGAAATTTACGTATTTTAATAATAGTGCATTTTTACAAATGCTTTGTATGATGCAGTAGGACATATTTTCAGTTAGTAAATGCATTTAAAGATGACAAACTTATTAAATTCAGTTGCCACTCATACTTAGGTGTACTTAATACTTAGGAGAAAAATCCCTACGGAATTAATCTGCCACAATAAATTAAATTTTTTTATCAAGAGTAAATATTGAAAGGTGCAATTATATCCTTCACTCATTACAATAAACAATTTGAAAATTTCTTAGTTTTGCTGTAGATTGACAATACACTTTGTTTCCAACCCAGCAAAAGAGGAAATGGATTTCGGTTTTCCATACAGGTTCTGGTGTGCTCCCCACCCTCATATTTAATGAGCAAATCGTGACATCATGCTCTCCGAATAACATTAGGGAGAGGTATCACGGCGTGCTTTGCATATACGCTATGGCTTAGTTGCTGCATTATTCAGATATAAAGAAAAATCAATAAAACGAACAAAAATATTCTGCTCGAAGATATATAATGTTTGGCATTTAGAAGGATGTATTTTTTTGGCCTTTACATAAGATGTTACCAGTAAAAATATACTAAAAATCGTGTATTTTTAGAAGAACACTTCTTACTTACAATTAATCAAAGTTTCACAAAATGTCTTAATAACAAAGAATAAATATTGCAATATTATAAAAAAGACCTTTTTTGCTTTATGAAATTAGAGTGGATATCTCATTTAAAAAGAAAGCATTTTGGTTCTAAAGTTCTAGCTAATAATAATTAAAGCGATTTTAAATTAAAATTTAAACGATTAAAAATTAAAAGTACTGTTTATAAATCTTATGTTTTACAAATAAATTCATGTAAAATTTCGCTTGGGGCCTATTTCAATAGTGAAATTCACACAAATATTCACACATAATTTTGGCAGTCGTAACATTAATTTTGACACAACAGAAAAATTTCAAATGCTCAAATTATTCAAAAGGCAAAATTTCCCTAAACTCTTACAGCCATTTATAAATGTATAAATTATTTTGAAATGAAGTTTAGGGATGATTTCGTTTTTATGCTGAAATCTGATACTCAAATGAGGGGATTCTTTAGAATGACTTTCATATTTAGACAGATTCTTATTATTTCTGATAAACTAAAGCGGTTACTGATCATGAAACACAACAAAACTTTTTATTTTTTATTTAAATGCTCATTTAAAAATTATAAATCCGTCAAAACTAGTGATAATTTTTATAAATAGTAAAATCAACAATGAAAACAACTATCTATTTACGTGGATATATATATATATATATATAGCTAATTTATGGCTAATATGAAGATGACACCATACAGTTTATTTGTGGAACTTAAGGCATTTGGGACCCGATGATTCTGTCTAAGTTCTACAAATTTCCATCATTCCATTTATGTTATTCAATTTCTGCTGTTTTTTACTATGTTAAGTGTGTTGCGGGAACTGTATTTGTTAATGTCATTTTATTCATAATTTGACAGTTTCTGTTGGTGGTTGGTAATGTTTATTTAATGGTTATATATATATATATTACACAAGATTTGATAATTTTTTTTTATCAATTTAATATATTTTTTAGTTTACCTAAGACAGTTTTAACCAGTGTGTTGATAATATATTAAATATAATTAGAAAAGTACTTGAGCGGAACCATGCACATACATAACAAAAATAATAAACTAAATTTCACTGAAAATTTAAACAAAAATGTGTTTGAAATAGAATTAAAATATAATTAATAATGTTAAAATTTTAGCTGAAAAAAATAGCAAAGGCTAAGATTAATAACTAAATAACGTTACATGAAATAAAAAATTACTTACTAATGATTTCCTTTTATTATTGCTTCAAAAAATTTCCTACTTTTTTTGTTCACTAAATTAGACGAATTAATAAAGGAAAAAGAGAATTTTAATTTTATGTTGAACTGCAATAAAATTTTCGACAATATCAATGTTACTATTTTGCCATGTATTCTATATTTATTAATTAAAAACATTTGGACAAATGTCGTCCCAAAGGTTTTTTTTCCTAATCTGTGCTTTGGTATAATATACAATTAATCCTGTTTTTTAAAAAAAGTACCTACCCCCTATTAATTCCACCGCAAATAATAAAAGGAAAATGAAATCGTTATCAGTCGATATATACGTCTATTTTTATGTGATCTTTTAATGTTTTCTTTAGAGGACTATCTACTTATAAAAATGAATGAGAAAATTATTATTTTCAATAGTAGATCCAAATGTGACGCAATAAATGCATCTTATACTCTTCAATTAATCTAAATCTAAATTTTCACAGCGTTTATCTGATTAATGTTACAGATTTTATATATATTTTAAAGAGCTGAATTCAGAGTTATTTTTGAGATTAAAATTCGGTTTTTATATCAAGTATTTATAATAATAAAAAAATTCAATGTTAAGCTAAATTACTTTTATTGCAAGTGAAGCAGAAATTTTATACGATTGTGTTTTTGTTTTCATGCATAGTTTGGGTTTTAAGCATAAATAAAAAAAATAAATTTGTATGTGCTTATAGAAAACATTTATGAGTAGAATGAAATAATCTTTTTATGGCTTATAGTTCATTTCGAACACTAATTTCATAATTCATATTTTACAACACAAATTTATGGGCATTTCAAATCTAACTTATGTTTCGGTCTTTTAGTAGCATGCTCATACAAAAATCGGTGTTGTAAGATTATCATTTTAGGAAATAAACATGAAAATATATGAAGGTAGTTTAACATTAGAAAGTCTAAAATTTGGAATAATTTTAATTCCAACACTTTTGGTCCAAAGAACTTGAATTTTTTTTATTATCTTGGAGTAGCTTAGAATAAACTTAGAAGAAATTTAACCCCTTAAGACCGGACCCACACGATCGTGCGGGTTAGACATTAACTAAAATTATATCTATTATCTATTCCATAAATGCCGGAATCGTGTGATTGTGATGGTTAACAGAAACTATATTATATGAATTTCGTCCATAGATAGTGAATAATCAGTTACAAATTTCAGTTATATCATTGTTTTCAAAAAACCTCAAAAAGCTATCCGGTTTTAAAGGGATATACTTAGAATAAACTGAATGTTGCCCTTGAAATTTTAAAAGGTAGTTCACATTGTAATATGTAGGCTGTCTCCAAAAGTTAATTCACGCATACTATTCTATAGTAGATGTTATTTACAATTGATTGGTACCAGTATCATTTTTATACGCTGACTTACGGAATAATTTGTAGGTGTAGTTTACGTTATTTTTTAAAATTTTTCTCAAGGAATGTATTTGTAACAATATTTTACAATGATTACAAGCGTGATTTTGAAAAGAAGATATTAGATGATATCCAGAAAGATAAAAAATAACCAAGTAAAATAGAAACAGGAATTAAGTCAAGCTGTAAAAATTAAAACACAAACTTTTGTACGGCCCCGGGGGAAAAAACGATCACTCCCTACTAATTCTGCTGCAAATTATCGCATAAAAAGGATAACAATCGAACATAAGAATCGAGTTGGAAGAATGTCTATTAATAAATGTTATGCATAAATTATGCTTCACATATTAAATTCTACATATTAAAAACTGCGCCATTTTTAATTATTTTAAATGGTATCACACCTTTTGAAACTTTATTTTTGCTCCTTGAATAAATTAAGACTGGAAAATTTGGGCCCACCGTGGCTGAGTGGATAAGGCACCACGCCGCTAATCGCTTAGAGAGCGTAGGTGGGGGGTGGGTTCGAATCCCGCCGGCTCCGTTGCACACTCTTTGTGGAGTCCCCGGATGCAATTCTCTGGTGTTGTAAATTTCCTTGTGCTATCTCGTCCCTGTATATCGACGATGACTTATAAACGGGCCCTGTTGTCAAGCACACAAGTCTGATGTATATGTTCAATAAAACAAACAAACAAACGGGAAAATTTCTGCACATAGTTTATTAATTTTTTCTTAATCGTAATAGAGTTATTAAAGAAAGTGTATTAGGGGTTTATGCATAAATTTAGAAAAATAAAATTAAGACCTCACAGAGGGTATCAGGGTTATTCAATTAGTAACCAGAAAAAATGCATACAAAATAAAAATAAAAGAAAATAATTTTATATAAATGAGAAAAAAAAAAAAAAAAAAAAAAAAAAAAAAACCAACTTTTCCGGTTACTTTCTAAGATTTTCTTTTCTGTGATTGCAAATGATAAGAGGAAGCGACCCCCTTCAAATCGTCAAAAAGTAACATTTCTCTATCTCAAAAACTAATGATATGAATGAGCTGTAATTTAATTAGTCATGTTTTTGAGGATGCTGCTATTTTTCAAAATAATGTAGGTCATAATTCATAATTTTTAAATATGAATTTGTTAATACTTTTCGGAATTAAAAATATATGTTTGTAAATAAAAAATTACCTAGATTATTTTTGGATCCATTCAGTGTATCTCATTAAAAAAAGAAATTAATCGGATGAATTTTTGAGAAGATATAAATTAAAGTTTCTCAAGTAGATCCAAGGAAATGAAATAAAGTATCAAAAGTGTGTATTAGCTTGGTCCAAGGAAATGAAATAAAGTATCAAAAGTGTGTATTAGTTTTGAAAGTTAATGTTTTTTAATATGTAGACCCTCCTCACCACGATGCATAAATTTATTCATACCATTTAATATAAGAAATTATCCCCAGCGTATTAATACTTATATCTTTTTGTACAATTATTTTTCTGCAGGATTAGCAGGAGAAGATTACTTTTTCCCAGACCTGTGCATGCATCCTTTTTAATAAAGTGTAAAAATTAATTGAGGCAAAATAATAGTTTCTTACTAAACTCAACACAGGTACAAACATTTAAACGTAATTATCTGGAAACAACGTTATTGTTTGATACTTTTGACTTAGATTATGTCGCCATTACGAAATAGCTGCGATAAGTGCGATATTTACTAGTATTGTCAATTAAATCCGAAATAATATTTCGTATGACCTTCCTTGAACAAACAATATTGGTGAAGTTGCTATTAAAGCAATTAGCAAATTGTACATTCTAACTGTTAAAAATTAATTAAATAAATAGGTGGAAATAAAGAGATAGTGAGACAGAGAGAGGGCAGTTGTATTTTGTGGTTAATATAATTTGCTTAGATGCTGTATTTTATTCCACTTGCTCTCAAGCAATAGTGTACAGCTTAAAGTAATATGGAATTGAATAGTATTTCCAAGTAAAATATCTAGTATTTGACATAAAAGGGATACGCGCTTTACAGGGATGACAGGGATGACCAACTCGGGAACTCATTAAAAAAACTACTTAACAGCGGTCAATATCAAGAAAGAATGAGGAATTCAGGGGGTCCCCTGGGGTGGCACATCCACCCGGAGTATAGAATTGACCCCTCCCCCCGAAAAAAATTAATATGCTTATCAATGGACTAAATGGGCAAATTCTCCCGCAATGTGCCCCCGGAGCTTTGGAATTTCCTCCTGGAGAAAAAGTCTGAATTCAGCACTATCAATTGCTCATGCTATCTTCAGGCAGATTTTTAAAGGGAAAAAAAATCGCTATCATAAAAAATTTGCATTCGAACACAGGGTTCGAACATAGCCTTCCGTTTCTCAGCTTTGACAGCAGAAACTCTTAGCCGACGGTGGGGATGTTCATTCAAGGAATTATATACGTTTCTTAGAATAAATATGAACGCATGTAGGGGATGGTCCAGAAGGTTGGAAAAATGTTGGAAAAAAAGTTTTATGGGATATCAGTGAGATAAATTACACTTGGTGTACATGATTTTCATAGTGGGAAATTGCATGCGCACGGCTCGCGTTCTCCATGAAATTGCTATTTTTCCTAAAATTTTTGATGTCCCTAAAATTCCTAAAATGATACTAAAATTTTTGAAAAATTAAAAAATGCATAAATGCATTTTTAAAAATACAAAGTACAATCTTTATTGAGGGAATCTCTCACGTTTCAGCAGATTTTCATAGTTTTGAAAATTTCACATAAAATTCCAATACCCTCCCCCACTCTGTTCTCTGAAATTTTCACTCATCCCCCAAAGTACAAAGTTAATGACCTTTACCCAGTATACAATGTTTAAAATTTTTAAACCAATTTTTTTAGTTTTTTTCTCATCCTTTCTTTGCAGTAGCACTAAATAACTTGCTATAAAAACATACTTGGAATGATTTGCATCATCTAAACTCCTTCCTTCCCCCCACTTCAAACTTTTTTACTTTCCCCAGCACACAAAATTAAAATTTTTTAGTATTTTTTATAAACACTTAAAAAAAAGAAAAAAAAACACTTATTGGTTACTTTGTAGTAAAAATGAATAATCAGTCATCTACACCCATCCCTCGCTTCATTCACACGGGTTAATTTTTTTTAAACACCTTATTATTTTGAAAATTTTCTGCCTTTTTTGTTACTTTGCAGTAACAATAAATAAGCATCTAAATCCTCTTCCAGTGAAGTGCAACCCCCCCCCCCCCCCCTTGTCTCCCTCAATACACAAGTTTAAAAGATTTAAAATCTTTTTTGTAACCATTTTTACCTTATTTTATACTTTGCCATAATAATAAATAATTAATCGACCCATACCATGCTGCAAAAGCAAAGGTGGATAATAGTCGGTTAAAGCTTAAATTGAATTGTAAAATTTAAGTAGATATAATTTAGTATTATGAATAATAATTAGTGTTTTGTAGGCATATGTTTTACAAATGTGTAATACATACCAAAATATGATTTATAATTAGCAATAATTACCCCTAAAATTTAAGACCTAAGATTAACATATATGGTTTCGTTAGATAGATAATTAGATAGATAGATGGATTGAGAAGATAATTAAGACCAAACATTTATACCCCTAAGTTTTGAAACTTTTTTTTGTAGCCATTTTTGTTTTATCTTATACTTTGCCATAATAATAAATAATTAATCAACTCATACCATGCTGTAAAATCAAAGGTGGATAATAGTTGGATAAAGCTTAAATTGAAGTAAGGGGGATTTGCTTTTATTCGGTTGAAGAAAATTGATTCTTTTTTTTCTTTTTTCTTTTCACATTTTTCTATTCTCAATAGTCTATAGATTATCCCTCTGAAAGAAATTGATCAAATTCCAAGTTCTTCCGTAGTTATTTAGTTCTTTAGCGCAACGCGGCCATACGCTTACGCTGTTTTGGAGCACTACAAGCTCATGTTACCGAAAATGAATTTTTTCAAACTGGGCGGGATCAAAACTCAAAAACTATTAAACTGATCTTCTTAATTTTCTTTTTAAATTAAAGGTAATATGATTTATTGGAGCTTGAAACACTTTCAGACATTTTTATAAAAAATAATTATTTTAGAAGCACGCCAAAGTGCAAACAAAAGGGGTCAGAAATATACCTTTTTTAAAATGGCTGCCATTCTGTTGATTTTCAACTTTTTGATCTGAAAGTGCTTGAAGCTCTAGACAATATTATCTATTAACAAAATCCTTAACGAAAATTGATGAAAAATGAGTCTGGTGATCTGTCGGATCCCGCCCGATTGGACCCACGCAACTCGAAGCACATCATCAATTTTTTATAATTTTTTTGTGAAATGCTCTTAAAATGATAATAAATAACATGAAAAAAAACCCGGAGCTAAAAACTTTATTCCTTTTCCATAAAAATGCTAAAAACACCCTTTTTTTCGGCCTTCTAGAGGAAAATCCCTTTTAAAGTAAAATTCAAGTAGATATTGTTTAGTATTATGTATAATAGTTAGTGTTTTGTAAGCATATGTATAGTGGATGATCCAGAAGGTAGTAAAAATGTTGAAATTTTTTAAATAGAATATGAGTGAGATAAATTACACGTGATGCCGTTTTTATTCTACAAATGTGTAATGCGTATCAAAAATATGTTTTATAATTATTAATAATTACCCCTAAAATTTTTCTAAATTTGTGTGAAAAAATTCGTAAAATTCCTCCCTACATTTTTACAAAGGCTTACTACTTGCCCTGCATTAGTTATTTTAGTAAGGGGCGAGTTTAAGTTTGTTGCCTGAAAAAAAAAAAGTTACCGTTACTGTAGCAGAGAAGTCTAAAATCACTGTAAATTGAAGCGTCTATCTAACTAGTAAGAAGACTTCTTATATGGCATTCAATGTCACTGCATGGGCAACAGTTGGCCACTATGAAGGTCACGCGCACTCTGCTTAATTTTTCTCGCTCATATCTATTACATCTATCATATCTCTAAGACAGCATTACCTTCTGGACCCACCCTATGTCAGAGATTAAGAAATTATAAATTTGTGTACATTCCATTGTCTGTCAGTGTAAATATTGATAATGAAACTGGTCTTTAGAAGAAATATTTAAATAAAAAGTATAATGCAAATGATTATCTTATGATGCAGCTGATTTTATCTACGATTTATCCGTTTGTAAATAAATCTGACGTACCAAATACCTTACAGCTGCAAACTGATGTGAAATAATTTTTTCATTCTCATTCATTTGGCCAAATTTCTATTATTCATGCAGGGCATACCCGTTACCCGTATTTCTACTAACCACACCTTCTTATATTTTTTCCATGAATTTAACTTTTACTTTGTCATTAGATGGAAGCTCTTGGGCTTGGCGAATTTCAGACTCAAAGATAATAAGGAAAGCCTGGACAACTTTGTGTCACAAAAAGTTTTGTCAACTTAAAAAAAATGTCAACTCCACAGATTTAATAGCAGTTAGTAAAAGTTTCAGGAAGATTAGATATTTGATGCTTCGCGCTTTAACCCTTTGAGGGGCAAGCAATAATATCTTTGTAATATTGAATTCTCACCGGAATTATCGAAATATTTTATTTTAAAATAAGGAAAAGCAATTTTTCAACATCCCCCCCCCCCAATGTTAAAAATTAAAAATTTAGTTAAAAGTTTCTGGTGCGAATCTTGTTTAAATTAGGTGGGATATGATATATCCCTGAGGGCGGTGGGATATGATATATCCCACCGTAAGGTATTTGGTACGTCAGATTTATTTACAAACGGATGAATCGTAGATAAAATCAGCTGCATCATAAGATAATCATTTGCATTTTTTAAAACAAAGTAAAAATGAGTGTAATATTAATTGTTTCCTAATGAATTAGTAATATATAAAACGATAAAGACAATTCGTAAAATAATTTCTTTTCAATTTTTAAAATTAAAAAAAAAAAAAAAATGATGCAATATTTGATATTTACCAAAAATGTTCTCACGCCAAAAATAAAGATAGTTTATTCATTTTTCCAACAAATATGCTGTTTAAAGTACCAATAATATTATGAACTACAATCTAAGCCATAAACACTTCCATAAATATATCAATTCAAATTACCACTTTTACCACTATTTGATGATTTTTCATATATTTTCTGCACGTTAATTTATTAAAATATCTGTAAAATTTCCGGACATTCTCTGATATTTGAACTGATAGTTAATTACAATGAGAATATCATATAAATTATATGCGATTTTTTTTACATAAATATAACCGTAATTTAAAAATGTTTTTCGTAACGGATTTTCATGAAGATCATGTATTCAAGAAAGCACATTTAAGGTTTTTATTTCGGAAAAAGTTGTTAAAAATATTTACCCCATGTTCTTAAAACGCTTTAGATTTTTATGTTGTACCCCCCCTTAATCACAATATTAGAAGTGCTACTCTTTTCATGAGATTCTTAAACATAAATTTCCGGTTAATTAAATACACATTCTCCGTTTGAGTGTTGAAATAAAAACAGTCATTACTACATTCGCAATGATCGTAAGAATTGAATGAAAACTGTTTTTATAGAAAATTGTGCAGTATTTCAACTAAAACAATACAAAAAAAATTATGATATTATATTTGTCCAAAACTTGCTATACAAACGCAGTGAGATATCTTCAAATGCATGTAATTTACCCACCTTTCTAAAATGAAATAATTTCAAGGAAATTTTTCCTCCATTGCTATTCTACACAAAAATTCCTTGAGGTAACAGAGATAATTGAATGCAGAGTATAATAAAGTTACTCATAAGAAGATTAATAATAACGTTATATGAATATAATAATAGCGCATCTTAACGGCGAACCTAAATATCGTTACTGAATTCCGATCTATTGCGAACACTTTTGAAGCATTGAAATCTAAACATTATCAATGAACAGAATTTTGGGTAAATGTATTTTGAAGATGTAATTTCAGAGCATAGAATGAATTGGATATTTTTACACATGCTGTGATTTTACTAATTTCTGTCAGCTATTTTGTTTTCTGTTCAGTAACCCATATGGGACAGCGTACCCAACTGAGTTCGCTTCCTTTTCATGTTTTCTGGTTTGTGGGAAAAGCTTGAATGCTGTAAGGTGTCTGTGTTACATAGTTACATGACTTCCTAAAGCTTCATAATCACGCACTTTAAAATATTCAAGCTACCTCCCTCCCATATCCTTTAGCAATCAAACGCCAAAACGAAGGTGTATCCAGTTGGATATAGCTTTCCATATGCTTTAAATGTCTTCATGTGTGAAAAAGTGTTATTTATATTTCAGGAATTATCTTTGAGTTTTGGTCTTTGAGATATGGATGCTGGCCGCGACAAGGCATCATTAAAAGGATCACAAGGAAACGTAGCTGAATCCAGTCAACCTCTTCTTGAAACACTTGGTTCATCAGGTGAAGGTACGACGAAAGGAAGTCCAGAGAGAGAAAGAATTGAAATTGAGTCAGCTATTCCAAAAGTATCTACTTCTAGAGAAATGATTGAAAACGAAGGTACTGAACCTGAAAAGCGCCGTTTCCGCACGTTGTCACTTATTGACAGCTTTACAATGAATCTAAATTTATTGGACCGAGATGCTGTTCATATAAATGATTACATAAACGTAAGTAAACAATGTAGGTTCCCCTTACTTATTTCAATTTTTAATTAATAAAGAGTGGATGTTACAAAGATTTATTTATTTTAATGTACTCTATGCTTTAAGCTTTTTGAGAGAGAAAATAATTTTGCAGAAGAGAGAATTTTTAAAAACACTATAAGAGATTTGTCTTTAAAAAAATTCCTGCAGGCTCGGCCAACAGGCACAGGTAGATTTCGAAGTTAAGTACTAATTTCACCAACAAAAACTAAAAACTAAAACTAAATTCAACTCTATATAAAGCATCTATGAGGGTTGTCAAAAATTGTCATCCCGCCAATTATACTTTTTCATCGCCTAAGGAGCGGATTAACGGATATGAGATTTTTTTCCCTTCTACAACAGCACCTCCCTTTTTTTGTTTTTAATATTTTTTGGTGTAAGAGTTAGTTCTATCAAAAACTTGTCGGTATGAAAGTTGTAGACAATATTAAGAAGATTTATAATAAATTTAAACGGATTTGATATCTTGTGAATTGACGAAGTTATAAATTTTTTTCTTTTTGATTCCCCGCCCCCCTTTTTTATTTATTTATTTATTTATTTATTTTTTGCTGTAAAAGTTGGTCCTATCAAAAACTTGTCAGTATGAAAGTTATAGATAGTATTAAGAAAATTTATGATAAATTCAATTGGATTTGATATCTTGTGAATTGATGAAGTTATGAATTTTTTTCTTCTTAAAATTCTATTTTTTTCGCCGCTTGAGGTCATTTTTAATGATATTAAAAATCTGCCATACATAAATGTTTGGCCCTTTTTCTAGAAGTAATAATAACTTTAAACTGATTCGATATGTATCATAATTAAGAAGCTCTGGCTTTTTTTCTGTTTTCACAAAAATCCTCCCCATTTCCACCCCCTTCTTCCGATTTTGCCCATGAACGAAATTGACCAAGATTTTCTACACATTGATTTTATGAATCAGTTTGGAAGATATTTGTGCAGAATTATGGAAGTTATCGTGTCCATAAAAAAATGATATATATATATATTCAGAAATTCCAACATAGGGCAGAATGTAATAGATAGTATTTGTTACGAAATCTACCAAAGAAAACAGATATGTACTATTTTAGCAAAATGGGATGAAGAAGTTTCAAAAATTTAATATATCAAAAACAAACCAGCAAGGTCAAGAGGCAATATAATTATTAAATTGTTATTACTTTTAATGGAATTGAATGATAAAAGTTAATGTAATTGGATAAAAAAAAAATAATAAACTTGTATGTATGAGAAGCTATTGAACATGCAAAAAATAACTGAGCGATATGGATAGTTATAAACCATTTACTATATGTTTTGTTAAAAATGCTCTGACATCACCCTCTTATCTACAATTTGTCTAGCTTTATCATTTTCTTGTGAAAATTAATCTATTACAGGCACTTTATTTAAAATGCAGTACTTAAATTCTTATGTTCTCTTGCTTTTTAAAAATGCAAAATTTGAATTTTGTTAATTTATGGAGATAAAATGCGTATAACTCCTTGTTAAAAACAAAAGCTATAACTGAAATAGTTTCGTAAAGTGAGTGTATGACAATGCATCAGTCATGGAAAAAATATCCCACCACACTATACTGTTATATTACTAAATTACCGCAAGAGGTATCATTGCAAGAGGTACTATTCGACGGGGGATTGTATTTACTTTTGGAATATGAATAATAGTTTTGAAATAAGGGTCGTATATATTTTAAAAACTGTACGAACTTTCACTTTTAAAATGATAGCACCAACTTTTGACATTTTATTTGAGTTTCTTGGATCAAACAAGCTACAGAAAAGTATATAGCGGACAGTCATATACAGTGAGACAATGTACACAGGGAAGGGATATGGGAAATTCGAACCATAGCCCCAAGCTGAAAGCCTGTTGGAGTGTTTTCTACGGACAACAGAAACCCATCTTTCAGTTCCTCCTTTGGTCGGCAGCTTTAAAATTTTACAATGCTTGTGATAATTTCTGTGGAGGCGATTTTAAAAAGCAGTTTCTGTTTGTACCATTTGATCAGTAATGCTTTGTTTGCAGTGTTTTCCGACCCCATTTCAAGTATGAATGTTGTTTCGTTTAGAAGTTACCAAAAGAAAATACTTTTTAGCCTAAAAGTTGCTAACTTAACTTTGTTTTTTAAAAATGCAAAATTTGAAGTTTGGTAATTTATGGAGATAAAATGCGTAGAATTCCTTGTTAAAAACAAAAGCTATAACTGAAATAGGAACGTAATGAATCTTTTATAGATCACATATCTTCAGTCTAACTGTATGTCGTATTTCAGTTTGACTACCATAAAAATGCTGCACCATTTCTTTACTTAATACCAAGGAGTTAAATCTAAAAAAGCCGAAAGAAGAAGTATGTAATCGTTTTTTCGACATATAGACGTAGTGGGATTTTTAGGTACACAGTGAAACAGTGTCTAACTGTGCAGAAACTGTGCAGTTAGACACTGCACTGTTAGAACTGTGCAGAAGAATTACAATTATATTTATTCTATGCTGACAATATTCTTTATATCTTACTTTGATTTGTTTTTATGTCTCTGACATGGGCGGCTATAGATAGGGGACACTTTTCTCACCTTGCAGCGACTAATTCCAGTCCTTCGATTTATTCGTTTTTGGACATTCTAAAGCAAGCTACAAGGCATCCGTTGTTTAATGAATGCTCAGAAATCCAGGCACAACCGCGTCATGTACCAGATTGATGAACGTGTCGATGAAACACATAAACCATCAGCACTGTCTCAATGTGTACCATGAGTGGAACATACAGATGGGTAAAAAAATAATACGAACACCTATGTCACCAATGGATTATGAATTGCAACTCTTCCATTAGTGTTCGAAGCATGAAGTTCCCTTTAGAAATATTTTTCTAAAATGAGATTCTGGAGATGACTATGTATCTCTGACGTTATCTGGGATAAAGATTGCCTGCGCTTTCGGACCGCTATGCGGATCAACTCTCTTTTATCCCTCTCAGAAAGCTTTCTTTTCCGTCCGCTGTTGTACTTTGCAGACGACACTTTACCGCATTTTGTGTATGCTTTCATAGCGGCTGACACAGTACTCCTTGCACGCCCCATATGTTTGACTGTTTCCGTCAGGGAGCAACCAGCGCACCGCATTCCAACAATCATTCCTTTTTCGAACTTTGACAGATCAGACATTATTGAATTTTCCAGAGCGTATGGAAAGCGCATGCAACACCTATGACTGATGTTGAGCGACTGACACCTTACCGTTCATAACCAGTAGGTGGCAGAATTACGTGCAAAATGACATGCATGTTCTGCCCCTTTCAAATGGACCATGCCTTTTTCATGGGTGTTTGTATTATTTTTTTACTCATCTGTAGTGGCTGTTAGATCCCCCAATCGGATACCCTGTTCCTAGGATTTTGGCTGAATTCGCCTTACGACCCTTGGAAACTTTTTGTAAACTTCGATACCACTCCATATTTGGTAGCTATGTAGATAACATTTTCATCATTTAGCAACACAGCAGTATTTTACTTTGTACTTTCTTATACTGCAACTTAACCAGCTCGATACCAAAATTTAATTCACAGTATAAATTGAACTGAATTAAATCCTTCCCTTTTTTTACCTCTTAAAAGTACCCATGGGATTGAAAATTCTGTTTATTGCAAACCTATTGCAAACCAATGTTCAGTACCAGCTAATGATCAAACTCCATTTTCACATAAAATCTCTACTTCTAGATATTTTATAAAGAGAGCTTATAAAAACTGTACCATTTTTGTAATGAAAATAAATTGAGTGATGAATAAAAATACCATATGTGGGAATGATAGGAACGATGGTTATAATGATAGAACTATTAATAATTTAATTTTGAAAATACGTAATGATGAAAACGTAAAAAATTTTTCTATGAACAGGAACTTAAATTAACTACTTTTCAATATGTTCTAAGTTTTTTTGAAAGGATAAAAAAGAAACTCTATTCAATATCTGTTTAATTGCCAATTACCCCTTCCCCTAAAAAAAAAAAAAAAATATATATATAATTTACAAGAAATTAATCCAGTTAAATCCGATCAACTTTCTGGTGTTTACAAAATACCTTTCACCAGATTTGGGCAGAATCTGATTACATTATATTATAATCCCTTTACAAGCAATCGATTAACATGTAATGCATTAAAAGGTAATTTAGATTATGCTTTTACGATTTTTAAATTTATAATAGAATCAATGTGCAATGGATTATTAGTTAATATCAATAACGTTTGTTTAGAATGTAATCTGGAATGTAATATACGTTAATTTAAATTGAATTTTGTAATTTAATTATTCTTAATCCGTTACAGAGAAATCGAATTATAATTTAAAATACGTAATTAGAATTCACTTGTAATCCGTTATACATTGTTTAGATTATACATGTAATTTATCTTGTAATGCATTACATGCTAATTCCCTGCTTGTGGCGAGGTTACACAATTTAATGGTAATCTGTAATTTCATTACTTTGTGAACAGATTCTGTTATAATAAAGCAGAAAACTATATTTAAAAAAAAGAATTGATATATTAAAAAATGGCAGTTTGGCAGCGAATAGTCGAGAGCGCTTCGAAAACAGAGGTCAAGTGTTGGACAGATGACTAATCGTAGACTTAATATAGAACAATGAGACAAAAAATAAATTTTTTAGTCTAAAAGCGGGGTATTTACGTAGTCGTTTAAAAAATATATGCATTTTCAGTTAAATGGCATCAATTGAAAGTAAAATGTAAAACTTCTACAAATTTCGTTACTTAAA
This sequence comes from Maratus speciosus, assembly GCA_963932465.1. Taxonomy (NCBI): domain Eukaryota; kingdom Metazoa; phylum Arthropoda; class Arachnida; order Araneae; family Salticidae; genus Maratus; species Maratus speciosus. The sequence continues at coordinate 328,869,865 of OZ010787.1, forward strand.
ATTAGACAGAATTGCGAGATATAAATATTCAGAAAACATCCACCGAATCTCAGTAAAAAATATGTAAAGAATGATTTTCAAAAAGATTAAATTGATTGATTGAATATTGGCGAAGCTATTTTAAAAATGCTCTTCTGAAAAAAAAAAAAAAAAAAAAAAAAAAAAAAAAGAAACGCTCGTAAAATTTTCGTTAATGTTTACCTGCTATGGCGCACTGTACTTCTATAGCTCCAGAATTGAACTTTCATTTTCGTTGTCGATTTCTAACTAATAAAATATGTTTTTCTTGTGAATAACAAAAACTTTAAGTAAGGGAAAAAAATCGAATTTTTGAATCGAATTTTCAAAGTGGTGTTACTTTTTAATATTAACTTGCGAATGTCATGGCACGATTAGTAATGGCTTTTAAATATGATAATTTCTTTATATTTGTGTGAATGGGGTGGGGTCACCGAATTTAAAATCTAAACAGAAAATTAGCCGTAGCATGATTTTTCATGATGCTCGCACTATCATGATGCTAATGAGATTTATCTCTAAATTAAGTCATACTTCAAAAATAACCTCGCCTGATTTACTTAAAAGGTCAATTTTTTAGATATAACTTCCAATTTAAAAAATGCACACACTCATGATGACTCATTTAAATAATGTGTATTTAGTTTAAAATAATTATCTTAAAATTGAGTTTAAATATTTTATAGCAAACGGCATTAATAATTTTTTTTCTTTTGTAAACTATTAAGTAACATAGCGTTAATTAACATTGCTTTCATTCGTCTTAATAAGTCCTGTCTTTACGATAAAATACCATCCATCGTGGGAAGAAACAATCGTTACAGCGATTATTGTGTTTTAAATTATGATTATCCGAGATTTTCGATTAATCGCAATTATTTGGCGAAACTATTATGAAGATGCTCCATGAGAAAATGACATGGCTGTATTGGAATAAATAATGTAATTTTTTGTTCATAGATAGACGAATGATTATATATTCTTGTACAGTCGTGAAAAAAAAAAAAAAGTAAACACCCCTTACTAACTCCTCAACAAATTATCGTAGAAGAAAGTTACTGGTACCGAACGATTGGAAATAAAGTCTACTTTTAAATGATGTATATAAAATTTGCTTAGGAGGCTATCTACGTATTAAAACGAACCATAACTTTGTTTTTTTCAATAGCAGTACACAATTCTGACAGCATAAATGAACTCTACACCTTTCAATTAGCCTAAAAACAAATTTTTATGCATTTCGTACCATAATTTTCCGAAAAATTAATTATTTTAAAACGAGCGTATTTTAAGGGCTGTATCCAAATTGAAGTTCTGTACTCCATTGTTAACCGAGAGAGCCCCCTTCTTGATCAATGTACCTTAATCGCCACTCAAGGAGTCAATGAAGACAGAACAGCAGAATAAATTTCAAAATAGCTACTCACTTCTATCATAGACGGCCCCTTAAGCCATCATTTTGCCTTTTTTTAAGCAGAGTTTGAAAACTACCTGGAAGAAAAACATGAAATTTTGGATTTCCATAAAGCAGGACTTAATAAATTTAAATCCATCAAAAAAATTGCAGGTTGCAATTCATAATTTTTTCGAATATTAATTTCATAATTCATAATTCATATCATAAAATTATAAAAATTGCAAATTCAGCGTATTTATGTTTGGGTATATTAGTATTATTGCTACAAAAAATTAGCACTTTAGGAGCATAATTTCAGGAGATATAAATAAAAATATGAAAATGTAATTTAACATTAGAAGCACTAAATTTTGAATGTTTATAATTCAAAAACTTATCATTCAAATGACTTGAAATTTGATGTCTAGGCATAGTTTGAACCGAAGATTTGAAATATCTTGTTAAAATTGGGTATTGCTATTGAAAAAAATGAAGTTTGGATTAGTTTTAATATGTAGATGGTCCCCTAAGAAAATTTTATATACATCATTTAAAAGTAGACTTTATTTCCAGTCGTTCGGTACCAGTAACTTTTGTCTACGATAATTTGTTGAGGAGTTAGTAGGGGTGTTTACTTTTTTTTCCACGACTGTACATGAATATATCAATAAATGAATGGTGCAGATGCGAAAGTCACATTATCCACTTTTTTAAGGTATTAAGTTATTCATATCACCGTGTTCGTCTTTTTTAAGGCGAATCGGACTGTAATAGCGATTTTACCATAATGAACATATTTTGGCTGAAAAAAAAAAAAAAATGCTGAAAATCTTGGATAAACCATCTTGTGAGCCAAAACAGAAGCAAATTGCGTTAATGTTTAAAGAAGTAAGAAGTAGTGTAAAAAAATATTTTGCTAGTTTAATGAAAGTTAAGAAGTTGAGCCATGTCTAATAGTAAAATGTTTGCACAAATTATTTTTAACAAATGTTTCTTGCGTTTTGATTTTTGTTGTTCATTACCCTCCAAAATAACATAATGAAAATTGATGTTCAGATTTTTTCCTTTTTTTTTGTTCTTGCTGTTTTAAATTCATAGTTATTTTGGTTTAGAACTAACATTACTCATAAAAGTTTGCTGAAAAGCTCACATTTTCCATATTTAATTTATTTTTCAGCTTTACTAGAATTATTATAAGTTTAGAACTATGTGAAAGTACTTGTTGTGCAACAAATATATAATAAAAAAAAAATTGTGCAAGATATCATGTTTATTAATAATAATCAGTTTTTTGCATTTTTTTCAAAACTAGGTTAAGTGGAGAATGTGAATTTTGCATCTACACCCTTCAAATGTTGATATTGTGTATGTTACGGTAAATGTAATTAATCCGGTGATTATGTATAATTACCGGTAATTATCCATAATCACCAGTAAACTTGGTAAATGTGATAAATTATAGAATATTTATCAAATTTACCGGTTAGTTTATAAAATCCCAACTCGTAATGGGGAATGTAATAAGGTCCATAACTTTACCAAAATTCGTTCAGTTTGCGCAGCTACATGGCTTCCGTCATGACGTATGCCATTGCTAAGCAACGCGGGTTCGTAGACTATTCGTTATTGGCGGTCAATAAGAATAAAATTAATAATAAAAATTAAAATAATAATAATAATTATTAATATAATAATTATAATAAAATAATAATAATAATAATAATTCTAATAATAATTATTATAATAAGTATTATAATAATATTATAAAAATATTATAATAAATATTATAATAATAATATTATATAATAATAATAATAATAATAATTAATATTAATAAATAAACGGCAATAAAAATAAAGTATTTACTGAAATAACAAGCTAGGCTTTACTTCATTTTTAGCAGTTTTGATCATTTTGTATTTTTCAATACATTTTACGACATATATATTATATAACTTATGCTACTATCTGACATATCTGTTCTAAGATATCTAATGAAAGTAAAGTACAAAAGCACCACTTTTATTTAATTTTTTATATTGAAATATTACTGTGAGTTTTAACAGCCATCGTGGCGTTCCTCTAATTCTTAGCAACGAAATTTTTAGTGTTATTTGAAAAAAATAATTTTTTGGAATTAAGAACTTGTTACTTCACAAAATAATCCGAATTTATCACATACCTCACGAGTTGGGGATTTTATAAACTAACCGGTAAATTTGATAAATATTCAATAACTTGTCACATTTACCAAGTTTAGTGGTGATTATGAATAATCACCGGTTTATTACATTTACCGTAACATATATAAATAAATGTAGATTATACTAAATGAATAAGTGTAAACTGTTGTGCATAGAAAAGTAATACATCCTCTGAAAATAAGCCACAATGCGTCATTTGGAGCAAAAAATTAACGTGTCTCCATCTTCATTTCGGGGAAACACTGTTAAGAGTTGAACACAACAGTTGAACAAGTGTTTTATTAATATTTATAAAAATATATAATAGAGTTGTACACTGAAATGAACGTAGATTTGAATTATAAATTGAATTTTCATACATTCAATTAATCAAAAATGTTATTATAGAAGTATTAGGAAAAAGACAATATTTTCTTGCATCAATAAATTAACACTTCCCGTTTAACAAGGTTCCATTAAGAATCCATTATTTCTACGCTTTCTCAACGTATAAAACATTTTAAGTTTATTGATACTAAAATAACGTATTCCACTCTCTATAGGTGCAATTTGAAGAAGTTCTTGCAGAACCTCGAGTCAACCAAAGTCTCGACCCTATATGGAAATTTGCATATGTATTTTTTGCGGGCACAAAATACTGGGTTTATCGAGGGCTGACAGCAGTATGTGCTCTACCATGCGGTTTTCTTTGGGGGTTGATTTTCTCGCTTCTCACTCTTGTCAGCGTGTGGATCATAACACCAACTCTGAGAATTGTCGATGTTGTGCTATGTATAATTCGCCGGGTAAGTTCATATTTTAGAAATTCTTCACTTTAAACTAATTGTAATTTGAAAAGACAATTTCAGTTTTAAAGGTTTTATTAGGCCATTTTTAGTTTGTACTATTCGTCGTTAACACTAGAAAGCCAGAAATTTTACTCAAGTTTCATAAAAATATTTGACACCAGAATTTTTATTTAAAATTATTTGACTGATTTATTTAACGTAAATCTGCATGGTTTAAATTTAACTTACTTTATGAAAGAATTTCTGGTTGCAGTCGACATTTAATCATATGGTTGTAGTCGGATCGACTCCTTTCGGGCGTTCTAGTGTTAATGCAACATTTCACTCTAAATTCTTGATAGTATAGACACGTAACATATTAAATTCACATTTGCAAAACATATTAAATTCAACTTGTTTTCCATTATATATATATATATATATATATATATATATATATATTGAATTTTATCATGGTAAATAGAAAAAATATTAGCGTGCCATTAAATTAATTTACATTAACACTTTTAAAAAATATTGTGGAATACATAATACAGTAGGATAAATACAAAAAGTGCTATTGTGAGTACGTTATGTGTAATAAAACAACTCTAAAGAGCGCAAATAATCAGAATAAATTGAGCGTGCACCTGTTTCAAGGCTGCGAAAAATTCTAGCAACATATATTGATATATAATAATAGTGTCCGAAAATTGAATCTAACCTATGCTTCTGGAAACTTTTAAACTTTTCCCTTATCTTCAGTAATCCTCAGGAAGAAGACCAACGAGGAATGTCAAAAAACAATATCTGTCGTGTTCAACAAATATATTCAACAAAAAAACATTTTAAATTATCAGCATAAAATAAACAATGCTTTGTTATACTTACACGTATAAATTCGGTTACGTAGCTAAAAATATTTACAGCAAGCCGAAATTGATTGAAAACCGATAGTTCGTGTTGATACCGGGATGAGACAACTGATTAATACGTAGCAAAAACAACTCGAAAATGTTTCCGAAAATTACGGACAGCAAAAGAAACTCTTCCTGTTTCTTTAAATCTCGAAAATCTATTAGTTTATGAGATTTTTAAAGGTAAAGGAAAGCTTTTCGGAATCGAGGCTAAATTGGAAAAGGTTATACTATATTTTCGTAAACCTTCTTTCTAGATCAAGAAACATTTATCTTTTTTTACATTGTACGTGCACTGTCACTCAAAACTATTTAAAGTTACGTCATTAAATTGTGATCATGTCTAAATTTTTAGGCAGGCTATATGCATAGGTCAAAATATTTACAAAAAAATTTGATTGAAATTAGCACAAAATTAAAAAAAAATAAAAGATCCCAAAATAAATGGGCTACAATTCCTGCCAAACTAAATTGAATTTTTGAATGTGATTTTTTTTATTACACAGACAATTAAATATGGAGAAATAGTAAAAGTAGAAAACCGATTTTTGGCATGTTTGAAGAAATTATAATTCCGTAAGAAAAGTTTTAATAATAATAATAATAATAATAAAGATCCGTTGTTTGTGAAGCATTTTAATTTCACTAACTGCATTAGGAATGTCCGAGGTTAATATTTTTCCCTCGGAGAAGTATCCTGTTTCTCCATCTCCATACGTACTCAAACTCCATATTATTTGTTATTAGTTTCTTTCTTATTTTTACCTTTCTCCTAAAATGTCTTTTTTATGTATAAAAAAATGTGAAAACAAATATATTACCTAATTTACTAATTTTATTTTACATTTTATAGGTGTGGGGAGGATTGATTCGTGCAATTTTGGATCCAATATTTATGTCAGCAGGGATTCTATGTGGAAGAGGTGATAAAAATAACAAAAATGAACCAGTATAATCTAATGCATGGTGCAACGGTGATAATTTCTCTTAGTTTCGATACGTATTTGTTCATTGGGTGATGCCGTGGATTTCAGTAATAAGCAAATTTATGTTTAAAAAAAAAAAAAGACAGCGTCATTATACATGCCTGAAAGATACAATGAGTTTATATGTTAAAGCTTTTACTTAATATTTTATTTCAGATGTAATTCTGAAACATATTTCGGCAATTATAATATTGTAATTATTATAAGTATGGAGATTTTTCTAAAACTGAACTATCAAGATAAGAAAATGTTCGATTATTTTTTAATTATTAACGATATATGTCTTTATATAAGATGTGTGTGTGTGTGTTACTATTTGCTAAAATTTTGATAACTGTTTTAATATTAAAAAATGACAGTAATTAGCAATTTCTTTTAAAAAGTGTAAAGTGGTTATGCAGTTTTCATATGTGATGCTTCAATTTATAAAACTTTAATTTTACATTTCATTTCTTAATGATGAAATATATATATATTTATAAAAAAATTTGCTTATTATAGCAATTTAATTTTTCAATCTTTTTTTTAATTAATATAATAATAGATATGTAAGTTTAATATTTAATAGCATTATTAATAATATTTTTATCTCACGTTATCTTTTTTCTATTTTTATAATATTATTTTAAAGAATTGTCTAAAATGGGATTTAAATATTTAATTTCCTAAATTTTCTGCATTTTTACGATTTAATTAGACAAAAAAAAAAAAAAAAAAAAAAAAAAAAAATTGCATAAGTTTTTTTTTTATAATATGCATTTTAAAGAGCAGTATGCTAAAAAAATAAAAGACATTAAAATATTTTTGCTTTGCGGATACATTTCAAGCAAAACCAGAAAAATGCTCACTTCTGTATTGCAAACGAAAAATAAATTATTTGAATTAAATTAATCAATATTTGAAAACATTTATAGCTAACTAAACTTACAGGGCTATGAATAAAAAATTGTTTTTTTGGTGACGAAATTTGGTATTTTAAACAATCGTCATTTTGGGAAGATATTAATCGTATAAGGAATGATAAGGATGTTTGAAGAAAGATTCCCCTTTAAAAATTGAAGGAACCGCAATCTTCTGCAACGAATACTGGAAAGCCTTCATGTTCAAAGCAACAGTGACTATGGCGCAATTCCCAGCTTCAAAATGTACTGTATTGATTAGGTTCCTGACTTTTAAATACTGAACTTTCTCAGATTTTCATTCGGGCTGCCGCAAGTATATGCGCATATACATATATGATATATTCATGCATTAATCTCTTTGCCAGAGAGAAACACCCTTTTTTAAATTCATTGTAATATTTTCAAAGATTTGTTGCATAAATGTGATATTTATCGCACCAGCTCCATAGAAACATTTTCTACAGTAGAATAACTCGAAATATACTCGAGACGTGTGGTATATTGTTTACCTCGTTAGTTAAAAATAGTCACATTTTTACTTGATTATTGAAATTTTGCTTTCCAAATCACAATCTTGAATATGTAGTAGACAAACGACTTTAATTCTCTACAATATCCAAGAAGCATTCGATTTATATATATAACATATGCACTATTTTTTAAAAACATTTTTCTAGTTAAAACTTTTTTCTAGTATTTTGCTCTTAAGTCTCTGTAAACAGGGGAAAAAATCTTTAGTTCAAATAATAGCCTATTTACAGCACAAAAAACCACAATATAAATTATTTGATAAATATGAAGCACTTTCCTTACACTTACGTTTTTCAAAGAGACCAAAAATTTTTCAAATAATCTTTTCATTTTTTTTTGTAATTACCCACAAAACAATTATTATTATACAGACAGGATGTTGAATAATTCGCACATATAAGATGTGCTAGAGCTCCTTAGCAGTGATCATCCTCCTTGGTGTTACGCTTGAGATGTTTTAGTTAATCCTTTATGCCTCAACGAGACAAGTCCCATTAAAGAAAATTATATATAAAATTTACTTGATACGTTTATTGATAGCAATAGATTTTATATTTCATGTAAAATACTTTCGTTTATTATGTTTAAAAATCACATCTAATTTTACACGATAAATATTTTTAAAAAGGCATATATTCTTGACTATTTACATCTGAATAGCTTTCATGTTGTTGGAAAGATGTGCAGCGGAAAATTTCCACTCAAAATAATGTCTCTATTTCTAGATAAAACCTAAATATATTTATTTTCATTATTTTGGGAATTCAGAGATTGAAAAAACAGCATTGTTTGTTAATATTGTGTGGAAATACTAGTCGAAGTGTTGTTGTAAATATTAAAAGGAAAGTTTAATGACGGATTTGATAAGTAAATTTTATTGAAACAATCTTTTCTAAATTTAATCTTATTGTGATGTATATTTTCCATTACATCTTCAAATATTAACGAAAATAATTATTATGGTGGATGTTTTCTTAATCCATAATTTGTGACATAAAGGGTTGATACAGTTATAAGTAGCCTGTTATTAATAAGGCGAACTATTACAACTTTTGTTTTTAAATTTACTTTATTCTGATGAGGGTTGGATTTTAGTTTCAAGCTGCATACGATCATTTATGTCTTCGTTATTAAGCATTTTATTATTATTTTGCCCAGTTTAATGTATATTAATATTCATTAATTTATTATCAAAATATGAGAATTATAATTACTTAAATGTATTTTCACTTTTGAGGAGAATTAATATACAGTAATTAGAAAGTAGATGCTTTGATTGAGAAAAAAATGAGTGATGCCCTTTTGAGATGACTTTTATTAAATAACAAATATGAATTTTCATTAAAATTAATTTCTTTTAAAATTTTCATAAATATTCTACATTTTTATTTAATTCAGGTATTGAAGGTACCAGAAAATTTGTACAATTTTAGAGAAATAAAAAGTGCTGTATAAATAATTTGCACATGGGAAAAAAATTAAAGAGAAAAATATAAGTAACTTTAAAAGAAATTTTCGATTTAAAAACAAGCTTAATCAATTTTAAAATAAGAAAATGTTGAAATATTTTATGCCTCTTAGTTTTTAGCTGTTTTGTTATGCTCCTAATTTGGCATAACTAACTTCTAAAAATAAATAAACAAACAAACAAATAAATAAACATAAGAAATTCAGCAACAAATAAAAGTTTATCTTTCATATACATTTTTTGAAAAATAATATAAATGATTAATAGTCTCATCACGGATTTATAATGGTTTAACCGTGTTACGTAGCCGTCCCCTATTAGTAGTCACTCAAGATTGAGCAAATTTTGAACTACGCATTATCATGCAATATATAAAAATAAAGGCTTACATATAAAGCGAACTATTCAACCAAATTGCTCATTCCAATTAAAATATTTTATTCAAATGTAAATTGTTGTTAATTACATAAAATCATAAATCATATATATGTAAGTATATGCATATTTTAAATTGTTGTTTAATGTGTACATATATATCTAATTATAAATATGAATGTATCTGTTTTAATCATTGTAATTTCAAAGATAATAATTATAAATGGGAAAAAAGGTTTATTTATAAAACTGGGACCACTGAATAAATTCATATATATATATATATATATATTATATTGATTTGAATATTATTAATAATGGTTTGCATATTACAATTTATTATTGTAAAAAATATATTCATTGTGAGCAGTAACGATGAAGGCTTTAAAATTAAATATAATTTCGTGACCTTTCTTTATCACATTGAAGAAATGAAATGAATACTTAATATCTGCCATCGATATTTGCCAAAAAATCACCCATTTCTCATTATAAGGGATTTTCTAATATCGGAGAAACACCGATAAGAAAACATATTTATATTTCTACTCATACGGATGTTTTGTAATAATTTATGAAACACATTTTTTTAACGTTTATTATTCAAACCCTGGTACAAATTTATAAATGTATGAAAAAGGTATTCTTTTCTCATATGTTTTAAAGATATATCCATTTCCACTTTATTGGTTATACTAGTTTGATTTTCAAGCTCGAATGAATGAAATTTGATTTATTGATCTGTATGATGCTTGATATGCATAACACACAAATGATAACAGGTGTTTTATACTTAAAAGTTAAAACATGACGAATTTCTACAATAATAATATGCACCATTTGATATGATTGTTTAAATTTAAATTTTACAAAGTAATATATTTTTTATCATTTGAAGATTGGAATATATATATTTTAATTTTATTGATTACAATATTTAAGATTTGATAAACATTCACCATTAAAACCAAAGATGTGTTTGGATGTATCATTAAAACAACTTCCATTTTTACACGCGGTATCAGAAAACTTAGTTTTAAATTTTGGATGTATTTTCAAGGAAGCTGTTAAAATTTTTTTAATAATAAAATATTGCATAATAATTATATTTGAAGAAATGGTAAATGCATGAAACGTAAATTATCAAATTTCTTTGAGAATGACATCCAAAATCGGATTAAGCAAATCTTAAGCAAATTGAATCACTATTATTAAATGTGATCGACATTAGGCAAGTAAAACTAATAGTTTATTCAGGAGTAAAACTGATCTTTTTACTTTAAAATATTAGTCTCCATTTCGAAATGCAATGATATTTCGGTGTGTTTTAGGTACGGAATATTTTTGTTGGAAATGTAAAGGGCATTAAGATTTTGTGTAAAAAAAGAAAATGAAAGTAAATGTATTTCATTGAGATAAACGAAATTTGTGATATTCATGATAGTTTCTACTTTTTAAAATACTTTTGCTTCAATATATATTATATACATTTGTAGCTTCATCACATTCAATTCACCTATATTTTTAAATGCATTCGTAGTTTGAAGTATTTTATGTAAACTAAATCATTTTAAGAAAAACATATTTCATACTGCTTATGCAATTGCATGCGGATACTTTTAAAAAACTTTTTTCTTGTTATAAAAGCCATGGTTTTAATGTTTGTACTATTTCATGTTGTCACAGAAGATGTTTCATGTTATTCTGTAAAATAATAATGATATTTTGAACAATTATTTAATTACTGTTAAGAAAATCTTGTTAAAATCTTGAAAATATTAACAATATAATGTTTGTTCTAATGAATAATAGTCTATACTTGTTGATGTAATGTCTCAAGTTAAAATTATCAAAGCAAATTATATGGATAAGTGTATTCTTATCTATTTACGAAGAGATTTTTTGAGTTTTCTAATCTTAACAAATATCATTATTAAAAAATTGGCAGATTAAAAGATTTTCAATCAAAAATGTAAGTTTTGTTATTTATAAACTCGTCTACGTATTACATCACACAAAACATGCTAAGTTTCAAAGGTATTCATCTAAATAATTTTATAATAGAATATAGAAGCTAATGTTTTAAGGTCAATGAAAATGTCACTTTATGAATTAGATTTGTTACACATCAATTATAATTTAGACACATATTAATATTCAAGAAGCTTTTTACATATATTTATCCATTGCATTATAAAACACATTATTATCAGATATTAAACAGAAAAATGAAAACGATTATTTATATCGATATTATTTATAAACGATTAAGTTATTAGATAAATAACTTCAAGTTATTTTTAAATAACTTTTTACAATTTAAGAATAGAGATTAATAAGATATTTTAAATGTCAACGTAAAACTCAAATGCTAATAAGTAAAAAATAATGATGTTTTATGAAATTTGAAAACTCTAAAGATTGCTTTCGAGTTAAAATACCTGTTCTGAAATGAAATTTCAGATTTATCTTAAAAATTGCTCAGTATCTTAGACTCAGGCTCACACGATGTTACTAATATAGTATACCAAAGTAGAAGATATGGATAATTATTATCATTTCTAATCACGATTAATACTCTATATAGTTTTATGCTCAACCTATTAAAGCATAACAAAACCTCCTAATACGAATGAAATTCTTAAAAAGAAATGGAATAAATCAAAATATTTCGCAATCATGCATTTGTAAAATATTTGAATTTACACTAATATCCCATAATTAAGATGATCTAAAATGTAGTTATAATATTTGAGCCATTACTTAAAAAATCTGGTGCCAGGAATACAAAAGGATATTTTGGAAGAATACGAAAAGATTTGGAAGCCTAAAAACAACTAATGTCAGCGATTGACTGGACAACATGCTGGAAGAATCTGTAGAGTTTTATTATCTGAAAAAAGTTCAGATGAAAAGATATATTTTTTTCTGCCATTCCTTAATCGCAACACTTTCGTGTACAAAGACTTTATTGCATCTTACATCGCCTCCAACCATAATGTTCATTTTCCATCGATAGCCGCGCCTTCAAATCATCAACATTACTTTATTATTTATAATGTTTACAAAAAAATCTTTCTAGTAATAATGAAAGTACGCATTTAGATTCTCAATTACTTGAATTTTATATGAAGTTATATCTTGGTAGCTTCTATTTTATACATTTAAATATACAGTTTGTTTCTTATATATTTTACTTTCTACAAATTTTGTATTTTTCTTAATATGCGCATTTTGAACAAATATGCAAAAGGAAAAATTTTCCAAGTAACAGCCCCTTGAACTCCAACCTGGCCGTAGATAGGTCGATTTTATGTAACTTACAATCGGTTTTGTGTAAATTACGAATATAAATACTATTATAAATTTTAAAGTAAAAAATTTAATCAATTTATAAAATTGCACAGACAAAAAAATTAAGCTTTATATGAATTTGAAAATATCTAATTAGTCAGATGAAAATCCATATTTCTAGGTGGCGATCTTCCAGGACTAATAACCAAGGTTAATGAGAGTTTACATGTTCCAAGTTGGAAAAAAAGGATAGTTATTGCTATGGATTATTTTTAAATTATTAAATCAATGGCTTATTAATGTCCTTAAAACAATAAGTTTACTCTCTTTCACCCTCAACAATTAAAAAGGAAATACTGCTGTTATCAAGTTAAACAAAATATTCCAAACAGTATAATAATCAATAGTATATTTTAGATTTAAATAAATATGACGCTATAAAAATAATCAGAAATAATTTTTTTTTTTTTATCAATTTGAACATTTTTCTTCGTAATAATACATTGACATTCGTAACGTCATACGAAATAAATAACCTTTTGTGCAAGCTCAAAATGAAAATACGTTATCAGGATAAAGAAGATATTTTGTATTTCATAAGGATTCCTTGTCAGAAAAGATGGCAGAAAAACGCTAACGTAAAGCAATGACTTTTTTTTTTTTTTTTTTTTTTTTTTTTTTTTTTAAATCTTCTCCTTGTGAAATATTTAATCGTGAAGAAAAATGTCGAATTCTTTTTCTCATATTAAAATAATTTCATTATAAATTTTATTTATGTATTTTATATATTAACCATCTGAAAGCATAATAAATGCTCTATCCTTCCAAGAAATACCAATATTTGTATGGCATACCTTATTATAATTCATAAATGTCACGCTCTAAGCTTAAGAAAAGCCATAAAAAAGCAAAGTAGAACAACTTAAGTATGGGAGTATCCATAAAGCTACCCCATCTTCAATATTAAAATATTAACGAAATTAAGTTTAGTAATGAATAAACAAAATCATAACTACCATACTCCAAAACAATATATAAAAAATAAAATAAAAATAAAAAATAAGAATTAAAAAAACTTTAGAAAAACTTAAAAAAAAAAATAGTCAATGTATCGTAATCTTCTACAATAATTAGCTCATTTAATATTTATCTTTGTGCCAAACTTAGAGAAAAAACATATCAATATTATAAGCATTGGTATACATAAATATGCTTAAAAAAGGAACCTAAAAAAATACCATATAAAAAATTCATATTGCTAAATGTCTCAGAAGACTGTGATAAATTTTATTGGAATTTCATATACATCCGAAATTAGCTTAGAAGAATATTAAAAAAAACAAAAAAACAAATTCTTATGTAAAACCAAAATGCTTTTAAAATTAATTTTATATAAATAAATTAGAATTAAAGGATATTTTTTCAAGAAAAAATAACTTTTGTTTGATAAAATATTCATAAACTTTCATCACATTATTTTTAAGAAATCATATCATTAAACAGTTAAACTTTGCTATTAACTCATTCATGTGTTGTTTTCTTTTGGTCTGAAGTAAATATGGATATTTAATTATAAAACCTACATCTGTATTAAGTATATCCTAGCATAAGAGTAGTTTATGAATAATGAAATGGACAAAAATCAACTACCTTTTGAAAGTAATTAATTTTTATAATAATATTTTCCTTTTTATTTAAAAGATCAGAAACACAATTTGTTTCTATGCAGAATAAAGTCTTAACTAACCTTTTTTTCAGGTTAAACTGTACACTGATAAGTATCAGACTAGTGATGAAAAGTATATAAAAAAAGAAGGAGGGGATTTTTCCCTTTAACCCTTTCAGGGAAAAGAACTTCTATTTACAAAATGCTGTTGATTGCTGCTGATGATACAAATTGGTTCTATGCAGAAAAAAAGGCTTAACTAATCATTTTTTCAGGTTAAACTGTACACTGATAAGTATCAGACTAGTGATGAAAAGTATATATAAAAAAAAGAAGGAGGGGTTTTTTCCCTTTAACCCTTTCAGGGAAAAGAACTTCTATTTACAAAATGCTGAAATGAGTAAATGACACCAGAATTTATAAGCACATTTATTTGAAAATAAGTAAAAGCTTTTCGTCACGTACAGTATAAAATAAAAATTTTCTTACGAAATTCTGATGCCAATGTGGCATTTATAGATTAAAATTAAGTGGTCTAAAAATGAACTACTGCCATTCAAGGGATTAAGGTTCCTTCAATTAGTAATGATTTCTCTAACTGCAGTATATTTTAGTTTCCAATGAAATATAATTTCAATTAAGTTTTACTCCAAATTATTCAGTAAATTGTAATGTTCTTAGGAAGTATATGTTACCTAGAAAAAACTTGCATCTAGAGACTATGCCTATTTATATTCCTGAAAAATCAATTGTAGCACTTCCGAAAATCTTTTTCTGTCTGATTATTTTCTAAATTCTGCAGAGTAGTTTTCTCATTTTTTAAGCTGTTTAATGTTCAGAAAATGCTTTACCAGCATTTGAGCAAAATCTTTTTTTAGAGGTTACTGATCAAAATCTTTCCTACAGCATATTCTCTATATCAAAGGATGATTTGAAAACAAAGTTTGACTGTTTTAAATTGTATTTAACATTGAAACAAGATGCAATTCACAAAAATGAAATATGTACGGTTTGAAATACGTTTTATACTTGCAAAGTATTCGCTTTTGACAAAATATATTATAAAGTTTGCTCACTTTTTTTAAAAGTAATGTTGAGATGTATTGAATAATGTTTACTTAGACCTATTTCGTCGCACAATTTTAACTGTAGCATTCAATGTGCGTTGTAGAAACACAGTTGTCCAAATTTAATTAATACCTTTTTACAACTTTCTAATACCTTTTTTTATATTTATCGAAGCTACTGAGAAAGTTCAATTATAAAAAAATGTAACAAAGTGATACTCTGTTAGCATTATCTGTAGTAACAAATCAACGGAGTTGCTTGAAATATAATTAAATTTTATAATCATGCTTTTCATCTTAATTTAAACTGATTTTGGGTAATATTTATGAAGCAAATTTATAAGATTAATAAGAATCCATTAGAAGGTATAATATGCCTTATATTAATAAGAAAATTACTTTCCTGGCATAGGAAAGCTTGAATAATGTAAAAGAATAGTCGAAGTACAAAGGCCATACATGAAACATGTTTATATACATAATTTACATTTAATGGGTGAGTTTAAATAAACTATTTACGATTCTGCAATTTTCTAGTCATTTTTAATTTTCTTGTTAAGGTTTTTCCAAAAGTAGATTTCATAATAAAAACAACTGATTCAATTTTTCCATAAATAATACTATCAACTGAGCAAATCGCTTTTAAGTAGGTTAGGTATAGCTTTTCTATTGCCACCGTTCAAGAAAAGTATGTAACTTACATAATTGATTTAACGATGAAAGTAACGTGGCGTCTTGTGTTCATTCAGTAAACTATAAGTATATTTTAGCAGAAAAATTAAGATAAAATACGGCGCAAAATTTTCTTTCTAGTTTTTAAATTCAGACATTATATGAATATTTAGTGTAAGAACTATTAAACAGCAGCATAAAAAGATTGTATGACTCAAAGAATGATGTAATTTGTAAGTAACAATTCCATTATGAATATTAATATACGGTGTTTTTGATCGTAACTTTTGTGACATTGCCGTATTAAATATTTCTGTTGAATTATTTTTCTTCAGAATCTTAAAAAAGATATTGAAATCTACTTCTGGAATTGCTTATGTATTTTTGTCATTTCTTTTTCTGTGACTCATGTACAGTTGATGAAATTTTTCTTATGTAACCTGCCACTGTAGAAACTAGATGTAAGCCCAGTACATCAAAGTTAGCTTTGTTATTTACATGTATGATAATATTAAGAAGTAAATGTTTTTATTCGTGATATCCCAATATAGTATTACATAATATTCCGTGTTGGAAGCTTGACAACTACAGTTTCTTCTTTAAATCAGAAATATATATGTTGCTCTCAGCAGCATTATCTCATCGCTTGCTGTGATTTGAATTCAATCTTATTGAAGGTGATTTTGGATGCTATCCAATTTCAGAGGTATTTGATTAATAACTATTTTATTGATTCCCGATACACATTTGCAAGAGAAAATTCGTGTCCACGGTGTTTATTCTTTGTAGCATGTAAACCTTTTAAACATCCTAGTGCATCTGTCAATGAGAATAAACTCAAGTTGTCCAATAAGCATGCTGGTGAATACTTTGCTACATTTTGCCCTAAATGTGCTGACTTTTCCCTTTAGAAGATATTTGTGTACATATTGTTTGTACATTGTGCAAAAACTGATGTTGTTTTGCAGAAAAAAGTACTTTTAATTTTTATTGTTATACTATCAACACTAGTTTTATAGCGTCATGCATTGAGTACACGTGCCAGTTTTACTGTAATTGATATTTAGTAGCTGAAAAATTTTAAATAAATGTTATTTCTTTTGTGTGAATGATTGGTTTCATGTATCATTTAACTTCTTGGTTAATTTTGGGGTTTTTTTTTGTTTCTTAAAAATCTGCAGCTTTTGCTGAATACTCACTCCACCGCTTTTACAGAATAGCTCTATTCTGACCAACGAGAGTGTCCCATAATGTAGTCAAGTAATCGTTTTCTATAAAAGCGGTAGTGTGACTATGCAGCAAAAGCAACAGATTTTTAACAGTGTACAATAAAATGAAAATTTTGTAAATTTTATATTGAATTATGTACGGTTTGAAATAAGTTTTATACTTGCAAAGTATCCGCTTTTGATAAGATATATTATAAAGTTTGCTCACTTTAAAAAAAAAGTAACGTTGAGATGTATTGAATAATGTTTACTTAGACCAATTTCGTCGCACAGTAGTAATTATTAATTGGGATCATTTTAAATTGTTAGGCAGCTGTCTGAAAGGTAAAAATTAAATGTTACTGAAATCTCATGAACAGAATGAAATTTTCTGAATGCATTGTTGTAGGCAATTAGCTTTAACTCATTTGCGTCAATTTTGATACAAATTCAGTTACTCTTATTATCTGCATTGGATGAAGAGTCCTGGTTGTCAAATTACGCGAAAAGTCCCTTCTATCTCAGAGGACGTAAACAATGAATACATATTGTTTGTAAATATAAATAAACATCATTTTCAGTTAGAATTCCTTTCAATATCCAACAGAAAGCCTCCGTAATAGTTAATGATAATTCCTTATAACACCAATCTCAGGTAATATACAATGGCCACCAAAAGTTAAGGTACAGGGACTGGATGCTTTCGATTGCACACGTTTTGTCGAATATCTACAAACATTACTGGCGAATTGTTCTTGAACTTCTGGGATGTAAAGAACATGTTTGATTTTATATTTCTCGGTGAAGATTTATCGGGGGGTACAATTAGGGGGATAATAATAAATTTAATAATAAAATAATATTTGCCATCACCTATGTAACAGAAAAGGCTGGAAATGGTTTGTCAATGTGGTAAATGACTATTTGGGTCCTGTTCAACGTTTGTATGCATTTGTGTAAGCATAGCACTCATATTCGTGAAGATGTTAACGTTTTTGTGAAAAATTCAAAAGTTTTTTGTTTATAGCATACAGAGTTTTCAACCAAATGGAACACAACTTCCCGAAAACTTGCCAAAGAATAGTAGCAACAGTGCAATTAAAACGTAAATATATTGAATATTTGATGAGATATGGGCATTTTTTATGAGATAATTTTTAACTGCGCATGCGCGGAAGATTTCAAAATTTTTATTTCATAATTTGGTAGTCAGTATTTTGGGGCAACTTCTATGAAAAGTCCAGTCAAATATTGTGAAAACTTAGAAAGATATAGTGAGCTGATTGAAAAGTTGTGGAAAATCCCTTATACATGTAATAAAGATATTTTTAGGAAGCAACTCACTATATCGACCCTATCTTTGTGAATTTTCGCGATATTTGACTGGGCGTTTTATATAAGTTGCCCTAAATAGCTGACTACCAATTTATATAATAAAAATTTTAGGATCTTCCTCGCATACGCAGTTAAAAATTATTTCATACAAATGCCAATATCTCACCAAATATTCAATATATTCATGTTTTAATTGCAGTATACTGTTGCTACTGTTCTTTGTCAAGTTTTCGGAAAGTTGTGTTAAATTTGGTTGAAAACTCTGTATGCTATAAACAAAAAACTTTTGAATTTTTCACAAAAACGTTAACATCTTCACGAATATGAGTGGTATGCTTACACAAATGCATACAAACGTTGAACAGGACCCAAATAGTCATTTACCACAGTTACAAACCATTTCCAGTCTTTTCTGTTACATAGGTGATCGCAAATATTATTTTATTATTAAATTTATTATTAGCCCACCTAATTGTACGCCCTGATAAATCTTCACCGAGAAATATAAAATCAAACATGTTCTTTACATCCTAGAATTTCAAGAACAATTCGCCAATAATGTTGGTAGATATTCGACAAAACGTGTGCGATTGAAAGCATCCAGTCCCTGTACCTTAACTTTTGGAGGCCAATGTACAGTCGTAGAAAAAAAAAAGTAAACACCCCCTACTAACTCCCCAACAAATTATCGTAGAAGAAAGTTACTGGTACCGAACGATTGGAAATAAAGTCTACCTTTAAATGATGTATATAAAATTGGCTTAGGGGCCATCTACATATTAAAACGAATCCAAACTTCATTTTTTTTTCAATAGCAATACCCAATTTTAACAAGATATTTCAAATCTTCGGTTCAAACTGTGCCTAGACACCGAATTTCAAGTCATTTGAATGATAAGTGTTTGAATTATAAACCTTCAAAATTTAGTGCTTCTAATGTTAAATTACATTTTCATATTTTTATTTATATCTCCAGAAATTATGCTCCTAATGGGCTAATTTTTTGTGTAGCAATAATACTAATATACCCAAACATAAATATGCTGAATTTTGCAATTTTTATGACTTTATGATATGAATTATGATTTATGAAATTAATACTCGAAAACATTATGAATTGCAACCTACAATTTTTTTGATGGAATTAGATTTATTAAGGCCTGCTTTATGGAAATCCCAAATTTCACATTTTTCTTCCAAGTAGTTTTCAAATTATGCTTAAAAAACGGCAAAATGATGGTTTAAGGGGCCGTCTATAATAGGAGTGACTAGATATTTTGAAATTTCTTTTTCTGTCGTGTAATCTAGCAGGCTTCATTGACTTCTTAAGGTGCCTTGATCAAGATGAGGGCTCTCTCGGTTAACAATCGATTGCCGAAGTTCAATTTGGATACAGCTCTTAAAATTCGCTCGTTTTAAAATAATTAATTTCTCAGAAACTTATGGTACGAATTGCATAAAAATTTATCTTTAGGCTAATTGGAGGGTGTAGAGTTCATTTATGCTGTCAGAATTGTGTACTGCTATTGAAAAAAAACAAAGTTACGGTTCGTTTTAATATATAGATGGCCCCCTAAGCAAATTTTATCTATATCATTTAAAAGTAGACGTTATTTCCAATCGTTCGGTACCAGTAACTTTCTTTTACGATAATTTATTGAGGAGTTAGTAGGGGGTGTTTACTTTTTTTCCACGACTGTACAACAGCGTATTGCAACCGAACTTCATTTTCAAATGAAATTTATTAGAGACTGATTGTGCGCAAAAAATAATATACGTATATATGACGAGCAATAGAACTTTTGTGATGTATATGGTGTTTTATTCTATGCAACTTAATTCTCTTTTAAGTGAAAATACAAGTATTACCATCATTAATTTCTAATGGACTCACATCTTACAGTTCTTCTAGTTTTATCATTGTTTTCGAAATAAGAAATATAGACAGTGTAAATTCCAAAAACATTTTGATTCATAAAAATCGCTTTCTATTTATAGAAAATACAGATATTTGAAGAAGAAATGATGTTTTAAAAGTACGGCAAAAGAGCATATATATATTTTAAATCTAGAGAGAGTTCGGTGAGATCATAAATAAAATTGCTCTTACATGAGCCGATAATGAAGAAATTTTAATGTTAAGGCATCTCAAAGTTTGCTAACGGTTCGATATATTTTGAACTGCTATTCCTTCTTAATTACTTCATTATATTTGCTCAGGTAGTGATAAAGTACAGGGAACACAAAATTAAAATTAATCTACACAAAGCAATCTATAGCCGTAATTATTATTCCGAAATATATGAAACTTAGAATACGACAAATGTTTAAGAAGGAAAATGCGAAAAATTGTTTAAAATATATATACTAGAGCGCATTTTATCAAAAAAATTAAGTATACTTGCACATTTTAATAACTACGTGGCGTATCTGCTAGCTGAAACAAGGTTTCTTGTGACCTCTCAAGTACTTCGTTACATTACTTCAATAATGATTAATAAATATACAGTCAGCAAAAAACAAAACAAAACAGAGAGCATATTATACGTTTCAATCACCAAATAGCCGCAAAGAAAAAAAGGAAATAACTGTTAGATTGAGAATTATGTCTTCTTTTAATTTATGTAAAAAAAAAAAAAGCTTAGAGGCCATATCCATATTGAAATTGTAACAAACTTTGAAATTTTCAATACGAACATCTGATTCTCACACCGTATTTAGATTTTTTGGCAAATTTATCTTTCGGAATCTAAAAGGGATGTCATTCGGCGAAGAAATTTAGAAGTTATGCAGCTTTAACCCTTTCAGGGGCAAGGTACTTGTATTCGTAAAATATTGAAATAATTGAGTGACACCAGTGTTTACAAGAAAATTTATTTATATACAAGTAAAAGTATATTTTCGCGTACTTAATAAAAGTGAAATTTTCATTAAAAAATTCGGGTGCCAATATGGCAATTAGGGATTAAAATTAGGTGATGCCATAGCGGCACAACCGCCCTTCAAGGGGTTAAAGTTTGAAACCTCTAATGTTATTTAATTTTTTTATAGTTGGGAAAAAATGCATGCGAGAAGTTTTTTTTAGCGTAACTCAAATACTACTTGGCGGAATGTGTGACCTGAAACTCTGGATTTGCGTAATTGAAGCTTCTAGAAATCGATTTCTGTTTAAAATACTGACAATATATATCTTTTTAGCATACTTTCATAATATGTGAAATATGAAATTCATAAAAAGTAGGGCAGAAATCGAATTCTAGAAGCTTAAAATATTCGAATCCAAAATTACAGTTCATTCCATCAAGTAGTTTTTGAATTATATTTAAAAAATATCTACCCGCATTTCAGTTTATTTTGCAACTATCAAAAATAATTTAACATTAGGAATTCAAAACTCAACATATGTATAATTCTTAAAATTTTTCACTGTATGGCTTCCTATTTCGTATTAGAAAGTGTCTAAGAATGCAAATATGATATTAAAATCAGGTGTTCTTAATTGAAAATTTGAAATATATTGACAATTTCAATATGAAGATGGCCTACTAAAACTATTTTTTAAAATAAATTTTAAGAATACATAATTCCTAATCGAATGACTATTGTCGTTTTTTATTGTGACAATTTGGCGATTAAAATGTTTAGGCGTTCTCTTTCTTTTCCAACTGCACATAAAAGTTCAATTATTCACTTCTGTCTGTAGCTATAATTATTCACCAGACAAATATAAAACTTGGAACGTGGTTCAATGTAAGATATTTAGTAAAAGAATATTAATTTAAAACAAGAAAGAAAAATCATACGTCAAGCATAGATTACGAAAATCTCTCCAACACTTTCCGAATACTGTAACAAAATTTACCAGTTTAATAAACTGAAAAATGATATTTAAGTAAATAATTTGAAAAATACATAACACATTTGAAGACCCAATTTCAGCAATTACCATTTATGGGGAAGAAAGTATTCAAATTCTTTTGTGAAATCCTGTATATGATCAATAGATTTGTATATGTGGAAGATGCTATATAGTATACTATAACTTAGTTCAATTACGAAACGCTCAGCACAGTTGAAAATCCCCCCTCAGCAATTTCCGTCAATAAACAGAAATGAGCTCTTTTGGGTACGATAAATTCTATGCGCATTATATTCTACAGTGAGCATCTTGTAGCGCACCTTAGTGATGTATATCAATTTTAATGTGTGTGAAATAGTGTAAAATTATTAAAATAAGTCACTGTAAACAAACTATAAATGCTACACTCTTAATTTTCTATACCGAACATGCCATAGTAATCCTCCATAACATATATAAATTACATGGTAATTCGAGTACATTTACGCAAGTTAGAGAAAGATCAGACAATCCGAAATCATAAACACTTTTTAACTATCTTGGCGCCACTAGAGTGTGAAATTGTAACATCTACCATAATCAACCTAAACAACCCGATAGTTTGCTTGCCTTCTTTCTCGTGTAAGGTTCGAGAACTCATCCCAGACGATACATTCGTTTTCATGACCTTTTCTTTCCATTTTTACGCTACTAAGCAAAACACGCTCATTGGCAGTAATGCTTACGAATTTTTTTACACATCTCTGTATATGAGCTATATAATTTATATACACCACGTTACTGGTTAAACTTGAATCGCATCTGAAAACGCGATTTCAGTGATTATCACTCATAGGCAATACTGTGGCTGAATTCATTTTTGTGTCTCTATAAATGAATAAATAAATTCTATGCACTCCATACTTTATAATAAGCAACTTTTAGTGCACCTCAGAAATTCACATCAATTTCATTGTGCTTGAAATAGTGTAACATTTAAAATATATACTGCAAACGATTTTACCCCGTCCTCCATATTGCAGCGGAATTATTTTCTGTGTCCCTGCAAATAATAAATGCCATACATTCCACATTCTACTGAAAGGATGTCGCATTGCAACTCAGTAATGTATATATGAATTTCAGTATGTTACTACAACTTTAATAAATGCACTAGAGCATAATGTAACGGAATTTTTTTGTGTATCCCTGTAAACGAATAATAAATGCTACACATTCCATTTTCAAGAGGGGCTGTCTTATGTTAAACCTCAATAATATATACTAACCTCATGGTATCCAAGCATATTTACGCGAGTTAAAGTACGGGCAGACAGACGGTCAGACAAACCGAAATCATAAACACTTTTCAACTATGTTGGAAAATGTTAAAAAGAAAACAGTGTGTCGAAACTTTTGATTGGATTATGGTACTATGACGCTTTAAACTTGCAATAAGCCGACTAGTGACTTACATGACATTTGGTACATGCATACATGAAATGGAAAAGAACTCATCAGGTTTACTTTTCGATACAAAAATGAGAAACGACAAGACTAAATATTTGCTTGAAATTGTTTCTAATCATGTGCTGGTTGTTAATATACACTGGTTTCCAAAAATTAAGGAAAAACAACAAAAGTAGCGATTACTCAAAATGTTACAAGTAGATTTTAATAAAACTGAGACAAAATGTACAACACATAGTAAGGTATAAAATAACATTAAAAGAAATTATCAGACGATTGTGGTGTTTTAGAAAGTAATACAATTATAAAATAAGCAAAATAAATGTGTCAGTTTGGTATAGGAAAAGTATCTTTAATATGGAGTATGATCACCCCTAGAAGCAATACAGCAGATACAGCGATGTGTGATACTGTCAATTATGCGATCGATAAGTTCGCTGCGAAGTGCGAGCCATTGCTCTTGTAAAGCAGTTGTAAGCGTGACAAGGGTCTGAGGAGGGGGATTGAGAGCAGCAACACATCTTCCTAAAGCATCCTGAAGATGTTCGATGGGATTCAAGTCCAGTGATAGCGCTGGCCATTCCATGCGCTGAATTGTTTGGTGCTGAAGATAATATTTTACGATGTGAGCCCTGTATGGTCTAGCGTTGTCGTCCTGTAACAGGAAATCATTACCTATTGCACCGGGATAAGGGTGCACATGAGCATCAAGAATGTCATCTCTATAGATGTGAGTATTCACAGTTCCACGTGGAAAGACATGGAGGTCTGTACGTCTGCCCAAAGAGATACCATCCCAAACACAGATACTGCCTCCTCCATACGTATCTCCTTTACAAATGTTTGATCAATGATAGCGGGTTCCCTGTTCTCTCCAAATCAAAAAATGCTTACTATCGCTTTAGAGGCTAAACTGGAATTCATTTGTGAAGAGAACACGTCTCCATTGATCAGCCGTCCAGTGGACATATTGACGTGCCCACCTTAAACGTTCCCGCCGGTGACATGAGGTTAGAGGTACACAAATGTCTGGTCGCATCGCGTAAAGACCACCTTCATGAAGCTTTTTACGCACAGCAGACATTGATACCAACCTTCCAGTGGCTGCAACAAGGGAGGCTCTAAGATGAGAGGGGGTTGCTGTTCTATTCCTTCGTACACATAACCGCAAATATCGGTCATCGGTGCTTGTCGTAGCACTTCCCCGTGTTTGACTAAACATTTTGGAGGCTAAACCAGCGGTTTGAAATTGTTTCCAAAGCCTATGAACAATAGAAGAATTCAGATTTAGCCATCTGGCCACCTTTGGCCTACATCCAATCTTTCAATAGCTCTATATCGCAGTTATGTGGACAAATGATACCTCGAGGTCATACTAATGAATTGGATATCTCAGTTTTCTTATCTGATAATCATAGCGACACCAGCAGCCGTACTTTCTAACATGCATTTTTATGCTCCGCACAGAAGACGCAATCCGATTGCAGCGCCACTAATTTGCATTTTGTAATTTTAATCAGAATCATTTAGTCAACAACATATCCATATTTCATACGGATAAGTTAATTTTTGAACGAGTTATCGCTCTTTTTGTGATTTTTCCTTAATTTTTGGAAACCAGTGTAGTAGAGAATTGTGTGATCTCTGTTACTATTTTAGTATTTTGTAAGTTATTTATTTTTTGTGGCTTAGCATTTACTGTGCACAAAGTGCAAATGTTTTCACTCCTTCAAGAATAAACAAAACACACAATATATGCAGAGTGTCCTCCAGACTGGAAAATTTTCAATTAGAAGTTAATGGTGATAGCTATTCAGTGGCGTGGCGTCCGGTCATCGCTGGATGCGGCGATGACCAAGCAATATTTTAAAACTCTTAATAAGCTTTTAAAACTCTACGATCCAGTTTTAGCAGAACATTTGGAGTTCATGTATAAGTGAAGGTAAGATTTAAAGTTTCTTTTTTGAACATTCAACCATTGAATTTTAGAGTTAATAATTTTTCACCACAAACTTAAATAATTGCGATGACCACCGAAAATTTTCACGCCACGCCACTGTAGCTATTGAAGTTATTCTTTTAGAAGAGTAATGTATCATGAATATGAATTAGGCCAGAACTTTCTTTACCACGTTACCTTGTTAGATACAAAAATCACTAATAAATGGCATTCCTCTGTATAAACCTCTAATACATAATAACCTTGATTTTTCAAAATGTAATGCATTTTTTTTACCATTTTTATAGCTTTGTAAATTGAAGGATAAAAAATGTATCAATTTTGACCCATTTCTATGCGTTATTTTGAGTGTTCTAGTAGTTTGAGACAGCTTAGCGCCATCCATCGGTCATATTTGGAACTACAAATATGACCGATTATTAGGAACTGTAGCAGTGGAATTACCGTCATCACACATTATTCTCCTGCAAGAATAGCTGCAATAGCTGCCACCGTTTACTTGTTATTGAATTTTTGAAACCTTCAGTACATATTATAGCATCCTGTAGCTGGACTATAATTAATTAATTAATTTTCTGTGTATTTCCTCTCTAGTATAAGTACCGATTGTATATAATTAATGTTTCCCTATTTAGTGCTGTTCTATAATTGTAACTATCAATTGGAAAATTATAAAACTTGGAATACGTCTTCATGAGATGATGGGAAAGACATTTAGCTACATAGAAAATAGTTCTGGATATTCCATTAATAAACAGTGGGTATATTACTATTTTATTGAGATATTTAAAATAATACGCCATAGAGTAGATTCATAAAGACAAATCCTTTTCAATATGTTTGTCCTCCATTGTCAATTACTCTTAGAAGTCTAACACTGGCACGTTCAAGAGTCAAACGAAGTAAATTCCTTGAAATGTTTAGAATGTTAAACGAAATGCTGTCCAACAGTTCTAGCAAAGGTCTTCCATGATTGTGACGGACCAGATCTTTTAGATAACTCTAAGAATGAAAATTCATAGTGATTCACGAGTGTGAAAAGAAAAGGGCAGACTTAACGAAAATGGTTACTGATGGCGTGTTCTTCGGAAAAATATCGCACAAGCGCCCTTCTATCGCAAGTAGTAATGTGTGAAGGAGCTTCATTATGTCTTAGAAGTCTAACACTAGCACATTCAAGAGTCAAACGAAGTAAATTCCTTGAAATGCTTAGGATGTTGAACAAAATGCTGTCCAATAGTTCTAGCAAAGGTCTTCTGTCATTACGACTGACCAGATGTTTTCGATAACCCTAAGAACCAAAAATTCATAACGATTCACGTCTGCCAATCGAGAAGGGCAGATATAACGAAAATGGTTACTGATGACGTGTTCTTCTGAAAAATATCCCACAAGCACCCTTCTATCGTAAGTGGTAATGTGTGAAGGAGCTTCATTCTATAGGAAAATTGTTCTGTCAATGGCTTACAGGTTCGGAACAATGGTATTCTATAATAGCGATGAGTAACGCTGTCCGGTTAAAGAGCATGTGACCGAAGACATACAGATAATGATGCAGTAAATCCGCACCATATCTTCTGGAATCACAGCACACAACATTCATATTCGAAGGGTTTTCTAAAGGGGGTTTGTCAGTCAGATCTCAAATTCCACTCGCTAATGTTGAAACTTTGGGAGTGGGATGCGTTCTTAAAATATCTCGTATGGATATCAATATTGTGGAACTTTTTTTTCTGTGTTATCTTCTTAAAAGATTTTTTTTAGTTGTCAAAATATTTCTAAAATATATGCTTATTTTTATTTGAAGTGTTAAAATCTTTCTCATAGCTCGTACGATATTAATAAATAAAATATTAAATTAAGCGTATATTTTAGAAATATTTCGACAACTAAGAAAAAAGAGACATCTTTCAAGAAAAGAACACAAAAAAGGAAGTCAAAAATATGAATTTTCTGGGGAGATATTTTAAAAATAAGAATGGAATCCACTCTCTTTGGTTTAACATTAGCGAGGGGAATTTGAGATCTGATTGAAGAACCGCCTTAATTCCAGATGCTGCAATTTCAGGTATTCATCGAGACATACAAATGTGCTTTGTTGGTCCATATAATGTTCCAATGTCAATAAAAAAAAAATATTAGACTGAGAATGTTAAGATTGCAGGGCACTTGGTAGAAACTGCTGAATAGATGAAATTCTAAATGGATAATAGCGCAGAATTTTCCGAGGAATCTCATGAACAGAAGCAGTTGGCGGTTCTAACGCTGTTGAAGTGTGACAAGCGCTTGATCTGCTGATGCACAACACTTTCGATAATCTCTACAGAAACCTCTTTCAGAATGAATACCCAGCAAAACTATTTCCTCGAATTTCTTGATCATTTTTCGAATAGTCCCTGTATTAGAGAATGGCGACATACAAGCAATCGAATTTAATTGGTCGAAAGGTTTTTGACCAAAACGTGGTGAAAGCACTATTATATTAAGATTGACGAAAATGTCACTATTGCCAAATTAGTGATTTTATTTTTATCTAACTTGTCTAAGTGAACTTGTACAATCGATCATCGCCCAGTTCTCTGATGCCACACTTTCGACAAAACTTCCAATCGGAGCATGCGCCCGGTGCGTATCTCGCCGCTCTCTTATGAAAGCAGCCTAATTTTCCTTAATTATTTTAAATTAATTGGGCATAGCTTTTACAAATATCTAAATATTCACGAAATGTTACTTACTAAAATATGCATTTATGCTAAAGTTTTCACAATAAGTGAAACTTAACGCAAATGGAAGTAGCCCATAGGTGTTACTCTCAAAACCTAAAAGGTACTTGAGATTGACCTGGATCCTTGAAATTTGGAGTACATATAAAGGAAAAAATCCGAAAATCATTAATTTATAATTCCATGTCGATTTATTACGTGATTACCATGATCGTAATTTCTATGATTGGGATTTCGAAAGCGAGATTATAATGGTTCCCTTTTATTCTACTGACGTACGGAACCCTATAAATGAATAAATAGTGGTTAGACACTTCGACCTCACCTTTTGTATCTTTTTCTAATGCAATCAGAATTATATATTTCAGAAGCACAAACCAGCCTTAGCTGTACTCAAAACAAAATTGAAATTATTAACATATTTCGCACCAGTATATTGTTATGACGAATGCGCACTGTTACCCCACCCTAGACTACTTTAAAATATCACAGTTAATCCAATAAAAGTAAAACAAAGTAACTTTAAAGAGAAATATTTTAAATTAATTTCCGTGTTTTTTACAACGAGAGCAATGTCTTAACTCTAGTTGCATGAAATTTGATGCGAATGGGCACCAAATTAATTTTGACTCATTATTAATAATATTTAAACACATATAATGCACATAATATGAATGAAGCGGATAAATATTACTAAGCATGATTCTTTTTCGCATTTAACTATTGATTCATTTTTATATGTGCACATTCAATGCATTTTACATTTCTTTTTATGAGAGTTTTATTATTAGATTTTTTTTTCTTTTGATTAGTATAATTAAAATATAATTAATTTTTTAAAGCAAAACTTTTTTAAACCGATATAGAGTGAAGTGGGGGTAATTGTATCTATTAGGTAGGGATACAATTTTATTCAAAAGCGGCTGCTGGTCAGAGCGCCATCTATTGACTGCAATAGAAAGCGTACTCTAATTCGTTTGAATATTACTTGTAAAATAGTTGCAAATAAAAAAAGAAGAAGCTTTTTTCTTGCTATTAAATAGAAAGGAAAATGTTGAAATTTTGATTCCGCGTTAGACATATTTAGAATATATGCTTAAATTTTGTTAGGAAAGTACTCGTAAAATAATTTTCAGTTAAAATGAAGAGGCATTTTCAAATTACTTTTATTTTTTGGGGAAAAATCAGAAAGTAAGTTTTGTGTGACAACAACGCCTTATCTTCGAATCGTTATTTACACTAAAAAACACAAAGGGAATTTGTGTTTCTTCAGCTGTTCTAAAATGTCTAATACTTTTGTATATTTTTATTCCAAGATCTTAATTGTTAAAACAAAATCTTCACTGTATGCAATATTAGAATAACCACAAATTTAAAATAATCGTGTGTGTGCTAATCGTGAATGAAAACAAACTTTTACCAATAAGAATTTTTGCTTAGTATTTTTCTGAATAATTGTAAAAATAGCTAAAAATTTCTATAAAATGTCACGTTTTTTGTTTCATCCAAAAACTGTTGAAGAATAGCTATTATGCTTATAATTCATTTTTAAAATGCAAATTTAAACATTTGATATAGACATGGATATACCCCCCCCCCCCATCAAAATCATAAGACGACAATCAAATTAAAACCAAGTTTTTCTTATCTCATAACAGTTTTAATCCGAAAAAGAAAAAAAAATCTCTATTAAGAACAAAAAATCACAATACGCAAAAAAGTTGAAAATTTCGAAACTTTTTCGATATAATCATAATTGTGAAAGCTTGATTGGCGTTCTTCTTTACATTCGAGCACATACCTTGAAATAACTAAATCTCAAATTCCATTCCAATTCCTTGGAAGTTTCAGTCTTTGAGAGATCATATGTTGAAAAAGTATTTCTAAGAGCTTTCTACAGTTTAAATGTATTATTTTAAGAAACTTCATTGCGAAAATTTAAAACGGTCAAACCAGCTAGTCTGAAAGTCTATAAAATGTTTCACTAAAAGTTGAATTAAAATATCTGACAAATAATTAAAATATAGAGATTTATCAGATTTTTAGGGCCCTTTAAAGCATTAGTCATACAAATTACAAATAATAATGCAGAATATTTAAAATAACTTTATTCGTCAATAAAGACAAAACGAACGAACTAAAATAAATATAAACATCTTTTTTCAAAAGTAATAATGATTTTGTGAAAAATCCATGAGATAACAAGAAGAATGCATACAAAAATCATGAATGTACAGTCAAAAAAAGTTGCCAGAAATAACAATAAAAATTATCAGTCACAACATTAACAAAATGAGTTTTAAAGGACGTATAAGTTTTAAAACTGCATTTTAAATATTTATTAAAATCATATTAATATTGAAGAATATTTAAATATGAAACCCCCTTTTTATGCATTTTTAAAATTTTAAAGCTTACAGCATCTTTTAGCAACATATGTGAATACCATTTGTAATACTTATACAAAGTCACATGTAAATAATAAATATTATGTTTCTACAAAACATTTCACAATATACTTTACAACAAAGTATCCACCATTTTTAGACACAATTGTTACAACAGAAATTGTTGGCACTTATTTTAAGCTAGAGTTCCTATAATGAATTTTAAGAATTGAGTAGAAATATCGTCTAACAAATTACATACTTACCAACCTCCGGCTTTTGAAAAATAAAAATAAATACTTTAAACCAGAAAATTTATTTAACTTAATGTTCTTGCTTCTATGTGGTAGTCATTTAAAATCGGTTTAATTTGATTAATTGTACAAATTTCTAGTTCTATGTATGTTTTTTCATTTAAATAAAGCCGGAGATCGGTACGTATGAAATTATTATTTGGCACATTTACCCAGAAGCTAAAAGGGTGTGTTAAGTTAGTATTTATTAAGCATGAAATTATTAGTTATCAATTATTAGACATAAATTGTTAGTTGATTAAAATATCTATATTTTCCTAAATCAGTTTAATTGCTGCTATGTTAAACGTTGTCTTTGAATATCAATTATCAATTGAGATTTCTCCATATCCTTCAATCTGCAGAGTCTAATGAATATTGAGCTTATGGTTAAGAGCAGTTTTATATCATTCACAAATATCATCACAGTTTTTAAGGTGAGGTGGCAGTGTTCATTGGTCTGCCAGGCTGCTGCCCGCAGTAGCCTTGGAGCAAATCAACAAGAACTTTCAAGATTCTCACAGGATAAAATGTCTTTTACTCCGAGGCCAAAAATCCACTCCTTCCGAGAGAAGCAAATATTGATCTGAAAGAAAAAAGTTATAAGCACTTCAATGCAATATATAGCAATTAAAAAATTCGAGAGATGTTATATTATTAAAAAAAAACATTTTCCATTTAAAACTTAAAATATAGAGAATATTAAGGAAATTGCTAAAATATAGGGAAACTGGGGATGTTTGACACACTGTCTTTATTTCATTTTAAATATCCTTCTTGGCAATAATTCCAAGATGGAAGCATATTATAAGTCTTTTCTACTAACTAGTGTTGTTTTTTAGCCATTTCTGGTGGTAATAAAGAAATAAAGTGGAATTATACGATTTCTACCGCAAAAAATCAAGTTTTCCATTTGCCAGTTGTAAGCTCCTATGCTTGTCTTTAATGAGGTTAAGAAAAAATACTTTACAAGGCCCATTATTTAATGATCTAAAAGATAAGACTGCTATTTAGAACTTGGTATAGATATTTCCATGTGTTTATACATATATATATATATATATATACACTGGTTATCAAAAATTAAGGAAAAGTCACAAAATGCTAATTTTCAAATACGCGAACACTCAGAAGGAAATAATATAATTCGAGTAATTACTATCTCTACAACACAGCTAGCCCATATAACATTTCATTCATGTCACACATGGTCACAAGTGTCACAGTCACTACGGTGAAGCAAAAAAATAGGAAATTCCATACATCTCATTATGAGTCTCAAATGATCACTATATGTGACTCCACTGAGAAGTCAATGTGACTGCTGCTTTGTGACAAGTCACCAGGTGACTTTACAATGTAGTTAAATTGTAACTCTCATGTGACTGTCATTTTGAGACTCAATTTCATAGTCATCATGAACGTTGCATTATGATAAGTCGCCAAATAATATCATATTATAGTCACATGGAGACTTTTCCCAAAAGAGCACGATGGTGACTTCACAGTAGTCTCTCTGTCACCTGAAAGTCATCATGTGACTTTAATGTGACATTATTTGGTAACTTATCACAATGCAGCGTTCACGATGACTTTGAAATTGAGTCTACAAATCAGTGGCGTGGCGTCCGGTCATCGCTGGATGCGGCGATGACCAAGCAATATTTTAAAACTCTTAATAAGTTTTTAAAACTCTACGATCCAGTTTTAGCAGAACATTTGGAGTTCATGTATAAGTGAAGGTAAGATTTAAAGTTTCTTTTTTGAACATTCAACCATTGAATTTTAGAGTTAATAATTTTTCACCACAAACTTAAATAATTGCGATGACCACCGAAAATTTTCACGCCACGCCACTGCTACAAATGACAGTCACATGAGAGTCACAAAGTAACTACATTAGAAAGTCACATGGTGACTCGTTCTAAAGCAGCAGTCACAGTGACGTCTCAGTGGAGTCACATATAGTGATCATTTGAGACTCATAATGAGATGTATGGAATTTCCTATTTTTTGCTTCACCGTAGTGACTGTGACATTTGTGACCATGTGTGACATGAATGAGATGTTATATGGACTAGCTGTGTTGTAGAGATATAGTAATTACTTGAATTATATTATTTCCTTTTGAGTGTTCCCGTATTTGAAAATTAGCATTTTGTGACTTTTCCTTAATTTTTGATAACCAGTGTATATATATACAGTGAAACCTCTCTGTAAGGGCCACCTGCCGTTCCATTGAAAATTGGCCCTTATGAGGGGTGGCCCTTGAATAGGGGGTGACCAAATTTATCATTTCTCTTTCTTTTTATCCCGCGATTTTAAAAATCTGCATATTCTTTCAGAAAGTTCTCTGTGTTCTTAATAATATTGTTCATTTGATTCTTGCAGCAATTAAACTGTGAAGCCATTTTTCTTGCAGATGTTCTTTGATCATGAAAATTAAGAACTTTGATTTTGTCATTCAAATTAAAAAGTACTTTTTGGCTTGCTATGGATTTAGGTGCCATAATTTTAAATTTTACATAAGCCTGAGCATAAAATTTCTAGCGTAAAAATTGTGCTTCAATATGCATTCACAGTTTTAGTAAATGTGGAATCAGTTTGTCTAGATAACCTGTTATCCTTTGTGAGCCTACAACAAAGGGTCAAGTTTCCCCTCCAACTCAACCCCTACAGGTTGAAAAGTCACACAAAGTGTGAGGAACACCTCTTTGTCTCACTTGTGGAAAAGTTTGTGGTCCTTCATTGTGTTACTAAATCCTACCCATCTCCTTCTGCCTTCTTTGTTGCAAGTGCAGTTGTTTGCTGAACTCTTATCTTTTGGTTCAATAATTCAATACACCTGTTTAGGATTTAAGGAACATGTAAAAAAATGGCCTTTATGAGGGGTAGGTGTGGCCCCTAATAGGAGTAAATTTAACATTATGTCTATGGAAAAAATTTTCGTTCCTAAAAATATTGGCCCTTAACAGAGGTGGCCTTTGAATAGGGGTGACCTTTAAGAGAAGTTTCACTGTATATATATATATATATATACATATATATTAAATGGTAGTTGCAGGATGTTTGACCCACTGCATTTTGGGATGTTTGATCCAAGTAAAATTTAAATAATTGGTTTTACTTTATGCAAAAATAATAATACATTTATTTCAGTGATTAATAGTATAATTTATAAATATTTTAAAATAAGGGTTACAGCGCAACAGAAAGCACGGTGCCAATGAGACTCCAATGAAAACGGTTTATATCTTGCTGGCAAACAAAGGTGCACACGAAGTATTGTGAGTGTTTCTGCACAAATTTTTAATGACACTGAACAGTTTGCAAAAAAACGTGAGTATTTATCTCGAATATTTCAGGAGGTATAATCTTCTGTTATTATAACAGGACATTATGGGCACCCTGTACCTGTGTATCTTAACATCTTAATGTCTACAACTAGACAGGCAAGATGAAATTTAGATACTGAAGAACACTCAGAATAAAAACCCACGGATATTTACCGCAAATATTTCTTGAGTTATAATTTTTTTTTTATATTGGTAACAAGGCTTTGTGGTCACCCTCTATGTCACATCCGCAACGCAAAATAACAACATTTGAAAAATGTAACTTTTTTTTAGTGTAAGTACATACGTCTTACTAAACTATTTTTAGATCATAAATATCAACTTAAATCGTTCAACCATTCTCCGGTAAAAAAAAAAAAAAAAAAAAAAAAAAAAAAAAAAAATCTTTTCTGTTGCGGATGTGACAAAAATTAATAATAATTAAAAATGCTTACATATGCTAATGAAATGCAATAAAATTTTCTACATAAATGAAATTATCTTTACTAATAGTAACAGACTATCTATGCGAAATTGGAATTTTCTAACCTTAAATCTGTAGCTGTAGTAAAACTTAAAATTTTATAGAGCTGAGTGGAATATTTTATCGTGAACATATCATACATGCTCAAGTGAAAATATGAATTCATAATAAACACATTTCACTTTTTTTCTTATAAATATTTAAATGTGCACTCTCACGAGTTAATCATACTTAATTCAGATTCTTTGGATCAGGGTTAGAAATTGGGATTTTTAAGTAAGGCGTCAAATGACGCCTACAATTTATTTTCTAGGCGCCAAACTGCATTTCATGGTTGCAATTTTACGTTGTATCGTATTTTCTCATTTCTTTTCACAACCGTGTTAACATTAATATTGTTCCTATTTTTATGTGTTAAGGGTAAGGGGGTATATATTAAAAACACTATCATTGTTAATCACTAAAACAAAGTAAAAACTGGTTTTCTATAAAACAGTAAAATTTGATTAAACTACAACATATGGATGCTAGAAAAATGTTTAACTAATTATTTTTATATAGCTTATATGAATACAAAAGTTGAAAATACAAAAATCACAAACAAAGAATACAAAAATTAAAATAATATCTTGAATTAAAATCAGGCCTCCTAACTCGTTAAATTTTTAAAATCAGGCCTCCTAACTCGACCGAGTGTTAAATCAGAGTACCATAAATTAATGGCTTTTTTGTGGATTGAAATTATCTAATGTTGGTCCATACAGTTTTATTAAAAGAATGTCATTGATCAAATTCAGTGACAAACGATTCCTTGTGTTTGTCTTAATAAGATTAAGTTGGCTGAAACCCCTTTCACATTCAGCAATGCTCAAGGGAAGAACCATAACAAATTCCAAAATTTTCCTGATGTTATAAAAACTCGTATTAGATTTGGATTCTGCGATTAATCGCTGCCAAGCAGCTTTGCATGGAATATTTAACTTATCTTTAGTCCACATTTTATAGTCAGAGAATTCCTCGATTAATGCATCTTTATTAATGTTTTTTCTTACATTGTGTGGAAGATTATTTATGAGTTCTTCTAATTGATTATTAACTTTGTTCTCATCATCTTCTTTCAATTCATAAAGGGAGCATGGGTCAAATATTTTTAAATTTGCAAAGATGGTTTCATTTGTCATATTATAGAACCGTTTATTTAAAGATTCTATTATTTCAGTTATAAGCTTTCTCCGGTCTTCTTCAAACAAACGTAAATTCGAATCATTCCGAGACAGTGTTATATCTTTATACTTTACTTCAGTACCTTGAAAACTCTGGGCATTTTTAAACTCCTGAAGGCTTTTTGCATCTTCAGAAATCATTTTTGAAAGTCTTTCTTTACTAGATTCAAACTTTACAAAAAAATCGCTCAGAAGCAAGAACTTTTGCTGAAAAGTTTCAGAAAGTCTTGCAAGAATGTGAGAAATATCTTCATATAAATGAAGGAAATTCAAAAATCTTTCACATTTCAAGGTTTTTAAATATCCTCTTAATTTTGCACATTCTGTCTTTTCTTTTTCAGCAGCAACAACCTGTTCCATATGAATTATAACTGCATGCCAGTTCTTAATAAGAACCTGAACAGCTCGATGCCGTGATTGCAACCATCGAATGCCATGCAAACCAACAGGCCGCAAAACTTTTTCATCAAGGATTTCGGAGAGCGATTTAAGTTCCCTTGTACGTTTGGCACTGTTGTGGTAAAAGGAATAAATTCCTTTAATTGTGTCTTCAACATTAGTAACATACCTCACACATTTTAGTGCATCAGCTAAAGCTAGCTCTAATCTGTGTGCTACACAGTAAACTGTTGCTAAATCTCCACAGTCGTCCTCCATTAATTTGACAATACCAGAAACAGGTCCCATGTTTACGCTAGCACCATCAAAACTGACTGCAACCAGTTTTTCCTTCCAATCTGGTATAAATTCTTGTACAGCAGTTTCTATTGTGGATTTTATTCCAGAAGCACATTCATTTTCGCATTCTTTCAAACCAATAAAAGTACATCTTACATCTCCTTCATACAAATAATAAACATATATTATTTCTGATGATATTGTTGCCCTGTCAGTGGATCCATCAGCCATCATAGAAAAAAAATCAATTGAAGAAAACTGTTCTTTAATTTCTGATCTCATGCTTTCTGCAATATATTTAACGAATTGTTTAGCTGCTTTATCATTCATATATGTGTTGCCAAACTTTATTCCATTTTTTTGTTGGAGTGCACATAAATTGGGAAAGTCATCAAAAGCATAATCCTCTTTAGCAATTAGATATGCTGTATTGAAGAGCTTTTCCATATTCGAAAGTAATTGGGAATCCATTTTCTTAACTGCAGACATCAGTGGTGCTTTAGATGGATTATCTTTGGCTAATTTTGCTTTGCAAGAATTATAATGCATAGCAGACATACTATGCTTTTTTACCTGAAAAAAAATAATATTTTAATACAAACTCAAAATAAAATTCATTAATTTTTTAAAAAAGGCCAGAACTTTTTAATTAAATATTTTTTATGTGCTGTAAAAATGATGAAAAATTTAAAAATGACTTAATTTTTCTTATTAATTTTAAGTTATTTATTCACCTACATAGAGATGTTGCAAAACAAAATAAAATTACAGTATGCTACTTATCCCTCTCTCCCCCCTAAAAAAGTAAATCTTTTATTAAATTATACATTAAAATATATATATATATATATATTCCTCTTGGTAGAATTTTAATCCAAAACTAATGAGGATATAAAATTTGTACTATTGATTATTCAATTACTGGAAATATTATCAATTTTTTGGTAGTATATTATTCTAGGCCGAATGTTCTGACACAATAATAATTAGAAATCGACCGACAGAAACTTTCATTTCATTTTCGGCCTAAAATCCAAGTTTTGCCGAAAATGAAATCGGACCAAAACTCGACAGAGATTGTGTATTCCAAATCTTCTTTCGAATATTTTCAACTTTACTCACGGCTGAAATGAGACTATTGCTATGAATTCCATTGTTTATAATTATCAGTCATGACTGACTCAGATGTGAATGCAAATTATAAAGCAAGCAACACATATTTGCCTAAACTGTTTTATGCGCTCATTAAAAGCTGCAGCCTTAAAAAAAAATAGAGAATTTTTAGTTTGAAACTACAGAACTGTTTTGAATATTCTTTGAGAAAGTTCTAGTATAACATATAATCATTTACAAACAGTATTATAAAAAATAAACCTACATTGTATGTATACCTAAAATCAAAATATTTTAAAAGTATAAATAAAATTCTTGTAATTAGAAAATATTTCTGTATTCGTTGATAAATTAATTACGTTTTATTTTATATGGAATTATAATTTTTTTATTTATATCCCAAAATAAAAAATTTTGGGACTAAGGCACTCAGAGCCAATTTTGGCCACACTTATAATTAATAGTTATAAATATTTAATAAGCATGTATAATTAATAATTATATAAATTTAATAAAAACATATAATTAATAATTATGTATGTATTGATTACTGATTACTTTAAAAAAAGTTCCAATGTTTTTGTTTTCGGCCGAAAAGAGAAAGAACGCCGAAATTCCGTTTCCATCAATTCAATCCTTAATAATTACGGCTATTGCCAATTATCCTGCATGCTTACCAGATAACGGATGTTTTTAAAATAGAATACGAAAAAAAAAAAAAATCTCCACACAGTTTCTTTCTGCATAACAAAATGTTATCCATCCAAAGCAGATCATCTTATTTTGATAACGTTCCAACCTCGAGTGATTTTTGTAGAGGCTCTAATTTTCTAATCACTTATTACATTATAATAAAAATTTGTTTCACTGCGTAATTTACTATGTTTGCAACTTGCTGAAAATTTCAAGAAAATCCCTCCATTAACAACGAAGATATCTTTTTTTTTTTTTTTTTTTAATAGTAAGGAAAAGCACAAGCAGAGCTGGCTTTTCATTTATTTTTCTTTTGTATACTTATTCTGTTTGCTTGCAGCGCAATAATTTCTTTTTTCCGCTGAAACATTTGCAGAGTTCTTTTTATATGTGAGGTTGAATATGAATAGAATTTGAATAGTTGCTCTCGCTTTAAAGAGGGAAAAAGAAATTATAATGAGGCTACTTGTGCACGGCTGTTCTAAGATCCAAAGTTACTTTCTAAATTAAATTAGTTTTTGTTTAAGAATGCATGAAATTGGGAGTTGATTTCTTACCAAGAAACTAATGTAATCGAATAGCGTTTTCCATATTTGGTAAATACATCTTTTAGAAATTATTTTCAAATTTAATTATTTTTTTATTTATTTTAAAATATTTAAAATTTTTTTAGGGCATTTTATTTTAAATATTTACGAACATATCGCGTAAAGTAACAATTTATTTCTGATAGGTGGTTCTGATGAGTTTTTCGTTTTTGGGAAATAAATTATTTATCGCGATTCGTGTCACATGACGACACTTTTCGACTTTCCCGAATTGCGACGTCGGAAATTAGGTTCAAAATGCTGCATTTTGATAGTATTTCTGAATAATCAACTTAGGAAAAAAAATATGCAAAGTAGATAATATTGTGAGTGAAATTTGAAATTAATTTCAATTCGCATTATCGGCGATAAAGCTAAGTAATAGGTTCAAGTAATTGATAGTTCCCGATTTTGCAATTTACTCAGTGGAGAGATGAGTGACAGTGAATATTATTTTATAAAAGAAAAATAATAACAGAACAAATTATTCTTAGAATGAAATTACTTACCGTTTCATATCTCAATGCTGGACATCCATTAACAAAGTTTGTCTCTTCCGGTTTAGCATTTTCTTTACATAGGGTACATAGCATCAAATTTTCTTCTTGAATGAGCCATGGGTGCTCTTTTTTCCATTTTAGGAATGTTGAATTGCTGACTTCTTTGCGAATTAATTTAGAATTCTCATTGTTAGAATCTAGCGGTTCTTTATTTTTGATTTTTAAACGTTTATTTGGAAATGGTAAGGAAAAAACCGAAGTTATATCGCGTTTCGCCATTTTTAAACACTCGTGTCATCTAGAAGCTATACTGAACTCAAATATCAATTTTAAACCATGCTTTCAAACAAGTAGTGCAATAATTTTAAGGGTGTGGTTTTTAAGGTAAGTTTTATTAGTTATTGGTTAAAATCAAGTTAGCTTAGAGGTGATTGACAGGTGCATAGCAGTTTTAAACCAGGCTTTTGAACTAAGTGCGCAAGCTTTTTAGAGACAGGTGCCTCTCTGGTCAGTTTTATCAGTTATTGGTTAAAAAGAAGCCAGCTAGGAGGTGATTGACAAATCCTATTGAACCCCCCCCACCCCCCACTGCACGCACGTGAAGAACACCTGTTTTCCATAAAAGAATGGACAGTAGCATGTGTTTGAAAAAGAAGGAAAAAAAAGAATAACAAAGAAAGAAACAGGCTATTTCAGACGTGACAAAACGACTATGTAAAAAAAAAAAAAAAAACCTTGCGCTAAAGAATGAGAGCGTTTTTTAAACAAAAATTAAAGTGGGAAAAAGCTAGTCGTCAAATTTGACGACTAGGTATAATTGTCTAGTCGTCAAATGCAATAATTTAGTTGCATTTGGCGACTAACGACCGCTAATTTCTAACCCTGCTTTGGATGAATTTAAAATTTTCCATCAGATGTCCACTTTTCCGTGGATTTGGCGTCTTTAAAATTGATATACGCACAGATTAGAAACTTGTCAAAATTTTGAAGGTATCGAATCAGTAGTATCAACTTTTGAAAATATTTAGTGTCCTAAACAAATTTCAAATATTAATTTATCAAACACTTTGGAAAATTTAAATTGTTAGAACTTAAGTATTCAGAATTCGATGCAAGAGCTCTTCTTAGGTCCCCATTTTGTGAAAAACGGTTTTTTGTGAAATTTCTTATATTTTTGTAAAAAAAAAAATAAATTAGATCGCAACAAGTTAATCGAATTTAAATTATATATTTATTAGTACCAACTTTTTAATGTCCTTCTTCAAAAATTTTCTTTCCTAGTGAGCCCATTTGTTTTTGCAAATAATGCAATTTAAATCCCAACGAAATTAAAAAAAAAAAAAAAATGGGGAATTGGCTTTTCTGGAAAGGATAATGTAGAGCGACCCTTTTTTATTAAAGGGAATTTTGTAAAGATCGCCTTTTTCATTGAATGAATTTTTTTGTAAGTTCCCCAAAGGGCGCCCAAGTTTTACCTGGATTGACTCCTGCAACTGAATATTATAAGCATAGAAAGAATCATGCGAAATACAACATTTTCTAATTTTATCTATAAGTGAGCTTATTAATTTAATACCCACATTTTAAAACATGCAGTTAATCAGTTTAAAAATGAACACAATTAAAATTATAGGTAGCCAAACAAATTTAGCATTCACATATTCCAAAGCTTCATAAAGGAGTACATTTGCCAAACTGCACACCAAATAAAGGGAAACAAATGAGACAGCAGAAGCACGGACCTTTTTTTTTATCGTTCTTAACTTTATCTTTTATATATTATACACTAAAGATGGGGCTTTTATTATGACACAGCCTTGAAACAACTGTATGCGAATTTTTTAAACTGCTTACGATTTTCCCTTAGTTTATTTAAACACCTCTTGTACTCATCTTAACAAAATCTTCTCAAAGAACTTCTCTAAAGGGCTTAAGAAATATTTGAAGTACTAGAGGTATAAAAAATAATTACGTTTGAAGCATTAACAAAATATTCCAAGTACCAAATATATGGGGTGGTTAATCTAAG
The DNA here is from genome assembly GCA_963932465.1 of Maratus speciosus. Classification (NCBI taxonomy): domain Eukaryota; kingdom Metazoa; phylum Arthropoda; class Arachnida; order Araneae; family Salticidae; genus Maratus; species Maratus speciosus. The sequence goes on from OZ010787.1 coordinate 328,911,984, forward strand.
AAATTCCCGTACAACTTTTTACTTTTATTTATTTATTTTTAAAAAAAGTGTGAAAAAATGTGCGCGTTTTCTCACATTTTACATAAAATATATAAAATAATACACAATTATTGCTTATCTTTTTTGAAAAGTTTTCTGTTTAAAATTAAAAGAAAGTATTAGAGATTCTGTGGAATTGAAATAAAAACTGAAAAGATACCCCTTTCTCTTTCCAGTCCCCCCCCCCCCACCCCCCGGACATAGGTTTTCTTGCTATACCCATAGACCAGCTCGATTCATCTTTTGTTAGGGAAATACTCCGAGTTGCAAATCAATTTCAAATTTGCCCGTAAAAGTAAAAAAGGTTGGCGGCATACAGTTTCAACTTATGTTAAAACTTCCAGCCGCTTGGACCATCTGGTAACTCTCAGCATGCGTTTAGTGTGTATAACGGTATCAACTGATTATAATTGCTCTCATCGTTCCCTACACATATTTTAAATTAAAATGTGGGGATTAAATATGGATGATTCATTTTAACAAAAATGTATGTAAATTAAGTTACAAAACCAAATGGAATGGTGGAAAAGCTTAAAAATAAACAATATGTAACAATAGTTAAGTTGACAGAAAAATCATGGACATCCCTAGACTATTCTTTCATATGGTCTCACAAATTGCCAAAAATTATCAAAAATGAACCATAATAAAATTTTATAGTAGAAATATTCCTTGAAAGTATGCTTCTTTTTCATATTTCATGCAGTTTTTGTCACAGTTATGTTTAAAAAATAGATGCTAAGAAATGCAGATATTTTTATGGTGAATTTTTTTTTTTTTTTTTTTTTTTTTTTTTTTTTTTTTTTTTTGTAATTTATATAAATAAGAAATCCACAATTCACAAGTGATTATTACTCATTTTTCTATACATATTTTTTCATATTCGAAGACAAGGGCGTTCTCAGGGTGAGGACAAGGGTACCATCATACCACAATTTTATAATATAAAAAATAACAATAATTTTTGATAGAAAGTTTTTCCTTAATCACAGTAAAGCGCGATTAAATCAGACGAAGTTTACTATTGAAAAAGTGGTATGATGCCCCTGGCCTGAGCATAGAAACGCCTCAGTTCAAAAACGTATTTATTCGTTCAAACGAGGAACATCAAAAGAAAAGAAGAAGGGAAAGATATCTTTAGTCTATACTGCTTTCTTATATATTTAATCACATGTTAATTAGTACATATATTTAAACGTCTTTAATATGACATTATTTTGCGCGTCATTGAACTCATTAAAATAAAGCAGATAAAATATATTCTCGAAATCTAAAAATTGGAACATCTGGTCATTAGTTAATAATTTGTAGGATAAAATATTCCTCACAGAAGAAAAAAATGAGCTTAAATCACAGAGACTTTTGATATTACCTCATTTTAACATTTATAATTGGTATTATATGATGCAAGTAGGTAATAAACAGGGTTTATATATTATAATCTTTGTTTTGAAAATTTTGTTTTACATTTTACGATACATTTAATGATGAAAACCATCATATGAAGTACGATAATTTATCATAACCAAAAGACACTTTAAAAGCATATAATTAGAATTAACGACAAGAAAATTCAACCAAATGAACACATGAAGGTGCTTAGATTTCTGTGTAAAACATACTTAAAGTCATGGTGGAGCCACATCCAGTAGTAAACCCGTGTGACCACTCGCAGAACATCTCGCGCAATAGCCTCCACATTTTCCTTGGATAACTTGGCCACCCTAGAGAAAATTAAGAAAATATTACAGAGAATATTTATAATTGCGTGAAAGCCTGTGAAGTAAAGCGGGGCAAAAATATTTGAAACTGATCGTCAAGTATCGCCAATCCTGCCAAAAATTCGGCTTCCATATCCATGCAAATATATGTAAGTAATGTACGTAAATATATATCACGTGCATTACTGAAAAAAGTAAACAACCCCTAATAATTCCAGCAAAAATAATAGTAGAAAAATGTAACTAGCACTAGTCAATTGGGTATAACGTCTATTTTAATTTCTATTTTAAACATTCTCTTACTAGGCTATTTCTATACTAAAAATTAACACAAATAATGCTTGTTACTGTAGTAATCTCTAAACTTGATGCAACATACATATATATTCGTTTATATATATTTAGTTTTATTCCACAACTTTTGGATCAAATGAGCTTAAAATTGGCATCTTGGCATAAATTTAAATATAGAATAAAAATTATTTAGGTAAAAATGGATAATGTCATTAAAAATTTAAAAGTTAGTTCACATTTTTATTTTTAAACATCCTCCAAATTCTGATCTATGCACACCTTTTAAAGGTTGTCATTATTCACAATAGATATCATACAGGTATCATTTACACATCAATACGGGTATAATTTTTATACAATAACTAGTGGTTGAATAGAGTGTGTGTGTGTGTGGTCTTTTTTCCTGTACGTATGTTTATGATACGTACGTATGATACGTACGTACGTATATGACTGTACGTAGGCACATACTGAAATGAAAACATTTAACAGATTGCATTGCCTTTCCAAATATACAATATCAACTGTAGAATAAAATTATGACGTCATACACGTGAGATCCTTTCCGTTAAGGCCTCAGGCCGTGGAAACATTCTGAAATAAGCGTTGAAGTCTTCAGAATAAGGAAAGGAGCTCACATTGACTATTTGTGAATAAACTTTACGATAACTATTACCACTTTAACCAGTCATGAATTGAGACATTTTCTCGGAGAAGGAATTTTACAGCTTCGGCACTATTGAATTTCGGGGAGAGTGAACTTTTAGACCATTACCAAACACAAAATATCTGACATTTTGATGCTCCGGGGGAGGGGAGGAGGGGGGGAGGTCCGCTCGGGTAACCCCTTGAACCCACCAATGATTTTAACGTCATCTGTTACATTAACTTTTTGCTTACGGTTTAGGACTGGTGGCTATTTTTATATTAACTCATACCACAATTTACAAAAAAATTCTCTATTGTAGATATCTCTTGAAAATATCCTAGTATAAGTGTATGGCAGAGATTATTTTTCGAAAAGTGATGCCAGTAGAATAAAGAAATAGTCGCTGGGACGACATACGTCCCAACCCCGTAATCAAAAGGTTAAATATGTAATGAGTTATATCTTATTTTGACAATTTATGAGAAAAATATAACAATTAAATCTTTCCCATAACCTTAAAACCCACTATATAAGGAATCTTCAAACTTACCTTTACAGAATTTCTTTAGCATTAGTCTTGGTTTTATTTTAAAATAAATGCAAATATGTTTATAGAATCGGCCAGGTTGTAATCGATTTTTGCTCCACATTGAAGAAACTTATAGCATTTTTGAAGCGAATGGTTTTTAGTCGTGTGCTTCAATACCAGGCTCCTGGGCATATGCGCCTTTTCTCCCACGTTTTTTCCCATTTTCGCCTTTTCTCCCATCATTTTGTCACAATGGTTAATATTCATTAATTTTAATTACCAATATTGAACCTTCAAATAAATAACTACAGCATATCTTAATTGTTTATATTGTACAAGATATTTGACAACTTCAAATGTAAAAAAAAGTTACTTTTAAGCAGAGTTTTAGGAAATGCAACTTTGAAGAAAAATGAAAACAGCTATGTGGTTTTCCTTTTGGTTCTAAAGCACATTATGGTAGTGCCATATATAAAAATAGGAAGCAACTTAAAAAAATGTTTATTACCTGAAATATTTCGAATGCCCAATCCATCCCTTGTCCCATTCATCCCCCAGCTCCCGTGCTTAAAAATACTTATTCTTCCAGAAGATATATCACAATTTATAAGGAAAAAGGAATATGCATATAAATATACATTTCAAGAAAAAGAAAAACAAGTGCAAAATATTTATATATAAAAAATGTACATTTATGTGTCCTGTACCATCTTAAATGTTTAATATTGTTAAGAATAGTAATTTATGTTACTAAACGCTTCTCTAACTTTTACGCAATAGTAAAGAGAACCAGATTCACATACAAAATATCGTTACTAAAAATTGATAAGCTAAATATTAATTAAGCTTCAACAATTAATCTGTGAGCCAAAATATCAGGAACCCCATAGAAATCATAACTAGAATTAAAGCATTGCTAGTTGAGTGGCAACCCAATATATTGCATTATCATTGCATTAGATCTTGCGAAGAAGATTAAAAATAATTTTATTCAGCATTTAATAAAAATTTACATCGAAGGTTAATATAGAAAACGTTGTGACTTAGCAAATTAGTTTCATCTTCCGTAATTAGGTCTGTCGTTATGAGTTGGTGGCAAACATGAGGGATTTTAGAAACAATGTGGTTTAACACGTTCGCTGCCAAAGCTGATAGGGTGCATTTGTTTATACACGCCAAGACGATATCTGCATTTTTAAGCTTTGAAAATATTTTCTGTTTTTTCTTTTTAAATTAATTACACACATATATATAATAACAGATTACTTTTAGCAACAAATAAATTCACACGAGTATACTCGTTGTTGGCATATGGAATAATATTTTTTGTTCTTTGTGCCAACTACAAGATAACTCGTAACTAGATAAGCAACTACACCCGTTTTGCGCATGCACGCAAAGCTCACCCGCATGCACAATAGTCACCCGTTCTGCGTGGAAAATTGTTTTAAAACTTATCATGTTTAATTTTGTTTTAATATACCTATTAAAATTTCAACATAATATAAAAAATAACTTTAATTTGTTGTATTCTTCAAAATATATTGTGAATAGATATGTTTTTGCGTTCTAGAAATCTAGTTGTTGTATCTTGGTTTTGAGAAATAAATAATCCATTGCAGTACGCCAAGTGTATTATTTAGTCTCTTCCTGTGCGCCATACACCTAAACACTGCATGTATTTTCTGTGGCAATACTCTTAATTGGTGATTTAGATAAGGATATCAATAGCGAGTCATCTCGTAACTGGCAAGGAAACTCAGTTTGCCAACTGCGAGTATTCTCGCAGAAGGCAGCGAACGTGTTAAAGTTAATGTGGATATCATTAAAATGTTAGAACAATATTTTGCGCCAAAAAACACTCGCTGAAATCCATTGTTTACACAGTTAAGAACTCCAGGCTAACTCCAATTATTAGTTACAATTATTAGCTGCATCAAAATACAAGAATGAAATAAATATATTAAAGAAAAAATGCACACTCTAATAAATCTATTAATCACTTATTAATCACTCTAAAAATCTAATTTTAAGACAATATATATATAGATATAAAACAAAATTATACATAGTACTTTTAAAAATAAATCAAAAATGAAGAAAACTAAGGGCGAATTCAATAATAACCCCCCCCCCCCTCTCCATAATTCATAGGCCTTTACTAAAAGTCAATGAAACGAAATGTGGAACGAAAAGGCTTTAAAAATTGCGTCAACGAACTACAATATCGACGCAAAATATACATAATATATATAAGAAATAATTGTTTGTATGTTTTCCCTTTATTTCTTATCAACTTTTGGCACCAACTTTGTCGCTGGATTTAAAACTCAAGAAAGCTATAGTGTAATGATTTATAGATGCCAGTTTGTTGGCAGATGACTTGCCTTATCCTTATTTATGCTTTTCCTTCAGCTTATTAAAAAGCTGTTTAATGAAACTTGAATATGTGAAGTTACGTTTTTATTTCTCAGAATTTTATTGAATAATGTGATTAATTCATGATATTTTTCACTATCTATTTGGATTAAAAAAAATATTTTAATGAGAAAATGAGGTCCATAAAGATATAATAATCACAATAATTTCCATTTTTCTTCCTTTTATACACAACAATGGCGTAACTAAATTGCTACCATTAGAAAAATTTCATCGAAAATTAAAAACCATATGGAGTAATAATAATAATAATAAAGATAGATTTTAGAACGTTGATATATCTTTACGAAAAATTGACGTTCGTTTTAAACGGAAGTTCGTCCTATTCATAGAGGAGTAGATGGGAAAAACAAACATATACAGTCAGATTTTAATAGAAAAGAAAAAGAAAGAGAAAAATTATAAGAATAACAGATGTTTTTCAACTGATCGCTGTATTATTACGCTGCTGAAAATGATCTATATACGCAGATTATAGATCAGAAAATTTAAAAATAGCACAATAATAATCCACTAATTAAAGAAAACGTTTCGCTACCATTAGTAAAAGTAATATTTGAGTGTTTCACGGGAAGACAACCCGTCTATATTTTATTATATACTATGCTATCAAAGTACGAAGGGGAAAAAGATAATGACAGTTCTTATAAATATCTGTTTCAAATGGACTAATGGAGATTTTAAAATCAGAAATTATTTTGTTGATTATAGAGTAATATAAGAGAAGGTGAAAGGTGCTTACCTCTAACCATCTAATTCTACTCGAAGAATAATTTCCGACCGTTACCCATTTTGTTAGTGGCGAAACTACAAATCCAGTCCCCAATAAACTCAGAGAAAATCGACCTTGAGGGCAAGATACTTTACTGTAACAGTCTCCAGATTCTCCAAATGGAACAGGGCTCCCTTTGTGGGTTTGTGAAAATGTTAGGTCATGGGCTAAAGAAAAAAACATAAAAGTAAGGTTAGATGAAATAATACAGATCAGACCGAAAGTATTTGTTAGATAACATTTCATTCAATATGACATTTACTTACATACGAATTACATTTTCGGCCCGAATAAAAGTTATTTGCTAGAAAAAAAAAAGAAGGCTGGTGGAGTAAATCTCCTATTAGCCTACATATCTTTACGATTCAAAATGGTCACCAGTGGCATAGCAATTCAAAAATTATGGGAAGGGCTTAAGTAATCATTTTCAAATAAATTAGGATTATTAATTAATAAAATATTTACGAGAATCGTTCAAACTAATTATCAATGCCATTATCCCTAAATCTACATTTAATTATTTTATAGAAGAATTAATATGCTGAATTTTACGCCGTTACGATTAAAAACTAATGCGGCAATTGGAGAGTCAGGAAAACTCTGCCCACCTTGTTAAAAAATCACACAAAAAAAAAAAAGGTCTTGAAGTATCAGTGCATGTAATTCTATTTCTTATCACAATTTGTAAGAATTAAATCTCTTAAAATTACTTGAAATCGTACTCGTAGTACGTAGAACGAAGCGAAACTTGTTGAAAATTTCAAATGTTAAATAAAATGAGTTAAAAAAATTCAACTTCCAGAGCTGTCAATGGTGCTCCTGATCTGCAGATTTAGTTGTTAAAAATGTAACTGATATATTTATAGCACTTCTTTATGCATAGAGTTATTTTTTTCAAGGATGAATTAACAAATATTGAAGAGGGTTTTTTGACAAAAGTTACTATAGCCTGTTTCAAACACACACACTCAAACACAGATTAAGATGCATCAAAAATATTTTTAATTATGTAAGTGTATATAATATAATGTGTTCACCTGCACTATTTGTGAACTACTATGGAAAATTTTGTAAAAAATTAATCACAAATGTTAGCCATTTAAAATTTTTTCTAATGGATTTAACATTTTATCTTATTGTAACCTACACATGCACACCAATCAGTCTAAAAACTATCGAAGAGATAAAATTTGAAACTATATTACCACAAATAAGAAATGGAAACGATTATTTTCCAGCAAGTTTTTTCAAGTAACTGAGAACATATAGGACCAAAAAAGCTTACATGTTTCTACAGTTATTTACCTGGTAACTTTGTAAATTTCTAATAAAACGTGTTCTAAATATTTTGGTCTGAAAAAAAAAAAAATAAAGGCGCTGAAATTATTCACAATTTTAGGACAATCTTTCAGCACACTTTATTCGATTTTTTAAAACTTTTGTCTTCTTCCATACACTAATTGTTGTTTTCATTTTTTTTTTTTTATGGTGGGTACTTGTTACCCATACCGATTATATCGATATTGTCGGTGAGAAAAATTCCAACACATAAATCGCGATTTAAAATTATTTAGAGACAAGAAACCATTAGAAATAATGCGCAATATAAATATGCGTAAATATCGTTATTTCTGATCGCAGACACCTATGTTTAAAAAAATGTATTATTCTAAATATTTTATTTCATAAACAATAAGATCAATAAATATTCGAAAGAGAGTCAGATATACAGATTGTACTTAAATATTTTTTAACAGGTACATTTAAATAGTAGTCATCTATAATAAAAGACATAGTATTTATATTCTTCATTTAGTGGTTACTTATGCAACCCAAAATCTACCCGTACGTTTATTTGAATACAATTTATAAAATTTCATCCAGTTTAGCATTACGAACTATTGAGAAAAGAATGAATAAATATGAGGGATTTTGAAAAAGAACATTAACTATGCTCCAAGTATCAAAGTAAAAAGCTTTTGCATATGGAATGACTGATATTGTGGTCATTTTTACTTCGCACATTTTTCATAAGCATGCGATATATTTTAAAAAACACTGAAAGGATAAATGTAATAGAGATTATATGAGATGTAAATTTCCAACTGGCCGAAAAATGTCCAGGTCAGGGTTCGAACCAGGGATCTCTTGGCTGTAGCCGCAAATGCTCTATCAACTGAGCTAACCCGGACGAATCTGGAGGACCTGATTCACCCAGCTAACCTTATTGATCATGGCATCTGGTCTAATATATGAATTTATTCTGTGGTGCTGATTCAAATATCAGACCAGATGTCATGATTAATAAGGTTAGCTGGGGGAATCAAGTCCTCTAGATTCGTTTGGGATAGCTCAGTTCGTAGAGATCCCTGGTTCGAATCTTAGCCTGGACATTTTTTGCGCAATTGGAAATTTACAACTTGTATGATTTACTTACCAATTAGAATAATTGTGTTAAAATTAATGTAGTTCATAGAGACTATTAGTAATCACAGTTTTCCTCCAATAAATAACAAACGAGACAAAGCAACTGTTGAAATGCTACGCAAAGTCAAATTCACATTTATTTAGAATAATTGAATGACGATAATTCAACAAAAATGTTCATAGGTATGATACCTATCCAGATTAATCAGTATAAAATACTTTAACTGATATTCTTGACTATTCGAAATATTCGGGAATGTAATACAAGCATTTGCGAGAAAAATTATTACTGCGGATATCAATTACATAATTTTCAGCCGTTTAATATCATAAAACAACCTTTAATTCTAAAACTAATGGAGCATTTTAATAGTTTTAATAGTTTTATTTTAATAGTAATATTTTATATAGTTTATTTCTGAAAAACAGTTGAGGACACTTAAGTGAGGTGATGCATTTTTTATGTATTTACAAAGAATAAAATATTAATCATTCATCGAAAAAAAAAGTGTTGAAAGGGATAGTAAAGGAAAAACTTTACTGAAAATTTTGGCATTATATAAAACTAAACAGGTCAGCTGGAAAAAATAACCAAAAAATTAATAAATTATATCATCAAACAATTTTACTACACGTGAAAAGGAATAATTTATTAAAAAATGACAGCTTTCAATATATATATATATTATAAAAGACAAACATGTCCGTCCGTAACACTGACGTCATTTTGCGAATGGCAACACTGGACGATGAAATTTCGTTTTTGCAATTTTTGCTACTGCAATTTTTTAAACTTCTAAACATCGTGCATTTTCAATTTTTACATTGTCATATAGGGAAAAAAAGGTACTTTCAAATACAATTTATTTTTAAATTGTGTCTAAATTTTCACTGATTTAATTCGGCTTTTTAAAATAATTCTCAAGAATGAATTTTTTAAATCTATCTCCATGGCGTGCAGGCCTCAATACGGAAGAATAGTAACCAATTTTCATTTAAAACAACATAAATAGTTCAGCATTTGTCTCAGCTACTTTTCCATAAAAAAAAAATAAAACTTCATCAATAAATAAATAAAAAGAATACAATAAAATAAAATTGGTACTTTTATGTTGGCTTGGCACAGGTATCAAATTGCAAAATATTATTCCCATATCATATTCATATTGCATTAATTTGTTCAAGTATAACTAGTTCACTCATTTAAGTTAAAATACATGCCTTTCACTCATTTCATTTAAAATACTTTCTTTCACTAATTTCATTTAAAATACTAAAATGAAAAAAATAAGAAATACCATAAATAAAGCATTTTATTTCAACATGAAAGAATTGATTCTAATTTAAACACGCGAATTGCTATTGACGATATAAAAATCCTATTAGCGAGATTTTCTCCCGGCTAACATAAAAGTGCCAGTAAATTAAAATAAAACAGAAATTTAACATATATGTAATAGAACAATTCCAATTTTTACAACGCCGAATAGGGAAAAGTGTACTTTCAAATATCATTTGTCTGAAAATTGTACTTCAGTTTACTGATTGTTTATGGTTTTAAAGATAATTTTCGAGCAGGAAATATCTATCTATCTCTATCGCGTGCTACCCGATTACGAAAGATAAATACGCTTGCACTTAAAAAAAAAAAAAGTAGTTTGGCGTTTGTTTCCGGTCAAAAATGAAATTAAAACTTCACCTTCATTCCAAAATTAAATTAAAACTTCATCAATAAATAAATAAAATATATAATATGAATAAAACACCAATTTAACAGACATGCAATAAAACTTAAACCGCTGAAACGGTTAATACAAACGTACCGCTTTTAACAAATTTTAAAGCTTTCTTCAAATACATTATTGATATTTTTGATATAAAAATGCTTTTTGATGTTATTAATGGATAATCTAATAAATATATATTAAATATGAAAAATCTTTTAGAGTTGGAAAAAAAAGTGCTGTTTGCCTATGTTCTGTAACCAAGAAAGTCCGTGTTGGATCCTCTAGTTTCGATACAATCAGATGATAATCACTTTACTAAATTATACAAAACAACGCCATTCTACCAAAATGAAAATTTAAAATATTACTATGTGGTGTTCGATACTATATGTCAAAAAATTGCAACTAAAAAAACTTAAATATCCAGTTATACATGTAATAAGTAACGTGTAACGTTTAAAATGTTAGTTTTTGTTACTGTTAACTGTATCACTATTTCACATTTACAAAACTAACTTTGACATAAAAGAATAAATAAAAATGCATTTTTTATTACGTTGAAATAAATGCTTTAAATGGGCAAAAAATTAAATTAGTTCACAGAAAAAGGAAATTCTAAAATAAGTTTATATTCCCAAAAATAAAGAAGAAAAATAATTTTCCATATCATTCTAGGCAAAATGACAGGCAAAAGTACAATTTATTTTAGAAAACATTTTGCCCTATCTTGTCGTCGGTAATAATTCAGTCAGTATAGTTAATAAATAACGTGCATTATTGCTGATAATTTTCCTATGTTGATTCTGCACCTCAGATTTACTTTCTTTTTTCTTTATTTTCTTTTCTTTTTCTTTTCTTTCTTTCATTTTTTTTGAAGGGGATAAGATGTCAGAACTTTGCATCAAACGATATTGGTAAACCGGTTGTCTTATCTTATTGTCAAAGTGATCCTGGTGCCCCATAGCTTTGTTTAAATAAGTGGTATAATAATAATAATTATAATAAAACGAAGGGGAACGAATTTCTTGTATTTGAACTTTTACGCATATATGAGAATGTGTATTATACTTACTTTCCAGATAAATACATTTAAGCAAACAAGTTATAAAGTAAAAGTTGGTAAAGTCTATTTATATGGTGTATAACTTTCCTTCACTGTAATTCATTTTGAATAGTTCAAAATTGTTTTTAATTATCCTTTTTTTTCTTCCTTTTTGTATTTCAATAATTTTCCCTTTTTAGTGGATTTTCGTACGAAGGCTTTTTCATAATAAAAAAACCTACTTAAAAGTGATACAAAAACAACAACAACAACAACAACAAAAAATCCATGCCCATATTAAATAATCATATAAACAATTCAAATATTAGTAAAAAGCTACCTTTTAAATAACATATACAAAATCATAATAAGATTTTATTATCATTAATTTTTTAAACATTTAATATCCAACTGAGTGGCTACGCTTGAAAAGATGTGGTAAAACCCCCACAAACAATTGCTTTATATTAAATAAGATGTTACTACGGGTGATATTATGAAGTCAGTTGTCTAACAATTTCGAGATCGATTTTTTTTTTCAATTTTGGGGAAAAATTACTTTTATGCAAATAATAATAAAAATAGATATTAACACAAAAGTTAAGATTTATTGAAATCTTGCTTCTATGTCATTCAGGGAAATCTAAGGAATATAGTTATTTTGCGAGGCAAAAGGCTAAAACAGTATTTTTGAAGACGCTTGGAAAATGTATTGCAACAAGATTAAAATACATAGAAACTTTCAAATATTTTCTTATGTTTTATTATAAATTATTCTTTTGAAAAAGCAGCCCCTATTTTAAATTTAAAGAGTTGAACACAAGTAAAAAAAAAAAAAAAAAAAAAAAAAAAAAAAAAAAAAAGGAAAACACCAACGATGTAAGGAGAATCAATCAAATTTTTATTATTAATAATATTACTAAATGCAGTCATAATAATAAATACCTAGGCATATACTGTCGTTACTATATGTAGCTAATAACAACAAGAAAAAAAATGTTAAGATAAAATAATTTTCAATGAAAAGACATGTCTTTTTCGTAGGACAAAAGACCCCGAACGGGTTAAATAGGAATATACCAAGTCTGTAAGTTATTGATATATTTCGAAAAGAACGAACGAAATTAATATATTATCCTAACACATTCATAAATTGCTTTTTTTTGGACATATATATTTATTAATACATAAGATATTGCTGGTGTTTTTTTTTCGGTTATAATTTTATCTGTTCAATCTAGGTTTTATTTGTTCAATCTAGCTCATGGTTTTAATTGGCGTTCTTATATATATTAAAACACAAAGCTATTTCTATAAGTATCGATTTTTTGGGCATATGCGCATGCACCAAAACTCTTTTTTCGGACTTCTTCAATTTAGAGGAAAGTAGAATGAGTTCCTGGTGGCGGAGAGATCTCAGGCACCTGAATTTTTATAGAGGATGCAGGTTCGAATCCAACGCCCAGCAAAACGACTTCTGTGACATTTTCGCTGATAATTTATTTCAATAATGACATATTTTATTAGGAGGAGAATTTATATGATTTTCATTTTATTATTAGTATTATTTGAATGCTTTATAATTAATAACATTTAACACTGAACAATATTAAAATAAATAATAATGATAATTTAATATTTAAAATATTCAAGCTAAAATATTTTGCATGTAATCTTATACTATAATGCGAGCAAAAATTGTGTGTGTGTGTGTATATAAATTTTATTTTGAAAACGGCTCTAACGATTTTGATTAATTTTTGCACCCTACCGTTTTCGGGCATGAAAAGACCATTGGGATGGGTCTTGTGTTCGAGAAAATTCGATTAGTGGGTCATTTTGGGTCATAATGGGTCAGGGTCACGCGAATTATATCTAAAGAACGGCTCAATCGATTTTGTCTAAATTTTGTATCTATCCATTTTCGGACACGAAAAGACCATTGGGATGGGTCACGTGTTCGAGAAAATTCGATTAGTGGGTCATTTTTGGGTCACTGTGTGTCAAGCTATTCTTATCTAAAAAACGGCTCTAACGATTTTCACTAAACTCTATATTCTACAGTTTTGGATTATGAGAAGACCAATGGGCTAAGTCACATGTTCGAGAAAATTCGATTAGTTGGTCATTTTTGGGTCACTGTGGGTCAAGCTAAGTTTATCTAGATAACGACTCGAACGATTTTGACGAAATTTTGCACCCTACTGTCTGCGGGCACGAAAAGACCATTGGGATGGGTCTCGTGTTCGAGAAAATTCGATTAGTAGGTGAATTTGGGTCATAATGGGTTAGGGTCAAGCTAATTATATCTAGAGAACGGCTCAATTGATTTTAACTAAATTTTGTATCCAACCATTTTCGGGCACGAAAAGACCATTGGGATGGGTCACTTGTTCGAGAAAATTCGATTAGTGGGTCATTTTTGGGTCACTGTAGGTCAAGCTATTTTTATCGAAAAAACGGCTCTAACGATTTTCACTAAACTCTATATTCTACAGTTTTGGATTACGAGAAGACCATTGGGCTAAGTTACATGTTCGAGAAAATTCGATCAGTGGGTCATTTTTGGGTCACTTTTGGGTCATTTTTGGGTCATTTTTGGGTCAAGCTAAGTTTATCTAGATAACGGCTCTAACGATTTTGACGAAATTTTGCACCCTACTGTTTTCGGGCACGAAAAGACCATTGGGATGAGTCTCGTGTTCGAGAAAATTCGATTAGTGGGTCATAATGGGTCAGGCTCAAGTTAATTATATCTAGAGAGCGGTTCAATCAATTTTGACTAAATTTTGTATCTAACCATTTTCGGGAACGAAAAGACCATTTGGATGGGTCTTGTGTTCGAGAAAATATCGAATTGAACACAAGGCTAATCGTGAGAATAAAATATCGAATTGAACACAAGGCTAATTTTGATTGAACACAAGGCGTTTCTTTTACGTAAAAAATTAAAGGGAAAGAAAGAAAAATATTCATATAAGAACTATAAAAGAAATTACCTTGATATCCATGGTTTGATATTTAAAAAAATGTATAAAAATGTAAAATAAAATTCAAGTAGTAAAATGCATATTATACATTGTTAGCTGCATCAAGTTTCAAATTTAGGGCTTTAGAGAAAAAGACACTGATAAAAATAAAATTCATGGCATCTTTTAATGGTCATGTAATTAAAAAAATAAATAAACAATAAATATTGTTTTTTATTCGAAAAAAAAATAAGACCGTAGTATGTGAAAATAAATGCTCTACCCAATATTTTTAGTTAAATTTCTGATAAAAAGCAAGGGAAATTGGTTGTAAATTATAAGATTAAAATTATTTGACTCCTCTTAAGGAAATAGGAATCAATTATGCAATATAGAAATTTGTCACAATTTCAATTTAATTAAAAACAACTACCGTATATACTCGTGTATAAGTCGACCCCCACAATACTTAAGAAAAATTTTGAAAAAAATTGAATTTTCGTATATAAGTCGAACCACATTTCTGGTAGTACGTTAAAAAATGATTTGTAATCGAGAATAAAAAAAAATTAATAAATTTTCATTAGACTAGTAAACTTTTTTACGTTTCTAATCAGCCTTTTTTTTTAATTCAACGTTTTAAAACTGTATAATTATGCAAAACCGAAGAAGCTTAAACTATTATAAGAAGCTAAAACTATTCACATTAATTCAATGACACTTAAAAGAAAAAAAAATTCAAAAATTTATTCGAGCCTTATTTACAAGCGTAAACGACTTCTTAGACTCCTAAAATATAGTACTTCTTTGTATTGTAGGACTTTTAAGAGATTAATCTAGAATCATTCTCAAGTTGAACTCTTTTTAAAAAGAGGGATTAAAATGCTGAAAGGAATGCCCTGTATTGAAGGGAATTCTGTTCCAAAAGAAATGGGTGCAGAACAATTACGGGGACATTATTGTTGAGCTTTTTTTGTCAATCACAGGGAAATGACTATTGTCCACTTTTATCTGTCATGTGATTACTTAAAAGACCTGCTCATTCGCCAATTATGTGAGATTTTTTTTTCACGACCTCGTGTTTAAGTCGACCCCCCCCCCTTTTCAACTCCTCAATTTTGTTTAAAATTCTTCGACTTATACACAAGTATATACGGTAATTAAAAATTCAAGAATATTTCTAATAAAACATTCAAGTTATTTACCGTCAAATCTTGACGGGTACTATCTAGTTTTATTTAATTTATTTGGTTCGATATTTCAGGATCGATTCAATGTAAACGTGGACAGTGCGACTCACGTAAGTACTGTCGATCTCACCTGCTTTGACTTTGACTTAACTATACTTTTCACTTTATTCCTCCTAATAAGCGAAACGGAATTCGTAGTTTTATGTGTGTGTTTATTTTTATTTGCTGGTACTTTAGTCATTTATTTTTTCATTTCCTTTCGAATTTCCTTCCGTTTATTCTTCATTAGTATCTGCTAATTTTTTTTTTTAGTTTCCGTTTCAGTTAAGGACGGAATTCGTTTTTTTCAAAGTCCACTGTCCACTTAAATTAGTAGTAGTGTTCTTGCAGTAAGTTATGTATTTATTTTAGTAAAAAGAAAAATATATATTCCTTATATAAACGCTTTATATGAAAACAGAGATATATCTTTTTTTATTAAATCTTCTAATTCCCAGATGACAGAATTTGCGCGCGTTAAAAAAATTTCCCACTTTTTAAAATATACATTATATATGATTATTAAAAAGTACTTAGACAAGCTTTAATGAGTAGTAAAGCTCACTACACAGACAATTTTGTATAGGAGGCCAAGATCGTAACCCATTTATTCAGTGAAAATTAAAGTGTCTCTAACTAAAATTCGAATGTAACTATTGTTCATAACTTTAACCAAAAAAATCAAAAACAAAACCAAAGATATTTTAAGAAAAAAATTAACAGATTACCTTATTTTGTGTGAAATGTGGTGACATGAAAAGTTATGGAAGTAAAGAGTATTTCGGCCAGTGAGAGCGTACGTAATATCAGTTACATTCGGAAATATATTTTCTTCAAATCTGTTTGGATGTGGATTATGGCCCCTTCTAATACTTTCCATGTTATCGTTACATTTCATACTGAAAATTTTGTTAAGACTTTTTCATTACTGTTAAAGTTATGTACAAAAGTGCAGGATCACATGGGAGTGATACACCCTTTATTTTTGACGGAATAAATGTATTTTTATCTTCATTTTTTAAATAAATTTTTGTGCTATAGTGTGCTCAACTACCTTTTAAATTTGTCTAAGGTATGTCCGCCTGTATGTCATAATACATATTTGGCACAGAGTACATGCTGTATATGTATTATATATAGAGAAAATTGGGATTACTTGTTCCCACACAAAAAAGGGTTTTAAATCACTCCTGAGTCTACTATATCGACAGTGTAGACATGATTCATTGAGTATTGTTGAATTACGTTAATACTTTCAACACAGTTGAATCACGGCTAATTTAAACTTATTTTAACTCTTTCCAGCATACTTAAAAACAGTTTATGAATTCGATTTTTCTGTCTGTCTGCCGTCTGTCTTCCCGTACTCTCGTAACTATACTCGTGCTGCCATAAAATTTTTATATGTTATTGAGGTGTACTATAGAAGGGTCAGTATTGAAAATGAAGTGTGTAGCAATTACAATTCGTTTACAGGGACACACAAAGAATTCCGTTGCATAGCGTAAGCTGAAAAATCGATTACGGTTCGTTTTATTGATGTTACGATATTTCAAACATAAGGAGAATTATATACATCACTGAGATGGACTAGAACATGCTTTATCAGGAGTATACAATAAGTAGCATTTGTAGTTGTTTCCAGGGACGCACAAAAGAATTCTATTAGTAACTACATGATGATCTATAGGGAAAAATCATTTGCGGTGCATTTTAATGATGTTATAATACTTCAAAGTTAATGAAAGTACTGAAGTGCAATATTACATGTTTTCTACAGATTATGGAGTGCGTAGAATTTATCGTTCTTTTTCAGATACACGCCAAAGAATTCGGTTACACGACGAACTAAGATCGATAATTGGTGTAAGTGTGTTTTGCACTGTGGTATGCATTTTTTAAACAAATCTAATGTTGAGTATAAATTATACAAGGATACAGGAAATAATTTGCACAAATTACCGGATATGGACAGCAATTGCTGCATATGAATTTTTGTTGAGTTATGTGGTTTTTTTAAGTTGCTTATTTAGATATATCATTAAATTTCAGAAAAAATGAAATTTCTGAATAATATTCTGCTAGTGCTGGAAAGTGTTTCGTGCCTGATGCTTGATTTTTCGACTTTGTTGTGAGTTCAAGTAACCCCAGTTCACAATACTTCGAATTTGAAAACATAATTTACCATTGTTGCTTCCAATAGTACAAATTCAATGATATTTCAGCACTTAATGTCTCTTTATATTAGAATCTGAGTTGGAGCACTTACAGATTATACACATTTGGGAATTCACTGAAGGATGCTTTACCCGTAACATGATGAATCACTTGGATACTTGATTATCTATGAATTAGTGTAAATATGGGTCAATATAATAAATCAGTTAGAATGTAGGAACTGTCTATATCTAATCACCTTTTTTTCTGAAAAGAAACATCTTTTGGAAACAAATGGATAAAAGATTTAACTAAATAGTAGTAAAGGGTAACAATATCAATTAAACAATTTTAGTTTTTTTTTCAACATGAAAATTTCACGCACGCTTTCCCCTAAATAATAGAAATTCAGAAAAAAATATGTTATGCAGTAAAATCTTTTCTTCCATTTTTTTTCTGTTTTATTTCCATTTTTCCCCTCTTGTTTGAACACATGGACCCTAAAGGCTTCGGTAAATCACTTCCAGGGTAAAGGTGTTCTGACCTATCTTCACTATTTTCCTTAGCAGATGTTTTTACGATATTCTGAGATCTTATGAAATCAATTAGTTTCAGTTCTTTATCAGGTTCATTGACTTTTTTCGAGCGAGAATAATTTTTATTGGCTTTTACTCTTTTAGCATGAGATAAAAACATTTTTTTCAAAAGATAAACAAATTTGTTACTCTCAATACTATTATTACATAACTTAATCGGCTTTCAAGCTATTTTGTTTCGCTACATACTATGTATTTTATTGTAAGTATGTATGTAGGATTTATTTTGAAAATTATTTAAAGATTCACTTGGCTTATAACTACAAATAAATGCATCTATTTGCTCATCAATTTTATACGGCATTTATTATTCACTCGAACAAATAATACACTTAGTAGATCGCAACAGTTCATCCACGTCAATGATATAATACATTTATAAACATAAATACTGGAATTCACCTAGAAGTCTTACTCAAATCTTTTATTTGGTATTTAACGAATCTTCAACCTTCATGTTGAGATAAAAACTATAGAATTTCTAGAAACATAAGCATCTCTTGAATTTTCTTATTTTTCCATCAAACCGATGTCACACATTTTTAGCCTTTTTCCAGGCTCCTCGTGTTGTACTTTTTATTTCATATAAGATTGCATATTCATTAAATAAACCCTTGAGTTAGTCAAGATGCACTGTTGAGAATATTTACAATCCCACATTTATTTAATATACTTAATAGAAAAATACTGAACAAGCACCTGATAAAAAAAACTGAATATTACCTTGAAACAGTAAAGAAACATTTTTAGATTCATTATCATTTTTTAAATAAAAACTTACTTAATAAAATATATAAAATATTTTTAAAATTTTCATAAAATTTTAATAAAATTATAAAATGATTCTGTAATAGAATGATGGGAAATGGGAAAACCACCATATGATGTTTTGACATGAAGTCTCCGTTTTATGTATTTTATATGATCAGTTTTCCATATAATGATTTTTTAATCGAAAACGCACTAAAATAATTGTCTTGTTTTTAGTTTTGCAGCAAATTATTAAATTTTGTATTAAATTAAATATTAACTATTTTGGTGTTGCGTTATACTATACCCCAAGAATATCAGGGAAAATTCAAACAGTAAAATGTTCAAGCCACGTTTCTTTTCACTGTTTGTATTATGTAAATTACAATCGATGAAATACGATTAATATTGTATTTGTTTTGTAGTCATGCTTCCATTTTATATAATGTAAGCACATGAATCTTGTCAGCGTTGGGATAAATTAAGCGACAACTTAAAAATAGTAAAAAAAAAATATGGGTAATCAAATACAATTTTATAAAAATCAATCGCATGAAAAATTGTCTTTATGTGTATAAATTTCGTTATTTTTCATCTCATTTCGTTACAAAATGAAATATTGCTATTTAAGCATTCCGAGTGTCTGAGAATGAATTTTCTTAAAATGTAATTACAAGAGAAAATTACAAAAAGTATGTTTTCATTTCGAAGTACATTTTACAAAATAATAAACAGTAAATATCCAACGACCTATGATGAAAAAAAATCTATTAAAAATAAAACATTTGTAGAAGCTATGATAGTATGTTTCAAATATTATATTGACAGGATGTATTCATTTCATTCTTTTCTTTTCTACGAAAACAAGACTAAAATATATTGCGAATTTTTAAATTTATATTATTGTTATTAAATCTTTTTCTTTTTTTGCGTTACAATGCCATTAAAAATGTTAACGATTTTATCCGTCTATTCCTTTATTTATCCAGCCTGTAAATTATATAAAAATTTCCGAATTTCAATTAAGCGTAAACATGTGGTTGAAGTAGATTAATGCACGTTTCTTACTAAAAGTGTTTTCTATAATATACGTAATTTTTTAGAGCATATTCGTGAACTTTATCAGCTATAGGCTGCTAACCTACGATGTACATTTTTCGAGTTTTTTATTTTTCAAACTGAACGAAATTTTAGGGTGTTAGTATAAGAATGACCATGGTTTTGAGCTTGTCAGTCTGTGTGTTTCTCTTTTATATCAGTGTATTTGACTAAACGGTTCAAATTTTGTAAAAGAGCTTGGTCTCGACGAAATATGAACATGCTACTGAGATAAACCATTTTTTGTCTATAAACTGGTACTTTAAAGTTTTTTCGGTTAAGTTTTTAATTATCCTGCTTGACATACATTTATGACTTCCGTTCGCCTATTTTTAACAATATCTATTCGTTCTTCCGCATTCTTGCCTGATTTG
This sequence comes from Maratus speciosus, assembly GCA_963932465.1. Classification (NCBI taxonomy): domain Eukaryota; kingdom Metazoa; phylum Arthropoda; class Arachnida; order Araneae; family Salticidae; genus Maratus; species Maratus speciosus. The sequence continues at coordinate 328,932,796 of OZ010787.1, forward strand.
ATTAGGTTATTGAAATTATTCTTGTTTAAAAAATATATCTATTTTTTTAACATTAAAGATTAAAGTACATTACCTTGCATGGATGACTTTTTTTTTTTAAATTCTCATTTTAAGGTTGTAACATGAATGAATTTTTTGTACAACATTTATTTAATGATTTTTATTTGGAACGGCGACTGCAAATGTTAAATATTTGTTCATGATCCCACAAATAATTGGAACACAGTAAATTTATATGCGATTTTAGTTTATTTTAGTTAAATAAAGTTATATTTATTATAAAAAAATATTTTATTATTATTAAAATGAAATCTACGGCTTTCCTAATAGAATATAAATACTGTAAACTGGATGATTTCAATTAGACCGACAGGATAGTTTATCGTATGCACTACAGATTATAAATATTTGCCGTATTTCATTTTAATATTTTGGCCTAACTATCCGATTACTTCACAATATTATTAATGTGTTCTGTCAGTAAATATTATAGAAGAGGCTAAATTGCCAGTTTCTTTTCTCTACACTTTGGAATATGTAACGATAATCCATTATGTTCCATGATTTTGTTAGGTAGATTTCGTATGAAATACTACCTATTGGGATTGTTCCTATGTTGGAATTTCTGAAAAATTTTTGCAGATCTACACCGATCATGACCCCTAGAACCCAAAACCACCCTCAGTAAAAAACTTTATATTTATATCTATCTATCTATCTATATATATATATATCTATATATATATATATATCTATCTATATATATATATATATCACTTTCTTCTGGACACGATAACTTTCGTAATTCTGCACCAATCTCTTCCAAACTGATACATAAAATCAATGGGCATAAAATCTCGGTCAAGTTCGTTAATGGGCAAAATCGGACCAAGGGGAGGGAAATAGGGAGGGGTTTTCTGAAAACAGAAAACCCCCCATAACTTCTTAATTTTTGTACACATCAAATCAGTTTAAAGTTTTTATTACTTCTAAAAATAGGGCCAAAAATTTATGTATCACAGATTTTTGATAAAGTTAAAAATGGGCTCAAGGGGCGCAAAAAATAGGGTTTTTGGGAGAAAAAAATTCATAACTTCGTCAATTCTCAAGATATCAAATTCAATTAATTTTATTATAAATTTCCTTAACATTATCTAAAACGTTTATATTCACAAGTTTTTGATAGGAGCAATTCGTACCGCAAAAAAAAATTAAAAGCGAAAACAAAAAGGGCGTTTGAAGAAGAAAAAAATCCATAACTTCGTCAATTCTCAAGATATCAAATCCAATTAATTTTATCATGAATCTCCTTAACATTATCTACAACTTTTATATTCACAAGTTTTTGATAGGACCAATTCGTACCGCAAAAAAAATTAAAAGCGAAAACAAAAAGGGCGTTTGAAGAAGAAAAAAATCCATAACTTCGTCAATTTAAAAGATATAAAATCCCCATGAATTTATCATATATCTTCTTAATATTGTCTACAACATCTATATAGACAAGTTTTGGATAGGATCAATTCTTAGAGCAAAAACAAATTAAAAATACATACCGGTTGAAGTAAAAAATGATCTTAGTAAGAGTGTTTTCAAATCCAAACTGCTTATTTTCTGACTCATTTTACAATTCATTTTTGCTCTCAAAGGCTTCCAATTGGTACGTTTTCTTACTCAGAAACTATATAATGTACCGTAATGGTCGATTTTCTGATAGGGGAAGAATATATTTTTTTAAATGCTGTTAAAAAGGGCATTTTGAACCGAATTTACCGAAGCGGATTGTGTTAGAAAAATCATTGTATTAAGGATGCGCTTAAATCCAAACTGCTTATTTTCTGACTGGTTTTTAAATTCATTTTTGCTCTCAAACGCATTTAATTGGTAGATTCGCTTATTCAGAAACTATATAATGTACCGTAATAATCGATTTTTAGATAGAGGCAGAATATATTTCAAAAAATTATGTCAAAGTGGGCATTTTGAACGGAATTTCCCGAAGCGATTGTTTTAGAAACGAAAAATATTGTCCTTCTGAGAAAATAATTGTTTATATATCAAGTTTTAATTAATTGAACAAAAAATAAAAACACAGGTCGCTTATAAATCTCTTCAAAAATCACGTCAGCATGTTTCATATTTTTTTTAAAATTAAAAATGAATCTGGAATTATGCCAGAAAATTTCGAGTTGTTGAGCATGGAAAAGTATTTTTTTGAATACCGCCCTAACATGATTCTGATAAAGCCAGCTATTATATGAAAATGAAATAAAAACTCGTCAAGAGCGACCAGATAAAATTGTTAAAGTGGATTTATCTATAATTTAGTTTTAGTTTTTGTTTGTGAAATTAGTATATTTGACTTCGAAATCTACCTCTGCCTGTAGGCCGGGCCGGCAGGGATTTTTTCTTGTTACACAGCCTTACCCGAAGGGTAATGTTTGAAATAAAGATCTATAGATGATGGTAAAGCATGAGTGAGATTAGTCTAATATGGCGCACGTGATCTTCGTAAAGCGCAATTGTTGATGTGTGCGTTTGTGTTTACTTAAACATTATTTTCCGAATAAAAAAAAAAACGCTATTGGGGCAGTAAAAGGACTACAATCATTGTAGTTTGAAGCTTGCATCTCAGGAAACTTCTCATATGTCATGCAATATTATCGCATGTTCGATAGAAAGTTGGCCAAAACACAATGCGATAATATTGCGTGGTATATGAGAAGATTCCTCGGATGGAGGCTTCAAAATATAGTGATTGTAGACCTTTCTTTGCTCCAGTAACGGTAAATTTTTTTGTTCTGGCAACAAACCTAAAATCACCGCTCACTAACAAAACATACGCATCAACAAATACCTGAAGATCACGCGCAAAACTTTAGAGTAGTCCCTCTCATACAGAACAATCTATAAAACTTTATCCGAAATATTATCTTCTGTACCATCCTATATAACTTGAAAACAAAATCACCGAACATACATAGATTATCATTACACGTTCCAAAATATAGAGAAAATAAACTGATAACTAACCTCTTCTAGAATATAGTAAAAAAAATAGAAGAAAGTATATGGTATTTATGACAAGGTAAAAGGGCATTTGGTGCGGGGTGCAGTTTACAGATTGAAGCTTTAATTTTGAAATATATTTTTCATCGAAGAAAAGAATGAAACTTTTAACTTATTTAAACTTAACTTATTTAGCTTAACTTATTTAAAATGGAGCTATAAAACTGAAATAAAATGCCACCAAATGGCCATAAAATGATATGCTATTTGTTTCTCAGGTACGAATTGGCTTTTTACTCAAAATTCTTTTTATTCTTCAGATCAAATAAAAGCAATAAACATCAAACGATGAACTTTTGTAAAAATATTTATTGTATTATCATGAAACGTTGCAAAAGAAACATATGTAGTAATTTTGAAAATACGCCCCCTTTAAAATTTTCTGTGGCCTTTTAGCATTAAAGGTGGTTATTAAACTCAATATTTTAGTTTAATTTGCATGGAAGTTACCGTATTAGGGGGAAAAATCTATAAAACCCAGCTTTACAAAATGACAATTCGTGTAAAATTTTTCGCTTCTTAAAATCAAAACCTGCCAATATTAAAAGAAGTGGCAACTCGTCACGTCATCGATACAAATACATACTTGTGGCAAGATTTAGTTTCGATTATCGATGAAACGCATCCACAGAAACCGTAAAAGCGTTTTATTCCGTAGTTGGGCGAAAGCCAATATAATCGCGAATACTGTGGATTAAAGATACGCTTGCCTTTTTTATTATGTGTAATCTTTAAATAGCATATAACTGAAACTTTTGATTTACATCTAGAATCGCTTGTGAACTAAACTACATGCACAAAATATCATAAAATAAATACATTTTTACAAGTATTCAAACAAAAACGATCAGAAGTTTAAATCTCTACATTTGTTTCTTTGCTTCTCTTATGAATTTTATTATACATGGTAATTCCTTAAGTCCGTTTCGCCTCAAATAATTAAAAAGCCAAGTTACATATCGTGATGAATGTAATGTTTAGGCATTGTTAAATAGGTATGTACTGCACGACTGCACGACAAAGTACTTGGAAGTGCTCCCTAACCATAAATTCTGGATTTGGAGTCGTATCTTGGAAATTATAAGAAGATACGCCCAAAAGTTCAATGATAAAGTTTTAGAGCATAATATATTTAATAAATAAAGACATATTGTGCACACAGATGCGATATAATATATAATGAGGACGTGAGTTTCAAAACTCGCCTTATCCAGATAGTCAAATTTTGGGAAATCGCGAAAAACCCCAAACTGCGTCCATTGGTTTTCATTGTACACCAAGATTTTACAATGACAGAAATACAGGATAAAAACAGTTTTTTGCCGATTGTTCTGATCTTTCTGTGCAGGTTTACCAATAGAATAGATTGATAGAAAAAACACGTTTTTTTAAAAATTTGGATGAGATGAGTTTTTAAACTCACGTCCTCTCTCACACACACACACACATATGTGACATAGATGCAAGATATTTGGTTTATAAAAGCCACGAATTTTCACTGATTTTTTTAAACGTATGAAAATGCAATGTTATCAGATTAGAATGCGATGGTACACAAATATGAACCAAAAACTGCGACGCAGTACAAGTAAAAACAACACCACCTTTACATTAAAAGATTATATTTTAGAGATCATTTGTTTTTATCTTCGAACATGAACTTTTAATATTGTAAAATGAATTTATCGTCTGCTATTATTATTTTTTTTTCACGCAAAATATCTCGCACTGGTTTTGGATATTTTCGACCTTATTTAAAAATTTCACAACTCCTACATTTCTTAACCGAACGACTTCCTTTTTTGGTATACTATTGTACAATTTCCAGAAAAAATCAAATATGATGCCAAAATTATTTGTTCGTATTGCAAATTTCAAAGTTACTGATTCGGTGTCGTTTCTGTATGAAGCTGACCCGACCCCCTAAGCGTTTTGTTTAAACATACAATTAAAGAAGGTATAATTCTCAATCGAATGTCTACTTTCGTTTTTCTCTGCGTATATTTATCTGCGTCATCAAAATAGATAGAAGTTCCGTTTTATTTTGATTGACGTTAGATGCATTCAGTATAAAAAAATCATAAAAGTAAAAGAAATATAAAACAATAAAGAAAAAAAACATGAGCAAGCATAGATTATGAAACATTTTCGAACACGTCCAGAATACTGCAACGGAATTTCGCCATTTAGAAATGTAAAAGACGATATCTAAGTAAACAATTTTGAAAACTCATAACACAAATGAAAACAGTATTTCATCAATTACCGTCCATAGCCGGGAAGCTACTCGAATCATTTTGTGCATCCCTGCACATATGCTCTATATATCCGTATATAAGCCATTTTCACATAATTTTGACTTTTAAGAGTTTGTATAATAATTTTTATTTTAGTATATATTCTTGGGTTTCTTTTATTTCTTATATTGGAAAATATGCCATTCCATGATTGTATAACAATATTACTGAGATAAATAAGTTTTGAACGATGTTGGGGGTTGAAATGTACCATTAAATCCCTTACCGTCTCGTGTCCACGACGCTGATTTTTAAGTTTTGAGCTGTCTGTATAAAATTGTTTCAATAAAAGTAATTTGATGCAAATTTTCCGAAACTGGGACTATTGTTTTATATAAATAAGTAGCAAAAAATTAACCTGCATACATTTTTAGGGTTATTATTTTTTGAATTCTGTCCTGGAATTTTAAATTCCTTACCGTCCCTCTTGCTAAAATTATGCAGAAAATCACTCCAGTTGCAGCCACAGAATCCTTTTCAACATTTTTTTTCTCGTGCAGAGGTATAATAGAGAAAAAATGTTTGTAATTCTTTGACAGGAAATTTACTGCAGAATTTAAATCTGCATTTAAATATCAATTTCAAGCATTGTGGCTTTATTGGTAGTCTTAACGTCCCCAAGATTTATTCCTCTTAGAGGTAAATTTAGAAAAAAAAATATTTAGTTCAGTGTAAGTAACTGTTGCTAAAAATCAATGAATATTGTGGCTATCACTTAGGCTTAACATGATTTGATGAAAAATAGGTGGTAAATTTCCTTCCCGTCCCTTCCTTACATCCCTGTTCTGTTTCACTATTAAATGGATGGATGGCAAGAGTCTCACTGGGATAGTACAGTATTAAACATTAATGCTGAATAAGAACATTTTCTAATTATAGCAACAGGAGCATGAAAGTTTAAAACTGGAAGTTTAAAAATGCTATTTTTTAAAGTTGAATATCACATGTTTCTTATTCATGAAAGTTAAAATTATCGGAAAATAGCTCACGTGTATTTTGTTATAAAAAATCTTTTTTAAAAACTTTTAAGTATTGAGATATTGAGACTATCTAAACATTAATAAAAAAGTAAATAACCTGTTTTATTATACTGATTTAATGAAATCATAGTAACAGATTCTTTCAAAACAATGATCATATATATTCTTTATTTCTTACCTCTGTGAAAAGCCTTTTCTTCAATAGTACAATCAAAAACTAAATTAGTTGAAAATTATTTACTTCTCTGTGTTCCAAATGTAAGGCCACATGTAATAAAACTTTCAAGCGATAAATAAATGCAGCCGTGCATATTTACGTTTACTTATAAGACTACGTTGGCATCAATATCAAATTATTATTTAATAACAGATATTTCTTTCACATAAACATTTTATTTTTTCGGATTGACTGCAGTCTCTCGTTATATGTTCGCGACCAACATTTAGAGAAACAAACTTCTAAATATTTATGTGTAATTACTTCCTACAATCCTCACCGTCCCTACTGTTATATTTCTTTTTGCAACTATGAAATTCTTACCAAAAGGTTTTAAATAACAAAATTTATTTATTTATTTGGAACCCTGGTAGGTATACATAATAAATTAGCATGTCTGAAACGTGTGTTAGAGGTTATTAATAATAAAGTAAAATAATCCAGCATGAAATTATATAAATATCTAAACTTCAGCCTTTAAGACAATGTTATACGAAAATTTTGTAACAAAAATACTACATTGTTATTATTTCTTATTAGAATGTTCTATGTGTACTATTAAAATTCATTATAAGTAAACATTTAGAAGAAAATAAATAGTTAGAGAGCTAAAATATCAAGAAGACGGTAAAGAAAATTAAATACGCATGTTTAACTTTGTTCTTCAGTTAAATAAAATATTATTAAAAATCCTCGCTGCTGACCTTTTTTTCGTTATTTTGAATCATTAAGGCATTCTTCTATAGGTTTAAAATGTTATTTTATTAAGTTTAATTTCACCAGATTTTTATTCATGAAAGTTAAAATTATGCGAGAATGCTTCATATATACTACATAGTATGCTAAAATTTAGCTTAGTTACAAAACGCAGAACACAGTCGAAAATTCACATTTTGTAATTTCAGCCAATAGATGGAAATGTACACGAATAATTTTGTGCAGCCCTGTATATTATACACAAATTTTTAAACATGCCAAATATGAAACTAAAATTTAATTCAGGGAAAAAAACGCATTGTACAACTAAAAACGTCTTTTCAGAAATGACCATCTGTAAACGACAAAGTATCAAGTATTTTGCATAGCACATGAATTTATTTATATTTTGGAAACATATCTTAGTACCCGTATTTATAGTTCAGCAGGAAAATAACCCAATAAAAAAAATTTTTGGCAGTTAATACTCATACATAGCAATGCTTACGAGTTACTGTTTTGTAGTCCTGTATATGATCTGTAGAATTTATACACACCATATGGTACGCGAAAATGTATTTAAACTTAAAAAAGAATACCATATACCATAACTGAAAACGCACCTCGGTAATTTACCGCTCATAGACAGCACTGCAACCGAAATACTTGTGTGTGCCTGTAAATGAGTAACAGTTGTCCACGTCATATTCAAGAGTAATAATCTCGAATTGCACCTGAATCATGTGTATATAAATTTTATTATGTTTGAAATAGCGTAACGTCATTAAAATACGCTGCAAACAATGTTTTCCAGTAGACCATTATGCAACTAAATTGTTTTGTGTGCCTCTGTAAATGAACGATGAACGATCTGAACCTCATATTTTCTTAATGCATGTGTTAGTGCACCTAAGAAATTAACATGAATTTAATTATGTTTGAAATCATGCAACATCATCAAAATCTGCAAAACTTTTTCCTCCCGCAAGCTATAATAAAACTGTTGATTTTTAATAGCGAAAATTCCATACTAAATCTTAATAACTTATATCAATTATGTGGCAATTCGAATATACGTGTGTCATCCAGGAAGTAAGTTTCCCACGGCCCGTAAAAGAAACAAATCATAATTATCTAGAACGATTTATTGCAAATAATACAGCAATGTTTCAACTACTTCTCAACATAAGAACCACCGGAATTGTAACACTTGTCATAGCGTAGAATAAGTTTTTGTAGTCCAGTGTCATAAAAGTCTAACTCCTGGGAATGGAGCTAGTTTGTCACAGTTGTAAAACCACATATCATCACCCATAACGATCCTGTTGAAGTACTCGTTGCCCTCATTGTGGTATTGCTGCAGAAAAGTCATGTGCGTTTGGTTATGTGTTCGGGTGTAATATTCTTTGGCATCCACCTGGCACACAATTTACGGAACAACAAGTGTTTCGTGATGATTTCATGCAGCTCCGATTTTTTCTGCACTTTTCTGAAGCGATACCACGATGAGGCAATGAGTACCTCAAAAGGATCGTTATGATGATGAGACATGAGTTTACAATTGTTACAAGCTTACTCCATTCCCAGGTGGTAGACTTATATGACACTGGACTGCAAAAACTTATCCTACTCTACGACAAATGTTATAATTCCGATGGTTGTTATGTTGAGAAGTAGCTGAAGAATTGCTGTATCTTTTGCAATAAATCGTACCATGTAATTATGTTTTGTTTCTTTTTACGGACTGTGGGAAACTTACCTTCTGGATGACCCTCATATTTCGACAGTTAGAGAACTATCAAGGAATATCAAACATGCATTCAATTGTCCAATCACTAAACATACAATGGATAGAAAAGTTTCTGTAAGCAGCGATCATCATAAATAAAAGTTTAAAATTTCAGTCAAGATTATTTTTAATTAAAAAAAATTACAATTTGATTCCAAGCAATAATATGTTCAATTTATGTAAAATGTAAAAAAAAAAAAAAAAAAAAAAAAAAGTCAAGATACTTATAAATAAAATTTAAAGAAATAAAACCCCCCAGCAAATAAGAACAAAAATGTTACTTTACATTATTAAATTCTTTATGAACTATCTGTTTTACATTTATCTAAATATATTTAATGGTCGAAAGATCTTCCTTTTGCCTTGCAAATGTTTTTCCTTATACGTTGGAGCATAACTGCCATTATTTTTCTTTGCTGCTTTATGTAAAATTTTATTCCAAATATCATGAATACCACTATTCAGTTGAATTGTATTCTTCGTGTCACATTTCCTCAGTACACGACCGATTTTTTTCTCATAAATGTTCGATGCGATTCAAATCGGGAGATTGGATTGGAATATGAACATATTTAGGAACATGATATAGAAAATTCTAGAACTTATATGTAGGAGAGACTTGTGTAACTAGAGCCACTACACTCCGTTCAAATTATATTTAAGGGGTCTCAGAACTTATAAAATTGGAAAAAATGAAAAAAAAACCCGGCCATTTTCAACATTTAATATCATAAAATTTATATGATTTTAAAACCCAATTTTTATTGGGATGAAAGATATAAGTATGTTCTTTCATTTCATGTATTTAAAAAATTGCAAGATGCAGAATTAGCATGTATAGGAGGCTCCAAACTGTCAAACACTTGACGAGCAGAAAATTAGTATAACAGCTTAGGCGCAAGATTGCAAAATAAATTTTGCAACTAGAATGAAAATTTTGTTGCCTACATATACTTCAGATTGTAATAATTATCCTGAACCTAAATAAATTTGTATTTAAAGCATTTTTATATATTTAATACAAAGTTGTATTTAGCTAAACCAAAATTTTGAAAATTTCAACACTATAATCACCTAAAAATATATTTTTTAAACAATAAAAAGGAAATTTTAAGTTCAGTTTATAGAAACTGACATAAAACACATGTTTTTAAAATTCCATGAAAAAATATTCAGAAGATTTTGAGATATTGTGCGCGTTATGCCCCAAAACGTCATTTGGAGAAAAATGACATCAACATTTTGGAAACGCCGCTTCAGCTATTGAGCGGGTATAATTCTAAAAGCCATAACTTCTGTTCTAATGGAAATTTTAAGGAAGCAATTATATCAAAATGTTCAGAAAAGAATAGGAGTTTAAAATCTAAAAAAATTAAAATTTCGGAAATTTTGGAGATTTAACCCCTTGGGAACGAGTGACCAGTACACTTTACCGCGTAAAGTGCTCAGAATCCGTGATTATTCTGACCAGTAAATTTTTATTGTAAATTTTGCCTTATTTAATCCGAGCATTTTCCCGATTCAATTAGGCAAAAATTTCTGTTTTCAAAAACCGGTGATTAAAGATTAAATTTCTGTAAAAGACGCTTGACTCGAAGGGGTAAAGAGTCCTGAGACCCCTTAAACATAAGTTTCATTACTAAGTTAAATGAGTGACAACCTTAGTTGTTGCTAGTGGTTGCCCTAGGTACACAGGTCTCTCTCCCTTAATATCCATGATATATAAAGATAGGGAATATTCTTTACATATCGTGTCAGTGTACTCAGGATTGTTGTCCTGCTAGAAACTAAATACTATTCGATGGGACAACTTTTCTGTGCTAGTTAAGGCATGTTGCCCCCCTCCGTACTCACGCCTTTAAATTTCCATATTACTCAAATCAATATAATAAAATATGAATTTTCGACTCCTGCTCCCCCATTCTCTAACAGAGTCATTACGCCTCCTCCACATTATTTCATAGTACCACATAAATTCTCAGGTAACATATTTTTCTTTAGTTTTCTCCTGAACATAACTCGAAAATATGACCCATAAATATTAATTTTGATATTTCACTAAAGATTACAGAAAACTAGAAAGAAAATTTGTAATGACTCCATGCGACTTTCTGAACATTTTACACAATACTATGCGTGTTAAAAAAAGCATTATAAAAATAAATATAAATAAATAAATAAACTTATTTCAGTAATTAGCAGCTTAATTTAAATCAACATTCTTTAAATGAAAATAATTAAAAAAGATATAGCTTTTGTTGCTAGCTAAGCGTTTTAAATTTGAAAAAAAAATCTGTCTTTTCGTTAACAGAATTTAGTTTAGTGCCAAATTTTAGTATTTTAGGGTTAATCTGATCTTATATTTAATTTGCATTTTATTGTTTTAATTACTTCTGGACAATCAGTTGCCAATTGTGGTAACTTCGCACTAGTTACTTTACATTATTATATTAAAACCATTCATTGTTAAGATAGATTTAAAAAAAAGAAAAAAAAAACATGCTTCAGAATTATTTAAAAAGGTCATAAAAAGCCACAAACTTGAGTACAATTTTCAAAGAAATCTCATGCTAAAGTACACTTTTTCCCTATTTAATGATAACTTTTAAGAGAGATGATAACTTCTAAGAATTAAATTTATGAGATATTTAGAAGTGATGTAAGAGAGATAAAAGAAAAGAAACCCATTTTTTCCAAGTGGTATACACATATGGATGCTTCAGATGCCTACCAGCGTAAGTCAAGACATATTTGGAATGACATATTTAATAAGAAAGTCAACTGAAAAAAACCCTGCGTTACTTTACTGGCTTTTTTTTATTCATTGATGCACAGATTACAAAAAAATTTCTACAAATTAAGAAATTAATCTTAATTCCACAAAGATGGTTTAAATAAAAATAAAATAACTTACAAGAAGTGTCTATTGGTATTTAACTCTACAACTTGTAATAATGATGACCTATTTCAAGTGGCGTTTGTAAGTCTTCGATATGCCAAGAAGATGTATAACTCGTTTTTTTTTAAATACTTACTCTGTTTGGATTCTGAACCATCCATATATTTTGGAAGTAAAAGTTCGTTAAATCACTCCATCTTTTACGATTTTTTCAACTTTAGATTTTCTTTACAAGCATTATAAGTCGACAAAAAGTCTTCCCATTATGTATTCAATTACCTACATATAATTCCACGCGTACAAAAAATACGATGTAAACAATAAAATATACAACGCAAATTAGCATAGTCATTCATTAAAGGGAGGAATTAAAATATTCGCAACAGTTACTAGTTCCATTTCATTAATGAAATACTACGAAGATCTTCTTAAGCCTTTTCTTTCTAACATGTAATTAGTTGAGGTGAGTTATAATACATTACGTTTCAATAGAGATTTCTATTGGAAGGAAAATCAACTCACCAGTTTTGGATTAACATGTAATTTTATTTCATAAATCTAAACCTTTTAACTAAATCTAAAATTTGTTATCACAGCTCTTGTAGAAAAGTTTTTAAACAAACTATTTTATTATGAAAGATTTTCAAAGGTATACTTACTATTAACGGCCAAAGTAGTTATATTTATTCCAATCCTTTGAAATGAAGTCAGACCAGCATTAATGCTTTCATCAGATTCACAATCGCAAGCATCAAAGCGGGCTCCTCTGTATGGACATGTGCTTGCATTTTTTAACCTAAAAAATAATAAATTGAAACAGTGTAAAGAAAAAAAATAGTATGAAATCTTAAAAAAGACATGTATGGGGGTCAATTCACAGAAGTAACATAGAAATGTAAATAAGCATAAATATTTTCTACTTGAAAGTTACAAAGGCTGAATTAACACTAGTTTTATTCATCTATAGAAATTAAAAAATTGCGATAGTAATTAAATTAGATGGAAACAATTGACGAGCTGAAAATCATCGAACCAGCAGTTTATTAAAAAAATCATTTGTATAGTTTTTAACACTTTCCAATGAAGTTGAAAAGTGTTTATGCATTCGGTTTGTCTGTCCGTCTGTCCACGCTCTAACTCCCGTAAATATACTCGGATTTTCATGCAATTGATAATCCATATTTAGGATCACCTAAACATGTTTGGTATTGCATATGAAGTATGTGGGATTAATATTTCATTTACAGGGCTACCCCAAAAATTCCATTACACTATCGTACATGGGGAAAAATCGTTTGCAGAGTATTTTAATGACATTACGCTGTTTCAAATGTATTTAAACTGATATAAATCACTGAATTTTACTACAAGATGATTACGACAGAATAGCATTTATCGTTCTTTTATAGGGACACACAAAAGAAATCGGTTACAATACTGTCTTTGAGTAATAATTGCTGAAGTGAGTTTTCAATTTCGGCTTGCGCTGTTAAATTTAGCTGTTTTAATCATATATAGTGCTGCTCAAAGTATTAGGATAATTTTCCGATTGTAGATGGGAACAGCTGAAATTGTGTTTTCAAATGTGTTATGCGTTTCCATATAGTTGAAATAGACATAATATTTTAACTTATTAAACTAAGAAGTTTTGTTATATTATTCTGAATGTGTTGGGAAGTGTTTCATAATCTATGCTTGAAGCATGATTTTCCTTTCTTGTTATATTATAGTTAGCATATTATGTTTTTGAAAAAGGCTTATTTTTAAAAGTCCTTACGGCCAGTGCCGGGAGGAAGAGGTAGCTTTCACAATACTTATTTAAAAAAAGCCAACTTATATCATGCAAACACACGAAGCTCAATTTAGTGGAAACCGAATATAGGAGATTCAATACTAATTTTTATCAATATAATGAATGAGAATTTCGCGAAATTAGTCAGCTTTATCCAAGCTGCTTTTCTTTAAAGTAACTTATATTTGGCTGCCAAATTCGGCAATTTCTTAAAGTGCCTGTCATTTTAAGACAACATGGTGGATGAGGCTAAGCAGTGAACTTGGTCGAGACCTTAGTAATTGCTGTGCACATGCTCACTCACATCGGAATCGGTTAATATATAGGAGTGCTGTCGCATGCAAAAAATCAGATTTTTCAAAATGTCACCCACAATAGAAATTGAAACTGCTATATCTGAGCCATTTTTTAAGGTAAAGACAAACAAAAAATGCTCCTGAATCCTTATATTTAGATCAAATACTTAAGAAAGAAACCTTTTTCAATTTCTAATTTTTTTGCACCTCACTTTAAATATATATATATATTTTAATTTAATGGCCGCCATTTTGAAACAAGATGGCTGATGAATCTGGCCAGCGAACTTGGTCGAGGTGTTGATGTATACTATCCACATGCCTTCTTACATCGAAATAGGCAAATACGTGTGTTATCGCGTGACAAATACAAGATCGTTTCAAACTGTTAGCCATGCTAGAAATTCAAAGTGCTATAAATCAACCATTTTTTAAGATATCAACAAAAGAACAAATTTTCAGAAACAAAAACTGCTCCGGAATCTTTGTATCAACGCCATACACATAAAAAAAATCTTTTTCATTTTCCAATTTTTTAATACCTCATTTTGAATTTTAAATTTAATTTTTTTAAATGGCAACCCTTTTGAAACAAGATGGCGAATGAAGCTGGCCAACGAACTCGGTCGAGACATTGGTATGTACTATGTACAGACCAAGTTACATCCAACTAGGTTCATAAATACGCCTGTTATCGCGTGACAAAAAGGTCGTTTTAAAATGTCAGCCACAAGAGAAATTCAAAATGCTATTACTCAGCCATTTTTTTTTAGATATAGACGAAAGAAAAACTGTTCCGGAATCTTTGTATTAAGGTCAAACACATACAAAAAAAAAATCTTTTTCATTTTCCAATTTTTTGGTATCTCATTTAAATTTTTTTATTATTTAATTTTTTTAAATGGCCGCCGTTTTGAAACAAGATGGCGGATGAAGCTGGCCAACGAACTCGGTCGAGATATTTGTATGTACTATGTACACACCAAGGTACATCCAAGTCGGTTCATAAATACGCCTGTTATTACGTGAGAAAAATCAGGACGTTTCAAAATGTCAGCCACGCTAGAAATTCAAAATGCTATAACTCAGCCATTTCTTAAGATATAGACGAAACAAAAACTGCTCCCGAATCTTTTTATCAAGGTCAAACACATAAGAAGAGAATATTTTTTCAATTTTCAATTTTTGGTACCACAATTCAAATTTAAATTTTTCTTAAAAATTTAAATGGCCGCCATTTTTAAACAAGATGGCGGGTGAAGCTGGCCAACGAACCCGGTCGAGACATTGGTATGTACTATGCATAAACGAAGTTACATCCAAATCGGTTCATAAATACGCCTTTTATCGCGTGACAAAATTCAGGACGTTTCAAAATGTCAGCCACGCTAGAATTTCAAAATGCTATAACTCAGCCATTTTTTAAGATATAGACGAAACAAAACCTGCTCCGAAATCTTTGTATAAAGGTCAAATACATAAGAAAAAAATATTTTTCCATTTTCAATTTTTTGGTACCACATTTCAAATTTTAAAATTTTAAAAAAATTTTAAATGACCGCCATTTTGAAACAAAATGGCGGATGAAGCTGGCCAACAAATTCGGTCGAGAGATTCGTATGTACTATGTACACACCGAATTACATCCAAATCGGTTCATAAATACGCCTTTTATCGCGTGACAAAATTCAGGACGTTTCAAAATGTCAGCCAAGCTAGAAATTCAAAATGCTATAACTCAGCCATTTTTTAAGATATAGACGAAACAAAAACTGCTCCGGAATCTTTGTATAAAGATAAAATACATAAGAAAAAAATATTTTTCCATTTTTAATTTTTTGGTACCACATTTCAAGTTTTAAATTTTTTTAAAAATTTTAAATGGCCGCCATTTTGAAACAAAACGGCGGATGAAGCTGGCCAACGAACTCGGTCGAGACATTGGTATGTACTATGTACACACCGAATTACATCGAAATCGGTTCATAATTACGGGAGTTACAGTGTGACATAGGTCAGATATATATATATATATAAATATATATATATATATATATATATATATATATATATACATATATATATATATATCAATTTTGAACGGAGGGTGGTTTCGGGGTCTGGGGGTCATGATCGATGAAAATATACCAAAATTTTTTGAAATCGCTTTCCTCCGAACGGCTGCAATAGGTAGCTTTTTTGTAAAGAAAGCTACCTAAAACAGTATTTTGATTCAATATAATGAGAATGCGTTAATTTGAGTTTAATATTTATACTTTATTAGAATACTTCATTTTAGTGAATGCATGTTTTCAGTAAAAATTTACTGATGAATGAACATTTTCATTCTAAAATATAATATAATTTATTTTAGTTACAATTTTTCTGAGTTTTCACCTTCGAACATCCAAATTTGGAGAAATACCTCAGAGATTATAGATATCACTGAAAGATGTTAGTTCAGAAATCCAAAGTATTCATCAGAACAGAGAACATGAAATGAGAAACCAGGATTTGAAGAGATGTTATCCTATGAGCAATAAGAAATCAATTTAGGGATATTTAAAGACCTTTCTACAAAATTTAACATTAAATAACCAGGTTAACCCTTTCGGGTCCGATTTTTTTTTACAATTTTGAGAAGAAAAATTCTCTTAAGTTAATAACATTAATAGCGCTATCCTAATAGATTTACTGGAAGTTTAAAGAATATGCCATTGTCTGACATCTAACGAAAGTAGTTATTTTGGCTATCCAATTCATATTCATATGAAAATAGTATAAGGAAGAGTTTTTGGAGAAGTTTGGAAAATATCGTATTACAGCAAGATTTAACAGATATAAGAACTTTGTAATATTTTTTTAGTTTTATCACATATGATTTGTTCAGAAAAGTAACCTATATTTTAAATTTAGAGAGTGGAATATATGTGTAAAATAAAGGAATCGCCAACGATGCAACGAGAATTAACAAATTTTATTATTATTATTAAATACCAAAACATAAACGAAATAATGATATGAAATGCATAGATATATAATATCATTACCACATGTAAATAGTGATAAAAGTAATAGTTAAGACAAAATAATACTCAATTTAAAGACATGTACTATTAATAGTACACCAGACCCGAACGGGTTAAATAAGTAAAACTATATGCAATAAAAGAATAATATAGTTCTTTCCAGAGAGAAGAATATTCTTCAAAAATTCGTCGAAAAATATTAGAAAAGCCATAAAAACAGAACATACGCTCTTTTCAGAGACAAAGCGGTGAAGGCGAGCAAAGTATTAATACTGGTAAAGGAGCATTAAAAAAAAACAGCACGGGAAAATAGCATCGAGTTTAGTAGCCAATAAATGAGCAGGTATATCAGAAAGGGATAAGGAAACGTAATTTCGTTTCAGTAAATAAGGAAATTTTAGCGAACTATGATGTGCATGCCAGACCGTTAACTTAAGTGTTGTAATTTTTCAAAATGTAAAAAGTTTCGGACAAAAATTCAGCGCGATGAATAGAAGACCACTTTTTAAATCTATGATTGTTAGATCAACAATGTTTAGTAATAGAAGGTTTTTTGATATCTTGATTTAAAATATAGTTTTAGTGCTTCTTTAAGAGAATGTTAAATGAACGTTTAGTATTACTCATATATTAGATAAGTGCAAAAGTGCTATGCGTTTTTGGAGGTGCAAATTACGAGTTGATTTCATCTTCGTACATGATGCTGTAATGACTGACATTTCGTCTAATGAAGCGTGTAGGCATACAACATATAAAGACAGCATGCCTCTAAGACTAAATCATTCGTGAACTTTTTTCTTACGCTTTACAAAAACAACTGATGACGAGCATATCAGATATTGTTCACTGTATACGTTTGACACTGGCTGTAACTAGCGTTCCGAAAATAAATGAATTTAAAATATCCTGGCTACTGACATTTTTTGTCGTTAGCTGTTGTGATATAAGCAGGCATTAAATATTTGTTCGAACGTTTCAGCTTTTAATGCATTATTTTCCTAGATTAAAGATGGTAGTTGCTTTTGCCATTTATATTTAAATGTAACGCTATAATTGTGTAAATTTCTATTCATACATACTTCTTTAATGAATATGTAATTATTATAATTTTCCTGTAATCGCCGTTATTTGGGTCAGTTTAAGACTTTTTAAAAATCTAATATCGCAACTTTTTGACGCATTCAAGAAATTATTTTCATCCTTAAATCCATAAAATTTGAAGCTATTCCTGTAGGAGCCGTACATTGAAGGAGTCAAGAAACGTTCTGATTTTCCTTATAAAAATAATATATCCTCCAGCAAATGCTATCAATCAAATTTCGCGTTTGGAACTAATTTTTTTAAAACATTACTTATAAAACAGTTGCAGGTCTCTAATCAAACATGTGTCATATTTCTATGAATTTAAAGAACACTGTTCATATCTGCCAACTTTTACGCTTTTTTCTTACCACTAAAATTTAATAGCAAAAGTTTCCATGTTTAATCGGCGAACTCTGTGATTCAAAAAGCCAAAAAATTCTTTTAAATTTTAGTGGTAAGAAAAAAGCGTAAATGTTGGCAGCTATGACTGTTTGATTCTTCGGAATCTGAATCAGAATATATCTGGAAATATCCTGCATACAGGGAAGAAAATAATCATGTGAATTAGTCAGAAGAATGCGCGTTTTTGTGTATGTAAAATAATACAAAAGCAGAACATTCTTAAATTTGCTTCAAGTATTGATAATCTTTAAAATCACAAATAGCCTAAATGCGTATGTTAAAAAAGTTTCTTAAACAATATGTAAAAGCATTTCTAACACCCATTTCGTATACCGCGAGTGTGTTTCATAAGTTCAATTTCATTTATCCATTTCATTGTTATCAAATTAATTCAAACAAAATATTTTAGTTTAGTTTTTATGTGAGTCTGTGTTTGTAGTTAACTCTATAATAATATATTCGTTATAATAAATATTTGCAGGGCTCTCAGTGTTCCTAAATTTTTCAAACTTTGCTACCATTTTTGGAAACACTGATTGTTATTTTGAAATAGCGGTAGCAAAAGTTTTAGAAACGGTGCGAACCCTATGTTCTATATATTACATTGACATATTTTAAAAGTCATGCAATTTACACACAATTTTCTTACAGCAAGACAGTTTAAAATGTCTGAATGAAACCATTTCTTTGTTTTTAACATGTTGCAGAATTTCCCATAAAAGTTCTTCCGGCTTCTATCGCGATAATTATCGCGCAATAGGAATTTGAATTATGTTCTTACCCATTAAAAAATCCACGGGGAACTAAGTTCATCTTGACTGTTCACGAAATATCCAATAACGTCATGTAGCCTTTAATTCATTTAATGTCTGACTATATTTCTTTCCGAAAAGCAGAAATAGCCTGTGGAATATGGCAAAAACCTGATTTTGAATGCAATTTTAAGTATTCCGTCTTAGATTTATGAAGCAATGAAAAGTTGAACACGGCATTATATATCTCTGGTTGCTAACTTCTGAGCTATATGACTCGAGCTGAAATATTTTCATTGTGTGAGGACTCATTTAATCACAGTTAATCATTTCCCTTTTTTTCTAACAGCAGTTGTTTGAAAGTAAAACTTTTTGCGGATGTGACTCATGCCAAGGCACTAACATAAAATTTGATGCCTAAAATAGAGTTTCCGGAATATAAATAGCTTATACATAACCGCATCTTAATGAAATATAGTGCTCACCAGATGTTTTTACAACGCGAAAAAATAAGATAAAGCTAGTGTGGCGCAATTTAGTATTTAATATCTATTTGAATATTTATTGAATAAAATATGGACTGATCCGTCTAACGATTTTCAAGATTCTTCGAAGGAATCAATGAAACTTGTGAATATTATTTCTTTGAACTCTTATCAAACACTACAAAAATATTTGTAGTAAAAACACTTTCAAAACTAACCGAAATTTGGAAAATAAACGTTTTAAGTAAATATGATAACATGATTTTCGCAACATTAACTTGGCATTTTGAAACTTAATGCGAGAAACACTTAAATTATCATACAAAAATAAGAGATGTGTTATATACAGCATGTGGTTATAGATCAAACATAATATTGGGACCTTTAATAATTTTTTGGTTTCAGAAAATGGATTTTACTAGTCTCATCTGCATCTGATCTTTCAAAACATTTAGCAATATCTAATTGCAATTATTATAACAAAAGAAACTGTGCTTAATGCAACATGCTTTCAGAATAAAGTTTTGATACAATATTCGATAAATACATATATGAGCATATTAAGGCATTGATATACACGCATCTAATGTTAACGGTATTCTCAAAAGTACGGTTAACCAAGTTCATCGGTTTAAATATATATTTTAATTAATTTTTACTAACACATTACAAAATTATAAAAAAACAGGGTGACCATAAATTATTGTCGGTGTTTCTTTATTTCATAACTTTTGATTTAACAACATAACGAAAATTTATTGTTATGTATTCGTAAAGTACAGTTTAAAATATTTTTTTAATAACACAAAGTTACGTATGCATAAAGTTGTAACTCAAAACGTTATTAATAAAAAGAATTATAAATAATGTAAGTAAATAATAATTAATATTAAAATTTCCTCAAATTTATCAAAACGTTAGTAATGAATTATGACTTTGTGTAGTTGTGACGGATTTTGTATCTAAAAACCAAAATGAGCACTTTGCTTTCGCTTTTGCACTCGCCATTTTGAATTTTGATGCCTCGGTCTTCTAGAATGCGACACCGCTAGGTTGTCTCATAAATTCACAAAGAATACTTAACTTTGTTTGTGTAGTTACAAAAAGACTTTTTGAGTTGTATTTTACGAATATGTAGTAATACTTTTTAGTCCTGTTTCTAAATCAAATATTATGAGGTTAAGAAACCTTAACAATAATTTATGGGTACACTGTAACAATATATTTAGAGATGAAGGGACCAAAGCTTGTGTTAATTGTTGTTTGAGATGCAACAAAACCTTTTTTGTTATTTTTGACTACTGTTTAGCAACTATTATCTATACAGAGGAAGACCTTTTTAATATGATAAATAAATTTTGACTCCAATAAAAAACATTAAACTACATTCATTAAACTATTCAGTTTAACATTTAAAAATGAAATTCTGAATATTATGAGAGTGAAAATGAATTATGTAGACACAAATTATTCAAGAATTAAAACATTATCTACCTTTTACTGTAAACTTCAGAATAGTTGTCTTGTTCTCCTCTTGGTAATGTTACGTATTCTTTAGGTTGGCTGGTATTCATTTTAGAACAAAATATTTTTACATATCTGCCTCTCAAATATATATCTTGCTCACCATCTTCCGAAATATTGCCCCTCGTTTTGAAGTCATAGCAGTTAATGGCTGCACCTACACACATGAAGTACATTAAATAGTGAATAATAATTTAAAAAAGATATTTATATGAAAATATATTGCAATTTATAGGTTACTGGGTATTTTTCTGTAAAACAAACACACACAAGTTTTAATAAAATTTACATGGGAACATTTAAACAGACGTTTTCAAATAACAATAACAACAAATAAAAGATATGTCAAATGTGGTACAGCTTTATTAAAATATGCGTAAAAACACAGCTCAATGCCAGTTCAATGTATAGATGAGAATACCGTATACTTTTGTGCTTGTTGGTGTGGTCCGCCGCCTGCGGCGATCTGGCGTATGTACTCAGAATGCATCGCCCTGCTTTCCAGGCAATTACAAACCCGTTCAGCTGGGTTAACCCCGGTAGGTAGGGGCCTGGTCAGTAGTCTCCGTAGTCTCCGAGAATACCGTATACTTCGAGAATAATTATTGGTTGTTTTCTAACTTTACCAAAATTAAATGTAAACATAGCGAAAGTTAAATGTATATCTATGAGAACATGGTTCACTATGAGTACATTTAATAATTGTTTTAAATTTTTTTTAACTTTGAGTAAAAATACGCGAAAAACAAGAATATTTTGTTATTTGAAGTGAATTAATGATTGCTTTCTAAATCATATTTGGAAACTTGAAAAACTTTTCAGAAGTATTTAAATCAGAGGTGTATTCTTATTGTCTTACGGATTACAATGAAACTCCATATGCATTTTTGTTTTTGTTGCATTACATTTTGATAATAAGGAATATAAATTCTGCTCAATCTGGTGGAATCAGTTTAATAAACAAGCCAACAAAAGTGGATAAATTAAAAATAATAAAATAGAATATTTTCAGAAATCACCATAACCACATTGAAAACTTCATTTTATATTCATAAAGAAAGAAATTGATTATGAGACAAACACAAGAAGTTAATTACACTTCAATTTTAAATTAAAAAAAAGTAATGAGTATTTTAAACAAATTAATAAAAATCTGCCTTAACTTGGATATAACAAAGCAGTTTCGCTTATCAGCACACAATTACTAATCTTACACATTTTCTGATATGCACTACGAGATATACACTGCTTCTGATATACACTCGTATATGGCAAAATTCTCTGGATTCTATATTTAAGAATTGGAAAATTCTATATTTAAGATGTTTTATCGAATATCTCAAGAAATAATTGGGAAATTATTATTCAACTTCGAGAATGCAAGTGTTTTACTTCTTATCTTTCAGTAAAGATTTAGTCACGAAGACAATTAGGGATTAACAACTTATTGAATAAAAAAATAATATTTGCCATTACATTGTAAAATAAAGTATTCAGAGTGATCTGAAGCCGTAGCAGATTACTGTAGCAATATGGGCCCTCAACGATGTTTGTATGTATTTGCGTAAGAATAGCACATATATTCATAATGGTACAAACGAACTTTGAACAAATTCCCGAATATTTTTTGTTCATATCATGCAGGGTTTTTAACTAAATTTAAATTCACTTTCAGAAAACTTGACAAAATGCAGTAGAAACATCAAACTGATATTAGAAAATGAATATGTTGTATTAAAGTGGTCACAAGAAATCAATTTTTGAATTTTTTCCAGGGGACCCCCCAAAAAGTTGCCAATAGACTAGAAAACGAGAATGGCAAAGTTTTAGCTCATTTGGATAATATTAACCCGTGCCTCATTGAGGTTAAAGTTTGAAATAAACGTGATTTTTCGCAAAAAAATGCTGTTTTTCCTTCATAAAATAAATACAATTAAACCTAGAAACATAATTCAGGTTTCATTTTATATAAAAAAGCTTCGTTTTGAAGAACCACACATTATTTTATTTCTAAAAATGTATAAATTTAGACATATGCGCAGTTTTCAGGACCAGACTTCAACCAAATCCTAAAAATTGATTTTTATGAAAATGTGAAAAAAACATTGTAATATTCCATTTCATCTGCTTTCCCCCCTTTTGTTTTTCATTTTGTACATGATAAAGTACTAATTTTTAAAAAATTCCAAAGAAAATGAAAAAAAAAATCGAATTTTAAACTGAAAAAATTTAAAAAAAGGGGGGGGGGGTGCAAAGAAAGTATAAAAATTAGAACAAATATGCTCAAATGCATTTTATTATTAAAGTTGTGTTACAAGAAAGGAAGCATAATAAAGAAAATTAATTATTATCCCTTAAAATTGTCACATTAACCCTTTCCAGTACAGAAAAGTTCTGTTCGTAAAATAATGAAATGATTGACTACACCTAAATTTACAAACAAGTAAGTTTGGAATTAAAATTAGGTAGTCTCGACATGGGACCACTGCGCCAGAAAGGATTAAGGTGGTAAATGGCTTAGATAAGGTGGCTTTTGAAGAATCTGGAAAAGTTTTTCTACATTCACATACAAGTTTTAGCATATACTGTTTTTATTTTTCGTTTTTTTGTTAAACAGGAATTGAAATCTCTGGTTAATTTTCTTCCCCTTTCACCTGTGTCATTGACAACTTTAAAACCATTCACTGATTTCTTGCTTTCAAATAAGGTTTATTTTCACACCATAGATTGGGATCAGTATTTAAAAAATGCTTATTAATATAAAATCTTTTAAAAATTTTTATAGTTTGAGATGAAACAAAAACATTGACTTCTTGGTTCAATAAATAATCCACTTCGTTGAAAACTTTTGTTGCTTTTAAATTCTTATCATCATCATCATTTCTTCTTCAAATGACATTAATTTTACAGCCATGCTTATGTTGACTTTTTTTTTTTCAAAGTATCATCTAAAAATGAAAATGCAACTTGATCCGAGTTAAGATACCAAAGATGGTTTATCATTTTAACGAGTGCTTTGTCTGCAACCTATTTATCAATTTTTCTGTAGTGAACAAGTGATTTTATTATTTGCAGGTATTGGATTGGGGTCCAAAGTGGGAGTGGGAATATTGAAGCACGATTTTACATAAATATTGATTAGAAATAAGCAAAGGTCTTTAATACCTTCTTTTTCTAAATTTTTTATTGAGAGATTATCTATGACAATATATTTTGAGAGAATAAATTGCTTGTGCATCTGACATGGTTAAAAGCACCATGTGCTCTGAAAAAAGTCTTTTGTAGGAAGGAGTCCTATAAAAATTAAACAAAGTTGGATAAACTTTTTATAATCATCCCTGAGCTGTTAATTTTTAAAAGATCCTGTAAGAAAAACTTGAAATTTCTTCTGAATTAACTACTATTTCATCTTCAATAGCATTTTTATATTTACTCTGGTTTAATTTAAACCACCCAATCAGAATTGTTTTTTTAAATATCTGGCTGAGGAGCAGTGATTATTCCCACTTTACAATCAAAACCAGCTTTTAGGATAATTTCTAGATTAGGGTGGCGACATGGTAAATACAGAAGACTTTTGCGTTAACAATTGCTATAGAAGAATGCAGGTTCCTCTGAGGTGACCGTTGTCTACTGCAGTTGTATCAAAACATATTGCCTGGATTTTACCAACTTCCTCCCACTCTTCAACTGCTGAAAATACAGCATTCGCCTGAATTATTCCGATACTATTTTCAAGCTGTGGAACTCGTAGTAACTGTTCTTCATCCCCACAACTAATTAAAACTTCTATCCTCTCTGCATTTCTTTATTCAAAAAATGGTGAAGCAGTTTTCCATCCCAGTGAATAACAGTTCTCTCTAAACCGGAATTTTTAAATCTGTTTTTGATGATCTCAGTTCTTTGTTTACGAAATAGTTATTTGGGGAGTCAATTGCACTTCTACTTAAAATTAAAGTCTGTGGTTAACTGGTGGATGTACTCTAAATCTAGCAGCTTATCTGGCGTTCAGTTTCATTTTGCGAATATTATAAAATAAAATACATAAAACTTGACGATTACTTGGTAGCTTACTGTCGATGATTTGATGAGACAAGTGGCCAATTAAAAAAATCTTACATTTCTGCCATCATATCAAAAGGGGAGGGGTGTGGCTCTACGGAATGTTTCGTCAATTCTAAAAATAGATAACGATAACAGGCAACAAAAACAGCCTTGTAATAAAAAGAGAAATTCAGAGGTTCAACTGCAACACAAATCGAGAAGCTCTTTCTTACTAGACACAGAACTAGATAACTAATAATCAATTATAATTCGTGAAATATTTTTAAAGTTGCAAAAATTGTTCATTTATTTTTGCCTACTAATGAAAATAATGCAAAAAAATTATCAAAAGTAATAAAATTATTAATTTGTCATTTTTCGCTTATGTTTCAAAAATGCAGAGTTTGAGGGTATGGTTCACGAGCTGACCTGAGAAATGCTAATATTCATTAAATATAAGTTTTGATGAGAGTAAAAGTTTAAGACAACAACTGTTTCTATGAAATAAAACAAGAATCAGGTTTCTAAGACAAATAGTTTTCACGTAAAGAAAGAAAAACGACAATTTTTTGCCAAAAACTTCAAATTTTGAAGACTTCAACCTCGATGAGGCACGGGTTAATGTTATTCATTTCAGTTGAAACTTTGCCAATCTCATTTTCTAACTATTTGGCAACTTTTAGAAGGGTCCCACCGAAGAAAACGTTAAAAATTTTTTTTCCCATGTTGCTTGTGACCACCCTAATGTTGTATATTTGATGCAATATGAATATCTGTATGAAATAATTTTTTAATGCGTACGCGGGAGAGGTAATGTTTTTTTTTTCATAATTTGGTAGTGAACGACAGAGGGAAGATTATGTAAAAATGCCTATCAAACATCGTGAAAAGTCTGAAAAATATCAACAATATAGTAACCTTAATTTGAGTTGCTCTTTAAAAGTAGCTGGCTGATAATGGATTTTCCTGAAATTGTGATTTTTTATTAACCAAACTCCATCAAACGAATGCTTATTTAATGTATTCTACGCACAAATTTTGAAGATTTTGATAATTCTTTTTTTGTTGTAATGGGCTCTTTCTGAGGGTTCTCTTATATTCATTAAATCTATATCTAAAAAAGTCATTCATGTTTGTCAAAAATGGCAGTTTAGAAAAAATCCCTTATCATTCAACTACTTATAAAAAACAATTAAAATTCTCACTATATTGCCCATATCTTTCTGCATTTTCACGATATTAGATATGTCTTTTTATAAGTTGCATCACATATTTTAGAAAATTTTACAAAAAAAAAAAAAAAAAAAAGGCTATTCTAGCGCATGTGCTGTTTAAACCCTTAACGGTCGCATTAAATTACGGTTTAAAAATTCAAATTGCTTATTGGCACCACTTTTTTGAAAAAGAAATATTCACCTTCTTCAATGACAAGTAAAATGTTACCATAATAAAGCTAATTGCGCTATTTTATAAAACTGATGGGAATCAAACAAATCTGAATAAATCTAAAGAAAAACACAGCCCGTGAATATGACGGGAGCGAGAATTATGGGGTTAAAATGATTTCACACAAATGCTTATATCTCATTATAGATTGAATATATTAATTTTCTAATTGAAGTATAATGTTTCTACTGCCTTTTGTCAATCTTTTAAAAGTCGCGTTAAATTGGATTGAAAACCCTGCACGATATAAACAAAAACATGCATGATTTTCTAAATAAACACGCAGGATTTTAAAGGAAGGTTTAATTTTTCAGGAATATATTTGCTATTTTTACACAAATGATACAAGCTTTGTTTAGGTTTATAAAAGTTTAAAGAACATGGTATAAGTGGACTACAAATTACAGCTATCAGACTTTTATGCTATGATTATACATAACATTTAGGCCTATTTGTATAACTATGCGCCACATACAACCAGAGTCGTCCCTCAGAGTTTGTACAATGATCCTGGAGATTCCGTAGTTGTCATTTCCTATGAGAACTATCCACTAGATAGCCAGAGTATATGAAGATCGAATTAACCAATTAAATGGTTTTCTCAAATAAAACAGAGACTATAGTGATATATGAACAATATTTGAAGTACAGTTAATGCATAACATTAAACCTACAGATAATATTGTTATTGATAATAAAGCACTCATCTAGAGATCTGCACGGAGCCGGGCTTGGACCGAGAAAAATGGCGGAAAGCCTTAAAATGGTCCGGGCGGCAGAATTAGGACAATTCTTTTAACGGGCTGGGTCGATGAACAAAACAAACTCGCCGGACCAGACCGACAAAAAACTAAATAGTCCAGCGGGTCGACCGGCCCGATATAAAAAAGTTAACGGAGACGATAAAATATGAACTATTTTCAACAGATAAGACTTTCATGAGAATAAGTATAAATGTGTTGCACGAACCGATGCTAGTTTGGAAATATCAATACAGAAATATAAGATGTCCAACGTAAAGATCGGCATCAGACAGTCACCCGTCTGAGCCAGAGCTTAATTTTTTAGCAGACTGGAATCGAGGCTGGCCTGGATCAAACTTACATTTTTTTCTACAAAGTCGAACTGGACTTGGAAAGGGACATAATTGTTTCCAGGATGTGTCGGGAAGGCAATTTCTTTTGTAAAAATAGTAATAGCGACAATGAATTTCTTTTAACGGAATCATTGAAAATATACCTTGAGGTGGTTCTTAAATTCCCTGCTCAAAAACACGAATCTTTCTGACACATTTTTTCACTAGTTTTTTACTGTAAAGGCATAAAATAGACAGACCTGACTGTTGAAGGGATTTGGAATCGAATAGAGTTTTCCATATTTGATAAATAAATTACTTATGGAGTTACAAGCGATGCCTCTCACGTGACGATAGGTTTTCTCCTTTACCTTACTTTCATATCGCGTCCGGAAATTCAATTCAAAACGCCAACTTTGATAGTATTTTTTGAAAGATCTTTTGTCTTTATCATAATATGGAAAACGCCATTCGATTACATAGTTTCTGAATAAGAAAACCTGCCAATTTCATGCGTTTTCGAACAAAATGAATTCAGTAATGCGTCAGAAAGTCCTTTGGATTTGAGAACAGCCTTAATAAAGTACGGGGAAATATTTTCAAAAATCTACCTTTTATTATACAGCTTCAAAAATTGTGATGTTTTAACCGTCTCTTTTCTTTAATTACATTAATTCTTTTAATGAATCTTTATTTGAATATTGAAAAATCTAAGAGTTTAAGTAATCATTAAGGGGGTCCGGGACACAAAAATCTACAAATTTTCAATTTTTTTTTTTTTTTTTTTTTTTTTTTTAAATTGGAATAAAAATTTCTCTGCCGTTTTCTGCTTAAAATGATGTTTAAATCATGTTTCTATCTTAATTAGAACAGGAAATATTAATTTTTTCGTTTGGTTTGTTTTCAAAATCTGCTTTTCAAGCTATGGTTGTCAAGGAAACGAGTTCTTGTGAAATTGCGTTTTTCTTCATGATAGGTATTTTCACCATTTCTCATATTTAAATTCTTATAACTCGAGAACCGTTAAAGATACAGGGTTGAAACTTGGAACATATCTTTTTCAATTATTTTACTTTACTTTTGAGCCAGCATATTTGAAAAAAATATTTACTTTTGAAAATATGATTTTTTTAAAAAAGTTGCACCACTTTTTTTGTAATTTTTTCGTTAAATATTTTTAATTTTTTTTAAAAATTAATATTTTTTAAAATGCTGGCTCTAAATTAGAATATATATATTTCTGTTTATTTAATTGAAAAACGATTTAAATTCTATAAATAATATTTCGAGTTATAACGATTTTAAACTACCCCACTTTTTTAACAAAATTTAAAATTTAAAATTTAAAAAAAAATTACGAGAAGTTTTATCATGCGATTTTGTTTACAAATGACATGATTAACCATCACAAAAAATTTCAAAATTTTAACTCAATAAATAAAAATATTTTGAAAATGTGTCCCAGACCCTCTTAATGTTGCTATTGTGTATTTTCTGTCTTGCAAGCACATGATAATCTAAAATATACTGTAAAATTTTTCCATGATATGTATGAAGTATTCTTTAAAAGACTCTTATTTGTATGTAAAGAAAAACTGGAATTCTTCATGAAATTGAGTCAAGTCGGACCGGGCCTGATTTAATTGATTTTTTATGGACCGAGTCTGTGTTTATGTGCCCTTTGTTTCTAGATATTTTTGTGCGGGACGGGCCAAGCCATGAACTATGAAAATGTAAACGGGTCGGTTCCGGGCCAAACTTCTAATTTTTATACCGGGCCAGACCAAGATAGCTTTCGTTCGGGACGAGCCGAGGCGGGCTCTGGACTGGAAATTCCGAACCGTGCAAACTTCTAACTCATTCTAGCGCGTAGGAATTGTGTGTATGGCTTCAGTTTAGAAACTCCTGGGTTGATTGCGGATTCATTTTTCAGTGATTTTCTGCACTTTCCTATCATAAGTGAACAATTGGGCATTTAAGGATTTTTTTTAGGGCCAACGATATGGTAGTCAGATGGGAAAATATCGGGCTTGAACTAATGATGTTTCCGAAAATCTATCAAAATGTTTTCGGCATTTCGAGGATCTTCTATTTTTTGGTCACATTTGGCATTAGCGGAATACTGCGCAATGTACAAGACACTGATCTCCGTGCACCTCCTTCATTCTGAGACAAATGTCAAAAGCATGCTAACCTACTGCGCAAAGAAATTGGATATTGTAGCTTTGCTTTCATCTGGAGGAATCCACCATGCAGCCAACCGCGTAAAGCAATTTTCTGCAACTGAAGAAACAGTCGGCGAATTCATTCGCCTACAGTATAAAACTGCGCTAGCTATACAGGAACATTTTGCCCACTTCGATTAGATACAGCATCGGTACAGTAAAAGTCTCCCTTGCATTTCGACACACCATATATATTCTCCTTAGACAAGCCGGTGCATTGCCTTGGACGCACATGTGCATGCGCATGATACTCTTTCTTTGGTTTTAATGGTCTTCCTGCATTCTAGAATTGCCTAAAACATCGTAAAAATTCAAACACAAGACCTCAGTAGGTGTGACGTTTTGACATCCAGAGGATATCTTGCATCTGTCTACAGGTCAATTTCATCGATCCAGAGGACATATGTTATTGAATACGATATCATCTGAAAAGATTTAGGATGCCAGTGTGTTATCTGGCGGATATTGGGGAAACTTCACAAATCATACAGAACATATAGTAATGCATATTATAGTATTATAAATATTCCCATATTTAGTATGTTTACATCTTATCAAATAAATACTAAATTGTTTTAGCGTAATTTTTTAAACTATTTTCTAGTTCAATTTGCAACATTTTAAATTGATTTTACTAGCAAATTTGAGAAAACAAAATGTCAGGCATAAATGGGTTAGTTTAGAAAACTCTGTTAGAAACCTATCTAACAAATAATGTTTGGTCGAACTCCAAAAGCATCATATTATCAAAAGTTTTAGATTTGTTTTAAAATCTATACAGAAAATAGCTGAGTCTAAATGCAAACTAGTCCTATAAAATTTCAATCAAATTGAACTATATGCTTTGATATTACATTTTAAAATCTTATGTAGATCTGAAATTTATGAAATATTTGCACACTATTCTGCAATATCTAGTGTTACTTGGTAATTAATATTAAAGTGTTTAAAACATTACATTTTATAAAAACATGAGGTCTAAATGAAGTCGTTTATGTCGAATTATCGTATGTACCATTCACTCCCCAAACTCTCCCTTTCAACATGAATGGTAAGTGAAACATTTACATACAAATAGAGATTCATTAAAAAAAAAATATATCACAGCCTTTGACGCTTTTTTTAAAAATGAAGATTATAAACATGTAAAAAGAAAATCTATAAGCTTTATAAAGCTATAAAGCTATTTTTCGACTCGTGCAGACCTCTAATAAAGGCCTCCAGCATAATTTGAAAGAAGGTTTAACTTCAAATCTATACGCTGCTAATTTATGTCCAAAGGAGAGGCACTGTTTTAAATCGACTTTTAATAACGTACAATTTGTGGATGATCCCTATCTTGCATTTAAAATGAGTCAATAACTCGTCACTCAGAGGCATGGAAAAATGGTGTAAGTCGCGAATTTTGAATTTTAATAACTCTGCGAGTTTTGCAGATACCGAGATGAATTTTTTTTATTAATTCAGGAAGGGATAAGAGAAAATTTCCTAATTGGACATTTTACCCGACGGGGGCGTATAAAAAATTAGTTTTTGTATTTTCTCAAATAGACCCCCCCCCATGGAGTTACAACTTATGTCATTAAATTTGGCACCTTTTTTTATGAAACTTTGCAATTCGAAGTATGTGCTTAGGGGCAATATTTAAGGACATAGCCTATTGTTTCGATATTTATAAATCACCCTGTATATTTGATTGAGAATTTTTAATAGAAGTTTATTGGCTATATTATTATATGTAGTGCATCCAATAGTTACAGTCCTAAATTTAATTGGTTTCTTATGAAATTTGGGTATAAGAACTAAATAAGGATAATTAAAGTTAGTAGAGAAAATATTTAATAGTTTATA
The DNA here is from genome assembly GCA_963932465.1 of Maratus speciosus. NCBI lineage: Eukaryota > Metazoa > Arthropoda > Arachnida > Araneae > Salticidae > Maratus > Maratus speciosus. Next base: position 328,964,747 of record OZ010787.1, read on the forward strand.
ATAACTTTGAATTTTACGTTTGTTTACTATTATGTTTTCGTTACTTTTTTGAAAAGATTTATTAAAAGAAATACAGGATGTAAGAAGTTGGTGATAATAAGATTTACATATGATTGCATAATTATTAGGGGTTTTGTCTACATACGTAATAACGTAGTTTTTTTTTGTAATTTAGTAATTTGCTGGAAAAATTGCTTTGTGTTAACAGTAACCAAAGCGGACATATTATATTTTAAAGCCTTAGTTAATTTTTCATATATATATAACTCCAGTCTATCTTTACACAAGTTTGTATTGTGTTACAAAAAATAGTTTAAAAATCTGTTAAATTATTCAAGATGCGTTCGTTAATTGCATTTACTTACAGGGTCGAGGAAAGCAATGTCTTCTTCTTTGAGGTTTAGCATTTTCATCACATTCAGTATTTGGCACTCGTCTACCATCTGTGCCGTAACAACGAACTTTACGTCTTTGTTTACCGCCTCCGCATGTAACCGAACACTGCATAAATTAAAAGATTAATAAATATTTCAATAAGAAAGTTTAATATTCATACATGTGGCATTTATTTACGTTTTGAAAATTAAAAGGAACAAAGGCAAAAATCATTCTACTCTATGTGAATTTAGCAATTGAATAAAAAGTTATTTTCCAAAGGTCTTTTAAAGATTAATATATACCTTAGAGTTTCTCTGTCAACAGAAAAGATTACAGTGTTAATTAAAAAAAAAAAAAAAAGTAAAGTAAAGTAAAAAAACCTAATCACTCTCGGAAGTTAGCTACCCATAAGGAATTGTTTACGCTGCTTAAAATGTTATCGAAAAATACTGTTGGGTTGAGGAAAAAGTAATTTCGTTTTTTCCTGTTTTTCAAAGAAAATTTATTCATATAAATTTAAAACACTAATCAATGAGATATGTGCCGTTTTGATCGATGATCTTTCGCCCCTTTTCTGGTAAAACCATAATTCCATCACTGTAGAACTTCTGAGACTTCAGGGCGAAAAAGTGAACCAAGTGATTTTCACAAGTCTCTTTTGAAGTCAGCTTTACACCATTAAGAGTGTTCTGCAGAGACCGAAACAAGTGGTAGTCGGACGGCGCAAGGCCCGGGCAATACGGTGAGCGCATCAAAACTTCCCAGCCAAACTTTCTCAATTTCTGTCGAGTCACTAAAGATGTGCGTGGTTTAGCGTTGTCGTGATGGAAGACCACACCTTTCCTATTGATCAATTCTGGCCATTTTTTTAATCGCCTGCTTCAATCGCATTAGCTGTTGACAGTAGAGAGTCGAATTAATGATTTGGCCAGGTTCAAGCAGTTCGGGATGAACAATTTCTTTCCAATCCCACCAAACACTCAGCATCACCTTCCTTGGCGTCAATCCGGATTTTACCACCTTTTGTGAAGCTTCTCCTGGCTTCGGCCACGATCTTTTTCGCACGTTATTGTCGTACGTGATCCACTTTTCATCCCACGTAATCATTCGTTTCAAAAATTGCCTAATTTCGTTTCATTTCTGCAGCGATTAGCAAATGGAAACTCGGTCCATTAAATTTTCACTGTCAGTTCATGTGGAACCCAAGTATCGAGCTTCTTTTGGTATACCGTCTTATGTAAATGGTTCAAAACCGTTTTTTTGGTCGATGTTTAGTTCCGTAGCGAGGTCGCGAGATGATATATGTCGTTTTGACTCGATATTTTTTAAAGAATTTCATCGACCTTTTCAACGATTGGCCGGCCAGGGCGAGGTTCACCTTCAACATCGAAATTTCCGAAACGACAACGAGCAAACCAATTCTGAGACTGGCGTTCACTTAAGTACCATTCAAGTGTGAGGTGTGCAATTGGGACAAGAGTTTTTAGCAACACTGTAAAAAGGAAAGATTATATTACGCTGAATCTAGTTTATGAAATGGTGAGTAAAGTTTAACCTCTTGCGCTCTATGACGTACGTAGCGTAGTACGTCATGCTATTATGGTCATTCCCGACAATGATACACACAGCGTACGTCATGATATGTGACTGGTTTTTTGATTAGACATTCCGAATTCTGATCAGAAAGTTTTAACTCCTATTTTTGCGTTACAAGATAATTCATTTTCCATAAATAAAGTAAAAGAAAATTACCAGTTACATTTTTGTGCTCTGAATTCAAAATTAAAAAAAAAAAAATCTGCCAGATACGGTAACACTGGTGGCTAGTGACATACATCCGCTAACAGAGCTAGGGCGCAAGGGTTTAAGTATGAACTACTTTTATTGTCAGTACCGCATTAAATTCATCATAAACAGATGAGGATAAGATTTAAAAAAAAAAGAGTTATGCAGAATTGCAATATTTGATATTATTTAGGCTTCATATGTCTTTGAACTTTTATGGTATACCCATTCTTACTTTTCAAGTAGATATAGCTATACCCAAACCGGCTGTATAGTTTTTTACAAAGCCTTTTTATTCTTTTAGTAACGATTTTTTAAATAATGCAATTGATAATTTATATATTTATTGTACGGAACACTCTGAGCGCGAGTAATACTCGCACTTGACCGTTTATTGAAAGTAAAAAAGCAAAATGTGACGAAAATGGCCTTCTGGAATCTCCATTCTTAAAGCGCAATAACTTTTGACTTACAAGGAAGGTCTCCATACGGGCATATTCTGGAAAATCTGAAAAAATTACAGAGTGTTCTTCTCATGTGGATATATATGTTTATAAAAATTTTTTTGGCGGAATTTCGATAGAACGTGCGTAAAAAAATTATGAAAATTTCGTTTATTTGGCAATTTATCATTGGTTGGCGATGAAATGAAATTTCGAAAAACACCTTTTTTATGTCGAATACTCTTTAAGATAAAAATGTTTCATATTGAACTTGTTTAAATAGATTTAATGTAAATAACTTTAGTTTTGTCAGTTTTAGTTTAATTTAACTATTGTTTTGTCATATATATATATATTTATAATGAAAGTTAAATATCAAATTTTATGAATTAAAACAAAATTAAAAGAAATTAAAATTGTTTCCATATCTCAAAATTAAGTCCAATTGAGCACTGTCGATTGAATTTTGTTGCTATGGAAACGACGAATTCTTTGATATTGAAATTGAAATGAATAACTGCTAAATTAATCTTGCCTTTATTTTGGAATACGCATAAATATATGAAAGTATTTTTTCTATGTGAAATTGTTTTTAAAGTAATAAAATTTAATAACAAGCAACATAAATATGTAATACGAAAAAATGTATTTATTAAACTATCTCATTGTTTATGTTTAAATTCATTAAATACTTTTTACACGCATTCTAAAAATCAATTAACAAACAACTTTCAGGTGCATTAAAATCGTTTGCTTGTGGCGAAGAAAAGTGCTGCTCGCCAAATCGCTTGACGCTTTCTACTTTTCGCGCCAAATACTCGAAAGTATTTTATTTTTTTTACACACTTTTTACTGTAATTCCGCCGCTAAATTTAACTGATCCTTTATTAGATACATAAGTAGTTTAATTGGTATTTTTTTTTAAATATTCTGAGTATGCCCAGTAAGGAGACCTTCCTTGTTAGTAAACAGATGACGCTACCTTTATATCTAGAATGTTCTATGGACTATTGCCTTTCAAACGATCTATAATATGGCTTAATATAATAGGTATTACACGAGATATGGGTCTTTAAAGCCATCTATTAGAAAAAAAAAACGAAATTACTTTTTCCTCAATGCAATATTTAAACTTCTCTATAAAAGAACCAGAAAGGTTTGAAATAACAAAAAAAATCGATATAATAATATTTTATATATATTTATACATATAATATATATATATATAATTATATATATATATATACTTATTTTTTTTTATCTTGAAAAATTTCGCACAGTTTGTCCGATAATGAAAATCTAAACCTGCGGTGCTACAATCAATTAACGATCATGGCCTACAGTTCCCACACCTGTTTTCTGACCACGGGCCCCGAGGAACTATGCAGCATATACCGGGTGTCCCAAAAATTACTGATGGATTTTAAAATTCAATAACTTGCAAACGATGACAGGTATTAAAATAACTTTTGTTGGAGGGATATGTAAGATGTGAGGAGTTTTTATGCTGCGATTTCCAGTTCTAGTTACAAATAGCAGCGATAGATGGCGCTGCAAGCAATAGGCGCTAAATCCAGGCTCGATTTTTCAGCCTCTCTCTTCTCCCATGCAAGAAAAGGAGATTAAAATGTTTTGAATGGATTCCGAAGTACCAAACATCGGGTCTGGAATTAGCACCTACTGCACGCAGCGCCATCTATTGCTTGAAATTCGAACTAAAATCAAGAATCATCGTAAAAAACTCCTGACATCAAACATAACCCTCCTGCAAGAATTTTTTAAATATCTGTCACCGTTTGCAAGTTATTGAATTTAAAATTCCATCAGTCATTTTTGGGACACCCGGTATGCACTATACTTAGCACCTGACCCCAGTCAGGTGGTCAGTCTAACGCAGGACGCTCAGTGTTTAGTTCTCACGCAAAATTAGTACTAATTTTACATACCCCGAAGGAATGAAAGGTTGAGTGAACCTTACCCAGTCCTGAAGCGAACTGTGGGCTTATCGTGTGGTGCGTGGTTGTCTGATACCAAAGTTCCTAAAATTACGGTAGTGTGAGCCATAAACGTTGAGCTGCGCAGAAAGTAAAATAAAAAGTATGACGTCTGATATAAAACGTGCAGCAGCGATAGAGATAGCAAAGCTTTTGCGGCACTACGGAAATGCCATTCTTACAGGCCGGATTGTATCGTTGTAAAAAGTAAATGCTTTTGGCACATTCAAAAGCGGATGGGGACTTGTTGCGTTCAATGCGAAAAAAGAAACCTTTCGTAGGCAAAATCAAACTTACCGAAAATCTTATAAAAAATGGACACAATATTACGGAAAAACTGTCAGAGGCTACAATTCTGTGAAAGAAATGTCAGCAGCTACACTGTATGGCCAAAGGTGACCGGTCACTTGAGATTTTAGACGTTTTGTTAAATATCTAGAACAATACATGAGAAATTAACCTGAAACTGCAGGTGTGTAAACAGTATAGTATAGGTCATATATTTCCGCGAAGATTTTTTTTTTCCCCGAAACCTCATAAGGGGCCGTCAACAAATTGAAAAATAACGAATATCTTTCGGATAACCCTGTAAAAACTAATGTAGCAAGTGCGTTCAAACTCGAGATTATTAATAAGTGGCTTATTGTAATATACTGTGTTCATTTTTATGAGGATAGCATGTATACTCGAAGAGAAATTAAGGTTTTTATAAAAACAGTCCTAAATTTTGGCAAGTTTTTTGCTTATAATTAGCAGAGTTCTTAATATAAAAAAAAGTTCTTTACAGAAAATATGAAAATCAACATTGTACACAATACTCTGCAATCAGAATTAAAAAAATAATAAAAATTGGATGAAAAATGAGCAGGTTTACTAAAAAATGTTTCACTGCGCATGCGCGAATGCAATCAAAATATAATGTACATAATGTATTAGCAAAGTATACAGAGCAACTTTTGTGAAAGTCTCAAAATGATAGCTTGAAAATTCTGAAAATTATCGCCGATAGAATAAGCTCGAAATCCGTTGTTCCCAAAAGGAAGCAAAAAAATCAGGCGTTGTGTCAAAATATAGTAGTACGTGCAATATTGCGTACGCTATCTTGGCACTAATCAAAAGGTATTTGATACAACCCCTCATCTTTTTGCCACTTTCTGGGAACAACGGATTTTGAGCTTATTCTATCGACGATAATTTTCAGAATTTTCAAGCTATGATTTTAAGACTTTCACAAAAGTTGCTCTATATACTTAGTTAATACATTACTTACATTATATTTTGATTGCATTCGCGCATGCGCAGTAAAACATTTTTTAGTAAACCTGCTCATTTTTCACCCAACTTTTATTATTTTTTTATTCTGATTCCAGATTATTATGTACAATATTGTTTGTCATATTTTTTGAAAATAACTTTTATTTATATTAAGAACTCTGCAAATTATAAGCAAAAAACTTGCCAAAATGTGGACTGTTTTTATTAAAACCTTAATTTCTCTACGAGTATACATGCTATCCTTATAAAAATGAACACAATATATTAAAATAAGCCACTTATTAATAATCGCGAGTTTGAACGCTTTTGCTACATTAGTGTTTACAGGGTTATCCAAAAAACATTCGTTCTTTTTCAATTTGTTGACGGTTCCCTATGAGATTTCGGGAAAATATCTTCACGGAAATATATGACCTATACTATACTGTTTACACACCTGCAATTTCAGGTTAATTCCTCATGTATTTTTCTAGATAATTAACAAAACGTCTAAAATCGCAAGTGACCGGTCACCTTTGGCCATATATGTATTTGGGAAACACATTAATTACCACAAATTCTCTTCTGACGAAAAACAACAGAATGGATATTGCCCTCATGTACCGGATAGCTGGTGTACTTGCCACATTAAGTACTTATATACACAAACTGACCATTCAATAAAGAGGTACAGAAAAAAATATTTTTTGTGTACAAGGAATTTTCTGACGAAACACTGCTGATAAAATGCTTAGGTCACTACACGCAGAATGCAAATGAAAGATTCCATTTGTTGGTTTGGAAAAATGGCTCCTAAATTATACTTTTTCGAGAATTCATGTTCTTGAAATTGCAAATGTATTCCGCTGTATTAATATTTAATTATGTTTACGTGAAGGACATTTTTAACGCGTTGCGGATTACAATGGGAACCTGCGCTTTGGAAATGTTTATAGAGGAAAATACCAGTCTTTTCTTGGGTTGGGCTGGGTTGATTTTTGACGGCCGATTATCTACTCGAGGGATATAGGCCTTAGGGGAAGTGCCTTTCGTATGGGTCTTTCTAAGGGAACCTAACTCGTATTTACGCATGGAAAATCCAAGGTTTCGAAGAAAACCACGATAACTTCGAAACGGTTAGGCCGGCGGGCGCGATTGGGTTCGAACCCAGCACCTCCCGCTTACCAGCTTCGAGAGGAGAACCTCTCAGCCACTGATTGGGCATCTTTTCTTGGAGTCAGGCAGATGGTCGCTATCCAGTACAAAAGAGTCCCGACAAGAAAAGAAACCAGCATGAAGAAGCTGTTACTCAAAATTAATTCGATATAATTTAGAGTAGCCGATAAGTTTTTACAGCGCTGGAGCATTTTAACTGAGATAAAATACCTTTAACTATGAATAATATTGTCTAGAAATTTAAACTCATTTATATCGAAACACCTTTTTTCAGCGTTTTTGCCGCGCTGACTTTAGAACAAATTAACAAATTCACATGATTTTTTAAAAAATAAATTAAATTCTCTACAAACTACAGCTGAAAAACAAGGAAAAAAAATATTTTTCTTTTAAATTATAACAAAATATATGACTTTTTTTTTATAATATCCTTGAATATTTTATAATAAATTATTTTTTTATAAAAAATGATTTTTTTAATTTTTTGTATCTTTTATAATCGAAAGACAACGTAATAATCAGTTTAACACACAAAAAAATCTCAAAACTATGGAACCTGGATTCTTAAAAATTAGTTTTTCCAGATTAATTTTATCGTTCAATATTAAAACTTTTGTTATTTTTTTTTTTTACAGTTTAATAAATATTTGTTATTTCTATGAAACATAAATAAATAAATGCAAAAAGGAAGGCATTAGTCTAAATTAACTACAGGCTTTCTAATCCACGATCAAACTTTGCCAGTTTCGTCATCTCAAATGTTTTGTGCTCCATTAATTTAGATGTCAATTTATATCATATGCTTATTGCTGATAACATAATATCACATAGGAGGTAGATATGCACTTACTGGTAACCATGGTCCAACTCTCCAAATATTGTCAGAGCAGTTCCCTAGATTACAAGATTTAGTTGCAGTCGGTTTTTCACTTGGCCTGCAAGCCATTTGTTCATCTTCAGATACGGGACGAGGATCTACCCAATGGTACGCGTTTACTCGGTGACATGTCACTGAACGTGTTTGTACACCATTTCCGCAACTCTTCGAACACTATTTAAAAGAAAAATGAAATGTCAATATTTAGAAAATGTTTCAGAATATTTTTCACTAAAGCTGGTGAATCAAACAAATTTTGCAACTAGTGCTGCAACAGTGAAAACCTATATCTATTGAATGGAAAGAGGAGATAAACCTAGTAGAAACTAAATAGTAGAAACTAGTAGAATAGTAGAATAGTAGAAACTAAATAAAACTAATCTTAATATAGAAAGTACAATATGAGAGATGTGGATTTCAAAGCAATGATTCTTTCTTATTAAATGAAAAATGATTTAGGCAACTACCCACAAAAAGGTAACTTATACTGATTGAATATTAAATAGGTTATAAATGCTACTAAAGGTAAAAGTGAACGATCAGTTACAAACATGATAATGGGAAGGAATAATCAATAAAGTCAAAATAGCAAGAAGTAAAATAAAATTAGTCAGATGTGTCAATCCCAAAACTTTCTTCTATCTCATACACGTTAATATTTCAAAAAGCGTAATTTTTTAAATTATACATTTTAATGAAAAGCCTTATAATATTGAGTAGCTAATAGTTCTGTTATTTATTCCTTTTTTCTTACACTTCAAGTTTTTTCTCAATAAATGTTTCAAAACCAATTGGGGGGGGGGGGGGGGAGAGGCAGGAATCGTAATGATGTCCAATCAATGGGTAATATCCCAAAAAACTGAAAAATTTTCCCTATTGCAAATATGGAAATTAAACCTAGATTGGGCAGCTGGGTGATTCAATATGACTTATTTCCAACAGCTACCGTAGCTGTCCTGAAAATCGAACAAAATTCGCCATTACAGCTCTACTTTCAGGCTAATTTTCTCCAAACTTTTATACAAAACCCGGCCTATTACATTGAATTTACATATAAAATTTCGTCGAAAAATATTCCCAAACTCTTCACTTAAATTACAAAAAATCGAGAAAAATCCCAGAAAAATCGCTATCACAGCGCCTTTTCCGGGGGAATAAATTCATTTTCAACTGGGACCTGACTGACGTCTATTGTCAAAAACATACATATGATGTTTGATTGAATTCTATAGATAACTTCATACATTTTACGGTGATATATAAAAGAAAAATCGTACCTAAATTCGCTATTGCAGCGCTTCAGGTCAATTTTCTCCAAAATTTTATACAAACTTCTGTGGCATTACATACAAAGTGGCATAATTAAAATGACAGTACTCAGAGTATTCTGTAGCGCGATCTAATTGAGAGAATGACGCCAAATTTTGTAAGAAGATTAAGCAAAACGGGGGACAAAGGATTCCCTGAAAATAAAAATTGGTTCCAAAAGTCACCACTAGGGGAATATGTGGCTCTGTGTAATAGAAAAGAGAGTTTTTAAAAATGCAGAATAAATACTGAAATAAAATTACCTTTTATTTATCCCATTTAACGATTTTACTATTGATTCTGCTTTTTTAAAACTTGCTTTGGTGTTACACAGCGCCACATATTCCCCTAGCGGTGACTTTTGGAACTAAATCTCTTTTCGCGGAATCCTTCGCTAATAATATTCTGATATTTAGGAAGATTCTTAAATTGTTAAGAAACACACTTCAGAAATAGTTTTAACAATGAAGGTATTTTTGACCATTATTCAGATCTGGTATATTTAAAAGGGAAGGTTTGGTAAAATTTCAGTAAGAAAAATAACGTGATTGTGCTAATATAGCTGTTTTCAATCATGCTTCAGCATAACATAATAATCCACAATTGTCAGAAAAAAATACAAACGACTTCACTACTTCTATTCCATATAGTACGATCTGAATGTGATTAAAACTACAAGGGGTTCGTACAGTCTTTGAACTTAAGTACCGCAATTTTGGAAAAGTAATATTCGGCTTATTTAATGACGGAAATTCTGAAGTTGAATAAAGGGAAGGTAACTATTGGGAAGTATTGGTACTTAAAAACAAAATCCACACGAAACATGCATTTTCGCGGGTTAATGCCATACTTTTAGAAATATGTTAAAACTAATCTATCTAACAGTAAACGTTTGAAAACTTCTTCAGGAGGGACCCTTAACTAAGCAAGGTTTGTGTGTTTAATTAAGAGGATGATTACATTCAGTAGATAATAGAACATTATGACTCGTGTTTTGTGTTTAATGACTTGATTCATAAAAGTGGCATGTTCTATGTACCAAACTGTTATAAATGAACTAGTACGGGCATAAAATCTCATACTTAATAATCTGAAACTTTCTTCAGGAAGCACCCTTAACTAAACAACGTTTGTGTATTTAATTGAGAGGATGATTCTATTAAGTAGATAATGGAACATTATGATTTTTGTTTTGCTCTTAATGATTCTGTTCATAAAAGTGGCATGTTCTATGTACCAAACAGTTATAAATGAACTATTACAGAACATAAAATCTCATGCTTAATAATATGAAACTAAAGTTTTGAAAACACCGAATATTTACTTTATTTATTGAAAATATGTATTTTACCTGTGACCATTCTCCAGCAATCCATGTCATGGAACATTTAAAACGATGACATTTTCGCCTCGTTTTAGGTTTTCTCAAGTGGCTACATAGGCGATCTTCTACTTCTATATTCCTTCCGCTGACACACGTAATATTTCTGAATTTGTATCCTTTGCCACATGTTACAGAACACTAAAAAATATTATTATAATCAAAAATGTCAAATGTGTAATAAATAATATTTCTTTGCTTTAACCCTTTATGTACTGAATTATGAATTCATCAAAATTTTATCTTCTAAAGCATTTTAAGTTAATTGTTTAAATTACATTAGAAGATTTACATAATCATTTAACAAATTTCAGAAGGATTTTAGAAGGATTGGGGGATTTAGAAGGATTAATTAAATTTTAATTTATAAGGATTTAATGCAATATTTAGAACCTCAATGAAATCTTTTATTTTAAATATTTTCTTAATATTTTGTAGAATTAGGAAATGTACAAATATAATGTTCTTACAATAGAAATATAGAAATGTTTCCGGATTGAAAAATCCTCGCCCCCCCCCCCCCTCCCAGCGCCAAGAAAGCTGAAAAGATGAAAAGGCAAAAGAAATCACCCTTTTAAAAGTATTTTTGTTTTGTGTAACCAATAATGCTTTTGCAACAAGATAAAGTAATGTATCTATAACTCATTCTAAACTGTATTACAACTAATCGATGTATTAAATGAATTTTATAACAAGTTATTTTAATGGTACTTATAAGTACCGTCGGTAGATAAAGGGTTAAATATAATTACTCTTCTTTCTATATCAAAGCTTCAAGAAAACATGAATTAATTATATATTTTTATTATGCTTTTTGAAAATTTTACTTCATAAAGATATTTAAACAAAACAAAATTTATAAGATTCAATTGATGTTTATATTTATATTATTTCCTTATTCTCATAAATAAAGTAACATTAAAAATCTGACAACTTATTATTTTAAAATCTAATAAATGTAAATAACAATTTGCTTTAATAGCTTGTTACATTATATTTGATTACACGAAACATGGTTAAATAATATGTAAACTTTAGTGTAATACGCTCCTAAAAATTGTTAATGGATATATTAAACATTTCGACACATGTAATACGGAGATAAAATCGAAAATATTCCAAAAGTATTAAAAATAAAATTTAGACCAACTGTTTAAACGTTGTCTCAAAACTTATATATATTCCAAAAGATAATGTATTTTTTATTTTTCCTTTAATTAAAAAAATGATGTAATTAAAGTTCATCATCAATATTATAATTACTGAACATTCTGATAGCATTAAAAAATTGTTTAAAGTATTTTATTGTAAACACAACAGTAAACTTGAAATGAACTGAAATACAGAAATACCAAGGTGAATACACTCGTTAGAATTTCAAAGGAGTTTCGCACCCCTATTTTAGATTAGGAATTTTGTATTTAGTATTTAAATTGCAGCATTTGAGATCGCTTCATTTAATTACAGAGTTTGTAACATTTTTCTGAAATTAAATAAGGCAAAAATTTCATTCAAAAATTCTGGTAGAACTGTACGTACCATGGAACACTCCAATGTTGTGCATTTTTAATTACTAATAAAACACCAGGAAAATCATATCCGGATAGAAGCTGGTAACTGCATTTCATACCGAACCTCTATAATTTGCTTATAGAGAAATTTCTCCGATCATTTAAATACTCTACTCGATATTAGCATAGCTGCCAGCTTTTGTTATTTTTTCTTACCACTAAAATTTAACAGACATTTTTGATTTATTTAATTGCAGATTTTGGCGACTGAAAAAGGAAAAAAAGTAACTATCAAATTTTAGTGGTAAGAAAAAACCGTTATTATATTAGATATACAATTTTGATGTCAAAACAAAGTAACCCATAGTATATTAACTGTATTCATATATGTTGGTATTTACTCTCATTTTAGATACATCCCGATATTTAGAAGCATGAACATATATGCTTCTTAATATTTTTTCTTCTATGATATTGTTTTAGTAGAGTTCGTTATCATGAATCTAAGTAAATAACTGTTTTTGTTGTAGGTCAAAAACTTTCCTTTTCTTTATATAGCTGTCTTAGCCGTGTAAAAAGTAGTCTGGGACATAAACTGCATATTTGTACTTGAGGATGACTTCTTGAGACAAAATTTTGGGTCAAAATTCATACTCATTTAGATAAGCATAAATACATGTATTGTTAAGATAAACAAAGGCTATACAATGTTTGTATCCTGACAAGTAGTGAACTCAAAAATGTTCACTTACAAATACAGCTTTGTCCGTAAATAATATACATTGGTGACAAGTGTTCACGCATGAAGAGAATTCTTTTCAGTAAATTCCGCTGAAATAAGCGATGCAGAAATTCTCGAATGTTTTGCACAATGCGAACAGATGCATCTTTTCTATTAACTATGTTCTAAATATAAATGTTAAACAAACCTTAGACCAAGACTTTTTTCTCCAATGAATTTTACACCTTTGTCTGTTGCAGTATTTCACTTCCGGATTAGGCTTTGGATATTGTTTACAGAACTTGTCTTCAACAGTTCTAGATCCCCTACGGCAAACCGCAGTACGAGTCTGTGTACCACCAGTGCAGCTTGCTGAACACTAAAATAAATATAAACAAATATGTTTGACTGTAGAATAAGTTTTTGTATTTAAAATCTTTCGCGTTTTTTTGTGAAAATTTTTTGTAATAAATAATGAAGAAAATTACAAAAAAAAAAAAAATGTTATGATGTTATTTTGCCAGTAATTTTAACTTTAAGATTTTACATTACTATAGCATTTTTTGCTCCTAACACACGTATTAAACATTACTAATTTAGCATCATTCCCATTCCGAGGATCTTGGTTGGGTCGAGGGTCAAACTGGCTTCGGGTTGTCTTCAATCTAAGAATTCTATTTCGATGTTGATCATCCAAATCGTATATAGGAGTTTGGGTCGCTGCTCCCAAACAGACATTATTGCGTAGAAGATCGAAGACTTGGTGTTATGGTGTGGTGCTATTTCTTATGCTAAAATATTGTATTAATTGTGAAGCAAAGAACTCTAATAGGGCAGCTATATGCTGATAACATAATGCGACCAGCTGTGTAACCCTTGTAATATTCATGGCCTAAAGAATTTGGGGAACATATGGTAAAATCTATAGCATGGGGCTCGCAGCGTTCCTAAACTTTTCGACATTTTCTACTACTATTTCAAATAAAGAATATTCGTCACAGATTCCTTTAACATCTGCAATAGAAATTTTAAATAAAGATTATCGTTTTAAAACAGTGGTAGCAAACTTCAAAAATTTTAGGAACGCTGCGAGCCCTGATAGAAGATTAACATTAGGTGCCTGTAACATTTTTTACACAGCCTTACACTATCATGCATTGCAAAATACAGAGGTTTAATAAATTATTTAATAAGTTGAACATTTAAAATGTGACTGCGAGCTATTAAATTGATTTGGAAATTTGCTATTGTAATTATTTCATTGTCTCTGCAAGTAGTTTGCGATCTAAACAAATTTATATATATAATATATATTAAAAAAAAACAAAAAAAACAAAAAAAAACCTTACATAAAACAGACATTTTATTCATGAAACCTTTACTTTATCTTATCTTTCCTTTTTTTGGGAGGGGGCAAGGAAGATATATCCATACACACCATTGCAGCAAAATCAGGTTCCTAGCCACAAGTTTGATTTCATAATTTACATCTTTTATATCATTAAACAAATATAGATCAACATAATTAAATAATGCACCAATTTTAATGAGCATGCGCAATTTTTCTGAAAATTTTATGTTTTATTAAACTTATTAAATATGTAATTAATGTGATTAATATAAGTAATCTCTGTAAATCGAATAAGCCCTGTGCCGAGTTAAATGTATCACTCCAGTTTTTAAAAATTCACGTAACTTTATAGTTATTTTAAATAATAAGATATATTGTTATAAAACGTCATAGCAGAGATATTGCGAATAATATTCTATATATGAGGCATTCTCACAATCTTTTGACTTTTAAGTCCGTGATAATAATTTTTATTTTAGTACATATTCATGGTTTTTTTTCTTATACTGGGAAACAAACCATTGCATGACTACATAACAATGTTAACGAGATAAATAAGTTTTGGAAGATGTTGGGGGTCCAAATATACTACGAATTTGATATACCGTCCCGTGTACTTGATGCTGATTTTTAAGTTTGGAGCTGTATGTATCAAATTGTTTCAATAAAAGTAATTCGATGTAATTTTTTTCCGAAAACGGGACTATTGTTTTATATAAATATGTACCAAAAAATTAACCTGCACACATTTTTACGGTTGTCATTATTTTTTAAAACTCTGTCCCTGGGTTTTAAATTCCTTACCGTCCCTCTTACTAAAATTATACAGAAAATTACTTCAGATGCAGCCACATAATTTTTTTCAACTTTTTTCTCATGCTAGAGATGTATGCTAGAGAAAGAATGGCTAAAATTCTTTGACAAGAAATTTACTGCAGAATTTAAATCAGTATTTAAATATCAATTTCAAGCATCGGGTTTTTATTGGCAGTCTTACCGTCCTCAAGGTTTATTCCTGCACTTTTCGAATAAATTAATTTTTTTTAAAATTTAATCCAATATGAATAACTGTTTCTAAAAATCAATGAGCAATGTGGCTATCACTTAGTCTTAACATGATTTGCCTAAAATTAGGAGGTAATTTTCCTTACCGTCCCATCCTTACCATCCATTTTTCCCCCTTACCGTCCCATCCTTACCATCCATTTTTCCCCCTTACCGTCCCTTTTTTCCTATACCAACCCCTGTTTTTTCATTACCATCGCTTCTTTAGCACCCCTTTAAGACAATGTTATACAAAAATTTTGTACTAAAAATACACATTGTTATTATTTCTTATTTGAATGTCCTGTGGGCACTATGCAAATTCATTATAAGTAAAAATTTAGAAACAAATAAAAAGTTATAGTGGTAAAATAGTAAGGAAAATTAAACTTATAAGTTTAACTTAAACCTCAGTTAAATAAAAAAATTTTCGTTGCTAACCATTTTTTCTTTATTTTGAATCATCAAGGCATTCGTCTATATGTTTAAAATGTTATTTTATTAAGTTTAATTTCACCAGATTTTTATTCCTGAAAGTCAAAAATTGTGAGAATGCCTCATATATTTTTAATTCGATGTTTAATTTTGCATAGCATTTTCGAGAAATATGTGGTGGCACAACAAAATTTGATATATTTGACCCAGATATTATGAATAGTATTTTCTATTATTTTATCATATTCAATTTTTTAACTGGGCTGAAAATTTATTTTGCACTTCAGCACTAATTTAAGAAATACCTTTAGTTTATACTTCATAATTTAATATTATAATTAATTAATTATTTTTTAAATTGAAGTCTTATTTTCATTTTGTACATTAAAAATGATACTTGGAGTAAAAAAAAAAAAAAATTGTTAAGATTAAAATCCGGGCTCTGATTTCCCATCGTGAGGGAATTTTGCACTTTGGTCACGCCATAACAAATGTAACTGTATACTTGCGGGATTTGTACCCCTAAGGGGCACATACTTTGGGAGAAATATTATTCTGTCATGTTTTTGTTCGCACCTTTCCGCTTACTTGCCCTTTGATGTTCATGAACTTAGTCAGAAAAAGGGCGCGTGTCAGAGGATTTTGTGCCATTTAATTTTCCGTCTATTTATTTTATTTTACTTTATTTTTTTATCGCCTGAAAATGTTTGATAAGCACGCTTTTTTTCCTCCTATTCATTTTTTCTCAGAGAAGTGTCAAATACAAGATAACATCTACTAAATGCTTTGTGTAAGAATCTGGAGACATAATATAAAAATAGAATTCTTTTATAGTTGAAATTTTATATCTAACGGTGAAAAATGTGCTCGATCGGAAAAAAAGAAGGAAAAAAAAACCTCTCACAACCTACTGGTAATTCAGAAGCATTTGGAATACTAATACAAATATTTTTGGATGAAATTTTCCCTGGTGATTTCATACTTCATTTAAAAACTATATTTGAAAAGTCTTTTTTCGTGTTATTTTAGGAAATATTTGTATCAAAATAAAATATGCAAATGAAATAATTTGGAAGTGATGTATTCCAAAGAATACATTGTACTTAACAGATTAAAAAAAATCGAAATACTGCAGTAATTCAACGACACAGTGCTCGCTTGGGAAATATAAGTTTTTTTTTTTTTTTCACGGACAAATTATAAGTTTGAGTAATATGTCCCGAGTAGGATATTAATATTAGTTGCATTAATTTATTGGGGCCCAATATTGCGTTTATAGTCTAATAATAGGGAATACTTCTAAAGAAATACAAGTAGTGATGAAAAAAATGGTTTTACATTGGAAGTTTTTTCAATCAAATGGCCAAATATTTCTTGTTATTATTGAGGCAATATTGGCAAAAAGGAAACACCCCGATATTAGAGCAATATTTCATACCAATAAGTAATTCTACTTTGTTTTGGCTCCATTACTATTTTTCTGTAAACGCAGTAAAACCCAGGAACATTTCAAAGGCAATTATAAATTCGTAGAGTATTAATTTCAGAACTTTTCTTCTATGTAGTTTTTTGAAATCAAATTTTATGTACAAGGAAAGACCCAGACGTTCATATCACTGATTTTCATAAAATAATGCTGGCCACTAGAGGACCAAAGTCAGAAGATATCTCCGACGTAGTCATGTACAACCTCTTAAAAGTGAAAAAAAAATAATTTAAAAATCCTCCAAATACTGTTACATTTACTTACTGATCATTCTCACAAAAAGTTACATTTTACTGTCTCAAAGGGATAAATATTAGGAAATGTCGTAAATTTCCTAATATTTTCATTTGTACGTAGAATGTTTTTGAACGTAGTAGTTTCATTTGTAAGCTGTTCAACACATTTGTGACAAAATAACTTTTATATTTAACTATAATTTTTTAATGAATGTAAGTAGAAAGCTCCCCCCCCCCCCTCCCCGCGTGGTCTGGATATCTCCCAACGTCTAAAACACATTTTTAATTTCACTTCCTTTTAAACAATTTTTGTTACAGTAATAACTAAGTAAAACCTTTATGTAAGTTGTAACATAATGTTTTTAAAAAATTCATGTTTTAAGGAATTAATTTTTAAACTTTGTCACTGGCCAACAGAGTCTCCCTCCATGGGTACTGAAAATAAATAAAAAATGTGCCGTAGAAGTCAGCACATGTTTTAAGTAGTCACATCATTAAGTAGTTTGGGAGAAAGAAAGCCTTTTTGTTTTTAGATATGACTCTTTGTTCTGTTGTGAAATTACTATACTTTTCCAATTTTATTATAATTTTATATCCAATTTTTCCATTTGTAGTTCGACATAGTTCTCAGTGTATACACGTGGCCACCATAATTAAGGTAAGAAAAAGCTAATTAATAATCATAATACAAATTTTAGACAGCTTTAACATTGCATTTAAAAAAAAGAAATGCACCAGTTCAGAAACCTGAAAACCTAAGTAGTTAAAAATTGAAAACTTATTTTTTTTCCTCCGTGGACTTGGTATATCCATTTTTACTGATATTGTCTAGTTTATGGGTCATTTATCAACCATTGTGTGCAGTATAAGGAGGTCTCAAATACAAAGAGGAAATTGAAAATAAGTGAAATGCTGTTTGTTTGAAATTACATTGCTATGAAAAATTCCTAAATACCTCATAAAAAATAAACAAATCGCCACGCTTTGTGAAAGATTTTATCTTTCTTCTCTAGGAAAAGAAACAAATTTAATAGAATCTCAGTGGTTAATCTATTCGGGACCATGGGTGCATATATGCACCCTCAAAAACAGCATACCGAATTTGTTTTAGACACCAGTAAAAAAGAAAATTATACTTGCTTTCTTTAATTAGCGCATTTTCGCGACTGTTTACGTAAAGGTAACTGTTTTTTAAAAAAGTGGTATAAAAGCCGCCGGTCCCGAAGGGGTTAACAATTAAATTAAAAAGTTTATGTCATATATTTTGTCACTAATCATGTTGCCAGTATAATTTTCGCATTGTGTTCATTTAACCCATTAACCACCAAAACTATAAGGATTAGTTTTTCAACTTATTAGTCGAACGTCGTTTACCACCACAAACTGTGAAAGATAATTTTAGCTTTATTTGCTATTAAAATTTTGTATCTTTAAGTAAGGCCAATTTTTTAATTGAAAAATAGTGGTGGGTATGTAAATAATTTGAAACTATGCATTTATTTTGACCGTTGCGTCAACGGAACACCAGCGGTTAATGGGTTAAGCAAAAGCAGAATATTTGATTAAAAGGTTAAAATGAAGGATTTGTGCGACGTTAGGAAACACGGTACTATTATATTTTTTAGTTTAAAGCGTTATAGTAGTAAAATCTGACGTTGCAAAGCATTTTATTATAGAATTATAGCGAATTTTGGAGCTAAAAAATAATTTATTAAAATGCAAGTTTTTTCGAAACTGTTTATTTATGTTAGAAAGTCTATATCTCATGAAAAAACAAGTTGTTCTAAATGGTCCTACCAAACCATAAACTAAAACGTCAACCGTAAAAATAAGTGACATCTCATGTGAATGCCGTGTGAAATTGCTTTTCATAATTGTTACAAATGTCTCGGAGTGTGGTACGGTATATTAAAACTGCTTGGCGGCCTCGTCAATCATTGAGATTCCATGTAAAATACAGGGGTCGTACTTGTCCTGAAATTTCAAGAACAAGAAATTCTTCGGTACCAGTATTTTCTTAATAGAAAACCTCCTTTTAAATAAGGCGAAATTTTGTATGTTTAACCTAGATTTATTTTTCTATTAAAAAATACTGATATTTGTCCTGAAAAATTCCTTGAAGCGCACGACTCCTAGAAATACAATTTCATTTAATTGTTATGTATATTTTATGTTCAAAAGTCTTTATGGTACTGGATTTTCAAAAGTTAAATAAGTTCTCGATTCTATAGGAGCATCTTTAATAAAGTGGAAGCATGGATGAACGATATATCAGAGTATCAGATTAGCAAACAGAAATCATATTACCTTTTGAAGTAACATATTAAAACGTTACACAGATTTTAATAGTATAAATACATTAAAATATATTTCACTCAGTAAATATCCATAGACTGTAATGCATTCGGTATATTAGGTAGCTTTCTTTACAAAAAAGCTACCTATTGCAGCCGTTCGGAGGAAAGCGATTTCAAAAAATGTTGGTATATTTTCATCGATCATGACCCCCAGACCCCGAAACCACCCTCCGTTCAAAATTGATATATATATATATATATATATATATATATATATATATCTGACCTATGTCACACTGTAACTCCCCTAATTATGAACCGATTTCGATGTAATTCGGTGTGTACATAGTACATACCAATGTCTCGACCGAGTTCGTTGTCCAGCTTCATCCGCCGTTTTGTTTCAAAATGGCGGCCATTTAAAATTTTTAAAAAAAATTTAAAACTTGAAATGTGGTACCAAAAAATTAAAAATGGAAAAATATTTTTTTCTTATGTATTTGACCTTTATACAAAGATTCCGGAGCAGTTTTTGTTTCGTCTATATCTTAAAAAATGGCTGAGTTATAGCATTTTGAATTTCTAGCGTGGCTGACATTTTGAAACGTCCTGAATTTTGTCACGCGATAAAAGGCGTATTTATGAACCGATTTGGATGTAACTTCGTTTATACATAGTACATACCAATGTCTCGACAGGGTTCGTTGGCCAGCTTCACCCGCCATCTTGTTTAAAAATGGCGGCCATTTAAATTTTTAAGAAAAATTTAAATTTGAAATGTGGTACCAAAAATTGAAAATTGAAAAAATATTTTCTTCTTATGTGTTTGACCTTGATAAAAAGATTCGGGAGCAGTTTTTGTTTCGTCTATATCTTAAGAAATGGCTGAGTTATAGTATTTTGAATTTCTAGCGTGGCTGACATTTTGAAACGTCCTGATTTTTCTCACGTAATAATAGTTGTATTTATGAACCGACTTGGATGTACCTTGGTGTGTACATAGTACATACAAATATCTCGACCGAGTTCGTTGGCCAGCTTCATCCGCCATCTTGTTTCAAAATGGCGGCCATTTAAAAAAATAAAAAAATAAAAAAATTTAAATGAGATACCAAAAAATTGGAAAATGAAAAAGATTTTTTTTTGTATGTGTTTGACCTTAATACAAAGATTCCGGAACAGTTTTTCTTTCGTCTATATCTAAAAAAAAATGGCTAAGTAATATCATTTTGAATTTCTCTTGTGGCTGACATTTTAAAACGACCTGATTTTTGTCACGCGATAACATGCGTATTTATGAACCTATTTGGATGTAACTTGGTCTGTACATAGTACATACCAATGTCTCGACCGAGTTCGTTGGCCAGCTTCATTCGCCATCTTGTTTCAAAAGGTTTGCCATTTAAAAAAAATTAAATTTAAAATTCAAAATGAGGTATTAAAAAATTGGAAAATGAAAAAGATTTTTTTTGTGTTTGGCCTTGATACAAAGATTCCGGAGCAGTTTTTGTTTCTGAAAATTTGTTCTTTTGTTGATATCTTAAAAAATGGTTGATTGATAGCACTTTGAATTTCTAGCATGGCTAACATTTTGAAACGATCTTGTATTTGTCACGCGATAACACACGTATTCGCCTATTTCGATGTAAGAAGGCATGTGGATAGTATACATCAACACCTCGACCAAGTTCGCTGGCCAGATTCATCAGCCATCTTGTTTCAAAATGGCGGCCATTAAATTAAAAAAATATATATATATTTAAAGTGAGGTGCAAAAAAATTAGAAATTGAAAAACGTTTCTTTCTTAAGTATTTGATCTTGATACAAGGATTCAGGAGCATTTTTTGTTTGTCTTTACCTTAAAAAATGGCTCAGATATAGCAGTTTCAATTTCTATTGTGGGTGACATTTTGAAAAATCTGATTTTTTGCGTGCGACAGCACTCCTATATATTAACCGATTCCGATGTGAGTGAGCATGTGCACAGCAATTACTAAGGTCTCGAACAAGTTCACTGCTTAGAAATTGCCGAATTTGGCAGCCAAATATAAGTTACTTTAAAGAAAAGCAGCTTGGATAAAGCTGACTAATTTCGCGAAATTCTCATTCATTATATTGATAAAAATTAGTATTGAATCTCCTATATTCGGTTTCCACTAAATTGAGCTTCTTGTGTTTGCATGATATAAGTTGGCTTTTTTAAAATAAGGATTATGAAAGCTACCTCTTCCTCCCGGCACTGGCCGGAAGGACTTTTTTGAGTGATCTTGTAAACGAACCATACATTCTACAATGCCTATTTACAATAAGGAGCTTACTGGAGTCGATTGCAGTAACATAATAATATCGTGTGTACATGACCAATTTTGACAAGAGTTAGGCAAATTTGTCTTTTTATAGTAAGTATAAGAATATAATACTTTAAGCTGATATAAATCAAAAGCTAATGAATATTTTTAGATCAAACTGTAAAGATTTGAACTACTCATAAATACAAATAAAATGTAGAAAAACAGGAAAAAGTCTCATAATCACATATGTCTGTAAGGCCTTTCAAAAGATTTGGACTGAACAAAAATTTAAAAAATGTGAAAAAATGCACTTTTAAACCCGCATTTGCTGAAAGCCTATTCGTCGGATTCCAATTTACTTTTGCTTACTTAGTCACTTGGCATGTATATTTCTATAGAAACAAAAAATTGTTTTTATGATAAATAGAAGGCGACAATAGATGTATCGAAACTTTATTTTGCTCAGACCGCGAGACAGAGTAATATTTAATCTTGAAAAATTGTTTGGCAACAATTGGAGGAAATTCATTTTTTTGGGGTTCATTAAGTTGTTGTTTCTAGTGATTGGCAAGAATCTGTCGAGTTATTTATGATTTTCAAAATTTTACATATTTCCTTAAATATCGGCAGTTTTGCTCAAAGGAATTTGCGTATCCTTTCGTTGAAATACTGTGTGTATCAAAAAAGTTGAACGCAATTTAACCCTCTGCCTACCACATGGGTCGAATGGACCCGACAGGTACGTTCAAAATATTTATTCAAACTAGAAATCTCTTTAAAATAAACTAAACATATAAACCAGACAATAATAAGTTAAACAGTTTTAAATAAATATTCTGGTGTAGAACATTTTTTATAAAACTTGAGTAATATTTCCGGTAATTCTAGGGTTATATTTTTGCTTGTTGTAGATACGTAGGTAATGTAATTTGGAAAAGTATTCAAAATGAGGTAGAAAATAAGATTATATTAATGAAATAGTCATGCCATTAATTTTAAAAACATAACGCTATTTACATTTTTATACGTTTAACCTAGACAAAATTGGTCAATTAGAATATTTTCTCTCTTGCTGCAAAAAAATCAAGACAAAATACTTCATACTAGTATTTTAATAATTAACTGAGCTATATATATTCCAAACGGAGAAGTCAAAACAAATATTTAAAAATATCGCTTAAAACACGTTACTAAAAACACATTAAAAGTATATTACAAACCTATATTGACATGTTTCAACTTCTTCACTGAGTCGTCATCAGAATGTATAACAGAAATTACAAATACAATGAATATGAAAACTGGGAAAACAAACTATCGAGTATAAACAAGTAAACCTATAACGATCCCTACATTTATATTCAATAATTTGTTTTCCAGGTCTCATATTCATTGCATTTTTAATTTCTGTTATACATTCTGAGGACGACTCAGTGAAGAAGTTGAAACTTGTCAATATAGGTTTTTAATATGCTTTTAATGTGTTTTTAGTAACGTCTTTCAAACAAATAAATATTTTTAAATATATGTTTTGACTTTTCTGTTTGGAATATACACTGGTTATCAAAAATTAAGGAAAAGTCACAAAATGCTAATTTTTAAATACGCGAATTCTCAAAAGGAAGTAATATAATTTGAATAATTACTATCTCTGCAGAACAGATAGTCCATGTAACATCTCATTCAGGTCACACATGGTCACAAGAGTCACAGTCACGACGGCGAAACAAAAAATAGGAAATTCCATACGTCTCTTTTATGAGTCTCAAATGACTACTATATGTGACTCCACTGACAGGTCACTGTGACTGCTGCTTTGTGACGAGTCACCAGGTGACTTTGCAATGTCGTTTCATTGAGACTCTCGTGTGACTCTCATCTGGAGATTCAATTTCAAAGTCATTGTGCACGTTGCATTATGATAAATCACCAAATAATGACACATTAAAGTCACATGGTGACTTTATGTCACATGACTTTGTCAAATGGTGACAGAGACCCTACTGTAAAGTCACCACTGTGAAAAGTGGTGAAAAGGCACCATGTGACTTTAATATGACATTATTTGGTGAGTTATCATAATGCAACGTTCACAATGACTTTGAAATTGAGTCTCCAGATGAGAGTCACACGAGAGTCTCAATGAAATGACATTGTAAAGTCACCTGGTGTCTCGCCACAAAGCAGCAGTCACAGTGACCTGTCAGTGGAGTCACATATAGTAGTCATTTGAGACTCATAAAAGAGACGTATGGAGTTTCCTATTTTTTGTTTCGCCGTAGTGACTGTGACTCTTGTGACCATGTGTGACCTGAATGAGATGTTATATGGACTAGCTGTTCTGCAGGAATAGTAATTATTTGAATTATATTACTTCCTTTTGAGTATTCCCGTATTTAAAAATTGGCATTTTGTGACTTTTCCTTAATTTTTGATAACCAGTGTATATTGTGATATGGTTATTAGTGGACGTAATTAAGACTTATTACTCTTACTTATACTTACATTTATAAAAGCTGGTATAAACCCCTTTGTCGTCTTATTTAAAACGCGATTTCGTTAGTGAAATTAAGGACCATATACAAATTTACGTTCTTTAGATCCAACATATATTTTAAAAAGTGTCAAAAATATATAGAAAATACATCTAAATGAAGCATTATACAGTCAGAGATTATGTAAAGACACAAATATATTTTTAAATCCAAGAAACACGATTACAAAAAAAAAAAAAAAAAAAGCAATTCACACAGCATTCTCAAAAGGTTTTCTCTCATATCCAAATCATAATTACTTATAATATTACATTCTGTAGATATTGTAAGAGTCACTTAATGATTTTTATCTTCTTTGATTTGTCAAATTAAAAAAATAAAAATTAATAAAAAAATTGTTTAGGTGACATTCAAATGGAAGAATGCAGTGAATAATTAGGTAAATTAATAAAATAAGACGCCTGCAGTTGATGGTTCATTTTTGTAAAAATATATTAACTATAAATATTTGCAATACGTCTAAATTGCAGCTTAAAAAGATAAAAAAAAGTCATCTGAGCTCAACTTTTAGGAGCTGAGCTGAGCAAAATTGTAATGATTTATAATATGCAATACAAATAATTGAATAATCAGTCAAGTGCGAGTTTTACTCGTGTACAAAGGTTTCATACAATAAATTTATTATTTAATAACTGCAATATTGCAAAATTGAAGTCATTTGAAATCGAAAAGTTTTATCATTACAAATGAATTACATATTGAGTTATAAGCGACTTTTAATGTTTTGGAATCACTCTATCAATTATTTTTCAATAATTGAATTCAATTGGAATTAGAAACGTTGACTATTTATCACTATGATTCGAATTACCTAAAGCAAAGACCTTGTACAATATTTAGACTTGGCATGCTCTTGGAAAGGAATTTGCAAATTTACAACTCCGCTTTAATCCGTGACAAGTTTTTTTTAGATAGGTTATTCATGACTATCTTGACTAATTACAGACAATTTTTTTTCGAAAATCATTATCAACAATCACTGGATGATTGTGAGTCGATAGGTACTTGGAGCACCTTTAAAATTCCCCCTGATCTGATTGCCCGCAATGTAAAGTTTGCATGCAACTTAAAAATGCTATTTTGTCAAAAAAATTGTGACACAGGATATAGTTTTCCTGCAAGGCTTAAATAAACTCCTACTACCCCTAATTTTTTCATAATTTTATTTTAAGTAGATTCGGAAATAAAGGGGTGGGGGACACATTTTTGCAGTACATGTTCAACGGTATCTCTGAAAATGTAATACCTAAAATTAAAACAAACATGTTTCTGCGTTCAGTGTTACAAGATCTTTCCAACGGTACCCCACACGATATACAAAAAGAAAATACATAATTTTCCCCCTAAAGTTTTCATAAAAATATTTATGAATGGCTAATAATCTATAAATATGTGGGTCAATAGCCTTTATAACTCTACCATGTTTGACCTTTCCACGTTCCATACTTTTCCAGAATAACGTTTGTAACAGACGGGCAAACAGATACATGAGTGATCTTATAATAATGGTTCCTTTTTTACTTTTTAGGTACGGAACCCTCAAAAAGGGATTGTGTAAATTTGAAAAGTAATGAAAATGCGTTATTGTATTGTGAGTCTACGAAGAATTCGCAAATCTTTCTCTTTATGTGTGTTTCTTTATTTATGTTTCTATGTCCTTCTTTCTTTTTTGCGATATGTCACATATATACGTTTTTAATTATTCATATAAGGACACCATTCACAGTAGTCATTGACTACTTATCTCCAACAAGTAAATAAATTCCATTTTAATCGGTTTGGAGCACCTAGTATATTAAACAACTCTATCTTCACTTTATGTGCGTTTATAAAATTGCTTGATAGATTCTTGGACACAGTTGCTGTCACAGGCTATCATGCCCAATTTTAAAATAATAGTATGGGCAGAGTTGGGCAAATTTGTAATATCAACTATCGCAATGTAATTACAAGTCAATTGCATGCATGTAATTGATTTTAGTTAAATACATTCAAACACAGAAATTTCGTGAAATAATGGGATGGGGGTGATTCCAGCTACAGTGCTGCAAGAATTTTTTACGGCATGTAATTTTAACTATATTTAATTACATACAATTAAATTGTAATCCCATTGTAGATAATTGCAATTACAAATTTGCCCATCTCTGGTATGGACCCTTTAAATATGGTCTAATTTGAAGTGAAAATTATGTAACACATCCAGCTTTCAAATTTAAAAGCATATTTAGAATTATATATACATTTTCGACATTTGTAATATATTTGATTCCACTGCGTTCCACAAAAACAGATGTTAGTTGCCTATAGCTACTAATATTTGAATTATAATGTATTTTAAAAGGATTAATTACGAACTCGATAGACATAACATGTAAACGTATTAATGCCAGGGAAAATATTACTTTAAATGAATGAAATACAACTTATAATTTTACAGTTATGTTCGTATCCGTAAGAAATCGAAAGTGTAAAAATATATCGAAATTGTTATCCTTTTTACCCGACTGTCAAGAAGGGTTATGCGTTTCACGCGTATCTGGATATGTGGATTTCTTTATACCCTCAAAACATCCCAACGGCTGGATGGATTTTAATGAATGAGGTCTCTATCGATTCGTCTTAACCGTCCGATGGTGATAGGATAGGTTTTGTTTTTATAAATACAAAATGGCGGCCGTAAAATACAAAATGTCGGTAGAGACGAAAAAGAAATTTTACGCACCATATTGAGTGGTATATCATTGGATAGGTCTTTTAAAATGAAGACGATGTTTCATTGACTATTTTACAGCCAGAAGCTCCGTTTAAATATTACACAAACTGGAAGTTGTGTAGGTAGGATCTCTAGCTTTACTGCAACTCTAACCTTCACAGACATCTATAAGCCTCATCAAAACAGTGTTTATAGATAGGAACTAACAATTAAACACAACTTAAAAGTCATCAATACAAGTAAATTAAAAATAGGTAAGTAATATAAAAAATAGTTTAGCATTGATGAGAAATAATTAATTAGTTCGCTTTTTACGCAGTCGGGTTTTTTGATTTTTTAAATTTATTATACAGAAACATCAACAATGGACATATTTTTTCATTTAACTAACAAACATCCAGAATCTCTCATAAATAATTATACAATTGCTGTTAAAGGCTACCATGGCCACTTTAAAAATAATAGTTCGGACATTTTAAATATACGTTAAATTAAAACGAAAATTTTGTAACTTTTGAATTATCACATCTGCATTTTTGAAATTTAAAGGCATACTTAGTATTATATATATAGCTTTGGTGTGGTTTAAAATGATTCCCATCATTGCTATTGTACTTATTATTGTAGATATTTTCAACTTCCAAAATTCGTTCTTTCTAAAACATGGATTACATCGGAATTTAAAAAACGACGTTAAGGAAAGAAAGAGGTATGAAAAAATATTTTATTTCAAAATTTTGCCTTTCTTTAAATTATAACGATTTTAGTATTTTCTTATAAACATTTCATTAATCTAATAAAGTTTAGTAGATTTATTATTTAATTTATTGATATAAATAACTGTCTATCAACAATTTTAATTAGATGATTAAAATCAATTATATAAATTTATTTTACTCAGATTTGTTTTCTTTTAATATATTACTAGCAGGCCCGCCCGGCGTTGCCCGGGGTTTGTAGATAATAACCTTCAACAAAACTTAAGTTTGTATGATTTTATATCTTTGTAAATTCTTTTAAATGAACCTAATTTTGGAGGCCCCATTGACTTCCGCAGCGTCTAATGTGTTCCCATCAAACTTCTTCCTGAACGAACCTATAATCTAGATCCCCACTACCTATGGCAGTATTTACCGGAAGTGCCCGCACGTGTCGGAGACAATCGAAAACCAAGTTGAGTGAGCCAAACCTCGTAGGAATCAAGCCCACAGAATAAAAAAAGAAAAAAAAAAAAGAATGCATCACTAATGTTAGAAAATGTTGGTAACTAAAGCCTAAAATAAAATTTCATAATACAGAAAGTAGATGAATTGTAATCTAAGTTCAAGGCAGCAAATCCCGTTGAAATTGAGCCCTTAAACCCGAGGAAATAACGCGCCACCAAGCGCTGGAAGATGCCTCCTCACCTTGTAAATTTCATGAATTACTGTTAGCATTAACACGATATTTAATAAACGGATGAAATCCCTTATCTAAAGTTACCTTTAAAGTAACGTGATTTTTAATTTACGGCTGTAGGGAGTGTGTAAGTTGATGCTGAAAAAGGAGATTAATGTTCGAAAAAGGTGGTAGCTGAGGTATAAAGAAAGACCGGGCCCTGGGGGCCAGGTTCTTAACTGGAATGTAATTGGGTATAAGAAAAATTTTTAGGGGTTTAAAGTAGCTGGAAGACGCTGAAACTACGTTAAAGAAAATTGCAAAAGATTAGGATAGTTTTTAAAGAAGCTGCAACAAAGGCCCCAAGAAGACGATTAATATTCAAAATTTGTGGTAGCTGAAGTCTGCAAATTTTTTTGTCGTTCATGTATTAGCTGGAGAACTTAAGAAGTTGTTAGAAAAAAAAAGTTCGTGAATCGGACCATTTTTAAGGGAGCTATAACAGGGGGCCCAAAAGGGCCCAACTGATAGTTGAGAGGAGGGCCCTAACATGAAAACATGTTTAAATGTTTTAGTACTCAGCGTTTTAGATCTTCAATTAGTCAAAATTAATCATAGGGTATGAAAAAATCATTAGAATAATATTTTAAAGAAATGCGCAAAAATGGGGCCGTAGAGCCCCAATAAAAATTTGAGGGTGTTGATCTAGGGGGAAGAGTCCAAGACTCAATTTTAAAATTATGCAATGAGAAGGTGAGAAAATTAGGGTGTAAAAAATGCATAGCACACAAAAAGCTCAAGGGGCCCCGGATCGGGCCCTACAGGGCCCTGAGGCGCCCCAGATTTTAACTGGAATATAGAAACTGGAGAATAAGTAAATGGAAAAATGTTTCCAAAAATGAAGGTCGGATTAAGAGGGGCAATTTATTAATAATTTATGGCGCAAAAGCTTCAAGGGACCTTGTACCGGGCCCCAAGGGGGAAGGGACTTAAGTTGCATGTAGTTTGGTATAAATACACTTTTTAGTAGTTTTTAATGTAATCTGAGGACGATAGAAATATGGTAAAGAAAATTGAAAGGAATTCGGATCATTTTTAAAGAAGATGCACCAAGGGCCCCAAGAAGACAATTTATATTCAAAATTGGTGGTAGTTGAAGTCTGACATATTTTTTTTTGTCGTTCATGTAATAGCTGGAGAACCTAAGATGTTGTTAGAAAAAAAAGCTAGTGAATAGCACTATTTTTAAGGGATCATTAGAATATAATTTAAAAGAAATGCGCAAAAAATTGGGGAAATGCTTAATAAAGGGCCCTAGGGCCCCGATAAAAATATGTGAGTTTTGGTCTAAGGAGAAGAATTCAAGACTCAACTTTAAGATTACGCACTGCGAATGTGAGAAAATTAGGGTGTGAAAAACGCATGGCACACAAAAAATTTAATGGGCCCTGGACCGGGCCCTACGGCCCCTAGACGGGCCCATGGTCTTAACTAGAATGTAGAAACGGGGGAATAACTAAATGGAGAAAGTATCCCAAAAATGAAGTTCGGATAAAAAGGAAGCAATTTATTAACAATTTAGTGCACTAAAACTTCAAGGGGCCCTGTACCGGGCTCCTTGCAAGGGTGCCAGGGTCTTATCTGAAATGTAGAAATGTGGTAGAAACTGAAAGGAGAATTCACCCCAAAAACGAAGAAGATCGGACAGAAAAGAGGCATGTTATTAACAATTTAGTGCACTAAAACTTCAAGGGGCCTTGTACTGGGCCCCTTGCAAGGTTGCAGGGTCTTAACTGAAATGTAGAAATGGGGCAGAAATTGAAAGGAGAATTCACCCCCAAGAACGAAGAAGATCGGATAGAAAAAAGGCATGTTATTAACAATTTAGTGCACTAAAACTTCAAGGGGTCCAGGGCCCCCGGCCCTTAAAAGTTAAAAATCTGAGACTCAAGTGCATTAGGACGTGTTTTGGAACAATCACTCCTGAAGTTTCAGACTTCTACGTGAGGTAGATTTTGCTATCCATCGCCGGCAGACACACACACACACAGAGCGATTTGTTCTTTTATTAGTATAGATAACCATATATATACATATATATCACTTTGAAACGAAACTTTGAATATTAAAAGGCGTTCAAATCTTAAACTTTCATCGAGAAATACCTCATTTTCTCTTATTTAAAAGTATTTTATTATTATAATAAAAATCAATCAATAAAAAAAAAACAAAAAAAAACACAAATACTATTTAGGACGCGAAGGATTCGAACCCATAACGCATAGTCTCGAGTTCAATGCTCTAACTATTCAGCCGTCTAGCTTACTGTTCACTTGCAACAGATTACCTTTATAATTAGCACTATAATTAATGAATTCCATAATCTGTTCCTGAACGCGCTGAATGTTTATTCCATCCACGATAAAGACCAACTCCATGTTCTTGTCTCCTGAGCTCGCGCGCGCGGCGCGCGTGCATCTTGAACACACCCATTGCTATCCCGGTTTATTTAATTTCTTCTGAGAAAACTTTATACAACCAACCAACCGAAAGCAAGCAGATTAAAAAAAGCCGAGAAAAAAAGCGTATTTTTGATGAAAGTGAGTTGCGTTTGTAAATTAATTACTCAGCTATTAATTAGAATATTAAAATTCTGGAAGTCAGGTGCATTAGGAGAGGCCTTGGACTTTCTTCAGAAAATTTTTGAACCTCGTACGCGCCGTAGATTTTGCTAGCCATCGCCGACACACATACACACACACACACACACACACAGAGCGATCTGTTCTTTTATAAGTATAGATATATTATATATACTTTTTCAACATATTGAATATTTTTGGGTAACATTAGGTATTACATTGAAGCAGAAGTTAGTGGCCAATAGCTATTTGAATTATAATGTATGTTTACTGGTTTTAAAAAGATTAATTATGAATTCAAGACGCATAACATGTAAACATACAAATTTCAGGAATATTACTTTTAACCCGGGAGAACTCGCTGCATGAGATTTTCTCTCACCGTCGTTCTTTTTTTAAGACTCTTATTTAAACCATTTTTCATTTTAATTAAAATTTTAAAATGTTATTTCAATTATTTTACCTATTTGTGTGTAAAAGTACTAAGCCAAGCTAAAAAAAAAATATATATATATATTAAGCGAATGTAAGGTAAAAGAAAAGCAATTGGGTACCGTGAGAGAAATTTTCACTAGCGAGTTCTCCCGGATTAATGAATAAAGACAGCTGATAATTTTACAGTCTGTGGCTGTACGTATCAATAAGAAATCAAAAGTATAAAAATATATTTAAAAATGTTACTTTTTCCATACTGGAAAATATATCTCTTTTATTAACTACAAAATATCCGTAATTTCTTATAAGTATTTACATAATCAATAATTTGATATATCTAATTATAGATTACGAGCTACCTAGCATTTATGAATCTCAAATATTCTTACACTTAAAATATTTTAAAGAAAGGTTTTCATAAAAATACTTACAGGTGACCATTCTGACCATGCCCAACTGAGACAAGGTGATCGTTTGCATCGTTTTTCATCTTTAGGAGCTGGCAGGAAACAACGTTCAGGAGGCAATTGCATACCCCTTGAACTAAAACAGCGTACGCTTCGAGTCTGAACCCCTTTGCCGCATGTTACAGAGCACTAAGGACAAACGATGCACATTTAGTAATATTCAGTAAAATGCATTAAACTTTTT
This sequence comes from Maratus speciosus, assembly GCA_963932465.1. NCBI lineage: Eukaryota > Metazoa > Arthropoda > Arachnida > Araneae > Salticidae > Maratus > Maratus speciosus. The sequence continues at coordinate 328,997,092 of OZ010787.1, forward strand.
TAAAAATTTGAACAATAAAGTAAGAATTTGAAAGTCCTTCGTAGCTTTTTATTTTTCAATGGACAAAATAAAAACATAACATTTTAGTTTATATATATTTATATATATATATATATGTGTGTGTGTGTGTGTGATGAAAATAGTGCTGTTGACTTCAAATAGTAATTTGATGTAAGATTATTGGCATTGGAATCTTCAGTTCAAAACTATAAAGTGCAGTCATTCACGATATTAGACAAACAAAATAAAGGATGAGGCCACTGTAGATTTCTCATAAAGAGTTCAGTCTGGTTTTGTTGACATGGATTTTATTAGCAAAAACATAAAAAGGTAGCAAACAAATATTTTGGAAGATCACAATAATGGAAATATTCTACAGGCAAACTGGGCAGCGCGGACTTCATGAAGCACAAACGTTTAAAAGTTCTCTCTCTGAGCTTGTGCAGATATGTTTATTAATAGTGCATAAAAAGACAAGATTCCCGAAAAATCGCATTGTTTCAAGAGTTCAAAATAAATCAGAGAGCACGCCAGATCTCTTTGCTGGTGTATTAGTCCAGGGGAAATGTACCAAAAAAAGGGGGTTACCTTGCAAAAGGTCGGGTAAAAGATTTTATTTTTCTGAATTGTTTATAATGATGCCAACGTGGAAAAACCAAGTTTTCTAACAAAATTTCTTAAGGCAAAAAACAAGAAAATTTTGTGACCTTTTTTGGTTATTTTTAAATATCTCAAGACCCGTTGCCGTGACATGTTTTTTGTCAATAACAATATTAAAGAGGATATAATTCTCTACAACTTTCATATTTACAACTTTTTTATACACTCAATAGCAATCGCAGTACGCCATTTCAAAAATTGGACAATTTTTTCAATTTTTTTAAAAACCGTGAAAAACGCAGTTCTGCCTCGATTATTCAAATGTTTCCCACGGGTTTCACCGTGTACGTCAACTTCGATATATTAGTAGCAGTAAATTATGTGTTTCAGGGCTAAAACTAGCCTTTTTTGCACCCTTGCCAAACATGGATTTTGGCGCCTCCTCCCCCCCCCCCCTCTTTTAAAAAGAAAACTTACCCCGGGAATTTTAATAAATCTCTAATAGCCGAATTTTGAAAATTTTAAGTGTGTAAGCATTAAATACGTAATGCTGAACTACGTAATCAGCTTTGTCAAATATTGATTCATTAAAACTTTGAAAACCGTACCGAAAGGAACCGAAATATATTCCGCTTTAAACAGGTTTCCATCTTAGCAGGTATAATTGTTCATATTCTTTCTCTTGAATATATACTTTTCTTTAAAGACCGAATTCCGTATATATAGATTTCATTTTCAAAGATTTTACGGTAGTTGTCGAACTGAGCCGTTTAAAGTCATAGTTATATGAGTTACAGGACTAAATTAGTCTCACGAAGACATTCGCAAGGTAACATTAAACCTATGGGAGCGTTCTTGACAAATATCTCGCTCACATTTTGCTACTTTTAAGTACAGTAACCTCTCAATTATGCGCCTCTCATATATACGCGTCTCTCAGTTATACGCGAATTTTATTAGGTCCCATAACGAGGAATAAGAAAATAATGCTAAAGATCTCTCACTTATAAGTGCCACTATGATTTGTCTCTTTCAGTTATACGCGAAAATAACACCGCAATTTACAGACTCTGAGTTAAATACGAAAGTTTTTTTTTTTTTTTTTTTTTTTTTTTTTTTAAATTTACAAAAAAATTTCTGCAGGTGTCAAATCAAAAGACCGTTCCATAAAGCGCCTGAGAGGGTGGAGAGGTTGTTACAATTCGTATTTTTACCACCTTCTCTCAGTCCTAACGGTTCCTTTCTTTCTCTTTTATATTTATCAAGCGTGTTCCTTTCCGTCTTTGATTTTACAGTAGTATCTGGATTTTTTTTCTTTGCAATAAAAATGAGCAAAAGAAATTTAATAATTTCGTTCAAAATGGAAGTTGTATGAGCAGCAGAAAATAAGCCTAAACTGCCAAAAATAAGTTTAGCTCGAAAATTTGATTTGCCAGAATCAAAGCTCAAAGGGATTTTAAAGAGCAAGGACTCGATCAAAAAAATGAACAGTGAATGTTCTACACAAGCAAAGTAGCGCTCAAGAATTCAGAAAGGAAAATTTGAGGTTTTAGAAACCACTTTAATTCAGTGGTTCAGAAAAATGAGAGCTTCATCGTTATCCATTAGTGGTGAGTTATTCAATGAAAAGGCACTTACTTTGTCATCAAAATTGGGAATCGAAAAATTTTCGTCTTCTTGGGGATGGCTAACAAAACTTAAGAAAAGATAAGGTTTAACAAATCATTGGCTGAGTGGTGAAAGCGCAGATGTTAATGAATGGATCGCAGACCTTCCAAATTTAATTCAAAACTTTGATGTTAAATTTTTTTTAACTGTGGTGAAACAGCTTTATTTTACCGTATTTTAACAAACAAAACGCTGCATTTTAAGGGAGAAACATGTCATAGTGGCAAACACAGCAAAGAAAGAGTGACTGAGCTTTTACGTTTCAATGCGGACGGATCAGAAAAGTTGCCGTCAATAAAGATTGGTAAAGTCAAGAAACAATAGTGTTTAAAAATTATGAAGAAATTGCCATGTTCTTATGCAAATAGAACCAAAGCCTGGAGGACAGCAAATTTTTTTTTAGATTTTTTGAAAGATTTTCATATGACGATGGCTGAAAAAAAAAAAAAAAAGAAAAGTTCTACTATTTATGGATCAGTGTCCCGCCCATCCTTCAGATCTCCCATTGCTGACACATACACGGGTTATATTTTTAACTGCAAATTGTACTATAGCAGACCATTAGATCCATTGTATTCCAGCCATTAGATCTCGGTATAATAAGGTCAGTTAAAGCGCAGTATAGGAAATATTTGGTGCGAAGAATACTTATATCACTAGAGCAGAAAAAGGAATTCAAGAAAATTTGGACTATGGATGCTATGCATATATTCGTATATTCTTGTATTAACATAACAGCCACAACAATTTCTAACTACTTTAGAAAAGCAGGTTTTTTTCATTCAAATGACACTGAAGTTATTCTGTTACAGGAAAATGAAAACAAGAGCAATGATTTTAATATAGACAAAGAATGTAACAGCATAAATCAAGATCTTTTCGAGATTTCGGCAATGTTGATGAAAACTCCATTTTTAATAACGTGGCACCTAAAAAAGGAGAAGAGGATGATAATGATGAAACTCATACTGTAATTGTCCCATCTTATGCTACTGCTTTAGGAGCCTTGGACATTTTGAGATGTTACCTTCAAAATGCTGATGTAACATCAAATACAATGACGCACTTAAATGCGTTAGAAAAGGTCGTTGTACAAATGCGGCCTAAACAAAAACAACGAGCATTGATAACTTCTTTAAAGAGGACTATTTGGCATTTTGTTTTCGTCTATATATTCTTCTATGTAAAATGAAACTTTAAATTTATTATATGTTTTTAAACAAAATTTTATAGTGAAAGTATAAGGATTTTTGTACAATATACTAATATTACAGCCTTTTCATATTATAAGATGTTATTAATCACAATTCTTATATTTCAAAATGTTTCCTTTCCCATAATGTGTATAAAGAATTACTACATCAAAATCCTCTCAGTTATACGCGGCTCTCAGTTATGCGCGATTTTAAGTCAATTTCCTCAAACGCGTATAAGTGGGAGGTGACTGTAATTTTTTTTTTTTTTTTTCATGGGATACCTGAGATCAATGTCTAATGTTGTGTTTTTGTACCTTTTCGGGTTTGGTTCCTTTTTTTAAATATATTCGGACACTTTCATTTTTGGAAAACTGTTTGGAACCCGTTCTGAAATTTAAAGTATTCTGTTTGAGCTTTAAAGCAATTAATAGATAATTTTAAAGTTTTACATATTTTTGCATGTTAAAATGATATAATCTCTTGATATATTTATTGATATATGTGGAAAAAAATTGACAATATATTTTAAATATTTTTTTATATATATTTTTTTTAAATATTTTTTTGGTGTCATTTTTATTGTAGCTATTTTATTAGGTCCTTATTTCTTCCATAAAAGATATTTATCTTTTGAATCCCCCCCCCCCTTTTATATGGAACTACAATTCAATGTTTGCTATCTTTAAAACTGTAAAACATTAAAACATATGTTATCAATAATTGGTAAATAAAATATACCATTGTAGTGGGGAATAAAATGTTTTTCGCAAATTTTCAAAATTTTCATACCTGGGTGATTTAAAAAAAAAAAAAAGTCTCATGTTTTACCGTCCTTACACATTTGCACAGAAAAATAGTTAAATATGATAATTTTAATTATTGCATTTTAACTATCATGTTTTTTAATGATAATTTACAGATACATTATTATTTATAAAAAATTTAAAAATAAGACCTATATTCTTTTGTAGTCAAAATATCATTACCTTAGGTTGTCCCAACAAGCAATTTATTAGGTAAAGATTTGACAAAGTTCTATTTAAAACAGATGGTTATAATTTTTTTTATACATTTTTATTTATTAAGATACTACTAATTAAAAAAATATTTATTTTCATTAATTAAACTTATCTATAATTCTTAATAATTTTTTTAAACCGTGTCCCAAAAAAGAGTGTCATTGCTTCTGACAAAAAGTTCCTCCAGATTTTTTTAGAGGACACCACATGTCTTTTTATCAAGGCAAAAGTACTCCTTAAAAGTCAACTTGTTATCAGGTTTAGGTGAATATAGTAAATAGTTTTATAGTTCCAATAAAACAAGCAAAAACTTTGAATGTTGTGGTGAGTATTCTTTTGTAAGTCATTACGGTACCCAGATCTAATTGATAATTAAATGAACTTTTATTTCTTAATCTGCTTTCATTATATGAGAAATATAATGAAAGATAAGATTTGACAAAGATTGTATGGGCCAGAAGATATAATGGGTGCCATTTATGCCTGGGGAAAAATAAAAATATTTTGCATTATTTGTCATTACCGTGTTCACTTATATCATTATACCAAGTGCATTAAAATTTAAAAATTGGTTTTAAAATGTTAAATTAGTAATTTGGTCTCTGCTGATGCTTGTATATTAATGTTTATGAGGCAAGGTAATTATTTATAAACAATTAAAACTTTCTGATTATTTCTAAAAATTTGATTTTATTATTCCAAAACATGGACAGATTTTGAAAATGACCCACCTATTCCATTGATACCTGGAAAAATATGTATGCATTATAAAAATTATAAAATTTATTAAAATTAAGCAAGAAATCTTTTTTAATTGAAACTATCGTTCCAATAAGTTACTATAGACTGAAAAATTCTTTTAAACAATGCTTTGAAGTTAACATTGTATACACTTAAAATTACTGTCTAAATATGAAAATTGTCTCATTCATCTACACTCTGCCCTACTTTTAAAATTATATAAATTTATTGCATATAAAATGTCTGTTGAGATGAAAATAAAGACGTGAGTATGCAAATAATAGATAATTTACTGCTACCAATTTTTAGGAGTCGACATACACAATTAAATCTGCGGGGAACATTTGAATAATCGCGGCAAAACTAAGTTTTTCACGGTTTTTAAGAAAATTGAAAACATTCCCATTTTTGAAATAGCGTACTGCGCTTGCTATTGAGTGTATAAAAAAGTCATAAATATGAAAGTTATAGAGAATTTTATCTTCTTTAATATTGTAATTGACAAATAATATGCTACGGCAACGAGTTTTGAGATATTTCCAAAAAATCAAAAAATGTCCCAAAATTTTGTTGTTTTTCGGCCACAGAAAATTTAGCCTTAAGAAATTTTGTTAGAAAACTTGGTTTTTCTATGTTGGCATCATTATAAACAATTTAAAAAAAAAATCTTTTACCCGACTTTTTCGCAAGGTAAGATGTACATTTCCCCTGGACTATATGCAAAAAACTAGTGTTATTCGTTCTAGCTTTCCGGAGGAAAAACTTTGATTGCGTCCCTTTCAGAAATAAAAAATAAGCTTAGAGCTTAAATAAAATATTCTAAAATGTAGTGAATTTGTGCCCAGAAAGAAAAGTTACTACTCGTAAAAACAATTGGAATTTGAGAAACGAAAAGAAAAGAAAAATAGTGAATTCAATGGGAATAAAATTTAGAATATTAATATATGTTATATATATATATTTACACACAATTATAAAATGCTTATATATATATAAATATACACATATACACAATTATGAAATGCCTGTACATTATTATAAATGTTCTCGATTACCTGGCTCCACGGACTCATCCTCCATCCAGGACACCGATCTTCATTACAGATAGAAGTATCTGAAGGCCTTAAAGCTAGCTCGCACTTATCGGTAATCAGTCCTTTATTATCATAACAAGCAACCTGCCTGCGGCGCACTCCTCCACCACAAGATTTCGAGCACTAAAATGAAATATTACACAAATTCAATCACAAAAGAAAATATATCCCTTTTTTTCTTCAAAATGTAACATGTACAAAGATTTCATAAATCTTAAAAAATAAAACTTGAGAGAAAATTTACTCTAATTGAATCAAAAGTATTTTCATAGTTAAAAAATATATATATTCTTCAGTTCTTTGCATAGCATGTTATAATTTAGAATGTTATCATGTTTATGATAACATTCTGCTCTGAAGTGATTTTATACAATATCTATTTTTTATAAGTTCAAGCCTTTTTGTGTGTGTGCGTGTGTTTGGAAGATTGTGTTTTTGTATACGATTTTCTACCTCAATTTTTAAAACAATATACAAATTTTTAGTTTTCTTTCTTAAGTGGCTCACTAAATAAACAAAATAACAAGTTAAGAATACAAGGAAAATCGTGTTCGTGGAACAATATTTAAGTTCATACATACCGGCGCACAAACAAACAAAAAGTCTGCAAATTATAGACCTATGTAATTAAACTATACAGAGCATGTGTGTAAGAAACATATCTGTTCTATAGCCATAATATATATTTGGAATTTATTTTATTCTTTATTTGCAAGGCTTAATTTTCACTTCTATGTAAACCACCCTTTTTCAACCCAGAATTAGTATTCTTATAAATTAATAATTGCACAAAAATTCATTTTTCCCATGATAGATATCCTACTGATTCCCAACTTTGCATTTAATTTCACCTTTTAAATTAAGGGCTGCTTCATTCACGCGAAATCACCCGATGTTAATCCCATGGGAGAATTTTTTAAAAATATCTCGTTTACATTTCAATATTTTTAAACGATTATTTCATTGGATAATTCAGGTCGATAACTACATAGACCGTTTTTTACTTTTTCGAATTTGCTTCGAAAGTAAATGTTTCCTCATAAAAAACCTCTAAGCAAATTCGAATAAGTAAAAAAAAAATGCCCTTTGTAGAGATCGACCACCTGAGCTGTCCATTAGAAAAGAAATCACTTTAAAATATTGAATGGAAAACGAGATATTTGTAAAAGATTTCTCCCATAGGATTAACATCAGAGAGCGGGTGTTTTTGCGTGAGTGAAGTAGCGTCTTAATATATAATTTTACTTACTCCTTCCCAAGTGAGACTAACCCTTTAATGCATGCTTTTTTATTTTGTTCGGAAAACATTATATTTGAGTCTATTTTTGTTAATTATCCACCAGAAAAATAATTTATGTTTCTGTTGGACATAATGTCACTCCTGATTTACATGGCAAAAATTGCTCAAAAAATGATAATTTAAAATTATATACTTACTTTAAAGTTTTTACTCTGCACGATAACAACTATTTAACGATATAATAATTCTTATAATGCTTTTCATAGTTTGCAAAATTAATAATTACTACTTTATAAAGATAGAGAAAAAACGCCAGTCAAGCACATTGCAAGCAGTATGAACAAAAGATGTTATAACCTCCCCATGATAACAAATTAGAACAAAAACAGATTTCACGACCTTAAATGAATGTTATCACACGTAAGTAGCATATAATACATAAACCAAAAGACCAATAGAAAGTTCCAAATGGCAAAAAAAGATCATGTAACTCTTGAGTTACACTATGCGTTTAAGGGTTAATGCAAAAAGTGCATCTTGCCATGTCAAAAGTTGTTTCGGTTAATCCCTGAGACACTTAAATACTTTCAGAGTGAAACTCAATGTTCGAGAAAAAATGTGTTACGCGAACGAGGAAAATAGCTGCTGTTAAATACTATGCACTAAACGCATACAAGGAAATTGAAAATAAATAGATAAATAAAAACAACCAGTATTGGTAACGGACAATTACACAATACTAGTCAGAATTTCTATTGAATAACTTATAAAGTAATATTTTCGAGGTAACTGCATGCTGACAGGAATTATATTCTACTAAGTTACTTTTTAAATATTATAACAACGAATTTCTACAGTTAATTTATTGAAGGTGGAACCATTTCGGATCGAACTTATGATGTTCCAAATGCTGAACTTAACTTTTATTTTCTTGTTGTGAAAAAAAGATTACTTTTAATAAATTTTCTCTGGAAAATTAACTTCACTGCATTATATACAAAAAATATCTATTTGACATTAAGCTTATAAATATATAAAAACATTAAAAACATGGGTATAACTATACTCAAACCAAGAAAACTTTATTTTGATTACTGGGGATAATTTTACGAATTACATGCAACTATTGAAAAATATGTTTTACTTACCTTAAAGATATGAAGTTTTAGACACATATATAACGTTTAAGGTGTTTATTTGGTGATATTAAATTTTATAGAATGTTAAAAAAAATAATTTTTATATATAAAAAGAAAAGAGTGCAATCCTAAAGAATTACGAAATGTTTGTACTTTTCAATTCCAAAACAACAGGATACAACTGCCTAATGCAGGAAAATACCTTACATAAAATAATAAATTCTATTGAAAAAAGTGCTCTCACGTATTTTCCTTTCTGTCATTCTATTTGAAATGTTATTACTGATGTTATTTTAAAGAAGAAATGATTTCATGCTTAGCCTTTTCTACTAACCTTTCCCCATAGACCAGTTCTCCAATAGCCTTCAATCTCTGCGTTACTTTTAACTGGATTTTCTTCAACTGCAACAGGGGGGCATTTTCCAGGTCGGCAAAATTTTACAGATCTGGGCTTTAAACGAGGATCACACGTGTCATCATTGCTTCTGTTATAAAGCGATGACATACAAGTTACTTCACGCTTCTGAATACCAGATCCACAAGTAACAGAACACTGCAAGAAATGCAAATATTTGAAACAAATCTAGTTAATGTGCAGTCTTGGAAAAAAAAATGATCGCACTCTACTAACTTTGACGCAAATTATCCTATATGAAAATGTAACTGCTACCAATCAATTAGCAATAACGCCCACCAATTAATTCTATTCTTAAATTTTGTTTAGGGTGTCGTCTACGTATAGAAATTCTACCAAACTGTTCAATACAAACACCTATTTTTACAATCATATTATGAATTTTTCGGTAATTTTTAACTTCGGATAGCAAATGGGATGTTGTCATTCGATAAAGCAGTTTATTCTTAAACTGCAAGAACTTTAAACCTAGACTTAAATTCTAAACTTTAAACCTAGAGGATTCTTTATCTAGGTTTAAAGTTTGGAGCTCTTAACATTAAAATAATTTTTAATCGTTGAAATACAGACTACAATGCGAGTAATTTTTTAAGCATAAATGAAAACCCACTTAACGAAAATTTAAAACTCCGAAAAACCGATTTCTGATTTTTTGTTTTAAATCATGTGTTACAATTCATATATTAAGAAAAATAATTAAAAAAATTGTTTTTTAAAATTATTATTCGAAAAAAATATAAATTCTAATAATGTCTTTAAAACAAATAAATTTCTAGATGCTTCAAATATGCAAATCCAAAATTCCGCCAAGTCGTTTTCAAGTATGCTTAAAAATACTACTCACAATGCAATCGATTTAGAAACGACTAAAATTGAATTTAACATTAAAAGTTCCTAATTGTAAACCTGCATAAATCCAAACCCCGAATTCTTGACCAAATAACTTTACGTTTGGCCGAAGGTAAAATTTACAGTATTTTATTTACGAATAATCCAAGTATGATGTCACAATGATGTCAAAATCACATTGAAAATTTGTTAAAATTTCTAAAATCAAATTTTAATTTTAACATTAATTAGTAGACCTTATGACTAATTAATTGGTACCAGCCACTATTTTTATACTATGATTTGGGACAGAGTTAGTAGGGAGCGGTCGCTTTATTTCCCAGGACTGAACTTACAGTTGCGGTCAAACGTTTCCGGCCAGCATAAAATTTTTGGTTAGTTTGTAAGTATACCCATATGAAGAGAAATCTTAAAGTGATACTTATGCACTTTATTGACATAATAGTTAGGAACATATTTATGGAATAAAAAATAAATATCAATAAATTTAATTGAGAAAATTAATGGAAAAGAAAACGCATGTTCTCAAAAGTTTCCGGCCAGCATAAAATTTTTTGGTTAGTTTGTAAGTATACCCATATGAAGAGAAATCTTAAAGTGATACTTATGCACTTTATTAACATAATAGTTAGGAACATATTTATGGAATAGAAAATAAATATCAATAAATTTAATTGAGAAAATTAATTGCAAAAGAAAACGCATGTTCTCAAAAGTTTCCGACCAGCTTCGCAAGTTTGGAAAAAAATGGTGTTATAATAGAAAAAGACAGTGATCAACCACATTTTCAATCACTATTTTATCTTCGTACATTTTAGAATAAGTACTGCGGCGCAGCGACGTGGCATCGATTCAAAGAACGGTTGAAAATCGTCTATGGTATGTTTTATCCACTGTTTTTGCAAATTTTGGGAAAATTCTGCTGAATTGGAATATTTATAATTCCGCACACGTTTTCAAGTTCGTTCCAAAGATTTTCCATTGTTTTCTGATCACGTGATTAGGCTGTTCATTTGAAAAGCGGAATTTTTTCGTGCTAAAGCCACTGCGTGAAGAGCTTGGCTGTATGATTTGGGTCGTTATCATGCTGAAAGAAATAGTTGCGACCATAATTTTTCCTCCAATAAGGTAGCAAATGATCTCGCAAGATATCTTTATACGTTGCACCATTCATATTGTAGCGAATTTCAACTAACGGACCGACTCATTTTCCAGAAAATGCTCCCCACATCATAACGTGTCGTCTGCCATGCTTCATTGTAGGAATAGCATATACCGAATTTTATCTTTGGTTTTTAGGTCGTCGGACGTAGTGTCTTCCATCATTCCCAAAAAGGTTGAACTTCGATTCATCGGAAAATAATACTTTTTTCCAGTTTACCTTTGACCAGTCTTTGTGTTCCTTGGCAAACGCCAGTCGGGCCCTTTGATTTTTTTTACTTATGAAAGAGTTTTTAACACCGACTCTTCCATAAAGTCCTACGTCACGTAAGCGTCTTGACAGGGTAGACCGACTTATTTCAACAATATTTTAACACTGTAAATCGAGGGGAATTGCAGCGGCATTTTTATGCAGGTCAGCAACTGCTTTCCTCCTGTTAAATCTGACCACATGAACAGTCATTTTCTGGGGTCTCCCGGACCCTGGCAAGTCCTGAAGGCCATGGCCATCTTTATATTTTTTTTAAATATCGTTCACAGAAAATTTTCCGATCGATAACTTCGCCGCAGTCTCACGAGAGAATTGGCCCTTTAGCGACAAACAAACCACTCGTTTACGAACAATAATTGTTGAACTTTTAATTTTTGAATTTCAAATACGTTATTCACGTTGATTAATAAACAAACACGGTCAAAAAAAAAAAACTTTACCGATAGCAAAAACTAACGAATGACGAATGGCCGGAAACTTTTTTCTCGCTTATTTTGAATTCCTCCCCTTTGCATCAAGTATCTTCAGTATCCAATATAAATGATCACGTGGTCAGAGGTCATTTTCTTAACCCTAACTTTTGGATCAATTGTGCTTCTTCTTCGCTGAAACGTTCTGGCAAACAAATCAAAGAAACTAACTGGCCGGAAACGTTTGACCGCCACTGTATACATACAAATGATCTTACTTCACTTTCAAATTTGTTTAAATCTTTTGTTACTTAGATGCATTTTTTGTTTCAAATTAAGTAGTATACTTTTTCTATATCCCTTTTTTTGCAACATTTTCCATTTTTAATTACCTTTTTTCTTCTCTTTCTTTTCTTTTGAATTAAAAGCATCTAAATATGGTTTTATTCAAAAAAGCTCCTTTTGGATATAATACTGTACGTATAAGAACATGTTTACACATTTTAATATATACTTAAAGATTTATGCGATCTCACGATATCATATTATAAAGGATCGTGTTGAAAAGGTTTAGATAAGAGGTGTTCAACCCTTTTGCCTTCGTTCCACTTTTTGCAGTATTTTCGAATAGTAATTTTTGCATCATTTAACTGCAGAATTTCTGTCATTTAAACAATGCGTATATTAGTATCAGGAAACAGGGGTAGCTCTGCAACCCGCCGGCGGGAGTTATGCACTCCTTCAAACAAATATGTTACCCTCTATAAAATAAGTCTTTATAAGCAAAAGTTATTTGTGACTACTTCTACATTATTTATTGTTATATTTTGTGAAGTTATGCTGTGTGATCTTCAAGAAATTATTTTCATTTCGTACATGAAAATGTTACTTAAGTGAAAAATATTTGAAATAATGAATGGTTCAAAAAAGAATTTTCCAAAAAATTAGAGGTTAATAATTCGTGTAAATCTTGGCCAATCTTGTTTTAGTTAAAGATAAATTATTTTAGCTTTTCAGATTTAAAAAGAAAAAGTGCTCTTTTTTAAAATGGAGAATTTAAACCCCGTCATAAAACCCCGCGTTTGTCTGTTATTGCTATATTTCTTCCACAAAAATGGCTGAATTTGTTTTACTATTTAATGTTTATATTTAGTTTTAGAAATTACGGCATATCTTCGGCATGGTACATTAGAACTATATACCAGGATGATGAAGTTACACTGAGATCATTACTATAAAATTATAAAATTAAAATATTTGTCAACTATCAACACAATAATTAAAATACGATCATACTTAAAGACCTTTCACCTAATTTTCACTTCAAAATGTTAATAGTTTGTATAGTGAAGTTTTATACGAAGAACACAAGGGTTCGATATTAAACACAGAGTGTTTATGAGTGTTTATCAGAATTCTTGGAATATAGAACAGCTATTCAATTTAGTTGAGCATGTTAAAAATATTCTATTGATCAATGTAAATAGCCACTAGTTCTAATAAAATTATATAAAATAGTAAAAAAATGTTACCTAAGTATTTTTTCTTACTATGTGTGTTAAAATGGTGTATAGTATACAGTAGAGTGCCGATTATCCGAACAAGTCGGGACCGACCCTAGTTCGGATAAGCAAAAGTTCGGATAAATGGAAAGACAATTTAAGGGATGTTCCTGACTGTACTAAAACCTTCACACTTTATCCAGGCTTAGGAATGCCAACATCAGTTATTGCTGGCGTGTTTAAAAATTGTTATTTATTTATTTATTTATTTTAGTCTTTTAATTTTTTTTTTTACTTTTTTATGATTTAAAATTTTCTTTTTCTCTTTTTATAATTTTCTGAACTCCAGAGATTATAATTGAAGCAGAAAACTTTCGATTGATGCTTGCTTCTAAGAAGACATTCTTTTCAATGTTGTCATATCTCGGAATTCTTCTTAAATATGTTAGTTGAATAGGATCAGCGTTCTTCTGCAGTTCGAGCCATTCCATAGCTGTTTCCAAACATTTAAAAGCTTCTTTATGTGATGGACCTGGGTCATTTTCAGAGCATTCGTTTTCATTTTCTTTAATTTCTTTTTTACCTCGAATCTGATCCACAATCTCATCATGATTTAAAATCTGATATCCAAGGTCATGTTACGTCACTATTTAAAAACTCGTTAATTTCATTTTCTTAATAGCTTAGGACTCTTCCCATCTCTTTTATTGTTTTACATTCCTCATTTTCTGATCCACTATTAGTTTTTTCTTTATTTAAAATTTTATTCCGAACCATTTTTAATGTTGAGGATTTTTCTATATCCCAGGAATCAGCAGCCATTATACAACAATCTTTCAAATCAGTTTTTATGGTATCTTGGGAATCAGGCTCTTCTGCTTCTTCTGATAAAAGGAGCATTCTTAACGTTTGCTTTCTATAAAGTCGTTTGAATGTCTCGATCACACTTTCATCCATGGATTGGATTACAGATGTAACATTAGGTTGCAAGAACTTTGCCCGAAAAAGGAGAGAGATACTGTGTTTGGATAATTGAAAGTTCGGTTATTTTTTTTTTTTTTGATCGAAATAGGCTGTGCGGATAATTGGAAGTTTGGTTAAAACTTTTTTTGAGATAAATAGGGTATTCGGATAATTGGAAGTTCGGTTAAATTTTTTTTGAGAGAAATAGGCTGTTCGGATAATTGGAAGTTCGGTTAATTGGAGTTCCGATAATCGGCGCTCTACTGTATATATTATGTGTATTATGTGTAAAAACATAAACTACTGTTTAAATGTTATTGAAATTTTATTGTGTATTTAACTATACAAAACTATTTATATCAATAAATGCACATTCTAAAACAATAACAACAGTAACAGAATTTTGTCTTTAAAAAGAGACATTGTCGTAGCACAGTACGAAAAATGGTTGAAATGGTTGAAATGTGCGTAAATGATTTTATTTATTTGCTTCATATTTATAAAAGATATTAAAAACTAATGATAAAAAACATTAATATGCCTTTATTGGAGTAATCTTTTAGCTTTATTGTGCATAATGAGAAAGAATGGTTTCATTACTGATGCAAAAACTTACCATTGACCAGTTTGTAACTACCCACACAGACGTTATTTGGATAGAAGTAGGCGGTGGCAGTAAAGAGACAAACAGGCCATTGTCAGATTCATCATTGCACACCCCGTTAAAACATGATGAATGATCTTGTGGACGATCTGAATCTTGGCATTTTTTAAAAGAAACTTCTCTATTTTCAAACATGCAGGAAACTTTTCTATTTTTCCATCCATTGCCACAAGTTACGGAACACTGGAATGTTTAATAAGCAAAGTGAACCAACACATAAAGTACCGTGAAGCAATAAATACAGTATAATTTCCAGATAAAATTCAAGGTCAAATTGAACATTATTGTTATTTCTCTTCCCCCTTTTCTTTTTGAATTTAATTAACACCATTCTTGTGATGAAGAAAGTAAGCAAACACCAGTTCCAGGTTGAATTTGTGCTTTTCTCTCTTCTGATATACAGTAAATTAAGCAATAATAGCGGGCGTATTTCAATGAAAGGTTTTTTTTTCGTACAGTAATCATAAACAAGCGTCAAATTAAAAGTTAATTGTTGGATTAGAAATCTATTATATTAAAATATGATATATATGCTTGTATTTTACATCCACTTTTTCAAAAATAGAACGAATTACTGGTTGAATAGAGCACAATTATTCACAAGAATCCAAGCTTGCCATAACTCTAGAAAAAAAGTCCTTCCGGCCAGTGCCGGGAGGAAGAGGTAGCTTTCATAATCCTTATTTAAAAAAAGCCAACTTATATCATGCAAACACACGAAGCTCAATTTAGTGGAAACCGAATATAGGAGATTCAATACTAATTTTTATCAATATAATGAATGAGAATTTCGCGAAATTAGTCAGCTTTATCCAAGCTGCTTTTCTTTAAAGTAACTTATATTTGTTTGCCAAATTCGGCAATTTCTTAAAGTGCCTGTCATTTTAAGACAACGTGGTGGATGAGGCTAAGCAGTGAACTTGGTCGAGACCTTAGTAATTGCTGTGCACATGCTCACTCACATCGGAATCGGTTAATATATAGGAGTGCTGTCGCATGCAAAAAATCAGATTTTTCAAAATGTCACCCACAATAGAAATTGAAACTGCTATATCTGAGCCATTTTTTAAGGTAAAGACAAACAAAAAATGCTCCTGAATCCTTATATCAAGATCAAATACTTAAGAAAGAAACCTTTTTCAATTTCTAATTTTTTTGCACCTCACTTTAAATATATATATATATTTTTTAATTTAATGGCCGCCATTTTGAAACAAGATGGCTGATGAATCTGGCCAGCGAACTTGGTCGAGGTGTTGATGTATACTATCCACATGCCTTCTTACATTGAAATAGGCGAATACGTGTGTTATCGCGTGACAAATACAAGATCGTTTCAAAATGTTAGCCATGCTAGAAATTCAAAGTGCTATAAATCAACCATTTTTTAAGATATCAACAAAAGAACAAATTTTCAGAAACAAAAACTGCTCCGGAATCTTTGTATCAAGGCCAAACACATAAAAAAAAACCTTTTTCATTTTCCAATATTTTAATACCTCATTTTAAATTTTAAATTTTAAATTAAATTTTTTTTAATGGCAACCCTTTTGAAACAAGATCGCGAATGAAGCTGGACAACGAACTCGGTCGAGACATTGGTATGTACTATGTACAGACCAAGTTACATCCAAATAGGTTCATAAATACGCCTGTTATCGCGTGACAAAAATCAGGTCGTTTTAAAATGTCAGCCACAAGAGAAATTCAAAATGCTATTACTCAGCCATTTTTTTTTAGATATAGACGAAAGAAAAACTGTTCCGGAATCTTTGTATTAAGGTCAAACACATACAAAAAAGAATCTTTTTCATTTTCCAATTTTTTGGTATCTCATTTAAATATTTTTATTTTTTAATTTTTTTAAATAGCCGCCATTTTGAAACAAGATGGCGGATGAAGTTGGCCAACGAACTCGGTCGAGATATTTGTATGTACTATGTACACACCAAGGTACATCCAAGTCGGTTTATAAATACGCCCGTTATTACGTGAGAAAAATCAGGACGTTTCAAAATGTCAGCCACGCTAGAAATTCAAAATGCTATAACTCAGCCATTTCTTAAGATATAGACGAAACAAAAACTGGTCCCGAATCTTTTTATCAAGGTCAAACACACAAGAAAAAAATATTTTTTCAATTTTCAATTTTTGGTACCACATTTCAAATTTAAATTTTTCTTAAAAATTTAAATGGCCACCATTTTTAAACAAGATGGCGGGTGAAGCTGGCCAACGAACCCTGTCGAGACATTGGCATGTACTATGTATAAACGAAGTTACATCCAAATCGGTTCATAAATACGCCTTTTATCGCGTGACAAAATTCAGGACGTTTCAAAATGTCAGCCACGCTAGAAATTCAAAATGCTATAACTCAGCCATTTTTTAAGATATAGACGAAACAAAAACTGCTCCGAAATCTTTGTATAAAGGTCAAATACATAAGAAAAAAATATTTTTCCATTTTCAATTTTTTGGTACCACATTTCAAATTTTAAATTTTTAAAAAATTTTTAAATGGCCGCCATTTTGAAACAAAATGGCGGATGAAGCTGGCCAACGAACTCGGTCGAGAGATTGATATGTACTATGTACACACCGAATTACATCCAATTCGGTTCATAAATACGCCTTTTATCGCGTGACAAATTTCAGGACGTTTCAAAATGTCAGCCACGCTAGAAATTCAAAATGCTATAACTCAGCCATTTTTTAAGATATAGACGAAACAAAAACTGCTCCGGAATCTTTGTATAAAGGTCAAATACATAAGAAAAAAATATTTTTCCATTTTTAATTTTTTGGTACCAAATTTCAAGTTTTAAATTTTTTTAAAAATTTTAAATGGCCGCCATTTTGAAACAAAACGGCGGATGAAGCTGACCAACGAACTCGGTCGAGACATTGGTATGTACTATGTACACACCGAATTACATCGAAATCGGTTCATAATTACGGGAGTTACAGTGTGACATAGGTCAGATATATATATATATATATATATATATATATGTATATATATCAATTTTGAACGGAGGGTGGTTTCGGGGTCTGGGGGTCATGATCGATGAAAATATACCAAAATTTTTTGAAATCGCTTTCCTCCGAACGGCTGCAATAGGTAGCTTTTTTGTAAAGAAAGCTACCTAAAATATATATACATGTATATTTGTAATTTCTATTAATATTTCTATAATCGTGGAAAGTAAATTACTTTATTGTTGAGCATAAAATGGAGAAAAAGGGAAATAATAGTGATTATTATATTTTTATTGACGTCAATTTCTCATTAAAAGTAGAAAGAGAAATTACTTTAAACTTAAAGAGATGGTGAATAAAAATCTTGATTAGGTAAATGTTCAAGAAAACTCGGAGTAAGCTTCAAATTTAAGTTTCATGAATCGGTTTATTCCAGAAAATAAAAAATCTTCTAAATTGACGTGTAGAAATCATTACACCATAACTTTTAAGTTTTACGTTCAAACAAAAGGATTAAAGAATTTAAGCTCTTTACATTCAACCGGACAATTACTGCTTCTATTTACAGGAAGTGAATAAATAAATAAAAGAACCATAGATTTTTAACTAATCTTTTCTGAAACATGGTGGTCAAAACATTTCACAAGGGCGTTGAAAATGGAATGATTTACCGGGAAGAAAAGACGTATTTTTAAGCACTTATTTTAATTCTTAACTGAAATATATTTCTGTAAGTTCGACAGAATGAGAATCGTGAAGGAGGGGAATGTTTTTGACAAATAAAGTTATTTAAAATGTACATTTTTTAAAGAAATCTTTTAAAATAATTTTTAAAAAATATTTTATTTCTTGAAATTTGGTGTTTAATAAAACAAAAATTTTAAATCTTTTCTAAATGTATAATCAAATTAGTAGATTTCTTTTTTCATTAAATAAGTGAAAGATCTCATGAAGTTTAAATGCAAAACAACATATCACGTTGCTACTCATCTACTTAGCGTTTATTTAATGAAATGACATTCTTCTTTAAGGTTTGAAACCGAATATAGTGTCTGATTTCAAAATTCTTTAAGAAATTTCATTATAAAATATACAATTTTAGAACGAGTTTTATTTAAATTTTGAAATCTTAAAGAATAAAAAATGATAGAAAAGTCAAAGTTGTAAGTTGTAAGAACCTGTATTACCAATTTCACTAATTATCATAAGTGTGAAGTTACTTTTCTGATAAATTCTGGGTGCAGAGATATGTAACTCCAAACCATATTTATTCATGTATAATGCGCATTATAAACGGAACAACGGAATGAAATTATACATGTTTTCACTAAGTCACTGAATTGCCGCTTCTGGGATAGCGCTTGCTTTAGATTTTGTTTTTCTTACTTCCATAATCGTATGATACACTCGCCAATATTGGATTTTCCAGTTGTAGATGTGTTGCCTTCTGCTTTAGCATACTACAAAAATTGTGGCTGGAAAGCCACGATAATGTGTTCTCTTTCCTAACGTAATCGCACATTCTCTGAAAAAAAAAAATCCCTGCAGGATCCCGACCTACATGCACAGGTAGATTTCAAAATTAAGCACTAATTTCACCAACAAAAACTAAATCAAGATTAGAGATAACCCAGTTTAAACATTTTATCTGGCCTCTTTTGACGAGTTTTTAATTCCGTTTTTCTGCATGAGTTGATTTTATCAGAATCATGTTAATACGATAACTGTTTTCTTTAACCTCTATTTTTTTTCTTTTTTTTTCCTGTAAGAGTTATTCCTATCATAAACTTGTCGGTATAAAAGTTATAGATAATATTAAAAAGATTTATAATAAACTTAAGCGGATTCGATATCTTGTGAATTGACGAAGTTATGAAATTTTTTCTCTCCCCCCCCCCTTTATCTTTGGTTTTAATTTTTTTTGTAAAAGTTGGTCGTATCAAAAACTTGATATAAAAGTTGTAGATAAGATTAAGGTGATTTATGATAAGTTTAAGTGAATTTGATACTTTGTGAATTGACGAAGTTATGAGTTTTTCCTTCTTAAAAACCCTATTTTTTCCTCCTTGAGCCCATTTTTAATGATATCCAAAATCTGCCATACATAAATTTTTGTCCCTTTTCCCAGAAGCAATAATAATTTTAAACTGATTTGATATGTATTATAATTAAGAAGTTATGGGGGGGGGGTTCTCTTTTCACAAAAGCCCTTCCTATTTCCATCCCCTTACTAATATTTTGCCCAAACGAACTTGACCGAGATATTCTGCACCTGATTTTATGTATCACTTTGGAAGAGATTTGTGCAGAATTATGGAAGTTATCGTATCCATAAAAATGTGGTATATATATATATATATATATAGAGAGAGAGAGAGAGAGAGAGAAAGACAGATACATAGGTGGTTAGATATCAATGTTCTGAATTTGGGGTGGTTTTGGGTTCTAGTGGTCATGATCGGCGTAGATCTGCCAAAAAATTTTCAGAAATTCCAACATAGGGGAGAATGTAACAGGTAGTAATCTAAAAACACAAGTACACATTGTAGAACAATGATTCGTGCATTTCAGGAATTTTGATAACCATTAGTAGTAAACTGTAACCTGTTCTATTTGGTAATTAGTACTATTAAGATTCATCTAATAACTATGTCACATTCCAAAAAGGGAAGAGAGAGGGGTCTCCAAAGGGAGACATATTGTGATACTGGCCGAGGAGATGAGTTAATCAGTTGTGACGTTACACCTAAAATATGAAAACAGGTAGGGAAGCATTATTGTCAAGAAGTAAAATAAAGTTCATTAAAAAATTGTTCCTTAAAATATATGTTTCTATTCAGGTAGAATTAGGCATATTTTACTTTTTTCTTTAAATGTCAACAGTTTCAAGTAAAGGCTTTCAAAATCATAAGGGTGTTATAATATTTATATCAGTAGGTAATAGATGATAAAAATTAATTCTAAGTTATTAGTTGCAGAAAATTTGATGTCACAACAGGGGGAAAGTATCACTGGACAGTGACAACTTGTAATACAAGGGAAGGGAGGGATAAAAATCCCCCCAAAATTTACATGTCGTAGTTAATGGAAATCTTGTTATATGTTCGGGGACAATAAGTATTTTAAAACATTCTAATGTGAGTAAAGTATATTGAGGAAATTTTACTTTTATGGTATTTTAATAACAGGGCAACATATACAAGAGTAAATATGGAAATTTGGGTTCGACCCCCCCTTATGAGTCAGAATTTCTAGGAATTTTCTTTTTTCTTCAATTTCTCAGATTTTCTGCCGTTAAAATTATACGGTTCGTATTATACACGACACACATATATATATTTTTCATTTTTACAAGTAAAAAACAGGGGTGAATATATATATATACATACATATTCAATTCCATGTTGCACTTGATATGGGGATCTGTTTCATAGACTTTTATGGTGGTTTATACATAATTTTCAATTTGAATAAATTCCTTTATTATTTATACATTCACATTAGTTGTTGATAATTTGTATTGGTTTATAATGGTTATATATATATATATATATATATATACACATATAGACACATTATGCCAAATACAAAAATATATATAATGCCAAAAATGGTTAAAATTACTTCAGTAGTTCTCGAAAAACAGGTTCATTAACCCTCTCGCTGCGCATACCACGATTTCCACGGGCTTGCATGTGGAAATCGCTATTTTTACGCTGAGCGTAAAAGTAGCAAAATTTACGCAAAAATTGCAAGCCACGATTTCCACGGGCATGCACGTGGAGATCGTGGTACGCGCAGCGAGAGGGTTAATGAACCTGTTTTTCGAGAACTACTGAAGTAATTTTAACCTTTTTTTGGTAATATATATATTTTTGTATTTGGTATAATATATATATGTATATATATATATATATATAATATATATATATATATATATATATATAACCATTATAAACCAATACAAATTATCAACAACTAATGTGAATGTATAAATAATAAAGGAATTTTTTCAAATTGAAAATGATGTATAAACCACCATAAAAGTCTATGAAACAGATCCCCATATCAAGTGCGACATGGAATTGAATATGTATATATATATATTGTATTTATATACTTCAATCGTTTTCATTTTCTGTAAAAACACTCGCTTTCTAGTAACATTAATTTAAGAAGAACCAAAACTAGGAGCTTTTGTTTACGAAATTTCTTAACTCTTGAATTTTTATTTTTATTTTTTGCCGAACGATATATTTATATTTTAGATACTTCCTAAACTATTTTTTTATTGCTGAGTTGTTTCAGTAATTCCCGAAAAAAGGATACTTCAGTATCAGCTGTTTTCCACGGGATTTAGAAAGTGTTGTTGTTGCCGTGTTAAATTGGTATATATTGATTTTTAAAAAAAATTATGTTTTATAAGAGAAATAAGATTAATATAAAAACGCTGGAAACTAGATGATATTGTTTTGAAGTTAAATTTTCCTTTTTTTCATAAAAACTACCTCAAGAATTAAATTTCCATTCATAGCCTTAACACGTTCACGCCGGCGCGGTGGGTCACACTCGACTGTTTCAGAGTTGTCAAGTCTCCGGCTTTCTGCACACCACTGTTATTTTAGAGAAAATGTTGTTCATTTAAATCGCCCAATTGTTCTAATTCAATAAAACAACATTTTCTGTATTAAAATACTGGTATCCAAAAAGCCGGAGACTTGGCAGCTCTGAGACAGTCGAGTGTGACCCTACGCGCCGGCGTGAACTTGTTAATACATACATCATTTGTACGAGGGTGAGTCGGAAAATAAGTTTCCCTTGGCAACTGTGGACAGAGGGGTGTATGAAAGACAAAAAATGTAATGAAACATTAAAGATAAGACGTAACTTTATTTTTCTACATAAGTACCAAGTGAGTTGAGACATTTTTCATACCTCTTTATATGCTTCAAAAAGCGCTCCTTGAAAAAATCAGGGCTCTGCATCATTATGTTCTCAGTAAATATGGAGAGAAAGTGCGTTGTGAATTCGTGGTCAAAGGAGGAAGTGAGAGCGGTTGTCCTCTATGAATGGGCACGTGGAGTATTGGGAGCAGAAATCCATAACCGCCACGTGGGAGTCTATGGGCCAGATGGAATGTCGAAACAAATGATGGGGAGATGGTGCCGCCAATTCAGTGAGGGGCGTCAGCAAGTGTTGGACAGGCCGAGACCTGGACGGACGTACACGGTCACTACAGACGAAAGCAATGCTTGATTACTTCTTTGTAAGCAATGCTGAAGTCACACAAGACGTTCAACGCTTCTTTTGTATGCAGAGCCCTGTTTGTTTCCTGGAGGGCTTTATGAAGCTTATAAAGGGTATGACAAATGTCTCAACTCACTTGGCACTTAAGTAGAAAATAAGGTTACGTCTTATCTTTAATGTTTCATTACATTTTTTTGCATTTCATACACACCTCTGTCCACAGTTGACAGAGGAAACTTATTTTCCGACTCACCCTCGTATGTTTATCCAGTTTTTTAGTATTTGGTGAGTACATTTAGTTTAGTTTCAATTACATTATCAATAAAAAATATTTATAAAGAAAATAATATATGTAGTCATATTATGATCAGATAGTTCTACTGAGAAAACATCAGATTTTTAAAAAACTTTATTTAACCCTTTCGCACTTTTATAGCTTTTTATCCCAATAATATGCTTTATACGTTTTTAATATTACATTTATTCTTTTAATTACAGGCACTGCATAGATTAATAGTGTATTAATTGAATTATTTTTCGACAATACATATACATTTGAAATATAATATTTATATAGTTTATAAATATACTAATATATTTTTTAATTACGTGAACGTTTTAGCTTTTTGCACTTTGAATTATTTAATTTTATCCTATAAAGTTAAAATAAATTTTAATAATAAAAAAATCTTTTAATTTTTTTTTCTTGTAAAAGTTTAACATTTTCTAATGGGTGAAAAAAGGATATCGATAGTATTTTAATTTTCAACCAATTTATTTTTCTCAAGTTTACAGCATATATTTAGCTTAATTATTTCCGTAATATACTTCTTCAGATGCTCATTCGGTGAGCACAAAGAGCTTATTTATTTCTAAAAACCAAATTCTAATAATTTGAGGGTGCCCCACCAGTGCCTGAGAGGTTCTGCTCTCGAAGCTGGTAGACGGGAGGTGCTGGGTTCGAACCCAATCGCGCCCGTCGGCCTAACCGTTTCGGAGTTTTCGTGGTTTTCTTCGAAGACTTGGATTTTCCATGCGTAAATATGGGTTGGGTTCCCTTAGAAAGACCCCACGAAGGGCACTCACCCTAGGGCCTATATCCCTCGAGTAGATAATCGGCCGTCAACAATCAACCCAACCCTAATAATTTGGGAATTCAAATTTGTGAGAATTCACAAATTTAATTACCATGTTTACTCGTGTATAATACGCATTCCTGTTTTTTACTTGTAAAAATTAAAAATATATATATATGTGTCTCGTGTATAATACGCATTCCTGTTTTTTACTTGTAAAAATTAAAAAAATATATATGTGTGTGTCGTGTATAATACGAACCATATAATTTTAACGGCAGAAAATCTGTGAAATTGAAGAAAAAAGAAAATTGCTAGAAATTCTGACTCATAAGGGGGGGGGGGGATATGTCGAACCCAAATTTCCATATTTACTCTTGTACATGTTGCGCTGTTATTAAAATACCGACCCGCGATTTCCGTTTGGATGCATTAACCAATATTAATTTTCAGACTTTCGCTTTTGTATGATTATTCTTCAAATTGAGTTTTCTGACAATCTTTTTTTATGATCTAATTCTATATTTTAAAAAAAAACTCTCTTATAAAATTTTTTTACATATTTTAACTCTAAAATATATGTAGATTTAAATATGTAATGAAATAAATACGCAATTTTTGAACATATTTTGATAAAAAAATTACTCAGTGAGAGGGTTAATATCATATGTTTTTCATTGTACTTCAAAACTTTTCTCCTCTCCCTTTAAAACAGAGTTATTTCTAAACAAATAACTTGAAATGAATCCACTGTTTGACCACTGTTACTATCATTTGAAGTATAATTTATGATTGAAATTACAATTGATCAAATTTTTTAGGATTGATATTTTTGAAATTTAACTCTGTTATTCTGATAAGATAATTACGCTATATTAATTTCACCTAGATAACAAATATGTTCTTGCCAGTATTTGTAGTAGCTACAGCGGAAAGAAATGTAGAATTCAAGTAATACTAGTTGAAGGAAGTAATTTTGCAGAACAACAAAGCTGTTAGAACTGACACTTGAAGTAACAGACTGTATAATTTAGTTAAAAGCTGCTTCAATGCTGCAGCTCCAAGTTTTTTCTCTATTCCAAGAAAATAATAAAATAATCAAGGAAAGAATTATCGAATCTATTTAACTGAAAAGTGGAAGGAAAATACCGTGCTGAATTAAATGCATTAAACATGACGAATTACCGTAAAATTGTACGTGGTCTGAGCACCAAACAAAAGGGAAAAACTGATATTAAAATCCCAGAATTGACCTTGAGTTCAATCTGATGAATAATATATTTAAAACCTAGTTTTGACTCTTTAGAATACTTTTTTATTGTTAAAAAAAGAGAACATTTGTTCAAAATTTATGAGCGACGGTTAATTAAGATATCAAGAACCACGCCCATTCCCCCCCCCCCTATATAAAGGTACTAAAATAAGTGAATGTTTCGAAAACATTCCACTTAAATGATTTTGAATATTTTAAAGGAGAAAATTTAAGTGTTTAGTTTAAAGTAAAAAAAAATCATAAAATAACATTTAAAAGAAAAACATGCGTAAGCATCACAGCTAATTAAAACATCCCAAAGCAAAATTTGTAGATAGTTATCTGCTTAAGCCTGAAATAGTAGCTATATAATGAGTTTATCTTTTTTTTTATTTTGAAATAACTTTGGTTTAAAAAAAAAAAAATCTCATGTATGAACCGTTGAGTTTGAAAGTGTGGCAAGTCCATTTTGTGAAAAAAAAAGTTAATAAAAAAATTATGTTTTTAAACAATTCATAGTAAATATCTTTTAATGCCAGTATAAATTTGCTCTACTAGTTATTTGTTGGATGAACGATATTTCCAAATGTGTTGATTTTGAAAATGAAACAAGTCCGCATTAAATAGAATTATTTTTTATGTTGCGTAATATTAACAACCACAATCAGCATTTTATCATGAATACTCTAAAAATCTTCACTATCTAAATTTAAAAATATAAGTTTAGAACTTATTACTTCTTATTTTTTTTTCACTTTTTCCTATACAATTAAATTATCTTTTTGTTTTATTGTAAATTTCCTAAAGAAGAGTGAAATAATGAATTAAAGAAGTAGATAAAATAAAATATTGAATTTGTCTTTATTACAACTATATTCCATTTAAAGAAAATCAACTTTTTCAACAAAAAGTATTTGAAAATGAGCCAAGTCCATTGGCACATACCAATAACCGATATATTTTTTAAGCTAACATGGGTAACCATTATTGCATATTAAATTTACATGAAATATGATCACAAAAATACAAAATAAGTCTATTACTATTTACGATTATTTTCAAACCCATTCAAATGTAAAACATAGAATATGTAGCAATGACATAAAATTGACTTGCCTCACTTTCAAAATCAACGGCTCATATATTTATATCCCTAACAGTAGAATATACACAAAATGCAACGCCAATTAGGGCCAGAGCTATCACCGCGAAATTTATTTGGCAGATAACATGTTGTACAAAGATCAAATGATTAAAATTACAGCCTCTTGTGACGTGTGGATGATGACAAAATCAGTAGTTAGTGTAGCCGCCATTGTTGGCTATAACCGCTGCCACACGCCTCGGCATAGAATCAAAGAGGCTTTGGATGTCTCCTTGGAGTACAGCACTCCATGCGGCTTCTACATATTGCCAAAGTTGATCTGGTGTAACAGCGGATGGTGCACACGGGCCAGTCGTTGTGCAAGCATGGACCACACGTTTTCGATTGGCGATAGATCGGGAGAACAAGAAAGCCAAGGAAGCAATTCAATCTGATGAGTAAAAAAGAACTCTTGAACATTGCGTGCCACGTGTGGTCGCACATTATCCTGTTGAATATGGCTGATGGCATGCTCTGAATGTATGGAAAGACCACGGGCTCCAACACCTCAGAGATGTAGCGCTGGCTGTTCAGTGTACCGGCAATGCGTACTACAGGGGTGCGGCAGTGAAATCCAATACCACTCCAAACCATGATACCGAGTACAGGACCAGTGAGGCGATGCATAACTCAACAGTTCAGCAGCCTCTCACCACGGTGTCTCTAAACTCGAATCCGACCACCGTGATGTTGCAGGCAGAAGCGGTATTCGTCAGTAAACACAATGTCGTTCCATTCCATTGTCCATGTCCGACGTTCCTCGCACCATAGGCAACGCCTGTGTCTTTCAGTCAAGGGTAAACGAAGAAATGGACGCCTTGTGAACATTCAACTCTGCTGCAAACGGTGTCGAATGGTACGAGCGAACACCGAATGATTCGTAGCAGACTGAATCTGTTGTTCTATGGTTTGTGATGGGGCTGCGCGATTCATCAATGCCATCCGTACAATCCGCCTGTCATCACGGGGAGTGGTGCAACGAGGTGGGTGCGATCGGCCCCGTCGGTCCGTCGTTCCCTCCTGCATACAGCGATTACAGTTTCTTATCACAGTTGCTTGGTTTCGTCCCACACGTTGACCGATTTCTCTGAAGGAAAATCCGCAATCCCTATACGCTACTATTCTTCGTTAGTTGAATTCAGAAACTTGGTCAAAAGGCGCTCGATGAGTTCCACGTGGCATAGGTAAACAGCTTACGCAAAAAAAAAAAAAAAAAAAAAAAAAAAATCGCTCTAAAAAACAATTGGCGTACTTCAAATCGCCAATCTGTTCTCCCGTTATATAGCGCTTACTGGTGGCGCTACGGTCTCCCGTGATGTGCGTCTGCGCTGCAATGCTAATGATTTGCATATTTCATCGCCGCAAACGCATGATGTAAATTTCACATGATTTGCATGCTTCCTTCAGGGTGTTGCATTTTGTGTGGCCAGCAGTGTAGCATACCAGTTAATAAAAATAAGCAAAATTAGTGTAGCATTCCAGGTCTAGAGATATTGCATCTCCAAACGAAATCACCAAGAAGAAGGAAAAACAATAAATAATAAGCATAAAGATGTGAAAAAATATATATTTTAAAGAAATATTTTAAAGGTTGTTAAAACAACAGTAAACATTAACAATGTTACGCATTTCATGTGATGCATTCTTGAAACTTACATCTTAGATCAGAGGTTCGTCAACCAAGCACCCAGTATAGCGCATTTTCATCTAAAAAACAACTCTTTTTGCGCCCATGAAGACTTTTTAAATTGCTATATGCATAACTACATATTTGTGCAAATGTGCACAAAGTGTTGTATTTTAGATTGAAAGAAGGAAAAGGTTTTCTATCTGTGTAGTTTTTTTAAACAAAATATCTAAAGATTTTCTCATAGTCAAAAAGACAATTTTATATTTGACAATAATTCGGACATTGTTTCATTTTTTATATCTTTGTTAGCAGTGAACGTTTTGTTATCTTCTTAATTGATATTTTTGAAGATACACATCTATATTAATTTATTCTATGGGGATGTGTATATTTATAAATATGTAAAAACAAACGAGAACACTTTCATAGAAATAAACATGTGAATAGGAAAGATGCTACTACGAAGATGTTTTAAAATTTCAAATACATCTATGGCAGTTCAAGGGTTTATAACCCTTGCTTTAGATAAACTTTACCGTGAATTTATACTTTAACACGATAATTCAATAAAATATATAATTACGTTATTTAATAAGTGAAAATACACATCATAAACCAAAAAATAAATGCACCTCACTCCATTCTCCAGTTTTCCAGGAAGGACAGTCAGACGTCGTACAGAACTGAACAGTGTTTTTAGTGATGTTGTTGCAGGCAAAATCATCCAACTCTACACTTCCATCTCCTACGCATCGAGCTGTACGACGCTGGACACCAGATCCGCAACTTGCAGAACACTATGCAAATATTAAGATATGTAAGTCATTAAATAATTATCAAGATACTATATGTAGATGATATGACGGAGTCATAGAAAATTATAGAGAGTTCCAATGTTATTCATTTATCGTTTTTGTTCAGGTTGAAACAGCAAACGGGTACTTTGTATCATTGTTTCGGTAAAATATTTTTTTTATAGCAAAAGCACATTGTTGACAGTTCCACCGGTTCACGATTGCTGAATGGTAAGATTAAAGCTCAGAGCTCAATGCCCGTTGCTCCACAGTGTTGCCAAGTTAACATGGCTGCAGCCATGCATTATCAAAGTTCTCTTTTTTCGTACCACACCTTTATATTTAATATCTTTTCGTATGTTACAACTGTTTATTCCAGATTTTTTTTGTATAATCGCTATTGTTTCAATTCGCTTAATAAAATATAAAAACAAACATTTAATCAAAGCAATGTTTAAATAAAAGGATAATGATCGCTGGCCCTCGTTTCTTGACAAAATTGTAAAAATACAAAAAGAGAACTTCTACATAAAATGATACTTATTAACATTTTCCAATTTACCATAATTGATTAAAGTTTACATAAATGCGATATTTGTAATGAATCATAAAAAAGAAAAAATAACAAACAGATTTATAATTACTTTAATACGAATTCTTCTAACAGAGAAATTTATTAGCCTTAAAATATCTTGAAATATACAGCCTTCATAACTTGTACATTTAGAATAATAAAAAATCTTTTAAGAAGCATTTTGAAAATAAGAAAAAAGATTTGTTTCCAATTTACCTTTGACCATTCTCCGTAAACCCACTCTTTTGTTTTGCAAAGTCCCATACATTCTTCTGTATCAGAAGGTTTAGGTTCAATGTGAGCACAGAAGTTGTTATGCATAGTCAGCGTTTCACCTGATTTGAGATACTGACTACATTCTACAGTCTTACGTAAAATACCAGGTCCACAAGACGTTGAACAAACATTATCAGTTTTAACATTCCATCTAGCAAATTGAAAAAAAGAAAATATACAAATATACGATTTATTATTATAAAATAGTGCTCCGGAAAATAATAATATTAGATCAAATATACATGAATGGAAACTTCATTTTAAACTTAACTAGGAAAAACTACGATTATGGGTAAAAAGAGAATAAAATCGAGACTGAGCTTCAATACATCGTTTTTCCTGGCTTAAAAAAGTATACATTCTGGGAAAAGGACCTGGAAGAAAATTATGGGAAGAACGTTTCTCCATTAAAATCTAATCCACATATATGCCATGTCCGATACATTGCTTTCCAAAGTCTAATGAACCAAATTTAACCCTGGATAAACATAATTGGGTAAGAATGTATCTGATTTCAGATGCTAATTGGTGAGCTAGTAGCCATATACGATTCAAAAGATGAAATATGCTTTGAAGTATTAATAAGAAAGACTTCTAACTTTATATAACTAAAAATCGAAGTGAATTGGCTTATTTGTCTCTCTAGAGTAGTAACCAAACATTAAAGACAAAGAAAAAATCACATTGAGTACGAACACATAAGCTATTTTTGGGTAAATCAACGTTATTCTGATGTCCCTGACGCAAAGAAGAGAAAGGGAGTTTACTTTACCCGTTAACTCAGAGCGTGGTATAAATAGGACCGCTTCATTCTGTTGACATACTATAAATTAACAAGTGTTATTGGTTCGTTTGTGCACGTGCGTGTGTCCCAGCATTCCTACTCATTCTTCCATTGCACTAGGAACAGGTATAGTGTAGTTTATTTCGTCTGATATTAAGACCACGTTTACGTATAACGTTTTGAAAGGTATAAGTGTGCAGAATGCGCGGGTAAAACAAATTTTAAATCCATTTATTATATACGTTGCTACAGCCTGTCGAATGTTCAGGCGTTCTGGTCGGAAAGGGATGGTCAGTTTATAAAACTGTGCAAATCGCTACGGATATAGCAGCAGATTTATTTAATGAAGAAAGATTTTCTTTATTAAGAATGATGAAAGTTTTGGGGATTTCGGTAGGCTGGACGCTAGTATTTATGCCGTCAATTCCGTTGAATTTATTGTCCAGAATGCAAGACGCGGTATGTCCAGCGTTGTGAGAAGTGCACTCATCACTAGACGAAAGCAACAAGTTGCTGACATGCAAAATTATGAGGCAGATGAAGGGCTCTTGTACGACCCAGAATAGCCGACTAAGTGTAAGTTAACAATACTATTTAAAAAAATATATTTTCAAAAACCCTTTGCTACTTTTGAATCTTGAAAGTCTGACCAAGGAATTTAAGAAAACTTTAAATGCGTTTTCGTCGAAAAAAGATTTTTCAAATCTGCGTCGGTCCCAGTGTTTCAACCGTAGAACCAATGGACTTGAAATTTCCTTCCCAGCAAAGTAAACACTTTTGAGCATGGAATGAACCAATAATATGATAAAATTGTATTCTCCATATTAAAAAGTCCTGGGAAATTTTTTTCTAATAGTTACCAGAATTTTTATCGTATATAGAATACTAGTTGCACAGTTCAGACGTGGATTCGTCTGATTATGGCCTCTTTCGATCAATGCAACACTTTTCCAAGGGCCGTCGATTTGTACCCTTTAATGAAGTTAAAAAAGCATGTCAAGAGTTTTTCGATTTCAATGGGCCGCCATGGTACTTCCAGAAAATCTGGAATCTGGCAGAACGATGGCAGAAAGTCGTGGACTATGATGGTCTCTACTTTGAAGAATAGTCCTTGTTGCTTTTGTTGTTAATTTGCGCATAACAACGCAACTTTCACAAATTTCCCAGAAGTTTTGCTCAACGTAGTAAATATTTTTTACAGCGATACAAAACAAAAATAAATAAATAATAATAAAAAAATAAATAAATAACATTAATTTCAAGTGTTCGCCATTTTGTCATTTCCTAAAAACTTTTCGATGTTTTTCAGGTTTATTCCATAATAATTTAAATTAATTAATACAAAAAATGCATTTCTGATTTCAGACTATGTTTTGAATAATCTTGAATCTACTGAGATCGGCCGTGTTCTTCAAACTCTAGATTCTTCAGATCGCCATATTAGACGCCGTATATACATCCTACTGTCTCAGAAAAAAATTTGTTAAAAAAAGTAAAAAGTACAAGCAGAAAGTTACCGGAACACACCTGTGATTAGAAGAGATTATTTGAAAAAAATTCCATTTTACGACAGGAGAGATTTAGGAAATGTTGGGCTTAGATTCGCGACTTTTTGTGTTTTGTGGGAAAAGGGATAAACGTAGAAATTCTGTTTCTAATACAAAAAAGTACTAGGCAGCACAGTTGCCGGAATTTCCCTGCGATTTGACGAAAATGCTGCTTTACGTTGGAATATTTCTGCCAATTTCGGCGTTAGATTAGTGAGTTTTCTGTATTTTTGAGGAAATGGGTAAATCAAAGCGAAAATTTTGGTGTTCTAATGAAATATAATAACAGGAAAAACTATTTCAATTAACTGATATTTTTGAGAGTGTAAATATAACTAAACGTAGCATTAAAAGAGTAAAAACGCTATTTCTTTATGTCTTTGGTCTACACTGTAAAAAAAAATCTGTAGTTCTACAGATGTAAAGTTACATGCTTACTAAACTTTCACCTGTAACTGTACAAAAAAAGCTGCAAATCTACAAAACTAGTTTTTGTAAAGCTACAAAAATCTGTAACTTTACAAATGAATCTGCTAAAATTTCAGTAATCTTACTAAACTTTTATTTGTAACACTGGCTGCAGTTACATGAAAAGTTCTCGGAATCCCAGTTTCCAAAAAAATTCTTAGTAACCTTACAGATTTTTTGATTTTCGGCGCAAAAGTGTGTCTTTTACATGAAATTTTGTTGTTGCCGTTACATGAAAAGTTCTAGGAATCCCAGTTTCCTAGAAAAACCTTTGTAACTTCACAGATTTTTTTTTACAGTGTAGGCCATTTTCGTAACGCTACAAAATGCTACAATTGATACGTACTACCTGCAAGTACATCCTGCCACTAAGAAAGACGAATGAAAAACTCCTTCTGCTCTCATAGTAGTAGGACGTTCTTTTGTGCCTGATGAAAAGTTATTCATTCTTTCGAAATGCGCAGCGTTAGCTACTTTTTTATTATCTATTTATGAAGTATTTTACCTTCGCATTTTAAAACAAAATTTCAGAAATTCTCATTTTTTGACGTTCTAAACATATTTTTAAGGTATGTCTTTTAAAGTCAAACTTTAAAACAACTTGTACGTTAATGAGTTGAGAATCACTAAATATAACAATAATAATAATAAAAAAATGTTAATCGGATGTTTCATTTTCTCCTAATTCTTTTTTTTTTTCATTTTGAATCTTTAAAACAACCAAAGAAAAATCTCAAGCTCTTTATATTTGAAACACTAAAATTGAAAAAATCTATTATCAGAGGTTGATTACTGATTATGTTGAGTGGCCTGAAGCCTAGGAGCCCAGACAAGGGGGCCCGGCACTGTGAATTTTGTTCGTTTAACAATATATATATATATATATATCAAGCTAATATATTTTGCGAAAATGAATGATGTGCAATATTCTTCGCTTTAATAACTTATTGAATCTTCTAATTCATTATGATGTAGATTGTATACCAAACACTACTTACAGACTTTAATTTCTGCAATATTCATATAAAGAAAATATTTGATTCATGAAATTTTCGGCTTCCACTTTTTGATGGATTTACACATGGGTTACATAGGGGCAAAATAGTTTCGTAAGGAGAAATATAAGAGGGTTTTGCTTTTTGTTTTTTAAACACAATAATTTGCAACACTAAAACAAAGTTTCAGTTAATTTGCTATGTGAAATTTACTCTGATAACATTTATTGTTAAACAAAAAGGTTTTTTAGAGTAAGAGATTCCACATAAATGTTTGTATTGTAAACAAAAGATTAAAAAATAATCTCAGAATTGTATTATACAGTATATTGCTTTGAGGAAAGGGGGAGCTCACAAAAAAGCCAAGCCTAGAGGCCCGGGAGGTGGTTTATCCACGACTATTATTTCATAAACTGCAATTTTAAGAACTCTGTTGGAAAGGGTAATTTATTTTGTGAGTCATTACCATAGAATTATTAGCTAAGAAATTAACATAATAATTTTACCTCAAGGTGCAAGAAGGATTACAGCTTCTTGCTTCGTGAGCTGGTCGTTCTTGTTCTTGGCATAATTCGTCATTCATTATTTGGCCATCCATTTCGTCAACACATACAGTTTTGCGATATTGTTCTCCTATCCTCGAATAACATAAAAGGTAAAATAATGTTGATTTAGAACAAGAGTTGAATGCTTCATTATTATTTCTACTTGTTATAAGTTGGAAAGAAAAAAAACACATTATTTTAGCCATGATAACTCAATTGTATTTAGAAAATAAACTTGTCTTTTCAATATTGAGAAACGGACATTCTCTATTTTACAAAATTGTACAGCCCTGGGAAAAATCACACTTTTAATCATTGAAACAATAATTAAGTTTTGAAACCTTTCTACATTTAAATAACGGTTACATAATAACAAACTCTATAAGGAAATTTTAATGAACAAATGCAGAAATTTTACTGCCAAGTATTTTATAATAGAAGAGTTTAAAAAAAATGATGCAAGAACTATTTGAACTATTGGAACTAGACTCAGTGACAACTGATTTGTGCTTTTCTGAATAAAAATGGAAAGTTATTAAATGTATACAAAATTAAATATGATATATTATTAACACGGAATCACAGATCCAAGCTTCATAGAATTTCATGTGATAATGAAATGAGAAAAGAACCAACATTAAAGAAAGTATATTTTTCTCATGATTCTTATTATTTGTTATAATGATGATTATTATTATAATCACCGTTTAACCCTTCCAAAGGCAAAGTACTTCTGTTACTAAAATGCTGAGATTATTGAATGACACCGAATTTTACGAAAAAAATTATTTCAAAATATTTAAAAGCTTTTCTTCACGTTCATTATAAATGATTTTTTCCTCATAATACTGGTGCCATTGTGTCAATTGGGCATTAAAATAAAGTGGTATGAAAATTACTATCGCTTTTCAAGGGCCTTTCCAGAGGTAAGTAATTGTATTTCTGTAATGTTGAATTAATACCAGAATTTTCAAGTATTTTCATTTTCAAACTGTTTCTTACTGAAGTTACAAATGTAAAATTTGATTCAAAATGTCTGTCACAAATTTTTATATAAATTGATTGGCATAAATAACATACCACCGCTCTTCAAGGGGTTAAAAATAGAATGTCAAAGCCAAGCAAATTATGCTTTTGTCGTCAGTGAATCCAATAAAATCATTTGATTCAAAGATAATACCTGATTTTGTCATTTTTTGTCAACTTCTCTACAACTGAAAATTTTGCAATTAATGTAGTTTTCCTAAAAATAAACTATAGTCTGCAGCGCTAAAATTAATGAAAGATCATGGCCAGCGTACTCAATTTAGCTTTCTTGAATATGGGCCCTGAGATGCTATATAGCATATGTTCTGATCAAGTGATCAACCTATTTCAGAATCTGCAGTGTTTAGTTCCCAATGAAGTTTGGTATTCATTTTATCTATCTCGTAAAGAGGAAAGGTTGGTTGAACCTTCTCCAAATATAGAGTTTAACCTCGGACCTGTAATGAGGCAGCACAATACGCTGACCACTGAGATATCGGGAGTAACAATTTTCCACTTTGTAAAATTTTGCCCAAAATTATAATAATTAAATATTTTGAATTTTTTGATGTATCTCAAGAAAACATAGTTCCAAAATTTTATATGCTAGAATATTTTTACTTCATTATTTTATACATGCTTCCTATATATTGGTTCTCCCTTTGGTAAAATATCACACAAAATATTATTTTTTCTAAATTGAGGTCTATTTTTATATTGATTAATATACTGAAATTATACAACTCTAACTGGAGTACACAACTCAACTGGAGTATACAACTTAACTCTCTCGTTTATTATGATTTTCGCTTGGTGAAATCATTCTAAATACCATGAGTTTCAAGGAAACAATTTCTCTTTGCCACATTTTTTGAAAAGAAAATAAATAAGATTTACTGACAAAGTATTTGGAATCATAACAGTGGAAAATATATTTATTAGATTTATTTCAACTGAACTTTTTAACATGTCAATTAAGTTTAAATGAATAAAAATAGCGGATCATTTTAACAAATCATCTTACCTTCACATATACTATTACAGGGTGACCATGTCTTTTCAAGGCGCCATCTATAATCCACTACAGAGTACTTGGAGCTTGTGAATTCATAAGATATTTCGGGTGGAAGTAAGCTGCCAACCGTTAGTACCTATTTAAAATACAAATAATTCCTAAATGATATTCAAAAAGGAAATCTGACAAGGGTTTTCCAAAAGAATAATAAAGAGTTCCTACTGGCATTAATAAGCTATACATTAGTTTAAAGGTTTCAAGAATATGAATATTTTTACACATTTAAATTTGAGCTTTGGATTATTTAGCCTCTTCTTTTACAGAATTTTTAATCTTTAATCACGGGTTTTTTAAAACAGAATTTTTTGCCTAATTGAATCGGGAAAATGCTCGGATTAAATAAGGCAAAATTTACAATAAAAATTTACTGGTGATAATAATCCCCGATTCTGAGCACTTTACGCGGCACAAATACCGGTCGGTCGTCCCCAAGGGGTTAAGCTACTAAGCCGGAGTACGTTTTTAAGAAGATAGTCAACACACATTTTTTAAATAGTTATTTAAATTTGTTTAAAATGTTAAACAAATCATTTAATCTTTCTCTTCTTTTGAGTTGTTTACATCCAGTTATGACACTCCTGTTAGTTCTATGATTAATAAATGTACATTAAAAAATATCTGTACACAAACGGAAGGTTATTTTAGAAATATTTATTGAAACAGTATAAAAATTAGTGTAAATAAAGTGAAAAGTTTGGCGGTATTAGTAAACGTTGCAGGAATTAATAAACTTTCAGTTCTTTGACTTTATTTGCTAAAATGTTTTTAAAAGATTAATAAAGAAATATTTAAATAAAGGATGACATTATTTTCATAATACATGAACATTGTATAACAAAATATTTTTTTTTTCTACAATAGGTTACCCATGGTGATTTTCCCGGTGGAGGTTTTGGTTTATGACTTTATGTTTTAATGTTAATTCTAATTTATTGAAATTTAAAGGCGATATAATCTCAAAAGCAATGCATCAAATTATTAAGTAGTATTGCAAATGGTAATTAGGCAAAATAATATTAAAAATGGGTCGGCATGAATAATTTGCTCTTAAACTCTAATAAAAGGCAATGTACAGTCGTGGAAAAAAAAAAAGTAAACACCCCCTACTAACTTCTCAACAAATTATCGTAGAAGAAAGTTACTGGTACCGAACGATTGGAAATAAAGTCTACTTTTAAATGATGTATATAAAATTTGCTTAGGGGGGCATCTACATATTAAAACGAACCATAACTTTGTTTTTTTCAATAGCAGTACACAATTCTGACAGCATAAATGAACTCTACACCTTTCAATTAGCCTATAAACAAATTTTTATGCAATTCGTACCATAAGTTTCCGAGAAATTAATTATTTTAAAACGAGCGTATTTTAAGGGTTGTATCCAAATTGAAGCTCCGAACTCGATTGTTAACCGAGAGAGCCGCCTTCTTGATCAAGGCACGTTTAAGCCTCAATGAAACCTGTTTGATTACAGGATAGCAGAATAAATTTCAAAAATTTACTCACTGCTATCATAGACGGCCCCTTAAACCATCATTTTGCCGTTTTTTAAGCATAATTTAAAAACTACTTGGAAGAAAAATGTGAAATTTGGGATTTCCATAAAGCAGGACTTAATAAATCTAAATCCATCAAAAAAATTGTAGGTTGCAATTCATAATTTTTTCGAATATTAATTTCATAATTCATAATTCATATCATAAAATTATAAAAATTGCAAATTCAACGTATTTATGTTTGGGTATATTAGTATTATTGCTACACAAAAAATTAGCTCATTAGGAATATAATTTCAGGAGATATAAATAAAAATATGAAAATGTAATTTAACATTAGAAGTACTAAATTTTGAATGTCTATAATTCAAAAACTTATCATATGAATGACTTGAAATTTGGTTTCTAGGCATATTTTGAACCGAAGATTTGAAATATATCGTTAAATTTGGGCACTGCAATTGAAAAAAAATGAAGTTTGGAATCGCTTTAATATGTATATGGCCCCCTAAGCAAATTTTATACATACCATTTAAAAGTAGACTTTATTTCCAATCGTCCGGTACCAGTAACTTTCGTCTACGATAATTTGTTGAGGAGTTAGTAGGAGGTGTTTACTTTTTTTTCTACGACTGTACATCTATATATAATGACATTTAATATTTATATTTTTGTAAAGAGGATATAGATATTAAGTTAAATACTGATGTTACAATGAAATTTTAAAATTCTTAGAGGTATTAAAATAGCTAAATAATCTTTTACCATAAAATAAACTATATGTAAATTCATACGTTAAACTAAATAACACTATAGAACTAGTAAAACTGAAAATTTTATTAGTTCAGAATAAAAATCATCCTGAATTTAAATATTAGATATTAGTGTACAAAGAATAGTTTTCTTTACAAATACAAAGTGAAAAATCTATTTTAAAATATCGGAAGGTTGGTATTTTACATTACTCTGTCCTAAAATAAGTTTCTATGCAACTCAATTTGATTAATATTCATAAAAAATGCAATACATTAAAGATATAAAGATTTACAGATAGTTAGAGTATCATTTCAACAAAATATATAAAAAATATTTCTTATTAATTGATTGGAACATATTTTATTGATAAATAACATTTTCTAATATTTTTCCGATTACTTGTAATTTTTAGAAATACTATCAATAAAACAGTTATAATTTATAATACATATAACGTGTTTTAAAATTAAAAAATACTATAATTAATCAGACATATAAGATAAAAATTACATCAATACATATACAATTAAAATGCAACAGTTTCGGGCTCAGTTTTAGCCCTTCATCAGTGCAATAACATTCAGATGACCAGAAAACTACATATCATGTAAAATTCTTAATTCGTAATTCAGAATGGCTATCCTAATAAGATGGCTAAAAAGGATTTTTTCTGAGCATCGCGCGTCATCCTCTGTAATTCGTAGTGGCCCCACTAATTACGTATCTCTACCATACTACAAATATCTTTCTGAAAAAAAAAATCTTGTCTTTTGTGGTCTTATAATATCAGTACAGCTTTAAAGCCACAGAATGTTTTGAAAGATTTGCTTTGTAAGTCTAAACCTAGAATCCCCCCTTACTTAGAATCGACGCAATTTACAGCATCCCTTGTAAGGTTTGTGACTCTGTATATATTGGCGAAACTGGTCGTACTTGCGCCATTCGCCTTGCTGAACATAAACGTGCCAACAAATCAGGATGCCTGCATTCTAAACTTGTACTGCATTCTTTGGATACCGACTATAACCCAGATTTCGCAATTATCACAGTTATCAGACCAAGCTGTAATAAGGTTAAAAGTAGAGTATTTCTTGAAGATTGGTTCACTCGTAAGCAAATTTCGCCGATTAAGGAATCCTGTGCAGTTCCACCTGAATATGAAGTCTTACTTTGGTATAGGTTCTTTATAGTTTCTTCCATTTTAACTGTTAGTAATTATTGACTGTAAACATGATATGTATTTTTTTGGTCATCTAAATGTTATTGCACTGATGAGGGGCTAAAACTGAGCAAGAAACGTTTGCATTTTTAATTGCATATGTATTTATGTAATTTTTATCTTGTATGCATGATTAATTGTAGTATTTGTAGGTAGCTTTCATTACAAAAAGCTACCTATTGCAGCTGTTCGGAGTAAAGTGATTCCGAAAAATTTTGGTATATTTTCACCGATCATGGCACCCAGACCCCGAAACCACCCTCCGTTCAAATGTTGAAATATATATATATATCAATATATACGTGTAAATTTGCATGAATGCAGGATGTGCTATGTTTTGTGAAACTTATACAAATTTTGTACTTCCGCTTTTGTCGATCACGTGACAGCAGAGATAAGAGATTTTAGGCAATCGCGGTTGCTGTGAGTTGTCATTAGACGTAAAAACTGAAGAAAATGGAGTGAAGCTCGAACATTGAAATTTTGAAAATGTCTTCGAGGCATCATTTAGGTGATATTACTTGTGGTACAATAATCGGAAAGTTGGAAGAAGGAGTCAAAATGAGAGATGTTGCCCGTGAATTTAACATCGCGCACAGTATTGTTTCTAGGCTATGGGCAGCATTCCAAAAGAGCGGAATATGTACTAAGCGCACGGGAGGAGATCGTCCTAGAAGTAAGACTTCCCAAGAAGATCGCTATATTGTTATTTTGGCAAAAAGGATCGGGTGCAGCACAGCTGATCAATTAGCAAATCAGCTTTGTCCGGCCACAGGAACTAAAATATCGCAGAAAACTGTTGCAAGACGTTTGAAAAAGTGTGGACTATATGCCCGAAGACCTGTTGTGTGTGTCCCACTCTCGAGACGCCAACGTAGCTCCCGCTTACAGTAGTGCCGTATGCATCGAAAATGGACTGATGACGACTGGTCTACCGCGCTCTTATCGTTGATTGTAGACGTAAACTGATATGGCGCGAGGTTGGTAGTGCTTACTGTCGCGAAAATATTCTAGAAAGAGATCGATATGCGACTTCAAGTATCATGGTGTGGGCATGCATCATGTTCAATGGCCGCACGGATCTCTATGTGCTTGACCAAAGGTCCATGACCGGTAGACGGTACATTAACCCCTTCACGGTCGCTTAATATTTGAAAAAACCATCAAAATTGTACCTATTTTTTTTATTACAGATATTGAATAATTATAAGGTTTCTAAATAAAATATGCAATTAGTTTATTTTTAAGCCGAAAAAACAATATTTTATAGCCATATTCATATTTGTATAAAAGCCATCATGCGAGAATTATGTGTCTTAACCTCTTAAGCTCCGCCTCCGATAAATGTAGTTTACTTTTTTTTATTATTCAGATTCTTTGATTCCCACCACCATAGCTTACGGCAGATAAAATGATGCGAAAATAAAGCCATTTACACTATTTAAAAAAAAAAAACTGGTGGGAGTCAAACAATCTGAATTAAAAGATAGTAGCCTACATTTATCGGGGGCGCAGCTTAAGAGGTTAAGGGGACAGTACACTTTTAACGGTCATAAAACATGCGAAATTTGTCATAAGTTTCGCAATATTTTATAAAAAAGATAACCACTCTAGAAGCACAAATTTTTTAGAGTATATTTAGGTGATATTGAACTATGTTTAAAAAAAAAAAAAAAAAAAAAAAAAAAAAAAAGGATATATTATAATTTTAAAAAATTCAAGGGGTCAATTTCAAAGTGCTATTTAAAATTTTTTACAGTAGATAACATTTCACTGCGCGCATGAAATCTCATCCTAATTTGTTTATATTTGCATAAACTTTATCTTAAATTAAAGGTAACACTCTGGTCTGTGGTTTGAACTAGGATATTTGTAATCGGTTAATTAGATAAAGAGTAATTAACATTCAATTAGAAAAATAGGAAAACTATGAATTTTTACGTGCATTCAATCGCATAATTTTTTTCATACTGAACACAGCTTTATAATCCTAGTTCATTTTCATAATAATATTAATATTTATGTAGAGTAAAAATTTTAAAGCTCTGCTTCAAATAGTTTTGGAGATATCGTGCGCGCAAGAGTAAAAAATGTCATTTTGAGAAAAAGCCGTTTAAAGATTAAATTGTAATTTTTAAATATAAAATATATAATAAAGGAAACAAAACTACTAATTATATATCGTATTCTGTATTAAAAATAAAATTAGATGCTAGTTTAAATTGATCAATATAAAATTATTTGTAAAATGCTTCGGAATATAGGAGCGTGCTTAAAAATTAAATAGATGTAATTTGTAAAAATCTAGCATTTACTATTGCAAAAAATTAATTTTAAACATATAATTTAAAATTTTGTTTAACTTTGATTGTAAAGTGATTTAAATATCCACATTTTATGAAACTAAATTATTTAATGTAAAATATAGGCCATTTTATAGGGATTCTCGTATTTCGATATCTAATTCACATATTTTGCTGCACAAAAATCCAGATGGTTTATTTTTAAAAAAATGTATTAATGTCAATAAATCCGTATTCTAAACTGTCAATTGAAACAAAAATCACTATCAAATAGACTACTTTTTAGTTTTTTATAAGATGAGTTAACACCTTAGAATATATTTATATCATCGTGTTTTGTATAGCGATTACCATTAAACTGACTCTTTCTTCGATGCTGTTCTGAAGCACATTTTGCATATTTTTTCATTAAAAAGCTAATAAATAATAAGAAGGGGAATACTATTACAAAATCAAGAAATTATTGCTCTAGGGAAAAAAAAAACTGTTTTGTTTCAAATTTAAGCACATAATAACAAATAAAGCTGTGAAAAACCATGAAAGTAAACGAATTTGGTGAAAGTGAAAGTTGAAGTTAATATTTTAAAGGTTTCTTATTATTGTATAAGATAACCAATAACAATTGCCGTATTTTAGCATATTTTCAAAGTTACAATAATGTGAAAGCACGAAAACAAAATGCAAACAAGCCACCATGACATTTATCGCAGGGCTGTTAATTCGGAAATGAAGGGGTGATGTCTACATTTTTCCTAATATCTCAGTAAATAATTATCACATAGTTAAAAGATTGGTATCAACTTATTCAGAATACAATAACCTTTCTAGCGATGTAAAAATAAAAAAATCGATTTTTGAAAATTTTAAAAGTGTACTGTCCCCTTAAGACACATAATTCTCGCATGATGGCTTTTATACAAATATGAATATGGCTATAAAATATTGTTTTTTCGCCTTAAAAATAAACTAATTGCATATTTTATTTAGAAACCTTATAATTATTCAATTTCTGTAATAAAAAAAATAGGTACACTTTTGATGGGTTTTTTTTTCAAATATTAAGCGACCGTGAAGGGGCTAATATTCCAGTTATCATCAGAAAGGCTTGATTCATCAGAATCCATATCAAAATGACAAAAATATTACAAATCTATGATAAATCTATGGCAAATTATAGATCGTACAAATCGAACCAGAGTGCTAATATTCAAAGACTTCAAATGGAAATTCCAGTTCAATTTTTCTGGTTTCAGAAGTCTTTTCCAGCAATTAAATCTCCAGCCCGAGAATATGACGGGCACGAGAAATAAAGAACGACACCTCAGCCCGAGATATTGACGGGAGCGAGAATTAAGGGGTTAAAGACGTCCTGCTTCCACATGTTCGACTTTTTATAGGTGCTGTCGGCGAAAAGTTTCGTTTTATGGTATTTAACGCACCTTGTCATTGCACACAGTCTGTACATTGTCTTGAGGCCAAAGATACCCATCGCATAGACTGGCCAGCACATTCCTCTGACCTGGATTCCATTGAAAATATTTTGGATGCCATGGGGAGACTTATTTCTGCTTAACAATTTCCTCATACAAACGAGGAAACACTCATCCGTGCAATGAAGAGGAATGGGGCAACTTGCCTCAACAACTACTGAATCATCTTGTTCTGAGTATGCCATGCCGTGTTGAAAGTTGTCTCGCATTACACGGTGGTCACATCCCTTATTGATATGGCACTGACGATTGTTAATTATGAGTATTTTGCTTTCTTTGTACAGTCATGTTTTCGGACAATATTCACGTTTCCGAAAAATGAACTTCTGGTAATACCCTGTATACATCCTTTCAACAAAATTTTTATATTAAATCCTGTGTAACATTCTGTTAATACTATTGTTTGCTTCTTGACCCATAATCTCACGTAGATTCTCATTTACGTGTACACATCT
This sequence comes from Maratus speciosus, assembly GCA_963932465.1. NCBI lineage: Eukaryota > Metazoa > Arthropoda > Arachnida > Araneae > Salticidae > Maratus > Maratus speciosus. The sequence continues at coordinate 329,041,161 of OZ010787.1, forward strand.
TCTTGGCCCATAAGTTTTGTCCACCAGTGTATACGTACACTATATGGCCATTAATGATCGGCAACTTTCAATTTTAGACATTTTGTCAAACATTTAAAAATATACTTCTCAGATTCTTCTGGAATTTTAGGATTAAAATGTAGAGGTTTGACTTCATATTTATCAATGTCAATTTGATAAGGAGGACAATTAGGGGGTCAATAAAAAATTAAAGAAAAAAAAAACTTGGGATCATCCTGTAAAATAAAAAGCACGAAATGGTCTATCGCTGCGGAATATACATAAGCAGACATTGTACAATATGTGTATTCACTTGTGTAAGAATAGCATGTATATTAATAAAGATATAGCGACTTTTTTAAAAAATAAAAAAAATTCTTGCATGTTTTTTGCTTATAGCATGCAGGGTTTTCAACCAAATTTAACGCCAGTTTCAGAAAAATTGACAAAATGTAGTAGAAATAAAATAGTGCAATTGGAATATAAATATAGTAAATATTTAAGGAAATATGGACAGTTGTATAAAATAATTTTTATCTGCGTATGCGCGAAATATAACAATTAAATTTGTGCATAATTTAATAGTCAACTCTATGGGGCAACTTATTTTTAAAAAAATCAGTCAAATATCGTAAAATTTCAGAGAGATATCGGCGTTAGAGTGAGCTGTTTTTTAGTTTCTCTCTAAAACTTGCTGAATGATAAGGGATTGTCCACAAATTGTTATCTTTAAGTTATCAGACAGCGTTCGGAGCAAATTTTTTGAAAAAGCTATTTAATTATAGTTTACGGTTATGTTTAGGAAGATTTTGACTCTAAACTACGATGAAAAGGAAAATATAGTCCATACATTGATGATATTTACGTAAATTGAAGAGTTTATTGTAAAATTTTGTGAAATTTAGCCCAATAAGCAAATTACTCTATCGCATATATGTGTATTTTCTGTATACACGTAATTTGTATGACAGTGGTAAAGACAATAAACTAAAATTTAAGATATATTGGACATTTTTCATGAGTTATGAGTCAATAAAATGCAATTTCATTTTTATAGTGATATTTCAATAGCTTTTTGAGAAATCCCGTTTTGCGTATTGAATTTTCACTGAAAACTTTTCCATAAAACTACATTTATTTCACTGTAACATTTACTTAATTATATTAAACTTTACTTCACATTTAGTTAACAGTTATGTGAATTGGAAATTTACTGTATTTATCGATCGAGGTCTTTTTTGTGTGATCTTTATATCTAAAAGTCAGTTTTGGCGGGTTTTTTCCGAAGGGGGAAAATTTTTAACGCTGAAACGGTTGGCATTTCCGGTTGCATTCACAGCTATCAAATAGTTTTTAAATTCTGATAACTTAGATTTTTTTATAATACAGTAAATGTAAGTGCAGATTTGGAAAGTTAAAAATGTGGGCTTTAATAAAATGTAATACAAAGAAAACGAAAATTTTAGAAAAAAAATCTCATTTTAAACGTAATCAGATATCCTAATTTGTATACTATTTTTTATTTTTTATTGATACTTTAGTTCAAATGAGTTAGTAAAAAAAAAAAAAAAAAAAAAAAAAAAAAAAAGTCTTGATCGATAAGTACAGTAAATTGCCAATTCACATAACTGTTAAGTAAATGTTAAGTAAAGTTTAAAATAGTTAAGTAAATGTTTCAATTAAATAAATGTATTTTATGAAAAATGCACTTTTCTGTGAAAATTCAACACGCAAAACGTAATTTTTGAAAAAGCTATTGAAATATCACTATAAAAATCAAATTGCAAGTTATTGACACTTAACTCATAAAAAATGTATATCTTAGATTTTAGTTTATTATCTTTACCATTGTCATACAAATTACATGTATACAGAAAATACATATATATGCGATAGAATTTACCGTAGAGTGTTTTGCGTATTGGGCTAAATTTAATAAAATTTTACCATAAACTCCTCAATTTACCTAAAGGAAATCAATGTATGGACTATATTTTCCTTTTCATCGTAGTTTAAGAGTCAAAAGCTTCCTAAACATAACCGTAAACTAGTAATAGCTTTTTCAAAAAACTTGCTCCGAACGCTGTCTGATAACTTAAAAATAGCAATTTGTGGACAATCCCTTATCATCCAGCGAGTTTTAGTGAGAAACTAAAAATTAGCTCCCTCTAAAGCCGACATCTCTCTGAATTTTTACGATATTTGACTGTCTTTTTTAGTAAGTTGCTCCATAGAGTTGACTATTAAATTATTAAAAATTTCCTTGTTATCGTTCGCGCATGCGCAGATAAAAATTATTTTATACAACTGCCCATATTTCCTTAACTATTTAATATATTTATATTCCAGTTGCACTATATTATTTCTACTACATTTTGTCAATTTTTCGGAAACTGACGTTAAATTTGGTTAAAAACCCTGCATGTTATAAGGAAAAAACATGCAAGAATTTTTTAATTTTTTTTTTTAATCGCTATATCTCTATTAATATACGTGCTATTCTAACAGAAATGAATATACATATTGTACAATGTCTGCTTATATATATTCCGCAGCTGTAGATCATTTCGTGCATTTTATTTTACAGAGTGATCGCAAGTATTATTTTTTTCTTTAATTTTTTGTTGGCTCCAAATTATCCTCCTTATCGAATCGACATTGATAAATATGAAGTCAAACTTGTTCTTTTCAACACTAAAATTCCAGATAAATCTGACAAGTATATTTTTAAATATTCGACAAAATGTCTAAAATTGAAAGTTGTCAGTCGTTATTTCGATATAGTGTATATATATATATATAATAAATTTGAAATCGCAAATATATGAAGAAATTGGTAAAGTTCTAAAGATGATTTAGAAATGAACACAGGAAACCAGTATGCAAAATACGAAACTATGAATGACCCACAGTATCGTCAGAGGAGCTTGTGAGTTCATTCATAGAAGATGCGTTATTTCATCCAATTTTGTCGGCATTAAGCAAATGACAAAATTTAGCTCCTTATAACGCAAACATTACAGAAAATAGATAATAAAAATCTAAGAGATCTAAAGAAAGATACACCTCATACAGGATATTAAAAATCATTAGAGCATAATACCTGAATTATTAGAGCACAATACCTGAATTACATACTAGGAGTCAAAACTATAGCATATCAGGATGGAAAAAATAGTTAAGACTATTTTAACATGTGAGCTACAATTGAGCATCTGACTGAAACCCATAACTGTGCTGCCATCTGGTGTGAGAAAGGAAAAATGTAAATTGGAACTGGATTAATAACAATAATGTTTAGTGTTGCCATCTTTAGCCCAAAAAAATAAAAGGAATGAAATTGATTGAAGAAACCAAGAAAAGACTTAGATTAACTTTTAGTTAAAGTAGAATGAAAAAATAGGAATAAACTTAATAAGTACTGAGTGAATACAAAATAAAATAAAGAATAGGAATAAATTGATACAAAAAAAAGAAAGAAGAATTATATAAAAATAAATAAAAGGGCAATTGATTAAATTAACTATTTTAAAGACAAAATATTGTAATATAAAAAATGAGAATATAAATAACACTTAAAAAGATGAGGAATATTTGAGATAGTAAAATGTAGCCTTGTATTATGTAACTAAATGTGAAAATTTAAAAAGCAATGAGGAATATTGAGATAGTAAAACATATCCTTATATGATGAAGCAATATGTGAAAATTTATGATGTTAAATGCATGATACCCCGTATTTTTTTATATGTCCATACAATATATAAGCATATATACATACACCTATACACTCTCACACACATAAAATCATATAAGGTTTTAAACATTTTTTAGCATTCCCGACCTCAACCCTGCGTAATGGTATTTTTATTTTTTATTTTTTATGCTTTTTAGTGTATAATGTATGGAAAAACATACACATACACCAAACTTTTTTTAAAAATATATATATACGTATATATATATATTACATATACATACATATAATTTTTGTGTGTGTATGATTTTTTATAATTTTTTCAGCAATCCGCATCCCACCCTCCATAATAGTGCTTTCGATTTTTTAGTTTTTTTTTATAAACATATTAATTGCCTATACTGGTAAGAAGTAGAAAAAAATTAATATTAAGATTTGAGCCATGCAGATATAAAAAAGATGAGATAATTATAAGACAATGCTAATTGCTTTAATTTAAAAATGTTAGGCTGTAAGAATTGGGAGGAACATAAACGTTTGATAAGAAGACTATGATTAAGCAGAATATTTCTATATACTGAAACATGTAAGCAGGAATTGAAGTTCGTAAAATTAATTACATTAAATGAAAATTCATTGCGTTTATCATAAATGTTGAATGTTAGGGTGTTATTAGGGAGAATATTAATTTTAACATCCATAAAATTGATACTAGAATTATTTGAAAAGGTAGTACTAAGTTCTAGATTAGAAGGGTACTTTACAGGAAGAGATATAGAATTATTATCTTTAACAGAAAGAATAATTATATCATCTATGTATCTGTAGAGCAATATATTATTATTAATAAATTTACGTTCATAAAAGTAAAGATATAAATCAGATAACATGCTTGATGAAGCAGCTTCTTCAGTTATTCCCTGTATTTGAATAAAAAAAGCATTGTCTTGGAAAATAAAATTATGAAATAGTAGAAAGTAAGTCAAAGATGCGAAGTAGTCAGTATCAATGTTATCAGGTAAATTTAATGAAGGAAAATATTCTATAAATATTGTATTTATAATAGGATGTAAGTCTTTTAGAATGATATTATTAAATAAGTCTTTGAAATCTAAAGTAATAATATTATTGACATTTGTTAATCGCTTTATTTTATCCACCAATTCAAAACTGTTTTTAATGCAGTAAGTGTTGTCTTTTTAAACTGATATCTCATAACTTTGTGTAAAAATATTTAAAAATAGTGTATTAGCACGAGTATTATATGTATTACAACTTACAGTGACAGTGCGGAATTTAAGAGGATTTTTGTGAAATTTTGGAATCATGATCATAAATCTACATCAGGATAATTGAGGTTGTTATTTTTAATGCCTAGTAATTTGTGATAGCTTAATATATGATTATTATTTTCCATTAAAGTAACATGATGAAGTTTGAAAATATTATTAGAAGTGACTGCTTTAGTTAGAAGGTGATGATAGTAATATTTGCAGATGATAGCATAGTTGTTAGCAGCCTTATCTACATATGTAATGATGAAATTATTTTGAAGTTCTGTAATATGTGGTTTAAGGGTGGAGAAAGAAACTGAATTTTTGGCAAAATGCAGTTTTAATAATTGTTGTTTCAAAAGAAAGATGACACAATGCTTCCAATCTGCAAAATATTCAGTAGGTTTATTATAATTGATAGCAATTTTGTAAATGAAGAAATCTAAATAATATGTGAATTGCTTAATGATGAACTGTATATTACACTGTGAAGGAATACGATATTTAGTGCCATGACGCATCAAAGATCTTAAATGAATATTATTGACAATGCCTAAATTATCAGTTATAACACGTCCATGATGGGCATTAATATATGTATTTAGATGGGGATCATTGCATTTACATGTAAAAGTATCAGTGTGTGTGAAATTTTTAGAAAACTTATTATAATTGAAAATTTCACGACCTAAACTAATAGGATATTTAAAAGAGCTTTTTAGATTAACACTTTCAAGTGGGAATTTACATTGCTCGTTGTGAAAAAATTGATTAAGTTTAATTTTATTAAAAACAGGATTGGTAAAGGTAACGATTAAATGTGAATTACTTTTATTTAATTTTTTGTGGTTTTTTGTTAATATTGACATTAAGAGCAGTTAGCCTTTAAGGGAGTAAATCAAAAAATGTATCACTAAAATGAGAATTGAATGTATTTCATGTAAAAACTTTGTGATATTGATTAATATGATATTTAGGAATTGCAAATATAAATTTACGAAGAGACATCCAGTTGTAATTACTACTGAAAGAAGATTGTAGGCGTATTAATGATTTTTTAATATGAGTATTAGTTAATTTAGATGATGAATGTTTAGTAGTAGATGATTTCCCGCTTTTTGTATGTGTGGTTTGCTTATAGTCCAGGCAATAGGGAATTTTACCTAGCAAAATTAATGGTAGTACTTGAAATCGGCTTTCTAGATGTTTTTTGGGTCGCTGAATCCGAATTTGTAACTTCCCACCAAAATTTCCCCCGGCAACCTCCCCAAATTTTGGTAAAAATCCCCCCAAAAAAGGTTTTTATTAAAAATATCAATTTTTTTATTGTTTTAGAGAAAAAGTATCTAGAAATTCAGAAAGTAGACAAAATTTCCAACAAATCAGATATATGACATTATAACTTAGGATGAAGGGGAAAGGGGGCTCTGCCTCGGAACATGCGCGCGGTGCTGCGTAAACTAAGTTGCGCAATTCCACTTAACCACTCACACGTTTACATTCGCCCTCCCATCTCCCCTCCGAACTTTCTCTATAAGGTTTACTTTAAGATTTTTGGGTCGCTGAATCCGAATTTCAACTTTCCTCCCAAAATTCCCCCCCCCCCCCCCCGAACCCCCCGCCCCCAAATAGTTGTTTTTAACCTAAATTTCTTATTATTTTAGGGGAAAAGCATTACGAAATTCAGAAACTAGACAAAATTTGCAACAAATAGGATATATGACATTATGAATTAGGATGAACGGGGAGGGTGAGGGCTGCCTCTGAACATGCACTGCGGCTCTACGACTCTACGTGCACTAAATTATGAAGTTTGGGCAATTGGGGATTTTATCTGGAAAATTAATACTAGTTCTGTATTTCGACTCACTTTATGTTTTTTGGGTCGCTGAATCCGAATTTGTAACTTCCCACCAAAATTTCACCCGGCAACCCCCCAAAAAATTGATTTTTTGAAAAAATTTGATTTTTGAGAAAAGCGCGCGGGGAATGTTCCGAGGCAGCCCCCTCTCTCCCCGCTTATCCTACGTTATAATGTCATATATTCTATTTGTTGCAAATTTTGTCTAGTTTCTGAATTTCGTAATGCTTTTCCCCTAAAACAATGAGAATTTTAAGTTAAAAACAACTATTTGGGGGGGGGGTTCGGGGGGAAAATTTTGGGGTTAAATTAAAAATTCGGATTCAGCGACCCAAAAAACTTAAAGTAAACCTTATAGAGAAAGTTCGGAGGGAAGATGGGAGAGCTAATGTAAAAGTGTGAGTGGTTAAATGGAATTGCGCAACTTAGTCCACGCAGCACTGCGGTGCATGTTCCGAGGCAGATCCCCCCTTCCCCTTCATCCTAAGTCATAATATCATATATCTAATTTGTTGCAAATTTTGTCTACTATCTGAATTTCTAGCTACTTTTCCCCTAAAACAATAAAAAAATGGAATTTTTTAATAAAAACCTTTTTTTGGGGCTTTTTACCAAAATTTGGGGGTGTTGCCGGGGGAAATTTTGGTGGGAAGTTACAAATTCGGATTCATCGACCCAAAAAACATCTAGAAAGCCGATTTCCAGTACTACCATTAATTTTGCTAGTTAGAGTCCCTATACGGTCTGTTGCCTGGACTATTATATAATTTATGATTAAGAGAAAGATAGAGAGATTGATAGTTAATTGTATTTGATGATGTAGAATATACGACATGAGGTTTATTGTATGAGAGTTGATTTAGTCCATATGGATAAAGTGTGCTATAATGTTTGATATAAGCAGATTCCAGAAATAGACATTCATGGAATTTATTTTATATATTAAGGATATGAATAGTAATATTACTAAATTTGTGCTTTTTAATGTACCTATACTCAACATTGCAGTTTAACCCTTTGAGGGGCAAGCAATTATGTTCGTGAAATGCTGAATTCCCACCAGAATCTTTGAAAAATTCCATTTCAAAATAAGTAAAAGCAATTTTACGGCTTTTTTCCACCAAAGTTAAAAAAGTAAATTTTAATAAAATTTTTCTGGTGTAAAACTTCGTTAATCGTAGGTGGTATATAATATATACCGGTGCCCCTCAAGGGGTTAAAGGATTGCAAGAGCATTTATAATTAGTGATGACAGATCGATGTCCGTTGATACGTTTATAAATTGGGCCACCAGTTTGACCAATATATTGCATGTTACATGAATTACATTTAAAACGATAAATAACATTAAAAGCTTTACAAAAATTAATATGGGAAGTGTTATGAACAATTTGTGATGGATCTCCATGAGGGCAGGTCAAGCAGCGAGGAGTTGAGCATTTGCTAAATTGTAAATGTGGTGAGGGAGAAGAAAATTGGTTGCTGGATGACGATCCATGGTCAAGCCTATAATTAACCATGTACCGGACATTAAGCTGAGAGTTATCAAAGCCCAATTTGCCAGTCGCTAAAAATTTACTAAAAATTGCCATGAAGAATAAGGAGACATAATATTAAACATGTAATGAATATGATGAAAAAAGTAAGATAAATAATTGAGAAAGATACAATCTAGATTATATATATAAAATAAGAATAGTTACAAGAAGTAATAATGTATCTTAAATTTTTATTTTGTTTTTATTTTAATATTTTTATTAGTTTTTGTAAAGTTTTAAATTTTTTTTAAATAGCAGTTAAAATAGATTTATATTCATTTGAAATAATATGAACTGTTGTAAATATCATTAAAATAAAGAATTAAAAATATAATGAAGAAAGTAATTAATTAAAAAAGAAATAATTGGTATAACATAAAAATCATGTCCCAGAACAAAATTATAAATAATAATTATGAAGCTACCATGAAAACTAGATTAAATGTAAATTAATATACAAAATTACTTCACTAAAATCTACAGATTGGGAAAATAATATTAAAAAATATCAAGACAAAGGCAAATGCTAGAACATAATAATAATTGACCCCCCCCCCCCCCCCCAAAAAAAAAAAAAAAACGCAGAAAAAATCACTAATCTTCCCATATATAATGAAAAATTAAGAAATAATATAAGATAATATGTGTTTAGTATAAATTATATGGGTGAAACCAAAAATACATGTGCTTTTCATGTCCAAAACTTTAATATTTTTTTTCCATCTAATATGCAAAGAAATTCCAATTTCTTTATGCCATCTTTTAGAAAAAACTTTTCTTAACTGGTATGAAATATACTCTAATCAATTTTATTGTATTTATTGTACAATTTATGCACTTTATCTATTCTTAGCTATGAAAATTAGCTGTCCAAATGACTAGAGAGACAACTTTAAACAGACTACAATTCTAAATATTATGAACAACACAATATTTATCTGTTTTTATTTAAATAACAGATATAGTAGTTTAATAAATTTGTACTAATGAATTAAGATATGTATTTTGTAACTGCATGAGTTTAATTTAACATTTGTCCATGAAAATGAAACCTCTGTTACTTTATTTACATTTAGTAGAATAAATAATAAAAATTTTGTCCAACAAAGGGCGCTACTAATCTGTATTGCTCAAAGAACTTTCTAGAATAGAAGTCAAGTGCCATTTTCACTTTGCCTGCCACATGTTTAGAGTATAGAGCAGTATTATGAAGTTCTAAGGCGAGTATGTTTTCTCTTTGTAACTTCTGTTACTCCAATTTTAGGTTTAAATATTGTTTTAAAAAATAAAATTTCTCTTTAAATCACAAAACGCTAAGTAAAATAAGTTTATATAAATAACATAGTTATTTTTTAGAATATTATTATTTAAGAAAAAAATTGTTTTTCCTTAAATGTAACCTCTGTTACAAGTAACCTGTGTTACAACTTTTGGTAACAGATGTTACATACAAATAACAGAGGTTACATTTTATCCCTGAATATACATTTTTGTGGTACATATTGTCATTCTTATTACTTATTTATATTTATTTTTGCAGTAGTATGTATTATTTATTTGTGGTATTTTCCAGATCTAAAAATGTCTTCTAAGAAAACAAGATTTCAAGTTCACGAATCTACTGTTGAAGAAAATTAAATTAAATAAATAACACTAGATAAAATAATTATAGGAACATGCATACTAGTAGAATTTGTAACTGAAAAAAAGAGAGAAATGAAGTATTACTACATAGCCGTTACACAAGATGATTTAGAAGATGGTGAAGTGAAAGTTATGTTTTTGAAAGCTTGTGATGATACATCATCTATTTTTCAATTAGATGACAATGATATTGCATTCATACAGTTCGAACAGATCCAAAAAAGTTAGCCCATGCCAACTGTAGTACAGAAAGGGGGCAGATTATTTTACAAGTTTCCCCACCCTGTTGACCTATTAGAAAAATAATTGCAGTGTTAAAAATTTGTGGAAATTTCTTTGGAAAATAAAATTATGTCTGATTTATTCAGTGTGTCTTTGTTAGTTGCTTAAAAGTCAGTTTGTTAACATCTTGTAAATTTTTGTAACCTCTGTTACTAGATTTAGCCTCTGTTACTGGATGTAACCTCTGTTACTTGAAGAATTTTTCTATTTCTTTTTAATAATTGTAAACTCATAATAAACCAAATGTACTTAAAACAAAGAATATGTTATGTACTTTAAATACAATTTAAAAAATATTTTCTTTAAAACTAAAATAAGACGTAATTATGAACTTTAACTTAGTTTTTTTTTCTAAACGAGATAAAATTACACATGTAATGATAATTAAATTTTATTATTTATTATTCATCTTTCTAAAACTATTATTTTGAACTAAAGGACATTTTTGCTAAAGTAATATATAAAAGTTATATAATAAATATATAAAAGTTATATTTTTTGTTGAAATATTTGTATCATAAATTAAGCAAATACTGTCCCAGTAACAGAGGTTACATTTTTCATAACGCTAGATATGACTTCGCAAGGTTATATTTTAATTGTAAAATGGATTTTTTTCTGTGCGGATGCTAATTTTGTGCAGCTTAAATATATATTTAAACAATATTATTGTTATTTAGTAAAATCTAGATAATAAAAAATAACGAAAAAAATTCCTGAAAAGCACAAAGAAAATTGGTTTTACCCATATGGCAGGACTGTGGTGAAAAGTGATGAAATAACAAGTTCATTTAAGAAAGAAAAACGTACATAAAAGGCTAAATTTGAAATAAACAATAGGTTTAAAAAGAAAGAAAGAAAGAAAAAGTAAGAGAGAGTGATAATAGTTTTAGGGGGAGGGACAACAAACAAACATTTATATATATATATATATATATATATATATATATATATATATATATATAAATCTGATATTTGTCACACTGTAACTCTCGTATTTATGAACCGATTTAGATGTAACTTGGTGTGTACATAGTACATACCAATGTCTCGACCGAGTTCGTTGGCCAGCTTCATCCGCCATCTTGTTTATTAATGGCGGTCATTTAAATTTGTATTAAAAATTTTTAATTTAAAAAGAGGTACTAAAAAATTAGAAATTGAAAAAGATCTTTTTCTTATGTGTTTGATCTTGATACAAAGATTCCGGAGCATTTTCTGTTTCGTCTATATCTTAAAAAATGGCTGAGTTATAGCACTTTGAATTTCTAGTGTGGCTGACATCTTGAAACGATCCGAGTTTTGTCACGCGGTAACACGCGTATTTATGAACCGATTTGTATGTAACTTGGTGTGAACACCGTACATACCAATGTCTCGACGAGTTCGTTGGCCAACTTCATCCACCATCTTGTTTTAAAATGGCGGCCATTTAAACTTACAAAAAAATAAAAAAATAATATAGAATGAGGTACAAAAAATTAGAAATTGAAAAATATTTGTTCCTTATTTGTTTGATCTTGATAGAAAGATCCCGGATAATTTTTTGTTTCGTCTATATCTTAAAAAATGGCTGAGTTATAGCGCTTTGAATTTGTAGCATGGCTGACATCTTAAAACGATCTGAATTTTGTCACGCGATAAGACGCGTATTTATGAATCGATTTGAATGTAACTTGGTGTGTACACAGAAGATGCCAGTGTCTCGACCGAGTTCGTTGGCCAACTTCATCCGGAATCTTGTTTCAAAATGGCGGCTATTGAGAATTTTTTAAAAATTATTTTAATTTAAAATGGGGTAAAAAAAAATTAGAAATTCGAAAAGATTTTTTCTTATTTGTTTTACCTTGATACAAAGATTTCGGAGCTTTCCTTTCGTCTATATCTTAACAAATGGCTGAGTTATAGCGCTTTGAATTTCTAGCATGGCTGACATCTCGAAACGATCTGAATTTGTCACGTGATTTGTAACACGCTTATTTATTAATTGATTTACATGTGACAAGGCATGTGCATATAGTATATAGCAATGTCACTGCCAAGTTCGTTGGCCAGCTTCATCCGCCATCTTGTTTAAAAATGGCGGCCATTAAAATTTAAAAATAAAAATTAATTAAAAAATGAGGTAAAAAAAAAATTAGAAAATGAAAAGGTTTATTTCTTAAATATTTGACCTTAATACAAGGATTCCAGAGCATTTTTTGTTTTGTCTTTATCTTAAAAAAGTCTTTCCGGCCAGTGCCGGGAGGAAGAGGTAGCTTTCATATTCCTTATTTTTAAAAAGCAAGCTTATATTATTCAAACACACGAAGCTCAATCTAGTGGAAACCGATTATAGGAGATTCAGTACTAATTTTTATCAATACCAAATCATTATGAATGTGAATTTCGCGAAATTAGTCAGCTTTATCCAAGCTGCTTTTATTTAAAGTAACTTATACTTGGTTGAAAATTCGGCGATATCTTGAAGTTCCTGCCATTTTAAGACAACAAGGTGGATGAGGCTAATGAGTGAACTTAGTCGAGACCTTAGTAATTCCTGTGCACATGCTCACTCACATCGGAATCGGTTGATATATACAAGTGCTGTCGCAGACAAAAAATCAGATTTTTCAAAATATCACCCACATTAGAAATTGGTACTGCTATATCTGAGCCATTTTTTAAGATAAAGACAAAACAAAAAATGCTCCGGCATCCTTATATTCATGGTCAAATACTTAAGAAAGAAACCTTTTTCCATTTCTAATTTTTTTGCACTTCACTTCAAATATAATTTTTTATTTAATTTAATGGCCTCCATTTTGAAACAAGATGGCTGATGAAGCTGGCCAGCGAACTTGATCGAGACATTACGATATAAGGTTAATAAATACCCCTGTTATCACGTGACAAATATAAGATCGTTTCAAAATGTCAGCCATGCTAGAAATTCAAAGTGCTATAATTCAACCATTTTTTTAAAGATATATACGAAATAAAAACTGCTCCGGAATCTTTGTATCAAGGTCAAACACTTAAAAAAAATCTTTATCATTTTTCAATTTTTCGATAACTCATTTTAAATTAAATTTTCTTTAAAAAAATGGCAGCCCTTTTGAAACAAGATGGCGAATGAAGCTGGTCAACGAACTCGGTCGAGACATGGTATGTACTATGTACGCACCAAGTTACATCCAAATCGGTTCTTAAATACGCCTGTTATCGCGTGACAAAAATCAGGTCGTTTCAAAATGTCAGCCACAATAGAAATTCAAAATGCTATAACTCAGCCATTTTTTTTAGATATAGACAAAACAAAAAGTGTTCCGGAACCTTTGTATTAAGGTCACATACAAAAAATATTTTTCATTTTCCAATTTTTTGGTACCTCCTTTTAAATTTTAAATTTTTAAAGAAATTTAAATGGCCGCCATTTTGAAACAAGATGGCGGATGAAGCTGGCGAACGAACTCGGTCGAGACATTGGTACGTATTATGTATACACCAAGGTACATCCAAATCGGTTCATAAATACGCCTGTTATTGCGTTACAAAGATCACGTCGTTTCAAATTGTCAGCCAAGCTAGAAATTCAAAGTGCTATAACTCAGCCATTTTTTAAGATATAGACGAAACAAAAAATGCTCCGTAATCTTTGTATCAAGGTAAAACACATAAGAAAAAAATATTTTTCAATTTTCAATTTTTTTGTACCATATTTCAAATTTTAAATTAAAAAAATTTAAATGGCCGCCATTTTGAAACAAGATGGCGGATGACGCTGGCCAACGAACTCGGTCGAGGCATTGGTATGCACTATGTATACACGAAGTTACATCCACATCGGTTCATAAATACGAGAATTACAGTGTGACAAATATCATATATATATATATATATATGGGAGGGTGGTTTCGGGTTCTGGGGGTCATGACCGATGAAAATATGCCAAAATTTTTTGAAATCGCTTTCCTCCGAACGGCTGCAATACGTAGCTTTTTGTAATAAAAGCTACATAAAATGGCTGAGATATAGCAATTTGAATTTCTAATGCGGGTGACATTTTGAAAATTCTGATATTTTGCCTGCGACAGCACTCGTATATATGAACCGATTCCGATGCGAGTTAGTACGTGCACAAGAATTACTAAGGTCTTGAACGAGATGTCGTCGAATTTGGCGACCAATTATAAATCAGTATAAAACCAGGTTGGATCAAGCTGACTAATTTCGCGAAATTCTCATTTTATATTCAGTATTGTCAAAAATTAGCATTGAATCTTCTATAATTGGTTTCCACTAATTTGAGTTTCGTGTGTTTAATAATATAAGCTGGCTTTTAAAAAATAAGGAATATGAAAGCTACCTCTTCCTCCCCGGCACTGACCGGAAGAACTTTTTAATTTTAAAATTTATATATCAGACGTTAAAAAATGTTTAGTTATTTTAACTTACAATGTGGTTTACTTAAATGTCCATAATTTAAAGAACATAAAAATGTAAAATCTGTTTAAAAGTTAAACTTAAATGTTGTTTTTTTATTCAAAAACTTTAAATAAGAGTGACATATTTTATGTTTTGTATTAATACAAAATATCTTCTTGTTGATTAAATTACATATCTAAATTTTACATCATAGATCCAAATAAATATGTATGTACTTTAAACCTAAGTACAGTTCACTTAGTTCATTTCAGAAAACATTTAATATTTCAAAGCTCCCAAATTTGAGTATTTTTTAAAAACATGAATAAATTGTAATATAATATCTAAGGAAATATAAACACATGTACAACGAAAATAATTTAAAACTCTTCTATATTGCTATCTAGAATCAATTAAAATCTATTAATATTGGGTCTACGGAATTTCATAAATATATTCTTCACAGTAAAAATATTGATTTTAAATCTCTGGTATCAATTCTATAATTTTACTATTTGAACTTCCTTTCTACTCTTTTGTAAAGATAAAAAGAGGCAATAAGCAGATTCAATTCTGATATTCAAGATATATATGTTGGATATGAATAAACTTGATAGAGCAGGAAGAGACTATTGTGAAATTAACGTACATGCATCAAGCAAACTAATATTGCTGCAAAATTTGGTAATAATATTAGTTTATTATTTAGTAATATCATACGAAGATATCAGTAAAATGTTTTATTAAAGAAATTCTCAACTTACTTCTATTTCGATATCTTTTTGCAAACGTTTAGAAGCATTGATCCTTTCTATAGCTACACTCGATCCTGTGTAATCAAAGAGAGATCCTGCGTACTCCACACTTTTAGGAAACATTGAAACCATAAAATTGCCGTTCAAAATGTAACTCCCATCAGGTGCTTTTAGCGCTAAAATATTCAAAAGTAATGTTAAATATTTATTTTTATTTCATTAAAGTTTCACAGTATATTTTCGGATATTTTGTTAGGAATTGAATTACATTGTATATGAAGAAAGGTAATTATCTAAGAAAATATGTTGCAAAATATGTGCGTTTACTTCATATTAAATTTTTTAACAAGAAACGATCTCTTCGACTTCAATAGAAGGAAAAAATGATGAACTATAGAACACGAGTCGGCGAAAACTGCTATCAAAATTACATCGTGTGCTTCTTATTAACATGTGACTTTATATATAAAGGAAATATAAAGCAATATTAATATAATGAATAGATTACGCAATATTATTCTTTTATGACAGTGTACCTATGCAAATGAAGATAATTAATATGTGGTTCTGATAATAAATTGCAGGTTAGCGTTATTTATAAACTTGCGATTGTGCTTACTAACTTGCTTATGATTATTTCATAAAATGTAATCTTTAAGTCTAAATGCAAATTTTGTAAATTTTATATTCTAAATTATGCAATTTAAATATTCTTCTTTTTAGTAAAAATCATAATAATAAAAATTTTGTTCACGTCACTTATTCTGTAAAGTCCAGACATATAAGTTGCAGTCCATATATACAGAAAATTTGGCTAGAGTGAACCTGAAAATTTAGTTCCAACGAGCTCTGTAAAAATATTCTTGTTTTGATGAATTTCTAGTAGATTCATCAAAATTTTGAAATCCGTAACAACAACATTCCTACCTCTGAGACATTGTTGTTTAAGCGTTAGTTGTGATGGTTATTATTAATTTAAAACCGCCCTCTAAAATTATAATAGGAAGTGTGTATGTGTTCATAAAAACTATCTGTATACAATTAGAAATTTCATTAGACATTAGGGATGCACCGAATAGTGATTTTGGCAGAATACCAAATGCCGAATATTCGGCCTACAGGTATAGCGAATATTCGGCTGTCCAAATACCTTTATACCTAAGAGTTTAATGGTATTGAAAAGTTAAATTTTAAAACATTTTACATATATTTAGCGCAGATACTTCCATTTTGATAAACAAGACTTTTTTTAATAAGTAAACTTTGCGCTAAAAAAATCTATGTTTTGAGTTATTAGTTAAGAGGAGGATGGTTTAAAACTTTAATTAACAAAATTTTAATTCCATGCCTTCTTCTGTGAATTCAAAGAAATGAATAGAATTTTCTTATTTGAAAAAGAAACAGTATATCATTACAATTATTCGATTAAAATTGCAAGGGACTAAAAGCGGTAACTGAATTTTTGTTCTTAACTTCAACAAAAATGAAGATATTTTAATGAGATTTGCATCATATTAATTTGTTTGTATAAAATGCGATGATATCATTGGAAGTGACTGAATTTTGGCTAATGATACAGTATAAGTACTGTTAGCTGCATTCTTAAAATAGGAATTCCTAGCTGAATGCTGTTTAGATATGGTTGCAATTTCCGGCACTTTCGTCATGTTACCATATTTCACAGAAATTAAAATAACTCTCTTGACAACATAGTTACAATACCTTCATTATTTTTATACTAACAACAACAACAAAAAATAAAGTTAGACCTGAGGTTAGAGACACTGTATTTTTGACTGTATAAGTGAATTGCGATCCTGGTTTGCCGGACAAAAAATTTCCTGTTTTGATGCCTATTATTACCCCTAAAAGTTTTTTTCCATTTTGTTTAGAAACACCCTGTTTGTGAAAAAGCATGAAACGGATTATTTACCAGACAATGCTCATGAACTTGCATTTGTACATCATTAATTCCTATGAAAATTGTCATTAATGGTTAGTTTCCTAAGAGACACTTTTAAAACTGCAAATTTAAAGATAGTTCTGTCTAATTATTCTGAATATCTTTATTAAATGAGAATTAAAAGTAGAAGTTGTGCAAGGTTTTAAGAAATATTTTTAAGAGGTTTTTCAAGTATTCGGTTTGGCCGAATAGTTTGATATTCGGCCTAACCGAATTTTTGGTAGTATGGTCGAATATGCAGAATACCGAATATATACCGAATATTCGGTGCATCTCTATTAGACAAAAGATAGTTTGTGTTCATACACCTTCATCAAAGATGTTTTCTAGCATAACTGTATTATAATATATCACATAATTTAAATAATGTTGACAGTTTCTAAACATCCCACACAGCTAATTTTTTTTCTTTTGTTAGTTAAAATAATAAAAAAATATATTGAAAACTGTTTAAAATGTGGTTTAAATAATATAGAAAATATTAAAAAATATTTAGTTCATTATTTAAATAAAAATAATCATACCTAAATAATTATCGTCTGTTCCATTCTCAATCCCATGCTGTAGGACATAAATATTACTTGCACCAGCAGGAATTTTTAACACAGTGTTATAACCTGAAAATATGTCAGTGTTAACAATATGTAACGATTTAAGGGGTCAAGAATCTTTGAAAGGTCAAACTTAGCGATATTTTTAAGATTTTTATCTAAAATTTTTAGAATCATTTGCGCAAAATTTTATAACAATACATAAATAATCCATCACCTCTTTGTAATTTTGCTTTTAAAAAATTAAACATACTTTTATATTAAATGTATGTAATAAATAAATGCATATTTTTTCAAACACTTATGCACTTCGAACAGAATAACACTTACATAATTCATTCATATGAGCAAATGCTTTGTAAATAAAGTCAAATGGGGATTTTGGGCCAAATATCTCTGTTTTTCATGGCATGTTCACTGTTCATCATCTCCATTCTCTTATTTTATTTAAAAAAATGAATATCATGTTATAGTATTTTGTTTTCTAAGAACATATGGAACCGCATCATTATCATAAATTTGCATTGATTGCATAAATTAACATTGATTTTTTTTTTTAACCAAAAAGTGTTTTTGAAAGTTTTGGGCAAATGTTACCTTGAATTGGGGTTGGCTCATGTGTTAAAACGAATGTTATGGGCCTACAACATGATGTGAACCAATGTTACTACATTGAAAAAGACGGGGAAAAGAGGGAAAGAAGTGTAAACATGCAAAAAGGCAGTAAATTAGCATATATATTAAAAAAAACTATTACAAAACCCATAAATATTGTCCCTGCCGGCGAAGGCACTCACGAACCAATGCTAATCCAAAGGGGAGGGAGTTTTCTAATATCTCATTTGCATTTCGACATTTATGTATATATATATATATATATATTTCTTTTTGCATTGGGTAGCCGAGATCCGTCTCTACATCGCACCTTTTTAACTTTTTCGATTTTGGTTGCAGATATATTTTAGAATAACACTTTCATTTTCAGAACCGGTTTTGAAAGTGAAAGTAACTTTATGAAAAATATCTGCGACCAAAATCGAAAAAGTAAAATGGTACGATGTAGAGACGGACCTCGGCTATCCAATGCAAAAATATACACACACACACACACATACACACACACACACACATATATATATATATATATATATTTAAAAATGTCGAAATGCAAACGAGATATTAGATAAATCCCTTTCCATAGGATTAGCATTAACTCGCCAGTGCCTTCGCCGGCAGGGACAGGAGCCTTAACGTGGATTGTCCAGGTCTGGGACTGAAAACTGGTTTTTTCTTAGACAGAAGTTTAGGTGGACTAATTTTTGCAACAATATCCTTTCATTCATACATCATCGAGTCCGGTCGCTGTGGCCAACGCCAACACTTTAACTTCTTTTCCATGCAGTCAACACACAACCCTCTTTTGACTTGAAAGTAATTCCTCCGGGATAGACATTGCCATTAAATAGCACAAGTACAAAATTTAGGACGTTACAGTCATCTTTCTCAATAGCTTTCTTTTTTGGTTCAGCTGGAACCAATACACTGGATGAATTTTCAGTAAAATTATTGTTTGCATAAGCACAAATGTCTATTTTCATAAGTATTTCAAAAATAAGCAAAAACATTACCTCAAAAACATCAATGTTTAAATTCAACAAAATAAGAAAAAGCTAACCTTGAAACATAACATTTTTTATGCATTGACAGGAAGTATATACAAAAATTTAAATAACTGGTTGGACTAAAATTACCCTAACTTAGAAAAATGCTTTTTTTTCAGGAAAGACAACGCATAATCCTACATTAGGCCTTTATCTACACTAATGAGGTGATAATAACACATACTTACCAAGGTCCAAATGAATTAATTTACAGCCTGGTAGACAAAAGTTGTAAGACCTAAATTTTCACCGTCTTCACTCGTTTTTGTTTGACTGGTGTTGCCACGGTGAAAACTTGGCGAATTACTTACAATGGGCTGCAAGCCTCAAGCTAATGCAACTACCTAATAGATTAAGACCAAAATTTTGTCGATAACTGAAGCGATGTAGATAATATAGCAGATTAATTTTTTTTTTCTCTCATGGGCCAAAGTCACCCTTAAAGGACCAATGTTACCCCAGTTGATGGTACTTAGACAAAGAGAGTCTAATTTAAATAGCCTGCCAACGAAACAAGCTTTAAACAGTAAAAAAGGCATATTTCATAATTGTCGGAAAATTTGAAATTTTTTTCCAAAACTTAAGCAACTTTAAGAATATTGTAGAAATTTAAGAATATTGAAGGATCAACATTTTAAGTCATTTTATGTACAGCGGAAAAAACCCCTATAAATTTTAATTACCAAATTTTCACAGAAAAAAAAACGAAAATAGCTATTCAGTTGGTAATTACGTTTACTTTGAATTTTCGTTTAAACAAAAAAGAGCTTAAGGCCGTATTCATATTGAAATTGTATGAAACTATGAAATTTCCAATGCAAGCACATAATTTTGACATCATATTGGGGATTTTTCGGGAAATTTACCATAAGCTGTGAAGTGGGAAATCATTTGATCAAGAGTTCAGTAATTACGGAGGTTTACAATTTGGAACATCTAATGTAAAATTCATTTTTAATCATTGTAAAACAGATTGGAATGCGGATAGTTTTTAAAGTTTAACGCAAAAACTGCTTGGCAGAATAATCTGTAATTTTGGCTTCGCATATTTGATGCTTCTAAAAATCGATATCTGTTAAAAAAATTGAAATATTATAATTTATATTTTTTCTAATATAAAATTAACAAAAACACGTTATTTGGAGGCGATTCAAACTTTAAGCTACTATAATCCTAAACTACTTGACTCAATGACGTCTCATTTAGTATTTTATGGCACCCTTTTCTGAAAAATCCAAATATGATGACAAAATTAGGTGTTTGCATTGAAAATTTTAAAGTTTGATACAATTTCAATATGAAGATGCCCACCTAAGCTTTTTTTAACATTAATTGAAAAAAAAAACATTTTTCTCAATCGAATGGCTTTTTTCTTTTTTCCTCTGTGACAATTTAGCAATTAAAATGTATTGGGTGTTTTCTTTTTTGTTTAGGCAGACTGTGCATTCGTTTATTAAAATATATGAAATGTTTCTAAAAATCGAACTATCTAATTCCACGTATTCTTACGCGAAAGCTGCAAAATAAATGTTTTGAATAAAATGACTTTAAATCGGAACCTTCTTTATGCCGTATAATGTCGTTAGCTGAAATTATTTTCGCAATTACTTTGTTCATAATATCCAATTTTCAAATGCTTTTACTTTTAAAATATCAGAAGTGAACTAAATTTTAATATGAATATTTTTAAGCCAATTTTCAGTCGATTTAAAGGTACCGAATCCTTAAAATAAATTTCAATTTTTAAAAGTGAGCATTGAACATTCTGACTGAATCTACAACTGAATTCTCTTGTACATTACTTCTGTAAAGTTCGCATTCCCTTGTGTATTTTAAAAGAAATCTAATCATCCAGAAAACATATAAAGTTATACTATCTTTGTTGTGTAAATGATTTTTTTCAAGCAGATACCAAACCAAATTTTTTATCACTGGCATTTATTAATAAAGAGTTGTACATTGATATTAAACTTTTTAAATATGCCATAAATTGTCGCGTTTCGCTAGAATTTAACCTTTTGGCTACATGCCTATCTCCGTCTTTCTAACATCACGCCTGTCACAAGATGTCGAATTTCTCGTTTCTGACAAAATTTATCGAACAAAATATTTCTTTTTCTGAAAAAAAAGTGACAAGCATTATTGCGAATATAAATAATATATTATCCTTATCTGCACATAAAAAGCGAAAAAGTCTTTGGGGAATTGCCTACAAATAAATGAAAAACTGTAAACGACTATTTAAAGAAAAAAAATAAAAATTATTTTTGTACTTTTAAGCTAAAAGCTAATGATATAAACATCGACAGGCCACGAAATTGTTTGTAGCAGTAGTCTAAATGTAAGAGAAAGAAAACTATAAACATAGCTTTTCTTGTGAGATTCATTAACCATAGTCATGACATCCCAATTACGCTTAAATTCAATGTACATACATAGTTATTGACAGTGGACTTGTATGGAAAATTGGAAAAGAAAATCGGTTCGTTAGGTGTGTGATTTCAATCAAAAAACTTAAAGAAAGATGTTTGTTCTGGATCTTGCCCCTGATGAGGTATTTCCTTGAAAATACTTCATTATGCATTGTAATCGACAATGCGCTTAAATGAAAAATTCGAACGAAAACGGTTCGTTAGGTATGTGATATCAATTGAAAACATAAAAAATTGACGTTCTTAAGGCTAAGACAAGGCAGGGTACTAAATAAATAAGTTGTTCTTTGAAAACAATCTCCAAATTGTTTCTAAAAATTGAATCAGATACCATAATAGAACTTCAGTTATTATTACTTATGTTGTTTCCCAATACAATGAATGAAATGAATATTTTAAACGATTAATTCAGTGAAAACAGCAAATATAATTAAAAAAAGTTAAATAATATACTTTTAATTCAAAATTTAATTGAATATGAATTGTTGTGTGACTTATGTGCAAAATTTTAACTAAATCGGTTCATTAGATTTGTGATTGCAAGCAAAAACGTAAAATAGAATTTCACCCCTGGACCCAGCCCCTTAAAAGACTTGAATGAGGCATTGTCATGCGAAGTTATTTGCAAAATTTGAGAAAATTTGATTCGTTAGATA
Source organism: Maratus speciosus (assembly GCA_963932465.1). Taxonomy (NCBI): domain Eukaryota; kingdom Metazoa; phylum Arthropoda; class Arachnida; order Araneae; family Salticidae; genus Maratus; species Maratus speciosus. Next base: position 329,063,882 of record OZ010787.1, read on the forward strand.
TTTCATTTTAATCAAAAACATAAAGGAATATTTTCGCCTTTAGAGACTAACCCTCATATGGTATACCCCTGAAACTACATGAATATTATACCCTTATCAACCATGAACTTATGTTTAAAATTTCAGCAAAACAGGTTTATTAGACATGTAATTTCAATCAAAAACATAAAAGAATGTGTTTTCCCCATGGACCCTTTCCCTCTTGTGGTACGGACCTGCAGTACATGAATATTAGATTGTCATCGACAATAAACTTGTGTGCAACATTTGAGAAAAATGAATTTGTTATATAGGCGATTTCAATTAAAAAAGTAAAACAATGTTTTTACCCCTTGACCCTCCCCTGTTGAGGTACGGCCCTGATAAATACATGAATATTGCATTATCATCGATAATGAACTTGTGTGCAACTTTTGAGGAAAATCGGTTCCTCGGAAGTGGGTCAAAAATCGATTGCAAGATTCGACGCAGACATACAACAAATGAAGATAAATAGAAAAGTGTAAAAAATAACAACAAAACCAAAAACTCACAGTTTGTTAAGATACTTTTTAATTGTTATATTTTATAAATGTGTGAATCAGTAATTATTCATACATTTCATTTGGTAACACGCACCAAATATGCTGGTCACATCCTTCATTTTAAGTGAACTATTTTGCTTTTGTAACATTGAATAACTGACAAAATTTTAAATTAAAGCTCTAGAATACTTTCCCATTAATTTAGTCTAAAATATATAATTATAAGTAAGAATTTAATAGGATTTTACATTTATGAAATTTTATGGACGTCAAATGTTGTGAAGAAAATTTCGCACATAGGTAATTTTTCTTATACTTTATACGTTTGTTGATTTTTCAAGTGAAAAAAAAATTACACGTTGCATTGACAATACAGAAAATTATAAGTAGGGAATAAATTAAATTTTCAAATTATTAATTTTTTGTTATTACTTTACTTCTTTATTCATCAAAACAAATCCGTTTTTTAGCTAACTTTTTGAAAACAAAATTGTTCTCTTGAATATATAGTTTTAGAATTTAAAATAATATTATACATAAATTTTTTAATAATTTTTAAAGCAAAAATTTAAATAATAGATTGATTAAAATTTTGCATCAAATATTAGGTCCACCGGAAAGTTCTGTCCGACAATGTTATTTCATGACTACTAACTTATTTTCACATTTAACATTAAGGTGAAAACAATAGTAATTTTACCATTTCAAAAAAGTGGTGCCAATGAAGAAATCTGAATTTTTAAAAAAAGTAGTCGTGAAATAACATTGTCGGACAGAACTTTCCGGTAGACCTAATACTTAAGGTAACTGTAATTAAAACTGTTAAAACGTAGCTGTTAACATATGCGTCTGTTTCTTAATATTAAAATTTAATAGTTTTTGCCTTATTTGATCATAGATTTCGGCGTTCTATTCAGCAGGGCTCCCAAATGGTCCGCCAACTGAATACCAATATTATTTTAGAAAAAAATTCTTTTTAGATTTTTTTTTTACAAACCGCCACGGAATCACCCTTGAAAGTTAATTCTAGCGCAAACCTACCATAAAATTTTCTGTTAAAATTTATTGGTATTTAGTTGGCGGACCATTTGGGAGCCCTGATTCAGATGAAATTTTCCATTAAATTTTAGTGATAACAAAAAAGCGTAAAAATAGGCAGCTATGTGAAAAGGGATTATTTAATTTTATGTCAAACTTACCTTTATGAAAATGCATATTACAAGGAAATTATCTATAATCTTTTACATTAAATAAACCGTGTATCTTACTATTCTGAAAGAGCGTAGAAGAGAAGATAAAAGAAAATACAAAATCTATCTGAAGTCCATTTTTCAAAAATAATTACTTTATTTTATAGTTTTTTTTATTTACACATTTTAATTTTTTACAACCTCTGAGCTACTGAGCATTAGTGTATTATTATTGACTATTACTGAATTCTTTCTTCTCAAATATGACTCAAGAGTAAGAATTTATTCGCATTATTTCGAATCTTAGACATAGAAGGGATCGGAATTGTAACTATGTTAGAGTATCCTTTTTAAAACAAGAAAGAATGGAGATCCACATTTGTGGATCTACGAAGTGAAGAGGTTGATTCAGATAATACAAACTATTTTTAGAATCGTTATTTACTTTACAAGATACATAATAATTTGAATAAAAAATTTAATAAAGGGTATACAACAAGTGTAATACAAGTGCAATATTATAAAGCAAATATTTAAATTAGCCTGGCTCTTCAAATCCAGGAAAGAAGCATGACACACGTTTATGCTATGTAAAACTTCATATATTTTGATGTTATTCTTATAGAAAAGGCGCTCTATTTTTAGAGTATGTAAATATACATTTTTTCAAAACATTTCACGGTCAAGATAACATTAAATAATTATCTTTTCGTATTTTATTTCTAACTGTTGAAACGTTTTTGCTCAGTTAAGGAAATTTTTAGTGCTGCAGCGACTTACAACAATAAAATGGTGAAATCTCGTTCAAAATGTTCCAAAAAGATTTCACCATCTTATGCCTCCAGCAACGAAAAGGTGGATCAACCCAGAACAAAAATTTTTAACACTATATTTACTTACCCGCAAACGTATTTTATTTTAAAGAATTTTAAATAAATAAATAAATAAATAAAATAAAAAATATCTGACAGATACTAACTAATAGATTTATTTGATCAAATTAGTTTACTTCCTTCCATATATGTGTTTCCGTAATAACTAGAAAGAAAACACCACAAGAATTGCAGAAATTATAAATCGGAATATGAAATACTGCGGAATTTGATTTAGCTAGGGCTCATCATTGTGTTTACTATCTTGTCCAATTATAAATCACTATTAATTTATAAAGAAGTTGTGTGCTTTGCTTAAGAAAAAATCAAAATTTATGAGCACATTAATTTAAATCACAAGGTTAGAAATTAAAGTAAATAGAAAAAGATTGCATAGTGAAAAACCAGTTGCAGCAGAGTCACATTTACAAAACTATACATTTTCTATTCTTTTTGTTGAATGAAGTTTAGCAACAGTAGTTACATTTACGACTTTTGAACACAATGAGCCAATGACAAATAATGTGATAATTATTCTTGCTGCTTTACACAAGATTTAACTGTACTGTGACAGCAGCTTTAATAATAAGATATTGTTACCACGTACGTCATCATATTGCAATGAAGGTGAGATTATGTTTTTAAATAAAGTTTTATGGCGTTAAACTCAATTACATAAATACTTTTCAACATAATTTGTTAGCGAGTAGTTCAGCAAACCAGTTTATGTGTATTATTATGCCTATGGAAAACATTTTGGGTTACTTTATATATAGATTTTCGTGCACATTTGAAAAAGTTTATCGTTTTTCGGTTTCTCTGCATGGTTGTATTTGATTTAAATTTCTGAACATTGCATATATTGGCCAAGTGACCGTAAAACTTTATTAATGTACAACTAAAACACTGACCTAAAAAAACGGGCCGAAATAACACATAATTTTTCTTGCCTGTTAATGGGTTCATTTTTCAATAAGTTATACTTCACCAACCCTTTATACAGAATTGACTAACATTTGTATTTCAAAATTTTTAATTAGACGATGCATTGTAATATGTAATAAATTTAAGTTGCTGCTATTAAACTTTTTATACTTGGTTTCAAATTTTATGTATGGATGACGAAACAAACCGTACTAGAGGAGTGGCAACCCGATGTGTTACATTTGTACTACATAATTGCTTGAGATCTTCCGTTTTTTTGCGGTGGCGGGAAGGAGAAGAGGATTTAGATTATCACTAATTTAATTTTAAATTTAAAACATATTTGCGCTAATGTTTTGACAAAAAAAGAGAAGACTGGCCAAAGTACAATTATCAGTCACATTAATAGTCTGCATTCCGGTAAATAAATTAAAAGAATGAAGATGGCCTTACAAGAAATGTGCCCTTACTCATCATTTTTCCTAAAGTTACGACAAAAAAAAAAAAAAAAAATCAGAAATCCTGTTTTTGTAAAACAAGAAAAGCAAAGGAAAACATCTGAAAACGCATTGAATTCAAGGAGGAAAATAAAAAAAGTACATATTTTTATTCATAGGCATTAACCCTCTCGCTGCGTAATTGTTTTATCAAAATAGCTTAAAAAATTGCGTATTTAATTCCTTCGCGACGAGCGTCCTTTAAGAATTTTTATTCTTTTGCCACCGGTTTTTCAAAACAAAAATTTTCGTCTGATTTAATCGTGAAAATGCTCCGATTACATAAGGCAAAATTTACAATAAAAAGTAACTGGTGGGAATTATCAAGGAGGGTTAGACGGAAAAAATGCATCCCGATGAAATCTCGGGTTGCGCAAATTTTGCTACTTTTACGTTGCCCGAGAAACTCTCGGGTTGTGCAGCGAGAGGGTTAAAATCCCTTCATGAAAGTCAAATTAGCTGTAAAATTTTTTTAGAATTGCCATCAAAGCAGCCGACGATTCTTAGCTCGACAGATTTGGATATTTCGGAAAATATTTTACAATTAAATGTTATAAAAAAAGTAGTGCCGTACTCAGAAAAAATAATATTAAATGTTTTAATATTTTATAATAAGGAGAAAACCTTTTTACAACGCAGGTTTAATTAAAATTACAAAAAATTCATTTTGAAAATTTTCTGATCTTGATGCAATCATAGGAGAACGTTCATTTCTCGCAATCAAAATGTACAATTTCGATGACGTAATTTTCAAAGGTGCTGTTATTATTCAAAAAGTATTTTGTATTGCAAATCTTTAGTCTCCATTTTCAGAGATTGTATTCAACATTGATCTAATTTTGGATCGCATAAGAAAAAAATATTTAAGTTTTACGAATTAAAATAGATGCTCTAAAAAGGATGCCGTTTTTACTAGATAAAACATTACACAATTAGGGTCTTGTAAAGGGACGTAAATTCTAACTATTTATCAAAAAGTATTACTAAAATATATATATTTAAACTTTTAATGAAAATTGCATCAAAAAATATATTTTAATCCGCATTGTTTCTGCTTTTTCTGCCTTTTTTTCACCACAAAGCAATACCACCACGACAGAAATTACATTAAAATAAAAAATAATAATATCTCGGAAAAGTATTTAAATTTCAAGAATTATTATAACATCCTCGGATGCATTAAATAATTGACGGCAGTTTCACCACGAAAGTTACAGCATTATAGGATGAATAACCTGTGACTTTATAAGCACACTGTGAGATTTCAATGTAATAGATACATTAATAAAGAAACTTTTACGAATTAAAACTTTTTCTTAATCTGTATTAGTTAGAATTGAATTTATAGTCCGATTTGTAGTTTTTTCATTCACAATTGAAGGCAGTTATGATTTATAATGGATGTATAATACAGCTACGTCTTGAATTTAAAGCTATTTTTATTTCAAAAACATGTTGTTTGCTGCATATTGTTTACTATCATACTTTCGGTTTTCAATTCTTAAATAGTAGTATTACATGCACAGCTTATTTCAGCACTTTAAGAGTGTTAGAAGAGGTAATAATTTAATTAAGGTCTTCATTCATGTCTGAACAATAAATATTTACTCTAAATGATTGTTTAAAAATGATAAAAATTACACCTGCGGTTATTTATATATTATCACCCTACGGTTTTACGAAACTCCGAAGTGTTTCATTATTTTCAAATGTGAAAATCTAAAAATTGATTTTTTGAAGGCTTAAAAATTAGCCTTTGGTTTAAATGATTAGATGTTTAAAATAAAACAAAACAAAAAATAATTATTAAGCATTTCAAAAGATTGCCATCGAAAGCAAGTGATATTCTGAATGAAATTATAATTTCTTTTGCTGTTGTAAATTTTTAAACTTATCATTATTGTAGAATAGTAGAAATAAGCACTTTAAAATTGTATTAGTATTTTCATAGTTATCATCCTTTACTTCACGTTCTTATTTTAGTGTTGTATATTAAATAAAAACTAAGTAGAATATCAAAGGAATACGTAAAATCGAAATAATCAATGCAATATTCAATACGACGCCTTTATTTTGCTTCCTTCTTATTAAGGAAAATTACAATTACTCATGGTTATCAGAACACATTTTTCTTTTTAAATAAGAAATAGAGGAAAACATTTAAATATATACAAAACACATTATCCTTTTAGAATCTTGGTAACGATATAATTGCAAAAATAAAACAACATATGTCACTTCTGATTTTCCGCATGATTTAAATTCCAACAGAAAACAAAACAAATTTCTAAAAGAATTATTTTATTGTTTGTTTTTCTAAACCTTCTTTTAGAAAAGCTGTTTTATGTTTTAACTCAACAAACAAATGTTGGAACACTTTTTATGCTGAAACTTATGCTAAATTATACGAAATTCAATTTTTTCAAGAACATCTTTCATTTTACTATTTCTTGATGTTTCTTGAGCTAGAGCATAATTAAATTTTCGGTCTTATACCCAGCTGGCCAATTTCCAAGATCTCAGTAGCTATATTTTCGATAGTGCTGACTTTACCCAAATAGTTACAGAATTTGAGAAAGGTTAACAAACTCCTAAAGAATGTGTAAAATTGAAACAAAATTAGATTCTAATGCGAATAAGTATTTCGTAAAAATAATAAAAATAAGACAAAGAGAAGCAAAAAGATTGGATATTATAGATAAGAAAAAATGAATAGTTTATTTAATTAACCCTTAACGGACCAATGCCACCATAATAAGTGGCATTAGCACCCTTAACCAAATTAATCGCCTGTCACCACTTTTTTTTTTTTTCAGAAACACCTTTATTTGTACTTTGACAACATGTGCAAAAGAAAGTTACTAAAAAAATTACTTTTAAAATATTGTGGTGCGAATAGAGTCTAAAAATAGAATCATGTATTTAAATCTACGGTCCGTTAAAGTTTAAAACAGTAAGCAGTGATAAATTTAGGAGATAGCAGGAGGAGAAATCCCCCAAGTCACTAAAGAGCTTCCCTCGAAAGATCTAGAATTTTTTTCCTATAATGGTCCAATATAGAAATCTCCTCTTGAGTACTGTACCGGGTCGGGTAACCAGGTTAAAACAAAATTCAGACTATTGTTTCAGATGGAAAACTATACATTCGTATATAAATATGAATCCGTATTTACATGTTTATTTTTATTCATAAAATTGGTATTAGGGACATGATTATAGATAATTTTTTTCGTAATCGGGTTCAATTGTCGACCAGTTTTCCTTGATTTCAGGTTGCGGGTGGGCGAAAAAATGTTTGTCGGGTCGCGGTTAAAAGACATTTTTTTTTTTTTTTTTTTGTCGGGATCGGGTCTCGTTGCAGGTTGTTTTTAAATAGAATTTGCGAGTTTCGGTCGGTATAACCCGACCCGCTGTAAGCCCCCTTCCCTCAGAATGCTCTTAAACTCAACGGAGATTTTTAAAAAGGAGAAAAAATGACAGAAGTGACCTTTAACTCGTATTCAGGTATAATTTAAAGGAAATATAGAAAAAAGTATGGATAAAAAATACTTGAAGAAATAGCGATTCAATACAATTTTTTTTACCAGTATAAAATAAAATAATTACAGTAAACGCTAAGAAAAAACAACTGTATTTGGGACTTGGTGATTTATTTTTTAGATTCCAGTCCATATATAATATTAACTGACAATGCATACGAAGGGCTTATGTCCGCAGCATCTTTGCTACGACTTTCTTTATGGTATATGTAATAAGTAGTATACTTCTTATATTTGTATTTTGAGGTTTAGAAACCATTATATAAATCACATTTAAATATCACATTTACAGAGAAGGAAGCAAAATCAAAACATTTTACCAAATATAACATCGGTATTAAGTTAAGATTATGCTAAACGTTTCGACAAAACGAAGAATTTCGCAGAATAGCTGATTTTAAGGAACTTGCGAAACCACATGTAAAAAAAAAAAAATACATTGAAGTACCATTTTTTCGGGAACCACTGTAGCGGTTTCAATAAAGTTTTCAATAGTTTTGGCTGTAGCTAAACTAAAAAATAATCGTAAAGAAAAAGAAGAAAAAATTACGCAATTTAGCAGACAGAAATTCAAGGTCCCCCCCCCCCTCAATTAGCGTCCCTAAAAGGGTATTCATTCTCCTGAAAAAAAGATGATCGAAATATAGCTAATTATCTTACAAATAATAATATTTCAGAAAATAAAATTTTATTTTCCTTAAAGATTATAGATTTGTAACGTAATGTATCTATAAATACACATATATCGAAAAAAAGGACAAAAAAAATACTTAAATAAAAAATTCATACTTTTGTATACTGGTCCGGATTGATAGTTTGGTCTCCATTTTTATTCCGAAATTCCGATCTCAAATCGGATATTCCTAAAGAAGAATTTTTACTTTAAGTAATCATGAAATGTCTGTCATTCATTAAATCAGAAAAACCTGTTCGTGTTTTCTGGTATTAGTTCAGAACTTCTGAATAAAAATCGAGGCCAAACTGGCAATCCTGGTACTGGACCACTGTCAGACAATTTTTAATCACACATAAAGGGAACTCAAATCAAACTTAAGGTAAGCTAGTACTTTGAAAACTGAAGGGGAATTTTAGTAGACCTTTTTCCACATTGGTTTGCTTAGTGATTGCACATTAAAAATCATTTACGTCTTTGAATACGCACGATAGTTTTAAAATTTTGAACTCATATGAACGTCGAAAGTAATGCCCAGAAACATATATGTTACTTTAATTTTATCTTAAAGTAAAAAGTCCGAGTCTAAGAATAAGTGCACAAATTAACTAAAAAATGCTTTCATATGTTTACTGAGAGCTTTCGAGACTTATTAGTTAATAATAGTAAATCTGCAGATCAGTCGTCTCAACGTCAGATTTGCAACGCGTTCTTTTTAACACACTTTGCGTAATATTCAACTTCTTACAAATCGCAATTTAAAATTTTCAAATTACATAAATATTTATAAGAATAAAAAATACTTTGAAAAGTTTTAGAAATTAAAAGTGTTAAATTAAACACGTTGCTAGGCAATGATATTCTGAAATACTGATGAGCTGCTTATTCTTGTAAATTTTTAGATAAAAAAGTGCCCTGCTCCCCCCTCCCCCATAAAAAACAAACAAACTAAAAACCGAAAAAAAGATAGTGAAATTTTAGAAATTTATAAAAAAATTCCAAAAACATACTTATTTGTTATAAACTAAAATAAATTGCCCTACTTCCAACTTCTAGCGAAGCAAGTGCGTTCTTAATTAAGTTCACAAAAACTCGTTTCATTATGTCAGATTATTTTATGATCAATACGAAATCACTGCATTATTCATTTAATTGGTGAGCCGGATAGCGCATAGGATCCATCAGGCTTCTCACAAAACAGTCTCCCCACTTCTTGGAACGTTTCAATGTTCTTCAAGTGTGCAATAAAAGTAAAATTTTAATATTAGAAAAAAAAATCACACAAAAATCTCCATAAAACTTAAAGAACATGCAATTTAACAATATACTGAAATGCAATCTTGTACTTTGAGAAAAAGAAACTACAAGTAATAAAAATGAGATTAATATCTGAAATGCAAAACCAATTTCTTTTGCATCGAATATTCCTTTTGATTTTGGATCATTTACTTTGTGTTAATGGGCAATAAAAAACGACAAAGCTATGTGATGAATGTAAATACAAACCATATTTAATAGTTTTAGGAGCATATATTCCTCTCATCACAGTACAACTGGATCCGTTTCCACCACAAACGCCGCACGAATCCAAAACCTTTACGGAGTTCAATTTATGATCACAACCAGCAGCCTAATAAAGATAGAACATCAAAACGTTAACTGATATAATAAATTAATGACTTCTGGCTATTTATAAAGAAATGGCAGTAAAATAAAATTTATGGGGTAAAGAAATAAAGATAAAGAGTGCTACATTACTTTATTGCATTAACGAAGTTTGATATCGTGAAATGTCAGTAGTACGCAGTGAGTATATATATATAAAAAAATGGATACACCTGTTTTTATTCGCAGACCGTTTATGATAAAATCATACCAAAGCTGTCATTAGATTTGGAATATTCCATTTAGAATATGAATGCAATTTCGATATCTGATGTCTAATAATTACCGGGCAGAATTTTCCGGTGGGAATTGATTTTCCGAAACGGACACGACTTTCTGAACGAGCCAATATATGAGTCAACAGCAATTTTAAGTCTCAATGCAATAATTGCTGTAAGAATTGTAAATACAATTTATGCAGTGTATGGTTATGCATAAATATGTTATATGCAAGAGGACCCTCTCGTTATATTGCTCTTTCACTTTCAGATACATATATCTGTTTTCGTGCTTTCCGAAAAAATAAGCGGTAATTTAATCGCATTTTCTATGCAACTATATTTAAATGCAAAACATTTTATTTTCTATTATCTTTCCTAAATTTTTATTGCCCTTAGTTATATCACACTTACTTTATAGCATCACTACAAACGAGATATAATGACGGGTCACTGTATTATTAAACCCGTTTCATAAATTTCGAATAAGGATTGAATCATTTGACAAGATTCTAAAAGTACGAAGTAGTGATTACTCTTCAAAAGTACGCTGCTCAAAACAATTAAAGGATATTGCAGTTTTAGGCGGATTTTGTATCTGGAGAGTTTGTGGGGGTTGTTGGCGGCCAGAAACTCGTCTTCCTAGAGCGTCCCAAACGTGCTCGATTGGATTCATGTCTGGAGAACACGCTGGCCATTCCATTCGAACGATTCCTTCCTCGAAAAGGAAATCCTCCACCAGGTTTGCACGATGTGGCCTGCAGTTATCGTCCATTAAAATGAAGTTATCTCCGATTGCTGCAGCGTAAGGGACTACAATAGGTCTGAGGATCTCATCCCTATATCGGCGACCAGTCAGAGCTCCATCTCGAATGATGTAGAGGTCAGTGCGCCCGTCAATGGAGATGCCACCATACACCAACACTCCTCCACCGCCAACTCTGACACTTTCGTGCACGAACGCAGGATTATTCCTACTGCCACAGTCCCTCCAGATGAAAATACGCCTATTATCCGGATGCACAGAAAAACGGGACTCGTCAGAAAACAGAATATTGCTCCATTCATTTCTCCTCCAGTTGACATGCTCGGTTGCCCACTCCCTGCGGTCGCGACGATGCCTTGATGTTAATCTAACACATACCATCGGTCGGCGAGCATACAGACCTACAGCATGAAGCCGGTTTCGGACAGTCGGAGTTGAAATCGTGGTGCCTGTAGCCGAGCGAAGGTGTTGTTGGAAAAGAGTAGCGTTCATGGTTCGGTGTCTCCGAGCTGTTAACGCTAAATACCGATCTTCATTGGTCGTTGTTGCCCGTCTACGACCTTGCCCTGGTCTTCGGCCTGCACATCCACTCTCCAAAAAACGGTTCCAGATCCTGGAAATGATACTTTATGACACTCCAATGGCTTGCGCTACTTCGGCTTGAGTTTGGCCCCCTTCTAACCTACCAACAATTCTCAAAGCTTCTGAATCTGTCAAATGACTTCGCTGAGACATCGTACTCATCGAAACAAAGCAATCACCGAATGCCGATCATCCTTGTCTTCATTCTCTTTTATCCAGTTGAAAGTCAAATTTCATTCGCTGCCGCTGAAGCGACGTTTTTGACGTCGAACTCAAAATTTGCATACTCCACAGTTTGAAAACTTGAAAAATTTGCATTTGTGATTCTCTTATTCTATTTTCGGCAAAAAAAATTTCGTTTATATCTTTATTTTATATAAAACTTCAAATATTCTTTAATTGTTTTGAGCAGTGTAGTTTGTAGTCGCTATTTTCTGAAACAAGTAGTTGAAGTTGTAGTTTACATTTTCGATAAAGTATTTGTAGTTCATAAAAAAGTAGTTTTTCCGATCCTGTCTTGGATTTAATTTGAGTGCTGTTATTTACTTCTCACTTAAAGTTATATCTTAAAATCAATATTATTAGGATTTCAATAATCCTAATATTTAATATTACATTCAACTTCAAAAACTAGGTTAAAAAATATTTCTATCAATTATTTGAATAAAGTGCAGAAAAATTTTATTACATATCATTGGAAAAGACTATTTAAAATAACTTTGTACTATGCGTTTTGATAAATAAAAGCTATTTCTCTCTCTCTCTCTCTCTCTCTCTCTCTCTCTATATATATATATATATATATATATATATATTTATATATATAAAGACTGTAAAACAAAAGTTTAGTTGTATGAGTGTCCCACACGCAACGATGAATTGGCTTGAAAATTATATTTTATAGATTTTAAACGATATTTTATATGTTCTGTTTAATCTTTCACTTTTAACGAACATTCTGTATATAAGTTTTCATTTTTGGTTACCGTTTTTTCAGAATAGTAATATTTGCCCTATTTCATCGCAGAAATTCTGTGATTAAATAAGGTGAAAATTACGACTAGGAAAGAGTGATTATCAGAATTAAGGATTGTACACACCCTATACGGGACGTATACATGGCACTTGTCGCAAAAAAAAAAAAATAATTTTGTGTTTAATACTCTCAAAAAGGTGGAAAAATTCATACTATTGATATGCCTGAACATTCTTACCATGCATTTACCGTTGATGCAGAGGTCAAAAGTGTCCGGTCCACACGTGGTTCCATCAATCACCTTTTCTTTCAGTAAATAATAAGCTGCTGTGCCAGCAGCTCGGCAGTATAACTTGCAGCGATCTTTTATCTCTGCTAGAAAATTATTTTTATTTTAGATATATATGTTTATAATAATGGATTTTTAAAAAAGAGAACAAGAGTAACAGAATTTTTTTTAGCGCATTTTGTTGCAATATGAACTACAGATAACATACCCAAAAATATAATTTTACACTGTTAAAATGTCATAATCAGGGATGAGAGCGTTCCGACACAAATGACCGATTGCTACCGCTAAACTTTAATAGTATTTCTCGTCTTATTTATTTAAAGAATTTCTAAGACTTAATAAAATAAAGAATACTATTAAAATTTAGTGATAGTAATCGGTCATTTGTGTCGGAACGCTGTCATCCCTGCATCTGCATATTTTTTTTTTTTTAATCAGGCATGACTGGAAAATATTTAACACCAGCTACTTAGCCCAAGTAGCACATATAGTTGCCCCATCGTTGCGGAATAGTAGAAATCATTGGGAAATTGTATGTCGACGTGCCAAAAATTAACTTACCGAGGCTTGTCAGTTTTGCAGCATTGTTAGCCCAAATAACAACAACAAAATATTTTGTGCACACTGCGCTTCACACACATATATGTATAGTTTAGTTTTTTTTATTATTATTAGACAATCGTTGACCTTATTGAATGTACGTGTACGGGATAATGTCCACGCGACATTCCACAATACAACGAGTTTTCCTCCATCCATCGCCATGCGATTACTGCCAATAAGTTTGTATGTGTGCAAGCGAATTCCACCATTTATATTTTAAAGCATGAAAATTGTTTCTATATAAATTTTAAATAGATTTAGAACATTGTGCTTTCAATGCATTAAACTTTCTTTTATTAAGATTCCAGCAGAAGCATGTCACAGGGAAAAAGTATTCAGTAGATGTTCCCATTTTAAACGCACAATTCGAATTTATAAGGTAATTGTTGGGTTGTTTTTCGACAAGTGTGCTTGTAGGTATGTAGTTAAGAAGTGATACTTTTATTATAAAAGATGTTAGACATTTTCGGTAGATAGTTTGATGTGCAATGGTTGACAAAACAGGTATTTATAACCGCTGACCAATATTAAGCCCAATTAGCCACTTTTGGCCCAACACTTTTGTGTTATTTGGGAAGGGTAAAAATAATACTAGATTTTTTTTCATATCTAAATAAATAAACATTTATATATTAATATTTTTAATTTATTTCACAATTCATCCATCAATTTTTTATTATTATAGTAAATATAATTTCGCAAATTTAACGTTTTTAATAATTGGACATACGTCAGGAAATAGCGTCGTGCCGAACTTAATAGTTTAGAGTTCTCTCATGCCAGTCCAGATATATTTTGAAAGTCTTAATTTCAATCCAATGGTAAACACTAAGGATCGACCGAAACAGGTTTTTGACTGAAACCGAATTTCAGTAATCTTTCTATTTTCGACCGAAAACGAAAACAATAATGTCCAAAAAATTAAGTAATTAATATATACATAAATATACATAATTATTAATTAATTTTACGTGTCGTGAGGCCCAAGTTGGCTATCTGTGCCTCTGACCAAAACATTCTATATTAATATAAAATAAAATGTAATTCATTCATCTATGACACAGAATGATTTTCTAATTATACGAATTTCATCTAATTAAAAAAGGTTTTAGGTATACATAGTTCAAGTCATCTTTTATAATGGTTTTCGTAAATGATCATCTGTCATACTAAAACTTTCTCAAAAGGTAATCAAAACACTTCTCCTGTTTCAAACTAAAAAATTTCCAGTACTGTTAAGTCTGCAGCTTTTAATGTGTACGTGCAAAGAGTCTTCAAAGTTTAGTCATATATGTATTGCTTGCTTTATAATTTGCACTCATGTCTTGAGTCAGTGATGACAGATAATTATAGACAGTGAAGTTCATAGCAATAAACAAAGAGTGTCTCATTTGAGTCGACACAGCTCAAATCGATGAGTAGTATTGAAAATTTCCGAAGGAAGAAACAAGATTTTTGGAATGCAGATAGTTTCTGTCCGGCCAAATTTTCGGCAGCATTTTCTTCGAAACTCAGATTTGGGGCCGAAAACGAACGGTCGATCTCTTGTAAACACTACACTTATCTGGCATCCACCTCAGCACACATAGGGATAGACCGTCATATCCAACTTGTCACATCTTCCTTTGACCTTCTAATGGTTCAGAAATCAATTAGTGATGCAACATGTTGGCTATCAAACATCTGACTAGCCCGATTACCACGATCCTGCATTACACGATGGCTGCAAAAATGATGGTATATCGAATATTTTTAATTCAAACGTTTGAGATATAAATGGAAAATTTAATTTCTTAAAATGTAAATTAATTAGAAAATCTTAAACAAAATATTTCATGACTCAAATGAAAATGAATCGGTAGTATTAGCCACTCATATTGTTGTAATTCATGCCATTAAAAATTAAACCTACGAAAAAAAAAAAAAAAAAAAAAAAAAAAAAGAAAAAAAAAAGAAAGAAAGAGAAGGTATTACCGACTACATATTAAGTTTTCACACAACTTTTCGAAAATAATAGCAATATAAAATCAGGCAGTAAAGTTTTACGAGAGTTCAACTACCGTTACATTGTAACTTCAAGATCACAGAAAACTGGACTTATGACTAAGGTAGATTAAAATGCCACAGAAAAAGAATATAATCTTCGAAACCTGCTGAATGTCGATTATATTCAGGAGAGCTTATAATCTGTTAATAAAGCTTTCAAAAACAAAATGTATTTTTTATGCTCCAAGAAGGTGACTAATGTCAAATATTTTTCTTTTACCTAATATATACTACGATTACTTACTAGAAAGCTATTTTCAAACCGGAAGAGTGATGAAAATGCTGCATTACTCTTTAAGAAGACATTTATGTATATAAGTAGGAGGTGAAAATATCTGTTGTATTTCAACATGATTTAAGAAGGAAAGTTTTTTTCTTCCATAACATTCTTTGTGACTACATTTTTTCGGAAGTAATCAAATTACTCATGTGACAAGATTAATTTTATTTTTTACTTTTTTTTTTCAGTTTTCCTTCAACTGCAGAAATAAATCTGTTTTATATACCAGAATAAATAGAATGCTATTATATTTCATATGCAAAAGTGAACCCATTTTTAAAACAATTAAATGACGTTGTAGTAAATTAAATGATGCTACCTTTTCATTGTAAAACTAAAACTGTTCAATTATTTATAAAAGTTTCAAAAGGCCAATTTCAAGATTACTAATGCAAAATGTTCATACTGACAAACAAATAGCTAATAATTTTTTAATGTAAAACTTTTTCAAATGAAAGTTGTTGCAATATCTACGTACAGAGATCAAGATTAATTTGTTTATAGTTTAGAAATTAGTTAAAATTGAACATGTTTTCTCATTTAAGCGTATCAGAGAATATACTTAAAATTAAATATTTTGAATGAATTACATTCTAATATAACGTAAAATCAGTTTTATTTTGTTTTGAAAAATAAAGTAATACTATTCATGGAAACATAAAGCACGTTGCAGGTATAGTGACATATTTTTGATCAATTCACTGGTAAATAAATTTCGTTAAATTAATACATTCTGAAAGTTTAGGTCATAAAAAAGAAAGTTAAAGAAATAAATTTCTAATTATATAGATAGCATTTGTATTTCTAAAACAGGAAGTAGTGACTCATTTTAATGGTTTATAATAACAATTCTGCCATTTTGATTTGTGGTGCTGTTATTCATATATTAATTCAAGAATGAGAAATATAAGAAGTATCAGTTATCTGAAAACTGTTTTGAAACAATCCGTTTTAATTATATGACTTTTTCAATTTCATTTTTAGATGCTTTCTGCATTTAAACAATTGGTATTTCAGAATATTATGTTTAGAAATGTGATTCAACAAGAAGAGTTAGCCTAAAGGATTTTTTTTAATCGGTGTAATACAACGATTTAAATTTATAAAAATTATTAAAAAGTGGAATTTATATGTCTGAATATTCATATGACTAAATAAGTTTAAGGACCAGATTATTTAATTTATTTGAAACTTTTATAACTAATCTATATCAATAAAAAAAAGTTTTATTTGTCTGTGTGTCTGAATGTTGGTGATGGCCAGAGAAACCCATAGCACGTAGACATCTGGAAAATTGGATAAAGATAGATGAAGATAGGTCCAAATGCATCTGAAAGTAAGATTTTTCATTTGTGGAAAATTAGACGAGATATTAAATAAAAACCTCATAAAACGCTAATGAACAAGCTTCAAATTTCCACAATTTGCCGCCGTTATATGTTTGCTTCCATGTATGTCCGGAGAAAACGTAGTTCTTCGAGCGCGGAGAAAGTAAACGCTCCTTTTTTTCTTCATTTTAAAATTGCAATCGACGGGTGTCCTATAAAATTGAAGGAAAAAAAAAGAAAGATAAATATGTCCTTTCTGGTACTGATAGTGCTTACAAAATTATGAAGATTATGGATTATGGAGTAATTATGGATAGTACAAAATTATGAATATTTACTGTTACAAAAAAAGAAAAAATATTCTGACGTTTGTTTTCACATTTTCGTCTGTTATCCCTTTTCAAATCACAATTGATGGATCCCAGATAGACTTATAAACAACAGCAACAACAACAAAATACTCCATACTTTTAAGTGGTAACTTCCTTTCTGTAACTGTGCTCTTTGTTTTAAAAAATAGGGTATTTACAATTTCAATAAAAAAATTTTTGGAGGTCGTTTTCGTTTTTTCTGCAGTTTTAAATTGCCAACTCTGTACCTCGGATTAAAAGCAAGAAACATATATAGAAGGAGATCTTTTCTGCTCCCAACCGGACCTTACATTACAAACTGTGAACATTTACTATTTCAAAAAAATATCTTTTGTAAACTGTTTTAAAATTTTTAGATTTTTCTACAGTTTAAAATTGCCATACACGTTGACCATTTGGAATAAAAAAAAGGACAAATATCCACGGATAGACGGTACCTATTTGTTGGCCTTTCTGTAGCACCCATCTGTGGGCCCGGAAAACATCGGGTGGGTTTGCTGGTAATATAATAAACTTAATTAAGAATGTACCAGAATATTTTAAGAATATACGAGAAAGGTCAAAATTAATTTATTTTCTAGCAATAATCAGAAAAAAATGTAGTAGGAAGTATTTACGAAATTTATGCATTGAAAAATACATTAAATAAAAAGTAAACCAAAATAAGAGATGCTTCATTGTTTACTTTAAATAATGTAATATGATTATTTTTTATATTGCTGTAACAAGATATCAATCACATGCTTATAAAATACCGTATTTACTCGCATATTTGAACACATTTTTTACAATTTCTTGGGGGCCAAAGGACTAGCGTGCGAAAAATACATGGGTTATTTTTTAAAAGTATTTTTTTATATTAAATTTCCTTCGAGAAAATCTTAAAGGTAACTTACAATGGGTTGCCAAATTATTAGGGACAGTCATATTTTTTGCTTGTTTTATACTTTGGGTGCACTTGACTGCGGCTCTAAGTGGTTTAAGTGTTGCAGGAATGTATTTTACCGTTGTCAACATCTCTATAATTCAACTTTTAAGTACTTTTGTTATGTTAAAAGGTTTGTTTGCTTTCTATAAATATTTTAATAACGGGAGAGACGCTGAGTCTTTTACACATGCAATAATGGACGACGCTTTTCTTTAATTTAAACAAAATTCTTTGGGGTTTTTTTTTGAAAAGTTAAGACTTATATGTGAGTATTATCTTTCTTTTATTGATTAAATATTTGTTTTTTTGCAAAATTATTTACGATTTTAATTTATTTTTTATTTTTATTGATTTCAGTATGGATCGAGGGATTGATTTGTCCCCTAGGAAAAAATCTGAGGTAAAAACCTTTCTTCTGCATACGAGTCATTCCCAAAGGAAGAGAGCAGAACTTGCTGGAGTGTCCAAGTCAGTAGGCAATAGGATAAAAATAAATCTGGACAAAAACCAGCCACTTTCGCCCAAACGAAAAGGTAAAAGTGGAAGAAAACGCATAACAACTGCACGTACCAATAGGAAAATCCGGGATATCTGTTTAGGAAGCAGAAAGAAAAGTGTGGGTCTCCTTACTCAGATCATTCAAGAATCTGGAATACCAGTTTCTAAGAGAACTGTGCAGCGGAGATTAGTGGAGGAAGGGTTGACAGGTCATCGTCCAGCCAAGAAACCCCGGTTGACAGAAGCGATGAAGAAGAAGCACCTTGCCTGGGTTCGTGAACACCACCAGAAGACAGTTGATGACTGGAGTAAGGTCAGTTGTTAAGATAATTATTATTTATGTCATTTAAAATCATTTATTTCTAAATTATTAACGTATTTAATTTTTTTTCACGTGTGTTTCTCAGATGAATCAACCTTTGAGATTTTAGCCAATAAAAGCAGCTTTGTCAGGCGACGCCCAAGCGAACAATACCGCCCTGACTGCATCGTGGAAAGTGTTAAACACCCTGATAAAATAATGGTGTGGTCTGTCATAAGCGCTAAAGGGGTTGGACGCCTCTACATTGTCCAGGGAACCATGAGACAAGACCAGTACAGGCAAGTTCTGGAAACTCGGCTGCTGCCGCAAATTGAAGAATGGTTCCCAGGTGGTAAAGAGTTCATGTTTATGCATAATTCAGCGCCTTGTCATACAGCTGGAAGCGTTAGAACGTTTTTGGCAGACCACAATATCCCAGTTTTACCTTGGCCTGGCAACTCTCCTGACATGAACCCCATAGAAAACTTATGGGAAATCACCAATGCGGAAATCGCCAAAGAAAAGATTACAACCAAGGCACAACTCATCAAACAACTAATAAATGTATGGCATCACAACCCTAAAATAAAAGAAAGTGCCAAAAATTGCATAGAAAGCATGCCGAGACGCATCGAAGCACTCCTATAAGCCAAAGGAAATGCCACCAAATATTAATAATCTGTACTTAACATTGGTAAATTGACTGTATTATGTTTTTGTTGTGTTTTTTTTTTTCAAATAATATTGCGTACATACTTAAACTAGTATAACAATAAAGCTTTTTAATCTTAAAAACAGTGTTTATTTTCGAATTATATCCTAATATTGTACAAAAAACCTATACTTCATGATTGTCCCTAATAATTTGGCAACCCACTACTGTAAGGTGTAACTAAAGAAATGTCTCTCTTTAATATAAGTATAACACTTTAAAAATAAGTTATATTAAAAAAGACCTTAAAGTTGCAGCAGTTATTTATGTGGCATTTTTAAGTAGGATGAAAATTCTACTTTTAGTTTTCAGAAGCATTCTAGGATAATAATAATAATAATATTAATAATAATAACCTAAATTAGCAAAAGCACAATAGTAGAATTTAAAAACTCTATTACTTTATTTTCTACAATGTGAACCACTCTAAATTTAAAGTCTGCGGCAAAACTTTTTTGTAGCCATGATAATATCACAGCACGAACAATATGATCAAATACTTAACTTAGAATGATTAAATTTTGACAGAAAGTAATAATATATCCCACGTCTGTTGATGCAGCATTATTGGTCATAAATCACATGCAATTTGGAGCAGGTGAAAATATAAAATCTCGGGATACAAAACCAAAGAATGGAATCTTCTCCTTTGGATCACAAAACTAAACTAAAAATTGTCTTTAAATCTGATTATGAAATCTAAATGGTCAGGATATATCTGGTAAGAGTAATTTGAACCTGTTTCATTATTTCAGAATTTCCATAAACCCTTTCTACTGAAAATTCGTTTTTTTAAGCCTAAATTTTCTTTAAAAAAGTAGGTAGTGCGAAAATTGTGCGAATTTTTTTCTTCAAATTTTTCTTTCAAAAGTTTAGAGTGACAAATTACGAGGGGTTGTGAATTATGCGAGTAAATACGATATGTACGGTTAAATTCGGCACAGAGATGGACTGTGTTACAATTAATTGCCACTTTTGGAGTTTCCATTGTGAGGGCAATTTGGATATAAAAATCGCATGTTCATAACTTTTAAACACTTACAAATACTACAAATGACAGTGTTTCATTTTTTTTGTTTCATTTAAGGAATCTGTTCTCTTAGATTAAAACTATGTAAGTGTTACATTTATTTACCACTTTCATTAACCCAAAATAAATTAAAACAAAATAACTGTACTCAAACTCCCCCGGGGGTGGGGGAATTTGGGTATAAATAATGTGTACTGACAAAGATATATGTGTTTTATACATTTCTTAAATTACCGGTTTATAGGTAAATTTAGTTATGCTAAGAGATAAAGAAGCCATTTTAGAGGTTTTTAATGAAAATTTATAATCTTAAAAATCTAGGATAGGCAGCATACACTGATAGGCCCTTCTTGACATCTTCCTTAGTTTTTTTTTTTTTTTTTTTTTTTTTTTTTTTTTTTTTTTTTAGATAATTACCGTCATATCTCATGGTACTTTTCCTTAAATGCGTGCGAGGCATGTCTGGAATTACTTTTGAAGTTTATGCTTGTAAATAAATATTAATATTTTCTTTTACAGGAAGTAACATTGGTTATCTAAAACTTTTTAACACTAAAGCAGTGAGAAATATAGTAAAAACATGTGGCATAAATAAAATACAGTAGAGTGCTGATTATCGGAACTCAAATTAATCGAACTTCCAGTCATCCAAACAGCCAATTTCTCTCTCAAAAAGAAAAAAACCAAACTTTCAGTTATCCGAACAGCCTATTTCTCCCAAAAAATTTTTAACCGAACTTCAAATTATCCATTGGCTTAGAATAAAATTTTAAATAAAGAAAAAACTGATAGTGGATCAGTAAATGAAGAAAGTTAAACAATAATCATATGAAAAAAATCCTAAGCTATGAAGAAAATGAAATTAATGAGTGGTTAAATAATGAAGTACATGAGCCTGGATATCAGATTTTAAGTGTAGATGAAATTGTGGACGAGATTCTTGATGAAAAAGAAATTGAAGATAATGAAAACGAATACTCAGAAAATAACCCATATCCATCACACAACGAAGCCTCACACAACGAAGAATGTTTGGAAACAGCTATGAAATGGCTCGAACGCCAGAAGAACGTTGATCCTATTCAACTAACGTTTTTAAGAATAATTACCCTCATAGCATGCATGGTAACAGTGACTTTATTATGACATCACTGTAAGTCACTGTGGTCACGTCACATCTGTGACCGAAATGCCACCACTCAGTGACGCCACATTGTGACTGAGATGTGAACTTCTAGAAAACTTTAAAAAATTACAAAATTCTTCAAAACATGTTATTTATCTTACCAAAATATATTTCTAGCAATTTAAAAAAAAAATTATGAAGTCACTTGTATTTCACTGCATGTAACGTACGTCACGTCACATATGTGACAAAAAAGCCACCATATTGTAAAGTCTCAGCGTGACAAAAATATGAATTTCAAAAACCTTTGAAAATGAAGAGAAACACTTTAAGTATACTTTAAGTATACTTTAAACAGGCTGTCTAAATGTATTTGGGAGCTTCGATCGGATTTATTTTGTGCGCATCTTACAAATTAAGTTATATTTAGCATGTTTATTTATTGACATATCGGAAGACGTTTTTAAGACCGTTTTTGTTAAAAAGTTTAGTAATAACCAAAAATACGAATAATCACTTAACGCAACGACATCAACCCATTTACCATATACATAATTATAAGTAAGGATCGGACGAAACAAGTTTTTAAGACCGAAACCGAATTTCGGTAATATTCCTATTTTTGGTCTAAAACGAAAATTTTCAAAAAAATATTTTCTTGAGTAATTAATGCATACATGAATATACATAATTATTAATTAATTATATCGGTGGCTCAAGTTTGTTCTGTGCCTCTGACCAAAACTTTTTATTTTTATGTAACATAAAATGTAATTAATTCATCAGCAACACAAAATCATTTTCTAAGTATACGAATTCCATCTAATTAAAAATGTTTTAGGTTTACATACATCGATTTATCTTTTATAATGATTTTTCTAAATAATCATCTGTTATACTAGAATTTCTCAAAGATTATCAGAGACACTTTTGCGGTTTCAAACTAAACATTTTCTATTAAAGTTAAGTCAAGTCTGCAGCTTTTAATGAGCACTTAGATAGCGACTTCAAAGTTTAGTCATATATCAATTTCTTGCTTTATAATTTGCATTCAAGTCATATTTTTCCCAGTTAGAGTTTAACTATTTTAAGTAACTATTTTTAAAAAAAAATTCTACTTCCTTCAGATTTTTAAATACAATTAACATTTTCCAAATATATAATAAATATACAAAATTTAAGCAAACACACGGTATAATTAATCGTTTTTTAGGGTTTCGTTCATCTGACGAAACCCAATTCGTCTCGCTCCTCTGTCTGTCTGTCTGTCCGTCCGTCTGTCTGTCCGTCACAGAGCCCGTTCTCAGAAACTATACATGTTGGAGACTTGAAATTTTGCATATTTATAGCTGAACAGCACACATCATACGACAAATCATAAAATTTTGAAAAAGTCGTACATTTAACCCTTTGGACTCCCACATGTGTATTTTAAACAATTCTTTCTATGTGAGTCTCTAATTAGGTTGGAGGCGTGAAATTTTGCATACTTATAGCTGAACACCTCACACCTCACATCAAACGACAAATCATAAAATTTTGAAAAAGTTGTAAATTTAACCCTTTGGGGACTCACGTGTGTATTTTAAACAATCCTTTCTAAGTGAGCCCCTAATTAGGTTGGAGGCGTGAAATTTTACACACTTATAGCTGAACACCTCACATCAAACGACAAACTATAAAATTTTGAAAAAGTTGTACATTTAACCCTTTGGGCTCCCACATGTGTATATTAAACAATTCTTTCTAAGTGAGCCCTAATTAAGTTGGAGGAGTGAAATTTGCATACTTATAGCTGAACACCTCAGATCAAACGACAAATTATAAAATTTTGAAAAAGTCGTACATTTAACCCTTTGGGCTCCCCCATGTGTATTTTAAACAATTTTTTCAAAGTGAACCCCTAATTAGGTTAGAGGCGTGAAATTTTGCGTACTTATAGCTGAACACCTCACATCAAACGATAAATCATAAAATTTTCAAAAAGTCGTACATTTAACCCTTTGGGCCCCCACATGTGTATTTTAAACAATTCTTTCTAAGTCAGCCGATATTTAGGTTGGAGGCGTGAAATTTTGCATACTTATAGCTGAACACTTTACATCAAATGACAAACCATAAAATTTTGAAAAAGTCGTACATTTAACCCTTTGGGCTTCCACATGTGTATTTTAAACAATTCTTTCTCAGTGAGCCCCTAATTAGATTGGAGGCATGAAATTTTGCATACTTATAGCTGAACACCTCACATCAAATAACAAACCATAAAATTTTGAAAAAGTCGTACATTTAACCCTTTGGGCTCCCACATGTGTATTTTAAACAATTCTTTCTAAGTGAGACCCTATTTAGGTTGGATGCGTGAAATTTTGCATACTTATAGCTGAACACCATCATGCGACAAATCATACAATTTTGAAAATGTCGTACATTTAACCCTTTGGGTTCCCACATGCGTATTTTAAGCAATTCTTTCTAACTGAGCCCCTTATTAAATTGGAGATTTGAAATTTTGCATATTTATAGCAGAACACCTGAAGCCAGGCGACAAATCATAAAATTTTCAAAAAGTCTTTATTTACTCCTCCGGGCTCTAACTTGTGTATTTTAAGCAATTTTTCTAATCTCCTCCCTTTTCACCTGGGTAGCACTTTTCCAACTTTTGCCGACCCACCTTTGACCATTCTTTCATATTATGCACCATAGCCTTAGATATTTTAGTTCCACTTTTTACCGCCAGGGGCCCTACTTATCTTGGGTGCTATGGGCCCAATCCCCACGACTAATATATCTACGGATAGAATGTAAAACGGAGTTTCGTTTGGATAGAGGTTTGTTTACAATAGAGTGCGCTCTTGGTTGCGAAATGTGGAACTAACAGATTTTTCAAAAGGATAAAGTGTTTTGAAAGGAATATTAAACGAAACCCTCTGTGCGATCTGTGATCACACTTACCCACTTGTTCATTTTTTGTTTTCCACAAATGTCTAAAAAAATAGTTATTTTACAAGATGTTTTATTCTACAGAAAATTAATATGAAAAGAATAAGAGATTGACAAAGAAAACCCTTTCTACTCGATAACCTTTTTTTAAAATCTTTTAAGAAGATATTTTGTATTTATTACGTGTGATACAAACTTTACTTTTTTTTAGAAAGAAAAAAAGTTTTTTATTTTTACCCATTTTAAAAAATGTTTTGTCTAATAAACTCTAATTATAAATAATGTTATTATAATTTACAGAAAAGAAACTTTACATCCATTTTAACTTAAATACATTAAAAAATTCTTCAATAAAAAAGTTTAATTAGAACCTTTCTCATAAAATTATTATGCATTAAGTTCCGAATCTGTTGTATGCAAAAACAAATAAGCGGAAACGAAATACACTTGCATCGAAACTAGATAAGAAACTAAATAATCGTCTGCAGATGTCACGGCCGCAGAATAAATAACTGTACACAGAGAAAGAAGCTTTAATAAACGCGACAGACGCGGGAAAGTTCGCCTGACAAAATGGATGCGTATTGATGCGGATTAACAAATTGAAACAAGAAAGTACACAGGAGCACCTCCAAGTTAATACATCAATATATATATATAAGTCCGAGAAATTTACAGTGGCTTTGACTTCGTGAAAACAATTCCAAGCTTTGCAACTGTGATTATTATCGGACTTAATTTGTTCTGCAAAAAATAGTTTAGAAAGAATAATATCAATGAAAACAGGTATGAAAACATATTATTTTCCCTGTTTGCTTTTTTTCCCTTAAATTATATGATTTTAGTGATTTTAGTTTGCTTCTTATAATCAAAGTTTAATACATTTATTATTTATTTTGTTGAAATAAATAACTTGCTTATCAACCATTGTGTTCAGGTTAGTGATTTAAATTGCATCTTAAACTTATTTGTTTTATTATTTAAAATCGCATATTTTCATAATTATGGGAGTATATGGACAAGTAATATAATCAATCGTTAATTAGTAACTTTTAAAGATAATTAAATTTCATAAAACAGCCTATTTATAGACAGGGCCATCGCTAAGACTTATTATTCGGGGGAGGGGGGGGGGGGTGGACCTTAAATTGCCAAGCCAAATTTCAGTATTTGCCAACTTGGTTTTATAATTTTGCCAAGTTATCACAATTAAAAAATGTAATATAGTTATTATTTGTAAAAAGTTTAATAATGTTATCAATTGAATTTGTAACTTCTGTCAAGTCTATCAGAAATAGAAAGTGTATTATAGTTTTTATTAAAATTTTTAAAAAATTTGCCGATTAAGTTTGTAAATTTGTCAAGTGTAACAACATTTGCGAAAGTTTTTTTTGGAGGGAGGCTAGGCTCCCCTCCCCCCCCACCCCTTAGCGAGGGTCCTGTTTATAGAATAAAATTACTTACAAACTTAATTTTTTTAATTTTGTTATATGTAACGTTCTGAAACAATTCTATATATTTATAAAATTTTCACAACACTTTATTCTAAAATTTTCATAGTAGATTCTCTCTTTGTACTATTTATGATAATATCAGAGTTATAGTGGCCATGACAATATACATCCAGCCAGACAGATCCTTGGCAAAACGTTCAAAAGTTTCAAATTAGGCCAAAATAAAGTAGTTGCGGTGCTGTGTTTTATAAACAATAAAGATTTGTTTAAAAATTCATAGTTAGTAAGAGTTATTATTTTTTAATATGTAATTTCGTGAATAAAAATGTAATTTTGGCAATCAATTATTAAAGTTTTTTTTTAATAATCAAAAAGTTGTTTTTAAGTATGAATTTTACGGCAGGCAAACCCTGACATTAAATAAATTAACCCCTTGTATCGCCGTGCTACATATCTGCAACATACCCAAAAGTCACAATTACTTTTACAGTGAACTTAAAAATACGATTTTATTTATTGCTGCTATCTTCCAACATAGCGATTGTTATCAAAAGTTGTTCTTAGAATTGTCAACATACTGATACTTGGGATACTGAGTTAATTTTTCATACAAAATTTGTATTTATCATTTGAGTAGCTCCAGATTGTTATTGCTAAAATGTACTTCGTAAATTTTCTAAAATTATAAGGCTGGAGATAGCCACGAATAGATATTTACAAAGGTAAGTTTGTATATTTTGCAATTTTGTATTTGTAAATGAAGAGTATGCAATTTTCTATTTATTTCAAATATAAAAAAAATCAATAATTTATTATTTTTATGTTTTAAATCATTTTTTTTACATACCAAAAATTACATATTCTAGCATTCAGAGTAAATATTAGTAAATTCATCATTAAGTAGCACATAAAATAATTATTCGATTTAAAAACTTTTTTAACATATTTATCATATATGTTGCTATAAAAGTACCAGTTTTGATATTTTTACATACAATATAGTTTCTTTGTGTAGTTAAAAGTTCGCAATACAATTAGAGAAGCAGCAACGTTTGTTGCCTTTCTTTTTTTTTTTCAGAATAAAGCGCTAGCATGACAAATCATTATTTTAGAATCGAGATAGTTTGAACTTGTTATGGCACTTTTGTGATATAGTCGATCCTGATTATGGAATACCAAATTATAAAGCATATATGACTTTATAATAATTTATGATACAATACAAAGAACATTTCGAGAGATAAAATGTCCAGCTGTAGTCATTTATATGTATGATATGCGTATGATGTACATGATATATATAGATATATATATGTGTGCGTGTAACATGACATATATATATATATATATATATATATGTGTGTGTGTGTGTGTGGCATAAAAGACGTAAATACTAATACGTACTATATAATGACTATATGGAACATGATGAGCGTTTGGAGTACATATATATATGTATATATATATGACGCATGTATAAACTTCACGATGATATTAGAGACATCGTAAACTTTTGCATAGTCAAATTAAGAGGGGTCTCTATAACAAAGAAATACCCTATTTTCTCTGCCCCATCTTGTTTGAATTAACGTGCGTTTCAATTAAAATCATATATAGATTTTTTTATAGTAATCAATATCGTACAACATATAAAATTTAATTACTAAATATCGGCATTCCTTTTTATCTTTCAATTTTTTTTAAAGATAAAAATCGAAAAAATCACCTTCACCAGTGACTTGAGTTCGTAATGTGCATTAAATGAGATAAATTAATTTCATTCAGTATTTCTATAGTTTAAAGAATACAAAAAAATACTACATATATATATTATAAGATATTATATTTTTTTTATATACATTTTAAATTGATAAAGCTTCAAATATTTAAACTAAACATTTTCTTTGGTGATTTTAATGCTTTTTAGTAGAACAAATAGCTAATTTTCAAAAAGAAATGTGATTTATCGAATATTCAATTGTCTTCAATATTCTCATTTATTACAACAGAAAAAAATATTCAACAAAGATTGAAGTCTGCGGGGCATTGCATTTTGATTCAGTAAAATTATTTTGATGTACTCTTGTTAAATCGGCCTTGTTAACGTTATAGATGTAAATTGTTTTACAACATGTATAACTGTGTCACAGTATGACTTTAGAACAACATTGTCACTGTAGTCACATATATTCTTCACAAAGATATTGGCAAAATCGTCACAAATCACACAATTTTCATAAACATGTCACATGTGACTTCACAACATTGTCACTGCCGTCACAAAACCATCATATGTTCGTGACAATTTCGCCACAAATGACACACTTTTCACAAATTTGTCACACCGTGACGTCACAAAGTGGTCACAATGTGACGTCACAAACGAGCTCTAAAACGGCCAAAACGACTTCACATTTTAGTCACAATGACTTCACATCGACGTCACGTGACGTCACATCGACGGTCACAAAGTCACAGTGCGACTTCACATCGACGTCAGCGTGGCGTCACCATGCCTTACGGGTAGAGATATGGCAGCAATAAAAAGAATGTCTTCGTTGAAGCAAACAAGAATCAAAAGCTTTTTTGCTTAATTTATAATCTCTAAAGTTCAGAAAATGATAAAAAGAGAAAAAAAAATAATGATAAAAATGTGAAGAAAAAAACTTAAAACACACACAAAAAAAGAATTTTTAAACACGTCAGAACTAACTGGTGCTGCCAGTCCTAAGCTTAGATAACGTGCGAAGGTTTTAGTACAGTCAGAAACATCCCTTAAATTGTCTGTCCATTTATCCGAACTTTTGCTTATCCGAACTAGGGTCGGTCCCGACTTGTTCGGATAAACGGTGCTTTATTGTAATTGAAAAAAAACATAATGTTACATTTTATAAAATATAAATTAAATTTATACAAATTTAATTTATACTCAAATTATTCCAGTGTACCCAAATAGGCTGTCAGGGCATATTTAAATCACCCTGAAGAAAAACAGTTTCTAATCTTTCGTAGCCATGAATTTATACCCTAAAAAACTTTAATTTAGTTTATATTTTATATTTATTTAAATAGAATATCCACAAATTAACAAAATTTGAGTGTACTATTAATTAAATATAATAATTGGATTACGTAAAAAAACCCTCGAGAAAGAGCGTTAGTGCAATTGTCCAGAACTCAGCTGTCTAATTTTCCTTTAATTCATAGTTTTTGAAATTGAAACCACATTATGCTTTTCAAAATCCTTAATTGGCTTTAGGAAAAGGTACAGTCGTGGAAAAAAAGTAAACAACCCCTAATAACTCCTCAACAAATTATCGTAGACGAAAGTGACTGGTACCGAACGATTGCAAATGAAGTCTACTTTTAAATGATGTATATAAAATTTGCTCAGGGGGCCATCTACCAATTAAAACGAATCCAAACTTCGTTTTTTTCAATGGCAATACCCAATTTTAACAAGATATTTCAAATCTTCGGTTCAAACTATGCCTCGACACCAAATTTCAAGTCATTTGAATAATAAGTTTTTGAATTATAAACATTCAAAATGTTGTGCTTCTAATGTTAAATTGCATTTCCATATTTTTATTTATAGCTCCTGAAATTATGCTCCTAACGTGCTATTTTTTTGTGTAGCAATAATACTAATATATCCAAACATAAATACGTTGAATTTGCAATTTTTATAATTTTATGATATGAATTATGAAATTAATATTCGAAAAAAATATGAATTACAACCTACAATTTTTTTGATAGATTTTGATTTATTAGGTCCTGCTTGGAAATCCAAAATTTCACATTTTTCTTCCCAGTAGTTTTCAAATTATGCTTAAAAAACTGCAAAATGATGGCTTAATACAATGGTCTGTGATAGAACTGACTAGATATTTTGAAATTTCTTATGCTGTCCTATAATCTAGCAGATTTCATTGACTGCTTGAGTGACGCTTAAAATGCCTTGATGAAGAAGGGGGCTCTCTTAGTTAACAATCGAGTACGGAACTTCAATTTGGATACGGCCCTTAAAATAATTAAAATTCGCTCGTTTTAAAATAATTAATTTCTCGGAAACTTATGCTACGAATTGCATAAAAATTTGTTTTTAGGCTAATTAAATGGTGTAGAATTCATTTATGCTGTCAGAATCGTGTACTGCTATTGAAAAAAAAATTATGGCTTGTTTTAATAAGTAGATGGCTCCCTAAGGAAATTTTATATACATAATTTAAAAGTAGACTTTATTTCCAATCGTTTGGTACCAGTAACTTTCTTTATGGTATTTTGTTGAGTAGTTAGTAGGGGGTGTTGCCTTTTTTTTTCACGGCTGTACCTATCGCATCAGAAGTATAAAAGCATTGTTGATAATAAATTTCGAAAAAAAATCATTGGTAATTAGCCGAGATATTAACCCTTAAAGATACGGCCAGTTTGGCCATACACAATGACAGGGGGCGGCGTACACTATGCCTAGTTAACAACTTTTAATGATATGTATGCGTAATGTAATGTCCAGTAACAGTATAAAAGCAATAAATGCCAAATTGTTAAAAACATACTAATTTCAGGAGTCTCAGGACTCTAAAAATTGGAAAAAATAAAAGAAAAGGCCATTTTCAACATTTAATGTCTTAAAATGTATATGATTTTAAATCACAATTTTAATTGGGATGAAAAATAAAGTATGTTCTTTCCTTTCATGTACAGTCAGTATCGGTTATATGGTCACCCATGGGGTCCTGAAAAATATGACCTTATAAGCGGGGTGACCTTATATGCAGTGTAAGTAGGAATTTTATTTTAAACAGTAAAATATTATTAATAAGTTACTTACATTAGTACAATAATGTACAAAGAAGCTATGAACATATAATTTGTAAAACAAGAGGTATAATTAAGAGTTGCTTTACACTTAAAATTTCGAATTGATGAGTATACTCGTAGTAGTAAAAATAATCTTTTATGCAGGTTTGTTTGTTTATTTTTTATCGTAGTTGTTAAAACTACTTTTTCGTATTCACGAACAGTTTTAAAATGTTGCTCTGTGCCTTTAATATTGGTAAAAAAAAAAAAAATCTGAATGTATTTAGTGCTTTGAGAGCTTCTGCTTCCTTCGAGCACGATCTTATCTTATCTCCTGACCCATTGTTGATATTCCTGTTCTTTTATTAAAAACCACAAATGGGCTTCGAAAACAATGGTTTTATTGCATTAGCAGGACTTTCAGCCATTTTTGCTTTCTAAACGCAGCATTGTAGGCTGCATCTGGGAAGAGGAGATCCCTCCCCCGATTGTGTCGACATGCATCTAGTCACGTGGTATGCAATATAATCGCGATCTCTAAGGCTCTATTTAAAAAGGAAAAGCTCTCCCTCTCATTCTAAAGCTATACAAATGTCAACTGGCCTTTTTTTACCATACGGAAGTTCGTACTTGTGGATTTTAGCAAAAGCACGGGAGATTCAACGATGGAAAAAGGGGGAAGATTGACTAGAAGGAAAGAAGTTCCTCCTTCAGGATGTCCATCCACTTCTTTCTAAAACTATTAAAAATGAAAAGCACCGCGTGACCAATACAAAGAGGCCGACAGTTGAATATACTTGAATGTGAATGAAACGTCTATTCGGCACTTTACACCCTAAAAAGGGGAAGGGAAAAGCATAAAACTATAAGATATTTTGCAATAAAAAGGGAGACAAAAGATGGCCATATGACCATATATCCGATAGTAGCCATTGGTTTACTGACCATATAGGCGGTGTATTTTAACACGTAATACCTATTCAGTCAGTCTGGACTTACGAAAAGTGACCTTATAAGCGGGGTGACCTTATAAGCGGGTGACCATATATCCGGTACTGACTGTATTTAAAAAATTGCAAGATGCAGAATTAGTATTTATAGGGGGCTCGAAACTGTTAGACATTTGTCCAACAGAAAATTGGCACAACAGTTTTCAGGATTACAAAATAAATATTGCAACTAGAATGAAAATTTTAGTGCTTACTTATACACTACATGGCCAAAGGTGACCGGTCATTTGCGATTTTTGACGTTTTCTTAAATATCTAGGAAATTACATGAGGAATTATCCTGAAATCCCAGGTGTGTATACAGTATTGTATAGGTCATATATTTCCGCGAAGATTTTTTCCCGAAACCCATAGGGGACCGTCAAATAATTGAAAAAGAACGAATATCTTTTGGAACCCTGTGAAAACTAATGGAGCAAAAGCGTTTAAACTCGAGATTATTAATAAGTGGCTTATTGTAATATACTGTATGTTCATTTTTATGAGGATAGCATGTATACTCGTAGAGAAATTAAAGTTTTTATAAAAATAGTCCCAAATCTCGCCAAGTTTTTTGCTTATAATTTGCAGAGTTCTATATAGAATATAAAAAGAATATAAAAATTTATATAGAATAGTTTATATAGAATATAAAAAGAAGTTCTTTTCAGAAAATATGACGAACAACCTTGTACACAATACTCCGCAATCAGAATAAAAAAATAATAAAAATTGGATGAAAAATGAGCAGGTTTAATAAAAAATGTTTCATTGCGCATGCGCGAATGCAATCAAAATATAATGTGCGTAATGTGTTAGCTAAGTGTATAGAGCAACTTTTTGTAAAAGTCTCAAAAACATAGTTTGAAAAGTCTGATAATAACCATTTATAGGATAAGCTCAAAATCCGTTGTTCCCAAAATGAAGCAAAAACATAAGGGGTTGTATCCATATATCCATTGATTAGTGCCAATTTAGCATACACAATATTGCACGTAATACTGTATTTGGATACAATCCCTCATCTTTTTGCTTCATTTTGGGAACAACGGATTTTGAGCATATTCTATAAACGATTATTTTCAGACTTTTCAAACTATATTTTTGAGACTTTTACAAAAGTTGCTCTATACATTTAGCTAACACATCATGTACATTCTATTTTGATTGCATTCGCGCATTTGAGGTGAAATATTTTGTAGTAAACTTGCTCATTTTTCATCCAATTATTATTATTTTTTAATTCTGATTACGGGGTATTGCGTACAATATTGTTCGTCATATTTTCTGAAAAGAACTTTATTTTATATTAAGAACTCTGCAAATTATAAGCAAAAAACTTGGCAAAATTTGGGACTGTTTTTATAAAAACTTTAATTTCTCTACGAATATACATGCTATCCTCATAAAAATGAACACAATATATTACAATAAGCCACTTATTAATAATCTCGAATTTGAACGCTTTTGCTCCATTAGTTTTTACAGGGTTATCCAAAAGATATTCGTTCTTTTTCAATTTTTTGTCGGTCCCCTATGGGGTTTCGGGAAAAAATCTTCGCGGAAATATATGACCTAAACTAAACTGTTTACACACCTGAAATTTCAGGTTAATTCCTCATGTATTTTTCTAGATATTTAACAAAACGTCAAAAATCGCAAGTGACCGGTCACCTTTGGCCATATAGTGTATTTCAGATTGTAATAATTACCCTGAACTTAAATAAATTTGTATTTAAAGCATTTTTATATTTTTAATGCAATGTTGCATTTAGCTAATACAAAATTTTGAAAACTTCAACAGTATGATCACCTAAAAAAATATTTTTTTGAACAATAAAAGAACATTTTAAGTTCAGTTTATACAGACTAACATGAAATATATGTTTTAAAAATTTCATGAAAAAAAAAATTCAAAAGTTTTTGAGGTATCCTGCGCTTTATAAACGACATTTGGAGAAAAATGACTTCAAAGTTTCGGAAACGCCGCTTCAGCTATTGCGCGGGTATAATTCTAAAAGCCATAACTTCTGTTCTAATGGGAATTTCAAGGAAACAATTATATCAAAATGTTCAGAAAATATAGGAGTTTAACATTTAAAAAAATTAAAATTTCTAAAATTTTGAAACTTTAAGAGTCCTGCGACCACTTAACCCTTCCAATTAACCCTTTGTTTATAAACGTATGAAATAATGGACTGATACCAGAATTTATAAACGAATTTATTAGAAAATATGAACTTGCTTATTTTCAAGTACATGATAAAAGGAAAAATTTAATTAAATATCCTTGGTACGGATGTCTGTTTTGGAATCAAAATTAGGTGTCCTTTTTTTAAGCACATCACCCTCGAAAGGTTTAATTAGAATGAATCACATAAATACTGTGGGATTCGCGACTAGTTTGTATTGAGTGGATCTCTCAATACGCCTCAAGTGACTTTAAAATTTAATTAAAAGCCTGTCTGGAGAAACGCGGCACTGACCAAGGTGGCATTGTAACTTTGCGACACCCTTTCGAATTGCGCTTAGCACAATGCCAATGTTAAACTTTGAACAAAGGTTTTGTTTTAACTACACTGTAGTAATAAAGGTTACTACTAGGCTGAATTTAGTTTTATGAAATGCCAAATGAAGTTTAAATATGCATTGCTTTTACTGTCAGTACCGAAGGAAGTTCATCATAAGCAGATTAGGATGATATTAAAAAACGAGTTATACTGAATATTTGATATTATTTAGGTTCCATATCTTTTTGATCTTTCATTATATATCCATTTACGCTTTTCTAATATATATTGTTATACCCAATCCTACGTAAGTATAGTTTTTTTACAAAGTCATAGTATTCTTTTAGCAACGGTTTTTTTAATAATACAGTTACAAATTCATATATTTATTCTACGGAACCCTCTGTACCCGGATAATACTCCCACTTGACCGTTTATTTTCTATGTGCAGAATAACATAATTTAAATCAAATTCAATAGTGTTTTCTGCAAATAGTTTCAATAGTGTTCAATAGTTTTTCTTGTAATTGGTTCTGCTGTAGGTAAGATATGAACTAACATAATCAGAAATAGAAAATAATAAAACATCGTCGTTTTTTGTCTGCTAAAGAGCCTTGTTGTGTAAGAAATATTAGATTTATTTAAGAAATTACAAATCATTCTAACAGTTAATTTAACTATTTAAAACGGTTATTTAAAAAAAGCATTTTTCAACATTCATAAAGACCACGTGTGGCAGAAAATTGCTATGCTTTCTAAGAAAAACTTCATTAACACCAAAATCTTCCTACAGGAATAGTCTCAAAAGTAAAAAAAAAAAAAAAAAAAAAAAAAAAAAAATGAAATTTTTGATTTGACCCCTCATCCCTCCTTCCCCTCAACATATATAGATGACTGGCTGCTTATTTATTATTATTATTACAAAACAAAAAATTGGACAGAAATTTTTCCAAGTTAAAAAACTCTTCATTAAACCTGCTCGGAACTGTTTGGATATAATAAAGAGAAAAAGAAATTTCGGTAGACAGGAAATAATAATTTGGATTACTACTTTTTTTTTTTTTTTTTTTTTTCACGACAAGTAACAAGTAAGGCATAAAATGTAATATAACTTAAAAGAGTAGCGGAAATGTTGGCAAGAGGAGTGAATGAGAGTTTTGAAGGATTTTTTTTAACAGAAATAATCCGAAACACCTATGCCTATTTTTTCCCTGGAAGTTAAAAATCATGACTAAAAAAACACAAAGAATACTTAAAGAAAAAAGTATGGCATTCGAGAAATAAAAAACTTGCTCTAATGTCTAATATTCTCGTTGATAGAAATTGTTAAATTTCATAGGGGATGGCGGAGGGGGTCCCTACCATATATATTTCATTCAGGCACTTAAAGAGGTAAAACTCATTGCCAGAAAGCGCTGAAAATTCAGAAAATACAATGAATAATAACTCAATAAGTTTTGGTCATAGGAAAGAATTTTTAGAGTTGTCAGAGCATGGAGAAAGTTTTTCTAGGTATAACTTATTGTACTCAGGAACTGTATAAAAATTTTAATTTCGCAACTTATGAAAAAAGTCACTATTTAGACATATGTTCGTTATTTTTCTGCATGTTGAATTCATTTCAGATATTTAGTGCATTATTGTTACGTAAGTTCACATCCACCAATCTCCCTAGGAGATAAAAAAAAAAAAAGCAATTTAAAAAATTACAACGACCATTTTGAAAATAATTTTTTCAAAGACTAAAATTTAAGACATAAAAAATTGCACGGAGTTGATCATACATTACGTACGCCATGAATTAAACATTAATAGTGTTATTACACGTAAAAATTGTAAGCGACAAAATTCGCGTGCGACTCGTCAGATTTTCCGAAACTTTGGTATTATCCACCTGAAACTTACGTATTATCCACCTGAAACTTACGTATTATCCAAGAATTTCATTGGCTGTTCGGGAAAAGGCTTTTCCAACGTCAGATTTCCAAGATATCTGACGACCAATTTTAAATGAAATTTCATTGTTAAACTTCTAAACATCCCACAATATTACTTTTTACACTGTCGTATAGAGAAAAAAATGTACTTTTAAATGCAATTTGTTTGGAAACTGTATCGCAATTTGTTTCTGAGTTAATATTTTTTTTGTAGTTTTTATTACTTTTTTATGGTAGTGGCAACATAAGGTATCCATTTCTGTTGAAAGTAAAGGAAAATACAGATTACTGTATAGACCAATCAAAAAACGAATAAAATACGGATTAAACCAATAAAAAGCTTCAGATATGTTTTTGATTTCCTACCCTGACGAGGAAAATAATCCTTTTTCCAAATGGTTAATAATCGAAGAAATAACTTGATATATAGTTGTATAATACTCGTTTAAAATTAGATGATACGTAAACAAGAAATCGCATGGTAAAATGTGGCATAAAAATCCTGAAACTGTCATTAGTTATGAAAAAACGTGTCTTAAAGAAATGTGTCTAGCTAACAATATATTTTTTAAATGTACAGTCGAGGAAAAAAAAAAATTAAACACCCCCAACTAACTCCTCAACAAATTATCGTAGAAGAAAGTTACTGGTACCGAACGATTGAAAATAAAGTCTACTTTTAAATGATGTATATAAAATTTGCTCAGATTGCTGCATATTAAAATGAACCCAAACTTCATTTCTTTCAATGACAATACCCAATTTTAACAAGATATTTCGAATCTTCGGTTCAAACTATGCCTAGATACAAAATTTCAAGCCAGTTGAATGATACGTTTTTGAATTATAAACATTCAAAATTTAGTGCTTCCAATGTTAAATTACATTTTCATATTTTCATTAATATCTCCTGAAATTATAGTCCTAATGTGCTAATTTTTTGTGTAGCAATAATGCTGAAATACCCAAACATAAATACGTTGAATTTCAAATTTTTATAATTTTATGATATGAATTATGAATTATAAAATTAATATTCGAAAAAATTATGAATTGCAAGCTACCATTTTTTTATGGATTTAGATTTATTAAATCCTGCTTTATAGAAATTCAAAATTCCACATTTTTCTTCCAAGTAGTTTTCATATTATGCTTAAAAACGGCAAAATGATGGTTTAAGGGGCCGTCTATGATAGAAGTGACTAGATATTTTGAAATTTCTTATGCTATCCTGTAACCTAACAGTCTTCAATGTCTGATTGAGTAGAGCTTAGGATGCCTTGATCAAGAAGGAGGCTCTCTCGGTCAACAATTGAGTACCGAACTTGAATTGGGATACAGCCTCTAAAATACCCTCGTTTTAAAATAATTAATTTCTCGGAATCTTATCGTACGAATTGCATAAAAATTTGCTTTTAGGCTAATTGAAGTGTGTAGAGTTCATTTATGCCGTCAGAATTGTGTACTGCTATAGAAAAACACAAAGTAATGATTCGTTTTAATATGTAGATGGCCCCCTAAGCAGATTTTATATACATCATTTAAAAGTAGACTTTATTACCAATCGTGTGGTACCAGTAACATTCTTCTACGATATTTTTTTGCAGAGTTAGTAAGCGGTGTTTACTTTTTTTCCCCCACGACTGTACGTTACATATATTTTTTACTAAATGGACTTTTAAGGCACGTATATAATCTAATCTTTAGTTTTAAGCCTAAAACAAAGATGTACAATGGCTATTGATACATTAAATTGGGCGACCATCAGTCCAATTTCAGGAGAGATGGCCACCTTTAATCAATATTTCAAAATTTTACGGAGTGAGGATTTTAATGAAATATACTTGAATTTAAAATAAATATATAACGTTTATGTTTATAATTATATTAATTCATATAATTGTTTAAAATTTAACTAATATGAATATTTCAATAATAATAATGATAATATAATAAGACCTAACGATATATATTTGTTTCAGAAAATACTGAAAAACGTCGGAAACTTTCATACCAGAAATTGATAAATGAACTAAATTAACAAACCTAAAATTAACGCGAGAAAAAAAGCACGACACTTCCAGCAGCGAAGAAAATGAAATACATTTAAAATTATCAGATTGTACAGATTTCGAGTGAATACAATTGGATTAGGATCACTGTGTTAGTTGTGCAGAACAATAT
This sequence comes from Maratus speciosus, assembly GCA_963932465.1. Classification (NCBI taxonomy): domain Eukaryota; kingdom Metazoa; phylum Arthropoda; class Arachnida; order Araneae; family Salticidae; genus Maratus; species Maratus speciosus. The sequence goes on from OZ010787.1 coordinate 329,102,646, forward strand.
AATATCACAACCCAAAAGATGTCTGAATACAATGCATAAGGTACCTGAAGTAATTCCATGAAACGTGTACAAATTATCAAGACCTTTGCCAAAAATGTGGTGATATTTTACGAAAAGTGAAATATTTAAATTATACTTCACATTTTGTGTATTCGAGTTTCATTCACTCCTTTTCCACCATATAACTAAATCTTAAAAAGTCCTTCCGGCCAGTGCCGGGAGGAAGTGGTAGCTTTCATATTCCTTATTTTAAAAAAGCCAACTTATATTATTCAAACACACGAAGCTCAATTAAGTGGAAACCGAATGTAGGAGATTCAATACTAATTTTTATCAATACTAAATCATTATGAATGAGAATTTCGCGAAATTAGTCAGCTGTATCCAAGCTGCTTTTATTTAAAGTAACTTATATTTGACTGCCAAATTCGGCGATTTCTTAAAGTGCCTGCCATTTTAAGACAACATGGTGGATGAGGTGAACTTCGTCGAGACCTTAGTAATTGCTGTGCACATGCTCACTCACATCGGAATCGGTTGATATATACGAGTGCTGTCGCACGCAAAAAATCAGATTTTTCAAAATGTCACCCACAATAGAAATTGAAACTGCTATATCTGAGCCATTTTTTAAGATAAAGACAAACAAAAAATGCTCCTGAATCCTTATATCAAGGTCAAATACTTAAGAAAGAAACCTTTTTCAATATCTAATTTTTTTGCATCTCACTTTAAATATATATTTTTTTATTTAATGGCCGCCATTTTGAAACAAGATGGCTGATGAAGCTGGCCAGCGAACTTGGTCGAGATATTGATGTATACAATCCACATGCCTTCTTCCATCGAAATAGGCGAATACGTGGGGTATCGCGTGACAAATACAAGATCGTTTCAAAGTGTTAGCCATGATAGAAATTCAAAGTGCTATAATTCAACCGCTTTTTAAGATATAAACAAAAGAACAAATTTTCAGAAACAAAAACTGCTCCAGAATCTTTGTATCAAGGCCAAACACATAAAAAAAATCTTTTTCATTTTCCAATTTTTTAATACCTCATTTTAAATTTTAAATTACATTTTTTTTTAAAGGCAACCCTTTTGAAACAAGATGGCGAATGAAGCTGGCCAACGAACTCGGTCGAGACATTGGTATGTACTATGTACAGACCAAGTTACATTCAAATCGCTTCATAAGTACGAGAGTTACAGTGTGACAAAAATCAGGTCGTTTTAAAATGTCAGCCACAATAGAAATTAAAAATGTTATAACTCAGCCAGTTTTTTAGATATAGACGAAACAAAACCTGTTCCGGAATCTTTGTATTAAGGTCAAACACATACGAAAAAAATCTTTTTCATTTTCCAATTTTTTAGTATCTCATTTTAAATTTAAATTTTTTAAAAATTTTTAAATGGCCGCCATTTTGAAACAAGATGGCGGATGAGGCTGGCCAACGAATTCGGTTGAGTTATTTGTATGTACTATGTACACACCAAGGTACATCCAAATCGGTTCATAAATACGTCTGTTATCACGTGGCAAATATCAGGACGTTTCAAAATATCAGCCACGCTAGAAATTCAAAATGCTATAATTCAGCCAATTTTTAAGATATAGACGAAACAAAAACTGCTCCAGAATCTTTTTATCAAGGTTAAACACATAAGAAAAAAATATTTTTTCTATTTTCAATTTTTTAGTACCACATTTCAAATTAAAATTTTTCTTAAAATTTTAAATGGCCGCCATTTTTAAACAAGATGGCGGATGAAGCTGGCCAACGAACTCGGTCGAGACATTGGTCTGTACTATGTATAAACGAAGTTACATCCAAATCGGTTCATAAATACGCCTTTTATCGCGTGACAAAATTCAGGACGTTTCAAAATGTCAGCTTCGCTAGAAATTCAAAATGCTATAACTCAGCCATTTTTTAAGATATAGACAAAACAAAAACTGCTACGGAGTCTTTGTATAATGGTCAAATACATAAGAAAAAAATATTTTTCCATTTTTAATTTTTTGGTACCACATTTCAAATTTTAATTTTTTTTAAATTTTTTAAATGGCCGCCATTTTGAAACAAAATGGCGGATGAAGCTGGCCAACGAACTCGGTCGAGACATTGGTATGTACTATGTACACACCGAATTACATCCAAATCGGTTCATAAATACGAGAGTTACAGTGTGACATAGGTCATATATATATATATATATATATATATATATTGATATATATATATATATATATCAATTTTGAACGGAGGGTGGTTTCGGGGTCTGGGGGTCATGATCGATGAAAATATACAAAAATTTTTTGAAATCGCTTTCCTCCGAACGGCTGCAATAGGTAGCTTCTTGTAAAGAAAGCTACCTAAAAATTGCTGTATGTTTTTCATGAGCTACCGTGAGCCTCAATTTGACGGATACTATATGAATATGTTTCGGTTCAAACCAGAAATTTGATTATGAAATAAGTTTAAAAGATACCAAGACGAAAAATGTAAATAATAAAGTTAAACTGTTTTAAATCAAAATTCTGGTGTGGAATATTTTTATAGAACTTGACTAAAATTTCCGGTAGTTCCAGTGTTAACTACATGAAATATGTTATTTTTTTGCTATTTAACTTCACTTTTTCTTTCTTTTATTGGATGGCCATCTCTCCTCGGCTTTAAGGAGAGATGGCTATCTGCCATTTTAATTTCAATTTCGCTTGCCCCTTTTTGTTCTCAATATTTAATTATTTTTTGCTCAAAATATTATGAGTATATGTATAAGAATTTTAAATATACAGAAATATTTCTTTTATTTGAATTCTAAGAATTTTTATTTTAATCTTTAAAAAACTCTGGGCTACTATCATAGTGTTACCCTATTTGAGGACACTCTAGAAATAACCTTCTTAACTAATAGGAAAAAAATCCAAATAGTTCATGAACATTTACACCATTAAGGGGTTTAGTCAATTGGAGCGCTTACAGTTGTTTTAGAGATATGCGTCGGGGGAGTTGATTTTAATTTTTTTAAATTAGCCGGTCTCTGCTAGTATATGGCCCTCTATAGATGCCTTTTCTTTAAAAATCAACATAACTTAATTGGTATTTCACTTTAAAAAAGAATAAGTTAAACTATACTTACTTTCAGAGAAATGAGGAACCCATCGAACATTTTCTTTGATACCAGCGAATCCAAAAGTTTTGCCATTAAATGCGGAACATTGTTCTGCACGAAAATCTTTCGTACCAGGAGGACAATCCTATGATTAAAGTATTGATATAATTTTCAGAGATGCATCATGTGACTTAAATGCCTCATTCACCAAAATACTATACTACTATATATATAATATGTGTATATTTATATGCTATATTAATTGCCTTTAGAACTACTCTTACGGTTACAAAATCACGCGAGGTGTAAATAATTTGATACATTTTCTTTAAATTTCATTACCAAGTAGCCTATGTTTTGTTGTTCTTTCTTTTAATATATCTGTTATTCTAGCGAATTATTTATAGAAGGTATCCTTTAATATTTAATATATTATTTTATTCTGAAAATAAAAAAATTCTTATTTACAAATTTCAGAGGAAACTTTTGTTTTCTGCTTACGTTTTTACTAATTCAATATATTTAAATTTTACAGAATGTACAAAGTAGATTATATTATCAATAATAATAACGATTTATAAATAAGTAAAATTCATGGTAATTACACATTTTGTTTTATATTAGTTTTGCTTATATTTCTTCGCACAATATCTACTTTTATGATTTTCTAGTGAGTCAAAAATTAGTTTTCCCAATATAAACCTCTTTGTTAGCTTGATTTATCAATTTATATTCACAATATAACACCATTAAAACGTAATTTGTGTTTGTAAATGCGGTATGACATTATAATTATTATTTATAATACGCATATGATAATAGAACTTCATATCTCCGAGCTACTACGGACTAATATCTTAATGGTATTTCATATATTTTCGTAACGCAACAGGAAAAGTTTTCGTTGGTCATTGTTCATAAACTGCAAATATATGAATCACAAAGCATTAAAAACTTCGTTATATTTACTGGATAGCATTCGTGAATATATTTTTAAGAGCCATCAAGTAAATTAAGTTTTTTTGAGTAAAAATCACTCATTTTGGATTGCTGTATTTTTTATATACAGCATAAAAATTTTAAATATATTAAATTACGCAACAGCAGTTTAAATTACAGCTTTGTTTATTTCAACAAAAGTTAAATTGTCCGCTGCTCTTTAAAAAAACAGAATTTTTTTTTAGATAGTTCTTTATTCTGAAAGAATTGAGCTTTATAAAAATAAAGTAATTAAACTTAATAAAGGTATATATGATTTACTCGCATTAAATTCGATGACTATGATCCATGATCATTGAGTTATAAACAATATAACTACTCGATGGCTATAAAAACCTACATTGCCTATTTAATGCATGTACATAACAAAATAAAACACATCTATTTATCTATATTTCACTTCATCAATTTATCTATATTTCACTTCATCAATTTATCTATATTCCACTTCATCAATCTAGCTATACTCTCTGAATTACATATACGCACTCGCTTGCGCACGTGCGTGTGTGTGTGTACATGAGGTATTTGCAAGCATTTTTCATTTATGAAAAGAATGTAATTTATACTGCTGATTTGAAACTTTTAAAAGCACAATAACATCGGCATTGTTTAAATCAATGTAGTATCATTTATCTTCATTGCTTATCTTTTGAAGCCATAAGAATCTAGTAAAATAATTTTAGATGACATTGAATGAATGAGGTATGTAACCAATTTCCTCGTAACACAGCTTGAAGATTTGGTAACATGATGATTTATGCTCGAAGGCCGTATTATTAGTCTCTTCTTTTAAAACCGAAACCAAGCGTGAGCTTATAATTAAGGCGTAAATATTTAGCCGAGTCAATGTTAGATATGGAATTTTTACAACTCACGCTTTGTTATATGCCCGTAAATTGAATTATTATAATGCCCTTCAAAAATAGATATTTTCTAGTTGTGATTCCTAAAGCCAAAATATTCTTTTGAATACCTTAAATTATCCGTGTGTTTATTTGGAATGCAGGTATAAACTAACGCATGTATGTTTCAAGTAATCAATCATATGATTTGATGAAAATGCTGAGATGTATTATAATAATCTTCTATATTTTATTATTTATTGCTGGATTATTGGAATGCATTATTATTGGAAAGAGCAAATTATTTTCAGAATGAACGAGACTGGATGCAGCAACATAAAAAATATAATTTTATTTCCAATAATAATTAAAATTGAGGCTTATAATTCTACTAAAGAGTTGGTCACTAGTTATTCAATTATAGCATGCATCACAGCTTTTGCTAAAAAATGTAAAACTCTTTATCTCATAAAATTAAAAAATCAAGAAATAAAAATCAACCGTTAAGCATCGATTAGGAAACACATTCTAACACGCCCAGAATACTGTAATGTATTTGTTTTTTTAACAAGGCGAAAGAAGAAATTTAGAAAACGTATAATACAATTGAAAGCGCAATTTCAGCAATTACCGCCATAATAGGAAAATGAATCGAATTCTTTTGTGGTGCTCCGTATATGATCAATGTATTTTTATATGTAGTACACAGTATGCTAAAATTTAATTCAGTTGGAAAATGCATAAGAAATTCGAGAATTCGCTTTCAGCTACTTCCACCAATAGACAGAAATGTAAACGAATTGTTTTGCACAGCTGTGTTTCTTTTGTACAGAGACACACCACATACGAAGCTAAAATTTAATCGAGGTAATAAATGTGTACTACAACTAAAAACGCACTTCCAGCAATTACCATCCATAGACCTTGCATCCAGTTGTTTGCATAGCTTTGTATATGAATATACTATTATTCTACAAGCATTTCTCAATACTAAAAATAGTCCAGCTGGAAAATGCATAACACAATTAAAAACTATTCTTAAGAAATTCTCGGCCATAGACGAGTTCTTTTGTGAAGCTCTATACGATTTATGGAGTTTATACACGCCACATAATATGCAAAAATTTAGTTAAACTTAAAATCGCATGCTACAACTGAAAACGTATTTCCAGCAATTATCTTTCATAGCTAGAACTGTAACTGAATTTTTTTGTGTGCCCTGTTAATCAACGATAAGTACTATGCACATCACATGCTTCAGTAAGCATTTTGCAGTGCGCCTCAGTAATGTATATTAATATCCTTATGTTTTAAATAGCATAGTATTATTAAAATACACTGCAAAAGATGTTTTCCTATAGCCCAGTTTGTAACGAAATCTTTTGACTGTCTCTGTAAAAAAAAAAAAAAAAAAAAAAAAAAAAAAAAAAAAAACTATAAATACTACACACTTCATTTTAAATAACAAACATGCTATAGTAATCCTGAATAATCTACATAAATTTCATGGCAATCAGAGTATATTTAGGAGGGTTAGAGTACGGGAAGACGGGAGACAGACAAAAAAGACTGCAATTTTGATCTTCCTGCAATCAACGGGTGCATTCAAGATAGTACTGTGATGACACTTATTTTTACACAGACTAAACCCTTGAGACTTAGGACTGAGGAAAAACCGAGCTAATGAACCTTTCAGTGGGAGAATTTCTAGTTTTGAAACGGTCGGACGCATGGGATAGAAAGGCAAATTAAAACAATATCAAACGGACGTTAAAATTGAATTAATAAAAAAAGAACTTGTTCACTTATACTTAAGGTAAGATTCAATGGCCTAAAAACTCATTCACTCACTAGCGAACGATTACATGAAGTTATTTGATTAGCGAAAATTTCAATGAAAATTTACCAATATCGTAATAACTTAGTAACACGTTAATATATTTGTTTCAAAAATTGTGTTACCTACAAGATGATTTCTATGACACTGTAAAACGTTGAATAGAGAAAAAATAATTGATTGTGATTTAAATATATATATATATATATACATATATAACAAAAAAGTGAGAAAGGAAACGAAAGAATCACGGCCGGAAAAAACAGCATCTGAAAATAAGAGCCTCTATAGCCTATTTTTTACGGAATATTAATATCCTTATACATGTAAAATATTAAACAGACGATTTACAAAAGTTGCATCAGAATACTGAATTTTCTTGTAATGAAATATATTTCCTTATACAGCGCAACATCATTATTTTCAGCTAATTTGTCTTAGTATTTTCAAATAAAATTAATAAAGAATGATTAGTTAATTTAGAACTTTAAAAATGACCATAGATTATCTATGCTAAAATCTTTCACAGCGCTAAAAGTTTTTCCCTGTTTTATTTTTTTTCTGACATGGATTCCTTGTCTTTTCTTTTGGCACTCGGTGATAGTACTGTGATAAAAGAGATGCATTAAGTTACTGTCCCCAGTTTTCCAAGAAATCGCTTCAGACAACAGCCGAGTAGGTATAAAATGGTTTATCCTCAGACAAGAGGCATCATTTTCACTGCATCTACCCATGAATATAGTGTTATCAAGAAATAACTACCGCGCTAGGTTGGAAGATAAGGTTAATGATGAGGACTAAAGAGGAAAAAGACGTGTATTTTGACATATTAACGGAGGACGAAGTGGTTATCTCACAAAATGCGCTGAGGAAAAGAAACAAACATTGTCGCCCGGATAACGCGCTGTATTTATGGATGCATCGCGGTATTATGATTATATAAATTTACAGTGAAATTCTATTTTGAAAACAAAAGACTATTAAATTTCAGCGATAAAAACCTTTCTTGTATAATTTCTGCATAAGCAATAAAATGAAGCCATTGAAAATTACACATAAAATAAACTAGCCTTTCTTCAATTATTAGTGACAAAAACACATCATAGGTTACTTTAGAGAACTACCTATGGTTTAGATGAGCGGTTAAAACACTAATACTTATTATGATTTTCCCTTCGAAATGCATAATAAGTATATTTTTTTATATTCATTATATAAAACAAACAATTTACATGAGCCTTTTTTATTCTGGATTAAAAATATTTTTTTTATTTTAAATCTCAGAAATTTACAGCCAATTTGTTTTAATTACTTAACAGTCTCTGACGTCAGATATGCGATCGATTTTTTTCAATTAATTTATTTAAATGCAAAATTGTCTTCATCCGTGTTTGGTGCCCGTGCATGCATGCGCAAGTTTTAGTAAAACGCTATACCTATCAAGCTATACAAAATATTGCTAAGCAGAATACATTTCAATGCCCAGAAAGAATCATAAAATTGACTAGGTAAAGACATTTTTAGTCACAAAAATAGTCTACTTTGTTATAAATATGTGACTGTTAAGTTAAGTGGTTAAAGCGCCCTTCAATGCTTAAATTAATAGACTCGTAAAAGAAACAAGGGCGTAAGAGTTAGAGATCTGCACGGGCCGGGCTCGGGCCGATTTTCATTCACGACACTCGGGTCGGGCCCGGGGTCCACTCTGTTCGGGCCGGACCGGGCCCGGGCCAAACTTTTTTCTGAAGGCTCGTGCCGGGCCGGGCCGGGCCTAACTTAATTTTTCTGTACAGAGCCGGGCCTGGTTTCATTCCTAGTCTTCATGGCCCAAAATTTTCAGTCCTAGTTTTGAGCCAGCCGTATGAAAATCATTGTCTCAGCGTGGCCTGGTCCATTTAAAGGTCAGTTAAATTAAGCCTGGCGCAAAAGTTTTTGCAAAAAATGCATGCATTTTTGAATCGCCATTATTCTACACTTAAACATTAAAATTATTTTTAAAGAATAGTAGATTTCTACGCATATTAAAATATAACTAAATTAAAATACAGTAAAATGTCTGAAAAGGAACCTGGCTATGACGGAACCCTGTTTTAAACTGAAAAACGTGTTGACCCATGCAAAATTACTAATAAGTAAGAAAAGAATATATAATACATTTACACTTTCTAAGAAGGGTACTTGTCTAACGCTTTTTTTTTTCTTTTCTATGCAATTCCATCTTAGAAGATTTTGCTGTATAGCATTTTTCCGATTTTTAACACTTCTATACATGGAATATGGATTAACAATATTAATGATAACTGAAACATTTACATTCAAGAAATAGGAATTCATTAAAAAAATATCGCAGCCTGCTGCACTTCTATAAAAATAAAGATTATAAACATGAAAAACAAGTTGAGATACATATTTTTGGTCAGAACTCCTCGTGCGAGACAATTTTTTAACCAATTCGACGTAAAAATCAATGTTTTGTAGAAGTTCACTCGGGCCGGGCCGAGATTTTAACTTTTTTCCGGGCCGGGTCGGGCTCGGGCCGAACTTTTAATTTTTTTATCGGGCCGTGCCGGGCCAATATTATTTTTTCTACGGTCCGGGCCGAACTTTTAATTTTTGTATCGGGCTGGGCCGATTTTTTTTTTTCTATATGAATCGGGCCGGGCCCGGGCCTGGAAATGTCGGCCCGTGCAGACCTCTAGTAAGAGTGATCAAAGATCGCAGAGATGTTGTCTAATATCCCTTTCAAAACACTTTTTATCCTTTGATTAATAAGTCAAAATCGTTAATTTGTAATTATTAAATCCTTAATATTTTTCATTGAGAACGTGGGTGGCAGCACCATTAGATTTCATTTTAAAATTATTACAATTGAAAGATATACTTTTAATCAAATTAAAAATATTCAAGAACTGCTTTTCAGAAAATTGTAACAGCATATGTTTCTATATCTAAAAAGCATATTTAATTACATGATTTAATTTCTGCTAAAAGAACAAAACCCTTAAAATGGCAAGAAATATCCGAAAGTTCTTTTAATTAAATCCATCGGTCAATGAAATGTAGTCTATTTAAAATTTCGCAGTTTCAAAAAAAAAAAAAAAAAAATGAAAAAATTGAAAAAATAAATGATAATATATTTTACAACAACTTTTGACCTTAAAATAACGAAAAAAAAAATACAAAAATTCTGTAAAATTGAATCTGTTAGATAATGAAATTTATTCCTGTGCAAATATTTCAAGCTCTGACGCAGAGCATCGAACCGAGAGCCTTTTGATTAACAGGCAGATGTTTTACCACAGAGCTATCGAACCTGCGCGAAAATAACTGAAATTACGGTTCTGTTTTATGCTATCTGTACCTGTTTTACGGTTCTGTTTTATAATGTACATCGCAAAAATTGTCGGATGTCATTAAATTATTTCATTTAATTAAAATAGTACAAGTTTTTTCAAATTTTTATGACTTGTCGTATAATCGGACGCACTCAGCTATAAGTACGCAAAATTTCAAGTCTCTAACTTGAGAACGAATTCTGTAACGTACAGACAGAGGAGTGAGGCTAACAGGGTTATTTCGTCAGATGAAACGAAACCCTAAAAACATCTGAAGTACGATCAGCATTCAATTTTATTTGCTGATTACATTTTTATTTTGGAATATTATATATGTGCTTTATCACAAAGTAAAAGTAATTAAAAACACAGTTGCAGTTGTTCCATTAGATACACCAAGTAGAAATTATTGAGGAAAGTGCATTACCTGAAAATTTGGGGGTTAATAAATGTGTTTTATTCATCAACAATTAGAACAGAAAATGAAGAATGCTACTAAAATTTGGGAAAGATTGGAAGAATTTAGTTGACTGAAGGCAAACTTCCTTTAAGACGAAAATGAGAGGAAGCAACAGAAAAAAGTTCATACATGAAAAACAACAACAACAATAACAACTTTTAAATTGTGACTTTACTATAATCCTTTACAAGTGAGAAAACAAGGAAGGCGAATAAATGATAAAGTGCTTCAAAAAAGTATAGGTCCATCATATATTTTCCATATTATTTAAAGTTATAATTACCAAATACAAATATATATTTTCGTATGCGATAGGATTACTTATGAAAATGAAAGAAAATACAAATCGGGCCATTTAATGACATGCTTTACGCAAAATCGTGAATAACTACGTCCACCACTACCACATAAGTGCAGGTCCAGTTGGGATTTAGCTCATAAAACCCTGGTTAGCGAACCCCAAGTTAATGCCTGTGATAGTTCCAATTATGCCTCGAGGGTCGCAATTTACCGAACGGGAAAAATGTATGGTAGAGGCTTTTAATCGTTGTGGCAAAGGTGTAAGAGAAATTTCACGTGAGATTGGCAGATCTCACAATGTTGTTGCAAATTTCTTCCGTAAAAAGCGTGAGTATGATAAAATTAAACATTCTGGACGCCCTTCACTACTTTCTCAGAGAGAAAAACGAGCAATTGTGAAAAAAGCATCGAATTGCATGATCTCTGCAAATAAAATACGAAATGATTGCAACTTTAAAGTCTCTTCGGAGACTGTTAGACGTGTTATAAAGTCTTGTCCACACATAGTTCGTGCAAAATTAAAGAACGCACCGCATCTGACCGTTCAGTACAAGGTTAAGAGCCTGGAGTTCGCTGGGAAAACCATGGACAGAGATTGAGCAAAATAAGATATTTTCCTTCATGTCTATCCTTAAAGAAATTTCACTTCTTTCTCAAATTTATCTTTATTCTCATTTAAATATATACAGGTAATAGTCAGTGACGAGAAAAAAATTACACTGGACGGCCCGCATGGGTTCAGTTCTTAATGGCATGGACTGAGAAAGGAGCCGAAGTAGTTCTCGAAGAGAAATTTCGGAAGCGGTAACTTCATGGCTTAGGGAGCCAATACTGCACAAGGAATTGTTTCATTAGCCTTCGTATTATCAAAAATGGACAGCAAAGCATATCAAACCATACTTCGAAATAATATTCTGACTTATTTATGTTTTTTTCGACGAAATCGTCCTACCTTCCAACAAAATAATGCATCGGTACATGTCAGTAACAACACGAAACAATACTTGTTTACACTAAAAAAGTGGATGTAATGGATTGGCCAGCATGCTTACCAGATTGCAATCCTATGAAACATGTTTGGTGGGACTCATGTGCTCAGAATTCATGGTACAAACTTGAATTACACTTCAGTTGCTGAATTAAAGATAGCTATTCAAAATGATTGGGACAATTTGGAACAAAACACTTTGAAAACCCTTGTGAACAGCATGAAAGGTAAAATTTTCGATCACATTCGTAAAAATGGGGGTCCAATTAGTTCATAGATTATATGGACCTATAATTATGTGTTAAGCTACATGATGTTTTTTCAATATTTTCAAATATTTAGTTAATTAATCGTTTACATATAAAAATTTTATTTGGATTTTGCATTTTCCCTCATTTTATTTAATTTTATGATGCCGTGTTATTCATTTTCGTGTTCAGAATTTCGAGGCATGGTTTCTAGAGTACTATGAACTTATACTTTTGTGGAGCACTTTATAACTCGCCAGTATAAGAGGGGAATTATGACTTGGCAAAATACGTATACGTTTTAAAAATATTACCTTATCACATTTCCTTTTAGAATAATTAAAGTAAAGGGATTAAAATTTTTCTTTTTCAGTTTTGTTTTCGTGTATTTACAGTAAATTATTTTATTTTACATTTCGAAATATTCCCAAGAAATGTCTCGCCATGCCAATAGCTTCAACGTAAAACTAATATTTCGGCAATATTGATGCTTTATCGGAAGATCTCCGATTAGTGCAATTTTGGCACAACATTGGACCTCAATATATCCAGTTTAACAAATATTGGTTTGGTACTAGTGTAGTTATTACGGAAGACATTGTTCACGGACCAATTCCCATAAGAATTAAGTGTTGCATTAAGAATTTATTTTGACTATGATTTTTCTTAGAATAATTTCTACTTGTTTTTTCCTTTTTTTGTAAACATCGTAAAAATTTACCAGTTTGAATTTAATTATTGATGTACTGTGAAGATTTCTTACAATTTTCATGTTATGCTTGACTGAGAAACATAATGTTTCAACAGCTACAGTTTATAATAATTTCATCTAAATTAAATTTTTATAATTTTTCTAAAATAAATTTAGCACTGACTTGCATTTATGTAACTAAGTAACGAATTTAAACTTGTTGGACAAACACAGTATCTTTTTTAACTCTTTCAGATCAGAAGTACTTTAATCTTATCTTCAAATTTAATTTCTTTTCACTTTTTAGATAGCCACTATCCTACAAGCATTCGAAAAAAATCACTAAAAAATTTAGTAGCCCCTTAAACAGGAAGGGGGGGGGGGAAGAGTACCCGTACAACATGCAAATCAGGTGTTTTCTGTGTAAATATCATCCCGCACGATCGTGCGGGTCAGGTTTTTTTATATAAACATTACCTTTATTTTTCTTCGAATTGAACTTTTCCCATTCAGAGGTTATTTCAGAAAAACAATTATTTAACGATCGTAATTATCAATTTATAATTTACGAAAAGTAAAAGCGACAGGTAAGTAACTTACAGTTTTAATGATTATCTACCATGAAAATATGTGAAGAAAGTCTTAGTTTTCGAGACAGATAAATACACATTACATTAAAAAAAAAAAAAAAGGTTTTGAATAGCTTTTACAGTTTTCATAACGGCTCTTGCAAAAAGTTTAAAATGCCATCGCAGGTTGGAAAGTCGTTGTACACATCATATATTTTATCTGTACATTGTTTTTTCTTCTTGGTGGATTATAATATTTTGACCTCTTAAAAGTAGAAGCTTGAGATCTTCATCACTTCCTTCATCCTCACTTAAGAATTTTCCATTATCAATTGAAGCGGCAACAAGAGCTTCAGCTATCTGTATCTTAAACCACAATAAGTCCGTCTGATTTCTTTTTGGAATTTTTTTGCTGGCACGTAGCGCTTGAATTGAACCAGGAACTTAGAGATGCTAAGTCTATAAAATGCAATATGACTTCCCCAGTCTATTTTTTTGGTTTTAAACCTCGTTCTGTAGCATTCCATTCCCTGATGGCAAATACCTGCAACCTCCATGCATTGATTATTTTAATACAGAAGGAAATTGCTGTATTCAAGTCAGCTTCTCTATATTTAAGTTATTTTTTACCAAAGTTTAACTTCTTCTATTGGTTTAGTACCGGTACAATTAGATGTCATACTACCTTTGTTGCTATCCTGCCATTCTACAGACGTTTTGTTTCATTTTGTCTAATGTAACATGTTCTATACATCTACCAAGATCCATTTTATCTCCTAATAGTGCCTCTTCCGTAAATGTTCAGTTCATCTAACATTTTTAACAAAGAAAATGTGGTTAAAAACTGATCGAAAAAAACATAGCTTTTTTGGGAGCAAAGTTTGAACGAATTTCAGTATGACTGTTGGTCTCCATCAGAGTTTTTGATTAATCAAAGAACATATTCATATATTTCGAAATCCTAATCTAAGCCCGATGACGCACATTGAACAAATGTCTTAAGATCCAAAGATCAAGATTTGCTTTTTACATATTGGTTAACTGAGCAAAGACCAGTAAATGATATCATATGTTCAACTATGGAATATGTTCAATGATCTTGTGGTACTTAAGTATAAGGATTGTTCATAGAAACCTAAGCATATTTTTTTAATTGCCAATAATGGTTGAATATTCCATAATTTAAGAAGGATTTTTTAGACTTATTTATGTATAGAACGTGGAAAGCTTTTCTCAGTGACAAAAATCTATCTCGTGAAATAATTATCAGATACTAGATGATAGTTATATTTTGTTTGCAGCATTTTCGCAATAGAGGAAATGATCAAATAGACAGGAAAATAGCTTTAATTATCGTAAATTAGTGTTTATGGATTATCTTGAATTTACGATGGAATAGTGATTGGTAAAATTAGCAGCATCTTTGAAAAGTCGTCTGGGAAATATTTCTAATAATATTGCAAAACAGTCTTTACCTTGTTTAGAATCTAACATAACCCATATGTAATTCTTCATCCTTTGACAAATATTTGAAATAATATTAAAATTTCTAAGAATTAAAAGAAATACCTATAATTGGCTGAAATTCAAATGTCCAAGATGAGGTAGTGGATTAACACGTTCACGCCGGCGCGGTGGGTCACACTCGACTGTCTCCGAGTTGTCAAGTCTGCGGCTTTTTGTACACCAATATTATTTTAGAGAAAATTTTGTTCCTTTAAATCGCCCAATTGTTCTAATTAAATAAAACAATATTTTCTGTATTAAAATACTGGTATCCAAACAGCCGGATACTTTGCAGCTCTAAGACAGCCGAGTGTGACCCACCGTGTGACCCGGCGTGAACGTGTTAAAGTAAATATTTATCCACATATATATTTTATTTTTTTCCTTTCTTCTTTTTTATACAATTTCATTAATCTGACGAAACCATATTCGTCTCACTTCTCTGTCTATCTGTCACAGAGTTCGTTCTAGGAAACTGTATATATTAGATACTTGAAATTTTGCATAGCTGAATCCTTCGATCACACGACAAATCATAAAATTTTGAAAAAGTCTTACATGATTTGAATCAGGCTAGATGGCTCAGTGGTAGCGCATTTCCCTGCTATTCAAAAGGTTCCTGGTTCGAAGTGAATGTCGAATTTTGAAGCAATAGAAGAAGAAGCAATAGATTTCACTATCTAATAGATTCAATTTTACAGGATTTTTGTAATTGTTTTTGCCACTTTAAATCTAAAACTTTTTGAAAAACATTTTATCAATTATTTTTTTCATTCAAAAAATCTTTTTGGTCAGAATTTGTGAAAATTTAAATTTTGCTAAATATTTGAAATTTTGGAATTTTTAATTTCATTTAAACAATTTATGTTGTTTTGTGAGAAAATTCGAAATTTTAAATTTTGCTCTAACATCCACTAAATTCTTGAAAATTTTCAGCATTTTAAATTTCGTTAAAACGATTTTTTTTTTGCTTTTAGAAATTTAAATTTTATTTAAACCTCCGCTAAATTTTTGAAATTTAGGAATTTTAAATTTTATTTAAACCTCCGCTAAATTTTTGAAATTTAGGAATTTTAAATTTTATTTAAATAATTTTATTCATTTTTAAGATTTAAACAGCTTTTATTTTTAAATATTAAGTTTCCTCTTTAAATCCTTAATTCTCGTTAATGACTAGTGCTGCAATCTCACTTTTGAATTTTTTCCTCGGACTGCATTTCATTATCCGATGGATTTAATTAAAATAGCTTTCGTATTTTTTTGGCATTTTAAGGGTTTCTTTTTTTAGCTAAAATTAAATCATGTAATTAAATATGCTTTTCAGATATACAAACATATGCTGTTACAATAGTCTGAAAAACAGTTTTTGAATATTTTTAATTTGTTTAAAAATATAGCTAACTCTTGTAATTATTGTAATATTAATATTTAATGGGCTTCCATCAATATTCTTATTGATAACGGATAATGATTAAATAATTATAAATTAATGATTTGGATTTATTAATTATTGGATAAAGTGTTTTGAAAGGTATATTAATCGAAACCCTTTGTGCGGTCTTTCGATCATACTTACCCGCTAATTTAATCTTTTATCGGAATTGGCAGTGGTTTTGAGACAGATTTCTGAATTAAAGTTTCATGGAATTTTGATGCGGAAGGACTATCTATATCTAAAATACTCTGCTGGGCTGAAATATTTGCATGGTAAATTAGGTTCTATATCAGGCTCATGCGAACTGGATTAATATTTGCGGTTCGAATCTGATGCCTTCACTATCGCCATCCTCTGACAGATCGCTAAATTCCGAATCAGAGGCTTCTTCTTGAGTAAGTATTTTGCACCTTTTAGACACGTAAAAATATCATATTAATGTAAACGTTTAGTAAGAAATAAGTTAGCATCAGAGGTAGTTTGTGTTCAGAAAAAAACCAAAAGCTTCTTTGAAAAAACTTACGTTTTTAGGTAGTGGTCTTTATAAACTTAACGCCGAAGCAGCACGAACGAACGCGTAATAAAATATTACTACCTACGAGCATAAAAATTAACAATTTACATTTTTTTAATTTTCCAGTTATTTCAAAATTAAATTAAAAGGTTGTATCCAAGCAATTAAACATATATTGATAATTACCTAATTACGATTAATAAATAATCCAACTGTTTAATGAGCCCTTGTAAAAATTGGTTTGAAAGCCGCTTTTATCTCAAAATCGGGATGACGTTGATACCAGTCGAGCAAGCATTTGGTTTCTAAAAACCAGCACAATCGTTCATTTCCTTCGTTTATTACTTAGAATTAACCACAGACACCAACATCTCTTAATTATTCCGGAGTCTGATCAAGGACAAAGGTGTTTCCAGCCGGAAATTTTATTTAATAAACGATTTTAAAATGAAATCTAATAAGTACCATTTTGAAAGAAGACATATTTTTTTATAAAAACATTCCGGTTTTAAACTTGTTTGTCTTGGATCAGACTTCGAAATAATTAAGTGATGTCGGCACCTATGAATTAACCAATAAGAAGAAATATCAGCTAACGTCTAACCAACACGATTATACAGTGTCGGTCTTAAAGGTACAGTCGTGGAAAAAAAAAGTAAACACCCCTACTAACTCCTCAACAAATTATCGTAGAACAAAGTTACTGGTACCGAACGATTGGAAATAAAGTCTACTTTCAAATGATGTATATAAAATTTACTTAGGGCGCCATCTACATATTAAAACGAGCCCAAACTTCATTTTTTTCAATGGCAATACCCAATTTTAGCAAGATATTCCAGATCTTCTGTTCAAACTATGCCTAGAAACCAAATTTCAAGTCATTTGAATGATAAGTTTTTGAATTATAGACATTCAAAATTTAGTGCTTCTAATGAAAAATTACATTTTCATATTTTTATTAATATCTCCTGAAATTATACTCCTAATGTTCTAATTTTTTGTGTAGCAATAATACTGAAATACCTAAAGATAAATACGTCGAATTTGGAATTTCTAAAGTTTTATGATATGATTTTTGAAATTAATATTCGAAAAAAATATGAATTGCAACCTACAATTTTTTTGATGGATTTAGATGCATTAATTCCTGCTTTATGGAAATCCGAAATTTCACATTTTTCTTCCAAGTAGTCTTCAAATTATGCTTAAAAAACGGCAAAATGATGGTTTAAGGGGCCGTCTATGATAGAAGTGACTAGATATTTTGAAATTTCTTATGCTATTCTGAGATTTAGCAGTCTTCAATGACTGACTGAGTGGTGCTTAAGATGCCTTGATCAAGAAGGGGGATCTCTCAGTCAACAATCGGGTACCGAACTTCAATTTGGATACAGCCCCTACAATATTCTCGTTTTAAGATAATTAATTTATTGGAAACTTATCTTACGAATTGCAGAAAAATTTGTTTTTAGGCTAATTGAAGGGTGTAGAGTTCATTTATGCTGTCTGAATTGTGTACTACTATTGAAAAAACAAAGTTATGGTTCATTTTAATACGTAGATGGCCCCCCCTAAGCACATTTTATATACATCATTTTAAAGTAGACTTTATTACCAATCGTGTGGTTCCAGTAACTTTCTTCTACGATAATTTTAAACAGAGATAGTAAGGGTGTTTACTTTTTTTTTTTTTTCCATGACTGTACATATGTCGGTTGTATATATTAAATCACCCTTATCGAGTAATTTACACGAAATTTCCGTAAGCGAAAACTTTTGATAATATATAGGGTTTTTTTTTTCTTTTTAACACTTTCCAACAAAGTTGAAAAGTGTTTATGACTTCGGCTTGTCTGTCCGCCAGTCCGTCTGTTCGCTCTCTAAATCCGTAAATATACTCGGATTGCCCGGAAATTTTGTGATGTTATTGACGTTTGCCACGGCACGTTCCCTATTTTAAATGAAGTTTGTAGCATGTTTAATTCATTTACAGGGACAGTCAAAAGTATTCCGTTACATTACGGCCAATGGGAAAAAATCGTTTCAAATTATTTTTAATGATGTTACATTCTTTCAAACATAATAAAATAGATATGCATTTATGAAGTACACTAAAATATGCCTTCTGTAGAATATACGGTGCAAAGAATAGTTATTATTCATTTACAGGGCCACACAAAAGAATTCCGTTACATAATGATATAGGGGCGGAGGGAATTGTTTGAGGCGTATTTTAATTATGTTAGACTATTTCATACATAATGAATTTGATATACGTCGCTGAGGTTTACTATAACTTGTTTCATGTATAATACGAAATGCATAACATTTACAGGGACACACAAAAGGATTCTATATTGTATCCGGAGTACTGTACATTAGCGATGATTACTGGAAATGCATTTTTAATTATGATATGCGCTTTTATGTTTCACTATATTTATGCATACTATATGGTGTGTATAAATGCTATAATTTATATACAGGGCTACACAAAATAATTCGTAAGGGTTACTGGGTAGGAGCGCAAATTGCTTAAAGGTGGTTTTTAAATGAGTTATGCATTTTTACGCTGAACTGCATTTAGTTTATTAAGAAATGTTTATGGAATATAGATAAAATGATATACAGGGCCACGCAAAGAATTGGATACATGACCGCCTTTAAATGATAATTTCTGGAAATGCTATTTCAGTAGTTTTAAGATTGTTTTAGTTTGAATTAAATTTTAACTAAAATGTGGTGTGTAATAAAGGTTCTATCTAAACTACAGGGTTGTACAATAGTATTCAAGTATGTTTCTATTAGTATAAATTTGCTGAAAGAAAAATTTCAACCTGTTATGCGTTTTCTTGCTAAATTAAATTTTCCCATTATATAGTATATAATCAACATACAAATCAAATACAGGGATGTTCAAAAGAATTTAAAGTTTGATCAAATTTGTACAGATGTCACATATATATAAATTGTTGAGTAGAAATGAAAGGTATTGATTTTTTTTCTTCCTTTTCATTGTTTCGTTCATCTGACGAAACCCTATTCGTCTCGCTCCTCTGTCTGTCCGGCACAGAGCCCGTTCTCAGAAACTATATATATTGGCGACTTGAAATTTTGTATACTTATAGCTGATCACCTCACCTCAAACGACAAATCATAAACTTTTGAAAAAGTCTTATATTTAACACTCCGGGCTCTAACTTTCATATTTTAAGCTTTTTTTTTCTAACTGAGCCCCTAATAAAGTTGAATACTTGAAATTTTGCATACTTATAGCTGAACACCTCACATCAAACGGGGAATCATGAAATTTTGAAAAAGTCATATATTTAACCCTCTGGTCTCTAACTTGTGTATTTTAAGCTTTTTTTTCTAACTGAGCCCGTAATTAAGTCGAAGACTTGAAATTGCGCATACTTATAGCCGAACACCTCACATCAAATGACAAATCATAAAAATTTGAAAAAGTCTTATATTTAACGCTCTGGGCTCTAACTTGTGTATTTTAAGCTTTCTTTTTTTAACTTTGACCCTAATAAAGTTCAATACTTGAGATTTTGCATATTTATAGATGAACACCTCATATCAAACGACGAATCATAAAATTTGGAAAAAACCTTATATTTAACCCTCTGGGCTCTAACTTGTGTATTTTAAGCAATTTTTCTAACCTCCCCCCATTGCACCCGGTGGGTACTTTTCTAACTTTTGCCGACATACCTTTGATCACTCTTTCATATTATGCACATGGCCTTACATCTTTCAGTTCCACTTTTTACCGCCAGGAGGCACCTACCTATCTCGGGTGCTATGAGCCCGATCCCCTCGACTAATATATCTACGGATAGTTTTAAAACGGTGTTTAGTTCGGATAGAGGTTTCTGTAGAACAGAGTGCGCCCCCTGGTTGCGAAATATGGAACTAACAGATTTTGCAAAAGGATAAAGTGTTTTGAGAGGAATATTAAACGAAACCCTCTGTGTATCACACTTACTCACTTGTTTTGTACGGGTTTTGCCCGATTAGTTCCGTTAATTGGTCTCATGATATTACCGAACTTATCGAAACATACACTGAATGGAAAAAAACAACAGTAGACCGACGGCAGCGTTTTTTTAAAGCGCAATATACGTAAATAAATAGTATAATAAAGCAACATGTTATTGGTTTTGATGTGTTTTTGTTAGAAAGTACAATCATCCAAAAGAGAGAGAAAGGGTGAAAAACTGAACATTCATACTATTTTATCACTTAATTATAGCAGAGAAATGCAAGGGATAACATTCGGCGTGGATTTTTGCCATCATTCCAGACATGAATGCAATTTGTGAAATTTAAATCATCTACATAATGCAAATTGTAGCAACTTTCATCTTTCGAATGGTTACACCCACTTATGACACCATATTCGAATTCCTTGGACAAAAGCAGCCCAGAAAAAGGTATACTTTATACATTTTTCATAAATATTTACAAATTAATAAAAGAAATCTTGTTAGAAGTCTATTTATAAATTTAGAAAAATTAAGTTCAGAACTTACTGAAAAACGTCCAGAGTCATACATTTATTAACAAAATTTTTTAGAGAAAATATAATTATAAGATAAACAAATTTTATTTAAAAGGAAATTTCATTTAAATTTTTTGGTGGATGTCTACGATTTTCTTATATACACACAATGGCAGCAGTTATGAACAATAACAGCATCTGGTCCCTTTATACCGTCGAAAAGTTAAATTTTCTTTAAACCTCGAAAAATAATGGAATGGGCTGTAAACTTACACATTTATGTTGTAGACGATCTACATTCTTTCTATATAAAAATTAATGTATGTAATAATTCATAATTTTTTAACATGAATTTATTAATAAATTTCATAGTTAAAAGTATGTTTTTGAATAAAAAACAAGAACGAAAAATAATACATAAGGCATAGATTAGGCAACACTTTCCAGCACTAACAGAATATTAATAAAAAAGTTCCTTTCTTGATCAATGAAATGAGATATATAAATAAGCAATTTACATAAAATGCCATGCAAACGATTTTTCCTCATGAAGCATAATATAATGGAATGCTTTTGAGCATTCTTGTAAAACGAACTATAGATGCTACACACTTAATTTTTAATATAAAACATTCTAGGGGGAACCTCACTAACATACGAAAATTACATGTTAATGCAAGTACATTTACCCGAGTTAGAGCGCGGCCAGGCAGACAAACCGAATTCATAAACACTTTTCAACTATGTTAGAAACTGTTAAAAATGCCTAGATTATGTTTGGATGCATTTATTGTCTCTCTCTTTTTTTTGAAGAGACATTTTAATTGGATAATTCTTTGGGAACATTATTTCTTCTCACGTGGATTTAACATTACCATTATCAATTTTTGACCCCTTCTAACTCTAGGAAGATTTTTTTTTAAAATAATAAAGTATATACTTTTTCGGGTTGATTTGATTCAGGGAATTCAACTATGGTGTCAAAATTGGGTGTTACTGTCTGAAAAATAAACGATGGTACTATGTTTAATATGTAGTTTCATATGTGTGTTTCAAAAAGTGCATTCATAGTCACAAAGAAGACACAATTCCTTCTTGAATTCCTTCTTGGCACCTATTCGCAATAATTTGGTGACAACATAATATGGCGATTCTTTTTTCTGGCCAATTGTACATGTTACAGCATGATTTGAAACATTTCCAATAAAAGACTGTATGTTTTACACGAATTTTCATTAACATAAACGTGTAAGCTAATTTATAAAATGACAATAAAGAAACATTAAAAAGTCCATTTTAAGTTTAATTCCGCACTACTAAAATTTTAAAATTTTATTATGCTAGCTTACTTACTATTAGGTTAATTATTAAAAAAATATGCTATTTAATTTTAATCCTACTACAATGCAATATTATTACTTTAAACATACACTGGTGTCCAAAATTAACGACGGATCAGAAAATGCTAATTTTCAAGTACGCGAATACTGAAAAGGAAGTGATATAATTCGAATAATTACTATCTCTACAGCACAGCTAGTCCATATAACATCTCATTCATGTCACACATGGTCACAAGTGTCACAGTCACTACGGTGAAGCAAAAAAAATAGGAAATTCCATACATCTCATTATGAGTCTCAAATGATCACTATATGTCACTCCACTGAGACGTCACTGTGACTGCTGCTATGTGACGAGTCGCCATGTGACTTTGCAATGTAGTTACATTGTGACTCTCATGTGACTCTCATCTGCAGACTCAATTTCAAAATCATCGTGATCGCTGCATTGTGATAAGTTACCAAATAATATCACATTAAAGTCACATGATGACTTTCAGGTGACGGAGAGACTACTGTGAAGTCGCCATTGTGCTCTTTTGTGAAAAGTCATCATGTGACTATAATGTGATATTATTTGGTGACTTATCATAATGCAACGTTCATGATGACTTTGAAATTGAGTCTAAAAATGACAGTCACATGAGAGTCACAATCTAACTACATTGTAAAGTCACCTGGTGACTCGTCACAAA
This sequence comes from Maratus speciosus, assembly GCA_963932465.1. Taxonomy (NCBI): domain Eukaryota; kingdom Metazoa; phylum Arthropoda; class Arachnida; order Araneae; family Salticidae; genus Maratus; species Maratus speciosus. The sequence goes on from OZ010787.1 coordinate 329,126,044, forward strand.
GCGGCAGTCACATTGACGTCTCAATGGAGTCACATATAGTGATCATTTGAGACTTATAATGAGACGCGTGGAATTTCCTATTTTTTGTTTCACCGTAGTGACTGTGACACTTGTGACCATGTGTAACATGAATGCGATGCTACATGGACTAGCTGTGCTGTAGAGATAGTAATTATTTGAATTATATTATTTCCTTTTGAGTATCGCTTACTTAAAAATTAGCATTTTGCGACTGGTCCTTAATTTTGGACACTAGTGTACTTTGAATTTAGTTAAGCATAAACCTATCAATTTTAAATTGTGCAGAGTTTTTTTTTTTTTTTTCTTGTTTTATTTCAGAAGACGTTTTGCGTTGATACAACATTCTATTTTTGGTTTGATATCAATTTTTGAGTTAGTAATATCTTTTGTAAGATTTTTTTCTTCATTTTCAGAAAAATTTGATCCTCTGTATTTGGCAAGAAAGGGTATTATATATGGTACGTTTATATGGTACGGTTTGCGAACTAACTGAAAATTCCCCCCCATTAATTAAGGTAGAATCTCAAAACATGTTACCACATTAACCAAAAATTGCATTAGCTGTAACCTCACAAAGCAAGAAAACCTGTACATTTAGAATTGTTTAAATTTGTAGAATGTATAAAAAACTAAAAGACGATCTTTGAAGGTGTAGAGGTCCTGCTTTATCTTAAACTATGCTGGAAGTAAGAAAATTATGGTTTTATACTAACTTGAAATGTCCATAGAAAAATATAAGAAAGAAAAATTGCAAAAATGCCTTCCTATGTAAATTTGTGTAACTTATTTACGTAAAATACGAAGATATCATCGGATCATTATAACTTTCAAAGCAAGATGGCAATCTACATATAAAAAGTAATAAATATATTCAATTTCAATTCTGTTACCTGAGTTTGGCAAGACTTGTAACGAACTCTGTCCCCAACACAGTACTGACCTCCATGACTTGGCCTAGAAAAGTAAATGCAGCTTTCTTATTTGCGATTATAAAAAAATAATAATGATGTTACCTTAAAAGTAGACCACTTCACTTAATGATGAGAAAAGTTTTATAGAACTAGTTTTTTCTTTTTAAAAATGAATCTATTGTAATCCGGAACAATCGTTTTTACTCAGAAATTCCATTTACTGCTTGTAATGTACATTTTTTTTCGTTACGGTGCACGAAACTTACATATGTATCATTGTCATTTTCTAAATAATATTCTAGAGATTATTATATAGCTGTATATACGAACCATTTCATAATATGTTTAGACTAAATTTTCTAAGACGCAAATGCTTTTACTGAATTATTAACGAGTTATTTATCAGTGGTCAATAGAAAGGCGCGTTTTGAAGACATCGGGGTCAAGGAAAATGTCAAGAGCGCTGAGTCACTTTACTACCACCTGAGGAGAGAGTTTGTTTGATCTATGGCTATCCCTTAATGTAGGCTTGTGAATTAGTATGCTGTTTTTAAAATGTCATGCATATTGAATCGAAAATCATATTTACAATATAGACAATAATTCAACGTACAACCTAAAATTGAAATATTTGCAGGCATTTTAATTTAGATTGAAATGTTATGCTTTTGTTTACCTTTTGACAGGATTGATATCATTATTATGAAAGTAACTTCCTACACATGTTTTAAAATAGTTTAGCTTTGAGTTATGCAGTTAAAATTCCAAGGTGAATATTCACTATTTATTTAATCATATCAAGGTTAAATCTTTTTCTGGTTGAACTCTGACACTGGAATTTGAAGAGATTAAAAAAATACATGCAGAAATTACTGATCATTATCACATTTTTATATTTTTTGTTTTCTTTCTTCCACTATAAAGAATACACAAAAAATACCAATTGAAATTAAATTGTAAAAGAAAAGACACTTAATTGAATGATAAATGAATACCAACATATAAGATGTAGTAACTTAATATTCCAGATGTTACGGAGATAATGATGTGTAAGAAAAAACAAATTTATGTAAACTTTCAAAATGAATGTAAAAATTATGATTAAGGCAAGCTTTTTAGTTGGAAATGTCTTATTTTAAAGTCTTATCGATTGTTTTCACCTAATTGTATTTTAAATATTAATGCATGATAACGAACCAAAACTATCTATTCATTTTAAATAGATATTTTGCATGCAACGTGCCTGGTTTCCACAAGTCTTAAAACAACTGAAACTGAAATAAAAATTATATTTAAAAAATTGCTGTTCTGAGCTCAAGGGATTAACGAAGTTGTTCAGTAACTTAGCTTTCAAACTTCGAAAATTGAAATTTACGTTACAATAGCGGGCAATAACGATCGATAAAATAACGTGCTTAAAATGGAAAAAGAAGGAAAACAATTATTATTCTAAATTAGAGAATTTGTTGAATTATGAAAATAAGAGGTACTCTTTTCATATCCTAAATTTTTCCATTAGTTTAATTTGTATTTTTTATGAACTATCAATATCTTACCTTTTCGACATCAACAATTAAATTGGAAGGCGTAAAGTATAAAAAAAAAATGTAAATCCCATTTTTTTTTCTTTATTATGACAAACTACTGGGGAAATCTCTACAGATAAATTTGCCTGTATTAAGTTTCAATTTATAGTCCTCTGCCAAATTCTCTTTACACTAATGTTTAAATATTTTCAAAACTGAAAAAAATGTATATGTTCTTTAAATAAATAGACTTTGTCTAATTAGTTTAATTCACTTTAAATATATTTTTAAAACTTTCACAATCATTTTTTAATAGAAAAGGAAGATAAAAAATAAATAAATTCGTCAAACAGGCAGATGAAATAGCACTATACACATTCGTACACTTAAAAAAAAAAAAAAAAAAAAAAAAAAGTTACTAAAGTTTTTCTAGGAAAAAGAGATTCCTAGAACTTTTTATGTAACGGCAACAACAAAAATTCATGTAACAGATACACTTTTGCACCGAATATTAAAAAAATCTGTAAGGTTACTAAGAATTTTTTAGGAAACCGGGATGCCCAGAACTTTTCATGTACCTGCAACCAGGGTTACAGATACAATTTTAGTAAGATTACTGTAACTTTATAACAGATTCATTTGTGAAGCTACAGATTTCTGTAGCTTTATAAAAACTAGTTTTGCAGATTTACAGCTTTTTTCGTACAGTTACAGATAAAAGTTTAGTAAGCATGTAACTGTACATCTATAGAACTACAGGTTTTTTTTTTTTTACAGTGTACTGAATAAATTTATTTATACAAAATAAGTTTAGTAAGCTACTATCACACTTATTTTGATTTTTTTTTCAAATTTATGGGCGCAAAATTATTTTTTTTTCAACTGCTTAAATTATATTAAATTTAATGAGATTATTTTTGTAATAAAAACAATAAATCAATGGAAAAATCCTATGTAAAAAATGCAAGGACCGTTGTCCTGAATTAAAAATTTAGTTTTTCTTTACTTATGAAATATCTTAGAAACATCTGGCATTTGAAATTTTGAAACATCCAACAGCGTTTTATACATATTGAAGAATGACACTATTAAAAAAAAGAAAAAAAAAAGAAAGATGTAATTCTACAGATGTAAAGTTACAGAAATCTGTATGTTTACTAAAATTTTATCTATAGACTGTGCAAAATAAGATGTAAATATACAAATCTAGTTTTTGTAAAGTTACAGAAATCTGTAGCTTTACAATAGTATCTACTAAAGTTACAGTAATCTTCTGAAATTTTATCTGTAACCAGGGTTGCAGTTACATAAAAAGGTATAAGCATCCCAGTTTCCTAAAAAATTCTTAGTAATCTTACATATTTTTTGATTTACGGTGCAAATGTGTATCTGTTACATAAATTTTTGTTGTTGCCGTTACACAAAATGTTATAGGCATACCAGTTTCCTAGAAAACTCTTAGCAAAGTTATATATATATATATATATATATATATATATATATATATATATATATATATATATATATATATATATATTTTTTTTTTTTTTTTTTACCGTGAATGAAACATTTTTTTAAAAATTTAATCGCTATTTTTTAACTTGCTTGAAAATCTTGAAATCTTAGTTTGAAAGCGTATTCTGGAATCTGATGATCGCCGTTTTCAATCATGAGGTGTTGAGAAATATTTACATTTCTAAACAAAAATAAATAAATAAAACAAAACAAAATCGATAAACTCACTTTGGATTGTCACAATAACGAATAGATCGGGCTATACCACCTCCACAAGACCTGGAGCACGAACCGTATTTTTGCCATTCACCCCATTGTCCATTTTGAGGAAGCGCAGAAACTGGGTCGCTCACACACTCTCCATGATAGCATGACTAAAAAAGAAAGGATAATCAAAATAGAGAAAAAAACTATAAAAGTCAAATTAAATAACATTTTACTGGCAAAAGTATTTAAAATGTAAGTTATCTTTCTGCTTATTAAGCGAATCGAAGAAAAAAAATCATGCGTCAAACTTAGATTATGAAACAACTTCCAACACTTCAAGACTTCTTTAAAAAAACTTCGCTCTTTAGTAAGGTAAATACGAAATCAAAGTAAACATTTTAAAAAACGAATAACACATTTGAAAAACAGGTTTCACCAGTTACCGTCCATACCGGAATATGTACTCCAATTCTTTTGTGCAGCCCTGTATTTGATCTATAGATTGCTATATATTCTATTTAGTATGAGAAGATTTACTTTAATAAGAAAACGCAAAATAGGTTGAAAATTCCCCTTCAGCAATACTTGAATACTTTTGTACAGCCCTGTATTTTACCTACTACCTTTTTATAAACGCCTAAATATTAAGTTAAAATTTAATTCGGGCTAAAACACGCTTAAAACTACTGAATTCACAGTTTCAGAAATTATTATCCATATGTGACCATGTATTTAGTTCTTTTCGTGGCCCTACATAGTATGATTTTAGCTATATTCTTGAAACATAGCTTAGTATACTAAATATAGTTCAGCTTGAAAATACATAACTCAATTAAAAACCATATTTAAGCAATTTACACTCATACTCCATCATACTCATAACCATTACGAATTCTTTTCTACAGCCCTGTATATGATCTATAGCATTTATACACACCACTTAGTATAAAAAAAATTAGTTAAACTTAAAAACACATACTCTAACTGAAAATGCACTTCCAGCAATCATCGATAATGTACACGTACAGTATTTCGAATGCGGTACTGTATCAGAAATCTTTTGTGTGTCACTATTAATGAATACACTTCATATTCTACAGGAAGTAACTTGTAATAAACCTCAGTAACGTATATCACTTTCAGTTTATTTGAAATAGTGTAACATAATTAAAATGCGCTGCAAACAGTTTTCTCCCTATACTATTATGTAACGGAATTGTTTTGCGTGGCACTGTTAAATGAATAATAAATGTTTTGCATCCCATATTTTACAGATTTCATATTTTAGTGCACTTCATAAATGCATATCAGTTTTATTGTCTTTGAAATGGTGAAACGCCATTAAAATGTATAGCGATTTTTCCTGTCGCCCCTAATGTAACGGCATACCTTTGACTGGCACTGTAAATTAACTATAAATACAACACACTGCATTTTCAGTAGCGATCGTGCTATAGTAACCATCGAAAATATATATTTACGAGAGTTAGAGCCCTGACAGACGGACAGGTGTTCAGAGTGACAGACAAATCGGAGTCATAAACACTTTTCAACTACGCTGGAAAGCGTTAAAAAGAAACTTCTATTTTTGGCCGTTTTGCACATAAGTGTGTGAGTCCAAAAGTTTCTCAGCAACCACTTAATGGGTTTGGATGTAATATTTTAAACTAAAACTCTAGTAAATTTAGAACGGTTTTGCGATAAAAACAGTCATCGCATTATTATTCTTTTACAGGGGCATATCAAATATTTAATGTATGATTTTCCACTGCGTATCAAATGTTTGCGATGCTCATGATTTAGAGTTTCTTAATAAATAAGACAGTGGAAACATCCGACAAATGAAAACAGACGTACCACAATTAGACGGTGCATGGGGCGTCGTTCTCGTTCTCGAAATGAACCTTCTTTCTCAACCACACCTCGTCGTATTGAAGGTGTTTGAATCGTCGGTCGATAGGATCATGTCAGTATTGCTTGTTATTATTTTGTTTAGAATATTCGTTTAAACAAGTCACGTGCAGGTCTTGATGACCGCACAGGCTGACTAGGCCACGGACTTGGCCCTCTGCAGATAGGGCCCCCAAGATGAGTAAAATTGTTTAGAAAAAAATTCTTAAATCTCTAGGGAAAAAATTAAGTTCAAGCTCCAAATTCTAAGCAACAATACACTATATAGCCATTAATCACCGGACACTTTTAATTTTAGACACTTTGTCGAATATTTAAAAATATACTTGTCGGATTCTTCTGGAACGTCAGGATTATAAAGAATATGTTTGACCTCATATTTATCAACATCGATTTCATAAGGAAGACAATTAGGCGGCCAACAAAATATCAAAGAAATATAACAATATTTGGGATCACCCTGTAAATTAAAATGCACGAAATGATCTATCGCTGCAGAATACAAATATGTGGATACTGTACAACATGTTTACTGATTTGTGCAAGAATTGCAAGTATATTAACGAAGATATAGCGATTTTTTTTTAACGTTCAAAAAGTTCTTGCACGTTTTTAGCTTATATCATACAGGGTTATCAACCAAATTTAACACCAGTTTCAGACAAATTAGCAAAATGTAGTAGAAACAACATAGTGCAAGTGGAATATAAATATATTAAATATTTTATGAAATATGAGCAGTTGTATGAAATAATTTTATCTGCTCATGCGCGAACGATAACAAAGTTTTTTTTTCACATAATTTAATAGTCAACTCTATGGAGTAACTCATAAAAAAATCCAGTCAAATATGGCGAAAATTCAGAACGATATCGGCAATATAGTGAGCTAATTTTTAGTTGCTCTCTAAAAGTAGCTGAATGATAAGGGATTTTCCACAAATTGTCAATTTTAATTTAAATTATTTTAAAATGTAAATTTTTTATTGATGCTTTAGTTCTTGGATAACCACCAGAACGAGCCTATTTCATGATAAAAAGAAGTATAAAAATCGAAACATTTCTACCAAATCTACACATTGATATTTACTCACTTTTTTCTGAAAGTTACTTAATAAAAAATGACAATTTGTGGAAAACCCGTTATCATTCAGCTGTTTTTAGAGAGCAACTAAAAATCAGCTCACTCTATCACCGACATCTTTATGAATTTTCACGATATTTGACTGAATTTTTTTGAGTTGCTCCATAGAGTTTACTATTAAATTATGTAAAAAATCTATTTTATCTTTCACGCATGCGCAGGTAAAAATTATTTCATACAGCCGCTCATATTTTATAAAATATTTAATATATTTATATTCCAATTGCACTATATTGTTTCTACTACATTTTGTTAATTTTTCTGAAATTGGCGTTAAATTTGGTTGAAAACCCTGCTAAAAACAAGCAAGTATTTTTTTTAAATTAAGAAAAAATTGCTGTATCTCCATGAATATACGGGCTATTCTTACACAAACCAGCAAATATGTTGTACAGTATCCATATATTTGTATTCTGCTGCGATAGATAATTCCGTGCATTTAATTTATAGGGTGAAACCAAGTATTATTATTTTAATTTAATTTTTTGTTGGTCCCTTAGTTGTCCTCCTTATCAAATCAACGTTGATAAATATGAGGTCAAACATATTCTTTAGAATTCCAGAACATCCGAAAACATATTCTTTAGTTCCAGAAGAATCCTGCAAGTATATTTTTAAATATTTGACAAAATGCTTAAAATTGAAAGTTTTCGGTGACTAATGGCTATATAGTGTACATTTATAAGCATCTTCTCTGCACTTTTCTGTTATCTGGAAACAGCTCAAATTAGTTATGCTGCAAACAAAATATTTTTTAAGCATTATTTTTAAAGAAATATTTAAGTTGAAGTTATAGTTAAGGAATTAAAGTATTAAACAGCAAAAGAAAATTTACGTTAACCTGAGTTCCATGAGCAGCTTTATAAATAGCAAGAAAATTTCTGAATAATCCCAAAAAGAATTCCTAATTACTGTTGTACTGTTTTCATTGGATGAGTCTCCAGTAAAGCTGCTTGACATTGGACCCCATACAACCTTAACAGGTCTTTTGTCACGTATAGTTGGGAAGTATTACTGATGTTTGACTACTGCTGATATAGATAAAAGTGTTGTTATGTCCAGTCAAATTCTAAAAGGTGTACTGACGAGCCTGTTATTATTTCAAAGATAATTGTATTATTTTACTTCTCTCACTAATCTAATCCTACTTGTCCAGGTGAATATTAGCAAGTTCTGGAATATGAGTTGCTATATTTTGGACAAAATGTTTCAATCGGAACATGCGCATTGCGCGTATGACGCCACGCTCTTAATTATAGAGGCATTCTACTGACAACGACGTACATTGGATTGAATGTGGTTAGCATTAAAATGTTGTCCCAAAAAGCACTCTCCTGTATCTAACACTCTTGCTATACGCCTAATCACGCGCAATAAATAAACAAAATAAAATAGAAATATGAATAACATGAGTATTTTTGCATGATTGCAAGCAGGTCGCGAATTGGCAGAGTAACTGGAAGTTGCTCTCGATTTTATTTAAAAATGATTTGTTATACTTAACTTAGATCATGAAACTTTCCAATACACTCAAAAAGAGCTAAAACTAAATTTTATAATTATATTCAAATGGAGTAAGCCGGTGAAACACTCTTAAGAAATCTTTATTTTGTTACTATATTCTTACAGATTAACTTTCTGTACGCACAAAAAAATATTTATGTGTTCTTGTACATTTTAAGCAACAGAAAAATGGATTTTTTTTTTTTAGTTTACACATAATAAAATTAATTGATTCGAAATATTTTAATCAAAATTGCATTATAAATTTCACTTTAGAAGGAAATTTACTGCAAAAAAGTACTTCAGCTATTGTCCTATTCAGCATAAGAAATAGCCATTTTTAGAGTCATTTTACTCAAAACGGTTATTTTACAGCATGCGGATACTATTTTGTAAAAATGGCTAGACAGATTTTCATGAATGTGCATATACATCTCAGTTAAAAAAATATATATGAATAATCTTGCGCATTTAATTTGGTACTTTTTTTTTATCATGAAAAAGACAATCTGTATTTTTTGTTTTTATTCCTGTAGTAATGTCAAACCCATACATTTGTCATAATTTTTTCATTGTTATCCATAATTTCTTAAAGATATGATGATGATGATGATGATGAGTTGATATCAGAGATCAAAGGCAAGAAAGAACCTTCTTAATTATTAGTTCAAGTTTCACATTCGTAATGTAACGCAAAACAATGAACCAATAAGGTCGTTTAATCTGAACTGTGATTTTCTACTAAAAGCCGGCTCTAATCGAAATATAATCTTATGTTCTTCCCAATATTAGTTAACACTACACGGCAAATCAAGCCTCGCTCGGTTTTTTTTTTCCAGCCTTTTTTTTTTTTTTTTTTTTTTTTGTTTTGTTTGTTTGCAATCGATTTTTAACCCACTTCCTGGTAGGCTAGAATTATATGAATTATGTACAGAGGTGCGTTTCCGGTGACAAGACAACATTTTAATATTTGTACAACTTAATTATAAATTAATACATTAATTTTAAGGCATTTTTCAATTAGGCAGCCATAGGTGATAAATAGCCAAATATTTTCTGTAACTCGTGCATGGGAGTTGTAAAACCAATGGATTTAATTATGTGATAATAAATGCTCGCAAAAATCTGCCAAAGTGCTGTGAAACGGCAACAGTGAAATATTTTCATTATTTAAAAGTATAAAATGAATTATAAATAAAAGAAAAGGTGATATAAAATATATTAATAGTTAAATATCAATAAATTTACTATTACACGATGAAAAAATAAATTTAAAAGTCTAAAAAAATAATTTAAATAATTTTTCATTTTTGCTTTCTGGTTCTTTTTTGTTGATAAATAAACAGAGCAAAGGATATATGTTTTAAGTAAATTCATTGTTTCGAGCTTTCTAGCAAACGTAAGCAGTGAATTTTTTATAATCGAGGTGCTTTAAAATATAAAAGAGAAAAAATAATCTTGGATATTTATTTATTTACATTATTTTTCTTAATTATCCCTCTCGACTGGTGAATGTTTGACGTCAGGAGAAACTGATTTATTGTATGTAACTATGCATCGCAACATTTTTTCACTGCTTTTTCTCTTTTAAAATTATGTCGTCGCCGTTTAAGAACACAATTGCTATTTAAATGAAATACTTTACTCAGTCAAAAACACCCGCTCGCTTACTTTAGTCATATGGGACATATTTTACAAAAATATCTCGTTTGCATTTCAATGTTTATGAATGTTTTTTTCCACAATAAACATAAAAAAGTGAAAGTTACTGTACGCAAAAAATGAAAAAAATATGAAGGACATATTTATATCTACGGCTCGTCGAAAATGAAAAGCCAGAGATATTGATGTCATAGTGGTGCAAAAGTGATGACATATTTAAGTTTTAAATATAAAGATGCCTGTTTTACTTTAAATATAACGTCATTTAAACACAAAAATACACTTTAAATAATGTCATTTATTCCAGGAGGGAGGGAGGGGAGAGGGAGGGGGGGGTAGAACTTAGATTTTGAATTCCGAAGCGTTCTTTGGACTACGTAAAATACAGATTTTAATGAAAAGATAAAAACCTTTCCATATAGAAAGAAAGTTGGATTGTTATTTATTAAAAAAAAATAAACGTTTTTATATGAGTGCGATAATCTCAGAATATCCTGAGTGGTATTCTCAATGTTTTATAAAGATTTAAATGATTATTCTTCAATAATCGTTGTCCAAGTCAATTGTTGGCAGCAAAAATGAGCTTTTTCGGGAACAATTAGATAAGAAAATTATATTTGGCAGAAAAATTGTCTTGCTTTTAAAATTGCTTCAAATTTTGCACCAAGGCCATTGCATCAAACTACGAGTATAGCGATGTTTTTAACAATATGGTAGCGGTTTTAAATATAACAAAAGTATAAGCATAGTTACCTGTCAAGAAATATTAGCATATTTACAGAATGTTTTTGAAAATACTTAAGTGCATGAAATCAACATTTGATAAATGCATTCTGATATCGAGACTTGGTTAGATAGTTTTCTCATAATCAAATAAATCATAATTCATAAAAGTCGTTGGAATTTTTTTTCCGATTGATATCACCTTTTTGAGAAATGAGCTTGTTTTAACAACAGAAAACAAGTTTTTTCGAATTAGTGACCTAGCTAGATCGATTTCTTGTGCAAGAATTAGTATAGGCATCAAGTTTTGTGAAAATCGTTAGAGTCGTTTTCGATAAATAGTAGCATTTTCAGTGCTGAGTTTGTCTTAATAGGTCAAAACGAGCTTTCGCGAATTCGAGACCTAGCTAGACGGGTTTTTCCACAGACTTCTTCGTGCTCGAAATGGTATAGACAACACATTTCGTGTAAATCGACTGAGCATTTTCCCATTTATAGCAAGAAGCATTTTTAGTGCTGAGTTTGTTTTACCCTTTAAAAACGAATTTTCTTGTATTTCAGACCTAGCTAGATCTTTTCCTCGTGCTCGATGTAGTATGGGAAGCAAGTCTCGTGAAATTCTTCCCAGTCGTTTAGGATATCATTCATAATCGAAAAAATCGCTTGCTCGTTTAAAATATATAATTTTAAAGGTACATTTTTTAAAAAGTGTTTGAAAGGAAACACTTGAATATTTCAATTGAAGCACGAGTCGGAAAATACATATTTATTACTAGGCTTAGACCCGTAATAAAATCATACCGAAGACTTTGAAATCCTATGTGTTATGAGATTTCCAACCTTTAGTAATATCATAGCAATTTATGTTTAAATAACCATAAGTTAGCTTCTATCACACAATATAAATAGGTAATATAAATGCAAATAATATATGCCACACTATTCAATTTTAGCACAGTTTTTTACGCAAATAAAAAATATATTCTTTAATGAACACATTACGGTGCGTACACTCCTTTACTATTTCCAAAGAAAATGATACATTATTTCCGAATAATAATCTTTTCCTTATTTAATCTCAGAATTTGTAATAATTTTGTGTGATTAAATAAAACGAAAATTTTTATACGATAAAAGTAGTACCAAAAATTAAGGACTTTTTACATTCTGATGCATTCTCACGAAATTTAAAAAGAAACATTTCACATAGGAAATGCTTTTAAAGATACTCTGGCGTCTATGAAAAAATACGATTTTTGATTGTATTCTTGATGAGTTCCTAAATAATATACGCATTATTATTTTTTCAAAGCATATTTTGATCTCAAAGTATTTCAAGTAAATTGTACTTCAATTGTTTTCTATGACGTTTAAGAATTCCTATACAAAATGTACTTTTTTCTTAATTCTTAAGTACCCCCAGCTGAACATTAGCATGTCAATTAAAATTTCTAAAAGAAAATGGGAAAAAAAAGCCGGCGCATTTTCATAAAAATATATGAATGACAGTCAAAACTGTGCTAATTGTCGTCTTGTTTCTTGTTCCTGGTAACACAAAAAAGTTCAAGGATATTTAATACTAGTTACATAACGTTAGGCATTTACTCACGCAAACACAGCTGTATCATTAAAACGAGTCTTTTTGAAGCAACCGAAATAGATGTTATTTATTTATTTACTTATTTATCTTTTACATGAGACGTTTAAGATCGAAGTATAATATACAGACATAGGAAGAACAATATAAAGTAATGCGATTTTACCTTTACACTATCACGATCAGAATAATTCCCTAGATAATATGAATCACGAATTAAGTTTTCAAAGGAATATGGTTGTTAAACAATAAATAACGGTTCATTAAATCAGAACATATCATACATATTTTAACAATGTATAAAAAATGTTGCATGTTTATATACTTAGGTACTTTTAAAATGTTTTTAGTTTTGCTTTTATTATAACTCATAATATAATTATTAGCTATAACAGTAAAACAAAATTTATTTATTTATTAGTTAAAGGGGAAAATATTTAACCATTAGGCATAATACGTAAATGAATATATAAACAAATGGCTTTTTGAATTTAAAATAATAATACAGTAAGAGGAATTATTCATATCCACATTATTACATTTAATTTTAAAAAATAGGTTAATGTCATTAAAATATTCAGGCACTATTCGTTCTTCAAACACACGTTTTGTGCAAATATTTTGACAAAAATCTTTTACTCATAATTTCAAGATGCATATGGGGAAAGACTATGAAATAAAACTGAGTACACAAAACACATGTGATTCGTAAGACAAACAAAATTTATATCCAAAAGATAAATCTGAATTTCCTAATCCATAATACTATTAATCTAAATCAATGCCTAAGACTGATCAGTAAAAGAAAAAACAGATTACTGATCCACCGAAAAAAAATCTCTTTATAATTTCGGAAGAAATTAAATTTTCAATAGATATCTGGCTGAAGACATTGCCCTTAATTTTTATTGTTAAATATTTTTGAACTGTGTGGTTCATATATATATATATATATATATATCACATTAGCACATTAAAATAGAATATAAAGTATAAAGTTGAGAAATGCGCAAAATGAGCTTTAGCGATCATGTCATACCCAAAACTTTATTTTAAACCAAACACTATAAGCAATTTAATCAATAATTTATTCTTCTTTACTATATTATTCTGTCAAAAGTTCAAGAATTTTTTCCATGTCCCAGAGATCCCAGGGTGTCAAACCTTAAGTTGAACTGGAATTTTTTGCTTCTAACTTTGTTTCTAACAATAATGATGATAAAAATATCTTTAACAATAATGTTGACTATGGTTTCCTATATAGAAAAATATTTGTTGTTGTGCGCTGTAGCATCCCTTAAAGTATGCCTTGCCTTTAAAAAAAAAAAAAATACTCCCTAGAATATCAGGATGAAGTGAATATTCTTCGCGGAGGATGTAATCTCAGAGATTAAAAAAAAAGTTTTGAATAAATATATTTCATTTTACACTTATGAGTACCTTTGATAGGTCTGGGATTCGATCCCACGACTTTTGTCTTGGAAAGCCACAATATTACCGTTTCCGCGGAAGATGAGGTTTACTGAGGAATTTGTGACGTCATGAACATGAAGCGATTTCACCACAAGTTTCGGATTATGCCTTTGCCTTTGAAAAGCCGCGTCTTTATCAGAAGCTTGATCCGAAAGTAAACATTTGATGAAAGGGTTAGAAAATAGCTTCAAATTCGTGATATCACAAACTTCGCGTTAATGATATAATTTACGCACGCAACGTCTCCGTGGGATCATGAACACCTGTTTCCCTTCTCTTTTTTTATTATTTTATAAATTCCTAATTTTATCCCGTGACTAATTTTAATCTGAAATGATATTGTCATGTATTTAGTTTTAAGTTTAATAAAAAGTAAGAAGTGATTCTTTGATATTTTCTTTTTTTTCCCTTTTTTTAAAAGAAATAATTAATGGTGAGATTCAGAATGTATTTTAAAACCTAAAGTCTTTCTGACATCACCCTAAAAAAATATTATGAGAAAACCATGTGAAAATCGAACTCCATTAAAATCGAAGTACCTTCCGAACTAAGAAACACACCTAATGAATCCAAAGACTCCAATTGTCAGTCTGTACTTCAATGAATTAATATTAAAAATATTCTAAACAAACAATAACATGTGTTGTTATTAAAATGAAACATAGATTTTTTTTTCATATAATTTAATCTATCTGAAGATCAAGGAAATATTTAAATATCACTTTTTTTTTCATAAGCAAACGTATTTAAGTTCGTTCGTTATTTTCTCCAAAGAATTAGGTGTATGGAGAATGTTAGTATAATTTTAATTAATAAATCAATGATATAAAATTTATATAATTGAATAACAGGAGTACGTAAAATTTCGATTATAAGTTAATATTTCAGTAAGCAGAATTTTCAACTTAGAAAAAATGAAACAAGTTAAAAAACACAGATAATTTCTAAATAATTAGGTTTGTTCGAAGTAATTTCAATAATTTATATAGAAAACCCTATAAGGACGTATTTTTCTTTTAGAAAAAAAATAAGTTAATGTCTTTGTGGACCTCTAAAAGTCGAAATGCTTTTCATGAAACTACAGCTGTTTGCATAAAAATGCATTATATTTGACCATTTGTACGGTAACAACTGATAACAATTCAAATGATATGTCAAATACTATCATAAAAGAAAAGTTTATAGTTCTTTTAAATCTTACTAGATAAACATGACGATTTTTTTTTTTTTTTTTTTTTTTTTTTTTTTTACGATGTAATCAAAGCGAAGCGTCCTTCGCTTCCAAGGCACTCAAAATCTAGGGCCGAAACAGCATACTTATAGTTATTTATGCAATTATTATGCATCTAATTTCACTATAGTAAATAAAACATGCATTAAAACCCTTAAACCTCCTAGTTATGTTATGAAAAAGGGAATAATAAAGAGAAAGATTACATCACCCTTTAGCATTTAAAAAAAAAAAGAAGAACGAAAACAAAGCAACTTTTAACATCTCCCATTTTCGTAATGGATAAAAAAAGAAATGAAAAGGTTCTAAATGGATGAATAAATGCAAAAATCTCACTGGAAGTTTCAATGTTTCTTTTAAGCTATCACAATAGAGCATTCATTTACATTTATGTGAGAATCACATTTGCTATAGTGGATTCTTAATGGTTCTATTTGATGTTCGCGATTTTAATCGTCAAGGATAAAGATTATTTTATCTGTCCGGAGATTCCATTAAAATATCTAATAACAGAATAAAAACAAGAGATATTCAAGCAGGATCATACATAGAAACTATAAGTAAATGCATTAAATCATTAAAAATATAAAAATTATATAACAAGTTTAAATGTTAACATAGAAATGTTTCACAATTAAAATTCTAAATTATTCTTAATTATTAAACTGAAACCCAGAGAAAAATTTACAATTTGTGTCGTTTATTCCTTTTACATTATTTTTTACTTTTCATTAAAAAAAAAAAGAAAAAAAAAACCCGAAAAAAATTATGTCTCGGTTAAGTTTTTTAGTTCACCTAAACCCACGTTTTAAACGTCACTTAAATGTCAGTGTTTGATTACAGTTATGTGAGTTTTACAAATCTCAGAAACGTTTTGTTTTCTAAAATTAGTATTTTTCTGAAAGTTATCTATATATTATATCGCTTTTTTACAGTTTTTAGGCAAATAAATATGTTTTATAAGAAAAAAATGAAACATTTAATTTTACTGTCAGTCAAACCGATGTACAGTCATGTTGGAATTTTGCAGAAAAGAATACTTCGATGATTCGCCTGACTTTATTTAGTTATTAAATAAAACGATATCTACTTTTAATTTTTTACTAAAATGTTTTAACATGGTACAGTACTATATCTGAAAATGAGTCATTGAGTCAAAGTTTGTATTTATTCTTTTATATGCACGGAATATTTGCACACTTATAAAATACCTATATAAGCATAAGTTTTTTGGCATTCTTTAGCTAGTTGAACATTCTAACATATAAAACTGTTTAATAAACATTAAATAAGAAATTAAGCAAAGAAATGTTGTTTTATCATTTACATTCTTGTCTAATTAAAGATAAAAACTGACCTGCTATTAAATGTAAAAATTCTGATCCTGATAGGATTCGGCCAGAGTCCAGGCCAGAATCAACAGAAAAAAAGACCCGGCACCGCGCATACCACTGATTGTAAGTATATTTCTTTGTAGTTTAAACAAAAATATAATTTTTTTTCTAGTGTAATTTGCAGTAAATATTATTTTATAACATGGTCTCTCGAATCCTCTTGTAAGTTTTTTTCGAAATTCAGTTAGCAAATGTGGTTGATATATATATATATATTTATATTTATTTATTTCAAAGCAGGTAAAATTGTCCAGTCTATTCATAGTTAACTATCCATATTTTATTTTCTTTATTTCTAATATTATAATTAAGTGCCTATGCGTATTTTTTTTTTCTAATATACAATTTTGCAAATCTTTATGTTTGCATCGTCAACAGCCGGACAGACAGACAAATAAAATTCTTAAACACATTTCAAGTCTAAAATAGCAATTAAAGGCTTTGTGCAGGAATATTAAAAAGCAGTAAACCAACGTTTAAAATTCACAAATAATGCGTGAAAAGGAGCAAACAGCTGTTTCGAATCTACAGCGAGATTCTTCTTCAATGCAAGATAGGGAAAAAGAACAGCGTGCTAGAAAAAGCAAGGCTGAGCAAAATAATAGACAGAGACGCGCTGCCTTACATACCCTTTGTGGGTAGCGAAAGCGCCAGAAACAACCAATGAGAGAGAAACAGTGGAAACGACTGGGTGGACAAGTAGCGACATCTACCGGAGAAGGAGAGAAAAAGAAACCAAAAAAGAGGAAATTAAATTAATGCTTTCCAAATACTTTGAAAATCTGGAGTACTAGATAAGTTATTGACTAAAGAGTGAGAATTTATGTTATGATGTGGTAAGCTGTTATGTTATGATGTGGTGTGGTTATGTTATGATGTGGTTATTTATGATGTGGTAAGCTTCCCAAAAATCAAGATCAAGGTTAGAAGAACATTTTTGGATAATGGTGGCTGAGGAAAAATCGAACCTATGTTGAGAAGACCAAGAATGTTGAGCAATAGAAGAACGTTTGAGCACCTGATTTTTACATAACCTTCATGCTCTTTTAAACGAAATCTAAGAGCACGTTTAGTCTGGCGAATATAAGAAAGGCCACACTGGCAAGAGATTTGGTAAATACCCCAGTTATCTAGGCGATCAATGGGGTTTTTGAGATTTGAAAAAAGTGATTTTATTAACAGGAGAAAAAATAACATTAAAATCAAACCTTCTTAAGATTTTAGCAACTTGCTGACTGATTTTAGGAAAAAATGGTAACACAACTGAAGTATTAGAGTTGGAATTAGAATGCTTTTCAGAATGGACGGGTTTCGTCAATTTCTTATAAATAGAATCAATAATATCAGAGGAATAACCACGATCAACAGCAATAGCTTTGAGGTAATTAAGTTCAGCACTAAGTAACTGAGGAGTGGAACAAATATTGGTAGCCCGAAAAACAAAAGTATTGAAAGCAGCGAATTTCTGGTTAGGGGGATGAGAAGAATGCCTGTGAGGTGGGAGACTGACAGCAAAAGGTTTACGAAAGACGGTAGTCTGAAAGCCATTTTCACAACGAATAACAAGGACATCGAGGAAAGAAAGACAGTTATTGGTCTCAATTTCAGAGGTAAATTGAATGCAGGGATCAATGGAATTCATAATAGAGAGACTATGATTAATATCCGAATTTATTTCAACCAGGACATAAACATCATCAACATAACGAAGATAGAACGGAAATTTTAAAATTTCAAAAAGTTTGACCTCAAAATAGTGCATATAAATATCGCATAAAATTGGATTAAGAGGATTTACTTTATTGGACAAACTTTAAGATGTCTAACTTTGGACTAACTTTAAGTCTCTTATTCCATCTATTGCGCATTGTGCCAGGTTTTATGCTTTACCTAGGGTCCATAAACCTGACATTCCTTTTAGACCTATTGTCTCTAGTATCGGTACAGCTTCTTATAAGCTTGCCAAATATTTAGTTTCTGTTTTTTCTCCACTTTTGAGCAGTAACTGTTTCACTGTTAAGAATTCTTTTGATTTTGTTAAAAAACTTCATAATTTTAAGCCGCAGGGTCACATGATGGTTTCTTTTGATGTTAAATCATTATTTACAAACGTTCCGGTTGAGGGAGCTTTAGATTGCCTCAAGAAGAGACTTTGTGAATTCCACTTCTCTTATTTTGAAATCGAGGAACTTATACTTCTCACTCGCGCTTGCTTGTCGCAGAATACTTTTGTTTTCAATGGTAATGTCTTCCGCATGATTGATGGTTTGGCTATGGGTAATCCTCTTAGTCTAATTTTATGCGGTATTTATATGCGCTATTTTGAGGTCAAACTTTTTGAAATTTAAAAATTTCCGTTCTATGTTCGTTACGTTGATGATGTTTATGTCCTGGTTGAAATAAATTCGGATATTAATCATATTCTCTCTATTATGAATTCCATTGATCCCTGCATTCAATTTGCCTCTGAAATTGAGACCAATAACTGTCTTTCTTTCCTCGATGTCCTTGTTATTCGTTCTGAAAATGGCTTTCAGACAACCGTCTTTCGTAAACCTTTTGCTGTCAGTCTCCCACCTCACAGGCATTCTTCTCATCCCCCTAACCAGAAATTCGCTGCTTTCAATACTTTTGTTTTTCGGGCTACCAATATTTGTTCCAATCCTCAGTTACTTAGTGCTGAACTTAATTACCTCAAAGTTATTGCTGTTGATCTTGGTTATTCCTCTAATATTATTGATTCTATTTATAAGAAATTGACGAAACCCGTCCATTCTGAAAAGCATTCTAATTCCAACTCTAATACTTCAGTTGTGTTTCCATTTTTCCTAAAATCAGTCAGCAAGTTGCTAAAATCTTAAGAAGGTTTGATTTTAATGTTATTTTTTCTCCTGTTAATAAAATCACTTTTTCAAACCTCAAACACCCCGTTGATCGCCTAGATAACTGGGGTATTTACCAAATCTCTTGCCAGTGTGGCTTTTCTTATATTGGCCAGACTGAACGTGCTCTTAGATTTCGTTTAAAAGAGCATGAAGGTTATGTTAAAAATCAGGAGCTTCTTCTATTGCTCGACATTCTTGGTCTTCTCAACATAGGTTCGATTTTTCCTCAGCCACAATTTTCCAAAAATGTTCTTCTAACCTTGATCTTGATTTTTGGGAAGCTTACCACATCATTAAAAATTCTCACTCTTTAGTCAATGACTTATCTAGTACTCCAGATTTTCCAAGTATTTAGAAAGCATTAATTTAATTTCCTCTTTTTTGGTTTCTTTTTCTCTCCTTCTCCGGTAGATGTCGCTACTTGTCCACCCAGTAGTTTCCACTGCTTCTCTCTCATTGGTTGTTTCTGGCGCTTTCGCTATCCGCATAGGGTATATAAGGCAGCGCGTCTCTGTCTATCATTTTGCTCAGCCTTGCTTTTTCTTGCACGCTGTTCTTTTTTCCCTATCTTGCACTGAAGAAGAATCTCGCTGTGGATTTGAAACAGCTGTTTGCTGCTTTTCACGCGTTATTTGTGCATTTTAAACGTTGGTTTACTGCTTTTTAGGGTTCCGTACTTAAAAAGTAAAAACGGAACCATTATAAGATCACTCCTGCGTCTGTCTGTCACAGCCATTTTACTTGTAAACTATAGAACGTGGAAAGTTCAAATTTGGGGAAGTAATAAATACTATTGACCCACATATTTCCAGATTAGTAAACATTTATGAATATATTTAGTAAAAATGTAGAGGGACAAATTAAGTGACTTGAAAAAAAAAAAAAATCTTTTCTTTGTATATCGTGTAGGGTATCCTGTGAAAGCTTTCGTAACGCTGAATTCAAAAATACATTTCTTTTAAGTTAAGGTATTACATTTTCAAAAATATCGTCGAAAATGTAACGGAAAAACATGTTCCGCCCCATCTAATTCCGAATCTACTGAAACTAAAATTATGAAAAAATTATAGATAGTTGAGATTAATTTAAACCTTGCAGGAAAATTATAGCGATTACACTAGGTCACATAGTTTTTGAGATAATCGCATTTTTCCGTTACACACAAATTCCGATTTACGGGCATTCAGGAAAGGTGTTGATCAGCTCTGGAGGTACCTACCGTAGCAGAAGTATAAAAGCATTGTTGATCATGATTTTCGAAAAAATTCGTCAGTAATTAGCCGATATATTAACCCTTAAAGACGTAGACGGTTTGGACATACATAATGACAGGGGCGGAGTACTCTACGTACCATCGGCTTTTAAAGCCTAGTTAACAGCTTATAATGATATATATATGTGTAATATAAGAGCCAGTTACAGTATAAAAGCAATAAACGTCAAATTGTGAAAAACAAACTAATTCAAGGGGTCTCAGGTCTTCAAAAAAATGTTAATTTAATTTTTTAAAATTTTAATCTTCTATCTTTTCTGAACTTTTTAATATAATTGTTTCCTTCAAATTCTCATTAGAACAGAAGTTATGGCTTTTAGAAATATACCCGCTCAATAGCTGAAGCGGCATTTTCAAAACTTTTAAGTCATTTTTCTCCAAATCACTTTTTTGGGCATAACGCACACGATATCTCAAAAAAGGTTTGAATCTTTTTTTATGAAATTTGCAAAACATACGTTTCATGTTAATCTGTAAAAACTGAACCTAAAATTTCCTTTTTATTGCTCAAATAAATATATTTTAAGTGATTATTTTGTTGAAATTTTCAAAATTTTGTATTAGCTAAATACAACTTTGTATTACAAATATAAAAATGCTTTAAATACAAATTTATTTAGGTTCAGGGTAATTATTACAACCTGAAGTATAAGTAGGTACCAAAATTTTATTCTAGTTGCTATATTTATATCCTAAATGTACGCGTAACCAATTTTCTGCTTGTCAAATGTCTGACTGTTTGGAGTCCCCTGTAAATGCTAATTCTGCATCTTGCAATTTTTTAAATACATAAAATGAAAGAACGTACTTATATCTGTCATCTCAATAAAAATTGTGTTTTAAAATCTCATACATTTTAAGATATTAAATGTTGAAACTGGTTTCTTTTTTTCAATTTTTCCAATTTTAAGAGTCCTGAGACCCCAATTATAATTACAACGAATTACATAAATACTATGGGATTCGCGACTATTTTGCATTGAATGGATCTTTCAGTCGCTTCGAGTGACTTTAAAAGTTAATTAAAAACCTATCTGGAAAAGCGCTGCACGGACCAAGGCGGAGTTACAAAATTTGTGACCTCCTTTCGATGTGCGCTTAGCACAATGCCAAATGTAAAATTTGAAGGAATGTTTTGTTTAGCTACACAGTAGAGAGAAAGGTTATTACTAGTCTGAATTTAGTTTTATGAAATGCCAAATGAAGTTTAAATATGCACTGCTTTTATTGTCAGCACCGAATTAAGTTCATTATAAACAGATTGAGATATATTAAACTAGTCGGATGTGTCAATCCCAAATGTTTCTTCGATCTCATACATGTTAATACATCCTGATAAATGCAGCACAGCAGCGCCACCTGTTAGGTGATTTATACCAAAATCTAATCAGGGATAACTTATTTGAACTTCTGTTTGAATTTGAAGTTTGATGAAAATACGTGCATTAGTTTTTGAGATAGAGCTATTTCAGAAATCGTGAAAGGTTCTGCATAGCAGTGGTACCTCTTGGACAATTTATACCAAAAACCTATCAGGATCAATTTATATCAGGGACTAATTGAATCTAAAGTTTGATGAAAATTCATGCATTAGTTCTTCAGATACAGCTATTGCGTGAAAATTACAGCATAGTAGAGACCTATTGGGAGATTTACACCAAAAACTAAACAGCACTAATTTATATCAGGGGCTAACTGAATCTGAAGGTTGATGAAAATTCGTGCATTAGTTCCTGATATAGAGCTATTGTGATAATCATGAATAATGTAGCATAACAGTGCCACCTATAGGGCGATTTACACCAAAAGTTTATCAGCACCGAATTATATCAAGGACTAACTGAATCTGAAGTTTTCTGAAAAGTCGTACTTTAGTTCTTGAAATATAGCTATTGTGGAAATCATGAATAATGCAGCATAGCAGCGCCAGCTGCTGAGCGACTTACACCAAAAAGTAATCAGCACTAATTTATATCAGAGACTAACTGAATCTAAAATTTTATTAAATTCTGTTCAATAGCTCTTAAGATAGACCGCCCACAAAATTTGTGTCACACACAGACAGACTCGCAGACAGACACTTTGTAAAAACATGTTTTTCATGATCTCTGTCCCCTAAAACGAATAAATCCGTCGAAAACCGGAATTCGAAAATTTTCACGAATCCAATACTTTCTTCTTGTAAAGATAGAAGAAAGTAAAAATGAGTTATACGGAATAGTTATATTATTTAGGTTCTGTATCTCTTTGAACTTTCATGGTATATCCATTTACATTTTTCTAGTATATACTGTTATACCCAACTCTACTTTGTATAGTTTTTTACAAAGTCTTAGTATTCTTTTAGCACCTTTTTTTTTAATAATACAAATACTAATTCAGATATTTATAGTACGGAACCCTCTGTGCGCGAGTAATATTCGCACTTGGCCGTTTATTAACATTTCAAGCCTGTTGGAAACTACTAAAAATGGTTAAAAAATATGTATATTTCAAAGATGTTGTCCTATATTAGTTTTTTAAAATGGGAGTGTGGAGGGTTCGGCTAACTCGCTATATGTGAATCCAAAAAAAACAGAAAATTCAAATGGGAGACAAACTTTTTGGGAGGCGACAAAATTTGTCGAACACTATAAATGTTCTTGTGATTCGTGTACGTATAGAAAAAATAGGTGGGCAGGACTTAGTCGTTTCATAGGAATTCAAAAAACATTAATTTCGAAAGGCAGTATAATTTGTTTATTCCGTTATCACTATAAATAACATCTTTTTGAGGCTCATGTACATAAAAAATAACTAAAGTAAAACAAAATAATATTAGTGCCAGCTTATCAAACTGAGTAAAATTTCATAATTTATTCTGCTTTATCACTAAAACGTCCGGGAATTTTACTCAACCTTAATAATAATATTTTACACCAGAAGTAAATTATTTGACTTATTTATTTAACTTAGTTCTCTGTAATTTGTTTTAACTTTTTTTATGAAGAAATTTTTGGTTCGAGTCCATGTTTAATCATTTTGTCGGTGTCGGATCGACACCAGCTGAACGTTGTTTTACTGTTTAGCTTCTTACTAAATCCCTAACAAAGTTATTACAAGGATTATCACAACCAATGGAAATAATTAGAGGTCGACCGAAAACTCGTTTTCGTTTTCGTTTTTGGTCCAGAATCTGAGTTTTGCCGAACAGTTGTTTTCGCAAAAATGTTGCCGAAAATTTGGCTGTGACCGACCGAAACTATCTGTATTCCAAAAATCTCGTTTCTTCCTTCGGAAAGTTTCAATATTACAGGCTGATTTGAGCTGTATCGACTCAAATGAGACACTCTTTTATTTATTTTTATGAACCTCACTGTTTATAATTATCAGTCTTCCCTTAATCCTGATTCAAGACGAGAGTGCAAATTATAAAGCAAGCAATGCATATATGATTAAATTTTTAAAATAACCTATGTGCTCATTAAAAGCTGAAGAATGAATAGTAATAGTAAATTGTTAGTTTGAAACCGCAGAAGTGTTTCGAATCCTCTGTAAGAAAGATAAAATAAAATATATGAAGACAATTAAAAAAAAACGTTACAAAAGATAAATCGAGGAATGTATACCTAAAACATTTGTTAATTAAGTGAAATTCGTATAATTAGAAAATCATTCTGTGTTGTTGATGAATTAATTACATTTTATTTTATGTGAAAATAAAAAGTTTAAGTCAAAGGCACAGAGAGTCAAATTGGGTCATTGAGGTAAAAATTCCAAACAGGGAAGCCATTTCAAAACTTTACAGTTACTTTTTAAATTAGCTAAAGTACTCAATATTGTTAAATATGTTTCACTTTGAGAATGCTGAAATGAAAAAAAAAAGTCCGAATGATTTGATATTTGATAGAAAAACATTTATTACAAAGGAGGTAATAAACTAATCATTAATATAAAAAGGTTACTATTGAACAAGCCATATATAGTGCATATATAGTGGATATAGTGCAGGGCATTTACATATAAGTTCATGTTGTTCTCTTGGAGCTTGTGTCTTCAAGAAGCCATTAATGTTAAGGTATCAGAATGCACCCTATTGTCCCCTAAGTAAATTACTAACTGTTGTAAAATATAAATGTTTCAACTTTTTGGAATAAACAATACTTAAGCTGCATGTTATATATTTGAAATATATTGAATTGGCAGATATGAATTATTCCTACCTATGGAATTTATAATTTGCCAGTATTTAATATTTGGAAAGTAATACTTTTATTTTATTCCACAAAATTTCATGCGGAAAGTAAAACATTGGTTGGTTGGTTGGTTGTGTTTATGACGGCCAATTATCAACACGAGGGATATAGGCCCTAAGGGGGAGGAGTGTCCTTCGTGGGGGTCTTTCTAAGGGAACCTAACCCGTATTTACGCTTGGAAATCCAAGGTTTCGAAGAAAACTCTGAAACGATTAGGCCGACGGGCACGACTGGGTTCGAACCCAGAACCTCCGTTCTACCAGCTTCGAGAGCAGAAACTCTCAGCCTCTGGTGGGGCTAGTAAAACAACGGATAATCATTAATTAATCCAAGAATTTGATCCAAGATATGAAATTAAAGAGAAAATTAACACTAGTTAACGATCAGCATCATTTAGAAGAGTTTTTACCGACAACCAATGAAGGAGGTTCTACAGTTTATTTGTATGTTTTTTATAATGAACAAGGTGGCCATAAAATATTTACCGATATATAGACCTTCCTGGTCCGTTCAACCGATGGAGATGAAATTTCAGATATAGTTAATCAGAGATATGAGCTCGGGATTCCGTAAACGGCAACAAAGTGGCTTTCATGATTACAGTTATAGGTACAGAAACTCGAAATTTTCGAACGGAAACACCCATTTTCTTCTGTCACGAAGTGCTCAGTGCATACAAAAAACCCTAAAAAACTTTGGAACGGTACGTGTATCACAATAAATAGACGCGTTATGCTCGCACAAAAAACAGCTCTGCGAACGGGAAAAAAAGAAGGGAAAAAAAACCACGATCGAGGCGCACAGAGGAAATTGCATATGACCGAGGGAAGACACCATTCACTGATTACGACATAGATTGGAGAAAATAAAACTTTTAATTGGATTACACATTTTCCACATGGATGCCATCACAGGCAATTCCATGCGGGAGACTGTGGACAATACAGCCAAACGAAACATAGCATGAGGAATGTTTGCAATCTCACGTTTGATAGAGTCTTTCAAATACCGCAAAGTTTGC
The DNA here is from genome assembly GCA_963932465.1 of Maratus speciosus. Taxonomy (NCBI): domain Eukaryota; kingdom Metazoa; phylum Arthropoda; class Arachnida; order Araneae; family Salticidae; genus Maratus; species Maratus speciosus. The sequence continues at coordinate 329,152,275 of OZ010787.1, forward strand.
GGATGTGTACACTCTAGGTTTGAGATATCCCCAGAACCAGAAATCCATAGGAGTGAGATCGTTGGGATCGCGGAGGCTGGAATGGAAAATGGCGTGAGATGAAACGGTCGCCAACATGCTGTTCCGGGACCCTGCGAACAGACTTCGCTGTATGTAGAGGTGCGCCATCTTGCATCGAAACGATGTCATTCAGTGCATTTCGCAGCAGCAATTCTGGTATGACGTAATGTTGCAGCATGGCTGTATAGCGAGAGCTTGTCACAGAGCACGATACAAACCCATTGGTGGTCGCTTCCTCATAAAAGAAGGGGCCGAGAACATTTGTGCTTGAAATGCCACACCACACTGTAATTTTGGCGTCTTATAAAGGTACTAGTGCCACAGTGTGCGTATTCGTGTCTGACCAGTGCACATCACAATTTTTGTTGCAAATTAGGGTGAAATGTGCCTCATCCGCCTAAAATAAGCGAAGAAGTCAGTAGTTATCATTATCATATCGGATAAGAAATTCATTTGCAAAATCCATACGTTGTAGATGGTCCCCCGCGTCCAACATCTGGACGCGCAGGTACCGGTATGGAAACACGCGTATGACAGAGCGCCGTAGCTTTAAGACCGTTATTTTCGGTATATCCAATACACGAGCTGCACCTCTTGCTGTTTGAATGTGTCCTGAAATCACTATGTAATGGTCTTCCCTAACAGTCCCCTCAGGAACAGTTGGTCGTCCCGATCGCGGTCCATCACAGGTGCAGCCAATTTCTTCGAATTTCTTTACGAAATCACGCAGAACTTGCAAGGTACATGGGCCACGTATTTGGTGATGGTTTCGACGGTAAAAACTCTTCCGCGGCATTCATCCCATTTTGGTAATAGAGTTTTACCAATTCACCACGAAATTTCGCTGGCAGAGACATTTCGGTGGCATGTGCGAGCTACCGACTGAAGAAACAACATTTCCAAGCCGCTTTTTATCCGCTTTCAACGCTGAATACCTGGCGTTCTGTGATTGGTGTCTTGCCTCTGCCATAGGCAAATTTCCTCCGTGCGCTTCGATCGTGTTTTTTTTTTTTTTTTTTTTGGCCTTTCACAGAGCTGTTTTTGTGCGTGCATAATGCGTCCGTTTTTTGTGTTACAAGTACCGTTTTAACGTTCTTAAGGGTGCGCTGAGCATTCTGCGGCGGGAAAAAATGGGCTTTGCCATTCACAAATTTCGAGTTTTTGTACCTGTAACCGTAACCGTGAGCGCCACTTTGTTGCTGTTCCTAGAATCCCGAGCCCATAGCTCTGAATAACTATCTGAAATCTCATCTCGATCGGTTGAACGGACCGGCCGCTACAGGTCCATATACCAACGAAGTTTTTTATGACCACCCTTTGTTTTTACACAAAACATTTCGATTCTGCGATTTTGAAAATTAATTTTAGTTGAAAAACGCTTATTTTTTGGGTTTTCTACCGTTATACATTTTATCAGGATGCAAAATTATCATGTTTGTCTGTTTGCCTTTTACTTGCCTTTATTCATTTTGGAGACTATAAATTTCGTACAAATTGGTTAACCACCGCTAAATTTCAATATGTTGATGGATACGGTACTATTTTATGTTTGTAAAGTAATCGTCTTGTCGTAGATAAATTTTTGCAACATATTTGGGATTTGCAATTTTGGGACAAAATAATAATAAGAAGAAGAAGAATGTAGGATCGTCCATTGCGCGTCAGAAACAATATGCAACAATGTGATTTAAAGATAATGTGGATAATAATATGGTCTTTCCCACAAAATCTTTCTATTGTGACAACTCACTCTCACTAAAATACACCAGCTTTTGAGCAATATCTAAATATCCTAAATGCCAAGTCTCCCGATTTTTTAATACTAGTATTTGCGAATAGAAATGCTCGCTTTATCGGAGAATTATATGATTAAATAAACCGAATATTTCTATTATGAAATAGCGGTTCTAAAAATCGTGAGACTTGGTAACTATGAAATATCAATGCAATACAGTAAGAAACAATCTTTTGAAGTTGTTTTTTCTTCTATTTTTACTTTAATAAATTTACTCAGTAACAAAAAACAGGTAAAATGTTACCTTATCAAGACCACATCTCGTCCCATCTGCCCATGGCATGTGTTGAGTTCGGCAACCTCCTTGAGTGATGTCTTCCATGGTGCACCAAAGCCTTTTACAAACAGGCATATACGGACAAATACGAGACCCTTTCCCGTATACTAACTCGCATTGGTAATCCATGTCGTAAAGTTCTCCTGGTAAAGTATTGGTGTGTTCAAAGTGTGTCAGTAAATCTTCATTTGTTCTTGACAATAAACAATGACCATATCCAGAACTAATAAGAAAGAAATATATATAATCAGTCATCATCTATATGAAAATGATAAATTTAGCATTCAGTTTTATTTTACGATAGGTAACATATTAATTTTGTTCTTGCGTTCAAAGTGTGAAGATAGTTTGTAGGGAAATCGATAGTATTAAATATTCTTAGTGATGCAGTAATGCATTGAGCTGCTCATTCGATAATCAGACACAGAAAGTATTTTGGTATTATTATAATATTTTGTTTTATCCTAACTGTAATATGATAGTCCGTACATCTCAATTATTTTTAATTATATGGATTTCGATTTACATGTTTATAAATGTGCCTTTATACAATTAGATTACGTTTATACGATTAGATTTTCCATTGTAAAATTTCCAGTTGAAAAAAAAATACCTAAGAGATTATGTAAATCTAACTTTTTTTTTGTGAAATTACCTTATACCCGCTATCACAGTTAATACTTCAGCAAATAAGACGTACTTAATCAAATATATATATGGGTGCGTGTACGTGTGTTAAATACGTGTATCAACTAACAAAAAAATTGTAAAATCATACTTCTAATTAAATAAACTCACATTCTTTTAATAATGAACAAAAATAGCACATTTACATGGAAAATTTTAAATAGGGTAACTCCGGGAGAGTTGCCGCATACGGGATAGATGCCGCACCTTTTGTATTTCTGGTAATTATCGATAGATGGTCGTCAAATGCACAGTATAGGTACGCAATGAGATTATTTTAACAAGTGTATAGCGTGAATCCCAATTCGATGTGTACTAGTAGAAGTAAAATCCTTATTTTGACGTAAATGCATGATTTCACTGTCCAAACTTTTAAACGCGTTATGTTTAAATACTTTTCATACACTAATTACTAAATGCATGCATGATTTCGAAGTCAAAACTAAGTGTAGCGTTTGTCAAGAGTACTGTGTGTATGGTTACGCCATTTCCCATAGCGATGGCATGTAACTGTGATGGCCGACGTCTGCACCATGCAAAATGGGATACATGCCGCACTGCAATTCCGGTATACATGCCGAAATTTCTTTTGTACGAGATGATTAAGTGTTATTAACTTTTCCTTCTCTTTTTGCATAGACTAACCATGTTAGGCATGTTATCAAGTTTACTAAAACCAAAGGAGAAAAAGGGAAAAATAAAAAGTAAGAAGGGCAAGAAAGATGCACGTCAAGATGATAATAATGAAAAATTGGATTACACGTAACGCATACGTTCTTTGCAAGGAATGTTTAGAAAACTACTCAAAAAAAGAGGAAGTGTAATTGGCTTCGTTGCATGATGTGTCAAAAGTAGTTACATAAAGACTGTACTTTTTTCGACACTTTTTAAGTAGATTGTAGTCGAAAAAACAGGTCTCTTAACCCATTCGGGACCGTAGGTGCATATAAGTACCTTCATAAAGAGCATACAAAATTTGTTTCTGGCATCAGTAAAAAAGAAATGTAATATTTGCTTTCTTTAATTAGAGCATTTTCATAATTATTTAAGTAAAGGTAACATCATTTAAAAAAGTGGTGTCAACCGAATAAAATTAGTGTAAAAGCCACCCGTCCCGAAAGGGTTAACAAATAAATTATGGAAACACAATTTTACTTTTTTTGCTTTTCCCTCTCTAATACATTGATGTTACGTTGTTGCTGAAATAACAATTAAAATTAAATGTAAAAAATAAGTCGATAATTTTAATAGTGAAAGTAGACAAACAATAATTAATTTGAATCTAGTAATGCGTTTCATTGTACTCATTTAATTTCATTTTGTTATTACATCGTTAATTATAGTCCAGATATGAATATTTTTTTAATATTTTTATTTATAATTTCATTCTATTCTAATTACAAGCGCGGCATAACTACCGCAGAAGTGTGGCGTCTCAGACTGAATGCACGGGTGACGCGCCGCAGTGTAATGTTTCAGAAAAAAATTGTTAAAAAATATTAATTATTTATTTCGAATTTTTTTGTCGCAGTACACGCGTTGTATATTTAACATTAAATAGCAGAGCATGATTTTTTTTTTATTTTATGTCCACCATAGGACTTTATACACAAATTCAAAAAAATGTGCGGCATAAATCCCGGAATTACTCTATACGTAAATTTTTCAAGTATACTGTCAAACCTTGAACCAGAAACTTCAATTATAAAGATTTCCATGTGCCAGGACTAATATGAAACTTGTTGTAACTTGAGTTCATGCTATATAATCAGATACGTTTTAACATGATATGACTTCACTCTGAACTTACTACGCCGCTGATGAATAAATAATTTAAAGGAAAAAAGACACAGGATTACTTTGTTTTTTCTTTTATTTTGACAATGTTTAAAAGCATAGATGTTAAAAGAAATATAATGATTTGAAATACTTATTTATTTAATATAAATTTCTGAAAAACTTTGAACTACACTGCTCAAAACAATTAAAGGATATTTGAAGTTTTATATAAAATAAAGATATAAACGAAATTTTTTTTGACGAAAATAGAAGAAGAGAATCACAAATGCAAATTTTTCTGGTTTTCAAACTGTGGAGTATGCAAATTTTGAGTTCGACGTCAAAAACGTCTCTTCAGCGGCAGCGAATGAAATTTGACTTTCAACTGGATAAAAGAGAATGAAGACAAGGATGATCGGCATTCAGTGATTGCTTTGTTTCGATGAGTACAATGTCTCAGCGAAATCATTTGACAGATTCAGAAGCTTTGAGAATTGTTGGTAGGTTAGAAGGGGGCCAAACTCAAGCCGAAGTAGCGCAAGCCATTGGAGTGTCACAAAGTGTCATTTCCAGGATCTGGAACCGTTTTTTGGAGAGTGGATGTGCAGGCCGAAGACCAGGGCAAGGTCGTAGACGGCCAACAACGCCCAATGAAGATCGGTATTTAGCGTTAACAGCTCGGAGACACCGAACCATGAACGCTACTCTTCTCCAACAACACCTTCGCTCGGCTACAGGCACCACGATTTCAACTCAGACTGTCCGAAACCGGCTTCATGCTGTAGGTCTGTATGCTCGCCGACCGATGGTATGTGTTAGATTAACATCAAGGCATCGTCGCGACCGCAGGGAGTGGGCAACCGAGCATGTTAACTGGAGGAGAAATGAATGGAGCAATATTCTGTTTTCTGACGAGTCCCGTTTCTCTGTGCATCCGAATAATAGGCGTATTTTCATCTGGAGGGACCGTGGCAGTAGGAATAATCCTGCGTTCGCGCACGAAAGTGTCAGATTTGGCGGTGGAGGAGTGTTGGTGTATGGTGGCATCTCCATTGACGGGCGCACTGACCTCTACATCATTCGAGATGGAGCTCTGACTGGTCGCCGATATAGGGATGAAATCCTCAGACCTACTGTAGTCCTTTACGCTGCAGCAATCGGAGATAACTTCATTTTAATGGACGATAACTGCAGGCCACATCGTGCAAACCTGGTGGAGGATTTCCTTTTCGAGGAAGGAATCGTTCGAATGGAATGGCCAGCGTGTTCTCCAGACATGAATCCAATCGAGCACGTTTGGGACGCTCTAGGAAGACGAGTTTCTGGCCGCCAACAACCCCCACAAACTCTCCAAGAACTGGAAAGAGCTCTTCTGGAAGAGGGGGGCAGAATACCCCAACTCGTCATTAATAGCCTCATTGAGTCCATGCCTCAAAGGTGTTCAACGTTGCTGGCCGCCCGTGGAAACCATACCCCCTACTGAAAATGATTTTCTTTGAAGAAAACACCTTTTCTTATTCTTTTTTTTCTCATATGCACAAATTGTGTTTTTTTCCTTTAGTACACAAATGCGCAATAAAATGCATTTTTTTTCTGCCAAACATGTGTAATTTATTCTCATATAACCTACTATGTCTGTCGACCATGTATCAATCAGCTAAACAGTTTACCAGATACAAAATCCACCTTAAACTGCAATATCCTTTAATTGTTTTGAGCAGTGTATAAAATTTTACTGTTATGTAACGCGGGACCACTCGTGAAGTTTTTAAAGTATCCTTGGTGAGTACGGTTTTTATATTTTTCATCATTATTTTGGAATAGCAATCTTGAGATTATTTCATCGCAGAATTGAAAGAATTATCTTACGGGGATTATTATTCTTTAAAACATTGGTGACAAAATAAAAATCGTAAGCACCCTAAATTAGCACAGCTGTTCTCATGTTAAGAAGTACAAGGTGGGCTTTAAAAAGTTAGACGTAAAAACTAGGGAAGTTTTTTAGGTATTATATTTTTCATCCTTGATTCTAGGCCTTATATTTTCATACCTAACGTTATAAAATATCACATTGTGCTAGCTTCCAACAAGGCAGTAAACTTTCTCACCAATCTTTTACCACTGATTTGTTTAATCTTCAATATGTTGTATTTTGACATCATATTAGAAAACACTTTTGCACGTTATAAAAATGTATCATAATACTCATATTGAACACTAAACAATTTGGTATAATGCACGACAAATAATTCTTGGAAAAAATAATAAAATATGCTTTATATTTTAGAATAGATTAAAAAACAAGCAATATGTAATTTAGTTCAAGTTACACAAAATAAAATAAAACTTGTTAAAAGTAATTAAAAAAATATATTCAATTATCGTTTTATATTTTAAAAACTTCAAATTCGAGTATGTATGTATTATAAATAAATAAATATAAAATGAGAATTTTTTTTCTGATAGATGTTGGTAAGGAGCAGTTAGCGTTGGAAATATTTGCCAAGAGACTATTCCTTTAAAAGTGGAACTTTGTAGGAAAATGAGAAAAAATCTCATTTCGTGCAATGCAACCCTTGAAGGACTTAAATAGTAAATTACCAAATGCGGCTCGGATTTTTATCACAGTGACCCTCATGATTGGGGCCAGCTTACTAACTACTGGGAAGAGTGAAACATCTGGAATTATACAAATGAATAACCGTGCAAGTTGTGGGTTTATGTATACGGAAATATATATTAGCAAATCTGAAATCAGCTGAATTTATGTATCTTTCTACCATTTATAAGATTATATGTTGCTTTACAGATACTATTTAACAATATCTTTTGTATGCCATTTAAAGTATTATTTTTCAAAAGTTTATATAGACAAAAATAAATATAATTAAGCTGTGATCAAATATCGACAGAAGCTTACTGTGGAATAATGTAATTTAGTCAGTAATAACACAAATGTTAAGTTAAATTAAATGTATTGGACTACTAATAGAGAGCGGGTCAGTGAACCCTCTAATAATAAAATTTTAATAAGTAATGATAAAATGATCTAATTTTAAGCTCATTGCGTGGAAGTTTCTATTTATTTTTATTCAATAAAACAATCATTTCTTCAAGCCACTACTATTCAGTCTTGCATCCAGAACACTAAGGAAAAATACTTCATCATTATACAGCAAACTTTTATCATCTCACTCTCTTGGTCTTTATTATAACTCAGTTCTGAGTCCAGACGCAGACACCTTTAAGGCGTGAGCAGAAGCCCTACAAGTCCGCAAAAACAACAAACTTGCATTTAAATATCGCTTACCAGCCAAGCTTATCCTAATCATGCCCGAAGTTAGAATAATACTGTAAATACTTATTCCTTTTTTTTTACTTCCCTGTGATGATACCATAGATTACAGAAAATAATCCTGAAATTGATATTTTAGGAAGCTAGTAATTTCAAGTTCACGCCGCATGTATAAAAAACTACCACACCTCAAAATTATCAATTTGGTTATCATTAACCTAAATTCACCCTTTAATATGAAATCTATTGGGTGAGTGCAAAAGTTCTACCCGTTTTTTAGCGAAAACAGAAAGGCGGAGAACACAAAAAGTTAAGCACTTATGAATTCACGCATGCACCATCAATATGTATCACCTCTTGCCATCTGTCTGGCTGTAAGTTAATCCCACGCCGATAAAACTCCTCTGTTTTACAGTCAAAATACTATTGTAGGGTTGCCGTTTTTACAGTCTCCACATCATTGAAGGTTTGGTGAGCAAAGGGGTTGTGTAGCAATAAAAAAGGGTGATAAATCGAAGGTGCAAGGTCGGGGCTATACGCCGACTGAGGTAAAAGTTCCCAACTAAGGCCCAGTAATTTTTGCCGAGTCCTTAAAGCAACATGAAGGCTGGCTTTATCGTGTTGAAAGAGAACCCCTCTGCGATTGATGAATGCTGGCCGCCTAGACGTGTGTTTTGCTCACAATTTCTCCAATTGTTGGCAGTAGAGGTCTGTCTTGATAATTTGGTTTGGTGCGAGGATTTCCTAATTGATTATTCCCCCAGCATTAAACCATACAGTGAGCAAAACATTTTTGGAATGGAGTCATCCTGTTTAGTTCGATGGAGTACCCACTGCAACATCGGCACATGGTCCTTTGACGCTTCGCATTACGGTACAGTACCCACTTCTCATCAACCGTTACAATTCGGTTCAAAAATGGTTCCCTATTGTTAGAGGAAAGCAAAGAATTACAGATGCTGATCTCCTCTTATCGTTACCTTACTGTAAGCTGGTGTGCTACCCACTGATCGAATTTGGTGATGAAGCCAAACGCATGCATCCGTCTTTTGACTGTTGTTCTGTATACCGAGAACGTTTCGACTGATTCTCCGACTGTTGGATGTGGGGAATTTGCTATGGCTGCGTCCAGATCCTAGCCAGAAATCACTTATGGGCGTCCAAAACTGGCATGATCTTTACAGCGCCTGTCTCCGTTTCGGAATTTCTTAAACCAACGGTAGCAGGTGCTATCGTCCACGGCGTCTTCCCCATACACATGACAAATGCTGTGGCAAGCTCTGATTGCTGTAACGGCTTTATCATACTCGTACCTTAAACAATGTCTGACGTGGTGTTGCTTGCTTGCTATGTTGTTTCCCGTTCAGCATGAGTTCTTATGACAAATGTTGTGCCTATATATACTCTACAGCTCTACGCGTTATTATCCACTTTCCTGACCTCGAAACATAAGCTGTAACGACTGTATTCCACTTGACATTTACATATGCTCAAAACGGGTAGAACTTTTGCACTCACCCAATAATAGATTTAAATAAGATTCACCCTTTAATTGAGATATCTACATAGATTTGCTTCATTTTTAGTTTGACAAAGTCTAAGTTAAATCATTATGAAAATTACCCACTTTTTCGTCCACTCTGTCTTAAAAGTCTTTTACAAAGTTGGATAAAAAGTACTTTATTAAATAAGAAATTCAGTATTGGTTCTGCCATTTAACGGCATCGTTTAAAAACATTCAGTTAGTGGTGAAGATAAAATCCCAAAACATAAAACGGTTTAGTTTTTAATTAGGAAAAGAATAGAGCTCCACATATGTGGATGCTGTACGGGAAAGGTAATTATTTCCATATTTTTTGTTAGAATCTTTCCCTTCAACAACCATTTATCGAATGATAAAATATCTATGAGAAATAGCCATTCACCTGCAATTCTTAAGTTAGCTATGACAATCTTGATATATTAACTCCCGATTATGTATTACAAAGATATGTCCGAACATTATGCTTTATAAAACCAAACTAGTAAAAAGAACAAAAAACAAAAGTTCCTCAAAATTTGTCTAATTTAAACTTTTAGAAATATTTTAATAAGAATTCAGACTTATGACATTTTTTCATAAAAGAAACTAATTCTAATAGGTTTATGTTTGTCATCGAAATGTCACCGAAATCGGAAAATGCCATTTGTTTGCTCATATCTAACTCAAACGTATCGTCATGTCTTTTTTTGCTAAATGGGAATTTGAGTAATATTTTTTATAGAAGAATCTACTTCCAGCGACAAAAATGTCCTAACAAAGAATCAGATACTCAATAACATTTTTGTCTTAATAAATATAAAAGGCCTCCAAGGTTGCTTTTTAAAATATAATAATATACCCTTTACAGAGGAACAAATAATTTAATACTATCCCCATTTTCACACAAAATTACTGTTCATGATTTTTTCATGTTTACGCTTTAAAATCTTTTCGAAGGTGTTGTCAATATTTTATTTTGAACCCTATAATCATTATTATTGCAAGCGCATTTTGGGTTATTGTGTACTTTCATAAAGGAGGAAATGATTATACACAGAATCTTATTAAGATACTAATTTAAGTTTTTTGCACATAAATATATACATGAGTAATTTACTTTGATGATAATGTTTGAAACTTACTCTAAGAATGTTGTGAGGTAGTGTTTACTGCATTCTGACCAACTGTGAGGATAACTGTTGTAGTCGAGCATACGTGCCATGACATAAAGCCTTTGACCTTGCTGGTGAAATCGATTGCATTTCTCATCATCGTCGTGAGGTATGCCTAAACTGCAAAAAGGATAGTCACAAGAGCTGAATAGATTGCAGAATCTTTTGTACCTTTTATTTTTTCTTTTGTTTTTAAATGAATTGGCTCTTTTGCATATATCATATTTAAGGGGTCAGGCATCTTTAAATCAACCAAATAATTGATTTTTCCATTGATTCGTATTAAAATGTCTTAAATTTGTAATATTTTGAGCAAAATCATACATAAAATTTTGTTTTAGAACTAAAGTTATGTTGAAAAGAACATCAGTTATTGCCATATATAGAATAAAAATGTTCATCTGTAGTTATTTTATATTTAAAAAGATTATTTTAACCTCTTCGCTAGTGAGTATTAATGCAGTATTATTAATTATTACTGAATTATTTCTTCTTTCATTTGACGTCAGAGCAAGATTTTTATTTTATTTGCATTATTTCAAATCTTAGACTTCGAAACATATCATTATGATATCGAAATTGTAATTATGTTAGAGTACCATTATTAATAAAATGGGACAAAACGGAGGCCCCCATTAGAGGATCCTAGGACCGAAGAGGTTAAAGCTTGCAGAAACGATTTCACGAAATGTGATACCCAGATAACCAGATTTTCAAAAACTTTTATCATATTATGTAGTAAATTAATGCACATAAAACAGCCTAAAATTTTTATCAATTAGCTTGTATTCTTAAAATAGGTTTCTTTATACTTTAAAATTGTTTTCAAATATCCGACTTTTATATTTATTTTTTTATTTAGTACAAATATGTGTTTCGATTGTAGGCTATTTTATTCGGGTACTATTTGTCTAGTAGTTAAAAAAAAAACAGCTCATACGTCTGAGCTATGCGAGTGCTATTCTGCGCCCAGTACATGAAATATTTGAAAAAAAGTTAACCTATTTATGATAAAAATGATAAACATTAAATATATTTAGTTTGTTAAAAAAATACTGTTTTTTAAAACATTCCTCTAAAGTTCCATATAAATAGGTCTAATGATTTTTAAGATAACTTACTTTAAAACTGTCCTAACTTTTTATGTCTTAAAGTTACTTGACCCCTTAAGTGCTTACTATTAATTTTCGGTATCTTTCTCAATCAACAATACATGTAATATTATTCAATAATTATTCAGTGAGAAAATATTTCTGCTATAACTACAAAATCAGTGCACACTTATATTAAAAATATTTCATCAGTGAACAATTTCACAAATGGTAATAAAATTTTAGATTAGTTTAAGAAATTTTTATTACATAGATAATAATAAACTAAAGAAAACATGTACAGATTAAACGTCAGGCAATGACTGACGTTCAATCTGCCAACACCTTTCTTTCTCCAATAAAATACGGTGCTAAAATGCCATTAAAATAGATTGCTAATACTAGATTAATATTAACACAATTATTCTAATTGGTAAACAAACCATATTAGATGTAAATTTCCAACTGGGCGAAAAATGTCCGGACCAGGATTCGAACCCGGGACCTCCTGGCTGAAGCCGCCAGTGCTCTGCCATCTGAGCTATCCCGGACGATTCTGGTCGAACTTTTTCACCCAGCTAACCTTGATGATTACAGCATCTGGTCTGAAACCTGGTTCAGCTCAACAGAATAAATCTCAGGTAATGGAACTCCAGAAATCGCTGGATACGAAATTACACTAGATTGGTAATGGAACTCCAGAAATCGCTGGATACGAAATTACACTAGATTAACACTAGATTAATCTAGTGTAATTTCGTATCCAGCGATTTCTGGAGTTCCATTACCTGAGATTTATTCTGTTGAGCTGAACCTGGTTTCAGACCAGATGCTGTAATCATCAAGGTTAGCTGGGTGAAAAAGTTCGACCAGAATCGTCCGGGATAGCTCAGATGGCAGAGCACTGACGGCTTCAGCCAGGAGGTCCCGGGTTCGAATCCTGGTTCGGACATTTTTCGCCCAGTTGGAAATTTACATCTAATATAGATTGCTAATGTTAGCCTACATTTCCAGTATATGGATACACTTAATTCTTCGTTCATTAAATATATATATATATATATATATATATATATATTTAAGATTTGTTTCTCAAGTTTGAATTTGTTTTACACATTAATTTTACTTAAGTATGTTATTAAATGTTAATGTTAGACGAAATTTCAGGTATATGGATATACCACTACCGTCCACCTCATACCACTCATCTACATATATCATATACCACTATCATCTATCTCTACATTTTTTATTATTTTTAATATATAAAAAAAAATCTATTCAAGGATTTTTATTTCTCTCAAAATTGAGTTCATCTTCCGCCTTAATTTTACTTAATTCTGTAAATTTCGAAAGAGGAGAAAATAACCATTTAAAATGTTCAGTATTTGCCATTCAAAATCTTTGATATTTACTGAAGGATTATAAGTATATTTTTCAAAATGGCGTTCTGATAAAAGCGTTGGTTCTTCTGAATAATAAAAAGAAAACTGTTAGAGAAGTTTCGAGGATTTTAGAGGCATTTATGAGTCATATATCAAATGTAATGAAAACACCAAAGATGAAGATAATTCTCAAATTAATGAATAAAAGAAAATATACATAGAAAGGTATCACTTCATTTCAAAATGAATCTATCACAGGAATTAGAGATTCCATTTAATTTAACAGTTGAATTAATAATGATCCTAAAACATTAATATTTAGTGTGAAAAAATCAAAATAAAAATAAGTGAATTCTAGTTCATTACATAAAAATGTTATTTTTTTTTATAAAGACACCAATCACGTGTTACACTAAAAACATACCAAAGTTGAAACTGTATGTTAAAGCCACTCATGCACCTTTAAATGTTTTTTAAACTGTTCGTGAAATCTTTTAAAAGATTATTATAATGAGTTTGAACGATAGAAATTTTCACCGCTTCTTTAACTGTCAACAATTAAAACTATTTGGATGTGCCAATTCCAAAACTTTCTTCTATCTCATATATCTCAATATTTTAAAAAGTAGTTACAAATGTTAATACTTCAATATTATTAGTTCAATACTATACCAACTTTGACTTTCATCTAAAATTTCTGCTTCAGTCAATTCCGGTGGAATATTTCGAAATTCAAGGAAGACCTGCTTGTCATAGCCAAAAACATAAATATGAAATTTGGTTCAATTCTTTGCATAACATCATAAACATTTAGATGGTATATTAGTGAAAATGGCACAGAAATCGCTATTACACCGCACCCTTCTTGCGAAATATTTCCAAATTCAAGGAGGACCTGCTGGCCATACGAAAAACATACACAAAAAATTTGGTTCAATTCTATGCATGACTTCATAAACTTTTCGATGGTACAATGACGACTCACGGACAGGCAGACATTTTGTATAAACATGTTTTTTGGGATCTTTGACCCCTAAAACGTGTAAATCCATCGAAAACCGGAAGTCGAAAAAAATTTCAATTACAAAACTTTCTTCCATTGAAAATAGAAGAAAGTAAAACAATATGAGCATAAAAGTATATGTGTCATTAAGATAATTAATGAATAAAACGCGTATAATTAATTTTACATTGATTATGTTTTAAAATATAAATGGATGGAATCAATGAGAACAAATATAAAAGAAGCCGAGTAATAAACATTAGTATAAATAATATTTGCAATAAATTTGCACGAATATAAAACAAGATTATATGAAAGCATTTCGACCACCAATCGTTTTTCTTTTGTTAACTAGCACTATGATTCGCTGTAAAATGCTTTTTATGGCATCTTTTGGATACACTTAAGAGAAGAAAAAAGACAGAAATAGTTTTAAAAGTTTACATAGTATAGACACTAAAAGTTTTTGTCGACGCATTTATGATTATGTACTCTTACAGTTACAGGCGCTGACTTAACGGAGGCGTCGGCGGTTAATCAGGCAAACTTTCACTATTAATTTTAAAAATGTTATTTTTGTCTTAATTAATAACAGTTATTAAATAGAACAATTTTTTTTTTTTTCAAAATTAGGGGTACAAGTATCTCTTATTGCCTATTTTGTCATCGTGAAGTCGGCGTCCATGCTTATAAAATTTTTGTGTAACAGAAACTTTTAAATTGGTCATGAAGATATTTTGTAGGGGAGACCGGGGCTAGTTGGCTACAGGGGTAAGTAGGCGCAGTCCTCATAAATCGCCTGTTTGTGGATAGATTGCGCAACCAGTCACAGAGTACCTTTCTTATTGCTTTTTACAATCCTCGTTGTAGTTTTGCATTGTTACCTGCGTGCAGTGGACATTTATTACGATTTTTCTGTTTTTTGCAGCCATAAGTAATTTTTTGTTGCTTCATTCTTTTTCTAATTTCTAATACTTATATTAATAATTGCGATTTAACTTGTGCAGTTTTTCTTAGTGTATGATTAACTGTACCTACCCCATATGTGATTTACTTGGATTATTTATGCTTAGAGGATTACGTGTCCCTTTTGTGAAGAAATTTATTATGGGGCAAGTAGGCGCATTGAACACGGGGCAAGTTGGCTCGGTGTTTGGTGTGCGCTGGTAGCTTGAAAAACAGCAAACAACGAGAAAAGTGGTTGCAATGTAATATTTTGGGCACACGAGGCTTGCCCAAACGGAGACACTCGATTTTTTATTTATGGCAATTGTAACTCTGATGATGATATAGAGTAGGATAGAAGTTACTCAATGTTAATGTTTTATTCATTATTTGTATGTCTGTATAATTCAGAATTTACATTGTACGGCTATAACGCCTTTGTCTAAACTTACTGGTACTATTGAAATTGATTTCGCTTAACTGCGTGTCTTATTTGAGCTTCATTTAAATTTTTATAAAGCATGTGCAAATTACCCCATAGGTATAGGCAACTTACCCTGTGACGGGTAGGTTGGCGCACAAATTTCCTTTCACTTTAGGCTTCCGCTAAACATAAACTACAAAAGCTACAAACTCAAAACTCCGGGTATTTATAGCCAAATGTCTGTTCTTTAAAAGTGCAGTTAAAGTTTGTTAAAAAACTTAAATAAAAATTTTATAAAAATCAAAAACTAAAAACTGCGCCTACTAGCCCCGGTTTCCTCTACACAAAAATGACGACTTCATTTAAAAATTAAGTTTGGATTTTTTTATATTTTAATTCTCATATATCACATTTAAATATCATGTTATCAAGAATATTTCTGAAAAATCAAGATATAAAACAATGTCTATCATATAATGATAGAACATGTATGACAAAGCATCAAATAACATCATTTCATAAAAATTAGTATGGAATAAGCAGAATTGAAAATTTTTTAAAAGGTGCAGAAATGTACTTATAATAAATATCTGAGAAGTAATTAAAAGTAATGTTACAACACCTATAAGAACATTAACGCGACTGCTAGATGTCTCTGTAGCTCAATAGACAAGAGCGATTCTGTTGCAAGAAGATATTCGCGGTTCGACTTCCATCTCAGACTGAAACGTTACAATTCGAAGTTGAAAACAATGAATGCATCTAGAAAAAATATAGTCATGCACGAAAAGTATTTTTTACTCTAATAAACTGTCAGATTTTTAAAATTTAGAAGCAATAAGCCGTTAATATGCTAAAGCGAATAGTTTAAAATTCCCAGCGCATTTCAAAAACTTATTTTTCTGAAAATCTGTATCTTAAATTAATCTCAATCGAATGTTATCTCGATTTTTCTCGAATGTATTTCTGTATTTTTAATATAAGCTCTCAAGATGAAATAGTTCTAAAAATATAGCGAAGATAGGGGAATATGGGGGAAATATTAGTATGGAAATACAGTAAACTGAATTCGAGGTTTTAGTCTAGCACATCAAAGCTATTTCTTTCAAGTATTTTTTATTTTTAAATAAATACAATCCAAAATACATAATGGATGTTTAAAAATAGTATTTATGTCTTTTAAGACAGCTCTTACTATAGTGATTTTCTTGAACAAATATCATCAATCTAGAGTAAGAATTAAATGGCAGAACATTGAAATATATAGCTTTAGTTGCCTCAAGCAATTTAAAGCTTCATGAAACACAAGAAAATTTTAGCGATTACCGCAGACAGCCGTTGTTTTATAATTCATTTCAGTGTACTGTATTCTAACGCAGGTAAACAATAAGTTGATAATTATTCTTTGCGTCCCTGACGGTGGGTTTTTTTTTTGGGGGGGGGGGGTACAAATTTCTAGAAGTTATGTTTATTAAAATAATAGATTTTCTTAAGGTCAGATCAGCTAGAAAGTATTTTGAACCATTTAAAAAAATTCATTTCTTAATAAATTTATTTTTTGACAGCATTTTGTGGATAATATGTGATAATTATTTCAACACAATACGCAGTTATAATAAATCTGTGAAGGAACATAAGTGAAATAAAAGTTTAAACTTGCAGTAAAATGAAATTATGTATCAATTCTGGAATTACTTTTGACTAGAATAGTCCATGGGTCCAAATTAGTATTTTTCGCCTATAAATTATTAGTCAGATATCCGGAATCTTTATTTCAAACTGATTTTCATCTCGTTATTAAAAATTACAAAATACTTACATGTGCCCAATTTCATGAACTACGGTGAAAGCTGCTCCTAAGCCATTATCTTCAACGACAGCGCAACTATTACCTGGATCACATATCATTCCTGATTGAGCTAAACCTGAAATTTTGAATCAAATCAGTCATACAGTAATTAAAGAACAAAAAAATTAGAATATAAACATAATTAAATATTTTACAAAACAAGGAATAGGTGCCATGTGTTAAGGATATTGAATACCAATATTTACGAATAGAAATCTTCACGATATTTAATCGTTGATTTCTGGGTAAATAAATCAAAGGTTATTATTCGGAAATAGTGGCATTCAATCTCCGTAATCTTTGGCATCTATGGCAAAGCACAGTCTGGAAATTTAAGTTTTAATTCAGTGACTGTATAGCAACAGTGTGCCTGCAATGCATAATATAATAAAGATGCATCGTTTAATGAAATTATTTTAGGACAGACGTGTCTCACATATGGTCATCAATAATCTCGTATAAAAAAATGTAATTTCTTTGAAAAATGAATTTTCTAGTGCTTTGACAGTCTTTTATTTTATTGTACAAAGTGTTCATGATTAAAGCTCTCCTATTCATGGCTGCCTACAACCGACTCTATTCCTCACAAAGTTATGAAACTTTGTGTATTTTTTAATATGGGATAAGAAATATAATATATTGTGAAAACTTCAGTTACAATCCTTTTACCGTATAAATACTCAAAGTATAAGTAGATTTTTCCACACAACAACATTATTTGTCTGTTTTTGCGGAATACATTTTAAAACATTCACACAAAAATTGTTTTCAGACGCATTTGCTACTTAAAATTACCTTAGATTAACATGAAATCACTTTGTTAGTAAAATGTTTTATCAACCTAATGATTCCCCTGCTTTAGGTTCGCAGAAATTTTAGACTTTGAAGAGGTTTCGAATAAGTCTAATCACATTACTGAATAATTTCATAGAGTGATTAAAACATTTTAAGTTTAAGGATTACTAGCTGTCCGCACTAAAAAAAACCTGTTTCAACGGCTGTGAAAGAATTTCGTTTAATTCCAGCTGGATGCAAAATGTCCCGACAAGGAGTTGAACTTGGTCCCAGGTTCGACTTCTGCCTTGGGACAGCCTTCAGACAGTTTCTGAATGAAATTCTCGAGTAAGATTTCATCAATTTATTATTGCTATATAATTAATTTTATAAATAATGGATGTTACGTTCTAAATTCAAGATGAAAGAGTCTCAAATATTTATGGGGAAATGCTACAGTTATATGTGTATCAGAAGCTATGGATACGTAATCTTCTATCGTTCAGATGATCCCAAAATACTATATGCACAAATTTAACTGTACAATTATCGACTTATTAAACAGTGCAATCCACGGTATTTTGTCTCATGATAACCATTCGTACTAGGGTTTCTAGATGACCGTGAAGTCAATTATGAATGACTTTGGAACACTTGACCAAACGAAGCACATTTACATTTAATCGGTACTGTGAATACTATTGCCAAAATTGGAATTTAGGAAATCCCCGTTCGATCCTATATGTACAATTGTATTTTCTAAAAGTAACGGCGCGATTTTTTCTGCATTATGAGATTGTAATTTTTCGGTGCGTTAAATCAGGTAATAGATATTCTATCACCAGAACACAGTATTTATCGCTGTTAGAAAACGCATTTGTTCCGGCTCTGCAAGTTTGTCATTATTTTGGACGAACAGTCTTTATGAAAATTGGCCCTTATATTGCCTCTTCCTTGTGTCAAAGATGTTTTTTAAAGGAAAATTTACAACAAAATTATTTTTAGCAGGTACTTTCATATTATTTTCCATACGTGATCCCCAGATCTAGTACTTGAATCGTAGTAATGCTTTGGGGATCCCTAGAGTTCCCGGAAACCAGGACGGAAAATGAGGCTTTAAGAAGTTGTTAACGTTTTTTATATTTTAGAAAATATTTTTGAAAAGATTAATAAATTTTATACTGCTCGATTATATTGAAAAGAAAAATCCATATTTTAATGCGTACTTTGGAAATAATCAAAATTTTTATAGATATTCAATTATAATTAAGGTTCATCCAGACTTTCATTGCTCCAGGACTGATAAAATTAGTACCGAGTACTTTTGGGATTTAAAAACTGAGGATCCCACTTTAAGCTGAGCACCTGACTGGAATATATATCCTATATAGCATAATAGGGCCCATGGTCGAGAAAAAAGGGTCGGGAAGTGTAGGCCCTGATTCTTAATGGATTCTAGCACCGCATATTTAGTTTTAGTCAATTATAATTTATTATAATACATTCTGTGTTTGTTCAGAAAAAAAAAGAAAAGAAATCAAATCAAGAAAAAGATTCTTACCAAGCGTGTCACATGTGTTTGAATGGCGACACAAGTCCTCCCTTTAAGAAATGGAAATACAATTAAGAAAAGGAATATGTTTCGAAATTTCTTTACAAAAATATCAACAGAAAAATGAAGAGGAAGACGAAATATTACCTTACGCGAGCACATGAATTTAATAAATGACAATAGGAAAAGGAAAGGTTATTCTGTGTTTATTACAAAATCCCAGATATTGTTCTTAACTGTATTCTCAGAATTTCGTACACACATTTTACATACGTTTATTAAAACTTTTAATCTTTTAAATCTAAACTTAGATCTGAACATGAGTTTTACATTTTTTCTTAACAAAAGAAAATAACAATAATACTCTTTTAATGCGTAAAATTATATCTTCGTCGAAGTATTCAATTTTAACATTATTATAACTGAAATGAATTTAAGCGAATTAAAAACTTTTGTTAATACTTCTTTACTTGAAATGAAAAAAATGTCCAAATCAATTATTTAAATTTAATAAATGGAAATAGAAATATTTTAAGAAAATATCTCAATTTTTTTTTTTTTTTTTTAGTGTTTTAGTCTCAAATTTTTAATGTAAAGAAGTAATAGGTCTCTTATAAAAAGCGCATTGTTTATTACTGCGCTCCCAAAGATAAGCATCTTGCATATTAAAAGCATTTGTTATCGTAACGATAAATTTAAATATGAATATGAAATTCCAGAATTTTCCCAGAATTCGACTTACTCAATTCCATCACTTTTATAACCGTAGTAAGTAAAAATCAATTTCTATTTTTAATATAATAAAAATATGCAATGATTCTACTTTTATTTTTATTAAACATAAATTTAAATTTAATCGAATCTTCTTTACATTTATCCTTAACACGTTCACGCCGGCGCGCTGGGTCACACTCAACTGTCTCAGAGTTGTCAAGTCTCCGGCTTTTTATACACCACTATTATTTTAGAGAAAATGTTGTTCCTTTAAATCGCTTAATTGTTCTAATTAAATAAAAAACATTTTCTGTATTAAAATACTGGTAGCCACAAAGCCGGAGACTTGGTAGCTCTGAGAGAGTCGAGTGTGACCCACCGCGCCGGCGTGAACGTGTTAACAAAAGAAAAAAAATAATACTCTTTGCGTGAAATTTTATCTTCGTCGAAATATTCAATTTTAGCACCATTATAACTGAAATAAATTTAAGCAAATCAAAAACTTGTGCTATCAATAAAGGGATAACACCACTTTGTCAGGTTCAAAATTTCGAAATTTCATTTTGTCGTTTAAAGTACTCTTTCGCGCACGACAATGATATTTTATTACTTAGAAATCGACACCGAAAGTGAAATGGCAATTTTGGAGCTATTGAATTAGAGTTCGACAAAGTGGGTAGACAGTAACGTACATTTTACGCGCGTTTTTTTGCAATTTTGTTTCAAAATCAGTGGACACTTTTGCTCTTCCAATTTTTAATCATTAAACTTTTTTTTAATTAATCGTTACATAATTTTCTAATGAAAAACGAAACAGTTTTTCAAAATATTGATATTTTATTGTGGCCACCTGCCAGAGAATTTCTTAGGGAAAACACCAACTTATCCGTATCGAATAATTAGTCTTATTTAATCGCGCGGATAAAAAAAGGCAAATTTTTCTGTACGGAAATACCGGTATTTCCTCTGAGAAATTCCCCGACCACTCGCCACCCTGTATCTAGCTTTCTTTGTGTAACTTTAGGTGCGAAATTTTTCGTTGAAAACTTACATTTTACTTTGAATTTATGCAATTTTACTAATAATGTATATTGTTTTAAACGATCTTTCACTAGTTTTTTGACTAAATAAATTAACTTTTTTGTCTCATTTTTCTAGGTTAAGTGAACGATGAGATATTCTGTACACCGTTTACACTCTTTCTTCGAAGTGCTCCCGTTCATCAGCTTTCTTGCCGCTGTTTTTTAATGTATTAACTAAAAAAATGAACTTTTATACTGTAATATATATATATAATTATTCAATGTAAATGGATTCTCATAAACGCTGCACATAAAAAAAATCGCGAAATACATAGATGTCAGGGTGTCAAAATGGTGTTACCCTTTAATAGTGAGTGAGATAGATAATATATATATATACAAGGTGTCCGGTCTCAAAGGTGTCCAATGACTAATTCCTAAACCGTTAGTCATAGACATATGGTTCCAATTACAAAAATGTTTTAGATCAGGTAAAGAAATATTTTAAAAGCGATTTGGGTCAATAAAAACATTTCTTAAAAAATTACGAAATTTAAATTTTTATACGGTCTCCCGGTCCTATAAGTTATATTTAGTAAAATTTTCCTTTTACACTGACAGGTAATACAAAAAAAGTCCCGTTATTCTACGATTAAAATTGACCGAGTAATAGCTGTTTAGAGTCGGAGCATATTTCTTGCTGCAAATTTACAAATTTAGCATTCAGAAATTTAGTCGAAATATAATTTCGTCAGATATATTAAAAAAATGGTTGAGAGTAAAATTAACATTGCAATATAAATTTGAAATCTTTAATCATTCAGACATATTAATGCAAAATATACAATTGCAATAAACATTTAACAAGAAAGAAAAAACATAATTTTTGTTAAATAAAATGATGCGAAATTAACAGCTTCAATTCTTTACAAAATGATACTTTAAAATATTATTAGATTGCACTAGCCTGCAAAAGTTAGGTTATTTCATGTTTTTTAGCTTTTGATAATTGATTCTCATGTATTTTGTACCGCTGAATACGAAATTGGCCTTCATTTTTAACCATCACATCAGGATTTTTCGCAAATTGCAAATTTCAAAGTTAAAATTGAATCAAAGTTAAAATTGAAAATCGAAAATGCATCGAAATGCTGTCCGTAGTTGACAAAGCCCTCTTAGTTAAACTGTATTATAAGAATTCGGAAGTGCCACTGTGGCAATGCGAGCATATCGGTACATGAAGGGTATGCGAGATAGCAAAGAACCAATAACGTCTTCTGCATTGAACAAAATTATGAAGAAATGTGAAGCTACAGGTTATTTGGCGTCACATCAAAGAAGTGGTCGTCCCTCAACAGCCGCTGCTGTTGCCACGACGGTGGAGCAGGCGGTGTAGTCCATGTTGGCGGTTGCTGCACATGGGAAGTGCAGTGCTCGAGAACTTTCGAGGAAGACAGGAGTGTCGAACGGGAGTGTCTGCAGAGCACTGCGAATAACTTTGCAACGGTATCCCTACAAGTTGCAACATAACCAAGAACTGAAACCTCTTGACTTCGTCTCTCGCCGAGATTTTGCGAATTTGGTATTCAATAAGATGGAAGAGCAGAACGACAGGCTTAACACTGTGCTTTGGACAGATGAAGTGCATTTCACACTGTCTGGTGCTATTAACACCTACAATTGTTGAGTGTGGACCACAGAAAATCCACATGCATTTGTTGAGGTACCATTGCAACAGCCTAAAGTGACAGTCTGGTGTGGCTTCACTGCTGATTTCATAATTGGTCAACTTTTTTTGGAGGAAGTCACACAGACGGGTTTTAAAACAGTTTCTGTCACCGGTCAGCGATATGTAGCACTGTTACAGAACAACATTATTCCTGAGCTGCAAGCCGCGACAGCACTCCAAACAGTCACCTTTATACAATATGGAGCATCACCTCATATTGCTCTGCCTGTGCAACGTCTGCTACGCTCCACATTTGGAGAGGATCGCATTATCAATCGCTACTTTAATCACGCATGGCCTCCAAGATCTACCGATCTGACATTTTTGGCTGTGGGGATTCTTGAAGTCAAAGGTGTACCGCGACCAACCGGCATCACTAGCAGCACTGAAAGATGCCATCCGCCAAAATGTGTCTGCCATAACGCAAGAAATGCTACTAAATGCTGTGAACGATATGGTGACTCGTCTCACAGCTGTACTTCTCAATGATGGACAGCACATTGAACATTTACTGTAGTACTAATTAACTGTAATTAAGCTGATTTGTAAGTTGTCAACATTTTTTTCCTTTGTGCATCTTTTGGTGCAAGAAAACACTATAGCGCCATCTGTTGGTCGCCAACAGAACTATTTTTTTCGTTGCCACACAAAACCCGGTTTCTTTTCCATCCGTTTGGTGCGAACCGTATCTTTGTATCTTGATTCGTTTTCGAATTATTCATTTTTAAAGTTCGTCCTGACTTTTGGGTCACCCGGTATATGTATATATATATAACCATTATAGAATATTATAAATTATCATCTATTTTAAATATAAATTATTAATTGGATATTAAGACATGATACAATCATTATACATTTTAAATTTGGAACAAAAGTTATTAAATGAAGTAATTATTAATTAAGTTTTAAGATTAGATCCAAACACTAATGATCCAAACACTATAAATGAAGTATTAAATACGATTCGATTATTATAACTTTTAATTTGGTAAAAGATTACTATGAACAGGAAGTTGAATGCATAAAAAATATTGGAATTTAGAAATATTTGACATATATAGTCAAACTATTTGTAACAAAAACATTTAAACATATGAAAAAGACCAGAAAAAATTAAATATAGGGGAGAGTAGCCGAATTTGGACCACTTCTCATATTTTCAGGTGTAACTCGCTCCATTTTTGTAATATCTGCAAAATATCACTACACATGTTCAATCTATTCATCTACTAACTAAATAAATCTTTAGAACAATTTATGTTTGAAAATTTTAAGTTATTTTTTAATTAAAAATATTTGTCAAAAGTGGTCCAAATTCAGTGACTGGTCACCTAAGATGAACCGCCAGTTTTTTAAATTGGACCAAACAATATTAGGCTGTTTTAATGAGCAGAGAATATAACTAATTTCATTTAAAGCCAAGTTTGCAATTAATGAAACAATCAAACAAAACAACCGTAATGAAATATAATGATATTAAATGTCTGAAAGTAAGAGTAATTGTTTTAAATCAAAATGTATTCAAAATATAAATAAACGTTATAAGTAATTTAGAATAGAATTTCTGGAACTGATTGCCGGTTTCTTGAATATCATGTAAGAAGTGATGCAAGGCTTACACAATAATTTCGTTTGTTCATTTTTTATCTAGCGCACACAACATGAAACCATATTTGGCAATCTGAACACTGAATCATTTCTGCTATTTAATTTTTCTTACAAATTAGGCAAAACCAATTATCACTATCTTGAGTTTTCTTTTTAGATTCTGAATCATTAAATTTTTTTTTTCAACAGGCGTTTTCTTTACCTTATTTATGTAGTTCTTCTTTTCCATCATTTTCTTTCCAATTGCTTTTGTGATTAGGGAGCTTTGTTTTGTCGTTTATTTTTCATTTCAATGTTTACTTTATATAGTGAAGATGTTAACACAGCTATTTTTTGGCTTCGTCTGTACTTTGACTTAATTAATTTTGGCAAGAAAGATAACATTTCTAATGATTCTTTGGCTTTTTTTGGGGGGTGGGGGGAGGGGGTTGTAGCTGAACCCTTCTTCCGAGTCAATCTCTTCACAACTTACTCTTTTCGTTTCGTTTCCTATGTCTTTAACAACTTTTCCTGTCACTGATGTTTTTCTTTCAGACTGTTTATCTCTGTCGTTTCCGAATTTTTTTTTTCAAATTTATGATCGTTTATCTGGTTCAGTTTAAGCAATTGTCATTGGTCCAATTAAAGCAACTGCGCCATTTTTTAAAACAGATAATCTCAAGGCTAAGAGCAAAAATTAAAGCAACCAAATCCACTTGAAACATATGCGCAATAAACACATGAATTTAGATATGTATTTGAAAACATAACAACTTGCCTTAGTTTTAAAGTATTCTCTCAAAATTTAGGTCAAAACAGCTAATTTTACGTTTTTTAAGATTGTCTGAAAACGGTACGTGGATGGCGCGTGCTTCTTCTTATCATAAATTACTTCATTCTGATGAGCAGTATTTCAGCGGTAGATGACGTCTCTTTCTGTAATTAACGGCTGAATTCCAGCGGTCTATTTAAAGCGGCGATCCAAATATGGCTACTCTCTCCTACATGTAAATCCTTTTTATGTGGTTCATAAATGTTATTTTTGGTAAATGTAAATAAGTTTGGTTAATTTGTCAATTTATCTAAAAACGTACGAAATGTTAATTCGTTCAATTATTTTACCACAGCTCCCCGAATACTAGGCCTGAACGCTGACATAAATGGTGGCTGTCGTAGGCAGATTTTTTAAGCGTTTCCACGGTCTCCTGAATTTAGACACCAGTATTCTGCAAAAGTTTTCTTTGACTTACTTAATCTCAAAAAAGTTAACCTAAAAAGACTTTACAATATTATTGGTATTCAAATTCAAGGGATCGTACAAAAGCTGAATGTAATCCGCCTACGACAACCGCCATTTTTGTGCCAGCGCTCAGTAGTATTCCGGGAGTGGTGTATTTTGTTTCAAGATTTTTTTGTACTTTTAATTGCTACATTTTAAAATTATTGGGTATATGAAAAAGTAAGTTCAGTTTTCTAATAGATGGCATAAGTTTTCTTACATGTATTGTGTGAATCTGGTAATACATGCTTTTGAAAAGTCTCTTCATAACCTTCAAAACATAATATATGACATTTGAATAAAGTATAAACAATATATTTTTTTATTTTCGATTTAAAATGGATAGTTTTGTTCCAAATAATCGTCATTTGTGGGAAGTTTTGTTTAAACTTTTATAATTTAAAGAAATGCGCTGCTGAAAGTCATCGTTTACTTGTAAAATCTTAGGGTGACATGTATTTTCTGATAGTATGTGTTGAAGGTGGTTCAGGCAATTTAAACGAGGTTTATTCCATATTGAAGGCGCAGAACGTGAAGGTACACCGAAAAAGTTTGACGATGAAAAATTGCAAGCATTATCGGATGAAGACAACACACAAACGCAACAAGAATACATTATTACTGCAGTAATACAATACCCCTATATTAATGTACCGCTTTTATATACATGCTAAATAAACATATAATTTTAACCAAAAGCGGAACTTACTTTTGCATATACCCTATAAAAATGATAAAAGGATTAAACTGAATAAAATCTTTAACACAAATCTTTCTGCAAATTCAGATAAATAAAATAAAAATACAAATAAATCTCACAAAATAACTTTTTAGAAGTTTATGCTCTAATTATAAAAAATATTGTCGAAAAATCAGGCACCTCTGTCTTCAAATAAAGAGGATATGATTTAATCATGAATATTTCTTGGTCGATAATTGAAGGAAATTAATTTATTTCAGTAGCTTAATTCGTTAATTGATCTTTTTATTTTAATTTCTCAGCAAAAACATTTTTAAAATTTTGCAACGAAAAACTCCAATATAATCCAACATAAACTCCAATATAAAAATCCATGTAAATCGTGAATGAAATACCAACTCAATGTTTTCAGAAATCTCTTTTAATTTTCGATGAGCATAAGTTGAAAATGAGGATGAGTTCAGAAAATTGAAGAAAAGTTGCGAAAATAATTCATGAACAGAATTTTTATCGATACGCATAAAAATGCAAAAAATTTTACTTTTGGAGTAAAAAATCTCCTATTTAAATTTGAATTTATTTGTTGCAGTTATTATAAATATATAAGAAGGAACATTTAATCTTTTAACTATTCACCAAAATAAGTTTATAGAATTTCTAAAACATTTATCAGTATGCGCGAAGAAATGTTTTTATAAATAACGTTTTTTATATGTAGATATTTTATAAATGAACATCAGTCAATACATCTAAGAAACTTAAGATATGCTTTTCAAGAGATTTTGCAGTAGAGAAGAACTTCTGAAAATAGCATAATCAGCTTATATAAATGTTCATGTGTATTTTTACATATGAGCTATATATAACATTTTTGATATAACAGCGGCAATATACAAAAAATGTACGAAAACATCGAAGATCTCAGAAACTAGAAAGTTTCAAGGAATAGTTTAGGAAAAAACAGAATATCATGCATTTAATCTTCCTATCTCTGATCGCGATCCGATTACATTTTTAGTTTTGTTTGCACTACAGTACTATTGCATCCTAAAGAAGAAACATTTCCTTTTAAACCATATCAATCCTACTTACAGTTTATTTTATAACAGGCTGTATCGGAATTGGTCGTCAGAATTAGAAGGGGTGATAATGAATGTTAGGACAAGGACAAACAATTTTTTTATGAAACCAATGTCGCAATCCACTTATTCACTCAAAAATATAGGGTGTCTCACACCAAGCAGAAGCTGGATTTTTGTCCATAACTGTAACAACAGTGGAGGTATTTTTGCGAAATCTTTAACAGACTTACTTTGCTTTCTGTTAAAAGTGTTGAAATCTCAAGAAATGTTAGAAATATCTATCATTTACGTCCAAAAAGGGCTAGGCGCAGTGTTTAATTCAGACATTTTTCTCCTGGAGGGAATTTTACAGCTCCGAGTGGATGACAGTATAGAATTCCGGGGAGTCATGTTGTCATCCACTCCTCTGGAAGGACAAACTGATAATTACAGTCCGTACTGAACTGATCAACTGTAACTGACCGAAGTACAGTGTAATTTCAGTACCTACTTTGATGTCATGACATTTCACAGAAAGCAAAGTTATTATGTTGAGAATTTTACTAAGTTATCTAATTATTGTTAGAATTATGAACGGGTTTGAATAAAATACCGGTTTATCTGAGCCAACTAGGCTTTTTGCATTTTTCATTGAATAAGTGGATTGCGACTCTTCTTTCCTATACAAAAATTATTTTTCTTATATTATCACCCCTTACAATTCTGTCCATCAAATCAAATACACTCTTTATATTTCTGTAGACTTTCAATTAATTTGACCAGAACAGGTTCTGACCAGTTATCCATGGTTTAATAATTGTTTTATTATAATAACATTAAGGTACAAAGTTAAATTTTTATACATATAATTGTTATAGGAATTCATTAAGAGTATTAATTTAATGCAATACCTTGTTAGCAATATAGCGGTGTCATGGCCATGCACACCGTGCAATTCTTCTTTTTGCCAGCGGCAAAAATTTCGCAGTGTCTTAGAAGCACTTGGATAGATGATCCCTTTATCCTAGTAGAATTCATAAAACAAGAAAATTATGAAAAAAAAAATATTAATACGAATAAAAAACATATTTTTAATAACTTTCGGTGCGTAGACTCATGAATAAGGTTATCACTAATGCATCACTCAGTGTTGAATTCAGACATTTTTCTCCGGGAGAGATTTCAGCAGCTCCGTACTATCTCTCTGAAGTTCCAGAGGGGAGATGAATTGAACTTTTAGACCATTAACAAGCATAAAATACCGAATCGCCAGGTGATCCGCCGCATCCCCTTCCCCTCTTCTCTGAGCTACCTCCTGAATTCAACACTAAAACCACTATGTTTTAGTTAGAATATATTTTCGACAATTTTCTAAGCAATAATTTTGCTGTTTCGATTTCAATGAATTATTTAGTATTATTTCATGAAAAAAAAAATACTCCTAAAATCATATTTTGTACCTCAAACTTATGACTGAAATTTTACAAAATTTATGCATGCAGTAATCTAAGAAGGAGAAACATAACTTCTTATGAAAATCCTTTAAAAATAATTTAACGAAAAAACAGAAAAACACACTAAAGAAAACTGCATATGTATATGTACTGCAGACGACTTCTTTTAACATTTTCTTTCAAAAGATTCGTTCCACTTTTGCCAACCTATAATCTTACCTTAAACTTCTACAACATCTGTAACAGAATTCACAGATTTTTTTTTACATTCTAAATATCTAAACTGAATATAGCTGTCTATTTTTAAAGCAGGCTTCATATTTGCAAGTAAAAAATATGGGTTTTAAATTTTGAATTTACCAATACACGAAATTAAAAAAATTATGATTATTTGATTCATTTCGAAATTTAACAGTCCTGTGACTTCTTAAAAGCATCAGATTTTTTCCCTAATTACTATTACTCATCCAAAGCTAGTAAATTAAAAAATGAATAATATAATTAATTTTTTTATAAGTTTTTTTAGCAGAAGAGTTTTCTATAGGAATAATTATAAATAAACTTAATTAGACATGTAGGTTGATAATATTTTGTATAACTTCTACATTATGCATTTCGTGTATTTTACTTTTTTGTTTTGTTTTTTAATAAAAGCAGTGAATTTTTAAGCAGAAACTTTAACCAAGAAAAAGGTAAAATTAAGCCTCTAATAGTACAAAAAGTATTATGAAAAAAATATTTTCTTTAATTTTTAATTTATTTTTCATTACTTTAGAAATGTGATAAGCTTCTAGTTCTTCACTTACGTTTATGTAAATATACTGTAGTTTGAAATATTTGTCACCTGCAGTTACAATTAAATATTTTTTTTCCGTTATAGACGCTTTTATGCACAGTTAAAAATTCCAGTGCTAATTGAATCAAAATAAGGGTACAGTAACCTTCTTGCCGTTATGTGAGTTGTTATACTTAATGTGGTACATTCTTGAATAAAATAATGGTTCTTTCAGTTAAAGAAAGCTCATTTCTAGGATTCACCAGTTTGCCAAATCCAAATTGAGATTATTCCGTATTGTGGCGTAATGTACAAAAATTTAAACCGTGTGATATTATCTTTTTCACAATGTTTGCATTCCCGGTTTTTATTATTTGTATAAACAAAATAGCAGCTTATATTTTAAAAAGGTTTTCATATTGTTTAGCGTATAAGTGAAGAATGATTTTTTTTTTCTTTGCTGTTCAAATTTTTTGAAAATGCAAGTTTAGAAAATTTTTCCGAAGGATCACAGTTTTAAATTCTGTGTAAAGTTCAAGAAGAGATCTGAATACTTTAAATGTGTTGTGAGAGATAATTTAAATTTCATTAGTTTCTTTTAATAAATAATTAAAAGATGATTAAACACATAGAGTTATTTTCTAGATTATAAAATATTGTATGCATTCCGGGTTTTTATCATTTGCATAAACAAAATAATAACTTTGTGAGGGATCATTTAAATTCATTATGTTTTTTTTAAATAGATAGTTAAAAGTTGATTAAACATATAGAGTTATTTTCTAGATTATAAAACATTGTGTAATTGTTAATTTATCGGTATTTAGTCAGTTATTACTTGCGCTATATTCATATATTTTCTCGGATTTCATGGTTTTGGTAATATAAATTATTCTCATATATCATTTACTTATCCACTAACTTTGAAAATATATTGTAATTGATTGCTTCCGAATACTGTGTACATTTATTTGTATTTTTCTGAAATACTACCTACATGGATTTAAAAAAAAAGTTCTATTATCAACATGTCAAATCAGATAAATTCTCTTTCCACCTTTTATTATTTCTTATAAAATCATGCATGGGGTGTTCTATGATTTTACAGTTACAAGCGGAAATTCAAATGCATTCTACGTTGATAAACTTAACCTGTCACGATATTTCTTCTTCTTTTTTTTTTTAAGTCGAGAAACCACTCTATAAATATAAAAGTATTCAAGCGCGAAGAAAACATTCCTAGAAATTTCACTTAGGTGTATAGAACAGGCGTGTGTCATGCATTTTTGTGAGAGCTACACCTGTCTTTGAATACACAAAAGAACCTTATTAATAATGCAAGCCTTCACTTTGCTGTTTGTTCACATGTTTGCAGTGCAATATTTTTCTGACAGATACACGGCTAGGCGATATCTTTATTATTTAATTGTACAATTTGATCAGTTTTCCTTTACCAATAAATGTTTATGCAAAACATGATTAAAATGCTATTTTCCAATGGTAAGTTAAGCAATCCTTTCCAAACTAAAAATATGTAAGGCAGCATTTTAATTTTCACAGCATTGTTCAAAACATAATAGTATTTTTATTTTTATATGTTTTCCTTACAAACAAAAATTTGAATTTAAATAAGATCATTTAATTTCCTACAAAATGCGATATTAATTCCATTAATATTGATGTTAATATTAATTCCAAACCCTCTATATGTATATTTGCCAGCTTAATAGTTGAGCCAAAAAAATTTGAATTGTAAAATGTAAGCATAGAAATATTTAAAAATTATAACTTAAAGCAAATTAATAAATAAAGTATTCTTTTCAAATTTCATTGAATTATTCATAATTATCTTAAAATATTTACTCGTAAAAGCCAGTTTCGGATTATCTATTCGTAATATACAAAGTAATACATAATTTTATTCTGTTTCCCCTCTAATCGTATTGCAAAGTTCTGATTTCTATAGTATTCTTTTTCTTATTTCATTATGTAAGAAGTGATTTTATAAATAGTTGTTGCTTAGAAAAAGAGCTGCGTGGAAAGAAAAATCATGCGTCAAGCATCAAGCGTAGATTACAAAACCCTTTCCAACACATTCAGAATACTGTATACAAAACTTTACCATTGAATAAAATGAAAGAAGGCATGTAAGTAAGCAGTTCAGAAAACGCATAACGCATTACAAAAACCCAATTTCAACACAATTACTTACCATAGTCGGAAAACGAATTAATTTTTTTTTAGCCTTGTATATGATTTATAGATTTGTATGTATACCATATAGTAAGTTAAAATTTAGTTCGCTTAGAAAAAGCATAACAGAGCTGAAAATTATACACTCGAAGTCTTTTGTACACTCCTGCATATTATCGATAGATTTTTATACGAACCACATACTAAGCTTAAATTTACTTCAGGCAATAAACGCATAACACAAATAAAAAAGAAGAAATTCAAGCAATTACCGTTTATGGATGGCAATGCATATAGTTACTTGCGTAGCTCTGTATATGAATATATTTATATTCTACAATCATCTCTTAGTGTACTAAATATACTTTAGCAGGCAAATGCATATAACAATTAAAATTCATCCTTAACCGAATTCTTTTGTACAAACAATAACTGATATGTACATCATATTTTACCTACATAGTAGTGCACTTTAGTAATATATATTAATTTCGTTATGTTTGAAATAGTGTAACGTCATTAAAATGCATTATATACGATTTTCCCCACAGAGCATAACGTAATGGACCATAATGAATTCTTTTGAGCGTACTTGTATACGAACTATAAACTCTACACATTTCCTTTTGAATAGTAATCATGAGATAGGATACCTCAATAACATATATCAATTACATGGCGATACGAGTGTATTTACGGGAGTCGGACTATGGTCAGACGGAAAACAAACAAAAGACATAAACACTTTTGAACTAAGTTGGAACGTATAAAAAATAAACACTATATTATAAAAGAACGCAATATTATAATTATCAAGTACATAGACGGTAAGAAAAATTGGGGATATTCACAGCAAGATCTACTGTCAATTTCTTTTCAGCTGAAATCTTTTTATTTCTTTACAAGTTTACTACAAAAATTTGCATTTATGCAAATTTCGAAAATAAAAAAATTCTGGCAACCAAACTGAAACCGATTTTGCTGTGATTTTCTCATTTTCCTCTTAGAATGTATACTGAGATAATTTGCTTAAAATTCATTACTTACAAAACAAAAAGCATGATTGGTAATTTCTTTTTACATAATTCGATGCCTAGGTTTTATTGAATTTTTCAGAATTTAAATAAGAATTGATTCTGATTAAAAAAAAAACAAAAATAGAAGGCATCTCAAATCGAACGCAAATACACTTTTTGTTATTTAAGCTATAGAAGCAAGAAGCTTCTTAACTTACGAGAGTTCCGTGAAGGACATGTGGAATCCAGATGAGCTAACAGGATGCAACGAGTAAAGACAACAATTAGAAAACTTTAAAACTAGATTATGAAATAAATTATTAAAAAACAGCACCTATTTACAGACATTAAAAACTAGAATTAATCCAGTTTTCGATGTCTGTAAACATGTATTATTTTTAATAATTTATTTGCATGGTAAAATGACATTACTGTACTTACAGTAATCTAAATTTGGAATTCGGAATATAAGCGAAACTTTTACAGTAATTTTTTTTTCACGAATAATGTAAAGTTCACCGCATAAATAATATTATTAAATTATTAATTTTAAAATAAAGTCATAAACTATCATACCATGTACTATTAAATTAAATAGATCTCTCTAAAAAGTTTTTCAAATAATATCTTGCTGTAGAGATAGCCAATTTATTTCTAATTTGGTTCTATTTAAAATTCAAGCGGAAAAAATGAGAACAAATTTTATTATTTCTAGTTGGCACTATCAAAACAATAGAATAAAACCAATTTTATTTATGTTTCAATCACATCATAGATTCTTCTATTGTCATTTATACATATCTGCAATTTGAAATCTAATTTCTTACTTTTCCGTGTGCTAAATTCAATAGAAAATTATTTATTAAACTAATTAGAAAAGGCAGATACAAATGTTTTTTTAAAATACGAAAATTATGTTCCGCATTTACAGACGTGTTTTTACCACAATAGTATTTCATAAGTGAACTCAATCCAATGATTTTTGTCATTTTTCACTCACAAAGATGATTTAAAGAAACGTTATTGAAATATGTAATTTCAACAAAAGATAATGAAATGTCATAGATTGAAATGGCATTAAAGAAATAAACTACAAAATTCTGGCAAGAGAAGATAAAGGACACACAGCAAAATATATTTTACTGTCGAAATAAATGTAACTGTTTTTAAAGTATTTTTAATTGGAATTAGCATATACTATGACCTCGGTTTTCTTACATCACTCCTAGATGTTTTATAAAACTTTTAAAGCATTAATTACAAAATTTTCAATTTATGTGTTTATTTTTTTTTTATCGATTTTGAACTGTGTAGTTAAAGCATAATAAAATTCTGACTTAAACTAAAAGCTTCATGGTCCAGGCGAAAAGAATACGATTGCAGTGTCAATGTAACTGCTAAGATGGAAAAATTATTTGAACGGAATTTTTCCGGTATTTTTCTAATCAGTCTTAGCTGGTTTTATTGCATATAAAATTAACTACACGATATTTTAAAGTATTTTGTAACGTAAATGATTTTGAATTTATCTTCAAAGTTATGAAATATTTGACATATTCTTTACTAACCTCTGCAAAACCATGTATCCTGAAGCGGAAATAAATATATTAAATTTATGCGATCTCATATGGAAGTGATTAATAATGCATAGCTTTTGAAATATCAGTATATCATGCTGCTATAACTATATGCGATAGAAAATTTCTATCTCGTGCAGATATTACGAAACTCGAAAATTTTTTATTAGAACTCGATGGCCTTCATGAATGCGGTAACTCACTCATATGAAAGTGGCTATTTTTAAAACAACAGAACAATTTTCTTGCAATGCTTATTGCGCCACCCAGAAGAAGGGAGAGGGCTATGGATACCACTATTTTTGAAGAGAAATCTTCGCATTTTTTAACAGCAGAATTCTTTTATTAAATAAAGCATAAAATGCTGTTCAGAAAGACTGCTACCCGTAACCCCATTGTCTGGGTACGCTATTGGCCTCTAGTGCTTTTAACAATTTCAATCTCCTAGTAGGTGCTATAATATTTTCAAACTGCCTCGTCTGCCTTGGCTGCTCTATTAAACTCAAGAAATGGAGCATGTCGAAATTTATTTTAATTGCAGTCCGTTTCCTTTAGCTCAAAAATAGTAAAAAGTATCTTCACGTTTAAAAAAATTCAAGGCTTATTTAGAAGAACAACACTTCAAATAAATAATAACAGGAGGCAAACCTTAAACAATCTCCTAACACTGCAGTGCTGTTCCCCTCCCTCCTCCTTCACACAAAATCCTCTATGAACTTATATGCATCAAACAAGTAATTATATTTTTTAATTACGAAATTAATTTAAAAAATAAAGGTTTATTGATCAAATTTAATTTAAATTATTTACTAAAATTAAACATTTTTTAAAATGTTATGAACCTGTAATTAGTTATATAATATATCAATTTCTGGTTGCCACCTAATTTTTTACTTTACTCTAACATAAAGTTAGATTTTCAGGAAATATCACTAAACATACAAATGAAACTTTGGTATAAAAAACACCCTTCCTCTGGGACTTCCACTAAAACATCCAATTATCTATAAGGTTGTAGAAATATAGCAATTAGTAAAATATTTTTTGAAAACTGTTTTGAAATCAACAAACCAATGTCTTACATTGTATACGTGTAAAACAGTATATAGGGTAGACCGGGGCACGCTTACGCAGTGCACTTATTCCGAAACGAGTTATAACTGGCAGGTCACCAGTCATGACAGATTGATGCTGCTCCCTAGTGGGTATTTTCACACGTTTTTGAGCGTCAGTCGAGTTTCGGTCTAACATGAGGAAAGGATAATCTGTTTTCTGTCAAGGTAAGTAAATTTTGTGTTGAACATATTGAAACTTTCTGTGAACTAATAATACTTAGTTAATGATAAACAGATATATGAACATTAGCAAAATTTTATTAAATAGAACTGTATTTGTATGAACAGAAATGTTATTAATTTTCGTTGCACGTTAAAAATAAATCCAAACATGGCGGCGGGGTACGTTTACGCATTGACATCGGGGCACCTTTATGCACGTTCAAAAAGAAATTAAATAAAAATTTACTAGTTTCTATGGAAGCAGAACAAGAAGACAGCAAAGGAAATAGTATGAAACAAAAAACTGCAAAAGGGAAAAAGTTTGTACATTCTGGAATAAAGAAAATAGTGAATGAATCTGATGACGAAGAAGAAAACTGTGTATGTATTTATTGTTTGAAATCATACAACCAATCCAAAAAAGGACAAGACTGGGTTCAATGTCTTAGATGCAAAAGGTGGTCCCCTGGCAAGTGTGCAAAAGGAAATACTTTATTTTTTGTTTGTAAAAATTGTAACAGTGATAATAAAGATGACTAAATAGTTTCTGTTTTTAATTAGCAATAAACCCTATGTTTTCAGTTTAGCCTATAAAATGTTCTTTAATTAATTCTCTTTAATTTTTATTAAACAGTGTTTTAAGTTATAAATAAAACATTTCAATTTGATTAAATATTTATTTCACTTACTCCTTGGTATCACTTATAATGTGCGTAAACATGCCCCATTTGATGCGTAAACTTTCCCCGTTCCCGAGGCAAGTTTACGCAAAAGACGTGGACCTAAAAATTTTTTTTTTACGGTTAAAAACACAAATAGAGCAACAACTGAATACACAAATTTTGACTTTATTAACTGCTTTATAAAAGCACAATGTCTAAAACTTCCTCAATTGAAACATAAAAATTAGAAAATTCATTGAAAAAAATCCGCGTAAATGTGCCCCGGTCTACATTACCGTGTTATGTATCTTTTTCTTTCAAATGTGTACATAAAATAATGCTTAATAAATGTACAATAGGAAATACATTTTAAATATTACCTCTTCCTCAGACATGATGATAAGTTTTACAATGGTAATATTAACATTATTTCCTATAGTTGGATCTTTAAAAATGAGAGCAACCTGAAAAAAAAAAGCATGGTAATATCAGATTAGAATAAGTGTTTTCCATCAAATTAAAAAATATACTTCATTTTCAAAAGTAAGTGCGCAACAAAACTATTACTGAATTTATTGCCAGACATCGATTTCATTCATACCAGTTATACATTAGTTCAAAATTCTTTGTTATCAAACGACTTCATATTTATAAAATACACAATATGAAATTTAAAAGCTCACCGTTTTACTAAAAAAGCGACGAAAATAATAAAATAGATGTTACAAATTAAAAATATAAATTTTATTTAAAACTTATTAGTTCTTTCGACCTACATTTCCCGCGGAATCAGACAATATTTTTATAATTAATTGCTGATCATTCATACAAAACGTCACTTCGCTTGAAATGGGAGAGCCAGTAATTATTAGAACTTCCAATTTAATTTTCTTTTATTAAATAACACTTATTAAATTTAACTTCAAATGTGTAGTTTACGCAAATTACTTTGAAACTTGAAATGGAAACAAAACCTCAAAAAATGTGTTAATTTAACTGTTTCTCTTACATTGAGCCGTTCAGTGCACAAATCGTTTAACTCCATCAAATGAAAATGTTGAGTATAAACAGTTAAAGTTATTGTAACTATAAAAATATTGTATCTATATACTATGTTTTCTCGGGATATTTTGATTGAACTCATTACTTTTTTTAAATCAAGGGTAACTTTTTATCACTGCATAGTGAATAAATATATAGAAAATGTTCAATATTCCTTTGTTTAAAAAAACGCTAAAATGCAGTTAGTCGGATTGTATTCTGAACGCCTCATTTCTTGATTTTTTAAGTACGCATACTTTTTAAGGATGCTTGTATGACTTTATGCTTATTAACAAGAATAGATAGTTTTAAGTCTGTCTATAACCGAAAATGACTTTTAGGCTTTTTAAAATGGGATATGAAACGAAAAGATGAATATATTGCATAGTTATTTCAAAACTGATGCATCCCCAAAAATTTGATATTTGAGATATCAACACAAATGATTTGTGAAATTTTTATACTTATCATACTAAATATATTTGCTGATCTTTGAAAATTATTGAATTATAGATGTTTTATGTCTTTTGTCATATGGCGTTGACCAGCTCTACTGTCTATAATTGTACACATATTAAATCTTCGTTTGTAATGT
This sequence comes from Maratus speciosus, assembly GCA_963932465.1. NCBI lineage: Eukaryota > Metazoa > Arthropoda > Arachnida > Araneae > Salticidae > Maratus > Maratus speciosus. Next base: position 329,190,570 of record OZ010787.1, read on the forward strand.
GTTTGATATAGAAGAAAACAAATAAATTTTATCCCTAGCTGTAAAAATATTGATTTAATTTCTGACCCATTTTAAATAACTTGTTTTTATGTTACCAAATGTTTACGCTTATTTTGAATTGTACGAATTTTGAAATAAGTGTGTGATATATTTGTCAATTAACAGTGAAAAATAACGCTTGTTTATATTAAATAAAAAATATCATTTTAGAAACAATGATCACCTAAACTTACGGACCTTTATGCATCATTCGGTTGTTAGACGCAGATATTAACTCACTAAAACTCTATTCAAAATTAATTATCTTTAAATAATTTTCCTACACATTTCTATTTATTTTAAAAATACATATTATCACTAGTCTGTATTTGCAGCCTTCTTTAGATAAAACAAATTACCAGACGTTTCCTAATACAGGCTAAATTTATCAACTATATACAGTTGTCCAGCATTTAAAACTGTATACTCCTGAAAATATTATTGAGCCAATTCTTCTCATAGTCGTAAAAGAAATATTCAATTTAGCAAAGTAACATTTCTTTAAAAATATGGGAAACATGATGATTTACAAGACTGGTCTGAACGTTTGCATGAGGCCAAAAGCAAGGGAAGTAGGGGAAAAGAATTTATGACGAGAAATTTATTGTGCACTAAAGGTTAGAGCATTATTACAGAAAAAAATCCTCATATTTCCAACTTGAAAAAAGTAAAAAAATTGAAGGGCAAAAAAAGTGTCAGTGACCTCTTGAGCAAACGGGGAAAAATCTATCATTAATCTAGTGAAAAATACCATAACACTCGTATCGAGTATTCGAACTATATGTAAATGTATATATATAGCCACGGCTTTTCGCCCACATTGAAGTATTTGCGCAAGAAATGTTTTCTTAAGGAAGCTTTAGTATTGTTACATTTTTCTTTAATGCAAAATACGTAGCACCAAAATTAATATGGTGCAACAAATTTTTGTCCAAAATTATTTGACCTTTTTAAATGATAATGGTTATACATATCATATAAATATTTTAAGAACTATTTTGAAAACAATATCACACATTATATATATGACATGAACTTCTTATTTATTTACGCTCTTTATGTTAGACTTTTTATTTTGGCAGTGGGAATACATAAATTAGATATCGGTGCAATTTCAATTCGTATTTTAAAACATATTAGTTTAGCCCACTATCCCCTCTGTGCAAAATTTCGGCTGCAAGCACTAATTTCTAAAGCGAATCTTTATAGAAACGTATTTTTACTTTTTAAGTATAGAATGTGTAGAGTTAACTAGTATTCTTTTGAAAGATGCATGCATTTTTAAAAAAAAAAGAAAGAAAAAGAAACACGAGTAAATAATAACAGAATCCTCACAGAAAGTGGTAATAGCATTATTATGATGTTTTTTCTGTTTATTTTTTATTGAAATTTACTATAGTTGTTTTAATCGAACTTTATTGTATTACAGATTGGTATTGTCATAATAACTGGCTGAGAATAAACTGCATAACTTATAGTTTTAGTCTGTTTTATGCGTACAGTTTTAGAATGCAGCTGTTGAAAATTAGACGAAACACGGTGAAGTAACGTTATTTAATAGTAGCTGAACCGCCTGATGTTGCCCGGCCCGTGATGAATGACCCTTAAATTAACATAAAATTTGTATGATTTTATATCTTAAGCCTCCATTTTATCTGAATTTATATTTTTCATGAAAAAATATTGAATTGAAAGTATATGTTATTTGGTATTTTATTTTCTACGTAATTTTATTTTTGGAGTCTATGCGCACCGAAAGCGAGCGAAACAGCGACGAAACACACATGTTTTTACTGATTTCGTCGAAATTTCAGACATTTTATTTTGTAAAAAATATTTCTCAGCCGTCCGAACTTTTCAAAATTTTTGTAGGTGATGTAAATCTGATATATTGAGATGCTCTAAAAAATTGTGTTAAAATACGGATGTTTAGTTACTTTTAGCGTAGAAAAAATATCGTCTCCGTGAGGTAAGAAGTGATCTGCGTTATCCGGTTTATTTGAAAGGGTTAAAATTCTTATTTTTTAAAAACAATTACACCATCGATTAGAAGAAAGTTTCGGCTTTAAGAACATATTTTAGGTTTATCGGTAACGCTAAAATTTTGTTCTAGAGGGGCGAAACTGCAACGAAACATGGATTTTTTTACGGATTTTGTCGAACTTTTCACCCATTTTATTTTGTAAAAATATTTCTACCTGTCCGAACGTTTCACAAAAATTTTAGGTGATGTAAATCTTGTCTATTGAGATGCTTTAAAAAGACTGTATAAAAACACGGACGGTTAGTTACTTTTAACGCAGAAAAAATATCTTCTCCGTGAGACGAGAGTGGCCTGAGTTTGCCTGTGTATTTGAAAGGGTTAAAACTCATATTTAAAGCCGATTGCACTATCGATTAGAAGAAGGTTTCTGCTTTAAGAACATGTTTTTGGCTTCTCATTACCTCTAAAATTGCGCCTTGGAATGGCGTTTGCAATAAGGGAGAAAAACGTTTTTCGGAAAAACTGATTTGTTTTCAAGCGGTTAATTGCAATATTTTTTTTAATTGATTGTGGTATTTGAAACGTAAGAGTACGATCTTTCAGAATATGTCTTCCGTTTTTAACTTTACTAAGCGGTTTGAACGGTGTAATTTAATAAATAATGCTAAAATACCCTCGAATTTTCTTTTTTTCGTTTTTCAGTTTCAACCGATGTGTAAAAAAGCCTTCTGGGTATGCGCCAGAGATTTTTCCCTCTCGCAAGGACCAAGATGAGTTTTTAATGAGAGTGAGTTACAATTTTTAATTAATGACTCAAATAATTATTATAATTTTAAAATTCTGAGTCTCATGTGTCTCAGGAGACATTTTGGGCTAGCCTCATAAAATGTTGAGCCTCGTACGTGCCGTAGATTTTGCTAGTAATCGCGCACAGACACGCACAGACACGCACATACAGAGCGAAACTTTCTTTTATTAGTATGGATATTGGTAAAAATGACTGTTTCATGATTTATTTATACTTTTTCTGAAATCCCATGACTGACTGTTGCGTGACGGTATGTCATGAATTTATTTATATTTCTTGCAAAAGAACTTAAGTATTTAGTATTTAAAAAAAATGAAAAGTACTTTACACCAAAGGAAAATTTGAAAGGTTTTTTTTAACGAACTATGATACTACTTTTCACTTTTGACAATCATTTTTTTAACATAAATCAAAAAATAAGTTTAATACTGATTGTTTAAAATAGATTCGTATATAAAAAGACAATTTAATCTGTTAAAAATTTATTTTAATACAATTTATTTTATTTTACTTTTAATTTAAAAGTAAAATAAGGTAATATTTGATATTTTCCAAAAAATTTCCTTACGTCAAAAATAATGGCAGTTTTACTATAAACATACAATTTGAGTTATTAAAAATGCAATGATTTAGAACCTAAGCCGTAAAATAAAAACTTCCAATAGATATATCCATTCATATTATAGCTCAAGAGATTTTAAATATACGTTCCGGATGTTATTTTATAAAAATGTTGACAAAGTTTCACGAAATTCTTATTTATTTAAACCGATGGTTCATTACATTCAAAATATCACATAAATCGTTGCCGATCAATATAATATAAAAGACATAGTCTTTTGAGATAGGTATTTCGTAAATGGTGGTTTGGAAAAACTTTTTTTTTTTTTTTTTTTTTTTTGCAGCATTTAAAGTTTTTTGTTCCTACAAAATCTATTTGAGATATTCACCCCAAGGTCTTGAAAATCTCCGGATTATAACGTTGTAAATCCCTTAATCTCAATATTAAAAGATATTTTATTTCTTAAGGATGTTTTAATACACATTTTTGTTATTTAAATACACACTTCAGCTGTAATAAAATCAACTATAACTACTCTTCCAATGATCGTACAAGAAAAAGAATACACTTTGGATGGACACAGGAATTTACAGTCTTTCAAATAATCTAAAAACATTGCGTCGAAAATTAGCTATTTAAACGCAGTGGGATACCTTAAAATATTTCTTAAAGTTGCGAAATATAAATAAATTACAGAATTAAGAATTTTAAAATACAAATTTGTATAAGAAATATTTTTGTCGAGAATGAAAGATTACTTTTCAATATTAACGCAAAATATTTTTATGTTCGATTTAGAAATATATTTTACAATCAAAAAAGAATTTTTATTCAAGATATTTCCCTCTGTATTTTATTCTTATGTCAGTTTTCATGAATTATTTAACATTCCTATAAATTTTATCAACTTTTACAAATTTTAAAAGTTTCAAAGTTTTAATGTATCATACGGAAGCAAATCCTGTTTGAAGAAAAACTTGTATTATTTTATGAATTTCTTGAGTAGGTTTTCATCTGTTTGCGTTCATGAATATAATGTGAAACAACTATATTCGGAGAAACTTGCATGAAAACATATACTTGATAGTATCATGGTATAATGGCAGCAAATCGCTAAAAAAAAAAAAAAAAAAAGTTTAAACAAAATAACGATCTTCATTCACATAGGAGGAATAAGTAACACGATGATTCAACAAACACAAAAAGTAAAAAAAAAAAAAGGATGGAAACAACATTCGAAGTTAAGTAAATGAATACAATTGTTTACGTTATAAAATAAATATTTTGTAGCAATTTTTTTCAAAATGATATCTGGACTGCTTCTTATTAAAAATATAGATTTTATAAACTGAATAATAATAATAATAAAGTTTATAGAATAAAATATGATTATTAAATTGTAATCATAAAGATAAAATATACAAAAGAGGTACATTTAAATACCTGGTAAGAAAAGTTAAAAAATTCTTCAGAAAACCTTATCCAAAGGAAATATTACATTACAAGTTTCTTGTAAAAAAATTCTTTTCACAGCGTTTTATCATTAGTATTTTCACTTTCGGAATCGATTCCGAATGTGAAAGTAACCTCTTACAAAAAAATCTGCTACCAAAATCGAAAAAGTAAAAACTATTCCAGTTAGAAATCAACCTTGCACTGTAAAAAAAAAACGGACTAAAATACGGAAATACTACTGGCAATCTAGACGCCAGTACTATTTCCGTATTTTAACGGAACTTCTTCCCGATAAATTACAGATACATTTCCGTTAAATTCCAAAAAAACGGAAAATTTTCTGTAATTTACCGGGAAAAGTTCTGTTAAAATACGAAAATAGTACTGGCGTCTAGATTGCCAATAGTAATTCCGAATTTTAGCCCGTTTTTTTTTTTTTTTTTTTTTTTTTTTTACAGTGTGGCTATTCTATGCAAAAAAAAAAAAAAAAAAAAAAAAAAAAAAAATCAATCAAAAATATTACAATGCAAGCGAGAAATTTGAAAAGAACGTTCCTATACGTTTAACATTAGCGTGCGAATCTCTTTGCGTGACTAGTGTAGGCTGTTGGGGTAGCCCCACTTTATCGCTTAAAGTATACTTCATACATAAGGAAATCATATTTTATTACTTACAAATTGATATAAAAGTGAAATGGCAATTTTATAGGTATAGTAAATAGAGCGCTCCATAGCGAGAACACAGTAAAGGAAACTTTAAGCATATTTTTTACAGAACATAATTTAAAAAATTGGTGAACACTTTACATCCGTCCTTTTTAAATCGGTTGATTTTTTTTGAAAATTAATTAACACTATTTTTTTAGTGAAACATGAAGAATGTTTTTGAAATATTGATATCTCGCTGTTTTGTGTATGTTTAGTAATGTGATTTGTAATTTGTAAATAAAATTTGACATTTTACTTTGAATCAATGCCATTTCACTATAAAAATGCATATTTTAAAAATTACTAAGTATTTCTCTAGCTTTTCGACAATACAGAACATATTGACCTTGACGGAAAGAAAACTTAATTTGGTATACAGTGAGATTCATAAATATCAAAACAATAGTCTATCTCCGTAAATATTGACCCTAGGCACATACTTCCAATTGAAAAGTTTCACAAAAAGTTGCAAAATTTGATGGGATAAGTTGCAACTCCATAGGGGTAAATTAGAGAAAATACAAAAATTAAATTTTTATACATTCCTCATAGGATAAAATTTCCAATTGGGAAAATTTTCCTCATCCATTCCTGAATGAAGCAAAAAAAATTCCATCTTGATATCTGCAAAATTCACAGAGATATTAAAATCCAAAATTGGTGACTTACACCACTTAAACATACCTCTGAGCGACGCGATAGCAGTTCATTTGAAATGGAAGTTAGGGATCGACCATAAATTTACACATTATTAAAAGTCGATCTAAGGCAATGGCTTAACTTTTAGATATAAAATAACAGCCGCATAGAATTTTGCGTTAAACTTGCTTGAGAATATACTAGAGGTCTGCCTGAGCCCAAACTTGGCGCCAGACCCGTAACCGACACGGCCCGGCGTATCTTTATTGTTTTTAGGACGTGTCGGGGAAGCAATAAGTTTTGTAAAAATAGTAATTGCGATAATGAAACGAATTCTGTTAACGGAATCATTGAATTATATTTTAATAAGTTATACAGAAATATTTTCAAAAATCTACTTTTTGTTATACAGCTTCAAAAGTTATGATGTTTTTAAACCTATTTATCATTTATTCTGAACGACATTGTTTTTTAAAAATAAATCTTTATTCGAATGTAATAGTCTAAGAGTATAAATAATCATTAACGATGCTATTGCGCATTTTTTGAATAGATGTTAAGCGCCCATTAATCTTCCGTAATAAGTGTGTTTATTTGACCCAGGTTTAATACGTTCGAACCAAAAACTCTTTTAAGAAATTCAATTGAATAAAATGAGACTTGCTTACTTTCCTGGAAGCTTTTAAAAAGCATTTAAACTTTCTATTTGGAGCCAACTTTGTTTTAAACTTTAAATGCATTTTTCTGCATCATAGGTTTTTTTCAACATTTCTCATCTTTAAATTGATATAAGTCAATAACCGTTAAAGATAAATGGTTCAAACTCGGAATATATCTTTTTCAAATATTTCACTTAAATTTTTATTTGAAAAAATATTCACTTATGAAAATATGATTTGTTGAAAATAAGTTGAATTATTTTTTTAATTGCTGTTTTCAATATTTTCAATATTTTTAAAATGCTGAATCAAAATTAAAACATATATATTTCTGTTTAATTAAAAGAAAAAATTCAGTTCGACATTTTTTGAAAAAAAAAAAAATTCTTTTCAAATTTTGTAAGAAGTCTTATGTGATTCTATTTACAAATTATATAGTTAACCATCACAAAAATGCAAAATTCTAACTCTATAAATAAAAAAAAATAATAATAAATGCTTCCCGGATAACTTACAGTGACATTGTTTCTTAAATTACACGCATTTCAATTTGTGTCTGATCCCTTGAAACCACACGAATTATTAAAACGGACATATCTCTCTGAGTTTTGCAGATATCAAGATGGAATTTTTTTTTTTAAATTCATGAATGGATAAGGAAAATTTTTCTAATTGGAAATTTTATCTTAAGGGGGCCATATGAAAATTTAATTTTAGTAATGTCTCAAATAGACCCCCCATGGCATTACAACTTATCTCATCAAATTTTGCACTTTTTTTTAAAAGAAACTTTGCAATTGGAAGTATGTGCCTAGGAGTAATATTTAAGGAGATAGCATATTGTTTCGATATTTATGAATCACACTGTATATCGAGACCAGCCGTTGCATATGAACATGTTCAGCGAGACCCAGTCGTAGGGCAGGACTGAGAGAAAACATTTTGTGGTAAAGAAAAGAAGATTTACAACTATTTTAGAAGTGTACGTTGTTTAATTACAATAAAAAACTATTTTTTTTTTGTTACATTGTTTCAGGTCAAGTCTACGATGAGTTTACGTTTCCACCACTTGACGCGCATTTATTGAAGCGTTCCCTTCCATCAGCTATCAAGCCGCCATTTTTTAATATGTCAACTAAACAAAAATAGGGTTCCTACATTAATATATGTGTAATAAATTAGCCTAAATGGAGTTTCATAAAGACTTTGTATTTCTTTTTAAAAATTTCTCGAAAAAGCCTTAAATTTTAGGCCGTCAGCTTGGTGTTACCTTTTAAAACTAGCCGTTATAAACTGGTTCACAGATTGTATTTTTAGTTAGATTAAACAAATAGAAGAGTATTTAAAACTTTTTTACAAGAATAGATGATACGCCTAGAATTAATGCTAAACAAGAAAATTCGATCGAACATTCAGCTTAATAAAATCAAGAAGCCAATATACCCGAAAAAAAGTTAGCAAAATCAGAAAGATTAGTGCTACAAATTTGTAATTGTCACTAATTCTACTCTTCTCTATTTTATGTATTCCTCGGAATAAAACTAGACATCTATCAATAAAAGTAGTAAGTGGATAGTGAGTAACATTTCTCGTAATCTTATATGTTACACACGAATAGAAACCCATGAAGGCATACTAAAGTTTAACAGCTAAGACTGAAAAGCTGTACACGAAAAAGCTTTCGGATGGATTTGCAAGAGGATTTCAAAGTTTCAGTCTTAAGTCCCCATGAGTGTACTTACGTGAGCCTCTGAAATTGGTAAATGGGAAGCTATTTTATTGCTTTTTAATATGATATTGTTCTGATGGTGGAAGTTTCACTATAAAATTCAGAAGAATTCACTCACATTTGTATATAAGTTATACAGATTTCTATTTACAGATTACTTCTTAAAATTCACGATTTTGTTAAAAAAAATTAGGAAATTTACATATACATATGATTTTCCTTTTATTTTCTAACTGTCTGAGCATTTAAAAAAAATAAAATAATTGTTTGCGTCAAGCATACTGTGCAACACAACGACATACTTGATTTCTTACTTCCTATGTGAGCATTTTTGTCAAATTCATTTATAAAAAAAAAAACAAGTTGAGAATCATTATCTATTTGGCATTCTGGAATTCGAATAAAAACATATGCTGTAAGAAGATAAGTCATTCCACTATTTAATGCATTTGGAGAATCATTAGCATAATTTCTTTTACTTTATTTATCTATTAACATTTTAAAAAAATCAGTTGATTGGATCTTTTCCGAATCTATATTAGTGCCCTTTACCACCATATTTAGACAACTTCTCTCCGATGTATCATAAATATGAAGAGTTAGAAGAGTTAGTCCAGTGTTCATTTCTGCATGTTCAAAAAAATTTACTGTGTGTGCTATCTGCATTCAAGCTAATCACGCTTTCATTAAAAAATCTAGAAATTGCGTTCACGATGTAACATCGTCAACCACCATCTCTTTTACTTTTGATCATAAACTGAAAGTTTCTTTTGTTACAAAGAATACACTGTTAAAAATCTGCACAACTTGCTGCATCGTTACTCCACCGCTTTTATAGGATATCTCTATTCTGATCAATGAGAATGCTCCATGATACAGTGAAGTAACCGTTTTCTATAAAAGCGGTGGAGTGACGATGCAGCAAATGGTGCATATTTTTAACAGTGATAATTATTTTCCTCAATAAACGTCATCATTTATCTGACACAAACACAAACTTATTTTCATACCATACAGGAATGAAAATTTTAAATTTTCTCAATGAAAATTAAAAAAAAAACAACAACCTTAGTATTTAAAATATTTAAACAACTTTTCAATTCATTCTTGAAATCCCTTAAGAATGACCAAGTGGTTTTGGCCGAAACTGTCGGGAAGTTTTTAACATCGATTTACAATTTTGAATGTCATGTACAGTTTTAAATATCATGTATATATTATTTCCCATGATACACTGATATAGCATATATTTTATATATGCTATACTCAGAAATATATATTTTATATATATTTCTGAGTTCTTTTAACTCATTATTCACATAAACAGCTTTGTTTGTTTTCTCATAAATTTTGTACATCTTTCATTATATTGAAGTACTTAACCACCGAGCTTTTGTTTTGATTGTTGTGTAGCGAAAAAAGGTGAACATCAACTTTGATGGTTTTTTATTTTTTTATCAGAAAGGAAAAAAAAACTGACGGATATATTTGATTTTACAATTATTTATTATTTGTATTTTTAATACAATTTTATTTTGCTGTTAAATCAGTGTTGAGGTTATTAAAAGCTTACAGTCTATTCATTTTTTATATTGTTTAGGTACATGCTTATATGTGTAAATAAAAATCTCATAAAAAATGTTGAATGGGAAAACGAATATTTGTAAAAATAATAGTAATAAAAAAAACCCCATAAAAAAGCAATTGAAATACGAAAAGAAATTTGAAATATTGATTTTGGGAGATATTTAAAAAATATATTAACGCTATTCTTAAGTCCAAACTCCCTATTTTATGACAGATTTCAGATTTTATTTTTGTTGTTAAAATCATGAGATATGTAGGTGCTCTTATTCAGATACTATTAAATCGAATTGTTTTTTAATTTTTCATAAAAGTAGGGGAACATTCAGAAAATGCATTCAAAATTAATTCTTTGAACCAAATTTCTGGACGCGACGGGCGATAAAGTTTAATATAAGACAATAATCGCTTACCACTCAAGATGTTATTCGTTCAAACGGAAAAAATATTAGATTACAAATCACACTAATAGAAATATGACATCTTTTACAGGCTTTTTTTAAACTTACAATTCTGTTTTTTTTTTTTTTTTTTTTTTTGTATGGCAATCAAATCCTGTGACTCACTTTTCATGAGCTCCAAACTGCCCGATGTACTTTATATAGCCGGATACTGAAATTAAATTCTCTATTATTTTGCACTATCTGTACTATAGTTTGAACTATATAGAGGGAGGAAGGTCGAAAATTTAAAATATTAAATATTAAACAAAGCACAATAAGACTAAAAAATTAAGAATTAAATAAATAAGACTAAAAAAGAGCTGTAAAACTAAAAAAATTAAAAGTAAAATAAATATAATTTTTTTAAAACATGCTTTCATTAAAATTCACAAAAAAGTAGAAAAAAGAATATTTTTTAAATGCACTAAAAAGTAGAAAATAACTTTTGAGCTAGAAAAACAATTATTTTATTTTCACACTAGCAGACCCGCCCGGGGTTTGTAAATAATAACCTTAAACAAAACTTAAGTTTGTATGATTTTATAGGTTTGGAAATTCTTTTAAATGAACCTCATTTTGGAGGCCCCATTGCCTTCCGCAGCGTCTAATGTGTTCCCATCAAACTTCTTTCCGAACTAACTTGTAATGTAGATCCCCACTACTTATGGCAACATTTACCGGAACTGCCGGCACGTGCCGGAGACAATCGAAAACCAAGTTGAGTGAGCCAAACCTCGTAGGAATCAAACCCACAAAAACCAAAAAAAAAAAAAAAAAAAAAAAAAAAAAAAAAAAAAGAATGCACCATTAATGTTAGAAAATGTTGGTAACTAAAGTCTAAGATAAAATTTCATAATACAGAAAGTAGCTGAATTGTAATCTAAGTTGAAAGAAGCAAATCCCATTGAAATTGGGCCCTTAAACCCGAGGAAATAACTCGCCACCAAGCGGTGGAAGATGCCTCCTCAACCTTGTAAATTTCCCGAATACTGTTAGCATTAACACGATATTTAATAAACTGATGAAATCCCTTATCTAAAGTTACCTTTAAAGTAACGCGATTTTTAATTTACGGCTGTAGTGAGTAGACGTAAGTTAATGCTGAAAAAGGATATTAATGTTCGAAAAAGGTGGTAGCTGAGGTATAAAGAAAGACCGGGCCCTGGGGGCCAGGGTCTTAACTGGAATGTAGTTGGGTATAACAAAATTCTTTAGGGGTTTTAAAGTAGCTGGAAGACGCTAAAACTATGTTAAAGAAAATTGCAATAGAATAGGATAGTTTTTAAAGAAGCTGCAACAAAGGCCCCATGAAGACGATTAATATTTAAAATTGGTGGTAGCTGAAGTCATTTTTTTTTATCTTTCATGTAGTAGCTGGAGAACCTAAGAAGTTGTTAGAAAAGAAAGTTCGTGAATCGGATCATTTTTAAGGGCGCTATAACAGGGGCCCCAAAAGAGCCCAACTGATAGTTGAGAGCAGGGCCCTAACATGAAAACATGTTTAATTGTTTTAGTGCTTAGCATTTTAGATCTTCAATTAGTTAAAATTAATCATAGGGTATGAAATAATCATTAGAATAATATTTTAAAGAAATGCGCAAAAATGGGGTAAATGCTTAAAAAGGGGCCCTAGAGCTCCAATAAAAATATGAGGGTGTTGGTCTAAGAGGAAGAGTCCAAGACTCAATTTTAAAATTATGCAATGAGAAGGTGAGAAAATTAGGGTGTAAAAAATGCATGCACACAAAAATTTCAAGGAGCCCCGGATCGGGCCCTACAGGACCCTAAGGTGCCCCAGGATTTTAACTGGAATATAGAAACTGTCTTAACTGGAATGTAGATTCGGGAGAGTAACTAAATGGAGAAAGTATCCCAAAAATGAAGATCGGATTAAAAAGAAGCAATTTATTAACAATTTAGTGCACTAAAACTTAGAGGGGGCCCTGTACCGGTCCCCTTGCAAGAGTGCCAGGGTCTTAACTGGAATGTAGAAATGGGGTAGAAAACTGAAAGGAGAATTCACTCCAAAAACTAAGAAGATCGGATAGGAAAGAGGCATGTTGTTAACAATTTAGGGCACTAAAACTTCAAGGGGTCCTGTACATGGCCCTTTGCAAGGGTGCCAGGGTCTTAACTGAAATGTAGAAATGGAACAGAAACTGAAAGGAGAATTCACCCCAAAAACGAAGAAGATCGGATAGAAAAGAGGCATGTTATTAACAATTTAGTGCACTAAAACTTCAAGGGGCCCTATACTGGCCCCCTTGACAGGGTTCCAGGGTCTTAACTGAAATGTAGAAATGAGGCAGAAAATGAAAGGAGAATTCACTCCAAAAACGAAGAAGATCGGATAGAAAAGAGGCATGTTATTAACAATTTAGTGCACTAAAACTTCAAGAGTGCCAGGGTCTTAAGTGAAATGTAGAAATGGGGCAGAAACTGAAAGGAGAATTTAGACCTAAAACGAAGAAGATCGGATAAAAGAGGCATGTTATTAACAATTTAGTGCACTAAAACTTCAAGGGGCCCTGTACCAGGCACCTTGAAGGGTGCCAGGGTCTTAACTGAAATGTAGAAATGGGGCAGAAACTGAAAGGAGAATTCACCCCCAAAAAGATGAAGATCGGATTGAAAAAAGGCATGTTATTAACAATTTAGTGCATAAAAACTTAAAGGGGCTCAGGGGCCCCGGACCTTAAAAAATTAAAAAACTGAGCCTCAGGTGCATCAGGACTTGTCTTGTACTAATCACACCTGAAATTTCAGACTTCTACATGCAGTAGTTTTCGCTAGCCATCGCACACACACACACAGACACACACACACACACACACACACAGAGAGAGAGAGAGAGCGATCTGTTCTTTTATTAGTATAGATGTCCAAAAAAAAAAAAGAAAAGAAAAGAAAGAAGGAAAAAAAGAACAGAAAAGAAAAGAAAAGTAAAGAAAAGAAAAAGAAATGAAATGATGGACGCCAACTTTTTATATATATACGATATAATATAATAATAAAAAAAAAACTTAAAGAAAAGTTAAACTGCATTGGTGCCTACGCTTTCATTTTTTTTTTTTTTTTTTTTTTTTTTGGACATGAGAAAATAAAATAATTTCTTTTTCTAACCCAAAAGTTATTTTCTATTTTTTAGTGCATTCAAAAAATATATATTTTCTACATTTTTGTGAATTTTAATGAAAGCATGCTTTTTTTTAAATTTATGAAATTTTTATGGAATTTATGAAATTTTGAAAATAAATGTAAAATTTAATTTTATTCTTCACTTGGAGCAGAATGACTCTCAGAAAATCTTTGAAGTCATGTAAACAACAAAAACACGGTTCTTGTCTTAAAACAGTTTTCTCTGCAAAATCCTTTGGAAAGCTATTAGTCATGCCTGCAGAGATCAAGCTTTTGCATTTAAAAATGGGTATGTGTATGGGTTAAAAAGTTTCATCGCGAGAAATATGTTTTCTGACAACCTCTTTAGAAGAAAACAAATGCAACTAGAATATCGATGAACTTCGATTTACTATTTTTTTCTTTTCGAACTCCTCTAAGACAATTCGAGAGGAGATAGGCCATCCCTCACACCTTGAGCACAGTTCGTACAAGTGGACTTTGAAACTTTGAGCACAATGTATTATTATATGCCGTTTGTGAGAGTAGTAAATACAGTATGACTTCAAAAATCCGGCATTCAGAAATCCGGGAACTTCAAAAATCCGGCATAATAAACATATCCCTTTCTCCCCCTTTTTTACACTTCCAACATACAGGAGGGGAAAAAATTGCAATTGTTTACGAATGAAATATTTAAAAATCGAATCGAGTTTAGCGAATAGCGAGATCACTGACGAGAACCGCAGTGTTAGCAGCTCAGAGGAATGAGGACCAGAAACCGGCAGGAGAAAAGATTCATTCGAAAAATTCATAACTATGGCTGGAAAATAATTATTTGCTTTAGAGAAACAAAACTGTGTTTCTGAAATCAATATCCTTCACTTGTATAAAATCCAAGCAAAACAGAACAGCCAAAAAAATTGAAGCAAATAAATACGACATCGATGTTTCGATAATTAAACGAAAAGAAATGAGCTCATTGTTTCTTAGATTTTTTTAGATAGAAAATATCAATTAAAGTAATTTTTTTTAGCTATTTAATTTTCTCATATAAATACCATTTGGTTATGAATTAAATTATGTATAAAGGCACCATTAAGAATATCGAATTTACTTTTGATATTCCTTCAGAAATCCGGAATTTTCAAAAATCCGGCTTAGTCTCGGTCCCGACGATGCCGGATTTTTGAAGTTATACTGTATATACAACCACTGTGGAGGTAAGATATTCCAGGAATTACATTGCTTGAAAATAAGAATTCGAATTACTTTCCCTTTAGACGTATTCCCTACTAAAATAACTTTTACGATAGTATAATCGATGTCTAATTAATATCTTTCGCATCCAGCTTACAGTTCTATAAATAGAAACATTTTCACTATTTTCCAAACACCAGAATATTAATTTTCTTTAAGTAAATGTTAAAATAATTAAATGAAATTTTATTGAGGAAATATTTTTCTCCGGAACAATATTGCATTTCTCGCAATGTTTGAAACTTTTTCTAACGTAATAAATTCAAATGAAATTGCTAAAATCACAAAAAAGCTAGAACTGTAAACAGTTAATACTAACATGAGAAGGTCTAGAGTTTTAAATAAATTAACGCGTATGTTGAAACGATCCCATTCATTCTGTAACAGTTTTTCTTCACTTGGAGGATAATTATTCTCAGAAAATCATTTTGAAGTCATGTAAAGAAGTCTTAAAACAGTTTTCTCGGCTAAATACTTCAAAATGCTATTAAACTTTGTTTATTCAGAGTAAAATATAGTTTTGAGAGTGGAAACCACTCTAAAAGAAAAAAAAAAGTGAAAAGGGAACAAATTTTCTTCCCTAGATATCATCACCTTAAATATTTCGCAATTGCTTTCACGTAAGAAAATAGAAACATCCTGCGTCATGAAAGACCTAATGACGGTTATTCAGGTTGTTTTTGCTTCTTTATAAATTCTACCATTGTATACAGAAGAAACAGAGAGAAATATATAAAAAAAAATGCATTTAATTAAAAGGTCTTTTCTCATAAAGACTAAGTTTTAAAAAAAGCAATACATTCGGTATTTTTCTAACTGTAAAATTATCTTGTAATATTATTATTTGAAAATATATATATTGCTAGGTTTTGAACTTATTATAGTTATAAGCAGTGCTGCAGATAAGGGTAGGTGGGTTTATAGAGCCAGTACAAATTATCGAGAAACGACTACTTTAGTGCACCCGTTTTTAAACAAAATAGGAAGAAATTAAGGTCTACCACGATTTACTTTACGTAAAATTTTGAAATTAAAATAACTAACATGTAATAATAATAATAGTAAATAAAATAAGTCAAAACTTGAGCCGTATAGTTGAACATGTTAATTTTATGACACAGTGCTAAGGAAATTATTAATTAAATAAAAATCTTCATTTATTAATAGATCATTAGCGTTATTGAAACTTCAGAGTGGCAAAACTGGCGAAAAGGTCCCCAGTTTCTGAAGGCCACGTGATAGCGAAAAATGAATATACTATCGCAGAGCTGTTGACCACAGGCGCTAATTTTTTTCTACATTTCGTTAATATATTAATGTTTAATTTTAAGCAAATATGTACATTAAAAGTTGTTAACACGGAATCAGTAGAGATCAGAAAAACATCCACTTTAAGCAGGTTTCCGTTTTAGCAGGTAAAATTTTATTATATTTTTCATTGAAACCATCATTTTGTTTTTCGATTTATGTAAGGATTCCGTTACAGATAGGTTCTGTTTTGACAGGTTTTACTGCATTAGTATCTTTTAATGAGTAGTTATTCAACAATTTTTTTTCTGACAAAATGCCTAAGCGTCCCCTCCTCCTTTCAAATCACTCACGGGTACCGCATATCCTCTCTGCAGCTCTGCTCATAAGAGAAGAATATCTTTATTCCGTATCATTGAAAACTACGCGGTTGTCAGTCTTGTAGATTACACTTAAAATATTTTCTTTTCTATTATACAGTATATATATATTTGCAAATTAAATTGTTGCACAAGTAGCGTACCGACTTTGAAAAATACCGAAGGAAATGGAAATAGTTTCTTTTACATTATTAATTTTGTTAACTTCTTTCAAAGACTGTTAGATGGCAGCACTGTATTTTCTTTATTCAGCCGCAAGGGTTTTAGTTCGCGGCAAAAATATAATTAATCTTCTGATAAAGATTTCTGGGTTTGCTATTTGAAAGAAATCTATATTGAATTTTTATTTTTCTTAGTGGGAATGAAATGAACTTGGAAAGGTAATCGCATTCTAAATGTAGCACATAATGTTTCTTTCAATATCCTGAAAAAATAAATTTGCAATTTAGATTATATATGTTCGCATATTTTAAATTCTAAATCAGAATTCATACATTTACCTCCGGAGGAAGATAGACACTGTATTCTATCATCTTTAGGTACTGAATTCTATAATTGCTCAGATATTTAAATATCTTAGTTTAGTAAAACAAAAACTCGGTTTGACATTTTGGTATCCAGGAGGAGGTGGGGACTATCTGAACAACTGCTGGAATACACGACTAGTGTACATCAACTGGAGAGTTACGCAAGGATAAAGATTAGCGGTGATAAAATTTAGAAATTCATGACTCTCTCTATACATACGAGGCAGAGTTTTCTGAATGTTTCAAAAAGTACACGGCAATTTCAGTCAATATAACTTTTCAAAAATTCTAACTCTTTAACTTTTTCTGACATATGCCTATTAGCCTATTTTAGTAATAATTTTATTACCATATGTTTAATCTACACTGATTTATGTGTTGTAGGCTAACCTTAATGATTGGATTTATGAAATTAATTATTCCTATATTCTTTTCAGCATTGTGATCAGTTGTCATTTGTCGAAGCATGTAGAATTTAATTATTTTTTCCAATTATTGATAAGCATATTTATAAGATTTAGTGGCATTAGATATGTTCTGTTTTATTCACTGTTTATTATACAGCATCGCACAGTAAGCTATAAATTTGGGAGACAAAAATATGACAGAAAAAAAATAATAAATATATCTAAGGTGGCCATAAAACAACAGAAGGTGCTTTGAGACTTCTAGCGGAAAATCCACTGAGCGAAATTTATCAAATACTTTTGTACATAAATTAATGGTTTCAATATTGAAAGAACAAAATGAACCAAATGTCGTCTCCAGGAAGAATTTTGGCGCTGTTTTCAAAGAAAATGAACATATTTAATAATTACGTTCCAAGGAGAGCGATCATGGAAATAAAAGAAAACGATAAGAGAGTTCTCATTATTTGGAAACGAATTTACTATTCGTGACTATTCTTTACTAATCAAACTATATTATTGGCAGAGCAAGAAAGCCAATTAGCCTGATCTCAACACATTTCACTTTTGTTTATGGGCATATCTTAAAAGCATGTTTCTGATATCGCAACATTGAAAATTCAAATAACTATGCATGTCAGGTAAATCCTTGCCGGTATGTGTTAAGGTATCACGGAAAATATTATGCATTGTATATAATATGTATCTGATGCAGCTATTGGTCCATCAAAACGGTGGTCATGTTGAACCACATTTGTAATTAATATTGAAAGTTGTCATGTATTGTTAAAAAATTATGTTTTATTTATCAATTGCGCATTCATTTACCATGCATATTATTTTTGAAGCGCCACAACTTCCCCGGATGAGGCTTTTGGTACTTTTGTTTTCGTTAGATATCAAAACCTATGTTTCACGATGCACCAATTGTGTTTCTACATTATCACGTATCATAATTTGTTTATTTCTAATTGTTTTCAACAAAATTCATCTTTATGTTTTATTAAAAAAGTATAAGCTTCTAATAGTCTATCCAAATTGTATATGTCTACACCGTATGTCGGATAGATAGGCTCAGTTTACGATCAAATGCAGAAAACATTTTCATATGCCTATTTTCAATGCTTTTACAGTATGGAAATCATAAACAAAGTTCTATTACATATTTTGTTTTATGAAAATGACTGGCGCTATGTAATTTTTCGTTCAGATTAAAAATTTTTATCACCTCATTTAACGTGATATACTTAACCACATGTTATTGTAGGAGATACTTGCCCCTCTCAACAAATGTCTCCCAAATACGATCGCCTCTTCCACTTATGCCTAGCGATGAACTGCTATGTCAAACCGCTTGCGATTAAAATTATATGTATGCTAACAGAATAAAAGCTAAAACTACAAACTTTGATCACTTTGCTCTTTCCAACAATCTATTCCTTAAATTTCAAAACTTTAAATGAAAACTTGACTGAATTTATTACAATTTCATAATAAAACCATAAGAATGCGTAGAATTACATTATAAAAATGTTTTGGATATTTGTCAATATATTTAATGGTATGTTTTAAACGTTGAAACTAAGTTGAGAGTTTCATTGTAAATAATATCGAAAACAGCAACGATACTTATTTAACTATAGATTGTAGGGTTGTCAAAAAGTCTTGATGAAAACTCAAAAGAGTATTCTTCCTATGTTTTCAAAAGTCATGTATTTATTTAAAGAACAAAGGTTGGTCAATGATATATTGTTTTCTTTTTTCATGCTTTTTTGACATCTTTCAGTCAGCTACAATAAATCCCCATTCATTGTATGATCCGTCTTTATTGGCGGGAAGAGGAGCAATGTGCTGATTTACACATTTTCTGGATTTCGATCTTACAAAGAGATTCAAAGACAGGGACACAACTTGAAGTCTGATGGTGCAAGGTAAACCGAGTATTGTGGTTGTGGAAACACACCCCATCCAAATACCAGCAATATTTGATAGGAGATCGAACATAGCCTAGTGTTGTCGTGAAAGAACATAATTTCTTTACGATTAACGAGCTCTTGAAGTTTCTCGATAATAGATTCACTTAAATTGTCCAATTTCGCTGCAGCGCCTTTTCGAACTGATTGTTTGGTACATTGATAAGAGTTCTAAAGACACCGCAAATTTAAATTTCCAACACACTAAAAGCATATCTTTCCTCAGATGAATGTTTGCTTGCGATGTTGTTATAGACGAATGATCATATTGCGAGCAAGAGGTATACTGTGAAGAGTAATGTTATAAACAATTGGCCTCTCAACATCAGTTATCATTTCAAAAGGGAATAGATCTCCTCCGAGAATATCGCAGGTTTTTATAGAAATGTTGTCTTTCGATTGAATTTCGTTTTGTTCACAAGTTATCCATATAGCGGGATTGTTTACGGATCCCAACTTTCTTCATGTGATCATGAAGCTTGAATTATAAATGATGATGCTTGAATAGTGTCATGATATTTCATTTTGACTCTATTAATACAATGGTTGACCTCTCCGACTGAAAAGTGTCATTAAGATCCCCATAAAAACAATTCATGAACCATCGTTGGCACTGACGTTCTTATAGAGCGTTTTCGCAGTACATTTTGAGCATTTATTCTCCCATTTAACGTATGTTCTTTCTTTTACGGGAGTAAAACAGTAAAACATGAATAAAATTCTCGTTTGCTCTCCAACTTAATTCGCCAATACTCAACCAAAAGACCTAATTTGTTTCTGAATACAGCTAGAACTGTCAGGTATCAAATGACATAACATTAACATAACTTCACATGACTCTTGTACTTCCGACAATGAAGCATTATTATCTGTTGCAAAGGTAAGTCTTAACCTGTTCCAAAAGTGCTATATATCTGCATTAAATTTGTGAGATGCTGTTTGTTAATAATTTGTACCCTGTGGTGATAAAACTTATTTAACTGATAACATTATTCGACATATTGGATCTACATGATCTCGTTATTCTACGCAAACTAAAATTTCAGGTGCATTTTTTTCAGAAAATAACTTGTTGAATTCAAGGATTTGAGAAACAAACCATTGGTATTTATCGTCAGTATATTCCGTCTACTTCAAATTTAATATTTCATGATAGCTTCTGTTAAAGAAGTACGTCTAAGAAGAAATTACATACATAAAGGAAAAGATGTTTTGTTATTTATTAAGCCGCTTTAAGAAGTTCTAATAAGCTCGTTTTTATTTAAAAAATCTTAAAATATATTTTGTGATTGGTGATATGCTATTTGCGTTAAATCAGAGATTCGGATAGTCGTAATGTTTGTTCAAGGCATGAAAAATATATTTTTCAATAACACTTTCTACTTCAGGAATCTCTGATACTTAACTTCGTGTAGAAGACAAAAAAACTTAATATAAATCGTAAAAGTACTTGTGCACATTGCAGCATCTCAATAGTCGCAATATTTAACAAATCTTGAATTTGGCGTTACTTTCTATTCTGTTCTACGTATATAAATCTAATATTACTTTAAAACAATGAGAACATAAATAATTTTCAGCGACGGAAAATATACTTCACCAAAATAAATAATAAAGAGCTCAGATGATAATAGTGGTATGGGACAAAAAAAAAAAAAAAAAAAAAAAAAAAAAGTGTTATCATATGATTTAAGATAATCAATGATCCTTTATCATGTATTAAATTACTATTTGAAAAACCTAATACTCACAGAGATTTTAATTATTAAAGGAGGCATTTGACAATAAAACACTGCAATTTTAGTTAATAAAAGTGTTTCAAAATGTGTTTTCTCAAAATGATGATTTTTCATTTACTACCTTTATCTTCTGAGCTCTTCAAATATTAAAGCCAATAAATACTTAAATCCTAACCATACATATTATATATAAAAAGTAGAAAACCTTTAAAAAATATAAATTTTATTACCCATCACAGAGAAAATGAAAAGTAAAATACAAAGTTATACATATAAATAGGAAAATACAAATCGATAAATTGTTTTAAAACACTTACCGATGACATGAGTGTGAGTATATACATTTCTAAATTATCACCATGGTATTTAAGCATTTTGCTATCAGCCACAACCATCGTTTCGACGTTCCACTGATTGGACACCGAACGTCTTGACTTATGATGCATTTTTGAATAGGATGAAGTGTTGTTTTCTAAAAATACACGAAATATAAATTAGAGCACATTAAATAGATTTTACATTTACATCATAATTTACATCATCATATTGACATCAGAAATTTACACATAATTAAATAATAAATAGTTAATGGTTGTTAATTAATAGTTGAAAATCAAAGCTCTTTAAAATTGATTTTTATTTTTATTTTTGTTTTATAGCGTTTTAGAGCGTTTTTAGTAAAATGTATTTTTGTTTCATAAATAAATAAAAAATAAAAATATATATATTTTAGCAGAAAAAAATAATTATGTTATTTTTTCTTATTTTTTAGGTATATGGAAGAAAAAAAGAAAAATATGGATACCGATAAAAGTAATTGAAAAGCTTATATGTTGAATCACGTTATCAAGAGTACAGAATTCAATTATATAAGCAAAATAGTCGTTTTCTGTGAGAAAAAAAAGCTAAAAGCTGAATTTTTTTTTCTCCTGTACTCAAACGACCAATATGACCAAAAGAATAGTTTCAAGATGAAAACAGAATAATTAAATGCAATGAAATTAAATTAAAAGAAATACATTTGCATTTAAATGAAATTAAATGCAATGAAATGGAAAAATCAATACAACCTTTTAAATATTTAATTTATAGCAATGATAAATAGTAATATTGCACAACATACCTAATATAATCCCAGTTTTATTTAATCCAAATAAGCTCCTGCACATGGTATCCAAAAACACGATAAGTTAAGGTTATTTTTACAGTTAAGTTAACACAGATATTAAAACCTAATGGTTGCAGTTAATCCATATTGAAATACCGTGATAAATGCAATTAATATAATATAAATCGAAAATAATTACAATATTAGTATTTAAAATACCTATTAATACTTTTAAATTTCTTAACTAAAGTAAAAAATCCCAAAACTATTATTTTACAATATCGCCAATAACCAGCATTTAGTACCATCCACAGACTTCTCATATAACTGGACTCAGAAATAGCAACCCTTTCTTGACGCCGGGATCACTACCACCGGCACGTGATGGTGGGCAGAGAAAACGCGCCAAACCGGTTTTTCTCCTCTGGTTCCCGCTGAAACTTTCCTGCGTCGGGCGTTTCTCTAGCATAAATCAAATCCGACAGTTGCCAATAAGGTGATCACCGCCAAAAAAGACAACCTTTTGGCGATGAAAGCGGAAACATGTGTGCCTCAAGTTCTGACCGAAATAACAATGGGATTCGGCCTCTACTTCTTATCTTTACTCCGAGGTACCATCTATTGTTGAAAATTGAAAAAAGAATATATTACTCTAATAGAAGCTACAGACAAAATGCTTTTAATAAATTTTGGTGCTGCCATCTAGTATAATAAACTAAAACTATTATGATCAAATGTCACAAGGGTAAGCAAATTGAAACTAATGCTTTCAAATTTTACCAACTGCATTACCCCACAAATCCTAATAAGTAAATAATACCATATTATATATCATTATTCACAAAACTATTAAATAAATACAAATGTTAATATAATGCAATATATATATATATATATATATATATATATATATATATATATATATATATATATTTCAGTTTTCTAACTACCAGATTTAAAGAACCTTCTACTAATTGTTTAATAAGTGTTAATTGAGAATTATTTATTTATTACGTGATTATTTAAATTTCGCTTTTTTGCATATTTTTCAAGTAATATATGTTAGTAATCAAAATAAAATACTTTTTAATTTTCGTATAAATCGAATATTGAACTTACTATAAGTAAAACAATTATATAAACAACGATTTTCTATTTTATATATTTAGCGATAAGTTATTTAGTCAATTCTTAGTAATTATCAATCAAGAAGTTAAACATTCAGAAAGTATAAAGTATAAAGAAAGTTATGTTAGCATTTTTCTAAATATCATGAAAAGAAAAAAGTGATGGGAATTCATTATTAAACCAAGGTTATAAATATGGCTTTAATACGATGAGTTATTTTACTTAGTTCTTTATATTTCACTAACCTCTTAAGTGTAAGGAGCAGGGCTATAACCAGTTCAGAGGGGCCTTTGAAATTTTTGGTGCAGCTAATTCACAGCTTGTCTTTCCCCCTCTACTTTAATGATGTATGAATATAGACATTACAAAGTCCCCCCCCCCCCCCCCACCACCATCGTCATAAAACTTTAAATGTAATATAGATATTTTTAAATGTAATATAGATATTATTCGTATCGAAAGATTATAAGTCTAGAAGGGGGCACGCTGTCCACGCCAATAATCGCCTATAGTTACGGCCGTGGTTGGGAGTGGAAAAAAAGGACGATTTTCAACGATCAGGAGAAGCATCTGGAAAGACAAAAAATGCTTTAAAATATTCAGATGAAGATGAATATGTTTCATGGAAAATATTGCCTAATAATTAAGTATAATATTTCATAATCTGCGTTTAAATCTTTGACGTCATTTTTCACAAAATACTATTTTTTGATATATTCCAAGCTGCTTGCAACAAACCGTTTGGAGGATATTTTCAATATGCCTAAACTCTAACTAAATTTGCATTTTTTAGCATGTGTCTTTTGAGAGTTTAAGACTGATTTATTACACTATTCTAGTAAAAATTCATATTCTTTTCTTAAAAAAAATAATATTTTAAAAACCAAACAGAATACAAATCTCCCAATGCATTTTTTTTTTATTTTATCATAATTCCCTCATGTAGTGTAGCGTATATATATTGTATGTATATATAAAAGTTTACTACATCAAGCGCAAGCCAGTATTTTTAATTCTTTATTTTAAGTGGGTCCAGAAAGTAACACCCATGTTTGGTACATATAATCTAAGTGTACTAAACTGTTCAAACAATAATATTTGGCACAATTTGTCATTTTAAGCCCAAGTCATCCAATTAAAAGTAAAAATGCCTGTTCGACATATTTTCGTATTTTAAATTTCTACTTCCCTCTACCTTTAATGAAAATTTATAAAATTTTGTCGCATCTTTCGTATTTCCAATGAAATCTTATTAAATTTCGTTTAGTGACTATGACCAACATTATGATTAGGTAGAAGAGTAATACATTTTATGTAGTTTTTTTCTCCTTTTTTAAAAAATATTTTGAAGTTTTTAGGTTTCCGTGCTTAAAAAGTAAAACGGAACCATTATAAGATCACTCCTGTGTCGGTCTGCCACAACCATTTTACTCATAAACTATGGAACGTGGAAAGTTCAAATTGGGGGAAGTAATAAAGATTATTGACCCACGTATTTGCAGATTATTAAACATTCACAAATATATTTAGGGAAAAAGTAGAGGGTCTAATTAAATTAATTGAAATGAAAAATATTTCCTTTGTATATCATGTGAAAACTTTCGTAACGCCGAACGCAAACACACATTTATTTTAATTTCAGGTATTATATTTTCAGAGATACCGTCTAAAATGAAGTGCAAAAATATGCCCCCCCCCTTCTATTTCCGAATCTACTGAAATTAAAATTATGAAAAAATTAGAGGTAGTAAATGTTAATTTAAACCTTGCAGGAAAACTATAGCGATTACCCTAGGTCACATAGTTTTTGAGAAAAGTGCATTTTTCCGTTACACACAAATTTTGATTTGCGGGCATTCAACAAAGGTGTTGAGGAGCGCTGGAGGTATCTATCGTAACAGAAGTATTAAAACATTGTTGATAATGATTTTAGAAAAAAATATCGTCCGTAATTAGCTGAGATATTAACCCTTAAAGACACGGACGGGTTGGACATACATAATGACAGGGGTGGCGTACTCTATGTACCATCGGCTTTTAAAGCCTAGATAAGAACTTTTAATGATATATTTATGTAATGTAATGCCCAGTAGCAGCATAAAAGCAATAAACGTCAAATTGTTAAGAACATTGTAATTCAATTAGAATTAATCACATAAATACTATGGAATTCGCGACTAGTTTGCGTTTAGTGGATCTCTCAATACGCCTCCCGTGTCTTTAAAAGTTAATTAAAACATATCTGGAAAAACTCAGCACGGACCAAGGTGGCGTTGCAACTTTGTGACCTCTTTTCGAAGCACGCTTAGCACAATGCCAAGTTTAAACTTTGAACATGGGTTTTGTTTTAGCTACACTGTGAAAAAAGAAAAGATTATTACTACGCTGAATTTAGTTTTATGAAATGCCAAATGAAGTTTAAATATGCACTACTTTTATCATTAATACCGAATTAATTTCATCATAATCAGATTAGGCTTCTATTAAAAAAAGAGTTATACAGAATAGCAATATTTGACATTATTTAGGCTTCATATGTCTTTGAACTTTTATGGTATTCTCATTCATACTTTTATAGTATAAACAGTTATACCCAACCGTACGTTGTATAGTTTCTTAGAAAGTCTTATTACTCTTTTAGAAAAGATTTTCTTAATAATACAGTTAATAATTCATATATTTATTTTACGGAACCCTCTGAGCGCGAGTAGATGCACTTTTTGACATTTGCCACACTTTTTATTAATGATCTGGGTATCCATTCATGTTAACACCTGGATTAAGCTTAATGTTTCTCTGGTAAAGAATCTATTAAATATTAAAAGGCGAAATGACCAATATTATTACACAGCCGCGATAAAATATCACGGTAGTAAAATCTGGGAAATTTAGGAGCATCAATTTCAGGAATACATTTTAGAAGAAAATTGAAACCTATATATTTTGAGAGAATTTCGAAAGAGAGATTGTTTTACTGAGATTTATGAAACTTGTTTCAATATTTATGACATATATTCTGTTATATTACCCACATGATTTTCTCAGAAGTAAGGCAACATTAATCTACTTATATATGTTTCATGTATGTTTGTAGATGTTTCATGTATTGATAATAAAAAGCAGGTATTTGAAGTTATATTATTATTCTTAAATTGCTTGAAAATTAAAGTTTGAAAATAAAATACATTCCATGGCATACAGAGTAGAATTTTATTGGAAGCACATGCATGCAATTTAACTTTAGTTATCCATTAGTATCATAAATAGACTTGAAATGTATTCGACATATTTTATAAAAGTGCATATAACGCGTTTTATAACTCTGAAGTATCTCATAAAATAGCTCAGTGTTTGACCATTTTTAAAAACTTACAAAAATAAAATAATAATTACTTTAAAAGAAAAACTAAAAAGCAGTTATTTTGGACCATATCAATCGAGAAAAGTACTTCGTATGGCTAATTTTTAAGCAAGAACTTCTTTAGTTCAAGGTTCTTTCTCACGTTTGCACTGAAAAAATAACGTGTGGAAATTTACGTTATGCTTCCTCTCACACGTTTTTTAATCTCGTTACATATATGTCTGCAACTGGATAGCTGCGAAAAGCCTCTTATGAAAAACTTACAGCGAGAATGTTTTACCTCTGAAGTGGGCTACTTTATTCCAGAGCTTACTTTTATTTGTCGTTGACGACTATCTTATAGTGAGCGTTATGACCATAGAAAAATGTCTTTACCCATAAAATCTTTCTACATGTTCAATAAAATTAAATATGTGGATTTATTAAATCCTATTATCACAAGTTATTATCTTTAAAAACAATATCGGGAAAATGACTAAGCTCTAATTATACAATATAAGGAATACTGCAATTAAGTAATGCAGTTGAAACAGTAATGCAGTACACCGTTAAAAATGTGCAGCAAATTATCCAGTAATTCAAACGTTTTTAAAGATAAGTTACTTGAACATATTAATTAAGCATCTCTGACCATATTACAGAGAATATCATGACAGAATGAAGTTAAATAACGGCTATGTAACTGTTTTCTGTAAAAACAGTCAAATGACTGGATAGTTAGCTAAATTTTTAACAGTGTAGAACACAGTTTAAGCGCTTATTGTTTATATCTTTTAAACGCATAAATAGGAAAAATTATTAGGTTAAGAAAATGTATACGCTTTTAAACTTACTTCCAATTCATTATCATGTTTTCTAATTATTAGGCAATTAGTTTACAAGATGTACTAAAATCTTAATCTCATTTGAATGGCTTTTTCATTCTAGAGAGGTTCGAACAAAATTAATTCCGGAGCAATAAATTCCGTTTATTTTCATTACTTTTACCTTTTTATTATTTTCCGTAATAAAACCTTTAAAATATGACACTCCGTTCAACGAAAATCTATTGTTCTTGACATAACTAATACACAAAAAATACATTACCTCATAATTTTCATAAGTACAGGGTGGTTATAATTAAAGTTACCCTGTTTGGACCTATGTAGAGTCCGTTCTGGTAGACATATAGCTCACCCGCAAGAAAAGTGACACATCTCGACGAAAGTAAATCTCACACGAGAGGCAAAAGAAAGTTTGCATAATTTTACTATAAAATGAAATTTCAGAACTTAACTCTGTATGCAGGAATAAAAACGTGCATAAAAGCATAAAACCCTTAAGAATGAAGACGTAAGATGAGGTTTGGAGGGTTGCGTGATGTTACCTCCTCACACAATCCACCCCTCTTCTGTAGTCACAAATGGACATATAGCGTAATAAAGGAAGTTTCCGTGAAACTACACCTATGAAACTGTTTGTGTAGCAAGACACACTTATGACAAATCTATTAGTGTAATAAAACGCAAAATGAATTTTTGCGAGATTGTCACTTTTCTTGCGGGTGAGCGATATATCGATGAAACTTGAAAAATACGTTATATGAACCACGGAGAAAAGAAATTTGTAATAAAAAATTGCTGTTCAAATTTCGACTGCCAGGTGAGAAGGGCGCGCATGAAGAGCAAAAAACCTAAAATTGGAAACATAAAAATGTGTGTATTCACAGCATATGTTCAATGTGCATTCCATTTGTGTCAAGAACCTGTTCAAAGCGTGTTATAGCGTGTCCAACAGTAGAGCGAATGGTTACTCGATCAACAGCAGCAACACGACGAGTTATGCTTGCTTTCAAATCAGGCAGAGTCCGTATGCTTTCTCCATAGACATGGTCTTAAAGAAATCCTCACAACAAGAAGTCACAAGGGGTTCAAGTACGGAGAACGAGGTGGTCAGGTTATAGGAAAACTTCTCGAAATTACCCGATCATCTTCAAAGTGGGCACGAAGCAGTGCCGTCACTGCTCAGGGTATGTGAAGTGATGCACCATCTTGTATGACAAATTACTGCCTTTCTGATAAAACAAATGCTCTAACGGCATGGTGCAGAATGACATACGGCAGCGACTACTGGTTTTTTAAACCGTGCGTAATTTGCATAACGTCATTTCTCGTAGATGAAAACCGTCATCTATCGGTCGAAATTTGAACTACTATTTTTTATTGTAGATTTCTTTTCCCTATGGTCTATATAACGTATTTCCCAAGTTTCATTGATATCTTTCTACTAGAAAGGATTCTACTTAGGTCTAAACAGGGTAACTTTAATTATAACCACCATTTATATGTTATTTAGTTAATGAAGTGTTAAAAATATGTAATATTAGCATTTTTAATGAAGATTTGTAATCAATACATATACATAAAATTAGAATGCCGGACTGTGATTTTCAGAAAGACATCCATTTCTAAGTTCATTCGACTATTTTGGCGACGTTAAAAGTAACATTAAAAATATATGTGTCTGTATGTCTGTCTATTTGTCCTGAATAGGCTCAGAATCGGTTTCATACATAAAACTAAACTTATCACAGACATATTGGGAATGTTTTCAGCAACAATCATGCAGTTTATAGCATTTCGATATTTTAAAAAAATTAAGAAAACAAGAAAAAACTTATTGTTTTGAAAGAATTAATCAATCAATCCTTCAATACTCGAAAACTGGTGTTCAATTTTAATTAATCTTTCGGCGATTGAAAGGTCTAATTAAAATTTATAAATGATAATAATTAAATACAAGTCCGATTTTTAGCTTATAACTTATACTTTTGATTTAAAAACTGGATTGGTAAGTATAAAGAGCGAATATCCCACAATCGGGTCCAAAGCCAACGAGCGTATCATTGATAAGAAAAGAAACGATAATCTATGACACTATTAAATTTTTGCTCAGAAAAATATAAACCTGTCAACAATTACTTTAATATGCGTTTAAGCATTACTGTGAATAAGCGTTGGTTGCTTAAAGTTGTCTTTTAATTGAGTATGGATTTTCCAACTGAACTATATTTAGTATACTGAGAAATGTTTGTAGAAAATGAATTTATATATAGGGCTACGCAAGGACCTGGATACATTGCCGTCTATGGATTATAATATCTGAAGATACGTTTTAAGATATGAGTTTTGTTTTTTCGAATTAAGTTTTAGCTTATGAGGCGCATTTAAAATGTTGTACATAATATATAGGACTGCCTAAAATTATTCGAGTAGATTTCCGTCCATTGGCAGAAATTAATTAATGTAAAATTTCGACTGTGTTATGCGTTTTGTAACTAAGCTAAATAAGCACACTAAGCTCTATAATAAGCACGCTATGTGGTACATATACAGATGTATAGATCATGCACAGGGTTTCACAAAGGAACTCGAGTACACTTTTTGGCTATGGACTGCAATTGCTGAAATCTTGCTTTCAAATGCGTTATGCATTTTCTAAGTTTTTTTTTATTTATGTATCTTCTTCCTAGACATATTTTACTTAGATACTGTCTTTCACCTTTTTACAGGGAGAAGTTCCGTTACAGTATTATGGAAGAGTTGAAAAATGTTTCATAAACTCCGCTTGATGCACGATTTTTCTTTTTTGTTAGATTACAACTTATTCATTTTCATTTTAATACGGATTAGTAAGCATAAATAGCTAATATTTAATTATAGTGCTAACAGCTCTGGTTGGCATCAATGATAAGCGTGGAAAGGATCACTTACAATGCCATTAAATGTTTGTTTCGTTAAAAAAAAAAAAAGCTGGTTAGAACAATATATTTAATTTTGCGCTAAACCACTCGCTTTTAAAATATGCCAATTCTTAGTAGACCAATTACGCAACATCTACAAATAATAATAATTTTATATGAATTCTATTTTTAGCTTACAACTTATTCATTTTGATTCTAACATTGAGTTAAAAAATATAAACTGTTAGTATTCCATAATCGCATTGTAAGTCAAGATTAGCGTCAGTGATAATCAGGAATTGATCGCCTAGGTTACTTTGAAATTATGAAAGTACATGGTGCTGTTCAGAAGCCTTTATATTAAAAATCTGACTACGTGTTTTTATTTCACAACCTCTCTTCCTATAATATGGAACGCCGCTCAAGGAAATTAACATCCGTTATTCGTAAGAATTCGAGAATGACACAATAACTCTTGATATTTCGAATTTTCAATTACTTTTCGAGATATTAATTTTTTGTAATTTTTGATGATATTTTTGCAATTGTGGGGACAAAATTACTCCACTGTTGACATACAAAAAAGAGAAAATAAAGTAAGAAAGAAAATAAAAGGAAGAAAGAAAAGAGAAATAATAGAATTAACAGGCATTTTTGTTGTTATTTTCTCATTAAAATTTTAAAAGAAAAAAATGTTTTTAATTTGAATAAATTGATTGAATGACTACCGTCTGCTACTAAACGGATGAATACATATATTTAATTCTGTTTCATTCTACAAATCAATTAAATGACTTTTTGTTAGCCTTCTCTTTAAAAAGTGTATTATAATGTATGTTCATGTGATTTATTTCCACGTTTATTTAATTATTATCAAAAAGCTCAATGATAGCAACATTATTGATCAGTATGAAGTAACATTTTTCAAATTTGGGGAAAATAAAGATGATTGCTTTTGATAGAACACGGAATTGCACTAAATGATTTAGTATTCAATGTCAAAACTAGATCTAATGTACTCTGTTAGACCTTATAAACTCTATATGTGTATACAAAACCATACTGCACTTTAGAAGAAGGACGAATATAATCACTGCCGCGTATCCCAAATATGATAGGCTATTAGAAGGACTACGGAGGGCTCCGCTAGAAATATTTAAAAGAAATATTCGTTAAGTAAAAGGCACCAAACAAAGAGTGGGGAGGAACATGGCTTTTAATACGCACGATGTTACCACAGCGGTTTCTAGCCCACTCATTGTTCTCTACGCTATATTTCTTCTAAACGCTATACCGATACTGATGATACAAGCAAATCAAGTCATGTAAAATCATTAAGATACCCGATTGTTATACCGAGATTCTTTAATAGACCGGGAGCCGGTAGCACGGACAATCACCTCACCGAGTTCACGGATGAAGCTCTAGGATTAGTTAAATCTTGGTTCGCATATTAAAACACAATCGGTCTGCCAAGTCATATCTTGGTGGAAAACACCTGAAAACCCGATTTTAGCGGCGACTCTTAGGTTTACAATTGTTTTTTCCTGCTCCCAGTCCTCCATGTTTTCATGCCTTTTGATGCAGAAAAACACAATGGTAAACCTACGCAGTGGCGCCAACTTTTGAAAAATATTGGGTGGGCTCAAAACCATTTTACGGTAAAATGAGACTGACATTTTGCTTTCTTTGAAAGTTTGGGAAAAGATGATATTTCAAGTTATGATAAGTTAAAAATTTTTAGAATAGAATATAAAGTTGTGATTTTATTTAATTGTATTCTCATGGGTTCTTTATTTCATGGATTCTAATATTTACTGTTGTGCCATGATTTTGAATACAAATTAAAATTCGAAGGACTAAAAAATATTAATATGGGCATTTAATGCAAATGCATTGAAATGCTAATATTAATAGTACTTAAATTATACCGAATGATTCAAAATAGATACGAATTCTTGATTCGCTGGTAATAGAAAGATACTTCCAATTACAAAAAGTATACTAATCAAGTACATCTTTCAAATATTGCATTTATTTAAAAAGGGGCTGAATGCACATTAAAAAATGAAATTTAATTTTTATGCAGCCAACGTTTCCTATAACGTATATTTAGGAAAAGAATGACATTAGAAGGAAGTTCTAAGAAGAAAGAAAAAAAATTACTTTGCGGAAAATACATACTGAGTTTTTAAATTTTATAAATTTTTCAGTGTTTTCTGACATTACAAATGCTCCTTTCCCGTCTATAAGTACTTAAAGAGTTTTTTAATAAAAAAATAACCCCGGTCAATCCATTTCAAGTGGTCCAGAAAATGTTTTATTGGTTGCTTCACCATTTTTAAAAAATCTGAAATTTATTGTACAAGAACCCTAACATAATGGAAGTTCAGAATGACTATTATTTTAATTTTATTATTTTTTGTTTGTCCATGACGGCCATCTTTGTTTCATCGTTTGCAGCAATTTTCTCACATGAAGGGTTTACGGAATTGTAAATATATCATCCATTATTTCTGCAATTCAAGTGCTGTATAAAACAATTTGTTCAGAATGAAATTGGCTAAAAATCTGGTAATAGAGTAGTTTCCTAAAATAAATCCTTATTCGTAAGATTTCAGCATAAAATTAAGATTTTTTTTTTTTTTTTCAAAATCTGTCCGTTTATAAGAGGAAGTTTTTCTAGCAAGGAAAACTGTCAACATGACATTTTTTGTAATAGGTCGAAAGTACTTTTACTCACACGCCAAATTCCAGATCTGGGACTTAATATCTCTTTGTTAAAAAAATTCCCAAAATTTTTAAAAATTGCAAAAAATACACTTTTAAGGCTTTGATATCTCTAGTGGGTCACAAGATAAAAACCTGAATTTCTCGTTTCTGGTAGTATTTTATGGTAGTGTTATGCGCAAAAATGTTCTAGATGGAGATTTGACTACAAGGTGAGATATGGCGAGGGCAATGTGTCAAAACACTGCTGCCAAACTATTGCTTTATCGTAGTCACAGGTTCAGTTTACAAGAGGAATACTTTTAGAAATTAATGCTGTCAACATAACACAAATTGTTTTGCAAATATGCAGAAAGTACTTGTACTCACACACAAAGTTCCAGATCTGGGACTTGCTTTCTCTTCGCTAAAAAGAATCCTAATTTTTTCAAAAATTTAAAAATTGCACTTTTAAGGCTTTGATACCTCTGATGGGACACGAGATAAAAATCTGAAATTATGCATTCTGATAGTATTTCATGTTAGTAGTATGCACAACAAATTTAAGAGATTTGACTGCAAGCTGAGATATGGCGAGGAAAAATATCAACAAACACTATTATGAGAACCTTAGGATGAATTAGATTTATCTCTTTTATTACAATATTTACACACAAAATATGGTTTATTGAAAACAGGGTAACAACAAATATTTAATTTACTAAGAGACAATATATGTTCAACAAAGGTCTGAGAAATATCTTCACATAATTTAGGAGAGATGTTCTGAGTTCGACCAGTTACTGTTGTCAGTTTCATAGGGGTGATCTTTCTCAAAAATTTATTTCAAGGAACCAAGTCTTGTCATCTCTTGATAACTTGAATGAAGTTCTTGGCCCTGCTGGCTCATAAAAAAGAACTTTGAAATCACTATGTTCAAGGCTCACTTCATTAATAATTCCTAGATACCACTTCTTATCATACACACATGCAACAATGTCATTTTTCTGCAATATAAGCTTTAAAGGGGTGCTGGCTATCGTTATTGTTTGAAAATTACATGAGGCTGATGCGTGGAAACATCGCATTAATGTTTTATTTACAGGAACATACTTATGGTAGGTGGTAGGAACACGTTTCAGGGACTGTCAAACAGCATTGAAATTGTCGTTTTTAAACCAACAAGCAGGAATGTGTTTTGACACGTTTCATCAAGTCTCAACAAGTATGTCAGCATTTACAGCTTTTCTCTTTCCCTATTCTGTTTTTGTCCCATGTCTTGTATAAATATATATATATGTATATATATTTATGTAAAATTATTCAGGTTCATTTTAGTTACTAAAATTACTTAAAACAAAAATTACTGAAACCATACAAAACGTAGGTCTTAGGCATAATTATTTTTAAAATTAATTGCTAAGCTTTGAAAAATACTTTATTTTCTATTACTATTATTTAAAGATAATAAAAAAATGAATTTAAATAACACTCTGAGATAAATACTTACCTGTGACCACGATAAAACTATAGTTTGGGAGTATTGTTTTGATATGTTGCCTTGCTATAGCTCAGCTTGTAGTCAAATCTCCATCTTGAAATTTTTCTTGCTAACATTACCATAAAATACTATCAGAAACCAGAACTTCAGTTCTTTATCTTGTGCCCCACCAGAGATATCAAAGCCTTAAAAGTGTATTTTCTGCATTTTTTTAACAAAGAGATATCAAGTCCTAGATCTGGAACTGGGCGTGTGAGTACAAGCATTTTCGACCTATTTCTAAAAAAAATTATGTCATGTTGACAGTTTTCCTTGCTAGAAGAATTTCCTCTTGTAAACGGACAGATTTTGGAAAAAAATCTTAACATTATTCTGAAATTTAACCAATAAGAATTTATTTTAGGAAACTACTCTATTATCAGATTTTTAGCCCATTTTATTCTGAACAAATTGCTTTATACCGCACTTGAATTGGAGAAATAAAGGATGAGATATTTACAATTCCGTAAATCCTTCATGTTAGAAAATCACTCCAGACGATGAAACAAAGATGGCCACCCTGCACAAGCAAAAAATAATAAAATTAAAATTATAGTCATTTTGAACTTCCATCTTGTTAGGGTTTTTGAACAAAAATTTTTGATTTTTTAGAAATGGTCAAGCAACCAGTGCTGGACAACTTGAAATGGATTGACGCAACCATCTTTTTTGAAGCACGGCATGTTGCTAATGTGATCTCTTAAATGCAAATCTTCCATTAAAGGCGTCACAAGCGTCCTCTAAAACGATTTCTTTCCGCTTTCCTTATTCAGCAATTTGATCTAACACTTTGTTTGACGTAAGAAAATGCGAAAAAAAAAAAAAAATGTTTTCAGTCTTTTGCGTGGGGTACTCAAGTGGTGGTGGATGTCAAGATTTATCACTTACTTATTTTATTAAAATCAGAGTAAAAATATTTCTATCTTGTTACCTGGAATTCCTGTGCTGAAATTACTTAATGAGTTCATTCCTCCATGGTTCATACATATGCCTGTATTAACCCTTCCTATACAAATTAAACTCTTCACTTAAAGCTACCCCAAAAGAAACATTTTTCCACACTTAACAACACGAACTTTCTGACACATTGACAGAGTCAATTGTATACATAAAAAGCATGAAATTCTAAAGTGAGTTTTAATCGAATAGCGTTTTATTTAATATATATATATATATATCTGTATGTACATATGCTAGCAGTCCCACTACACTGGCCGGTTTTTCCAAATGAACCTTAACTCAAACGAAGTATATTTGGGACTTTGCTCATGATACGGACCTTTACATGGAATGCACTTTCGGATTCCTAAAATGATACTAACGCCATTGTGCTGTTATATTTTATAAAGTGACAAATTTTGGGCTGTTAAGATCATTTACAGTATGATTTGATAAAGAACGACACAACGTTATGCAATATACTAAACCAGAACAATTATCTAATGAACAAGGCAAGTCTTATCGAAATCCGTCCAATAGTACTTTTTAAAAAGACCATCTTTCATAATCAGGTTTGCCTGATTATAGGAATTTCCTACATAATTCTATAACTGAGCAACGTAGAACAATATCAATTTACTAAGACTTTCTCTGTAAAATTACATAACTATTAATGCACGTCTCCTCAAAGTCTGTTCAGTAGAACTTTTTAAAAAGGCTAATCTTTTCCAAGTTCACCTGATTACAGACTTTTCCCCTATAATTCTATAACTAAGCATCAGTAGAACGATGGGCAATATAATAAAAACATCCATAAAATATTATCCAACTAACCAATGTAGGTTTCATCAAAATCCGTCCAGTAGAATTTTTTGAAAACACTAACTCATTCGCAATCAGATCCACCTGATTATAGAATTTTCCCCGATAATTCTATAACTAAGCAACGTAGAACGATATGCAATATACTAAAACACTTCTCTGAAAAAATTATCTAACTAATCGTGTAAGTCCTATCAAAATCCATTCGGGAGAACTCGAGTTCTAAACAGCCGGAAAGAAATTTCCATTTGTATTTTGCATATAAGATAGATATAAATTACATCTTCCCTATAATTAATTGTTGTCTCATGGCGACCATTCCTGAGCTGATGGATACTGAAAATTCTTTGACAGCGTTTGGTGAAAGATCCTTTAACCCAAAAAATGGAAATTACTGAATAAAAACAACTGCAAATTTAGCGCGTTTTGGAAGAAAAATTAATTCGCGAATATGCAGGAAATTTCTTTTTTGAGAGAAAATTGATTGTACGTGTTTCAGCATGAAAGGGAAGGGGTGCAGGTTATGTTTTAGGTTCCTGTCTGTTATTGTTTATCTGTAACATATTTTGAAACAAAATAATTTTGTAAATGTCAACGAAATAATTTCTTTTCCGTGATTGAAATATAAATAAGCACGAAAATGGAATAATGAAAATCGGGTGTGGCTGCAAGAGTAAATTATCGGGTGGGCTCGGGCCCCACGAGCTCAGATAAGTTGGCGTCACTGAACCTACGAGTCAGCCACTAAAATCGGGTTTTCAGGTGTTTTCCACCAAGATATGACTTGACAGACCGATTGCGTTTTAATATGCGAATCAAGATTCAACTAATCTTAGAATTTCATCTGTGAACTCGAGGAGGTGATTTTTTGTGCTGCCGACTCCCGGTCTATAATGAATATACCGCTTTGAGCTGGGTTTCTGCACTAATTTCGCAGTCAGATTTCATTTCCATACTACTATAGACTTTTTAAAAAATTCCAAGATCCTAAAACTGGATCCTTTACTGGAAGAAAATTAAGCAATATTTAATACGATTCGTGTATTTTTACTCTTAAAATTGAAATATTTTTGTATGCATAAAAATTATGTAATTTTCATACCAACAGTTGTCAACTTTGAAAATTACGTCATTTAAATCGCACACGCAGCCAAAATGAGACAGGACACGATACTTCCAATCCTTATGGCTCTCACGTGATGAAGTTAGGCTGGTTTCCACTAATTCTTGAACTGCCATGTGATCAACGTAAGTCGAAAAGCAGCCGAAATCTGAGGAGTACTTTGGCCTGTATCTTTCGTTGGCTAGGAATGGCATACTAAGCAACATTTTATATAATTTAGAGTGTCGTTATAAGAGATAAGTGACATACGCACATGGTGAATGCTCGGACTGGAAGTATCAAATGTTTAATGATTATTTTTCAGAAGATTAGGAGTTTCTTTCAAAGAAAAAAAAAAGGAATAACATATTTAAAAGACTAAGAAGAATATGTTGGAAAATGCAAGTAATGATAATGAGAAAAAATATTTCGACTTTTTTCTTTCTATAATTAAGTCTTTTTTTAACATTGTATCTATTTGATGTACATGAAATGGACTGTCTAGTTGCAAATAATTAACTCAATAAGTAACTTGCTACTCGTGTTTTTAAAGATATATATCAATAGGGGATTTCGTAAAGAAACATGAATTCAAACTTCAGCTCGTAAGTATATCCTACACTCAATAATCTGTTTTCGATAAAACAATATATATATATGAAGATCAATACATAAATATTTTTTATAAGATGAAAGAAATAGTGCTCTTGAATTATCTGAAAGAAAAGCTTTGTACCACTTAATAACTCACATTGTTAAAATTCTGCGTTACTATCGATTTTATCCTAAGGCGGGAGATATATTATTTTTTGTATTGGTGAAAAAGTATTTTTCGTTACATGAAAAATAATTCATTATTTACAAGTCATACATATTTCTATGAGTCGAATAAAACAAATTAACATTTATTAATAGTAATTTTTTCAGTATGCTATCTCCCTCAATATGCATTATTTTTTAGAAATATGGTATGCCGTTCAATGAAAATCCGTTAGTCTTAAAACAATTAATACACAACGAAGATAAAAATCTGAAAGATTTTTTTAAATTATATTTTGCATTTTTCAGGTGAAAACTAAGAAAAAGATTTATTGAAAGCTGTATTTCATCTTTATTCGTGATTGGAGTTTTCACTATATATATTCATGAGTAGTTGAGAATCAGAGTGGATCAAGTCCAAAAAATATTATCCAGAGATATTTTGAGGTAAAGTTAATGGTTTCTCGGGTATTTCATTTTGAATCATAAGAGACAAATGCCACTTCAGTTCTGCTCACATTTTCAATCTAGGACTTGATTTGTAACATCGAAGAAATAAATATCTATAGAACAAGAATTCAAATTAAACTCGGTGGAAAAAAATATACTTGACCTTTTTCGGTTTTGAACGCTTCGCACACACACACACACACACACATATATATATACACCCACGTTCAAAATTAAGAGAATTAGCATGTTTTGCCGAATTTCATGAAAAATACTGAAAGATAGGTAATACTATTGCTTCGAAACAAAGATGCAACTCTTTAGTGTCGAATACGTAATGGGCGGAGCGAGTAGAGGAGCAGGGTTTATAAGGGATCGTGGCAATGGAAACAGGCAATCTCAAGTGCAAATTCCTAGAGACTTCAATGTAACGCCCAGCATCGTATCCAACTTATGGAGGCGGTATAAGGATACTGGAACTATAGAGAGAAAACTTTGGCAAGATCGTCCAAGAGCCACGACGGCTAATGAAGATCACTATTTGTTCATTAGAGCGAGGGATAAAAGGAGTGCAACAACTTCTCAGCTCTTTTGTGACCTTTATGCGGCCACAGGGAGCCGAGCTTCAAGGGTTACTGTTTGAAGGATGCTACATGACAGAGGTCTGTTAACAATAAGATCTTCTGCTCGCGTCCTGCTCACTTCTGCACACAGGAGAACCCGTTTAGCTTGGTGTAGAGATCATCGACTATGGACCTGGGATCACTGGGGGACCGTTCTATTCACTGATGAGTGTCGGTTAAGCCTAAACACTAATTCTCGACTTATTTTCATATGGAGAAAAACCAGGTATCCTACCTGCCTTCCAACCTCTGAGAAAAAGACCACTATGACGGCGGACGTTTGATGGTCTGGGCATGCATCATGTTAGATGGGCGGACACCCCTTCCTGTGCTTGGCAAAGGTTCTGTGACTGGTGTGGACTATAGGGATGATATATAGGTACCCTATATTTGCTTTTTAAGGGATGGATTTGGACCTAATTTGATTTTAATGGACTACAAACGCGCGCAGATGCATATACAGCTCATCTAGTCGACAAATTTCTTTACAGCGAGGATATTCGCCATATGGATTGACCGGCCAGATCTCCGGGCATAAACCATGTAGATTATGTCTAGAACGCTCTGTGGAGTACAAATGGAAATCACGTTCCACCTCGCATAACCAGCCAATTCCTGAAAACTGCGTTGCTGGAGGATTGAGACTAACAGACACAGGGACTCATAAACTGCCTATTTTCCAGCATGAATTCACGTTGTAAGAGCTGTATAAATGTAAGAGATGACCATACTCACCCCATTTTCTGGGACAATACTGTTAGCTCTGTTTTATACCTTTTGACGCTGATGAGTCTTACGCACGATCATGCGTGTGTATTATAACTGTTCAATAGTTATATTTTTTCATTACATCAACCTACGTACATACCTAATTTCATTAAAATCTGTCCTGTAGTTCTGGATATAATCGACCAAATCTGAAAATTCTCTTAATTTTGAACATGAGTGTATATATATATATATGTATGTCAGTCGGAAATCCTGCTACTCAAACTGAACATGCTCTTTTACAACTTTCATCTTCGCCTTATTTAGTCATATAAATGAGAATATTTTTATAATAATTATATTTCATATTTTTCAATCTTGGCCTCTTTTGGCGTTATTTTATAATACCACATACTTCTTTTTCACATACATTTTTTTATTTAGTTTACACATGCGCTTTCATTTTAACTATTTATGTATGTAAATATATATATAAAAGAGAGAGAGAGAGAGAGAGACGACAATTGTACTTCACCGTACGCAACTGGGAAATAAGTGAAAAATGAAACTCATGCCTGATGCCTGTTATGATGCAGCTATCTTATAAAACAAACAGATGTATGAATGACAATTAAAACAAACCAATATATAAGACCTCATGCCAATAATATTCAACAAAATAACTTATATCTACTATGAATTGTGCTATGATGCCCTCTGATGAGTCCATGACCCATTCAGAGTTTCTTGTTTTTGAATTTTTACTCTCCTGATTTTTTTTTGTTCTTTTGCACCTCCTTTTCCATTTACTATTAAATGTGCGATTTAATTTTAATCATATATATACATATATATATATAAATATATATATATATACCTATACATATACATGAGGACGTGAGTTTGAAAACTCGTAAACTCGCCTTATCTAGAAAATGGAATTTTGAGAAATTGCGAAAAACCTCTGACTACGTCCATTAGTTTTCATTATAAACCAAGATTTTACAATGCCAGAAATACTCGATAAAGCTAGTTTTTTGCATATTGTAGTGTTTTATCGACGCAGTTTCACCAATTGAATAGTTTGATAGAAAAAATTCAATTTTATTAATTTTGCATAAGGAGAGTTTTGAAACTCACGTCCTCGTATACTGTAATAAATAATTTCAAATAGTGTAGATAGTATTTATTTATTAATAAATTAATACATGAAATGACACTTTAATTTATAAATGTTATGTAATATTTTAAATTATCAAATATCTCCATAAATGGCATAAATTATCATATTTCTCCATAGAAGATAGCACTGCAGTTAATAGGTCATATTGAGTTAATTTTTTAGTAATATTTTGCTACACTCTATGACAACAAAAGACGCACCAAGAAGGAGCAATGCAAATTGGACACAAATTGATATGCAGACACGTTTCGACGGAAAATGCAAAAGTTTAAAGTTTGGCGGTCAATGAATGAACATGTGACGCTGCAGCGCATCTCCACTGCGCAACTGGCAGGATATTAAAGAAGAGAAATTTCATAAATTCTTTGCGAATTTCATTCCGTGTTCTCAGATAGACAGTAACTACGCCTCGCATACAGGCGCGCGAACTGTGTGCACAGATGTCAGCATTTGAAAGAGGAGTGTAGTTGGGCTCAAAGACGCCAGCTGGTCTAATCGACGAATTGCTTGACATTTGGATAAGAGCGATGCCACTATTAGACGATGTTTTCAGGAATGGGTGAACCATAGCCTGACATAGCGTCAAGAAGGAAGAGGTCGACTTAGAGAGATTGCAGAACGTGAGAGCCGATCAATCGCCAGAACGGCACTCAGAGCCCAAGATTCAACATTATCATGGATCCTACGTGCAACTGGTGCTTCAGTAACCACATGACCATTAATAAGCGACTCAGAGAAAAGAGGCTGAGGTTACGGCGCCCCTTGTGCCAACTACCATTGACCACTGCACACCGGCAAGCTCGTTTGCCGTGATATCGGGCACATTCAACTTTGAATGTCACTGACTGGAGTACAAGTGTCTTCAGAGATGAGTCCCGCTTCAAATTGAACCCCGATGACCAACAAAGACGTGTCTGGTGACGCCCCGGACTGTGGTTGGATACCTACCTGACTGTCGCCGCTTATACGGCCCGACAACCAAAAGTGACGGTCTGGGAAGCCATTTCATTTCATAGCAGGACCCTTTGGTTTTCATCCGCGGCACCCTTACAGACCGGTACGTCGACTATATTCTAAGCCCCGTTGTGTTTCCCTTTATATCACGCTATCCTGGGCTTACATTTCAGCAACATAACGCCCGCCCGTACACGGCGATAGTTTATACTACTTGTCTTCGTGCTTGCCCAACACTACCTTGGCCAGCAAGGTCGACGGATCTCTCACCCATTGAGAACGTTTAGAGCATTATGGGTTGCATTCTTTTTGCATTTTTTTTCTGTCTTAGATTGTATTTAACCCTTTCAGGACAAAGTACATCTGTTGTTAAATGTTGAAATGACAAATTCATACCAGGATTTAGAAACGAATCTATTTGAAAATAAGTAAAGACATTTCTTCATGTACAGTATAAATTCAAAATTTCATTTCAAAATTCTGGTGTCAATGTGATATTTGGTAATTGAAATGAAGTGGGATTCCACAGCCCCTCAAGAGTTTAAAATATTTCTTTAATCTTATTTACTTTTCCTTTATTTCTACATGCTAAAATATTTTTTATTCTTTTGATTGTTATTATTATTATTTTATAGATTTTATTTTATAAAAAATATAAATATATTTACTCTTTCCTTTCATTATTTAATAATGGAACAAGTGTAACATTTAACTGTTAACCGTAACTATATTATATTTTCATGTACCAGTAAGTTTCAAAGCTTCACGTTGTTCAGTTAGGTGTTGAAACCTCATGCCTGCAATGACTTGGTTCGTAAATTATTATTATAATATTTTTTTTCTGTTGCATAACTTGTATTAATCTATTTCATTTCATCGTTTCTCTAATTTACGTTGAGTTTGT
The DNA here is from genome assembly GCA_963932465.1 of Maratus speciosus. Classification (NCBI taxonomy): domain Eukaryota; kingdom Metazoa; phylum Arthropoda; class Arachnida; order Araneae; family Salticidae; genus Maratus; species Maratus speciosus. The sequence goes on from OZ010787.1 coordinate 329,233,841, forward strand.
TCTGCTTCTATCTTATTTTTCTGTCCACAATTGATCGGGCTTTTTGAGAATTAGCCTTAAATGCTAAGCATGCTTTTCTCAATCAGAAATCAATTGTGTTTAACTTATATTGTGAAATATTGCCCCTGATGAAGAGTTTTTCAATATAAGTTTGCACTTTAATTTTGTTATGTTTTCATTACTTGCGTAATTTTCCTAATTATACTTTTAGATATATAGGTAGTTGGATAATCAGTTTTATGGTATCATACATGATTTAAATTTTCTGGTCGATCTTTAATTTGTTCTAATGGTTTAAAATTACAAAATGTTTTATTGTTATTATATATATATTATATATATATATATAACCATTAATTAGACATTACCGACCATCATCAAAAACCGCAATATTGTGAATTGACAATAATAAAGGATACCACAAACCTATAATATAGAACTGTATGTATAAAATAAAGTGCCTTATACATAATTACAAGAATTAATATGGAAGAAAAAAAGAAGAATATGGATACCGAAAAAAATTGAAAAACTTATATATTGAATTACGTTTTCAAGAGTACAGAATTCAATGATATAAGGCTAATTCCATGCGAATTTCTCATGTCTGTCACACAGCTGAAAATCGTTATGCTTCTTGGCCACGGATATTTTCGAAAAGTTTGCTTCGCGTTGTTCAATTGATGAGATATTTCCGATAAAATAAGTCACACTTTTCCGTTCTAAAATACTGGTAGCCAAAAATAGTAGTATGTGACAGACATGACAAGTTTGCATGGAATTAGCCATAAGCAAATCGGTTGTTTTCTGTGAGAAAAAAGCTAAAAGCTAAATTTTTTTTTCTCCTGTACTCAAACAACCAATATGATCAAGAAAAATGAAAACAGAACATTATCAAATGGCATGAAATGGAAAAAACAATACAACCCCTTAAATATTTAATTTATAGCATAAAAAATAGAAATATTACACTACATACCGAATAAAAAACCAGTTGATTTTCAAAATATCCTCCCGCACATGGTATCCAGGCATGATAAGATTAAGGTGAATAAAACAGTTAAGTTAACACAGAAATTAAAACGTATGGATTCAGTTAATTCATTTTGAAATACCGTGATAAAATCAATTAATATAATATAAATAGAAAATAATTACATTATTTAAAATACCTGAAAAACACTTTTAAATTGTTTAATTTCAATTTTACAATATTGCCAATATTAAGCGTTTAATACCACCTGGTGTAAAAAATTAATATTATTACTTTAATAGAAGCTTTAAAGGACAAAATTTTTTAGTGCTGCCATCTATTATGTTATTTTAAAAACAATTATTATTATTCAAATGTCACAAAAAGAAAATAATAAAAGCTAATGAAATTAAAATATATCATTTGCATTACCACACTAATCCTAATATATAAATAATAATCTACTATAAATCATTATTAAAAAAAATTAAATTAATTAAATGTTAATAAAATGCTTTCAATATATTCTATTACCAAACCCATTTCATCTACACTGAGAAAGCAAATAATTTTATAACATTGACAATATATATAGAATATAGCTATATGCTATAACATAAAATAAATTATATATAATATAAATATAAAAACTTTAAGAATTACTATTAAATTTAAAAAATAATAAATTAATAAAATGAACAGGAAAAAAAAAACAGGGATGTTTATAGAAGATTTGTCAGATTCTAAAATTCCCAATAGCCTAAAGATTACAAATATAGTGTGTGGATTATCTTCATATTAGCCAAAAAAAAAAAAAAAAAAAAAAGGCTAAAAAATATGATTGTGACAATCAAACACATTAAACCGATAATTAATCATCGAATACAAAGTTGAAAATAAAACAATATTAAAAAGTATAGAGGAATAATAATAAAAACCAATTACTCAATTTTAATACATACAGTATAACATTAGTTATATCAAATAAACTTATATGCATATTAATCACTATAAAGATGGTATACTATTATTAATTAATATGACATTGTCCTGAGTAGACTCAAAATTAAAAACAAGTTAATTTTGAATTTGATTAAATAAGCTAAATTTAATATGAATTGAAAAAAAAAAAAAAAGAAAAAAAAAAAAGAAATGTCACCATTTACATATAAAACATCAAATATATATATATATATATATATATATATATATATATACAGTGTGATTCATAAAGATCGAAACAATAGCCTATTTCCTTAAATAGTGCCCCTAGACACATACTTCCAATTACAAATTGCCATACAAAAAGGTGCAGAATTCGATGACATAACTTGCAACCACATGGGGTTTCTATTTGAGAAAAGACAAAAACTAAATTTTTATACGGCCCCGTAGGGTAAAATTTCCAATTAGGAAAATTTTTCTTACCCATTTCTGAATTAAACATAAAACGTCCATCTTGATATCTGCAAAACTCACAGAGATGTGCCTTTTTAAATAATTCATCAGGTTTTACGGGATTAGACACAAATTGTAATGCGTGTAATTCAAAAAACAATATTAATTTAAAGGGTTAGGGAAACATTTATTTATTTTTTCTTTACTGAGTTAGAATTTTGATATTTTTTTTGTGATGATTAATCCTATAATTTGTAAATAAAATCACATCCTAAAATTTCTCATAACGTTTTTAAAAAATTTAAAATGAAACATTTTTTAAAGTAGGGTAATTTAAAATCGTTATAACTCGAAATATTATTTGTTGAATTATTTTTTTTTTCATTTAATTAAAGAGAAAAATATCAGTTTCAATTTTGTTTTGGCATTTTTTAATAATAATTTTTTAAAAAATTAAAAAAAAAGATTTAACTTATTTTTAAAAAATCATATTTTCGGAAGTAAATATTTTTTCATTAACGATTTTTGACTTTTAACAATTTAAAGATGAGAAATGGTGAAAAATCCCATCGTGCAGAAAAACGCATTTGAAATTCTAAAACAAGATTGTCTTCTACAGAATGTTTAAGTGCCTTTTAAATGCTTGCAAGTGAGTAAGTAACTTCTTCTTGTAGCTCAAACTTTTGATTCTGTTTAACTTATGCCATTTCCACCTTTCTGTACTGTTTAAATGTCTAATTTGATTTAAACAAGGCGTTTCTAACATGAAGATTTCGAGAATTTTATAATTTTAGCCCTCACAACTTCTCATTTTTAATTGGTCCGGCTACGCCCCGTTTGAAAATTTGCCTTCAGTCGGGTACGATAGATGGGCCGACGCCTATATTCATTGTCGACACTCGGGATGTGCCGGGTCGAGCCATAGTTTTTCTGAAATCTCAGGGCAAGCTGTGCCTAGACATTAGTTTTTCCTGGCCGGGCAAGGCCGGGCTCGGGCCGACCCGGGACTAACGTATTTTTTCCAGAACGAGCCGGGACTGGGTTCATTCTTCCTAGTTCTGCACTGGCCGAAATCTTCAGTCCCATTCTCGAACCAGGCCGTATGAAAATCACTGTCTCGGCGTGACCTTGTCCGTGCAAAAATCAGTAAAATTTGGCGAGGCCCAGAAATTTTGCAAAAAATGCATATATTTTAAAATCGCCATTATTCTACAACTAAACTTGATTTTTTTTCTTTTTAAATAATAGTAGATTTCAAGGCAATAAAATTAAAAACAGTAAAACCTGTAAAAATGAACCTACATATGAAGTAATCCTGTCTTAAACGGAAAAATGTGTTGATCCATGCAAAATGAATGCAATAATTTGTGAGAAAAGAATAGAATACATTTACACCTGCTAATAAGGGAACTTGTCTATAACGCATTTTTTTCCTTTCCTATATGATTCCGCCTTAGAAGATTTTACTCTAGAGAATTTTTCAAAGCCTCCAATACATGGAATGCAGATTAACGATATTAACACGTTAATTGCCACGATGACTGACACTGAAGCTGAAAAATTTACAATGTTTTAAGTAGTTTTTTAGAAAGTATAATTCAGTAATAAATAAAAGGTAAGTAAATTTTAAATAATTTTTCAGTAATTACTTAAAACAATACATATTTTTAGTTTTATATAATATTTTAGACCATCAGTCATCGGTAAGTGAGGGTTCTAAACGGAAAGTTCAGTGTCAGTCACCGGTGACTGACGTGGCGCTTAACGTGTTAATGATAACTGAAATATTTACATACAAATAAAGTTTCTTAAAAAAATTAATATCACAGCCTAGTGTGCATCTTTAAAAATGAAGATTATAAACATGAAAAAAAGGAAGCTAATATAAGTATTTTTGGTCAGAACTCGGGCGAAACATTTTTTAAACAAGTCGACGTAAAAATCCAAGTTCTGTGGAAATTTAGTCGGACCGGGCCGGAATCAGACCGGGGTTTAATTTTTTTCCTTTTCAGGCGGTTATCGGGCCGAAATTTTACCTTTTGTACTGGGTCGGGCCAATATAGAGGTCTGCACGGGCCCGTAACCGGCCCGGCCCGCGGGCCGGCGGAATGAAGGCGAATTTTCCAACGGGCCGGGCCGGCAGAATTAGGACAATTTTTTCAACGGGCCGGGCCGGCAAAAAATTGAACGGGCCTGCAGGGCCGAGCAGGGCCGATAAAAAAAATTAATCGGGCCTATCGGCTCGATATAAGAATTCAAGCGAAGCAGGTAAAATACGAGCCATTTTCAATGAATATGATTTTCTCGAGAAGTATAAATGTTCGTCACGAGCCGATGCGAGTTTAACAACATCAATACAGATATGTAACATGTCCATCGTAGAGATCGGCATCGTACAGTTACAAGATGTCTGATTACGAGTTTAATGTTTTTTCAGCAGACTCGTGCCGGACGGAACTAGTCTTAATCGATCTCAGGATGTGTAGGACAGGCATTATGTTTTGTAAAAGTATTAATAGTGATAATGAACTTCTGTTAACAGTATCTTTGGAAATATACCTTAAGGGGTTCTCATATTCACTGCTCAACAATGCGAAACTTTCAAACACATTTTCTGACTCATTTTTAACTGTAAAGGCATAAAATTCACAGGCCTGACTATTGAAGGCATTTGGAAACGAACAGCTTTCTCCATATTTGATAAATTACTTACAGAGATAACAGAGATTCTTGTCATGTGACTGTACGTTTTTCTCCTTTCCTGTGCTATCGCTTCCGGAAATTCGATTCATAACGCTAACTTTGGCAGTATTTTCAGAGAAAGATATATTGCTTTTATCTATGAAAAAGACTGCATTTACATGGTTTCTGAATAAGAATACCTGCCAATCTTACGCGTTTCCGAAAAGAAATGAATTCTCAAATGTGTCGAAATGTAACTTCTTTTGATTTGAGAAAAGCCTTAAAAATGAAAGAAATATTTTCGCAAATCTACTTTTTATCATACAGCTTCAAAAGGTATCATGTTTTTAATCCTTTATTCTGAACTACATTAACTTTTAATTGAATCCTTATTGGAATTTCGAAATGTCTGTACAGACGATGACTAAAACACTGTGTAATCGTTAATGTTTACTATTGTGTGTTTTCTGCTTTGCGAACACATAGTAATCTAAAATATACTGTAAAATTTTCCCATAAATATCATTAAAAGAATCTTAATTGTATGTCGAGAAAAAACGGATTTTTTTTTTTTTTGTAGAAATTGAATCGGGCCGGGCCTGTTTTCACTAATTTTTGTACGGGCCGGGCCGGGCCGAGAACTGTAAAAATGCAAACGGGCCGGGCCGTGCTCGGGCCGAACTTTCAATTTTTACACCGGGCCGGGCCAAGATAGCTTTCGTTCGGTCCGGACCGGGACCGGGCCCGGAAATTCCGGCCCGTGCAGACCTCTAGGCCAATAACGTTTTTGTACGGGCCGGCCCAAACTTTTTTTCTATGGGTCGAGCGTGGCCCGTGCAGACCTCTAGCGCAGAGCTCCAGCATATCTCGAAAGCACGTTTAACGTAAAATCTTAACGCTGCTATTTTTATGTCCAAAAGGAGAGGTACTGTCTTAAATCGACTTTTAATAATGTATAATTTGTGGATGATCCCTATCTTTCATTCCAAATGCATCAATATCTTTTCCTTCAGAAGTATGCTTAAGTGGTGTAAGTCACGAATTTTTGATTTTAATATCTCTGTGAATTTTGCAAATATCAAGATAGAATTTTTTATGTTTAATTCAGAAATGGTTAAGGAACATTTTCGTAATTGGAAATTTTACCCTAGGGAGGCCGTATAAAAATTTATCTCCCCCATAGAGTTGCAACATGTCATCAAATTTTGCACCATTTTTTATCAAACTTTGCAACTGGAAGTATTAGTCCAGGGGAAATGTACATTTTACCTTGCAAAAGATCGGGTAAAAGATTTTTTTTTTCTAAATTGTTTATAATGATACCAACATGGAAAAAACCAAGTTTTCTAACAAAATTTCTTAAGGCTAAATTTTCTGTGGCCGAAAAACAACAAAACTTTGGGACATTCTTTCGATTTTTTGGAAATATCTCGAGACTCGTTGCCGTAGCATATTATTTGTCAATTACAATATTAAAGAAGATAAATTTCTCTACAACTTTCATATTTACAACTTTTTTATACACTCAATAGCAAGCGCAGTACGCTATTTCAAAAATGGGACAATTTTTTCAATTTTTTTAAAAACCGTGAAAAACGTAGTTTTGCCGCGATTATTCAAATGTTCCCCGAAGATTTAATTAAACATGTCGACTTCTAAAAATTGGTAGCAGTAAATTATCTATTATTTGTACACTCAAGTCTTTATTTTCATCTCAACAGACATTTTATATGCAATAAATTTATATAATTTTAAAAGTGGGCAGAGTGTGTAGATGTATGAGACAATTTTCATATTTAGACGGTAACTTTAAGTGTATACAATGTTAACTTCAAAGCATTGTTTAAAATAATTTTTCAAACTATAGTAATTTATCGGCACGATAGTTTCAATTAAAAAAGATTTCTTGCTTAATTTTAATAATTTTTATAATTTTAATAATTTTTATAATGCATACATATTTTTCCAGGTATCAATGGCATAGGTGGGTCATTTTCAAAATCTGTCCATGTTTTGGAATAACAAAATCAAATTTTTAGAAATAATCAGAAAGTTTTAATTGTTTGTAAATAATTACCTTACCTCGTAAACATTAATATACAAGCATCAGCAGAGACAAAATTACTAATTTAACATTTTAAAACTAATTTTTAAATTTTAATGCACTTGGTATAATGACATAAGTGAGCACGGTAATGACAAATTAAGCAAAATATTTTTATTTTTCCCCAGGCATTGGCAGCCATTATATCTTCTGGCCCATACAATGATTTTCTATTTCTCATATAATGAAAGCAGATTAAGAAATAAAAGTTCATTTAATTATCAATTACAATTGGGTATGGTAATGACTTACAAAAGAATACTCACCACAACATTCAAAGTCTTTGCTTGTTTTATTGAAACTATGAAACTATTTACTCTATTCACCTAAACCTGATAACAAGTTGACTATTAAGCAGTACTTTTGCCTTGATAAAAAGGCATGTGCTGGTCCTCTAAAAAAATCCGAAGGAACATTTTGTCAGAAGCATGGCAATGACACTCTTTCTTCGGACACGGTTTAAAAAAATTATTAAGAATGATAGATAAGTTTAATTAATGAAAATAAATATTTTTTAAATTAGTATCATCTTAATAAATGTATAAAAAATTATAACCATCTGTTTTAAATAGAACTTTGTCAAATCTTTACCTAATAAATTGCTTGTTGGGACAACCTACGTAATGATATTTTGACTACAAAAGAATATATTTCTTATTTTTAAATTTTTTATAAATAATAATATAGCTGTAAATTATCATTAAAAACATGATAGTTAAAATGCAATAGTTAAAATTATGATATTTAACTATTTTTCTGTGCAAATGTGAAAGGACAGTAAAACATGAGACTTTTTTTGAAAATCACCCAGGTATGAAAATTTGCGAAAAACATATTTTATTCCCCACTACAATGGTATATTTTATTTACCAATTATTGATAACATATGTTTTAATGTTTTACAGTTTTAAAGATAGCAAACATTGAATTGTAGTTCCATATAAAAGGGGGGGACTCAAAAGATAAATACCTTTTTTGAAAGAAATACTTTTACCTTATAAAATAGCTGCAATAAAAATGACACCAGATTATTTCACTAACTAATGTTATGCATTTATATCTTGTAAAATTTATAAATTATGTTAATAAAATATTTGAGATCACTAGTTTTATAAAAAATATTTAAAATATTTGTTTTAAAATATATTGTCAATTTTTTTCCACTTATATCAATAAATATAACAAGAGATTATATTATTTTAGCATGCAAAAATATGTAAAACTTTAAGATTATCTATTAATTGCTTTAAAGTTCAAACAGGATACTTTAAGTTTCAGAACGGGTTCCAAACAGTTTTCCAAAAATGAAAGTGTCCGAATATATTAAAAAAATAAACAAACAACCAAACCCGAAAAAGTACAAAAGCACAACATTAGATAATGATCTCCGTTATCCCATGAAAAAAAAAATATATATATTTAAAAGTAACAAAATGCGAGCGAAGATCTTTGTCAAGAATGCTCCCATAAGTTTAATGTTACCTTGCGAATGTCTTCGTGTGACTAATTTAATCCTATAATTCATATAACTGTGACTTTAAACGCCTCAATATGACAACTACCGTAAAATCTTTGAAAATGAAATCTGTATATACGGAATTCGGTCTTTAAAGAAAAGTGTATATTTTTTCAAGACAAAGAATATGAACAATTATACCTGCTAAGATGGAAACCTGTTTAAAGGTAATATATTTCGGTTCCTTTCGGTATGGTTTTCAAGATTTTAATGAATCAATTTTTGGCAAAGCGGATTACGTAGTTCAGCATTACGTATTTAATGCTTACACACTTATTTTCAAAATCCGGCTATTAGAGATTTATTAAAATTCCCGTGGTAAATTTTCCTTTTAAAAGAGGGGGGGGGGGGGGAGGGGACGCCAAAATCCATGTTTGACACGGGTCCAAAAAAGACTAGTTTTAGCCCTGAAACACATAATTTACTACTACTAATATATAGAAGTTGACATACTCGATTAAATCCGTGGGAAACATTTGAATAATCGGGGCAGAACTGCGTTTTTCACGGTTTTTAAGAAAATTGAAAAAATTGTCCAATTTTTGAAATGGCATACTGCGCTTGCTATTGAGTGTATAAAAAAGTTGTAAATATGAAAGTTGTAGAGAATTTTATCTTCTTTAATATTGTGATTGACAAATAACATAGTACGGCAACGGGTCTCGAGATATTTAAAAGAAACCAAAAAAGGTCCTAAAATTTTCTTGTTTTTGGCCACAGAAAATTTAGCCTTAAGAAATTTTGTTAGAAAACTTGGTTTTTCCATGTTGGTATCATTATAAACAATTCAGAAAAAAAATCTTTTACCCGACCTTTTGCAAGGTAACCCCCTTTTTTTGGTACATTTCCCCTGGACTATATGTGTCGAGGGGAAATATTTAAGGAAATACACTTTTGTTTCGATCTTTATGAATCACACTGTATGTGTGATGTATGTGTGTGTCTATGCGTGCGTGTGTGCGTGCGAGTATATGCGTGTGTGTATGTGTATGTGCTATTCGAATGAGAGTTTTTCCGCTGACCGTAATCATGACCACTATCCCAGGCATGTCGGAAGAAGCTTTTCACCATATACCTTCATGCCAGCAAGAATTCCGATCGAAACACAAATCAGCGCTTTGCTTCTAAGTTATCCCAGTCAAGTCGAATAACTTTTATGTTACCTTATCTAGAGTGTTCCAAAAAGAAAGCCACAGTTAAAAAAATATATTTAGACTATCACGAATATAATAAAATTAAAATTTTTAATTTATAGCAAAATAGCGTATTTCCTATTTTAAACATTTCTTGAATGCGAATTGTTGCTTTAAAATTCAATAATTCTAAATTGTCAAAATTACCTCTGCCTACAACCCTTCTTAATTATCAATTATTGCAAGTAGTCATACCCGGGAAAGAGGCGCAATTTTGTTTTACATGAATGTTGTCATTCCTCCTTTCTTCATGGTAAAATTCTGGGGCAGTAAAATTATTTTATTTTCAGCTCTTCGTATTAATTAGTTTTAAGTATTGCTTACATGCGTTGATGAATGAGGATTTAATTTCATTAAAATATTTTTTGAGATTTTATTAGATTGAGTTTTTCTGTGTAAAATTCTGTTGTGATTTGTAATATATAAAGATTTCTTAATTAAAAAAAATCCCTTATTTATGATCATTTTCCCATTTTAAACTTTTTGTTCTATGAAAAAATCAGATGGATGGTCTTTCTAACCCTGCTACCTGCATTTCTGCAAATCCAATTTAAGATAAATATTTTTTTTAAAAACGAGAAAGAAGTAAGATAAATTCATGAAATAGCTTTTATATGTTGAATTTGGTAAGATTTCGAATAAGAGACATTTCTTTCATATTAAATCAACTTTAAACTTATGAAAGTAATACATTCATTCATATATTTCCCAAGGATCTCTGTACACCATTTAATTGCATATACGCGCACATGTACACTCACTTACAAACAAACATTACTCCCATGTCGACATTAAAAGGATATCGTGCGTATTTTTACAGTTTAATACATAAATTTAAAATTTTAATAATTAATTTGAATGCATTGGAATTCAATTAAAAAATTTCTTTTATTATTAATAATTGAAATATTAATAAACATTTGTAACGTTATTACATCTCGGAAATTAATGCAATTCATTTTACAATAAATACAAGTATAAGCGATTGCATTTAAATATGGCCTTTTCTCTTGCATTTCGGTTACACTGGGTTTAAGGATTTTAGTTTAAGATTGCCCATAAGTGAATCGGTGCAGTGCTCCATTGTGATTTTAGCACCCAAGTCCTTTTTTTCGACTTTTCAGATTTTTGTACTAAAGCCACTAATATCTTAATTCATTCAAACGTTCCAGTTTTTTCTTTTTTAAATTTTGCAAAGAGATGAGAGGAAATAATGGCTCCATTAATAAATTTGAAGCATTTATACATTACAATTTTATCAATACATTAAATGTCCCAGAACATTTAATATTGTCTTAATATTTCTTTCAGACCTATGTCAATATTAAAGACGCTTTTTATAGACCTATTAAAGTGTTTCAAACCATCTATGCATTTTTTGACATGTTTAGCTTTGTCGGGAGAGTTTTAATGGGGTTTTAAAGATCATTATTTTCAGTTAAAAAATCCTTTGTATTTTCTATAAAAACATAACGAATCTTTTTTTTTGTTTTGTTAAAACTCGAGTTATTACTATCTTTTTCTATTGTTAAGAACACATTCTATTTTTAAAAACACGATCTTATTTGTTTCAATAATGAACAACCTTCAAAAGTAGCGGAGGTGTTTCAACCTCTGAGATAGAGAGTTCATCATTTGACCTTTACTTCATTATTTGCAATTCTTTTTTTATTAAAAAAACAAAAAAAAAAACAAAAAAAACATAAGCAACAATCATTTAGGACAGAATTATTCAGCAGGTTTTCACCTTGTAATGTCGATTGGCTCTGTATTTAGGAAGCAACCGTTTTAATGTCCACAAGTTAGGAGATTTACCTTCTATTTAAAAAGTAGTATTACTACTCCAAATGAAAATTCTTGAAATCGATTTATTTGCGCAGACATGTTTTTTCTACTAATTTTTAATCACACGGTTTCATTAGTATGCTTATTCTATCGCTATAATGCTCGATTATTGTTATAATTAGTCTGTATGGAGATGAGAGAGACTGTTCCAGCCAATGAATTTTTCTCGATGCTTTCATCTGAAAATTTCTTTCTATACAGCCAGTTTCACTTTATTTTGAATCATCTAATAAAAGTAGAGCATTATGTAATATAATAATATTTAAAGTTTCAAAATTTCAGAAACAATTGATTCGGAGAATCATGCTTCAGAAATATTTTAAAAAATCATCGAAAATTTGAATGTAAAAAGCCTCTCCTTAAAAAACAAAAACAACGTTTATACAGTAAACGAGTTCTTAAATTTACAAGAAAAGTTTATTCCCTTATATGGTACGGCTAATGCTTAAAAATATCCTTTTAATATAGTAAAGAGCAAGAAAAAATTAAAAAAAAAATTTCTGATACAAAAATACATTTTTAAAAATAAATGTTACATATGCTAATTTGCTTTTAATATTAAAACGTACTACATAAACGATCATAATGGCAGCGTATAGTAATTGTATTTTTGTAAAAATAACTTATTTTTTAACAATTACTGTGAAATTTTCGTGAAAATAGCAATCGGAAACAGACTCCAAGCTCTAAGTAAATGTCGTATTGATTTGTGCTGAGAGCTCAGAAAGAGGCTAATCTGAAACCATAGAGACCCTGAAAACAGTTTAGATCATGTAATACAAGGCTAAAAAGTTTTGAGTAAAATAAAGGTATTTAGTCAAATGCTGCATCATGACGGATTCTCATTGTGCGTGTTAATGATCGACGTCGCCTGAAGAAATTTGTAAAGCCTGAAAGTCATTTCAAATATTGCAAATGGAAACTTAATATATTTGTCATTCGATGGACTCATGAGAGAATTTTGAAAGATGCGGATTGAATTCAATGGGTCCTCTTAAAAGTACCGAACAGTAAAAATTATTGAAAATCATCAACAATTTTATGGCCCTAAACTTCCCAGATTTCAGCGATATTAAACTTTGGCGTGTTAACATTTTGGTTGTCACCCTATTTTTCAAAATCCGTCCCAGGTGCCATCTATTTTTTCTCTTCCTACAAAATTCTTACAAATAAAAAAAACCACCATGATGCGTATATGTATGTATATTTGTGTTTTAATTAATTTGTTAATTGGTCCTTCGAGGACGACCCTTCGAACACAACAGATCTATTTCTACTCGTGTGCCAGCTTCGAAAACGCGTCGGACCAATTAAAAAATTAATTACCTTATAACCACCCTTATAGCCAGCCTTATAGCACAAAACATTTGGCGATTACTGAGTACCACCCTAAAATAGAAAGAACGTAGCAGCTGCCTGTCACGGGGAAAGTCCCTAGAAATACACTGGAGTCCAAAATTAAGGACCAATCACAAAATGCTAATTTTCAAATACGCGAATACTCAAAAAGAAATAATATAATTCGAATAATTACTATCTCTACAGCACAGCTAGCCCATATAACATCTCATTCATGTCATACATGGTCACAAGTGTCACAATCATTACGGTGAAGCAAAAAAATAGGAAATTCCATACATTTCATTATGAGTCAATAATGATCACTATACGTGACTCCACTGAGACGTCACTGTGACTGCTGCTTTGTGGCGAGTCACTATGTGACTTTACAATGTAGTTACATTTTGACTCTCATTTGACTATCATCTGCAGACCCAATTTCAAAGCCACCGTGAAGGCTGCATTGTGATAAGTTACCAAATAAAGTCACATTAAAGTTACATGATGACTTTCAAGTGACAGAGTGACTACTGTGAAGTCACCATTGTGCTCGTTTGTGAAAAGTCACCATGTGACTATAATGTGATATTATTTAGTGACTTATCATAATGCAACGTTCATGATGACTTTGAAATTAAGTCTAAAAATGACAGTCACATGAGAGTCACAATGTAACTATATTGTAAAGTCACCTGGTGACTCGTCACAAAGCAGCAGTCGCATTGGCGTCTCAGTGGAGTCACATATAGTGATCATTAGAGACTCATGATGAGACGTGTGGAATTTCCTATTTTTTGTTTCGCCGTAGTGACTGTGACACTTGTGACCATGTGTGACATGAATGAGATGCTATATGGACTAGCTGGGCTGCAGGGATAGTAATTATTTGAATTATATCATTTCCTTTTGAGTATTTGCTTACTTAAAAATTAGCATTTTGTGACTGGTCCTTAATTTTGGACACCAGTGTACAAAGACGAGTTCCGAAGGGTGTTCGGACCCGGCACACATGGACAGATCTTTAACTCTGAACATGCTTCGGGCTCGACAGCCAAAGCGTTAAAAAAAAAACTTTCTAAAGAGTATTTATCAATTAGTATTATATAATCAGGGTTCGCACGCTTCAAGGACTTTCAAGGTCCTTCTACCAGAATTTTCGTAAAGTAATATTTGGCTTATTTAATAAAAAAAAATCTATCTTTAGATATGGCGACCAGTACTTTACGAAATTTCTGGTACTAAAACCCTTAAAATCCCCTGAATAATAGAAACCTCCTGTGGATTTATTGGACATTATGTATTTATTACCTTTAATTTTTTTTTTTTTTTTTTTTTTAGGATGTATTTCCGGAAATTATGCAAAAATTTAAAAATAAACCATTATGTGTTTTGTAAATTAGAGTTTCTTGAAAAAATAACGTAAGCTATGCTACAATATATGTTTTCCAAGCATAGATATGTTTATATATATTTCTCAATTTTTTATTCCGTACTATACAATCAGTTATTACCAGTATTCCAAGAGAAAAAGAAATCCATTTTAATCAATATATGGGGCATTCTCACAATCTCTTGACTTTTAAGTCCCTGATTAATAATTTTTATTTTAGTACATATTCGTGTGCTTTTTTTATTTCATATACTGGGGAACATTCCATTGCATGATTGCATAACAATATTAACGAGATAAATGAGTTTTGGATGATGTTGGAGGTCCAAATACCAGGAAAACTCCCATACCGTCCCGTGCCCCTGATGCTGATTCTTAAGTTTGGAGCTGTCTGTATAAAATTGTTTCAATAAAAGTAATTCGATGTAACATTTTTACGAAACTGGGACAATTGTTTTATATAAATATGTAGCAAAAAATTAACCTGCACACATTTTTGCAGTTGATACCCTTTTTTGAACTCTGTCCCTGAGTTTTAGCTTCCTTACCATCTCTCTTGCTAAACATATACAGAAAATCACTTCAGATGCAGCCACAGACTTTTTTTCAAGTTTTTTCTCATGAAGAAATATGTTAGAGAAATAATGTCTAAAATTCTTTGACAGGAAATTTAGTGCAGAATTTAAATTAGCATTTAAATATCAATTTCAAGCATCGTGAATTTATTGGTAGTCTTACCGTCCCCAAAGTTTATTCCTGCACTTTTCGAGATTTAATTAATTTTTTTTAATTTAATCCAATGTAAATAACTGTTTCTAAAAATCAATGAACATTCTGGCTATCACTTAGTCTTAGCATAATTTGTCTAAAAATACTGGTAATTTTCTTTACCGTCTCATCCTAACCATCCCTTTTTTCCTATACCATCCCCTTTTTTCCCTTCCGTCCCTTCTTTAACACCTCTTTAAGACAATGTTAAACCAAAATTTTGTGCTAAAAGTACTACATTGTTATTATTTCTTATTTTAATGTCCTGTGGGTACAATGCAAATTTATTATAAGTAAAAATTTAGAAGAAAATAGAAAGTTATAGTGGTAAAATGGTAAGAAAAATTAAACTCGCAAGTTTAACTTAAATCTCAATTAAAAAAAAAAAAAAAAAAAAAAAAAAAATTCGCTGCTGACCATTTTTTCTTTATTTTGAATCATTAAGGCATTCGTCCATGAGATTAAAATGCTATTTTAGCAAGTTTAATTTCACCAGATTTTTATTTCCGAAAGTCAAAAGATTGTGAGAATGCCCCATATAAAGTTTCTTATATAATCCCAGAATTAAATGAATAAGTTTTAAGCTGTCGGATTATTTATACATATCTGAAGATCCATTTTAAATATCTTTACATATATTAATTAACTCGAAAGCGTATGAGAAGTGCATGATGAATTTCTAATGGCACAAATTCGGATGAAGATTTTTATTATTTTGTAAGAAATTCTTTTTCGTTCAATTTTGATGGTTGCATCTAATGCAACTTCTTTTGAGAGCTACGGAATTTCGCTAACCCGTTCTTTTTCCTGCTATATTTAAGCTCCACTAAATACGTCTCGTAGTGAAAGGAATGTCGGGATTGAAAGAAGGTTAAAAAAAAACTTAACAGATGCAGAAAAGATTTTTTAAGAGAAAAAATACTTTTCCCCATAAAAAACTTAAAATTAGACAACACCCTTAATGACACAGTACAAAAATGCTTTTTTTTTTTTTTTTTTTTTTTTTTTTTTTTTAAGTTTCTACGATACCACCTTTAAGAAGTATTAATTTCGTACGAAAGGGAAGCTAACTATTTTAACATCTATATAATCATATAACTTTAAAATTTATGCCAAATTCATCCATGGTTGCTTGATATCTTATTTATTACTGTAAGCATTAATTTAAGATTTCAATAAATAAGTTTATTCCAATAGAGTAAACTACATGATTTATGTGTCACTTTCGAAAAACTTGATTTGATCGAAGCATTACATAATGCACTAATTGCATCAAAATGATTATTCCATCATTAGTTTTACGATTAACTGATCTTTAAAAATATACTATAACTAAACAACGCTTAGCTAACTAAAGTCCTATTTTCATCTGAATAGCGAAGATTTCGGGGTTATAGGGGAAAGTAGGGCAGTGACGCTCAGAAGGGCAATCCCGCTCATCCAATATCTCTAAACAGAATAGAATTGAAAACGTGCGATCGGTACCGGCACCTAGCGAACTTCATCGTAAGTTTTCAGTAAGGATATAGTGACCGTCGGACGGAAAGTATTTTTGAGTCCTCACATTATTAGTTTGAAGTTGTTTTATTATAGAATTCTACAACATCTAACTTGAAGGTAAGTGTACACTCTTATTTTCAAATATTAATTTACTCATTGTGCCTACAAAATATATACATTTAGCTGTAATTTCATGCTGTTATTTATTTTTGTAGTTCGTTGTTACGCCAATTATAATGCATAAAAACCGAGCATGGCGATAACGGGTAATGGCGCTCACGTGGAATTCCAGAAGAAGTGTTACAAATGGGCAACTTTTTATAAAATCAAATTTATTGATTAACACCAATTTTTTGAACTGGTAAAATTCCCCTGTTTTCGCCTTAATTAATATGTCATTAAACAAGGAGAATTTTACGATTTCAAAAAAGGGGTGAAAATCAAAAAACCTAAATTTAAAAAAAGTAGCCCACTATATGTGTAACACAACATGAGTGCACAATATATTTAAAGTGGTCGCAAAAAGTCTGCAGTGCTGGGAACAGCTCACACAACTATATATGTGACTTTTGTCTTACTTAAATGTTGTATTCAAACCCTGAGCGCAATTACCCTACCATGTCGGGTATTACCGCTCAATCAATGGTTATTTAAATAAAACGATAAAAAAAAATACCTTAAACTTTTATGCAAATTAGTTGATGGCAAACTGTTCCTTATGCTTTGGAGTTATACTTCGTTAATAAAATATGGATTTTTTTTTTGTCTAAATTTGACTAGCAATTCATGTTTTCCCTTAAGTGAGCCGCATTCCCCTACTTTCCCCTACAGCGCACGTTAGAAAAGTTTAGACCAATGGAGTTTTGACGGAGCTGTAATCCGTTGGAGGGGGGGGAGCGGGTGATATTACAACAAGTTGATCGAACTAAATAGCAAACTTCGGGTGAAAGAGAAGAATAATTTTCAGCCAGTTTGTGCAACAAAGTGGATTTTTGAATTGAGATTTTTTTTTTTTTTTTTTACAGAAAACGTTTAGCGAGGAGCCTTACTCAAACGTCAATTTCAGAAAATCATTCAGTCGATTATTTGGGACCTAAATTCACTGAAATATAGAACTACTCCCTGAATTATTAAGTAGAAAATAAGCAAATAGGGTTATATGGGTTACGGGGAAAAAACAGTCAAATATTCATAAAGAGAATCGTGAAATGATAAGCAATCATAAAATGAACAATATTATAAAAAGAAAAAAAAATATATATATATATACATTTAAACTTAGGTACAGGAAAATTATTGATAGAAAGTTGTTCACTTTGTCTGTGGCTAAGAATTATTGTTGTTCCTCGAAGAATTACTTGTAAGAACTTTATAATGATCAGAAAATTAGTTACACATGCGAAATATTATTGCTGGAAATAAGATTTTTTTCTCGTTAGCATATTATATTGAATCTCAATTATTATTCGTAAAAGTAATAAATTTGTAAAGTAATGTTTGTATTTAAAAAGATATGGTATTCTATGTTAGTTTTCAATTTAAGCGTAGCTTTTTTATTCATTGGAGGAATGTTCTGTTTCGTTTTATCAGTGACAGTTTTCTCTTCATAGTTAGCTCTCTTTCATTATATATGGTCATATATCAAGTTCATGTCCAACATGCTTCAATCTGAGATGATAGAACGCCTTAGTAAATACATGTTTAGTAACGCACGTCTAGTTCATTTATGGATCGTCGTCAATTAACAGACAGATAACACACGAGAGATATGTTTATTATCACCAAGAAATTGAAAATAAATCGAAGTAATTTGTTATTATAGAGAATAATATGTATAAATATTATTGCATTTGCAAATGATTTAGGGAGAAACCATGCACTTACAACCTAAACCATGCTCTTTGAAAAATAACTTTAAAAAAAATGCAGTAATGGAAGACAAAAAAATATTGTGTGGATTTTGTTGTCGATTGGAAAACAAGATACTCTTTTTCGAAGAAAATTAAAAGGTATCTATAACATTGATGATCCTTCTCTCAGTTATAGAAACATAAGCATTTCTCTTGCTTGCTAATTCTAATAAGAATTTTGAAATACTCGGAAAAGTAAATTTACTCAATTATTTGAGTGATTTTAGGCAAATTAAAGCGATTATTTTTGTTATACTTTTTCTGTAGTATCGCTGTATAGACAAAATCACTTCAGTATTTTAAGAATGTATAAAGTCATTTTTCTTACGGAAACAAAATGCCTATTCTTCTCCTTATACCAAATAATTCAAGTGTTCAATTACTTCTATGGATTGTGGTATTTCTGTGAAAAGCAAAAGAAGCATAAACTTTAGTTTTTACAATTTCTATTTATATGTAGAAAATGTATTTATGTTCCAGATATGAATGTTTTGAATGAATTTTGACTGTTTGATCAGGGAGACTGCTACAAAGGCCCTATTTAAAAATGCTTTTTAACCAGTGCCGTAGCCTTAAAAAAAAACCCAGATAATAGAGGCTATAGCCAGAGGGTTTTGTTTGGCCCTATAGTTTTGTTTGAGAAACAGAGTGAATAAGGAGTTTCTTAAAAAAAAAAACCCAGAATGTATACGGCGTATACCACCGTATACCAACCACTCTCAACGTTTTTAGCTTTCATGTTTATAACTAATTCATTAATTTAAAAAAACTCATTTTTTCATAGAGGAGTTAGAATGCATAGTACTCATATTCTTACACCATAATCGACCTATATTATACGACAAAAGCATGTCTGTGAGTAACACAGACGTCATAGCATCGGTGGCAACGATGCTAGAAATCCATTTCCCTTTTTTTTTTGTCAAATTTGATTACTTCTAAACATAGCAAAATTTGAATTTTCACACCATCGAATTGAGAAAATTTACTTTCAAACGTAATTTGTTTGAAAACTCTATCTCAATTTACTGGTTTTTTATTTATGGTTTTTAAAGTAACCAGTGGATCCAACCATGGCTTACAGAGTTACAGAACATACAGCCCGGTGTAGAGAAAACGGGTGAAAATCCTTTTTTATAAAAAATTCTGATAGATTTTTTACATTTAATAAGTATTTTTTATATTACCTTCTAACAATAGCAAAAAACCCCAGTTTTATACGAAAAATATTAATTATCTATTCAAATAAACTTTTGAAAGTTATTAAAAGCGGTACTTTCGTATTAACCACATGTCAGGAGTTAACAGCCAAAGAAATTGTTACTTATAGCGGCTTTTTACTTTCATCTATCTTGAATAGAAGAAAGTATTGTAATCGAAATTTTTTTCGACTTTCGGCTTTCTACGGTTTTACACGTTTTAGGGGTCAGAGATTCCAAAAAACATGTTTATAGAAAATGCCTGCCTGTCCGTGTGTCCGTATGTCGCCATTGTACCATCAAAAAGTATATGAAGTTATGCATAGAAATGAACCATTTTTTTTCTTTTTTGAGTTTTTGGCTATGGTAAGCCTGTTCTCCCTTAATTTGGAAAAATTCAGACGGCTTTGTAATATCGATTTTTGTGCCATTTTCATTATTGTATCATCAAAATGTGTAAGAAGTTACGCATAGAATTGAACCAAATTTTTTGTGTATCTTTTTGGCCATGGCAAGAAGGTCCTCTCTTAATTTGGAAAAATTCCAACGGAAGGGAGCGCTGTAATAGCGATTTTTGTGCCATTTTCATTATTGTACCATCGAAAAGTCTATGAAGTTATGCATAGAATTGAACCAAATATTTTGTGTATGTTTTTGACTATGCCAAGCAGGTCCTCCTTGAATGTGGAAATATTCCGCCGAAGGGGAACACTGTAATAGCGAATTTTATATAATTTTCTTAATTTTTCGTAGTTCTTTTGCACACCGGCAGCGAACTCCGCATCATGATGTGTCGCGAACAGCTGATGTACAACAGAATAACGGAAAACTATTGATTTTAATAAATATAATGATCGAAATTAACTCGTTTTTACTCCGATTAATTGACTGAAGCGAAAATTTAAGATGAAAGTCAAAGTTGGTATGGTATTGAACTAATAATATTAAAGTATTGACATTTGAAACTGCATTTTGAAATATTAAGCTGTATTAGAAGAAAGTTTTGGGATGGCACATCCAACTAGTTTGTTCTTATTATTTCGATGTTTCAACGCTTAATTCGTTACATACATCTGTAAAGTTTGTGTTTTATTTATTTTATTTTTTGAGTTTTTAATTAATCGTTATGGAATATTAGTCAGAAAGAAATGCTAAACTATGTAATATTGTTTTAGGTAAATGGTTTATTCTTCCATAGTCTGGCTGTACGCCATAGAGATAAATTTAAAAAATAGTCATTCTTGAAAATTACTTTGAAAACTATAAAAAAAATCCGTAAATTAAGATACAATTTCAGTTAAATTGCATTTGAAAGTACATTTATTCCATTATTCGACTGTGTAAAAATAAAATTCATATGACGTTTAGAAGATGTAAATTTTCATATAAAAGTAAAATGTTTAAAACGTTACAACTGGACGTCGTCGTTATTTACGGACATGTTTTTGCTGTATAATATAGATTTCCAAACATGATATTTAAAAAAAATCTATCCTTAACGTGTGCAGCTCGATAACGATAAATTAATACGTTTTCACTCAAAACAATATAAATAGTTCAGCGTTTATTTCCGTTTAATATCCCATAACGAAATTGACACTTCATCAATAAATAAATAAATACTATAAATAATTTTAACAGATTTAACACATAACAGTAACACATTTAACTGATGTGTAATCGAACAACGTGCTCAAACACTGAAACAATAAGAAACAAAAAGGTTGCTGAGCAAAATATTTGGCGAATTCTTTGTCTATTAACCTCTGTCATGTGGCTAATACGAGGGTTTTGCTGTTAATAAATTTATAAGCTTTATTTGAATACATAATTGATATTTTAGATACAAAAATGCTTTTCGGTATTATTGGATAGTCTACAAAAATATTAAATGTAAAATATCTGTTAATTTTCAATTAAAGAACATGGTTTTCACGCATGTTCTGTAACCCTGGAAGCCCGGGTTTGATCCTCTGGTAGTAATAAAAATTAAATTTATGTACGTAATTGTTTTAGGAATATTTGTAAAACGTAAACAAACAAATACATTTTATATTAAAGAAACCAAATTATAAGCAATTTTAATCAGTAATTACAGAAGCATCTATAATTCTAAAATTTTTGCTAATAAGTGAATAAATCAATTGCATTTTCAAAATAATATATGGTCAATTACACGCGTATACAAAATTTACGTTTGTGAAAATATTTTTAAAAATGTATACCGATTTTATGCATTTTTTCAATCCTTATTCGAAAAATCTTTTCTATCCACGATTTTTTTCTATCACATACAGTTTTTACACAATCTGCGTCAACATTATACTGATGTGAATAGCCTACTGAACCAAATAATGGTAAATAAATAAAACAGAACAATTTATTTGAAATTATCAACATAGCTACATGTAGAATTATTTAAAATAGATTTAAAGTCATTTATTTTTCTTAGTCAAAGGTCTTATATTTCCTTTGATTATGCTAGTAAAGTTGCATTTTTTGAGTTTTATATTATATAATAGTTTTGCTTTGAACTTTTAAAAAACCGACAATAATCCGAAATTATATATGCCAGCAACTCTAGTACAATAGGTGCAAAAACACGTTTCTTCCCATTATGTATAAGAACAGTTCAAAGTCTAGTGTGGTCCACGAAAATTCGCCATTCCTGAATTTTATATCAAACTTACGTATCAATCTATGAGGGACAGTCAAATGAAAACAGAACACTCGTCATAAAACTCACGAAAGTTGGCAACATTGCCGTAACATATCGATACTTCCATCTCGAGGGTTAGTTAAAATGCATAATGAGAGCTCAGAGGTACTTACATTTGTTTTTTTTTTTTATTTCTTAGTAGGTGAACGTAGTGAAAAGTGTGCTGGTCCGAAATTAAAAATGGAGGCAATCAAAGAAGAGCAGAGAGGCGTGGTTCAGATTTTGGTGGCTGAGGGTGCTGGAACACGCGAAAGTCATCGTCGCATGTCTCCTGTCTATGACAAAAACTGCGTGTCACTGACAAGTGTGCACGTGTGGCATAAGAGATTCCGAGAAGGACGCACACCACTTCAAGACGATCCTCGTCCAGGACAGGCCCATCCAGCTATTACTCCTGATGTGATTGTGCAGACTGAAGATCTTATCCGGGAAAACCGACGTTTTCCCGGTTGTTTTCACGTTTTTGGTCCCTTCAAAAAATACATTCGTGGACGTCGGTTTCATTGGGACGAGGAAGTGCAAGAGTGGGTGCGGTTGTGGATCCGGACTTTCTACAAGACTGGAATTGATCATCTCCTCTCCCAGTGGGATAAATGTCTTAACAGTTCTGGCAATTATTTTTGAATAAAAATTTTCCTTACTCACTTTTTAGTATGTGTTCGGGTTTTATTTGACTGCCTCTTATAGTAAGATCCTTAAAAAACCTAGTCACTATCCAGTAGAAAGCGAGATATAAACTCCTGTTCTATTGTTATATACGTACATAATAGTATATGCTTTAAGAGCTAACACGTTTTATTTTTCATTCAGTCTCGAGCGTAAAATTTCAATGGATCCCTTAGATAACCCAAAATCTCTGATTAGATCGGAATTCTCAGATTGATTGAATAGTTGAAGGGCACCATTGTCTGTATTACACTAAAAATCGTCACGAGAAGCTAAGGTAGATTTGGTTACAAAAAGGCTTTCTTTTCTTTTAAAGTTATAACCACTGGTATCGCACGAGCAACAAATAATAATAATCAAAGTGGTATTTAGATTTCTACATACCAATGAGGTACTAAACCCGAATGCTTATTTTTACTATTGGATAACATAATTAAATCCAAACATAATAAATATTGTATTGGGGCAATAGTCTACTCCGATCCCCAAGTTTTACTTTAAAATAAATGAAATATTTTTTTCTTGTGAAATATACGTACTACGGCACACATTTAATTTTTTGGAATAACATTGTTTTTTCTTAAAAAATGCAATTACCATTTAATTTAAATTAAGCGTTCGAATTACAATGAGCAGATTAATGATAAGTGAAAATGATAAGCAGAATATGACATTTGATACACCATTTTTAAATTCAGCACCATAAATTGTGGTAAGAATAGCTAAAATTATGAAAAGAGTTTTTCATTGTAGACTTGTTTTCGTAATTCATATTGTTTACGGAACAAAGGAAAGAAAATATTTTCTGAGTACATGTTAACGTACACAACCATCTATGGGTCAAATTATGACAAAGTATTTAACACTAGAACGCCTAGAAATTTTACTTAAGCTTCATAAAACTATTTTGCAACAGAATATTTATTAAAAACTATTTAACTTATTTATTTAACATATTTCTATGTGGTATTTATTTGTTTCATGAAGACATTTCTGTTTGGAATCGACTTTTAATCATTTGGAAGGAGTCGAATTAACTCCTGCTAGGCGTTCTCGTGTTAAATAGCTTATTAAAGAAGGAAGTAAAATGGGAAGTCCTAGCGTTGGTATCTGTCAGTCTACTACAACTTAAACTCTCATCATCTAATTTCTGGAGTTTTGAATACTTTTAGAGAGCGGGCTTATTATAGAAAAATGTGCATCAAATAGATTTGATGCAGCTTGAAATATGCGCGGGGGAGACTTATCTCCAGATTCAGAGATATAAGAGCAAGCTATTTTTTTACTTGGTGCAATGCGTATGTGTTAAAACCTGTAGTGTCAGATACTACACGAATAGGTAAAATGACTTAATTAAAATAGTTGAGACCACTGAAAATGCAAGGTCTGCGTTTTTTAGTCTTACCCTGTCCAACCCTGTGCGTGTGCACGTCACTACACTGTAGTTCTTAATTAGTTAAATTTCACTCCGTTATACAGAGCGGCCTGCTTCACCTGTGTGATGTGACGTGCTGAATCGATAAATGGGGTCAATTTGGGAGTCACAACTATATGTAAGAATAGCTGTTAATTAAGCAGGATATTACATTAAGTTAACTTATTTAAACAACAATTCAAATAATTGAAATTTAAAGGAGAGACATTGCATTAAAAAAAAAAGTTGTTATGTTAAAAAAATAATCAGTCCATCCAAATTTAAAATCTAACATTTAAATCTATTTATGCTATGAACGTAGAAAGTAAAGAAAAGTTATTTAATTGACAGAGATTTTAACTCATTAAAATTAAAAGGATATTTTGTATATTATAAAATACACCTATCTTTTTTTAACGTTATATATTTAAGATTTATTTATTTATTCATTTATTTTTTTAGAAAACAGTCAGACATTTATATATGCAGTGAAATGTTATTTTACGAATATTCAATTCAATGAACAAATACATTTGTTCAATGAACGACGAATCGTTCCAACGAAACAGAAAAATTTCTATTCACTTCTGTCCATGTATTTACATTAGAATCATCATTATATTACTTGTAATCGATTATTTCTGCCGTACCGTTTTGTATTTTTCTTACCGTTGAATGAAAGTGTGTGATTTTGCCACGCAATCTCCGATATGTTGCGTTTATCATCTGAGGTGGAATATAATTTTTCTGCCATTGCACTGTTGTTTGCCCATGGGATAATTTTAAAGCAATTTTTATGCTGTTATAAAAGGATATTTTCCATAAAATGATAAATTTTTGAAAATATGATTTAAAGATGTTTCTAATCGGTTGTCAAAAATTTAAATGAAGTGTGCGGTCGGAGAATTGAAAAGTATTATTTAAACTGCGTTGAAAGTAATATAGTAGCGCTCAAAAGTATTTTGACAACCTTATATTCTCTCTTATTTTATTTAATATAAAAATGTAAAAGAAAATATATTCCCTATAATTGAGAACACTATGACTGCAGTTATTCAGATGTATCAAGTTTCAACTTGTTTGTTTACATTCGACGCCACCGAAGAAATATGACTCCTCCTTAGCTCAAAAGTATTTTGACAATTAGTTTGCACTTAATTGTTGAAGGTGTCAGTGGCGCTGTAGCTTCGATTAGTGTTTATGTCGACTTATTATGATTATTTTTAAATGCAGAAATGTAAAAAATATTAAAGTGATTCTAGAAAAGCCGCTGTAAATGCACTTAAGAAAGGTAGACTGCAAGCAGAATTAGCTCGTTCTTTTAACGGGTCTCGTCAACTTGTTATTACATGGAATAAAGTTTTTAATAAACAGAAACGTAACGAAAATAAGCCTCAAAGTGGCCATCAGAAAAAAACAACTTGCAATGTTGACTGTATTCTAAAAATGATATCTACAAGTAATTGTCGTAAGTCCGCTGTAATAATAAAAAATGAATTGAAAGAAAATTACGGCATAGACAGACACGTTTCATCAGTCAAACGACGCCTAAACCTCTACGGTTTACATGGCAGAAGATCAGCAAAAACACGTTTGCTATCTACTAAGAAAAGGAAGGTTAGAGTCGCATTTGTAAAACGACATTGCTAAAGTGTTGAATTTAATGACTGACACCGGAATTTGAAAACAAATTTATTTGTAAATAAGAAAAAGCTATATTTCACATACATAATAAACCGAATTTCTTTTAACCAAAATTCCGGTGTCAATCATTAATTTCAACGCTTTAGCAATGGAATTGCTTTACCCCTGAAAGGGTTATGCCGTTTTACAAATGCGACTCTAGCCTTCCCATTCTTAGTAGATAACAAACGTGTTTTTGCTGGTCTTCTGCCATGTAAACCATAGAGGTTTAGGCGTCGTTTGACAGATGAAACGTGTATTTCTATGCCGTAATTTTCTTTCAGTTCATTTTTTATTATTACAGCGGGCATACAACAATCACTTGTAGATATCATTTTTATAATACAGTCAACATTGCAAGTTGTTTTTTTTTTCGTGATGGTCACTTTGAGGATTATTTTCGATGTATTTCTGTTTATTAAAAACTTTATTCCATGTAATAACATGTTGCCTAGACCCATTAAAAGAACGAGCTAATTCTGCTTGCAGTCTACCTTTCTTAAGTGCATTACAGCGGCTTTTCTAGAATCATTCAATATTTTTTACATTTCGGCATTTAAAATTAATCACAATAAGTCGATATAAACACTAATCGAAGCTATAGCGCCACTGACACATTCAACAATTGAATGCAAACTAATTGTCAAAATACTTTTGAGTTAAGGAGGAGTCATATTTCTTCGGTGGCGCCGAATGTAAACAAACAAGTTGAAACTTGATACATTTGAATAACTGCAGTCATAGTGTTCTCAATTATAGGGAATGTATTTTCTTTTACATTTTTATATTAAATAAAATAAGAGAGAATATAATGTTGTCAAAATACTTTTGAGCGCTACTGTATTATATTAATTCCATTAATCAGGGTTTTAATATTGAAGAAAATTAGAAATTATTGCATTAAGCAGCATATTCCTCTAACCGATGATCCATTGAGCGTGCTTCATTGCATATTCTCGTTTGAAGTAAAACTTTAACAACAGCTTTTCACATATTGTGAAATATTTATATTGAAAATACGACCAATTTTGGATTTTTTAACAGTGTTTAAATTGAATTACGATCCAAGTATTTTTCGTCGATAATTTGTTTTTTGAAAATGAAAGATTTTATTGATCTAATTAGCTTTATGCTTTATTTTTGTTTCGTTAATATATTATTTTCTGCCAAATTAATAAAATTGTAGCTTCATTTAATGTAATTCAACAGTCAATCAGTTATCTGTAATGGAAAATTTGATAACTGAATAATATTTGCTTCCATAAGAAAGTTTTCTAACATATGTTACCTGGCGATATTAATCTCATCAGAGAGAAACTGATGTGTAAAAATACAAACAAAAGATTAGTTTCAGGAAGCTCTGCTCTATGAATCTTCATATGTGGTGCAATGAACAAAGACGAAACCACTGATATATCTCACGTTTGCTTCAAAGATATTTTCCAAGTATAACGCTTCTTTATAACAAGGAGACGTGTTTTGTTCCTTCACAGCTGACAATATCAGTTGGAAGGATTGGATTATTTGTTCGTCAGTTTCGGCGAAGGGAAAGCCATGTGACGTAAGGAAGATACAAAGCAGTTCTCTCATACGCTGACAGAAGTAATATCTCATTTCCTAGAGATATAATAACCTCAAATATTGGTTCATTTTTCCTTTGGTTTTTCTATATATTCATACAAAAGGGAAAAAAATGTGAACACGCTTTTATTTTATGATACCCTATTTTTTAATTAAAAAATGATTATTTGAAATAGGGCTTCAAGCGTACTTTGAGCAATTTTAGTATGACACTTTTAAAAGACCGAACGTAGATAATAGTAATGTTTTTAGCCTAAATTATTTTCGTGGATAAAAAATTTACATCATTATACATAAAATGTTTTCCAATTTGGAAGTTTTGGACTAGTTATAATTCCAGGAAATATCTTAAAATAAATTATCTTCTCTGAAAATTTGTAATAGATTTCGCGTAAATAATTTCTAATGGAAAATATTCTTTCATCAAACGATTATATTTCTTTTAAAAAGAGGTGTACGGTTTCTTAATTTTCTTTTGCATTTAATCAGTGTTTTCTTTATAAGAGAACATAATTATATTTTATTACTTTATTAGAATATAAAAAAAAACCTTAATTAACAAATATAAATACAATAAATGCG
Source organism: Maratus speciosus (assembly GCA_963932465.1). Classification (NCBI taxonomy): domain Eukaryota; kingdom Metazoa; phylum Arthropoda; class Arachnida; order Araneae; family Salticidae; genus Maratus; species Maratus speciosus. Next base: position 329,262,305 of record OZ010787.1, read on the forward strand.
TAAATTCATCATTTTATTTCATGTGATAAAATTTAGATAACTTATGCCGATTAAATAACAAAGTACTGAAATATTTTTAGGATTAAAATTTTTTCATAATTATGGAAATCAATAATGTATTAATTTATGTTATTAATTTTTTTAATTATTTCTTTATAAAACTTTATTTGAACATTTAATGTGTGCTTTATTTATATTCATCTATGAAAAGGTTACAGAACTGTATTTGCACGCTTGAATTGCAGGTAAGTGTTTTTGAAACATCTAAAAATATCTATCGACATCTCCTAACTGTGCGACCAGTTGAAGGGCTGTGGTACAGTTTTATATCTCTCAATTTTAACGCCCAAATGCCACAATTACACCAGTATTTTGTAATAATAGTTTTCATTCATAAGCAGAAAAGCCTATTTTTTTTTAAAAATTGTTTTTTTTTTTATAATTTATTTTTTTTTTAAATTGTTCATAAATTCTGGTATTATTCAATAATTTCAACATTTTAGCAACATAAGTACTTTTCCCTGAAAGTGTTAAATTGCTAAGAGATTCAATAAAGTTCGTTTTCCCATTGTCCTCATGATGGCTACCTTTGGGTTTTTCTGCATAAATGTTAATGTATCTAAGCTGCCAAAACTATTATGAATCAGCGTGAAATTCTGTTTGCTATATTTTATTATTTTCTGTGTGTTTGTACTTAAAACATACTTATTTCATCAAACCTGTCATTTCTCTAATGTAGCTTATCATTTTAATCAAATTATCTATCAGAACTGTGTGGGATGATGAACCATTAAGACTGACTTATTCATCAACGATTATTCATCATTATAAGCATATAAATTGCGAGTTAAAATGTATTTTGATAATTTGATTGCCTTTTTGTGAAAATTTATATTCAGATACTCTTGTTTATTATTTAATCATTTAACTTACACCGAACCTACGTTATGTAAGAATAGATTTAACTTGAAACTCAGATTTCGCGTCAATGTCTTGACTTATGCATAGGGTAACTCCGGGAGAGTTGCCGCATCCGGGATAGATACCGCACCCCTTGTGTTTCTTGTAATTATCGATAGATGGTCGTCCAACGCACAGTATAGGTGTGCAATGAGATTATTTTAACCAGTGTATAGTGTGAATCCCATTTCGATGTTTACTTGCAAAAGTACAATCATTATTTTGACGTAAGTGCATGATTTATGTCCAAACTTTTAAACACGTTATGTTTAAATACTTTTCATACACTAATTACTAAATGCATGTATGATTTCGAAGTCAAAAGTTAGTGTAGCGTTTGTATAGAGTACTATGTGTATGGTTACGCCATTCCCCTTAGCGATTGTAGGTAACTGTGATGGCCGACGTCTGCACCATGCGAAAGGGATACACGCCGCACTGCAATTCCAGTATACATGCCGCAGTTTCTTTTCTACGGATGATTAAGTGTTATTAAATTTTACTTTTCTTTTTGCACAGAATAATCATGTTAGGCATGTTATCAAGTTTATTAAACCAAAGGAGAAAAAGGAAAAATAAAATGTAAGAAGGGCTAGAAAGATGCAAGTCAAGATGATAATAATGAAAAATTGGATTACACGTAACGCAGACTTTCTTTGCAAGGAATGTTTAAAAAACTACTCCAAAAAAGGAGGAAGCGTAATTGGCTTCATTGCATCATGTGTCCAATGTAGTTACATGAAGACTGTACTTTTTCGACACTTTTTCTGCCGATTGTAGTCGAAAAAACAGGTCTCTTAACCCATTCGGGACCATACGTGCATATAAGCACCTTCATAAAGAGCGTACAAAATTTGTTTCTGGCACCAGTAAAAAAGAAAAGTAATTATTGCTTTCTTTAATTAGAGCATTTTCATGAAGTAAAAGTTACTTCTTTTAAAAAAGTGGTGTCATTGGAATAAAATTTGTGTAAAAGCCACCGGTCCCTAAAGGGTTAACAAATAAATTATGTAAACACAATTTTATTTTCTTATTTTCCCTCTCTAATGCATTAATGTTACGTTGTTGCTGAAATAACAATTAAAATTTAATGCAAAAAATAAGTCGATAATTTTAATAGTGAAAGTAGGCAAACAATTATTAATTTGAATCTACTAATACGTTTCATTGTACTCATTTAGTTTCATTTTGTTATTACATCGTTATAATTATAGTGCAGATATGAATATTTTTTTTAATATTTTTATTTATAATTTCATTCTGTTCTTATTACAAGCGCGGCATAACTACCACACAAGTGCGGCGTCTCAGGCTGAATGTACGGGCGACGCGCCGTAATGTAATGTTTTAGAAATAATTTGTTAAAAAATATTAATTACTTGTTTTGAATTTTTTGTCGCAGTACACGCGTTGTATATTTAACATTAAATAGCACAGCATGATTTTGTTTATTTTATGTCCACCATGGGACTTTATGCACAAATTTAAAAAAAAAATGTGCGGCATAAATCCCGGAATTACTCTACACTTTTAAATGACATATTGTTTTGATGAAACTGGAAGTCTATAAGTTTGTGGAATAACATTTCATTTAAAATATTTCAAAGGCTGTTTAGATGTACTGAAATATGATAAAAAGGTTTTATAACAAAATGCAAAAAGCAAATAAAAATTTTCATTAAAGTGCCATTATTAGTGAATGGTTTGGTTATTTTTTCATAAAACTTTATGTGCTGTTTATCTTTTATTCTGATATTTCACAGAGTATTACTTTAATAAGAAACTTTTGTAAAATATACAATTCAAAGAAATGCTATAGATTAGGTGTATAACTATGGCTCCAATCCCCATGAATCTCATTACCAAACACAATCTGAACTGAATGCTCCATTAAAAATTCTGTGAAATGCTTGTCTATTATCCTACTATGCACTTCGCAATATTCAGTAGGCTTGTTTCAAATGAAGGAACTCGTGTCCCATATGAATGGGGAACGCTGTGGAACGCCGATAAACCATATGCGAACTGTTGCTTTCAAGATAAAAAAGAAGAGATTTTCTTTTTTGTATTGAATTTCTACGGAAGATGAATAATACATTCATTACGACAATCCCAAACGACTGTCCAAAAATCTGGGTACGTCCAAGTGAATCAAGTCCGACAGTGCCGAAACAGAACATTCAAATCACTCAGTTTGTGTTGCGTATTCAATGCAACAAAACAGATGTAGTCACTTATAAACAGTTTCATCCATGTCCGATAGTAAAAATGTTAATGTTATAAACATGTCATCAATTTAAAAGAAAAATTGGCCCAAAAATCTCTAGAATAAAGCCAGAACGCAGGACAAGGTTTTTTTTATGTGACAATGGTCACCCACAAGCTGCAAGATCAGTCATTTAAACCTTAGAAACACTTCGCTTGGAAATATTTCCCACCCCAGTGTATTCACCAGAAGTTGATTTATCAGATCATCATTTGTTTCGTTCCGTGCAGAGCTCCTTATTGAGCAGCACTTCATTTCTTTTGCAGAAGACAAAAATTGGCTTGATGAATGCATTTTTAAAAACTACCAGACTTCTTAAATTCCAGAATTCATTTGTTGCCTGGCATATGGGCGAATGTTTAAGTATTTGGTGGTAAATACCTGGAATAAATCTTTCTTTCATTTCGACTGAAAGCAAATGTCTTTCCTATACTAAAAAACAGCGAAGTTGCAGTTGTACATAATAATATGAAGAAATAATATCTTATTTGATATTCTGATACAAATGTTTGAAACAATTTCAAATTACATCATATTATATCTGTATGGTGCAAAAAAAGATTATTACATTGCGTATTTGAACAATACGCAATTCATTACTTATATTACTATATTTATCTTATAATTTTTCTACTACTCTGCCGGCTAATACATGCGCACTTTCATACTATCTCTATATAACATACGTCAATTAGATTAGAACAGACAACATACATCATGAGTATTGAAAGGTTTTGTTTTCGTTTTCAGATCTATTTCCTTCATTATTGTTCACAAACTTTTTTTATTTTACTCTGCATGATATAAATAGAGAGGTAAACGCACAATACTTTTCAACATTTATGTTATGCCTTTTATAATTTCAAATAATTTCGAGTAGTCTAGACCATCCCTCAAATAGTTTGATACTGAGATTAAAAAAAATACCTTAATATTTTTAATATTTCCCATAAAGAGTATTAGTGTCTCATAGTCTATTTCTCATAAGGAATATCAGTCTTTGAGCTGAGAGTGCCCACACCTGCTCATCATAAATTGCTTAAGAATTTGGTAAATTTTTTTCGAAAAATAATGTTTTCATTTCTCTTTAAACAACGATAATATTTATGCTATTTACAGAAAACACGTTGTATATACGTATATTATTAGTCAGATTTTACTGTCAGAAGTTTACGCAAAGTGTGAGTATTTCACGCAAACATAATTCAAAAATTTTTAAATACTCGCAGATTTTTGCCAGTATTACAAACATACTTTTAAATTGTACTGATAAAAAAATAAACCAATTATTTTAACAAAACATTTCAAATCGTATAAGATCTGAAGATATTAACAGGTATAACTAGGAAAGAATCTAAAAAGTATTTATTCAAAAGATAAATACTAACCATTGGGTATACTATTTTGAAACAAATAAAGCAATATCTTAGAAAATTCACGTCTCAGAGAGAAGTAATTATAACTATTTTGACGTCATAATTAATTGAGGTGTTCATTAAAATTTCGACTTTTACTGGGGAATAATTCTTTTCATGCTTTTAATAGAAATTTGGCAATGGGTTTCTGTTTTTAACTATCAAACTTCGCTACACCCCTTTCTCTTCACAAAATTGATGTGCAACAGCTGAATTCTATCTTTCTTTCTTGTAGAAAAACAACGCATTTTTAAACCATAAAAAATAGTAAGTCTTTAAATCGTCAAGCAAAAGTCGATTTAATATGAATTACTAAACATTTTTTTCTCGCGTTTAAAATTTAAAAAAAAAAGGGAGATTTATTTTTGGCACATGAAAACGAAGTCAGTTACCTTCATCAATTTTGTTTTTATTCTTTTTCTGACAGACATGAAGATTTTTTTCCCCGACATCATTCATCACTTTTGCATGTGTTTTGTATCTTTTTTCAACTCTTTATAGTTTTCGATGAGCGGTGTTGCATGGAAAATCATTTGAATATTCTATTCAAACGACTTTTTCTTTTGGCAAAAAGAGATATGAATGTTGTCTATTTTTGAGAGAAGGTTTTCATTTCATTCATTCAACTTTCTTCTTTTAAAATTCATATAAAGTCAATGGCACATCTCGCTACGAATATATAGCAGGGAGCGAAAAACAACTGGGAAGCATATAAATAAACCCAAAGATTAAGAAAACATTTATTGCAGCACATTTTACATTACTTTCTTCATAAAACTCTAATTTACAAACTACACATTTTTTCTTTTAATTGTTTCACCATTTCGGGAGATACATCGTTGTAATTCCTTTAATACCAGTGAGAAAAAAGGTGTCTAAAAGATTATGAGTACTGTCCCATATATCCATAACAATCAGTTTTCATTCCATAAAAGTGGTTAAATTCTATTTCTAAAGAGTTTAGTTTACTGATAACTACACTGCTCAAAACAATTAGGGATCGCCAATGCACGTGCGGAAAAGATATATCTGTAAATTTTGTTTCAATAATAAAATTTAGCACAGTTTAAGATTATGTAACTTTTTAAAGAACACTTCATACAATAACTGACCATGGATAACAGTTGCCGATGGAATGCATCAGACACTATAAATGGCCGTTTAACCGGATTGAAACAAGTAAAAATAAATTCGAAATATTTTGGTCATCCTGTACTGCAAACAACTTTATATTTATGATGTTGAAAAATATTAAAAATTCTATATTAAAAATGTAGTTTATTATTTCATATATAGTTAATACTTAAATAGAACAATAAAGCAGGTACAAAAATCTAGATTATATTATAGAAAAGCGTTTTAAAATATGTCGTATTATATACTCGTGTTATTTCACATATTTCCATGTAGCTTATTGACCGGATTTCAAATTTCTTTACCCGAGCATCATCAGCTGTGTGCTTCTTTCTTAACATACTTCCACTATAGAAATAGAAACTCAGTCATTCAGAATTAGATTAATTGTCATTATGTTTAATACATTAGAAATAATTAGCCGACTTCTCTTCTCCGGACATATTATGTTCATCTTTGAAAAATACTTTTCCATTTCAGATAAACTTACAGCAATTATTTTGTCAATATTTTTAGCCTTTTGGAGTAATTTCACAAACTGCATAGTCTTTGAAGGAAAATTAAAACATTTTTGAAAATCCTCTATATTCATTAATATTAATTAAAAGTGTCATTAAATATGAATATTAATTCTTTAATTGCTTTCCATGGAAGTACTACTTCACAATATTCTAGTAATCTAGCGGAGTCCCTGATTCTCAGGAATCAGGAGTGAGAATGTCCCATTCATCCCCATTTGAAATGTCCCAATCATCCCCATGATGCATAATATCCCTTCTCAGCCATTTTACCTCAAAAATTATTTTGTCACAATGGTTACTATTCATTCATTTTAATTATTGATATTGAACCTTAAAATAAATAACTACAACATTGCTTAATTTTTTATATTGTATAAAATATTTCACATCTTCAAATGTAAAAAAAAACTTTTAAGCAGAGATTTCAGAAAATGCAACTTTGAAGGAAAATGAAAACAGCAATGTGATCCTTCTTTTAGTTCTGAAGCACACTGTGGTAGAGATATATGGGGTTATGAAGCAATTTAAAATAAATGTTTATTGCCTGAAATATTGAGAATGTCCCATCCATCCCTTGTCCCATACATCCCCTAGCTCCCCTACATCATCGGAAGCAATGCAAGTATATGCTTGCGAGTGCAAATCTATCCTTACCAATGGCAGACACATTGAACACTCTTACCTTGATTTTCTGACTAAAATAAATTGTACCATGCTTACATGTGTTATTTTTATTAGTAAATATGCATTATACTTATAATGCCACACTTTTACACAGGATTATTGACGTATTTAAGCCAGGGATTGGATATTGAAAAACTTACATTTTACAGCTTCTAATAAAATTGTTTACACATGTAAGGCCTCACTTGATACTAAAGCGAAGACGCTTTAAACTCTTCAAATTGACCGTTACCCCTCTACCGCATAGATTTCGAGTTAGGGTCTATTAACTTCCATGTTTCGCCACTGGGGATCGCTTTAGGTCGGCCGTAGTCATTTTACTATACGATTAACTCACTTGTGTTGCTGTAACTCTCTCCGTCCGCAAGTTTTATCAGGATAAAAGTTCGTATGTACCTGGCTTTCTATGTACTCTGTATTTTCGAACACTTTAAGTTTCAGTTATGATTTCTTTTTGAAAAAAATAATATAAAAACAAAAGGTAAGTTAGCATACCATTTCATAAATCACGTTATACATAATAATAAAATACAAATTTTGCATATTGTGAAATTAAAAAGTGAGCCTATATACTTACATGTTGCACATGACCTATTTAGTATGTGAATTTGAAAAACTATAATTGTAAGACAAAAATAAATTGAAATATTAACAGCTAAAATCAATGACTCCAAGCTTTACCTTAAAAATTAGAATGCTATTGAAATTGATGACTGGAAGGGCTTCTAAGAGTAAAATTTTAATAGTTTTTAAAAGTTAAGTTACTTAGCTCAAATCTAAAAAAACTTTTCATTACAAAATTCTCTTAATATTCTATATAAAACTTCACGGATTCTTATTGAAAAATTCATTATTATAAAGTCATTAAAAACCACAATTAAAAAATCATTAAAATAAAATTTTGCCGTTTACTGTATTTATAATTATGTAGCTCAACATTACTTTAGCAAATTAATTATAACAGACTTGCTTCACGTTAAATTTTTTCCAGTGGCTTTATTCATACATTGAAATTTCGCATTTTGTTATTTATTGAATCAAAGCATTTATTATAAAATTCAACTTAAGTTAATTTAAACTATCTGTATTATAAAGGAACAAACGTGTCCGTGCGTAACGCTGACGTTATTTTGGCGCTGGAAACAGCAGACGGTTAAATTTAAATTTTACTGCGATTTCTTAAACTTCTAAACATCGCACATTTTCAATTTTTACACCATTGACTAGAGAATAAAATAATGAAATGTACTTTCAAATGTAATGTGATTGAAAACTGTATAGAAATTTATTTGAAAACTGTATCACAATCTACTCAATTTTATTGTTTTTAAAATAATTTCTAAGCATGAATAAAAAAAATATATATATATGTTACTGTCGCCCCCCTTTCCGTGTACTACTGTCCCCCCTTCCCAACATCCCCAGTCTTAAAGGGGTTATTGGAGGAATGGCGATTCCGACTGTTCCGCGAGTGGCGATGGTCGACCCGATCCACAAGTTCCGAGAGCAAAGAGTTGGCTCGAAACCAACCAGCCTCACTGGTCGTTCTGTTTAACTTAAGGAAAGTTGCTTTTTAAAATTAACCAATTTCCTGTCTCAGTAATTTTTTATTAAAATTTTTGCTTCATAGTAGTATTTTAAGAAAGATTGGTAATGCTGGAAAGGGAAAAAAATTAACTTTATTAGTTTAATAATTATAGAAAAATGCAAAAAGCAGGAATTACCAAAAAATCATATACTGATTAAGCTATTGAGATATATTGATTGAGATATTGATAAACCAAAAAAGCAAGAGTGTGGCTTACATGAATTCTTTTATGAATGGATTAATCAAATCATTCTTTTTTATCCTTACTTTCAGTTTATACTCATTTCATCTCTTTTATTTGTTGCATAAGATGTTGACTGCACGAGCAAATGATAAGATACTCAACTAGCCACCCTCTTTTTCCTCAAGCGTCTATAATGTTCTATTTTTTTCCTGTGGGTTTATTCTATCAGAAAAAAGATAAGTAACAGCAAAACGTTTTGGAAAATTTCCGTTTGTGACATACACAGGAAATTAATTTTTATCACATGCTTTAATTCCACAGTTTGTTAACATTTAGATAATACTATTCAAATATTACGTTTATACAGTTGAGACAAAAACAGAATGAACTAGAGTATAATATTGCATTTTATAAAGCATATCAATGTTCGAATGCTACCTTTTATGAAATAAGTTTCGAAAACGCCAAGTGGTAAGCTAACATTTATTTCGTTATCAAAAGCTTCCAAGCAGTGCTATGACGCTTTAATTTTTTTTTTTTTTTTTTTTTTTTTTTACGGAAAGCGTGATTATGAAAATGCGCTTTTTTCATTTATAAAATAAAAATTTTCTATTAATAAATCGGCTGTCAATCAATCAATTTACTATGGCCTTTTTTATGAATATAAGTAAATAATGATGCACATATACAAAAATTTGAAGTTGTGTATTAATATAATCTTTGATATATTTTTTAACATTATTTAATAACTATTAATTGATTCGTAGTGTTAGGTGTTTAACGTAAAAGATTTTTCACAAGAAACTGCAAACATTGATAAATAACTGCAAGTATAAGAATAATATACTTAATTATTTATAATTATTGAACAATGTGGTTTTTCTTTTCTGATAAACCCTCAAAAGGTATTTCAGCATTTTTTTAATGTGTTTGCTTTAAAAAAATTATTATCAGCAGCAGTAATAGAAAATTAATAAAATCTAAACTTGCAGCAAATCAAACACCTCAAAGAAACCGTTCTGGAAGTTTAAAAAAGTTCAAAAGCAAGAATGCTACTCCAATTTAAACTATCACATTCAACCATTCAACCATTAAAACCATTTCACATTCAAACTACTAAAAATATAATAAAATGGGGAATTTTCAAATAGCTAAGTTAAATTTTGGTATAGTATAATGATATTGTTTTAATAAATAATAATCTCCTACTTGAAGCAGAAAGCTGTTGAAAAATAATAAATGTTAAATAAAAATAAATGTTTTTATTTAATCTACTCTTTCTAGAAATCAAATTTAGGAAAACCAATGTTTAAAAATAACAAATTAAAAAAAGGAAGTGGAGGATATAAAAGATTTCTAAATCTTTAGGGTTCATCTGTGGCCTTTCCATGTTCTTGGAAGATTTTTAATTATACAAAAATACAATTAAAAAACTTTAAAGGCATGCTCTATTTCGCTAGAAGTAAAAAAATGACTTTTGTAAGATATGTACAGTCAATCAGGGTAACTTTGATCCGCATTTTCTCTATTTTCATATGCCACACTCTTATTTGAAGAATATTGTCGCAACTAGGGGCATAAAAGAGAAGAAATGATCCTAAATTATTGTTTGACTATAAAAAATTAAGGAATAATAAGAATAAAAGCAATAAAAAATGGATTTTTAGCCTGGTTCAAAGTTACCCAGCCTTTTAGGGTAACTTTGCACCATATGATAAATTTTTATATAAAATAATTAATTATATAAAAAGTATTGTAGTCAGGACAACTTTAAACACCAAAAAAATTTTTCAGATATGTAAAGACTGCGAATTTACATTTCCCAACATCACAAGACTTGTATAATTTATGATATTACAACAAATATCAGGCATAAGCAAAGTGAAGGAAGAGAACCATGAACATTTAGAAATTAAAAAAAACCTGTTTATTGTTCATATAAAACATAAAAATGCATTGGAAAACAATTTTTAATGTTTTAAATCAATAATATATCCATAGTTACAGTAATATATACTAGTATTAGTATTATTCAAAGAAGAATAAAAAATGTCGACTATATGAAATGTCAAATTTGAGTAGCTCCGCCCCGAAAAACGCCTTTAAATGGATTTTATGTATTTTACACATATTTGTAAAAATATTTACATGTTATATCTATAGTTCATTCAAATATTTTAACGACACAAAATGAAAAATAACGTTGAAAAAGTTTGTCTATCTGTTTTTACGGAATAAGTCCCGTAACGGTTACATAACTAACACTAAACTTATCAGTATACGATAGAGAATGTTTCTGGCTATAATCTGCAGTTTCTCACATTCCAACATCTAAAATCGTTTTTGAAAAAAATATTTGAAACTTTCAGAATCATCAATCAACCAATCACTCAATACTCAGAAACTCGTAAACTAATCAATGAATTAAAAAAAATCTTAAGTCGACTGAAATGTCTAATTAACATTTATAAATGATTTTTAGCTTATGATTAATGAATTTTAATTAAAAAATGGATTGGTGAGCATAAAGAGCTAATATTTCGTAATCGTTGGTTCGCATAACTCATAAGCAAAGAAATGATTACCTAATATTCCATTGTATGTTTACTGCATAAAAAACAAACCTGGTTACAACAATGCATTTAATTTTGGGCGAAACCACGCTATCTTTATATATGCCAATTGGCTGTGGACCCGATTACAGAAGATCTGTAAATCATAATTTTATGCTGATCCGAGATTTAGATAACTTATTCATTTTAATTTTAAAATTGGATTTGTAAGCATAAAAATCTAATATTTAATTATCGTGTACACAACCCAAATTATCATCAATGATAAACAAGAAAATGAACAGTAGAATGCCATAAAATGCTTATCTTATAAAAATATAAAAAGCTGGTTTCGAAAATCATTTAATTTTCCGCCGAGTTTCCTCCCTAAAATATGCCAATTGGTAGGGAATACAATTATGAAAATGCTATTAATGATAATTTTACATCAATCCGACTCAAAGATTACAAATTATACATTTTAATTTAAAAACTGAAATAACATATAAATAATAAAAAGAAATCATGCATCAAGCATAGATTATGAAACACTTTCTAACACTTCCAGAATACTGTAACGAAACTTCGCCGTTTAATAAGATGAAAGAAAACATTTCAAATAAACAGTTTAGAAAATACATAACACACTTGGAAACACAATTTCAGCAAGTACATAGCAAGTACATACATTTCAGCAAGTTCATAGTCGAAAGGATCCTTGAATTTATTAGGGTAATTCTCCATATGATCATAGATTTGTAAATATACTACATAATTCAGCCCAGTTAAAAAACAGATAACATTGATGAAAAGCAACTTTTAGCCCTTTCCCAAAATAGAGGAAATGTACTCGAATATTTTTGTTCAACCCTGTATGTAATGTAAAGAGTTTTATACACACACCACATATTATGCTAAAATTTTATTCAGACAAAAAATGCAAACATTAGTAAAAAGGCACTTCCATCAATTACCATATATAAACAGCAATGCATCGATTTATTTGCATAGCCCTGAATATTAATTTATTAGTTGTCTACACACATATTTTAGTGTAATAAATAAAACTCAGATGGAAAATGCATTACAAAATTAAAAGCTATACTTAAGCAATTCACGGGCATAGGCAATAACGATTTTGAATTGTTTTGTCTAGCTTTGTATATGATTTATTCAATTTATACACACCATACAAAAATTTAGTTAAACTTGAAAATCGCAAAAATGAAAGCGCACGTCCAGTAATTATTACTCATAGACAGTGCTGCAATCGAATTATTTTGTGTGCCTCTGTAAATGAACGACAAATGCTACGAATTCCATAATCTACAGAAAAAAATTTTGTTATGCACCTCATAAATTTCATTAAGTTTGTAATAGTATAAAATCATTAAAATACACTGTAAAGGTTTTCCCCCCATAGACCATCACGCGATAAATTATTTGCGCTCCATATTCTACAGAAAGCATATTGTACTACATTTCATAAATGCATAACAATTTCACTATGCTTGAAACAGTCCAAAATCATTAAACTAAAATTAAAACAATTTCCCCCATAGATCATAATATAACGGAATCCGTTTGAGTTTTTCTGTAAACACCGTAGTTCATTTTCAATACGATACGTGCCATGACAAATCTCCATAGCATTTATCAGTAACGTAGAAATCGAAGCATATTTGCAAGAGTTACAGCACGGAAAGACATTTGGACAGAGAGATAGACTAATCAAATTCATAAACACTTGTCAAAAATGTTGGAAAGGGTTATTAGCTAATATTTCGTAATTGTGTTTACAGCCAATGATAGCGTCAATGATAAGCACGTCAATGATCATTTAGGATACCTTTAATAAATAAAAATATAGTGTGTTGTTAAGAATCTATTATATGAAAATCTGACGGTGAATTTGTATTTCAAAACTAATCCGCCTAGAATATGGATTGCAGCGTAATGAAACTGGTATTCGTTATTCTCCTGAATCCAGGAATATGTTACGAAATTTCTTGAAATTTCTATTTTAACAATTATTTCGAAGACTTTTTTTTTTTTTTTGCAATTTCAAACACATTTTGTTACTGGTCGCAACAAAATTTCTCCAATGTTCACACACACAAACAAAATAAAATAAAATAAAGAAAGAGAAGAGCAAAAGTAGGAATATTTTGTTTTTGTTACCATTTTCTTATTAAAATTGAAATGAAACAAGTAAAAATTACATTTAAAAAATCAAAAACCCGACTGCATAAAAAGCGAACTAATTAATTATTTTTCATTAATTGTGAAAATATTTTTTATATTACTTATCTATTTTTGTTTTTAATTGTTAGTTCCTATCTATAAACATTGTTTTGATGAGGCCTATAAATGTCTATGATGATTAGAGTTGCAGTAAAGCTATAAAGATCCTGCCTACACAACTTCCAGGTTGTATAATATTTAAACCAAGATTATGACTGTAAAATAGTCAATGAAACATCGTCTTCTTTTTGAAAGACCTACCCAATGATAGGCCACTCAATAGGGCGCGTAAAGTTTTTTCGTCTCTACCGCCATTTTGTATTTTACGGCCGCCATTTTGAATTTATAAAAACAAAACCTAGCCTATAGCCATCGGACGATTAAGACGAATCGATAGACACCCCAATCATTAAAATCCATCCAGCCGTTGGAATGTTTCGAGGGTATAAAAAATCCACATACCCAGATACGCGTGAAACGCATAACAGCTCTTGGCAATCGGGTAAAAAGATATTTTTAACTTGAATAAATGTTATATGCACTGCTAAACATATCTCTCGAATTTTGTTTCATTTTTATAATTTCGTGCAAACCTTACTCCGAGAAAATTAATCTGATACTTAATTTTTGAAATGATTGGCTGCCATCAGATTTTAGGAACAAATCGAATTCAAAATAAATATGCTTTTATTCACATGCACTATAAAATAATTTTTAAAACAAATTTTGGCATAAGAAAGGCGGTTGGGAATTAAAATTAATTGGAAAGTATATTTCCACTGCCTGTTTAAGAGTTAATGACATCTTGTTTACCTTCTGTTTCAAAATTGTATAATAAAAATTGTGTTAAGGGACTTATTCCCACAAGATACCATTTTTCGAATTAGAAGAAAATATTGATGGATGTGATAAAACATGCAGCTATTGAAAACTATTTTGTTTTTAGTGGTGATACTATACAACGTCTAGAAGAAAGACGCCTATATTCACAGATGCTTACTCCGACTATGGAAGACTGTCGGGAAGGTAGCCCGACTGTAGTGAAAACGTAACACAATAACATTTAAAAGAGACATTTTTTCAGGAAAATACATTAAACATTGGGCAGGGAGAAACGTCGCGTTTAATAGAGACGAGCGGACCGAAGAGGCTTCGAGGCCACTTATTACTCACGATGCTATTTCTCTTCTCGACTCAATACTAATACTGATGGCACAGACAAATGAAGGCTCATAAAATTATTAGTTAATCGACTCATATGATGAGTTTCGTGAATGAACATACTGCTTTGCGCAGGGTATATGCACCATTTTTGATCTTAGATACCATTTCCATACTGTTTTTAAAATGTTCCCCTGAATAATAAAAACGGAATGCTTTATTCAATAAAAATGACATCATATTTAATATAAATGATGTATTTTAACTCTTAAAACTTAAATATTTTTTTATGCATAAAATTGAAGTAGTTTCATACCACCAGTTTTGAAAACGATATATTTTGACAAATGTTATATATTTTTTTAAATAACGTCATTGAAATTGTACACTGAGCAGCGATTTAATGTAAATTAGAGTGCAATAATAAGACAGAGCTGACATAAACACATGACGCACAATCAGCTTGGAAAATAAAATGGCAAGCTTTCATAGTTGTTATCAAAAATCCTCTGGACAAAATAATTTGGTTTTTTTGTTTTTTACCCATATGTCGCCATTCTTTTATAAAGGCACTGTGCTTTAATTACACCAACACCACCTAATTTGCAAAATGCATTTTTTGTATGTACTTTTAAAACTTCATTTTAAATATAATCTCTTAAATATAATGAAATAATTATTATAAATATTTTTTAATGTAGACGAGAATTACATTTATCCCCCCCCCCCCCCAAAAAAAGGAAGATGTCATAAAATGCAAATGTAATACATCGGGTTGCTATGCAGTGAGTACTTAAGTAAGATCGTTGTGTCTAAATGCGACGACACATAAATGCAACAATAATGTTGTACTTAAAGTCTTAACGCAACAATCCTATATAAATGTTATAAAATGCAATATCCGAATTCCAGGGACATAATGCGAAACGTTTTCTTAAAAAAAAAATCTCTTAACACGTTGAGTGCCACGGTGACTGACATTGAAGCTGAAAAATTTACAATGTTTTAAGAAATTTTTAAGAAAGTATAATCCTGTAATAAATAAAACGTAAGTAAATTTTAAATAAATTTTCAGTAATTACTTAAAACAATATATATATATATATATATATATATATATATATATAGTTTTATATCATATTTTAGACCGTCGTTCTAAACGGAAAGTTCAGTGTCAGACACCATTGACTGACGTGGCGCTTAACGTGTTAAAATACACATTTTTAATTATTAAGCGCCCACATTACTGCTTAAATGTGACGAATAACCCGTAAAAGGGATTGCAGTTTCACTTATTTAACTTTAAAGGCTAAACAATCTTATCGACGTCAAGGTCTCGAACGTCTCTTTCACCTGCCTGAAGTGGAAGCGGTAACAAGACGATAAGTTTTCAAATTTGGGTTCAACATTATTCAAAGCATTTTTGTGACTGATTTTTTCAGAGAGTTATTAGCAACGAAATTAATCCGTTAAAGGCGGAGAGGTTTCTTGGAGATTTACTGGGGTAAGTTTGTTTTACATTGCATTAAAAAGATGTTTAAAGCAGAAATTGTGATTAACTAGGGATTTCTACATGATCATGCACTAGTGTTTTTCTTTGTCTGTGTACTTAAATATGTGCTTCAAATGAACAAAATAGAAAACTACATATCTTTAAAAATTTTATTAGAAATATGACATAGAAATAGCGGCGTGTTTAAGCGAAGTACGAGTATAAGGACATAACCGTTAAATTATTTAAAACAATTATATGATTGAAGCTCTGAACATTTTTGTGCAGATTGAAAGTACTTAAATTTAAAATGATTTTTAAAAATCTGGCATTTTTCTATTCAATTGGTGTGCTGTCCAAAATCATCTTTCAATCCAATGCCCTTCGGTGCTGTAAAAAATTACAAATTCCTGAAGATGAATTAAATGAATTAAGTATTCATAGGCGAGATATACCGATCAATGACTTGACTGACTAGAGTTTAGCTATAAGCAATGATTTGTCATTGAAAGTTTCCTGCACGTAAATCGATTTTTATAAACGATTTTCATGATAATGAATCAAATATTAATTATGATCTTCCTGCTAAGAAGGACAATGTTTGTCTTGATTTTGACATTAACGATAATTTAGTAACGATGGTTACTAAGGAGTTACTAACTAATGCTGACAGTTCTGTCAGGACACGTTTACAAATTGAGGACCATGAAGGCAGTGATACAACTTCTTCAATTTGTCTTCTAATTTGTCTGTCCAAAAAAATTTAACATTGGATAGAAATATAAGTGATGGAGATTTTTAATATTGCAAAAAATGACCGCATATTAGGTAGATTTCATTACAAAAAGCTCTATTGCAGCCGTTCAGAGGAAAGCGATTTCAAAAAATGTTGGTATATTTTCATCGATCATCACCCCCAAACCCCAAAACCACCCTCCGTTCAAAATTGATATATATATATATATATCTGACTTTGTCATACTGTAACTCTCGTATTTATGAACCGATTTGGATGTAATTCGGTGTGTACATAGTACATACCAATGTCTCGACCGAGTTTGTTGGCCAGCTTCATCCGCCGTTTTGTTTCAAAATGGCGGTCATTTAAAATTTAGAAAAAAATTTAAAATTTGAAATGTGGTACCAAAATTTTGTAAATGGAAAAATATTTTTTTCTTATGTATTTGACCTTTATGCAAAGACTCCGGAGCAGTTTTTGTTTCGTCTATATCTTAAAAAATGGCTGCGTTATAGCATTTTGAATTTCTAGCATGGCTGACATTTTGAAACGTCCTGAATTTTGTCACGCGATAAAAGGCGTATTTATGAATCGATTTGTATGTAACTTCGTTTATACATAGTACATACCAATGTCTCGACCGAGTTCGTTGGCCAGCTTCATCCGCCATCTTGTTTAAAAATGGCGGCCATTTAAAGTTTTAAGAAAAATTTAAATTTGAAATGTGGTACCAAAAAACTGAAAATTGAAAAAATATTTTTTTCTTATGTGTTTGTCCTTGATAAAAAGATTCGGGAGCAGTTTTTGTTTCGTCTATATCTTAAAAAAGTCCTTCCGGCCAGTGCGGAAGAGGTAGCTTTCATATTTCTTATTTTAAAAAAGCCACTTTATATTATTTAAACACACGAAGCTCAATTTAGTGGAAACCGAATATAGGAGATTCAATACTAATTTTTATCAATACTAAATCATTATGAATGAGAATTTCGCAAAATTATTCAGCTTTATCCAAGCTGCTTTTATTTAAAGTAACTTATATTTGGCTGCCAAATTCGGCGATTTCTTAAAGTGCCTGCCATTTTAAGACAACGTGGTGGATGAGGCTAACCAGTGAACTTGGTCGAGACCTTAGTAATTGCTGTGCGCATGCTCACTCACATCGGAATCGATTGATATATACGAGTGCTGTCGAAGGCAAAAAATCAGAATTTCAAAATGTCACCCACATTAGATTTGAAATTGCTATATCTGAGCAATTTTTTAAGATAAAGACAAACAAAAAATGCTCCTGAATCCTTATATCAAGGTCAAATACTTAAGAAAAGAACCTTTTTCAATTTCTAATTTTTTTGCACCTCACTTTAAATATAATTTTTTTTAATTTAATGGCCGCCATTTTGAAACAAGATGGCTGATGAAGCTGGCCAGCGAACTCGGTCGAGATATTGATGTATACTATCCACATGCCTTCTTACATCAAAATAGGTGAATACGTGTGTTATCGCGTGACAAATACAAGATCGTTTCAAAATGTTAGCCATGAAATTCAAAGTGCTATAATTCAACCATTTTTTTAAGATATAAACAAAAGAATAATTTTTCAGAAACAAAAACTGCTCCGGAATCTTTGTATCAAGGCCAAACACCTAAAAAAATCTTTTTCATTTACCAATTTTTCAATACCTCATTTTAAATTAATTTTTTTTTAATGGCAACCCTATTGAAACAAGATGGCGAATGAAGCTGGTCAACGAACTCGGCCGAGATATTGGCATGTACTATGTACACACCACCTTACATCCAAATCGTTGCATAAATACGCCTGTTATCGTGTTACAAAAATCAGGTCGTTTCAAAATGTCAGCGATAATAGAAATTCAAAATGCTAAAACTTAGCCATTTTTTTAGATATAGACGAAACAAAAACTGTTCCGGAATCTTTGTATTAAGGTCAAACACATACAAAAAAATCGTTTTCATTTTCCAATTTTTTGGTATCTCATTTTAAATTAATTTTTTTTTTACATTTTTTAAATGGCCGCCATTTTGAAACAATATCGCGGATGAAGCTGGACAACGAACTCGGTCGAGATATTTGTATCTACTATGTACACACCAAGGTATATCGAAATCGGTTCATAAATACGCCCGTTATGACGTGACAAAAATCAGGACGTTTCAAAATGTCAGCCACGCTAGAAATTCAAAATGCTATAACTCAGTCATTTTTTAAGATATAGACAAAACAAAAACTGCTCCCGAATCTTTTTATCAAGGTCAAACACATAAGAAAAAAACATTTTTTCAATTTTCAATTTTTTGGTACTACATTTCAAAATAAAATTTTTCTTAACAATTTAAATGGCTGCCATTTTTAAACAAGATGGCGGATGAAGCTGGCCAACGAACTCGGTTGAGACATTGGTCTGTACTATGTATGAACGAAGTTATATCCAAATCGGTTCATAAATACGCCTTTTATCGCGTGACAAATTTCAGGACGTTTCAAAATGTCAGCCACGCTAGAAATTCAAAATGCTATAACGCAGCCATTTTTTAAGATATAGACGAAACAAAAACTGCCCCGGAATCTTTGTATAAAGGTCAAATACATAAGAAAAAAATATTTTTCCATTTTCAATTTTTTGGTACCACATTTCAAATTTTAAAATTTTTTAAAAATTTTAAATGGCCGCCATTTTGAAACAAAATGGCGGATGAAGCTGGCCAACGAACTCGGTCGAGACATTGGTATGTACTATGTACACACCGAATTACATCCAAATCGGTTCATAAATACGAGAGTTACTGTGTGACAAAGGTCAGATATATATATATATATATATATATATATATATATATATATATATATATATATATGTCAATTTTGAACGGAGGGTGGTTTCGGGGTCTGGGGGTCATGATCGATGAAAATATACCAAAATTTTTTTAAATCGCTTTCCTCCGAACGGCTGCAATAGGTAGCTTTTTGTAATGAAAGCTACCTAAAATGTCTGAGTTATAGCATTTTGAATTTCTAGCGTGGCTGACATTTTGAAACGTCCTGATATTTGTCAAGTGGTAACAGGCGTATTTATGAACCGATTTGGATGTACCTTGGCGTGTACATAGTACATACAAATATTTCGACCGAGTTCGTTGGCCAGCTTCATCCGCCATCTAGTTTCAAAATGGCGGCCATTTAAATTTTTTTTTAATTTAAAATTTAAAATGAGATACCAAAAAATTAGAAAATGAAAAAGATTTTTTTTGTATGTGTTTTACCTTAATACAAAGATTCCGGAACAGGTTTTGTTTCGTCTATATCTTAAAAAATGGCTGAGTTATAGCATTTTGAATTTCTATTGTGGCTGACATTTTAAAACGACCTGATTTTTGTCACGCGATATCAGGCGTATTTATGAACCGATTTGGATGTAACTTGGTCTGTCTCTGTACATAGTACATACCAATGTCTCGACCGAGTTCGTTGGCCAGCTTCATTAGCCATCTTGTTTCAAAAGGGTTACCATTTAAAAATAATTTAATTTAAGGTATTAAAAAATTGGAAAATGAAAAAGATTTTTTTTATGTGTTTGGCCTACATAGAAAGATTCTGGAGCAGTTTTTGTTTCTCAAAATTTGTTCTTTTGTTTATATCTTAAAAAATGGTTGAATTATAGCACTTTGAATTTCTAGCATGGCTAACACTTTGAAACGATCTTGTATTTGTCACGCGATAACACACGTATTCGCCTATTTCGATGTAAGAAGGCATGTGGATAGTATACATCAATATCTCGACCAAGTTCGCTGGCCAGCTTCATCAGCCATCTTGTTTCAAAATGGCGAGCATCAAATTAAAAAAAATATATATTTAAAGTGAGGTGCAAAAAAATTAGAAATTGAAAAATTTTTCTTTCTTAAGTATTTGACCTTGATATAAGGATTCAGGAGCATTTTTTTGTTTGTCTTTATCTTAAAAAATGGCTCAGATATAGCAGTTTCAATTTCTAATGTGGGTGACATTTTGAAAAATCTGATTTTTTGCCTGCGACAGCACTCGTATATATCAACCGATTCAGATGTGAGTGAGCATGTGCACAGCAATTACTAAGGTCTCGACCAAGTTCACTGGTTAGCCTCATCCACCATGTTGTCTTAAAATGGCAGGCACTTTAAGAAATCGCCGAATTTGGCAGCCAAATATAAGTTACCTTAAATAAAAGCAGCTTGGATAAAGCTGACTAATTTCGCGAAATTCTCATTCATAATGATTTAGTATTGATAAAAATTAGTATTGAATCTCCTATATTCGGTTTCTACTAAATTGAGCTTCGTGTGTTTGAATAATATAAGTTGGCTTTTTTAAAATAAGGAATATGAAAGCTACCTCTTCCTCCCGGCACTGGCCGGAAGGACTTTTTTTAAAAAGTAACAGGCAAAAACAGGTCAGACTCTATTCAAGAACAATCCGGAGTGAAAACAGAATCACGTCACAAATAAATCTTGCTGAAGCTAATCCATCTTATACTTTTGAAAGCTTTTTTAAAGCAGTTTCACGAAAAAAATCAAAATATAGCCAAATAGCAAAAAGCAGTAGGATCAAACTCTGTAGAATTTTTTACTACAGTTTTCTTTTACTTGTTCTTTTATATGAAAAAAATAAAAGAAGATAATGAAGTGAAAGAGTAAAAACAGAGACAAAAATTGGAAAAGAAAACGCAACTAAAGCTTAAAAGAGGAAAAATAGGTTACAAAAACAGAATTCAGCACAAACTCGAAGTTGGTCGCTAAACAAATCTGGAAATAAATGTACAATAGAAAGGAAGATATGAAGAAGCCTAAACCTGAAAATAATCTAGATCCATACCTTCCAGAAACTAAAAGAAAGTACTAAGAACGGAAGATGAAAAGCAAAATATTTGCTTAAAATATACAGTAAAACAGACTTCTTTGGTGAAATTATGTTGTATTTGTCATTAGTTAAGTCTTGTTTTTTACATGGTTAATGTTAAAAGTGTTTAAAGTATGAACATTAAATTATTCATTATTTAATTATGATATATTCAATATTATGAATCTTCAAGTTGTTATTTTTTGTATTTTAAGTTATTATTATTATTAGATTAAGTTAATAAGTTATTAGCATTTTCAGTAGTTCAATAATAAGCGTTCTAATTTTCAATCTTATATATTTTAACTCTTTAAAAGAATTTCAAAAATTGATAGTATCTAAATGAATATTTTAAGAGAAATTAATCTTAATAAAATACTAATAGTCTTATTTAGGCACTCTGGCGTCTCATTTAGGTTTTAACTACAGTAGATGCGAAAAATTATTTAAATGCGGTAAACAGATGTCTTGAAAAAGTCTTCTTGATCAGACGTTGCTGTAAAAATGAGTAATCCTTTCGATCACTCAACTTGTCATTAGCTGATGGTTCATCTACGGAATTACGAAAAAATCATGTGAACCGTAGTAGCCCGTTTTCAGCGGAGTTAGAGAAAATAACTTCTACTGCGTGGTTGGAAGCTATTCGGCAAAAAATTTCCGACATCCAATCGGACATGCCAAATACTTCAATTAATGGCGTTCTTACATGTCATGGAATTGTAGTTTTTGAATTGGTGTACACATCAACTTGCACTGCGATGTAATTGAAAATACTTTCGGAATGTAAATAAACATAGCTCCCGAAATTGTGTGATTTGAATTTTTTCAGCAGCCTTTTACAAACAAAATCCTTAGAATAACTTTTGCTTTATGAAACAGAAAAAGAAAGAAATAAGACAAAACTAGCTTCAGAATGTTGCAAGTCGCATTCAAACATATCAACTTCTTCATTTTTTAGAAATTCTTTAAACATTTATAAATGTTAGGGATAGTCTGTCGAGTACACGCCCAGATTTTTTCAATTTGATAGTTTTCACAAAAGAGGGAAGATAAGAGAATTAGTAATATTCTTTTTATTATTATCGCATCTCTTTAAGGTTTTTGATGAAATAATCGGTAAACTTTACGTTGAAAGTAAAGGTCTTTTGAATTTGTGTTTGACCGAATAATACATTTTTTATCTTCCTGCTTTACTTAAACGGATTTCTACTTTTATTAAACGCATTCTTTGTATTTACACGTAAAGAACTATAAGTTACCGTTTACATTTAATTTGAAGTTATTTTATTTCGCAGAATCTTGTACATTTAAAGATTATTTTAACACAGCATACATTGATAATCCTAATACAAAGAATTCTTATGCAGCTGTTCTCTGCAGTGTTGCACTCGTCTTATTATTACATATAACAACTCTCACCTGTAATGTTAAATGACATATATTCATAAGTGATTATTTCCAGATGAAAATTATTGATTAAAAATGGATGTTTAGTATTTCAAATGTTTACCTTTTATAAATATCACTGAGAAACATTTCATTAAATCAACGCAATTATAAATAGGCATGTAACCAAGATTTTATTTAGGGCAAAAAGTATTTAGCACATTCAACTATTTTTGTTTACAACTAAATAATATGTACATTCTGATTGAGAAAACAAGTCACCTTGATCGTACGCATTACTTTTAATAATCGTATATTATATATATATATATATATATATATATATATATGGGAACTGCTGGGAACTAAACGAATTTTCCCCAACCCGATATACCCTTAGCTGCAGTTCATGATTATAAACACTTTTACACAGAAAGAAAAGAAATGTGCAATAAGAAATTTTCACAGTTATTCATAATAAACTTTTTACGATATAAATACATTAAATTTTCAGAAGAAAAATGATTAAAAATCAGTTTCGCTTCTATAATGAACAGTTACATCATACCATTTATCATTAAGATGTTTTACAAAAAATAAAAATAAAAAACAAACGAATGCGGAAACAAGAAAACACATTAGTTTTTAAAACAATGACGGCATTACTGAACATACAAAGAACTTATTCAACATAGGAGAAAGATGCTTCCGTGATACATTATATTTGTTGTTTCTCACTGAGGATTTTCAACAGCCATATAATCGTTAATAAACTTTAAGGGGATATTAGTGCAGAAACTATCTTCATTTCATTTAGAAAACAACTTTCTTCCAAAATAAGAAATCTTATAAAGATTTCATAAATATATCTCTTTTTCAATAGAAAACTCACAATATCAAATTTTAAAAATAAAGAGCATGATTAATTAAGAGGTGTAAAATATTAAAGAAACAATTTATACCGTCAATATTTGCAATAAAGAAATAAAATCCACATCAAAAGACTGTTTATTTTTTTCATTTTTCATTATATTCAGTAAAAGGAAGAAACATTTTAAGATATTAAAAAAATCCCTGCCGGCCCGGCCTACAGGCAGAGGTAGATTTCGAAGTCAAATATACTAATTTCACAAACAAAAACTAAATCATGATTAGCGATAAATCCACTTTAACAATTTTATCTGGCCGTTTTTGACGAGTTTTTATTTCATTTTTATATAATAGCTGGTTTTATCAGAATCATGTTAGGGCAGTATTCAAAAAAATACTTTTCCATGCTCAACAACTCGAAATTTTCTGGAGTAATTCCAGATTCATTTTTAATAAAAAAAATATATGAAACTTGCTGACGTGATTTTTGAAGAGATTTATAAGCGACCTGTGTTTTTATTTTTTGTTCAGTTAATTAGAACTTGATATATAAACAATTACTTTCTCAGAAGGACAATATTTTTAGTTTCTGACACAATCGCTTCGGGAAATTCCGTTCAAAATGCCCACTTTGACATGATTTTTTGAAATATATTCTGCCTTTATCAAAAAATCGATCATTATGGTACATTATATAGTTTCCGAATAAGCGAATCTACCAATTAAATGCGTTTGAAAGCAAAAATGAATTTAAAAATGAGTCAGAAAATAAGCAGTTTTGATTTGAGTGCATCCTTAATACAATGATTTTTTCAACACAATCCGCTTCGGTAAATTCGGTTCAAAATGCCCTTTTTAACAGCATTTTTTAAAAATATATTCTGCCTCTATCAAAAAATCGACCATTACGGTACATTATATAGTTTCTGAGTAAGAAAACGTACCAATTGGAAGCCTTTGAGAGCAAAAATGAATTGTAAAATGAGTCAGAAAATAAGCAGTTTGGATTTGAATATACCCTTAATAAGATGTTTTTTTTTCTTCAACCGCTATGTATTTTTAATTTGTTTTTGCTGTAAGAATTGGTCCTATCCAAAACTTGTCTCTATGGATGTTGTAGACAATATTAAGAAGATATGTGATAAATTTATGGGGATTTTATATCTTTTGAATTGACGGAGTTATGGATTTTTTTCTTCTTCAAACCCCCTTTTTGTTTTCGTTTTTAATTTTTATTTGCGGTACGAAGTGGTCCTATCAAAAAGTTGTGAATATAAAAGTTGTAGATAATGTTAAGGAAATTTATAATAAAATTAATTATATTTGATATCTTGAGAATTGACGAAGTTATGAATTTTTTTTCTCCCAAAAACCCTATTTTTTGCGCCCCTTGAGCCCATTTTTAACTTTATTAAAAATCTGTGAAACATAAATTTTTGGCCCTATTTTTAGAAGTAATAAAAACTTTAAACTGATTTGATATGTACAAAAATTAAGAAGTTATGAGGTGTTTTCTGTTTTCACAAAACCCCTCCCTATTTCCATCCCCTTGGTCCGATTTTGCCCATTAACGAACTTGACCGAGATTTTATGCCAATTGATTTTATGTATCAGTTTGGAAGAGATTGGTGCAGAATTACGAAAGTTATCGTGTCCAGAAGAAAGTGATGTATATATATATATATATATATATATGTGTGTATAGATAGATAGATAGATAAAGTTTTTTACTGAGGGTGGTTTTGGGTTCTAGGGGTCATGATCGGTGTAGATTTGCAAAAATTTTTCAGAAATTCCAACATAAGAACGATCCCAATAGGTAGTATTTCATACGAAATCTACCTAAAAGAAAAAAGAACAAAGTTCATTTCGTTCCACATACAAAAATCCTATCTATATATAAACGATATTCGTTCACAGTGAAATTTAACATTTGTTGCACATATATAAGAGCAGTTATTTTATTTTTAATAAATAGTAGCATCTTAAATAAAATATTTTAATAAATAAATAAAAAAAAAAACAGTAGCAGTAGTTTAGAAAAATATAAATTTTATATTAAAAGGAAAGTAAAACATTGTACATCTAAAAATATGTTGAAAGTTACTTGCCGATCTCGTACTTTAATTAATATTTATTGTAATACACTAAGATATATGACAATATTTCTTTATTAATTGTTTAAAGGCATTGGTGAAAAAGATCGTTTATATTTGTCCTTGTTTATATTTATATTAACTGAAGTTATTAAATGAAATATATAAAATATTTTAAAATAATATTGTTCTTTTGGTTTGATAATATATAATTAATCTATCTACATATCTATAAAAGATTTTGTCCTGACTGACTCATGATTAACGCATAGCCCAAACTACTGAACCAAGAAGCATGAAAGTTTTGTGGGGGGGGGGGGGGGATACCTCTTATGACATAAGTGCGCACTAAGAAAGGATTTTTGAAATCCCCTCCCCCCCCCTAAGGGGCTTAAAAGCTGGGGGTTCAAAAATTTTAGAACATCTGGCAATATAACAGCAGCTGTTTTAAGTAGGAGCTTGAAATTCCAGAAGATAAATCCACTAAAAAAATAATTAAACATGTATTTCAGTGATTTAAAAATTCCCCACCTAAGGGGAGCGTAAAATTCCAGAAAATAAATCTAATAAAAAAAATTAAACACGTATTTCAGCGATTTTAGAAATTCGCACCTAAGGGGGCTAAAGCGAGTGTCGAAAACTTTAGAAAATTTGGCGTATCTGAGCAGTTGTTTTAGGTAAAAATGTGAAATTCCAGAAAACAAATCTACTAAAAATAATTAAACACATATTTCAGCTATTTTATAAATTCCCCACCTAAGGGTGCTAAAGGGGTGTTGAAAATTTTAGAACATTTGGCATATCTGAGCAGTTGTTTTAGGTAGAAGCGTGAAATTCCAGAAAATAAATCTACTAAAAAAATAATTAAACACATATTTCAGCGATTTTAAAAATTTCCAAACTAAGGGTGTTAAAGGGCTATTGAAAATTTTAGAACATTTGGTATATCTTAACAGCAGTTTTAGGTAGCAGCATAAAATTTCAGAAAATAAATCTATTAAAAAATAATTAAAGACATATTTCAGTGATTTTGGAAATTCCTCACCTAATAAGGTTAAAAGGGGGATCGAAATTTTTTGAACATTTGGCATATCTCAGCAGCCGATTTAGGTAGGAGCGTGAAATTCAAGAACATAAATCTACAAAAAAATGATTAAAGACATATTTCGGAGATTTTAGAAATTCCCCACCTAAGAAGGTTAAAGGGGGGGGGGGGTCGAAAATTTCAGATCATTTGGCATATCTCAGCAGTGGTTTAAGGTAGGAGCGTGAAATTCCAGAAAATAATCTACTAAAAAAATAATTAAACACGTATTTCAGTGATTTTAGAAATTCCCCACCTAAGAAGGTTAAATGAGGTGGGTGGGTGGGTGGGGGGGGGTGGGGGGTCGAAAATTTTACATCATTTGGCATAACTCAGCAGTCGTTTTAGGCAGGAACGTGAAATTCCAGAAAATAAATCTACTAAAAAAGTAATTAAAAACGTATTTTAGCGATTTTAGAAATCCTCCAGTTAAGGTGGTTAAAGGGGGGGAGGGGTCGAAAATTTAAGACACTTGGCTATATTTCAGCAGCCGTTTTAAGTAGAAGCGAGAAATTCAGGATTACAAAGTCATTAAAAATATAATTAAACTCATATTTCAGCGATTTTAGAAATTCCCCCCTAAGAGTGTTAAAGGGGTAGGGGTTCGAAAATTTTAGAGCATTTGGCCATTTCCCAGCAGCAGTATTAGTTAGAAGCGTGAAATTCAACATAACAAACCCATTAAAAAATAATTAATCATTTATTTCAGCGGTTTTAGAAATTCCCCTCCTCTCTCTAAGAGGATTAAATGGAGGTTTGAAAATTTTAAGTCATTTCGCCATATCTCAGTAGCAGTTTTAGATAAAGGCATGAATCTGAGGATAACTAATCTACTAAAACAAAATTAAACATGTATTTTATCTATTTTAAAAATTCCCGCTCTTTTAGGTCATTTCGCCATATCTCAGAAGCTGTTTTAGGTAAGGGTGAAATATTCAGGATAACAAATCTATTAACAAAATAATTAAACACATATTTCAGCGATTTGAGAAATCTCCTCCCGAAAGGATTGTCGAAAATTTTAGGACATTTCGCCATATCTCTGCAGCAGTTTTCGGTTGAAGCGGGAAATTCAAGATAATTCAGTAATTTTAGAGCTATTTTTTTCTGTTATATCGCCAACATCAACTTTGAACTGGATAATGTAAGATTATACGAATAAGTCAACAATTATGGATATTTCATTAGATGTTAAGAAAAAGTTTTTTTTTTTAATTTCATCTTTGCTAGATATATTCTTTTAGAGAAACCAATCAGCGTAGCGGGCGAAGGCTGCTAGTACCTAATAAAATAATTTATGTTTTTCACAGTACATTTGGATGGACAGATTTCACTTATTTTATTTATACCCCACTATAAAAGTAATCTAGGATAACGTTCTTTTTATCATGTGTAAGCACCATACATTTACGATAATTATACAATAGCAAAGATTATGTTTAATGTTATACAGCATTACCTATTGCAATTTGACAAAAAAAGATTTTGAATTCTGAAATACAATGAATAATATAAATATCGTGATTATAGCTTTTGTATAAAACAGATAATATAGAATATTTTGTCATACTTTGTCATACTTTCATGACAATTCAGTAGTAATACCAAGCTTTATAACATGATTTCAATTTAGAAACAAATAAAATTGGTCAGTTTTACAATAATTAATAATTGTCAAAATAATCGTTGAAGCATTTGGTAAATTTCGATTTAAGTTAATTTCGTTATTGCGTTTAATTTGGGCACTTCTTATGCAAAATCAATCTGGGTTAATTTTATTAACTAAGACATTTTGCACAAAATTAAGATAGATATCTGTTTTGAGTATACTTTATTTTCAATCATATGTTACTGGTATATTTTTTTACAATTACTTGTGACATAATAAGTAGGGGTGTTCATTTTTATAAGACTGCTTATCATCATGTAATTATAATGCGCAATTTCTTAATGCAAGAATTTTAACTAGATATTTTTGACATATGCAGTAAAATCTTCACTGAATGCTTAACAGAAAGAAAGCTATTTTCGTATTAGAATTTGATAAATTTCTATTCGTCTTTAGTAATTTCCTACGTAGTATCGTAATTTGGAACAAGAAAGTACGATTTATTAAAAATTCTGCGAATTACTTTATATAATTAAGAAAATATATTTTTATTATTGAAGCTCATTATGATCCTCTTGCATGATACATTAGTATGCCATATTAATTTTATTTGGGGAACTGATTCTGTACGATACGATTTTAATTTTAAAATAAAATAAATTAAATATTTCGTAATCCGATTATATCAAGATAAATTCTATGACTTACTCGGGACTCCTAAGAGCTCTTCCACCTCTCTCTTTCTGGCCATGCTTATCACTTTTCCCTATGCTCCTCCTCTTAATGTGTGACTTTGAATTCAGTAATATATAGGGGAGAGTAGCCTAATTTGGACCACTTCGCTTATTTTCAGGTGTAACTCACTTAATTTTTGGAATATCTGAAAAATATCACTACACGGGGTCAATCAATTCATCCACTAACTAAATAAAACTTTAGATCATTTTCTTTTTGAAAATATTAAATTTTATTTTAATTTCAAAAATTTGTCAAAAGTGGTCCAAATTCAGCAACTGGTCGCCTAAGTTGGACCACCAGTCTCCTAAATTGGACCAAATAAAATCAGGTTGTTTTAATGACTAGGAATATAACTAATTTTATTAAAAGCAAAGTTTACGGTTACTGAAACAATCAAGCAAAATAACAGCAATGAAATATAATGAAATCAAATATCTGAAAATAAGTGTAATTGTTTTAAATCAAAATGTATTCAAAATATAAATCAAAGTTATCAGTAATTAAGAATAGAAATTATGAAACTAATTGCCAGTTACTTGAATATCATTTAAGGAGTATTGCAAAGCTTACTCCTTATTCACCCCCCTCCTCCCGGAAGGTTTGAGGTTTTATGAGTTTTAATAGCAAAAAAGTGTAATTCCACTCTCCAGAACTGTAAAAAGTCTGCCCTTCCTCAGGGAATCCTCCAGGAAGAAAATGTTTGAATTCAACTTTGTAAACCAAATACGCCGTAGGAATAATGTATTCAAAGAAAATAAATACAAATACATACAAGATAAAAGAAATTGCAAACAAAATTTATTGCATAAACATGTAAAAATATTTTTTTGTTTATATAGGCCTAAACTGTATAAAAAAATTAATCCAGATATACCCCCCCCCCTCCCCCCCCAAAAAAAAAACTTGCATGGAGATAGTAATCCATTATAAAATATAACAATAAAAATAAAAAAATAGTGTACAAAGTGTACCGTCCTCGAAATTCACTACTTAATTTTCAAAATTTATGATCGCATATCTGCTCCAATTTAAGCAACTTAAAATGGTCCAATTATGGGAACTGCGCCATTTTTTAAAACAGATAATTTCAAGACTAAGAACAAAAATGAAATCAAACAAAGCCGCGTGAGAAATATGCGCAATTAACAGATGAATTTATATATGTATATAAAAACATAACAACTTACCTTAGTTTTAAAGTATTCACTTACGTTTAGTAGGAAAAAAGTAGATCAAAACAGCTAACTTTAGGTTTTTTAAAATTGTCTGAAAGCAACACGTGGTAGGCGGTTGCATCTTCTAATCTTTAGTGACGTCATTCTGATGAGTAGGATTTCAGCGGAAGATGGCGTCTCTTCCTGTAATTAACGACAGAATGGCAACGGTCCAATTAAAGCGGCGGTCCAAATTAGGCTACTCTCCCCTATATATATATTATATATTATATATTTACTTATTTATTTATTTATTTATTCATTACTTGTCGCTGAATAAGTTCGAAGAAAGAATTAGTTTAATGCATCTTTTACAAATAAAGCAAAAACTTTACAAGTTATGTGAAGTTTAGGTCAGTTTGAAGATTTATTTTCTAGTTTCAAAATCAAATGTCAGTATTAAAAATGCTGAAGTTTGTTACTATTTCAATATAAATGCCGATTCCAAAGTTTATTTTGTTTATATATACCAAAAGAAAACATAACACTGAATTCTAGTTTTCAGTTCTCGCTATAATAATTTTGAGATTAAATGGTACGAGTTATTTTCGTGCAGTCGACTGAGCACTGAGTTTTTATTTATTTATTTATCTATTAAAGATCTGTATATTTCTGCACTCTATTAAAAAATATGTACTGTCAAAAATTAGCATAGCCATTAAAAGTTTTGTTTATTTATTTATTTATTGTTTTAATAACTCTAAATACGCTTATTTATTTCTACTCACTAATTAATATTACGGACGAAGGCACTTATCAGTAGGAGAAAATGGAGTTATGTAGGATACCTTATTATTAGTTGCTTTTTGAGGCCAGAATTTTCGACACAATTCAATAAAAAGTTACCTAAATACTCTGCATTCATCCTTGTATAATAACACCATTATAAAAATATGAATTGTTTATCACATTTTTATTAATAACTGTTTCTTTGAAAAAGTCAAATCATCCGGACTTATTCGCGCCAATGGCAAAGAACACGTAGATATGTTAATCTTACAGAAAATGAAAAGAAATAGACCATTCTTTTACAGGAACAAACTGTTTTATTTTACAACTTTAACTGGGGAATTTATTTAACAATATTTCAAGTATAACTATAATTGTTTAATATATAAAGACAAAAGGATAATTATCTTTATTACAATTTAAGAACTTGCAGGAAAGAAGTTCATCACTTAAACATGTATAAAAAAATCATACTTATTCTTGTACATATAATTTTGATTGCCTTTTTTTTAAAAGCAATGTTTATAAGATCTTCAAGCATCGTTTTTCAATACACGGCTTTATCGCGTGGAGGATATCCGGTTTTACC
This sequence comes from Maratus speciosus, assembly GCA_963932465.1. Lineage (NCBI taxonomy): Eukaryota > Metazoa > Arthropoda > Arachnida > Araneae > Salticidae > Maratus > Maratus speciosus. The sequence goes on from OZ010787.1 coordinate 329,294,457, forward strand.
CCACGATTATAACGATCAGAAAGAAAGCAGTAAAAAAATGCAACTATAAGTGGTAACAACAGTTTCATTGAAAGAAATAAAACCTTATTAAATGTGCAAAACATAGTGATATAAAAAGTTCATGAAACTTTAAATGCGTTCGCATCCAACAATTTTGGAAATTAGAAAACATTAAAACAAAAAATGTAAAATGTTTCAACTCAGAAACTACACAAATTCCAGTATGAAGATGCCGTAATGGTCGCCTCTTCGTCTTCCGAAGAGCTAAATATACCAATCACCATACGTTAAAGTGTTGCTCAAATTGAGTCAAAAACGAGATATCCGGTTTTCACTCCAGAATATTGTTTTATCCTACTTTCCCCTACAGCTGTTTTGATGAGCTTAATTTTTGTATAAAACGGTTATATTGCATCAACTCTATTCTTCAACAATAATTAAAATTATTAATATGTGCACTGTTTGAAAAATTAAATGCAACCGTTATTTTTAAATAATGAAGTTTTGCATTTATAAAATTTTTTTCACTTCATTACAATTACTATACATGAAACTTTAACTACTATAATTTAATTTACGTTAACAAATTTTAAAAAGAGATACAACTTAGCTTATTAAAATTATATCTCATTAAGGTTTAAGTTAAAAAATTATTTATTTTAGAGTACGTTTGGCTTAATAGTTGAAAAAAGAAAGAATCATTAAGTAGTTAAAGAATTTTCGCTGAAGAAGAATTGATTATAAGGTTGTGAAAATTAACAGATGTAGAAAACATTTCCGTCAAATTTACTGGAGTTAATTCATTATCATTTAGTATTGTTTTTGTAACATGAGATGGACTATTATTTCGCAATTTCCACCGCAGAAAAAATAGAAAATTGAAGATGCATTTGATGATGATTTGCCTATTGCCTTATAGTTAAAATGGGACATGACACTAATAATATTTAAGTATCATTTTGTGGTTTGGTATACCCAGTGGCATTTCGTCATCTGATCAGAATGTAATTTTGTAACTAGTTGCGTAATGGAAAGCAGTAATGTCATACTTACGTAGTGTAGTTCTGAGCTACAATTAAAATTCTGCTACTGCAATTTTTCAATGCTGGATGAATGAATTACGTCAAAGACACATAGCGAAAAACAACATAGATTGAATGTTAGAAACAATATTAAAGTCAGTAATCAGAGGATTTAAAATTCTAAAAACCGTGATTTTATTCATTTATTTACTTTTGAAAAGCTAACACCTAAGCTAATTATTATTATTTTTTTAGCTTTCGTAGAAAAAAAAAACTATATATTTTTAATAAATGCAAAACAACAACAACAACAAAATGTACCAATATTTTCCAAAATGTGTGCATTTTATCTATTTTATTTATACAACATCAAAATTGAATGGTAAATATGTGAGTTTATTATTTCAGCCCGAATTCACCATTTCCATACTGCTAGTAAGGTTGATATAATCACTTTCTACGTACCAACCATAATTACTCAATATGAGGCAAAAAAAGAAGAAAAATCTCAGGAAGCAGCAAATGTTTAGCATTATTAATAAAAATTAAAATGAAATAAATACAAATATGCATAAATAATAAATAAAATAAAAATTCTGAGATAAAGATGTTTACGATCTGACGCTACGCATTAAAGCGGAATAATATTTTTGACAAATTGTGTATTCTTCTTAACTCGGGATAACTAGGTAAGTTGTTAAAATTAGATTTTTGTATAGGGGAATCAATTAGTGTGGTTCGGGAATATGAAAACTTATCATATTTAGCTGAATTTACTTTTAACCGATATCATATTGTGCGGGCATAAGACATATTGACGATAATATATGAAATTCAAAAGAGAGTTAAAGCAACATTAAAAGATGCAAGTGGGACTTGTTTTCATTAATAGTAAAGCAATTTATCTCAATAAAACTTTTAAATTCGAGGTCTCAGTATGATAAGTTTGATTAAACATAAAATTAAATTAGCATCGTCAAACAAGTCAATGTAAGTTCAATGTCTTTCGTCTTCATGTAAAAGTTTAAAATAGTTAAGAATTTATGAAAGAGAAAGATTTATTTCCTATCACTTCGAAGATATTCAAAATCTATTATGGGTCCTTAATATTTGTTGTTGTATCTTATTATTATACTATTCTCAGACCAAACTAGCTAACATACTCAGATATTCAGTTTATAGAATAAATATTTCAAATCTATTCTCAGTATTGGAATATTTTTATCGATGCGACAGTCATATTAGTTTTCATTCTTCACAAATTTGGAACACTTTCATGTGTATCTCATAGAAAATAAATTGTCGTATTTTAAGAGTGACTTAGAATTGATGCAATTCAAGTGTAACGTTGCAATGGTAACAAAGTTATTTTTTGTGCAGAGACCACAAAATGTTTCACACTGGTACATTTCACTGGCACAAAATAATGAAAAATAATTAAGGCAGTCATGGTTAATAAAAATCAATCTGGTGATCAAATACATCATCATGAAATGAAGGGCTCGAGTGTAAAACCCAGTAACTTACATTTTTTTTTCATGTAAAATTATTTAACAGTATCCTGACATCCTTTCAAAAATATAGTGTTTATTTATTACTCAAGAAATGTCATCACAATCAAAGATAAATTTTGGATAATGCAAAGAATATTTGCCCAATAAAATAGAATCTAAGAGACAAAAAATGTTGCAAATGCTTAACTGAAGGTCACGACAAATAAGTTATTTTAGAGGAAGAAATCAATCATAATAAATTTGATTGTCGATTTTTTTTTTCAGAAAACTTGAATCTTGATTATCTCGAAACTTGCATTCTGTTAGTTACCTTGTTAACCGAGTCTTTCAAATATATCAATAAATTTCTATTCTTCCCACGGAACACGTAATATACAAATGATAGTTCACTTCATGTTGTAAAAAAATAATTCATTAAAAGTAAGTTTTCAACGAATTTTCGAAATGATACTGAATAAATGCCAGTATATATGACTGAAGAAACATTTTCCAAATTTGTTAAATTTTACAGTTGTTTTTCAGAGGAAAATAACTTTTCATTTTTTGAAGTCTTTTTTTTTTCCAAAAATTAAGACTGGTGTATTTTAAAACATATTAAATTGGCATTTTAAATTTAATGAATCATAATTTTAATGAACGAAATTATTTTTTATCTTTTATTACTCAAGAAAAATTTAAATACGGAAACATAAAGTTTGAAATTTTTAAGTTAGCACCTAACATTTTAATAATTTAAATGCTGTAAAAAAATATTGTCCTAATAAATGTAATATATCACTTAATACTAGATATAGAAAATGGCTACTCTAAAAAGCGGAATCCTGTTGTACTTATCATTGACACAGAAATGTAATTACAATGCCGCTGTACATCCCAGGGTAAAATCTTCTAGTTTCTTTAAATTGAAAATAACCGGTCAAGTGCGAGTTTTCTTCGCGCACAAAGGGTTCCGCACAACAAAGTTTAGAGCATTTTTCTAGCTAGGTTCTTAAATAATATCTTGGCTAGTTACCGACATTTTACGGAAATTGCACTTTTTGACCATTGAAAACACAAAATCTCAAATCTTCCTGTGGGGGACATCTCATTGCTCCGGTTGGGAATGTCCTCCCCGAGACACTCTCTGAATTCAACACTGCTTTTCAGCTGCATTGTGTGCAGATTGTATTATAACTAATACATCTCATTATGAGGTACTAACACATTTTCATTCTTCAAGAGCAATATTTACTTGCACTAAATGGTTCTATGAAATCTATAAAAATTCTCCGTGTATTCGTTTGCTAACTTGGTTTTTTTTCCTGCTCTAGAATGTTCCTGGAAAAGTTTTCTTTCTATTCAAAAACTATTTAAAGGAACTGTTGAAACTCTTATATACTTTTTTAACTTTAATTAATCATTAGTTAAAAGTTCATATATTTTATTATAGAACAGATAGTAATTTCTCTTTTTACTCCGAGTTTTTATAAATAATCTATGATTTAAAAAAAAGAAAAATAATAACTAGCTTGTTTTATGCTTCCGCTACTTTTAGCAGCGAAAAAAATGGCACAAAAACTCTGCAAAATACGTACGGTATATATCTATCGATATATATCTGTCGTACGGTATATACTATAAGTAAGTACGGTATATATCTATCGTCAATCACGAATCTTTTAAAATAAAATAAAATGAATGATATCATTGGGCTGAAAATAAAGATAATAAATATTGTGTTAGCTGAACATTTATTTTCGAATTAACTTTAAATTATGCACTAGCAATACTCCGATTATTTACTTCAAAAGTTGGGTAAATACGATGAGAAAAATCTTTTTATTACCCAAAATCTTAAATTTACCCAAAAGATAAAATTCCATGCAAAAATAACCACTAATATAGGAGATAAAAAAGAAAGTGCGTTAGGAGACTATTCGTAAAGCTCTAAAAGTAAAATTAAGATCGCACAGGGGAAATTAATTTTGCGTTATTTTCTCGTCTTTTAACCCTCTCGCTGCGCAACCCGAGATTTCCTCGGGCAACGTAAAAGTAGCGAAATTTGAGCAACCCGAGATTTCCTCGGAGATTCATTTTTTTCGCTGGCGACTATTTTTTAATTCAACTAGGACCACTTTTTAGATACAAAAATTCCATATAGACTTTAATAGGGTATTTTCCTATTAAATTAGGCAAAAAGTTTTGCTTTGAAAAACCGATAGTAAGAGATTAAAAAATCTGTAAAAGACGCTTGCCGCGAAATGGTTAAATGAGAAATTTTTGAACATATTTTGATATAAAAATTACGCAGCGAGAGGGTTAAACACTATATAATAATTATTTAGCCTACTTTCACAGGAATAACAGATTCACATTGTAAGCGCATTAATTATAACTGATAATGTCTGACAATCGGTATTTCCAAAGTCAGAGGTAAGTGAAAACGTAATAATTTAAGAAAATTTTACCAGAATAATAATAAAAATACTTCGAAGGATGTTGGATGATCTATGAATGTTTTTCTTAATAAACAAAAGTTATATAAACACATTAATTCCAACTCTTACTTTCAGACGGTTAACATGTACGAGATGCTCGCATGCTCGTAGGAGGTAAAACGATCTGACGCAAACGACTCGCCACACAGAGCGAGTCTTTTAAACAAGTTGAGCGGTAATTTAATTTTTGATAAAAATACAAGTTCACTTGTATTAAACCTTTTCTGTTTACATAGTAACTGATAAATTATTAAAATTTATTACTGTTTATTAGGTTATAATTTATTGGGTGTAATGCTGTATGCGAATACAAGGAAAAAAACCTGATTATTTCTGATTAATTCTATGTAGATAGTACTTAAATTTGCCAATATTGCGTGACAGCCTACTTTTCTCTAAATAATTATGACTTAATATTTTAGATATCGCTAGTAAGTGAAATAGTACAAAATGTCAAAGTTTCTTCAAATACTTCCTATGATTTTAGAACCACTTTGTCATTTGCAACTCCGCATATTTCCTCCACTAACTATCGAGGTATAACCATCGAGCTGATCTATGTGTTGTATAGCAAGAAAACCTACCTCCGGGGAAAAATGGGAACGGAAAGGGATATTTTGGATTTTTTATCTCAACTCTATACAATCTCCAATACTCTCTTTTATTGTGAACAAAATTTCGAAAAACATAAGCAATAATTGCGCATTATTTCGTATGTTTTTTCTTTCTTTCTTTTTTTTTTTTTTTAACTAAAAAGAAAAATATAAATTATACGAGAATTTTTTAGATTAGCCATTCCATATATTCAGTACTTAGACACATTTGTCAATAATCACCATCACTTCATGACTTATCCTTAATTATCTTTGGTATTTTATTACTTGGAATATTTCTTAAGTTCTTTCACGTAAGTACCAGGTTTTCAATTTACAGATTCCAGTGTACTTTACCAATTTTTAATTTCACAATTTTAATTTGAACTGCGGAATTTAAACGTCATGAAATTTTAAGATATTATTATTCTCATGTTTAAAAATTTCTTTAATAAGCAATCATAATGCAAATAGTTTTCATATAGGTCGGAACAAGGATTATTATAATACATTCATTTCTGGTGATATTTATTTTTATAAAACTCGTAAAATGATTTTTACTAAAAAAATCCGTGAAGTGATTTCATAAATTTCATGAATTGATATTTCATAAAACCTGTAAAAACTTTTCAGTTTATATTATTTTTCATTTTTAATGTTTCAATGGCCACAGCTACAGTCACATAGATAGTTTAAGGGTTTTAAGTTTTTTAGGCAACAAATGAATACACGATGCATGAAACAAACTAACAAAAAAAAAAAACAGAAACAGTTAAATTTTTTTAACATGCAGCTGTTTTAAGACGTCATTAAAAAAATGTTCCAGATCCAATGTAAAATATATCAAAGAAAGAGTTAAGAGCAATAAAGTTCGTTCTTCTGTTATTTCTCATTCCTTTTCCTTTATATTGATGTAAGGGTCAGCAGAAGTACTTCTTTTATGAAACTTTGGGATATGTGAATGCTAAATTTATATTGTCTACCTTTAATTTTCATTTATACATTACAACATTTTATACAACGAAATTATCCATTTTATGAGCTATAATAAGGATTCAAACCCTTTCTAAGTACTGCGCTAAGAAAATTGGCAATGAATTCCAGCTTTCTATATGTATTTTTGTCAAATCTGATGAAATACATGCTTAAAACTACGATCAATAAATAAAGGAAGTCCTTTATGGTTAAAATTGGAAAATGTTTGACAATTGATTATATCGTATGATTCGTTTTATGTTTACAATATGCAGTAGCAGGAGTCGATACAGGCAAATTTTCGATCCTATTTGTAATTCGTTCACAAAATTTCATTCAATAAAAGGGGATACCTTCACAAAATTCCTTTTAATAAAAAGGATCCCATTACCGAAATCCATTCCAACAAAAGCGATTATTCGTAATTTTTTTTTTTTTTTTTCGTTGGGATTTGGAATGTCTAATTCGCAAAAAAGTGAGCTCACCAGAAAAGAAAATTTTATAGAAGTATTTTAAAAAGTTAGTACAGGGTTAGCGAAATTAAACTTCCGCTACTCAAAGGACTACTCGGTAGGCCGTTCTACTACTCCGAAGAGAAAAATATTTGGACAACAGACACTTTGGAGGATGCGCTCGAGATTTCCGAAATAAAAAAAATAGTTTTAATAAAAAATCAGCGGGGCAGCCCATTGCAGCAACATATGCAAATGTCATGCACGAAAAAAGGAAGAAGTTCGTGCCCCAGTCAGATGAGCATTCCAAAATGCCGTCGTTGCCGGAGAGAGTTGCCAGTCAAACTGTATTACCGCAACGGTGAGAATGCAGAGGCAGTTGTGAGAGAGTTCCACCGTCTCAAGAAACAACGACGTGGAAGCAACGACGTGCTCTTAAAGACATGATGGTGAAATTCGAGCGAACAGGACAGTTAGGCGTTTTACCGGGGAGTGGAAGTAAAACGGTACTAGAGGATATTGCTACAGCGGTCGTGGAAGCAAGCACTGAATCGCCTCATAGAACTGTCAGTGTACCGACGATTTCACATACCCTTGCTATGCCCTACTCCACTGTCCGACAATGCGTAGAATTCTAAGACCAATGTCAGACGGGCGTCTTTTTTGCTGCTTTTTTTCTTATGTGTTATCCATTCACAATGCTATAGCATTGACGACGAATAATATGCAAGCACAAAAGCATCAAAGACATTGATCTAAACTTCAACCGGTATAAGATTCAAGCGTTTCATCAATTGGAACGGCAAGACCTTGACACTCGCAAAACATTCACTCTATAATTTCTCGAGAGAATGGCGGTTCATTCCTAGCCATGGAAATTGTGTGCCCACTTATTGTCCTTATTGTGTTCCTTTTGTGTAAGACCACTGGTCCTTCAGTGTTTCAAGATCTCAGTTTGTCCTCTCTTCGCACGATAACTTGTAGCGCCGTCTAGTGGCGATTTTTTAAACTATTTTTTATTTCGGAAATCTCGAGCGCATCCTCCAAAGTGTCTGTTGTCCAAATATTTTTCTCTTCGGATTAGTAGAATGGCCTCCAGAGCCCTTTGAGTAGCGGAAGTTTAATTTCGCTAACCCTGTATTAATAAATATGTAATTTGGATTCGATTAACTGGTTTTGATCTTTCTTTATAACATTTTACTTTTTCACAAAAATATAGTAAACTTCTCAAAAATAATTTTTGTTTCACTGTATGGAGACCTAAGAAAAACTTGCGCATCGACTTCTGAATGGTTAAGTTCTAATAATTAAAATTCTCCCATCCGTTTGATAAATTACTATCTGACATTTGTACAAGCCACACAATATTTTCAAAGGTTGATACCACTGATTCTATACTTTAAAATTTAGACAGCTCTCTAAGTTGAGCACTACATGTATCCAATTTTCATGTTTATACACTGAATTATATTACTTTCTCTGCATTATATACGAATATAAACAGAATAAAAAATACAGCGCATTTCTATCAGATATAATTTTCATTATTGTATCTTAATATCTATAAAAAGTGTTTTTTATATTTTTAGGCTTGCTCCCAAATAGATTTTTTTAATACACGCACAGCCTGTCATTTAATTTTCTCATTTTGTTAGAGATTGAGCTACATATTTTCTCTGAAAATAAAGGAGGGATTTAATAATATAACGATATTAGTAAATTATAAAAATGAAATCAATCACGCACTATATAAATCTACAAAAACTTTTTAATAGATTGTATAATACACCGAAGAGTCTTTACATTATGACCACCTGTTTAGTACGACGTAAGACCACCTTTTGCCCTTAAAACTGCCAACTTCCGGCGTGGCATTAACTCGAGATGGTATTGATAGGTAGTCTGAGCTATCTCATACCAAGCGCTTACCAACTGGTTCCGCAATTCCCGCACATTTCGAGGTGATAGCGTGGCAGCACGAGTTCGGTTTTCCAGGTGAAACCACAAATGTTCTATTGGCTTCATGTCAGGTGAATTTGGAGGCCAAGACATGACTTGAAAGTCACTGGAATGCTCCTAGAACCACTCCCTGACGATTCGACCAGTATGACATAGTGGATTATTATATTGGAAACGCCCCCCTCCCCCCCCCGGAAACACTGTTGTCATAGATGTGTGCACTCCCGGTCTGCAACGATGTTTAGGTAGCGCACAGACGTCAGGGACTGTTCTATGGGGATTATAGGTCCTAATGTGCTCCATTAAAACATCGCCCACACCTTAATACCGCCGCCACTGGCTTGTTTCCAACTAACTGTGCATCCGGAAGCCAGTGTTTCCGTTGGAATTGGGCGTATTCGCACGCCCCCATCTATGTGGCAGACCAGAAAACGTGATTCGTCGGGCCATGCAACTTTCTTCCATTCTTCTACGGTCCAACTCCGATGTTCCTGGGCTCATTGCAGGCGCTGCTGGCGATGACGAGCCGTCCGATCTGGGACGTGCTTCGAGTACAGGGCGTGCATAGTGTATGATTTTGCAAATCTAGCGGGGAAAAAGTCCAAAAATCGACTTGCAGTTGTTTCACTTTTAAATATTTCAAATAACATCTAACACATTGGAGAAAGAAATGTAAAGTGATAGCAGCCTAAATCCACAACAATACCATCAAAAATCGGCTCAAAAACCAAATTTTCTTTTAATCTTTTTAGAATGGCGATTCTGCAGTTGTAATTGCCATTGATATTTTTTGGCTAAAAACAAACTTATTTTGTAAATATTTTTTAATAATAGTATGGAATCTTTACAACAATGTAGATACTTTGTATTTTATAGTTACAATAGTTATTTAGAAGCGTTATATTAAAAAAAATATTTTTTTTAAGTCAGTATAAAATTTATTTGAAAATTTAATAACATATGGTAAAATTTAAAATGCTGCCAAAAATTTTGTGCACGCCGGTGCATTGTAATATAATTTTTTTGTAATTATGTATGCATAAAGATATAAAATAAATCATTTTCAGTTGCAACTATTTGCAACTCTTTAATATAAGTAAATTTTTTTCAGGTACGGAAGTGTAAATTTCGAAAAGAGAATTATATGAGATTCGCAAAATTATGTTACTGGACATGAATCATTCCCTGATAATTCTAAAAATATCCTGATAGACTATGTATTACACAAGTATAATCTTCAACATTGCTCATCTGTTATGTTAGACCAGATTAAGCTGCTGATCCATTCATTTATAATTGGCAGTAATAAGAGATGGAGAAACTGATATCGCTTAAAGAACGTTTTTTGTAGTAAAATAAGAGATGGTCAGATACGAATATTAACAATAAATATATTTACAGGGCAGAAGTAATAATGACTACCAGAAAAAGGTTGGACGACCAAAGAAATTTTTTTATTTAAGTGGACCGAAATCAAAAGACAAAAGGTGCATTCGCTATTCCCGGAACACAAATGAATTAACACGTGCCACGTGTTTAAAACTGAGACAATTTGGACGAAAGGATGCTTCGGATGTGTTAAAAAATATATCTGAAAGCCCTAAAAGAGCAAGGAAATTTAAAAAAAAATCGTTCAAGAAGCCGGGTACTCGACATATAAAAAAGGGCTGTAATGAAGAAAATCAAAATTTTATAATGGGTAAATCCACAGCCGTCATCTACCTTAATCTAGATCCATAAAGTTGAAGTTCATCATGGAAACTGATCAGTCGATAACAGAATTTGAAATTGTCAGAAATTAAATCTTTACAGCTTTCACACTAACTGTAGAAGAATTCAACGTTCAGATACGTATGACATATAACGCAAATTTGAAGACACAGTGGTAGATAGCACAATGTGCAGCGCTCTATCTTCAAACAAAGCAACTTAAAAATGCAATGTCTGTAATGGAAAATCCAATGTGGTGAATAACTTAAAAATGATTCGATAATATACGAATGATACTCACAACTTTTCTTAGGGCTTATCGACACTACATACACAATTAAGATTTATGGAATGCCTCTTACATATTGGTTATAGATTTGATGTAAAGGAATAGCAGTTCCGAAAACCTCGAAGTAACGCAGAAAGGAAAAAATATAATTGAAAGATTTAGATTTAAAAGAGAATTATTATTAAAAACAACAAAACAAGGACAAGATAATAGTAATGTAGGAAATAGAAAAAGAAATATTTCTTAAGGATGCTGCAGTGGCCGCTAGCATAACAGGTGTTGATAAGCTCTTCTTGAGCGATTTGATATAATTTTACATGACATGTGGATACACTGTAAAAAAAATTCCGCAACGTTCCTGGGAAAAAATGGGCAGCTGAGTTGCCCATTATTTCCAAGAAACATTTCTTGAAAATGACTGGAACTTTACTGTATATGTTAAAAACTTTCTACAGAAATGCCAGTAAGTTTCCTGCGAAATACCAGGAATATTTCTGTTGACAGCAAAACATTACTGACATTTCACAGCATGCGGGATCCGCAGACGATTTTTACATTTCCAGTTGACAATTTTCGCTTTATTATCATTATTTGTTAGAATGAAAAAATATTTTGAAATTGACATCAAAATTATTATTTATAATTTACACGAAAAAATAAATTTTCAGTTAAAATTCAATAAAGTAAATATATATATGATATATTGTTTCTGAACTTTGCTTAAAATATAAAAATATATAAATGTAAATAATAATTAGAAAAAAAAATCTAGACATAAAATATTTTGGATTTTCGTTAGTAATTATGTTAGTTTACAAGTTAGATAAAATACATATAAATTTTCATGAAAAAAAAAAAAAAACCTAAACGTAATTGTATATTTTTTCCCGAAAAAAAAAATTCAAATTTGCAGCAATTCAAAGTGTCAAATATATATAAAATTTAAATCAAATTGTAATAAAGTGTTAAAATATCAAATTAATTAAAAAAGAAAAAAAAAGTCCAGAGGTAGCATCGAACTCGGGCCGTACGGGTGGCGTGCGAGCTTTCTGCGTCCACACCACGAAAGACACATTGAGAGCTGCAAACTAATAGGTATTTGAAACGTATGCTAAACCTCGGCATCTAATTTCTGAAAATCTAAGTCCCATTTGAAGAAATCCTTTCACAAGAATAATTAGAGATAAGAACTCTAAAACATACTTTAAATTAATCAAAATCGGTGAGAATCATGTTTGATGGTCCCCTGGTTAATGGAGATCCAAATAATAGGTGTATTTTTTTACACGGTCTGCTCCTTAAACATTCCACAGACAAGTACGAGATATAATCTCTTAGCGATGTCACGGAGGTATTGTATTTTCATCTGAATTGTCTTGACAATAGAGACGTAAAGGATTATGTCGTCTATTGATTTATTTGCATTCCATATTGATTTTTTTACATTCATTTAAGGAATTATTTTTCGACACTCGCACGCGAGCAACGGATTATAGAAAAAAAATTAATAAATGGCGGCCGCAGCGTTTTGCTGTTTCCAACTTTTGGTTCAGGAACGTTTCAGATAAGAAAACCAGAATTTCACAGGAAAGAGCTAAATTATTCTGAAAACCTGAGAAAAGGCGAAACGTTCCTGGATTTTACATGGAACGTTACCATTTTTTTTACAGCGTACCAGATAAATAAATCTGCTTTTAAGCTTTAAAAATCATGACATTAACATCTCAATAAAACTATAGAGCGCCTGAAGCAGCCTGGAGTTTTAACATTTATACGGTACCGAATATACAAATAATAAAAGAATAGCAAACAACGGAAATGAGAGTGATTCACTGGTAACTATAGCAGTATGTAATTAATTAATTACTGTTTTTTTAATACAAGAAAACTCTTCTTGTTGAAAATAAATATTCACTACATTTTTAAAAATCTGCACTGAATACCATAACACTAGGCGAATGTCAACGTATGAAAATGACAAAACATCTTTGATTATGATTATGATGACGGAATAACAATAACGCAAATTGTACAACGTAATGCGTAAAGATATATTTTTTCATAATACATAACAATTTTATCTCTAGTAAGATCAATTTTATTACTTTAATATCGATAATTTTCATAAATTGAATTTTGACCCGCTAGATTCGCAAAATCTGACACTGTTCGCCGGCTGCATAGGCCCATATGCAGCAGCTGCACAGTGTGTTGAGAAACACTGTCTGGGTCGCCACTGTTGTAACTGCTAGTGATCTCGGCTGTTGTAGCTCTTTGGTCACGGCGAATAATGTGCAACAATCTCCGCTCACCTATGGAATCAATGCGCTGCGAGCGACACACCGCTGGCCAGTCGTCGAGCCATAACGATTTTACCTTTATGAAAGTCTGATAAATTTACTGCTTTTTCCATTATATCGCTACTCACGCTAAGTTCTGAAGGACAATAAATGGACGCTTTATATACTCCAACATCAGCGGCGCACGTGCCGTGGTTTTATTTTTGGGCGAGCTCATTGTTACAGATGGAGGGTGGTCATAATATAAAGGCTCTTCTGTGTATATCTAAGCTAATTAGTTATCACAAAACAATTGGCTCAACATAACTATTTTTTTTTTAATTTTCACTTATTTTGCAAAATTTCGAATTTTACTTACATTATGTATATAATATTATTCTGAATTAAAAAATTTAGAATAAAATTGGGCTGCACACATATAAATATTTTTCTAAATCTTCTGACGCTCTTAATTTTAATGAATTTGATTCAATTTCTGTTTCTAAATTTTTGCTCTTACCGTGACAATGTTTACAATGTGATTACAATGGTGATTACAATGCTACCAATGTTTTCCGAAAAAAGACTTACTGTCCTCCAAATGCAGTTTTCAAGGCCTCTCTTCATAGTGCATCATCATGTATTTACGTTAAGTTTCCAGGTATTTCGTTGTATAAATGCTTTATAAATTGTAAATTCAGAATATAAAACCATGTTCACTCTATCGCGGTATATACTTATCAGTTTACAAGTGTCTTCCATTTTATCAATCAACGCATGCGTTTTTGTTGTTGAAGTTTTTGAAAAAAAAAAAAGGAACTATATATTACAATTTTTAAACGATGAATTACGCCTGAGAAATAGTAAATCTGAAATTTAATTCGTGAATTTTAATTCACATTGCTAATAAGCTGTAGAACCAACAGAGTGAAAAATTATCCAGGCCAGGGTTCAAAGCTGAGTCATTGGTTCAGCGCACCAACGCTCTGCTAACTGAACTACCAGAATATACCTAGCCTGGTACTTCTCACTCTTATGTTAGTAAGGCTGTAATTGCAGCACAAGATGGAATAACCTCATGAACCACAACCCTGCGGCAAACATGAGTCTAAATTAATACAGTATCGATAATTATATATATATATATATATTACAATTTTTAAACGATGAATTACTCTCGAGAAATAGTAAATCGGAAATTTAATTCATGAATTTTAATTCAGATTGCTAACAAGGTGGAGAACCAACAGTAATGCAGCCTTACCAACATAAGACTGAGAAGTGCCAGGTTAGGTATATCCTGGTAGCTCAGTTAGCAGAGCGTTTGTGCTCTGAACCAATTACCTAGGTTCGAACCATGGCCTGGAAAGTTTTTCACTCTGTAGGGTCTACACATTGTTAACAATGTGAATTAAAATTCACGAATTAAGTTTGCTGATCTACTATTTCGCGGGCGTATAATTCATCGTTTAAAAATTGTAATATATATATAATTATCGATGCTGGGTTAATTTAGACTCGTGTTTTCCGCAGGGTTGTGGTTCATGAAGTTACTCCATCTTGTGCTGCAGTTGTAGCTTTACCAACCTAAGAGTGAGAATTGCCACACTAGGTATATCCTGGTAGCTCAGTTGACAGAGCGTTGCTGCGCGGAACCAATGACCCAGATTCGAACCCTGGCCTTGATAATTTTCCACTCTGTTGTTTTTACACTAGCAATGTGACTTAAAATTCAAGAATTAAATTTAAAAAAAGAACTAACAAACATTTCGTTTGTTACATTTTAAGTAAATTTTATTCCACGCACATCTTTTGATTCATCCCTGTTCAAATGCAATTCTTATGCCATTACCTCCTGGTTAGTTCAACCCCTCCGCCCCTTAATTCCTTCGAAGATTCAAACATTTAAATCTAAGGAGCTGCTGCAATTTTTTTTTTTAAATGGAGCTGCAAAAGATCCGATTTTAGCTGTATTAGTGAACAACCGCCTTGAAGAACAAATGGAAATTGTTAATTTATAATCCAGATGATTCTTCTAGGATCAAGATATGAGCTTATTTGTACTTTTTGAAAGGTTTATGCATACTGATTTATTGCTTATACGTTTTTTTTTTTTCAAATTGATATTTGTTGCTTTTCTGCATAATTTAGCTGGAAACATCAAAGGGTTTCATCAGAATCCTCGAAGTCTTATTTGAAAACTACAACAATCCTCATAATTACTACCTCTAAGACCAAAATCGCATTAGTTAATTTCTATGCCATTTAATGCTAGTCTAATTTACAATATAACTTAGTACTCTTAACATAGAGTTAGTGAATAAATAAATCACAATAGCTAATATTTTTTAAATCTGAAAACTGCTATTAAATTATACGCTTTATTATTTTTTTCACTGGATTATTTCAATCGGATTACTGTTTCGAGCGGTAATAAATTAATGTTTGTCAAGGATATTTTACAATCGCATTCTCAAAATTTTATTGCTGTTATTTCTCTTCAAGAAGGTTTAAAAAATTCACAAACTATATATTTTTCAAATTTACTTAATCAAAAGAATACAAATAAAAACTGGAAAGACGGCGTTACGATTTGATGAAAATGAGTTTATAAAATTCCTATGAAGTAGGCGACCCCTTTTCACGTTCATAGGGAGAAAAAACTCGTTATTCTGAGTCTAATGAAACCTTTATTATGATTCTATTCTAAACAAGTCGAAAATAAAATATTTTTAATGGAACTTTAATGTAAAACATAAGAATTTACTGAATAACATGGAAACAAATACATTCAACATTTACATCGATCGTTTTCATTTAACTTAACCTAGATAATTTAACACTCATCGCAACATTTCACCACAACAAACTCTATGCAACGTTCAGATATTTTTCCTTACCATGTTATCTTATCATTTATTTCATTTATATGTTGTCAGATACGGTTTATTATTATTAACATACAAAAAATGAAATACATTTTTCCTGGATACCTCATATTTATATTTCTGAACGCACTACTTAAAATATACAAAAAATAAATTAGGAAACAAATAGAATAGAATAAGAAAATGGGAACTGTCAAGGAACAAACGGAATCTATATCGAAAATTATCTTTATTTATATTATGAGATAGTTGCCTTTGGGTAAAGGTTAGGGATAACTTGTTGAAGTGCATCTAACAAAGGGTTTGTCCGCGCTGTATTATTGGAAGAAAAGGAAGAAAGAATTCATTTAGATGTTAGTGGTAGTTGAGTGAATGAGAGATAACAAAAATCAATAGCAGAATTTATAATTTCTGTTGTACATATTTTACAACTAATATAATGAAAATATTTTTCATTTTAGACTTATAAAAAATTATTTAACTTGAAAATTTTATAAAAGGAATGCTTGTACACATTTTATACATTTTCAGGAGGATTTTTTGAATGAGAATAAAATGTTTAAGCAAACAGAGTTTCTCTTATGTCATAGATTCCTTTAATGATTTTTAAAATTAGGCGAGTTCCATTTTGACAGCTGGTAAATGTTACGATGGGGAGAATTACCCAAACTCAAGATATCTCTTATAAATTTCTTTTAAAAAGTTCCAAGTTTTTATATTTTAAATTGTTTGAATTTTCAGCTCCAATAAAATCCTGGTTTCAACCTATAACACTATGATGTGTAAGAATTGTTTTTAAATTTTTTCAGAACTTATGTGACAGTTTTATATTCACTCCATATTTATGCAAACAAATAATTAAGGGGTCATTGAATCCTGAAAAAATTAGATTTTTCGGGAAACATAACAACTATATGGCGATTAATCACCGGGCACTTTCAATTTTAGACATTTTGTCGAACATTTAAAAATATACTTGTCGAAATCATCTGGAACTTCAGGATTATAATGAATATATTTCACCTCATATTTATCCACGTCGATTTGATAAGGAGAAATTAGGGGTCCAGCAAAAATCAAAGAAAAATAATAATATTTGGGATCACCCTGTAAAATAAAATGCACGAAATAATTTATCGCTGCAGCATGCAAATATGTTGATATTGTACAATATATGTATTCATTTGTGTAAGAATAGCACTAATATTCATGGAGATTTAGCGATTGTTTTAAAAAGTTTAAAAAAATCTTGCACATTTTTTTTTCATTATATCATGCAAGGTTTTCAACCAAATTTAACGCCAGTTTTAGAAAATTTAGCAAAATGTAGTAGAAACAATATAGTGTAATTGGAATATAAATATATTAAATATTTGATAAAATATGAGCAGTTATATGAAATATTTTTTATCTGCGCGTGCGTGAACGATAACAATAATTTTTTTTTTCATGATTTAATAATCAACTCTATAGAGAAACTCATAAAATATTCAGTCAAATATCGTGAAAATTCAGAAAGATATCGGCGATAGAGTGATCTGATTTTTAGTTGCTCTGTAAAAGCAGTTGAATGATAAGGGATTTTCCAAAAATTTTCACTTTTAATTATTTTTTTTTTATTTTAATTTTTCTATTGATGCTTTAGTTCTTCTTGAAAAACCACCAGAACAATCATATTCCAAGAAAAAAAGATGTATGAAAATCGAAGTTCATTTGTTACAAATCTACTTGTTGACATTCATTAAATACTAACTTCTTTGCTAAAAGTCCGTTAATGAAAAAATGACAATTTGCGGAAAATCCCTTATCACTCAGCTGCTTTTAGAGAGCAACAAAAAATCAGTTCACTCTATCACCAATATCTTTCTCAATTTTCACGATATTTCACTGACTTTTTTATAGCTGCTCCATAGAGTTGACTATTAAATCGTGAAAAATGACCTTTATTATCATTCGCGCATGCGCAGATAAAAAATATTTCATTCAACTGCTCATATTTCACAAAATAATTAATATATTTACATACCAATTACACTATATTATTTCTACTACATTTTACCAAATTTTCTGAAACTGGCGTTAAATTTTGTGGAAAATCATGCATGATATAAGCAAAAAACATGCAAGAGTTTTTTGAACTTAAAAAAAATCGTTATATCTTCATGAATATACGTCTTATTCTTACACAAATGAATACACATATTGTACAATATCCACATATTTGTACGCTGTAGCGATTTACCATTTCGTGCATTTTATTTTACCGGGTGATCCCAAATATTATTATTTTTCTTTGATATTCTGTTGGTCGCTAATTATCCTCCTTATCAAATCGGCATTGATAAATATGAGTTCAAACATATTCTTTATAATCTTGAAGTTACAGAGCATTCTGACAAGTATATATTTAAATATTCGACAAAATGTCTAAAAGTGAATGTGTCCGGTGATTAACGGCTATATAGTGTATATGAAAGGTCAACATGTCCTATACATTATAAAAAAAATACATAAAATATGTATTAGATTTACGTTAGTTTGACTAGAAACATATCAGTTAATTCCGATATAAAGCAATGCTTAAAAGAATACTTTAAGGTAGTTTGTTTCAAAAAGTTAAAAATGCGCTTTTTTTAAATTGCGCGAAAGACTGTTGTTGAACCACTTAATATTTTTTACATGTAATCCTCACGGATATATAAATTACGAGGATGTATCGAAAAAAAAAAAAGGTTGTAAGTTCGCAGACGTGTTAGAGCGATTAAAATGCTAGACGTTTAGAAAATTGGTCTCGCTTGTGCCACTTTGTCAATAGTTACGTGAATCCATAAAACGCAAACGTCCTGACATATTGAATGATGGTATCATCCTCCTTTATGGAAACACCAGCCCCATATCGCTCGAAAAACTTAGGAATTGCTGCAAAATATCAACTGGGAAGTCCAGAGCCACCCCCTGTACAACCCAAATTTGGCACCCAGTGATTATTTTCTGTTTCAGAAATTGAAGGAAACGCTTATCTCGAATAAGGCTCTCTTCAAAAAGTGATATGTAAACAGCTGCTGAGAACTGGCTCAATGGGCATGGACGTGATTTCTACCAAGCAGTTAAAGAGTTGGTCCTGCGCTTAGATAAATGCATAAATAGATTTCGTGATTATGTGAAAAAGTGATCTTCAAGTATGCCTCTTAACTCCTTTTTGTTTTTTTCTGTCTATTGTTAATCAATATTTTTTATCACCTTATAAACTTTTTCTTTTATCTATCTCCGTATATCAACGTCTCCAGACTGAGCCTAAATACGTTTGTTGTTCCACCTAATAAAGTGTATAGATAAACTCTGGAAAATAATACGAAAGACTGTCAACTTTATTTTAAATATATACACTTTGCTAAAATATAGTACACATGTTTAGGTTCAGTCCAAAAATATAATCTATGAATCTATGAAGATTTCATGTAAAAATTTCAAGTGGTTCAAGAGCAAATATGAGTGCAATTAAAAAAAAAAATCGCATTTTCAATTGCTTGAAATAAATGGCCAAATATGAATGAATATTATTTTAAACATTGATTGTATAGAAAACACCAGATATGGTTCTAGTCACGAAAGCGTGATAATGAGAGTTTTTTATGCGGTTTGTTTTAAAATGTGCAGAGATGTTGCTCTTTAGGAAAAATCGAATATTTTGAGCATTTAAAAGTAGTATACTCCGTAAATTACTTGTTTTATCATGGAATTATAATTTCTTACCATGTTATTATCACGTTTTAGTCATTAATATTTGTTGAAAACTGAAGAGTAATATTCCACTATAATTAAGGATTTCTAATTTTATCAAATTTGAACAATTATAAAATAGACAGTTAAAGACCTCATCAAAAAGAACAAGCAGGTTTTTAATTCATTTCTAATATTTTGACCAGTATATGTTTTTGAACTACTGTTATATGGGGTTTTAACAGTAAAGGGGACTTGAGACCCTTCATTTGATGAAAAAAAAAAATAATAATAATAATTTCCAATGTTTTGCTTAAAGTGTATTTAGCCATCCCTAGCAGTGTTGAATCTTGCTACTCAATCAGGGCATGCTCTTTTACACCAGGTTTTCCGAACAGTTTTCATCACCTTATTTAAGGGTAAAATCTTCCTAAGAAAACTCGTTAGAAAAAAAAATACTAAAAATTACTGGATAAGTTTAAATAGTAGGATTCTTCCCTTATCCATAGAATATTTTGGCAAAGTTACAATAGATCTGATTATTATGAATATGCGAAAAGGGAATTTACTGCGTCCATTTCTCTTTAAATGAATCAGAGCTGCAATCTTTATACTATTTTTATTCGTTTATTTTTCCAGAATATATTAGTATATTCAACAACTTCAACATATTCTTTTCATTGCCTCGCTATTGGTTTGGAGATCTTTAAAGTGGATTTCATAAAATTAGGAATCAGATTATCAAAAAGCTTATTTTTCAAAAATAAAAATGTTAAATAAATATTTAGTAAATATTAAGTAATACTATTATTGCTGCGATTAATGTCCAAAATAATTCCACATTCGCATGTCTCTAACTCTTAATATCTCTAAAGAAATGCATTTTCCCCTAGAATGTGAGAAATTAAAGTAAATCTTGAAGGCATACTTTCAATATATCTGACTTAGCCAAACAGTTTTTTTTTTTTTTTTTTTTTTTTTTTTAATTAAGACGGTTTGGTTTTGTTCTTTAAAAGCAATATAAAATTCATTCCTGACGATGGTCATAGATGATGACTGTAACGTTGATTATTTTAATTTTTTAATTATTATTTAGTTTTTAATTTATTTTATATACACAATTCAGTATTTTTGTGAGTTTTTAAATTTTTTACGAATTTTTTTACGCGATTTTAACGAGGTATTTTTTGCGTTTTTTGATGATGCTTTCACTTGCGCAAAAAAATCCGATTTCAATCTTTTAGCTCAATATAGTGCTTAGCGATTTTTGAATTATTCACAAATTTTTTTATGCACATTTTAGCGTTTTTGCACGTTCCGCGACGATTTTCCACATTAGTAAAATAAATTAGGTTTCAGCCTTTTAGCCAACTACAGTAAATTTTGTCTTGTTTTTTAGTAAGGTTTATTCGGAATTCGTACAAAGATTTTTGAAAATTTCGCGAACTGTTTATGCAATTTTTTGCGTTTTTTCGTGTTTCACAGTGATATTTGGCATTCGTAAAAAGAACCTGGTTTAATTATTTTAGCAAATTATGTTACCTTTTCGTCCAAAAAAAAAAAAAAAAAAACAAAACAATAAATAAATAATAATTCAAGGTTCGTTTCATTCGAGGTCGGAATTGTCGTAGCACACATGGCTGTACGCTGCCGAAGTGAGTGAGGTCCCCAACCATGATTAAAATGTAATAAGATGACTAAGAAACTAAACATAATTCAACATAAATAAACAGAAAAAAACAACCCACCAAGCATAAAAAAAAACTCCACAAAGATGTATCCAGATTCAAAATTATAGAGCCATGAGCCGTGAAACAGCTAAAAAAGTGGGCCAAGAGAGAGGTAGAGAGAGTGAAGAAAAAAGATATAAAAAAACATATGCTGCTATCAAGAATTGGAATGATTATTAGCTAGATGTAAAGCAACTAGATGTGGAACAAAGAGATGAGAAAAAGAAAAAATGACATTACATTACTAAAAACGAGATAGGAATAAAATAATTTTCAATGAAAGAAGGGTATAGATGTAATAAAACAAAAGTAAATAAAAAAAAATATTAATTTAATATTATTTAAAAGACATAGAATAATGAATGTAGGTGAAAATTTAATATTAATTAAAGAGAAAAACAGATGAGCATGTGTAGAAATGTGACCAATGATATATTAAATTAAGGATGATAAATTTATAGTTTAGAATAAAGTTCTAGAATATAGAATATGTATGATGTATAAATGAGCAATTGCATAAAAGACTTTTACTTTTTCAATATAAATATTTTTATTTTTTTTTTAGCAGTCACGAACTCAAATCTCCTTAGTGACTTTTTTTTTTTGGGGGGGGGGGGGGGGGGTTATAATTTTCAATATATTTTTTTATAATTTTTTCAGTAATCCTCGTCCACTTTCCTTCGATATTTTAATTTTTTAATACATAATAAATGTTGAAGCTGGTAAATGAAGTGAATATTTAATTTTTTATCCATGATGAAATAAAAGAAAATGAATAATGAATTTTTTATCCATGATGAAATAAAAAAGAGTGGATAAGTATATAGCAGCGCTGTTTTGTTTAAATTTATTAAGTTTAGCTTTATATGTCGGAAGAATAGAAGCCTTTAATACGATTATAGTGATTCAAAAGAATATTTCTGTAGTATGTACATGACTTAAAATTACTAAAACGAATTACATTCAGTAAAAATTAATTTATCTTATCACGAATATTTAATATTAAAGTTTTATTAGGTTCAATAGTAATATGAACATCCACAAAATTAATAGTAGAATTAGTTAAAGTGGTAGTACTAAGTTCTAGATTATGAGGATAAGCTACTGGAAAAGAAATAGATTGATTATTATTTTTGAGAGAAAAATATATCATCGATATAGCTATAGAGTAAAATATTATTGCTAATGAAATTTCTTTCATAGAAAAAAGATATGTTAGATAATATTCTAGAAGCGGCGGCACATTGTGGGCTCTTTGATGCTGAATAATTCAGAATTTATTCCTAAAATAAACAATTAAATTTAAAAAATCAAAAAACCCGACTGCGTAAAAAGCGAACTAATTAATTATTTCTCATCAATGTGAAACTATTTTTTTTTTCAATTCCTACTATTACCTCACACTCTCGCTATATATATCTTGTTCAAATTTTCAATCGTTAATAAAATACTTATTATTCAAGCTAAAATAAATTTTTTTAAACTTGTAGTGGATGACACTTGATGTTAATCCAGTTTTTTCCAAATATTAATTTATTAATTAAATTAAATTAATTAATTTTCAATAATCGAGAGAGCCCTCTTCTTGATCAAAGTATTTTAAGACCGAGAGAGCCCTCTTCTTGATCAAGGCATTTTAAGCACCACTCAAAAGGAAAGAAGAATGGGAGAAAAAAAATTCTGTTATTGACCGAAGTAGGAATTGACTTAAAATATTTTTTTTATATTACTTACCTATTTTTTTTTTTATTTACTTGTATTGATGACTTTTAAGTTGTGTTTAATTGTTAGTTCCTATCTATACACACTGTTTTGATGAGGTCTATAGATGTCTATGATGGTTAGACTTGCAGTTAAAGCTAGAGATCCACAATACATACACAACTTCCAGGTTGTATAATATTTTAACGGAGCTTCCGACTGTGAAATAGTCAATGAAACATCGTCTTCATTTTGAAACACCTGTCCAATGATACGCCACTCAATAGGGTGCGTAATTTTTTTTCGCCTCTACCGCCATTTTGTATTTTGCGGCCGCCATTTTGAATTTATAAAAACAAAACCTAGCCTATAACCATCAGGCCGTTGACGAACTGATACAGACCTCATTCATTAAAATCCATCCAGCCGTTGGGATGTTTCGAGGGTATAAAGAAATCCATATACACAGATACGCGTGAAACACATAACCCTTTTTTTCAGTCGGGTAAAAATATAGCTATGGTACAATCAAAATTTTTTTTTAAGATTAGAAATAATCAATGCCTCTATTATCAGGTAAATTTAAATATGGGTAATTTTCTATAAATAATCCATTAATAGTATTATCTAAGTCTGTTAAAAAAAATTTTTATCATTGAATTAACTCCTTATAAAATCATATGTTATAGTATTGTTTACGTTTGCAAATGCCTGTATTTTATGTACTAATTCAAAACAGTTTTTTAAAAAATAAGTGTATTTTTTAGTAGTTAAATCATAAATTTTTGCAAAA
Source organism: Maratus speciosus (assembly GCA_963932465.1). Classification (NCBI taxonomy): domain Eukaryota; kingdom Metazoa; phylum Arthropoda; class Arachnida; order Araneae; family Salticidae; genus Maratus; species Maratus speciosus. The sequence continues at coordinate 329,318,559 of OZ010787.1, forward strand.
GTATTTAAAAATAGAGTATTAGCCCATGTATGATAAGTATTGCATCTTACAGTGAAAACGCGGAATTTTAAAGGATTTTTATGAAACTTGGGAATCATAACAATGTATGAATAATGAGACAGTGTTGTGATTCCTAAATATGTGTTTAGGGTTAGGTTGCCATTGTTATGATTACATTACTGAATAAATAAAGTTTTTACCTTTTGAGCCGAGATATGTATGATAACTTAGATATGCCAATTGTTTCTCTTTATTGAGACATTATGAATTGTGAAAATACTATTTGAAGTTTGAAATTATTGCAATTGTTAAAAAATAGTAATAGTAATATTTGCAGATATTAGCAGCTTTATCAAAATATGTAATGATGAATTCTTTTAGAAGTTCGAGAACATGCTTTTTAAGGGTGAGAAAAGAAACAGAATTTTTAGGTATATGTATAATTTCTGTAAATATTGTTATAAAATAATAATGACGTTGTGCTTCAAATCTGAAAAAATATTCAATGATCTTGTTGTATTGATAGCTATTTTGTAAATGAAAAAATCCAGATAATATGTGAATTGTTGAATCACAGACTGTGTATGAAACACTAATGATATCGATACTTAGTGACATAGCGCACTAAAGCTATTATTTGAGAATGACTGACTATGTCTAAATTAATCGCTTATAACGTGTCCATTGTGGGCATTAATATATTTATTTAACCTCTTCAGACCTAAAGTACACAAATGTGGGCCTCTATTTTTTTCCACGTAAAAACTAAACTGTTTACATTTTTACTTTACTGCTGTATAGCTTAATATTTGCTGCTTTAGAACAAAACCAATAAATGGAAGCACTGAATCTAATTTCTTCATAAAATAAATGTTATTTTCACCTCAGTTTGCAAAATGTCTTTAAGACAGTATGGCCAAGAAAGTAAGAAATTTTCGTAATTATTTAACTTAAACACTTCACAATAAAAAAAATTGTGGTTTTGTAGATCATTCAATTTTTTAAAGCCATTAAATTGTTATTTTCTGAATTAAGGTTATTATTAACTAATTTGATATTTTAAGGGGGTCTAGTAATTTTAGATCCATATTTGTGAACCTAAATTACTAGTCACCTACAGCATCAATTTCAGAAAAAGTGTTCTTTCTTTCATCTATGGTGTTATTTTGATTGTGCAAAGCAATGAAAAAGTATTTGTAGTATCATTTTAACTTCAGGTCATAAGAGTTTAAATGAGGTTCATTGTATTTACATGGATGCGTTTGAAATTTGTTGAGAATTTGTGGTAATTAAAAATTCTTAGTTTTAAAAATACAGGTATGTAGTTTTTAGCTAATATTTTGTCGTAGAAGAAAAATATATATTTAATTGACTAACTTTATGGGTGGCGGAGGCATATACGAATTTAAAAAGTGTAACGTTTTGGAAATATACTAAATCTATTTCATTAACGTAACCTTATTACCCGACTGCCAAGAAGGGTTATGTGTTTGACGCGTATCGGGGTATGTGGATTTCTTTATACCCTCGAAACATCCCAACGGCAGGGTGGATTTTAATGAATGAGATCTCTATCGATTCGTCATAACCGTCCGATGGTTAAAGGCTAGGTTTTGTTTTTATAAATTCAAAATGGCGGTGGAGACGGAAATTTTTTTTTTTACGCACCCTATTGAGTGACCTATCATTGGATAGGTCTTTCAAAATGAAGACGATGTTTCATTGACTATTTTACAGTCAGAAGTTCTGTTTAAATAGGACACAACCTGGAAGTTGTGTAGGTAGGATATCTAGCTTGACTGCAACTCTAACCTTCATACACCTTATCAAAACAGTGTTTATAGATAGGAACTAACAATTAAACACAGCTTAAAAGTCATCCATACCAGTAAATAAAAAAATAGGTAAGTAATATAAAAAATAGTTTCACAATGATGAGAAATAATTAATTGGTTCGCTTTTTACGCAGTCGGGTTTTTTGATTTTTTAAATTGAATTTTTACTTGTTTACTATTTCCTGCTTTATTTGGAAAACTTTTGCAATACACACAAATATATATATTGCTTCGGACTTATTTAACATCATGCCAGTATTTTCCCCAGATCGTGAAAAATATGTTATTAAAATTCCATTTTTACATTCTGCAGGTACTGTTTCTATAACCATGATGTTCATAGAGTTGATTTTTTTTTCGTAAATAATTGTAAAACACTAAATATTAGATTGAACTGAATACTGCTGCTGATTTAGGTTTTGAGTAATTAATATTGCATGTCATTCTACTTTTTGTAATATTTTATAATTCTTAGCTGTTTTTATGTTGTTCACGGTACTTATGATGGGATCTTTAAGTTTATTATTTGTTTTACAATTATTAATAAATGAAAAAATAATTATTTCACACAAATAGCACTTACATCATATTGCAATGTTCAAAATGACTAAAAATCCTCTTCTTTACACAACCTTTTTTTGCAATTTTCTGGGCTATTCAGGAGCTATTAATTTTATGTACACGAACATGACTAAAATTCTTGGGACAGAAGTTATTTTTCAAACTATAAATAAATAAGATTAATCTTTGAAATTCAACCTGATATTAGCTGTACAAAGCACCGAATTAAAAATAATAAATAATGTATCATAAAAATTTTAAACCAAACTTACAGATCCAGCAAACTGTACAAACTAGGTCCTCTTATGTGACAGGCTATTTCCTCTTATGTGACAGGCCACAAAAACTTGCCAGGTTCTGTGGACACATTATTTATATGAAATAACATTTTTAGTATTCTAATATTTTTATTAATTGCTTACGTGTACTGTTCTGTTACATCACACCGCATTTCCATCATAACATATTTTCAGATGCAATTACTTTTTTAATAAATAACCTGTGACATTGTTTTACACGTTTCTAAGAGAATTTCCTCCTTTTTCACACATATATATAATGACTTACATACAGTTTTATCAAAATCATCTCATGTAAGAATTTTTCAAAATTCAATTTTTTCAATTAAATTAACTGAGGAATTTCCAATTACTGTATCAATCCATAGATATTCTCCGGTGTTTACATTAGTACAAAATCGGGTGCGATGGAAGAAATTTATTTCATTTTATTTATATAACTCTTTTCTTCAGATAAGCTTAGTAATTTAGCTACTTCAATTGTAATTTAGAAAAGTTAAAACATTTTACGAAATTAAAAGTGACAGATGCAAATTGTTAACCAAATGCTTTTTTTTTCTTAAAGTTTATTAAATTTAATGAAAATAAAAGTGGCAGATGCAAACGTTTTATTTCCTGCAGATTTGTTAATTCAACAAATTGGTAATTTAGCACTTATTTTCTTCCAATACAAATCTGTTTCACACATTTTCCTTACTTCATTTTTTTTTAAATGAATAAGCTAACTTGAACTGAAATCATATTTTTATCACAAAACATTTTAATATCAAACATTCTATTTTAGTAGTTGGTTTTTAAGACGAAAAGATAGAATTAACAAAATAGGAAGATAAATTTACATTAATTGTAAAACTTTCTTCTATGTACAAAACTTTTGAAATATCAAGCCCTTCTTGAAAGTATTTTACTCTAAAGATAAAGAAGTGAGCAATACAACATGTTAGAAAGCAAGCGTTTGCATAGACAAAATATATCCATTTTTTTTTTTTTTTTTTTTTTTTTTTTTTTTTGAGAAAAAATGTACTGTTGTGAAATAATAGAAATATATGAAACAAAATTAGTTCATTTGCATCACGTAAAGATCATTACCTGATGATCTTTACGTATAAGTAAAGATCATCAGGTTTAAGTAAAGGTTTAAGTAAGTAATAATTACGTATAAGTCTTTTGCTACCGAGGGAGGTATTAAACTCTTAGAAAAAACTGAAAATTCCATTAAAAAATTACAAAAGAGAGAGAAAGAAGTTTTTTTTTATCTCTCAGAATAAAATTATTGGTTAAAGACGACTATATATAAACATATATATATATATATATATATATATATTAATTTTTTCTATGCAATCATTAGTTTTAAGTTTGATCTCAGATGTCAAAAGTTTTGCGAATCAATAAACGAGCATTTAATAAGTCTGAATATTTCCTTATCTTAAAGGCAGCTTATCAATTAGGCACACATAGATATACATTCATTGATATACATTGAACAGCATATTGGCACTGTTAGCTCGGCAACTTAAAACAGTTATTTGGACATCAGAAATCATCGCTAAGCGAAAAATATATCAACAACGTTACATCTGAACGAGTAATGATTTAGTAGATATAACAGCCTTTCTTAATATTTTTTTTAAATTTTACATTCCGAAATGAGATCTGGAAAAGGATTGATGTTGCGTAGGTTAAGAGGTCAATCTAATGGCACAATCTTATCACGTACATTTATGTTAGACGGAGTATGATATGACGGGCAATAAAATTTAGAATGTCATCCATGAAGGAAAGGCGGATGGTTGCATGTTAAAAAACGTATTTTACTTATTTCCTCTTACTGGTAAAAAAATTATAGTGCATCAAAGATATTGAATTTATAGAAATGAGAAAAACAGTACTACGTATAAAGAGTGATTTGACATAGAACGAAAAGAGAATTATGATAATACATATCATACATATAAGCAAAAATTTAATTAACATAAAAGCTATATTATCAATTTTCGAAGTAATAACTATTTTCTAAAACCTCGCTTAGTTGAGGATTAGAATGTAAGTTAAAAATAAATATTAATTATATTACATACTTTTGTTAAAATTCTAGTGAAGCTTTTGATAAAAAAATTCGCAGAAAATTTTTACACAGGATGTAATTTTATACCTAAAAGATAAAGTACACATAAAGTAGAACTGGCGAATCTGCGAGCCAGCGAAACGGATTGTCTCTACTATCACCAAATGATTCATTTCTCGTCATATAATCGTATAATTTCTATCATTAAATAAGGCGAAGTTTACTATTCGAAAATAGTGGTATCAATTGGTTCAATAGCACACGGGTTCGCCCAACCTCCTAAAGAAAAATATCATAAGACCGCAATATTTTGATGTATTTCATATCCAAAAAGATCTTTAATTATCTTATATAACATAATATACAAATAATCTTATATTACAATGAATATGTATAACGATACTACAGTGGTTTGGAACATCTAAATTGAGTGTGAAAGCAGAAAGTTACATTTAATAAAAGAACAAAAATAAGTATTTGTTATTTTAATCAAAGCTGAGTATATACAGTAGTTTCTGAATATATTTCATTTTCTCGGAAGATATGTATGATAACAGAAGTAAAATAAATATTTTATTTACTATCAAGAAATCGCCAGGTGGCGTGGTCAGTAAGCGAAGGCTGCTGCCACGCTGATGGTACGGCTTCGGATCCCTGGGTAAGACATGGGTCTCATTGTGATTGTGTTTTCAAAAGTTATATATATAGTGAAGACTAGGGAGGGTTGACCATACGGGAGGCTTGACCCATTCATCACTTTTCATATTTAAAAGAATTTCAGAGTTGTATCAATAGGTGTCAAGCAAAGCTACTAGAATGCACAAACAACAGTCTTTGTTTCATTCAGATAAGCGAAATATGTGTGGAAAAAATCAACTGTGAATGGTTTTACCCTAAAAGTTGTGTTTTTTAGAAATAATTTGTAAGCTTTTTTCAGATAAAATGTATCATAGAAATTTAAGTAAGTAGGTTTTAAGTAATGCAGAAATATCGAACTTTCATTCCAGGCATAAAGATTGTACAGTAAGTTACGCTTAACATGACAGTGGGCTATTCTTTAGAAAAGGGATATGTGGGGGTGGGGGGGGGGGGTTTGACCCAGTCAATGTGAGGGAGGGTTGACCAGATGCTCAAGGCTCCCTTAATTAAGTGGTTTTGGAAATCTTTTTATTATACACTGTGCAAAATCAAAGGTTAATGGTTATATAACAAAAAAATGTACATTTATTCTGTAAAGCTACAGTAAAATTGGGTGATGGAAAAGAAAATGTTTAAAACTGATTAAAGAAAGATGTGAAAAATTGCTATAGTATCCACTGCAAGAAAAAATTTAATGAAATATAAATGGAAAATTGATAGGAACTTTGTCCCATTTACATATTACTTACAATAGGTAAATAGAATCAGTGGAAATTATGAAGTATGAAAGCAGCAGTTTTACCTCTTTCAGGGGCAGTGGTATGTTTATGAAACTACTTAATTTTAATTTCAAAACGCCACAATGACACCAGAATTTTGCTAAAATCTTTTCCATTTAGTATATATGTGAAATATAGCCATTTTCTTATTTCCAAATCAATTTGTTCGTAAATTCCGGGGCCAGTCATTTATTTCAACATTTTATTACTGAAAGTACTTTGACACTGGAAGCGTTAAAAGATGTTAATGATAAGTTAAATGCTCATACGGTTGCAAAAAACATAGCATAGATCGAAAAACTTTAGGGAGGCCTGTTGTCAAATCTCACCAGGATGAATACAGTGAGATGAAGCCAAACTATGCGAAAACTAGAGTTGTTAGATCGAGTGTCACAAAAAGTATAGGACAAGGATAACAAAGAAAGAGGGACAGTGGCTCCTAAATCCAGTCATAATAATACATGAAACCCTATGAAAACGGAACCTGCCTCTAACGGAAGGATGTCTGAACTGTCAAAATTTCATTTTCCCTGCTGTACAATTATACCTACTCAGACAAAATCATGTTTAAAACAAAATTTTTTTCCTCTGACTTGCAATTGCGTCTAAACAGGTTTGTTTAAGCATCACATTTACAAATATATATTTTTTATAATAATTAAAGCATGCAGCATAAATTTATTTTGCTTTTTTTAAAACTGATTTTATTCCTCTTCACAAATATTTCTATATAAAACAAAGTGGGTCAAGCCTCCCATATAGTGGGTCAACCCTCCCATATGTGGGGAGCCTTGACCCATTATTTTCTCATGATTAAAATCAATGATTTTTCAAATTTCTTATATATCGCACTTATGTAGCAATTTTATTTTGATAACAGATTGTATAACGAATACATATAAAACTTTATTCTAGGTTCAATATTTAAAAATAAAAAATCATTTTATAAAAAGGGGGTCAACTCTCCCTAGTCTCCTCTATATATATTATCTAATGGAAAGAAGTAAAATTCTTATGTGTGGTTTCTGTACCTATGTCTGTGTATCAATAAGAATCATTGGAGGCGACAGCCATTATTGCTATAGGCCCCAAACCAATCTCCACTATGGACTTCAAATGTCAAAAATGTACTATCAAGAAGACAGTTTATATTAGGGACTGCAGTGTAATACTCATAATATTAATTAAATTGTGTTAAATTTAATATATGTGTGTGTGCGTTTAGATTGCATTTATTACATTTATTTAAGAACGTATTTTTGTTGAGATAGATGGGTTTTAAAGACAATATAGTGATCGAAGGACATGTTAAGAAATGGATTCATTTTACACGACGCGGCATTTCCTTTAAGGAAGTTAAAGAAACAGTAAGACGAATAATTTGCTCAAATATCTAACGCATCTTTCGGACATAAATATTAATATTGTATTGAATTCATATATTCTTATACAAACCGACATAAACAAAAAGAAAAATAAATAAATGTTTGAATATTAACGAGGAATCAAACAATTGTCTTACTAGCTCATATTAAAATGTTTTTGAGAACAGCAGAAAATCTAGTCAAAAGTATACACCAGTTAGCTATGTCCATATGAGTCGAACTTTGAGAGACAAAATGCGCAATAAGATTGGATTAGAATTGTTTTTATGGTTGACGCAAAATCGATAGCAAATTTTGAAAATTGGGAAAATAGGTGAATTCTTTCGTTCAATATAAATTAAAAAATATCTTTAAAAAAAATTAAAAATCTGTAAACGAGGTGCATTTAGACCTTTCTTCGACTATCTAGAACCAAATTTGTAGACCTCAACGTGCGAAATATTTTCCTAGCTAATCGTGAACTCACAAACACAGAGACGAAGATCCTTTTTTATTGATATAGATGTTTCAACAAGATAAGTAAAATAATAATAAGATCAGTGTAACTAAGTAAAAACCGACACAACTTATCTATTACGGAATAGGAAATATTAATGGATTGAATCAGTAAGTACGTTGAATATATGCTTTAATATTATATTTTATTTTTTCATCCTTCACTCAAACATTAATTTAAAAGAAATGATAATAAAAGCTAACAAAGGAGACTTACAAAATAAATTCAATATTTACAGGTGTTATTTTCTCAGTTTTTTAGTACTTATTATAATACAATTGATAAATGTATACTTAGCATTATGAAGCATGTAGGTGATTTGTATTAGTCACCAACGTGCTTATTGATTCATTGTGTATAATATTTACGCCCAGTGTAACACTTGGGCGAGACACAAAGAGAAAATGGAAATGAACAACGGATGTCGAAACATCAATAAAATGAGAAATCATAAAAAGTAAAGTTGTTTTTTATGCTAAATGAAAACCACAGATATGGTTGTGTGCAAAAACTAAAAATAATGTGTAAACAAAATACCATGATTTAAGATTGGAAAAAAAAAGTTCTTTTAAAACAAATCAAAGTGATATTAAGTAATGATATAGTCATGCAAATTGCAATTAGTTTCATGTAATGCTCCTGACAATACAATAAAACGGAGAAGTTTGAGTAGGAAGTTGTTCACGAACGGTGCACAAAGGAGACTCGAACATATGGAGTGGGTCTTTAAAACATACAGTTATAGTGAACTTGAGAACCAAACGTTCAGATCACGGATTTGCCAGCATATTTTAATATTTTTTTATTCTTCGAATATGTGCTTATTTGTTGAATAGTTAGATCATTGATCTTGAGTATGGGTAGAATCAGTTCGAATCCCAAGTCTTTCTTTCCAGATTTTTTTTTATGTTTTTATTTAAAAAGGTTTTATTGGTTCTTTTGTATTTTTCATGACAAACGGTAAATTTTGATATTAATAACAATTACAGATTCATTTCTATTATTAAAATTAAATATTTAAATACTCTATTTAAAAATGTTTTATTTGTTGCTTTATACTTTTTATGTAAATGGAATATTTTTAATAAAAGTAAATTTTGACAGTAATATCAATTACAGATTTCTTTTCCTATTAAAATAAAACGCTTATTTTAATATTCTAATTAAAAAAAATTCTACGTTTTGATTTTGAAATGTTTGATCGGCTGCTTTATATTTTTCATGATAAATGGCATATTTTTAATAAAAGTAAATTTTGACATTAATAACAATTACAGATTGATTTCTATTATTAAAATAAAATACTTATTTAAATACGATAAAATGAGTTACCTCCCGATTAAAGTTTTACATTACAGAGTCTTTTAATATTTAAATCTTCTTTTTAATACAATATTATCAAATGCGGTACTTTTTTAAAAAGTAAATGAAAATTAAGAATTGTGCGGAAACATCCGTTTGTGCATAGAATAATTCCTCTGGATATTTTTTAGTATCTCAAGTGTTTATTATTACTAAAAATAGATTGCAAAGCCTATTTTACTATGTAAAAACCAATGTGTAAAATACTGTAAAAATAAAGTGTAATAGATATACACTATTTAAACAAAAAATATCAGCACTTATTTTTTGAAAGAGATGAAAAAAACAAAACATGTAGTTTGTCGGTTAGTTTTGCAATTAATAATATGGTTAGAATGCTTATATATGTTCTACTTAAAGTAGATAAGATAGTATTTAGCATACACAAACATGATTAATGAGTGGCATAGTTATTTTTTTCTCGTGTTTTCTGATGTATATTGTTTTTTTTTTTTTTTTTTTTTTTTTTTTTAAATCCGTACGCTGTTAAAATATGCAAACATAAAACGAATACTATATAGTGCAATTTACATTAAAAATATCAATTTTAAGAAATTAATTTATCCAATTAAATATTTATGTTTCAGCAATGTTGTTATCAAAAAAGCTATTTTATGAAAATATTTAGAAGTTTGTTTTGTCAAATTCTAACAAATATTTTAATTTACTAATGCAAATAAATATCATAACATATTGATATCACAATCTTATTGTAGTAACAGTATTTCATTTATAATAAAAAATATAAATTGATGCTACATCAAAAAATAAAAGTAAAAGAAAAGAAAAGAAAAGAAGAGCTCGGGCTTTTTATACTTTCGATCTAGGTTCATCTGTATAGTACGAGAAAACACTGTATGTAACAGTATTTGTAATATTTTTTATTTCATTTTTATTTAAGCGAGTTTTCGCCTAATTAATTCAAGGCTATTTTCTATCTTTGTTATTCTATTAACCTACACTGTGTTAAGAAAATCAGTGATCCGAACGTCTGGCCTCTAATTTTTAGTTAAAAAATACTTACGCATTCACAACAGAATAATGCATTCGTTAAAAGCAGATTAAACTTTATTTTATTCTAATCATTATTTTGTACAACAATAGTACAGATAATTTTATAAATATCATCAACTTATATGTCACTAAATCTGATATATTAGTCATACTTCGCTAGTGTTATATTTTTTATATTGGTTCATTATAAAATATGAAGCTTTAAAAATCGTTTTAGACTATTGAAAAATTTTAGATCTCCGATCGAGCTCTTAAATCTGTATCTATCGACCTACTAAAACTAGTGAAAAACATAAACAGAAAGAGCCCAACCACGTGATCAAATCACCTACAGAATTTTTGTGGGTTGAAAGAGGGTATCCGGAGCGAAAAATCTGCCATTTACGTACGCTGATCATTGTAATTAAGATCACTTGATGCTTTTCATGAATGTTTTGGTATCTTGTGTGAATGAACAAAGAATATATTCCTATTACGAAAGCCAAATTTTTGGGATCATAGGGATATGTTGTCGCTGGCTTCAGCTGTCCAGTGCCATAAAAGCTGAAAATAATTTAAATTATTAAATTATTTAATATTTTCCTGCAACCAAACAGGAACTCTTCCATACACATAACCTCCTAGAGCACGGGCTGCCTGATGGACGTATCGTGAACAATTTCAAAGTCTCGCACAGTTAAGTAATATTACCGTAGAAATTAATAAGTACCTAGTTTCTTTACAAATATACAAAAATAAGAACTTACTTATACCTTGATGTTTCTTCTCATTGCTGGATCGTAAAATTGAAATTTATTTAATTATCTATTAAATCTTAAACAGAATTTTTTTGTGATGACTGAAGAAAAAAATCCCTGTCGGCCCGGCCTACAGGCGGAGGTAGATTTCGAAGTTAAGTATATTAATTTCGCAAACAAAAACCAAATCATGATTAGAGATAAACCCACTTTTTATCCAATTTTACCACAATTTATCTGGCTGCTTTTGACGAGTTTTTATTCCATTTTTATATAATAACTGGTTTTATCACAATCATGTTAGGGCGGTATTCAAAAAAATAGTTTTCCATGCACAACTCGAAATTTTCTGGCATAACTCCAGATTCATTTTTAATAGGAGAAACATGAAACTTGTTGACGTGATTTTTGAAGAGATTTGTAAGCGACCTGTGTTTTTAATTTTCGTTCAATTAATTAAAACTTGATATATAAACAATTATTTTCTCAGTAAGACAATATTTTTCGTTTCTAACACAATCGCTTAGGGAAATTCCGTTCAAAATGCCCACTTTGACATCATTTTTTGAAATATATTCTACCTCTGTCAAAAAATCGATCATTACGGTACATTATATAGTTTCTGAATAAGCGAATCTACCAATTGGATGCGTTTGAGAGCAAAAATGAATTTAAAAATGAGTCAGAAAATAAGCAGTTTGGATTTGAATACTCCCTTAATACGATGATTTTTCCAACACAATCCTCTTCGGGAAATTCGGTTCAAAAGGCCCACTTTGACAGCATGTTTTAAAATATATTCTGCCTCTATCAAATAATTGACCATTACAGTACATTATATAGTTTTTGAGTAAGAAAAGGTACCAATTGGAAGCCTTTGAGAGTAAAAATGGATTGTAAAATGAGTCAGAAAATAAGCAGTTTGGATTTGAATACACCCTTACGATGATTTTTTTTCTTCAACCGCTATGTATTTTTAATTTGTTTTTGGTGTAAGAATTGGTCCTATCCAAAACTTGTCTATATAGATGTTGTAGATAATATTAAGAAGATATATGATAAATTCATGGGGATTTTATATCTTTTGAATTGACGGAGTTATGGATTTTTTTCTTCTTCAAACGCCCTTTTTGTTTTCGTTTTTAATTTTTTTTTGCGGTATGAATTGGTCCTATCAAAAACTTGTGAATATAAAAGTTGTAGAAAATATTAAGGAGATTCATGATAAAATTAATTGGATTTGATATCTTGAGAATTGACGAAGTTATGAATTTGTTTCATCTTCAAACGCCCTTTTTGTTTTCGTTTTTAATTTTTTTTGCGGTACGAATTGGTCCTATCAAAAACTTGTTAATATAAAAGTTGCAGATAATGTTAAGGAGATTCATGATAAAATTAATTGGATTTGATATCTTGAGAATTGACGAAGTTATAAATTTTTTTTCTCCCAAAAACCCTATTTTTTGCGCCCCTTGAGCCCATTTTTATCTTTATCAAAAATCTGTGATACATAAATTTTTGGCCCTATTTTTAGAAGTAATAAAAACTTTAAACTGATTCGATATGTACAAAATTTAAGAAGTTATGGGGTTTTTTCGGTTTTCACAAAACCCCTCCCTATTTCCATCCCCTTGGTCCGATTTTGCCCATTAACGAACTTGACCGAGATTTTATGCCCCTTGATTTTATGTATCAGTTTGGAAGAGATTGGTGCAGAATTGTGGAAGTTATTATGTCCAGAAGAAAGTGATATATATACATACATAGATACATAGATAGATAGATAGATAAAGTTTTTTACTGAGGGTGGTTTTGGGCTCTAGGGGTCATGATCGGTATAGATCTGCAAAACGTTTTCAGAAATTCCAACATAGGAACGACGCCAATAGGTAGTATTTCATACGAAATCTACCTAAAATAGTTTACATTACATTGTCTGTCAAAATTAGAAAAAACATTGTCTATAACTGAATTTATCCTAGTAGTACTTTCGTTTATTAATGGTTGCACGCTTATCGTATCTAAATGCCGCACCGCAGGTCGAGATTTCGACTCCCGACTGGGCAAGGTTCACTCAGCCTTTCATCCCTTTGGGTCCATAAAATGAGTACCAAGCTTACTTGGTAACTAAACACCGAGGGTCTCACATTAGGCTGACCACCTAGCCAGGACGCATGCTGTATAGGGCCCAGTGTCAAGAAAACAGAGATGAGCACTGTCGGCCCTGATCCTTCATGGATTGTACAACCACAGAGTTTAGTAGTTTAGTGGCACTCTTATCGAAGAGAAATATGAACAAATCTCGAGAATCCCCGTTAACCATTTAAAAAACTGTCTTAATAGAAAGACGGTCAGACGAATTAATTATCAGGTAATAAATCGACACAGAATTACAAATTAATGATTTCTGGTGTTTTCCATTTTACGTATGCTATAAGATCTTCCTTCAAACAGATTTGATGATTCTATAGAGACGGAAAGCCCCAATAGGTCTTGATAGTGAGTTTGTATGAAAACATAACGTTGTTTTAAAAGGCCGTAACATTTTATTGTATTCAGTCAGAAGCTAGAAATTTTTACAAGACAATGCGGCTGTGGACTTCATTATTTGATTTTAATTATAACTGGATACTTTTAGCCGCTACAGAGAAAAAAAATGTTTTTCACAGAGGTGGACAACGAAGTGATACTATAAGGGTTCCATTTTTTTCGTTTAAGGTACGAAACCCTTAAAAGAATAGCTATTCCACAACTTTTTTTGTAATTTGAATTTGAATTATTTTATTTTTATAATTAAATAAGAACCCACTGGAAACATTTTACAACGAGTGCTTGTTATGCGATATTTAAGGCAAATAAATCATAATGTAACAAGCTGAGATTTCAATTCTGCACGGCTCTGTATAAATGCATTTACTTTGGTTTCTAGCTAATGCATAGCATTTTTAAACATTTTGAAATAAAATGCTGACATGTTATTTTGTAATTCCCCCAATCTGATGTTACACACTTCATGATGTCAAATAAAAATAATTTCGTTGTTTGTACTTTTCTGCTGAACGCAATCTTTCATTGACATAATGCGGTTTATGCTTTCAGAATTATGCAGGCGAATTTTCAGAAAAGTTTTTTAAAGTTCCTTCTTTATGCGGCTATATAAAGTTCTTGGTATTATGTTGCTGTGAATTGCAATCTGTCACGAGATTATTATCTGATATCTGTGTAAGCATTTAAACCTTTCAAGTATTTTTTTTAATTTTGGGAAAATAATATTTTTTAGTTTAACAATATAAAAGGAGATTTCTAAATGCGAAAAAATAAGGTTTACTGAAATCTAACAGTAGTTATTTTCTGTACTATTAATATGCCACTAGACAATGGAAAAATGTTTGAAGACGTTTGAAAACTATTGTATTACAAAAACATTAAATAAACTCACAACATTACAGATTTTTCCTTTTTTTATTATAAGCTATTGGCTCGGACAACCATCATGGAGTCCCTATTTTTAAAGGATAAAAGTTCATAAGTTAGGTTTTTGGCCTAAACAATTTTAATGTCCTTACCCTGCGTATGTGTAAGGTAACGACATAAGAAATAATAAAAAAAAAATCATTTCAAAATCTTTTATTTAAAATTATATTTATGAAGTGGGGTACGAAGAAATATTTCCGTCGCAAATTGATATTTGTGCACACTTGTTTAATTTTATCCATAAGTTAAGAAAGAAAATCCAAAACAACATAAAATTTATCTTTATCAGACTCTTAATTGTCTTTTTCATCGCTTTCTGATCAGATGGGGGTGGTAGAATCTAAGATAAAATCGCGGTAATCAGTATTATGAGGTTTCACTTTGTCGATGTGTCTCTAGTACCCTATGTATTATACAATGAAAGATGCGTGTGAACAATACATTATTAAATTTTTTAGCCCCCGGTACGGTATGCTATTTCTTTCTCCCAGCTTATTTTGTCTCCAAAAAATAACGTTACCTTACAGAAGCCAGCAATAAACAAAGCAGATGTATCATTGTATGATTAAATGCTCTATAGCATTTTTTAAAATTGCTAAGCATCGCACATTTTCAATTTTTATACCGTCGTATTGGAAAAAAAAGTACTTTTAAATGCAATTTGTTTGAAAACTCTATCTCCATTTATTTTTTAAATATTATTTTTTTTTTGTAGTTTTTAGCACCATTTGTTTAGAAAGTAGCTCCATTTATATAGAAAGTAAAGGGAAAACAGTTGAAAAATAGCATTTATATCTTTTTGTTGCCCTTTTCTCACAACAACCGAAAGAAAATGTAATTAAAATACGCGCTATTTCGAAAAAATATAAAGGAATATTTTTTGTTAAAACATGGAGCTATTATAAACTATATTTAATTTTAAGTATCTGTAGACTCTTTCAGTGTGACGTCAGTCATGACGTTTTGATTGGAAATTGACTCCAAACAAACGGCTGCTATGCGTCATATCCTTTTAAATATAAATCGTGGAAAATGTTACCAGTACATATCAAGTATTAAAACACTTAGATGTGAGATATAGATATCATATATTGCTGCAACACACAAACAAAATAGAAAATACAACATAGCAACCGTTTGTTTGGAGTTAGTTTCCAACCAAAACGTCATGACTGATGTCTCGACTGAAATCGTCTATATTAATGCTACAAACAAATGAATGCCTGTGAATCATTAGATAGCCGTTTTTTTTGCCGAGTTTCTTTAATGACGGCATCTTTTTACTGCATTTGTGTATTATTTTGCGATAGTGACATCCTATGCATGCTTTACTGTAGCTGTTTAAGAGTGAATCGTAAATGTGGAATTCTTAAGCGGATACGAATGACGTCATTTTACATAAAATAAAAGTGTGGGCTTTAAGTCTTAAAATTGAAATATGTTTTGTACTATTTATATATACATATATATTTTTTTTTCATCGGGGGCGACATAAATTCTGAAAAAGCAGAATTCCTGTTTACTAGTTATTTTTTTTGCTGATAATACAAAAAAACAGTGGGAAAAAATAGTTATTATGTATATTAACCAATCATTATATAAATTTTGAATTTGTATGACGAGATAGAAATTGAAATACCTCCGGAGACATTTTGAAACTGTGTGTCGATTGTCAATTACTTTATTGATCAGATACTAAACATCTTAAGGATTTGTCACACATTCAGCATTTACTGATTTGACCCTCTTAAAACAACAGCCGCAAAAAGTCTTATTTATTTTTTCAATGGTTCCTTTCTTGTGTTAGTTATGATTATCATCAACGTAAATATTACGTAACTAACTTTACAAAATTTATAACTTTTTAAAAACTTCAAAACATTTATTTACCAAGAATTATTAACGACAAACATCCTTCAATTACACTTAAACTGAAATAAAACAAACAGTTATGCGCAGATTAAAGTTCCGAATGAACAAGTTACGACTTGTTTATGTTGTCTTTCCCAAAAACATCGCAGTGTTGAAACATTTTTAATTTTCTTTACATTATATTTTTTAATGTCCCTAACAACATAGTTAAAGAAAAAGATGTTGCATCCTTGCACTCATATTAAAGAATGCAGACTAAAATACCAAAACGAGGAATGTTTTGAAAGAATTACAAACATACTTAATTTTGCAAATCTTAACGATATAAAAATCTCGCTAATTAGATAAAAATATTTTTAAAACTTGAAAGTACTAATATTTAACTTAAAGATAATACATTTATTACGTAAATAGAAAATAGTTTTTCCTCACACCATTTTTGGGGCCACCCGCTCTCCCCTTGTGGACATTCATTTTTGAATTAAGCAGATGTTTTAAATAAAAGTGTCAGAAACGGTGAATAGAGTTATAAACGAACTGATTTTAAAGTTACTAAATGTATAAAATGAACTGATAATAGTATGACATATACTATCATTACTACATCCAGCTAACAATAGAAGTAATTGAAAGGACAAAATAATACATAGCAAACGTAAAGACATGTGCTATTATTAGGATGCCAGACGCGAGAGACTAAATATGACTTCATTGGATGAACCTGTATAATATTTGCTTAAATTTACTTCTGAATAAACGTTTTACATTTAATATGCCAAATTTAAATCTGATTTTTCATTTTCTTTTCTTCGTCATTGCTTAATGAGATTAATGACAGTTACTCAAAAAGTGCATAAAATAAAATAAAATAAAAATTTCTCCCTCTCACAACTTAACAGCTTATAAATGCTACCATTCAGAGTAGGAATTTTAATTTGGCTTTATCATCAGTGCTGCTATTTTAATTATCTTTGTTTAATTTTAAAAACTCAAGTTAGAGTAAGGAAAAAAATAGTAATTAACAGCAGCAATGACTCATTTAATCAAATTAAAATCGTTTTTGCCAGAGACATTACAAAATACATACACATGGCTGAAAAAAATATTAAAGATACAGTTGGAGTTTAACAAAAATAAAGAAAGAAGCATAGGACGAATGAATATTCATTAGTTTTGTATGGTTCATTCAACCTTTAAGAGAAAGACTAAATAGAAGTTTAAGAAACGCTTTAAAGCAGAACTTTTTGAAGAAGCATTTCATTAGAGATAATTGAATATAATTATACTCGGATATTTATTTCTCCCAATCTGATGCAAAATAACTAAAAATCAATGAAAACATGTGTTACGGGTTAATACATGTGAAACATACACAAATAGAAACATGATTTTATAACAAATAAGAGACATTAATACATTGCTCTTGTTAAAACCATTCATACGGCAAGTTGAAAATTAATGCAATAACAGTAAGAAATGGTAGAACTCACCGAAGCAAATATCTTTTACAAAAAAAGTTGTTCATACAGGGAAAAAAATCGACTTATGAAATATGCTTTTATAAGAAATTTTTTTTTAAGTCTGCGCTGTAGTTTTATGGATTTATACATCGTTCGAAACATCCTGAACGGATTTCTTACTTTGGTAAAAATGAAACTAAAAATTCTATTACTTTCAATTTTCAAATAATTAAAAACAATAGGCTAGTGTATATTGCAACAATATTTTTCCCTACAATTAACTAAACTGCAATGTCGTCATATATACTTAATGACATTTCATCTAGTTTTGTTACTGGCAGTTGTGTGCCAAGTTTTGATGTTGCCTTATACTAAAGCTATTACATTTTATTTAATTTTCTATATGAATTGTTAAGCAGGATACTATCATGAGATGTTCTGTAAACTGGGATTACTTGAGCACTGAACCGGGCTATTTGAACCCACAATAAAAAAAAAGTTTTAAATCAGACCTGGTCCAGCGTTTAAAGTATTGAAATAAATCAACAATAGTAAATACAGTGCTGGACTGATTTAAAATACTTTTTGTGTGGGTCCAGGTAACCCAAATTTATGGTATAGATACAATATTATTTTTGTATTTACCCGCATAGCAAACATGGTGAAAGTGACGTCACTTCAAATCATGGTGGTTATTTCACATCTGTGACCAAAATACCACCACTCAGTGACGTCACATTGGACCCCTAAATACACGCAGGGGACGTCATATTTGGAACGAAATTTGGATTTTTTAAATTATACATGAAGCATGAATATCAGTTACGTTCAAAAGAGGTTTTCTTACCAAAAATTGCATCAAAATTAGAAGGGAAAAAATAACAAAAATTATATTATTAAGAAAAGGTTTCGCTTGGAAAAATATTAAGTCATATTTGAAATAAAACAGAAATTTCCAAGTATTCGTTAATAATACACGGAGCATAAATATCAGAAAGTAATGAAAGTAGATGAATAATGACGTCATACTAAAAATGGAAAACAAATATTTTTTACGATACTGATAAGTAAATTTCAATATAATTCAAGACACGGGTGAGAATTTTCTGTCAAAATTCACGTCATGATTGTCGGGAAAATAAAATAAACATGAATTATATAATTAAAAACAGAGATTTTGTAGAGAAGAAAGGGACGTTCTATTTGAAGTGAAAGGGACATTTTCAAATGTATTTTAATAGTACAAAGAACATGAATCAACTTCATAATTTCATAATATAAGGATAAATAAGTACCGAAAGTGGGTGAGTATAACGTCATATTTATAAAACGAAGTATTGAAATATGTTTTACTTATGTATATGACATTAAACATGAATATTAGTTAACACGTTGAGTGCGACGGTGACTGACACTGAAGCTGAAAAATTTACAACGTTTTAAGTAATTTTTAAGAAAGTATAATACTGTAATAAATAAAAAGTAAGTAAATTTTAAATAAATTTTCAGAAATTAATTAAAATAATATATATATATATTTTTTTAGTTTTATATCATAATTTAGACCGTCAGTCATCGGTGAATGACGCGTTCTAAAAGGAAAGTTCAGTATCAGTCACCGGTGACTGACGTGGTGCTTAGCGTAATAATCACAAATGAGAGTCTTCTGCCAAAAGACACATCCTGAAAGAAGAATTACCAAGAAAAGAAAAATTACCAAGAATCTATTATATTAAAATCTGAATATCTGTTTGTATCTCACTACTCCTTCTAGAATATCAAACGCAGTGCGATTTAACTAAAACGAGTTATCATTGATCTTTGCGCGCTATATAAACTCTCAGAACTAAAAAAATTGAATTAACTGTCGAGATATTAATTTTTTCTAATATTTAACAACATGCGCACTAAATTATTCTATTTTTGTGAATAATAAAGGGAAAATAAAACGTATTAATATATTTTTTTGACGACATTTTCTCATTAAAATTAGAAAAAATAATTTATTTTTATTTTGAACAGATAGTGAATAAAATCTTGATTAAAGTAAATTTTCAGGAAATAAAAGCATATCTTCACATATTCAAATTCATGAATCAATTTACTCTATAAAACAAAAAATCGTCTGTCAACATATTGTTATTTAGAAACCATTATAGCGTAGATTTTTTCAGCTTTAAATTAAAACAAGTGGGTAAGTGTGATCACAGATCGCACAGAGGGTCTCGTTTAATATTCCTTTCAAAACACTTTATCCTTTTGCGAAATCTGTTAGTTCCACATTTCGCGACCAGGGGGCGCACTCTATTCTACACAAACCTCTATCCGAACGAAACTCCGTTTTACAACCTATCCGTAGGCATATTAGTCCAGGGGATCGGGTCCATAGCACCCGAGATTGGTAGGCGCCCCCTGGCGGTAAAACGTGGAACTGAAATATGTAAGGCTATGTGCATAATATGAAAGAACGTCAGAGTGGTGTCGGGAAAACTTAGAAAAATACCCGCCGGGTGCAATGGGGGGGAGGTTAGAAAAATTGCTTAAAATACACAAGTTAGAGCCCGGTGGGTAAATAATATAAGAATTTTTGAAAATTTTATGATTTTTCGTGTCATCGCTATACGATTGCTATACGTATAATTGTTCTGCTATACGTATGCAAAATTTCAAGTCTTCAACTTAAATAGTGGCTCAGTTAAAAAAAGAAGCTTAAAATACACAAGTTAGAGCCCAGGGTTAAATATAAGACTTTTTCAAAATTTTAGGATTTGTCGTTTGATGTGATGTTTTCAGCTATAAGTATGCAAAATTTAAGTCTTCAACTTAATTAGGGGTTCAGTTAGAACAAAAAGATTAACCCTTAAATGCCTGATTTTTCAAAAAACATTGTAATAATGTTTTTCTGCTTTCGTTTTTTAAATAAATCATGGGAAAAATACTTTAAAAAATCATAGTTTGTTTTAAGTATGGTTTACGGCTAAAAAACAGTTTGTTACTAATCGGCAATACTGGTCTTTAATTCAAAAAATAATTTGCCTTGATAAAATTCTATAATATTAAACACACAAGAATTTAAGGAACTATAATAAGAAATAAATTTTACTTGCTCACGCAAGAACAAAATAGGATATTTCGCAAGCTTCCAAACAAAACAAAAAGAACAAGCAGCAACAATTGAAAAAAATAAATCTATCTTTATTCTTAAACAGCACAAGTGTTGCCATCTACATATTGGAACTCGATTTAATAATATTTTCAGAATGTATTTTATTGGCAACATTAGGCATTATAGCTCCAATATTATTCTAATAGTATTTTAGAGCCTAAATTGGGTATGTTGCCGAAAAGCAACACTCGGCATTTAAGGGTTAAAATACACAAGTTGGAGCCCAGAGCGTTAAGTATAAGACTTTTTCAAAATTTTAGGATTTGTCGTTTGATGTGAGGTGTTCAGCTATAAGTATGCAAAATTTCAAGTCTTAAAATTAATTAGGGGCTCAGTTAGAACAAAAAGATTAAAATACACAAGTTAGAGCTCAGAGGGTTAAATATAAGACTTTTTCAAAATTTTATAATTTGTTGTTTGATGTGATGTGTTCAGCTATCAGAAAAAAAAAAAAAAAATAAGTCTTCAACTTAATTAGGGGCTCAGTTAGAACAAAAAGATTAAAATACACAAGTTGGAGCGCAGAG
Source organism: Maratus speciosus (assembly GCA_963932465.1). Taxonomy (NCBI): domain Eukaryota; kingdom Metazoa; phylum Arthropoda; class Arachnida; order Araneae; family Salticidae; genus Maratus; species Maratus speciosus. Next base: position 329,340,233 of record OZ010787.1, read on the forward strand.
GGTTAAGTATAAGACTTTTTCAAAATTTTAGGATTTGTCGTTTGATGTGAGGTGTTTAGCTATAAGTATGCAAAATTTTAAGCCTTCAACTTAACTAGGGGCTCAGTTAGAACAAAAAGATTAAAATACACAAGTTGGAGGCCAGAGGGTTAAATATAAGACTCTTTTAAAATTTTAGGATTTGTCATTTGATGTGAGGTGTTCAGCTATAACTATGCAAAATTTCAAGTCTCCAACATATATAGTTTCTGAGAACGGGATCTGTGACGGACAGACAGACAGAGGAGCGAGACGAATAGGGTTTCGTCAGATGAACGAAGAACCAAGAAATAAATTCACAAGAAATAAATTTAAAGAAAAAGCATATACTATTTTGAATTAATTATTTTTGAAAGATGGCTGTTAAAACGTTTTGTCACATTTTATTATCAGTTCCGCAAAAGGATGGTATTTTAAGCGCACTTTAAAATTAGAAACCAAATCTTAAAAGAACAATATAGGGAAGATTAGGGAGGGTTGACCCACTTTTTACAAAAGGATTTTTTACTTTTTAAATATTGAACGTAGAATAAAGTTTTATATATCATTTTTTTTGTTACACAATCAGTTATCAAAATAAAATTGTTATATAAGTGTAATACATAAGAAATTTGAAAAATGATTGATTTTAATCATGAGAAAAAAATGTGTCAAGGCTCCGCATATATGGGAGGGTTGACCCACTATAGGGGAGGCTTGACCCACTTTCTATTTATACTGAAATATTTCTGAAGAGAAATAAAATCAGTTAAAAAAAAAACAACAAAAAAACAAAGAAACTTTATGCTACATATTTTAATTATTATAAAAAGACATTTTTGAAAATATGATGCTTAAACAAACCTGTTTAGATGCAATCGCAAGTCAAAGGAGATTTTTTTTAATTTTAAACAGGATTTTGTCTGAGCAGGTATAATTATACAGGAAAATGAAATTTTAACATTTAAGACAGTATTCCGTTAGAGACAGGTTCCGTTTTCATAGGGTTTCATTTATCATTATGCCCGGATTTGAGAGCCACTGTCCCGCTTTTTTTTGTCGCCTTGTCCTACATTTCGTGACACTCGACCTGACAACTCTAGTTGTCACATAGTTTGACTTCATCTCACTGTATTCATTCTAGTGAAATTTGTCTACGTACCTTCTTCAAGTTTTTCGATCAATACTATGTTCTTTTGTAGCAACATGAGCACTTAACTTATCATTAGCATAATTTAAGCCTTTCAGGAGCAAAGCATAAAATCTTGAAATAAATTACTGATACCGAGATTTACGAGCAACTTTATTTGGAAATAAGAAAAAGGGCTATATTTCACATACATATTAAATGGAAAAAATTTTAGCAAAATTCTGGTGCCATTGTGGCGTTTGGGAGTTAAAATTAAGTGGTTTCATAAACATACCACTGCCCCTGAAAGGGTTAAGACTGCCACTTTCATACTTTCTAGTCTTTTACACTGTTTCCATTTAGCTATTGTAAGTAATATTTAAATACAAAAGAAGTTCCTATCAACTTTCCCATTTATATTTAATTAAATTTTTTCTTGGAATGGATACTATAGCAATTTTGCACATCTTTCTTTAATCAATTTTAAACATGCTCTTTTCCATCACCCCATTACCCATTTCCATTACCCATTTTACTTTTTAGCTTTACAGTATAAATTTACATTCTTTTATATATATATAACCATTAACCTTTCATTATGCACAGTGTATAATAAAAATATTTCCAAAACCACTTAATTTAGGGAGCCTAGAGTATCTTCTCAACCCTCCCTCACATTGACTGGGCCAAGCCTCCCCACATAGCCCTTTTCTAAAGAATAGCACATTGTTATGTTAAGCCTAACTTACTGTAAAATTTTTATGCCTGGAATGAAAGCTCCATATTTCTGCATTAATTAAAACCTACTCACTTAAATTTCTATGATATATTTCATCTGAAAAAAGCTTACAAAATATTTCTAAAAAACACAACTTTTAGGTTGAAAACGACTCACAATTGATTTGTTCCATACCTATTTCGATTATCTGTATGAAACAAAGACTGTTATTTCAGCATTCCAATAGCTTTGGTTGACACCTATTAATAAAACTCTGAAATTCTTTTAAATATGAAAACTGATGGGTGGGTCAAGCCTCCCCTATGATCAACCCTCCCTACTCTCCCCTACATTTTTAAAATAATATTTTGCATAAAAAATCACACAATTTTAAAAAGCATTTATAGTAAATTATGTTTAACTTAGGTTGTAAATATAATTTCTAACTTAAAATTTTGTATTTTTTAAAATTAATGTTTTAAATTTTTCTAAATGTGCAATAATATTGGATTCCATTAAGCTGTTTCATGTTTTAAATAAATAGAAATATGTATTTGTAGATGATTCATGAAGTGAAAGAACTTCTTTTATCTAGACATGTATTAGATCGTAGGAGAGTGTATCTCTGGTGAAAGGTTCATCATATTTTAAACCACGTACCTGATTTCATTTGAAAGTAGAAGTATTTTATAGCAATTACACAAAGTGACATAATTTCACAGAATTTATCGCTCGGAAATATAACACATAACACTCCTTTATATTACAATCTTCCAAAATACTGATTTCAATAAAATTTAACAACTATATTAAAGTCGATGTAAAAGTTGTTAATATGTGATTTTCTTTGGAGAATAGGGTTAGCCTGTGATATCGTTAATGTGAAATTTAAAGTATAGTCAATGCCACTAATAAAGCAGGAAATTTTCCTTCCCCCTATTTTTTAAAGGCACCGTGAATATGAAAAGCGTAAGATAAAAGACAATAAACATCATGGTTTTAATCCTTTATCCTTTTCTGATATATAATTCATTTAAATTTTAGAATATCTAAATCTATAGTTAAAAATATCTTTGCAAAGTAATTTTTGTCCCACATTGGAGTATATTTTTGCAAAATTTCGAAACTGGCATAATCCTAAATTACAACACAACAATCGATATGACGTTTATCCATAATTTGGGTGTCCTTTTTATAAATAGCAGATTCTTTTCGCGAGTGAATGTTATAAGCAACTGTATTGCTTAACAAATAACCATTCAGGCTTTTAGAGACTTTGGAGCGTGATGAACATTTTGATATTATCGGTAGATCTATAGCTATTATAAATGTAGTACTGTGAAATAAAAATGCAATAAATACATGAGAGTTATAGGTATTTTTATTATTTATTTTTGAACTTTTATGCTTTACTGTGTTTTACTTTCTTTTTCAAATATTATATATTTTCTTTTTTTTTTAAGATGTGAAGTGTTTTGGAGCAGAAACTTAATGTTCTACGTTAATTTTCGATTATTCTAATAAAATCAAAGTGATATCTGAAATGAACTGTTAATTAACAAATTTCCCCTAAAATATTTAATAATATAATTACTTTAAATAATATTAAGCACTAGTGTAAATGCTCGTCCTAAGACGGTAGGTAAGAATCGTGGTTTTCACTTAAAATTTGAAATAATTGACAAAAATATTTATATACTATTAATCAACAATTAGGAAAACTAACCTGAAATGTTAAGTTGAGACCCTGATGAACACATGGGTTTCTGGAGTTTTGACAACCAATTTGTAATCTGATGTAAATAAGATGTTAAAAAAGAGGAGAGATTACAGAGATAGTACAAGGAAACAAATATAGATTGAATGCAATGTCAGTACAAATCGCTTTTACTGACTTGTACTCTAAGACATATGAAAAGATTTAGTACTTTTCGATTATCGCAACACCATGCCAAAATGAACACTAATGCTCCATTTATTTAAAACCTAATCGTGCAAAGGTTATTTATTGCAAACCGTACAAAACATTTTAGTTTGCTATTAATTGAACGTGAATAATTTTACTATCATTAGAATTTAATTGTAACCACGCCAAATTTCTGTATTTGCTATTTTTCCAATCAAAAATATTTATTATTAAGTTATAACCATACAAATTTATAACCGTTGCACACTTATTTGCTTATAATCTGTGGAGTTAATCAGCAGAAGGAGCTGCAATCTACAAACACAATTTTGACCAATCCTGCAAAACTTTAACCAAAACTCTGACAATCTAAGCATGGTAAGAATCAATTTATTCAATGATAATTTTTTCAGGGTTTGTGCTAAGCCTCGTGACTAAACCCGGCAATGCTTTTTGGGCTGTTTTCGGCGAAATGAATTTGCCTTTCTATAATTGAGTACGCCATAATTACAACTTGCATATATTAGTGACGCTAAGATTTGTCCGATGATGTGGCTGATTTTACCATTTGGCAGTTACTTGGTGAAAAGGAAGCAGCAGTAAAATTGTTTCAGGACTTTGGAATTATGCATGAAAGAAATTTTCCTTCAAAAAATCAAAACATCTTCATTCAAAAGGAAATGTTTACTGCAATGCTAAGCGATATTTACAATTTCATGCCTGTAGTATAATTTAATTTTATTACTTTATTACGTAATATTTATTTTTTGTTTTGTTTTATGTATATATTTGTATATATTTAATAAATTATTCATGCAAACCTGCCATTTTCATATGTTCTAATTTTGAAATGTTCACTTTTGTATCAATAATATCATGCGTTTTCAAACTTTAGATTCCACATGAATTTCATTTGGTGACAACTATTATCTTTAGCGACATTTGTGTTGCTATAACGGAAAAGAGTTCTACAGGAGAATTCACGCCTGCTTGGCGGAATATCAAATATCGACAAATTGGTGATATCTTAATTGTTTATTTACATTTATCATACGGAAACCCCGATAAACAAAAGGAGGAATGTTGCAATTCTGAATTTTTTAAAGCTCACATATAGGAAAATTTGTGAATTTAGTGTTTAAAACATCACTGAAGAATAGGGTGCTCTTGTAAGGGAGTGAGGGAACACCGGATATGAAATATTGGTTGAAATGATTTTGGTAGAGAATAATAAATTAAACCATAAACGGAATTTTTAAGTATTGTTTTATGAATAAAATATAAATATTTTGGGTCAAAAATTTAATAAGATACATTTATAAAAAAAAAATATGAAGAGCAAGAAACAACATCTTTATGCACATTTCATCAAAATTACAAAAAATGTTAACAATTATTCCGAAGTTTAAAAAAAAAAAAAAAAAAAAAAAAAAAAAAAAAAAAAAAAAAAAAATGAAATTTGTCAAAGCAGTGATCATTAACACACCCCATGGGAAAAAATCACTGGATAAAGCAAACTCGTTGTAAAGCAATCTCTAAAATGCATGAAATTTGTCAAAGCAGCGCTCTCTTTACGCACGTATGAGTGCTTAACGCACATGAAAATATAACGCACTATATACAGCAACCTCGTTGTGCAGCAATGTCCAAAATGGATGAAATTCGTTAAAGCTGTGATCACGAACGTATGTATGATAGCTTATGAAAACAAAACAAAACAAAGAACTGGATGCAGCAAACTCGTTGTGCAGCAATCTATAAAATGCACTAAATTCGTCAAAGCCGCAATCGCTAAAATAGTCAACTATCAGTAACATTCATCAATAAAATTTACAATATGTTTAAGAAAACAGGAAAAAATAACCTTGAATATTTATTCACTTAACATTGTTTTCCTCAACCATTCTTGTGGTTTGGTGCATAAACTTTTGCAATGTCAGTTGAAACTGATGTATTACACTTAACTATGCACCACAACATTTTTCATTGCTTGTTTCTCTGTTAATATTATGACGTCATCGTTATGTCGTCATCGCAATTGTTATTTTAATTAATGAGAAAACTAATACTACATTAAAACATTCCTGAAATCCTCTACTTTTCTGAATTCTTTATTCAAACATTAATTCATCTTGCATATAATTTAGTTTTTTAAAAAAGCAATTGCTAACATGTAATGAAAGTACACAATCAACAGGAAGTACTCAATAAAGACTCCATTTCTATTTTTTATAATCAACAATTGAAAACTCAGTAAAAATCACGTAATGTTGGCCCAACCATATCATTTTTTTGTAGTTTTATCAATGTAATAATACGCTTCAAGCAGAGAATAACATCCTTTTCACCATCGCAGACTTTTCACATGTATTTTATATACGCACTTTTATGCTTAACCTCCATGAATTCAAATAAAAATGTATTTTCTATTTAGTTGTAATGAAAAAAATGGAATCAATAAAGTTATAATGCATAAAAATAAAATATACCAATATTCGCTATTCTCGTGACGTCACAATAAATACGAATTTTTATTTACTTATAACAACAAAGTACACGTGTATGCTTACCGAAATTTAACCTGCAAATTAAAAGACATACGTCCAAAAATTCACGTGTCTGAATATTTTTCAGAATTTCTCTTTTTTCTGCAAAAATGAAAGTAATTCGTGTTTTCCCATCCATTTGTTTGGATGAGTACGTACCGGAATGGTTACATTACGTTTTATTATATACAGGGTGTTCCGTTAAAGGAGTCCAATATTAATAGGGGTAATAGAGGAGATCACACGGAGCATAAATCAGTATATAATGCCTGGCCGGATCTCAATAATTTTCAAGTTACAGCAAATAGAATGAAAAATCGGAAATTTGTAAAAAAACTCTCATTGCTAAACTATCGATAATGCTACATAAAAACGAAGCACATATTTAGAAAGAGCAGAAAAAATCCTACGAAATGACATAAGTTGTTTTAGAATATTGAGAATTAATGGCGAGTTACAAGCTCTGAAACAGTGAAAAAATACAAAATCAAATATTTAGCAAAATAGTTAATCGTTAATTCCAAAAATGCAACTCTACCTACATCAAGGAAAATGTTATAAAATTTGGTCCATTCCGAAAGCTTTCGAAGAAGCTGACAATAAACCATATCAGTTTAATTGTATGGGAGAAATCAAGCAGTTCCCTAGTTACAACTCTGTACTGTTGCACGCTCGGAAAGGGCGAAACTCCGCCCATGACGATTGTAAACACCCCGTTTTAATATCTTTCAATTATACATTTCTGATCAACCTCTATCAATACCCTTTCATTATTCAGTCTGGTCAAGTGAATGACATATTGTGCAGCTCTCGCCTTGTCTTAAAGCAAACTCCGTGACTGCTGCGTTTCCTCCATGAACTTTCAGGATGATGAAGAAGAAATACTTTTTATGCAAATTTTCTATGTGTATAGGAAGAAAAGTGTAATAAAACAGCAGTCATCAGTGGGCGTTATGTTAAAGGGAGGCTGTTGTAAGTGGGATTGTAGTAAGTTGATGTATAATAATTATGCCGGAATACTCTAACGAAGAATATGCGGACATGCATCTGATGTACGGGCAAGCTCATGGAAATGCATGTCTAGCACAGCGCATGTACCGTGAGCAATTTCCAAGGAGACGTTGCCCAAGTTCGAAATTCTTCATAAAAATCGATAGACGATTACGGGAGACTGGATCGTTTAATACAGCAAGCATTGATGCAGGGAAACCTCGACATGTACGAACACCTGCAATGGAAGAAGATGTACTGAATATTTTTAAAGATAACCCCTCCACGAGTACACGAGCTGCTGCGTCTGAAGTCGGTGTTTCTCACCAAAGTGTGTGGCGTGTTCTGCGTGCAGAAAACATGCACCCCTTTCATGTGCAGCGGGTACAACTGTTATCAGTAACAGATTGTGCTCAGCGGACAGAATTCGTACGCTGGTTGCTTAATGTAACAGAAAATAATCCACAATTTCTGGAAAATATTTTATTTACTGATGAAGCAACATTTACGAGAGAGGGCGTGGTAAACACGCACGATATGCACACATGGTCATATACAAATCCGCACACTGTTTTCCCGTCGAACGCACAACAAAAGTTCAGTGTGAACATATGGGCAGGTGTCCTCGGCGATTATCTCATAGGACCATATTTACTCCCAGATGTACTCGATGGCAGTACGTACTTGGTTTTCCTACGGGATATCTTACCGCAGTTACTGCAAAATGTGCCAGCAACATTGCGCCACAATATGTGGTTTATGCACGATGGCGCACCGGCACATTTTTTCATAGGTGTTCGCAATCACCTCAATTCAACATATCCTGGGAAATGGATTGGACGCAGTGGACCTGTTGCTTGGCCTGCACGCTCTCCAGACCTCAATCCGTTAGACTTTTTTGTTTGGGGACACCTTAAATCGCTGGTGTATGAAACGCCTGTGGATACACCGGAGGATTTACTAGCGCGAATCGTTGTCGCTGCAGGAGACATTCCCAACTCCGTCGGAGTTTTTCGGCGTGTTCGCCAATCTTTACGACGTCGTTGTCGGCTGTGCGATTCTGTTAATGGGCGCAACCTCGAACACCTATTATAATAATGTCCGTTCGTCTGCATTCCGACATTGAACTGTGCAGCGCAGGCCAGAAGACTATGCTTCACATATGTCATAAAGTACGTGGAATGTAATTCTTTATTTGTCATTTTTCTTTTATTTTCAACACTTTTTGGCACAGTATTTTGTAAGTCACAGACTGTGGTGTACTCAAATTGTAAATTACAAAGTTTGTATGAATTAATTTAAAATTTAGTGTCTTTTTTAAATTTATAATTAATAAAATTATTATGCTATTTGTTATTATTATTTCCTATCATAAATTATGATGCACATATACATACAATAATTGTCCATGTAAAACATGTACTGAAACTTCTTGCATAGTTACAAATCGCAATATTTTTAATTATTTCCGCATTTTCACCACCAGTTTAATTTTAAAGAATTTAACTTAAGCTTTATATCAATAAAAGACCACTTTAAAATGTAGACTATTATTGTAAAGTTATTTTGGTTCATTCAACTCTTGAATAATTAAAAATGTTGCATCTCAGAAGAAGCATGATCGAAAATGTATAGTTGAGAGTAATTAAAAAGGCGGTGTTTCCAATCGTGATAGGCGGAGTTTAACCTTTGCTAGTGTCAAAGAAAGCGGAGTTGTAACTAAGAAACTGATTAATTTCTCTCACACAATTAAACCGATATGGTTCATTGTAAGCTTTTTCGAAAGTTTTCGGAATGGACCAAATTTTACTACATTTTCCTTGTTGTAGCTAGAGTTGTCTTTTTGGAATTAACGATTAACTATTTTGATGTATATTGGATTTCGTACTTTTTTCACTGTTTCAGGGCTTGTAACTCGTCAATAAATATTGCTATTTTAATACAATTGATGTCATTTTGTAGGTTTTTTTCTGCTCTTTCTAAATATGTGCTTCGTTTTTATGTAGTATTATCGATAGTTTAGCAATGAGGGTTCTTTTACAATTTTCCGAATTTTCATTCTATTTGCTGTAACTTGAAAACTATTGAGATCCGACCAGGCTTTATATACTGATTTATGCTTCATGTGATCTCCTCTATTACCCCTATTAATATTGGACCCCTTTAACGGAACACCCTGTAGAGATAATAAATGTAACCAATAACAATAATATAATCTGACGTAAAAACTTAAGTTAAATCAATATCCATGAGCGGAATAAATGTAAAATAGAATAAATAGAAATTATAAAATATAATAAGAAAGAAAGAAATTTAGTCCACACTTAACCCCTTAACGGTCACATTAAATTACGGATTGAAATTCAAATTGCTTTTTGGCCGCACTTTTTTGAAAGAGAAAGATTCACCTTATTTAATGACAGGTAAAATAATCACTATTTTATAAAACTGGTGGTAATCAAACAATATGAATAAAAAACACAGCCCGTGAATATCAAGGGAGCGAGAATTAAGGGTTAATCTAAGAAAAAGCGTATGAAATTTCAAGCTCATGAAAAAAATTTAAATGATCGTATATATAAAAATAAAGGTATGCAATTTGGGATCATCAGAAGTATTTTCTACTATAAAATGTGTTAAAAAGTTGATTAATTGTATATGTTTTTAATTATCGTAAGTAAATTGTTTTACTTCATGTATTTATTCTTCTTTAAATGTTACGTGAACGAAGTCATGAATAACATTTAGTAAGACATTACTCATATAATTGTAATTCGATTGAAATTGAAGGGTTGTTTAAGAAGTCGAGTGAAGGAAGGGAGATTAAGTGTGACCAAAACAATAGATGGTCATGAAATACTATTTACAAAAAGAGTTAAGCACCCAAGGTTTTGTAAATATATTCTAACTTAATAGCTCACGACATTTCATGCTTTTTACTTTATCAGTGGTGGAAAATTGGCGCAGAGGAGGAACCTATTGACACCACTAATATTATATAGTATTATCCCCTTTAATAAAAACTCAGAAATTCTGTCATTAGATAAGCCGAAAAATACTACTAAAATTTAGTGATGTCAATAGGATCCTCCTCTGCGCCAATTTTCCACCACTGCTTTATTATTATCAAAAGTTATGTATAATAAATCATAATAATTTTTATCTTAACTAGTTGAAGTAATATATTCTAATATAATGATGTAAAAAAGATATATAGCAAGAAAAGTATATCGTCTGGTATCCATAGAAAAGCTTACGGAATATATTTTAAAGAAAACTGTTCCTAGGAAGATATGCCGAACGCAACAGAATTCAAACACAATAAGTTGTGTTGAAACCGCATTAGAACTTCTTTAAAAAAAACTAAATGCTTAGACATTTGGGAAAGTATATTTATGGGCGTGGTTTCCATTTCTAGCAATATAAACACAAACATAGCATCGAAAAGTGTAAAAAAGGTCGGAAACAGCAAAGAAAACACTATTAACTTTCTTTAGTATATTTACACTTGAAGATTTATTATTTTCTGGTATGAAATGGTATTTTCAACAAAATGTCAGCTCTCTTCTGTAAAGTCAGTGGTTATCTGAAAAGAAGAATGAGCTGTAAGCCAATAACAAGCTATTTTTTTCGGACGTACCGTAATTTCGAACGGATAACCCGGAGGTTATCATGCGTAAATGTCGTTTCGACAGTAGGTCAGTGTGATTGGGAGGTACTGAAACTTTATTTGAGTATTCTTTTCTATTTAATGGCAAGGTAAGATAAAAAAAAAATAGAAATGTAAAGAAATGTATGAAAACACTCTTCGACAAACTGATGTGGTAGAATTTATTTGACGATTTTGATAAATTTAAAAATGAGGGGTAAATGTTACGTATTTTTCCAACAATCAAGAAAAAACACCCAACAAGGGAATGTAAAGAATATAGAAAGCATAACAAAAGGAGCAAAACAACATGGGAGTGCAGACAACGCCTTGTTCCATTACATATTCCCGAGTGCTTCGTAAAGCATAACACACTGAACGACTATTAATTTTTTTTTTCACTATAGTACTTACTTGAGAAATAAAATAATTTATTTTGTTGTTAAGAGATTTCTTTATATATATTATCACGATTCTAGCTCGTATTTGATTCACGAGGTATATTTTATATTACACGAGTCAGATTGCTAATTGATTTACAAGGCATATTTTACTTTGCAGGAGTAGATTGATTTACAAAGCATATTTTACTTTACATGATTTTACGTACTCAAGTTTAATGCATAAGGGGTTTTAAATAATCATTTCAAGTACGCAATTTCTTTAAATAAATAAAACTGAAATGGGTGAAATTATTTTCCTTGATTGAAAAATTTAATAATAATAATAATGACAATAAAATAGTTAAAAGGGTACCAAGTCTCCTTAACTTAAGTAAAATCCTACTAAATAGCGTTGTTGTTAAATTTTGACTGTGGTTTAAACTTTGAACAGGATGTCAAGAAACAAAAGAGAAAGAAAAGAAAACAAAATCATGCATGGATAATAGGAACATACCCATATTTTGAAAGATTCATTTCTCAATATGATGGTTATTATGTATGTTGGTTAACCTTTCTTTATTAGCTTAGGATATGTACCATAAAATAAAACACAGAGTAAAAAACAGAGAGTAAAAAACATTTGATGACTTACATAGTATGCCGACTGAAGAACAATGCATGGGAATTGCAAACTGAAGTTCTGAGTCAGTTTATTTAATAGTAATCTTAAGACAATCTTAAGTCTTAATTTTTTATCAATATTTTTCATGAAAAGGAAATAAAATTTGAAAATTGTTTGAAGTATATATTTTAAAAACTCTTCGATTCTACGAGGGCTGCTTATTTTTTCAACTTCCGATGGGCCGTTAAATAAAGACTAGTGTGGATAATAAAATCTTTGATAGCCTGGAGTCAAGTACACTTACATCAATTTTTCGACATAATCGCAGTGAAGATTGAGTCATTTGTCATACTGGGGTCTAGGGGGGGGGGGGGATGTCCTCTTCAAAGAAGTTTGCCGACAGTGTATTGGGGTAGGTCTCCAAGGCGTCTTGAAGATTTTTGTTGGAATGAAAAGTGAAATAGAGTGCTGTTCACCCAGACCTATTTTCAGATCTCGAAAGAGGTGACAATCACTCGGTGCCATCCGAACTGATGACCCAACAGAGTCTTTCTCGAATATTGGGGAGGGGGGGGGGATGATTCGATGGAATATGTTCAATTTGTGACAGAAGCTGCTTGACCATACGTTCGGCTAGCACCAAATGATTGTCACTTTTTTCGAGATCTAAAGCTAGGTCTGGGTGAACAGCACTCCATTTCACTTTTCATTCCAACAAAAATCTTCTTGACACCTTGGAGACCTATCTCAACACGTTGGCGGCAACCTTCTTTGAAGAGGGTATGCGCCCCCTCGCGTACCAGTATGACAAATGACTCAGTCTTCACTACGACTATGTCGAACAGTAGCTTTGAGTGTACTTGACTCCAGGCTATAAAAGAATTTTATTATTCACTCTAGCCTTTATTTTATGGCCCATCGGAGGTTAAAAAACAAACAACCTCGAAATAATTTTTAGGTTTTAGCCTCTAGGATGCAATGATTTCAAGTATAACAATATATATATATAGTATAAACGTAGTTCTGGAACGTCCCAGTGCTCCAACAAGAAATTAGAGTGAAATTTCATTCGGTTCTCGAATAGTAACAGTGCTGTAGTCAAAACGACCGAATGAAAAAACACAGAAAATTACTACTACACAGCCAATTACTATTATTATTATTATTATTTGGACGCAAAGCACACATATGAGGTGATTACAACGTTAACCAAATTCATGCATTTTGAGACTGCTCAGCAATGTTGTGGGTTTCACTGATTTTTATTCTTTTTATAATTATTATTTCTTTGTTTCCATGGTCCAACGTTAGAGATAAGCCCAGTTTAACAATTTTATCTCGTCGCTTTTGACGAGTTTTTAATTTCATTTTTCTGTAAGAGCTGGTTTTATCAGAATCATGTTAATACGATAATTTTTTTCTCAACCCCTATTTCTTTTTAATATGTTTTTGCTGTAAGAGTTGGTCCTATCAAAACATGTCAATATAAAAGTTGTAGATAATATTAAGAAGATTTATAATAAATTCAAGTGGATTTGATATCTTGGGGATTGACAAAGTTATGAATTTTTTTCTTCTTAACCATCCCACCCCAACTCTTTTTTTTTTTTCGTTTTTAATTTTTCTGCGGTAAGAGTTGGTATTACCAAAAACTTGTCACTATAAAAGTTGTAGATGATATTAAGAAAATTTATAAAAAGTTTAAGTGAATTTGATATCTTGAAAAATGACAAAGTTATGAATTTTTTTCTTCCTAAAATCCCATTTTTTTCGCCCCTTGAGTCCATTTTTAATTTTAGAAAAAATCTGTCATAGATAAATTTTTGGCCCTTTTCCTAGAAGTAATAATAACTTTAAATTGATTTAATATGTATTATAACTAAGAAGTTGTGTTTTTTTCTGTTTTCACAAAATCCCTCTTTATTTCCACCCCCTTGGTCCGATTTTGCCCATTAACGAACTTGACCGAGATTTTCTGTCCCTTGATTCTGAGTATCATTTTGGTAGAGATTTGTTCAGAATTATGGAAATTATCGTGTTCATGAAAAAGTGATATAAATGTATATAGATAGTGTTTGAAATGGGGGTGTTTTGGGGTTCTAGGGGTCATGATCGGCGTAGATCTGCAAAAATTTTAAGAAATTCTAACATAGGGGAGAATGTAATAGGTAGTATTTCTTACGAAATTTATCTAAAAAACTTGGAAATTTTAACTCTTAAACTTGGAAAGATTATATTACATATGCATGAAATTATATGTTTTTGATGAATTATTAATAAAATGAATAAATAATAACAAATTATTAATACCGACTTTAAATAAATTGCATCATTTTGAAACATGCCGTACATTACTTCAACAAAATCGTACAGCCTTAAACCTTTCAAAGTAGGCATTTAAAAAATATATTAGAATTTCGTAACTTGTTTTGAAAACATTGGTGATTATTGCATTCCGTATAGTTAAATTGGATGATTACTCTTCAATTTTAACTAAGTGCACAGCTAGTAATTGTTTAATTTAAGGTCATGAAAGAAAAGAGGGACAGATACAAAGAGAACTTCTTTTACTGAGTAGCAACGTCAAACGAATCTATAATTTTACTCAAATTAATACCTCACAGTCTAAAGTTAATTGTTTTTAATAGAATAATTATTTTTTACGAACTCAATAGTATTATTTCCTTTCAACAAAAAGAGAAAACAATTTCTTAAGAGTTACAGATATAAGAATGTTTTAAAGGAATTAAAATTTTTGAGAAGGTTAAATTAAGTAAATTGACTCACATTTTGAATGAAATTTGGGAATTTGTTTTTAATAATATTGTAAATAATCACAAATAATTGTAAATGATTTGAGGTTTGCGTTTCATGCTTCCATTCATTTTTTTAGACTGAGAGGAAACTATTTTGAACAAGAAAATTGCCTAATTACATTAATATTGAATTAAAACTGAATTTGTGAACTGAATGGTAAAATAATAACGCAATGTTTTATCCAAAGAGTAAAATATTTCAGAAAAACGTATAATTTGATTTTATACAACATAATTTCTAATGCAGGTTTGAGAAAAAAAAAGTAATTTTTTTATTAATCATTTAAATGAAATTGTTTCGTACCATTTATTTTAACAAGATTGGTTCCAAAAATTTCATCTATTAATAAGAATACTGATGAAAATATATCACACAGAAATTATACAAGCATATAAACTTAAATTACTAACACTTAATAACAATATCGGATAATACTAGAAATCTATAAGACACTCCATTCTTAAATCCTACGTAAGATCTTGCATAAAATTATAGGAATTTCCTCGGTATGTTAATGTTGCAATAAAATTGACTTTTGGATGACCACATATCTTTTTTTGCGGTACCATCAGCCCCGACCCCTAAAAGAGTAGCCCTTGAGTCAATAGTTAAGGGAAAACAATCAAATTTATTTGAAAGCAATAAATGAGAGTTACAGTGGAGCTGCAAACTGTTTATTTTCTTACTCATTTTTAAATTCATTTTTGCTCTCAAACGCATCCAATTGCTAGATTCTCTTCTTCAGATACTATATAATGTACCGTAATGATCGATGTTTTGATAGAGGCAGAATATATTTCAAAAAATGATGTCAAATTGGGCATTTTGAACAGAATTTCCCGAAGCGATTGTGTTAGAAACGAAAAATATTGCCCTACTGAAAAAAATAATTGTTTATTAATCAAGTTTCAATTAATTGAAAGAAAAATAAAAACACATGTCGCTTATAAATCTTTTCAAAAATCAAGTCAGCAAGTTTCGTATTTTTTCTATTAAAAATTAATCAGAAAATGTGCCAGAAAATTTCGAATTGTTGAGCATGGAAAAGTATTTTTTTTAATATCGCCTTACATGATTCTGATAAAACCAGCTATTATATAAAATTGAAATAAAAACTCGTTAGAAGCGGTCAGATAAAACTGTTAAAGTGGATTTATCACGATTTAGTTTTAGTTAGTGCAATTAATATACTTAACTTCGAAATCTTCCTCCGCCTGTAGGCCGGGCCGGCAGGGATTTTTTTTAATTATTATTTTTTTTTTTCCTAAATGACTGTAACTAAAAAAGAACGAATTTGTAGCAAAATAAAGCGATAGAAGAAAAGTTAATTATAAGACAAAGAAAAGAAATATATGTGCTGAAATCGCCTAGTAATTCCGAGGAAAAGGTACAGTCGGAAAAAAAAAAAAAAAAAAAAAAAAAACTACACCCCATACATTTTAATCTCCTAACAGCCACAGAAAAAACGGTAATAGATATTCGACTGGAAACTATGTCCTTTTTTCAATTTATGTTTAATTTTTTTCTTTAATTTATCTTCCTACTGAAATTTTAACAAACTCTGAATTGTTCAATACAAACACCAAATTTTGACAGCATATTTGTCTTTCCAGGTAAATTTTACCTTAAGATACCAAGCGGAAAATCATTTGGCCAAGTTAATGAATTGTGAATACTTAAATTTTGGAACTCCTAATGTAAAATTTTTTTTATAACCGTTGGAAAACAGTTTGTAATGTTTGCAGTTTTTAAATCATATCTCAAACACTAATTGGTAGAAAGAGCTGTAATTTTGTATTCTCACACGTGAATCTTCTAGAAATTGATTTCTGATAAAAATTTATGGGCTACAAACCATATTTTATTCGCATACATTATATTATATACATTTAAGTATCCTCAACAATGCAACTTAACAAACACAAGTTTTTAATTAATCGATACGTGATATCATACGGAAAGAAAAAGCATAATACGAGGAATGTGGAGAAATCGCAAGAAATGAGGCGATCTTCTCGTGCATGGAAGATTTAAATTAAAGTACCGAGTGAGGTTGACAGTTCCGCAGTTTTTATCTCAGCGTGAAGGTTAAAGTTTCGTTAAATGCCAAATAAAACATTTCAGTAAGAATTCTAAATGAATTCCAATATTTGTGTTTACAAATGTATAATATTAACGATGTGGTTGAATTGCCGTGATCTACTAAGCATATTATTTGTTTGAGTGAAAAATAAATGTTGCATAAAATTGAAAAGTTAATAGATATATTCATTTGTAGTTATAAGCCAAGTAAATCTTGAAGTAGGCAAAGGATAAAATCATACAAATATATATATATATATATATATATACAAACCTACAATTGTGAATATGAAAATTAAAAATCAAGTTTTATCCTTTATAAAAAAACAATAAAAAAAACATATTATCACATCAAGCATGACAAAGAATTAAAAATACGGCAAAATCTGTATATCATTAAAATGTTGGGATAAAAATATACAGGGTGATTCATAAATAACGAAACAATAGGCTATCTCCTTAATTAATGCCCCTAGGCACATACTTCATATTGCAAAGTTTCGTAAAAAAGGTGGAAAATTTGATGAGATAAGTTACAACTCCATGGGAGATCTATTTGAGAAAATACGAAAATTAAATTTTTATACGACCCCCGTAGGATAAAATTTCCAATTAGGGATTTTTTTCTTATCCATTCCTGAATTAAACACAAAAAGTTCCACCTTCATATCTGCAAAACTCATGGAGTTATGCTTGTTTAAATAATTCGTTTGGTTTTAAGGGATTAGACACAAATTGAAATGCGTGTTATTCAAGAAACAATGTTACTTTAAAAGTTCAAGGATACATGTAAAAAATATATTTATTGAGTTAGAATTAGATTTTTCTGTTTATTGTGATGATTAGCCATATAATTTGGAAATAAAATCACATCCTAAAATTATTTTTTTTTTAAAATTATAATTATTTTTTTAATTGGGGTAATTTAAAATCATTATAACTCGAAATATTATCTTCGGATTGAAAACTTTTTTTCATTTAATTAAAGAGGAAAATATAATTTAAATTTTGTTTCAGAATTTTTTTAAATATTAATATTAAAAATATTAAAAAAAACACAAAAAAATTGATGTAATGTATTTTTAAAAAATCATATTTTCAAAACTAAATATATTTTTAAATTTGTCGAAACAAAATTAATGCAAAATTTTCAAAAGATTATCTTCCGAGTTTGCACCTTTTTTTTTTAACAATTCTTGACTTAAATATGTAAATTAATAATTTAAATTAAATTTATTTTAATTTTAACTACGCATTTAAATTAATAAATTTAAATTAATTATTTTTAACAATTTAAATTATTATTTAGAAACGCATTTAAAGTTTTAAACAAAGATTGGCTCCCAATAAAATGTTTAAATGCTTTTTCAAAAATTGCATGCGAGTATGTAACTCTTTCCTGTAGCTTAAACTTCAGATTCTGTTTAACTTTTGCCCTTTCCATCTTCTTTCTGTACTATTTAAAACAAGTTCTTATCTAACATACCGATTAAGAGTGTTTTCACATTTTTAACCCTCACAACTTCAGGATTTATATCGTTCCGGCGAGCGGTTAAAAAAAGTCTGTATTCTGGGGCCGGACAAGTCTCGACCGGGCCTAATATATTTTTCATACTGACCCGGGACTGGCTTCCTTTCTTCCTAGGTCTTCAGAGTGCGAAATTTTCAGTCCCAGTCCCGACTCAACCCGTATTAAAATCATTCTGTCTGACTCACCTAATGAGTGCAAAAATCAGTAACGTTTGGCTCAACCCAAAAAATTTACAAAAAAAGCATATATTTTTAAATCGTAATTACAATTCAAACATATTACCGTTTAAAATTAAAATTTAAAAATCGTTTTTAAAGGATAGTAGATTAAAAAAGAAAAAAAAATCCAGTAAAACAAGTGAAAAAGAACCTGCCTATTACGGAATCCTTTCTAAAACGGAATACTTTTTTGATCCATGCAAAATGAATATCATAATACTTGAGAAAAGAATAGAATACATTTGCACCTCCTAAGATGGGAAATTGTCTATAAGGCATTTTTTTCTTGTCCGTATGATTCCGTCTTAGAAGGTTTTTCTATATATCATTTTTGAAAGTCTCCAATACATGAATTATGGATTAGCGATATTAAACGGTAAGTGAAACATTTACATACCAATAGAGATTCATTAAAAAAAATATATATATCACAGGCTTTGACGCTTCTTTAAAAATGAAGATTATAAACAGATAAAAAGAAAATCTATAAGATATTATAAAGCTATAAAGCTATTTTTCGACCCGTGCAGACCTCTAATAAAAACCTCCAGCATAATTTGAAAGAAGGTTTAACTTCAAATCTGTACACTGCTATTTTATGCCCAAAGAAGAGGCACTGTCTTGAATCGAGTTTTAATAACGTACAATTTGTAAATGATCCCTATCTTGCATTTAAAATGAGTCAATAACTCGTCGCTCAGAGGCATGGAAAAATGGTGTAAGTCGCAAATTTTGAATTTTAATAACTCTGCGAGTTTTGCAGATGCCGAGATGAAATTTTTTTATCAATTCAGGAAGGGATAAGAGAAAATTTCCTAATTGGACATTTTACCCGACGGGGGCCGTATAAGAAATTAGTTTTTGTATTTTCTCAAATAGACCCCCCATGGAGTTACAACTTACGTCATTAAATTTGGCACCCTTTTTTTATGAAACTTTGCAATTGGAAGCATGTGCTTAAGGGCAATATTTAAGGACATAGCCTATTGTTTCGATATATTTATGAATCACCTGTATATGTATTTTAAATAAACATTCGAAAAAAAATTGAATTGTAACCTATGAATTTTGATCTGAAAACAAAAATTCCTGCCGGCCCGGCCTACAGGCGGAGGTAGATTTCGAAGTTAAGTATATTAATTGCACTAACTAAAACTAAATCATCATAAATCCACTTTAACAGTTTTATCTGACCGCTTCTGACGAGTTTTTATTTCATTTTTATATAATAGCTGGTTTTATCAGAATCATGCTAAGGCGATATTAAAAAAAAATACTTTCCCATGCTCAACAAGTCGAAATTTTCTGGCACATTTTCAGATTAATTTTTAATAGAAAAAATACGAAACTTGCTGACTTGATTTTTGAAAAGATTTATAAGCGACATGTGTTTTTATTTTCTTTCAATTAATTGAAACTTGATTAATAAACAATTATTTTCTCAATAGGGCAATATTTTTCGTTTCTAACACAATCGCTTCGGGAAATTCTGTTCAAAATGCCCAATTTGACATCATTTTTTGAAATATATTCTGCCTCTATCAAAAAAAAAAAAACGATCATTACGGTACATTATATAGTATCTGAAGAAGAGAATCTATCAATTGGACGCGTTTGAGAGCAAAAATTAATTTAAAAATGAGTAAAAAAATAAGCAATTTGGATTTGAATACATTCTTAATAAGATGATTTTTTTCTTCAACGCTATGTATTTTTAATTTATTTTTGCTGTAAGAATTGGTCCTATCAAAAACTTGTCTATATAAATATTGAAGACAATATTAAGAAGATATATGATAAATTCATGGGGATTTTATATCTTGTGAATTGACGGAGTCATGGAAATTTTTCTTCTTCACTCCTCTTTTTTTGTTTTCGTTTTTAATTTTTTTTTGCGGTACGAATTGGTCCTATCAAAAACTTGTGAATATAAAAGTTGTAGATAATATTAAGGAGATATATAATAAAATTAATTGGATTTGATATCTTGAGAATTGACGAAGTTATGAATTTTTTCTCCCAAAAACCCTATTTTTCGCACCCCTTGAGCCCATTTTTAATTTTATCAAAAATCTGTGATACATAAATTTTTGGTGCTATTTTTAGAAGTAATAAAAACTTTAAACTGATTTGATATGTACAAAAATTAAGAAGTTATGGGGGTTTTTCGGTTTTCACAAAACCCCTCCCTATTTCCATCCCCTTGACCCGATTTTGCCCATTAACTAATTTTATGTATCAGTTTGGAAGAGTTTGGTGAAGAATTACGGAAGTTATCGTGTCCAGAAGAAAGTGATATTAGATAGATACATATATATATATATATATATATATATAAAGTTTTTTACTGAGGGTGGTTTTGGGTTCTTGGGGTCATGATCGGTGTAGATCTGCAAAAATTTTTCAGAAATTCTAACATAGGAACGACGCCAATAGGTAGTATTTCATACGAAATCTACCTAAAAATTACAGTTAATTTCTCCCAAGTATTTGAGCTATGCTTAAAAAAACTATCAGCATTGCAATCTGTTACGGTAATTTTTTAGCTAAAATGTATCAAAATATCCAAAATATAATGTCAAATACTAGCGTTCACATTGGAAATTTCAGAGTTTGGTACAATTTCAGTATGAATAGAAACTCTAACTTTATTTTTGAACTAAAATTGATAGAATACACAATTACTAGCATAGATTAAACTTTGTGCGAATTGTAATAAAAAATCTAAAATCTTAAACAACAATTTTACGCACTTTTTTATCGTTCTGTACGTTATTTGTGAGTAAAATCGTTGTTTAAGATTTTAGCTTTCTTATTACATAATTACCAGTCTAATAGCTGTGTTGGGTATTTCTAGAACAATTTGGTAATTAAAATGTATGGGATACTATCTCTCTCTCTTTCTTTGCACGAGTGTACGTCATTATTAGCGGTTTTTCGTAGGATTTTGCATCTGTTTCCCCTTCGATTCAGTGATAAAGGCATAAATACCAAAGTTTTTATCTTTATTTGCTTTCAAATAATTTTGAACAAACAAATAAAATTTGTATAATAATTTAAAAGAAAAATAATTAAATAATATAAATTTATTTTATTCTACTTATTTATTTATTTGTTTCAAATGAATCAAATGTAATAGCTAACAGCTAACAAGTTTCAAATAAGAAGTTTAAAAATCCGTATACTATAATTTTAAACTTTCAGAAAAAAACACATTCTTAAAATTTAAAAGTCTTAATCACTTTTTATATATGTAAATATGGAATGAACTGAACTACTTAACTTATAAAATAATTTATCTATTACTCTTATTAGATAGAATAACAAATTAATTTCTACACTAGTGAAGAATGGATTAAAAAAATACATAATAATAACTGAAAGATAATGTTAATGAATAGCAATAGATTTATTGCTCCCCAAATACAGAAGTTCATGCTATATAGTTCTGAAAAAAGAAACTTTTTTAATTCATTTGGAAAGCACTACTTAACTTTAAGTCAAAGATTAGAGCAATTGTTTCGCTACGGTAATTTCACACAAAATATCTTATTGCAAGTTGATTGCTAGGAGAAGAAAAACCTTTTCAAATGTACAGCTATCCTTAAAAAAATTAGTTCCATCACAATTTATCTGGTCTCAGAAAATTGTTAAATTCTCCCAGAAAAAAATTTCAAATTCCGGAAATTCTTTTAAACTGACAAAAGTAGAAAGTATCTGTATATGGTAGATTAACTAAATAAAGGAATCTTTATTTCCGATTTCCTTGAAAGAATCAGAAACGAAAGAATTTTCTTTTAAGATATGGCTTATTTCTGGAAAATAAGTTCAGAACTGCAGAAAAAATATAAATGTGTCTTTCTGTATAAAAGTTTACAGTCGCTGATTTACAAAGTTAAGCTTTAAAAAAAATAATGTATTTTATGCAAGGAAAACCGAACCCTTACAATAAAATATTATTATTAAAGAAAAGAAAAGTGTTTTTATAATCGTGTAATTGTTCTTTATTATTGTGTGTATTATTTCTTCATAAGGATTCATCTTACATTTTCAGGGAAGGTTTGGTCACCAAGCAACTTAAAGAACCAGCGACAAATTGAATAAAGAAATAATATATTTGTAATCATTCTGTAAAACAAAATACCGGAAATGAACTGCTGCAATAGCTCTTTACAATGTGGGTCCTCAACAGATTTTGTGTTCCTTTGCGTAAAAATAGGATGCATATTCATGGAGATATAAAGGTATCTTTAAAAAATTCAATAAATTACCGACATTTTGTTTATAGAATACACGGTTTTCAACCAAATTTCGCCACTTTCAGGAAGCATGACAAGGTAAAGAAAGCAGAAACAATATACTGCAGTTAGAATATCAATATATTACATATTTAATTAAATATGAGTATTTGTATGAAATAAATTTTAACTGTGTATACGCGAACGATAACAAAATTGTTTTTGCATAATTTAGTAGTCAGCTGTGTAAGGTGAGCCAAAATAATTCAAAAAAAAATTTTCTAATCGCTGTGCCGCGGAGAAGTTGTGAATTTTGGAGACAAAAGAAAATGTAAAATAGCTAAGAAATGTATTAATGTCTTCCGATCGCATATATGCCTTAAACCTTTCAGAGACAAAGTTTTTTTTTTCTTTTTTGCTAAAATTTTGAAAAGATTGAACGACACAAGAATTGAAAAACAAATTTATCTGAAAACGAGTAAAAGCTTTTCTTCAAGAACATTATAAATGAAAAAAAATATTACAAGATACTGGCGCCAATGTGGCATTTGGAGATTAAAGTTAAATAATAATAATAATAATAATAATAATAATAATAATAATAATAATAATAATAATAATAATAATAATAAACGTACTACCGCCTTTCAAGTGGTTAAAGTTCATAAAATTGGCAAAAATACACTATTTTAGGATAATTTTCTTCATTTTAAAACTTTATAAGTTCTCAACGCTATAGATAGAATTGCTAAGTGCGGAAAGAATTGAAAACAATAAGAAAAAAAAATCATCAAAATTAGACAATGCCTTCCGATCGCGCATTATTAGCGAATTTATGCAAAATATTGAGGAATGAAGTTCTTACGCTCGTACGCGTTCCGCCTTATACTCGTCCGACCCCATGTATTACTTCATTCTCTTGGTAGTCGGCAGATCACTTGCTACGATGTTGTGAATTTTGGGGGTGTATTATAGCTATATTCAAGAAAAGAATCACAAACCAGTATTTGAATGTAATTTGATATTCCAAAAAACTATAAATAGGCTTAATTTAAAAAATGAAATAAGCTTACAAGAACTAAGACATGATTAAAAAAATAAGCTGAAATTCAGCTCAATTTCGTTGGTCCACTAAGTTTCTTGGTGACCAAACATTCACTGAAAATATTAGGTCAAACATGTTCTTTATATTCCTGATAATATAGGAGAATTCATATAGTATTTCTGTAGATAATTTGACAAAATATCTAATATTGAAAGTTTCCTATGCCTTTGGCCATATAGTGTATGACAGATAAAAAAGAAAATGGTGCATTTATAAACTTTCAGACAAACATCTTTACTTCCAATAAAAAATAACAGTAGTTATACGCATACTTCAATAGTTATGTGAGCACTCCCAAATACATTTTAGTTTATATTTAACGCATTTATCGATATAGAGAAAAGAAAATTTAACATTTGAGTTAAATGAATCATTGCCAATAAAATGCAAGAATATATTATTCGTATTGAAAATTTAAAAGTTCGAGAAAGAAAAATAATATGGAGACAATAAAACTACAAAAGAAAAACAAACTCAGAAGTTATTAAAAAGTACTTCTGTTTCAAACAACTTTTTTTCTACGACTTTTGTAATAGGATATGATTTGCGTCTGGAATTTTTGTACCTTTCTTCTCTGTAGATACAACTCAGTTCCTCATTGAGCATGTCTTTTTGATTAAAGAAAACTGAAATAAACATAAATTAGAATCATACAAGCTTTTACTCTTCTTTTATTGAATTTAAAAATAAAATGACCAATATCGCTCTTTCTTTCGCAATTAATTTTGCAAGAACACTAAAATTTGATGGAGAAGGCCACAAAAGACAAATTTCGAATTACATATCCTGTCAAAAGTTTTTAATTAATGTGCAAGAAAACATTTAGAGTAGAATTGTTTGCTTCACTTTAAAAATAAATCGTAATTTTTATAATTTTTAGACTGGTTAATGTTCAGATTTAGAGGGTTTTTTTTATATTAGTAAATAAAGGTGAGAAATTTGTGCTGATTTACAAAATAAAGATATAACAAAGACATTATTTTTTTATTTTCCTAAAGCGTTCCGAATAGTGCAATTTTTAAAAGTTTGATTCAAAATATATAATGAAATATAACCTCTTTTTCTCAAAAATACAGAATATTCAACAGTTCTTTGCATTTTGTGCTGAAAGTGGCAAACAGAATTAAAAAAAAAAAAACTTCACTTACAAAGTAAAAAGGCAAGGCACCAAAATATGATGCGGATTAAGTTTTAGATGTTAATATCAATATAATCCATATTTAACTAGTCGGATGTGGCAATCCCAAAACTTTCTTCTATCGCATGCATGTTAATATTTCAAAATTCGCCATCACAATGCCACAATTAAATGACAATCTATGTCCAATATGAGGATTCTGAAATTCTCTGCATTAGTTCTTGAAATAGAACTATTGAGGGTATCGGGGAAAATGCAGCATACAAGCGCCGTCTGTTAGGTTATTTACACCAAAACATAATCAGCAATAATATTTATCAAGGTATACCTGACTGAAGTTTGATGAAAGTTCTTGCATTAGTTCTTGAGATAGAACTATTGCGGGAATCGGAAAAAATTCAGCATGGCAGCGCCACTTGTTGAGAGATTGACAATAAGACGTAAACAGAACCAATTCATATCAAGGATTACCTGAATATGAAGTTTGATGGAAATACGTGCATTAGTTCTTGAGATAGAGCTGTTGCGTAAATTGTAAAAACTGAAGCATAGAAGCGCCACCTGTAGAGTGATTTACACCAAAAGCTAATGAGCGTCAATTTATCTCAGAGACTACCTAAATATAAATTTTTATTAAATTCTCTGCATTAGTTCTTGAGATAGAGTGCCCTCAAAATTTATGTCACATACAGACAGACAGAGTCACAGACTCACAGACAAACATTTTGAAAAAACATATTTTTTGGAATCCCTGACCCCTGAAATGTATAAATACGTCAAAAACCTGAATTCGAAAATTTTCACGAATCCAATACTTTCTTCTTAAAAAAGTAGAAGAAAGTAAAAATGAATTATTTTCTAATTTAAATAAAGATCAAACGCAAATAAAATAAAATCAGTAGGAACCTTTATCACACATGCATGCAGACTCTTATACTTGCAAGAATAAAAGGGAGTAAATACATGATCAACAAAGCACAATAAAACAGACAGGATATCCTTAATAGTGACATGAAACTAAATAGTCTAACTTCATTATAGTATATCTTACTTATTAAACAAGAACAATGTTAATCAAATTATTGTAAAATGGCAACATTTTACTTGTTTAGAAAGTATGTCATGTTAAGAGTTGTATATTCTTCCAAAATGTAGAAATCTTAGCTTCCGGCCACTTTCCTCACCTAATTACTTTTTATTATGGGCGAAACTACGTCTGTTTTCTGCGAAAAGGTGAAAGTAAATTACACTAATAAGTATTGAATCAAAAATAATAATCTGTAGGCGGTAATTTCTTTTAGTTGCGGACGCCCAGCCATAGTAAGGCGTTTAAACTCCGTCGTTTTATACTTGAAAAAAATCATGCCAAAAAAAAAAAAAAAAAAAAAAAAAAAAAAAAAAAACGAGAAAAATAATATATTTCATATAAAACTATTCTGAGATTCTCAATTTATCATCATCGTTCTGTATTTATTCCTGAAAAGAAAAAGATAATAATAATAATAACGATAATAATGCATCATATAAGATATACATAAAATTGTACAAATGCAGAGTTTCTAGGAGCCAACGCCATATTATTCAATCTAGTACAATACTTACCAAACTATGGCATTCGAACCTTCCAATATTGACACGCAAAAGAAATTATTCTTAAATCAGGCTAAATATTTCTAAAAAAAGGTAAATTATTCTGAAAAGGAAAACTGCACCCTTTCGGGATTACTTCATACTATTGTATTGAACCATTTTTTCCACTCCTTATGAACTACGATTTTGCTGACTGAGAATTTTTAGCAGATACGTTACTTGATCTGAATCAGTTTAAGTAAGAACTTTCAAATTCACGACACTTCGGGTGCATATTTTCTGTGTCAAAATAATTCAAGAATAATAATAAAAAAAAGAATGCAAGAATAAACTTTGTTTTGCTGTAAAGAATTTAAAAAGTGGAATAATATCATTGTTCTAGCCTTGGATAACTATAAGAGTGTATTTAATTTAATTCATACAATCTGGAGCAACCGATGTATGACTTGGAAATCTACAACAAGCACTTCCTTCAGCAATAGATACAAAGTAGCCCGTATCAATATCTCTCACCATATTTCAATTTAAACTCATACCGAGTTTATTAAACCTCATCAGTTGTATATTCAACAGCAGGAACAACAAATTAAAAGTATTCTTTAACTCTGGAACACTAGTTTCTTAAGCACTTCCTTCACGAATTTTCCGACTTTTATTACTCGTAAAGTATTGCAGACACATAAAATCTGATTTTGGCATTCGATTTCTAAAATCATGATAATGTTATTTGATATGCAATATGACACCCTTCTTACTCGAAAATTTTTACCTTTATCCAAATTTTGCGAATTTCAAGTTGGCTTATATATCACGAATATAAAATAAAAGATACTTCCCATCTCATGCATTTTGACTCTACCCGTATAATTCAGAATTGTTGAATGATATAAATTAATATTATCAAAGCTTGATGCAGATTTCATGGAATATTTTCCAGAAAAATCTAACATTAGAATTTTGAGTCAGAAATTCTTCTTTCGTGAACATATCCTTCCACTACTGACAAGATACAGGGTGTACAGCGAATAAGACCCTGATTTCAAAATTAAATATCTCGCAAACAAATATCAATAGAATTATACGGTAAACGGTTTCTTTATTAGCTGAGTCGTAAAAATGTTATACTGAAGTTTAAAATTTAGTTTCAAAAACAGTTAACAGATGGCGCTGTTCTCGATATGCCTATAAATTGTGCTTCGAAGTCCAAAGTGATCAGTTCGAGGCACTTCAATTCATTTTGAGGAGCCGATGCTGAGTCAATTCACTTGATTGTTGAGCCGACATAGTGACTCGATTCTCCACAGATAAGAAAATTTTTGAGTGTATGCTTGTTATTTTGGTTTTAATTTTACATAAAAAAAGATTTTTATATTAGACTTTGTTGGATGGGAGCTGAGAACAGTCAAACTAAAGGTCTGCAAAGAAACCAAATTTTACTCCCTGGCCCGGCCCGCCGTTAGAAAAAAATTCGGCCCACCTGTATGTGTATATAAGATTTAAAAGTTCAACACGTACAAAAAAAGTAATGGCCCGTCTCGGTATAAAACTGTTCCGGCCAGGAAAAATGTTAAAATATCGGACTGAGGCCGTCCGGTCCACTAAATTTCTAGAAAACATGAATTTTTACGTCAATATGCTTAAAAATTGTTCGTTACGAAGAGTTCTGACCAAAAATACTTATTTTAGCTTTTATTTTCATTTTTATAATCTTCATTTTTAAAGAAGAGACCTGTGCTGCGATATTTATGTTTTTAATGAATCTCTATTTCTATGTAAATGTTTCAGTTAAATTTAATATCGTTAATCCATATTCTATGCATTGGAGATTTAACAATGTGAAAAATTCTATATAGTAAAATCGTCGAAGACGAAATTGCTTAGGAATGAAAAAATATACGCTTTAGACAAGTTTCCTTCTGTGCAGGTTCAAATGTATTATATACATTTCCTCACATATTATTATATTCATTTTTCATGTATCAACACATTTTTTAGTTTAAGACAGCATTCCGTCATACACAGGTTTTTTCTCACATGTTTTATTCTTCTTTAATTCTATTGCCTAGAAATGGCTATTCTTTAAAAAGAATAAATTTTAAAGTTTAGATGTACAGTAATATGGCAATAAGTATAATGACAATTTAAAAATATATGCATTTTTTGCAAAAAGTTTTGGGTCGGGCCTAATTTTACTTCTTTTTGCACGGACCAGACCAGGCCAAGACAATAATTTTCGTACGGGCTGGGTCGGCACTTAAAATGTCGGCCCTTGCAAACCTTTGAAGAATGAAGCCAGTCCCGGATCAGTACTGAAAAATGAAGTTCGGCTGGGCGCGATCCTTCAGAAAAAAGAAAGGCCCTAGCCTTGTCCGGAAAGAGCAATACCTAGGCCCTTCCCAAGCCTTCAGAAAAGAAGTAAAGCCCTGTCCGACCCCAGTGCTGCGAAAAATTGGTCCCTGCCCTGCCAACGGGCTGGGCCGGTGAACACCTCTAAGCCAAACTGTAAAATATAGAAATATTCTTGTTTAATCCCGTACTCCCCATGTCTAAAAAATTACCTTCTTTTTAACTGGGAGTGGAAGGTTTTGAGGAGTTATTTTATATATATATCAAAATTTAAAAATTTAAATTTTCTGTGCTGAAAACAAAATGGGAAACGGATTTTTGTGTGTGTGTGTGTGGGGGGGAGCGCCCCCCCCCTTCCAACCTATTTCCGAATGTACTGAAACTAAAATGATGAAAAAAAATTAGGGGCCATAATAGTGTATTCAAACTTTGCTAGAAAATTATAGCGATTATCCTCGGTTACATAGTTTTCGAGAAGATCGTATTTTTCCGTTAGACACAAACTTTGCTTTGCGGGGCTCAGAGGCAGTAATTTTAACTATCAAGTTATACATTTGACAGGCCTGACTATTGAGGCAATTTGGAATCAAATAGCTTTTTCCATTTTTCTTTTAACATAAATAAATTGCTTATCAAGTAAAATGCAATTTTTGTCACGTAACGGCAAGTTTTTCTCTTTTCGTGTTAACGTGTACGAAAATTCGATTCAAAACTCCAACTTTGACAGCATTTTTTGAAAGATATTTTGGCAAAAAATGGAAAACGCCATTCGATTACATAGTTCCTGAATAAGAACACCTGTCAATTTTATGCGTTTCCGAATACAAATGAATTCAATAATGAGTCCCCGCCCGCCCCGAGGAGGGGGGATGAGACTAAGTTTAAAAATGTTCTTGTTTTCTCTTGTTTATAGTTTTTGATTTACTCCCTTTTAAAATTCTATTTTGAAAACCATGATAATATATAACCATATAGTATTGAGATACATCCATAGAGACACACACACAGCCTAGCTGTTTACGAAAAAAAAAGGGGGGGGGGTGCGTGGTAGCTACAGGATTTCGAAAATATATTCCATATCTGGGTTTAAATAAGGGACATTAAAAAAATCGATTGGCTAAACTTTAAAAAAATATACGTAAATTATATCCATTTAATATTACCTGCGAACATATTTATTTAAAAAACGGAATTAAAATAGCATTATAAGGTCATTGTGCCTAAATGAGACGCGATTTCCCATAGTTTTGTCGCATTGAGGTATATTTGGCATTTTATTATATTTATATGCATATATATTTTATTAAGCAACAAATTACTGAATACTGTACCTTTAGTTCAAAACTAACTTGTTTTGTATAAATTTAATAATTATCTCTAGTATAAAACCATAATATATGATTGTCGCGTTTAGGTATTTTTTGTCGCATTTACGGCAGCTATAACCTGAATAAGATCTATGGTCCTAAATGTGATAATGAATTTGATACATGACAATTCATCTGAAAAAGTTCATTTAAGCTCTAACTACTGTGACAGAAAATTGCCACATTACAACTGTGAGCTGTTGTGAAACCATTCGATTAAAAGGTGAATAAAAGGCACAATTAACTCTTAAAATACTGTTTTTGCACTAAACTGTTTGTACAGTAATATTTCTAATAAAATTTCGCTTTTTCAAACGTTTGAAACAATAGTACTAGGACTCCAAATGAAGCAAAATTTCACTGTATTGATAGTTAAATAGGAAATTACAAGTTAAACTGTAAACATTTTTAAAAAAAGCAGCGCTAACAGAATTTAAGGGTAATTGCAATTATTTTTCGAATTACTTAACCCGTCTCCGAGACAGCTTGATTAACCCTCTGAGCGCCAAGAAAAAGGGGTAAATTGCGTTGTTGTTTTCTCAGTAATTTTTTTAAATTGCTAAAGAAAGATCATTTTTCCTACATGATATAAAAAAGAATTACGTATAAGAATATAATCATTGAAATTATTAATCATAACTCAATCTTTTCAAACTGGATCATATCTGTAGAATTATATTAATCTAAATTATACTTCTATAGCAATGCAACCTACAGTTTAGTGAACAGATATATCAGTTCACGGCGGTGAGAAGGTTAAAAGATGAATGAAAGTCTCTACTAAGTCACAGGGTACTGTTTCTGTACTAAACTTTAAGTGCAGGACTATTATAATTAAACTTCTCATATTCAGAATCTCTAGCAATAATTCTAGGGCTCCAAATGAAACAAAATTTCAATGGTATTCATTGGAAATTACGAGTTCAACTGTGAAAATTGAAAAATGTAGTTGTCTGTGAGACCGCTAACAGTTAAGTGTTAATAAAGAGTCGAAATACATAAAATTGAAATATAACTTATTATTGAACTAATAAATAAACTTTATTTAATAGTAATTTAAATAATAAAACATTAACTGAGATGCTTACATCGCACATTTCAATATTCATACTAACAGATCCAGCAAGTTTTACCAGATCAGTTGCTTTTCATTTTGCACAAGTGAGTCGAGAGTCAATTCACTATGTCGACTCATCAATCAAGTGAGTCGACTCAGCATCGACTCCTCAAAATGGGTGAAGTGCCTCGAACTGAGCGCTCTGGATTTCGAAGAACAATTTACAGGCATATCGAGTACAGCACCATCTGTTAACGGTTTTTGCAACTAAATTTTCGAAACTTCTGTATAACATTTTTACAACTTAGCTAATAAAGAAACTGTTTACCGCATAATTCTATTGATCTTTGTTTGTGGGATATTTAATTTTGAAATCAGGGTCTTATTCGCTGGACACCCTGTATGTAGGTGTGTTTATTAAGGTTTAACCCTTAATTGCATAGTGATGTAAATTTCCATCACCTTTTTATTTAATTTTTAATACATAAATTAAGTTCTTACAACCACTATATTTATATAGAAATATTAATCCTCTAAAATTTACAAAAATATGCTACTAAATAAAGTTAAAAATCTATCTTAAGATTTCTGGTGTCTAATACTTAATATAAAAATAAAAAACACAATTCTAAAACAATAATTCATGCATTTAAGGGTTAATGGCATAAGATTCTACACTAAAACACAAACATCAAATTATATTTAAATAGCTATGTTATAACCTTGCCATGAAAAAATGTTGAACTAAAACGAAAACACTACTTAATGAGAAATGTCATGTGATTATAGATGCAATTAAAATCATTTAATGAAGTGATAATATTGTTTTTAAAATCGACAAATTTGTAGCGTTAAAATCTATAAAATCTGTAAAATAATGATTGGCCAAAAAATTTTATAAAAAAGACCAAATTTTGTAGCATAAACAGGCTTATTTAAAACAGAGAATATATTAACCCTCTCGCTGCGCAACCAGAGATATTCTCGGCATGCATTTTTCCGTCTAATTTACCCGGGGGAAGTCGCGCATAAACAGGGTGTGAAAGGTTTTCGGTTTGTCACCAATAAGTGCAAATAATAATCGTCACCTTATTTAGTGGGAGACAATTGTTACAAATTATGCGATAAAGTAAGTTGAAGATTACTCTTCGAAAAATAGTGGTGATAATGGAGGATATTCCATCTCCGTTTTGATCACGTGGTTAAGGTAAAAACTTCTAGCGTAAAGAAGGGAAGGCTCCGTAGACGTGTAATGTAAATCCCTGCTAGCCAATGAAACAGTTCATGAGGCAAAGCAGTAGTATCTTCCCTTCTTATTAGTTAGAAGTTCCTTGGGTAAATTACCGGTATCACGTGACTTTTTTCAGCCTCGAACCCATATTTGGAATATCCTTCATTGTAAAAACCGTACGCCCCCAGGGTATGTCATACACCACGAGACTCCTCCCGGGTTAATACTATTTGGTTATTCCCACCAGTTATTTTTTAGTGAAAACTTTGTCTGATTAAATAAAACATGGATATAGGGAAGTGGAATATTACTCGTTTTATGATTATTTAAGTAAACTGAGCCAAATTCTGGGTATGTTGTAGGATAAAACGTCATATCAAACAGTATTTTCTTTAATAATAATTTCTATTGATTCGCGGATGATTAAATCATGATAATTCGTTGAGGGATATAAAATTTTTGAGTCTTCGAAATTAACTTGTATATTCTGCTTCAGGTTAAGTCTTGACAGGGCTGTTGTAGGTCGGTTATACTTTGAATCTCTCAAATGTTCTTTAATACGGACTTTAAGTTTACGTGAAGTCATTCCTATGTATTCGAGATAAATATATTCTGTTTTCAGTGGAATTATATATACTCCAGAAATTTCATCTTCCGGGATCGGGTCTATTTTGGCACAAATTAGATTTTTCAGTTTTGCTGGAGGAGTGGCGATTAAGTTTACGTCAAAGCGGAAAAGTGCATGTCTGACTTTTTGGAAAAGTCCTGGAATGTACTTCATCTTGCAATATCTCATATTACATCGTGGAGTTTTTTGTATTTTCATATGGTTCTTCTGTGAGTTGATTAGCTTACCAATAATGCGTATTGGGAAACCATTCTCAACTGCAATGTTTTTAACGGTATTTAATTCATTTTCAAGGTGATTAATAGAGCAAACACTAAAAGCTCGTCTTACATAAAAATTGAACGGAGCAAGTTTGTAGTTAAAAGGTGATGTACTTTCAAAAGGAATGGTGCTGTTAGACTTATTTACTCCGAACTTTCTCTATAAGGTTTACTTTAAGTTTTTTGGGTCACTGAATCCGAATTTTCAACTTTCCCCAAAAAATTTCCCCCCCGAACCCCCCGCCCCCAAATATTTTAACCTAAATTTCTTATTGTTTTAGGGGGAAAGCATTAAGAAATTCAGAAACTAGACAAAATTTGCAACAAATAGGATATATGAAAATATGAATTAGGATGAACGGGGAGGGTGAGGGCTGCCTCAGACTGCTGAGGGCATGCACTGCGGCTCTACGTGCACTAAATTATGAAGTTCAGGCAATTGGGGATTTTATCTGGCAAAATTAATACTAGTTCTGGATTTCGACTCATTTTATGTTTTTTGGGTCGCTGAATCCGAATTTGTAACTTCCCACCAAAATTTCACCCGGCAAAACCCCCAAAAATTGATTTTTTGAAAAAAATTGGTTTTTGAGAAAAGCGCGTGGGGAATGTTCCGAGACAGCCCCCTCTCTCCCCGTTTATCCTACGTCATAATGTCATACATCCTATTTGTTGCAAATTTTGTCTAGTTTCTGAATTTCGTAATGCTTTCCCCCTAAAACTATAAGAAATTTAAGTTAAAAACAACTATTTTGGGGGGTTTCGGGGGGGAATTTTGGGGGTAAGTTAAAAATTCGGATTCAGCGACCCAAAAAACTTAAAGTAAACCTTATAGAGAAAGTTCGGAGGGAAGATGGGGGAGCTAATGTAAACGTGTGAGTGGTTAAATGGAATTGCGCAACTTAGTCCACGCAGCACTGCGGCGCATGTTCCGAGGCAGATCCCCCCTTCCCCTTCATCTTAAGTCATAATGTCATATATCTAATTTGTTGCAAATTTTGTCTAATTTCAGAACTTCAAGATACTTTTCCCCTAAAACAAAAAAAAAATGGAATTTTTTAATAAAAACCTTTTTTTGGGTGCTTTTTACCAACATTTGGGGGTGTTACCGGGGGAAATTTTGGTGGGAAGTTACAAATTCGGATTCAGCGACCCAAAGAACATCTAGAAAGCCGATTTCCAGTACTACAATTAATTTTGCTAGGTAGAGTCCCTATACGGTCTCTATTGCCTGGACTATCTGCTATATTCTGTAAATTTTATTTCTATAGTCTCATATAATTCACAGAATTTCTGCGTCAAACACAATTTTTAAAAATTGCATTTTCTTGTGGTCACAAGAGTAACAAAATTTTCATTTATTATCAAGGCACTAAAATTATTTTTGTTATAAACTGTATATGGTTTATGAAAGTAGAGTACATGTATTTTTAAGTAGTTGCATCAAATTTATCCTAAATATGTTTTGTAATAAAAGAATTGGAAATATATATGAAAATTTGCTCTGATGGTCACAAGAGTAACAGCGGACGTTCCCATATATCAACCGATTCCAATGTGAGTGAGCATGTGCACAGGAATTACTAAGGTCTCGACCAAGTTCATTGGTTAGCTTCATCCACCATGTTGTCTTAAAATGGAAAGCACTTCAAGATATCGCCGAATTTGGCAACCAAATATAAGTTACTTTAAATAAAAGCATGTTGGATAAAGCTGACTAATTATGCGAAATTCTTATTCATAATTATTTAGTATTGTTAAAAATTAGTATTGAATCTCCTATAATTGGTTTCCACTAAATAGAGCTTCGTGCGCTTGAATGATATAAGCTGGCTTTTTAAAAATAAGGAATATGAAAGCTACCTCTTCCTCCCGGCACTAGCCGGAAGGACTTTTTATTAACTGGTTTTGAGCAAAGGAGTTAGTATTTAATGAATGTCAACGAGTAGATTTAGAAAAAATGCTTAGACTTTTCTTCTTCTTTTTTTCTTGGAATAGGTTCGTTCTGCTGGTTATCCAAGAACTAAAGCATCAATAAAAAATGAAAATTAAAAAAATAAATATATAAAACAACAATTTATGGAAAACTCCTCATCATTTAGCTGTTTTTAGAGCTGTTTTTTAGAACTAAAAATCGCTCGCATATTACTTGCTCCATAGAGTTGACTATTAAATCATGATAAAAAAAAAAATACATGTTATCGTTCGCGCATGCGCAGCTAAAAAATATCTCATACAACTACTCATATTTCATCAGATGTTGAATATATTAATATTTCAATGACACTATATTGTTTTTATTACATTATGCAAAATTTTCTGAATCGGCGTTAAATTTGGTTGAAAACCCTGCATGGTATAAACAGAAAACATGCAATAATTTTTTGAACTTGAAAAAAAAATCCATATATTTCCATGAATATGCTTGCTATTCTTACACAAATAAATACACATATTGAGCAATATTTACATATTTGTAAACTATAGCGATAGATCATTTCGCGCATTTTATTCTATAGAGTGATACC
Organism: Maratus speciosus; assembly: GCA_963932465.1. Taxonomy (NCBI): domain Eukaryota; kingdom Metazoa; phylum Arthropoda; class Arachnida; order Araneae; family Salticidae; genus Maratus; species Maratus speciosus. The sequence goes on from OZ010787.1 coordinate 329,376,330, forward strand.
AAATATAATTATTTTTCTTTAATTTTTTGTTGTCTTGTTAATTGTCCTTCTGGTCAAATCGTCGTTGATCAATATGAAGTCAAAAATATTCTTCATAATCCTGAAAATAAAAATCCGACAAGTATATCTTTAAATACTCGACAAAAGCATATCACAATATGATTTGATTTACTTACTACTCGCACCCGACAAAATGTTTTAAATTGAAACTGTCCTGTAATTAATGGCTATGTAGAGTATATATCTCATTAAAAAATACCTTAAAGCTTGTATTATTCAGCAGGTTCAGCTAATGTCACCTTTAACTCTGTTGTATACAGTAAATAAAATCAGGCAGTTTTGTTTTATAATAGTTTATCGTTTCTTATAAATAAATATTATGCAAGATGTATATGAGATTAAGGGGTTATAACTACCTGCAAGTTTTTTTTAAAATTTTTTCAAGAAAATGAAACAAAATATTTGAAACACTGTTTTTGTATTTTGTTAAATATGATTTAAAGAAAAGAAAATGATTTTTGTAATGACGAAATGAAGTTGAGTGTCACCAATAGAACCGCTCCCCGGAAATGGCGTCGGTCTGGTACCTGTCACGGTGATCACCGTAACTCTCTCAAATGTTATCTGAAATTATAAAAAGCATAATCTCTTAATTAGACATCGACCGAAAATTCGGTTTCGTTTTCGGCTCAAAATCTGAGTTTCGCCGAAAATTCATTTTCTGAAAAAATGCTGCCAAAAAATCGGCCGGACTGAAACTCGACCGAAACTATATGTATTCCAAAAATCTCCTTTCTTCCTTTTGAAATTTTCAACATTACTCTATGATTTGAGCTGTATCGGCTCAAATGAGACACTTTTTATTTATTGCTATGAGCGACACTGTTTACAATTTTCAGTCATCACTGACTGAGGACGTGAGTGTAAACTATAAAGTAAGCAATGCATATATGACAAAAACTTGAAGACGCTTTGCGCGTGCTCATTAAAAGCTGCTGTATTAAAAGTAATAAAAAATGTTTACTACATTGCAGAAGTGTTTCGAATACTCTTTGGGAAAGTTGTACTATAACAGATGATCAAATGCAAAAACCATAATAAAAGATAAATCGAGGTATGTATATCTAAACATTTTTTTTAATTAGATGAAATTTATATAATTAGAAAATAATTTTGTGTCGTTGAGGAATTAATTACATTTTATTTTATATAAAAATAAAAAAAATTGGTCAGAGTCACAGAGAGGCAAATTGGTCCACGCGTATAATTAATTAATAATTATGTATATTTATGTGTGTATTAATTACTTTATAATATCTTTTAGACATTTTCGTTTTCGATTTCGGCCGAAAAAGAGAAGATCACCGAAATTCGGTTTAGGTCTTAAAAATCTGTTTCGGTCTATCCTTAGTCTTCATACTCCAAACACTTAACTAGAGAGAGAAATCGTTCGGTTTTGGAAAATTTCATTTTGAGGTACCGATTTTTAGAAAAAAATTTGAAGTTTGATTGTTTGCAAAAATCATCAGATCTCCAAAAATAACGATTACCCTCTAGGTAATATTGTTGTTAAAAATTAGTTCAAGTTTAAAGTAGACGGTCTGAGATTTGTTTAAGTTATCGTGATCACCGACTTTAAAAACATAGTTTTGAGGTAATCACGTTTAAAGATTCAAGTTATGATTCATGTATGATAGAACAAAGTAAATAAAAGCGGCGTAACTTTGTTTTTTTTTTTTTGAAAGGTCGACTAACAAATTTATCTGAATATTATTTATTAATTATTTTAATAGAATGGAATAAGAGAAGACATTTTTTCAAAGTTTGCAGATAGGTATAACCCCTTAAGAATCTATGATAGGATAAGAACAGAAAAGCAAAATTAAATATTTTCCTAAAGAGATAAAAAGGGAACAGTAAAAGACAAGATAAAGAAAACTAACTGAAATTCGGTAAGAACTATAAAAAATGAAATAAAAAACGATAAAGGTGATGAAACACTGAAAAAAAAAATATTTTCAATGAGTAAAAAAACTGCATTCAAAGCTAGTGCTGAAACAGAAGCATCTAGGGGATTAGGAGGAAAGTGTTAACTCGAAAAAAGTAGACAGAAAATTTCTTCAGACAAATATATCACGTCTTGAGGACACTCTAAAAAATCTAAATTATGACTGTTTAAAAGCTAAATATTATATTAATATAACAAACTGGAAGCTTGGGTTGTGTTAGATTTATGAGACATAAGTAAACATAGACTTCTATTTTTTTAAATGTTCTTCAGGAAGATGACATAACATCCTGTGAGTATGTAAGGACAGAAATATCTCTTGTTTTCCGATTAATCAAGTAACAATTTTTTTTGTTTGAAAATTACAGTGTATCTTAATTTTAATAAAAAAATGTTTTGCTTATATATTTTTTTCTCTAAATTAATTTCACGCGGATTTTTACAAAATAGCATACTTTTCTCGAATCATATTAAGTTGATCTCGATTGAGCAATTTGCAATAAAACACACACAGCGGGACGTTAGTTGAAAATAAATATTCTATGGAGTCTCTAACAAATGTTTTAATGTCAATCAATTTTTAAATATCAAGTTGTAATTTTTTGAATGGACAAATCAAATAAATGCACAATTCAATTACCGAAGAAGTTTCAAAATGTTTTGTGAGAACTATTGATTAAAATATATATTCTAATTTTTATGACTCCACTATGCATAAATATATAACTATTTTCAATAAGAAATAAACTTCTATTTACTTTAACAACATTTATAAATATCGCGGGGACAGTCGTATTTGTGGGAAAGTATAATAACAGAGCGAAGGCTAGCAGATTTTCTTTTTAAAAATTGAATGTTTGGTGATCTATCTTAATTTTGTATGGGACCACAGGAAAAATACAACCATTTAGATTAAGAGAAAGAAAATCATTTCACTATCAATGATTTGCAGATCTTTCTTTGTTTTGTTTTTCCTGTAGAGCACAGGGTTTCTTCATAACATTATTAAAACATGATGTAGGGTGGAACCCCCAGTTATTGACACCTAACCAGTAACTGACACTTCAGCAAAAAATCTAACTAAAATAAGCATTTTCTTATAAAATTTCGCAAAGTAATGTCATCTAGTGGTAACTTAGAAACTTATTTTAATTTTGGAGTCAACTTATTCACCACTAGTAGGCCAAGAACATATTCAATGAGGAAAAATCTTTTGAGAACACAAAAAGTACAATTTTGAGGCATCCATCTTATTTCTAAAATTAAGGTAGTGATTTTTTAAAATTTATTTGTAATGCAACCATCCTAAACTTTGTCTTAAAGTTATACACTTCTAGAAATTAGTTAAAAGATGCTTGTGATACATTTGGACCGTGATTTCTAGTTTATAGTTATTTAATTTAGTTTAATGGCGTTAGGGGTGCCAGTTATTAGTTACAGTAATTTCTTTTCACCATTCTCTGACAAAGGTGTTAATTATTGATAATATTAAAGAAAGTTGAAATCTATTATTTGAACTGTTTAAGAAAACATAATAAATTAAATTTATCTTGTAATCAACTCCATTAGAATTTATGCTGTTCTAACATTGCCTGACAACATTTGTCAGTTAATGGTTCATAAATGTCAGTTATTGGATATCTGATTTTTCTAATAATTTAAAACATGAAAAAGGGATAGATGCATCGGTAGTATGATATCATATATAAATAAAGTTTAAATATTTTGTTTTTTTTTAAATAAAGATTAAAGTATTTTTAAAGCGTACATTCCTTGAAACATAAAATAACTTTTTTAGGTAGCGTTCATTACAAAAAGCTACCTATTGCAGCAGTTCGGAGGAAAGCGATTTCAAAAAATTTTGGTATATTTTCATCGATCATGACCCCCAGACCCCGAAACCACCCTCCGTTCAAAAGTTGATATATATATATATATATATATATATATATATATATATATATATATATATATATATATATATATATATATATATATATATATATATAATATATATATATATATATATCCATATATATATATATATATATATATATCTGACATTTGTCATACTGTAACTCTCGAATTTATGAACCGATTTGGATGTAATTCGGCATGTACATAGTACATACCAATGTCTCGACCGAGTTCGTTGGCCAGCTTCATCCGCTATTTTGTTTCAAAATGGCGGCCATTTAAATTTTTTTTTAAAATTTTAAATTTGAAATGTGGTACCAAAGAATTGTAAATGGAAAAATATTTTTTTCTTATGTATTTGACCTTTATACAAAGATTCCGAAGCAGTTTTTGTTTCGTCTATATCTTAAAAAATGGCTGAATTATAGCATTGTGAATTTCTAGCGTGGCTGACATTTTGAAACGTCCTGAAATTTGTCACGCGATAAAAGGCGTATGTATGAACCGACTTGGATGTAACTTCGTTTGTACATAGTACATACCAATGTCTCGACCGAGATCGTTGGCCAGCTTCATCCGCCATCTTGTTTAAAAATGGCAGCCATTTAAATTTTTAAGAAAAATGTAAATTTGAAATGTGGTACCAAAAAACTGAAAATTGAAAAAATATTGCTTTCTTATGTATTTGACCTTGATAAAAAGATTCGGGAGCAGTTTTTGTTTCGTCTATATCTTAAAAAATGGCTGAGTTGTAGCATTTTAAATTTCTAGCGTGGCTGACATTTTGAAACGTCCTGATATTTGTCACGTGATAGCAGGCGTATTTATGAACCGATTTGGATGTACCTTGGTGTGTACATAGTACATACAAATATCTCGACCGAGTTCGTTGTCCAGCTTCATCCGCCATCTTGTTTAAAAATGGCGGCCATTTAAAAAAAATTAAAAAATTTAAAATTTAAAATGAGATATCAAAAAATTGGAAAATGAAAAAGATTTGTTTCGTATGTGTTTGATCTTAATGGAAAGATTCCGGAACAGTTTTTGTTTCGTCTATATCTAAAAAAATGGCTGAGTTATAGCATTTTGAATTTCTATTGTGGCTGACATTTTAAAACGACCTGATTTTTGTCACGCGATAACAAGCGTATTTATGAACCGATTTGGATATTACTTGGTCTGTACATAGTACATACCAATGTCTCGACCGAGTTCGTTGGCCAGCTTCATTCACCATCTTGTTTCAAAAGGGTTGCCATTTAAAAAAAAAATTAAATTTAAAATTTAAAATGAGGTATTAAAAATTGGAAAATGAAAAAGATTTTTTTATGTGTTTGGCCTTGATACAAAGATTACGGAGCAGATTTTATTTCTGAAAATTTGTTCTTTTGTTTATATCTTAAAAAATGGTTGAATTTCTAGTATGGCTAACATTTTGAAACGATCTTGTATTTGTCACGCGATAACTCACGTATTCGCCTATTTCCATGTAAGAAGGCATGTGGATAGTATACATCAACATCTCAGCCAAATATAAGTTACTTTAAATAAAAGCAGCTTGGATAAAGCTGACTAATTTCGCGAAATTCTCATTCATAATCATTTAGTATTGATAAAAATTAGTATCGAATCTCCTATATTCGGTTTCCACTAAATTGAGCTTCTTGCGTTTGAATAATATAAGTTGGCTTTTTTAAAATAAGGAATTTGAAAGCTACCTCTTCCTCCCGGCACTGGCCGGAAGGACTTTTTCTTTGGAAGTAAAGTGTCAGACACTGGTTCACTTTGAGTGAGTTATTGTTTTTTTAAAAATGGGGTTGGTATCATTTACTGACCATACTTATGAAAAAAATTAATTTTTAATAATACAACATATAACTTTTGAGAATTTTGCCAGTAGTATTTTTTAGTGTATCTCTACTATCTTTTCAAAAAGAAAAATAAGTATAAAATGGATTTAAAAATTTTTAATAGTGATTTGAACAAGAAAAATTCCTTAAGGTTTAAAATGTTTATGAACAAGAAATATTTGTTATTAAATAATAATAATCAAATATTACACAATCGGTATTGATGTCAATGTAGTCTTATAAGTAAACGTAATCATGTATTAATACACGGCTGCATTTATTTATCGCTTGAAAGCTTTACTACATGTGGATTTACATTTGAACACACAGAGTAAATTATTTTCAAATAATTTAGTTTTTCATGGTACTATTGGAGAAAATGCTTTTCACACAGGTAAGAAATAAAAAACATATTGGATCATTGTTTTGAAAGAATCCGTTACTAAGATTTCATTAAAACAGTATAATAAAACAGGCTATTTACTTTATTTATGAATGCTTAGAGTGTCTTAATACTTAAAAGTTTTAAAAACGATGATTTATAACAAAATACATGTGAACCATTCTCCGATAATTTTAACTTTCATAAGTAAGAAACATCTGAAATTCAACTAAAAAAAAAAAAAAAAAAACAAAAAAAAAAAAAAAAAACAGAATTTTTAAACTTCCACTTTTAAACTTTCATGTTCTTGTAGCTATATTAGAAAATGTTCTTATTTAGCATTTATCTTTAATACTGGACTATCCCAGTGAGACCCTTGCCCAGGGGTGTAAAAATCTAGGCGCCAGAGGACAGTCTCTCACCACTAGACTTTATTCGTTATTTTTCGTCTAATATTTCATCTAAATTTTTTATAAGAATGCTAATAAAATTTAAACGAAGAAAACTAATAATATTTAGTGGTGAGAGGATGCCAGCTGGCGCCTAGATTTTTACACCCCTGCCCTTGCCATCCACTTAATAGTGAAATCGAACGGGGATGGTAAGGAAAAAAGTGACGGTAAAGAATATTACCACCTATTTTTAGGAAATCATGTTTAGACTAAGTGATAGCCGCAATGTTCATTGATATTTAGCAACAGTTATTTACATTAGAATAATACAGATATACATATTTACCGCGAAAATTGCAGAAATAAACCTTGGGGATGGTAAGACTACTAATAAAGCCAGAATGGTGGACATTAATATATAAATACTGGTTTAAATTCAGCAGTAAATTTCCTGGGAGTTTACCCTTATTTGCAGTTTTATTAAATCATAGAACACACTTAGGTCTGTTTAGTAAATAATAACTCTAATCCCTATCGAAAGGTAATATATACGGAAATCTATTCTTAGTAATTTATTTTTCTTATTTTAGTACAATTTTCATTTTTAAGAGTTCAGTAATAGAGAAAAGCATGATGACCGACAAAACAATTTAAATAATTATATAATATCAAAAATTAGACTTTTAGCGTCCCGTTAAATTGCTATGGAGGGTAAGTCTTGTAATCTTCAAAATTCGGGACATCCAGCGTAACTCGAGACACCTGGAAACAACAGTCATTCCGCTGCTACGAGCATCAAAACTCTTTTCAAATTAACCAAAAACATATCTTTTAAAAAGAACCGAATATTTTAAAAATAATTTAAAGCATGCTGAAGTCACATAAAAGATATAAATACTCGCATCAGTTCTCATTTTTGTCATTTTTGTCTTTGTAGAAAGGACTTCTGCCGATGATTAATCCCTCGAGAAGGGAAAATCATAAAAATACTTTACGCTAAGATATTCCTGTAAGTTTTAATTAATTTTAACATTAATTTATATTCATACATTTCTCGTTGCAATGAATTTTACACAAAATTGGCGAGATTTTAGCATTTTGGAAATAATAATTTATGTTAATAATAAATTCATTAATACAAACCCACAATTACTAAATGAAAAGAAATAATATATGTATATGTATAAAGTATTTTATTTATGCCCTTTAAAAATCATGTAGCTAACTAATTAATAATTGGCATACGCAGTTTAATCTTATTAAAAAAATATCAAAATATTATACTCATAAATATAAGTGTAACGTGATTATACTTTAGCTTAAAAATGAAAGATCCAAGGTCTTCATGTATATGTTCTTTTAACCTACTAAACCAAATTTGAAACTTTAATGGTTAAGAAAATTCTTCAATCTGGAAAAAAGCCGATAACCCTCTTCTTTAAAGTCCTCAATTTTCCGAATTGTCATTTCTTAAGAAAGTTGATCTTGACATTTCTTCATTTGACGTCTCTGGAGCCAAAGTTACTGCAGACCGGCAATAAGGTTCATAAAAAATGACCCACTGAGGCTTTTGCACTTTTTTAATCTCTTACAGAAGTAAACATGAAGCATCTCAAATTATACGGTCAATTTATTCGTAAAGATGGAATGTTGTAGTAAAAGAATATACCGACAAAAGAATGATTTTGATTCTTTCTTTGATAATTTGGATGATTAACACATTTCAAAGGCAGCAGAATCATATTTTCCAAACATGTATAGTCGGTCAAAAAAGTAAAAAAAAAAAAGGAAACACCCCATGCTGTTTAATATTAATAATATAAAAAATACCACAGAGAATTGTGGCATTGGATTGGGAATAGTATAATCATTTAGTTCTGTGTAAATAATATAAGTTTAGCAGATCGTCATTATATTTGAACAGAAAAAACGTTAAAATTTACAATGCCTAATTTTGGTACAAAAAAACGAATTTTGTCTCTCAAATAAGCCTAAATACAAACGATTGACATGTTTCTATGAATATCTCTGAAATTATTAAATATTTAAAACTGGGTTAATTCTGGGTGTGTTGTCAAAATTGAAATTCCTTTCTGTAAAGTGAAGAATTTAACTTCCCTGGAATTACGGACTTAGAAAAACTGAGAAAAATTGTTGCGCAACAGGGTACTGCATAATAAGTTTCTTCGGCTAGGAAAGCAAGTAGAAGGCACGAGGTTATACTGGAAAGTTTTCTTCACGTTTCCTGCACAATACAACACATACACGAATAATAGTACAGACCGAAATATGTTTTAACGTCATATGCCTATACTTTAAATAAAACTTGTCTTTAAACCAATCTGGTACTGTTGGTCCTTTTTGAGCTTATATATATTTTTTGAAGTTTTTATGTTTCAAACCAAAATGAAATAATAATTTAATAAAAATAAATAAAATAAAATAGATACCTCGTACAAAGAAGCTACATTTAATTGAATTAAATTTCTGGTTCAAATTATGCAAAACTAATAAAGCTTATCAAAACCAAAATTCTGATACTGTAAGGGCTAAATGGGAGGATGAAATTTACTATGATCATCTTAAGATAGTGATATGAACATTATTAAATATCGTCATCTGTACTTTCTGCATTCAGAAATCTTTCATTTTACATCATATTATCTTTATCACGCTATAAATGTTTATTAGTGTAATCGCAATCCTTAATATACATTTAAATCATTTTCCTTAGAAGAGTTTATATTATATTGTCATACAGAGGAAAATAGCGAGCTATTCTTCTATGTTTTATGTCTTTGCACTCACCCGACAAAAATTGTCCCTAACAGTATTTCAGAATTAAGCTTTAGCTACCAATATTTCAGAACAAAATCTTGTTAGCATACATATAGAACATTCGCAATAGACGTCTTAGAAATAGTGCTAGGCAAAAAGATGTGAACGCTATTTTCAAACTATAATCTTCAACGAGTACAAAAAGTTAAGACATATGTGCAAATTCTTTTTTCACAAGTAAAGAACAATGTCGAAACTTTAGAAGCTTAAGATGCAACCTAATTTAATTATCTTTTTGTATTGAATTCGTTATTTTTTGTATCAAAAATGAAATAACAGTTGTCTCTCTCTTAAAACCGCTACTTAACTTAAAAGTATCCAGTGAGTTAGTTATAACATTTTTCGGTAAGGAATAGGTTTACCGTAAGCTGTTTTTGAGTAAATTCCACAGAAATATTTTGTTTTCACAAATATAAGCTTTAGGGTTTGTAGAAATGAATGCAATCCTTTCCCTTCTTGATTGGATATTCTGGCTATGTAGTGTTTTCCCTGGATCTAAGTAGAATTCACGATGCACTTTCAGAAACTTTTTCTAACTAAGCTTCTTCCATTTCACCATGTTTTATTTGAATGCAAATAACCATGAGTTACGATCCCTGTAGCTCTGTGAAATGTTAGCAATATATTCAAAAATTAGTCATACATGACTCTTCACTTTCTAAAAATATAATCCAGACGATTGCGAGAGATGTATAACAGTTTTACTTGAAGAAAACATTCAAGAGAAAAGTACTTTATTTTAATGACAGATAGCTCATTTTCTGCTAGAGGCAAAAAACCTTTTATAAACACATTAGGTCTTAGACTATGTTTCTGCTGCATATTAAAACACAGACACACAAAAAAAGGATAGAATTGAAAGATCATGATTTTGAAAGCTATAATGGAGAAATTTTGTTGTGTTTTTTTGTATGTTAATTTATATCAATTAGTTCGAAAATAGCAAAATTTTAATTTTAATTGTAAATATATATATATATATATATATATATTAATAAAGATTGAAGTTAATAAAATTTTAATTTTAAAATTTTAAAACAATTCTTTTACAGCATGACTGACTTCACATGATATTACTTTAAACATCTTGATAAAAAAATTCACAGATCTTAGTACTAAAGCTAGTTTTATAGTATGCAATAAGGTTAAATAGAAGCAGATGATGGCATAACTTTACAATATTCTTTTGATACACGAATAAGGATGGGTGATTGTTCTTCGATATGAGGATTTTTCCAATACTCTCTTTGTATTAGCATTTAAAACAAACTTTAATTACATTATCTATGTTATCACTAATGCAATTGTTGTGCGTTTGTTTGGAGTTACCTTTAATAAGCCAATAATTCTATAGGAATCCTTTGAAATATAATGCAAAGAACGCATAAATCAACCACATGGCAAATTACCACAGTTCTATACGCTCATATAAAAAACAAAATCAAAAAATATTTTAGCATATCCATTTTTATTATCTAAGTAAGATAAACTTAAAATCAATCATTTTGTAAATTCAAAGTTTCCCTTACACTGCTAAAAATTTGCAGCATTCTGGCAGGTCATTCGACTGTTTTTGAAAAAACGGTTTCATAACCATAATTTAAATATTATGACAATAAAATGGCCAATAATATGGTCAGAATAGTGTTAAAATTACAGTTGTGTAACCGTTTTCGTAAAAATCGGTCAAATGACCTACAAGAATGCTGCAAATTTTTAACAGTGTACCATACACTGTTAAAAATTTGCAGCATTCTGGCAGGTCATTTGACCGTTTTTTCCGAAAACAGTTACAACAACCGTAATTTAACACTATTCTGACCATATTATTGGCCATTTTATGGTCAGAATATAGTTAAATTATGGTTATGAAACCGTTTTTTCATAAAACGGTCGAATGACCTGACAGAATGCTGCAAAATTTTTAACAGTGTTCAGATTTGTTCAGATTAAATATGTCATAACTACAAGAACCAAATTCCTGCAATCTGCTTATCCACACTAATTTCTAGCATACTTTCTTAAGGCTGTTCTTAAATGCTCTGCTCAACAAGCACAAAACGTTTTGACACATTTACAAATTCATTTTTTAGCGGAAGGATATAAAATTGGAAACCCTGGGCATGGAATGGATTTGGAATTGAACTGTTTTTTCCATTTTTTGATCAATAAATTACCTATTGAATTAACCGTTTTTGATCACGTGACAAACACAATTTTCGCCCTTCACGGACGGGTTTTTCTGCTTTCTTCGGGAACTTCGGTTCAAAATGTCAACTTTGACACGATTTTTTGAAAGATCTATTTCGTTTGCAAAAAAACGGAAAAAATAGCTCGATTACATAGTTTCTGAACCACAATACCTGTTAGTTTCATGCATTTCCGAACAAAATTAAATTAAAAATTATGTCAGAAATTTGCCGTTTTGGATTTGAGAACACCCTTAAGGCAAAGATCAAGCAGGATACAAAATAAATAAGTTATCCTTTGAAAACAAACCCCAAATTCTTTCTAAAACTTATATCAGAAACTGTAACAGAAATATAGAAATTTGATTATTATTACTTACGTTATTTTCCAAAATAATGCAAATAATGAATATTTTAAACGAGTAATTCATTGAAAACATGAAATGTAATTTAAAAATTTTAAGTAACACGCTTTTATTTCAAAATTTAATGCATTAAATATAGTCCAGGCAATAGAGACCGTATAGGGGCTCTACTTAGCAAAATTCATGGTAGTTCAGGAAAAAGGCTTACTATATGTTTTTTGGGTCGCTGAATCCGAATTTTTAACTTCCCACCAAAATTTCCCCCGGCAACCCCCCCCCCCAAATTTTGGTAAAATGCCCCCCCCCCCCCAAAAAAACGTTTTTATTAAAAAAATCAATATTTTTATTATTTTAGTGGAAAAGTATCTAAAAATTCTGAAAGTAGACAAAATTTGCAACAAATTAGATATATGACATTATGACTTAGGATGAAGGGGAAGGGGGGATCTGCCTCGGAACATGCGCGCGGTGCTGCGCGAACTAAGTTGCGCAATTCCACTTAACCACTCACACGTTTACATTCGCCCTCCCATCTCCCCTGTGAACTTTCTCTATAAGGTTTACTTTAAGTTTTTGGGGTCGCTGAATCGGAATTTTTAACTTCCCCCCAAACTTTTCCACCCGAACCCCCCCCCCCCCACCCAAATAGTTGTCTTTTACTTAAATTTCTTATTATTTTAGGGGAAAAGCATTACGAAATTCAGAAACTAGACAAAATTTTCAACAAATAGGATGTATGACATTCTGACGTAGGATGAACGGGGAGGGGAAGGGCTGCCTCTGAACATGCACTGCGGCGCTACGTGCACTAAGTTATGAAGTCCAGGCAATAGGGGATTTTACCTAGAAAAATTAATACTAGTTCTGGATTTCATCTCACTTTATGTTTTTTGGGTCGCTGAATCCGAATTTGTAACTTCCCACCAAAATTTCACCCGGCAACCCCCCAAAAATTGATTTTTTGAAAAAATTTGGTTTTTGAGAAAAGCGCGCGGGGAATGTTCCGAGACAGCCTCCTCTCTCCCCGTTTATCCTAAGTCATAATGTCACATATCCTATTTGTTGCAAATTTTGTCTAGTTTCTGAATTTCATAATGCTTTTCCCCTAAAAAAATAAGAAATTTAAGTTAATAACAGCTATTTTGGGGGGTTTTCGGGGGGGGGGGAATTTTGGGAGTAAGTTAAAAATTCGGATTCAGCGACCCAAAAAACTTAAAGTAAACCTTATAAGGAAAGTTCGGAGGGCGAATGTAAGCGTGTGAGTGGTTAAGTGGAATTGCGCAACTTAGTCCACGCACCACCGCGCGCATGTTCCGAGGCAGATCCCCCCTTCCCCTTCATCTTAAGTAATAATTTCATATGTCTAATTTGTTGCAAATTTTATCTACTTTCTGAATTTCTAGATACTTTTTCCTTAAAACAATAAAAAAATGGAATTTTTTAATAAAAACCTTTTTTGGGGGCTTTTTACCAAAATTTGGGGGGTTGCTGGGGGAAATTTTGGTGGAAAGTTACAAATTCGGATTCAGCGACCCAAAAAACATAAAGTAAGCCGATTTCCAGAACTACCATTAATTTTGCTAGGTAAAATTCCCTATTGCCTGGACTAATATGCATTGTCATGTTTCATGACTTTTATGAAAAATTTGAAAAAATTCAGTTCGTTAGATATGTGATTTCCGGCAAACACGTAAAAGAGAGTTTCTCTCTGAACCCTACTTCTCAGAGGGTACGGCCCTAAAAAGACATAAGTATTGTATTGTAATTGACGTTGAACTTGTTTGCGAATTTTGAACAAAATTGGTTCGTTAGATATTTGATTGCAATCAAAAATGTGAAAAGCTATTTTGTGTGGAGACCGCCCTGATAAGGTATGATCCTGTTGTACTGTCATCATTATTGGGCGTGTGTACAAAATTTGAGCAAAACAGGTTCGTTAGATATGTAATATCAATCAAAAAACGCAAATGAATGTGTTTGCTCCTGCACCCTTACCCTGATTAGGTATGGTGCTGACAATAGGTGAATATTACACTGTCACTGATAAAGAACCTGTGTGAAATATTTGGACAAAATTGGTTTCTTAGATATGTGATTTCCATTTTTAAAGCATGTCCTTGCCGTTATACCCTTACCTGTCGAGGTACAGCCCTGACAATACATAGATATTATCATCGACAATAAACTTGAGTGCAACATTTCAGAAAAATCAGTTTGAAGGAATTGAGTCAAAAATTGGCTGCATGAGTTGACACAGATAGACATACAATAAACAAAGTTAAATGAAAAAGTGTAAAAATATTCAAAATTTTTTTAACAATAATACTTTTCACATATACCTTCAAATGTCATAATATTTACTTAATAAATTCAAATTTTCATAAAAGATATCTTAGTTATCCTTCAATTATTTTATCAACGTATTTTTAATGTTTTTTTTTATTATTATTATTTAGCCTCTATTTAGCAACAAACCTTTGACAATTTTCATACGAAAGACTTCAAAAAATATTATAACGATAAATTTTCGAGAAAAAAAAAATACCAGCACTCATCTTTAACTAGTCATGATAAACACAAAACTTAGGAAACGTCGAATTGTTGCAAGTCTAAAATGCACAAGGAAGTTTGGAAAGTTATAAAAAGCGTCTAGTTGTAACAGAAAGTGTTGCTTATGTACCAACAAATTCATTTATTCTAAAAGATGCAATAAATGTGTCTGAACTTGCAAGTGGTGATTTTTCTCAAGAATTACAGACGGAAAAAAATGCGCACCCTGGAAAATGCATTTTGAACTGAAGGTTTAAAGATATCCTTATAAATAAATAACAAATTTATTAGTATAACCAAAGGAATTTTATATTAGAACTAGAAACTTTTTGTATTAAAAAAATAGTGCTACAGACATAAAATGCAGCAGATTTCTGGCAGATAATTAAGAAAAAACGAAACATAATTAAGAGATGAAAATTAACACTTTCATTTACTGTTAAAGCAATGTAGTAGTTTTAAATATTTGGCTAGTTCTGAAATTAAGTGGAAATTTCACTTTGGTAATTTGTAAAAAATAAAAGTTCAATTTGTCACGTTTAAGTTCTGTTTCCAACATTTTTTTAAGGTCATAGAGATAAATAAATCATGATCAGAGGTCAAGGTTTAAAATTTTTTATTTAAAACTAAATTATATTTTTCATATAAGCAAGGAGGTGACACATTATTCCATGGAGGTGACAACTTTTAATAGTAATGATGAATATAAGTTTTATTTACGAGATTGGAAAACATTTATGGTTGCGATATTAGGTTGTTTTATTGTTTAAGGGGTTATTTATTTCAATGAAATACAGAAAGTCAAATAACACATCAAAGCAAAAACTAGATTACAATACAGGTAAAGAACTCTATACTTGAGTAACGTGTTAGCAAAAAAGAACAAAGCTCAAATTTAATTTTTTTTTTATTAAATAATATTTCAGTTTTGAGGGATTAAATCAAGATAATTGTAACCGATTGTTCACTTTCAGCTGTTTCAATCACACAAATTTGTTTTTCATATCTTATGATTGCTTCTGAAAACAAATTAGTTCTTGCATCCCGCACATCTTTGCATAAATTTAATTTCTGCGTAATCTTCAACGGAGATCACATTTGCTAAATACAGATAAACAGGGCCTAACTGAAATCGTTCTTTATTATTTTTTCAGAAAGGACATGTCCAAAGGCTTTCTTTGACTTTTGAGATTACTTATTTTTTTAAAAAAATTTTCTCGATTTGAGTGGTCACTGGTGAATTGAATTCCAGGCATTTTCTGACTTTAGGAGAAACATTTTCGCCTTTCAATATGTTCTGTATGTTCTCTTTTGGACTGTTAAAATTGTTTCTTTTACTTATGACGCGTTTATATTTTTTCTTATAATAAACTTTTTCTCTTTTAAATTTCAACTTTTCATAACATTTTTAAGCTCTTTTTCAAGCAATTTTATTTTTCAGTATTCCTTTGTTTCGCTTCTGTTAACAATTTTTCGACCACTGTTTACCCGACCGGTACCTGCTCTTCCTAGCACATCTTTAACATTCGCAATAGGATTGTTTATAATTTCTGGATCATCATCTGTTTCTGGTGTAGTAGATTTTAAAAGAACTTGCTGTAGTTTTGCTTTATTTGCTTTCTTCTCTCGACTTTTCCTTGTCTATTGTACCCAATTATTTCTGTGTGCACGCTTCTGTCGTTCACCCAATTGAGAAACAGCATTTATTTTCCCTTCTTGTTTCTTCTTGTAATAACTTTTGCGTTCTTTTTTCTTGCATTCTTCATACAATTCTGGATTTTCATTAATTTTATCACGTCTTTTCTGCTCTGCTTCTCGGTTGAGTTTTCTTTTCTTCTTTACAGAAATCTTTTTGCATTTTGCTCGAGCCATGAAAACTAAAAATTATTTTAAAATATTAATATACAGTTAGATAAAAATAAGAATATTTATAGATAAATTGAAAATACAGCACTTTAAATATACGACTGCAGACTACTCTAGTGTGGCCATATTATTTAAATATATTAAATATTAAACAAATTTATGTGGTTCAGAACTCTGCTCCATGACCTTCTGTTGATAGACTCAAAATCAGGTGTAGAAGATAGACTCAAAATCATGGAGCAGAGTTCTGACAGCTTCTTCTGTTCATTGTTCAGTTTTAAAGAAGAAATTTAATACACTTTGTGAAAGTTGTGTCGCTAATAACTCCAGGAATTTGCCTCTTGTTAACCAAAATGCTGTTGTCAATCTTTCTAATGTTCCTTTAAGTAACAATCAGCTCGATGCTCTCAAACTGAATAACAATTTTTCTGTCTCTGCTATTCCTTCTTTACCTAATCTTATTGCTCCTATTGAAAGAGCCTTTAAGCATAGCGCTTTATCTTCTTCTCAAAAAGAGTCCATTAGGAATCTCATTGCCAATACTGTTGATTTCAATTCTAATGTTTATAAGCCCAATCTTAAACATCCTGTTAAACAATGTCTGAAAAATTTGCGTTCTGATCCAAACTTAATTATCACTAAGGCCGATAGAGGTGGTCAGATTGTTCTTCTCGACAAATCTACGTATTTGGAAAAATCCCATCAATTTATTAATGATGGTCCGTATGTGGATATCCGAAAAGACCCTTCTACTAGTGAAATTAACTCCATTAAGCCTGCCATCAAGTCTTCTTCCATTATTCCTGCTAACGTTAAGAAGTCTCTTATTCCATATATTGCGCATTGTGCCAGGTTTTATGCTTTACCTAAGGTCCATAAATCTGACATTCCTTTTAGACTGATTGTCTCTAGTATCGGTACAGCTTCTTATAAGCTTGCCAAATCCTTAGTTTCTGTTTTTCCCCACTTTTGAGCAGTAACTGTTTCACTGTTAAGAATTCTTTTTATTTTGTTAAAAAACTTCATAATTTTAAGTCGCAGGGTCACATGATGGTTTCTTTTGATGTGAAATCATTATTTACAAACGTTCCGGTTGAGGGGGCTTTAGATTGCCTCAAGAAAAGGCTATGTGAATTCCATTTCTCTTATTTTGAAATCGAGGAGCTTATCCTTCTAACTCACGCTTGCTTGTCGCAAAATACCTTTGTTTTTAATGGTAATGTCTTCCGTATGATTGACAGTTTGGCTATGGGTAATCCTCTTAGTTCAATTTTATGCGATATTTATATGCACTATTTTGAGGTCAAACTTTTTGAAATTTTAAAATTTTCGTTCTATGTTCTTTATGTTGATGATGTTTATGTCCTGGTTGAAATGAATTCGGATATTAATCATATTCTCTCTATTATGAATTACATTGATCCCTGCATTCAATTTACCTCTAAAATTGAGACCAATAAGTGTCTTTCTTTCCTGGATGTCCTTGTTATTCGTTGTGAAAATGACTTTCAGACTACCGTCTTTCGTAAACCTTTTGCTTTCGGTCTCCCACCTCACAGGTATTCTTCTCATCCCCCTAACCAAAAATTCGCTGCTTTCAGTACTTTTGTTTTTCGGGCTACCAATATTTGTTCCACTCCTCAGTTACTTAGTGCTGAACTTAATTACCTCAAAGCTATTGCTGTTGATCATGGTTATTCCTCTAATATTATTGATTCTATTTATAAGAAATTTACAAAATCCGTCCATTCTGAAAAGCATTCTAATTCCAACTCTAATACTTCAATTTTGTTACCATTTTTTCCTAAAATCAGTCAGCAAGTTGCTAAAATCCTAAGAAGGTTTGATTTTAATGTTATTTTTTCTCCTGTTAATAAAATCTCTTTTTCAAATCTCAAACACCCCGTTGATCGCCTAGATAACTGGGGTATTTACCAAATCTCTTGCCAGTGTGGCCTTTCTTATATTGGCCAGACTAATCGTGCTCTTAGATTTCATTTAAAAGAGTATGAAGGTTATGTTAAAAATCAGGAGCTCAAACGTTCTTTTATTGCTCAACATTCTTGGTCTTCTCAACATAGGGTCGATTTTTCCTCAGCCATCATTATTCAGAAATGTTCTTCTAACCTTGATCTTGATTTTTGGGAAGCTTACCACAACATTAAAAATTCTCACTCTTTAGTCAATGACTTATCTAGTACTCCTATTTTCCAAGGATTTGGAAAGCATTAATTTAATTTCCCCTTTTTTGGTTTCTTTTTCTCTCCTTCTCCGGTAGATGTCGCTACTTGTCCATCCAGTTGTTTCCACTGCTTCTCTCACATTGGTTGTTTCTGGCGCCTTCGCTACCCGCATAGGGTATATAAGCCAGCGCGTCTCTCTATGATTTTGCTTAGCCTTGCTTTTTTATAGCACGCTGTTCCTTTTTCCCTATCTTGCACTGAAAAAGAATCTCGCTAGTAGATTCGAAACAGTTGTTTGCTGCTTTTCATGTATTATTTGTGCATTTTAAACGTTGGCTTTTCTGCTTTTTAATATAACTGATATGTCATTGAAGTAACTATAATTCTGGGAACTGTAGTGTCTTGGTCTGTAATTTAAAAAAAATATGTACAGTATTCCACAAAAGTGATGGTACAGAGAGTACTCCTTGAAAAATATGCAAATTTCTCCGTGGTGAATAAAAATAAAATTTTTTAATAAATTGAAATAATTAATTAGCAGCCTTTGTTACATTATATAATCAAATGTTAATAGAAATTTCTCTTGAACATACTGAAAAAAATTATAACATTATTAAAGTTCAAAAATACTTCCACAAAAGTCATGGTACATTTGTAAAATTTTCAAATTTTTCACTCGTTTGCATATTTTACCTAACATAGTCATTCTGCCACAGAAGCCAGAGTACATATAAATGTATTTGTTGTTATCTCTACAGAAGAAATCCCATATAAATTTTAAATATGACGCAGAAAGTACTTACAGTTAAGGAAACAAAATTAATCGTTAATCTTCGTATAAAAAAGGATAAATCTTACAGCAAGATAGCTGAAATAATGTCCCGAAGCCATTTCAACATAATAAAGGTAATTAATAGGTAAAAAAGACAAAAAAGGGGGATGGGATTGCAAATAAAGCTTTAAACGTCCTTCCTAAAAATTAACAGTGGGAGATGTTAATAGTACTCTGCTGAATAATAGTACTCTGCATTTCTGAAAATCCCTCAATTAGTACTAGAAATATAACAGAAGAATTGTAAAAGTATGTCAATTAAATAATAAATAAAGAAACTACCAATAGGATCATTAATGATGCTGAGTTTAGATCAAGATCTGCAAGGAGGAAACTATATCTCTCCAATCAACAGAAAGAAAAGAATAGAGTTTGACAGAAAATATTTATATGCATTTCTGAAACATATAATTTTTTTCACATGAGTCTAAGTATAATATTTTCAGCATAAATGGACGAATTAGACTTTGGAGGAGAAAGGATGATGCACTGAATCCCAGATATACGACAAAAAACTACAAAGCGTGTTGGAGCAGTTGTAATGATTTGGGGCTGTTTGACAGTTTCAGGAGTATGAAATTTAGATTTCACGGAAACTATCATGGACATATTTGAATAGTTAAATATTTTAAATAAAATTTGAAGAACAGTGCATTCAAGTTTGGTGTCGCACAGGACTTTTAGTTCCAATAAGATTATGATCTCAAGCACGCTTCTCACATTGTCCGATTATGGCTGCTCGATATTGCCCCACACACACTTGGTACCCATTCACAAATTTCAGACTTAAATCCCATTAAACATTTATAGAGTACTTACAGAAGCAAGTGCACAATTATGATATTAGAAATAAAAATGCTGGTTTAAAAGCGTTTTACTTGCAGAATGGAATAAAATTAAGGAAAATGTTACAGAAAATCTGATAAAATCAATGATAAACAGACTTAAAGCAATCCTGAAAATGAAAAAATATGTAACTAAATATTAGAAAAGGTATTTCTTTAATAAATTTTAAAAATTTCCAAGTGTAACAAGACTTTTGTGGAAGCATTTTTGAACATATATTTTGTTTATTTTTATTTTGAATGTTTCTAAAGGAAATTATTATTGAATTTTTCTTGTATAATATAGCAAAAGCTGTTATTAAATAATTCTGATTTGTTAATTCAATTTTATTTGCCTTATCATGGCTAATTTTGCATATTTTCCGAAAAATACTTCCTGCACCATCACTTTTGTGGAATACTGTATGTTTCCAAAATTTTCTTTTAAAAAGTAAGTAAAGTATATCCATTTGTTAACTTCATATATTTTGTACGGTTCTTTTCCTTTATCTTATAGGATACATTCATGTTGTAAAGTAATTATAGGCATGGAGGGACATACCATGTGGGTGACATTTAGTACGATTTAAGTTTATTAAAATAGTTTTAAATTTCAAATTTATTCTAAAGTATTTTTAATACAAGTTTTAGATGTGCCTTCATAAATTATCTATTTATTTGAGCAATTATTTGCATAAAAATACAAAAAAATTGATTGGGACTCAAATTTCCACTTAATTTCAGAACTACCCATTCACATTTAGATTCTACTTGCATTTAACAGTTTTTTATAATCAAATATTTTTACCTAGAAAATCTAATAAATACTACACTGGCGTCCAAACGTTAAGGTACAGGGACTGGATGCTTTTGATTGCACACGTTTTGTCGAATATCTACCATTATTATTGGCGAATTGTTCTTGAATTTCTAGGATGTAAAGAAGATGTTTGATTTTATATTTCTCGGTGAAGATTTATCGGAGGGTACAATTAGTGGGCTAAAAAAATTTAATTTAAAAATAATATTGCGATCACCTATGTAACGGAAAAGGCTGGAAATGGTTTGTCACTGTGGTAAATGACTATTTGGGTCCTGTTCAACGTTTGTATGCATTTGTGTAAGCATAGCACTCATATTCGTGAAGATGTTAACGTTTTTTTTGAAAAATTCAAAAGTTTTTTGTTTATAGCATGCAGAGTTTTCAACCAAATTGAACACAACTTTCCAAAAACCTTACAAAGAACAGTAGTAACAGTATACTGCAATTAAAATATGAATATATTGAATATTTGAGGAGATATGGGCATTTTTATGAAATAATTTTTAACTGCGTATGTGCGGAAGATTTCAAAATTTTTATTTCATAATTTGGTAGCCAGTATTTTGGGGCAACTTCTATAAAAAGTCCAGTCAAATGTTGTGAAAACTTAGAAAGATATAGTGAGCTGATTGAAAAGTTGTGGAAAATCCCTTATAATAAAGCTATTTTTAGGAAACAACTCACTATATCGACCCTATCTTTGTGAATTTTCGCGATATTTGACTGGACTTTTTATATAAGTTGCCCTAAATAGCTGACTACCAAATTATATAATAAAAATTTTAGGACCTTCCACGCATGCGCAGTTAAAAATTATTTTATACAAATGCCCATATCTCATCAAATATTCAATATATTCATGTTTTAATTGCAGTATACTGTTGCTACTGTTCTTTGTCCGGGTTTTGGAAAGTTGTGTTAAATTTGGTTGAAAACTCTGTGAACTAAATAAACAAAAAAACTTTTGAATTTTTCACAATAACGTTAACATCTTCACGAATATGAGTGCTGTGCTTACACAAATGCATAAAAACGTTGAACAGGGCCCAAATAGTCATTTACCACAGTGACAAACCATTTCCAGCCTTTTCTGTTACATAGGTGATCGCAAATATTATTTTATTATTAAATTTAATATTAGCCCCCTAATTGTACCCCCGATAAATCTTCATCGAGAAACATAAAATCAAACAGGTTCTTTACATCCTAGAAGTTCAAGAACAATTCGCCAATAATGTTGGTAGATATTCAACAAAACGTGTGCAATCGAAAGCATCCAGTCCCCGTACCTTAATTTTTGGATGCCAGTGTATTTCACAAGGCGCATCATAGAGCTCCAGAAGTTTACTCTATCCAAAATTTATGGGAAAAGCAAAGAATTAAGAATACTTCTTCAATTTTATTAAAGGTAAAAAAGCTAAAATAAAATTTCTTTCGAAGCAGTTTATCTTTAATTCGAAAGTAAAAAATGTTTTACATATTATCTAAATGATAATTTATTTTTATCGCAATATTGTTGACTCGAGCAACAAATACAAGATTTATGCCAAAGTTATAAATTTAAAAAAAGTAATTTTACTCAAAATAAAACAGCAATATGTTTATATATCTCCTTTTCCAAGTTCTTCATTCTTTTTATCTCTTTAAAATGTAGCAGATGAGAGATACTTCAAGAAAAACATTTTATACTATGAAACATTTTGATTCATTGCATCTGCCGGATGCAGTGTTAGAAAAGTTTTACATATAAAAACAATGGAAAAAATCATTTAATTCTGAAGATTTTCCAAAGCAAAAATGTTTAAATGCAAATAACAAGTATAAAATGAATACGCTGTAACAAGTTATAATAAAAACTAACTTTAAAAAAAGCTTATACTAAATAATAGAATCGATAAACGACTTATTTCACGAAATCTAAAATAAAAAGTTGGGGAAAAAATGAAAAGCCTAATACTGTACTCTATCAGAAAATTTCAACTAAAAAAAGGCAGAAATACTTTATCGTTACATTTTAACTATGTTATAGATTATCTTTTAAAATGGAAATTTCTTTTTATAGTTACATTAGTATACAGTATAAATTTCCATAATAGAAAACTCATCTATTAATGCTGTAATAACTTCCATTGTGAATGATGAAATTTCGCCATTTAGTTATTTACAGGGTGGTCATAAAAAAACTTTGCCAATATATGGACCTCTAGCGGCTGATCTGTTCAACCGATCGAGATGAGATTTCAGATATAGTTATTCAGAGATATCAGCTTGGGATTATGTGAATGACAACAAAATGGCGCTCACAGTTACGGTTATAGCTACAGAAACTCGAAATTTTCGAATGGCAACGCACATTTTTTCCCGTCGCAAAATGTTCAGCGCATGAGAAAACCCTAAAGAGCGTTCGAACGGTACGTGTATCACAAAAAACGGACGTGTTATACACACACAAAAACAGCTCTGCAAACGAGCAAAAAAAACCACGGATGAAATTTGCAGATGGCAAATGCAAGACACCAATCACTGATTGCTACACAGATCGGAGAAAAGGAAACTTTTTTTGGATTACATGTTTTCCACATGGTTGTCATCACAGGCCCCGTATTGCAAGCGGGAGACTGTGGACAATGCATCCGAAAATAACATAGCATGAGGGATGTTTGCTATCTCACATTTGATAGAGTCTTTCAAATCCGGCAAAGTTTGCGGATTGCTCATGTACACTCTAGATCTCAGATATCCCCAGAACCAGAAATCCATAGGAGTGAGGTTGGGGAGTCACGGAGGCCACGGATTTGGAAAATGGTGTAAGATGTCGCGACCGCCAAAATGGTCCGGGACCCTGTGAACAGACTTATATGTGGCTATGCGACATCTTGCATACAAACGATGTCATTCAGTGCATTTCGCTGCAGCTATTCTAGTATAACGTAATTTTGTAGCATAGCTGTATAGCGAGAGCCTATCCCAGAGCACGTTACAAAACTCGTTGGTGTCGCTTCCTCAAAGAAGCAAGGGTAGAAAACAATTGTGCCTTCAATGCCGCACCACACAGTAACTTTTGCATCATATAAAGATACTGGTGCCACAATCGCGTGGGCATTCGTGACTGCCTAGTGCACAATTTTTGGTATTGCCGTTGCTATTTACGGTGAAATGTGCCTCGTCCGTCGATAATGTGCAAAGAAGCAGTCGTTATCGCCATCATGTCGGATAAAAAATTCACTTGCAAAGTCTGTACGTTGTTGATGGTCTCTCGCGTCCAACATCTGGACGCGCTACCGGTGTGGAAGAATGCGGATTACAAAGCGCAGTAGGCTTTAGAACCGTTGTTTTCAGTATTTCCAAGACACGAGCTGCACCTCTTGCTCCTGTTCCTGATGCACTTCCATCACAGTGTCCTCAGGAACTATTGGTCGTCCGGATGGCGGTCTATCACTGGTGCAGTCAATTTCTTCGAATTTCTTAACTAAATCACGCAAAGCTTGTGGGGTACATGGGCCACGTATTTGATGATGGTTTCAACGGTAAACACGCAAGACTTCCGCAGCATTCATCCCATTTTGGTAACAAGTTTTACCAATTCACCACGAACTTTCGTTGGCAGAGTCATTTCATCGGCATGTATGAGCTCCCGACTGAAGAAACAACATTCCCACACCACTTTTTATTCGTTTTCCAAGTTCAATAGCTGTCGACTTGCGTTCTGTGATTGGTGTCTTGCCTCTGTCATACGCAAACTTTCTCCGTGCGCGCTGATTCATGCTTTTTAGGCCGCTCATAGAGCCAATTTTTGTGTGCGCATAACGCGTCCGTTTCCTGTGATGCACGCACCGTTCCAACTTTTTTTAGGGTTTTCACATGCGCTGAGCATATTGCGACGGGAAAAAATGGGCGTTGCCATTCGAAAATTTCGAGTTTTTCTGCCTATAACCGTAACCTTGAGCGTCATTTTATTGCCGTTCACAGAATCACGAGCTCATACCATTGAATAACTATATCTGAAATTTCATCTCTGTCGGTTGATTGGACAGGCTGCTAGAGGCCCATATATCGGCAAAGTTTTTTTATGACCACCCTGTATTTTTTAGAGGCGAACCGATTTTGTCAAGAATTTGTTTCTGCTTAAGCTAATAAAATTTAATTCGGAGATAACCGCGTCATGTTACATTGTCGAAGTATAAAATAATCTTTTAAAATGGATTTCTCAAATAAGGGCATGGAAAGAAGTACTTAATTCATCAACCACTTAATAATTCAACGCTTTTTTTATTTTTATTTATTTATTATGTATCGTTCCAAAATTTGTTAAATCAAAACATGACTTATGTTATTTTAATAATTCATTCTCATAAAAGTCTTAGATGTTATTAGAATAAACATTAAGTCTAATATATTTAAATTAGTTGATACACTGGAATGCTAATGAGTTTCAACATTTATTAGTCATTAACTACGTTCTGCAAAAGACTGCTGGGAGAAAAAAAAAGATTAAGGTATCTCAGAGGTTATAAAAGAATGAGTACATCAGTTCCCAAGATCTCTACCATATGAACTTTGTTTAAACTTGGCCAACGTCCAACCCGCCAATTTTATTTTACAAGACATCAACCATATGGCGTTTAGACTGCTTTATACTCCGTAAGAGTTAAATGTTACCTGAAGCTTGAAATTCTTTTTTAAGTCATTTATAAAATATTTTAGAACATTCCTTACTTTTAAGGTGGCAGTTCTATTAATCAATAAATAATCAAATATATCTGGAATATTTCTCAGATATTTAAAGAAGATTAGTAAAAATGTGAAGCGGTTTAATATATTTGATGTATATTTTCTTGTAAAATAGTGCAGCTTTTATGACAAGTGAGGGTATTTTTTTATCTGGCAGCTGCGTATGTTGCCACAATGTTTCAAACTGTTAAATTGCCTCATTAAAATTTGTTATACATTTTGATTTCAATTTATATAGTAATTTGCCTATTGCTTTTTTTTAAGATGTTAAAATTGCATGAAATTTATTGTAATTTTTTATATGCAGATTACACCGTTCTGCAATGAATGTTTTTCTTCTAAATAATGTATGTTTCTTATATTTTGTTAATCTGATTTCTAGAAAAATATTTATGCAAAGTTGAACACAAATCGAGATTTTCTGACAGATTGATAATTTTTAAATATAGTCATTAAAACACCAGAGTTCTCCATTGTTAAATTGCAAATCTAGTAAAAACCCTAGCAGCCGATCAACATACTAGCAGTCTATTGTTGAGTGCTGCATAGAGCTCTTTTGCAAGTAATGCACAAGAGAAAACACTCTAAGCGGAGCTTCAAGGAGGAAAAGAGTCATGATATAGATTTCTTACTTTGTAGATTCTGTACATAAATATTAAAATGCAGCATGCAGTTTATTTTTAAGAGTTTTATAACCATATCTTTGCCGCTGCGTGATCTTGTAGGCGATTTTCCTAGATTTTATTTCTCACATCTGGTAAAACTTTACAAGATAAATAAAAATAGTCGACATTTCTTAGATTGTCGAAAAACCTTATAAATACCGAAAACATTGTGGAAAAAAACAAAGCACGAAATGTATTATTTCGCATACCTGTATTATTTATATAGAACAAAAAATAGAGATAATGAATCTTCTTTCCAATTAGGTCATCAAATAATTTTTTCAGTCTTCGAAATTATTTATTGTACTTTAATATTTTAAACTGTCTAAATAGTGTATTTTTTAAATAAAAAAAACTATAAAAAAACTCGTGACTTTTTAAATTAGTTGAATTTCTTAGAATAATGCCCATGGTTATATTTTCTATTTCTTGTTTAGGAAAGAAAAAATAGCTGTTCTTAACGCATTATGGACGGATAGACGGATCATGAGAATTCTCCTGTTTTCTGTTCTATGGTTTATGAGCAAACACGAGAATTCTAGACTGTTCATAGGGAGGAGCAGTCATACAATAAAAGCATTCTCAGAACTTAAAAGTTTCAAAAGGAGTTAAAAGTTATTAGTTTCTTTTTCTTAATAATAAACATAACTTGATTTATTTGATATATTTAGCACCTGAAAGACCACAATGATAAATTTAACTCCAGTCATATAAATATATTACCAAACATAAATTATGTTTAATAACACTTAGCTTATTCCTATGTGACTAACAAATTTATTTTATTAAATAAAATGTCTGGTTCAAAATATCTTTTTTTTTTTTTGACATAGGTCAAATTGTCATCTTTATTTCACTCCGTTTCATATTGCGCAGTATTTTACAAAGTGGCATACTTTAAAGTGTTATTACCTTGTAAGAATGTGTAATATATAATTTAAAAATGCAATGCATATTTAATTTTAAAACATGCCTTTAACATTTTAGAAATACCCTCCCCTCCGCACTTTTTTGTATTTATTCAATACACGAGTATTTGGTTACTGAGTATAGCTAACAATAAAAATATTGATCTACAATGTACTAAGTTTAACAACTTAGTACATTGTAGACCAGTATTTTCAGTCATTGTAGGCCAATAGTTACTAGCATTAGCCAAGAAGTAAAAAGCGTTATTGAGATTACGACACATAAACTTTAATGCGTCCTTATATTTTTAACAAATAATGCAACATCGCAATGATAAAAACAGCATAAAATTATTGTTATTATTTCGGATTGCGAATTGCGGATTATTTCATATTAAACGAAGAAAGTAAAAAATATCAAATGCAACTTTTAAAGTTTTCCTTTAAAAGTCGAAAGTAAAGTATATATCATTTTATTTTAAATTTTGCTACGTGCACTACGAACGAAATACTGTAATTACGATTCTTTATCTACAAAATATTTTAAACATAACGATAAATAAAATAAAAATTGCTAAAACAAAATATATAAATTTTTGAGTTCACAGAAGAGCATGTTTAAAATTTCTTTTAATAGGATCACTCTTTACCAGTTACTTATTTTCAGAATGTATTTCCGAGGTTTATCAACCATTTAATTGTTATGTCATGTGTATAATCATTTAATCCCTTTTTTTCAAGCAATTAAGCTTGAAGAAACTAGTTACACTTTGTTAATTTAAAATTATAATTAAATAGATAATGTTAATTAATTCAAGGAAACATTCCACTTGCTAAAAATATTCCTTGAGTCTAGTATTTTGAAATTATTCTAAAATGGATCTACAAACCTTTACCAATAGTAAATTAAAAACAAATAGTTATCCTTCCAACTCAATTGAATCTGACAAATGATGTACAGGGACCCCCTACTATCAATATAAATTAGTTAATTCTTAAACATTTACTCACAGATTTTCGATTACCAAAATGTTTTAATTCAGGAAAAGATATTTTGTAAGATTTTTGGCTAAATAAATGTATTTGAAACATTAACAAATTAAAAAATTTATGTGTTTCTTCTCTTCAATACATTATTTTCAATTTAATAAAATGTGTTACATTAATTTGCGAAGACAAAATTCCAAACTTTTACGATAAAAAATTACCAAGTAATTAAGTTTCAAATTTCGCGAATTTCGGAGTTTTTCACTACTTGGTCACCCTTTTTTCACCAAGGTCTTAATCGGCTGAAGAAAATTTAAAAATTATCCATACCAATATAATAATGTTTAGATATTATTAATTATACAGCCCCTAAGTCTACTTAAAAAATCTTTCAACGTGAAGAGATTAGAATACAGTTCAGGTCGCTCAAAGCTTGCTAATGCTAACTTCGTGATTGCATTTGTAAGTTAATAACGAAAGAAGCCACTTCGACAAAATATTACAGTAACATGATTTTGAATGTACTAATTTTTACTTAAAATTTATTTTATAATTATCAATTATCATTTTTTATTATGTTTTATTTCGTAAATGGAAGCAAGTCTTAACTTTTTATGACTTTTAACACAAGTTGATGATTTTTTATTTTTTTAGCACAAGGATATTTTCCCTTGTTATGTGATACAGCAAACAATTATGATATTCATGCACTTGACTGTAATATATTTTTTTACTACTAACAATTAATTATTTGCAAATAGATATATTTCTTAATAATTTTGTGTATGATTCCTCTCCCATCTTTCTTAGAGAAAGAGATAGGGGTTGCTTTTTGTTTTCGATTCAATCAGTTATGATTCGATTAGTTTGGGTCATGAAAGCCTGGAACTGTTTATAATCACATATAAAGTGGCGGTCAAAACTTTCCTGCCAGTATAAAATTTTTGGTTAATTTGTAAGTATACTCATATGAAGAGGAATCTGAAAGTGATACTTATACATTTTATTGACATAATAGTTAGGAACTTATTTATGGAATAACAAATAAATATCAATACATTTAATTGACAATATTAACTGCAAAGCAAAACGCATGTTCTCAAAAGTTTCCGGCCATCTTGGCAAGTATGGAAAAAAATGGTTTTATAATAGAAAATAACAGTGATCGACAACATTTTCATTTAGTATTTTGTCGCCATACCTTTAGCAATAAGTACTGTGACGCAGCATCGATTCAATGAACGGTTGAAGATTGTCTATGGTAAGTTTTTTCCACTCTTCTAGAAATTTTGGGAAAATTCTTCTGAATTGGAATATTTATAACTATGCACTCGTTTGTCAAGTTCGTTCAAAATATTTTCTATTAAATTCAGATCGCGTGATTGGGCCGCAATTTCAAAAGCGGATTTTTTTTCTGAGTGTGTGCGAAAGCCACTACTTGACGAGCTTGCATGTATACTTTGGGTCATTATCATACTGAAACAAATAGTTGCGACCAAAAGTTTTCCTCCAATAAGGCAGAAAATGATCTTGTAAGATATCCTTATGCATTGCACCATTAATCTTGCCTCAGATTTCAACTAACGGACCGACACCTTTTCCAGAAAATGCTCCCCACAGCTTAACGTGTCCTCTGCCATGCTTCATTGTAGGAAAAACATATCTCTAATCATATCTTTTATTTTTAGATCATCGGACGTACTGTCTGCTATCACTCCCAAAAAGGCTGAACTTCGATTCATCGGAAAATAGTACTTTCATCCAGTTTCCACTTGACCAGTCTTTGTGTTCCTTGGCAAACGCCAGTCGGGCCCGCTGATTTTTTTTTTACATATGAAAAGTTTTTTAACACCGACTCTTCCATAAAGTTCTACGTCACGTAAGCGTCTTGACACGGTAGACGGACTTATTTCAGCAATATTTCCACTCCGTAAATCGCGATATTGCAGCGACATTTTTATGCCAGTCACCAACTGCTTTTCGCTTTATAATTCTGTCCACATGGATCGTCGTTTTCGGGGTCTCCGTACCGTACTGAAGGCAAAGCCTATCTTTATATATTTTTAAAATATCGCTCACAGTAGATTTTCCGATCGATAGCTTTGCCGCAATGTCACGAGAGAATTGGCTCTTTAGCGACAAACAAATCACTCGTTTATGAACAATAATTGTTGAACTTTTCACTTTCGAATTTCAGCTACGTAATTCACGTTGATTAGTGAACAATCCTGGCCAAAAAAAACTTTACTTATAGCAAAACTAACGAATGACGAATGGCCGGAAACTTTTGCAAACGCGAATTTCGAATTCCTTCACTCTGCATAAAGTATCTTCAGTATCCAATCAAAATCATCACGTGGTCAGATGTCATTTGCATATTTCTGACGTTTAGAGCAACTGCACTTCTTCTTCTCTGAAACGTTCTGGCAAACAATTCAAAGTAACTAACTGACCGGAAACTTTTGAGCGCCACTGTAAGTGCAAGGATATATTTTTGGTAAATTTAGCCTACGTCTACGCAGAGCAGTGTAATATTTTAATCCTATATATATATATATTTTAAATATAGTTATTAAACTAAGCACTTTCTGAAAAACTGACGTTCCTAATATCAGGTGTTTTTGTAATTTTCAGCATTTATGTATGATCAAAAATTTAAGAATTAGATAATGGATAATCGAGAAAATTCTCTGTACCAAAAATAATTATTCATTAAAGCTTTCTACAATAATTTTTGACTAATATATCTGAGCACGTATACATGAAAGCATTTATAAAAAAAAAATGATATTTATATATACACTATATAGCCATTAATCACCAGACACTGTCAATTTTAGACATTTTGTCGAATATTTAAAAATATGCTTGTCGGATTCTTCTGGAACTGCAGGATTATAAAAAAATGTTTGACCTCATATTTATTAACTTAGATTTGATAAGGAGAATCATTAGGGACCAACAAAGTATCAAAGAAAAATAATAATATTTGGGATCACCCGGTAAAATAATTTGAAGGAATAGATGTATCGCTACAGCATACAGATGTGCAGATACTGTAAAATACGCGTATTCATTTGTGTAAGAATAGTACTAATATTTATGGAGATACAGCGATTTTTTTTAAGTTGAAAAAATCTTGTACGTTTTTTGCTTATACCATACAGGGTTTTCAACCAAATTTAACGCCAGTTCAAGAAAATTTGTCAAAATATAGTAGAAACAATATAGTGATGTTGCAATATAAATATATTAAATATTTGTTGAAATATGGGCAGTGGTATGAAATATTTTTATTTGTGCATGCGCGCACGATAACAACGATTTGCCAAGAATCATGAAAATTCAGAAAAATAAATTGGCTATAGAATGAGCTGATAGTTGTTCTCTGAAAGCTGTTATTTTTATTTTTAATTATTTTTAATTTCCATTATTTATTGATGCTTTAGTTCTTCTTGGAAAACCAGCCGAAAGAGCCTATTCCAAGAAAAAAATAAGTATTAAAATCGAATCATTTGTTCCAAATCTGCTCGTTGACACTCATTAAAACCAAGTCCTTTACTGAAAGTCAGTTAATAGAAAATGACAATTCGTGGGGAAATTCCTAGATGCTTTTAGAGAGCAGCTAAAAATCAGCTCACTCTATCGCCGATATCTCTCTGAATTTTAACTATATTTGACTGGCTTTTTTATATTAATTGCTCGATTGAGTTAACTATTAAATCATGATAAAAAAAAATACTTGTTATAGTTCGCGCATGCACAGATAAAAAATATCTCATACAACTACTCATATTTCATCATATGTTGAATATATTAATATTTCAATGACACTATATTGTTTCTACTACATTATGCAAAATTTTCTGAAACGGCGTTAAATTTGGTTGAAAACCCTGCATGATGTAAGCAAAAAACATGCAAGAATTTTTTTGAACTTTTTTGAAAAAAAAAAATTACTATATCTCCATTGAATATAAGGGTGATATTCTTACAAAAATGAATACACATATTGTGCACTGAAAAGAAGTTCCGCAAGTGGCATCTAGAAAATGAATTGTTCCTGTAGAAAGAATAGTTTCATGTTATCCTTATAAATTTGTTAGAGAGTTCTAATTATCCCTATTAAAATTCAAGGGAGTTTTCCTGTATCATCTTGGTCAAAACGTCTTTATAAATCTCTGCAAATAAATGCGAAATCAAGAAGTGCGTTTTAATAACTATAATTCTAGTTTAAATATTAATTCTAGAAAACACGTGATAATTTTTCGCAATACAAACGATTCATAATATAACACATCGTTTCATCACCTAGAAAACTATAGACTAGAAAATCTCGATCATTTCGTCTATTCTGTTTATTTGCTTACATTATCTGCATGACTCAGCAATCTATATTTCTAATTTAGTGATTTAGAAAATGATAACTATTCGTTCTAGATGAAGGCGATATATTTTTTATTTCAGTGTACAGTATCCACATGCTTTAGCGATAGATCATTTCGTGCATTTTATTTTACAGGATGATCCCAAATATCATTATTTTTCTTAGATTTTTTGATGGCTCTCTGATTGTCTTTTTTATAAATCGACGTTAATAAATTTGAGGTCAAACATATTCTTTATAATTCTGAAGTTTCAGAACAATCTGACAAAATGTTTAAAATCGAAAGTCCAATGATTAATGGCTATATGCCATTAGGTTTTCGGTGTCTTTAATTTGTGTAATTTCCCTTTAAATTTGTCCGGTTTCAATTTTTGATTTTTTTTTCAACGTTGCTTTCGCTAGAGAGTCTTTCACTCGGGACCTACGAATCTTGCTTCCGCAAAAGAGTCGGACTAGAGTAGAAGAATAAAGGGCTGCGGACAAAGATGGGCCGCTCTCCGAGGCGGTTGATTATTGATTTAGAAATATTACTATTTTCATATATCATACACAATGTTATTTACCGAAATAAGAAGATAAAAAAATTATATAATCTTTCATGGATTAAGGGTTTGCTCGACGTAGCAGTGGTTAGTTGGTAGGCTCAGGGCCCCGAGCTCTCCCTTCCCGCTTTTCGGTGTCTTTAATTTGTGTAATTTCACTCTTAAATTTGTCCGGTTTTAATTTTTGAATTTTTTTTCCATCCTTGCTTTCGCTAGAGTCTCTTATACTCGGGACGTGGTTGGGGGCCTATGAGACTGGCTTCCGCAAAAGAGTCGGAATAAGTAGTAGAAAAAAGGGCTGCGGACGGAGATGGGCCGCGTGCCGCGGCCCATCTTCTTCCGCAGCCCTTTATTCTTCTACTCTAGTCTGACTCTTTTGCGGAAGCAATATACGTAAGTCCTCAGCCACGTACCGAGTGAGAGACTCTCTAGCGAAAGCCAGGTTGAAAAAAAAAATCAAAAATTGAAACCGGACAAATTTAAAAGGAAAATTACACAAATTAAAGACACCGAAAAGCGGGAAGGGTTGGACGCGGGGCGATGAAGCTACCGAACGACTCCTAGCTACTTCGAGCCCATTATTAGTCTCGGTCGGCAGTCGGGGTATGCGGGAAGTCGACCGCCGCGGCGAGCGGCCCATCTTCGTCCGCAGCCCTTTGTTCTTCTACTCTAGTCCGACTCTTTTGCGGAAGCAAGATACGTCGATCCCCGGCCACGTCCCGAGTGAAAGACTCTCTAGCGAAAGCAACGTTGAAAAAAAAAACTAAAATCAAAAATTGAAACCGGACAAATTTAAAAGGGAAATTACACAATTTAAAGACACCGAAAAGCGGGAAGGGAGGGTTCGGGGCGATGTAGCTACCGAACGAGTCCAAGCTACTTCGAGCCCATTATTAGTCTCCGTCGGCGGTGGGGGTGGACGGGGGGTCAACCGCTGCGGTGAGCGGCCCATCTTCGTCCGCAGCCCTTTATTCTTCTACTCTCAGGGTTCGTACAGGTGCTTGAATTTCATGATCAAGAAATTCTTCGGTACCAGTATTTTCTTATGGAAAATCACTCCTGAAATAAGACTAAATTTCGTCCGTTTAAACTGGATTTATTTTTCTGTAAAAAAATTCTGATATTGGGCCTTGAAAATAACAGTACCCGTACGAACCCTGACTCTAGTCCGACTCTTTTGCGGAATATATTTTATAAATAGATAATTGTATATTTTTATAACCGGCGTATAAAGCGCTCCTGTAAATGTCCATCAGTTTCTTGTATCGAAAGTGCGTGTTACATGCTGGAATACACGGTAATTGAAAGTTCTTTGT
Source organism: Maratus speciosus (assembly GCA_963932465.1). Classification (NCBI taxonomy): domain Eukaryota; kingdom Metazoa; phylum Arthropoda; class Arachnida; order Araneae; family Salticidae; genus Maratus; species Maratus speciosus. The sequence continues at coordinate 329,410,885 of OZ010787.1, forward strand.
TTTGTTCAATTCATAGTATAATATTAAATAACCATAAACAAAATATTATGAATAATAACTCATGTATAAACTTTGAAAGTTGTTCATTCTTAATACTAAAGTATGATGTAGTATGTATTCATTTATAGCACATTTTTTCATTAAGCTTAAAAGGCTGGTGAATTAAAAAAAATTCAATAAATATTTGTAAAAAAAAAAAAAAAAAAAAAAAAAAAAAAAAAAAAAGAAGATTGAAATTTAAAAAATTCTAAATCTACTAACTAATTGTTAAAAAATATTTTAGAATGTTCAATGCATACAATTTTTTAAAATATTTTCTGTATATTTTAATTATTACTTCAAAGGTTTTTGTTGAAAATCTTTGTATTCATCTTTTAATCGAAAAAAAAAAAAAAGAAGCAGCCCAATTTTATTAAAAAATTACATGTTAATAGATTTTATGACTGATTCGAAGACCTCAATATATCAATATTCTAAAAAGATTGTATGCGGATTCATTGTAGTTATGCATCATGACCATGACTTACAAATACTGAAAATTCTGAACAAAAATTAAAATAGAAGGCGCATTTCTCGAGAAAAATTGATTTAAAATATATTATTATATGGGGGGGGGGGGGGGTTCTCTTTTATTTTTCATGTATTTAATTTTAAGAAGTATAAAACATACTTTCAAATATATCGCAAGATATAATTTTATTTTAACTATGTAAATATGAATAACAGCAAAATAAAAATTCTATTCATTCGAATGTTCACTTTCACGTTAAAAAAATATTATTTACACGAAAGAAAATATTCAGTATTAAACAGACGTTAAAAATAACACATGCTTGCTTATTCTTTTTCAGTACATATTAAATTAATTAAAATCTTAAACAAAAGAGAAACGCAGTATAATAATGAAATTTAATTTCACATACAGGCATAAAAGTAAATACTTAACAAAATTTAAATACAGGATGGCAGAATATAAACACTCCTATTCCGACCGGCCTATATATTAAACTACTCAGTCTATAAGCTTCAAATTTTGTACACATACTGTTCAAGATAAGGGGAAACGGATTACGTGCAAAAACAAATTGTTCCAAAAATTTCCCTAATTTCAGGTATTTTTGCAATTTTCAGCATTTATGTATGATTAAAAATTTAAGAATTAGATAATAGATAACCGAGAAAATCCTGTATGCCAAAAATAATTATTCATTGAAGCTTTATAAAATATTTTTTAACTAATATATCTGAACGCGTATTCATGAAAGCACTTATTTAAAAAAATGATATTTATATATACACTATGTAGCCATTAATCACCGAGACTTTCAATTTTAGGCATTTTGTTGAATATTTAAAGTTATACTTGTCGGATTTTTCTAGAACTTCCGGATTATGAAGAATATGTATGACTTCATATTTATCAATGTCGATTTGATCAGAGGGACAATTAGGGGGTCAACAAAAAATCAAAGAAAAATAATAACATCTGGGATCACCCTGTAAAATAAAATACATGAAATGATCTGTCTCTACAACTTACGATTATTTTGATATTGTATAATATATGCATTTATTTGTGTAAGAATAGCATGTATATTCCTGGAGATATATCGATTTTTTTTTTTTTTTTTTTTAACGTTCGAAAAATTCTTGCATGTTTTTTTTCATCACGCAGGATTTTCTACCAAATTTAACGCCAGTTTTAGAAAATTTGACAAAATTTACTAGAAATAATATAGTGCAATTTGAATGAAAATATAATAAACATTTGATGAAATATGAGCAGTTGTATAAAATATTCTTTAGCTGTGCATACGCGCACGATAAAAAATATTTTTTTTCATGATTTAATAGTCAACTCTATGGAGCAACTCATAAAAAAAAGCTAGTCAAATATCGTGAAAATTGAGAGAGATAAATTGGCCAGTGAGCTGATTTTTAGTTGCTCTCTAGAAGTTGCTGATTGATAAGGGATTTTCCACAAATTGTCATTTTTTATTAGCTGGCCTTCAGCAAACGGGTTTGTATTTAATGATTGTCAACGAGTAAATTTAGAAGAAATTCTTAGATTTTGATGCTTCTTTTTTTCTTGGAATAGGCTCGTTCTGGGTGTTTTCCATGGAGAAATAAAGCATCAATAAAAAATGTACAATAAAATAAAATAAAAATAAAAAACGACAATTTATGGAAAAGCCCTTATCATTTAACTGTTTTTAGAAAACAACTGGAAATCAGCCCACACTATCGACGATTTCTTTCTGAATTTTCACGATATTTGACTGGCTATTTTTTATAAGTTGCTCCATACCGTTGACTATTAAATCAGGAAAAGAAAAGTATCGTGCGCGCATGCACTGATAAAAAATATTCATACAATTGCTCATATTTCATAAAATGTTTAACATATTTACATTCCAATTGCATTATATTATTTCTACTACATTTTGTCAAACTTTCTGAAACTGGCGTTAAATTTGGGAGAAAACCTTGCATGATATAAACAAAAAACGTGAAAGAATTTTTTGAACTTTTTAAAAGAATCGCTATATCTCCATGAATATACGTGATATTCTTACACAAATGAATACACATATTGTACAATATCCGCATATTCGTAAGCTATAGCGATAGATCATTTCGTGCATTTTATTTTGTAGGGTGATCCCAAATGTTATTAATTTTCTTTGATTTTTTGATGCCCCCCCTCCTAATTGTTCTTCTGATCAAATCGCCATTGATAAGTATGAAGTCAAACATATTCCTCATAACCTTGAAGTTCCAGAAAAATCCGAAAAGTATATCTTTAAATATTCGACAAAGTGTCTAAAAGTGAAAGTGTCCGGTGATTAATGGCTATGTAGTGTATATTATAAAAATTACTAATTTAATAATGTTCGATATTCAAGTCAGTATTACATGTATTATTTTTTAGTAATTATATATACTTCATTACTTATTGCGTATTGCTAAAAATATTCTATATCGTTAAAAACTTTGTTAAATAAAATTAACTTTTAAGGCGAAATAAAATGGTATTTTAGCCAATATATGTATATTTTTAATTTTAATGGTTGAGAAAATATGCTTCTCAGCTCGAATGTCGTTTCATTTTGTAGAATTCAATAGTATAAATACGATTTAACTATACTTTTCCAACGAGTCTTTCGACCAGTAAAACTTGAACACAATGAAAAATCAAAACAGAAATATTCTGTCCTGAAAACCGCGAAGGAAAGTACGGAAATTTCAAGGCATAATTCTAAGTAGTACGTACTATCAAAAAAAAAAAAAAAAATGTAAAAAGTATTTAGATCACTTTGATATTTTACACTATATTACGTATCAAACAATATTTACAGCTAATTTCCAAAAGCTAAAAAACGTATTCCAGCTATTGTAACATATCACATAGAATAATTTATGAATGACTAAAAGGTGTTCGTTACATTTCTTCCATTTTATATCTCATTAATAGACAAAAATAAAAGTTGAAGCAGTTTCATGGGCAAAAAAATGCATCCGAGACAATAAAAATAAAAATCACGGAGACTAGCAAACATTAAAAAAAGAACAACAACAAAAAGAAAACGATATTCCCGACGACAAAAAAGACATAGCCAACTGCAGTAAGGGTCATTCACTGAAAGAGATACAAGGCATGGTGCCATCTAAACATCAAAGCAAAGCCAGACCGGATGAAAGAGCAACTTCCCGAAAATAACGAAAAGATTTCTGTACGACGATCAAACGATATACAATTGTTATGTAACCAAGGAAGTTAGTACCGACAGCACGAGTCGCCGCAATCAACTTAAGAAATTTTCATGACAGCATTTTGAATTCAAATGCATATCATGAAAATCAAAATCAAATATGCTCCTAGCACAGGTTGCTTAGTTAAATCAGAATACTTTATTCCATAGGTTCCTAAATTTTTACGCTAGCGTACCACTAAATCGAATCCATACTTTCTCCGTACCACCAGATTAAAAAAATACTGTTTACATTTAAAATTGCATGATTATATTAAAATGGTACTTATATTATTTTCTTTTGTTGACAGTAGGAAAGGACGAAAAGTCGTGATCTATATGAATAATCTATACCATATCATGATCACATATGCCAACCTGCCGGTTTTATTACTAAAAAAATACTTAGCTGGATAATAAATAGCTAGAAAAAATATTTAATGAAACTTGCCTTGCTTCTATGTGTCAGTCAATCGAAATTTACTTCATTTCATTCATTAAATTATAATTCTCGTTTGTGTGTTTCTTTGAACGAGTGTCCTGTTAAAAATAGGAGAAATAGAAAGTATACATAAAGCATTTTATTTATTTAGTCAGATTTTTTGGGAGAAGGGAGCTAATTTCTATACTTATGACTAAGCATGCTGAATCTTTTAAAACCTAACTTGATTTATGTCGTTCACGTGAAGTCCTGCTTTGTTTTATATAGCCAGTTTTACCATGCCTAGTATAATGTTCGTTAAATTTAGCTGAAGATCTGGTTGAATATTAAGTTTATTCTTAAATTTTATTTTCTAATGCTTTGCTAGCTATTCACAAAATCGTTCACTTGGTAAATTTCGAAATGTCGCTTTAAATTTTACAATAACTTGTGGTATTTTTTCCGTGTACTAGTATCGAAGTTTCACGTACCAAAACTGGTACGTATACTACAAGTTGGGAAAGCATGCGTTATTCTATTTAAGTTTTATGTAATCCACACAAATAAATGCTATATTTTCCCCATGTTTTTCGTTTTCTCAATGTGAGCTTTATTCCCCATCGGGAGCAATTCATATAGTAAATGACACAAATATTGATTGCATGATGATGCTATTACGCTAAATAACGTTCAGACGTGTAAAAAAAGTATAATCCCTATTAATTCTGCCACAAACAATAGTATAAAAATTGAAATGATATCAAATGTTATTAGTAGTAGCATCTACTAATTAATGTTATACTTAAATTTTGCTTAGGGGTCGTCTACTTATAGAAATTGTATCCACCGAATATATACACTATATTGCCATTAATGTCCGACAACTTTCAATTTTAGACATTTTGTCGAATATTTAGAAATATACTTGACAGATTCTTCTGGAATTTCAGGATTTAAAAGAACAGGTATGACCTTATATTTAGCAAAGTCGATTTGATAAGCGGGCAATTAGGGGGCCAACATTTTTAATTTTTAATTTTTGTTTTTTAATTTTAATTTTTTATTGATGCTTTAGTTATTCTTGGATAACCACCAGAACGAGCCTATACCATGATCAAAAGAAGTATCAAAATCGAAGCATTTTTTCCAAATTTACTCGTTGATACTCACTAAATACTAACTTTTTCTGAAAGTCAGTTAATAAAAAATGACAATTTGTGTAAAATCCCTTATCATTCAGCTGCTTTTAGAGAACAACTAAAAATTTGCTTCCTTTAACGCCGATATCTTTCTGATTTTTTACGATATTTGACTAGATTTGTTTTAATAAGTTGCTCCATAGAGTTGACTATTAAATTATGTAAAATGATCCTTGTTATCGTTCGCGCATGCGCAGATAAAAATTATTTCATACAACTGCTCATAATTCCTAAAATATTTAAGATATTTATATTCCAATTACACTATATTGTTTCTACTATATTTTGTCAATTTTTCTGAAATCGGCGTTAAATTTGGTTGAAAACCCTGCATGGTATAAGCTAAAAACATGCAAGATTTTTTTAATTTGTTTAAATAAATCGCTATATTTCTATTAATATACGTGCTATTCTTACACAAAAGAATACACATATTGCACAATGTCTGTTTATTTATATTCGGTAGCGGTAGATCATTTCGTGCATTTTATTTTACAGGGTGATCCCAAGTATTATTTTTCTCTTTGATTTTTTGTTGGCCCCCTAATTGCCCCCTTACCAAATCGACATTTCTAAATATGAGGTCATACCTGTTCTTTTTAATCGTGAAACTCCAGAAGAATCTGTCAAGTATATTTCTAAATATTCGACAAAATGTCTAAAATTGAAAGTTGCCGGTCATTAATGGCAATATAGTGTATACGTATTGAAATTAATCTTTGAAACAAAAAATGTATTGTAACCTATAACTTTTTAAACATAAATCGATTCCTGGAAACTTCAAATATGTGAATCCAAAATTACAGCCCAATCTGCGAGCCTTTTCCGATTTATACTTAAAAAACTAACCGCACTGCAACCTGTTTTGCAATTATTGAAACTAAAACTAACATTAAGAGTTCCAGGCTTTAAACTTACATAATTCCGAAACTACCAGACCGAATGATTTCCCGTTTGGTATACAAAGGTAATATGTACTGAAGAATCTAAATATGGTGTCAAAATTAGATGTTAAATTAGAAAATTTCAAAGTTTGTAACAATTTCTATGTTAATATCTAGACGGCCCATTAAGAAATGTTTCTGCATTAATTAGTAGACTTTAATACTAATCTATTAGCACTAGTCACATTTTTTATATGATTACTTGCGTCAGATATAGTAGCGGTTTCCGTTCTTTTCACAACATTTCATACGTTGTAAATTATTCATTAGGGTGGGCTGTGAATCATATATGTCACACAGCGTCAAGTAGGTGTGAATTGTACTTTGCATCACTTACGTTAAATAATAGAACTAAAAATCCTAACTAAGATATTAAAGTAATAATTTTAAAATATCTTCCCTTTTTTTACACCACTCAGATTACATAAATAGGTTGTTGGGTTTTTTTAGTAGAGAAAAAAAATAATGTAATTAAATGATTAATACGTAATGTGACAAAAAACCACTATACTTTCACACAATATTTTCAAATATTACATAAATAACGAAGAACTGCTCAAAACTACTACAAATTATATAGTGCTGACTCATAAGAAATATAATATTTACATCCGAATTAAGCTCTCAATTGCAATTACATAATATGATACCATTCTAAATTGAAATATATTTTAATATTAATAATGCTTTAAATAAAATAAAATACACTTTTTTGAAAACATTAACAGAAGTATCCTGTTTTCAATGTATACTAAAATTTGATTTATTACTTTTCAAAAAAAATTACTTTTTGTATGTAACTAAATTTAATTTATTTTTAACGATACGTTATCAATTTAATACAACTTCTTTCATAATGAAAATGCTCAATATAAATTTTGATCCCCCAAAACACTTTAGCATATTCGTTTTTATTAAAATATGTTCTTCTGAATATTATACAATCGCATACATTTAAAGAGGAAACTAATAATCAGGAAACCATGTTGCACACAATTTAACAAGGCATTTCATGTTTTCAGGCCTTTCTTTAGATCGATTTTTGAAATATCAGTATTTTATCCAAAAGCACAGCATGTTGCCGCATAGTTTTGTAAAAGTTAATTAATAAAGTCTGATAGCAGAAAAAATGAAAACATTTAGGTTTCCATATTAACAAACGCATAATGGAAATCTTCTAGTTATAATGCAAAAATTTATAAATAACGGACGTGAAAATTTAGTTGTAGTTAGAAGTAATGTTATGTAAATGATAAGGAAAGTAAAGAAAAAATACCAAAAAGAAAATCATAAACACAGAATCTTTGTTTAATAAAATTGTTCAACATTTTACGATCTGTTAAGTTTTAAAATTGAGCAATTTATATATTTTTGTTTTATTTATGAACATTTTGAGCACCACATTAGTTTGAATGTATACCGAAATATCTCATATACGTAGTGGAATGTAGAATTTATTCTAAACGTCATGATAAATTTTCAACGAAATATTTTTTAACCTTACACCCTTTACCTATGGTAAAGTTGATCAGCTGTATACTCGTTTCCCTTTTTTCAGATGTATCACACAGATTTTATTTATTTTCCAATAAATATATATTGCATCTATTCGTATACATCCTTATTACACCATTTAATCCAAGAGAAGGATAAAAATTGAGACATGCAAAATTAGCATGCGTGTGTGTATATCTGTTTTTAATAGTTTTTGGTGCTACATATTAAAAGTATACAAAAACAATATATAAATCATTACAAATTTAGGAATCATATTCACCATGATACGTACAATCTGTGACATTCCCTAATCATAATTCTACATGCGTTCATATTCCCTTCGAAATAATTGAATTTACAGCACAGAAGTATCAAATTTCTAGAGCTAAATAATTTTAATGCGAAAACATACGACATGCATTATTTTGCAATGCATTGAGAATACCAATCAACAAATAATATAAATCAACTATCAGAATAATTAATCATCGCTTTCACTCTCAACGGGTTTTTTAGGTAACAGCTGATTAAATTTGACAGTCTGCTGATATCAGGTTATTCTCTGAGAAAGAAATCTATACTTATACATGAAAACTACTTTAAAAGAGATCATTATCATTTAATATTCGAGGTCACTTGCTTAATACAAACTTCCGTTGTACATTTTCACACCAACGAACCCTTAACACGAATTCTCAATCACATTTATCACAACATTGTACAAAGGATAATAATATATATTTCTAATACGTTTAAAAATAATAGAAGAACATTTATATTTAATGACATAACCAGTCTTACCCTAAGTGATATACGGATACTTAACTTTCAATGATAATTAATTAAAAACCGGTAGAGCCGTGCGAGGTTTTCGCACTGCAATATTTGAGATTATTTTCAGATACGTCTGTCCATTAAGTTTTAATTAACAGCAATTTTCTTTTATCACAAAACATATTTTAACGAAATGGGAGTATTTTATGTAATAAACTTGTTAAAAAACTTTTCAGGTGATACTGCATTGACCATTGTAAGTTTTGTATGTGCACAGAAAAAGGCATGTTGACAACATAAATAATATATTATATGATGATATAAAGTTTCCTGCTATTCCACAAAAGAAAAAGAAATTGATATTCGTTGTTCACATGTATCACTACACACAGGGCCGTGCGAAGAGAAAACTGCGCCAGGGGCAAAGTTTAAATTTGGCGCCCCCGCCCACACACACACCTTCATTTTTTCAGGAGACGAAGAGAAAAACAAATAAATTTTGTACAGTTCCAAAAAATGTCATAATTTTCGGACCAGAAGCATGAACTCAAGCATTAGAGAGCGTGCAGAGTTGTTTAGAGAGTGTTCAGAAGATGCTAAAAAATAAGTGAATTTATAAACCATAAAATAGCACTGAGTTCTACAATTGTGAATGCCGTGTTGTTGGCCATTAGTTTATCTAAAATTTGTTGAGCTAATCTTACTCCTGTTTTTTTCTTTTGACTCAACGAAGTCAAGAAACCTTTCCTCGATTGAATAATTTCTACTTTCGGTTATCATCACTTATAATTTGCATCATTTGTTCTTTGGGTGTGTACCTGGACTGCAATCGAATAAAATTGAAAAATACTTTGCTTTATGGATTTCTTCTACAATCATTTTTCTTAATTCATTAGCAAGAAGGTTAATAACTTCATTCTGAATATTATTCGAAAAGTAAGATATGCGGCTTTCTGTTCTCGACGCGAATTTCTTTGTATTTTTTTTAAATTAATTTTAAAAATTGCGAAAAAATTCCGCAATTTCTTTTATTTATTTCATTTGACGTGCCTCTTAATATCAAATTGTTCTCAGCACAATGAAGGATAACGTTTATTGCTGTTTATAATATATTTCACCATTTATTTATTTTCTTTCTATACTCTTTTCAAATTCGCTGTCGATTACATGAATTTATTTTACCCACATCCCTCTTAAGTTCCTTCCAACGAATGTATGAAAATTCCAGTGTTCCGGAGCATTTTCATGTTTAGGAATTTTAGGATTTAATTTTTTTTCCACTTGGAAAATGCACAATCTGGATTAGCTGACTTTGGAGGGCAATTATGATTAATGCCCAATAATAAACAAGGAAAACAAAATAGCGATCCTTTAACCCTTCACTGCACGACGTGCCACATATGGCACATCCCTAAAAACACTGAATTCTTTTTATGTGTCATGAATTTGCTCAATATGATCTCTATATCTGCCTCTATGAACAGTCCAAAGAATGGAATAACACTTATTTTGTCCTTGACAGATGGCTACATTTGACAAAAAATTTGAATTTGTTTTTCGGAAACAAAAAAAAATTCGATCAAGCTATTAAGGTAAAATTTACTTTCATTATTTTTACTGAATACTTAAAAATATTAATATAAACAAAGTTGCAGAGTGTTAAGCAGATAAAATTAATTAATTGAAGCTCTTTTAGTTGTTAAATATAGCAATGCAATATTTTAAAACCCTAATTGTGTAATACATAGAGTACACGCCATAAAATATCAAACTTTAGCTTAATTTTTTTTACCATTATTCTCATTATTAGAACGATATATGATAATATTTGAAATATGTGGTCACCCTCCCAAGTACTAACCACGGTCGATGATGTTTGGTTTTCGTGATCGGACATGAACAAGTACTCTCAGCGTATGCTACGACCGCTCATATTTTTTCAGGCTCTCATTACACTATTTCAAGTTTGTTTCTTTTGTGATTTACGTTCCAAATCATTAAAATGGTATAGAAATTATTGTATTGTATAGAAATTCTATATATTTTATACGATTTTTTTTATTATTATTGATTCTCAACTGTGTAAATTATGAAAACCGAAATCCTTTGTAACTTAGTAAAACCAGATTTAAGGACAAAAAAAAGTGCGTTGAAATAAAGAATTTATTTATTTATTCATTTACTTATTTATTTTGTTGGTGGCAGTGGTACTATATTATTTACAGTTTTTAAAAAAATTAGCTTTACCGCTTAAATTGTGTTAAAATATTCATTTCAGATTTGTGTTCAAATACTCGATGTCTTCGATATTCGCAACGCCACCTAGCGTAAGGGTTCCCAGCAATAATACTGCAAAAGTTCGTGCACTTCTATGTAATGGTCGGCCATCGCCTGAGATAAAACGGATGCCCACCAGAATTTATCTCATGATTTCCAACAGCAAAGTTGACTGAAGCTGTCCAGCAGTTGTCATGCAGTGGTAGACCATTAGCCAGCACTTCTCCATCATTGCCAGCACCTGTCTTGCTGCTGGCCAGCAATTTCCTCTTTGCTGGGATGTTTTAATTGTAATGGCGATTTAAAAATATATGCATTTTTTGTAAAATTTTTTGGTGAGTCAAACTTTACTGATTTTTGCACGGATTAGGTGAGTCAGATAGAATGATTTTAATACAGGTTGAGTCGAGACCGGGACTGAAAATTTCGCACTCTGAAGACCTAGGAAGAAAGGAAGCCAGTCCCGGCTCGGTATGAAAAATATATTAGGCCCGTTCGAGACTGGTCCGGCCCCAGAACACAAACTTTTTTAAACAGCTCGCCGGGACGATATAAAACATGAAGTTGTGAGGGTTAAAATTGTGAAAACACTCTTAATCGGTATGTTAGAAAAAACCTTGTTTTAAATAGTACAGAAAGAAGATGGAAAGGGCAAAAGTTAAACTGAATCTGAAGTTTAAGCTACAGGAAAAAGTTACATACTAACCTGCAATTTTTGAAAAAGCATTTAAACATTTTATTAGGAGCCAATCTTTGTTTAAAACTTTAAATGCGTTTTAAATTATGAATTTAAATTGTTAAAAATAATTAACTTAAATTTATTAATTTAAATGCGTAATTAAAATTAAAATAAATTTCATTTAAATTATTAATTTACATTTTTAAGTCAAGAGTTGTTAAAAAAAAAAAAAAAAAAAGTGTAAATTCGGAAGATGATCTTTTGAATATTTTACATTAATTTTGTTTCGACAAATATAAAAATATATTTATTTTGTAAATATGATTTTTTTAAAATAAGTTACATCAATTTTTTTTAATTTGTGATTTTAATAGTTTTAATATTAATATTTAAAAAAATTCTGAAACAAAATTTAAATTATATTTTCCTCTTTAATTAAATGAAATATGTTTTCAATTCAACGATAACATTTCGAGTTATAACGATTTTAAATTACCCCAATTAAAAAAATAATAATAATTTAAAAATTTTTTTAACTTTTTAGGATGTGATTTTATTTGCAAATTATATGATTAATCATCACAAAAAAACAGAAAAATCTAATTCTAATTCAATAAATATATTTTTTACATGTATCCTGGAACTTTTAAAGTAACATTGTTTCTTGAATAACACGCATTTCAATTTGTGTCTAATCCCTTAAAACCTGACGAATTATTTAAACAGGCATAACTCCATGAGTTTTGCAGATATGAAGATGGAACTTTTTGTGTTTAATTCAGGAATGGATAAGAAAAAAAAAAATCCCTAATTGGAAATTTTACCCTACGGGGACCGTATAAAAATTTAATTTTCGTATTTTCTCAAATAGATCTCCCATGAAGTTGTAACTTATCTCATCAAATTTTCCACCATTTTTTATGAAACTTTGCAATTGGAAGTATGTGCCTAGGGGCATTAATTAAGGAGATAGCCTATTGTTTCGATATTTATGAATCACCCTGTATAAAGAACTGTAGTTATTATATGAGACCCCACAAAAGAATTTGTTTACTTTCCGACTACAGACGGTAATTTCAGAAATTGGGTTTTCAAATACGTTATGCGTTTCCGAAATTGTTTACTTATATATCATTTTTCAAATTATTAAACGGTGAAGTATTGTTACAGTATTTTGAATTTGTTGGAAAGTGTTTCATAACCTATACTTGACGCATGATTTGCCTTTTTTGTTTCATTTGTTTTCAGTTATTTAATCTCTAAATAACGCAAATAGATGCAACTTTTTTTTTTAACCATTTGGGAAAATGGTTATTGTCCTCGTCAGGGTAGGAAATCAAAAACATATCTGAAGCTTTTTATTGGTTTAATCCGCATTTTATTCGTTTTTTGATTGTTCTATACATTAATCTGTATTTCCCTTTACTTTCAACAGAGATGGATACTTCTGTTGCCACTATGACAAAAAGTAATAACAAGTTGGAAATTGCTCGTCAAACGTGGCAAATGAGGTGCGTTCGTACTATAACTAGTTTTATAATTATTTTTTGCACCCCATATTGTACTGAATGTATACTTTTTTGCACTTCATAAAGCGCATAGTCTGATACATCATTAAAATGCACTTCCAATAATTTTTTCCCATTCCCTGTAATGTAACGGAACACTTTTGACTGTCCCTGTAATTAAACTATACATCCGATTTTCCTAAAATTTGAAATAGCTCAACAAAACTTTGCAACAATTATATCTTTAAAATTTCAGACCATTCGGAAGGCTGTAATATCATTAAAATGCACTTGCAATAATTTTTCCCATTCCCCGTAATGTAACGGAACACTTTCGACTGTCCCTGTAATTAAACTATACATCCGATTTTCCTAAAATTTGAAATAGCTCAACAAAAATTTGCAATATTTATATCTTTAAAATTTCAGACCATTCGGAAGGCTGTAATATTAAAATGCACTTGCAATAATTTTTCCCATTGGCCGTAATGTAAAGAAAAACTTTTGACTGTCCCTGTAATTAAACTATGCATCCGATTTTCCTAAAATTTGAAATGGCTCGACAAAATTTTGCAACAGTTATATCTTTAAAATTTCAGATCATTCGGAAGGCTCTAATATCATTAAAATGCACTTGCAATAATTTTCCCCATTGGCCGTAATGTAAAGAAAAACTTTTGACTGTCCCTGTAATTAAACTATACATCCGATTTTCCTAAAATTTGAAATGGCTCGACAAAATTTTGCAACAGTTATATCTTTAAAATTTGAGATCATTCGGAAGGCTGTAATATCATTAAAATGCACTTGCAATAATTTTTCCCATTGGCCTTAATGTAAAGAAAAACTTTTGACTGTCCCTGTAATTAAACTATACATCCGATTTTCCTAAAATTTGAAATGGCTCGACAAAATTTTGCAACAGTTATATCTTTAAAATTTCAGATCATTCGGAAGGCTCTAATATCATTAAAATGCACTTGCAATAATTTTTCCCATTGGCCGTAATGTAAAGAAAAACTTTTGACTGTCCCTGTAATTAAACTATACATCCGATTTTCATAAAATTTGATATGGCTCGACAAAATTTTGCAACAATCATATATTTGAAATTTCAGACCATTCGGTTGGGTAGTTTTTGCTCTGTTACATGCGGACAGACGGACGGACGGACAGACGGACGGACGGACTGAACGACGACTATAGGTGCTACGTATTTATATAATTACGAACGCACCTAAAAACTACAAAAAATAATAATAATAATACCTCGGAAACAAATTGAGATACAGCTTTCAAACACATTGCATTTAAAAGTACATTTTTTTCTCTATACGACGGTATAAAAAGTAATATCCCAGCAAAGAGGTAATTGCTGGCCAGCAGCAAGATAGGTGCTGGCAATGATGGAGAAGTGCTGGCTGATGGTCTACCACTGCATGACCACTGCTGGACAGCTTCAGTCAACTTTGCTGTTGGAAATCATCAGATAAAATTCTGGTGGGCATCCATTTTATCTCATGCGCTGGCCCACCACTACATGGAAGTGCACGAACTTTTGCAGTATTATTGCTGGGAACCCTTACGCTAGGTGGCGCTGCGAATATCGAAGACATTGAGTATTTGAACACAAATCTGAAATGAATATCTTAACACAATTTAAGCTGTGAAGCGATTTTTTATTTTTTTTTTTAAACTGTAAAAAATATAGCATCACTGCCATCAACAAAATAAATAAGTAAATGAATATATAAATAAATTCTTTATTTCAACGAACTTTTTTTTCTCCTTAAATCTGGTTTTACTAGGTTACAAAGGATTTAGGTTTTCATAATTTACGCAGTTCAGAATCAATAATAAAAAAAAAAGTGTATAAAATACATAGGATTTCTATACAATAGAATAATTTCTATACCAGTTTAATGATTGGGAACGTAAATCACAAAAGGAACAAACTTGAAATATTATAATGGGAGCTTGAAAATTACAAGCAATCGTAGCGAACGCTGAAAGCACTTGTCCATGTGCAATCACGAAAACCAAGCAGCATCGAGCGCGGTCAGTACTTGGGAGGGTGACCACATGCAGTTCAAATATATCCATCGGCATTCCTATTATAGACACTTCTACAGATATTTCTATAGCTCTTGGTGAAACTAGCTTATAGAAAAAAGAGCCATAGTTATATAATACTTTGTTTTTTATAGAATTCTATAAGAAATTTTGGTAAGGGAAAGTGCTGGGCAAGCAAAGGAATAGCAGTGGGATATGCGCTAGCACTGCAGGAAAAGTGCCGGATTGAAGTAATGTGATGGCATACCAATGCTGGCCAGCTGCATTCGGCTCGGACACTTTTCGACCGGTTTAAGTAATGGCACCCTTGCACTTTACCGCTGATAGCACTGCTGGCTGCCATTTTTTTCCAGCTGATGGCCCACTGTTTCTTTCTTTGCTGGGATTGTGGGATGTTTAGAATTTTAAGAATGAAATTTCATTTAAAATGGGTCGTCAGATTTCTAGGAGGATGGAAAAGCCTTTTCCTGAACAGCCAATGAAATGCTTGGATAATACGTAAGTTTCAGGTGGTTAATAAGTTATAGTGTTATTACACGTCAAAATTGCAACCGACAAAAATCACCTGCGACTCGTCAGATTTCTTGAAACTTACGTATTATCCACTTGAAACTTACGTATTATCCAATTGTTTCATTGGCTGTTCGGGAAAAGGCTTTTCCATCGTCAGATATCCAAGCATTTGATTGGCTGTTACTGGCGACTCGCTTCGTTTCAGGCGTCAAAGATGCGCCGACAGAAAAAAGTTGCTTGCTTTCGAAGCGACTCCCCTGGAGCCACGGGAATAACATGGAGACGCCTGGAATTTCAAGCGACTTTGACTCCTCGTGTAATAACACCATAAGTTTCAGAAAATCTGACGAGTCGCAGACGATTGTTGTCGCTTGAAATTTTTACGTGTAATAACACTATTAATGTTTAATTCATGGCGTACGTAATGTATGATCAACTCCGTGCAATTTTTTATGTCTTATATATTTTAGTCTTTGAAAAAATCATTTTCCAAATAGCCGTTGTAATTTGTTAAATTGCTTTTTTTTTTTTTTTTTTTTTTTAATAGTATCACATACTGCAGCATGCATTAGACACTTGAACAATAATCTCTGGGTAATTTTAATAAACAGACTTAGATTATCATACTAACGACTCATATCATAAAAAATATGAAGTTATAATACATATAGAAATTTGGCAAAGTTAAAGTTTTGCGAGTAAAATAGCACGAGAAAGTTAAAAAAAAAAAAAAAAAAAAATCTGGCCGTAACAGCAATTTTGATTAGATATCAACACCGTCCTTAATTCTTCAAGAAGCCAATAGATAGGCCTTAACTTACTCGTGGGGTTTTTCTAGAATTACCGATCCTGAGTGTTTAAATAGTATATTAAATAGTGCAAAGAAACTCGCTCCTTTGGAATCATTGCACCATTTTCAGAAAATTATAAAAATTACGTATACATTCGTGTGTGGTTTTTTTAGTAATATATCTATTATCACATTATAATCGAATATTTCAACATCTACTTGAAAAGTCATTTTACGAATTTCCTATGCCTTACTTGAGTTTTCTTGACCTCCCAAAAAAAGTGAAAAATAATCCTTTGATTATTTTATTTCTAAATTTCCCTTACACAATAGCCGTGATAATAAATGTAGAATTTGGGAGTAAGAATAATCTGAAAATTTCACAGAGAAAACGAAATAAAGTACCTCTCATTTAATGACTGCTATTCCATTTGTAAACTTCTTAAATTTAGTGTACAAACTTCATTACAAATGACAAAGACCCTTCATTTTTTATGACTTTAAAAATATTAGTTTAACTTTATTTGCGCAAAATAGAAACATATTGTTCAGATATTTATATAGGCAGTTTTGATCTTGACTAACTGCTAAAGTATCAGTTCCTCCCGCAGAAGTTTAGATGTTTCACTTATTATAATAGGCATTTATCAAAACTGAAGTTTAGATTTAAAAAGGTTAAGAAGGTTGCAGAAGAAACCAGTAAACTTAAACGTGAAAAAAGGGCTTTGTAAATTTAAAAATAAATTTTAGCAAGAAATTTCTGACAAATTATATATTTTCCGGATGTGCCATGTTATCGACACGGACAAATCTTATTGTTATTTTTTTATATCCTATATTGGAGTATACAAGATACTAAAACACCTTTAGTTTACTATTATTGTTATTATTCTTGCTTTCCGAACACATAATGTAAGGAAAGTACTGCAATCATGTTTTGTATGCTTGTGGTTGTCGTTCGAGATTTCCACGGCACACATCCTAGAAACAAATTCATACAACACTTTCAAATGAGAAAGTGTGTGAATGAACACGATAACGCCTAAACAGTATTTCAGATTGGGCTCCCGTTTAGCGAATATGTTATAGACCACTGTCACAAGAACGGTACAAATTTTTGTAAACATCCGCAGTTATATTAGTTATCGAATCGATTTTCAAACCATTATGCGACCGATTCCATAAGAAAAATCTCCAAGGATATGTGACAGAGTATAATTGATAAATGTTGTGGCAATATGATCAAGCATTTGCGGCACAAAGATAAAGTATCCAGTTTCAAAATGTTTGGGTCCAGCGTTTGAATGTAGCCGATTCCTTTGTGCCAAAAATTTTTATAAAATTTCCTTATTAGAAACATTCGGTACACATATATCAGTGTTCGAGAATTCGAGTGGGATCATCCCAGATTTTTTAATGTGTTAGGTGCACATTACAATTTTATGAAAAACTAAATCTTAACATACTATTATTTACTACGTAATTATCGTGCTTTGATTTCGTATGTTTTTGAGTTTGCGGTACACAATGAATCAAATTTCTTGACAAGAAAACTTTTGGAACACCTAGACCCATAATGATGCTGCTTTAGGTACAAATGTATCATAAATCCAATAGTAGGAACAGTTTCTACAATTTTAACCCTCTAGCTGCGCAGCTCGAGATATTCTCGGGCACGCATTTTTCCGTCTAATTAATACTATTTGGTTATTCCCACCAGTTATATTTTAGCGAAAACTTTGTCTGATTTAATCATGGCATTTTCCTCGATTACAATAGTCAAAAATTTCTGCTTTAAAGAACCGGTGATAGAAGATTAAAAATTCTGTAAAACACGCTCATCGCAAAGAATTACTTACGCAGCGAGAGGTTTAAACCCAAAGCAGATCGGCAAATCTTGAAATTCTTAGCGTTGTGCCAATTGTGCGGTCGTATTCATCATAAACATTTAAAAATCATAAGCAAAATTAGTCGAAAATATGCAGCTCATTTTTAATTATGTAATTAATTACATGTGGAAATAGTTATAAGATTTGTTTTTTACACGTTTTTGAACCCCTTACATTCAATATTCAGCATATATTCTTATCCACGAGCTTTTGTTTACATGTAATTGCCGAAGAATGATAAAGAAGCAACTTTGTAAACTCAAAATTGACTCTAAATTAAAGTTTTATAAACTGTACTTTGTACTTCTTTAATAATGTTTTTTTAACCCTTTATATTCCAAATTACGAATTCGTGATCTTCTAAAGCATTTTTTTCTCGAATTTTTAAACTACATTAGAAGATTTACACAATCATTTAATAAATTTTAGAAGGATTTTGTCAATTGAAATTAATTAATTTAATTTGAATTTATATGGATTTTGTACAATATTTATAACTCCACTAAAATATTTTATTTAAAATATTTTGTTTAGTATTTTATGGCATTAGGAAATGTACAAATATAATGCTCTTACAACAAAAATATAGAAATATTTCCGAATTGAAACTTTTCGCTCACAATCTTTCAATGTCAATAAAGCTGAAAAGGTGCAAACGAAAAAAAATTTGTCCTTTTAAAAATATTTTTGTTTTGTGCAACCAATAAAGCTTTTGGAACAAGATAAAGTAAAGTATCTATAACTCATTCTAATCTGTATTACTAGAAATGGATGTATTAAATTAACTTTATAAGTTATTTACTGGTATTAATGGTACTTTAAAGTACCGTCAGGGCATAAAGGGTTAACATATTGTTCATCGTCAAGAGCGATAGCTTAAATAATCCCGAAAATCTACCTCATCCTCAAAAGTGAGTTGCTAATGACAATTATTCCTTCTCACAAAAAATAAAGCAATAAAAAATCCAGCAAAAACAAAGGATGCGTTGTTATATGTTATTTCCACTAGGAAAACAATTAACAATTTTTTTCAGCATTTTAAAAGCTATATTGTTTTCTTATCTGCTTTCAGATCTTTTATAACTGAGTTTTCAAACACAGTATCCAACTTTTTAAATAAATATCAACATCCACCAAGATAATTCTTGAATGAGTTAGTTTTAAATACTTCCTTTCTACTTAAATACAAAGAAAATAATATAACATTTCATAATCATTGTGAAAATTTATTTTCTTTCTCTTTTTATTATCTCCGAAAGACGCACTTAATTTAATTTCTTCAGAAAATAATGCTGTTATTGGTCTTATTGAAATTAGAAAATTATTTATGTGCGTGTGTTTGCATTGGATTAACTTTAACAGAAATCAAGAATAAGAAGTTCTTATTATGACTTCTGTTATATTTTTAACGGATGCCTGTGTATAATTATGGAATAGCTATACCAAATATGATATATATATATATATATATATATATATATATATATATATATATATACACGGCCAAACTCGATCACCTGCCTTGTACGGCCTTCACAATATCCCTTAGTTTCGGAATCGTTAAAGACTACAGTCGTCGCCAGATGGCGCGAATACCTACTATAAATTGTATTTTCTTTGCTGTAAATAATGCTTATTAAGTGTTACTTTCATACATAAAAATATGAAAAACGTCTCCGTATATGCATTATAAAAGGTATAGATAATATAGGTATATTTTGCCTCGACGTTTTTTATACTGCAAACAGGAAAACAGAAGGATTTGGAAATAAAGCAGGGTTGCAACGGGGAATTTTCCAGTCTACATATCAGTATTTTTTTTAATAGAAAAATATATATAGATTAACTGCACGAAATTTCGCCCTATTTAAAGAGAAATTCTCTGTAAGAAAGTAGTGGTGCCGAAGACTTTCCTGGTCTGGAAATTCCCTGAAGCGTGGCAACCCTGTAATGTAACTCTGACGTAAAATATAGGTATATAAAGTTGATTGCGGACAATTTTGGATAATAGTAAACATTAGAGATACTGAAAATGCAGTGTACAGGGAAATAGAAAAATAATAATAATTATAGTTTTCTACCATTTTTAGAAAAATATAAAAAGCAGGGGAAATTATAAAATCAAATATTTGAATTTTAGACAGTTATATTATAAAAACTATAACAAAAAAATATTTACATAATATTAAGAGAATAAGCAAGTTCGCCAGTATCCTCATAACGAAATATTTTTTTCAGAACATTGATTATTTTTGCACGATTCTTAAATAATTTTTTAAATATAGATGTATGATTATTGCAAACAATTTTCAATAAATTTAGCCATTATATGTGTTGATCTGAAATATTCAAGCATGTAGAAAAATAACAAAATTACATAAAAAATTAAATATTCTAATTCTGGACACTGATGGTATAAAACTATGATACAATTAAAAAGAAAGTCCTTCCGGCCAGTGCCGGGAGGAAGAGGTAGCTTTCATATTCCTTATTTTAAAAAGCCAACTTATATTATTCAAACACGCGAAGCTCAATTTAGTGGAAACCGAATGTAGGAGACTCAATACTAATTTTTATCAGTATTAAATCATTATGAATGAGAATTTCGCGAAATAAGTCAGCTTTATCCAAGCTGCTTTTATTTAAAGTAAGTTATATTTGGCTGCCAAATTCGGCGATTTCTTAAAGTGCCTGCCATTTTAAGACAACATAGTGGATGAGGATAACTAGTGAACTTTGTCGAGACCTTAGTAATTGCTGTGCACATGCTCACTCACATCGGAATCGGTTGATATATACGAGTGCTGTCGCAGGCAAAAAATCAGATTTTTCAAAATGTCACCCACATTAGAAATTGAAACTGCTGTATCTGAGCCATTTTTTAAGATAAAGACAAACAAAAAATGCTCTTGAATCCTTACATCAAGGTCAAATACTTAAGAAACAAACCTTTTTCAATTTCTAATTTTTTTGCACCTCACTTTAAATATAATATTTTAGGTAGCTTTCTTTACAAAAAAGCTACCTATTGCAGCCGTTCGGAGGAAAGCGATTTCAAAAAATTTTGGTATATTTTCATCGATCATGACCCCCAGACCCCGAAACCACCCTCCGTTCAAAATTGATATATATATATATATATATATATATATCTGACCTATGTCACACTGTAACTCCCGTAATTATGAACCGATGTTGATGTAATTCGGTGTGTACATAGTACATACCAATGTCTCGACCGAGTTCGTTGGCCAGCTTCATCCGCCGTTTTGTTTCAAAATGGCGGCCATTTAAAATTTAAAAAAAAATTTAAAACTTGAAATGTGGTACCAAAAAATTAAAAATGCAAAAATATTTTTTTCTTATGTATTTGACCTTTATACAAAGATTCCGGAGCAGTTTTTGTTTCGTCTATATCTTAAAAAATGGCTGAGTTATAGCATTTTGAATTTCTAGCGTGGCTGATATTTTGAAACGTCCTGAATTTTGTCACGCGATAAAAGGCGTATTTATGAACCGATTTGGATGTAATTCGGTGTGTACATAGTACATACCAATCTCTCGACCGAGTTCGTTGGCCAGCTTTATCTGCCATTTTGTTTCAAAATGGCGGCCATTTAAAATTTTTAAAAAAATTTAAAATTTGAAATGTGGTACCAAAAAATTGAAAATGGAAAAATATTTTTTTCTTATGTATTTGACCTTTATACAAAGATTTCGGAGCAGTTTTTGTTTCGTCTATATCTTAAAAAATGGCTGAGTTATAGCATTTTGAATTTCTAGCGTGGCTGACATTTTGAAACGTCCTGAATTTTGTCACGCGATAAAAGGCGTATTTATGAACCGATTTTGATGTAACTTCGTTTATACATACTACCTACCAATGTCTCGACCGGGTTCGTTGACCAGCTTCACCCGCCATCTTGTTTAAAAATGGCGGCCATTTAAATTTTTAAGAAAAATTTAAATTTGAAATGTGGTACCAAAAATTGAAAATTGAAAAAATATTTTCTTCTTATGTGTTTGACCTTGATAAAAAGATTCGGGAGCAGTTTTTGTTTCGTCTATATCTTAAGAAATGGCTGAGTTATAGCATTTTGAATTTCTAGCGTGGCTGACATTTTGAAACGACCTGATTTTTCTCACGTAATAACAGGCGTATTTATGAACCGACTTGGATGTACCTTGGTGTGTACATAGTACATACAAATATCTCGACCGAGTTCGTTGGCCAGCTTCATCCGCCATCTTGTTTCAAAATGGCGGCCATTTAAAAAAATTAAAAAATTTAAATGAGATACCAAAAAAATGGAAAATGAAAAAGATTTTTTTTGTATGTGTTTGACCTTAATACAAAGATTCCGGAACAGTTTTTCTTTCGTCTATATCTAAAAAGAAATGGCTGAGTAATAGCATTTTGAATTTCTCTTGTGGCTGACATTTTAAAACGACCTGATTTTTGTCACACGATAACAGGCGTATTTATGAACCTATTTGGATGTAACTTGGTCTGTGCATAGTACATACCAATGTCTCGACCGAGTTCGTTGGCCAGCTTCATTCGGCATCTTGTTTCAAAAGGGTTGCCATTAAAAAAATTAAATTTAAAATTCAAAATGAGGTATTAAAAAATTGGAAAATGAAAAAGATTTTTTTTATGTGTTTGGCCTTGATACAAAGATTCCGGAGCAGTTTTTGTTTCTGAAAATTTGTTCTTTTGTTGATATCTTAAAAAATGGTTGATTTATAGCACTTTGAATTTCTAGCATGGCTAACATTTTGAAACGATCTTGTATTTGTCACGCGATAACACACGTATTCGCCTATTTCGATGTAAGAAGGCATGTGGATAGTATACATCAACACCTGGACCAAGTTCGCTGGCCAGATTCAACAGCCATCTTGTTTCAAAATGGCGGCCATTAAATTAAAAAATATATATATATTTAAAGTGAGGTGCAAAAAAATTAGAAATTGAAAAAGGTTTCTTTCTTAAGTATTTATCTTGATATAAGGATTCAGGAGCATTTTTTGTTTGTCTTTACCTTAAAAATGGCTCAGATATAGCAGTTTCAATTTCTATTGTGGGTGACATTTTGAAAAATCTGATTTTTTGCATGCGACAGCACTCCTATATATTAACCGATTCCGATGTGAGTGAGCATGTGCACAGCAATTACTAAGGTCTCGACCAAGTTCACTGCTTAGCCTCATCCACCATGTTGTCTTAAAATGACAGGCACTTTAAGAAATTGTCGAATTTGGCAGCCAAATATAAGTTATTTTAAAGAAAAGCAGCTTGGACAAAGCTGACTAATTTCGCGAAATTCTCATTCATTATATTGATAAAAATTAGTATTGAATCTCCTATATTCGGTTTCCACTAAATTGAGCTTCGTGTGTTTGCATGATATAAGTTGGCTTTTTTTAAATAAGGATTATGAAAGCTACCTCTTCCTCCCGGCACTGGCCGGAAGGACTTTTTAATTTAATGGCCGCCATTTTGAAACAAGATGGCTGATGAAGCTGGCCAGCGAACTTGGTCGAGATATTGATGTATACTATCCACATGCCTTCTTCCATCGAAATGGGCGAATACGTGTGGTATCGCGTGACAAATACAAGATCGTTTCAAAATGTTAGCCATGCTAGAAATTCAAAGTGCTATAATTCAACCAATTTTTAAGATATGAACAAAAGAACAAATTTTCAGAAACAAAAATTGCTCCAGAATCATTGTATCAAGGCCAAACACATAAAAAAAATCTTTTTCATTTTCCAATTTTTCAATACCTTATTTTAAATTTTAAATTACATTTTTATTAAAAATGGCAACACTTTTGAAACAAGATGGCGAATGAAGCTGGCTAACGAACTCGGTCGAGACATTGGTATGTATTATGTACAGACACAGTTACATCCAAATCGGTTCCTAGATACCCCTGTTATCGCGTGACAAAAAACAAGTCGTTTTAAAATGTCAGCCACAATAGAAATTCAAAATGCTATAACTCAACCATTTTTTTAGATATAGACGAAACAAAACCTGTTCCGGAATCTTTGTATTAAGGTCAAACACATACGAAAAAATCTTTTTAATTTTCCAAATTTTTGGTATCTCATTTTAAATTTTAATTTAAAAAAAAAATTTAAATGGCCGCCATTTTGAAACAAGATAGCGGATGAAGCTGGCCAACGAACTCGGTCGAGACATTGGTTTGTACTATGTATAAACGAAGTTACATCCAAATCGGTTCATAAATACGCCTTTTATCGCGTGACAAATTTCAGGATGTTTCAAAATGTCAGCTTCGGTAGAAATTCGAAATGCTATAACTCAGCCATTTTTTAAGATATAGACGAAACAAAAACTGCTACGGAGTCTTTGTATAAAGGTCAAATACATAAGAAATTTTTTTTTCCATTTTTAATTTTTTGGTACCACATTTCAAATTTTAAATTTTTTTAAAAAATTTAAATGGCCGCCATTTTGAAACAAAATTGCGAATGAAGCTGGCCAACGAACTCGGGCGAGACATTGGTATGTACTATGTACACACCGAATTACATCCAAATCGGTTCATAAATACGAGAGTTACAGTATGACATAGGTCAGATATATATATATATATATATATATATATATATATATATATATATATATAAATTTTGAACGGAGGGTGGTTTCGGGGTCTGGGGGTCATGATCGATGAAAATATATCAAAATTTTTTGAAATCGCTTTCCTCCGAACGGCTGCAATAGGTAGCTTTTTGTAAAGAAAGCTACCTAATATAAGCATGTTTCATAATATCAACAAAATAAGGAAGTCTTTTTGCCAACCGGCAATCAACTCATATCGATTTTTTTTTTCAAAACATGGATATTTACATGATTCTTAATTATTAAGAAAATATATATGTCTGTACATTGCAAACAATTTTCAATAAATTTGGCCGTTATATGTGTTGATCTGAAATAGTGAAGCATATATAAAAATTATAAAATTACATTTAAAATTAAATATTCTAATTCTGGACAGTCATGGTATAAAAGAATACGATTAAAATAAAAATATATTTACATGTTTCATAATATTTAAAAATAAGAAAGTCTTTTTGCCAATATCCGGCAATCAACTCATATCGATTTTTTTTTCAAAACATGGATATTTACATAATTCTTAATTATTCAGAAAATATATATATCAGTACATTTTCAATAAATTTAATCTTGATATGAGATAATCTTAACTATACAAGCATATAGAAAAATTACAAAATCATATGATAAAAATAAATATTCTAATTCTGGACAGTCATAATGTAAAAGTGTACGACAAAAAAAATGTTTTTAAATGTTTTATAATATAAAAAAGTCCTTCCGGCCAGTGCCGGGAGGAAGAGGTAACTTTCATATTCCTTATATTAAAAAAGCCAACTTATATTATTCAAACACACGAAGCTCAATTAAGTGGAAACCGAATGTAGGAGATTCAATAATAATTTTTATCAATACTAAATCATTATGAATGAGAATTTCGCGAAATTAGTCAGCTTTATCCAAGCTGCTTTTATTTAAAGTAAGTTATATTTGGCTGCCAAATTCGGCGATTTCTTAAAGTGCATGCCATTTTAAGACAACATGGTGGATGAGGCTAACCAGTGAACTTGGTCGAGAATCTTAGTAATTGCTGTGCACATGCTCACTCACATCGGAATCGGTTGATATATACGAGTGCTGTCGCAGGCAAAAAATCAGATTTTTCAAAATGTCACCCACGTTAGAAATTGAAACTGCTATATCTGAGCCATTTTTTAAGATAAAGACAAACAAAAAATGCTCCTGAATCCTTATATCAAGGTCAAATACTTAAGAAAGAAACCTTTTTCAATTACTAATTTTTTTGCACCTCACTTTAAATATATATATATATTTTAATTTAATGGCCGCCATTTTGAAACAAGATGGCTGATGAAGCTGGCCAGCGAACTTGGTCGAGATATTGATGTATACTATCCACATGCCTTCTTCCATCGAAATAGGCGAATACGTGCGGTATCGCGAGACAAATACAAGATCGCTTCAAAGTGTTAACCATGATAGAAATTCAAAGTGCTATAATTCAACAACTTTTTAAGATATAAACAAAAGAACAAATTTTCAGAAACAAAAACTGCTTCAGAATCTTTGTATCAAGGCCAAACACATAAAAAATCTTTTTCATTTTCGAATTTTTTAATACCTCATTTTAAATTTTAAATTACATTTTTTTAAAAAATGGCAACCCTTTTGAAACAATATGGCGAATGAAGCTGGCCAACGAAGTCGGTCGAGACATTGGTATGTACTATGTACAGACCAAGTTACATTCAAATCGGTTCATAAATACGCCTGTTATCGCGTGACAAAAATCAGATCGTTTTAAAATGTCAGCCACTATAGAAATTCAAAATGTTATAACTCAGCCATTTTTTTAGATATAGACGAAACAAAACCTGTTCCGGAATCTTTGCATTAAGGTCAAACACATACGAAAAAACTCTTTTTCATTTTCCAATTTTTTGGTATCTCGTTTTAAATTTAATGTTTTTTAAATTTCTTTAAATGGCCGCCATTTTGAAACAAGATGGCGGATGAAGCTGGCCAACGAACTCGGTTGAGTTATTTGTATGTACTATGTACACACCAAGGTACATTCAAATCGGTTCAAAAATACGTCTGTTATCACGTGGCGAATATCAGGGCGTTTCAAAATGTCAGCCACACTAGAAATTCAAAATGCTATAACTCAGCCATTTTTTAAGATATAGACGAAATAAAAACTGCTCCCGAATCTTTTTATCGACGTCAAACACATAAGAAAAAAATATTTTTTCAATTTTCAATTTTTTGGTACCAACATTTCAAATTTAAATTTTTCTTAAAAGTTTAAATGGCCGCCATTTTTAAACAAAATGGCGGATGAAGCTGACCAACGAACTCGGTCGAGACATTGGTCTGTACTATGTATAAACGAAGTTACATCCAAATCGGTTCATAAATACGCCTTTTATCGCGTGACAAATTTCAGGACGTTTCAAAATGTCAGCTTCGCTAGAAATTCAAAATGCTATAACTCAGCCATTTTTTAAGATATAGACGAAACAAAAACTGCTACGGAGTCTTTGTATAAAGGTCAAATACATAAGAAAAAAATATTTTTCCATTTTCAATTTTTTGGTACAACATTTCAAATTTTAAATTTTTTTAAAATTTTTAAATGGCCGTCATTTTGAAACAAAATGGCGGATGAAGCTGGCCAACGAACTCGGTCGAGACATTGGTATGTACTATGTACACACCGAATTACATCCAAATCGGTTTATAAATACGAGAGTTACAGTGTGACATAGGTCAGATATATATATATATATATATATATATATATATATATATATTGATATATATATATATATATATATATATCAATTTTGAACGGAGGGTGGTTTCGGGGTCTGGGGGTCATGATCGATGAAAATATACCAAAATTTTTGAAATCGCTTTCCTCCGAACGGCTGCAATAGGTAGCTTTTTTGTAAAGAAAGCTACCTAAAAATATAAGCAGGTCTTTTCGCCAATATCCGGCAATGAAATCATATCGATTTTTTTCTTTTCTTAAAAAAAAAAAGGGGGGGGGGTATTTACACGATTCGTGATTTAGAAAAATATAGATATGTGTACATTGTGAACAATTTTCAGTAAATTTAAATATTGTAGGTGCTGGTCATGAGATACGGGGAAACAAAAAACTAATACTAATTAAATATTTTTTTTTTCATGTTTCATTATTTTAAAGAATCAACAAGTCTTTTTTTTCCCCTTCAACAGTTTGTACTCCAAAGTTGACGGCCCCACCAGTGGCTGAGAGGTTTTGCTCTCGAAGCTGGTAGACGGGAGGTGCTGGGTTCGATCCCCAATCGCGCCCGTCGTCCTAATCATTTGGAGTTTTCGTGGTTTTCTTCGAGCCATGGATTTCCACACTGTAAAAAAACCACTGTAAATTTGCCAGAACACACTCTATTACAGTAAATGTGCTGTATCTTTTTTTGGTTTCCTGACTATATTAACATGGAAAATACAGTAGTTGCGTAAAATTAACAGCACAATGTGCTGGCAATTTGGACGCATTTTTTTTACAGCACAAACTGCTGGCGTCCAAATTGCCAGCACGTTGTACTGTTAATTTTACGCAACTACTGTATTTTCCATGTTAATATAGTCAGGAAACCAAAGAAAGATAAAGCACATTCACTGTGATCGAGTTTGTTCGCGAGATGAACAGTACTTTGTACTGTAAAAATGTCGTATTTTTTTACAGTGCATGTGTAAATACGGGTTAGGTTCCCTTAGAAAGACCCCCCCCCCCACGAAGGCACACCCCCCTCGGGCCTATATCCCTAGTGTTGATAATCGGCCGTCAAAAATCAACCAACCAAAATTGAAGGAAATTCATAAAAAGAAATTTCTAGAATTTTTTTAGTGAATCTTAAGTGCAGTATGGAACATAGCAATGAGCCGGTTTTTACAACAACAAAAAAATCAAAAATCGCAATTTCAGTTAAGTTATACCCAAGAAAACACAAGCGTGCAAGGGAAATTCTTTATTAGACATAGTAGGTAAAAGCGCCCCCTACAATTCTCCGGAGAGAAATTCTGACTCCCCCAAAACAAAGGGATTTCGACTTTTTGTTACGGCAGTAAAAGGGGGAATCGAGTTTGACCGTGACATATAATAAAAAGCAAAAATATGTCCATGAGTAATACTGACGTCACATTGACCATGGCAACAACTGGGCAATAAATTTCGCTTTTATTGCAATTTTTTAAAGTTATAAACATCGCGCAAATCAATTTTTACACCATCGAATAGGTGATAAATGTACTTAAAAGGCAAATTGTTTGAAAATTTTATCTCAATTCAATTCACTGTTGTTGTTTTTTTTTTTTTTTTTTTTTTTTTTTTTTTTAGATTTTCTTTCATGAGGTTTTAAAAATATATATCACGTGCAGCCCTATTGCGAAAGATTAATCCTTTTGCACTTAAAACTATGTAACAAGTCCAGCATCTGATAATAATTCGGATTTAAAAATATTTTCGGATAATATTCAATAACGAAATTAAAACTTCCTCAACAAACATAGGAAATAATAAACGATATATTTAAAACACAAGTTTAAAGGACATGCAATCAAATTACGCGCTTAAACCACTGAAATTTTCAGAATAAAAAAGACTCCTATATGTAGCGAAATCTTCGGCGATTTCTTCGGCTGTTAACCCCTGACATAAGAAAAGTATAGCTTTTAATATATTTCGAAAATATATTTGAATGCATTATTGATATTTTTCATATAAAAAAGATTTTTATGTTAGTGGGGAATCTAAAAATCTATTAAATTTAAAAAGAGTTTTCAATTAAAAAAAAAATGCTTTTCCTCTATGTTCTATAACTGTTGGATACCCATTATTTTTAACAATTATTATTATTATTTATTTATTCACTTATTTATTTATTGAAAAGCGTACTTTTAAGCTAACCCTCTTTAATTTTTACACGAATTTTACAATTTCTTGTTAGTCTGTCCATCATAACCCTTTGGACACCGGCGTCTCTTACACAAATTTTATTTGGTCGGCACCACTTTTTTAAAAGAAGTTTCTTTCATTTCAAGTTTTTTAGACAATTATAAAAATGCTCTGATTAAATAAGGCATATTTTATTTTGCAAAATCGTGATTGCAAATTCTATTTTATTAATGGTGCCAAAAACAAATTTTGCAAATAAAGATGACGTCGCCGCTGCGGCGACAATGGAGTGCAAAGAGTTAACCTAGTTTTTGTAAAAATATTTAAATTACCATTTAAATAGGAGCAAATTATTGTGTCAAAAACATATTTTTTCCTGTCTGTGACAGCCATTTGAACATTTAAAAAAGTTCTTCCGGCCAGTGCCGGGAGGAAGAGGTAGCTTTCATATTCCTTATTTTTAAAAAACCAACTTATATTATTCAAACACACGAAGCTCAATTTAGTGGAAATCGAATATAGGAGATTCAATACTAATTTTTATCAATACTAAATCATTATGAATGAGAATTTCACGAAATTAGTCAGGTTTATCCAAGCTGCTTTTATTTAAAGTAACTTATATTTGGCTGCCAAATTCGGCGATTTCTTAAAGTACCTGCCATTTTAAGACAACATGGTGGACGAGGCTAACCAGTGAACTTGGTCGAGACCTTAGTAATTGCTGTGCACATGCGCACTCACACCGGAATCGACTGATATATACGAGTGCTTTCGTAGGCAAAAAATCAGATTTTTCAAAATGTCACCCACATTAGATATTGAAATGGCTATATCTGAGCCATTTTCAGGGTTCCGTACTTAAAAAGTAAAAACGGAACCATTATAAGATCACTCCTGTGTCTGTCCATCTGTCTGTCTGTCACAGCCATTTTACTCGTAAACTATAGAACGTGGAAAGTTCAAATTCGGGGAAGTAATAAAGACCATTGACCCACATATTTTCAGATCAATAAACATTCATAAATATATTTAGTAAAATGGTAGAGGGGCTAATTATGCTACTTGAAAAAAAATCTTTGCATATCATGTGGGGTATCCTGTGAAAGCTTTTGTAACGCTGAACTCAAAAATACATTCTTTTTAATTTTCGGTATTATACTTTAAAAAATATTGTTGAAAATGTAGCGCAAAAATATGTCCCCCCCCCCATATAAATCCGAATCTACTGAAACTAAAATTATGAAAAAATTAGAAGTAGAGACGTTAACATAAACCTTGCCGGAAAATTATAGCGATTACACTAGGTCTCATAGTTTTTGAGTAATTAGCATTTTTCTGTTATGCACAAATTTCGATTTACGGGCATCCAGAAAAATTGTTGAGCATCGCTGAATATACCTAGTATTGCAGAAGAATAAAAGCATTGTTGATAATGATTTTTGAAAAAAATCATCAGTAATTAGCCGATATATTAACCCTTAAAGGTGCGGTCAGTTTGGACTTACACAAGCACAGGGGCGGCGTACTCTATGCCTAGTTAACAACTTTTAATGATATACATGTGTAATGTAATGCCCAGTAACAGTATAAAAGCAGTAAATGTCAAATTTTTAAAAACATACTAATTTAAGGGGTTTCATGACTCTAAAAAGTGGAAAAAATGAAAAAAAAAAAACATTTTCAACATCTAATGTCTTAAAATGCATATGATTTCAAAACACAATTTTAATTGGGATGAAAGATATAAGTATGATCTTTCGTTTCATGTATTTAAAAAATTGTAAGATACAGAATTAGTGTTTATAGAGGGCTCGAAACTGTTAGACATTTGCCGAACAAAAAATTGCCATACCAGATTACGCGCAGGATTACAAAATAAATATTGCAACTAGAATGAAAATTTTGGTGCTTACATATATTTCAGATTGTAATAATTTCCCTGAACTTAAATAAATTTGTATTTAAAGCATTTTTATATTTTTAATGCAATATTGCATTTAGCTAATGCAAAATTTTGAAAATTTCAACAGTAAAATCACCTAAAAAAATATTTTTTTGAACAATAAAAAGGAAATTTTAATAATTCTAAAAGCCAAAACTTCTGTTCTAATGGGAATTTCAAGGAAACAATTATATCAAAATATTCAGAAAAAATAGGAATTTAACATCCAAAAAAATTAAAATTTCTTAAATTTTGAAGCTTTAAGAGTCCTGCGACCACTTAATCCTTTCCGGCACGGAGTAATTTTTTTTATAAGCTTATGAAATAATGAACTGACACCAGAATTTATAAACGAATTTATTAGAAAATGCGAACTTGCTTATTTTCACGCACATGATAAAAGGAAAATTTTAATTAAATATTCTTGTTGCTGTTTGTCTGTTTTAGAATTAAAATTCGGTGTTCGATTTTTAAGGGCATCGCCCTCGAAAGATTTAATTAGAATGAATCGCATAAATACAGTGGGATTCGCGATAGTTTGCATTGATTGTATCTCTCAATACGCCTCGAGTGACTTTAAAAGTTAATTAAACACCTAACTGGAAAAACGCGGCACTGCCAAGGCGTCGTTGCAACTTTGAGACCTCAATTCGAAGCGCGCTTAGCACAATGCCAAATTTAAACTTTGAACAAAGGTTTTGTTTTTAGCTACACTGTAGAAATAAAGGTTATTACTACGCTTAATTTAACTTCATGAAATGCCAAATGAAGTTTAACTATGCACTGATTTTAGGTAGCTTTCATTACAAAAAGCTACCTATTGCAGCTGTTCAAAGGAAAGCGATTTCAAAAAATTTTGGTATATTTTCATCGATCATGACCCGCAGACCCCGAAACCACCCTCTGTTCAAAAGTTGATATATATATATATATATATCCATATATATATATATATATATGATTTTTGTCATACTGTAACTCTCGTATTTATGAACCGATTTAGATAAAATTTCGTGTGTATATAGTACATACCAATGTCTCGACCGAGTTCGTTGGCCAGCTTCAACCGCCATCTTGTTTCAAAATGGCAGCCATTTAAAATTTAAAAAAAAATTAAAATTTAAAATGAGGTACAAAAAAATTAGAAATTGGAAAAGGTTTTTTCCTTATGTGTTTGAACTTGATACAGAGATCACGGAGCATTTTTTGTTTCGTCTATATCTTAAAAAATGGCTGAGTTATAGCACTTTGAATTTCTAGCATGGCTGACATTTTGAAACGATCTGATTTTGGTCACGCGATAATAAGCGTATTTATGAACCGATTTCGATGTGACAAGGCATGTGCATAGTACATAGCAATGTCTCGACCGTGTTCGTGGGCCAGCTTCATACGCCACCTTGTTTCAAAATGGTGGCCATTTAAAAATTTAAAAAAATTAAAATTTTAAAATGAGGTATAAAAAAGCTGGAAATTGAAAAAGATTTTTTCCTTATGTGTCTGAGCTTGATACAAAGATTCCGGAAGTTTTTTTGTTTCGTTTATATTTTAAAAAACGGTTGAGTTACAGCACTTTGAAATTCTTGTGTGGCTGACATTCTGAAACGATCTGAATTTTGTCACGTGATTACACGCGTATTTTTGAACGGATTTGGATATAACTTGTTGTGTACATAGTACATAATGTCTCGACCGAGTACGTTGGCGAACTTCATCCGCCTTCTTCTTTCAAAATGGCGGCCATTTAATTTTTTTTTTTTTTTTTTTTTTTTTTTTTTTTTTTTTTTTTTAGTTTAGTTTAAAATGAGGTACAAAAAAATTAGAATTTGAAAAAGATTTTTTTCTTATATGTTTGACCTTGATACAAAGATTTCGGAGCATTTTTCGTTTCATCTATATCTTAAAAAATGACTGAGTTATAGCACTTTGAACTTCTAGCATGGCTGACATTTTGAAACGATCTGAGTTTTGTCACGCGATAACACGCGTATTTATGAACCGATTAGGTTGTGACAAAGCATGTGTATATTACATAGCAATCGCTCGGCCAATTTCGTTTGCCAACTTCATCCGCCATCTTGTTTAAAAATGGCGGCCATTTAAAAATTAAAGAAAAAAATTGTATTTAAAATGAGTTACAAAAAAAAATTAGAAATTGAAATTTCTTTTTCTTATGTGTTTGCGCTTGATACAAAGATTCCGGAGCTTTTATTGTTTTGTCTTTATCTTAAAAAATGGCTGAGATATAACAGTTTGGATTTCTAATGTGGGTGACATTTTGAAAAATCTGATTTTTTGCCTGCAACAGCACTCGTATTTATCAACCGATTTAGATGTGAGTGAGCATGTACACAGGAATTACTAAAGTTTCGACCAAGTTCATTGGTTAACTTTTTTGCACCCATTATGATGCTTTAAAATGGCGAGCAGTTCAAGATATCGCCGAATTTGGCGACCAAATATAAGTCACATTAAATAAAACCAGCTTTGATAACGCGACTAATTTCGCGAAATTCTCCTTCATATTCAGTATTGACAAAAATTATTATTTAATCTTCTATAATCGGGTTCCACTAATTTGAGCTCCGTGTGTTTGAATAATATAAGCTGGCTTTTAAAAATTAAGGAATATGAGAGCTACCACTTCCTCCCGGCACTGGCCGGAAGGACTTTTTTTGTCAGTACCGAATTAAGTTCATCATAAACAGATTAGGATAATATTAAAAAAAGAGTTGTACGAATATCCATATTTGATATTATTCAGGTTCCATATCTCTTTGAACCTTCATCGTATACCCATTTACACTTTTCTAATATATACAGATATACCCAACCCTACGTTGTATAGTTTTTTAAAATGTCTTAGTATTCTTTTAGTAACTTTTTTTTTTTTATAATACAATTGCAAATTCGTATATTTATTCTACGGAAACCTCTATGCGCGAGTAATGCTCGCCCTTGACCGTTTATTTAACATAAAGACAAACAAAAAATGCTCCTGAATCCTTATATCAAAGTCAAATACTTAAGAAAGAAACCTTTTTCAATTTCTAATTTTTTAGCTCCTCACTTTAAATGTAATTTATTTAATTTAATGGCCACCATTTTGAAACAAGATGGCTGATGAAGCTGGCCAGCGAACTTGGTCGAGATATTGATGTATACTATCTACATGCCTTCTTTCATCGAAATAGGCGAATACGTGTGTGTTATCGCGTGACAAATACAAGATCGTTTCATAATGTTAGCCATGCTAGAAATTCAAAGTGCTATAATTCAACCATTTTTTAAGATATAAACAAAAGAACAAATTTTCAGAAACAAAAACTGCTCCGGTGTCTTTGTGTCAAGGCCAAACACATGAAAAAAATCTTTTTCATTTTCCAATTTTTTAATACCTCATTTTAAATTTTAAATTAATTTTTTTTTTAAATGGCAACCCTTTTGAAACAAGATGGCGAATGAAGCTGGCCAACGAACTCGGTCGAGACATTGGTATGTACTATGTACAGACCAAGTTACATCCATATCGGTTCATAAATACGCCTGTTATCGCGTGACAAAAATCAGGTCGTTTTAAAATGTCAGCCACAATAGGAATTCAAAATGCTATAACTCAGCCATTTTTTTAGATATAGACAAAACAAAACCTGTTCCGGAATCTTTGTATTAAGGCAAACACATACGAAAAAAATCTTTTTCATTTTCCAATTCTCTGGTATCTCATTTTAAATTTTAAATTTTTTAAATGGCCGCCATTTTGAAACAAGATGGCGGATAAAGTTAGACAACGAAGTCGGTCGAGATATTTGTATGTATTCTGTACACAGCAAGGTACATCCAAATCGGTTCATAAATACGCCCGTTATCACGTGACAAAAATCAAGACGTTTCAAAATGTCAGCCATGCTAGAAATTCAAAATGCTATAACTCAGCCATTTTTTAAGATATAGGCGAAAAAAACTGCTCCCGAATCTTTTTATCAAGGTCAAATACATAAGAAAAAAATATTTTTTCAATTTTCAATTTTTTGGTACCACATTTAAAATTTAAATTTTTCTAAAAAATTGAAATGGCCGCCATTTTTAAACAAGATGGCGGATGAAGCTGTCCAACGAACTCGGTCGAGACATTGGTATGTACTATGTATAAACAAAGTTACATCCAAATCAGTTCATAAATACGCCTTTTATCGCGTGACAAATTTCAGGACGTTTCAAAATGTCAGCCACGCTAGAAATTCAAAATGCTATAACTCAGCCATTTTTTAAGATATAGACGAAACAAAAACTGCTCCGGAATCTTTGTATAAAGGTCAAATACATAAGAAAAAAATATTTTTCCATTTTCAGTTTTTTGGTACCACATTTCAAATTTTAAATTTTTTTAAAAATTTTAAATGGCTGCCATTTTGAAACAAAATGGCGGATGAAGCTGGCCAACGAACTCGGTCGAGACATTGGTATGTACTATGTACACACTAAATTGCGCCCAAATCGGTTCTTAAATACGAGAGTTACAGTGTGACAAATGTCAGATATATACATATATATATATATATATATATATATATATACATTATATATATATATATACAGGGTGTCCGGTCTCAACGGTGTCCAATGGCTAATTCCTAAACTGTTAGTCATAGACATATAGTTCCAATTACAAAAATGTTTAAACTCAGGTAAAGAAACATTTTAAAAGCGATTTGATTCGATAAAAACATTTCTTTAAAAATTGCGAAATTTAAATTTTTATACGGTCCCCCGGTCCTGTACGATATATTTAGTATTTTTTTCCTATTACACTGACAAGTAAGACAAAAAAAGTCCCATTCATATAACGCTAAAATTGAGCGAGTTATGAAACTTTAAAAATGCATAACTTATGCCACTTCTCTACTCTGAAAACAAATGAGGTCGGCTTGGCTTTGAGGGATCATATACCAACCTTTTAAAGTATTCGAAGTCCTACTTCATGTGTATCTGCGCTTTGAAAAAAAGTCCTACAAGTATTATGATTAAGTCTCAAATTGGCTAAAATAACATGTTTTATTTTGTCAGGATTTGAGACCGTTTCTCTTATGATTTCTTTTAACAAAAATTGTGTTTTTTTTATAAGTTTTTATGTTACTTCAACAATCGTATGTATGTTTTTCCAGTTCAAAATTTGTACTCGAACTTTAACCCACTTTTAAATATCCGATCGAGATTACATTTTACGTACTGGCGCAAATCCGATAACAATCTAATATTATTAAGATTTTCGGTGGTTACCATTTATACTTATTTTACAGGATAACACAAAAAATTTCGGATAGATTTCTGCCAAGGAGTTTAAGAAAAAGTTTTAGATTAGATAATACAAGACTGCGATTGTTGGGTTTTTTTAACTTTTAAGTATTTTTTAGCACTGAATCCGAAAATTACTTTAATTTTTAACCATCATGTCAGGATATTTCGCAAATCATAAATTTTCAAATTTAAAGAATAACAAAAATCGAATACTATAAAGTAGAGGAGATGGTTGTGTTTTTTAACTTTTGATAATTGATTTTTACGCACTTTTTAGCACTGAATCTGAAAATGACCTTCATTTTTAACCATTACGTTAGAATTTTTTTGCAAATCGCAAATGTGTAAGTTAAAATATAGCTAAAATCTCATACTGTAAAACATATGTAAAACATTTTTTATTTTATTTTATTTTATTTTATTTTATTAAAAAATTTATTCGATATTTTTGCTTACCCTGGTATTCTTACAGCTAAACAGCTGAGTGGTCCGATGAGATGGGGGAGGAAACTCAATTTTAACATTGAACTTCTTAACTTTGAAATTTACAGTTTGCGAATAATCCTGATATGATAGTTAAAAATGAAGGTCAATTTCGGATTCAGCGGTACAGAATATATAAGAATCAATTATCAAAAGCTAAAAAACATGACATAACCCAACTTTTGCAGGCTTGTGCAATCTAATAATATTTTAAAATACGTATCATTTTGTAAAGAATTGAGGCTGTTAATTTAGAATCATTTTATTTAACAAAAATTCTGTTTTTTTCTTTTTTCTTAAATGTTTATTACAAATTGTATATTTTCCATTAATATGCCAGAATGATTAAAGATTTCAAATTTACATTGAAATGTTAATTTTACTCCCAAACATTTTTTATATTTGACGAAATTATATTTCGACTAAATTTGTGAATGACCCCAAATTTGCAGCAAAAAATATGCTCCAACTTTAAACAGCTATTACTCGGTCAATTTTAATCGTAGAATAACGGGACTTCTTTTGTATTACTTGTCAGTGTAAAAGGAAAATTTCACTAAATATAACTTATAGGACCGGGGGACCGTATAAAAATTTAAATTTCGAAATTTTTTAAGAAATGTTTTTATTGACCCAAATCGCTTTTAAAATATTTCTTTACCTGATTTAAAACATTTTTGTAATTGGAACTATATGTCTATGACTAACGGTTTAGGAATTAGCCATTGGACACCGTTGAGACCGGACACCCTGTATATATATGTACGTATATATATGTCAATTTTGTACGGAGGGTGGTTTCGGGGTCTGGGGGTCATGATCGATGAAAATGTACCAAAATGTTTAGAAATCGCTTTCCTCCGAACGGCTGCAATAGGTAGCTTTTTGTAATGAAAGCTACCTAATAACCTGCCAGATTAGGTGAGATTCAGAGGAGAAGAAGTGTTAAAGAGGGCATTGCCTATTCAATTATTGGTATAAATTTAATGAATTAAAAAAATAACCATTAATACAACATTGTACCCCCGTCACAGTAAATACGAGTCAACCATTACAGATTCTACTTTATATCTAAAACAATTATTCACTTAAGCGTTAACACGAATTTGAACGGTTCAAAAAAAAAAAAAAAAAAATCTACGTTTAATTAATCTCATAGTCACCGAAATTATATTTTAGTGTTTATAAATCGATACCAATCGTGAAAGAGCATTTTCAAGGTATAGAAGTAGAGGGCGTCTCTGCGGGGAAAGAGTAAAGGAAAATTTTAGCACTTTTTTTTTCCAGAACAAGATAAAAATAAAATTGGTAGACACCCTAGCTCCGGCAATTTTTAATTAATCAACTTGATATTTTAAAAAATTAATCGTCGCGTATTTTTTTACTGAAATACGTAACAAGTTTTCGAAACATTGATATTTCGCTTTTCTGTGTCATTTAACTCCCTCCCTGACAAGCCCGTGTTAATACGTTCACTAAGCTCCAGGTTTCACTTCAATACAAGCAATATTTAAAGTAATATAATTCTATTGATTTAATGCATTTTTAATACATTGAACAAAGTTAATACTTCCAAGGATTGCATTCATATTCGTTAGTAAGGTTTTTTTTATATAAAATATTGAAAGAATCATCTTTTTTTGCATTTAAATCAAAATTCAGCGAAAACAACATTACAATTTTGCCCTTTTCCAAGACTGTGAGAGGGTTGTAATTTTTATTTCAAAAATTCATTTTACTAAGAATTAATTCAATTTCAGTATAAAGGCATAGTTTTTAAAAAGGCTATGTATTTCACTAGCTTTTAGACTAAACAAAATAATTTTTTTTCTTCTCTGGTTGTTGGTTAAGTTTACAATGAGTTATCGTTTCCACCACATCACCCTCTTTCTTCGATACCCCTTCTTCCTTCCCATTCATCAGCTGTCCAGACGCCATTTTTTTATTATACTAACTAAAAAAAGTACCGTTACTGTAGCTGTATACTTTAATATATTTATAATAACATAGTGTAAATGGACTTGACATTTATAAAAGAAATTCCTGGAAAAGACTACAGTAGTCCATATGAAAAACTTGAACCGTAATTTTAAGTATAATGGGATATATATTTAAGTATAATGGGAAATCTTCACAGATTTCTCACTTCTATTTTAATATTTTTCAATGTTTTTTGAATAGGATACTTGAGGTTGATATTTATTGTTGCGCATTTGTCCTGTTTGTACTTCATTACAGTTTTTATATACAAACACTCACTTTTGGAACCTGTTGGAACCGGTTCTGAAAGCAAAACTACTCTCATATAGGAAAAACTGCAACAAAAATCAAAAAAGTAGAAGCACATAATATAATATATCGACATCAGGTAGCATATGTAGAAAAAATCATGTAAAAATATTAAAATACAAGCAAAAAATCTGTAAAGATTTCTCCCATAAGTTTAAGAAGTAAAAGATTTCTCCCATTAGCGTTCGAGTTTCTTCGTCTGACTACTGTAGTCTCTCAAGATGAGAAAACGTTTAAATGAACATAATTTATTAATTAACTTTCAAAATTAGGAAGTTCCTAACTTGATAACTTTACATTTTATATCTATAATGTATATAAGTTGGTTGTTAAGTCTATAGGTCTCTCTGTCACGTGGCCATTTCACACAGAACTTCGAATTGCGTAAATTAATTTCGAATTTTTGTTTATTTATTTGTTTAAAAGAGTATATATTATAATAGTCCAGGCAATAGGGAATTTTACCTAGCAAAATTAATGGTAGTACTGGAAATCGGCTTTCTAGATGTTTTTTGGGTCGCTGAATCCGAATTTGTAACTTCCCACCAAAATTTCCCCCGGCAACCTCCCCAAATTTTAATAAAAAGACCCCCAAAAAAGGTTTTTATTAAAAAATTCCATTTTTTATTGTTTTAGGGAAAAAGTATCTAAAAAATCAGAAAGTAGACAAAATTTGCAACAAATTAAACATATGACATTATGACTTAGGATGAAGGGGAAGGGGGGATCTGCCTCGGAACATGCGAGCGGTGCTGCGTAAACTAAGTTGCGCAATTCCACTTAACCACTCACAAATTTACATTCGCGCTCCCATTTCCCCTCCGAACTTTCTCTATAAGGTTTACTTTAAGATTTTTGGGTCGCTGAATCCGAATTTTTAACTTTCCCCAAAAAATCCCCCCCCCCCCCGAAACCCCCTCCAAGTTTTTTTAACTTAAATTTCTTATTATTTTAGGGGAAAAGCATTACAAAATTCAGAAACTAGACAAAATTTGCAACAAATAGGATATATGAGATTATTAACTAGGATGAACGGGGAGGGTGAAGGCTGCCTCTGAACATGCACTGCGGCGCTCGTGCACTAAATTATGAAGTCCAAGCAATAGGGGCCTTTTATCTGGCAAAATTAATACTAGTTCTGGATTTCGACTCACTTTATGTTTTTTGGGTCGCTGAATCCGAATTTGTAACTTCCCACCAAAATTTCACCCGGCAACCCCCCAAAAAATTGATTTTTTGAAAAAATTTGGTTTTTGAGAAAAGCGCGCGGGGAATGTTCCGAGGCAGCCCCCTCTCTCCCCGTTTATCTTACGTCATAATGTCATACATCCTATTTGTTGCAAATTTTGTCTAGTTTCTGAATTTCCTAATGCTTTTCCCCTAAAACAATAAGAAATTTAAGTTAAAAACAACTATTTGGGGGTGTTTCGGGGGTAAAATTTTGGGGGTAAGTTAAAAATTCAGATTCAGCGACCCAAAAAACTAAAGTAAACCTTATAAGGAAAGTTCGGAGGGGAGATGGGAGGGCTAATGTAAACGTGTGAGTGGTTAAGTGGAATTGCGCAACTTAGTCCACGCAGCACTGCGGCGCATGTTCCGAGGCAGATCCCCCTTCCCCTTCATCCTAACTCATAATGTCATATATCTAATTTGTTGCAAATTTTGTCTACTTTCTGAATTTCTAGCTACTTTTCGCCTAAAACAATAAAAAAATTTTTTTTAAAAATTTAATAATTTAAAAATGATTTTTTTAATAAAAACCTTTTTGGGGGGGCTTTTTATCAAAATTGGGGGGGGGGGGTTGCCGGGGGAAAATTTGGTGGGAAGTTACAAATTCGGATTCAGCGACCCAAAAAACATCTAAAAAGCCGATTTCTAGTACTACCATTAATTTTGCTAGGTAGATTCCCTATACGGTCTCTATTGCCTGGGCTATAAATATTTTCATGAAAACTATTATTCATGTAAAAGTGCCTTTGTACTTTGCTCTCGAAATGTAGTTCCTATCATTCAGTAACCCATTGCAAGTAATACGAGCAAGTCTTTTTACTTGAAAATCATTAGCAGAGATTGTGTTGTAGGCATACAATGAATCAATGAGCGATGAATCTATGAATCAATGAGTGATGATGTACTCTTTGCACTACTAATGCGAGTAATGCATCAGTACTATTACTATATTAATTGATTTAGATTTGAAGCATACATCATAAAGATGGACAGAAAAAAATGTGAAAGTAATGATAAAGGCTGGTCCATTTGCACTATAGCTTATATAAATATCGGCAAATGGGTCAAACTTCATATAAAATATATTTCCAGTGCTGTAGATGCCATAAATTGTGCGGATGCAGGTAGTTTAGCAAAAAACAAGTTTCTGTGACGACCATATTCAGTAAAGAAATATGGAAATTCATGGAAATTTACAAAGTAATTTTACGGGAAATATAGCCTCTTTCAAGCTAAACGGTCAAATCCTGTAAATTTATGTCCTGACTGTATAATTTTGGAAAGCTGGCATGTTTTTACGGGGAAAACCCAGTTTTTTTTTCCAACATTGCCTGGAACCTCTTCTGCCAGGATTCCTTGTAATTCTAGTTGGATATATTTTACAGAGCAGTAAAAGGATAACGGGTGTTCGTATGACGCCTTGTGCTTTTTGACTAAATTTGTACATCGAGCGTAACATGTTAAATCGTGGTATCATAGCACTTTAAGCGTTTATGCCAGCATTAATAAAAAGGAACTGCTAAAAATAAAATAAAGTAAGGAAGAAATAAATTTTGCACTGATATTAATAGGCCGACTGAATCTACTGCCCCGTGTTTCCTAATAACGAAGTTACCAAAACAGAGAGAAAAAGTTTTCTTGTCAAAAGTGATAATTGCTAAGTGCGTATTTGTTACTGGCTCAAAATTAACATCATATCGAATAAAAATGGTTATTTCTTTCTTGTTCTGCAGCTTAGTGGCTATCTCAAACTTGTTGCTATGCTGTGAGTCTGAGTTCGAATACCAGGTAATTAGTGGTCACCTATGTAGGTTTCGCCTCGTTGGAGGAAATATTTACAGCTTTTATAAAACAAAAGGCAACTTTAGTATGTGAGAGTAAATCTGTATGTAACGAATGCCTGTATTTTTGAAGTCATATTTGCATATTTAAAAAAAATGTACTTATATTATTTTGTGTCGCATTTCTGTCAACATGTAGATATATGTTTAAAAATAAGCTATATGTAGTTTTTAATTATATATTATAAACATAGAACTTTTTAAATGTTCAGATATAAAAATTATGACAAACAGGTATGTTATGAGCAATAGGCATTATTTCATCACCAATATTCAAACATAAAGCCAATTGTATAATATGCAAAATTGAACGCAAACTATGCCCCCAGTTTAAATTAATGAAACAAAAGTTCATATTAAAGCTGAATAAAGTTTTAT
This sequence comes from Maratus speciosus, assembly GCA_963932465.1. Classification (NCBI taxonomy): domain Eukaryota; kingdom Metazoa; phylum Arthropoda; class Arachnida; order Araneae; family Salticidae; genus Maratus; species Maratus speciosus. The sequence continues at coordinate 329,454,232 of OZ010787.1, forward strand.
ATATCTAAACAGCAATATCTTTAATTGATAAATTATTTTTTTCCGCATTTATCAAATTTAACGCAAAAAGACAGATTTGGCAATTTTATATGAATAGTTTGAGAAATTTAAATTATAAAAAAGAAAACATTGTTTAAAGAAATATCGATAGGGGAGAATAGCCGAATTTGGACCACTTCACTTATTTTCAGGTGTAACTCACTTAATTTTTGGAACATCTGCAAAAGATCATTACACAGGGTCAATCTATTCATCTACTAATTAAATAAATATTTAGATCAATTTCTTTTTGAAAATCTTAACTTTTATTTTAATTTGAAAAATTTGTCAAAAGTGGTCAAATTCAGCAACTGGTCGCCTAAGTTGGACCCCCAGTCTCCTAAATTGGACCAAATAATATCAGGTTGTTTTAGTGACTAGGGAATATAACTAATTTTATTAAAAGCAAAGTTTGCGATTAATGAAACAATCAAACAAAATAACAGCAATGAAATATAATCAAAGAAATATCTGAAAATAAGAGAATAATATTTTAAATCAAATTGTATTCAAAATATAAATCAAAGTTACCAGTAATTAAGAATAGAAATTATGGAACTAATTGTCAGTTACTTGAATATCATGTAAGGCGTGATCCAAAGCTTATACATGATTTTTTTTATTGTTTTTGTTTTCCAGCGCACACAACATAGAACCGTATATGGCAATCTGAACACTGAATCATTTCTGCTGTTTTATTTTTCTTACAAATTAGGCAAAACCAATCAATACTGTCTAGATTTTTCTTTTTAGATTCTGAATTATCAGACTTTTTTTTGCAACAGAAGTTTTCTTTACATTATGTTTGTAGTTCTCTCATCCATCATTTTCTTGCTAATTGCATTACACCTATTTTTTAAAATTCGATGTTCCAATTGCTTTTGTGCTGAGAAAGCAGCTTCCTTTTTGTCTTTTTTTTTCATTTCAAGGTTTAATTTATATGGCTATGATGTTAACACAACTGTCTTTTGGCTCTCTTTGTACTTTGATTTAACTGAAATACGATTTCTAATATTTTTTTTTTTTTGCTTTTGGGGGAGTATTTGTGGCTGCAGCCTTGTTGCAGGTCAATTTCTTCACAACTTACTGTCTGCTTTTTGTTTCCTATATCTTTAGCAGCTTTTGCTGTCACGGGTGTTTTTCTTCCAGACAGTTTGTCTATGTCTTTTTCAACATTTTCATCAAGGTTTGAGATTTTATGCGTTTTAATGGCAAAAAAGTATAATTCCACACTCCAGAACTGTAAAATGTCTTCCATCACAAATATCCTGCAGGAGGAAAATGTTTGAATTCAACTCTGTAAATCAAATATGCCATAGGAATAAAAAATTCAAAGAAAATAAATACAAATACATACAAGATAAAATACATTGAAAACAAAATTTATTGCATAGACATGTAAAAATATTTTTATGTTTATATAAGCCTAAACTGTATAAAAAAGTTAATCCAGATATACAAAAAAAAAAAAAAAAAAAAAACTTGCATGGAGATAGCAATCCATTATAAAATATAAAAAATAGAGTACAAAGTGTATCTTTCTCGTAATTCATTACTTACTTTTCAAATTTATGATCGCATATCTGGTCCAATTTAAGTAACTTAAATTGGCCCAATTACAAAAACTGCACCATTTTTATAAAACAGTTAATTTCAAGACTAAGAACAAAAATGAAATCAAACAAATCCGCGTCAAAAATATGCGCAATAAACAGATGAATTCATATATGTATATGAAAACATAACAACTTACCTTAGTTTTCAAATATTCACTTACGTTTAGCAGGGAAAAATTAGATCAAAACAGCTAACTATAGTCTTTTTTAATTGTCGGAAAACAGCACGTGGTAGGCGGCTGCTTCTTCTAATTATGAGTGACGTCATTCTGATGAGTAGGATTTCAGTGGTAGATGCCGTCACTTCCTGTAATTAAGGGCAGAATGGCAACGGTCCAAGCGGCTGTCCAAATATGGCTACCCCCCCCCCCCCTAATTTAGGCGAGGCCATGGAATAATTAAGGCATTATTTTATTTTATGCTTTATATACCTTAAGAAAACGAAAACATAAAATTTACTGAACTTTCAAATTACACTACTTTTGAAATATTAATTAATTATTGGTATTTTTATATTCGTAAATGTAATCGCTGGTGTTTGTGAGTTTTCTCAATATTCACACAGGTCTTAAACACACTTTAGGTCGTACATGTTTTTCGTTTTACAGATATAGCAGTAAAATTTTGTATTTAGAGTAAATAAAACACAATAAATCTAATGAAAGAAAATAAACTGAGAATTTGTATTGAAAATTTCAAAATTCAAAAAGTATTGAAAATCATGAACATGAAATTTATTTATGATTTCAAATTTAACTTTTGATTTATTTCTTTTAGGTAGCTTTCATTACAAAAAGCTACCTATTGCAGCCGTTCGGAGGAAAGCGATTTCAAAAAATTTTGGTATATTTTCATCGATCATGACCCCCAGACCCCGAAACCACCCTCCGTTCAAAAGTTGATATATATATATATATATATATATATATCCATATATATATATATATATATATGACCTTTGTCATACTGTAACTCTCGAATTTATGAACCGATTTGGATGTAATTCGGTATGTACATAGTACATACCAATATCTCGACCGAGTTCGTTGGCCAGCTTCATCCGCCATTTTGTTTCAAAATGGCGGCCATTTAAAATTTTCTTAAAAATTTGAAATTTGAAATGTGGTACCAAAGAATTGAAAATGGAAAAATATTTTTTTCTTATGTATTTGACCTTTATACAAAGAATCCGGAGCAGTTTTTGTTTCGTCTATATCTTTAAAAATGGCTGAGTTATAGCATTTTGAATTTCTAGCATGGCTGACATTTTGAAACGTCCTGAAATTTGTCACGTGATAACAGGCGTATTTATGATCCGATTTGGATGTACTTTGGTGTGTACATAGTACATGCAAATATCTCGACCGAGTTCGTTGGCCAGCTTCATCCGCCATCTTGTTTCAAAATGGCGGCCATTTAAAAAAATTTAAAAAATTTAAAATTTAAAATGAGATACCAAAATATTAGAAAATGAAAAAGATTTTTTGTGTATGTGTTTGACCTTAATACAAAGATCTCAGAACAGTTTTTGTTTCGTCTATATCTAAAAAAATGGCTGAGTTATAGCGTTTTGAATTTCTATTGTGGCTGACATTTTAATACGACCTGATTTTTGTCACGCGATAACAAGCGTATTTATGAACCGATTTGGATGTTACTTGGTCTGTACATAGTACATACCAATGTCTCGACCGAGTTCGTTGGCCAGCTTTTTTCGCCATCTTGTTTCAAAAGGGTTGACATTAAAAAAAAATTAAATTTTAAATTTAAAATGAGGTATTAAAAAATTGGAAAATGAAAAAAGATTTTTTTATGTGTTTGGCCTCGATACAAAGATTCCGGAGCAGATTTTGTTTCTGAAAATTTGTTCTTTTGTTTATATCTTAAAAAATGGTTGAATTATAGTACTTTGAATTTCTAGTATGGCTAACATTTTGAAACGATCTTGTATTTGTCACGCGATAACACACGTATTCGCCTATTTCCACGTGAGAAAGCATGTGGATAGTATACATCAACATCTCAGCCAAATATAAGTTACTTTAAATAAAAGCAGCTTGGATAAAGCTGACTAATTTCGTGAAATTCTCATTCATAATGATTTAGTATTGATAAAAATTAGTAAGTGAATCTCCTATATTTGGTTTCCACTAAATTGAGCTTCGTGTGTTTGAATAATATAAGTTGGCTTTTTTAAAATAAGGTATTTGAAAGCTACCTCTTCCTCCCGGCACTGGCCGGAAGGACTTTTTCTTTTTCTTTTGGGAAGAATTCAAAATGAATTTAAACTCAAAATTTGAGCTCAAGAATATGCTTCCTGTTTAATAAAAGTCACGAAAAAAGGTATTAGGTAGCTTTCATTACAAAAAGCTACCTATTGCAGCCGTTCGGAGGAAAGCGATTTCAAAAAAGTTTGGTATATTTTCATCGATCATGACCCCCAGACCCCGAAACCACCCTCCGTTCAAAATTGATATATATATATATACATATATATATGACATTTGTCACACTGTAACTCTCGTATTTATGAACCGATTTGGATGTAATTCGGTGTGTACATAGTACATACCAATGTCTCGACCGAGTTCGTTGGCCAGCTTCATCCGCCATTTTGTTTCAAAATGGCGGCCATTTAAAAATTTTTTTGAAATTTTAAATTTGAAAAGTGGTATCAAAAAATTGAAAATGGAAAAATATTTTTTTCTTATGTACTTGACCTTTATACAAAGATTCCGGAGCAGTTTTTGTTTCGTCTATATCTTAAAAAATGGCTGAGTTATAGCATTTTGAATTTCTAGCGTGGCTGACATTTTGAAACGTCCTGCATTTTGTCACGCGATAAAAGGCGTATTTATGAATCGATTTGGATGTAACTTCGTTTATACATAGTGCATTGCAATGTCTCAACCGAGTCCGTTGGCCAGCTTCATCCGCCATCTTGTTTAAAAATGGGGGCTATTTAAATTTTTAAGAAAAATTTAAATTTGAAATGTGGTACCAAAAAATTGAAAATTGAAAAAATATTTTTTCTTATGTGTTTGACCTTGATAAAAAGATTCGGGAGCAGTTTTTGTTTCGTCTATATCTTAAAAAGTCCTTCCGGCCAGTGCCGGGAGGAAGAGGTAGCTTTCATATTCCTTATTTTAAAAAGTCCTTCCGGCCAGTGCCGGGAGGAAGAGGTAGCTTTCAAATTCCTTATTTTAAAAATGCCATCTTATATTATTCAAACACAAGAAGCTCAATTTTGTGAAAACCGAATATAGGAGATTCAATACTATTTTTTATCAATACTAAATCATTATGAATGAGAATTTCGTGAAATTGGTCAGCTTTATCCAAGCTGCTTTTATTTAAAGTAACTTATATTTGGCTGAGATGTTGATGTATACTATCCACATGCCTTCTTACATGGAAATAGGCGAATACGTGTGTTATCGCGTGACAAATAAAGATCGTTTCAAAATGTTAGCCATACTAGAAATTCAAAGTGCTATAATCCAACCATTTTTTATGATATAAACAAAAGAACAAATTTTCAGAAACAAAATCTGCTCCGGAATCTTTGTATCAAGGCCAAACACATAAAAAAATCTTTTTCATTTTCCAATTTTTTAATACCTCATTTTAAATTTTAAATTTAATTTTTTTTAAATGGCAACCCTTTTGAAACAAGATGGCGAAAGAAGCTCGCCAACGAACTCGGTCGAGACATTGGTATGTACTATGTACAGACCAAGTAACATCAAAATCGGTTCATAAATACGCTTGTTATCGCGTGACAAAAATCAGGTCGTTTTAAAATGTCAGCCAGAATAGAAATTCAAAATGTTATAACTCAACCATTTTTTTAGATATGGACAAAACAGAAACTGTTCCGGAATCTTTGTATTAACGTCAAACACATATGAAAAAAATCTTTTTCATTTTCCAATTTTTTGGTATCGCATTTTAAATTTTAATTTTTTTAAATTTTTTTAAATGGCCGCCATTTTGAAACAAGATGGCGGATGAAGCTGGCCAACGAACTCGGTCGAGATATTTGTATGTACTATGTACACACCATGGTACATCCAAATCGATTCATAAATACGCCTGTTATCACGTGACAAATATCAGGACGTTTCAAAATATCAGCCACGCTAGAAATTCAAAATGCTGTAACTCAGCCATTTTTTAAGATATAGATGAAACAAAAACTGCTCCCGAATCTTTGTATCAAGGTCAAATAAATAAGAAAAAAATATTTTGTCACTTTTCAATTTTTTGGTACCACATTTCAAATTAAATTTTTCTTAAAAATTTAAATGGCTGCCATTTTTAAACAAGATGGCGGATGAAGCTGGCCAACGATCTCGGTCCAGACATTGGTATGTACTATGTACAAACGAAGTTACATCCAAATCGGTTCATAAATACGCCTTTTATCGCGTGACAAATTTCAGGACGTTTCAAAATGTCAGCCACGCTAGAAATTCAAAATGCTATAACTCAGCCATTTTTTAAGATATAGACGAAACAAAAACTGCTCCGGAATCTTTGTATAAAGGTCAAATACATAAGAAAAAAATATTTTTCCATTTTCAATTCTTTGGTACCACATTTCAAATAAAAAAATTTTTAAAATTTTTTAAATGGCCGCCATTTTGAAACAAAATGGCGGATGAAGCTGGCCAACGAACTCGGTCGAGACATTGGTATGTACTATGTACATACCGAATTTCATCCAAATCGGTTCACAAATTTGAGAGTTACAGTATGACAAAAGTCAGATATATATATATATATATGGATATATATCAACTTTTGAACGGAGGGTGGTTTCGGGGTCTGGGGGTCATGATCGATGAAAATATACCAAAATTTTTTGAAATCGCTTTCCTCCGAACGGCTGCAATAGGTAGCTTTTTGTAATGAAAGCTACCTAAAAAGCCAACTTATATTATTCAAACACACGAAGCTCAATTTAGTGGAAACCGAATATAGGAGATTCAATACTAATTTTTATCAATACTAAATCATTATGAATGAGAATTTCGCGAAATTAGTTATTAATTTCGCGCTTAATTAGTAAGTTTATCCAAGCTGCTTTTATTTAAAGTAATTTATATTTGACTGCCAAATTCGGCGATTTCTTAAAGTGCCCGCCATTTTAAGACAACATGGTGGATGACGCTAACCAGTGAACTTGGTCGAGACCTTAGTAATTGCTGTGCACATGCTCACTCACATCGGAATCGGTTGATATATACAAGTGCTGTCGCAGGCAAAAAATCAGATTTTACAAAATGTCACCCACATTAGAAATTGAAACTGCTATATCTGAGCCATTTTTTAAGATAAAGACAAACAAAAAATGCTCCTGAATCCTTATATCAAGGTCAAATACTTAAGAGAGAAACCTTTTTCAATTTCTAATGTTTTTGCACCTCACTTTAAATGTAATTTTTTTTAATTTAATGGCCGCCATTTTGAAACAAGATGGCTGATGAAGCTGGCCAGCGAACTTGGTCGAGATATTGATGTATACTATCCACATGCCTTCTTACATCGAAATAGGGGAATGCGTGTGTTATCGCGTGACAAATACAAGATCGTTTCAAAATGTTAGCCATGCTAGAAATTCAAAGTGCTATAATTCAACCACTTTTTAAGATATAAACAAAAGAACAAATTTTCAGAAACAAAAACTGCTCCGGAATCAAGGCCAAACACATAAAAAAAATCTTTTTAATTTTCCAATTTTTAATACCTTATTTTAAATTTTAAATTTAATTTTTTTTAATGGCGACCCTTTTGAAACAGGATGGCGAATGAAGCTGGCCAACGAATTCGGTCGAGACATTGGTATGTACTATGTACAGACGAAGTTACATCCAAATCGGTTCATAAATACGCCTATTATCGCGTGACAAATATCAGGTCGTTTTAAAATGTCAGCCACAATAGAAATTCAAAATGCTATAACTCAGCCATTTTTTTAGATATAGACGAAACAAAAACTGTTCCGGAATCTTTGTATTAAGGTCAAACACATACGAAAAATCTTTTACATTTTCCAATTTTTTGGTATCTCATTTTAAATTTTAAATTTTTTACTATTTTTAAAATGGCCGCCATTTTTAAACAAGATGGCGGATGAAGCTGGCCAACGAACTCGGTCGAGACATTGGTATGTACTATGTATAAACGAAGTTACATCCAAATCGGTTGATAAATACGTCTTTTATTGCGTAACAAAATTCAGGACGTTTCAAAATGTCAGCCACGCTAGAAATTCAAAATGCTACAACTCAGCCATTTTTTAAGATATAGACGAAACAAAAACTGCTCCGAAATCTTTGTATAAAGGTCAAATACATAAGGAAAAAATATTTTTTCAATTTTCAATTTTTTGGTACCATATTTCAAATTTAAATTTTTCTTAAAAATTTAAATGGCCGCCATTTTTAAAGAAGATGGAGGATGAAGCTGGCCAACGAACTCGGTTGAGACATTGGTATGTACTATGTATAAACGAAGTTACATCCAAATCGGTTCATAAATACGCCTTTTATCGTGTGACAAAATTCAGGACGTTTCAAAATGACAGCCACTCTAGAAATTCAAAATGCTATAACTCGGCCATTTTTTAAGATATAGACGAAACAAAAACTGCTCCGGAATCTATATATATATTACGCTAACGTACGTGGCACAGAAATCGCGATTATTTGTTATTGTTTAATGGCAACACCCGAGAAACGCATCTGATTGGTTATTGTGTAAGAGTCCTTGGCAGGATTTAGGGCGATCGGGTTTGTTGTTGTTTACGTTTTGCGTTTTCTGTGCAATATCTTTCGCTGCAATTATGTAGCTTCAAAATATCAATTGAAATGCCCGTAAAAAATCTCGGTGAATGCTTGAAAGTGAAGAAGAAGCCGAATTCGAGTCGAATCGAAATAGATTCGAAATCCAAATAGAATATTCGAGAACGCCGTTAAGCGATCGGCAAAATAGGCTTAATAACTGTAGCATGCACGAGTTGCTACTGAAATCCAAATTACTAATTTAAACGTTCTGGGGCATGCATAACTGTGGGTGAAACGTCCAATTTATGCAAAGCTCTGTATTGGAAATGCGAATTAAACAGCAGCAAGAAGTTTACAAAATGTTGTCATGACGTAAAAAGTAATTTTGTACGGACCTGCGATACGTGCCCCCTCAAAAGTAAGATACAATAAAACCTGCTTAGACGTAAACGAAAACGACCAGTGATAAATTCCGTTTTATGCAGGTTATTAAATTGAACAACGCATAATAGCATTTTTTTTTGGGGGGGGGGGGGGGGAGAGCTGGAACTTTATTTTCTCGTTTATTGCAGGATTCCGTTATAAACAGTCTTTATTGTATTAGAAAATAAATTTGCTGGATGGTACTTTTCTTAAAAATCTATATAGTAATATATTTGCTTACAATTTTATTATTTCTCTTTCAGCATTACACTTTATGCTGTATTTGTAATTGCTTTTTTATATAAAGATTTTAAATAAAAAATTAAATTTTTGAAAATATAATTACATTTTAATTAAATTCATCAGTTAATTTAGAATAAAAAAGTTTAAAGTATGAGACATAAAAATTAAAAATCTTAACCTTTGACTTTACACAACTTTTGAACTGAACAAGAGTCGGGCCCTGGTAATTTGCACTGTCCCCTCTGTACGGATCTGCGATAAAAAATTTCAGATTCATTTAAGAATATTATTATGGGCCCGGGCAACGCCGGGCGTGTCAGCTAGTCTTTGTATAAAGGTCAAATACATAAGAAAAAAATATTTTTCCATTTTCAATTTTTTGGTACCACTTTTCAAATTTTAAATTTTTTAAAAATTTTTAAATGGCCGCCATTTTGGAACAAAATGGCGGATGAAGCTGGCCAACGAACTCGGTCGAGACATTGGTATGTACTATGTACACACCGAATTACATCGAAATCGGTTCATAAATACGAGAGTTACAGTGCGACATAGGTCAGATATATATATATATATATATATATATATATATATATATATGGATATATATATATATATATATATATCAATTTTGAACGGAGGGTGGTTTCGGGGTCTGGGGGTCATGATCGATGAAAATATACCAAAATTTTTTGAAATCGCTTTCCTCCGAACGGCTGCAATAGGTAGCTTTTTGTAATGAAAGCTACCTAAAAGTGGCTGAGTTATAGTATTTTGAATTTCTAGCGTGGCTGACATTTTGAAACGTCCTGATTTTTGTCACGTGATAACAGGCGTATTTATGAACCGATTTGGATGTACCTTGGTTTGTACATAGTACATACAAATATCTCGACCGAGTTCGTTGGCCAGCTTCATCCGCCATTTTGTTTCAAAATGGCGGCCATTTAAAAAATTAAAAAAAAATTAAAATTAAAAAAGAGATACCAAAAAATTGGAAAATGAAAAAGATTTTTTTTGTATGTGTTTGACCTTAATACAAAAATTCGAGGACAGATTATGTTTCGTCTATATCTTAAGAAATGGTTGAGTTATAGCATTTTGAATTTCTAACATGGCTGACATTTGGAAACGATCTGATATTTGTCATGGGATAACACACGTATTGGCCTATTTCGATGTAAGAAGGCATGTGGATATTATACATCAATATCTCGACCAAGTTCGCTGGCCAGCTTCATCAGCCATCTTGTTTCAAAATGGCGGCCATTAAATTAAAAATATATATATATTTAAAGTGAGTTGCAGAAAAATTAAAAAAATGAAAGGGGTTTTTTCTTAAGTATTTGACCTTGATATAAGGATTCGGGAGCATTTTTTTGTTTGTCTTTATTTTAAAAAATGGCTCCGATATAGCAGTTTCAATTTCTAATGTGGGTGACATTTTGAAAAATCTGATTTTTTGCTTGCGACAGCACTTGTATATATCAACCGATTCCGATGTGATTGAGCATGTGCACAGCAATTACTAAGGTCCCGACCAAGTTCACTGGTTAGCCTCATCCACCATGTTGTCTTAAAATGGCAGGCACTTTAAGAAATCGCCGAATTTGGCAGTCAAATATAAGTTACTTTAAATAAAAGCAGCTTGGATGAAGCTGACTAATTTCGCGAAATTCTCATTCATAATTATTTAGTATTGATAAAAATTAGTATTGAATCTCCTCTATTCCGTTTCCACTTAATTGAGCTTCGTGTGTTTGAATAATGTAAGTTGGCTTTTTTAAAATAAGGAATATGAAAGCTACCTCTTCTCCCGGCACTGGCCGGAAGGACTTTTTTATTATTTCATTTGATTTGTAAAAAAAAAAAATTGTTCCGTTGTTCATTCTTTGACGTAAATCTTAAAATGTCCGAGTATGGATGAAATTTATTAGGAAAGCTTATTATTTTTTACCTAAATCTAATTTAGTATTTTCAAATAAAATAATGTACAAGAAAGACGTGTCCAAAAAAATATTTCATACTGAAAATCTATTATCGATAATCCAAAGAAGTCTATTTCAGTATGGCCTTGTATTCCTTAAAGATTTAATAAATTATAACACATCTTTACTTTAATCCCTCTCTGAAAATTTACAATTCGACTTACGTAAAGTGTCAAACTAAAAAAGAAATAATAAAACATACACATCATTTCAACTCCTCGACCCAAAAACTGACGTCATGAGCAACTATTTAAAACAAGTGTAACTTCGTGTACACACATTTTGTATATCTGACGCTGTGCAGATTTATGACCAGAACTCATAAATAAATAAACGGTCAAGTGCGAGCATTACTCGCCCACAGAGGGTTCCGTAGAATAAATATATGAATTTGTAATTGTATTATAAAGGAAAAATAAAGTTGCTAAAAGAATACTAAGATTTTGTAAAAAAATATACACGTAGGGTTGGGTATAACTGTATATATTAGAAAAGTGTAAATGGATATATCATGAAAGTTCAAAGAGATATGGAACCTAAATAATATCAAATATAGTTATTCGTATAACTCTTTTTTTTTTTATATTATCCTAATCTTTTTATGATGAACTTAATACGGTACTGACAATAAAAGCAGTGCATAGTTAAACTTCATTTGGCATTTCATCAAACTAAATTCAGCGTAGTAATAACCTTTATTTCTACAGTGTAGCTAAAACAAAACCTTTGTTCAAAGTTTAAATTTGGCATTGTGCTAAGCGCGCTCCGAATTGAGGTCTCAAAGTTGCAACGCCGCCTTGGTCAGTGCAGCGTTTTTCCAGATAGGTGTTTAATTATCTTCTAAAGTCACTCGAGGCGTATTGAGAGATTCAATCAATGCAAACTATCGCGAATCCCACAGTATTTATGCAATTCATTCTAATTAAATCTTTCGAGGGCGATGCCCTTAAAAAAACGGACACCTAATATTAATTCAGAAACAGACAAACGGCACCAAGAATGTTTAATTAAAATTTTCCTTTTATCATGTACGTGAAAATAAGCAAGTTCGCATTTTTTCTAATAAATTCGTTTATAAATTCTGGTGTCAGTTCATTATTTCATATGTTTATAAACAGAATTACTCCGTGCTGGAAAGGATTAAGCGGTCGCAGGACTCTTAAAGCTTCAAAATTTAAGAAATTTTAATTTTTTTATATGTTAAACTCCTATCTTTTCTGAATATTTTGATATAATTGTTTCCTTGAAATTCCCATTAGAACAGAAGATTTGGCTTTTAGAATTATACCCGCTCAATAGCTAAAGCAGCGTTTCCGAAGCTTTAAAGTCATTATTTTCCAAATGACGTTTTTTGGGCATAACGCGCAGGATATCTCAAAAACTTCTGAATATTTTTTCATGAAATTTTCAAAACATATATTTCACGTTAGTCTGTAAAAACTGAACGTAAAATTTCCTTTTTATTGTTCAAAAAAATATTTTTTTAGGTGATTTTACTGTTAAAATTTTCAAAATTTTGTATTAGCTAAATGCAACATTGCATTAAAAATATAAAAATGCTTTAAATACAAACTTAATTAAGTTCAGGGAAATTATTAGAATCTGAAGTATAAGTAAGCACCAAAATTTTCATTCTAGTTGCAATATTTATTTTGTAATCCTGCGCGTAAACTGTTATGCCAATTTTTTGTTCGACAAATGTCGAACCGTTTCGAGCGCCCCTATAAATACTAATTCTGTATCTTGCAATTTTCTAAATACATGAAACGAAAGAACATACTTACAGTGAGCAAAAAAAGTATTTGCACACCAGGTAAATTTGTTGTAGCATATGTATAAATAAATAAAAAGCAACTAAAAATTAAAAATACCAACACTTTTACAAAAAAAATAAACATATTTAATATCTGACTTAATAATTATATTTAAAATATGAAAACATGAAAAAGTAGCATTTGTACTGCCAAAACAATATTTGCGCACTAGCAATAAAAATAGAACTAGTGGAATTATTTATAAGTTAAAAACAGTGCTAATATTTAGTGTGCATGCCCTTTGCTTCAATTACAGCTTGTAATCGTTGGGCATTGATTCTGTTAATTGGTGACATGTTTCACTGCTGATTTGTAGCCATTCTTCCCTAAGAGCTTGCTTAAGTTCTGATTTGTTAGAAATTTTCTTTTTCCTTATTTTCACATCCAAAATATGCCATAAATTTTCAATCGGATTGAGGTCTGGTGATTGTGGTGGCGTTTTCAATTGATTTTTTACATTATAAAGCAACCATAACCTCGTAATATATGCAGTGTGTTTTGGATCGTTATCCTGTTGGGAATAATATGAATTAGGAATTTCTAATTTCAGAGCACTATTAGATAAATGATCTCGCAATATATTAATATATTGTTTAGAATGCATATTGCATTCAATAAAGGCCATTTCGCCAACTCCGTTAAAAGACATGCATCCCCAAATCATTACATGACCACCGCCATGTTTTACTGTTTGTTTCAAGTTTTTAATTTGAAGAGAAGTATTTGGCTTTCGCAATACAGTTTTCTTACCATCTGAGCCAAAAATATTGAACTTGCTTTCATCGGAAAAAATAACAGTTTTCCAAAACTCTAGTGGTTTGCTGACATAAGCTTTTGCAAATTCAAGTCTTTTCACCCTATTTGTTTCACTAATAAATGGTTTTTTTCGAGGGCTTTTCCTCGAATATTTGCATCATGAGGAATATTTCTAATTGATTGTGGTGTAACTATTGTTCCTGACGTTGAAGCGACATCAACAGCCAATTCTCGAGCACTTAGAAAATGGTTTTTTGTAGATTTTTTTATGATGGCTCTCATTTGCCTGGTATTTAGCTTTCTTGGACGCCCAGTTCGCAGCTTATTTATTGTCAAAGCAGTTTCTTTTTTCTTCTTAATTACATAACGAACACTAGAAAAGTTTAGATTTAATTTTTTACCTATTCCTCGGTAACTTAATCCTGAATTGTGAAGAAATATAATCTTCTCACGGGTAGCAACAGTCAGTTCACCCGTTTTCGGCGCCATTAGAACAAAAACTCCCCAGAATTCCTGCTCCAGTTAATATATTACGTGACTTTAAAGTGCGGGGCTAATGTATTGCGGGACTGATGTGCTAAACATTTGCATAATGTTCACATTTAATGCATTTTTAACAGTCAATGCTTCTTGTGCAAATACTTTTTAGGTATGAGAAAATATTAATTTATTTTTTAAAATGTGTAATATTACTGTTTAAGCAAAATGGGTAGTTATTTTTATTTTCTTCTTATTTAAATAAATGAATAATTAAAAGAATAGTATCAAATTTGCTTTCTAGGGTTACTTATGCAAAAAATCGTCTGCATGCAAATACTTTTTTTGCTCACTGTATATCTTTCATCCCAATAAAAATTGTGTTTTGAAATCATTTGAAGACATTAAATGTTGAAAATGGTCTTTTTTTCATTTTTTCCACTTTTTAGAGTCCCGAGACCGCTTAAATTATTATGTTTTTAATAATTTGACGTTTATTGCTTTTATACTGTTACTGGACATTACATTACACATATATATCATTAAAAGTTGTTAACTAGGCATAGAGTACGCCGCCCCTCTCCTTGTGTATGTCCAAACTGACCGTACCTTTAAGGGTCAATATCTCGGCTAATTACCGATGATTGTTTTCGAAAATCGTTATCAACAATGCTTTTATTCTTCTGCAACGATAGGTATATTCAGGGATGCTCAACAATTTTTCTGAATGCCCGTAAATCGAAATTTGTGTATAACAGAAAAATGCTAATTACTCAAAAACTGTGTGACCTAGGGTAATCACTATAATTTTCCGGCAAGGTTTATATTAACGTCTACTACCTCTAGTTTTTTCATAATTTTAGTTTCAGTAGATTCGGAATTAGATGGGGGTGGGGGACATATTTTTGCGCTACATTTTAAACAATATCTTTGAAAATGTAATACTTCAAATTAAAAGGAATGTATTTTTGAGTTCAGCGTTACAAAAGCTTTCACAGGATACCCCACATGGTATACAAAGAAAAGTTTTTTTTTTCAAGTAGCATAATTAGCCCCTCTACTTTTTTACTAAATATATTTATGAAAGTTTATTAATCTGGAAATATGTGGGTCAATGGTCTTTATTACTTCCCCGAATTTGAACTTTCCACAGTTTACGAGTAAAATGACTGTGACCGACAGACAGACAGACGGACGGACAGATACAGGAGTGATCTTATAATGGTTCCGTTTTTACTTTTTAAGTACGGAACCCTAAAAACGGTATTATGATAATAATGATATTTTAGAATTTAGTTCATCTTTAATATTTTTTAAGCTAAATAAAGTATACAATACTAGAAGGAAAAGTTATTTACATGGAGAAACAAATGTGTAATTAATGAATAACAATGCGCATTTATAAAACCCTTTGTATAAAATAAGCTATATAGTAAATTAATTTGTAAGTATATTTTATTTGTTGCCATTTTTCGCATTTGTTTTCATTTTCTCTACAAGTATTTTGCTCGGTTAAATTAAAGAATTCTTTGAAGCACACGTATGTGTTCCTATTTTTTCATGGAATTTTAACAACGTTTATAGAATTTATTTCAAGTATTAATCGATTTAATTTTCTACAAAGATAAACCAAACGGAATTAAACGAAGATTCTTGATTGTATTCGAGTAATTAATAGTAGAAAACTTTATAAATAAAACCTATTAAAGAGTTCCTGGCACAGCCTAGGCAATGGAAAATTCACGTGTTCCTTATCAGTACGAATATTTAATCGCACAACCAAACATACTAACGTTTCTAAATATAAACATATTTTATATAAAAATATCATTTATTTTTTTTAAATTTATAAATAGCATTTAACCTAAACAGAAACAGAAAAAAGTTTATTCAGTCATTTTCATTATCTCCAATTTTAAACATAAATGAAAACTGAACGGCAGTTTTCTCTGATCGACGAACGTCCACTCTTCTGCCGCCTAGGCAATCGCTTAACGTCCCCTGATGGCAGGACAAATAATCATAAATTATATTACATACGCCTATTGGTAGGACAAATCATTTATATACAGGGCCATAAGGCCCTTTATATAAATGATTGGACTTCATTTGCTTCCACAATAAATAGAATGGAAGCTCAAAATAATATGTTGTAAGGATCTTAATTGAAGTTTGATGTAGTTTTCAAGGTATTCACTACATTGGAAAAGTCAATTTCAGCAAATATGACTTGTAAATTAACGGAGTTATGAATTTTTTTTTTCTTCTTCAATCCTCCTTTTTTTGCGGTAAGAGTTGGTCCTATCAAAAACTTGTCAGTATAAAATTTGTAGATAATATTAAGAAAATTTTTAATTAGTTTAAGTGAATTTGATATCTTGATAATTGACGAAGTTATGATTTTTTTCTCCCTAAAACCCTATTTTTTTTCGCCCCTTGAGCTTATTTTTAATTTTATCAAAAATCTGCCATACAGGAATTTTTGGCCCCTTTAGTAGAAGTAATAATAACTTTAAACTGATTTGATATGCATTATAGTTAAGAAGTTATAGGGTTTTTCAGTTTTCACAAAACTCCTCCCTATTTCCACCCCCCCCCCCCCCCTTGGTCTGATTTTGCCCATTAACGAACTTGACCTAGATTTGCTGCCCCTTGATTTTATATGTCAGTTTGGAAGAGATATGTGAAAAATTATGAAAGTTATCGTGTCCTTAAAAAAGTCATATATATATATAGATAGATAGATATAGATATAGATGTAGATGTAGATGCAGATAGATATAGATATAGATAGATAGATATAAAAAGTTTTGAGCTGTGGGTGGTTTTGGGTTCTCGGAGTCATGATCGGCGTAGATATGCAAAATTTTTTTAGAAATTTCAACATAAGGGAGAATGTAATAGGTGGTATTCCTTACGAAATTACCTAAAATCTGGAGATTTTAAAGAACTTTTGAGGAATATTTCTAATATATTTTCAGAAAAAACTGCATTTTTCTGTTAGATGAACACAACGCGAACAATAATGTCATTCGCAAATAATTACGAAAAATGTACGCGGAAACTAACTTTTCAATGGTAATCCTAGCTATATATATGTAATTTAATTAAAAGTATAACTCATTTATTAAATACAAAATACATAGAAAATTTGGAAAGAATAAAAATTAACAATAATCCGCTATATGGCCGACATAAAGTTGTAGATTTCATTAAGCATTGCTTAAGATATTTGATATTTTCTTTTCATGAGATCGGTGCTACAGAAATTCAATTAAGTGTAATTGACAGAATGCTCTCAGAAATCTAAAGATGTACACAAAAAGTATATGATTCACAACAGTTGTTAAAGGAATGAAGGAAACTTGAAATAAAGTTTCAATGTGTATGCATTCATTCATTGATCACAGCGCCATTTTAATGCACCGAAGTAAGAAATACATTATTTTATCATATATTTTTATGAAAAAAGCTCACAACATAAATAATACCTTCAGAATTTAAGCTCATTAATTATTTGGCAATTTTCGAACTCATTAAGCCATATATTTTTTTTTATAAAAAATAAAATCATTAAAAAAGAAAACCTCAAATTAAAAAAAATATATTTCAATTTGCTTTTAATAATCGGGTTAATACACTTGCTTACATGAAATACACAGATTACCACATTTAACACTTTCATGTAAAATTACGACCAGTGTTCGCGTAACAGAAAAGTAACACAACAATTTTAAATGCGTTTTTTGAAAAATATAACTTTAATGAATATTCAGTTATGCAAAACGCTCTATCGCTAAAAATTTTGGCTATCTATAATAATGGATAATTTTTTGTATGTGCGTGTGTATCTGTCTGTCCATAGTTTTCTTAACCTTTTACTCGCCGCACCATGAACTGCTTGTCAAATTAATTTGAAAATTTTTTTGAGACGATTTAGATTAATTCTAAGGTTGCGTACCGAATTTTGGGATGTTATGTAAAATAGAAGTGGAATTACAGGTATGTTCCACTTGTGGAACGTTGGCGGTACAAATAACATTTGTACATTTTGGCGAATTTTTCTTTCGGAATCATACCAGCACTGCGCATATAACAAAACAAAGAAAACAAGGTAAAGTAAAAAATGTTTCTATTTTAGGAACATGTTAACTAGTCACTAACAGCAAAATGTTTATGAAAGGCCTGAAAACATTTTTCATGCATACGCTTTCCATAATATTCACACCATTTATTCATGTTTTTCTGTCGATTTGAGAATCTTCTTGAGTAGTAGACGAAAAACAACAGCTACTGAATGAGGTGATAATGTCCATACTTACTGCAGCAGTAGGACTTTCTATTCCCTTTCTCAAACATCAAATCGAATTTTTATGGCAACAGTCACAATTTCACGACGAAACTCCAAATGGCTTATGGTTTCTTTTGAACCTACTGCATGACAAGTAACAACAGCCATATTTAGTTCATTTGCAAACAGATTTCATCACCATTTTTATCATCGAAGTACTGGACGTTATGGGCCAAGCAAATAATCCAAAAATTCTCTACTACCCATATTCTAATTATACAATCTAATCAATCGAGGTTATTTGATTGAAACTTCTCGCTTCAATTTTCGAGAATATCATGTTCCACTTTGAGTTAGGGATGTGTTAGCTTCCCAGTTTGATATAACAGTAACGACACTGTTGTCACTCCGTCGTACACAAACACCTTTGCCATCACTATAATAATAAAAATCTCCTTCTTTTTGCAATTCTTTTATAGATTTTATTGGCATTTTTTGGTTCAAAAATATTTCTCAGACACATTGGCAACATGTGCAAGAGATATATATCATAAAATGTATTCTTAACTAATACTGGTACGAAAAAAATAAAAAAATAATCGCCCGAGGGAGCCCAGTAAAAATGATCAAGATCCTAAAAAAAGTAACAATAAGATAATTAATTTTGTACTCTGAACCGCCAACGTTCCACATGTGGAACATTGGTATTCAAATGATCATAAAACAAAAACGAAATAAGATAAAACATACATTTGTGCATAAAACGTAATAAACAACACTAAGCAATACAATAATAACCATCACAGAACTCACATTTGAATTCTAAAGTTATAGATAGAGTAAAAAGCAGAGTCTACTACATTTACGTTTTTTGTTACATTTCAACAAACTCCAAAATAGAAACCATAAAAAATTATAAAGAAACAATTTTTAATCCATTAAAACACGTCTTTTAAAAAGATATATTAAAAATTTCAAACAGATTAAACAAATACTTAAAAAGATACAGCACCACATAGTTTATGTTCCACTTGTGGAACGTTGGCGGGTAAAAGGTTAAGAGATTGCTGCGCACAAAGCTAAAACAATTGGCAGGAAGATACAGGTATACTTCAATATACCTGAAGATATGAACCTCGAAACCAGTTTTTTAATTTTTTTTTTATAGATTTTTTATAATATTTTTATCGTTTTTGCGAGTTTCTCGGTTATTTTTAAATATTAGTAAATAGTAAATGGAATCCAGCTTCAATCTTTTAGTGCATTACATATATTAAATTTAGATCTCTTTTCAATAACGTTTACTTGGTACTTGTACGATTTTTGAATTTTTGACGATTTTTTGCGTTCCGCAGTGATTATTTGAAATTTGTAAAAGGAACCTGATTTCGATCTCTTAAACCAATATAGTAAATTTTGCCTTTTGCAATTTTTGAATTTTTTGCCGAATTTTTACCAAATTTTTCGCGTTCCACGGTAATTTTTTTGACATTCGTAAAAATAATTCAGTTTCAATATTTTAAACAAATATAGGAAATTTTGTTCTCTGCGATTGTTTGGGAATTTCTTATGCGATTTTTTGCTTTTTTAAGAATTTTTAGGGTTTTTTCGCATTTCACGGAGATTTTTTAATTTTATTTTCTGAAGCGGAAAGAACGCTCCGATATGTTTTCCTACTGCGGTGATTAAATTCTTCAAGTATGAAGAAGGCCAAATCGGTTCCTACAGCAACATGAACGGTGATGCTGAATATTTAAATTTAATCTGTCTCGAAATAAAAATTCACAAAAATTCATGGTCTGTTTGATTCGAGACTAGACTGGGCGCAGCCCGAAATATTGTAGGCCTCCGAAGGCAATAAGGTCCCTAACTGAGGTTCGTATGAGTAGTTTAGAACCGAGATATTTAATTCGGAATTCGTTTGGGATAAACCGACCAACGAAGCATTTCAAGCTCCGCTAGTATTTATATATAACCTATCACCTACGATCGATACGATGTCATGAGTGTAGGGTTTAAATGTCTGAGAATTTCCTGAAATTTTACAGCTGTTTTAATAAATTAACCTACGGAAAACACATGAAAAATCATTAAAGCGATAATTTGAATGGATATACCCATGGCAATTTTTATTCTATGCCTTAGATTTTAGTTAATTACATTTGCTGTACCGAAAATAGTACATTTATTGAAATTAACGAAAATAATGATTTAACAATTGAGATTTTTTTTTAAGTAACTTAAATGAAACAATCATTATTATACACATTTTTTTTTTTTTAAAGTGGATGCAAAATGTATTGGGCTAGCTTAAAATTTTATAAAAATGTAATAGAATGAAAGTAATGCATGATGTGCTTTGGAGAATTTATTCATTTTCTGATTTAATGAAAAACGTACTTGGAAATAAATTACCCACGTTTACATCGATTATTTACGGAAATTCAGGATTGTTATAATTAATTAGTAGTATAGTCGTAACTAAACAATTTTAAAAAAAAAAATTCGAATATTTACAATATAAGAAATAACGTGTTTTTTACACATTACGAAGATAGAAGGCTAGATATATGAAAAGTGCATCTTTTAAATTGTTAATAAATATAATAGTTTTCATTATCTTGATGATATATCAATGATTTGTAAATTGGATTTTTAAATGCACAGTTCAGATATAAAATAAGAAAATAGATCGGAATTTGGAATTAGATTTGAAAAATGAGATTGCTCTACTAATTGACCCCTTTCACCACTTCTTTTCCAGTATAAAATTAAAATATGAATGCTCATAATAAAAGTGACTAATAAAATGCATATATAACAGTGGGATCCAAAACTCAGGAATTTTTTTTAAAATCATAATTCACAAACTATTTCGACAACCCGAGATAGATTGCTCAGACGAACAGAACCAGTCTGCAGAGCATAGAAGTCCCTCCCGGTAACTTTTAATAAGTTAAAAAAAAAATACGTTTTTCAGCCGGAGCTGAATCCGCCGGTAAACCCGACAGGAGGCGGGATAGAAAATAATACACAAGTAAAATTACAAACTATGGCATTGGGCCAGAAGCGTGAGGAATGTGGCAGACAATCATTGCCGGAGCCGGAGAGAACGAACGCGACAATGGGCCGAGTACAAACAAGAAAAAAGATTGTGTGCTCGCAATATACCAGCTACCACGCAACAGGGGCTCTGTGGTACCGCCAGAGCAAACGCTACTTGCGACAAGGGGCAGTACCACCAGGTGCATTAAAGTGAGGCAGGCTGAACCCAGACAACTAATTTGTAAGGTTGGATAAGTGTAGAAAGTGTTGGTGTTATCGTTTGCTTTTGGTGAGAAATGTGGGGCTGATTAGAATGTTGTGTAGCCATTCCTTTGGTGAAATGGTAGATCATTTTAAATGCGAATTTTTCATGAGTAGACAGTTATAGGAGTTCCCACCCTACCACATTCGCATCTGTTGGTTCTAGCGCAATCATGAATTTGAGCAGGTAGCAATTGAAAAGGCCGTGTCCAGCTAGGTAGCTTGTTGTATGGTGTGTGATATAGTAAATGTCGAGTAAGACTGTGGGGATTAAGTCAAACGTGTGCTTGCCATTGTGAGTTGAATCCCAGTACTCCTGCCATTCAGTGAGAACACTGAATTTCAGGATTCTTTTAATAAATGATGGAATCATTGGGAGGTGGTTGTCTATGTTGTTTTGAAAACTGTATTTATTTATTTAAAAAACTTAAATAGATTACATACCTATATTAACAACACATAGAAATTAAATTTAACTTTATATTACAATATTAAATTAAATCTTTCCTAAACATTTTGCTAATACTGACAGCAACTTTCACGAAGCATAACATAGAATATATAAACTTTCTTATCTTTTAAATTTCAAGAAATTTCAAGATTTGAATGCAAATGGGTAAAATGTAAATAATTTATTTTTACATTCAAAGCATAAGTACCGTTGCATCATCGAAACAAATAAAAAATGTTATTATAACTCTACATTAACCCTTAAATGCATAGGGATGCATATTTGCATCACTTTTTATTTAACTTTTAGCAACCACTATATTTATATAGAAATATTAATCCTGTAAAGATTACAAATATGCTACTGAATAAAGTTAAAAATCTATCTTAAAAATTTCTGGTGTTTAATACTTAATATGGGAATAAAAAACACAATTCTAAAAGAACAATGCATGCATTTAAGGGTTGAGTTTTACGAAATAAAATTTATATAAAATAAGTTACCTAGATTCATACTTATTAAAATAATTACTAATTTTGAACTAGTTTAGTTATAACAGTAGTTTTTGCTTGCGTTGCAGATGTGCAACATAAAAAAAGTTAACGTATTATAAGAAAAATACATCTCTGATTTTTTTCATTACTTTTCCTGTCTAATAAACCTTTTTTAGAATCAGATATATTTCTTTCGAGACAAATTTTTAAAAATCATGCATTTAAGGGTTAAATCTGTGAAAGCAATTCTTTTAAAACTACTCTAATTTTAAAAGAGTAAAATTAGCACAACAGATGGCACCATTTTTTATTTAATGAAAAAGTGTAGAAATGTGAGCTCAAAAAGTAAAACACTCTCTTTGAAATAGTAATATTTACACAACCGTTTACACAGTATACGTAACCTATCTTACGGCTCTTTGTAATATCATAATACGTGTAATTAAGCTGCTAATATGACTTTTACATAACTCCATTTTTTTTCTCCTTTTGATAAGTTTTTGTTGGGTTTTTTTTAACCATTTTTTCAATCTCCGTTTGCTTTCAATGTTATTTTTAGAGTAACGCGTCGAAAAAAAATTGCTGACAACTATTCATAGAACTACAGAAGGCTAATATGCCAGGAGCGAGCTTTAAGGTGTGAGCCGACACTGTCATCAAATAACACATCTACATCTCAATAATTGTGTCAATATTTTCTTTGGATAAAAGACAAGCATGATTTTTGTATGCTTTTGTTTACTTCTTTATAAAAAAAGGATATATTTAAAGAAAGTTTTTAAGACATTTATCATTTTAAAAAAATTTCATGTGACAGATTCTTCCATCGTGAAATTTTATTCCTCTTTTGTTTTAAAAAAATAATAATAATTTTTCTTTAAAATATTTTAAAATTGCTAAAAGTATTTTATAAAAAATAAATAGCTGCACACTTCTGCCGTATTTAGACCACCTTTTTCTAATAGTAATCTTCGTCTTATTTAATCGCACAATTGCTGTCATGAAATAAAGCTAATATTTCTATAAGAAAATTCTGGTCTCAAAAACGCGAGATTTGGCAGCTATGATAATAAATAGGAGCATATCTTTTCTAAAGACCAATCAAATTCAATAAATCAGAATTAATTTAGCTGATTCTATTTTCACGTGCATTAGATCTGACATTTAAAATAGTTTTTACGAGTTAGTACGTGCTTAAAACGATACAAAATCAAATGTTTTATGTCTAACAATATGATGCATTTTCCTGAATTAAACAAATAGCAGTTAAAAGTTAGTTGTTTAAAGGGTATCGGCACCCAAATATTTTCTAACAATGTCAGTTCGAGTTTACTGCGCTTTCAAATTCTGTAGTTGATTGCCTTTCCAATACTAGTTAATTTCTATTTCTGAGATAATTAGAGGCTTTCTTATTCTGTTCTTGGCTCGAATTTTGTCATGAAATAGGGGCATTTTTTTATATTTTCTGTATCTACATCTATCACCATTTTCATCTTTATAAACAATTTTAATATAATGCAAGAGTTTTACTTGTTTTTGCCCTTTTTGCCTCTTTTTTGCCAGAGTTACCAATTTAGGGATTTTTTTTATACGGCTATCTACCACAATTTCCGAATAGAAAGGAAAAATATTTTTACGGATATTTTAAAACCCATTCATATACCATTCAAAAATGCTCTTGCCCCACTTTCAGAAACAAGGCCCAAATGTAACTTTCCCTTTTTTTCCTCTCGAGAAAATCCTATCATAAAAGTTATTAGGAAAAAATATTTCTCCGTATAAAAAAAATCATTTCGAAATTCTAAGAAACATTTGACATCGAAGTATTTATTTCTCAGGAACTAATTTCAATAAATTTTTAAACCGTTTTGGCAGAAGTTAAACTATAAATTTAGCCTTTGGCGAAAAACAAAATTAAGAAAGGAAAATCATGCATGAAGCTTATATTATGAAATTTTCTCCAATACACCCAAAATACAGAAATTGAACGTTACCATTAAATAAGCTGAAAAAAGAAATGTAAGTTAACAATTTAGAAAACGCAAAACACATTCAAAAACTTCATCCATTAACATCCATAATTGGAATAACAGTCTAATTCTTTTTTTGCAAACGAGTATAGGATCCACAGATTTCTACATATACTATACAGTGTGATAAAATTTAGTTCAGTTAGAAAACCCACAACACAGTTGAAAATTCACCTTCAGAAATTTCCGCCAATAGGCAGATATGTACTTGAATTATTTTGTACAGCCCTGTATATTTTCTACAGATTTTTATGCACTCCACATATTAAATTAAAATGTGATTCAAGTAAAATGAGCAAAAAATAACCACCTTTTCAGCAATCACCATCCCTAAACTACAATGTATCCAGTTCTTTGTGTAGCCATATGTATATCAATTTATTTATATTCTATAAATACCTCTTAGTATACTAAATATAACTCATCTGGCTCATAATTCAGAAACTCATAATTCTTTTGTGGAATTCTTCTACATGATCCATAGAATTTATACACGCCCCGTAATATGCAAAAAAAAAAAAAAAAAATTAGTTAAAGATAAAAGCGCATACCACAACTAAGTACACACTTTCTGCAGTAGACTAACGAATTATTTTATGTTTCTCTGTAAATGAATGATAAGTGCTACATTCTCCATACTGCGTAGAAATCATGCACCCTAGTAATGTATTTCAATTAGTGTTTGAAATTGTGTAACATCATTTAAATTCATTGCAAAAAAATTTTCCGATATACCGTTATGTAACGGAACTCTTTTGTTCATCCCTGTAAATAAACTATAAATGTTACAAATTACATTCCCAATAGGGAATATCATGTTGTAAACATTCATAATATATATGAATGGCGTGATAATCGAAGAATATTAAAAAACTTTAGAGCGATCAGACAGACGGTCACAAAAACCGAAGTCATAAATAGTTTTTAACATTGCTGAAAAGCGTTAATATAAATGCAATACTTATGTGATTTCGCAAAATATAATTTCCATGTTTTTATTATTATTATTATTAATGTTACTAAAAGGAATTGATTTTCCAGAAAAAGAAAACAATCGATATGCAACTAATTATAATAATAATAATAAAAACCTATTGTAATCGATCCCAAGAAATAGGTACATCTATATTAGCTTTTTCCATAGGGTTTTGCTACTGCTATTTCCCACTAAATATGCCCTCACAGCAATTTATTGCAATATCGCTTTAAATTATCTTAACGCTAGAACGACTATAGCGGTCATATTGACCGCTATGAAATAAAAATATTTCGATTCGAACCAGAAATTTCTTTCTGAAATAAATTAAATATGTATCATGGAGAAATAAGTTAAAAAGTTTCAAATAAAAATCCTGGTGTAAAATATTTTTATAACACTTGAGTAAAATTTGCGGTCATTCTAGTGTTAAGATTATTTTAAAAATATATTGTATTTATCTTCCTTTTTTCTTTAATTAAAAATAAAACTCAGAGAAACGGGTATGAAAAAAAATTAAAAATCTATACCTTTAAAAATATTAATGCAGTACATTATAACGCAACTACTATTAAAATTTTCTGATTTAAGATTTATTTTTTTTTACTAGCTGTGTTATAGTGAGTTAGCATATTTTAAAGCGATATTTTAACATTTATAAAATAAACAAAACTCATAAGCATAATACAACCAGCTAGGAAAACATTTGTAGATGACAGAGTAATTACTAAAATCTCAAAAATTGACATAAGTGATAATCCAAACACGTATTTGAAACTAGATAAGATAGGGGAAAGGGGTAAATTTAGTTCAAGGGAAAGTTGTAAAATAAAATAACTTTTGTTATTAATAACTCAACTCAACATTTGTGACAGTCTCACGTCTTAATAAAACTTTCCATTTTATTGCATCTGGCCTTCAAAATATTATGATAATTTTAAAGTTAAAAGAGTTGCTTTTCGAAGCATGGGAAGAATATTTATGCGGGTAATTGTATTTATAAAGCAGCAGTAAAAAATCCTAAACCCTCGCATAAATTCAACAGAAGATTATGTGTGATAATTATATGTGATTAAAAAAAGTTTGTAAAAAATTAGTTAATATATATATAGTTATGAAATTTAATCAAGTAATCACGAGATACATGCTGTTGAACCTAATTTGCTTATATTTTTGTATATATTGCTTTTAACCAAAAAGTAAAAAAATCTTTGTTGCTTTTTCTGAATTTTGAAAAACGCACCTCTTCCTAGAAACCCCTTTAAAGAACTAGAAGTAAATAAACCCCGCGCTAGAATTAAAAAACAAATACATTTGTGATTAGTAAATTTTTAATTCTTTTCTTTGAGCCATAAATGTTTAACATAAGACAATATATGTGTATATATATATATATATATCTTGTATTTAGAGATTAATCACCTTATTTTATTTATTTATTTAATTATGAAATCGGCATTCCTTTGTCTGACATGTACTGCTATTTCATCTTTGAAATTTGCAATAAATATCGGGAACATACCTTTAACACATAATGCTTTTAAAATATGCCAAAAATCAAAAAGCAAAAGTGTTGGCATCAGATGATGTGGCATTTTCGCTCCTCTGATAATACAATCTGACTAATAAAGCATGTTCACGTATAAAGTAAACGCTACTGACAGCAACGCATTTCCAAATGATGGGAATTCGCCAAGCCTTTCATTTTATTTTCGTGATCGGTCTCCTTCGAACGTATTTATGAAATATATTCATTTTTACCAGTTCTATTTGTTTTAACTTTGTGAAAAAGACCTACCCTTTTGCATTTAGGTGAAAAATTAAAAATTGAAAGTGCTTGTAAACGGTACTATCAGTAATTTAACTTCGAACTAACAATGTACTATATAATATAAATTGGTATTTGGTATAAAAAAAATTTAAATAAATGTATTTATTTCTTTCCGATAATATTTCATACTATTATTATTTGTAAATTTGTGTAACATGAAAAAATATTAGAACAGATAAATTGAATATTTAGAGCCTTGTGTAACTCCGACTTTTTAGCATAGCGTCACAGTGGGAGGGGGGGAGGGGGAGAAACAAATAAAGAGAAAATTAAAAACAGAATATAACCTTCTCGCTCACCTTAGGTTCCTAACTTAAATAATAAAAAAAAACGCTATTTTAAAATTGGTTATCGACTAAATTTTATTTTGAAGACGCCTCTTGCACATCCAAGCCTTTTATATGGCATAAACCATTATTCTTTCATACGATCAAGAATAGCATAAATAATATGTCGATTTCCTTTGATTTTTGTGAAAATTCGGGAGCGAGAGAGTTAATTTTATATATATTATATATAATTATTACTAAATGTACCAATCGTAGATCATGAAAAAGAAAACAAAGTCCGTTGATTTGACAAGCAAGTTTTATTACTTTTAACTGTAAAAATTACTGAATTTTCAATGAAAGCCCAAGTTCAGGAAAAAAATAAATAGGGCTTATTATCTCTTTAAATAATTATTAAGTACAAATTTTATTTTTTTTTTTTTTTTCTTATTAACATAAAAGTCAGAAGCATTAAAAGACTGGATTATGTAAGGAGGATACGATGCCATTTAAATTCATATTTGTATATCTTATTTAAGATGAGATTTTTTATATCTCTGAACAATATTGAAGTAGAGGAATTTTTTATTAAATTAAAAAATATCCGAATGGTAATAAGTTTTTTTTATTGTTTTGTTTTTTGTTTTGCCATTTTTCAAACTAAAGAAATATTTATATGCAACATACATTCAAGAAACCTTTTTCTGAAACTATTTTACGAAATTCTAAAATAACAATGAAATGCTATTACCAAATTCTGTTTGCCATTTTTTATATCATTTAAATTGTGCAAAACACATACTATTTTTTATACATTGTTCTTAAATTTCACTGAATAGACTGTACGATGGCATCAGCAAAATTGTCTTTAAATTTATAAAGAAACTTTTTCTTCTACCACCCTCACTCAAACTTTTTATTTTTCAGTTTCATGTTCAAACTCAAAATAAACCTTTTAATAATGAAATACACCCGAAAATAATATAAAGTTTGGCAACATGAATATTTAAAATATTCAAAAGAATACTTTTATTTTTATCAAATGATTCGTTTCATAGTTCAAATATTAAAAAGAATTGCTAAGAACAAAAATTATTGAGAAAAATGAAAATGTTTAAAACGGTAAATATCAATACATGCGAAAACGGACGAATTCAATTCTAAAATATTTTTCTGTAACGAAACAAAGAATAAAGTTTGAATGTGAGGAGTTAAATGATGTGTTACAAACAAACTGAAAATAATGATTGAAAAAGTAGAGCAGGAAGTGGAACAGAGACTAAACAAAACTTTTCCAAGAAGATAACCCTAGAAATATGAACAGCAGATGTAACGTTAAGAAAGCATTTTCCATTTCATCAATGGAAAAGACGCGGAAAATTCTTCATCTAAAACTCGGAAACACTTAATTTGTTAAATTGGGAGAGATCACTAGCACTTCTTCTTCCACAATGCGCTGACAGGCGGAATGAAAGAGTCTTGCGCATTCTCGATTCTTTCTTTATTTTACGCTCTTTTGTTCTGAATTTTAGAGTAATTGCTTTTAAATTCGTGAGTAAATTTGAGCACTTAAGAAAGAAATACAAATAAAATTGCTGACAGTCATATACTAACAGTTATCTTTCGGCGCAATTCTCCAGAATTCTAAAACAAACAATTTTGAATACAAATAATAGCAATATTTAATGCATGAAAAGTTTTAAAATTTTAACGTAAACTTGATAAAAATTAAATAAAATTTCTTGATTTAATTTATTTTAATATAATTTTAAACATAAAACTGAATGCGTTATTATGGAAAATTACAACAATACATAAATTTATTTTTCTTTTACTAAGGCTATATAAACAATGCGATTTATTTTATTATGTACTTCGAAACTTTCACATGCAAAAATTTGTTACATTGTTATTTTTCAATTTAAATCATACAGCTCTTGTCGCTCTCTACCGAATGGTAAAAGACATTATAATGGATACTCTAGTTAGCATTTGTTTCTGTCTTAATTTCTTATTTTGGCATCGTTATAAGGTTGAAATATCATTCAGTTTCATTATCCTTAATATTGAATAAAATATTTGTGACTTAAATGTACGAATGATCATGCGCAGTATGAAAAACATTCGAACGTAGGCTATAACTTTAATTCGAATTCATATCAGAAAAAAAATTTTTATTCCTGAAAGATTGTTTATAAATGTACATATTGTGATGTTGATGCTGCCGTTTTTGTTCTGTCACAAGGTTTCTCTACATATCATAACAGAACCTAACTTTTAAATGTTTAATGGCAACACAATGTTTTATATATATATATTGATGTTCAGCATCAAAAATTAAGAGTTTGATAAACACACTTTTTTTTTTTTTAATCAGTCGTTCCTGAAATATAAACTGTTCAGAATTGAACTAATATAAAGGAGAAATCCTTTTTTGCCAATGAGCTACTTTTCTTTATTCGAATTTCTTGATCGGCACCACTTTTTTTGAAATGATAAAATTCGCCTTATTTAAAGACATATTAATCAAGGCTAAAATGAGAGAAATTTTACCATTTCAAAAAAGTGGTGCCAATCAAGAAATCTCAATTTAAAAAAGCAGTCCACTGGCAACACTGGAGAAATTTCACGTCGGTTATTTAGGATTGGACACAAGAATAATTTACATGTTAAATTAGTTTTGCCTTATATCGTACCTTATGAACTCCTCACCAAAAAGAGCAGGCATTTCTCAGATTAAAATATTTTGGTCAGATTAATTACTAATTAATAATTCTATACCTGTGTTTTTAAATTTTATCAATAGAAACATATATGTTCTTTGTCCCTATTCTAATCAGCATGGCAGGCCCACTCAAAAAACTTTTTTTTTTCTATTTTGATTTTTAGTTGTCCAAAATAAGTCCAAGATGTCTGAAATTGAAAATTACTTTTTCCTGCTTCTTCAAGTAGGGTAAATCTATGTTACAGAGAAAAACCATATCCGTGAGTAACGCTGACGTCATATTGATGGTGGCAACACCTGAGAAGTAAATTCCGTTTTTACCGCAATTTTTTTAAATTTTATAACCATCGCACAATTTCAATTTTTACACCGTCGAAAAAAAAAGTTATTTCGAGTGCAATTTGTTTGTAAATTGTATATGAATTTACTGATTTTTGTGGTTTTAAAAATAATTTTAAAGCATGATTTTTTAAAAAATCTATATCTATTGCGTTTAGCCTGATTACGAAATATTAACCCGTCTGCACTTAACACAATGTAAATAGTTCAGCATTTGTTTCCGGTTAATATATCATAACGAAATTAAAACTTCAACAATAAATAAGCAAAATAATAAAATAGTATAATTAAAACAAAAATTTAATAAACACATAATCAAACTACGCGCATAAGTCATTGAAATATCAGAATCAAAATGGCTGTTGTAGGTGACAAAATTTTTGGCAATTTCTTCTGCTATTAACCCGTGGCATGCAGATAATATTAAAGTATCGCTTTTAAGAAATTTCGAAACTTTATTTGATTACATAACTGATAATTTTCGTATGAAAATGCTTTTTGGTGTTGTTAGTAAACAATCTAAAAAATAAATTTAAAGTAAAAACTATTAGAGTTTTCATTTAAAAAAAATATGATCTCATCTTTGTTCTGTAACATGGGTTGGATTCCCTAGTATTAGTAAAGAACGGCACGTTTACTCTCTATAAAGACAAAGATTATACGAAGAAAAAGTTTCCGGAATGCTTAATTTAAAATACATTTAGTAGATACCGTCTTAAACGTTTATCAAACATTTTTACGACTTCTATAAACATCTTGCAATAGTTAGGAATTTATTTCATTTTATCGTCTGAAAGTAAATTTATTTTTAATGAGATAAGAATTTTCACTCTGTTGATTTTCCGAAAAGGCGAACGTTATTGAGCAAAGAATCTACATTAAATTTTGTTTTCGCTATGAAATATATGCTACAAAAGTATATGAAAGGTTGAAAAAAGCTTTTAAAGACAAACTGTTTGTCCTAAACAACAGTATTTGATTGCTATAAAAAGTTTAAAGATGATAGAAAATCCGTCGTAGATGATCCGCGATTTGGTAGACCATCCACTTCCATTAATCATCAAGACATCGATAAGGTGAGAGAATTGATGCTTCGTGATGGTCGTTTGCGAAAAAGAGACATTATTGAACAAGTTCGTGTATCATTTGATTCCTGTCAGTATTTTTTAAAAGATCATTTAGGGTTGCGACGTGTCGTTTCTCAAGTCGTTCCAAGAATTTTGACTTTGTTCCGAAAACAACAACGTGTTCAAGTGGCCCGAGAGATGGTTTCTCAAAGTGTTCTCTTTCTAAAACACATTATTGCCGGTGATGAAACTTGGATATAGGCTATTGATACAAAAACAGCTCGACAATCGAGTGAATAGCGCTTGAAAGGTGAAGCAAGGCCGTAAAGAGAACGTCAAATTCGCTCAAAAATAAAATAATGTTGACTGTTTTCTTTGATTGTCGTGGTGCTGTGCATTATGACTTGCTACCAACTGGCTAGGCAATCAATAAAAATTATTATTTGAGTGCTTTGTGCCGCTTGCGTGAAGCAATTCATCCGAAACCGCCTGAAATGTGTCAAGAAAACTCATGGGTTTTGTAACACGATAATGCGCCTTCTCACAGAGCAATTATTATTCGTGAGATTTTTACCAAACGTTCAAGAAATACGACTCCAAAGACTCCATAGTCAACTGATATGGCAACGTGTGACGTTTTATTATTTCTACGGTTGAAATTGCCTCGTCGTGGTCACCGTTTAGAGTCCATAAATTCGATAAAATAAGATTATCTACGAACTCTGGAGGGGTTTCACAAAAGTGACTTAAAGGCATGTTTTGATGATTGGAAAAACGTTGGCAGAAGTGCATTGCAGTCGGAGGAGATTATTTTGAAGGAGATGCAATAAACTTTGACCAATAAATTGATACCTTTTGTTTTATGCCACCATTACAGGTACTTTTGATCACAGTAGTATCCTCATTCTAATAATTATATAAAAAATATGCAACTTTCATGACGCTGTTCTCATGTATAATGGCACAATCCTCAGATATATTATTTAACGCATTCTCTGAGATATACAGGGTGGTTATAATTAAACTTTCCCTATAAACAGCCTTCTACAGGGCAAACGGTTGAACGGAAAGAAATTTGGTATATAGACTATACACGAGATGCGCTCACGGAATTTCGAAAAAAAAAATGTTCCAAAATGTCCACCAGAGGGCACCTTTTCCAGAAAAAACATTAAATTTAACACAATAAACGGCCAAAACAGCCGGTTTTACATTTTATTACTCATAATTCTTGTTCTGGATTGTTAATATTGTTTCTGTATTTCGTTTTGGCCGTTTATTGTGTTAAGTTCAATGTTTTTTCCGCAATGTTTTTACCGCAAAAGGCGACCTCTGGTGGACATTTTGGAACTTTTTTTTTTTTTTTTAGAACTTCCGTGAGCGCATCTCGTGTATAGTCTATATACAGAATTTTGTTGTATTCCGTTCACCCGTTTGCACTGTACGATGGCGTTTATAGGGGAAGTTTAATTATAACCACCCTGTAGTATGAATATTTTATATTTAGAATAAATTGACATGATAAATCGAACGAATGCATAAAAACATGAGGTTACTATTGCAAACTTCAAAGTTCGAATGAAACAGATATCATATACTAAACCTAAAGACACAAAATCTCTAATAGAAATATAGAAAATCATAATCAAGTAATTTTGTTGCAGATTTATTCTTCAACATTTAGAAATAGTGTTATGACTTGCTTTTGAACTTTTATCTTTATCTTTTTTGTGTGGTGGGGTTACCAAATAAATTATTTTAAATCATAAAAGTTTAATCACTTTAAAATGAAATCCATTATATATAGCGTTGCATTTTAAAATTTGTTCAGGGTTACCAAATAAATTATTTTAAATCATAAAGATTTAATCACTTTAAAATGAAATCCGTTACATATAGTGTTACGTTTAAAATTTGTTCAGAATTACACATTACTTTCAACAACTCTTGCTTTAGAATAAAAAATCTTGAAATATCTTGATCCAAGGCAATAAATCTTCCTTTTATAAATAATTATTTATATGTGACATTCATTGAATAAAAGAAAAAACATTCGGTTAAAAATAAGTTCATATAAAAAGAGTGTAAATTTTCAAATGTTAAAAAAAAAAAAAAAAAAAAAAAAAAATCACGCTTCTTTTAAAACTTTCTTCATTTTAGCAAACGAAACAACGACAAAAAAAAATCATTTAATTTATAAGAAGCTTGGTTAGTAGTTTTTTTTTTTCAACTCTTGCGTATTATGTTTTAAAGGTTGTCGTAAAAATAGTATAATAGTTTTGAGATGTAATATTTAAGCTTATTTGCGTGCTTCATTAAGTTGAAAGGACTTTCCAGGAAGTCCTCTTGTGTTTTCTAGATATCTGAGTCCAAGAATGACATCATTTGTACTTTTTGAGGACATACAAAAAACTCAGTTGAATAGATTTGTAAATTTTTTCATAACTTGTAATCAATTAAAAAACACTTAAAAATCTGCTTTAAGCCACAATAATACAGCATAGCGTACACATATACACCATCTTATTCTTGCACATAAAAACAGCAACAAAAGAAAATCTCTAAAAAATATGTACACGAACTTTCATTCACACACAAAGATATCTAACAAATTTTCACTAATATCAGTTATTACATGTGTAATAATACAAATAAATAAATAAATGAATTTAAATATAACATAATGATATT
Source organism: Maratus speciosus (assembly GCA_963932465.1). Taxonomy (NCBI): domain Eukaryota; kingdom Metazoa; phylum Arthropoda; class Arachnida; order Araneae; family Salticidae; genus Maratus; species Maratus speciosus. The sequence goes on from OZ010787.1 coordinate 329,488,849, forward strand.
TTTATATAATATCATTATATAAATCAAATTATAATATTATATAATATCAAATAATTTTTTTATAACAATATTTTAAACAAATTTACTTCTTTAAAAATTACAAGTTATCTCACTTAAGGATTTTAATTTATCATAACTATTTTTCAATCCTCGTCTACTTTTCTCATAATTTTCAACATAATTATTTAAACGGTTGAAAACAAAAATTTTTTTTATACGCAATTAGTATTATTAAATTCAAATAGGACACAAATTTTTCACTTCACTCCACTTTGAAATGTGCACATAACATTTTGAATACTTATAAACGTGAAAATAAACATCACAAGTTTACTAAACGGTGTATAAACTGTTGTAAACTCTAAAAACTATGCAAACACTAAATTGGAGTTAAAATATTCAACGTTTCGGTCATCATCGGTGACCTTCATCAGGAAAAGTTTGTCGTAATGTCTTCCAAAAACAGAGCAAAACCGTCTTGAATCCAAAAGGATTGCTCTGCTTTTGGAAGACATTACGACAACGTTTTCCTGATGAAGGTCACAGATGAGGACCGAAACGTTGAATATTTTAACTGTATTTTAATGTTTGTATAGTTTTTAGACTTTGCAACAGTTTATACACCGTTTAGTAAACTTGTGATGTTTATTTTCACGTTTATATGTAACTTTTTTCGGTGTAAATGTCCACCTCTTTTATTATTTTGAATACTATACAAGAAATGTCTCATTTAAAGTTACATGAATAAAATTGAAGAATTATTTCAGCGAAATTTAGTGGCAAAGCTATCTATATATTAAAAATAATAAAAGTACACCTAAAATAACATTAAATTATTTTTAAATGACATGTAACAAATAAAATGAATGCCTTTAAGGCTTATATAATGTCACCTTGTTAGAGAAGTATTTTGTGCATTTTAACAATGTAACGCTTATAAATTGATATTTACATTAATTACGTAATAATCTAATGCAGAATTATATTATTTCTCAGACATAAACAAAATGCTAAAATACAATGACAGTTTTGTACTTTTAGTTCAAACTATTTCCTTTCCTATATTACACAGAAAAATTTTGTTATTCATCGGCACAGACTGAAAGTGTTTTTATAACGTTCAACAGAGAACTTATTGCTTCATTTTTTCAATCTTTTTCATGCATATTTTTTATTTACTTAATTAAATATTAAAAGAAATAGAAACTTTTGCTTAAAATAAACAATCTTGTTCATGCTGTTTGAAGCTGGCGATTTTCAGGCCAATTTACATTTTACTTTACTTTTATTTGTTTAAATCTGTTTGACTAGAATCTGACGCTTAAAATATATATATATAACATTTTTATGAGGCATAACTTATTAAAAGAGGGTAAGACCGAGAGTCGGTTAAAATTAGCTTTGTGTTCGATTCAATATAACAATAAATTCTTGCTGTATTATTACTATAAAGCGTTTTATTTTATAACAATATTATTTACAGAAACAATCAATATTAAAACTATGTACAGTCGTGGAAAAAAAAGTAAACACCCCTACTAACTCCTCAACAAATTATCGTAGATGAAAGTTACTGGTACCGAACGATTGGAAATAAAGTCTACTTTTAAGTGACGTATACAAAATTTGCTTAGGGTCCATCTACATATGAAAACGAACCCAAAATATGTTTCCAACGAATCCAAACTTCATTTTTTTCAATGACAATACCCAATTTTAACGAGATATTTCAAATCTTTGGTTCAAATTATGCCTAGACACCAAATTTCAAGTCATTTGAATGATAAGTTTTTGAATTATAAACATTCAAAATTTAGGGCTTCAAATGTTAAATTACATTTTCATATTTTTATTTATAACTTCTGAAATTATGATCCTAATGTTCTAATTTTTTGTGTAGTAATAATACTAATATACCCAAACATAAATACGCTGAATTTGCAATTTTTATAACTTTCTGATATGAATTATGAAATTAATATTAAAAAAATTATGAAATGCTACCTATAATTTTTTTTATGGATTCAGATTTATTAAGTTCTGCTTTATGGAAATCCAAAATTTCACATTTTTCTTCCAAGTAGTTTTCAAATTATGCTTAAAAAACGGCAAAATGATGGTTTCAGGGGCCGTCTATGATAGAAGTGACTAAATATTTTGAAATTTCTTATGCTATCCTGTAATCTAACAAGCTTAATTGACTGCTTAAGGTGCCTTGATCAAGAAGTAAGCTCTCTGGGTTAACAATCGAGTACCGAATTTCAATTTGGATACAGCCCTTAAAATACGCTCGTTTTAAAATAATTAATTTCTTGGAAACTTATGGTACGAATTGCATACAAATTTGTTTTTAGACTAATTGAAGTGTTTAGAGTTCATTTATGCTGTCAGAATTGTGTACTGCTATTAAAAAAACCAAAGTTATGGTTCGTTTTAATATGTAGATGGCTCCCTAAGCAAATTTTATATACATCATTTAAAAGTAGACTTTATTTCCAATCGTTCGGTACCAGTAACTTTCTTCTACGATAATTTGTTGAGGAGTTAGTAGGGGGTGTTTACTTTTTTTTTCCACGACTGTACATAATTCAAAATTTTACATTATATTTACAACGAAAGGGCATCCATCCAAACTACATTTTTAGTTGGAATCTGATTTGTTTGTTTCGGCTCATATTTGGAATTTCTAGAAAATTCGTATAGATTCTGAAAGTCAGTCTTTTCCCAAAATTTCCTCAAATATCGCCAAATTTATCGACCTTAAAGATAGCCATTCTCCTTATTTAAAAGGGGGGGGTCCGGGAATCAAAATTCTATTTTATTAATTTATAAGCATTTTTTAATAATTTTTCTTCCAGAAATGTGTCTTTTTTTAACGATTACTTTTTAGATAAGAATGTCTTGAAAACTTTTTTTTTAATACTTACAGAATTTATTTAAAAAAATTAAAATATAAAAAGAGGATTTTTGAGAGGGGTTTTCACTTCGAGGAATATAATTTCAAAATTTTCACTGGAAATTAAAAATTCTAAAGACAAATTTTTAAAGACATAACAAAAAAAAATTTCATACACATGTCTTCGAAGAAAGCTTAGATATATCCTTTTAAACATGACAAATTATGAAAAAATCCATTCTAAGATGAATAGACAGTAAGACTTAGTTACGGGTACTGAAATCCTGATAGTACAATGTAAAAATTCCGATTCTGCTGACGTAGAAATACGCAGTTTTCTTTAATTAAATAATTTAACTTTTTAGTAGAGGAAAAGTTCCAAATACCGGCTACCACTTTTATTTTCAATCTAGATCCGACAATTTAGAAAATTAGTAAATAAAAAAACACGGCAAGCTGCCTTGATATGTTTTACACCTGTTTAGAGAGAAAAAAATAATTTCAATAGGGATTTTCTGTTTTAAAAAAGCAAAATTGTGAAAGTCTGCAAATTTTGAAATGGGGTCCAAATACCGGCTACTAAGATTTTTTCCAAACGAATCACACAAATAGTGCTAATTTCAGTTATTAAGGGATAAGAACATTATTTTAATAAATTTTATTGATTAAGAACATTTCTTATGTACAGGCAAAATATTTAATTTTTAACAAACAAGCATTTTTATCAAATTTATGAAAATTTTAATGACTGTCTCTGACAGTTTTCTTTCCATTCTGTACAAGAGTCTAAAGAAATTATGGACGTTTTCCTTTGTGCAGCCTATGGCTCTAGCAAAAAAGGTTCCAGTTGTCTTGCGAATCGACAGTCGTTCTCTCTGTTGGTTTTTGAAAAGGTCTACGAAGACCGTCCAGCTTCATCTTGATTAAAGGGAGTTTTAACCTTACTTCGAACCGCAAGTTGATAAACCATATGTTTCATATCAGTACGAGTGCATCCATAAAACTGTGAAATTAAGTATAAAACTAGCGCTTCCTCAAGTTCTCGTGATAGGCATTATTTTCTTTCTAATTTAAGGCCTAGCTGAAATTAGTTGCGTTCGTTTTACTAAATCTTGAAGTGTTGATCGTGGCATATGAAAAGTTTTTGAAACCATCTGTGTCCCCATCTTCTTTTCCCTCTAAATCGTGATAGCATTTTTCGTCTCTTCTTCATCCCACTTCAGTTTTGATTTTTGGAGACGTATTTAGGTTTCGAACGATGTATTCTGTGGGAAAAGAAAAATTAGAACTGCCTTATCAATCAATAAATTCTAAATCACATCTAGTGGATCCTGGCTTAAAGTCAGCACTTGGGATGAAAAAAGGACATTATGAGAGATTCCAGTGCACAAATATTGTTTTCCCACCAACAAATTATCACAAATACCAGATTAAAAAATACAGAAACTAATTCGGGATATTTTGTGAGTAATGCTAAATAAGTTGTTCATAGTTACGGTTTATGCTTTAAAAGTAATGAAAGTTTCTATGTTATGTTTGCAAATATCTAAGCCTACATCAAACCAGCTCTGAAATGTGGGTTCGTCAATTTAAAAATATTCAAATTGTAGAAAAATATAAATTATTTCCTATTTGTGTTATTAGATGGCTTTAATTCTTCCATTTAATTGAACTGTACATTTCATGATGTTCGTTTTCTAAATAAATGTTGAGCGATTGACTGTTTAAATTTTACTTTGAATTCTCTTCCTTTTTGTACGTAAATAATAACTTCTAGACATTCAAAAAAGGTAAAAAAAAAAAAAAAAAAAAATCCGTTTAAGCGATACATTGTGACAGTCAAATGATGCATCAAAGCAGTACAGCATCTGTGACGCCATTAATTAATTTATTTCTTCCGCTTCAAGTAGAGGAAACTCAAAGAGGTCTAAATACTGGCTAGCCGGAATTTAGACCACGCTAGGTAGCCGGTGTTCGGACTACTGTTATGTTTAAGTTAAAAGCGGTATTACTGATTCTTATACCAAAATACCAATAACGTGCGTGCGGCATTTGAAGCTAAATATCTCTAGATAGTAATTTAATAATCAATTCAAGCCAATATACCATCAGCATTTTTTTTTAATGAAAAACCTATATCTGAAAAACTTTTGATGTCCCAGATTTCGTCGTTTCGACACTTTTTCTGTTGCTGCTTGTAAGTAAAACAGAGCTCTGCGACGTACTTCTCGTAACATTATTATCTCAATTAACCCCCTCACTGACAAGCCCGTGTTAATACGTTCACTAAGCTCCAGGTTTCACTGCAATACAAGCAATATTTAAAGTAATATAATTCTATTGATTTAATGTATTTTTGATACATTGACCAATGATTAATATTTCCAAGGATTGCATTCATATTCGTTATTAAGTTTTTTTATAAAATGTTCAAAGAATCATTTTTTTTAACATTTAAAACAAAATGCAGAGAAAACAACATTACAATTTTGCCCTTTTCCAAGACAGTCGGAGGGTTAAAGGAACAAACACTGCCTATCGCCGCTAGGCTGCGCTGCGCACAGTTCTGAGAACACCGAGTAGCCGGTATTTGGACCATAGCCGGTATTTGGACCTTTTCCTCTATTTATTAGGAAAAACATGCATTTTTTGAGAGTTTTTACCCCCGGACACCCTTAATCTCAGAAATGTTAGAAAATACAAAGGAAGCAAATAGCATCTACTTATAATAAAAGCTGACCGGCGGAGCGATGCCGGTGCGAACCACTCTGGTCTGCGAAACGACCGTAGCTAAACGCCATGTTAGGCTTAATGAAAAACATATCTTAACATATGACAGCTAAATGATAATTTTTTCTACTTGAAATCATGTCTGTTCAGCATATTTTCACTAAAACATATATATCATATCCAATTATAATGTATTAAGCTCCAAAGTGAAAATAAGCTATTATAAACATCAGATTACTAGATATCAACAAAAGAACACTGTTGCCATTCACAATTTCCGAATATTGAAACAAATGAATGACCCTTTGAGCGCTTCATTAAAAAAAATACAGGTTAACTATCTGATTTTGTTCTTAAAATATTTTTAGAAGCTTATTAACGTCTTTAAATATTTTAATTTTGTTTTAAACCTTCAAAAAGTATTTTTGCAGCCATCTATCGTCAATTAATATAAACAATCGAAGTTTGTTAAAAATACAAGTTAATATTTGCATATAATTAGCATATTAAAATTAATGTGAAATTTTCAGAAATTACATTTCACTTTGCAAATCATTATTATTATTGTTGAAAAAAAATAAAATGTGGTGAGTCATTCACGTTGAAGAATCATTCATCAGAATTATCTAAATGCTGCTTTGAAGTTGGTCTGCGAAACGACCGTAGCTAAACGCCATGTTAGGCTTAATGAAAAACATATCTTAACATATGACAGCTAAATGATAATTTTTTCTACTTGAAATCATGTCTGTTCAGCGTATTTTCACTAAAACATGTATATCATATCCAATTATAATGTATTAAGCTCCAAAGTGAATATAAGCTATTATAAAAATCAGATTACTAGATATCAACAAAAGAACACTGTTGCCATTCACAATTTCCAAATATGGAAACAAATGAATGACTCTTTGAGCGCTTCATTAAAAAAAATACAGGTTAACTATCTGATTTTGTTCTTAAAATATTTTTAGAAGCTTATTAAAGTCTTTAAATATTTTAATTTTGTTTTAAACCTTCAAAAAGTATTTTTGCAGCCATCTATCGTCAATTAATATAAACAATCGAAGTTTGTTAAAAATACAAGTTAATATTTGCATATAATTAGCATATTAAAATTAATGTGAAATTTTCAGAAATTACATTTCACTTTGCCAATCATTATTATTATTGTTGAAAAAAAAAAAAAAAAAAAAAAAAAAAAAAAAAAAAAAATGTGGTGAGTCATTCCCATTGAAGAATCATTCATCAGAATTATCTAAATGCTGCTTTGATGTTTTGAACAACACGCGGTGGATTTGAATTTATTCAATCAAATCAGTTTTTATTTTTGTTTTCTATAGTTTAAGGATCTTTTTAGCGATGCCTGATGAAAATGATGAAACACTGATTGAACGTAGACGGCGATTAGCTAGAGAAAGAAAGTCGAGGTGGCTTGCTCGACAATCACAAGCAACATTAGACCGTATGAGGGAAGAAAACCGCCAACGTCATCGAAGTCAACGAGCTGAGATCAGAGCCAATCAAGAAATCGAATTGAACCGTATAAGGGAAGAAAATCGCCAACGTCTTCAAAGTCAACTAGCTGAGATCAGAACCAGTCAACAAATCGAAAATGAAGCAATTCAAATAGACCACGGACCAGACCAGGGAGCGCTGACTGTTTCTGAAACTGAAGGTGATATTGAAAGTCACAGTTGTGGTTCTTTAGACTCTATCTGCCAATGCTGTCAGGCACTTCATTTTCCATCTGAAAGATTAAGTCGTGGAAATTTTAAGAGCTGTTGTCATAAAGGAAAAGTTAAATTTCCTCCACGTCAAACTTTTTCACTTTTTTTTTTAAAGATATTATGAGCAACCCAAATTCACCAGACTACAGAAATTTTCATGAAAATATACGCTGTTACAATAGCGCTATTTCTTTTGCTTCAATGGGTGCAAAATTAGCTGCAAATGTTTCAGGTCGTGGACCTTACTGTTTTCGGGTGCAAGGACAAATCTATCATGTCACTTCACACTTACACCCTCAAGAAGGTGAACAAAGGAAATTTGCTCAATTATATGTGCTTAATACAAGTCAGGCTGTTCAGGAACGCTTAAACATTCCTCAAAATGAAAAGTGTTTACGTCATATTTTGAGGCAGTTAGATCTCATGATGCAGGAAATAAACCCATTTGTTCAAGCTTACAAAATGTTATATGAAATTGAAAGACAGAGTCATGAACAAGCAGCGAGAGATAATCTACCAGTACCAAATGTTCACATGTTCTTGCGTAGGGATAGGCACTCAGATCAAAGACGATACAATTTGCCGACAGCAAATGAAGTTGCCATGGTATTCCAAAATGAAGATGGAGAACCACCATTTGAAAGAGATATCAGAATTTATCCTCGCACTCCTGAGCACAGCACTAATAATTATGTTCCTTTAAATATTTTGAGTCCAAACTTGGATCCTATGACATATGCAATTTTTTATTCACATAGTGAAGCTGGCTGGCAACCAAATTTGGTGCTTGATCGCTATCCTGGATCTGCTGAAGGTTTACGAAAAAACGTATCAATGCTTCAGTATAAAGTGGCGCAAACTGCCATTAGGCGTGGTGAATTCAACCCTATTTTGTATGGAGGGCCACTTACTCAACAGTGGGTTATTGATTCATACCTTCAAGTTGAAGCAAACAATCTAAATTTTGTCAGGCAGCAACAATCAAAATTACGATGTGAAGAGTGTGCTGGACTTGTGGATTACGTTTGTCAAGCAGCAACAAATGCAAATTTACCAGCTGGAAGAGCTATTATACTGCCATCTTCTTTTCAAGGCTCCCCTCGAAACATGCGTGAAAGGTATCATGATGCCATGGCAATTGTTACAAAATTTGGCAAACCAGACATTTTTTGTACTTTTACATGTAATCCCAAGTGGCCTGAAATTTTGAATAACTTGCCTGATGGACAGACATCATCTGACAGACCAGATTTAGTAGCACGCGTGTTTCATATCAAATTACATGCACTATTAAATGATATCACAAAAGGGGAACTCTTTGGAAAATGTCTTGCATACGTATATACAATTGAGTTTCAAAAACGTGGACTACCCCATGCTCATATTCTTTTGATCCTTGCACAGGAATTCAAATTCCATGATGCTTCACAGATTGATAGAGTCATAGTGGCAGAGCTTTCAGTTCATCACCTTCGATTACATGAAATTGTTTCGAAGGCAATGATACATGGCCCATGTGTAACTCTTAACCCGAAATCACCTTGCATGGAAAACGGTAACTGTAGCAAGAATTTTCCAAAAACATTCCAGCCTGAAACTCGAGTCAATGTTGATGGTTACCCATTTTATCAACGCCGTGAAGATAATAGTGTAATTATTAATGGAATACCTGTTGATAATCGTTGGGTTGTGCCGTACAATCGTACACTCTTGCTTAAGTACGACTCTCACATTAACATAGAAGCATGCACCAGTATCAAATCTGTAAAATATATTTACAAGTATATTTATAAAGGTTATGATTCAGCTAATGTTGTCATTCATGAAGACAACAATCAACATGAATTTCTACATGATGAAATTTCAAATCATGTGAATACCAGGTATGTTAGTGCACCTGAGGCAATGTGGCGTCTCCTTGAATTCAAAATGCATAATAAATCACATTCTATAATAAGACTTGCCATCCATCTGCCACATCAACAGATGGTTTACTTAGAACAAGGTACAGAAAATGCAGCACTTAATCAAAATCGTGACACTACTCTCACAGCTTGGTTTAAATTAAATATTTCAGATCCAAATGCAAGACAATACCTATATGCAGAAATACCTCTTCATTATGTGTTCGAAAAAGGTGTTTGGAAACCACGACAACGTGGAGAGGAAAAAATTTTGGCTAGAATGTATTCTGTTTCTCCAAAAGACATCGAGCGTTACTGCCTTCGTCCACTTTTGCTCAAAATTCCTGGAGCAGCTAGCTTTGAGGACTTGCGAACTTTCGAGGGCGTTATCTTACCCACATTCCTTGAAGCAGCCCGTCAAAGGCAGCTTTTGGCTGATGATCAGGAATAAGACAGATGTTTATCAGAAGCCTGCGTTTTTCAAATGCCTGCACAGCTCAGGCAAGTATTTGCCTTCATTTGTCTTTTTTGTAATCCATCAAATCCTCTTGAATTATGGGGAAAATTTAACGATTCTTTGTGTGAGGATTTTAGGACGAATTTCAATGATTTTATGGCACAACAATATGCTTTACACAGTATTCAAGCAATATTCAGGAGCCATGGTGTTACCTTAAGTACATTAAAATTTGCCAACACCCAGTCCACTGGATTATCAAGATCCAGTTTTAGCTTATAACCACATTAGTGAAGCCTCTGATGCTATTGAAAAAATTGCATCTTTGAACTTGCAGCAAAAAGAAGCTTTTACAAAAATCATACAAGCAATTGACAATGAGCAAATAACTCCACGATATTTCTATTTGGACGGTCCAGGTGGATCAGGTAAGACATATGTAAATAATACTCTTTTGGCCTTTATACGGGGACGTGGTGAAATTGTTCTTCCTTATGCCACCACTGGTATTGCTGCCATTTTGTTAAAAGGAGGAAGGACCCTTCATAGTGGATTTAAACTACCGGTTCCAATATTGGAAACTTCAACATCTTCAATGCGTCTCACATCAGATGAAGCAGTAACTATCCGTCAAGCAAAGATCATCATTATTGATGAAGCTACAATGATGACAGTTCATGCTTTACGTTGCATAGATGCTCTGTTAAAAGAGCTAATGGGAAATGAAAAACCATTTGGCAATAAAGTTATGTTGTTGGGAGGTGATTTTCGTCAAACACTGCCAGTCGTTACACGCGGTACAAAAACTCATATAATTGAAGTTTGTATTAAATCAAGTCCACTTTGGGAACATTTTTTTCATTTGAAACTGCCACAAAATATGCGTTCTGAAGGTCAAAATGAGTTCAACCAATGGCTGTTAGATATTGGTGAAGGAAAAACTTTATCTGTTCAAAATTTACCATGTGATATCATACAAATTCCCTCTAACATGCTATGTACTGGTTCAATCGTTGCAGAAATGTATGGAAATGAAATTGATACAAACTACATTCAGGAACTTTCCTCAAAAATTATTTTGACCACTACTAACAAGGATGCAATGAAATTGAACAACGAAGTTATGAATCTTCTTCATGGAGCCGCATCTGAATTTTACAGTGCAGATTCATTTGAGTCAGATTTATCAGAAGGTGAGACAAACTTTTCGCAGGAATTTTTGAATGAACAAACTCCCTCTGCAATGCCTCCCCATAAATTAATATTAAAAGTTGGTGCTATTGTAATGCTTCTTAGGAACATGAATCCTAAAAATGGTTTGTGCAATGGCACCAGGTTAATTATTCGAGGCCTATATCGACATTTCTTGGATTGTGAGATCTTAACTGGTGCTAATAAAAATGATAGAGTCTTTATACCAAGAATTGACCTCACACTAAGTGATACAAATCTTCCATTTAAACTTATCCGGAGGCAGTTTCCTATTATTATTGCTTTTGCAATGACTATCAATAAATCGCACGGACAAACATTCAACAGTGTTGGTCTACATTTAGAGGAGCCAGTCTTTTCGCATGGTCAACTTTATGTTGGACTATCACGATGCAAAGAACAAAGTAAAATAAAAGTATCCATCCGTAATACAAATCTGCAAGGGCAACTTTTGTCAGATAATAGGGTGTTCACAAAAAATATAGTTTTTCCAGATTCTTTTCTAGAAAAAATACATACCCCAATAATTCACATGACTAAATAGCTCTATGGTGTTAGTATCTGTTGTATTATTAATGAAAAAAGTGTTTTAATTGCATCTAATTTTCTGTTGTATTTGAAGGGCTCCCTCTCGAAGCTTATATTCTCAAGGTGAAATGATTTTGCTTTATGCTTCTACTGGTATTGCTGCCATTTTGTATGTCATTTTTGAATGGGGGATTATATATTAGATTCTTGAAGCAACTTCACAATATGTTTCTTATTATTTTTGCGAAAAACTACATTATAAGCATATAATTTGCTGTCTTATTTGATGTGCTAGAATTTTGATTTTGTTTAATATTGCTGCTGAACTGTACACTAAAAGGTAAATTCTTTTTTTTTCTAACCTGTATTATGTAAAATATAAACTTTGTCTGATAGTAGAGTGTTTACAAAATATATATATTTTTTAGAAAACTTTATCTATTGTACTACTAATGGAATAAGTGCTTTAATTGCATGTAATTTCTGTAATTTATGAATTATTGCATATATTATACATTGATATTTGAATAACTTTTTACAGATCAGTTTTAAATTCATATGCTTAAAAAATGAAATTCTTACAACTACTCGGTATTGGCTCAGCACTCGGCCAAAATTTCGCCATTTAACGAGTACTCGGTATGCCTCTATAAAAAATCAATTGGTTTAAACCGTGCCAACCCTGTTAATCCATCAGCTTAAAAAGAAATGCTGAGCTTAAAAAATAGCTGAAATTTACTTTAAGTCTCTAGATTTATGATATTTGTTGCATAATTTTATTATATTTTCTTTATAAATGGAAATTTTGCTTATTTTATGGGATATTGTTATTTCTTATGATAGTAGGTTTAGTCTAGCATTGTTAAATCATAGTACATTTTAATTTGCTGCAAGCACAGAAAATTTTACTTCTGTGGTCAACACTAATTATGTTAAGTCCACATTCATTGTTGTACAATTTTGTGATTTTTGACACTTTTTTCCTACTGTGAATTAAGAAACTAATATTATCAGGCTGAAATAATTCTGCTTCATACTACTGGCATTGCTGCCATTTTGTTGTGTCATTTATGGGGAGTTATATACTGGATTCTTGAAGTATTCAACTTCGCAATATGTTTGTCATGTTATTTTTGGTAAAAACCACATTATATTCATAAGTGTACAATTTGCTATCTTATTTTATGTGCTATCATTTTGAATTTGTTTAACATTGATGTTGAACTTTACACTAAAAGGTAAATTCTTCTTTCTCTAACTTATATAGTATTATGTAAAATGTGTATATTTTTTTAATCTTTCTTTATTAGAAAAATGTCTTTTTTTCTGTCATTTTTGATGAACTGCTTTCTTACTTTGAATTGAGTAGCTAATATTCATAAACATGCAATTTTCTGTCACTTTTTATGTATCTTTCTGCTTTATATTTGCTTTTTATTATACTGGAAAATATTGTTCTTCAAGAAATGCTAAAATATATACTCTATCATACTAGGGGCACATTTATGAGAAGGTCCATGCATAAAAATGTCTGGGTTGTCGAAGGACACATCAATAACACAGAGAAAATTCTCTCTTTTTTTTTGGGGGGGGGGGGGGCGGGGGAGGAATATGTGGCCTATAATCAAATGAAAAACATGATTTCAAAGGGAAGGCAGTTTTTCATCACCCATTCGACAAAATTTGAGATTTTTCTACACCCGATCAACAAATCTTGCGAATTTCATGTGCCTGATCAACGAAATTTGTGTTTTCTCAAGCGCACGATTGGCGAAATTCACGGTTTTTTCTGCGTGCAATTGGAGATTGTGACTTCTCCGGGCTCGATCAATGAAACTCGCGATTTCTCCTGGCCCGATTGACGATATTTGCAATATTTTTTAAATTGTGACTGACAAAATTCTCAGCTTGGGAATTTCCTATGTGGATATCTATGGTATTGGCTGGTCGATTCACGGAATTCGTGATTTTTAACTGGCTGTGACGAAACTTGCAATTTTTTCACGAGACAAAATGTCGAAATTCATGATTTTTTTCTGCCATTCATGACAAAAATTGCAATTTTTTCCAGTTATAAATTTAAGAAATTCATTCGTGGACCACAAGTTGTGCATCTCTACTATACTATCATACTATTAACCTAGACAATTATTTAAAACTAACAAAATTGTAATGTTTTGTGCAATCGTTAAACCACTTCCGAATCTCGATTTGATTTTGTTTATGTAACATAATGATTAGCAATGTGATGTGTCAAGTTCTTTGAAACTCATTGACAAAACCTTTTTTTACAGAAAATTTCACACATTGGATTATTTTGTTTAATATTTAATTTGAATGTTTTGTCGTTGAACTATTTGAAAAATGGATTATTTAGTCAATATCCTGTCATTTTTGACGGGGGTATATACTAGTATGATATATAATATACAAATAGCATATAATACAAATGAAGTTTAATATAAAAATAAATGATGCAGTCGATAATATGTGCAGTGCGATATGATATATCACTGAAAGTTTCGATAAGTAATAATTTGCTAAATTTATCAACAATTTTTCGTTTCAGTTTTTAAGATATCACAATGAATTCACAATATTAAAATGTTTATTTTTAAAGAATTAACATTAATAAACGTAAATTAATATTTTGCAGCAAGTAATCTAACTAATATGAATTATTTAAAAACAACGTTTAAACACACAATAAAATAAGTTGATTTGACCATACGCATACGTTTCGTGAGTACTAGGACTCACATTCTCAGTGTAAAAAATTTTAAAAACAATATCCCCCAACTACATGAACGGTGAAAACCCAAATGTCAAAACAAAATACCAAAAGATCATCAAGTTCTAACAGCCAATAAAATTAATGCGGAAGTGAAGTGTCGTGACACAACAAATCCACCCAGAAAGTTGAAATGTATGGTGTACTAAGTAAATCATTAACTATCGTTATCTAGTACACCATACATCTCAACTTTCTGGGTGGATTTGTTGTGTCACGACACTTCACTTCCGCATTAATTTCATTGGCTGTTAGAATTTGATGGTGTTTTGGTATTTTGTTTTGACATTTGAGTTTCCACCGTTCATGTAGTTGGAGGGATATTGTTTTTAAAGTTTTTTACACTGAGGATGTGAGTCCTAATACCCACGAAACGTATACGTATGATCAAATCAACTTATTTTATTGTGTGTTTAAACGTTGTTTTAAAATAATTTATATTTCCACACAAGTTCTGTATTAACTAATATGTTTCAGAATATTTAACGAAATATTTCATGTTTAATAAAATAATTGTCAGATTAGTAATTTGATTATTTGACAACTTTCAGTCATTATTTTTTAACATTAAGGAAAATATATCATTTGAAGGCAAACCACAGTTGTTTTTTAGATGTTTTAAAGCCTAGTTTTTTCTGAACACGAAATGTTATTTTTCGTGTTTACAAGCCTATTAAACCACGAAACATAGAAGAGGTTTACATCACTGTTAACTGGTAACTGTTACATTTTTCTAATAGAAAATTTCTAAAGCAAATGCATTTTACCTTTAAAGAACTCTAATTTCGATAGGTTACATACATCATAAATCTAGTAAAGCTTTTAAGGGGACGAGGGACCTTAAAAAACCTTAAAAATCAATTCTTTATTTTTTAAAATTTTGACTTTAAATATTATTCAGGGGTACATTATATGCATTATGACAAGCATTTATCAAAAAAAAAAATTGTAATTATTTTTGAGAAAAAATGGAGTTTTACGCGTCGTCTTAGAAATCTTCGAAATGCCCGATGCGCATTCCAAATCAATGAAAATCCCCAATATTTTTTTATAAAAGTTTGGTTTATATATATAAATAAAACTGTGCATCGAATTTTATATATTTGAATGTAAAGGTAAAAAAAAAAAAAAAAAAAAAAAATTAAAATTTTCAAAATTTTTTCAAAAAAATTTCAAAAATTTTGATTTTTTTTTTTTTTTACACCTTCATATTCAAATACATAAAATTCGATGCACAGAATTATTTATATATATAATCCAAACTTTTATAAAAAATATTGGGGATTTTCATTGATATGGATTTTTATTGATACCCCCGCAGTGGGCATTTCGAAGATTTCTACGAACGACGCGTAAAATGCCATTTTATTCTCAAAAATAATATTTTTAAAATTTTTTTTTGTGATAAATGCATGCCACAATGCATATAATGTACCCTTGAGTAATATTTAAATTAAAATTTACAAAAAAAAGAAAAAAATTAAAAAATTTTGAAATTTTGAAATTTTTTTGAAATTTTGAATTTTTTTTTTTTAACCTTTATATTCAAATATATAAAATTCGATGCACAGTTTTAATTATATATATAAACCAAACGTTTATAAAAAATATTGGTGATTTTTATTGATATATGCGCAGGGGGCATTTCGAAGATTTCTACGACGACACGTAAAATGCCATTTTTTCTCAAAAATAAATTATTTTTTAAATTTTTTTTGTGATAAATGCATGCCGTAATGCATATAATGTACCCTTTAGTAATATTTAAAGTTAAATTTGCAAAAAAATGAAAAAAAATGAAAAATTCTGAAATTTTGAAATTTTTTCGAAAAATTTCAAAATTTTTCAAAAAAAAAAAATTTTAACCTTTATATTCAAATATATAAAATTCGACGCACAGGTTTTTTTATATATATAAACCAAACTTTTATAAAAAATATTGGGGATTTTCATTGATATGGAACACGCATGGGGCATTTCGGAGATTTCTAAAACAACGCGTAAAATTCCACTTTTTTCTCAAAAATGACTTTAAAAAAATTTTTTTTGTAATAAATGCATGCCATAATGCATATCATGTACCTTTGAGTAATATTTAAGGTGAAATTTACAAAAAATAAAAAATTTATTTTTAAGGTCCCTCGTCCCCTTAAGAAGAATAAAATATTGCATTTATTTTATACAAAATTGTGTTTCCTTGGCCTAAGAGAATAATTGATAAAATGAACATCTGGAAATGTATAGATTTTTTTACCAATAAATTAAGAGCAATATATGGATTAGAAGTTTTATATTCAGAGTTTATTTTCTAAATAAGCTGAAATTTTTATCACCTAAAATGAAGAATCGATGAAAAGAGATTAATTTCATCGCAAAATGTTTTAAAACTAGGGTTTAAATGAAAATTCACATGAAAATAAATGCATTTCTGACCGCAAGAGAAATCTGTAGAAAAAGCTAAAAGCAGAACAAAATTAAATTTGTTTTTAGAGAAAAAATTTCAAACGAACTAATAATAAATCTATAATAATAAGGAAATAAGTTTCTGTGTATGTGTCCGTGTTCTAAAGAGACCGCAGCCTGCAGATCTACAAGAGTTGGCAGGAATGTACCGCTATAAATGTATTTATGATCCTCTAAACCCGATTTTGGATTTTTTTATTGGATTTTTTAACTTAATTTTTATGCAATTTTCAGCGTTTTTCCACGTTTCGCGTTGATTTTCCCACTTTGGTTAAAGGAGTCCAGTGTCAATCTTTTAGCCAATATAGTCAATTTTGACTTCTTTTTAATAAAGTGTATTCGGAATTCCCATAGCAATTTTTGAGTTTTTCGCGAATTTTTTGTGCGATTTTTACTTTTTTCAAGTTTTGCAGCGATTTTTTGACAGTTGTAAAAGGAATTAGATTTAAAACCTTTAGCCTAATATAGTGAAGTATGTCCTCCCCAATTTTTGTATTTTAGCGATTTTTAATGTGGTTTTCAATAAGATATTTAGAGATTTTTCATGTCCGCGGCAATTTTTTGACATTTCTGAAAGAATTCCAGTTACAATGTTTTTGCCCACTATAGGAAACTTTGTCCTCTGCTATTTTTTAATTTTTAGCGATTTTCAGCGAAAATTTTACGTTTTTTCGTGTTCCGTGGCGATTTATTGACATTGGTAACAAAAATTCCGTTTCAAATTTTAGCCTAATAAATTAAATTTTGTCTGCCGATATTTTTGAATTTTTAGAGAATTTGAATCAGACTTTTTTTTTCTTTTTTTATGCATTCCGCGGCGATTTTTTAATTTTCGTGAAATGAATTCGGTTTCAAACTTTTTGCCGTATATAAGAAATTTGTCCTCCGCAATTTTTGAACTTAAGCGATTTTTAATGCAAATTTCAATGCGACCCTTAGCGTTTATTATTATTATTATTATTACTATTATTTTGCTTTTTTGCGTTCCGCAGCGATTTTTTCCCATTCATAAAATGAATTCTGTTTCAAATTTTTATCCTAATATTGTTTGGCCCTCTGCGATTTTTGAATTTTTAGCGATTTTTAATGCGATTCTTAATGCTATTTTTAATACGATTGTCAAAGCTATTTTTAGTTTTCTTGACGTTCCGCGGCGATTTTTTAACATTCTTAAAAGAATGCCTGTTACAATGTTTTATCTAACTATAGTAAATTTTGTCCTCTGCGATTTTTGAATTTTTGTCAGATTTTTCGCGTTTTTTCACCTTGGGAGGAATTTGGTTTTAGACTTTTAGCAAGGTACTTTTTCTCCATTTTTTCGCGTTCCTTTGTGATTTTTTCACATTTGGAAAAAGAATTTGGTTTCACACTTTTAACCTACTATAGTAAATTTTGCGCTCCACGATGTTTAAAGTTTTTACGATTTACAGTACATTTTTTTTAGCATTTTGTGCATTCCTTAAAAAAAAAATCGATTTTTTAATATTTGTAAAATGAATTTGGTTTCAAACATTTAACTAATATCCCAGGTAGCACATAACATTGTTATAGCGTTCAAAATAAGTCTGAATTCCTGAAAATTGGTTGCGTTGTATTAAATCCTTTCAAATACTTTATTTCGCAATATTTTAGACTAAACAATTTGAAAATTTTTAAGCATGATAATTTCATTACTGTACAGTTTTACTCTTTTGTTTAATATTTTAATTTATTTAATGTGTATTGAAAAAGAATAAGCATGCATGTGTTATTTTTCATTTCTGCTTAATGCTGAACATTTTCTTTCTTGTAAATAATATTTTTTTTAACGTGAAAATGAACATTTGAAGAGTAAAAATCAACCAAATGAATAGAATTTTTATTTTGGGGTTATTCATATTTGCACAGTTAAAAATGTAATTATATATTGCGATATATTTCAACATATGTTTTTATACATCTTAAAATTAAGTACATGAAAAAGAGAAAAAAAACATATAATAATATACATTAAATCAATTTTTCTCGAAAAATGCACTTTTAATTTTTGTTCAAAATTTTCAGTATTTGTAAGTCATGATCATGATGCTTAAATACAATGAATCTGCTTATAATCGTTTTAGAATATTGATATATTGAGATCCTCGAATCTGTCATAAAATATATTAACATGCAATTTTTTAATAAAACTGGGCTGCTTTTTTTTCGATTAAAAAATGAACGCAAAAATTTTCTAACAAAAGCTTTTAAAGTAATAATTAAAAAATACCGAAAATATTTATAAAATTTGAACGCATTGAACATTCTAAAATATTTTTCAACAATTAGTTAATAGATTTAAAACATTTTAAATTTTCAATCTTTTTATTTATTTATTTATTTATTTATTTATTTATTTATTTACAAATATTTATTGATTTTTTTTAATTCACCAGCCTTTTAAACTTAGTGAAAAAATGAGTTATAAATGAATACTTACTACATCATACTTTAGTATTAATTATGAACAACTTTTCCCCAAGTTTATAGATAAGTTATTATTCATACAACTTTGTTTATGGTTATTTAATATTATACTATGAATTGAACAAAACAAAGAACTTTCAATTACCATATATTCCAGCATATAACGCGCACTTTCGATACAAGAAACTGATGGACATTTACAGGCGCGCTTTATACGCCGGTTATGAAAATATACAATTATCTATTTATAAAATATTTACACTATATAGACATTAATCACCGGACTTTCAATTTCGGACATTTTGTCGAATATTTAAAGATATACTTTTCGAATTATTCTGGAACTTCGGGTTTATAAGGAATATGTTTGATCTCATATTTGTTAACGTCGATTTGATAAGGGGGTCAATTAGGGGGCCAGCAGAAAATCAAAGAAAAATAATAATATTTAGGATCACCCTGTAAAATAAAATGCACGAAATAATCTATCGCTAAAGCATACAAATATGTGTATACTGTACATTAAAAAATATATATTGCCGTCATCTAGAAAGAATAGTTATCATTTTCTAAATCACTAAACTAGAAATATAGATTTCCGAGTTATGTAAATAATGTAAACAAATAAACTGAATAGACGAAATGATCGAAAATTTCTGGTCTATAGTTTTCTAGGTGATGAAACAATACGTCATACTATGAATTGTTTGAATTGCGAGAAATTATCACTCGATTTCTACAATTAATTCATAAACTAGAATTCTAGTTACTAAAACTCACGTCATGTTTTCGCATTTATTTGGGGAGATTTTTAAATATGTTTGACCCCGATAATGTAGGAAAACGCCCTTGAATTTTAATACGGATATCTAGAACACTCCAGTAAAGGGACCTAGAATTTATAAGAATGACATGGAACTATTTTTTCTAGAGCAGAATATTCATTTTCTAGATGACAGTGGCAGAACTTTTTATAGTGTACATTATGCGTATTCATTTTTGTAAGAATAGCATGTATATTCATGGATATATAGCGATTTTTTTTAAAAGTTCAAAAAATTCTTGCATGTTTTTGGCTTATATCATGCAGCGTTTTCAACCAAATTTAACACCAGTTTCAGAAAATTTGGCATAATGTAGTAGACACAATATAGAGCCATTGAAATATAAATATATTCAACATCTGATGAAATATGAGTAGTTATATGAGATATTTTTTATCAGTGCGCATGCGCGAACGATAACAAATATATATATATATATATTATCATGATTTGATAGCCAACTCTATGGAGCAACTAATATTAAAAAGCCAGTCAAATATAGTGAAAATTCAGAAAGATATCGGCCATAGAGTTAGCTAATTTTTAGCTGTTCTCTAAAAGCAGCCTAGTGATAAGGGATTTTCCCAAAATTGTCATTTTTTTATTAACTGACTTTCATCAAAGGATTTGGTTTTTATAAGTGTCAACAAGCAGATTTGGAACAAATGATTCGATTTTGATACCTTCGAATAGGCTCGTTCTGGGGGTTTTCCAAAAAGAATTAAAGCATCAATAAAAAATGGAAATTAAAAATAAAAATAACAGCTTTTAGAGAGCAACTATAATTCAGCTCACATCGCCGATATCTTTCTGAATTTTCATGATTTTTGGCTGACTTTTTTTTTTATCGGAGTTGCTCATAGAATTGACTATTTAATCATAAAAAAATAAATAATTTTTATCGTTCGCGCATGTGCATATAAAAGATATTTCAGCAAATATTTAATATATTTATATTACATTTGCACTATATTTTTTGTACTACATTTTGACAAATTTTCTGAAACTGCGTTAAATTTGGTGAAAGACACCCTGCATGGTATAAGCAAAAAAATATGCAAAAATTTTTTTAACATTTTAAAAAATCGCTATATCTCAATGAATATAAGTACTAATCTTACACAAATAAATACAGATATAGTACAATATCTATCCACACATCTGTATACTGTTGCGATAGATCCTTTCGTGCACTTTATTTTAGAGGATGATCCCAAATATTATTATTTTTCTTTGATGCTTCTTTGGTCTCCTAATGGTCCTCCTTATCCAATCGATGTTAATAAATATGAGGTCAAAGATATTTTTTATAATCCTGAAGTTCCAGAAGAAAAGTGCATCTTTAAATATTCAACAAAATATCTAAATTTGAAAGTATCCGGTAATTAATGGCTATATAGTGTATGCTCATAACAAAATAAGATTTTTAATTTAACGATCATGCTCTTTATATGCAAAAAATAATATTTGTTATAGAATTACAAGAAAAGTAATAGTTATTAAACATTACAACAGCCTTAATTTTACTTTTCGCTATGTATGTAATGACGGTTTATTTGTAAAGATAAATATGCATGTTATACGGTGATTAGGCATATTTAAAAAAAAAAAAATGAAGACAGAAAGTTTAGATGATGTTTATACATTATATCGAGTTATATTGAAAATACGGTATATTATACTGCATGTCTGTCTTGAGAATAACTTTAATTTGAATAAAAATGTATGTTGAGGCAGAAAAGCAATAATTTAACTAAAATAGTCACAATTTTAAATTATTAAATTATCCAAAATGTGGTATTTACAGTTCATTTATTGCTTTTCTATTTCTCTTTTCGAGAAAGGAGTAAAGATATGTAAACCAATAAAGATTTATGAGAACCATATATTACGAAGAGTGAAACAAGTATTTAAAATATATTTTAAATACTTTTTTACATATTATTTATTAAAAAAAAGAATGAATATATTTTTTAAATATTTTTTTCCATGATTATGGAAAAATTAGTATTGGAAAACTGATTGATTATAAAAAAAATGAATCAGTTTTCTGAGAAAGCAATATTTTTTTCAAAAGTCTTCAAAACAATATAAATAAATATAACGGAAATTATGTAAAAATAAAAAAAAAATCACTAAAAAGTTATACTTAAGTAATATAAATATATATTCTACAAATTGTGAAACGAAATTGCAAAATTTAACGATATTTTTGCTTCGCTTTCAAGTGCGATAATTTATGGAAAAAATTATGACGAGAGGCAAATATTTAAAAGATATTTTAAATACAAATTTTGTTTTATAATATTTACTAAAAAAGAACCGAATTTTCTTAAATTATTTCTTTTTTATGCTTACTGAAACAATAGTATGAGAAAATTTATTACTCAAAATAAATTAACTTGTTTTTTTTTAATAAGCAAAAATTGTCAGAAATGTTTGTGAAAAAGGCCTTCAAAAAATGAACATTTTGCTATTAATAATTATCAATATTAAAAAAGAAAAGAAAAGGAAATTCACCGAAAAACTAATCTTTTATGTAGAGGTTTAAAGTTTTTTTTTTCTCCCTATTTTAAACACTTTTAAGGCATTAAAATACCGTTGAAGACTAGAAAAACTAAAAAAATAGTATTGCGGACACATTCCTTATTTAAGCGTTTTTATCAGCAACAAAACACCGTTCAAAAATAGGAAAACAGACGAAAGACTTCGAGGATTAATCTCTCAAATGTTACTTTAAAAATATTACAGTTAGAATTCGACAAATTAGTTTATTAAAGAAGTTTAGTTTATTAAAGTTTATTAATCCCCTTTATTTAGCAACTTAGTCATGGCGCCAAAATTGGCATGTCTGTGCGTGCGGACATTAGAGTGTGTATGTAAGGTAAATCTAGGAGAGTTTGCGCACATTTCAAAAGAACAATAATAAAAATCTATGTATTAATTTTTTGTAAACTATGCATGAATAATTTTGGCTTCAATTGTTTTTTTTTATATAAATTTCCATTGTTATTTTGTTGTTATGCTGTAATTTAATAGAGCAGCAGTAATAAAACCAAGAAAACTATTTTGTGCAATCTCTCCTTACAGGGTAGGAGAGATTGTGCACGTACGTGGAAGAGATTTTATTAATAATAACTACAGTTAAATTGTTAACAAATAATTACACTTTAACGACATTTTTGTAAGCTTTTTGAGAGTAAATATTATTGTATTAGGAGTGAATATTTTAACCTATT
Source organism: Maratus speciosus (assembly GCA_963932465.1). NCBI lineage: Eukaryota > Metazoa > Arthropoda > Arachnida > Araneae > Salticidae > Maratus > Maratus speciosus. Next base: position 329,512,068 of record OZ010787.1, read on the forward strand.
GCTTAAATAATAAAAAAAAAAGAAAGAATTTTAAAAATAATTTTTTTTAATTAAATTAAATTTTAGTTTGAGAAGAAGATTGAAATATAAGCGCCGGGCCGGATCTGGTCTAGTCTTCAATCTTTTCGGGTCGGGTCGGGCCGGGCTCGCGTCTTACTTTTTTCAGAAAGATCGGGCCGAGCCGGGTCCAAAGTATTTTTTTTCAGTTCGAATCGGGACTTGCTTCAATCTACTTGGGTCTGCACAGTCCAAAATTTTCAGTCCCGGTCTCGTCTCAGCTGTATTAAAATCATTGTCCCTGCGTGTCCTGGTTCCTGCAAAAATCAGTAAAATTTGGCCCGGCCCAAAAATTTTTGCAAAAAATGCATATATTTTTTAATCGCCATTATTCTACAATTTAACTTTAAAATTTCATCTTTTTAAATAATAGTAGATTTCTAGCCAATAAAATTAAAATACAGTAAAACCTGTGAAAAAGTACCTGCCTATGACGGAATCCTTTGTTAAACGGAAAAATATGTTGATCCATGCAAAATGATAATGGCAACTTGAGGTGAGATGCCGTATCACGTACTTTTCATATACGCATGCGCTGTAGGGAAACGCCGGTCAGTTGTAAGGAAGAAGGTTTCCTTCTAATACTTTAATTTTTGTTCCTGTTCTTTCCTAAAAAAATTAAGTAGGGATTTTTCATTGCTATTTCGTCATAACGTTTCTGATAAGTGTCCAACATCTTTTACGTGACTGCTTTTTTGCCTATATAAGTCTTAGTTTATACACCAGACAACTAAATCTTATGTTTTTAGAGATAACTGGTACCTGGCCTTTCAGCAAAATATAAATGGTGGTCAGTTCCCACTTCTTCATGTCAGTAGGGGGGACCGGCGTCTTGCCCAATACTTTGGGGTGAGTAGACGAAAATTTTTGGGGGTAAGATGCCGGTTGTTTTCCCTTGAGGTAAGATGCTGGTTATTTTTCGTTGAGGTCAAATGCCTGGTTGTTTCTTCATTGTTTAAATTACTCTTGGCTATTAACTAACTTGTCAATGATTTTAATCTTGAATCAGTAATTAAATCGTGATTTTAACTAATTAAACAAATTCAGTGAGTAAAATCATAAATTTTCTAAATGTTTAAAATGAGATAAAGAAATATTAAAATCTAAGGTGAACATAATTTGAAAGTTTGCTATGTGTATTCTGCCTTACAAATAAACTTTATTGGCCTTTTAAATAATTATTTAATAACTATTAATTTTAATATTATTAAAAATTTGATGTTAAATGCAATTATAAATAATTTTAATAAATGTAAATATCTGTACTATTTAATATGGTTTTAGATAACTAGGGGTTTCTGCCCTCTGCGAGCTACGCTTGCCAAGACTCCATCCAGACACCGCAGACTCTAGAAACATGCTAATTTGATCTGCTTTGAAAAGATTACGGAAGATTAAATCATAATTAAACGACTAGTGGCAATCTCCTGTAATCAGATTTTCATTCATTTCCCTTTGACTGGAGATTTTAAGGCCGAATCAATTGCTGTCGAGACAACTAACGGCTATTTTTGTGATTAATAAATTAAGATCAACGCAACAATTTTAAATTAGCTTGTATAAAATAGTAAGTAAACAATTTTATAAAGATGCTATAAGAAATTTATTTTAAATTAGACATATTAAATGTATCGTTTTAAATCTGACGTAATTTTCACGAAAAGTTTGTTTCTCATTTTAATATTCACATAAAAATAACTTTAAAAGCCCATAAAAGCCAAACTAAATCGGTGTGACAATAGCAACTGCGAATTTCCAGGTTACTCAAGCCTTTCTAAAAAGAAGTTAGAGGGCTAGAAAGAGAAAATCTTCAAAAGACGATGATATGGGTAATGATTAAATTCCCTACCAACATTCAGAAGGTGAGGATTTTTTCAAAGTAAATGAGAATTAGTGTTCAGAGTGTCTACCAGAGCGCAATAAACCTCGCAAAAATGTGATTGGATGAAGTTCATTCATTGGAACCGCTGGTTATTTAAAAGTTGCTCAAAGTTCCTAATCAAATGTGCAGTTTGTGGCAGATCTGAGATATTGCTGATTAGAAAAAAGAGACATATGGAAAACATCAACAAAAAAGCTGGACTCTAAAGCACTTTATCATGGTGGTTTTTTCGTATTTAAACTTTTTATAATGTTTAAAAATAGGCGTACTTAAGAGCCATAAGTCTTTTTAATGTTAAGTAGAACATAACTTTTTTTCTATTAGTTTGTTCTTTTATTAAATTGCCAACGTTTGTTACATTCATATTTTTGTAATTTGCTGATATTAAGTAAGTTAACAACTTTAGTATGTCTAAAATATTAAAGTTACTTTTATTCGTCCCATTATGTTTCATACTAATTATTGTTTACATTGAAACTCCAGAAGGTATCCTACCCCTAGATAGTTGGCCATCTTACCCATACCTTGGGGTAAGATGCCGAAATACAAGTGTTTACAAAAACAAAATTTTCGATACTTTCTATTATATCTGTAAAATGAAATAAGTTTTTAAATCATACATAAGAATGCAAACTTTAAAAAGAAATCAATGAATAAAAAATAAAAACAACAGGCGATTTATAAAACAATTAAGTCAAAAACTACGGCATCTTCACCCAAAATATCCTATAATTATACTTGAGAAAAGAATAGAATATTCTCTGAAATATTCTTTGCTAAGAAGGGATCTTATCTATAACGCATTTTTTTTTCTTTCCTATGTGAGAAGATTTTACTGTATAGCATTTTGCAATGTCTCCAATACATGGAATATGGATTAACGACATTAATGAGAAGTAAAACATTTGCATATAAATAGAGATTCATTAAAAAAATAAATATACCAACCTGAGCGCTTCTTTAAAAATGAAGATGATAAACATGGAAAAAAAAAACTAAAATAAGTATGTTTGATCAGAATAACCCGTACGAAGCAATTTTTAACCATATAGACGCATAAATCCATGTCTTGTAGAAATTCAGTCGAGCTGGGCCGGGCTCGGCAAACGTTTAAATGGCTAACTTAATTTAATGGCTAATTTTTTTTGGGACCGGTCCGTGCCGAACATTTTTCTGTGTGTCGGGCCGAGCACGACCACGAAAATTTCGGCCCGTGTAGACCTTTAGTGCAGAACTCCAGCATATTTCGAAAGTTTAACGAAAAATCTACAAGCTGCTATTTTATTAAAATAATAAATCTTTTTAAAAAATCACCATAAAATAAAAAAAAATACATAAATACACATCTATGTATTGTTTTTATTTTATAGTGATTTTTCACACTATGTATTGTTTTTATTTTATGGGGATTTTTTACACTATGTAATTTTTTATTTTATGGGGATTTTTTACGCTATGCAGTGTTTTTATCTTATTGTGATTTTTTACAAAGATTTATTATTTTAATTGTTACGCATCGCCAGTTTTCGGTGCTGTTTCGCTGCTATTTTATGTCCAAAGGAGAGGCATTGTCTTAAATCGACTTTTAAAGAAGTATAATTTGTGGATGATCCCTATCTTGCATTCCAAATGCATCAATATCGCGTCGCTCAGAATTATGGTTAAGTGGTGTAAGACACGAATTTTGGATTTTAATATCTCTGCGAGTTTGGAAGATATAAATATGAATTTTTTTGAGTTTCATTCAAAAAAGGGTAGGGAAAAGTTTCCTAATTGGAATTTTTTCCGTACGGGGACCGTATAAAAATTTAGTTTTTAAATTTTCTCAAACATACCCCCCCCCCCCTCCCCTCTCCATGGAGTTGCAACTAATGTCATGAAATTTTGCACACCTTTTTTATGAAACTTTGTAATTGGAAGTATGGGTCTAGGGCAATATTTAAGGAAATAGGTTATTGGCTCCACCTTTATGAATCCCACTGTATATCTCTATACGTGCAAATACGGGGAATGTGCCGTAATCTGGTACGGAATACGCCATTAGTATATTTTAGAATTTGACATATAATTAATTCCATTGTTATTTGTTACAACTCCTATATAGTTGTAACCATATTGTTGCCAACATCGTTATAATATTGTTTTAATAAAAGTCTTAAGAAAAGAAAACTTTTGATGATTGTAATTATCAATATTAAAAATGAAAAGGAAAGGAAATTCAATGGAAAACTAATTTTTTATATATAGGTATACATTTTTTGATTTTTTAAACATTTTTAAGGTATTAAAATACCGTTAAACCATAGTAAAACTAAGAAGATACTATTGCGGATACATTCCTATTTTTACAGCAATAAAACCCTGTTTAAATGTCGTTAAAGTAACGAAAGTATTGCGAACTTACTGTGACTTTAAACAACGTTTTTAAGACTGATGTTATTGCGCTCCAAAATACCGTTGAATTTACGTTTGAAAAATAATCGAGCCAACGAGACATATCTTCGGATAATAGCGTTTCAGCGAATAACGATTTTTCAACGAAATGCAGGTCGCTTTTTTCTACAGTTTAAAACTAAACTATGTTACTGGGGATAATACATTTTTTCTTCCTGGATTTTCCATGCGATTTTTAACGGTTCCCGCTGATTTTTTTTTTTTTTTTTTTTTTTTTTTTTTTTTTTTTTTTTTTTTTTTTTTTTTTTTTTTACATTTGCGAATGAATTGCAGTTACAACGTTTTAGCTAATTATAGTAAATTCTGTTCTCTGCGATTTTTGAAGTTTTTGCGATTTTTTATGGAACTTTTAGCGAGGGTTTTCTGGCAATTTGCGCCGCTTTTTCCATGGTATCCGGTTTCATTTTTTTAGCCCAATATAGTAAATTATGTCCTCTTTTGAATAAACTTTATTTGGAATTATTTCGTAAAGCAATTTTTCAATTTTTCGCGAAATTTTTATGCGATTTTTAGAGTTTTTCTCGTTTCGCGGAGATTTTTTGACATTCGTGCAAAAAATTCCAGCTTTAATCTTTTAGTCTAACATAGAAAACTTTGTACAATTTTTGAAATTTCAGCAATTTTTTTGTGACTTCTAGAGTTTTTTCTCGATTCACTACTATTTTTCCAAATTAATAAAAATAATCTGGTTTCAATCATCTAGCCCAATTTAGTAAGTTTTGTTCTCTTTTCAATAAAATTTATTGGGAATTTGTGCAACGATTTTTAAATTTTTCGTGATTTTTTATCGTGATTTTTAGAGCGTTTCCGCATTTCTTGTTATTTTTTGACGGACCCCGGAAACGCCGGGAGGGTCACTTAGTTTAAAATAATACTGCAATAAAATACGGATCAGGGATAAACACCTGTCTCAATACAACATGTTTAAACTACAATAAATAAAGGTATTAATAATATCACACCTTGCATTGAATAAAGATTTTTCTCCTTAGAGGCACATAAATTCATGCTATGAATGCTAGTTATCTCTGACTCATGCCTGGAGTCAACAGTGCGTGCTATTAAGCCAATATTTCGGATTTAACAGTTTGGGAAGATAAAAAAAAATTACTCTTCACTTTTTTTACTTTTTAGTCATGTTAAAATTAAATTATTAGTAGACGTGTTATAACTCAGAATTGCAAGGTCTTCGTGGGTTAAAAAAAAAAGTGTAATAAAAATGATACGATCTCGTCATCCTTTAACCTTACGTACGATGTCACTAACTATTGCGCGGCCTGTTCCACTCACAGGCTTTTAAAAAATATAACAATCATAAGCATATTCCATGATTTAGAATTTTCAAATGATTTTGGTATGCTAATTAACAGCTAGAAATATTTTCATAGTATAACCTATTAAGATTTTTCACCTCTTTTCTCACGTTATATGAGAAATATAGCTGATTTTCACAATACCTTAGCATATGAAATTAAACTTTCTACGAAGAAATACATATTTTTTTCTGTTATGAACAGCTATTAATATCATTACGATATACTGAATTTTGAACTTCATGTCTCACATAACTTCAAATATGACTTCACATCTCCGTATTTATCTCGATAAAATATACTTAATTTTAAGCATGTTAAACAAGAAATTTTGAAGCTCATTAACAACTATCAAAATTTAGTTTTTATTTAAAAACCTGAAGTAAGAATCAGTAAACTAAAACTAACAACAAAATTTAATAACATTAACTAATTTATTATTCTTATTTATTTATTTATTTATTTATTTTACGCGCATGTATTTGTGTGTATTAATTTTAACATGCTCTTCAGCTATTGTGATTTTCTCTCCTTCCTCTTCACTTTTCAGATAAAGGTGTAAACTAAAATACTGCAGTAATATTAAAAGTTCTGATCCGAATACGCAGTAAAGAAATTTCCTGTTGAGTGTAACCTTGTCACGCATTATAAAACAATAAATCATGTCTTATCTGAGTGTATGTATGTTTCTCTAACCCACACTATACTCAAAACCGATGGTAATAGATATCTATACGTTCACGAATTAATGATGCGTCTATGTATGAAGTGACATTGATTACTTTAAGATTTTCAACAAATTATTTAATGAACTACACTAAAACATTAATAATTATGTAAGTAAGATGTGCAAAGGACTAGGGTCAATAGGATTTTAAAAGTTGTTCCTGAGGCATTCATATAAATTTTAAAGAATACCATAGAGCAATTATTAATTAGCTATACGTAATGAATTTAGAAATGCGGATTAAGTTATAAAGGGTGATTCATAAATATCGAAACAATAGGCTATCTCCTTAAATATTGCCCTTAGGTACATACTTCCAGTTGCAAAGTTTCATAAAAAAAGGTGCCAAATTTAATGACATAAGTTGTAGCTCCATGGGGGGGTCTATTTGAGAAAATACAAAAACTAATATTTATACGGTCCCCGTTGGGTAAAATTTCCAATTAGGAAATTTTCTCTTATACCTTCCTGAATTTAAAAAAAAAATTCATCTCGGTATCTGCAAAACTCGCAGAGTTATTAAAATTCAAAATTCTCGACTTACACCATTTTTCCATGCTTCTGAGCGACGAGTTATTGACTCATTTTGAATGCAAGATAGGGATCATTTACAAATTGTACGTTATTAAAAGTCGATTTAAGACAGTGCCTCTCCTTTGGACATAAAATAGCAGCGTATAGATTTTAAGTTAAATCTTCTTTCAAATTATGCTGGAGGCCTTTATCAGAGGTCTTCACGGGTCGAAATATCCAGACCCGTTGTCGAGCCGACCCATAGAAAAAAAATTCGTCCCGGCCTGGAAAAATGTTTAAATCTTAGTCCGAGTCTGGTCCGGCTTGATTAAATTTTTAGAAAGCATACTTTTTTACGTCGATATGGTTAAAAATTGTTTCGTATGAAAGAGTTCTGACCAAAAATAGCTTTATAGCGTTATAATAGCTTATAGTTTTTCTTTTTATATGTTTATAATCTTCATTTTTAAAGAAGCATCAAAGGCTGTGATATTTATTTTTTTTAATGAATCTTTATTTGTATGTAAATATTTCACTTACCATTTAATATCGTTAATTCATAATCCATGTATTGGAGACTTTCAAAAATTATGTACAGTAAAACCTTCTAAGACGGAATCACACAGACAAGAAAAAACGCCTTATAGACAATTTCCCATCTTAGGAGGTGCAAATGTATTCTATTCTTTTATCAAGTATTATTATATTCATTTTGCATGGATCAAAAAATTATTCCGTTTTAGACAGAATTCCGTAATAGGCAGGTTCTTTTACACTTGTTTTACTGGATTTTTTTTTCGTTTAAATCTACTATCCTTTGAAAACGATTTTTAAATTTTAATTGTAAATGGTAATATGTTTTAATTGTAATTACGATTTAAAAATATATGCATTTTTTGTAAATTTTTTGGGTTGAGCCAAACGTTACTGATTTTTTGCACTCAATAGGTGAGTCAGATAGAATGATTTTAATACGGGTTGAGTCGGGACTGGGACTGATAATTTCGCACTCTGAAGACCTAGGAAGAAAGGAAGCCAGTCCCGGTTCGGTATGAAAAATACATTAGGCTCGGTCGAGACTGGTCCGGCCCCTGAATACAAACTTTTTTTTTAACCGCTCGCAGGTACGATATAAAACCTGAAGTAGTGAGGGCTAAAATTATGAAAACACTCTTAATCGGTATGTTAGAAAAAAATCTTGTTTTAAATAGTAGAAGGTGGAAAGGGCAAAAGTTAAACTGAATTGGAAGTTTAAGCTACAGGAAAGAGTTACCTACTCACCTGCAATTTTTTTTAAAAGCATTTAAACATTTAATTAGGAGCCAACCTTTATTTAAAACTTTAAATGCGTTGTAAATTATTAATTTAAATTTATTAATTTAAATGCGTAATTAAAATTAAAATAAATTTAATTTAAATTATTAATTTGCCTTTTTAGGTCAAGACTTGTAAAAAAAAAGGGAGGTGCAAACTCCGAACATGATCTTTTTGATTATTTTACATGAATTTTGTTGCGACAAATTTCAAAATATATTTATTTTTAAAAATATGATTTTTTTAAAAAAATATGTTACATCATTTCTTTTAAATTTGTGTTTTTAATATTTTTAATATTAATATTTTAAAAAATCCTGAAACAAAATTTAAATTATATTTTCCTCTTTAATTACATGAAAAAAGTGTGAAATTCTACCATAATATTTCGAGTTATAACGATTTTAAATTACCCCAGTAAAAATTAATAATGATTTAAAAAATTTTAAACTTTCTGAGAAATTTTAGGATGTGATTTTATTTGCAAATTATATGGTTAATCATCACAAAAAAAAAAAAAAAAAAAAAAAAAAAAAAAAAAAAAAACAGAAAAATCTAATTCTAACTCAATAAATTTATTTTTTACATGTATACTGTAATTTTTAAAGTAACATTGGTTCTTGAATAACATGCATTTCAACTTGTGTCTAATCCCTTAAAACCTGACGAATTATTTAAACAGGCATAACTCCATGAGTTTTGCAAATGTGAAGATGGAATTTTTTGTGTTTAATTCAGGAATGGACAAGGAAAAAATTCCTAAATGGAAATTTTATCCTACGGGGGCCGTGTAAAAATTTAATTTTCGTATTTTCTCAAACAGATCTCCCATGGAGTTGTAACTTATCTCATCAAATTTTCCACCTTTTTTTATGAAACTTTGCAATTGGAAGTATGTGCCTAGGGACATTAATTAAGGAGATAGCCAATTGTTTCGTTATTTATTAATCAGCCTGTATATAGTAATATGTATTAAAAATGAGTTAACATACATTTATGCTATTGTAAAATAATTTAGTTATTGACACTACAAAAATATTATTTGACTAATGATATTGTAAAAATAAAATTATATATATATATATATATATATATATATAATAAATTTTTTTGTAAATATTAATCATTAAAACAAATGAAAAATTGACTGTAAATAAATAAAACAATTATTATACTATAAAATTGCATATCCAATATTCTATATTGGAACATGAACGAATTGAGGTACCAATTTATTTTAATGTTTTATAAATCCTTATACCCGTATTATAAATTCAATGAAGTGGTTAATTGTGTTATTCTGAGAGACAGTGATTCACAAAATTCTTCTACATCTACACAGTGTATCCACGTATAACCTGACCGAACTTTATTTTCGCAACCGTTGGTCCTAGATGCATACTTCCAATTAGAAAAATGGTCAAAACTAGCTGCAGTGTTAATATAAAAAAAGTTTGAAGCGAAAAAATAATTTAGTGAAGAATTACAGAATCTAAATTTTTATACGGTCCTCCGGTTCTATAAGTTATATTTAGTAAAATTTCCCTGTTACACTGGCAAGTAAGGCAAAAACCTTCCCGTTATTCTACTATTAAAATTGGCCGAGTAACAGCTGTTTAAAGCTGGAGTATATTTTTGGCTGCATATTAGGGGTCATTCACAAATTTAGTAGAAATATAATTTCGTCAGATATATTAAAGAAATGGTTGAGAGTAAAATTAGCATTGTAATATAAATTTGAAATCTTTAATCATTCTGACATATTACTGCAAAAGTTACAATTTGTACTGAACATTATAAGAGGATAAAAATAACAGATTTTTTGTTAAATAAAATTATAAGAAACAACAGCCTCAATTCTTTTCAAAATGATATATATTTTAAAATGCTGTATACACTGCTGTTACAATGCTGTTTACACTGTCTTTCAAATTTTGGGTTTCTGGCATGTTTTTTAGCTTTTGAAAATTGATTCTTATGTATTTTTTGGCACTGAATCCGAAAATGACCTTCATTTTAAACCATCACTTCAGGAGTTTTCTCAAATCGCAAATTTCAAAGTTAAAAAGCTAAAAGTTAAAATTGATCCCCCCCTCTCCTCCCAACGTCATCGGATCCCCGAGCTGTTTAGCTGTAAGAAACCCAGTATAAGCCAAAAAATCTAATAAATTATTGAATTAAATAAAATTAAACTGAATAAAAAAGTCTTACATCTATTTTATAGTATGAGATTTTTTGTTTGTTTTTTTTTAACATTGAAATTTACGATTTGCGAAAAATCTTGACATGACATGTCAATCCCCCCCTGCCTTATAAAAAAAAATCAATAAACAGTAATGAATCAAAGTTAATTGTAATTAGGGATGGGACAAATAGTGATGTGGCCAAATAACCGAATACTGAATATTCGGCAGCCTAATACCAAGTTTCTTTTCCAACAAAGAAAATAACTTTTGATTATATATACATACATAGTTTAAAATTTTAAAATGGAAAAAAGGATTAAAAACAAATTTATGTTCTATTAATAATCTGTTTAAATTTCTTTATTACTTGATTTAGGGTGAAACCCCCAGTAACTGACACATTTAAAATTATTCTTCAAATCACTATTACAAAATTTTAAATCCATTCTACGCTTTTTTTTTTTTTAATGGATGGTAGAGATACATTTAAAAATTACTGTTGACAAAATTTTGAAAAATTATATATTGTATTATTAAAAATAAATGTTTTTCATAAATATGGTGAATAACTTCAGTAACTGACACAACACCATTTTGAAAAACCAATAACTGACACAAAATGAGCCAGTGTTTGACACTTTACTTCTTGCAACGAAAAAAAAAATTATGCTTTAAAAATACTTTAATATTTATTATAAAAACAAATTAATTAAACTTTATTTATATATGATATCATACTACAGATGTGTCTCTCTTTTCATGTTTTAAATTATTAGTAATGCAAATATTCAATAACGACATTTATGTCCCTGTAAACTGACAAATGGTGTTAGGCTCTGATAGGACAACTTAAAATGTAATGGTGTTGATTACAAGATAAATTTATTATGTTTTTTTTTGTTTTTTTCAACTTTCTTTAATATTACCAATAATTAACTCCTCTGTCGGAGACTGGTGAAAAGAAATTGATTCACTCACCGGCCTTCCCAGTTCAGAGGTGAAATGTTTCAATGCTGCAGAATTGCCGTTCATAGTAACATAAATAACCAGCAAACATGCAACACAATTTACTTTTGCATTCATAGAGATCACTACCAGTGGAAAATTGGATAACTAAATTTAAGTAAATTTGAATGTTTTGTTTTTATTATGGATTTTAGTTACATCACAAATTGTGATGCAATACCCTATATATCAAACCCTAATTATAACATCCTCTATTAATTTTGTAATAAGTTCCTCTGAATTGCAGTAGTTATAAAACTTGATACATTAAAAAAATCATAATTTGCAGAACAACAACAAAAAATATGTTTATTTCATGCATTGTATAGTCCCAAGAAGGGATAGATATTAGAATTTTTCTTCAGCTGCTTCTACAGTAAATGTTAAAGTTTTGCCACAAATATGTTTAAACCAATTGAACTTAAAGAAATAAAAATAAAATTCGAACAATATGATACTTAAACTAATCTAAAAACTTACATTCTATTCGAATGAAATGGAAATAAAGCTGAGACTTTTTTAAAGGTTTGCATTTTCCATGTATCTTTGTAATTTAAGTTTTTAGGGTAGTTTAAGTATCCTATTGTTCGAATTTTATTTTTTAAAATTAATTTGGTTTAAACATATTTTTTGCAAGACTTTAACATTAACTGTAGAAGCAGCTGAAGAAAAATTATAATACAGCACTCCCTCAAATCTGCAACCACCTAAAATCCGCACATCATCGCAGATGTAAACAATGAAATTTTCAGTTAAGTTGTTGAGGCAAAGTAACAAGATTTTTTTGTTTTATATAATTTCGTATGTATTTTAATATGTAATTCTCGATAATATGATGAGACTAAACTCGTTGTTTTTCATGAAGGAAATATAAATTTATTACTGAAAAAAAAAGAAGGATATTGCTGATATCACTGCTAGTCAGCTTTTATCCAAATATATATATGTATTAATTTTTTTTATAGTTATTAACACTGGCAAACCTGAAATAAAACTTCCTTACTTTTTGATTTTGATGTGAATTAGTAGGGTTACCTTTATGAGGAAAGTGTCATTGAATGATTCAAGGAAAAAGTATCTCATTTTATTATGCATATTTAATTATACATTATTAATTATTTATTTGACCTTTACCTTTAATAATTTAATAATTTTTTAAATTATATTACTTTTTATCATTTTAGTTTATTACTTTACTTAATTATTTTAATATTTTGCTTTAATTCAAATATTCATTATACATTTGATTGCATTATTACATTCAAATTATTGCCTAAAAAATGTTAACAAACCAGAAACCCACAAAATTCTAAAATCTGCACAACCTCTGGTCCCAAGCTGCACGGATTTGAGTGAATCTACTGTATCTATCCCTTCTCGAGCATAAACAATGTGTAAAATATTTTTTTTTCTGCAAATTATGTTTTTGTTTAAAGATATATATGACTGATATATGATATAAATATTTACTTATATGGCTCATATATGAGCATTTGGCTTATACATATTGTGCATGATGTTTGTATGATGTATATATAAGCTTGGTGATGATCTTTAGCAAGTTTGAAATTGCTACTTTGACATAATTGTAATTAAGGAGGCTGCTATAACGAGAAAGCACCAAATTTTATTTGATTTTTCTTTTTTTATCTTTACTTTATATAAATACAGATCTTTAAATACTCAAAATAAAGGACACAGTTGAACATTATAAAGTACTTGACTTTTATGTATTTTGTAAACATTGCATCAGTAGTTGTTTGTTTAAAAAAAATAATAAAAATTTGATAAATAAATTAAATTAAACACCGGCTAGTAATTTTTAAAAATACATGAATGTTTTTTTTATATCATTCAAAGCTGGATGAAAAAACTTCATTTTATTATGAAATAATACAAGATGTCTGATGATGCTACCTGTAAGCAAAAATTAAAACTAAAATTAAATTATTTTTAATTTGCCTCTAATGTTATGAATTATTGATATGTGCTATTAAATACAATCCATCTTTTCATTTTAATGAATTATTATTCTTTTTATTTATAGGCTTTGAAGCTGCTGTCTGTTAAATATAATGAAAATAAGTCTGAGAAGCATTAACGTAGAACAGAGTTTTCCCCAAACAGTTTCCTCCAAACAGATCATCCTGCCTACTTTATAGTAATGAAATATAGCACCCTTTTTGCCTTTCAATGAAAAATATATTTTATATATGAATTGTAAAAAGAAAATATTGTTGTCAACAAGAGCCAAATTGGAAAATAAATAAATAAAACTTCATTTTTGAAAGTATATCTTGCATCTTTATTGTATATTCCTTTATAACAATGATAATATATGTACTCTGTTCACTAAAGATTTTGAATAATTTTAAACTAAAAGTTTGTACATAATTTTTAACCATATTTTATGCATGAAAATATTTGATGAATTTCATTTTTAATGCTTAAGCAAAGTTTAAATAAACTTTTATTTCAAAACATTACTTAAATACACTGAATGTATTGTTTTTGTTATTTTATAATATACTACAAATAATCAGGTTAATCTGAAATACATTTGATAATTTACATATTTAATTGTACAAAATGTAAATTCATTTGTAAATGATTATTCAATATTTAATTGAATATATGATATTTAATTAAGAGCACAGATTATTTTTTAAGACTTAGTTTGGTGATAACATAAATAAAAATCAGTATTTAAATGGATAAGTTTTGGTGATATACTAAATTTTGTACTAGTACTCTTATCTTTGCTTTACAATAAGATATAGTGTTAACAATATGCAATAATATTTTAAATTTACCCCCCCCCCCTCTCCCAATGGCTTTTCAAAAGAATTTTCCTTTTAGTGAGTCTTGTAAACACTAACTCCCTAACACTATTTCACAAAGTTAGCTTAAACTGATTGATATACTTAAAAAAATATTTTTTGAAAGATATTTATCATGTATATGAAACCATTTTACTGATATTGTATTCTGGCATGTAGCACATACGTATACTTTTAGATTTAATTTTTGTATTTTTTTTATTATAATCGCCATATGTTGTGCAGATTATTGTTTGATTGTTTGCAAAAACTTTCATGAGATACATAGTGAAAAATAAGATGTAAATTATTTTAAAGTACAATACTATTAATTTTCATATACTCTAATAGCAACATTATTTAAATATAAATCGCATGTTGATTAAATCAAAAGTCTTAGTTCTTATGATCATATTTTTTATAATTTATTTTTAAAATTGATGCATAATGTGCACCTATAAATTTTGATAATTTTTCTTCTATCAAAAGTTATTGTTACATACCAGAATATACAGTATGTATTTTTACATTAATCAGTGAAAAGTCAATTACTAAAATGAATGAAATGGATCTTTTTTTTTTTTTTTTTTTTTTTTTTTTTTTTTTTTTTTTTAAATAATCCATGCATGAGTAATGGAAGGTTAATCTTGCAGTCCAGATTTTTTTTTTTTTTTTTTTTTTTTTTATACATAAGGGAGTAGGTCTGCATATGAAAAACAAAGTTCGCGCTCGTATTACATTTTAAATTTCTTTAATGATATTTCAAAATATTGTTTGTTATTATTATTAAAAATGTAAAATAATTTTTTTGCACACCTGGCAACAAATGCGAATTTCAGTGTGTAAAATTTTATTCACAATACATAAAAGTTGTTAGGGAATATTGCATTTTCTTCAATGAATTAGCAGTATTTGAAAAACTCAAACTTTTCAATTTCTTTGATACATTCCATTCTTAAGGGTAACCATCCTTAAAAGGAAAATTATATTCCCTGTTAGAGCTATTTTTAATTCAAGTGAAAAAAAAAAGTGGAGTAGTTGAATTTACAAAGAATTTAAAAGAAAAAATCCATTGTTCACAAAATGTAAAACTTTGCAGTTGACAATATTGTATGCTAATGAATAATATAATAAAATTTCTAAATACAATGGCAAAATTCTACGAGTTCCAGCCATCACTAATTTCTTTTTAAAATCTTCATCTGATTTAATTACAGATATATGTTATTAAGTAAAGCGAAGATTTCCATTAAAAATTAGTGCTAGCTAAAAATTGTAGCAGTTGGCAGCTATGCAAATATAGGACCTTTTTAGAAGCATTATCATCACCAATGATAATATAAACGAAAACCAAGATATATATATTATTTTTCCAGGAGAAATAGTATATAAAATAAAAATGTGAAGAATAGCAGAAATGCATAGATTTCTAGAATCTAGAAATGCACAAAACATAAAAGCCAGTATGCTGGTAGGTATCTTACATTTTTCATTTCCTTATTATCCATAGAAACATAGAATGGCATATATATATGCCATAAAAACTTTTTACTATATGAAACCGGTTTTCGCTCAAATTTAAATGCTTTCATTCGGCCCAAACAAAACAAGCACCTGGAACAGAATTCATTAACATCACCTGTGCATTTTTTTTCCAAATGAAAGTGATCGGCTTATGTTTAAGCATTCTGAAGTAGCATTTCATTGTATTATGAATTAAAAAATGTATTACTAAAAATTTTCTTCTCTTTTCATGAAAGAACGTAGTTGTGTTTGTGCCGAATGTAGCAGATTAAAGTCTGGTATAGCCTCTGTTTTTCAAATCATGCTATAGCATATACTTTAGGAATTAATGTATTTTCTTTAAAGATCTTAGAAAATTAAAAGTATCATAAAAAAAAAGTTTATTAGCAATATGTATAAAATATATATGCTTTTACTGATTTATATGAATGAGTCCTGGCAAGGAATTAATTTAAAATATTTAAGTATTTAATATGATTTTGGGGGGGGGGGGGGGAAATTCTAAGTAAATTTCTATCAAAATTATTTATGTTAAAAACTTTTGTTATTTCAGTTTTTTAATATAAAGTCATCCTTGCCTAGGGGAGATAACAGATTCGTCTCATTTTGGTCCAAACTAAGTATTTTGGATCAATAAACACATTCAGATTAAGGCTAAAAGGGGTCTATATTTCGTCCAAATGTGGGTGGTGTTTTCGGATGTAATATGGACAAATTTTGGACGCCTATATTACAGCCAAAATTCGTGTGTATTTCGTCCGGATGGAGGTATTTTTTGGACGTAATATGGACAAATTTTGGCTCATCCGAATTTTGTTCTTTTTATGTTCATTTTATGCTCATTTCATGGCCCAAAAGACGTACTTCTTACGTAAAGGGGGGTGACATTTGGGCGTAATTTGACGAAATTTAGTTGAAGTCCGGAGGACTTTTAGACTTCAATTGGACACGTCCATTCATCCAAATTACGTACTTTAGGCGAAAATTGGATGAATCTGTGTTGTGTGGGTAAGTATGTATAAGATGGTAAGAGTCGAAAATCATAATAATATTGCATTGTTCTCGGATTTAAGTCAGTATGTAAAATTTAACTTCGGTCGGACATTTGAAAGTAAGTTAAAGTTCGAGTACAAATTTTAAACTGAAAAAACGATCATTGCAAGTTATATAAAACCTTATGAAAATGACACAATTTTAGTTAAAAGAAATCATAGCTTCAAATCCTTACAAAATAAAACATATTTTAAAATACAATTATTTTAACTAATCTGAAACTTAACTAATAAAAGTTAATCGCAATATTTGTACGATTTCTTTCAAAACGCAGATACCTAGAAATAAGTTTAAGTACTTTATACACGACCCCTGAAAGCATGGTCGAAATCATCGGTTTTGATATTCAAAAAAGTGGTATAAGTCATACATTTCAAAGTTTCATAACTCGGTCAATCTTAATGTTAGATGAATGGGACTTTTTTTTTGTCTTACTTGTTAGTGTCATAGTAATTTTTTAGTAAATATAACTTATAGCACCGGGAGACCGTATAAAAATTTAAATTTCGTAATTTTTTAATAAATGTTTTTCTTGACCCAAGTCGCTTTAAAAATAAATCTTTACCTTATTTAAACCATTTTTGTAATTGGAAGTATGCATCTAGGACCAACGGTTGCGAATATAAAGGTCGGTCAGGTTATACGTGGACACACTGTATAATATCTGTTTCTCCAAACGTTTATATTAGCAAAATTTTGAAACTTTTATGGTATGTATTCCTAAAATTTTATGAATGTAAATATACATACATATATATATATATATATATACATATCAACCCCATTTTTATTATTATTTTAATTACAAAAATAATTAATAACCATAGTTTTTTTAAATTCATGTAATTTCAAACAACAAAATTCTTAACAAAGGAAAAGAAAGGTGTTGTAATCTGACTCTTACTGATTAAATCCAAAATCAAACTTCTAAAATAAAGATAAATTTCGAAGCAATGAAACAAGTAAAATTTAATGAAATAAACATTTGCATTTAATTTCGCAAAATATTCATGTTGTATATTTACGCGACGTAGGCTTTTTCAAAATATATGAAGGAGGCAATCAACATCGTTATTGAGTTTCTCAAGAAAACCGTTACAAGGTTATTCAGCTTAATTGGAAGTAATAAAGTAATGGTCCTATGATTATCACTGACTCAGATAAAGACGCGGGATGTGTACTTGTACGAAAAAATAGCGGTAAATATTTTTTAAATTGTTGTGGTATTAAGAGAAGGTAGACTATTAGTTATAAAAGTTATTGTTAAATAAATGTATCAGTAAAGTAGTATCAAAACTACATTTGGCCAATATTGGTTATATTGGCAATATCGTGGCTATATCATGGCCAATACTGTTAACTTTTGCATAAAATGTTTTTTCAACATCGGGATGTTTAACTTTTATCAATATCGTATCAAAATTTAAAAAAGATATTTCGCTTTTTTATTGCCATTGTTTCAAACGTAAGGCTGCTAATATCCCTGAAATACTAGTATTTCAATTAAAATATTTCCAATAAAAAACCAATATTTTTTAAATATTAGCACTGTGCTGTGGATATTTTTAATGTAAATCGAACAGTTTACCAATATTGGCATTCAATTTCATCGATGCAATATTGGTACCCAATGACACCAATATAAGTAATATTAGTTTGCTACTATGGTATCATAATTTGCGGTTGCTTGTACCTAGCAAAGGGCTACATGGACACAAATAAACAAAACGTTTTAAATCATTTCTGGTGTACTATGAAATGTCATCTAAACTGTAGAGTATTGGTAAATCACATCAATACCCTCAACACAGTACATCCAGGACTGATTTAATTTTTATTTATTTATTTATTTTTTATTTATTTTTTTTTATTTTATTTTTTATTTATTTATTTATTTATTTATTTATTTATTTTTATTTTTTTTTTTATTTTTTTTTTTATTTTTTTTTTGGGGGGGGGGGGGGGGGTCAAATAACTTTCATTTCCGGTACCTATAATTTGTAAGATTTTAGAATGTTCCATGGTTATCATGAATGTCCGCTTAATGGCTAAATTCAATGGAGTAAATATATGATTATTATTACAAGAATTTACAACTTACAAATGTGAAATCAATATTAAAACATTACTCACCAATGAAATGACAAGAACTATTGCTATATTCTTTAATTTTATACACAATATGAGCGCTAGATAATGTTTTATTATAGGGCTGAATTTCATAGTCAGCATCACAAGTGTGAATGAAGCCACTCTGAAAAACAAAATTAAATTTATATTAATAAAAAAAGGAAGTAAAAGCAAAAGTGCACTAAATCTAATAAAAATGATAATAATCAACAACCTGGTATGATTTATCAGGCTCCAAAATATTTTATTTACATTAACTATTAAATTACTCCAGACTAATCATTAAAAAAGCAGCGCAATTACAAAATGTTAAATACAAAATGTGAATACAAAAATAAATATTCACAAAAAAAGAAAAAGAAATATTTGAAGATGTAGGTCTTTCATATGATTGCAATCTGTATGTCAAATAAATAACTTTTAAGTAATTTTGTTATTATATCTAAATGCATTGCGAAGTATTTATCATTTTGTACTTTATTTGAAATAGATTTGTTTTTTTAAGTTTATATTTTTATTTTACAGAAAAACTTTTCCGTATTTGTGCCTCTGAATAAATAACAAACACTTGCGTTTCATATTTTATATCATGTGGGTCTGCTGTTATTTCTATAAACCCCAAAAAATATTTTTATGTAACTTTTCTAGAATTGGATTGTTAGAGTTCTGTACTCCGTGATTTTATTCCCACATATACAAAGAAAAATCATTAAAAAAAATTATTAAAATCCATCGTTTTAAAAAGCATAAAGAGTTTAATTTTTTAATCACATTTACCCAAACACTAAGTTTAGTGGATTAAAAAGCAATTAATCACACATTTAAATTACATTGGCTTACATATTTTGTTTTATGTGTTAACTTAGATCTGTAAACGTATACAACATGTGTAAAATTTGTTCAAATCTCTTAAATATTTCATTTATTTATTAATAATATAAAAAGTAAATGCATGTAAAAACAAGAACAAATCATCATGCATCAGGCATAGATTATGACACATTTCACAACACTAACGAAATATTATTAAAAATTTCATTTTTTTCATAGAAGGAAATGCGATATCTAAATAAGCAAATTAAAAAACACATAAGTACAAAAATCAGTTTTCATCTATTGATGTCATTTGCAATACTATGTGCAAATTCCGTCGTATAGCCATGTACAGTCGTGGAAAAAAAAAGTAAACACCCCCTACTAACTCCTCAACAAATTATCGTAGAAAAAGTTACTGGTACCGAACGATTGGAAATAAAGTCCACTTTTAAATGATGTATATAAAATTTTCTTAGGGATCATCTACATATTAAAACGAATCCAAACTTCAATTTTTTTCAATGGCAATACTAATTTTAACGAGATATTTCAAATCTTCGGTTCAAACTCTGCCTAGACACCAAATTTGAAGTCATTTGAATGATAAGTTTTTGAATTATAAACGTTCAAAATTTAGTGCTTCTAATGTTAAATTACATTTTCATATTTTTATTTATATCTCCTGAAATTATGCTCCTAATGTGCTAATTTTTTTTGTAGCAATAATACTAATATACCCAAACATAAATACTCTGAATTTGCAATTTTTACAATTTTATGATATGAATTATGATTGATGAAGTTAATATTCGAAAAAATTATGAATTGCAACCTACAATTTTTATATGGATTTAGATTTATTAAGTCCTGCTTCATGGAAAACCAAAATTTCACATTTTTCTTCCAAGTAGTTTTCAAATTATGCTTAAAAATCGGCAAAATGGTGGTTTCAGGGGTCGTCTATGATGGAAGTGAGTAGATATTTTGGAATTTATTCTGCTGTACTGTAATCTAACAGGGTTCATTGACTCCTTGAGTGGCGCTTGATCAAGAAAGGGGCATTCTCGGTTAACAATCCAGTACGGAACTTCAATTTGGATACAGCCCTTAAAATATTCTCGTTTTAAAATAATTCATTTCTCGGAAATTTATGGTACGAATTGCATAAAAATTCGTTTGTAGGCTAATTGAAGGGTGTAGAGTTCATTTATGCTGTCAGAATTGTGTACTGCTATTGAAAAAACATAGTTATGCTTCGTTTTATTATGTAGATGGCCTCCTAAGCAAATTTTATATACATCATTTAAAAGTAGACTTTCTTTCCAATCGTTCGGTACCAGTAACTGTCTTCTACGGTAATTTGTTAAGGAGTTAGTAGGGGGTGTTTACTTTTATTTTCCCCGACTGTACGTGATATAGGGGAGAGTAGCCATATTTGGACCTCCGCTTAAATGGACCGCTGCTATTCTACCGCTAATTAAAGGAAATGCCGCCATCTACTGCTGAAATCCTACTCATCAGAATGACGTCATTTATGATTAGAATAAGCACACGCCTTCCACGTGCTGTTTTCAGACAATTTAAAAAAACCAAAAATTAGCTGTTTTGATCTAATTTTTTCCTACTAAACTTAAGAGAATTTTTTAAAACTAATGTAAGTTGTTGCTATGTTTTATATACATATCTAAATTCATGTGTTTATTTCAAATATCTTTCCTGCGGATTTGTTTGATCTCGTTTTTGTTCTTAGTCTTGAGATTATCTGTTTTAAAAAATGGCATAGTTGCCTTAATTGGACCAATTTGAGTTGCTTAAACTGAACTGGATATGCGACCCTAAATTTGAAAATTAAGTAAAGAATTTCGAGGAAGTACGCTTTGGGCACTATTTTTTTTTATATATATATATAATGGATTACTATCTCCATGCAAGTTTTTGAATATTTTTATTTAATTTCTAAAATAGGTGTAGTTCAGTTGGAAAGAAAATGACGGAAGCGAAGAACTACAGACATAAGGGAAAGAAAACTTACGTTGAAAAAAAGTCTAATAATTCAGATTCTAAAAAGAAAAATAAAGACAATGATGATTGGTTTTGCCTAATTTGTAAGAAAAATAAAGTAGCCCAAAAGATTCAGTGTTCAGATTGCCAAATATGTTTCCATGTTGTGTAGGCTGAAATAAACAATGAACAAAAGAAATCCACGGGTAAGCCCTACATCACTTCTTACATGGTATTCAAGTAACTGACAATTAGTTCCATAATTTCTATCCCTAATTACTTATAATTTTCATTTATATATTGAATACATTTTGATTTAAAATGATTACTCTTACTTTCATACATTTGATTTCATTATATTTCATTGCTGTTGTTTTGTTTGTTTGTTTCATTAATCGCAAACTTTGCTTTTAATAAAATTTGTTATATTCCCTACTCTTTAAAACAACCTAATATTATTTTGTCCAATTTAGGTTACTGGGGGTCCAATTTAGGCGACCAGTCGCTGAATTTGGACCACATTCGACAATTTTTCAAATTAAAATAAAAATTAATATTTCAAAAAGAAATTACTTTAAAGATTTATTTAGTTAGTAGATGAATAGATTGACCACGTGTGCACTGTAAAAAAAAATAATGCCAGTTTTCCGGTAGAAATCGGAAAAATAACTGCCCTTATCGTACCGGAATAATTTCCAACCCAGCTCGGAATAAAATCCTTAAAATACCGTTTTACTGACTATTTCCTTATTTTTACCTATTTTTTTCCGAGCTGGGTCGGAAATTATTCCGGTACGATAAGGGCAACTATTTTTCCGATTCCTACCGGAAAACTGGCAGTATTTTTTTTTTACAGTGTGGTGATATTTTGTAGATATTCCAAAAAGGAAGTGAGTTACACTTGAAAGTATGTGAAGTGGTCCAAATTCGGTTACTCTCCCCTGCAGTATTTATGTACGTAATCACACGTAACTCACGTGACGCAATGACGTCACATCACATAATTCACTAAAAATTAAATAAGTTTCAAAATGCATACCACAGTTAACTACTAAACATAATTACATAACACAGTTAAACATACTTCCAGCAATTTCGATCATAGTTAAATCTGTAACTCTCTGAAATAAACGATAAATGTACGTACTCCATAATCTATATAAAGCATGCTGCAGTGCACCTCAATGATCCTTTTTTATTTCATTATGGTCGAGGTATCATAACATCATTAAAATGCACAACAACCAATTTTTCCCCTAGATCCTAATATAAACAAATCATTTTGTGCATGCCAGTAAAATAACTATAAATGTTACTTATTCTATACTCCTGAGAAAGAATGTTTTAATCCATTTCAGCGATGAATATTAATCTCATTAAGTTTGAAATATCATTAAATCAATAAAATGTACCGTAAACGATCTCCCATAAACCATAATGTAATATAATTCTTAAGCTTATCCCTGTAAAAGAACTATAAATACTTCATTTTTAATAGCGAACATTCTATTCTAAAACTCAATAGCATATAAAAAATTACATGGCAATTCTAGCATATTTACAAGAGTTAGAGCAGGGACAGTTGGGCAGACGGACAGACAAAAAGAGAGGCCGAATTCATAAACACTTTTCAACTCTGTTGGAAAGTGTTAAAAAATATTGAAACTTAACATTAAAATTAAATTCTAAACGAAAAGTACCTTCTAAAGAAAAAATAATTTAAAATCATTCTTAAAACAGTTTCATTTTTTAAAATACTAGTTTGCTGTATCATATATGCGAATAAATATACGTACACTACTGTTTTTAACTGTAATAAGCCCAGGTTTATCTTTGGCATTTTTATTGAGAGTTAATACACTTAGTACTATTAATATTACTAATACGAGGGTCGGATGAAAAGTACCGGGCCCGACACAGAAATGGCACCACTAGGGCTTTTATATGTTAGCATTGCATAGTACTATCCCTGACTAGATTATACCTACAGTTTCAGATCAGTAGCTTTGTTATTGTTTGATTAACAGCATTTAAAACAAGAATATTTTAGAGTTTTTACGAAAACGGAAGATTTGGAAAAACGAGCGTTAATCAAATAATTCCATTTGAAGGATTTAACACCTAAAGAAATCAAGAAGAAAAGGGACACAACACTGAATGACTCTGGCGCATCATATTCAATGATTTAAATGTAGGTTGCAGAGTTTAAAATGGGACGGATGAGCAGGATTGATGAACATTGCTCTGGACACACTGTGGAAGAGACAACTCCTGAAATTGTTGAAAAAATTCATCGAATAGTCCTGAAAGATCGCAGATTAAAGTTGTTCGAGATAGAAGATGCTGAGAAAATATCAAAAGAACGTGCCTTTAATATTTAAACTAATATTTTGGGCTACCACAAGGTCTGTGCGATGTGAGTACCGCGTTTGCTGCCACCTGACCAAATGTTACATCGGAAAACCGTTTCAAGTAAGAATTTGGACCTCTACCGTAAAATTCCCAAAGAATTTTTGAAGCGTCTTATAAGTATGGATGAAACTTGGATTCACCACTATACTCCTGAAAGCAAATTACACTCAAAACAGGGGGATTCCGCCGGATGAAACAGCTTCAAAAAAAGGCAAAATCAACTTCGTCAGCTAACAAGGTTGTGGCCGGTGTTTTCTCGGACGCAAAGGGAATTATTTTTATTCATTACTTAGAAAAGGGTAAAAGTATCACTTGTGAGTACTACGGAAATTTACTGCAACGTTTGAGTGACGAGGTAAAGAAAGAACGACCTCATTTGGCGAAAAAAAAAACTTGTTTCACCATGACAATGCTCCAACACACCGGTCACTGGGAAATGGATGGGAAAATGCAATGGGAAAAATCTACGAATTAAGGTTCGAATTGCTTGAAAATCCACCTTATTCGCCAGAATTAGCACCCAGTGACTACCACCTATTCCTTAATCTCAAAAAAATTCCTTGGTGGACGAAGGTTTGAGAGCAGTGAGGAGGTTATTGAAGACGTAACCAACTATTTTGAAGAGCTCGGCGAATTGCATTATAGAAATGGTTTAATTAAATTACATCACCGATATGATAAATGTATTGGCCTTTCTGAAGATTATGTTGAGAAATAAATTTAAAAAAAATTGTTTTCTTTGTCGGGCCCGGGACTTTTCAGCCGACCCTCGTACATAAAACAAAGAACTAATATGTACTACTAATCTGTTACTACTAATACACAGTACTAATACACAATACCATATAATACTAATTGTACTGTTCAAAAGCTAATCATTTTAGTTTTAAGCATACAATTCATTGTGTATAAAAAAACTATTAAATGTTACATTATGGAATCAATAAAATCAAAATCGTTATTGCCAAAATAGTGCTAAGAATGACAAACAAATTTTAAAATTAAAATACACAAATATTAAATTTATAAACATATTAAAAAGGGTCTCGGGGCACAAGCAATATTTAAAATAATATTTTTAGCGTTTTTTATTTGAAAATTACTTTAGAGATTTTATTTAAGTATTATCATTAGATCAAAAGATATAACATTTTTGTGTTATACCAACAGTGGTTATTGCATCGTTTTCGAAGATTTAAAACCATTTATCTGAGACAGTACACTGTTAAAAATTTTGCAGCATTCTGACCGTTTTTTGAAAAAACGGTTTCATAACCATAATTTAATTATATTCTGACCATAAAATGTCCAATAATATGGTCAGAATAGTGTTAAAATTACGGTTGTGTAACCGTTTTCGGAAAAAACGGTCAAATGACCTGCCAGAATGCTGCAAATTTTTAACAGTGTATTTTTACAAATTTGTCATATTTATATCGAAATATCTATATTTCTATGACAGATAAATCTATGAAATTTTGCACAGTGTTTCATAGTTATATATTATTTCAATTGATTTGATTTTTTTTTTTTTTACAAAAATTTTGAAAATAAAATTCTCATAATTTAAAGTAAAATTTAAAATTATATATGTATTTTTTAAATTATGACTTTTATTAAGTTATTTTATTTTATTTTATTTTATTTTATTTATTATTTTTATTTTATTAATTTTTTTTCGTCAATTCCTTAGAAAATGTAATATTTATTCCTTTCTTTTGGCGCAAAAATGAAAAAGTTTACAACAGGAATCATTCTTTCTAAAAATAAATGACTGAAATTTATTATTATTTTATATTTAAAAATGTTATAAAGATTTTGCATGCGGAAAAGTATGCATATATAAATGCACATTTTAAAATTAAAAAAAAAAAAATCAGTAAATATTTTTAAAAAAAAGAGAGAAAAAAATGTAAATATTTTGTCTCTCA
This sequence comes from Maratus speciosus, assembly GCA_963932465.1. NCBI lineage: Eukaryota > Metazoa > Arthropoda > Arachnida > Araneae > Salticidae > Maratus > Maratus speciosus. Next base: position 329,538,205 of record OZ010787.1, read on the forward strand.
CCCGAACAAATTTAATTGTATAGTTCCATAAAGAAATTCATTTTTGATGATTTTGATGAATTTGAGTCATAATTTGCCTTTAATTAAAAATTTTGGAAAATTCGCCTAATAGTTTTTTGATAAATTATGCAAAATGTTAAAGCCTTGTAGGTGTTATCTTTTTTTAGCGTTATAATTTAAAGAAAGCCGATATATTTTCGTTTGAAATATTTTTCATAAAAAGAGATTTGCAAGATATTTGATTTTTATTATTTAAAAATATGTTTTCCCCATCATTTGTTAATATAAAGTCTATAATTTTGCCCTACATTAAAGCGATGCAAATTGAGATAAGGAGATACTGTCTCGTAAAATATGCTAGTAGGAGATTTTCTTCAATAACAAATTTAAAACAAAATCCTAATCGAATTCCAAAAATAATTTTTTTTAGTGTTTGTGGCCTTCTGGATCATAATATTGTCATAATGATTATATTTGACTTTTCTTATCACAATGTTATAAAGAGACAAACCAAAGAAAATCATGAGTTCTTTTATTATTATTATTATTACTAGCAGAAAATACGTTCTTTACACGGAGAGAATGAAAAAAAAAATACGCATCCAACGCTACACATAGAAAGACGCAACGCTTCCATCGATAAATATGGCATATGTAAAAGTATATTGACAATTTCGTACAAAAAAATGAAACATATTAAAAGGATTGTTTAAAGGGGATGTACTATTTACTTTTTTTCAGCCTTTTTTAGACTAAGATTAAAGTCCCATATCATAAAGGTATATTGTCTTATTTTTTTCTGATAACCAAGCAATGAAAATATCAAAAGAGCTAAATGTCAAAATCCGTCATTGAAACTAAGTCATTTTAAAAAGAAAACGTGCATTTTCATACATGAATTTGAAGCATATTACTTATAACTGCTGCAAAAACAGTCATTTTCCCTTAAAGTCTCATAATTCTTACTATAATATGAAAATAAAAATATTTGGACCACACTATTTTTAGGAAAATTGTTTCGCTACATTTTATAAGAATCTAATGCTATAATAGAAATATAATAGAGATATAATAGAATTCTGCTCATATTAAAATACATATTTTCGCCATATTCAACAGACAATTGCATTTTTACTATTATAAAAAGTGCTGTCAACAAAGCTCAGAATGAGTGTGAAAGTAACTTGTACAAATGAAATATTAAAAATCAAATTTTCGAAAAGACACAGGATATTTAACTATCGTTATTTTTTTTAAAGGAAGAATAAAGTATGAGGCATCTTTTTACCTAGTTTCCAATAATTTGTTTAGTTATTAATTCCTTCGATGTTATAATTATTGGTACTTAAACTTATTCCGTTGTATAGAAAAGTCGTTGTATATCTCGACAAAGTTGTGTTTCCCATTGAAGCGAAAAAAAAAATTTTTTTTCTTCTTTTTAAATCTTTAAAAAATCGAAATTAAAGGGAAAAGAACGTTTTATGCGAGCCTCTGTAACCTAAAACTTTATTCTATGCCAAATCTGAATTATCTAAATTGTGATATTACGCATGTTTTTTTTTGTTGTTGTTGTTTTCGTTTTTCGTCTTAACCCCTTTAATATTAGAAGAAACGTATATACAATATTTTTAAGTTTCAAACATGTGAATTTTTAGGGAAATCGTGAAAAATTCATAATTTAGAAGTGTTTTTTCCTTAAATTTTTCCTTTGCTTTACACCTTTAAAGTTTGAATTTTGTAAAATCCGTTATATCCCGAATTTTTAACACAAAATTTGCTTCACCTGAATAATTATTTACGTTAATGTCTAAGATATCCAGAACAACATATATAATAATAATTTAATTTTTAGATAATTCTTTTAATTAAAACTGATTTAATAAATCGGCAGTTAGAGCTCTTTTTGCAAAATATTTAGAAGACTAATTAGATTAATTAACAAGAAATACTGTTATGGAAATCTGGCAATTTAAGAACAATGTAAATAAATGTATTATGACCATATCTGTAACATAAAAGTGTTTTGTACTTGCAAATTTTTCATATAACATTTTTTAATAGGATAAAAGCTACACCTAGGTAAAGGATTGATAAAATAACCACATTCAAAATATTTAGCTTCGACCGTTTCACTGTGCTTTCTAAATATGATTGAGCATACTATTTTGTATGAAAAAAGCAATCTACTTTTATTAAAAGACAAATTAAATAAATTTCGCATTGAATTTTCTTTAATGTTACTTAAAAGTACCGTCAGGATATAAAGAGTTAAAATATAATTCTTAGAGGTAACCTTTATGCCTAACGTTGAAATCTTGAGTGATGAAGCGATACGTGATCTTATTTGATTTTATGATAGAGAGTCCGGCATAAATCACGTCTCTTTATTTGTATTTGGGGATACGTTCATACTTTTGCACTGCATACGGCCTTGTACCAAACGTTAGTACTCAAAACTGAATCATTGCCTCTTTCTCAACCATTATAACCAATGTTTCTTTATAAATGTCCATCTCAAACGATGTTTCTTATGCAACATCCGATGAAGCATCACATATCGTGATTGATTTGGGGTCAATCCATTTCAAGTGGTCCAGCACTGGTTGCTCGACTATTTTTAAAAAATCTGAATTTTTTTGTACAACAACCCTAACATGATGGAAGTTCAAAATGCCTATTATTTTAATTTTATTAATTTTTGTTTGTGCATGGCGGCCATCTTTGTTTCATCGTCTGCAGCAATTTTCTCAAAAGAAGGGTTTACGGAATCGTAAATAATTCATCGTTTATTTATCCAATTCAACTGCGGATTAAAGCAATTTGTACAGAATACATTGGGCTAAAAATTTTTACTGGAGTAGTTTCCGAAACTAACTGCTTATTGATAAAATTTAAGCATAAAGTTTCAGTTTTTTCCAAAATTTGTCCGTTTACAAGAGGAAATTTTTCTAGCAAGGAAAACTGTAAACATGACATAATTTTTTTCACAAATAAGCCGAAAGTACTTGTACTAAAAAAAAAAAAAAAAAATCCCAAATTTTTCAAAAAGGACAAAAATCGCACTTTTCAGGCTTTGATATTTCTGGTGGGGCACGAGATAAAAATCTGAATTTTTTTTTTTTATAAGAGTATTGTATGGTAGTGTTATGCACAAGAAATTTCAGGATGGAGATTTGACTACAAGCTGAGATATGGCAAGGGCAACATGTCAAAACAATAATGCCAAACTATTGTTTTGTTGTAGTCACAGCTAAGTATTTATCTCAGGGTATCATTTAAATTTATTTTTTAGATTATCTTTAAATAATAGTAACATAAAATAAAGCTTTTGCAATTAATTTAAAAAAATAATTATGCCTAAGGCCTACATTTTGTATGGTTTCAGTAATTTTTGTTGTAATTTTAGTAACTAAAAGAAACCTCAGCACTTTTACATATATATATATATATACATACAGGGTGTCCAGCAAATAAGACCCTGATTTCAAAATTAAATATCTCAAAAGCAAAGATCAATAGAATTATGCGGTAAACGGTTTGTTTATTAGCTAAGCTGTAAAAATGTTGCACAAAAGTTTCAAAAATTAGTTGCAAAAACCGCTAACAGATGCCGCTGTAATCGCAATGCCTATAAATTGTGTTTTGAAGTCGAAAGCCCTAGCGTCTCATTCCTAGATGGTTTCCTACGGAAGAACGAAAATTGGGAAAGACCGCTTTTTCGTTGGGGTGATGTACAGAAGTGGAGGCATCTGGTTACAGAATTATTGCATCAACTTCAATTATAGAGAATTTCAATTAATAGAATTTTCAATAAAAAGTTTAGCAATCGTTATATAAGAACTTAAAAAAGTATTTTATTTGGGTAATGTGCAGAAGCGGAGCCATGTGTTGACAGAATTGACATTTGTCTCAAATTTTGTTATAAGCTACTTCGGTCCGGTTACCAATATCTCTCTGGTATGTCTTTTCTCTCCTAATTGGTAGATCGTGGAATCGAATCCAAGTAGAGGCGGATTTGAAAAAAATGGAAATCTTTACTATTTAATATTTATTTAAACTGTGACAAAAGTTTGAATAAAAAAATCTAAAGTTTCTGGTTTTAAAATTTAATTAAGTTAAAAGAAACCCCTTTTTTAAAAAATCATTGAGCATTTATAATAATGAGTCATAAATCATTTTTTTAAATTGTAGATAATATATCAAAAAATACAAAGTTTCTATTTTTAAAAATTTAATTAAGTTAAAAATAATTTTAATTTTAAAAACTCGTTTTCATTTTTTTTATCATTGAGCACAGAAATATGGTGCAGCTTCTAGCGATAGGATCCGAAGAGTTCGAAAGGAATGCAGCATCCAAAATACTTTTGCTTTGACGTTGATGATATGACTTATCATCAATTCCTTTTAAAAAAGAAATAATTTAATGCATAATTTCTGTCTCTAAAACTTTGTTTACAAAGAAAATAAATATATGTGTTGTGCTAAAACCAAAGTATTATGCAAAGTACAAATTACTTTTTTACTTATAATAATTCAGGTATAAACAATAATACCAAAATATTATGCCGTGATTTAAAAATATAGAAAATAAATAAAAAGTACAAAATTATTTTTCTAAATATATGCATTTTGATTTAAATAATTATATGGCATTAAAGATTGGATTTAATAAAATATTTTAAAAATTCTTATAATGATTTCGAAAACATTTTATTGATAATGCTATTAATTGAAATTTTCTAAAATAAAAGCTGATGCAATAATTTTGTGACCAGATGTCTCCACTTCTGCACATCACCCCAAAGAAAAAATGGACTTTCCCAATATTCATTTGTACGTAGGGAGCCATCTAGGAATAAGACGCCATTGCTCTGGACTTCGAAGCAATTTACAAGTATTGCGATTACAGCGCCATCTGTTAACGGTTTTTGCAACTAAATTTTGAATCTTCTGTATCACATTTTTACAGCTTAGCTAATAAACAAACCGTTTACCGCATAATTCTATTGATCTTTGTTTTTGAGATATTTAATTTTGAAATCAGGGTCTTATTCACTGGACACCCTGTATATATATACAAGACCTGAGACAAAAACAGAATAGGGAAAGAGAAAAGCTGTTAATGTTCGCATACTTGTTGAGACATGATCAAACGTGTCAAAACACATTCCATCTTGTTGGTTTAAAAACCACAATTTTAATGCTGCTTGCCAGTCCTTGAAACTTGTTCCTACCATAAGTATGTTCCTGTAAATGATATATTATGCGATGTTACCATGCATCAGCCTCAAGTAATTTTCAGAAAGTAAAGATACCCAAAGCCTTTTCAAAATTTATACTGCAGAAAAATCACATTTTTGTATAAGAAGTAAGCTAGGAATTATTAATGAATTAAGACTTGTACATAGTGATTTCAAAGTATATTTCTATGAGCCAGCAGGGCCAAGATCTTCAATCAAGTTATCAAGAGATGACAAGACTTGGTTCCTACAAATAAAATTTTGAGAAAGATCAAAATTGTGGTTTTGGAACCAACAAGCAAGAATGTGTTTTGACACGTTTGATCATGTCTCAACAAGTATGACAACATTAACAGCTTTTCTTTTTCCCTGTGTTGTTTTTGTCTCAGGTCTTGTATAAAAATTTTTTTTTCTTTATGTAAAAGTGCTGAGGTTTCTTTTAGTTACTAAAATTACAACAATAAATACTGAAACCATACAAAATGTAGGCCTTAGGCATAATTATTTTTTTAATTAATTGCAAAAGGCTTTATTTTCTGTTACTATTATTTAAAGATAATCTAAAAAATAAATTTAAATGATACTCTGAGATAAATACTTAGCTGTGACTACAACAAAACAATAGTTTGGCATTATTGTTTTGACATGTTGCCCTTGCCATATCTCAGCTTGTAGTCAAATCTCCATCCTGAAATTTCTTGTGCATAACAACCATACAATACTCTTCTAAAAAAATTTTTCAGATTTTTATCTCGTGCCCCACCAGAGATATCAAAGCCTGAAAAGTGCGATTTTTGACATTTTTGAAAAATTTGGAAATTTGTTTAGCGAAGAGAAAGCAAGTCCGAGATCTGGAACTCGGCGTGTGAGTACAAGTACTTTCGGCCTATTTGTAAAAAAAATATGTCATGTTGACAGTATTCCTTGCTAGAAAAATTTCCTCTCGTAAACGGACAAATTTTGGAAAAAAACTGAAACTTTATGCTTAAATTTTACCAATAAGCAGTTAGTTTCGGAAACTACTCCATTACCAAATTTTTAGGCCAATGTATTCTGTACAAATTGCTTTAATTCGCAGTTGAATTGGACAAATAAACGATGAATTATTTACAATTCCGTAAACCCTTCTTGTGAAAAAATTGCTGCAGACGATGAAACATAGATGGCCGCCATGCACAAACAAAAATTAATAAAATTAAAATAATAGTCATTTTGAACTTCCATCATGTTAGGGCTGTTGTACAAAAAATTTCAGATTTTTTAAAAATGGTCAAGCAACAAATTGATGATTTTCTGGACCACTTGAAATGGATTGACCCTTTGGTACATTTTCAATTCTCTACTTTGGGTCACATTGAATTTATACTGAATTTTGGTTGTTTTTTTTTAATCAAATAATTTAGGATATTGAATTTTAGTAATCAATTAAATTTATCCTAAATATTAAAAAAGAACCAAAATGCCGCCTTTATGGTTTGACATTTTTCTGAGATTTAGAAGAAAAAACAAACAAATATACTATATATTCTCAGTATTGTGAAAAGAAACAAAACAATGCAGGTAAGAAAGTCTTAAAGATGGCTTTCTCGCAAGCATGCAGTTTGTCATTTATTGCAATTAAGAACAAAATATTACGTATTTAAACAAAAAAATTCAATTAAAAATTTTAAATTAATGATTAACAATTCGTAAATTATGTTACCGTTTTGGGGCTAATTTTAACTGAAAGTACATTTTTGTTTAATCCTGTGCTGTAAAGAGTGGAATTATGCAATGCTTTTAAACGAAGATGCGAATGACGAAAAAAAAAATCTAGTTCAAAAATCCATTAAAAATCCTTAATAACGCAATTTTTTAAAATGTCGTGATTGAACTTGGAAAACAACTCTTCGATAGGCTCTCGGATGTGCCTTTGGTATACATTCGTGTGCAATGTCTTAGCGCTAGCCTTATCCGTCACAGCGTGAGAGTGTACACAGACAGACTCACAAACAAATTATTCTTTTTATTAATATAAATACACATTTTGTTTATATTGTTGGGTACGTATTTTTTAAATGAATGGTGTGACACTGATTACCCGGCAGCACAAAATGGTGTACACGTGAACAACGTACATTCCATCTATTTAACATCGATAAGAAACTTTTAAAAAATTGTGATAGTTGATAGTTTTAATAGTCAGACAATTTTATAAGAAATTTTATAAGACTTTTATCTGAAGTTAATGGAAATGATGAAATGATGTTGTTCACATGTCCCCCCCTTTTCCCGATACGCTTTCTAAAAATTAACAAATAAAGTTTAACTGTCAGGTTCCTTTATATATTAATGGTACTTACTGATTTTTTACTTGCATTACACTATGAAATGATTTTTCTTTTCATATTTTTTTCAAATTCACATTCCTATTTTGGAATGAGAAATTAAGAAAAAAAGGATAAGAAAAATTTCCATAAATATTATATTTACAGCCCTCAACTACTTTCTCCAAAGAAGAATAAATTTTAATTTTGTTTCTGATTTCCTATTTGTTATGCACTCCTACTAACATATTTTTGCTGAAACTTGAGTTTTAAATCACCTACATTGTAATTCATATAAACCTGTTTTCTTTCATGTACTATGAAATAGGTAACATATTTCCTACAAAATACTGTAGCCAAAAACATCAGTCTGAGAAAATTTGAACGACTGAAACCTAATCTTGCATTATAAAATATAATTATTTTTTTAGACTATTGAAGTAAATTTTGAAAATCTTTCAGAAATGAATGTAAAATTTGCATGTACAACATGCATACAAAACATGGAAGGAGATTATAAATGCAAACGTATTTAGACTAGAATTTGTAGACTAAATTTATACTGAACTATCATTAACTGATTAAAATTATCTAGTGATGTAAAACATGACCATAACAGAAACTTACAATGAAAAAAGTTTTAATACTTTTCTTTTATAAAATAAAATAAAATTCGATCAATCCGGATTTTATTTTATTTTATTTATTTTATTTTATTTTTAATATATTTGAAACTATTCAGGTTCTATTATTCATCCCAATTATTTCTACTATTATTCTACATTTTATTGTTCTGTGAGTATGCAATTTCATTCGTATTTTTCTCTTATAACAGATTATTACTGAATCAGGTTATATAATGATTTCACCGTAGCTTCCATTCTCAGACAACGGCGAGACTTTTTAAAATAGAACTAGGAATTCCAACCTATTAAAGAAGGCTTGCCTTCTCGTAATTTATTTTTCTTTCTTGAATCAGGGAAGTAGCAAAAAATTCCAAAGTAAAGGAAAATAAATATTTCAACCAGCTGTTTTATTTACATTGAAAATTATTAGCCTTTATTTTGTAAATGAACCATTTATGCATTATTTTCTTAACTGTGAAAAAGAAAGGTGGGTAACAAAGTAGCCTAAACGAAAGTACTTCAATAAAATACTACGACATTACCTAGGAATATAATGGGAACATATAAACCTCTTTTCACACCTTTTTTTACATTTTTAAATATTTAAGTTACATTTTTAGGGGAAATTTATCAAATCTCAATGATTATAAATATAATTTGTTGGTTTAATAAACAAACTTCAGAAATGCAAACAAAACAGCAATTAACTTTTCTTACTTTCTTTATACATGAATCCTAATCTGAATATGTAATAACGAAAGCTTTTATTCATTTCATATTAACTACAGCTAGTGTGACGTGTATTAAAATTTAATTCCGTACGAAAGGCATGGAATGGAGCACGCTTTAAACCTAATTCATTTTCAATAAGCCCATTTTTATATTTGGCATCATTGAAGATTTCAAAATATTTCCTACATAAATATTTTTAATTACTTTTCACAAATGTTTAAATAAATATTTGATTATATTTTCAATATTAATAACATATTAAATACATATATCTTCAATTGATTTTTTAAATTATGTTGAAAGAAACATTAACTAAATGATTTTTCTGTGTGAATGTAATGCGCATTTACATAAATTTACATTTATAAAATTAATTATATGACAACATAAACTTACATTCAATTTGTATACCAATAATTAAAATTACCTGTAGCTAAAATTATCTGTAAAATATCTCATTTGGGCTAAATCAGTATAAATATAATTTGTCTAGCGAAGACTAAATTAAAGCGCGGTATTTTCAGGTGAGTATATTTTTTATGTATAATAGCTCTGATGATGTTTTTATGTTTCATTACTTAACCTTTTACACTTATATCGGGGGTCGTAGTCTCCTATATTTTCTCTATTACTTTTCCTAAATAATAGTCATTCTGGTAGTTTTCTATTGCGCGTTAAAGACATTGTTGTACAAAAATTGTAGTAGAAGAAATAAAGGAGGATGCGAGTCAAAATATAAGTGTGAAACATCAAGTAAGGAAACATAAAAATACCATCACATTTTGACAAATTACTTACACTTGGATATAATCTATTACTGATAATTTGTCAAGCTTTTAACTCATCAATCTTTTCAGTACAATTATTATTCTAGCTGCCAGACCATCAGTCGCTTTTAACTGAAACCTTGTGAATTTGACATTATTTTAAAGGAAATCTGCCTTGGGATATTCAGTTTGTCAATATATTTCCTTTTTAAATAATCATAATTTTATTATGAGAAATTTCAATATTTAAATTCATTATTAAAATTTATTCTAATATTTCATTTAACATTATTTTAATACACCAAAATTCAAAATATTCTAACGCAAGAACTAATTATACATAGTTTCGCTGATTTTATTATTAAAACTTCCAACTGTAATACAGTTTTTTTTCTTTCTTTTATTTATTTTTTTGTACGCAATAAAGAAGGTTTACGGTATTGATTCATATATATTTTTAAATATATCAATAAAGTATGTGGGCAGTGAAAACAAATGCACTATTGTATGAAAAAATATTAAAAGCTAGTATGACGCAAACTGTTTTTACTAACGTAATTAATATTTTTTAAATTATCTTTTTTGTACTCATGAATAATTTTCAAAATGTAGAAAATTAATTTATAGTTTCATTTTAATAAGAATTTAGTAATAACGTGCCTTATGCGGTTAATATGTATATGCAACTTTAATTTATTTAATTTATTTCAATAGAAATTGCTTGTAGATGTGCATGATAAAAATGGTTAGAAAACTTATAAAACAAACTCTAAAAGGTAACAGATCTCAGCAAAATATTTGTTGCCAGGGAATGCACTGGAATGCTGAAGCATTAACGCACTAGATAACACGATTTATTTAAATATAAAAATTGCAAAAGGCATTAATTTTATGTTTTGTATTGTGAGCGGGTTTTTTTTTTTTTTTTACATAATGCTGGTATATCAGAAAATTCTAAAATTAAAAATAATACACAAGAAAAAAAATTAAGAAATAAACATGATTCAGGACTGAATACACGAGTTATATAAAAGTGTCAAAAAATGCGAGTCAGAAACATTTTTTTATAGCATTCTTTATTTAGTTAATTGTAAATAAAACCTAATGATCAGAGTGTCTCATAAGTTTGTTCACATTTCAAAAACTAATAATTTTTTTAAAATGTAAATCGTATCGCGGTTTGCACGATAAGGTTAGAAAAATGGCTAAATTATTTTTTTTAGCAAAAAATAGTTAAAAAAGCAGCGCTTTTTTTTCATTTGCAAAAAAAATTGGACACTTTGGCACATCTTATGGTGCAAACTTCATCCTCAGACAACAATTTGTTAATTTCTTATGAACTTTTGAAATGTGAAAGTACTTATGGGACATCCTATATGTATAATCTTAATCATTCTTGTATTGGATTTCTTTATTAACGTTTTCTGTACCAAAAACTACCAATGAATGGTTTAACAAGGATACTTCCTTACATTTTTAGAACGTTAAAAATCCCTCTTTTCTTTCACGAATGTTCTATTCATGTTCGTACGCTGGTAGAAATACTTTAAATAATTCACCAATCTCATTTGTATATTGTAATAATCTAAATTGTCAATCTCGAGTCAATATTATATTAAGTAAAATTATTTAATATTTAAATAAAAAGAACTTATCTAGCATAAATTTAGGACTGTGTGCTTTGAAATGTGTAAAAGAATGTTATATATTTATTGAAATATATACAGGGTGTCCGTTGCTTTCGTCCACAAACAGTTAACTTCTAAACTTTCAAATTTCGGAGCATGTTCAAATATTGTTCTTCATCATATAAAAATCCATTTACTTCAAAAAAATGATTTTTTTTTTAAATGTTACGAAATTTTAATTTTTATATGAAAACTTTTTTCCATGTTCTGACAAGTAAACAAAACCCCGAGTTATGACACTTTGAATTTTATGAAATTATTTCAGATAACCGGGACTAAAAGAGCGGCTTTCCATTTTAAGTGCAGTAAAGCTAAGGAATTTAAGAAAATTCGAAGTATCATAACTAGGCACGTTTTGGTCGTAGAAGAAAATATGCTTTACTATTTTACTTGTAAGAGAATGGAGATATTTTTTCTAAATATAACTTATAGGACCCAGGGGCCGTATAAAAATTTCAATTTCGTAACTTTTTAACAAATAACTATTTTGACATAAATGGATTTTCATATGATGCAGAACACCACTTGAAATTGTAATCGGAACTATACCTCTAAAACCAATGGTTAAAGAATTAGTTATTGGCCAACGATTAGAAGGGACATCCTGTGTATAAATATATGAATATTTATTTTTTAAGGCAGTCTGTTTCAATACTTTTATCATAGAGGGACACAGCCATCCACAAACTAATCCTGCGGCAAAAGCCAAGCAGTGAAAACATAACTACCGGTAAATATGTGTAGAGAAAATGTATACGTTTACTCCGTGCAAATACGAGAAAGCATTTATGAAAGCGAAGGAACATCCCTTGCGGGTGGATGGAGAGGTATCTTATAAAGCTATCCGTCGCAGCACTTATAGCACAGAGAGACTCAGGCATCCGCAATATTTTTTTTTTTTTTTTTAGAAAATTCGTCGATATAATTCTCTTGCATACAGTTTGGTATAAATTTAATACATCTACAATTTTACTTATGTTTTCACATAAAATCCCCTTCTCATTATAGCATGACAAATTAAACATAATTTTAAGATAAACAATATTCAAAGCTAATACTGAACAGTTTCGCTTCAGAATAAGTTTTTATAAAATCCTTACAAATAGTAAAATATTTATAAAATACGTTACAATTTCACCCTTGCGATTTTATCGTTATTGTTTATATAGTAATTAGTTAGTAATATTAGTTTAGTAATAATAAATAATAATAATAACTAATGATAATAACTACTAATACACTGCTCAAAACAATTAAAGGATATTTGAAGTTTTATATAAAATAAAGATATAAACGAAATTTTTTTTGCCGAAAATAGAAGAAGAGAATCACAAATGCAAATTTTTCTGGTTTTCAAACTGTGGAGTATGCAAATTTTGAGTTCGACGTCAAAAACGTCGCTTTAGCGGCAGCGAATGAAATTTGACTTTCAACTGGATAAAAGAGAATGAAGACAAGGATGATCGGCATTCAGTGATTGCTTTGTTTCGATGAGTACGATGTCTCAGCGAAGTCATTTGACAGATTCAGAAGCTTTGAGAATTGTTGGTAGGTTAGAAGGGGGCCAAACTCAAGCCGAAGTAGCGCAAGCCATTGGAGTGTCACAAAGTGTCATTTCCAGGATCTGGAACCGCTTTTTGGAGAGTGGATGTGCAGGCCGAAGACCAGGGCAAGGTCGTAGACGGGCAACAACGCCCAATGAAGATCGGTATTTAGCGTCAACAGCTCGGAGACACCGAACCATGAACGCTACTCTTCTCCAACAATACATTCGCTCGGCTACAGGCACCACGATTTCAACTCAGACTGTCCGAAACTGGCTCCATGCTGTAGGTATGTATGCTCGCCGACCGATGGTATGTGTTAGATTAACATCAAGGCATCGTCGCGACCGCAGGGAGTGGGCAACCGAGCATGTCAACTGGAGGAGAAATGAATGGAGCAATATTCTGTTTTCTGACGAGTCCCGTTTTTCTGTGCATCCGGATAATAGGCGTATTTTCATCTGGAGGGACCGTGGCAGTAGGAATAATCCTGCGTTCGTGCACGAAAGTGTCAGATTTGGCGGTGGAGGAGTGTTGGTGTATGATGGCATCTCCATTGACGGGCGCACTGACCTCTACATCATTCGAGATGGAGCTCTGACTGGTCGCCGATATAGGGATGAGATCCTCAGACCTATTGTAGTCCCTTACGCTGCAGCAATCGGAGATAACTTCATTTTAATGGACGATAACTGCAGGCCACATCGTGCAAACCTGGTGGAGGATTTCCTTTTCGAGGAAGGAATCGTTCGAATGGAATGGCCAGCGTGTTCTCCAGACATGAATCCAATCGAGCACGTTTGGGACGCTCTAGGAAGACGAGTTTCTGGCCGCCAACAACCCCCACAAACTCTCCAAGAACTGGAAAGAGCTCTTCTGGAAGAGTGGGGCAGAATACCCCAACTCGTCATTAATAGCCTCATTGAGTCCATGCCTCAAAGGTGTTCAACGTTGCTGGCCGCCCGTGGAAACCATACCCCCTACTAAAAATGATTTTCTTTGAAGAAAACACCTTTTCTTATTCTTTTTTTCTCATATGCACAAATTGTGTTTTTTTCCTTTAGTACACAAATGCGCAATAAAATGCATTTTTTTCTGCCAAACATGTGTAATTTATTCTCATATAACCTACTATGTCTGTCGACCATGTATCAATCAGCTAAACAGTTTACCAGATACAAAATCCACCTAAAACTGCAATATCCTTTAATTGTTTTGAGCAGTGTATTAACTAATACTAATAATAACTACATTTTAGTAGGTTTTTTGGTGCATATATCATCTGTAATTGCAATATAACGAGAGGTCCACCTCTGAAGTCATATAAACTTTCTTGCTAGCAAATTCTAGACATTTTCATATTTAAAATATCAAAGTAAGAAAGAAAAATAAAATTAAAAATCATTTAACCTTTTTTTTTCCCTACGTGTTCAAAAAAGATAGGTCCACTTTCAAAATTTTTTTTTAATTTTGAGCAACGGCTACTCTGGATTTATGGAAATTTTTATTAATTAAATCTAGCTTATTCATAACTCTTCTGTGACCTAAACTTTGAAATGCAATTTCAAAGTTTCCATATTATAGCTTCCATATTTAAGTAGAAATTTTTATATTAACAGATCTAGAAGGTCTCAAAAATTAAGTTACGAAAAAGAACAAGATGAGATTATAGTTTTTAAGGAAAGTAGTAAATCTTAGCAGGAGAAACAGCACGTAATTTAATGAATTATAAAATGTTGTGACCAAGATTTTATGATTAAAATTTTTTTATTGGACTAGAAAAATACCAAAATAGCCCTCACCACAAATAAAAATGAATAAATAAATGACTGCTCGGTGAACGAGATGAATTCTAAGGAGGTTAATTATGACTAAATTTCTTTTGTATCTTTAGCAAAGAGAAAAGACATTCCAGTCTCTATGTCTGCAAAGTTTAGAAACTTAAAGAAATTGAGTATTTTATAGAAATAAAGGAATGCAGTTATAAAATTAACTGAAAAAACGCAAATAAAATAGATTAATGCTTGTATAAAAGTAATGTCTTGTAATAAAACCTGGAAAACTGTAATATATATTCAGGAAAAAGGTTTAACTTAGATGGGCCTGGTGCACAGAAATTTTAATGGCATGGCTTGCGAAGAGAAAAACATTTATTTTTGTAAAATAACAAGGAGGAGATGGTTACATAGTAGTCTGGACAAGTTTTTGATGGCAAGGAAATATATATATATCTAATTTTAAAATAATCTCATGAATACTAGAGATTACAAAATGGCACTTAATATCCACTTGTAACCAGTTTCTGAAGAAACTGAAAGAACACGTTTTATGTTTCAACAAGACAATGCCGAAATTCACTGTACAAATTCTACGTTTTAGTGGTTTCTATCCGATGATACGTACATTATTAACTGGCCTGCTTTATGCATTGTTTAACACCCCCTATAAAACTTATGGGGAATACAGCAAAAGCTGTATGTATTTGTAGAAAACAATACAATTCCACCAATAACATATCGATATAAAGTTTTAGTATACCCGAATTAAGGTGTGGAGCGAAGCTATGTTTGTTATCTTGTTTTCTTTTTTGAAAAAAAATAGACTTAATAACTCTCAATCTTACACATTCGATATTTTGCTGATGAAGAAGCCTAGGTTTTCATTTTTGGTATTTTTAAGTCAGTAATATTATGAAAAAAATACTAAAATAACATCTGCACTCATAAAATAATTTTTAAGCTATGATATAAAATATAAATAAAATAATATTTTTAATTAATACTATTTTTTGTATATGTTCTGTGAAGGAACAATTATACGACAACAATTTGAAAGCAGGTTGCTTTTAAATTATTTTCTAGTTTTAATACGAAAATTTTATACTCTAAATTGAGACTAATTAGCCAGTTATTACTAAGAGAAAGTTGAATTTAATGCAATTATCTTTTTTTCTGGAAGCCACAGAAATGAACCTGAGTTATTGCACCATGCTGACATGAAAGTTGGTGCTGCAGCCTAAAGCAGTAAACCTGAATATTATCTTCAAAGTCGAAGTAAAACCTGTTATTAGACCTATTAGTAGGTCAGTGTTATGAAATTAATGTATATTAGTTTGTCCAAAGAGATAAGGTAGTCTTTTTTTTATGTTAACATCGAAAAACATGATATATAGGGTTGAAGGGTCATTTTCATGTAACAACAAAATTTAGTATTTGAATAAAATAATTGTTTACGTAATTTATAAAATAAATATATAAATTCTGTAAAAAAAAGTCGTTTTATGTAAAAGACATATCTGTTGATTTGTCTTACAAATAATACTGTTACTGTTAAGTAAAAAGTAATAGAATTGATCTGAACGTTAATAATATAAAAACATTTAATATTTTTTTAAAGAAAATAATAGTTTTACAGTTTTTGTCACTCCGAATCTTTATTTTTGTTAATACCTTACAGAATAACATCGCGATAAAATATCCAGAATGAGTTAAACTTTGTGATATGTATTTCTGATTTAATGAATTAAAAGTTAACTGCCACTTTCTATAATATTAAATTTCTTTTCGATTCATTTATTATTCTTATATATTTTTTGATTTGTTAATTGTTGTAAAGCAATAACGAGGAATTTAAAGTTTGACTTTAAAAAAGCTTATTCTCATATTATTAAGAGTTTTAGAAAATTAATTCAACTTACGTTTTGATGGGTACACTCCAACCGCCTTACAAATTTATAAGAGAAGGCTTCATTATGATCTTCTGGCTGTTTGGTTAAATTTATGTAAATACATTCTATTCGCATCTATTTCAGTAAGAACAAGTCGGAAATTGTACATAAAATGTGGCAAATGATGTGCTTTTGTACTAAAACTGGTTTTATAAATATCCAGATCTTGGTGCAATATCTGTTGCACTCTTATGAAAAAATGCATGACTATAAAATTTATTACGAATATATATGGGGAATTCTCACAATCTTTTGACTTTTATGTCCTGAATAATAATTTTTATTGTAGTACATATTCTTGTGTTTTTTTTTTTAATTTCTTATACTGGGGAACATCCCATTGCATGATTGCATAACAATATTAACGAGATAAATAAGTTTTGGACGATGTTGGGGGTCCAAATACCAGGATAACTCCTACACTATGCCGTGTACTTGATGCTGATTTTTAACTTTGAAGCTGTCTGTATGAAGTTGTTTTAATAAAAGTAATTAGATGTAATTTTTTTCCGAAACTGGGACAATTGTTTTATATAAATATGTAGCAAAAAACAAGAGGGTAAGTGTGATCACAGATCGCACAGAGGGTTTCGTTTAATATTCCTTTCAAAAATACTTTATCCTTTTACAAAATCTGTTAGTTCCACATTTCGCAACCAGGGAGGGGGCACTCTATTCGACACAAACCTCTATCCGAACGAAACTCATTTTTACAACCTATCCGTAGATATATTAGTCGTGGGAATCGGGGCCCATAGCCCCTGTGATAGGTAGGCGCCCCCTGACCGTAAAAAAAAATGGAACTAAAAAATGTAAGTCTATGGTGCATAATATGAAAGAGTAGTCAAAGGGGTGTCGGCAAAAGTTTAAAAAGTGCCCCCGGGTGAAAAGGGGGAAGGATAAACAATTGCTTAAAATACACAAGTTAGAGCACAGAAGAGTAAATAATATAAGACTTTTTGAAAAATTTATTATTTTTCGCGATCGCAAGTGTTCTGCTATAAGTATGCAATATTTCAAGTCTCCAACGTAATTAGGGGCTGAGTTAGAAAAATTGCTTAAAATACACAAGTTAGAGCCTGGAGGTGTAAATATAAGACTTTTTGAAAATTTTATGATTTTTCATGTGATCGAAAGTCTTCTGCAATAAGTATGCAAAATTTCATGTCTCCAATTTAATTAGGGCCTGAGTTAAAAAATTTACTTAAAATACACAAGTTAGAGACCGGAGGGGTAAATATAAGACTTTTTGAAATTTTTATGATTTATCGTGTGATCGCAAGTGTTTAGCGATAATTATGCAAAATTTTAAGTCTTCAACTTAATTAGGGGCTGGGTTAGAAAAAAAAAAAAGCTTAAAATACACAAGTTAGAGACAAGAGGGTTAAATATAAGATTTTTTTGAAATTTTATTATTTGTCATGTGATCGTAAGTGTTTAGCTATAATTATGCAAAATTTCAAGTCTTCAACTTAATTAGGAGCTGAGTTAGAAAAAAAAGCTTAAAATACACAAGTTAGAGCTTAGAAGGTTAAATATAAGATTTTTTTTTAAATTTTATGATTTGTCGTTTGATCGCAAGTGTTTAGCTATAAGAATCCAAAAATTCAAGTCGTCAACTTAATTAGGGTCTCAGGTAGAAAGAAAAGCTTAAAATACACAAGTTAGAGCCCAAAGGGTTAAATATAAGATTTTTTTCGAAATTTTAGGATTTGTCGTTTGATGTGAGGTGTTCAGCTATAAGTATGCAAAATTTCAAGTCTCTAACATATATAGTTTCTGAGAACGGGCTCTGTGACGGACAGACAGACAGACAGAGGAGCGAGTCGAATAGGGCTTTGTCAGATGAACGAAACCCTAGTTAACCTGCACGCATTTTTACGGTTGATATTATTTCTTGAACTTTATCCCTGGGTTTTAGATTCCTTACCATTCCTCTTGCTAAACGTATATAGAAAATCACTTCAGATGCAGCCACAGAATGTTTTTCAAGTTTTTTCTCATGCAGAAGTATGCTAGAGAAAGAATGTCTAAAATTCTTTGACAGAAAATTTAGTGCAGAATTTAAATCAACATTTAGATATCAATTTCAAGCATCTTGGCTCTATTGGTAGTCTTACCGTCCCCAAGGTTTATTCCTGAACTTTTCGAGGTAAATTATTTTTTTTTAATTTAATCCACTCTAAATAACTGTTTCTAAACATTAATGAACATTGTGGCTATCACTTAGTCTTAACACGATTTGCCTAAAAATAGGTGGTAATTTTCCTTACCGTCCCATCCTTACCATCCCTTTTTTTCCATTACCGTCCCTTTTTTCTTATAGCATCCCTTTTTTTCCTTCCGTCCCTTCTTTAACACCTCTTTAAGACAATGCATTTTTTCTTTATTTTGAATCATTTAGGCATTCGTCTATCAGATTAAAATGTTATTTTAGCAAGTTTAATTTCACCAGATTTTTATTCTCGATTGTGAGAATGCCCCATATACTAAAATCAGTAATACGGAAATAATATTACTCCCTCTTAAATATCCCTTTAAGACCTGAAGAGTTTTGGTAGAAATTAAATTGCTTGGTTTTTAACCCATATTAATACAATCATATTTGATTGAAAAAAAAAAAATTCCGATGTTACGTTACTTCAAGAGAGGATCCACATAATTGTGTGTTGCGAGGTCGTCTTTAAATCACAGAAAAGGAGGAAATTGCTTTTCCTATTTCCTTAGGTTCACCAACACAGTTGTGTAGGTCAGGTCTTAAAGGGATATGACGTAATTACCATGGCAACCTAGATTCATTACCTATCATGGGATGTCATTGAATTTATTACGTATGATAGGATTTTATCTTTTTAACTTTTGATTCGATTTTCATAAAATTTAAAATGGCTCGACAAAATTCTGCAACGATTATATATTAAATTTCAAACCATTAGGTTGGGTAGTTTTTGCGCTGTTATATTCGGACAATAGTCGACGACTATAGGTGCTTCGTATTTATATAAATACGACATTTTCCCATAGACCATAATGTAATGGAATACTTTTGAGTGTCTCTGTAAATAAACTATGAACGCTACGTACTTTATTTTCAATATCGAACATGGCATAGTAAATTTCAATAACATATACCAATTACAGAGCAATCCAACTATGTTAACGCAAGTTAGAGTTCGAACAGGCGGACAGACAGATGGCCACACGCACAGACAAACCGAATTAATAAACACGTTTCAACTATGTTGGAAAGTGTTAAAAGTTGCATTAGAGGTTGAAATTTCACTTTCAGGTATTTACACCAATAGACTGACTTGATGAAATGCACTTGAAATTAAGACATTTTTTCGAATGTTTTAAGAGGAACAAGAAGAATCGTTCTTCATCTTCGACCATGTAAAGAACTTGTTTTATCGTGATCGTCACTGGAAATCGTGAGTTCAAACTCACGATTTCCAGTGAAGATTCAGTCTCGATTGTATTTGTTCATTTTCATTTCACCCAAAGATTACAAATGCTCATATAGATATAAGACCTTCTTTTACAAAATTTTGCAAAGTCAGCAAAATTTTTTAAAGCAATCAAAGATAAAATAAATAAACAAGTAAATCTGTTTTAACTCTTCACGACGAGGGTCTTTTACATTTCTTATCTTAAAATTTCATTAGAAGTAGCAAAAAGTACGAGATGACAGAAGGGCTGTTTTTTTTCATTAGTCCGCTTGTGGATTATCATAGAATTTTTTTAATTCCTTTTTAACACTTTCAAACATAGTTGAAAAGTACTTCGATTTGTCTGTCCGCTGTTTGATTGTGCTATAACTCTCGTAAATATTGGAATGTGCAGCATTTAAAATTCGTTTACTGGGACACTCAAAATGTATCCCGTTAAATTGTGGCCAACGGGGAAAATCGTTTGCGGAGTATCCTAATAATTTTAAGACCATTTCAAACATAATGAAATTGATATGAATTTCTGTCTAAAACGCGAATTCTGTAGAATATGCTGCAAAAAGTATTTACCATTCATTTACAGGGTCAAACAAAAAAATTCGGTTACGTAATAGGCTACGGGGAAAAATTGCTTCAACGTTGAAACACAATTAAATTTATATGCATTATTGAGGTGCATTACGAGATGCTTACTGTAGAATATATATATAACGTGCATAACAGTTCCCGTTCATTTACAGGGATACAAAAAAAATGTCGGTTACAGTATTGTCTGTGAGCGATAAATACTGGAAGTGCGTTTATAGTTGTGGTATGCGTTTTTAAATTTAATTGAATTTCTGCGTACTAGGAAATGTGCGAAAATTCGATAGATGATATACAGGGTTACACAAAAAAAATCGCAAGTATTACTGTGTATGAGCGTGAAATACTTAAGGTTGTTTTCTAATTGAATTTGGTCATTTCTGAAAGTACGTTTTTCGACGTGTCATGTTTTTCTTTCCTGAATTAACTTTTAGTCTAATATGATGCGTACTTAAAAATCTGTAGAAAATATGCAGGGCTGTAAAAAATGTTCGAGTACATTTCCATCTATTAGTGAATATTTTTGAATGTGAATTTTTGACTGTGTTACGCGTTTAGTAACAATGCTAAATTCTAGCATTCTATTTGGTGTATATACAGATTAATAGATCATGCACAGGGGTGCACAAAATATTTCGGATACATTTCGGGATAATGCCAGTAATCTGGTTTTCGAAGGTGTTATGCGTTTTCTAAATTGTTTATACTTAGATATATCATCTTTCACCTTTTTAAATGAAGAAGCTCCGCCGCACTATTTTGGAATTATTGTAAAGTGTTTCATAATTTATACTCGACACATAATTTTTCTTTCTTGTTTAGTAGAATTATTGGATAACTGCAAAATATTTCTTGAGCAGTGCGAAAATTTTCAAAAAATTCTCTAAAAAATGACTGTTTGTAAACAAACCAATCATTTCAAACTGAATAAAAATACAATTCGATAGACTTACTATATTATATTATAATTTAACAGATTATTAGTAATATTTTATAAACGAATGAATATATATTCACAATATTTAAACATAAGTTAATCCTTCTACGACTGTACGCTTTAAACAAAATTCTGGGAGGCCGTAAAAAGCGATAACGAAAGAAATTTTTATTATTAATTTTATTATTTAGAAAACGAAAAAAAAATGTTTTTAATTATATACTACAAAATCGCGGGCGTGTGAACATTTAATTTTTTTTTATTTACTTGATGGCTCTACCCCTCCCACCCCCCACCCCCCCCCCAAAAAAAAAATAAATAATAAAAATAAATAAATAAATAATCACGGTAAATCTGGTACTGGCGTTGAAAGTTGAAAGGTTCCTCGCCTTTTCATAAATTAATGTATTTTTAACTTCATAGAATTAAAGTATCAAATACGGCCTAAAATAATAAAAGTAACATATTTATAAAATAAATAATATAATGTATAATTAATATTTAACATTTCGTTTAAGGCAATTCTCAAAAAAATATTTTTCCCAATTTTTCATCTATCAGTTTTGTTTATTTACCAATAAATTAATTACATCTTTAGTTGTATGGTTTTGTTCTCTCAGAGCGGTAGCTCTTTTTTTCTGCACTGTCATGCCCGGAAATTAGGTTTAAAATGCCAACTTTGACAGCATTTTCTGAAAAATCTCCCTTTACCGGGAAACGGAAGAAAGAGTTCGGTTACCTAATTTCTTAATAAGAGCACCTGCCACTTTGATACGTTTGCGAACAAAAAATAATTTAAAAATGTGTCAGAAAGTAGCTAGTATAGATTTGAGAACAGCCTTAATTACTGCATCAAAAACATTGTTGGCTACAAAAGAAGCATCAATGCACAAGTCAAAACGGCCGCCATCTTTCCTTAGTGTTTGATTCATCTACATAAATAATGTAATTTTTAAAAAGAAACGCTTACATCTTCGTAAATATACAAAACATTCTTACAAAGGTGCGCACAAACATTCAGCGGAGAAAAAAGTGGGCAATAAGATACTTTTTTTTTTTTTTTTTTTTTTTTTTGTAAAACGGAAAAATTCTTGCAAAAAACACATTTTATTCCACAACTTTTATGAAGCCTTAATAATTTTAATTTTCAAAATTTTAAAGTTAATTTTCGTGTTTTTTTATGGCATTTTTTCCGAAATCTTCTATTGCTTATTCCCCCCTGTGATGTAATAATATACTGGTCTTTTAATATTCATACAAAGACTTTGTTAAAACTGAATGTAGTTAACCTCAAACACATTTAAAAATACTCTTTCAACTGAGCTTGTCAGATTTTTTAAAAAAATTGCTTTTGAATTACAGATGCCTAACAAACTTTTTCAGTAATACAACAAAGTTTCTTTCTTTGCCGCATAAATTAATGTACAGCTGTAGATATATGTTTGATGCAAAATATGAATGTACACACATTAATAATAGACTGAAATAAGGGACAAAATCTGAAGTACTACACAGAAATTCATTACACCATTCTCTTATTTCCCACCTTGGGCTATAATTTTTTATATATATATAAAGGTTATTCTTCCCTATAAATTTCGTTGTCTTTAATTATTATGGGTAATTCAAAGTGAAGATACTCTAAAGTGCTAAAATGAGTTCTCTTTTTTTTAAAGCAAATTTTCTGGATATTATATTATTTAAACGCAGCAAATGGCATACAAAACACATGCTACTGTTAGTCTAGGCCATAGTTGGGCAATTTATAATCGTTAGTATGGTATTTTGAGCAACATCTTTGTTTATCTATGTATATATAGAATCTAGATAGATACACTGTTAAAAATATCACTGTAAAATCACGGGCAGAGGCGGGAAGCAGAGATTCCAGTCATACCCCGTAAAAAAAAAAATCCATGCCCATCATTTTGTGCAGCCCGTAATTTTTCGGGGCAAAGATATAATGCACTTCAAAACACAATAACACTTTACTTACTGTTCCGTAGCACGTAGCACGTTAGATAATCATCACAGAATCGCTTTTTCGGCGGGTTAAAAAATATGTTACGATAGCGGTTAAGTGACATTAGTTTTCGAAACACGACTAAAATGAAGGGTTACACCCTAGCGGAGAAAAATGTATGGGGTCGTACCGTATTTTTTTAGTAGATCAGACCATTTTTGATCAAATAAGGCTGCTGCTCGTGAAAATTGAATAGAAAACTGTCGTAAATTTACAGTTTTTCTGAGAGTGTAGATAAGTAGATAGATAGATATAGATATAGATAAGTAGATAGATAGACATATAAATAGGTAAATAGATAGAGATAGCTTAGATATATTCATATATACCAACAAAGGTGTGCTCAAAGTATTGATACTCATTATTACAATTTGCCTCAATCTAGCGGTGGTGGTGGTGTTTTTTATATTTGATTATTAGCGCGAGGGATATAGGCCAAAAAGTGGCTGATTTTAGCCAAGGCGCACTTTGAGACGCAGCTATTATGTGGAGGTGTAGTGACACTGGTCGGAAAAAACTGCCCGAGGCTGGATGAGCGCATATTGTAACTTTGTTTTCCATCACGTTTGTTGACATTGTTGAGGAAATTTGGCATGTATATTACAAATATTTAAACTTGATTCAGTAGATAGATTTAAATTCAGAATGAGATTCTGATACAAAAATTAATATAGGTTAAAATAATCGTTAGGGTTTAATTTGCATTTAAAGATATTAGTTGCATATAAAATTAATAGTGTTAATATTAATAGTGCCTTCCAATGAACAAAATTTTTATTTCTTTAATAATAAAAACACATTTAAATTCCAACGATTTTCAACGACACACTTCCAACAATCAATTTCCAGAAAATCGTCTGCATTGAAAAGAATATAATGGAATCAAAGAAAAGATGTTAAAAGTATGGAATAGTGCATTAAGTTCTGTAAGATGTTCGTGATCCACGAAAAAATTTGTTTTCAGTAAGGAGCAAGAAGCAATCATAAGATATGAAAAATAAATTTGCGTGGTTTAAACAGCGGAAAGTGAACAATCGGTTATAACATATCTTTGATTTAAACCCTCAAAACTGCAATATTATTTAATAAAAAATTAAATTTGAGCTTTGGTCTTTTTTAACATGTTACTCAAGAATAGTGTTCTTTACCTATATTGTAATCCAGTTTTTGTTTTGATGTGTTATTTGACTTTCTGTATTTCATTGAAATAACATATTATACCTCTTAAACAATAAAACAAGCTAATACTGCAACCATAAATGTTTTCCAATCTTGTAAATGGACAATAAAACTTATATTCATCATTACTATTAAAGGTTGTCACCTCCATGGAATAATGTGTCACCTCCATGTTTATATGAAAAATGAAATTTAATTTTAAATTTTAAAAAAATTAACCTTGACCTCTGATCATGATTTATTTATCTTTAAAACCTTAAGAAAATATTGGAAACACAACTTACATGTGAGAAATTGAACTTTTATTTTTTACAATTTACCAAAGTGAAATTTCCACTTAATTTCAGAACTAGTCTTATACAAAACAAAATTAAAAACATTTATTAAAATAAATCTTACTATATGAATTATATAATTTGAAATAATTAATCACACTAATTTGACATCTTTAATAGTGTAATTTCAAAGTTCTTGCTTTGAATTATCCAATTTGTTCTATGAAAACAACATTCAATACGTGACAGACTCACACTCGAAACTGCGTCCCAAGTGCGAGTGGCAAACAGAACCTGCGTCAGGAAAACTATAGGTGAGTCAATGTACGCTCTTTCCGTCATTTCAATGATCGACAAAATCACGGGACGTGAATGCTTTCCCTGCGCTTGTTGGCTGCGTCTCAATGTGCGCCGCGCCTTAATTCGAATGTTTTCCAATACAAGGTAATTACAGATATTGTTCTTTCTTATTAAATTTATTGTTGATCTTTTAAATACTCTTGCGACTGAAATTTTACTGAAAGTGAGAATTCAAGCATCTTTTTCATATGACCAAATATGAAGAACAATTCTTCAAATACTCTTTTAGTAACTCCAGTAAAACTTTGAAATAAAAATCTTATCCATCGTGTCTTAATTCCTGATACAGTATTTTAACACACATAGAAAATTTAAAAATAATTCCATCCCAGTTTCAAAATAAGATAGTTACACCTAAGTAATCTCAGTAAAACAATACAAAAATGTTATTAAATTCTTTTTTGTCTTTATTTACATACTCATATAACATAAATAGTTTATTTTCTCTTTAAGCTATCAATCTAAAAAAGAGGAACTATTTGAATATAAGAAGCACAAAAAATGAAAAATATCTATTAATCGGCAAAGTCAATTAATACAAAAATAATTTGCGCAAGTAACACTTTGAAACTCATCATGACTCACAGCCTTATGAAAACAAAAATTTTATTTCAGAAGTATCAATAGCACGTATGCTGGCAAAAGTCGAAAAGTATAAGGCATTTTACTCTTTTGGTAGACCTTGACCATGCAAGATAATGTCAACCACGTTTACAAGATGAATGTTGTCCTTATCGCAATCTAACACGATGAAACTAACCTATCACTGAATACACGGATTATATCAAAGTTAATGACAAACTGCTGAAAGACATTAATCTTCGATCAATTGCTTTTATTGACAGGAAAGATATTCAGGATTGGTAAAGTTATCGAAGTTCAATGTAAATAATAATAAGGGAACCTACTTTAAAACACAAGTAGAGAATTCAATTGCTATTAAAATTTTTATATATAAGAGTAAACTATTTCTCCTAGAAATAAAAATCCTTTCATACACGATTAATGTAAACGTGACAGTCTTCCAAATTAATCAGAAATTTAGAGGTTTTAACGAGTTCGGTTAATTTAAAATAATCGATAGCTGATTAAATCAAGTTCGAAATAATTTTATATGCAAAATTGATACATTTATACAATTAAAAAACATCATGAAAATAAAAAGTCTGTTCATGGACTAAACAGAGGTTAACTCAATAGATATATTAAAATAACAATAAAAAATATATAACTATATTAGAATAACAAAAAATAAATATATAAATAAATATATTAAAATAACATCAAAATATAGACTCTCAGAAATCTGGAAAAGTAGATTCTCATGTTCAAAATATTCTAGATTATCCACAATTTTTAAAGATTGCTCTAGTTAATCTAAATGTTTGATTTCATTAAAACGATCTTAATTCTTTTACTTGTTCTTACGATCTTAATTCTTTTACGTATCAGTAACTAGTTTTGTATAAAATTTTAAGTTGTTATTCAGAAAACTAAAATGTTTTACTACATTTTATTTAAATAACAAACGTAATGATATACAACATTTATCTTAAATACAACTGTACAATTTTTTAAAGATAAATTACGAAATCTTAGTAAAAAGTTACGTACGAAGCAAAAACGATTCATTGTACTAAAGGTATCAAAATAAGAAGGTTCTTTGAATTCATGCATATGATCAAGAAATAGAAAGAAGAAAAGTAATTGTTTGTACTATGACCACATAATTTTGAATAGAGAGAATAATATTATAAAGTAGACACAATAGATTATGATAATCTACCTTTCGTTAACCTAGCTTTATTTATAGAAGCGTTTGCCGAACATATCAATATATTTCTATGTATAAATAAGTGTCTTGAAAATTTTTCAGAAGAGGGCAAACATTCGTAAAAGCACTAGGCATTCAAACTCAATCGTGCAATATTAAATACAATTTTTAAAATATTCTATTATAAACTTTCGTTTTCAAAATCAGCAAAAAGTAGTCATACACACACACACACACATACAAAAAAAAAAACCTTGCAAATTTTGTATACCTATAATATTCCAAATAATATGTGTTGTAGAACAACGATGTGAACTCTAATATTGCCAAAATTCTCTGAATTAAATAGAATGCCTTACCATTATCTTTTTTAAGGGTGCAAGCATTCATAAATCTCTTATATTGTGAAAAGAAATAATGCTCGAATAATACTTCGTTTTTTTTAAATTGTATGCAATGTGCATACAATTTAACATCCAATAACTTATATTTGACTTTCTTCTTACACTCATAAATGATTAGAATTATGTTCAAATAAACAGAAATGATTAAGTTTTATTTCATTTCTTTCTTTTAAAAATTGGAAAAGAGCAGAACATTTCTTGGCAATCGTATAACAAAGAAGAAACCATTTTTCACGCTGCATGATAATTTCAGGAATAAATTTCTCAGCTGCTACGAATCGTAATTCACTGACACGGGACTATCATTTTTCCATGCATAGTTTATTTCAATAAATTTCAGCGCAGACGAAATAGCTTTTAGACCGAAAATAAAACAATTTTGATAGCTGAAGCATTTATGGCTCGAGGAAAACAGAGCAATACTTCAAGAGAAATGTTAAACGCAGTTCGTTGTCAAAGATAAATTAAGAAAAATTGGTAATGTTTCTATTGTTCTCTGAAACAAGCGACACAAGTAAGTTGCATTGCTATGAAAAGATACAGTCCCATCAGGTTAAAATCTTATCTTGTAGTACAGCAAGTTTTATCTATTTCTTTTAATGCCACAAAGCTTCGCCCGGTTTTAATTTCCTTTGAGAAACCTTGTCGAATAATAATAATAATAATAATAATAATAAAACATTAAAACTGTGTGCAGTAATTTTAATTAGCAGAAATAAACTTATGATGCTAGACAACAAAATGTACTAATTTTTCCCATCCCAGTTATAAAAAATTTCCATTAAAATACCAAGACTAAATCCACACAACAAGCATCTAGCAGTAAATCAGTGCAATCAGTATAATGAAAATTTAAATTTTAGGAAACCAAATTTTCTAATACGCCTACATTTATTTTCGCAAAATAAACGTTTTTAAACGTTTTTTTACTTTTTATACATTTTTATTATTCGATTATATAGCATTCAAAACAAGTATTTTAGTTTTAAAATACATCATAATTGGTATAATAGGTCAGAAAGCATTAAAAAATCTATATTATTTCCATTGCTTGCATAGAGTTAACAAAGACTATCGGTGAACGCCTGTTAGTGCGCACTTTGAACGGAGGGCATTTTTCGTCCGTACTAACCAAAGCCAATGTTAAACGATGTAAGAATTTCAATGGTGTAAAATGATCTCTTGGGTTCCATAAATTGAATTTAGCTTATTACATAAATAGCTTACCAAGTTTATGCTAAAAGAAATAACTTATTCTTTAATTTAGTAAGTTTAGTAAAAAAGCAAGTTAACCCATTAAAAACTAGCGTTGCCTCAGGATAACAGAATATCTGCCAATACGTTTATTGTTTGCACACCAGTAATTCTGGAGAGAAATATTCCCGATAAAATGAAAAAAAAATTCTGTCCTGAAACAATGGTGTGAAATGATATGTTTTCATTTTAAAGAGAAAATAATTCCATCTTTTACGGGTTAATGACAATTTGTTAGTGCAAAAGAATAAATAACCCAGGACAAACAAAATATGCAAAAAAATTGGCTGTACTTAATCATTTTAGTTTAATTGGAGTAATCTGTCTCTCACTTTTCTTTGCGAAAGTCGAACAATTAATTTTTTTTTCCGCACCCTTTTCCAGTTTTTCGACCCACTCAAAAACTTGATCTCTTAAATCGCATTTTAATTAGTACTACACTATAAACAATTTTTGAAAAGCTGCCCAGTCATTCGACCATTTTCATGTTTCATAACTATCACTTAACGGTAATTTTAATCCATCCTGACCAAAGAGAACACTTCGTAATATTGTCAAGTAACCGCTGTTTACAAAAACGGGTGAATTACTGGAGAGTTTGCTGCATATTTTTTACAGCATACGGATGTAACCGTTAACAATATTTGAACCTATTGCATTTTTGACGGTGGAATGTTTTTCTTTCTCTGCATTATTGCCACTGATAATTTCTTGATCGCTCAATAACCAAAATTACACCAAAGTTGCTTTTGAAGAAATATTTCACAAAACTAGTTTAGATTCAGTCTGGTCTAATTGCGAAAAATTTCCCCGCATTTTCCGATGAGTAATACGCATTAAACGATGTCCTTAACATTAATTCCAATTAGAAAATGATTGGGAAAACAAAATTGTCCTCATTAAACGGATGACCGTCTTAAGCGGAGACGCATTAATGAGAGTCCGCTGTATTGTTGCTTATTATCAACACCGCGTTTGCATTTTTGCTTTCTCCCCGTTTCTCCGTAAATTAAATGAATATTCCAAATTAATGTCTTAAAATAAGTGGGATGTTAAGCAGTACCTCTTTATAAAAACGATTTTAATGAATTAAAATTATAAAATTACCGTTTACTACGTAAGGAAATTATAAATAAGTATAAGAAGTTAGATGCAAAATAACTATTACATACAGATTTTTTTTTTTTTAATACTTTCATATGTTAAAACCCATTTTAAAATCCTGTAAAAATATTTAGGTAATCAGATGTAATACGTACGAGCATTTTCAAACCAACAGCACACGATTCCACAAATAAATACAAATTGCAGGAAAACTATTAATTTCAAATATATATGTAAAGAATTGATATTGATATTAAGGGGACAGTACACTTTTAAAATTTTCAAAAATTATTTTTTTTATTTTTGCATCGTTAGAAAGGTTATTCTATTCTGAATAAGTTGATACGAATCTTTTAACTGTGTGATAATTATTTACTGAGATGTTAGCGAAAATGTAGACATCACCCCGTCATTTCCGAATTAACAGCCCCGCGGCAACTGTCATGACGGCTTGTTTAAATTTTGTTTTCGCGCTTTTACATTATCGTAACTTTGAAAATATGCTAAAATGCGGCAATTTTTATTGGTTAAATACCTTAAACAATAATAAGAAAGCTTAAAAATATTAACTTCAAATTCCACTTTTACCAAATTTGTTTACTTTCATGGTTTTTCACAGTTTTGTTTGCTATTAAACCGGGAGAGCTCGCTGCATGAGATTATCTCTCACAGTCGTACTTTTTTTAAGACTCTTATTTAAATCATTTTTCATCTTAATTAAAATTTCAAAATGTTTTACAATTATTTTACCTATTTTGTGATTAAAAGTACTAAGCCAACGAAAAAAAGTTGATATTATATGAATGTAAAGTAAAAGAAAAGCAATTGGGCATTTTCACTAGCGAGTTCTTTCGGGTTAAGTGCTCAAATTTGAAACAAAACATTTTTTTCCCTAGAGCGATACTTTGTTCTAATTTTGTAATAGTATTTTGTAATAGTATTTTGTAATAGTATTCTACTGCTCAGCTTTTTAATGAAAAAAATATGCAAAATGTGCTTCAATAGAGCATCGAAGAAGGAGTCAGTTTAATGGTAATCGCTATACGAAATACGATGATAGAAATATATCCTAAGGTGCTAATTCATCTTATAGAAAACTAAAAAGTAGTTAATTGGATAGTGATTTTTATTTCAATTGATAGTTTATAATACGAATTTATTGACATTAATGTATTTTTTTAGTATACTATCTGGATTTTTGTACAGCAAAGTATGTGAATCAGACATCGAAATACGAGAATCCCTATAAAATGGCCTATATTTTACATTAAATAATTTAGTTTTATAAAATGTGCACATTTAATTAACTTTACAATATAAGCTAAACAAAATTTTTAGTTATATGTTTAAAATTAATTTTTTGCAATAGAAAATGCTACATTTTTAGAAATTACATCTTTTTATTTTTTACGCATGTTTCTACATTCTGCAGCATTTTACAAATAATTTTATATTTATCATTTTAAACTAGCATCTAATTTTATTTTTAATACAGAATACGATATGTAATTAGTATTTTTGTTTCATTTATTATATATTATATATATATAAAATACAATTAAACCTTTAAACGACTTTTTATCAAAATGACATTTTTTACTGTTGCGCGCATGATATCTTCAAACCTATTTGAAGTAGAGATTTAAAATTTTTGCTCTACATAAATATTTATATTATCATGAAAATGAACTAGGATTATAAGGCTGTGTTCAGTATGAAAAAAATTATGCGATTGAATGCATGTAAAATTTTATAGTTTTTCTATTTTTTTAATTAAATGTTAATTACCCTTTATCTAATCAACCGATTACGAATATCCTAGTTCGAATTATAGACCTGAGTGTTATCTTTAATTTAAGATAAAGTTTATATAAATACAATGAAATTAGCATGAGATATCGTGCGCGCAGTGAAATGTTATCCACTGTAAAAATTTTAAATGGCACTTTGAAATTGACCCCTTGAATTTTTAAAAATTATAATATATCCAAATAAAAAATTTTCAAACGTACATCAATATCACCTAAATATACTCTAAAAATTTTGTGCTTCTAGAGTGGTTATCTTTTTTATAAAAAAAAATGTCAAACTTATGACAAATTTTGCATGTTTCAGGACCGTTAAAAGTGTACTGTCACCTTAAAATGTCAGTATGAAATATATGCATCTATCCTTGATAGCCGGCGAAATGTTAAAAATATTAACTACGCTTCCTTTTAGAACGCATTCATAATAAGTAATTCGTTTTAAAAATATGAAATTGTTGCAAAATAATTAAAAGAAGGATAATTCAATTTGATGTTCACCGGTGTAGAGGTTCAGTCTTTCAACAATTTTTCCGTCATCTTTTTAGCACTCTGCTTTTTAAAAAAAGTGCCAGTAAACTGATAAGAGATACTAAGTTTCACATCATAACGGAAGCCATTGCTCTGTCTTCCATGATAACAAAGAAATGAACTAAATTTGTTGTGTCAATGAACCTCTAAATTTTAATGGCTGTCAGCTGATTTTTCTGTATCAATTCATCTATTTTTTAATATGAGAATTCTTCAGATTCAAACACCGAACTTTCTGTATTTTGTTGTTGATGTTGTTATTTTTCAGTAAAATAAACTTAAAGTTTATAATATTTTTATCGTATGATGTTCTCGTGCAATTAAAAAATCAAATTAAATGGCATAGAGGGGATAATTTTTTTTTTTTTTTTTTTTTTTTTTTTTTTTTTTTTTTTTTTTTGCAAATTCATATGTTAGCTATTAAGAAGATATAAATCAAGATCAGTTTTAGAGTAACTTAGCTTCAAACATTGTATCTAAAATAACTCTTGAAATTTGAAAGCATCATATTTATCATATCCAAGATGGAAATCTTGCCTGTCTACATCATTTCAGATACTATAGCTTAATGCAATGCTATGGCTACTCACGCCATCTATTATTCTAGGCTTCTAGTACGTCAAAAGGTACACCAAAAAAGCTGATATTAGGGTTATAATAACAGGAAGTGTAAAATAAAATTGTTTAATCATTTTATGCATTCCTTTATTTATTTATTTGTAAGTTTGAATAAACAATTATTTTAAAGTAAATTTCAATTTTATGGGGGATTGTAAATTTTAGCATATGAAAAATATCTATAGGTTATTTTAGCGTTTATTAGTTAATTACTCCAATATTAAACTTAACTTTAACATTTAATTAATTAACTTACTAAATATTAATATAAAATTAATATATTTTCAATGATTGTATGAAACAGCTCAGATGAACAGACTACGAAAATTAAAGGATTCATTATAGCTAATTGAGTCAAAAATTTCGTTTAATAAATCAGAAAAGGCAGATAGAAAAAAAAATTGTTTTGACTCGAAATATTTACAACTTTCTAACTGCTTCTCATCTGAAAAAAAGACTTCTTTGTATGTTTTGGAAAACGGGAATGTTTGCAGCGAATCTAGGACATTATTAAAAACAGTAAGTCTTTGACACGAAAATTGCCTGGAACTGATGAAATGGAGCTTGTTAATTAAATCCTTTTAGACAGAAATTAGTAAATAGGGAGTGTTTCTTTTCTACTTATTTGCTTAAGATAGTAACGATTATATTTAAAATCGTGCTTCATGTCATTTTTTTAAATGTAAAATTCTGTAAATATTCCAAAATGTTTAAAATCCCATCATTTCTAACTATCCGTTAAACTGCAGATGATTAAAATGATCAATGAGAACACATTCCATTGCTTATGGCATTTTAAATAAGAAAAATACAAAAATAAAACAAATGACAGCCTTAAAAATGCTTTATTTATTAATTGTGGTTATCTATATTTAAAATATTATACTTTAAAATAGTTTTAACCCATTATAAAAGAAACTCTCAATTTGATAAAGTTTGAGACTAGCAGTTTATAGTTCTATCTAGTAAAATTATTCATTTTGTTATGTATGCATATAAAATATTATTCTAAATTATTTGATAAATATAATGAAACTTGTTTTAACGGAATAAAGAGAGTCTAAAAAGATTCGTTTTATCCAGTTTTCTGTCTTAGCAAGAACAATGTATGTTCTCATTATAATATATACTTTCCGTCGTGCCCTGAAATTTTCAGTTTAAGACAGGTTTCTGTTATATGTAAGTTTAGTTTCCACAGGTTTTACTGTATTAACAAATTATCTGTAGGCAACTACCATTGTCTTTCTATTATGCATTTTTAAGGAAATATACTCATCCACTTATAAATATCTAAATTCGTTTTATTAGTCCTACATTTATTTGTTTGTTTAAAATTTTGAATAGGTGATATTTATATTTAAATATTTTTCAAAATAATGATAAATATAAGACGATACGTGATGAGTTTAGGTAATTAAACAAAATAAATTTGCGAATCATAATTTTTCGCTGATTCTTTTCTTTTCCTTTTTTAAGTTATTACTTTTTTAGATAGTTAGGGGTATTTATTTAGTGATTATCAATTAAAAGAAACTATCAAATAGTATGTACATTCTGTCGCTCAGAATAACACCAAATTCAGAACTAACTAGTTGGATGTGCCAATCCCAAAACTTTCTTCTATCTTATACAGCTTAAAAAACTAGTTACACATGTTAATACTTCAATATTATTAGTTCATTACTATACCAACTTTGATTTTCATCTTAAATTCCTGCTTCAGTCAATTAAATGAACTAAAAACGAGTTAATCTATATCATGATATTTGTTAAAATTAATAGTTTTTCCTTATTCTGTTGTTATCAGATGTTTGCGAATAGCCGGCTTAGCAGGAAGTGAGTTCCCGCCCTTGCACAAGCCGCCGATGGACAATAGAACTACGAAAAATCAAGAAAAGTATATAAAAATCGCTATCACAGAAGCCCTTTACAGCGCGATATTTCCAAATTCAAGGAGGACCTGTTGGCCAAAGTCAAAAACATGCACCAAGAATTTCGTTCAATTGTATGCATAATTTTATACACTTTTCGATTGTACAATAAAGAAAATGGTACAGACATCGTAATTATAGCGCCCCCTTCCAGCGGAATTTTTCCAAATTCAGGGAGGACCTTCATGCCATGACCAAAAAGAAACACAAAATATTTGGCTCAATTCTATGCATAACTTCATACACTTTTCGGTGGTACAATATTCAAAATAGCACAAAAATTGCTATTAAAGTGCCCCCTACCAGCGATTTTTTTCCAAATTAAGGAAGGACTTGCTTGCCATAGCCAAGAACTTAAAATAAAAATTTGGTTCAATTCTATGCATAAATTCATACACTTTTGGATGGTACAATATTCAAAATCGCACAAAAATCGCTGTTACAGCGCCCCCTACCGACGAATGTTTTCCAAATTCAGGGAGAACATACCTGCCATATCCAAAAATTTAAAATAAAAATTTGGTTCAATTCTATGCATAACTTCATATACTTTTGGTGGTACAATATTCAAAATCGCACAAAAATCGCTATTACAGCACCCCCTACCGGCGATTTTTTCCAAATTCAGGGAGGACCTACCTGCCATATCCAAAAACTTAAAATAAAAATTTGGTTCAATTCTGTGGATAACTTCATGTACTTTTGGATGGTACAATATTCAAAATCGCACAAAATAGCTATTACAGCGCCCCCTATCGGCGAATTTTTTCCAAATTCAGGAAGGATCTGCTTGCCATAGCCAAAAACTTAAAATAAAAATTTGGTTCAATTCTATGCATAACTTCATACACTTTTTGATGGTACAATGGCGACAGACACACGGACACACGGACAGACAGACATTTTCTATAAACATGTTTTTTGGGATCTCTGACCCCTAAAACATGTAAATCCGTCGAAAACCGGAAGTCGAAAAAAATTTCGATTACAATACTTTCTTCTATTGAAGATAGAAGAAAGTAAAAATACATAGAGTTTCCATGTAATTAAAAATAGGTTTTTGATAATTTAGTTGCGTAAAAAAATTTGTAAAATCTTTCCAACCAATAAGATTTTTAGTTTATTTTGTTAGAAAAGGATTTATAAATTTTGCTTCACAGTAAGAAAAGCACATAATTAGCACGCACTTCAACAAGAGCATTTGCAGTAATTCGCAATATAGTTTTGTAATAAAGGCAACATGAAAATGCCGCAATAAAGTATTAATTTTTTTTTAATTCGACTCTTGATCTGATATTTTGCAAATATTACACGTTAAATTAAACGAGGTGTAAGAAGTTTTAAAAATGCATACATAATTATTGTTCATGATTTCTATAATAATAGATGAGAAGTTTTAAAAATGCATACATAATTATTGTTCATGATTTCTATAATAATAGATGATTTTAAAAATAATTAGCTTGAAAAATACTGTGAAGAAAATGTCAACATCCATTTTATGATAATCTTAGTTTTATAAATTAATACATTTTAAAAATAACTTCCATTGTGGTGCAAAACGGCTTGTTTTCTGAATCTCCTGTAAATCAAAATAACAAAATTACTTTTGAAACTGATTGAACACGGGATTAATCTTTATGTTTCGATATATAACACGTTCGTAAAGTGTTAGCAGTAATAAAGATATATTATATTTACACCAGATTTACTTTTCTTTCTGTGATATGCGATAATAGAGCAAGAGCCCGTGAATGCCAGACCTTCCTTATTTTATAAAAGCTGAAAGTTTCTCAGCACAAGCTTCCAACACAGGTAGGAACGATGGGATACTATGAAATTTGGGTCATCGGGCTTTGGCAGGAAACAGGTAGCAAAGGTATATAAAATACCAACTTAAATTCATGAAATAATAAAGCGTAATTTCTTTGTATTTTCTTCGAAATAATATTAGAAATCACGTCATCCATTGCCAGACACTTACTATCGTGGCAACCCCTTTCCAGACACCCTTAAACTTCAATAAATTGTAACTGTACTTACGTAATAGTATAAAAGCTGAATTTTATACATGTTACTTGGTTGACTATTACAAGATGTTTCCTCAGTAGCCAGACAGTTTCGACAGTTCTAACCCCTGGCCAGACAAATATACAAGGTAGCTGTAGGTACGAGCGCGAGGCAATATACGTCCGAGTAAGTGCGAGTGAGATCGTTATTTGGATCGATCGAATAATTGCTTGCGCTGAGAAACTTTCAGATTTTATAAAATAAGGGAGGTCTGGCATTCACGGGCTTTTAGACTATAACATCATATAAGAAGTGTTATGACCATCATTCTCCTCGAAACGAGACAGAGCTGTACACTTAATAATTCGGAATGTAGCCGAAACAACATAAGGTGTTACTGAGCAAACTACCATACACTTTCAGCACTTCCTGTGATATCATTAAGTTTCACACAATACAAAGTTAGATTGTCTAAAATTTCACTAAAAAATCTTCATTATTGTTAAAGTTATGATTGAAAATTTGTGTTTGACTTTGAGTGCGACAGTCTGTATTTTGACTGAATACAAGAATTGAGACCTTGGTTTTCCATACAAAAAATTTTCGCTTTGATGGGTTACTATTATCCCTTTTATTAAGTTAAACAATTTGCAAACAGCCTGTGTATATAGTGCCTACTTTGTTGAACTCTGAAAATCCTATTCCATTAAAAATAAATTAAAAATTTATATTTCTTTCAGTAATATGCTTTTTAACTACCGTATATACTCGCGTATAAGTCGACCCCCTAACTTACGAATGCAAATTCTGGAGAAAATCAAAAACCCGCGTATAAGTCGACCCCCTAACTTCTTTCTTAAATTTTGTACAAAATCAAAACAAAGATTTCACTTGCCAATGCAAAAAGGTAGTAAGTAAACAAAGACAAATCATTGAAATTTTTTTAAATGATAAATTATTGTTATTTGTATATTTTATGTATTATTTTTTTATTCATACACATAAAAGCCATAATTTTGTAGTAGTCGAAGTTTTTGGTTTTCTTTTTTAACTGACTCGCGTATAAGTCGACCCTCCAAATTTGCTTACCGAAAATTGTCAGAAATTTCTCGACTTATACGCGAGTATATACGGTAATTATATGCCCATTTCTTTTCCTTTGAAATAGATGCTATAATCCTCTGTTTTAATCTTGCAATTTTAACTTTTTATGTGTCTGTTTTTCTCTTTTTGTTTTTATATTTACAGTAGTTATAAAAAAAGAAAGTTTCATCGCATCTCCGCTTTATGCTTTTCTTTTGAATCATAATGTTAAAAATATACTCTTCACGCGCTTCTTTATGATTCGATGTAATCCTTACGTTTTCTAACCTACATTTTTACTTATTTCATTTTTTTAATCCGTACTCACTGGGTTGTTTTAACTTCTTTGAATCAGACCGCAGAAACATTTCATCTTTCTAAACAGCTTTATTATTAATATGTAACCGAAGAAATTTTTGAAATCTTAGAAAATATATCCACAGCAAAAGACTTGCTTCTTAATTTAAAAAAAAATATATTAAATTGCGAAAAGATTAATAGTTGATACGCGCTTCAAATAGATGTGAATCATTTCTCTAATGCTCTCAATAGAAAAATATTTTTTGTCTGCTGAAATAAAAGAATTTTTAAACTGTTATCATAGCCTACCAATGATAAAAAATAACTTTTTTCTAACTTCAGACTTTTTTTCTTTGTCTGTAATGTAGTTCAAACGAAAGATGATACTGTTGCTTATTTTAGAGAATCAGGAAATGGACAAAGACACCGCAACTGAGGAATTCTACGTGAAGTTCATGTTTTACTTTTAATTACATGGCTTTCAGTTTATATTGTAACGCATTAATGTCTGAAATATTTTCACTGTTATTTAACATAAAGCATAAAATTAAAAAATATATAAAAATTGTCTACGAAGCAATGATACCGAGTTGGGGAATGTTTTATTCAAAATATATACCTTTATTTGAGAATAAAAGTCTCCACTTTATTTATTGACAGACATTTCGAGAATATATCTTTTCAGAAAGAAGGTAAATATTTAAAATAAAAAGATTACCCAATGTGGCAACACTGTAACAAAGTAAAATTAAATTAGGTTTGTGATATTACATAGCTGGTAATATATTGTCTGTTTCAAATTGGAAATGTTTTAAAATTTTATTGTTATTAGTATA
Source organism: Maratus speciosus (assembly GCA_963932465.1). Classification (NCBI taxonomy): domain Eukaryota; kingdom Metazoa; phylum Arthropoda; class Arachnida; order Araneae; family Salticidae; genus Maratus; species Maratus speciosus. The sequence goes on from OZ010787.1 coordinate 329,577,293, forward strand.
AAGAAATAAATATATTGTTTTATTAAATTTTAAATAACTTATTTCATCATATCATAACACTCCATGTAACCCTTTTCATTCAAGGTATCAATCTCTGTATATCACCCCATTTATTTTCTAAAGCCTAACACACTAGATACATTTCACGAAGCATAGTGCACCACAAACACTCTCAACAGCTCTTTTGGTATATCGTTTATAGTAGAGCTCTTCAACCTTGGGGGCCGCGTGCCACACATATACGACTATTTTAGAATAAAATAATTTGCTTTATATTAATTATAGAAACTTTGCGATTAAATAAGGCAAAGATTAATATTCGGAAATTGTGGTGTCAAACGACTATCGGGCAAAAAAAGTTGAAGACACCTAGCTTACAAACATGTATTTACAAAAATAAGATATCGAAACTATTTACCACGATAAAAATACTCTTGCATATGTGAAAACATATTTCTGCACATTAAAGGATTTGTACGCAATAAACTTTTATTTTTATTAGATTTCAACTAATACTGATATATCAGTTATATTAAAATTGCTTCATTTTATGTGTTAAAGTGCAATAAAAGTACAACATTTCTTTACGATTGCTGAAAGAACTTTTAATTATACATACTTCAACTACTACATAAACTATTGTATAACATATTTGATAAGTGTTTTACAATTTTCAGTAACAAATGATAAAATAAATAAAATAGCGTTAAATTTCAACTAAGTATGTCATAAACCTCTAATTCGTTTCCTTTGAATATTTTAATATTTATTATCAAATTTAGGTTACTGAAACACATATCTTAATTTAGCGACGACTTTAGATATCTTTCACCCAACTTGCAATACCTATGCGGTTTGGCATGAATCCTGCGAATTGCTGAAATGCATTTAGATCTAAAAATTATTGCGACAACAAAGTAGATTAGTTGATTCAGATTAGATTGAAGAAAATTAACTTCATTAAGTTATGATACCCTTTTCTTCGGGAAAACAAATAGCTAAGATAATCTATGAAGTAGATTTTAGAGAAAATATGGAACGCTTGAAAATTTTAGTATGGTTTTTATGCTATTTAAAAATTATTTTCAAATCTATATTTGCAATATGAATATAAAACGATAAACAAAACACTGTAACGTATCTATACAATCGCCCTTCAAATTATTTTTCATCGAAACAAAATAAATGTAATAAAAACAAAATTTAATAAACAGTGGTCAACATATAATGTAAAACGTTAACAGCCAAAGAAAATCATTTAAAATATTGAAATGGAAGCGAAGAATTTAAAAAAAAATGTTGCCATAGGATTAACATTAGCTTTGAGGGTGTTTTCGCATGACTAATGTATTCTGATAGGAACCTACGCTATGTATTCCTTTCGCTGTTTTCAACAAAGTTATTGCCATTAGTAATCAAGGCAATCTTTTTGACTCATTCCGTATTTAATTCAAAATTTAATACCATTAATCATGAAAAGGTTATGTCTTAAGATTTTAATATGCAACGGCATCGTTTAGATTTCCAAAAAATGATATTTTCCTAAATGTTACCCGTGTGTTTTGCATTTTCAAGCAAGTTTAAATATTATAATCTCATACATAGTAAATTTATAAATTAAAAAAAAATATTGTGTTTTTAAGAGTTCGTATACCCAGTTGATAAATACATTGATTAACCTCAAAAAATATTAATTTAAATTTAATTATCACGCAAACAACAATCTTTCTCGCGGGATGAAGTGGGTTAGTTAAATTACAAATTCTGGGAATATTATATAAATTTTATTCCAATCACGTATGGATCTTCACAAGTTCCATCGTCGATTACTTCAGAAAGTACGAGAATTGGGTATAAATTTGGATATGATATGCTATATTTGGTCATTCTTGGGCGGAAAGCCTTCAAAATAGACATTTAAGGTAGAACTTATTTTTTTTTCGTAAAAAAATATTGATTATGACGTAATATTCTTTTTAACACTTTCCAACATAGTTCAAAAGTGTTTATGACTTATGTTTGTCTAGCCGTCTGGCTGTCTGTCTCTTCGTGCTGTAACTCACATAAACATACTCGGATTACCATGTAATTTATATACGTTATTGAGGCGTATGTTCGGTATTGAAAATGAAGTGTATAGCATTTATATCTCGTTTAAAAGCACACTCAAAAGAATCCCGTGCTCTATGGGGAAAAATCGATTCAAATGAATTTTAAAGATTTTATACTATTTGCAAAATATTGAAACTGATATAAGGTACTGAAATGCACTACAAGATGCTTACTGTAGAATATGGTGTACAGTTGTGAAAGAAAAAAGTAAACACCCAGCAACTAATTAAGAAGAAATTCATTGGAACCAAACGATTAGAAATAAAGTCTACTTTTAAATGATGTATATAAAATTTGCTTAGGGGGCCATATAAAAATCAAAACATTGTTTTTTTTCAATGACAACACAAAATTTTGAGAATATAGTTTAAATCTTCAGTTCAAAATATGCCTAGAAACTAAATTTCAAGTCATTTGGATAAGTTTTTGAATTATAAACATTCAAAATTTAGAGATTCTAATGTTAAATTACATTTTCATATTTTTATTAATATTTCCTGAAATTATAATTCTAATGTAATTTTTTTGTTTAGTCATAATACTAAAAAACCCAAACATAAATACATTGAATCTGTAATTTTTAAAATTTTATAATATGAATTATGAATTATGAAATTAATATTCGAAAACAATATGAATAGCAACCTACAATTGTTTTGATAGATTTATATCTATTATGTCCTGCTTGATCTCCGTTCTCAATTTCAAATTTTTCTCCCAAGTAGTTTTCGAATTATGATTAAAAAACGTCAAAATGATGGGCTACGTCTATGATGTGCAGAAAATCATAATTTGAAAAAAATATATTTACTCATTTTATTGAAACATTTGGGCTGGCAATAGTCGAAACATATTAAGCAAGTGAAATGTTCATATTGGCAAGAAATAATACATTAATAGAGGTTCATTCTGTAGCATTTCAACAATCGAGTACTGAACTTCAATTTGCATACAGACACTAAAATACGCTCATTTTAAAATAATTAATTTATCTTAAACTAATCACACGAATCTCAGGAAAATTTGGATTTAGGCTAATTGAAAGGTGTAGAATCTATTGTCTCAAACTCGGGTATTGCTATAGAAAAAAAACAAAGTTTGGATTCGTTTTATTATGTAGATGGCCTCTAAGCAAATTTAATATACATCATTTAAAAGTAGACTTTATTTCCAATCGTTTAATACCAGTAACTTTCTTCTACAACAATTTGTTGCAGAGTTAGTAGGGGGTGTTTACTTTTTTCCCACGACTCTACATAGTATTCATCGTTCATGTACAGGGACACAAAAAAAAACTTCGCTTACAGTACTGTCATAGAGCGATAATTGCTACAAGTGCCGTTTTAAGTTGCCGTTTAAATGTAAGTAATTTTTTGCATATTACTTGGTGTGTATAAATTCTATAGATCATATGCAGTGTTGCACAAAGGAATTCGAGTACATTTTTTTTAATTGGCGAAAATTGCGAAGGTAATTTTGAACTCTATTGTGCGTTTCCTAACTGAACTGAATTTCTGCATACGAAGTCGTATATATACAGATCTACAGATCATACACAGGGCTTTAAAAAATAATTCTAATCCTTTTCCAACTAATAATAGTAACTGCTGAAATCGGTGTTTCGAATGTGTTATACGTTTATTTACATATAATTTTTCACCTAATTAAACGATGAAGTTTTGTTACACTATTCTGAAAGAGTTGGAAAGTGTCATAATCTATGCTTTACGTATGATTTTTTTCTTGTTTATATTTGTCACAATTTCTTTTTCTCAAATCTGTGTGGTAATAACACTTGCGACGCAGCTGAAGTTCTCAATAATTTGACAAATAATGAACTTTCGAAATAAAATTTTATAAATGAGAGGACTACGTATGGTGTTGCATAGGTCATAATTAATTAATATTTGTGACTGTTAAAATCATGCTTTCTAGATTCATTAAATGAATCGTAACAAAAGTTGCTGAATACAGCGCTGTATAATCTTTCGAAATGCGATTTGCAACAATGTAACATCTATGCTACCTATCAAAGGATCAATCCAATAAATGAGAAAGACACACAGCAAGAGTTTTTTCTGGTACATAATGCAGATTTTGAAAACAAATTTTTTTTTAGTAAATGTTTTCTCCCAGAATGACAAGAACGACACTACTACTATTGTACTGTAGCGTTAAACATACAAAAGAACTTACGCAGATCACTTTTTGTGCTATTTTTTAATAAATGTCGAGCGCATGATCTGAAATGTCTGATACCAAAATTCATGTTACTATGACAAGTATTACGTCTTGCCCTTTGAGTTGAAAAAGTTTAATTTTCGATAAAGCTGTGCTTTTCAATATTTCCGCTTTAATGAAAAAAAAATTAGTTCAAGAAATTACCTAGATTAAAACTAATTCTTCTGGTCTACAATATTATAGAGCAAACCTACGAGAAAATTAATTAACGCAGATATTGATGTAGGTGGTCAAGATGACGGGATTTACGAATATATCGTATATTTTCTACACTCTTCTTTCCGAAGCTAATGGCTGTCACAAACCCGCACCATTTATATTGCTGATGTACAGGTGAACTTGACATCTTAATAAAACTAACTGACTTCTAGAATCATTATAGGTTTATGAGAAATCTTTTAAAGGTCGAAAAGATTTTTAATATTTATGCAAATGTACCGAAAAACTGTTCCTAAATTTCTGTAAAAGAATATTTTAAATGACTTACAAAGGAATAATTTTATACACATTCAGATCAGCTCATTTAGAAATCGATGTTATCAAGAAACGCGTGCTGTCCGCTAATTTCAGTAGTTAGAATAAAAATTTGCTGAAAATTTTATTTGTTATTTAAAAAAAATAGTAATTATTGTTTCATATAATTAAATGTAAATTTTACATTTTAACATATTGTCATCGATTAATCACAATTTTTCTTTTAAATAAAAAAATTAGAATTTTATTACATTTTGAAAAAATATAACTTTAAATGTTTTTTCTTAATTTATAACAGCTTACATGTAATTGTACTTTATTTTACATTAAAAGTTTCCTATCATTTTAGCCTTTTTTTTTAATATGTCAGATTTTTTTTTATGGGATTACTTATCTTCCAAAAGTTTCAACCAACAAATCTCAATCACCTTATCTCAAAATTTACATTTCTTTTTACGATGAGATTCAAAGTGATTGCTTAAATATAAGTAAATTTCATAGCGTTATTTACACATATAAGAAGAATCTCTAAGTATTGGATGAAAATAACAAATACGATAACACTTTCTTTCAGCATTTTTTTCCTTATAAATAATTTTTAAAGATATGTGCTGTTTCATTTTGTCGTAAATCTTCTCTATGGGTCAAGCGTTTTCAATATAAGAATCTGCTATATAAGGAATTCCCTCCAATCAAACCTAAACTATACTCTACAAAAAAAAAAAAAAAAAAAAATTATTTTTTTATTAATGTATTAATATTTAAAAATATATGTAGAAAAAATTAGAAAATTGATTCGCTGTGTAAAAAAAGATATGAATGCCTTTTAGGTTTTCAGATATTATCTAAACGTGTGGTTATATGTTAGATACTATTTTTTTTAACCCTGATGATGAACATAAATATGCTTGAAAGTACTTGGTTCTTAATGCACCTTATTGCGAATTAAAAAAAAAACACCTTTATGTAATTTAAATAGTATTTTGCACTTACAAATTTCTAAACTCGTTATTGTAAGGCGAATTTGGAGATTTCAAGAAATTCATATGTTGTATCATTTTTAACTTAATTGTTAGATACTAATCAGCAAGTTCTTCGGTCATAAAGTTCTATATCTTATTATGCACTCGAATTTCTGAATATGAATATGAGTGTTGCGGTCAATTCGGTTAATATTTGCTAGTTTTTTTTTTTTTTTTTTTTTTTTTTTTTTTATCTTGAAATTCTTGAAATCGTGTAACTACTATCTACGTGTTTTAACACTTGTTTTCAATGCTTCAAAAGAATGCACGTAAGAATGATTGTTTTCGATTCTTCTTTTGGTAATAACATTTTTCTTTTAAATCTTTTGCTATTTATGTTTTTTAAAATAATAAAGTAGAAGAAAAATAATAAATAAATAAAAATAATATTTATAGGCTAAGAAGGTGGAGTTCTTAGCGAGACCGTTAATTTAATTTATAAAGCCGTTAACTTAATTTCGATTGGAAAAAAGAGATTGTTTAGCTTTTTCAAATTAAAATCGTAACCTTTAAAAGACAAAAGCAATAAGACAAAAAATGTGAAAATGTTACTATAGTCGGAATTTCTATAAATAGTGGAATTTATCGCTGCTTGAATTTCCTTTTAATCTAGACTTTAACATACTATAGACATACAGTATTTATAGACGTACAAATTTTTGCTCTTTCTTATTGATTCCTTATCGATAGTTAACTTCATCTCATCTAGTTATTTTTTAAGAATATATTATTTTCAAAACTTACTTCTCATAAATAAATACATTCTGAAAATTGCTATTCAAATTATATAAATTCAAGTTAACCTACATGATTGATTTAAGTTAAATTACATGAAATTAAATTAAAAAATTAGAAGTTTTACAAATTTACCATGCCTCTCTTCAGCGTCTCAAACATCTAGAATAAATATGTAAAAGTCGAATCAAAACTACACCTCCTTTAAAGGAAACAATTTCTCACCGAAAAATACAACTAATTAACAGAAAAACACTGAAATGTGTGTTAACTAATAAATATCTTAGCATTATTTATACTTGCTTTCACCTTTTTTACCTACATAAAATTCAGAAATAAACGTAAATATGGATATATAAACTTCAGTAGCTCACAATTTCTCATATTTTCCATCATATCAAATCAAGAAACATGTCACGCTTGTTAAAAGACCATTATTAATACTTTGATGACCGCTGACACCACATTGGCGACATGTGTGAAAGCCGACTGTCAATGGCCTCCAAAACCACACTGGCGTTATTTAAAACTATCATCGAAAAAAATATGTAGTGAAATGTTGTAAAGTACGAAGTAGCATCAGAACATCTAGAAAAAATGCTATTTCTTAGCAATCGTATAAAAAAAAAGAGTCTGTCACTAGTGACAGTTTCTTCTTCTACTTCTAGCTATTTAAGTGTTAATAGGGATCTAATGGTTGTCATGATATTGTGTAAGTTATACTAAGTGATTAAATATCGTAAGATGAAAAACACAAGTGTTTGTTGTTAATATATGTTCGAAAAAAAAAAACTCCATACCTACTTACTTTAATTAAAAAGCACAACCAAAAACTCTCAAAATTATTTGCATTAGAATTTCTTTACTATATATTCGAAAATTCATTTCTACTTCTAATTTTTAACTCATAAAGTTTTATTTTAATAAAAATATTGTGCAATCCTTGATTATAGTAGCTCATTCAACACGAAAGAAATTAATGCATCTTCAAATTAAGGTTAAAAACTTCCAAGATACAAAAGAAGGATCATTCAGCACTTAACTATTGGATTTAACATTTAGGAGAAATTAGATAACATTACGGTTACTGAAATACTAGGCTGAATATTTTTCATGGAAATCTCTTTGAATACTTAAAGCTACAAATACCTTGAATGCTTTAATGTTGCTTTTATGCAATGCTCTTTAAAGACCTTGGTAACAATTAGTACAAAATGAAACGCTGAATGAGATACAAAAGCATAATTGGATGCATTCAGAATAACAATTAAGAACTTTTACGTTTCTTGAAAGTTAGTTTTTTCTTATTATAATATTTAACGTTATTTTCTCAAGGATTTTCAATGTTTGAAAAGAATTCTGAAAAATATTTTCTTTTCCAGCTCTTTATTTCAGTAAAAGTTTGTATGACCTAATAATTTAATTATTTTTGTTTTTTCATTCACAATACACTTTGTTGTTTGACAGAAAAAAGCATTTAGAAATATATCAATTTTATCAAGAGAACCATTGTCCCTTTATTTAAAAAACAAAAAAAAGAAGATATTTTAAATCAAATTATAATTGTTAGCATTTTTTTTATTTGTGTGTAATCCATGTAAAATTTCTTATATATATGTATCCGTTTTGGTTAATCAAATGAACTTTTCTTTTCAAACTGTTTCAATAAAATATATACGTGTACTAACAAAGCAGTCTTTCAAACAAAAAAGATCTATTCAATGTGAAAATTGAATTGTTAAAACATAAATTTGATGAAATTTAAGTTCATAATATTTATTTATCATTGTTGTTATTATAAATTAAGTTTCATTCTTCTGTTCATAATGCAATAAAAAATTTAAATCCACACTGTCTCATTATCTTACTACAGTAGTGTATTCAATTTACGTTTCTATTTAAAAAAGATACCTATAAAATTCAATTTTAAGATAAATCAATTTTAAGACAAAACGATAAAATATGAGAAACGAAATGTTACAAATTTTTGTGAACTCAATCTAATGCAATTTAGAAGGTCTTTTAAAACCATTAAATGATGTTGCAAATAATTATTCTTGCTTTCTCATTTTTCGAATTCTTTTTATACCGAATTTTGTAACATTAAAATTGATAATTTAGGCAAGAAATTTATGATATTGACATACCCTTAAAATTTTCATTCTTCTTTTCCAGTCAAGTTTATTGCTTTATTTTTTAATTCAATATCTGTAAATTATTTTTTTTAATGATTTTATAATATATTTTCCCCTTTAAAAATTCAGCAATTATGCATGCTAAATTTTAGTGTCTAATGTGTCCACTGATATAAAATGATAAAACATGTAAAGAATTCACGAATTATGCTCTAACTAGGGTGTAGTGGAGAGTATACGGAGTTATACGTCGTATACCTTCTGCATTATATTAAGAAACTCCGTATACCCTCTGTCTCTTAAATAAAGATATAGCGTATATCTAGCAATGGATGTTCATGACTGTATCGTATACCTCTGCCTATAGAGTGTACCCTTTGTTTTTTTACGAGTACAACACTGGCTGTAACTATTATATAATTCTTAAATGCAGTATCTGTTATAGCAATGGATGTATCGTAATCAAAATACAGCTCTTATTATCATTATTGTCGTCACGTAACGTAAAAAAATAGTTGTAAACATACTGCTATAAGATCGATATGTTAAGATGACGTTTATGACTAAAAATCCGCCACAATTACTCGTACTTCGGAATGGAATCAAGTGAATTTTGAGGTTACATTTGTTTGCGTATCGGTATTACAGGTTATGCTGGAGCATATCTTCTAATACCCCAGCACAAAAGGTACAAAATAAAAATCTTGAAAATGTTGGTTTACCGAACACATGTTCGATTATCCAGTCTTGTTCCACACGTCTAAAGTACAAGCTTCGCGGACGAAGATCAGAGAGAAAAAAGAGTCACAAAATTGTCACATGAGAGTCATAACGTCAAGAACTACAAAAGTTGCATTTAGTCCTTATGATGGTAGTGACACTTGTAGCCGTTTGTGAGCCACATCTACTGTTGGTTGCTAGGGATAAAACACATATTTGTCTTTTGATTTCATTATGATAATTCTTTTTAATTATAAAATACAGTGACTAGGCTCAATTTTGGGAAGCGCTCTGAATATGGGTTATCCAAATCAGATAATGGATTAATTTGATTTTTTCAGAAAATAAAACATTATCACATATATTAAAACGTAATGGGAATTCTGTAAGACCGCGATCAGTAAGACCAATACTGACACATTTGCGCATGCCTCAACTCTTTTCCGAACCTCTTTAACTTAGAGAAATATTAAGCGAGTCTCTGCTAGCGCAGCGGTAAAACGCGGCAGTGTAAAGCTCTGAATTTTTGTAGAGGACGTGGGTTCGAGCCCAACGCCCGGCAAAATGATTTCTGCAATATTTTTGGCGATGATTCTCTTCAATAATGACATGTTTTATTAGCAGGAAAAGTTGTAGGATTTTTATTTTGTTATTATTATTATTATTTGAATGCTTTATAATTAAATAAAATTTAATACGCAACAATATTTTTTAAAAATAATAATATTTTATTTTAAATATTTTGCATGTAATTATCAATTAAATAAATTGAGCTGATCTATAATTTTTGTTTTATTTTCTGACTATTATCAAGAATATATATATGTTACGGCCAAAACCCGAAATTGGCCAAAACCCGAATTGGCCGGCCAATTCGCGAACTGGCCAACAACGCTTTAAACTGACTGGCCGATTCGGGAATTGGCCGGCCAATTCCCGAACTGGCCAGATGCGAGCGGCTAGTTCGCGAAGTGGCCATACGCGATCGGCCAGTTCGCGAAATAAGTATATAGAAACCAATTTTTACTTTTTATCACTTTCTAACATAGTTGAAACTGTTGATGAATTCAATTTGTCTAGCAGTCTGCCTGTCCGTGTTCTAACTCGAGTAAAGACTCGGATTGACTTGTAATTGTTATATTATTTAGATTTATAAATTAATTTCGATATTGCAAGTGAAGTGTGTACTATTTTTAATTAATTTACAGCGGCACAATAAAGTATTTCGTTACAATATCATCAAGGAGAAAAGTTTTTCCGGTGTATTTTAATGTTGTTACATTATCTCAATTATAATGAAATTAGTATGCATCATTAAGATGGACAACAAACTGTTATCTAAGTGTATGAAATCAGTAGCAATTATAGCTTGTTTATAGAGACATTTAAAAGTATTTCATTACATTGCAGTGAATGGTGGAAGATAATTTTTAGTACACTTAAATGATGTCAATCTATTTCAAACATAATAAAATTCATACGCCTCACACATGTTGGAAGCAATATGCTTTTTTGTAGAGTATTGATTAAGTAGTCATTATAGTTCGTTTATACGTACGCCAAAAAAATTCCGATAAAGAATTATGATATATGTGAAAAAATCGCTTATAGGGTTTTCTAATGATGTTACACTACTTCATACATAATGAAACTGTTATACATTACTATTATATTCTACAACATGTTTTCTATAGAATATTGACTAAGTAGAATTTGTCGTTTATTTAAAGAGTCACTGAAATAATTTGGGTTATTGGTATGGCTATGAGCCATTATTGCTTGATGTGCGTTTTCAGCTGTGATAGGCTTTTAAAATTTAATTTATATGTAGTGTATTACCAGGTTTGTAGATCATATGCAGGGCTGCATGAAAGCTAAAAGAATCACATTACCGGCTGTGGATACCCATTGCTGAACACTTCGTATATTGGCCAAGGCTTCCCGGCCAGTTCGCGAATTGGCCGGCCAAAACCCGCAATAAGCTGTTCATTTCATGTATTTCGGGTTTTGGCCAGGAATCTCGGCCAGTTCGCGAATTGTCCGGCCAATTCGCGTATTGGCCAAGCTCCGGGTTTTGGCCGTAACATATATATGTATGTGGCAGAAAGAAAAGTTTGTCATTCTTTTCCGTAAAAAAAGAAAACTGAGAGAACGAAAAAAATATTCATATAAGAATTATAAAAGAAATTACCTTGATATCCATGGTTTGATATTTAAAAAAATAAATAAAAATGTAAAATAAAATTCAATTAAAAAATTTATATTATAAATCGTTAGCTGCATAAAGTTTCAAATTTAGGTTTTAGAGAATGAAACTGATAAAAATAAAATTCACGGCAGCTTTTAATGGTTGTGCAGTTTAAAATAAATAAATAAATAAATAAAAAGTAAAGAAGAAAAAAACCGCAGTAAGTAAAAACAAATGCTTTACCCAGTATTTTTAGGTAAATTTCTGATAAAAAGCAAGCGTAATTGGTTGTAAATTATAAACTTAAAATTCTTTCAATTCATTGAATAGGTTAGACAGACAGCGCCTTCTATCGCCTTAAAGAAATAGGAATCACTTATTCAACGCAGAAATTTCAATTCAAAAATTCAAAAATTTTTCTAAGGAAACATTCATGTTATTTACCGTCAAATCTTGACGGGCACTATCTAGTTATTTTAAAATCAAACTTGTGTTAATCCTCTATCGTAAAAATGCGAATAACTAAAGTTAAAATAATATATTTGTGGGCATGTGTTATATTAAGAGTGATTGGTTGCACACGGTCATATAAAATTAGTGAAGCATTCAGTATGGAGTAAGCCTGTTCGATTAGCCAGTATATCCATAGAGTCTAGAGTGATCCTGTTTTTCGCTATTTTCAAAACAAATAAATTCCTTAATGGGCATAAATATTTGTATAAATTCTCAAATAATTAAAACTATGCTTATAATTTCAATGCACATAAGAATAATTGGTTACGGTTTAAAAATATTTTAATTTAGTTTGAGATACATATGATTCGAGATATTTCACTATTCGAGAAGCTTGGACAGTGATCCAGATTTGATCCTTTTGCTATTTTAGGAACGAAATTGGCTCTCAGAAAATTATATTTTGTTAGATTTTTAAAGAGATCGAAGGTTTCTCAAAAATGGAGGCTTCTGACTGATCAATCTCGTTTCGAAAATAGCAAAAAATCTAGCTGTATACCTGCCCTACTGTAATTATGCGAAACTTTGGAAATTACAATAGATCTACGTAACAGCACAATAGAAATTTTTTTTTAACTCGTCCAACACCATCCTTAATGCCTAAGATTAGAGTATAAACTGTCTGTTAAACTGATTTAAAACAAGTCAAATTCTGAAACATAATCCAAGCAATTTGGATTAATATTCACTTGATACACATTTCGAGTGAAAATCATATGCATTTTATGACAAAAGAAAATGTCATGGAAACAAAATGCAATCTTGAGTATTTGAAGCGTAAAAACTAAACATTTTCTAGTTATGACATTTCTTATTTATCTTACAAAAATCATTAGAAAATAGAACTTTTATCACTTCATCATAAAATTTCATGTTAAATAATGAAATTTTAATCTCTTCATCTGCATATGATGAAGAATTGTTAAAATTTTTAATTTACAACCTCTGACAAAACGTACATTCGGAGTTTCAGAGAATTGTACAGGGAAGTGCAATCTAGTACCCACCCTCGACCCTCCAATTAGTCTGTAAGGGAGTAACTTAATTATTACTGAACAATTTGCATATGAACGGAAATCCTCGTCGTCCAGTATCTTAGACTGAGTGTTATGAAAAGAGATCAAACAAAAGTAAAGGGTAAATTTATTATTATTATTATTTATTTGTTCATGTTAAGTTAAAATTTTAATGTATAAGAAGAAAAATCTAAAACAAATTTTATGAAGTGTGAATCTGTGATAAATTTATTTTTATGATTTTATAATGTATAATGTTGATATTCTCACTTTCGCAAGGCTCATCAAAGTTGATATACTGGGTGACTCATAATGATTGAAACAATAGGCTATTTCCTTAAGTATTGCCCCTAGACACATATTTCCTAAAACAAAGTTTTATGAAAAAGGTGCAAAATTTAATGGCTTAAGTTGCAACTCCATGCGGGATCTATTTGAGAAAATACAAAAACTAAATTCTATACGGCCCCCATAGAGTAAAACTTCCAATTAGGAAAATTTTCCTTATCCATTCCTGAATTAAACACAAAAAAAATCATCTCGATATCTGCAAAACTCTCAGAGATATTAAAATACAAAATTCGTGACTTACGCCATTTACCATGCCTCTGAGCGACAAGTTATTGACTCATTTTGAATGCAGATAGGGATCATCCACAAATACATTATTAAAAGTCGATTTAAGGCAGTGCCTCTCCTTTGGACATATAATAGCATTTTATAGATTTTACGTTAAACCTGCTTTCAAAATATACTGGAGGTCTGCACTAGAGGTCTGCACGGGTCAAAATATCCAGGCCCGGTTGCGAGCATTTGGATTCCTGAGGAAGGCCATGGAGGTGTGCTGAAACTGTAGAATAGCTATTTTAATGTTTTAACCCATTTGTGCCTGGATTTTTGTTTTCTCAAATTTTTTGGTAAAATCACTTTAAAGTGTTGCAAAATGAACTGGAAAAATACAAAAAAAAATTAAGCTTAATTTTTTTGTATTTATTTGATAAAATGTATAAGAACTAAATCTGAGTATTTCTAGTAGAATAATATGCATAATTATATATTTTGCCTATATTTATATTTAAAATGTTTTTAAAGTGTATATTATGTACTATAATTAGTATTTTAATGAACTACAAAAAAAATATATTTATTTCTTTTCAGAGACTAATAACGTTATAACTATTATTAATAATAAAATAAGAATAATCGTATTGCAGACTCAATAGCAATTTATTTCATAAATATCTTCGAAAGGAGATTGCACAAATAACTGTCTCCTAAATTTCTAACAAAAATATGTGCCCATTTGTGCCTAGAACCCTATATTTTGTACATTACAAAAATGCATAAAAAAATAGGCTTGAACATTTAATTTCGCAATTTAAAAAAATACGTATTTCAAAAAAGTCCACAAGCTAAGATTATAACTTGCGATTTTGGGTCCATGATAGAAAAAATACAAATAAACTTACTTTTTACATTTCGCCCTCTTGAAAAATTAAAAATCTATAAACACCGAAAAAAGCCTTAATTTAAGCAAATAAATATCCACCTTGTGCTGTCATCTCTCTGTTATAGATAAAGACATTTATAAATAATGATTTCGTGCAATTTTCATGTTATAAAGAAGAAGAAAATTATACAAATGCATTAAAATTTTAAACGTCCCAAAAATGGGACGCTAGGCATAAATAGGTTAATCTGTATTAAATGTTTATACACTATTTTAACAAATGACCCGTAGTTTATTCACATTTCACATATTTATATTTGAATTATCTATGGTGTAATAGTCTAAAGTTGTTTAGAGTTTTAAACATTTATGTTGTTGTTTTTTTCAGAATCTTAACTATATGATCTTTACAATTCGATGACAGTGATCTTCAAAGTAAGCTGACATGAAGCTGTCTTTACATGAACCTTTTGTGGCCTAAATAGTGTCACAGAGTACAAGTTGGGTATTTTTAACATCACATTCCACAGTGACACTTCTCCGGCTAAATTTTCTACATAATATTTAAGTTCTTGAGCTCACTTTTTTGGTTCTGATTTAATCAGTACCTCATGATTATGTGACTAGCACCTCAGGTACTGCGTCTAGAACAGGGCATTTTCATAAAACGTTACAAATCGACCATTGGAGGTCAAACAAGCGTTGAACGGCAGTTGTGATTGGTAGCTGAGAGGATTATGGACGCGGCTGGAGGTCAACTGGGCAGTTGTGATTGGTAGCTGAGAGGTTTATGGGCGCGGCTGGAGGTCAACTGGGTAGTTGTGATTAGCGGATGAGAAGATCATCAGCTGATTGCAACTTCCCTATATATAGTGTGGAAATCTGGTATCCAATCAGCGCTAAAATGTTGCATTCCTTAAATGTGCAATGATGCTGAAATCCAGGAAGCCGATGGCAGCGACATCTGCGATATATTTTCAAATTTCAAAGTAAACATCGCATCGTATTGTTACAGCATCTAGACCAAATCGTCTTGGAGTTTTAGAAAATATCCTGCAGATCTCGCTGTGATCGACTCATTCGATTTCAGCGTCATTTGACTTTTAAGGGATCCAATATTTTAACACTTTTTTAAGTATTACTACAGCGTCTAGAATATATAGTATGGAAATCAGCTATCCCAGTAATACTTTAAAAAGTGCTAAAATGTTGGATCCCTTAAATGTCAAACGATGCTGAAATCCAAAGAGTCGATCGCAGCGACATCTGCAGGATATCTTCTAAAACTCCAGGACGATTTGGTCTAGACTAGACACTGTAATAGTACGATGTTTACATTGAAATTTGAATACATGCCTCAGTGGTCGCTGCGATCGGCCCTTTGGATTTCAGCATCGTTGTACATTTAAGGGATACACATTTTTAGCACTGCTTAGATAGCAGATTTCCACACCATTTATTCTAGGCGCTGTAGTATTACTGAGACAGCCGATTTCCACACTATATATTCTAGACGCTGTACCTCAGGTATGTCTTAAAATATTAATATATTTGTTATTTCTCATTGGATAAGATTTCATTCTAATAAGATTTTCATTAAAGTTTATTACATCAAACAATATATTTTTATTATAAAAAGGCACAATCGAAAAAATATATTTTAAAAAATGTTATTAAGATCTTAGAGTATAAAGTAGACAACTATCGGTACACTGTTTAAAATATCGTAAAAAATTACCTCTGGTTTTAAAGGCTATCTATTTTCTGACAAATGAGAAAGCTTCGTAAACGCCTATGGAGTGTCCTCATTGGTCATAAAATAGATAGCCTTTAAAAGCAGAGGTAATTTTTCACGATATTTTTAACAGCGTACTTTTATGTATTTCGTTGGTCGCGGCTCCGATCGAGTGATCTCATGGTCGTGACGTCATTACCTTGATGTCCGAGGTTAACGAAAAAGACAGGCTACCGCGGCGCATACCAAGTGTCTTTTTTTCAGACCGCTAGAGTGACGTGATGCTCTTTTCGTACACCTGCATTGGCGCATTCGAGCATCACGCGACTCCAGCGGTCTGTAAAAAAAAGACACGTGAAATGAACCGCGGTAGCCTGTCTCTTTCGTTAGCCTCGCTTGATATCACACCATGGACTGGCCTTGTATTTCGGTGGTCACGGTCTATCCCTCCTTATATATAGACGACGACTGCTTACAAGCGGGCACTTGATGTAAATCACGCAAGTCGGATGTATGTGTTCAATAAACAAAACAAACAAATAACTAAATGTACTATGACAACATTCAAAATCCTACCGTTTGTACCCTGTTCGACGACGACGGCTTATAAGCGCGCACTTGATGTAAACCACACAAGTCGAATGTATGTGTTCAATAAACAAAACAAACAAACTATCTAAATGTACTACTACAACATTCAAAATCGTGCCATTAGTACCATGTGTGCTCTTCATTATCGAAACTGTAGCCTGATTCCGAAAACACATAATAAAAGTCAGATTTTTAAATCTGTCGTGGGGACCTCCGCGGCCTAGTGGTTAAGACACCACGCTGCTAATCGCTTTAGAGCGTAGGAGGCTTGTCGGGTTCGACTCCCGCTGGCTCCATTGCACACTCTTTATGGAGCTCCCGGATGTAAAAATTCTCTGTGCTGTAAATTTCATTGTGCTATCTCGTCCCTGTATATCGACGATAACTTATAAGCGGGCCTTGTTGGCAAGCACACAAATCTGATGTATGTGTCCAATAAAACAAACAAACAAACAAACAAATCTGTCGTTATATATTTCGATGTTGTTTCCATGGCAATAAACTTCTCGATTGCTCCTTCCACATCAACTCTCTAATATGGAGACACCCTAGTTACAGCGTCTAGAATACCTAGTGTGGAAATATGCTATCCAAACAGTACTAAAAATTTGTATCCCTTAAATGTGCGACGATAGTGCTAAAATTTCAAGTGTCGATCGCAGTGACATCTGCGGGATTTTCGTATTACTAATATTACTTTGTATAGGCTAGCAATTTCTTTCAGTTGTAGAAAATATCCTGCAGATGTCGCTGCGATCTGCATATTGCAGCAGTATCATTGAACATTTAAGGGATAGAATATTTTAGCGCTTTTTTAAGTATTACAGGGATAGCCGATTTCCACACTATATATTCTAGGCGCTATACCCTAGTTAATGATCAAATTCATTGTTGACGCCAATTAACCATTGAGATCGGTCACTTTAGTTATAGTGTCTAGAAGATCTGGTGTGGCCATCGGCCAACCAAAAAGTGCTAAAAAATTGTATCCCATAAATATTCAACGATGCCGAAAGAAAAATATCGATCAGAGAGACATACTACAATAATTGAGAAAGTGTTTCGCCAGTGAAGTGCGATCAGGTGTCGCTGCAATCGACATTTGTCATTCAGATTCGTTCAACATTTATGGGATTCAATTTTTTAGCGCTTTTTAAAGCATTACTGGAATAGCCGGTTTCAACACTATATCTTCTGGACTCTATACTTTGGTCAGCTCTAGGCATAAATTAACATACAAGATGGGACAGTTTCATAGAGCGTAATAATAACGCGATTGCGATCGCAGCGCCTTTAGTGACAATGGGAAAGAAAATCTCCATTCTTGTAATATTTTTATTATTGAGTATCTACCTTATTGTGATCTTTCTTTTTTTAACCTTTAACTGATGTTACAGAAATTGTCACATAACTAGTGTGAAGCGGTCTGTGAGACCGCTCCATTGAAAGATGAATAAAAGGCACGGTTAACTCATCGGATGGTGTTTTTGTACTAAACTTTTTGTACAGGACTGTTATAATTAAACTCCACCTATTCAAAAGTATCTGGTGATAGTACTAAAGTTCCAAACGGAACAAAATATCGGTAGTGTTTGTAGTTAAACTGAAAATTGCTATAAGTTAAACTCTAAAAGTCGCGGTCTGAGAGACCTTTAACATCAGTTAAAGGTTAATGTTGCATGTTTACGTTTACAATAGAATCTTACACTGATACATGTACATAGAATAGATATTTTATTTTATATATCTATTCTATGTTCATGCACGGATATATGCATTTTTTTGTACAGGGTGAGTGAACGATTCAAGTGCAACGAAAAACATGGTAAAAATTGCGTCTTGAATGCTATGTATCAAAAGCAATGGTGTAATATAAAAATATACGAAATATTGCCCTCTACAAGTGCCAGAAAATTTCATAAATATTCACATTTGGTAAGAAAATTTTTATAGCCGATGTTTTATTAATTTATGAAGTTTAACGTATTAAACAATCGTTACAATTATCTTTTAAAATTTACGCATTTTCACTTTCTTACAGATAAAATAAAAATATTGTTAACGTACATTCAATTCAATAATATTTATAATATTAACATATAAGAAATAATAATAAATTTACTGATGGGGAAAATATCCTTTTGAGAAATTTTTAGAATTATATAAATCTAAAAGTTAAAAATAAATAGAGGTACTGACATTGCACTTAATAAAATTTTATCCGATATGAATAAATTAACACAATACCTGAATTTGATTTTCTACAATTTAATCTCATAATAGACTTACATATTTACGTTCTTAACAGAATTTTCTAGGGTTTTTCTTTTATATTATTACTCTAATTATCATTTTGCAAGTTAAAGGTGAACGATACAAGTACGATAAAAAACAGCTAAATAAATAAAGCATAAATAGAATATCGTCTGTCTCTGCTTCGTTTTAGGAAAGAAAAGATATTCGAAACATAGAGCGTAAACATATTTCTTCAACATAAGTAAATTTCGGAGGCTTGTTAATTCTTCCCCCTTGTCAATAGTGACGCTAGTACTGTTGTCATTACAGATTTTGACCTAAATGTCCCATCTTGTATGTTAATCTATGGCTCTATGATGCCTCTCAGAAATAGCAACCCTTTCTTGAAGCTGCGATCACTACCCACCGTCACGTGATGGTGGGCAGAGAAAACGCGCCAAACCGGTTTTTCTCCTCTTGTTCCCGTTGAAACTTTCTTGCGTCGGGCGTTTCTCTCGCATAAATCAAATCCGACAGTTGCCAATAAGGTGATCACTGCCAAAAAAGACAACCTTTTGGCGATGAAAGCGGAAACATGTGTGCCTCAAGTTCTGACCAAAAGAACAATGGTATAGCGACTAGAATACACAGTGTGGAAATCGGCTATCCCTGAAATACTTAAAAAAAAACGCTAAAATATTGTATCCCATAAATGTGCAATGATGCTGCTTCAATATGCAGATCGCAGCGACATCTGCAGGATATTTTCTACAACTGCAAGAAATTGCTAGTCTATACAATGCCTATACAATATTAGTAATACGAAAATCTCGCAGATGTCGCTGCGATCGGCACTTGATTTTTTAGCAGTATCGTCGCACATTTAAGGAATAAAAAAATTTAGCACTGTTTGGATAGCATATTTCCACACTAGGTATTCTAGATGCTGTAACAATGGGATTCGGCCTCTACTTCTTATCTTTACTCTGAGGATGCCTCTGTATGAGAGTGGCGACATACGTTGCTCTCCGACTGCGCACTGTAAAAAATTACCTCTGTGTTTAAAGGCTATCTATTTTCTGACCAATGAAAACGCTCCATAAGCGTTTATGCAGCATTCTCATTGGTCAGAAAATAGAAAGCCATTAAAAACAGAGGTAATTTTCACGATATTTTTAACAGTGTGCTTAGACATACGCATTTGTCCAAGCTACGACACACCTAAGCATTTTCTATTTCAGAACATGGCGATACTCGCCTGGACGAGTTAAATTTTATGAGTGAGATAAGTCAACATGCATTAGTTTGGCGATAATGGTAGGCTCGGCAAGCTGCTTGGCAATTCGTTTTTGTCCAGAATCTTCTCAACCTATCAAACGTCATATCCCGTACGTCGCCTCTCTCATATCGAAGCACTCTAGTTAGCTCCACTGGAGCATAGATAAATATACAAGATAGGACACTTTCATAGAGCGTAATGGAAATGCGATTACGATCGCAGCGTCTTTAGTGACAATGGGGAAGAATTTCTCATTCTTGGAATATTATTGTTATTGAGCGTCTAACTTACTGCGATCTTTTTTAATGTTATATTTACGTTTTCAACAGAATATCTCACACGAGATTTTCGGGCCTCCGTGGCCGAGGGGTTAAGGCACCACACCGCTAATCGCTTGAGAGCGTAGGAGGTATGTGGGTTCGACTCCTGCTGGCTCCGTTCATTCTTTGTGGGGCTCCCGGCTTTAATTCTCTGCTGCTGTAAATTTCAAGGGCAGGGATCCAGGTACATTTTTCGCTGTTAGCGAAACGAGATTGACCAATCAGAATCCTGTATATTGGCAAACAATGAAAAGTTCACAAAAATGCAGGCTTCTGATTAGTCAATCTCGAACAAGGCCCTTGTTACAGCGCCTAGAATACCTAGTGTGGAAATATGCTATCCAAACAGCGCTAAAAATTTGTATCCCTTAAATCTGCGACGATACTGCTAAAATGTCAAGTGTCGATCGCAGCGACATCTGCGGGATTTTCGTATTACTAGAATTACATTGTATAGACTAAAATTTTTTGCAGTTGTAGAAAATATCCTGCAGATGTCGCTGCGATCTGCATATTGCAGCAGTATCATTGCACATTTAAGGGATACAATATTTTAGAGCTTTTTTAAGTATTACAGGGATAGCCGATTTCCACACTATATATTCTAGGCGCTATACCCCTGTTCTATCTCGTCCTTCTATGTTGATGAAATTGTACATGTAGTTTGTGCAATTATTTCTGTGTATAAAATAAAGGATCATTCGAGGCGACAGCCATTGTAGCTATAGGACCCAAAGCAGTCTCCAATTCGGTGGACTTCAAATGTCAAATGACACAAGAATTTTTTTTGCGCACATGAAGGATGAACGATATCAATGCAACAAAAAATAAGCTAAAAAATTCGTCTTTAATGTTATATATCAAGTAAATACGATATAATTGTATTTAAAGTCATACAAAGCAATGGTATAATATAAAAATATACGAAATATTACCCTCTACAAGCCCCAGAAAATTTCTTAAATATAAAAATTTTGTCTGCTTCTGCTTCGAGTAGGAAATAATAGATATACAAAACATAGAGCGTAAACATATTTCATCGACATAGGTAAATTTCGGAGACTTGTTAGTTCTTCCCCTTGTCACTAGTAACGCTTGTACTGTTGCCATTACAGATTTTTTCGTAAGTGTCCCATCTTGTATGTTTATCTATGCACTGAACGCGCTGTTGAAAATGCTAATGAAGGGCCGCGTCCAGAGGAGCCACCGGTTAGTGACCGGTGAGATCGGTTAGTCACCAAGGCGTTCAGTACTGCTAACCAGGTCGCAACTAATGTCGTTCAGCGCAGATAAACAAAGTGACTGGTGAGAGACCATAGACTTCTCATCTAACTGGACTCAGAAATAGCAACCCTTTCTTGACGCCGGGATCACTACCCACCGTCACGTGATGGTGGGCAGAGAAAACGCGCCAAACCGGTTTTTCCCCTCTGGTTCCCGTTGAAACTTTCTTGCGTCGGGCGTTTCTCTCGCATAAATCAAATCCGACAGTTGCCAATAAGGTGATCACTGCCAAAAAAGACAACCTTTTGGCGATGAAAGCGGAAACATGTGTGCCTCAAGTTCTGACCGAAATAACAATGGGATTCGGCCTCTACTTCTTATCTTTACTCTGAGTGAGAGACCGAACTAACCGAAGAAAATTCTTGGTTAGTTGGGTCACGTGATAGGTTACATGAAAGTTTATTTACATTTGCATCGGCAAATGGCAGCAATCGATAAAACAATAATTAAAGAATAATTACGGCAACGTAATACAGATGGCACCAATAGTAAATAACACCAGTACCGTCCAGTAGCTCTGTCGACCGGTTAGAGACCGGTCACTTACCGTGAAGTCATGTCACCGGTGAGATCGGTCATTTTGGTGAGGTCTACTGGACGCGCCCAAGGTAATTTGATATCTAGTTAAGCCTTCTTTCTGAGTGTGTTCAAGAAGCACGCGCGCCGCGCGCGCGAGCTCAGAAGACAGGAACATGGAGTGGGTCTTTATCGTGGATGCAATAAAGATTTACCGTGTTCACGAACAAATCACGGTTTGATTAATTATGGTGCTAATTATAAAGATAATTTGTTGCAAATAAAAGACGAGCTAGATGGCTGAATGGATAGCGCTTTGAACTCGAGACTACGGGGCTATGGGTTGGAATCCTTCGCGTCTCAAATTCTATTCGTGGGTTGTTTTTTTTTGTCTTGATTACTTTATATTTTTCATATAAAGTATTTTTGATAAAGATAAATTTTTATATTAATAATACAGAAGCACATGTATTTCTATTATAATAATAAAATACTTATTTAAATACGAGAAAATGAGGTATTTCTCGATGAAAGTTTTATATTTGAACGCCTTTTAATATTCAAAGTTTTGTTTCAAAGATATATATATGTATATACAGGGTGTATATATAAAGCAAATAAAAAAATAAGTATTGTGCGAAAATATCTGTTTGAGCGTAGGGTAATTTCTTGATGTTTTTATTTCTTTTTTCCTTTTGAGTGCTTTAGGAGTGAATTTTTATCGAGATTAGGATGCTAATCATATTTTATGGTATTAAAATCAATATGAAAATATTATAAAAATAAAATGTATTAGATGTATATTATTTTAACTAAAAATATCTGCACAATATTTTACATTTTTTTTTTTTTTTTTTTTTTTTTTTTTTTTAAGAGATAAAATATTTTGCCATCTAGTTTTGTAGTGCATAAAATATTATTAGAATGCTTATAAATTTTTTACTGAAAGTATAATTAAGTATTTTGCTTATACTAACGCGATTTTGAGTGTCATTTGCTTCTCATGTTTTATGATGTATTTTGTCTGTTATCCACACTGTATTAATTCTCACGGCAATCATAAAATAAGAAATATATATACTAAAACCTTCTCTGAAAAATTGTCCAACTAACAGTGCAAATTTCAAAATCTTGTAATATGTTGATATCA
The DNA here is from genome assembly GCA_963932465.1 of Maratus speciosus. Classification (NCBI taxonomy): domain Eukaryota; kingdom Metazoa; phylum Arthropoda; class Arachnida; order Araneae; family Salticidae; genus Maratus; species Maratus speciosus. The sequence continues at coordinate 329,601,009 of OZ010787.1, forward strand.
CAATTTTGGTTTATTAACAGCATTCTATCACGAAAAATATAAAGCAACTGATAAATCATTTTTAAACAAATAAAAAGAAAATTGTTAAAAAGTTAAAATATTTAGATCTCCAATTGAATTGTTAAATTCTATCAGTCAACTTACCAAACAAAGCATAACCAATGAAACATAAGTACAAACGAACACTCACGTGATCAAATCGCCCACATAATTTTTCTTGGGTAGCTTGCGCGATGTTTGTGTGTGGTTGACTGATTGCTGATCAAGTGAAGTGGATAAAAAAGGTCACGTGACTCTTTCCGGAATATTTTGAATTTTATCTGAGTGAACATAGGCATGTATTCCTGTTACGAAAACCATGTTTTGGAAAGATAAAGAAATATAGTTGTTGGTTTTACCAGTTTTGAACCATAAAAATAATGAAATAATTGAATTATTTGAAAATTCCTTTCTTCGATAAGACCTACTCCATGGCAAAAACTTCTGAGCGCGCGCGCGGTGTGAGCTGCACTTCTGAACAGGCCCTCTAATACGTTTGATCCTATCTCATTTATTAAACACTTGATTTAATAAAATTTAATCATTTTATTTTTTTACGTAAAAACGAGTGCATGGAATGAATTTCGCAAAAAAGACATTTTTCTGTTTTATTCTGTTAAACGATCTTTTGGAAAGTATTTGTTGAATTTGGTGATACTTCTTCCCTTTTATTTATTTATTGCATTTTTAAAACAGAAACGATCTGTGTAAAGCAAGGATCTGTATGAGGATAAGATGGATAATGGAAATACAGAATTCTCTGCGGAACATCATATTCAAAGAAACATGCAATCTCAGTATCAAGAAAGTACAATGCTGAATAAAATTTCTTGGATCCTTCAACCTCTGTTTTCCTATCAAAAGGCGACGAAACTTTTAAATAGAGTTCCACGTTATTTTCTGTCTGTTATTGAAAATATAGGTAAGTATTATGCATATAAACAAATTATAAGCTGTTTATAATTTCCGATACTTTAAAATTTTATGTAAAGAAAATCCATTTTAGAAATTTTGACTTAAAACACGAGTATTAATTCAATACATTTCATTCTGTTTCTTTCGACAGAAATGAGTTACACATTCCATAGTGTACTTTAAAAGATAGGTGGGATATATCGCTCACTCATAAGAAAAGTGACACAACTTCAAAAATTCATTTTCTGTAGGGGAGACCGGAGGAATGCCGCCAACCCAGGTTATGCCGCCACCCCACCTAGTTTAAAAACTAAGGGCAGTTTGAGATAGTGAATGTGCCTGCACTATAGCGGCCAACAATATAAACAGTGCCTAAAGTGGGAGTGACTTTGCTGTACGTCGTTCGTCTGTTCTAGTGAAAAATGTAGTTTTCATCTAGTTGCTTATTATTTTGGAGCTTCAAATGAGTAGAGATAAGCACCTTTTATTGTAACATTAGGTATTTAAGTTAATATGACCCGTAATCTACATGCATTCGCCGACATTTTGATGCAATGTGTTGAACAAGTTCGGTTCTTCTTTCGGCTTTGCTTGGGGATTTCCGCCATATTGTCCTTTCGGGGTAATGCCGCCGCCATGCAAATCGGGTGAGAAATGGCCTCATTTTAATGTAGTGGAGCCGATTCAGCAGAGTGACTTTTGCAATATGAAGTAAATTGTAAGCTTAACCATTATTCTGCTCAATTACATTGCTTTCTAACTATTTTCAGTAGGTTGTGTGTTTCCTAGTATCCATTTGATGCATGTACTAGGTCATTAAAGAGTGGCGGCATTACCCCAGTGTCCTGGGTAATCCCGCCACCGTGCAGAGGTTTAAAAAATATTTTTTTATGTATGCTTACTTTACAGTTATGATTACGGCTAAATTTATACAGATAGTAAAGATCATGATTCAGCTTTAGAATTTTTACTATTAAAAAATAAACATTTTTTCGAGGTGAAAAAATTTAAATTCCCTTAAGGTGTCGCCATTCCCCCGGTCTCCCCTATTATTGCACTAATAGGTCTGACTTACAAGGAGAGGGCCAAACTTGTTAATCGCAGATTTTGATTATTTTAATATATGTTGTAGGGTAGACACCCCTTAGTATCAGGGTTCAACGGATTTTATCCAATGCCCCTTAGTTCTTGAAAAACAGGGGGGGGGGTCTAATATTAGTACACAACTTAAATACTTACTTCGCAACCAAAATTATAGGTTAGTCGTAGCTCAGTTGGCATGGCGTTTACCTGCTGATCCGAGGGCCTGGGATCGATACCTGAATGCGCTACATTTGTTTTTCTCATTTTTTGTTTTATAAATATAGTTGTAATTATAATTTAATAATTTCAAATAAAAATTTCAAAATCATACATTAATTATATTGTTAACAAACTTAAATTTATCATTTCTTATTTGTAAAGTATTATTTCTCATCCATTACAGAGGTTTAGAAAGAAATTGGATCTATTATTGAATGATAAAAATTCCAAAATCGTGACAAATTCTGGTGTGGTGCCATCTAGTTATGATTAAAAAAAAGGAATATTCAAATAAAATAAAAAAAAAGCAGAAAGAAGATAAAAGGAAATGCAAAATAATTGAAAGCGCAAGCATACTTATTACAAATTTAAAAATCTTTAATATGCAAAAAAATCGGTTGTAATTTAATTCTGATGCTAATTTTTAATATAATTATGCTTGTTACTTTAAAAACAGAATAATAGTATTATCGCATTGACTTCCTTTGTGAAAGCAATGCGTAAATGATGTTTCTTAAAAATCATGAATTGACACAATTGCTCAATATCATTGCATCGATAAAGAACATATGAAATACATTTTAAAAGTGATAAAAAAAAAGTTTTATGATGTTTTATTACAACTATTTAGTTAAAAGTAAAAAATTAAATAGGTTAAAATTATAATCGATATACAATATTAAAAAATTTAATTGGCAATGAGATTATTATGTTATACTTACAAGTAAATTTATAAAACAAAAAATGAGAAAAACAAATGTAGCGCATTCAGGTATCGAACCCGGGCCCGCGAATCAGCCGGTAAAAACCATACCAACTGAGCTACGACTAACCTATCATTATTGTTGCAAAGTAAGTATTTAAGTTGTGTACTAATATTAGACCCCCCGGTTTCTCAAGAACTAAGGAGCATTGGATAAAATCCGCTGAACCTGACACTAAGGGGCCGCTACCCTACAACATATATTAAAATAATCAAAATCTGTGATTAACAAGGTTGGCCCTCTCCTTGTTAGATTCACCTTTCTACATTAAAAGTGACATGAAAGTTTTTAGAAAACGAATAGATTACTCTATATGTTAATTTTCCACCACAGAATGGGGACAAATTGTGTGGGGGAGGATAAAATTACTCAATCGTCCAAATTTTTCCTACGTTTCGATTCTTAAGATTTACAGTTTTATGCATTCTTTTACAGCTGCATGCAGAGTTTAGTGCTTCAAATTTTATGTTACAGTAAAAATATGCTAACCTTCTTTTGCCTCTCTTGTGAAATATAGTATTTTTGAGTTGTGTCACTTTTCTTGCAGCTGAGCAATGTTTTCATACCTGATGCTGATTAATTAGTAAATATATATTCTTTTTAATAATCTTTTTTATATTTTCTGTTTGAATCTATTTAAATAGTTGCTTTCTACGATTTCATGTTTCAGCAACTGCTATGTGCTCAGCAACTGCTATGTCCGCTGCCAATATAAATCTAAACTTTTAAATTTCCTTCAGGCCACTTTGTTAAAGTACAAAATTTTCGAATCCCATTTTCTTTATTTTGGAACTTGTCAATAATAACAGTTGTTAAATTTAAAACATTAACAGAAATGCAGTTTAGGTACGTGACATTTGAAGTCCATCGTAGCGGAGTTTGCTTTGGGGTATGTAGCAACTTCCGCTGTCGCCTCGAATGATCCTTATTTATACACAAACAGATAACACAAAAATTCAATCCTATTTACCTTTTTCAAGCATTCAGTCAGTCGTTCAAAAATCACAAATTCTGTAAAAGGTTTGTACTTTTGTGATGGATAAGACGATGATCCTATAACAAAATTCGTGAAAAAGCTATCATTCTTCCTCTCATCAATATTATCATCGAGTAAATCTTCAAACCAGGGGCCGCAATGTTAATCTTGCAAGATATTTTCATTTTCGTCTAATTCATACAATATCGAACATCCTGAAATCCATAATTTAATGTCAGATTATATGTATAATTCTAATCATAAAAATATCCAAAGGTTCCGAAAACCTAACTTTTAAGACCTATTATATTAAATTCTATAAATTATGTTATCGATTCTATAAATTATGCTTTTCAATTACTTATTGTTTGAACTTTTTAGAATAGAAATAGACATTTCTGCAGCGCGGCTCTGCCTTGTGAACCCCGCGTTGTCTCATTGAAATTGTTTGCAATTGGAAATAATTGTGTTGGTAGATTCCAGTTTATCTACGAGTGGGTTTTAAACTATTTTGTTGCGATAAGCGTCTCGTATTTTTACAACATTTTATCCTATCTTAATAAAATACAGACATACCTATCAACCACAAAACATCGGCATTTGTCTCCAAAGCTTAATAAAATCTCATGTAACAAAACACTCATGCAAACAAAACTCCCCTTACGCGACTTATATCTGATTTAGAAATTCAAAAATTTTAGTTTTTGTTTGAAAAAAATAGTTTTGGTGGTTATTATACATTATTTAACCCTAGAATACAAAGGCATCGCCTGTCAGACTACTCGACTATCCCCCACCCCCGCCTTTACTTTAAGAATACGAGATTTGACACTAAACTTACGTCTTGACATGTAATAAACATGTTTATTACATATTAAGACGTAAGTAGTCTGACAAATGACGGCTTTGTATTCTAGGGTTAAAAGAAAATCTCTATTCCGATTCCCGCTCTATCCCTCACTATGCGTATCTACATCTGTTCCATTACAAGAAGCATACCAAAATCCCCCCCCCCCCCCCCCCAAAAAAAAAAAGCTTTCTTTCAAATAAAATGTTGTAATTTTAGTTTAAATATCCAGCTTGGTGACCCTTTAATGGGGGAGACCGGGAGAATGGCGCCACTCGGGGTTATGGCGCCATTCCGCCTAGTTTAAAAACTAACGGCAGTTTAAGATAGTGAAAAGAGTGAGAGTGATTTTGTTACACGTCTTTCGTTTGTTCTAGTGAAAAATTTAGTTGCTTCTTATTTTGGAGCTTCAAATGAGTAGAAGTAAACGCCTCTTACTGTAACATTAGGTACTTAAGATAATATTATCCGTTACTCTACATGCATTCGCCGACATTTTAATGCAATTTGTTGCACAAGTTCGGTTCTTCTTTCGGCTTTGCTGGGGGGATTTCCGCTATATTGTCCTCCGCCACCATGGCAAAGGGTGATGTTTGCAATTTGAGTTAATGTAAGCTTAGCACATTAATAAATCTAGCTTAAGGAACACTGTAATTATTCATTATTCTACTAAATTAAATTGTTTTCTAAATGTTTTCAGTAGGTTACGTGTTTCCTAGTATCCATTTTATGTATTTACTAGGTCATTAAAGAGTGGCGTTATCAACCCGATACAGTGGCGGATTTACCCCCAGTATCCTGGGTAATCCCGCCACTGTGCAGAGGTTGAAAGACATTTCCTTTATGTGTGCTTACTTTACACTTATGATTACGGTTAAATTTATACAGATACTACAGATTATGATTCAGCTTTAGAAATTTTCACTATTAAAAAATAAACTTTTTATGTGAAAAAATTGAAATTCCCTTAAGGTGTCGCCATTCCCCCGGTCTCCCCTACACTATGCATTGCAGCACGATATTTTCTTTAACCAATTTAATTACTGTATCCTCGACGAAATCAGGAGAAACCAACAGCTACAGGAAGGATACTTTTCTACTATGGGAGCACTTTGTACATTTTTTTTAATGCAGCTTTCCAGTACAGAGTACAGTTCCAGTACTTTACAAAAACTACTTTAGTTATTCACTTCATCATTTATGCTCCAAAATGTTCACTTGCGATTCATTTGCAACACATTAATTTATATGTAGACATTAAACCTATTGCGTAATATTCCATAATCATATCCACAGTCAAATGTCGTATTTTAGCAAGTGTGATTTTGCGGAAGAGTGTGGGTTTTGTGACGGTCCTTTAACAGTATCTACATTCATTTTAAACAATATTGTTACTGGCATCGGACTCTAACCTCGACCGTTGATTATATTACGGAATATTAGTTATTTTTGTTTATTTTATAATCTTTCGTAATCGGGAAAGAATATTTATGATGGGAAAAACATAAAACTGGATGTTAAAATGTTTTACATATTTCAAGCAGAAGCACAAAATTCCATATAAAAAAAATTAAAGATAAAATAAGAATTTCTGACATGTGTATTGAAAAACAATTTAAATAATCGAGTAAGTATTATAATGTAAGACAGAAAGTTCAGTATTTTCCGAACGAATAAATCAAATTGAACCAAAAACTATACCGCTAATTCGGGTTACATCACCTACATATATACCTAATTACAGACTAATCGTATGGTTTTTGCGGCAGTTATCGCAAGACATACACACACACGAAAAACTTTTCGGGTCTCCACAGAAAGCATCACTGCTGTTTCGGCGTCATCTTAACGGGAATGGATCAAGACATAAGCCCATGGCTCAGACATTTTTGGACACCGGATATGACAGTCTGCGCCAAAAATGTTTTATAAATTATAGTTTTCATACGAATAAATTTCGGGTTTCATACAAAAGTATCATTATAAACTGACAAAAAATTTGCTTAGTGATGTGTGTTTTGCATTTCATATGTTAATCCTTTACACCTCAACGACTCCGATCGCGGGATATTCAATGTGTTTTTTTTGTTTGTTTTTTTAATTACCTTTCTTTTGGAAATAATTTCTATTATATTATATGGATGAATTAAGGTTTAGAGGTCATCTGCATATTAAAATAGAAACAAACTTAATTTTTAAGTAAGATACTTTAAGAAGATATTTTTATTATGTGCCTAATTTTATGCCCAGATATTAAATTTAAAGTCATTTACACAAAGTTTTGCAATTATATTTGTTTTGAAAATATAATTCGTTTATATTTCCTAAGTTTCTAATCTTAGCGTTCTATTTTTTATATGTATATAATAAAATACTACTTGCCCACTTAAAACCCAAATACTAATATTTTAGTTTTTAGTTTCCATAATAGAATGCTATGAATTGTGAAGTTAATACTTGAAAATAATATTAAATATGACCTGTAAAATGATTATATTCAATACATAGATGCTTCCTATACACATTTACAATTTTCCTCTTAATTTTCTTTTCCGTGTAATAATTAAGCTATATATATATATATATATATTTTTATTTATTTATTTTTTTTTTAAAGCAGCATAGTATAAGTTTAGGGAGATGATAAGAGTTGTAATTAAATTCAAATGTGCCTTTTTCAACTTAATATGAAGTTTAAACTATTATTTTTCTTTCTTCTCATGTACAAAAGAAGTTGTATAATAATTCTGCTTTAACCTGTATTAAAAGAAATGCATTATAGTATTGAAGAAGTAATTATGAGCATTCGCGATAATTCTCGGATTTTGATTTGGAAGGAAACCTTAATAAAATCTTTATAAAACAAGTAGTTCCAACCCGGGCTTCCCGGATTACTGAATACGTAAAAAACATACTTTATTTTAATTGAAAACTCTAATACATTTTTTGCATTTTGAATCATTTTACATGAAAAATCGCAATTAGTATTCATATAAAATTTTGAAATTCATTAAAAGGGATACTTTCGTATTGACATCGTGCCAGGAATTAACAGTCGAAGAAATCGTCAAAGACAGATAGGCTTTTTTATTCCGATAGGTTCGATTACATGTCTTAAATTTGAGTTTTATTTACACTGATAAAGTTTTAAGTTCGTTATGGAATATAAACCGGAAACAAAAGATGAACTAATTTATTTATATTAAGTGCAAACAGATTTCTCTTCTGTAATCATCAGTCTGCAATGACAGATTTTTTAAAAAATCTTACTTGAAAATTATATTAAACATTAAGAAGTTACTAAATTGCGGTACAGTTTTCAAACAAATTGCATTTGAAAGTGCATTTTCTTCTCTATTCGATGGTGTAAAAACTAAAAATATGCGGTGTTTAGAAATTTAAAAAAAAATCAGTAAAAGTTAATAAAAGTTAAATTTAATCATCTACTGTTTCCATCGTCAAAATTGCGTCACAGTTATGCACGAACAAGGTTGCCATTTATAATATAGGATAGGTAATACGAGGGCTGTTCGAAAATAAATGATCATGATTTTTTTATCCGCCTAATTTATTATACAGAATTTTCTTACATTGTTAGCTCAATTTGTAATTAATATATGGTATCTTTTAATTTATTTATTTCAAGTACTCTAGCAGTGGCAGCCATAAAAGTTCAGACACGTTCAGTATCGCCTACCGGAACGATGGAGGCAACACGTTGAAAATTTACTGAAGAAATCGTCAACCAAAGCTTATGAAATGCTACAGGAAGATTATGGGAGAGTTTGTTCTTCGATATAGCACAACTAAAAGATGATTTATTGTACTTGAACCTTAACTGCGGTCAGCGGTCTCACAGACCACCGCTTTTACATATATTCAACTTGTAACTTTGTGTTTAACTATAAGTACTAATCACGTTTTGTTTAGTTTTGAACCCCTTTTACTATCGCCAGAGACTTTTGAACATGTGAATATTAATTATAATAAACCTGTACATAAACAGTATCCTGTAAGTTAAGGACTGTTTCATACAAATCCGCACAAACTTTGCAGTTATGCAAAATACAAAGGAATGCGAATAAGGCGAAACCTGCGTCTGGAGTTTTGCTTTATCATATATAAGGGCACACCCATTAGCCGAGAGTTCATTAAGTAATCTGTTTTCCGAGAATGAAGTCGAAAGAGGAGTGTCTGCGTACGCGTATGTACAAGTTTTATGAGGGCAATATTCATCATGGGAACAAGTTCATCGTGTACCATTATTATGCCGAAAACATCCCCAAACGAAATATAGACGATGTTTTAGAACGTTACTAGAAGGGACTCCCAACCAAAAGACAACCAGGATCGTGTAAGAAAGCCCAAAAACTCACCAAGCCAAAAGTTACAGCAGTTGAAACGACTGTTTGGAAAAAACGACTGAGCATAATCCATCCCACGGCTGCCAAATTCAGTGTTTACCAGGCCACCTACATAAGACAATCACGAGAAGTTTAACATCATATATCACAAGAAAAGGGTCGTGCCAAAACGAACAGAAAATTAAATGGTTCCCGTGAAAACGAAGTGTGGTCGCTTGTTCAGAAAATTTTCTAATCGAGCATTCATCTTGGATGACGAGTCATATTTCACGCTCACTCACTCCACTTTTAACGATAATGATGGCAACTACACATCTGACGTCTCCACGACACACAACCTACATCAAATTCGCTGATGAAGCGAAATCCGAAGACAAGATCCTCGTTTGGATTATGAAGGGTTCGAAATGCTTGAGTCGTTCGTTCATCCGAAAGTCTGGGTCCGCTGTCAATGGGCAAAGACATTTGAAGAAGTGCATTCGTCGTCGTGTCATCCTTTACATCCGTAGCAATTACAAGGTGGTGATTATGTCTTCTGGCCAAACCTGGCCAGCAGTTATTACTGCAAAATCGTTCTCAGCCACTTCTGTCAGCAAAAGATCACTTTAGTAGACAAATCCAACAACCCGGCTAACATTCCCGAAATTCAAGGAGTTCTGAGCTTATCTTAAGTCCAAAGTGTATGTTGAAGGCTGGAAAGCAGATAACATCCTGAAATGGATCAATCGAATCAAGTGCTGTCTCAAAATTATGGACCTAAATTTTGTACAACGTCTAGCATGTACCACTAAAAATAAAATCGATAATGTTCGACGAAACGGATTAATGGAAACACTATATCAGTTTTACAGAGAGTAATATGGTTAATAAAGTTACCCTACAGTGCCGATTTGTGTTCCTTGTCTCATTTTGTCGTAGCTTTCTAGTCAAGAAAAGTTTGTGCGGATTTCTTTTCTGCGGAGTCCTTATTAGAGTGATCATTGATCTTTCGATCATGCAATGTCTGAGACTGTTCAGAGTAACTATGCGACGTTATCTATGACAGTAGTTACTGCTACAATGGACCATCAAAGTATTTTTTGCAGAAAATGTTTATAGTGTTATTATATATCGTTAATCAAATTTAGGTTTAAATACATTTAATGGTTCTTAACATCATTTTTTTTTTTAAATCCCAAATAATTTAGCATTTCTCAAAAGGTTTTATGCGCATTCTATTTTCATATACAGAATCAAGATTCTTCCATAATAATCATTTTATACACAAAAATAAAATTTATTAATAAATTTTTGATTATTTCAGAAATAAAGCTTTTAAAAATTAAGCTTATTTTAATTCTATAGATTTTACTTAATATATCGAAATTTTTATTTCGTTTATTTAAATTTTAAAAATTTACCTTTTAATCCTTTCAGAGGCAAAGCATTTTCATTCCTAAACTGTTGAAATAAATAAATGACACCGGAATTTAAAAAAAAAAAATTATTTGTAATTGTAAATAAGAAAGAGCTACATTTTACATATATAATAAACCTAAAATTTTTTCATTAAAACTGTTTCCATTATGGCGTTTGGGAATTACAATTATGTGGTTTCATAATCATACACCTGCCCCTCAAAGGGTTAAACGTCATTAATTTTTAGTAATTTATGTTTATACACACACACACACACACACACACATATATATATATATAAATATATAAGGTGCATCTACAAGAAATGTAAATAAACTTGGAAAATATGAAATGAGCGTGAAACATTTTAAAATCATGAAAACATTTGAAGTCTTCAATCTCTACAAAACAGGTTTTCACCCTAGAATACTAGTCGCTCATAATTATCACGACTATGGTATTCTCACGTTATGACTGTCACGTGTTTTAAATCATGTCTAGTATTCTAGGTTTAATGAATAAATGAGCTACAAATGCTCAATCTTTTTAAAAATTTTAACTACGAGTAAAGGTTTTAGTAACATTTATGACTGATTTCCTAGATTTTTATGCAGTCACAATGATTAGATTTAGTTTAGATGCCCACTAAAATATTTCTGCAATATACTTGAGATATCAAAATTTTTTACACGAAGATACTCATAAATATTACTCAAAAACATGTCTTTAATGTAAGCAAACGCACTAATTTTGTTTGCAGTAATTAAAAAAATATATACCCTTATATTATAATTTATAACAAACTGGAGTTTAATGAAATAACCTGAAATTTGAAAATATTTTACTAGAAAATAGAAATCTTAATTTTTCTATAACTTCATTTTCTATTTATTATTCAGTATCTGAAGTTATTTCTAATGACACATTAAACTATTCACAATACATGATGGGATTTTTTAAGAGGTAAAATCTGCAAATACTACAGAATATTTTCTACATATATGCTTCATCGCTTGAAAACTGGAAAAAGTAATTCACCTTTATAAATGTAGTATCCAGTTGCATTTCTAAAATAAAATTTTGATGAGCATTTTCTATATTTTTAAATAATATACTCCGTGACAGAATGAATATTCATGCTTAAAAAAAAAGGCCATTGGATCTGCAAAAATACCCCTTCGCAAGCATAATAAATTCTCTGCTCTAAATCAGCGTAGTCCTGTCAAATGGTATTTTTAGTGAACGTGGCTGAAACAGCTGTTGCCTACGACTGCACAAAAATACGCATTACAAGGTTAAAAATGATCGTAATAAAAAAGACTTCTTTACAATCGGAAGCTGCGGTCGTAAATATATTAAAAATAAAAATTTGATATTTAAAGGGTTTTTTTTTTCGAATTTGAAAGTCTACTACAACTTTAAAGATTAAAATTCTATAGTCGCTATAGTAAAACGAAGACACTCCGCCAGCTAATGTTAAACCAATGACAGCATTCTTTTCAATTTTTTCGTCTGCATTTTAATATTTTTAAATCATTCTGAAATTGAAAATATCCTCAGAAAAAAAATTATAAACGAAATTGAAAAAGTAAAAAAGATGCTCAGTTAGACATTGACCTCTGCAAAGAACATTTTAAAATATTGAAATAAAACGAAAAATTTGAAAAAAACGCTGTCATTGGCTGAACAGTTTTTTATGGGGATAGTTTCAATTTTGGAACCGGTTCCGAAAATGAAGCTATCCTCATAAAAAAAAAAAAAAAAAAAAAAAAAAAAAAAAAACGAAAATTGAAAAAGTACAAATGTACAATAAAAAATATCGACCTCAGGTATTCTATGCAAACAAATTATTTAAAAATATTTAAATACGAGCGACAAATCTGTAAAAAACCTTCTCATAGGATTAACATTAGCTTTCGAGTTTTTCAGTGCGACTAGTGTAGTCTCTTAGCACCACCGCTGCTACTACCGTCAGAGAAAATCTTCAAATAACATTAAGATCCGTATCATAAATATTGAAGATATTGGATGTCACCCACATGTTGGAAATGATAAACTTGGCATCGGATGTGTATGTGCAAGGTAAGTTCCGAGACTCCTCATATCCGAATAACAGGATGTTCGAATGCAGAATTATTCACAGTTGAAAGTGGTGTTACAGGAAGATGAGATAAATTCCTTAATGTGAATAAACATTATGGAAAGCATTTTTCATCATCAGAAGCAATGGCGGAGGCGATTTTGAAAGACCCAATTAAAAAGTAATATTTATGAAATCTTTGAAATATGGGGAAAAAGGTAGAGCAATGCATAGAATGGGGGAGTATTTTGTAAATCTAAATTTGAACGCTGAGTGGGGAGTATGTTGTTATAAGAAAATTATCATTCTTCGTTGACCAGTTCTGGTAACTCTGAAATTAATAGTATTACTACCCTCCTAATTTGTATAATTTGTATCAGGTTAATTGAAAGGTGTAGAAATTTTTTTGTCAAATTTCAGGTATACTATTGAACAATTTGGAAATGTGTGTTATGAAGACATCTCCTAGATTTTTTTCTTTTAATATCCATTAAAATTTGAAAATTTTCCTAATTGATTGGAACGTATATTTATTTACTGTTATGACAGAATTAGTAAAGGGTGATTTTTCCAGAACCGTACATTTCTCATACATGTGAATAGTACAGAGTGGTCATAAAAAAACTTTGCCGATATATGGACCTCTAGCGGCCGGTCCATTCAACTGATCGAGATGAGATTTCAGATATAGCTGTTCAGAGGTATGAGCTCGAGATTCTGTGAACGGCAAGAAAATAGCGGTTACGGTTATAGGTAGAGAAACTCTAAATGTTTGAATGGCAACGCCTATTTTTTTCCATCGCAAAATGCTCAGCGTATGCGAAAACCCTAAAAAGCGTTGGAACGGTACATGTATCACAAAAAAACGGACGCGTTATGCTCGCACAAAAAAAACAGTTCTGCGAATGGCCAAAAAAAAAAAAAAAAAAAAAAAAAAAACAATCGTGGCGCACGGATAAAATTTGCATATGACAGGGGAAAGACACCGATCATAGAACGCCGTTTGCCAGATATTAAGCCTGGAAAACGGATAAAAAGCGGGGTGGGAATGTTAATTCTTCAGTCAGGACGTCGCATATGACGACGAAATGAATCTGCCAGCGATAGTTCGTGGTGAATGGTTAAAACTCCATTATCAAAATGGGATGAATACCGCGGAAACATTGCGTGTTTACTGCCGAAACTATCGCCAAATACGTGGTTCAATTACCCCGCAAGCTCTGCGTGATTTAGTAAAGAAATTCGAAGAAACTGGCTGCATCTGTGATAGACCGCGATCCGGACAACAGACTGTTACCAAGGGCAATGTTATGAAAGTGCATCACATATAGTGATTTCAGGTCACATGCAAACTGCAAGACATGCGTGTATTGTATATACCGAAAACAAGAGGTCCTAAGCTACTGCGCTCTGTAATCCGCATGTTTCCATACCGGCAAAATTACGTCACCATAATTGCAGTAGTAGAATGCACTGAATAACGTCGTTTGGATGCAAGATAGCGCACCTCTACCTATAACGAAGTCTGTTCGCAGGGTCATGGAACAGCATTTTGGCGACCGCGTCATCTCACGCCATTTTCCATTTCCGTGACCTCCGCGATCCCAATCTCACTCCTACGTATTTCTGATTCTGGTGATATCTCAAATTTGGAGTGTACATGTGCAATCCACAAACTCTGCCAGATTTGAAAGACTATATCAAACGTGAGATTTCAAACATCCCTCATGCTATGTTATGTTCGGCTGTATTGTCTACAGTCTCCCGCATGCAATGCGTAATTGCCTATTATGGCACAATGTGTAATCTAAATAAAAGTTTTATTTCCTCCAATCTGTCTTGCAAGGAGTGATTGGTGTCTTTGCCACTGTCATATTCAAATTTCCTCCGTGCGCCCCGATCATTTTTTTTTTTTTTTTGCTTTTGTCTGTTCGCAGAGCTGTTTTTTGTTTCTGCATAACGCGACCGTTTTTTGTAATACACGTACCATTTCAACGCTCTGTAGGGTTTGCGCTGAGTATTTTGCGATGGGAAAAATGGGCGTTACTATTCGAAAACGTAGAGTTTTTGCACATATAACCGTAACGGTCATTTTGTTGCCGTTCACAGAATCTCAAGCTCATACTTCTGAATAACTATATCTGAAATCTCATCTCGATCGGTTGAACTGATAGGCCTCTAGAGGTCCATATACTGGCAAAGTTTTTTTTATGACCATCCTGTATATTTTTAAACCTGGATTTAAAAAAAAATCCCCCTCACCTCAAAAAAAGAGGAATCTTTAGTATTTCATGTTGGAAAGCTTTATTTTTCAATATTTTACAGTAGTTGCTTTAGAAATAAACATTCAATATCCTAACTGTACGTAACATTTTTCAGTTTTCCAAGGAATGATTTTATCAAATGAAAGTAAAGAATATGTGAGTACATTTTGATATAAATATATTTTCATATAAATCCTAAATTTATAAAAGAACAATGACACTTATGTTTTACTTAAGAACTTCAAATGATTTTTAGGTTACATCAAGGGAAGAAAATGTTACTTTTCTTCATTCTGTTACTGAAAGTTTGTACAGACTATGGTTTGTAGTTTACATGATTCTCCGGAATACTGTGAATTACATAGAGAGTGTATATGAAGAAGTTGTTCCACTGATACCAGGTAGAACAATATTATTCTTGATTCGAATTTCATGATTTAAAAATATTTTTCAAGATTCTCAATTCCTGTTTCATTTATTCAGGTAATATTCCTTCCGTCGCTGATGTGGATAAAGAAAATATGACAATAAGAAAACTTTGTTTTTATTCAGTTGTACACATGATATTGCGTTTAACTTTTCACGTGAAAAAATATTTTCAAAACGTATTATTTGAAATCTGTAAAATACGTTTAGAAGATTTTTGAAAAAAAAATGAAGTTTGAAATTTTCTTGAAATTATGCATGCATTTTTATAAATTATCTGTATAATTTAAATAAGCTGTTTTAAATGTTTTTCTATTTTAATGTAAATAAATGTATATAAAACTCTTTTAATTACCAAATTTTAGGTTTTCAACACTGGAAATTACCGCTTTGTCTTCAGTATAAATTAGTTGACATTCTTTTTGCTTTAAAAGGGCTTAAATTTTCTCTACATTAAACCACTTCACAGGAGACTTTACTGCTACTTTTCCTGGCAAATCCTGAAGATACAATACATAATGTTTTTATTAATTAGCAAGTTATATAAAGTAGAAAACCATGCAAAACCTTTTTTGTAAAAATATTTCAGTTTCTTTAAGTTAAAGTGCTATCAAATTTTTTCACACACCACCCTCACCTCCCTCATTCCCACCAAACAAGTACTTCGCGGCGTTTGTACTTTTCGGGTGGTAATTTATTTCTCTGTGGAAAGTAAGGCTCCTATAAGAAGTTAGGGTTATACGAGCTCTAGTTGAAAGTGTTGAGAAAAATAAGACTGTACATCACATGTTTTATTCATTCACTGCGTAATATAGGAAACATGCCAATAAATGCTAGTATATACTTCCCTATGCGCCTGGCACTTGTACAATATGTGACAAAAAGGAAAAAAGATACATGCCATACATTTTAATGGACGAAATTGTCGCAGACGAAAACGAAAATAGCCATTCGATTGAAAATTTTCATTTCAATTTGTGTAAAATAAAGTTTTGGGTGCCATTTTTATGTTGAAATTGTGCCAAACGTTTTGAAAATTTTAATACGAACATCCAATTTGGCAGCATATTTGGTTTTCGGTAAAAAAAAATACCTTCAGATACCAAACGGAAAATCAGTCGAGTAAATAGTTTACGAATTATGAAGGTTTAAACTTTGGAATTCCTAATGTTAATTTCAGTTTTAATCGGTGATAATAAAATAACTGGAGATGACACATATATAAATGTAGATATTTTTTTATCTCCAGATAGTAATTAATAGAACACGGCTATAGTTTCGAGAGCAATTAGTTAGCAGCTCTAGTCATCAAGTGAGCAATAACAGAGTAGTTAACCCAACAAGGGTAGGAGTTGCTTTACTCTTGCTGGGAAATATTCGCTTTTATTGCTCACCTGATGATGAAAGCTGCTAATTAATTGTTCTTGATAGTCGTGTGTTATTAATCACCATGTGGAAGAAAAATATCTGCATCTATATATTTTTAATCATTGCAAAACAGACTGCAATAAGAGTAGCTTTAGAAGCATAACTCAAACTACTAGGTGGAAAGAGCTGTACTTTTAGAGTCACATTATTTGAAGATTCTAGAAATTGATTTGTTAAAAATTATTTAGGTTGCATTCCATATATACTTTTTAATTCCGAAATTAAATAATTTGAAATTAATAACCTATTTACATGCTAGAATATAACATAATTTTAGTCCAAAATCGATAAAGTTAAGAACGGTTCAGCTCTGTTTTACAATTAAGAACCTACTAAGGGCTCCATACATTCATATTTTTTGTTTAAAATACGTATATGTATGAAATTTTGGCAAAAATAAATATCGCATTTAGATGCCATTTTTAATTACTGTGTTTAATTTTAGATATTATTGTTAAGCCCTTTCACGAAGTGTGTTATGAAAATATATTTACCGTTTACATATGAATTTCGAAGTGTTCCTCACTGATTTTTTTCATGATATTAAGTGAGTACTCAAAAAGACACCTTGTAATTTCAGTCAGGACCACTACATAAAATGTTATATGCAATTTCTTTCAATATTTAAAATGGATATAATTATTAAAAAATTGTGAATATGTGTAATGGTCAGGTTATGTGTAAAGATTAAATATCCAGCAGGTAGGTATTTATTTGAGCATAAGGATATTTAACACAAGCCTGGGGTGAATACCTAAAAATGGAGTATATTTATATTCCACTGTAAAAAAAAAAAAAAAAAAAAAAAAAAAAGGCCTTCAAAAATTCTTGTAATTATCGGTGACAGCGCTTCAAATATGAGATCAGCATTTTCATTAGTTAAAGAAAAATACCAATTTAGTCAGACTGGATTTTTTTTATCTTTACAGATATTTTGGAATGCAAGTCAATTAACCCCTTAAGGGGCACTGGTATATATTATATACCACCTACGATTAATGAAGTTTTACATCAGAAAAATTTTATTAAATTTTACTTTTCTAAATTTGGTGGAAAAAAGCCGTAAAATTGCTTTTACTTATTTTGAAATAGAATTTTTCAAAGATTCCGGTGTGAGTTCAACATTACAGGAACACAATCACTTGCCCCTCAAGGGGTTAAGCATTTTTTACAATTGTAAATTGATATAATGGAGACTATCAAACGAAGTAACCGTTCACATGGAATGTTTAATTCAATTCAAGAAGTAGGACATTCTTTATTAATTTTTTTATTACATTCTTTAATATAATTAAACAGGATATTTAAATTCAATATTTAAATGTAAAATGACGAGTATCTTTAGTCTTATTACAACACTGAAAATTTAAAATTCTAATTTTTTCTTTATTTTAGACTTATCCGCCATAATTAATAACACTATGGTTGTTTTTCACATTTATATCTAATTAGCAGTATACTATTCTTCGTACGTTCGAGAATTAAAAAAAAAATAACCTATCAACTCTGAATATAGAAAGATTCTACGCTTATATCGATGAGAATGACGTGTGTAAAAGTATCTCGGCAATTTTCATCCATAAAAGTGAAACATATTACAATGATTGTTTGAAGAAAATCCACTTTTAATTTCTGATTAGACTAAGATTAAAGTAGCACATTTCAAAGATAGTGATTTAATTTCCACGGGTAAACCAAGCTACGAAACAAGGGGTTAAATGCCAAAATCAGTCGTTGAAATTGAGAATTTTTTTAAAGAGAACAGGCGTGATAAACGTGAATTTGAAACATTTTATTTATAACTGCGCTAAAATGAGATAGCCAATTATGTCTAAGACTTCTTACTATAATGTGCAAACATTAAACAAAAATTGACCATTTTAACTTCAATTTTTGTGAAACCATTTCACTAGATTTTATAATGTAAAGCTATAAAAGGAATTACATGATGGTTTTTAAAGTAACTTTTACTCATAATGTTTAATATTTGAAGAGCTCAGATGATAAAAGTGGTATGTGACACTAAAATTGAGTTAATCATATGATTGAAGATAATTAAGGATCCTCTACCATCTGTTAAATTACTATTTGAAAAAACCTAGTACTCCGATTTTAATTGGCAAAAGGAGCCATTTGAGAATAAGCGCGTATAAAGATTTGGAACTTTTACAGCTCAATATCTCAAAATGATGATTGTGTCACTTACCACGTTTATCATCTGAGCTCTTCATTTATTCCGTTCATAATCATGTAAATTTTCATCTTGAAATAGAAAATTTTCAAATATTAACTTGCAATTTGAATTTAAAAAAATATAAAAGACTTCCGTGGTAAAAGTGATGTTGCGTTTGACAGAAAATGTGCATTTTTCTCCATCAGACCAAAATATGTATTGGTTGATTTTTGGTTGCACACGTGCTTAAATATTAGGTTCTGTAAATTTGAATTAAAATTTAAATTGTGAAAACTCTGCCATGATAACAGAAATAAGTTCTTTTAAATTTTGGCAAAATTCCTCCCAAAAGTTGTTTATTTTCCCAAAATTTTAAGTTAATTGGAAGCGTATTTTTCTTGTGAAACACGGAAAAGGAAAACCTTCAATGATCAATAAATTACGTTAGAAATTTGAAATAAACATCCATATTATAAAGCGCAAACGTTTACATCAGTAAAAATCTCTAAAAATGAAACATTAAAAATTGACATCTTCGAAGAGCATATTTAGCGGTCTTTTTTTCCCCTCAAAACCGACAAAGATTTGGGCAATTTAATTCATTGCTCCAATAATATTCCTTCATTATTATTGCTATCGTTGTTATAAGAACTTCTGCCTTTTTCCTTTTCTCAGAAAAATGGGTAATAAATTTGCCTCGCATTGAAGTGACAATTTTTTTTCTCAATATTTAAAATTAAAAAAAAATGTTCTAGCGAATCTTTGCGTCCTGAAACTTTGTTACATGTCAAATGGGGATTTTTTTATTTCGAGATTGAGTTTCTCCCGCCTTAACCTTTTTAAATTAGATTTCTAAAACCTTTTGAAATAAGCACGTAGAGGTTATTAATAACGTGCATTCCAATTTTTAAGTTTAAAGTGGGCTTTTTTTTTTTTTCATGATTTTTCATCCGTCTTACTAGGATTTTTTATTCTTTATGTAAAAACTGCTTTATTAGTATCTGGTACCTTGCAGATAACGTTCATGTGTACTATCGAATTCCTAATCTATGAAACAATACATGGATCGAATTTGGATTTTATAATACAGGGTGTGACATAAGTAACGCCTTTTTGTCGGTACTTGGCGATACGTCTATTGTTTTGTGCTCACAGCCATCTCTACAGTATTCAGAGGGCTGTGTTGTGCTGCATATCGACGTATCGAACATGTACGGAGAGTTCGTACTCATAACTTTTCCTTCCACTATTGAAATAAATGTTTGTTCATAAATATACACTCCTAAATTATACCACATCCGATGAAACTCACAGTATCGGGAAGGATTAAGCACATTTTTTTGCCTTTGAGTTACACTATATTGCTATTTAATTTTTTTTTTTTTTTTGTTTTTTTTTTTTTTTTGTTTTTTTTTTCTTAATGAAGCAGTTTGTAATCATGATTTTCTGAAATCGGTTAGATTTATCCTTTAGTTATAAGAAGTAGAACCAAAATGGCACATATATGGTTTTGGCATTTTTTATTTCCTCGTGTTTTAGAGAGGGGGGGGGGGGGACTCCCGCAATATTGTCTTGTATTCCATCGTTCTTGCAAAGAAACAAAATGGAGAGACGAAATACTCGTTTGAGATTTAACATTTATCAAAAGTAAAAAAAATAGATGTCTCTCTGTATTTGTGCTTTGGTTTCACTGTTTTATATATGTCTATATCAGTTTTCGGAACGTCGGATTTTCACTTTCCGTATCTATTTAATTTTTGTAAAAAAAAAAAAAAAAAAAACTCTCCAAAAATTATTTATTAGTATTTGATATTTTCGCGCGATTAAAGAAGAAAAAAACCATATAAATATTTCAGCCTCATGAAAAGAGACATATTGGAAGAAAATTGTTTGCAATTTGACATTTATCGAAAATCAAAGCAAAAAATTACATGCATTTTTAAAGTAAATCGGTCAACTTTTTTATAGCTTTAAAATAAACATTATTCGAAAGCGCATTTTTTTTTTTTTTTTTGTTCAATTTTGTGCTATAAAACCTGAAATTATGCAATAATTAGAAACAAAGATTCGAATGGTGAATAAAATACATTGTGCAAAAATACAGTAAATCATCCCTTAAAATTTAATTTTACAAAATCTAAATCGAATTCAGAAAAAAATATTCGAGGGGTTCACGGGAACTCTCGGATGGTCAATGTGGCATCGCTAACCTTATCCGTCACACAGCGTAATAGTGTTAACATATAGACAGACAGCCTTAAAATATCTTTGTTTTATTAATATATATTGAAGAATTAATAAAAGGGTAAATACCCGAATTGGGTGTTTACCCTGAAAAGAAATGCCTGGAGATATTTACACCACTGCTCAAGTATACTTAAGAGCCTGTACTAGTCACACAAAAACACTCGTAAGCTAATTTTAAATTTATGTGAACGTTATTTTCAAATCTCTCGCTTGTATTTTAATATTTTTTAAATGATTTTTTTTTCATAGAACAGCTGGGGTCCATCTCAAACCGGGATAGTTTATACTTTTTTGGTTTTGCTTCCAGTTTTTATATTATTTATATATATTTTTTTATAATATTACTTTCAATTTCGGAACCAGGTCCCAGACGTGCAAGTAACTTTCTAACCAAAATAATAAAAAAATTAAAAACTATTCCGGCTATAGACTTAACTATCCCAGCTATACTATATAAAACATATCATTTAGAAGTATTAAAATGCAAGCAAGAAATTTTGAAAATAACATTTGCATAGACTTAACATTAGCTTGCGCTTTTCTTCACAAGACTAATGTAGGCTCTTAAACTCCCGTGACACGCCAAATTTATGATGATGGAAATATATATATATATATGTCATTTTTAGTTTAATTACTGAAGTAAAAGGATCCATCAAAAGAAAAAAAAATCTCATTCCTCGCGAATATAATATTCAGAACCGGGATTGGTATTAATACATATAAAATTCACTATTTATAGAAAACAATAGACAATAATATCTGTTGTTAAACCATATAATTATTTCAAACATTTCTACTGCATTTTATATTGTGGCATATATCCCTATAGAGGGCCTATATCCTTATAGGCACTTTTCCTGCAGTGCTAGCACCTATCCTACTGCTATTCCTTTGCTGGCCCAGCACTTTTCCTTACAAAATTTTTTTATAGAATTCTATAAAAAACTTACAGAAAAAGTATTATAAAATAATGATCCGTTTTTCTGTGAGCCAGTTTCACCAACAGCTATGGAAGTGTCTGTAATAGAAATGTCTACAGAAATATTTGCACTTGCAGCTGCTTCCATGTGGTCACCCTCCCACGTACTAACCGCGCTCCGTGCTGCTTGGTTTTCGCGATCGGTCATGAACAAGTACTTTCAGCGTACTCTACGACCGCTCGTTGTTTTCAAGCTCTCATTACACTATTTCAAATTTGTTTCTTTTGTGATTTGCAATAGAAATTATTGCATTGTATAGAAATCCTATATATTTTATACATTGATTCTCAACTGTGTAAATTACGAAAACAGAAATCCTTTGTAACTTAATAAAACCAGATTGAAGAAAAAAATGTGCTTTGAAATAAAGAATTTATTTATTCATTTACTTATTTATTTTGTTGGTGGCAATGGTGTAAATGAGTGGTTGTAAATAATTGTTACTTACAAATAAAAAAAAAAAATAGCTTGACAGCTTAAATTGTGTTAAAATATTCATTTCAGATTTGTGTTCAAATTCAAATTAATCTGCCACGGGGTAATAAAAATAATTCTTATTTTAATAGAGACTTGACAAAATATTTAAAAGTCTAATAAATTATTATTTGTTAAACTTGAAACGTAATTGTTTAAATATTTTTACACTTCAGATTAAAATATTTGAATAAAAATTACAATTAGTGATTTTTTTTAACTTAGATGAATTACGCCACCTAGCGTAAGGGTTCTCAGCAATAATACTGCAAAAGTTCGTGCACTTCCATGATGTGGTGGGCCAGCGCAAGAAATAAAACGGAGGCCTATCAGAATTTTATCTGATGATTTCCAACAGAAAAGTTGAATGAAGCTGTCCAGCAGTGGTCATGCAGTGGTAGACCATTAACCAGCTCTTCTCCATCATTGCCAGCACCTATCTTGCTGCTGGCCAGCAATTTCTTCTTTGCTGGGTAGTCACCCTTATAGGATTTTATCTATTCATATTCATGGGCAATACAGGAGAAAGGCATTGTTTACTGCATAAAATTCTTAATGTATGGAGGAATAGGATTGCGAAGAAGATTATGTTCTTCTTAAAACACATTTATTTTTTCGTATTTATAATTTTTAGGTTTAATTCAGACTTTTTTCTTTAAACTTTTATGCTCCGACGGTACTTTTAAGTACCATTGTAAATAATTTAATATAGCGGAGAGCGGGGTACAGTGGACAATCTCCTAATACTTTATTTTTAATTTTTTAAAGTTTTTCATTTAGCTTTCCTTGATTATTTATAGCCTTCAGAGCACATGCTTAGCTCAAAATGAACCATTTTATCCTGACTTGTTTTAAGCTTCTAAAAGTAAAAATTTTCATCAATATTTTTCTTTATTTAGTTATTAAAGGTTATTGATAAATAAAATAAAACAGCTTTTTTGCAAAGGTATGATACTCGTTTTTATTTAATTTTAAAGTTAATGTGCTTAAAAGAAAGCTTTAAATAATATTTTTGAGAATGTATTGAATTCAAATTGCGGCACAGTAGACCATCCACTGCTGGGGTAGAGTGGTGCACAGTCCACTCTGCTGTTGTAATGCAGAATTTTCAAAATATTTAATAATCGTTTATTCATATAAAAAACTATTGTTTTAAAGTCGCTATTTAGCTGTAAAATAAAATAAACAAAGAAAAATGGCAATTTAACATAGTAAGAAATATTTTGGTTTGTTTTTACTGCTTTTGAAAAACATAAAAGTAGTCTATTCACTGTAGCCTGTTATTGCTAAAAGAAATTCTGGCGGGTTCTGAAATTTTATTACTCGTTTTAGATGTAACGTAAAACAAATTTGGAATCAAAACTTTAATATCAGTGTTATATAACACGGATATATATATATATATAACACCGCTCTGCGATCGCAGAGTTACTACAGTGCTCCGCTGGGCCCGCTGGTCCATTTGACGGATGTATAAAAAAATATTTTCTTTAAATGTATTGGAAACTGTTCTGAAAAATGTTCAGAGGCATGTAAAAATGCTTAAGGAATATAAAAGAATATTTTCAGGCAGATAGTATTTTCTATACTTTTCAAACAAAATACTTTGCTCGATCGAATTTAGAAAGCACGGTGAAACAGTCGAAGCTATTTTTTAAGTGGTTATTTTCTCAATCATTTTAAATATGTTTTCTCTTATTAAAATATGCTATATGAAACTTTTGCAACTACAAATACTTTTCTATTTACAGATAGGATCACTGTACATTTATTAACATTGTTTTTATAAGAATTTCGACTTTTCCATAACAGTATTTTTTTAAATTATTCTTGTAATTATTTTACTGAAAGAGTTATAATCAGTGAAAATAAATGATCTAAATTTCGTATTATATAAATTTTCTCATGTCTTCAGGCATTAAGGAATAATTATTGAGATAAAGAATTTCTTTATTCATAATTTGTGGCAAAAAGGATTCATGAAGAAAAATAATCTATGTTTAAGTCGTAAGATTAAAAAAAAAATAAATTAGAGATCCGGATAATTGGACTCTGGGTTGATTGGAATTCGGTTAAGTGGCTCTATTGTATTTTGCTTCGAATCTCAAGCTCGCGCAGCAAAACCTGCACAAATCTCTTTCGCATATCAATCTGATAATATAGCATAAATTTTGACATAGGTTTCCATAGGTATGGAGAACCGTTTACCATGTTTGGTCTTCTAGATCCTTTAGAAATTGTTAATGAAATGGATGAATTGGAAGCCTAGCATAAATTGCCAACATTTAACTGGTGCATTGCTCTCGATGAAAAAATTTCAAGTTTTTCCATACGAGTTGAAAAGACCTTCCTGAAATCAGAAGCTTATCCTTACATCCCCTACAGTTATTTAAAAAAAAAAAAATTAAGGTGTCCAATCATAGCTCCATTAGCATTTACTATATACTAACAAAACTTTGGTTTTATTTTTTCAACTTAGTGAGATTTCATATCATACCATTTCTATCCGTAAAATATGAGTAATCTTGAACATGTAAATGTAGACAGTCCATGTGAAAATGTAGACAATAAATTTCAGGCCGCACAATTTTTAGATTGTCTTCAAATGTAAGAATGTATGAATTAAATAAAACATTTTTCTAGTTTTTTAATGGAAACTGCCGTCACTATGCCCTTTTGAAAGTAATATATGCACATAGCAGCAGCAAAAATAAATCTTGCTTTTCCCAAATATTCAGTAATGTGTGAATTTAAATCATACCTCATCCAAAGCTGCCAAACGTAAGTTTCTTTCACATCCGCCTTAAACCAGAAATTGTATTAAGTAAAAGAAGTTACCACGTAAATAAATTATAAATAAATTACCCCATAAAAACCTGAAACATTTCAATAATGTTGTTCTGATTCAAATAATGTTTATTTTACTTGAAAGAACGTGTCAACCTTTCTGCTAAAAATTTTCTGTTATCTATATTGGATTCAAAGATGCTCAGTTTAAAAAAAAAAAAAAGAAAAAAAAGGTGGTATCCAACACGGTATTTCCGGGTTATAGAATATACGAGAAAACTATTTCTTTATTGAAAACTTTACATTTAACAATTTTTAACATTTTAATAGATATATATGTATATACACTGATTGATTGACCTCTAACAACGTCAAAAGGCATTTTTATATGAAAAATATCAATAATGTATTGAAATAAAATTTTGAAAATTATTAAAAGCGACACTTCCATATTAGCCGAGTACCAGGAGTTAATAGACTAAGAAATCACGGAGATAGTTTGTTTTTATAATATAGATGTGGTTGGAGACAAATTGCATTTGAAAGAACATATTTTTTTTTCTATTAGACGGTGTAAAAATTGAAATTGTGTGATGTTTATAAGTTAAAAGAAAAGGCAGTAAAAACGAAATTTACTGTGTTGCCTCCTTCAATATGACATCAGTGTTACTCATGGACATTTTTTTCTTTTATAATATGGATGGGGTTGAGGACATATTTTAACCATAATTCAGTTCAATGTTATAAAAGCACTAGCACTTATAATTCTACTACAGCGAAGATATCAATTTAGTATTCTTTCTCTATACAATAGCTACTGAAAACTCACTTTAATTATTTCTAAGTAGGACCTCAGTTGGACTCTACTGACAGATTAGTAGCATCGTCTTTCAGTCAGATTCTAAGACTAATTGTTATTCTGATCTTATCCAAGACGTTTAAACACTGTGATATCAGATTTCTCAACAGAAATGAAATCAGGAGTTATCTGCTATTATTTATTTTTATTTTTTTTTAAAGATTCCATGCATTTTTATTTAGAATTTTAGTATTTTAAGGTGAAATACTTTTTAATTATTATTAAATACTTATTTATATATATATATTTAATATTTAGTACAGTATTTAATGCGTCCTATTTTATTTGAATCATCAAGTTCTGCAATATTTCAAATATATTTTTTTTTTCTCTTGAATATTTTCCAAACTTGTTTATGGGACTGGTGAATGTACTGAAATATAATATTGAGAATACTTAATTCATCAGATGCTTAGCGAATAATATCATATAACGTTTTATTAATGATTTAGATTTAACGTATGTCCCGATTTCCGTAAGCGTATAGATATCGACTTGAGTACAAATGTACTGCTTATTCGATGGCATATATAAAATAGATTAGTTATTTATAGTCCAAAAGCAGCTATCCAAATTCTGCGCTCATAAAATATATCAATAAGAAACTGATATGTTGTATATAAATATGAGTACTATAAAACCATAGCTTTCATTAAAGATATTTAGTCGAAACAACGTTTAATTAAGCTAAGTAATGATGCAAAATTTATATTTTACTTTCCTCATAGAATATCTAAATACAATTTCTACGAGTAAATTAGAAACACTCTGTCTGAATAACTGCATGCAACAAAAAACTTTTGAATAAAATATCCCCTCTAAAACAGAAACATATATAAGAATTAGGATCTGTTGCATCAGTGTTTTTGAGTACAAAAAGTTTTAAATTTCATAAAACAAAATGAGACTTGTTTAAAGGGGGAAATGAAATACTCAACTTTTCTTCTCTCATACGAATAATTCTGATAATCATGCGGCTTTTTGCTAACTTTCTGACCAATATTTTTTTATCAAAAAGACTAAAATGTAAAAATTTGAATTTATGTTCGATAAAGAAAATGTTTAAATCATACCATAAAACTACCACACCTTTCAGATTAATTTGACAAGTACTACTGGCCAAATGTGATTAGTCCCAAATATTTTGAAAGTATATACAGAATCTATACTAATAAAAGAACAAATCGCTCTGTATGTGTGTCTGTCTGTGTGCGATGGCTAGCAAAATCTACAGCACGTACGAGGTTCAAAATTTTTTTGAAAAAAGTCCAAGGCCTCTGCTAATGCACCATATCCTCAAATTTTTAATATTCTAATTATTAGCTGAGTAAATAATATTCGGACATCCCTCTCATCAAAAAGTACGCCTTTTTTCCCCTCAGATTACTTTCGGTTGGTTGGTTCATAAAGCATCGTCATCGAAAATACGTTTTTCTTTCCGCTTGCTTTCGGTTGGTTGGTTGTATAAAGCTTTCGCAGAAATAATTAAGTAAACCGGGATACAATTAAATAAACCAATTTGAGTGCTTAATGTACGAGTGATTTTTTTTTCAACTAAACATTAAATTTTAGCATGAAGGTGAAACACATGCTTTGAAAACATATTTAATAATAATGAACGTTTAAGAGACGGGATTAGTTTCAAATGACGTCACAACCTAGCAACCAACTTGAGAACCTGGCAGACTTTTTGTTTGCCACACTGTTTTCTGTTTTTTCTCTACTTTGATTGGTTGAGCGATAATACTGCTAAAAAATCGGCGATTTTGGTTGGTTTACGGAAAATTGGAGGTGCCTGTTTGATGCAGGTTTATTTAGATAGCAAGAAATGTTTTTTAATCGTTAAATAAGAGATTAGAAATACTCTTTACTGGCTCTTTTACCGCTAGAAATTAGAAATTGGTAAAAATAAGCCCTTGCATTCTAATGCTTTCTGCTGCTGTAGCGGATAGCAACAGTTTTAATAGAATTTAAATTCTCATTTTTGACACTGACAAGTGTTCTTGATTTTCATTTGAAAATTGAAGATAGTTCATAACACATAAAGAAAAGTTTAAATAAAGACTGGCGTGTGAAATTTCTGGTAAAGGGGGGGGGGGGCGCTATTTCACTAATTGGTTTATTTCTTTTATATGCTTATTTTAAACGGTAGTCCCGTTACGTTTTATTGTAGTATTCTTCAGAACAACGTGCGATTTGTAAAAATACAGCATGAATGTTACTTATTCGAGGAAAAAAATTTCAGAAGTCTTGATACCACTATTTTCGAAAAGTAATTTCAGCAAATATCTTAAATTCTTGGTTAAGACTGTCCCCCCCCCCCCCCCATCCATGTATCTACGGGTAGGTTGCTTGAAGAGGTTTCGTTCATATATGCTTTTGCTAAGAATAGAGTGCGCTCCCTGGCGGTGGAATGTAGAACTATCAGACCGCGATTTCATTTAAAGTAGGGAATCTAACAAGGCGATCTGTTTGAAACTTCAAGATAGTTCATAACACATTAGAAAAAGTTTATATACGAATGGCACGTGAAATTTCGGAAAGGTGGGGAGAGGAGGAGGGGCGATAGATTTCTTTTTTTTATATAACTTTTGCGTTACTTACCGTTTCCCGTGCGGTTTTTTGACTGAGTCCTGAGATAAATGAGTCTTATTAAACATAAAAATGTCAAAAGTTTGTTACCACTATTTCCGAATAGTAATTTCAAAAATATCTTAATTTCTTGCTTAAGACCGCCACCCCCTCGAGTAACATATCTACTGATAGGTTGTTCAACGGAGTTACGTTCAGATACAGTTTTGTTAAAAATACAGTGCGCTCCCTGGTGGAACTGGTGGAAAGTGGAACTAAGAGACCGCGATTTCATTTAAAGTAGGAAATCTGACAAAGCGATCTGCTTTAAACTTTAAGATAGTTTATAACACATTAGAAAATGTTTATAAAAAATGGCGCGTGAAATTTTGGGCAGCAGGGGGGGGGGGGCGAAATATTTCTTTTTTTTACCTTTGCGTTTCATACCGTTTCAGGTGCGGTTTTTTGACGGAGTGCTCATATACATGCTACTTAGTACATATAAATGTGACAAAAGTTAAGTTACTACTATTTCCGAATAGTAACTTCAACAAATATCTTAAATTCTTGCTGAAGACCGCCATCTCCTCGAGTAACATATCTACTGATAGGTTGTGTAAAGGAGCTTTTGTTAAGAATAGAGTGCGCTCCCTGTTGGTGGAATGTGGAACTAACATAACGCGATTGTGTTAAAATTGGGAAATCTAACAAGGCGATCAGTTTGAAACTTTAAGAACGTTTATAACACAAAAGATAAAGTGTAAAAAAGAGTGGTGCGAGAAATTCAAGGGAGGGGTGGGGGGAGGGGCTCTAGATTTCTTTTTAAAAAATTAGCGTTTCTGACATTTTATGTGCCATTTTTTGAGGGAGTCATGAGATATATGCTACTTATTAAAAGTTACAGACATTATGTCTGCTTTGAAAAACACCTACTTTTATTTTGGAGAGTAGATAAAAACCATAGGGTAAAATTTTAATGGGATCTCAAATTTAAGTCAAAATTTAAAAAATACAGCATTTACAGATTTTAAACTTTAGCTTCTCGGCCCATATTTGTAGACTAATTAAGAGTATGTAAATTTAAAAAAAATGATTCAGAACTTTTTGTTCGAAATGGAAAAAAATCGACTTAAAAAAAAATAAGATACGCCTTTTTTAATAGAGAATGAACGCGAATTCGTTAAAATTTGAAAAACGAACTAACCGATCGACTTGAAATTTTCACGTAAGTTATAACAGCCCTTTGACCACTGTTTCGTAGAGTAATATTTGTATAGAACATATTGCGCTCCCTGTCGGTGGAAGGTTGAACTACCCACTATTTTCGAATAGTAATTTAAGCGAATTTCTTATTTTAGTCAACGTCCTTATTTTAACAAATTTTAATCGAAGTATCTAAATAGACCAGATTTACATCTCCTATAAAAATTTTGAAACGTTCGGAGGGGTAGAAATATTTTTTACAAAATAAAATGTCTAAAAATGTCCACGAAACCAGTAAAATCCTGAGTGTTTTGTCGCAGTTCCACTCGCTTTCGGTACGGATAGACTCCAAAAATCAACTTGCGCAAAATAGCACGTACCTTGAATTTAATATTTTCCTTGCGGTTTTTTATATTTAACAATATAAATTCAGATAAAGGGGAATTAAAGGTACAAAATCATACAAATTTGAGGTTCATTCATCACGGGCCCGGGCAACGCCGGGTGGGTCTACTAGTGTCCAATAAAAGGCACTTGAAATTTAAAATACAGTAACCTATTGGCTGTAATGGATATAAAACTGAAGCAAGTGACAAATTATTAGGAAATCTCATAAATTTTATACAGAATAATTTGGAAAGTTGCTCCATTTTTGGTTAATAAATGGCGTTGCGCTGTCTCATCCAGTAAGAATACCTAAAGTAACGTGTAAATCAAAAGATCACTCAGTATCAGTATTCTTCAGCTCTTAAAATGCTAAAGAAACAAAATGTGAGCTATTTTTAAATTACTCTATGCAAAATTTGTGAACTTCCTTAGCTTTTGAAGTTCAGGCGTCTCTTTTGGGACACTTTGTCCATTTTTATTACTCGTATAAATTTCATTATAATGTTCTATGAGGGAAATAAAAGATTAATTTGCATTGTTAATTAGCCTAATTAAACCTCTTCTTCTCGGAAAAAATTATTTAGAAATATATGCGGTTTCATATTACTTATGTATTACATTATAATACACAGTATTTTATTTTGGAAAGTTTTATAAGTGTTGAATATTAATTCTCTGCTCCCAGTTCATTATAAAAGTTACATTCTTATTAAGTTGCAAAGAAATTATGCATTACGAATTAAGACAATAAAAGGTACACGAAAATCTTTTTTTTTTTTAATCTATAATAAAGAAGATAATATTGCAATTAAACTAGGTATGCATGTGTTTAATTTGATTTGATATATTGTGTGGAATTTTATTGATAATGAATCTGCGTATGTATGCACAGGGTGCCTCATAAGTCCAAGTTAACAAATTATCATATCGAATTGCGCTTTGCTCTATAAGATTTGTCAAAGTGTCTGGTTATTTTCTGGTAAAAAACAAAAATACTTCAAACTTTCTTTGAAATATTAGTGAATGTTTAAAGCGTAAAATGGATTCTTACGACTCTTACTAATGGACTCTTTGAACTACACTGGTGTCCAAAATTAAGGACCAATCACAAAATGCTAATTTTCAAGTACGCGAATACTCGAAAGGAAATAATTCGAATAATTACTGTCTCTAAAGCACAGCTAGTCTATATAACATCCCATTCATGTCACACATGGTCACAAGTGTCACAATCACTACGGTGAAGCAAAAAAATAGGAAATTCCATACATCTCATTATGAGTCTCAAATGATCACTATGTGACTCCACTGAGACGTCACTGTAACTGCTGCTTTGTGACGAGTCACCATGTGACTTTACAATGTAGTTACATTGTGACTCTCATGTGACTGTCATCTGCAGACTCAATTTCAAAGTCATCGTGAACGCTGCATTGTGATAAGGTACCAAATAATGTCACATTAAAGTCACATGATGACTTTCAGGTGACAGAGACACTACTGTGAAGTCACCATTGTACTCTTTTGTGGAAAGTCACTATGTGACTATGTGATATTATATGGTGACTTGTCATGATGCAACGCTCATGAGTTTGAAATTGAGTCTAAAAAAGAGTCACATGAGTCACAATTTAACTACATTGTAAAGTCACCTGGTGACTGGTCACAAAGCAGCAGTCACATTGACGTCTCAGTAGAGTCACATATAGTGATCATTTAAGACTCATGATGAGACGTGTGGAATTTCCTATTTTTTGTTTCACCGTAGTGACTGTGATACTTGTGACCATGTGTGACATGAATGAAATTGCTCTATGGGCTAGCTGTGCTGTAGTGATAGTAATTATTTGAATTATGTTATTTCCTTTTGAGTATTCGCGTACTTAAAAATTAGCCTTTGTGACTGGTCCTTAATTTTGGACACAAGTGTAATTTTTACTTTTGCCACGAAAAGCACACTCTGATATGACAATTCGGTATTTATTTATGAATTTTTGAAATATGTATGGACTTATGGGACGCTTTCAACTATTTTTTTCTTTTGTCACGAAACCTCCCGCTCATCTTATTGTGCCAAGTGCACTCTGGTATGACAATTGATTAATTTTTTTATATACGTTTAAAATCTGAAATTACTTATGAATCTATTTAAACTAATTTTACTCTTTGACAATTCTTGTGGTGCAAACCGGGCTATGATACAATTCATTATTTAATGAATTTTTGAAAGGTGAACGGATTTATTGACACTCTGTGTATAACATATAGTCAACAGAAGATTATTGGGTGGCGGGAGGGGGTGGGGATTTGTTTGCTGCAGTTTAACTTACCAAATAATAAATTTTATTTCTTATAATTAAGTGAAAAATCACACAAGTAATGCATCTTTAAGTTGCTTATGTAGTTTAAAGAATTAAAAATTAGTGACCTCAAAAGTTATATTTTTTATTTTTTTCTGAGGTTTACATACCTTAATTATCCGTTGCTGTTTAACAATGCATAATTGGCATTTGAAATGAAGGCTTCTTATGTTTTTCATTTTCCAGTTATTAGAATCGTAATGCAATCTAGCTGCAATATTGGTGTTACATAGTGCTTTTAAAAAGCGAATATTCTCGTACCAGCACCTACAATCCACCCACTTTTTTACGGAATAATTTTAATGAATGCCATGTTTATATCTAACAAGCAATAAAATGCTCGTAAAGTCACGACCTGGGCGGTCTGTCCTTAGATTCTTTTGAACTTCCCTAAAACCCATCTAATAACAAAAAGTTACCTTCAGATGCTATGATATTTTTATAGGTTTATAATCATGTAGTAAAGATGTCAGTAAGTTCCGCAGCTGTAAGAGATGTTTAAAAAACCTGCCCATTATATACCAAAAATCTGTCATTTGAAATATCGGATTACACATTATATATTATGCAATTATGAGTATTTACTGACAGCATATTTTATGCGACCTTAACGTAGATCGGGAGACAAAAATTAATTTATTTATATTTTTACTCGGATTTTTTTTTTTACTTGAAATGTGTATTTGTGTATTTATATCATTTCAAATGTAAATTCTCAAAAGGAAATTAAACTATAAAAATTAAAAATTCAATTCAGCCATATTTATGAATTGTTATATCTTCTGAAAGAATAACACTTTTTGGATTCTTTTTACATTTTTGAGTATAGATAAGAATAAATATTAATTTGTCTTCCGGATTTACAAAAACAGTATTTTAAAAAATGTCCTTTTTATGAGTAACTTTTACTACGGGGATAATATTTTTACAATTTTCCCTTAAATAAAAAAATTCTGAAGGCAATTTAATTAATAATACTGTCGACAATTTTGCGAAGTCTCGTAACTTTATTTTACACAGAAATTTAAATGTATCAAGTTGAATAAAACGAATCTTGAAAAACGTATTTTGAGATAAATGGATTTAAAATTTTAAGTACTCTTTAAGTCAACCATAGGCAGTAAAACATAGGACAGTTTATATATTTTGATTTAATCGTATTTGCACGCGGGTTGTGTCATTTTATTCTAGTATTTTTAAACCAAAAAAGTAAAATTGTCATTTTTTTCTGTGTGTCCCAGACAACGTTAACTGCGCATCAGTTTAGAAATAAATGCATATTGTATATTAATAAAACTAAAAAATATATTTTATTTATATTTTTAAAAACATATTTTTGTTTGTTGTATATGTCTTTTGATAGAAATATAGTCATCTAAAATAAGTATTCTTTCTACAAAACCAAATTTAATATTTTCTCTTTCTTTTTAAATAGGTAGAATAAAATGTCATGAAAGTTATACTTTTCAGTCTTTAAGAAAAATCATTATCTTTGGGTGGGAGTAAAATGTTAACACATTTTATCATAGTTTGCTTACGTTGTTGAATTAATTTTTAATAGAAATTTTAATAAGTTAGATAATTTGTTGTCGGGGAGCGTTCTAGAAAAAAAATTCATTCGATATTCGACTAATAAACCTTAATTTGTGTCAAGAAAGAAAAAAATATCAGAAACGTTTCAGAATTGTTGAATTTAAGCTATTTGATATTTTTACCAAAATATATAAATTATGCAATTAATAGTCGAAAAGAATTGTCCTATAAAATTTTTAACGGAAATCACTTTCCAGAAACTCTAAATATTCGAATCCAATATTAACCTATTGCTTTCTCTGACGTACGCAGTGTATGTCATGATATCTTGGTTGATTTTTTAATTGGACATTCCGAATTCTCACAAGAAAGTTTCAACTCTTATTTCGCTATACAAGATGATTTGATTTTCCATATATAAAATAAAATTACCAATCAAATTTTTGTGTTGTGAATTCAAAATTTCTAAAAAAAAAAAAAAAATAAGTAATCCAGATGCGGCAACACTGGTGGCTAGTGGCATACATCCGCTAACAGCGCTAGAGCTCAAGGGGTTAATGCTCTTTTCGCCAATTAGCTTTTGAGGTATGCTTAAAAAATAACCCGCTTTGCAGTTTGTTTTGCAACTCTTACCACAAATAAAATTTGAAACAATCAAATATCTGCATAATTCTTGAACTACTAAACTAAATGGCTTTCTGTGTGGCAACCAAAGCGAAAGTTTACTGAATAATCGGAATACGAACTCTAAATTGATTGTTCTTATTGGAAATTTCAAAGTTTGTTACCATTTCAATATTTTTTAAACATAATTGAAATAAATCATTCCCAATTTAATGTCTATTTTTGTTTTCCTGTGCGACAATTTGTCGATTAAAACCTGTGGAGTGAATCTTTTGACATCGCTTGTACATTATTTATTTACAAAAGCATACAAATGTGAATTAGGCTTTAATAGAAAGATTTCATTTGATTAAAAAATACTATGAAAAGTAAAAATTATCAGATGGACTTTTGTTAGCTAAAGTGGGCTCAGTATAACATCTGTTACTTTTGGCCAAACGACATGAAAGTTAGATTTCATGCATTAGTTTAGAACACTATGAGTAATCTAGTGTATCGGGTAATAATGTAATTATTTTGTTATTTGCTTTTGAAACCTAAAAACAGTCATTCCAGCAGTTGATTCTGCTCTCAGCCGACCAAGCTGTTTTCAAGCAGCGTGCATGTGCAGCCACCCTCCAGCCTCTCCCACTCAATTATCAGTTTTACTCCTTTATCTAAAACCACGTCATATAGTGTGCATTTTAAATACAAGATACACAAAATATTTACTATGAACTTTGTTTTTTAATATTACATCGTTCTTCATAGATATTTTCTATTCAAATAATTAAATATTTTGAATTCCGTCTAAATGAATACATACACTAAAATAATAGGTTTTTAGCTTTCCTTTATGATTTTTTCGGAATTTCTATTAAAAATTAAAGTTGGCGGTTACAGAAAAAAAAAATTGCGTTGTTAATTTTTTAAGTTGAACGAGCGAAGCCCTTTGCGCACACTCCAATGGTAATTTTGTGTCCCTATTCCCCCTAAAGAATTCCGCGTTAACCATATTATTCAACACAGTGCTAGCTACCGTAGCTGTTATAGCTCGCATAAAAATAATATTAATCTGATCCAAATCGTGTCTTTTAAGAATAGTTAGGCATCATATGCCATAGATATAATGTTAAGATGCGAGTGAGTTTCATTTTTTAGATAAGTTCCATATACTTAATGTTAAAGATCCCGGTTTCCTTACCGTTGGTGGAAGTGTTTGATAGCCAAGGACTTTATCAGAACTACTGAAGATATGCTGTTGCCACGCTGAACAAAACCTCAGTTGGTGTTAGCGGCAGCTCGGCTGTCGCATAGAAGTTCTTCTATCGCACGGAGTCTAATTTTGAGATGTGCACTCTCAGATATACTTTCTTCAATTTACGGAAATTTTCCTCGCAGCAATGCTGCCAGGATTTTTCCGTTAATAGGCGAATATCCGTTTCTTTTTTTTTCTTCGTTACAGGAGGTAAAATATACGTCAATTAAAAAAATGGAGATAAAATAAAAGTTGTCGCACTTGTGATCGAACCAGCTACCTTAGCGTTACGAGACCAGTACTCTAACCACTCGGGTATAGTTGTACAGTAGTGAAACAGTTTGAAGTAAATATGCTAGCCTCAGATGGGTATGGCTTGATTATTTTTTTAAATAGCTGTGAATTTTGAAGTGAATTTCTGGAAGATTTCGTCTTTAATGAGATTGTGGCTGGGGTTTTAATACTTTAGTATTAAAATAGGATAAACATATGAATTATAGTTTTATGTAGTGCTAAATGTAAAATATAGATATTTTTATGCGAGAATTTTTGAGAAAAATCGATTTTTTTTCCATTTTAATATTTTAATTAAAATATCCATTTTAAATGTGTTTATTTAAAATATATTTTTAATGCGAATATTTTTTTTATAACTTTAAAAAATAAATTGGGAATACTTTTAATTGAATGAGAAAATTATTTATTTTTTAATTCGAAAACTCTTCTTCTTTTTTTTGTTGCTAGTTTAGTTTATTTTTTAAATTAAACTAGAAATCTTAATTTATAGAATTTTTAGTTTTCCGTTTTCAAAAGGAATTCGGCGTTTAGAAATTTCTCAGACAATATTCTGTCCCCAAAAACCTGCATTAATAGGTGTGTCGTGAAAAAGTTTGAAACTTTAAGGTGGGTCTCATAAAAATAAGATTGGGAAACGTTTACTTTAGATTAATATTGTATATTAATCTAAAGTAACTTACAATAAAATAGCTTTAAAATTTTTTTGTATATGTTCTTCACTATATATGTGATAAATCTGCGCCTTCAGGGGTTTTTTTGTTGTTGTTTGTTTGTTTTTTAAATAAAGTATATAAAGATATAAAAAGACTAATAATAAGCTCAACGTAGCAGCGATGTTTCGGTAGCTTCAGGGCCCCTAGCCCTCCCTTTCCTCATTTCGGTGTCTTTAATTTGTGTAATTTAACTTTTAAATTTGTCCGGTTTTAATTTTTGATTTTTTTTTTTTCAACATAGCTTCCGCAAAAGAGTTGGAATAAGAGGCTGCTGACGGAAAGAGGCCGCTCACCGCGACGGACTTTAGTGTTAGATTTCATAGTTTTATACTATATATATCAGTAAAAAAATTCTATTAAATGCAATATTAGATGTATCTAAAAATCCAAGCGCAGTCTTGTGTAATACATATTTGAAAATCTTTTTTAAAAAAATGGGCAAAAATATCAAAATTGTAAAAAGTATTAAATTCAAATTTTTAAAATTTTTAATTAAATATGCAGTTAATTTTTGTTTCCAAAATGTACTTTTAGTTTAACATTGAAATGAAGTGAGTTCTCCATTTGAACCACATTTTTAAAAATAAAAAGAATGTTGAAAAGGTAAACTGTCGCCTTAAGTGGGAATTTTTGAGAAATCCAATAAATGTTTTCTACTACTGTAAAAATCTAATTGTTTTTATATTATTTTAATGTTCTTAACCGATGTCATAAAACCGCGTACAAAGGATTTTAGGAATTTCTTGGACAATTTTCTATCCTCAGAAACCTGCATTAATAGGTAGGTCGCGAAAAAGTTTGAAACTTTAAGGTGGGTCTCATAAAAATAAAGTTTCGGAAACGTTACTTTAGAATAATATTTATTAAAAAAGGGTTTTCTTTACTAACGTCATGAAATGTTATGTTCTCGAAATATAATCAGGGTATCCAAAAGGGTAAAAGGCACTTAGTAGGCAATGTAAATGCATAAGTGTTCAGAAAAGATATGAAATGTGATTAAGTTAATGAAATAGTCCTGCCATTAATTTTTCAAATTACGCAATAAAATGCCGTGATTTTCACGATTAGGAGAAATGGGACGTTCGAAAACGACACATAACTCATCACATTTATGCTACTGTTGTATGTGTATAAATGTGATGTGTACACTATATGATCAAAGGTGACTGGTCACTTACAATTTTAGAGGTTATGTTAAATATCTAGAAACATACATGAGGAGTTAACCTGAAACTGCAGGTGTGAGAACAGTATAGTATAGGTCATATATTTCCGTGAAGATGTTTTCCCGAAACCCCATAGGGGACAGTCAACAAATTGAAAAGGAACGAATATCTTTTGGATAACCCTGTAAAAACTAATGTAGCAAAAGCGTTCAAATTCGAGATCATTAATAAATGGCTTATTGTAATATACTGTGTTCATTTTTATGAGGATAGCATGTATACTCGTAGAGAAATTAAGGTTTTTATGAAAACAGTCCCAAATTCGCCAAGTTTTTTGGCTTATAATTTGTAGAGTTCTTAATATTAAAAAAAGTTCTTTTCAGAAAATATGACAAACAACATTATACACAATACTCTGCAATCAGAATTAAAAAATAATAAAAATTGGATGAAAAATGAGTAGGTTTACTAAAAAATGTTTCACAGCACATGCGCAAATGCAATCAAAATATAATATACATAATGTATTAACTAAGTATATAGAGCAACTTTTGTGAAAGTCTCGAAATCATAGCTTGAAAATTCTGAAAATTATCGTCAACAGAATAAGCTCGAAATCCGTTGTACCCAAAAGGAAGCAAAAATATGAGGGGTTGTATCAAATATTTGTTGATTAGTGCGAAGATAGCGTACAGAATATTGCACCTACTATATTTGTACACAATCCCGGTCACCTTTGGCCATATAGTGTGTGTGTGTGTGAGAGAGAGAGAGAGAGCATGTGCTTCTAAAGACCATTTCATTAACCAAAGTAAATCAACAATTTTGTGTGTGTGTCTGCCATTTTCAGAGATCCACGTTGTTTACGTGATTATTCAGGCCTTAACTATTTCATTATTTTGTGCGTCACTCAATCTATAATGTCGGTTTTGGAGCGGGTGCGTAGTTTGACTCACTCCATTTCTCGGTTTGTAATTTTAATCCCACCTTTTAAGGAGACAGTTTATCTCAAAATTGGTCAAAAATTCGATTTTTGTCTTTAAATATTAAATGAAAGCCCGTTTAATTGGGAAGATTTTGACACCTCATTTATGACCATATGGCAATTATGTCGTGTGATGGTGTAAATTTTGTTAATACACCCAGCGCAATTGCCCACACAAATTAAAATTTTAAATGTCCTTTTTCTCCCGGTTCATATTTTCTTCACTTTCATGTTTTAAAAATACTAAGCCTTTTTTGTATTTGAGATAAAGATTTAAACTTTTTTTGTACATGTTCTTCACTATATATGTAATAAATCTGCGCCTTCAGGGTTTTTTTTTCTTTTTTAAGTAAAAGTATATGAAGATGTGTTAAATTTCATAGTTTTATCTATATATCAGTAAAAAATTATATTAAATGTAATATTAGATGTATCTAAAAATCCAAGCGCAGTCATGTGTAATACACCATTGAAAATCTTTTTAAAAAAATTGGGCAAAAATATCAATTTTTAAAAAAGTATTAAAAATTTCAATTTTTTTTAATTTAAAAATTTTAATTAAATATTGAGTTAATTTTTTTTCCAAAATGTACTTTTAATTGAACATTGAAATGCAGTGGGTTCACCATTTCAACCATATTTTAAAAAATAAATAAAATTGTTGAAAAGGTAAACTGTCGCCTTAAGGGGGAATTTTTGGTAAATCCAACAAATGTTTCCTACTACCGTAAAAATCTAATTGTTTTTAAATTATTTTAATGTTCTTAACCGATGCCATAAAACCGCATACAAAGTAGGACATAGATTTCTTGAAGATTCATAAATCAATGCTTACATTGTATTTTCATTTAAATATTTTTCTCTGGAAAACAATTTCTTTGTCAAAACACTTTATAGATATGTAATGGTATGAATCTTGACTGTATCGTAAGCCAATATACAAGGTCATTGGGTATGTGTGGCATCTTTTTATTAATAAAATATAAATAAATTGTTATAATTCAAGCATAACTTAAAATAACAATGTTCGTAATTTTTTTAATGCATAAACTAAAATCACAATTTTTACTTATTTTCAATAACATATTTAGCGAAGTAACGTGCGTGTAATTTCTGACCTTCCACTGTACGATGAAAAGTTTTGAAAACCTCATAGATTTAGTGTAATATTGAAAATAAATTTATGTACTGAAAAAAAATGAATAATTAATTTCAGAAAATCTCTCTACAACAGATATATAAGCAAACATGTAATTAGTGAAAATTGTTTACAGTTCACTTACCTACTCTTAAGGTCATCCTTCATTAAATTTATTTGAAATGTTCTAAATTATACTAGAAGGATTAGCTGACATATAATGCACATAACGGCTAATAATTAGCTACGTGATAGATATTTTTGTATGAATCAACGCAAGGATGTATTGTCGTTGTTTATAATTATTTATCAACTTTGGTCATCATTTTCAGTCCCATATTTCTGAAAACGTTTAACGATTTCCTTCGAAATCCTTTTATTATCTTTAGTTGGATTTTATCTATTCGCAGAAGGAATGAGTTTTGAACTTCAATGTAATTTTGATTGTAATTTTGAGATACAATAATATCTTTAAAAATTATATTAACTAAATATTCCTCGATTTATTAAAATATTAAAGGGGAATTCCACATTTCCATATCGTTAGTAAATAAATCAATAAATTTTACCTTCCTAAGTGTTGCGGAGAAAACTCCTTTCTCTCATTTTTAAAATTAGTTTATAAACGTTACTGAGAACTCATTTCTCTCGTTTTTAAAATTAGATTTTAAATGTTACTGAGAATTCATTGATCTCATTTTTAAAATTAGCTTATAGATGTTATTGGAAATGACATCGTATTTAAATTACGAAATCCATTGCATAGAGTTTAAAATTTTTTTGACCTACATGGTACCCTATGTCAACAACTACCGGAAGTAATATATGAAATTCAACAAATTTTGAATACTATTTTACTAATAAGGCACGATGTTCCATGCAAAATATCGTGAACTGACTGTTTTAGATTGTGCATTACTTATCAACCAAGCCTAATTATTATTTTCACTTAATACTATAAATTAAAATAGAAAAATAAATCTCTTTCACTTACCAAACCTTTACACACGTTGAGTGATACTAGAGATGTGGCATCATTCTTAACATAGCCCTTAAAAACACAGTCTCTAAGATGTTTGCCACTCTTTACTTCAATAGAAGAGTTCGCAAACTGACTTTTGTAAGTCAAAATATGGAACGATGATGATAATAGGTGAACACAAGGTTCCACTTGTAAGACAAAAGTTTTTTTGAATGCTTTTAAAATGAATGATGTGTTAGTTTGATGATTAGTTCTTCTGAATGAATTTATTCCTTTCACAAACACAATTTCATACTGCCGTTGTTCTTGAGAGCCTGCAAAAACATTTTCATTACAATGCTAAACAGTCCAATAATTTCTACTACATCTTTAAAAATATCATAGAAAATACAAATTAAGCTAAATAAGGCTTCTATCAATATAGGGGAGACTGTTGTACCTCCGGACAAAATTTGTAATTTAATTTTTATCAGTTATTGAAAAGATATTTTTCTGAAAACTAAGATTTCCATTCCCGTCTTTAAAGCTTCATAATGAAAGTCTATTTTTTAATGAGTAAACTTTAAAATTTAACTCATAAAAAAAGTAAGTCGTGAGATCGAATTTGTGTCGGTAGGCACAACAACCGATCAACCTAAGAACGCATACTAATGTAGAGTACTGGAGGGGGGAGGGGGACGCACCCCCCGTAACTCTGCCGCAAATCGTGGCATAAAAATGACTGGTGCCAGTCGATTAAGAATGACGTCCACTAATT
The DNA here is from genome assembly GCA_963932465.1 of Maratus speciosus. Lineage (NCBI taxonomy): Eukaryota > Metazoa > Arthropoda > Arachnida > Araneae > Salticidae > Maratus > Maratus speciosus. The sequence continues at coordinate 329,643,288 of OZ010787.1, forward strand.
AATACTATATTAGCATTTTTCTTAGAGGTTCGTCTATATATAAAAATTGTAACAAACTTGAAAATTTTCAATAGTAATACCTAATTTTGTCCTCTTATTTGGCTATTTTCGGCAAATTTATCTTTAAATACTAAACTGGGAGGCATTTAGTCGAGTAGTTTGGCAGTTAGGTAAGTTTAAAGTTTAAAAACTCCCAATTTTGAATTAATTTTTAATCGTTTCAAGCAGAGTACAATGCGGATATTTTTTAAAGCTTCAAAAAACTACATGTTGGAATGAGCAGCAGTTTTGGATTTATGTTTAAAGCTTTTAGAAATTGATTTCTGTTTTTAAAAAATCATAGGTTGTAATTCATATTTTCTTGAAAATTAATTTAGAATATATACATATATAATTTGCTATTAATTTTCGAAAAAAATATATGAATTGTAACCCATAAATTATAAAACGGAAATCGATTACTGGAAGTTTTAAATATGCGAATTCAAAATGACAGTTCATTCCGTCGAGTAGTTTTTGAGTTATGCTTCAATAACTACCGGCATTGCAATGTTTTGCAAAGTTTAAAAATGAATTTAACATTATGAGTTTCAAATTTTAAACACGCATAATTGCTTAACTACTTGTCGGAATGATTTCTCGTTTGGTATCCTAATGTAAAATATACCGAAGAACCCAAATGCGATATCAAAATCCGGTGTTAATATTGAAAACTTTAAAGTCTGGTAATATACATTCGGCCTCGTATACAAAATTTTATTATAGTATTAAGTTTTAGAAATTATTATTAATATATTGGTACCAGTCACATTTTTTATAAGAGGACTTGCGGCAGACTTAGTAGGGGAAAATGTCTTTTTCTTTTCTCTTTTCCAGGACTGTACGTAACTTGATACACGAAATTTCAATGAGAAAAAACAAATATTATTCAATTTTATTTAATTATTGAATTTGAATTTATTTTGCAATTTTATTCAATATAGCAAATGTTACTTGGAAATATTACTTATTTTTAATGTAGTAACCAAATTTGTGTCGTCTTTAGGAACGTGCTTGAAAACAAGGCCAGATCATCATTGGTGTATAATTCCATTATTGTCTATTAAATTATATCTAATCTAAATTAAATTCTGTAAAATGAACAAAAAATATATGAAACTGGCGCTGTGTACTTATGCCCATATAATAATTTCAAAGACGTTTATTTTACTTTGAACAACGTTAAATAGAAAATCTTATCTAGTGACTTACCTTTTGCGTTGAACTAGCCGAGTCCATGTGGCTGACTAATAATCCCCCCCCCCCCAAAGCCGCCCTTCTCTTAATCACCTTTTTTTGTCGAGTTTTCTTGAATATAAAAAGTGCATGCCCGTGGGTTTAGGTGCAACAGTCTCCCCTATATATCCTTGACTCCAAATAGTGATAAAGACATGAAAAATAAGTACAGATTTTATTAGCGTACATTCTTTAATTTGTTCGTCATTATCTTAACAATGACAATGAGATAAACATTTGCTGCAGACTGACATGTTAATATCTTATCAGTCTTATAATTTTAATTTAGTATTTATTCAAAAGAAAACTTCTATTATGCACCTTAAATAGTAATTTTCACATTAAACATACAACCAATATTTTCTTTTACAGCATCACACAAATATATTAAAAGCAATTCTTTACTTCTAATTACCGGTATAAGCCTAGGGTTATTTTATCAGTAGCTATTTACATTAATAGATATGTCTCATTCAAATTTTCCCATCTCTTAAGTTTTTTTAATGATCATTTAGTTTCAAATTCTCATCTAATTTAGTAGTTTTTAGTCTATTACTCACAAGAGATTAATGGTGCATTTCTATTAAAGAAATAATATTTTTATAATTTATTTGTTAATACCGAACAAGAGAAGAAACATAAAAATCAAAATTAGTTTTTCGAATTTTTCAGTGGAGTCATTTAAATTAGTACTCATAAAATTAAAGAAAAAGCATTTTAAACAGATTTTAGTAATCGATAAAAGTATTTTCCAAACTGCTAAGTTTCTTAACTTTTTAACTAAATTTTATGCACTTACCTGATTTGTGTTTTAACCAAATTACTTTTATGTTGGTCGTCCAAGAAAGTTTGAAACGCGATTTTTGAAGCAATGTTTTCACAGTTGTTAAAAAATGTTTTATCTAAATAAAGGGAAAAGAAACTTCTGATTATCTCCATGAAAAACATGGGATAAGTAGACAACGTAAATTGAAAAAGTGTACAAAATAAGTTGGGCAATAAAATTACCTTAATGAAATAGTTCTCAATATGATTTTTTAAATGTAATACTTATTTAATTTTTATATGACTCTTTGGGCAAAACTGATCAATTATAATAATGTTTCCAATTATAATATTTTTCCTTTTGGTGGAATAAGAATATTACGAAAACTGCATTCTTGTATCTTAAAATTTAACTGAATTATGGAAAACAGCTGACTTTAAACAGCTGACTTTTAACACTTTTTCGTACCACTTAAAAAATATTTGATCTAAATAAAGCATCATCAATTTGCACATATTCCCTATTTTCACTGATTCGATAACATAACAACTGTGAAAAATTTTTACTTCAAAAATGTACCTAAATAAAACATTATGCAGGCAGAAATCATTTAAAGAAACATGTAGCTTTAATACCTAGAAACAAAATTTTTAAAATCCAATTCACAAAACATTCTTAGTGTTTTCTCTGAACTTCGATAGATAATTGAGCTTCAAATTACGCTTTTGTAAACGTTTCATTACTATTATTGTTGCAAGCATCGATTACATTTTACTTAATATCAACTGAAGATGTAATATCGTCCGTTTACCGCCCCCCCCCCCCTCTTTTTTCAGATTTATATGGACCACATTCACAATGGTCAGTTTTTAGTTAGTTAGAACTCATTCAATTTTAAAGATACGAATATGCAGTGTTTAGCTATGATCTTGTTGCACCAAATGGGGTATTGTTTTTTCTAATTAACTAAATTAGTTCTTTATTTTGAACACATTTGCACTTTACATTGCCAAATTATCTCCAATAGGTAAAAAATGATAGCGTGTTTCAACGTTATTGTGGCAACAGAGTCATTTTAGATTAGAGTTCTTTAACTTGACTTTTCAGAACGATGTACTACGTTCATTAATTTATTGAAAAATGCTTGAATCTGGCAGACAGTTTTTGATAGTGTTTTTTGAGCATTTTGTAATACTGTCCAGATTTCCTAAAAAATGTTCAACTAAATGCATTCTTTTTCTGTCATGTGTAGCAGAGAAAGAATCTTTCATTTTTATGGTACCTAGAAGTTTATTTTTAGACGTAATATAACTTCCCGAAACACATTATGAATTTTCTAAATGTAAAAGACAATGGAACAGCTTAGTGAATGAATATGTTAAGTAACAATTTAGTGACAACATATCTGACGATTTTATTCTTTTCTACTACCATTATATTTTAATCTAAACTTTTGACTTATTAAACCGCAGAAATATATGACAAAAAAAGGAAAATTATTCTATTGAAAATTAGTGGAAACAAAAAAGCGTAAATAGGCGTCTATTGGCGTTTAGTGAATATAAGAAATAAGTTTTAAACCGTATGGGATTCTCTTTCATGTAATTTCATTCAGAGTTGTTCGGCCACTCTACTGAAACGAACTTCCTTACGAATCCTTTGTACCTAAGGAATTCAAAATACATTTTGTATGATTACCTTCATAAAACGAAAAGTAGCTGTTATTCTGAAATCCATTTGAAAATTTATTAAAAATTAGTGCACAAAACTTTTGCAATAAAATTTTATAAGATTAAGCTGAAAAAGTTTTACAAATAACTAATAATAACGTGCTTCGTTTCGTGCTCGCCATGTCATTTTTGTCTACTTATGGTGTTTTATTTTTAGTTTATCTTTCCCATTTTACAGGAATTTACTCACATTGTCTGATGGCTGAGACTATAGCTATATATCTATTATAGAAAAAAATAAATCCTCAGAAAAATCACCATAGATTTGTCGTGATACCAGAACTTAATGCTAATTTTAGATGATTGTATTAAAAATGAATTATTTAAGAATATTTCGTTTATTCGAAATAAAAAACTATTGTCTTTTACTGTAATGGATAACTGATACTGAATTTCGATTTTTTAAAGTCCTCTTTAGGCGATTAACATACATTTTGATTAGTGAAATTTTCTGGAGTATTACACTAAATACCTTCAAAAATGAAGCATAGAGTTTTAACATAGTAAAAATAATACCTACTCTTCAGAACCTTCAAAAACTAAAGTTATTGATTTTGATTTTAAAGCACATTCTTTAAATTTAGTATTAAGCACCTACAGCTACTGAATACGATGTCATGAGTCATATAAATAAAAAAAATGCAGACAGCTGTTCGCAAAGATTCAAGCATGGCTCAATAAGAAATTCTAACTCGTGAATACCTGAGATTTAAAGTTATAAAAAATTACACCATCGCCAATATTTACTGAATTAAATTTAACGCTACATTCATACAACAATTTTAGGGTGGGCTGTTTTATATAACAGTTTTATAATTATAAATCTTTAATCATGCTTGGTATATTTAATATTTTAAAGGATTTTTACAACCTCTAAGATATATTTATCTTTATAAAAATGAAGGCAGATGTTTGTTTGCAGTTTTTGAAGAGACCGCTGTGCACGAGGCTACACTATTTGGCAAGCAGTTGTCTGTCTGCAATTAAGCATCTAGAAGGCAGTTTTTGAATATTTTATTAGCTTCTTATATTTAACTTTCTATGAGATTTTTAGCTTTTTTTTTCACGTTCTGCAAGGATTTTTCCACATTAAAACTCATCTGGTTTCAATCATTTAGCCCAAAATAGTAATTTTTTTTCTTTTCAATAAAAGTTTATTCTGAATTCGTTAAGCTTTAAATTTTCGGGAACATTTCTATTAATTATTTATGCACATTTTAGCTTTTTATGCGACCTGCAGTGATTTTTTGACATTCGTAAAAGAAATCCGCTTTCAGTATTTTACCCCAATATAGTCAATTTTGTCCTCTGCTGAAATACAGCGATTTTTTTACTTTTTGCGGTATTATAAAATTTTGATTTTTCGCTGAAAATGGGGAATCGAAGAAAACAAATTCAAAAAATGCGAAATATATTTTTTAATTATTAAAGAAATCTGTGACGAAATTTTTTTCTGAAACGGTGAGAACATCCCACTAAATATTTCTACTTCCGTAATGAAATCAAAGTTGGAAGAAGGCCAAATCTGTTTCTATAGCAACGTGAATGACGCTACTGAAATTTTGAATTTAATGTGGGTTGATCGCTGCGTGGAATAAGTTACGCTCTTTAAATATGAAAAATAATTATTTCTGTACGCTGTCGAAGGCAGTTTGGCTCCCAACCCTAGATTCCTTTGGAAAGATTTTCATCGAAAAATTAAAAAATCATAATTTATGGTTCGTTTGATTCGAGACGAGCTTGCGTATCCCACTCTGGTATACACTGTCGAAGTCAGCGGATTCCCCAATTGCAGGTTCGTTCAGAAAAACCGATCAGCTAAGCGGGCGAAGCTCTGCTAGTTATAAATAATGTAAATTGTATGAACACTGCTATGAATTACATTTGTTGTAGCATCTTTTATAGATGTTTTATCCTCTAAAAGAGTGGGTATTTCTGGTGAAAAAATATAAAAGTAATATACGTTATTTTTTTTTTTTTCACTAGCAAAAATAAAATGCTTCATATGAACTTTAAAAAATACAAAGCAAATTATTGTAATTTCGAATTAAAAGGTAAGAGATGCACCTGCCTTCTAATCACAGATCATTTGCAATAAAAACAAAGCAAGTGTATCGTTAGGTTCTAAATGAGTGGGTGTCTGGAAAAAGGGCCCATGTTACAATTTTGAAAAGTTTATTTTTTTTTTCTTTGGTAAAAAAGTCTATATGGAAAGATTGTCCCAGTGTTAAAAATTGCAATTTCATAATATACAAGTTTTTTACTTTAAACAAAAAATTAAAAGAATAAGCTAAAAAATATGCTATTACTTTCCTTAACCACCTAACTAGTTTATTTTATTACTCGTCAATGCTCACAAGGAAGGTCTCCTTACTGGGCATACCCAGAATATTTTGAAAAAAATATTAATTAAACTACTTAAGTATGTAATAAAGGATCAATCAAATTTAGCGGCGGAATTACAATATAAAGTCTGTAAAAAAATAAAAAAAAATACTTTCGAGTATTTCGCGCGAAATGACGAAAGCGTCACGCGATTTGGCGAGCAGCACTTTTTCTCGCCAAAAGCAAACGATTTTAATGCATCTGAAAATTGCTTGTGAATCGATTTTTAGAATGCATGTAAATAGTATTTAATGAATTTAAACTTAAATAATGAGAGAGTTTAATGCATATATATATATATGTATATTTTATAACATTTATGTTGCTTTTTGGTACAGTTATTTAATTTTAACACTGTTAAAATAATTTCATTTACAAAATATTTTCATATTGAAAAATATATTTTCATATATTTAAGCGTATTCCAAAATAAAGGCCAGATGAAGAAAGCTGCTGTTATACCTTTCAATATCGGGGAAGTTTTTTTTTCCCATAACAACAAAATGGAATCGACAGGGCTCAATTGGACTTAATTTCGAGATTGAAATAATTTTAATTAATTCAAATTTTGTTATAATTCATAAAAATTCATAGTTAACTTTCATAAAAATGTTAATATGACAAAGCTATAGTTAAAACAAACTAAAACTGACACTAAAGTTATTTAAATTAAATGTATTTAAACAAGTTCAACATAAAACATTTTTATCTCTAGTATTTGATATAAAGTATCTTTTGAAATTTTATTCCATCGCTTCGGCAAACGGTGATAAATTGCCAAATAACGAAATTTTAATTTTTTTTTTATGGACACACTATCGAGTTTCCGCCGAAATTTTTTTTTATAAACATATGAGAGGAACATCCTATACTTTTTTGAGATTTTTCGGAGTATGCCTGTATGGCGACCTTCCTTGTCAGTCTGAAGACAAAAATGGGGGGGGTAAGATCGCAGTCGAATTAAGGGCTCAGGCGATAGGTATCAGAAATCAACCATAAATCACCAAATAACGAAATTTTCATTATTTCTTTACGAGCGTGTGATTCAAGTACCGCAGAAATTTTTTTACAAGAAGGTATACCCACATCAGAAGAATATTCCTATTTTCTTTCCCTTTTTTAAAGACTTTCCAACATAGTTGAAAAGTTTTTATGAATTCAGTTTGTCTTTCCATCTTTCTGTCTGTCCGTGCTCTAACTTGCGTAAACATAGTACGATTTCCATAAAGTTGATATATGTTATTGTGGTTTACTATGGCATGTTCGGTATTGAAAATGAAGCGTGTAGCATTTTCGGTTCATTTACAGGGACACTCAAAAGAATCCCGTTACATTTACGGTCTATGGGGGGGGGGGGGGGGGGCGATCGCTTGCCGTGTATTTTAATGATACTACAGTATTTTAAACCTACTGAAATTGATAAACGTCACTGAGGTGTACTATAAGGTTCTTAGTATAGAATATGGTGTGCATAGAACTTATCGGTCATTTACAGGGACACACAAAATAATTTGGCTATAGAAGAAAATAAACAATAATTGAATTATTGAAGCCAAAAAGAATAATTTCTAGAGGTGCGCTTTCAGTTGTAGTATGCGTTTTTAAATTTAATATATTTTTTAAATATTACTTGGTGTGTGTAAATTCTATAGATCATATGCAGGGTCGCACAAAATTTCTCAACAACCGTTTATTGGCGAAAATTGCTGAATGGAAATTTTCAACTGTGTTATGCGTTTAATTGAACTAACTATTGGCATACTACGTAACGTTGTATGCATACATATCTGTAGATAATATACAGGGCTGCACGAAATGTCGTATATTTTGACGACTATTAATGGTAATAGCAGAAATCGTGTTTTCAAATGGGTCATTTTCAAAATAAGTACAATTTGGTGTCTTACTGTTCTAAAATTTATAATATTAGAAACAGATAAAAATTTCAAACCCATAATTGTTCCTTATTTCTTTTTTTAATAATCCAAGTGTTAAACCAAGTAATTTATATAAAAATAAATTAAGCAAGCTAAAAAATAGAAATAAATAATTGATTTTTCAATGGGAACCATGCTTGTCTCAAATCCAAACTTTGATTTTTAACATGTTATAATTTCTAATCAATAATAATTATTTTCAGTTATTTCTGATTTGGGCAATTTTATTTTTAAAACAATATAAATTTTGAGTACTTATAGCAATATGTCTAAAAATTGATTTTAATATGGAATAATTTTATGAAATAAGAGTGTCTTGCATGTTTTGTGTCACTGGTCTAACAACTAATATTTTTCAGTTTTAAATACTATTCTGATGATAAAAATTGAAGGAATTTGCTTTTTTATGTTAACAACACTGTTTGTAAACAATGGTGGAAAAACTAATTGCCTTCCTGTGGTCTACTATTTAAAAAGGAGAAAAAACATTCCTAAATCAGCTGAGTTCTTTTATGTGTCTCTGGTCTAACAAATATTCTATTAAACAGATAGCAGTTAAATCGATATAATAAAAATATTATAATAATACAGTAAAAAAAGTTTTGTTTAACTCCCTAAATCATAATATTACTATTTTTAAATGAGGAATAAAAATGTATTTCTTAAGAAATGTCACTGGTCCAACAGTCACCGGCCTAACAATATATTTGTTAAACTAGTGACAGTGACATATCCTGTTATGCCAGTGACACAATGTTAAGTAATAAAATAATTTCATGTAAAAAATGTATAAATGTATTTTAAAAGTTATAATAATATTATGACTATTTACAACTTTAATAAAGAATGTCTTTGGATTAAAATAAAAATGTCAACAGTCTAATGCAAAATGTCACTCGCCTAACGCATGTCATTGGTCTAAGTAATACTTTTAAGTAATTAATGTATTCGTGTTAATGAGTCAATTAAGCTCAGCCACTGCATTGAGTTATAATTATGTTTTATTAATCATAGTAAAATAATTTGTGGAAAAAGTTATACTTTAAAAATAAAAAAAGAAAAATTATGAAAATGTACCTTACTTTGAAAATGACCTAAATGCGTTATGCGTTTTCCAAATTGTTCATTTAGACATAATCTTTCACCTTGGTAAACTGCGAAATTTTGTTATAGTATTCTGAATGTGTTGGAAAGTGTTTCATAATCTATGCTGTATTCATGATTTTTCGTTCTTGTTTAATATGTGTTTACGGATATCTTCATGTAAGCCTACACGCTGACTTGAAAAATGGTGGCTGTCTTAGGCATTAGTTTCTCAGCATTAGAACAATCCATCGTACTTCACTACCACTATTTTTGAATAGTAATACCTTAATTTCTTGCGATTAAATATGATGATTACTTTTTGAAAATAGTCAATTTAAGTAACCGGCTTTGTTTCCTTTTTAAATCCAGAACTTCAGATTTCTTTCTTGTCGGCTTAAAACGCTCTGCTTGAATCTTCAAGTACCCGCTGCAAGGCACTTTTCTGTCAGTTAGCTACGGACCTCATCGAACCATTAAGCATCTTTTCATTGATACAACTCTTGTTTCTGCTTAATTCTAACCCAATTGAGATTAAATTGTCGGATCTCTTTGCAAAAATTCATTAAGCTGTTTTCGCTCTGGTCGGATATCCACAAAATAAGTCTCCCGATTGAGGTCCTTCCTTAGCTTTCGCACACTGTTCGCAATGTCGCGTCGTCCCTTGTCACCAGGATTTCAGCTTTTGACAGGATCGCTCACTATCAGTTATAGTGATGTGTCACAGTAGCAGTAGTGAAATCATAAGAATTGCATAAAGTTGATGCAAAATTCAAAAATAATCGCGATAAGTCAAAGGTACAAAAACATTGCATGCATACTCTATATGGCCAAAAGTGACCGGTCACTTCCGATTTTAGACATTTTCTCAAATATCTAGAAAAATACATAAGGAATTAACCTGAAACTGCAGGTGTGTAAACAATATAGTATAGGTCATATATTTCCGAGAAGATTTTTTCTCGAATCCCCATAGGGGACCATCAACAAATTAAAAAATACGCATTGATTTTCGATAACCCTGAAAAAAACTAATGCAGCAAAAGTGTTCAAACTCTAGATTATTAATAAGTGGCTTTTTGTAATATACTGTGTTCATTTTTATGAGGATAGCATGTATACTCGTAGAGAAATTAAGGTTTTTATAAAAACAATCCCAAATTTCGCCAAGTTTTTTGCTCATAATTCGCAGAGTTCTTAATATAAAAAAAAGTTCTTTGCAGAAAATATGACGAACAACATTGTACATAATATTCTGCAATTAGAATTAAAAAATAATGACAATTGGATGAAAATCGAGCAGGTTTACTAAAAAAATGTTTCACTGCGCATGCGCGAATGAAATCAAAATATAACGTGCATAATGCGTTAGCTAAATGTATAGAGCAACTTTTGTAAAAGTCTGAAAAACAGAGTTTGAAAAGTCTGATAATAATCGTTTATAGAATAAGCTCAAAATCCGTTGTTCCCAAAAGGAAGCAAAAAGGTGAGGGGTTGTATCCATATATCCATTGATTAGTGCCAATATAGCATACACAATATTGCATATACTACTGTATTTGGATAGAACACCTCATCTTTTTGCTTCCTTTTAGAAAGAACGGATTTTGAGCTTATTCTCTAAACGATTATTATTAGACTTTTCAAACTATGTTTTTGAGACTTTCACAAAAGTTGCTCTATACATTTAGATAACACATTATGCAAATTATATTTTTATTACGTTCGAGCATGCGCAGTGAATCATTATTTAGTAAACCTGCTCGTTTTTCATACAATTTTTATTATTTTTTCATTCTGATTACAGGGTATTATGTACAATGTGTTTGTCATATTTTCTGAAAAGAAATTTTTTTTTACAGAATTCCACAAAACTGATGGTACAGGAAGTATTTTTCGAAAAATATGCAAAGTTAGCCATGATGAGGCAAATAAAATTGAATTAACAAATCAGAATTATTTAATAAGTTTTTGCTACATTATACAAGAAAAATTCAATAATAATTTCCTTTAGAAACTTTCAAAATAAAACTAAACAAAATGTAAGTTCAAAAATGCTTCCACAAAAGTCATGGTACACCTGGAAAGTTTTAAAAATTATTAAAGAAAAACCTTTTCTAATATTTAGTTGCATATCTTTTCATTTTCAGGATTGCTTTAAGTCTGTTTATCATTGATTTTATCAGCTTCTCTGTAACATTTTTCTTAATTTTATTCCATTCTGCAAGTAAAACACTTTTAAACTAGTATTTTTATTTCTAATATCATATATGTTCACTTGCTTCTGTAAGTACTCGATAAATGTTTAATGGGATTTAAGTCTGAAATTTGTGAATGGGTGGCAAGTGTGTGTGTGTGGGGGGGGGGGGGCAATGTCGAGCAGCCATAATCGGACAATGTGAGAAGTGTGCTTGGGATCATAATCTTATTGGTAGTAAAAGTCCTGTGAGACACCAAACTTAAATGCACTGTCCTCCAAATTTTATTTAAAATATTTAACTATTCAAATATGTCCATGATAGTTTCCGTGAAATCTAAATTTCATACTCCTGAAACTGTCAAACAGCCCCAAATCATTACAACTGCTCCAACACACTTTGTAGTTTTTGTCGTATATCTGGGATTCAGTGCATCATCCTTTCTCCTCCAAAGTCTAATTCGTCCGTTTATGCTGAAAATATTATACTTAGACGCATGTGAAAAAAATTAGAAATGCATATAAATATTTTCTGTCAAATTCTATTCTTTTCTTTCCGTTGATCGTAGAGATATGGTTTCCTCCTTGCAGATCTTGATTTAAACTCAGCGTCATTAATGACCCTGTTGGTAATTTCTTTATGCATTATTTAATTGACACACTTTTACAATTCTTCTGTTATATTTCGAGTACTAATTGAGGGATTTTCAGAAATGTAGAGTACTATTATTCAGCAGAGTACTATTAACATCTCCCACTGTTAATTTTTAGGAAAGCCGTTTAAAGCTTTATTTGCAATCCCGTCCCCTTTTTTTGTCCAATTACCTTTATTATGTTGGTATGGCTTCGAGACATTATTTCAGCTATCTTACTATAAGATTTATCCTTTTTTATACGAAGATTAACGATTAATTTTGTTTCCTTAACTGTAAGTTCTTTCTGCGTCATTTAAAAAATTTATATGGGATTTCTTCTGTTGAGATAACAACAGATACATTTATATGTGCTGTGGATTCTGTGGGAGAATGACTATGTTCGGTAAAATATGCAAAAAAGTGAAATTTTTAAAAATTTTACAAATTTACCATTACTTTTGTGGAAGTATTTTTGAACTTTAACAATGTTATAATATTTTTTCAGTATATACAAGAGAAATTTCTATTAACATTTGATTGTATAATGTAACAAAGGCTGCTAATTAATTATTTCAATTTATTAATTTTTTTTTATTTTTATTCACCATGGAGAAATTTGTATATTTTTCAAGAAGTACTCTCTGTACCATCACTTTTGTGGAACACTGTATATTAAGAACGCTGCAAATTATAAGCAAAAAACTTGACGAAATTTGGGACTTTTTTATAAAAACCTTAATTTATCTATGAGTATACATGCTATCCTCGTAAAAATGAACACAGTATATTACAATAAGCCACTTATTAATAATCTCGAGTTTGAACGCTTTTGCAACATTAGTATTTACAGGGTTATTTAAAAGATATTTCTTCTTTTTCAATATGTTGACGGTCCCCTATGGGGTTTCGGGGAAAAAAAATCTTCGCCGAAATATGACTTATACTATACTGTTTACACGCCCACCTGCAGTTTCAGATTAATTCCTCATGTATTTTTCTAGATATTTGACAAAACGTTTAAAATCGCAAGTGACCGGTCACCTTTGGGCATATAGTGTATACTTTGGCACAAATCAAAAAAGAAATGTCTAACCTTATTCCAAACTGCAAGAAATCGCGAATAAATGACTGTACGGTCGCATTGTTTGAGTTGAAACCGGAATTAATGGCTTGAAATCTCAGTAGTTAGAAACGTTAGGTTAGTATCAGCAACGACTCTACAGTCGCGAAACCAGCGGACTTTCAAAGCCTATTTTTTTAGTTTAAAACTGTCTATTACTCGAACAGCGTCCACCAGTAGTACCGTTGCCTTAAATGTTATTCAGTATTTTTTTTTCCTCCAAATCTTCTGTCATTTCTTCTAAAATTTTGTAATATAAATCTAAAGTTTATAAATTTTGTTCAATAATATTTTAATTTAGATTGCACCACTTCATTTAGATTGATACTTCATTTCTACTCTAATTTATAAAGTAACCCCTTTCCTTCTAGAGCCATAATTTTTCTCTGAAAGCATTAAATTTATCGGAAGATGGAAAAACATTTTCACCGTTTTCCTGCATACACTTATTTAAAAAAAAAAAAAGAAAAATACTGAAATAAACTTCTACAAATACAATTTTACGATATTAAAGGGCATTACAAAGTGAATCGTATAATATAGAGTGTTGTATGTTAAATCAGTGGCTCTGAAACTTCTATGCCTTCCGTACCTTTGCAAAATTACATGCACTTGATGTAGCCGCATTTTGTTCTCTTTTTTACTTGTTAAAGGCTTGAATGGGAAAATGAAAACAAAGGAAACAAAAATGATTACAAATAGATATAACTTTTATTTTACATTTAATGTAAATATTACACGTAGAAAGTTTTTTTAATTTGACGGGTGAACTTGTTTGCCCTTGCATGTTTCTTAAATGCTTTGTGAGGTAAGATACCTTGAACATCGAGGACTTTTTTATATTTTGATTTTGAAGCATTTCAATGTTAAAAAACATTTTTCTTTTCTAATTTAGCTGCGTAATGCTTATGTTAATTTACGACAGAAATTCGTCATGTATCGCCTAGAACCTCTTTGCTTACCCCGACTTTGTTAAATACTGTGTTGAAGTAACGATATTTTTACTAATTCGTAAAATCTCAATAGAAATTTACTGAATTTCTGGTTAATATACACTAAGGTTCCCTTTTAAAGTTTTTTTTAAAACTGCATATATATAAGATAAAATTAAACAAAGGTGTAAGATTTTACTCAGGCTCTGAAAACTTTTGAGTAATCAATAAACATTTTTTACATTAAATAGTTCTACAACTCATTTGCATTGAAAAATTATGTATGCATGCATGAGAGTTTTGCACCTTTTTTTCTCAACTTCTTCTTTGCTATAAAAAGTAAGCTATCACTCAGAAGAATGTTTTAATGATTAGTTTTAATAACTTCTTTTTTAATTACTCGACTCTCACTTACATCCATATCACAGAAACTCAATCAGTAATACGTATTTAAGAGATTGAATAATTCGCCACGGCTTATGCATAAGACAACTGTTTTGTTTATGTATGAAAAGAATTTAACAGCACGTAAATAAAATTAAAATCTCTGGTACAGTGAGTGTATGAAATTATTTGTCTCCTTTTATTTACACTGACAATACCATATACACTTCAGTTGTTTTTAATTACATTTTTGTGTTCTTTAGTGATATGAAACACAGGCAAGGAAGAAACCGAAAATTTTCTTTCGTTATTGTTACGCACACAGGCCCCCTTTCTTCCATTAATTCTACTTTTGTACTTGTTTTGATAGATAATAAGAAAATTCTCATTCTTAAAAGCTTTAAGCTGTCAAATATAAAATACAAGAAGAGGAAAATTTTCCTCATGTCATGCAGCATAACTTCCACGACAGGTACTTGATGAATGTTAGTCAGCACGCCAGAGGCACCTATTTAGGAAGCAACCGGATAAGAGCGGCCTCTCATCACACATTTTAAAACCATCAGGGTATGAAAGAACATCTATCAAACTCTAAATAAGAAATTTCAACTGAGGTGGCCTACAGATTTTAAGGTATTTTAATTTCAGTATTCCCGCGAAATGAGAAATCTGGGTTACCGGTTATTTCCATAAAAGGTAATGATTAAGTACAGAAACTATATAATTATAGAATCAAAATATGTCAATGAAACCACTCAGCTCAATGGATAGCAATCTGGTTGCAAAATGAAGAGCCGGGATTTAAGTTCAGGGGTTCGATACCAGCGTGGTCTGAAAGAGGTGACTGTGGAAGGTCTTCGGTAGTTTTCTTGTACGAAAACTATTATTTGGTTAACTTTTCCTTTAAAAGTCCTCTCTGAATGCATCCCACTTATAGCATTATAACCAAAACACTGGTCGGTACTTAATAAAATACCCCCCTACCCCAAAAGTGTATAAGAGGCGTGTTTTTTAAGTAAGTAACCGCTTTGATTTTACAAAAGTCATTTTTTAACAATTTTACTTTTACATGATAACCTGTACCTTAATGTACTTTTCAACATTATATTAAAGCACTTGTCGTATCGTAAGACCAGCTTTTGTATCCTATCCCCATAGAAATCTGTCGCTTTCTGTACTAACCACTGCATCACCGCCATTTTGACGACATCATTGTCGTTGAAGCACTGACCGCCAAGGTGATTCTTTAAGTGCAGGAATAGGTGGTCATCACTTGGCGCTAGGTCAGGGCTATACCAAAGATGATGAAGTTGCTCCCAACCATATGAAGCGATGAGATCCTGTGTTCGATGAGCCGTGTAGGGACAAGAATTGTCAAGCAGCAAAACTAATCCTTTACTGAACATGCCTCGTCTTTTGTTTTGGATTGCACGACCCAGTTTACGACGATAACAACTTCAAAACGGTGGTGATGCAGTGTTTAGCACGGCAGGTGACAGATTTCTATAAGGACGGTATTCAAATCGGGTCGCACAATACGATAAGAGTCTTAATATAGGCGGAAATGATGTTGAGAGGTAGATTAAGGTTGACTTTTATCTAAAAGTAAAATTGTTAAAAAAATGGCCTAGTGTTTTTCAATATCATAATGGTACTTACTTACTTTAAAAAAAAACCTGTAATAAAACTATATAAATATTTACAAAGTAACGAATTACCAAAAGCATTCTACGAATTGTTCTGAAAGTTTACAGAATTATGAATTTTTAACACATGCGTGATTTCTGCGATATTTCTAAAATACAAATCCCAAAATTTGTAAAATTTTATGCGATTATATATTCAGATCCCGAGATAATTATAATTGAATGTATTTTAAATATTAAACTTTAGTCTTCTAACTGAATATCTTGTTTATTTCAATTCTAAATTAATTAAATAACAAAATGTGGTTATTTTGTGGCAAACAATATAAACTGTAGTTTAACTGTAGACATGAAAATATATAATGTATTTTACAAACAAACTCTTTAATATCAATAAAGAGTTTACGAGAGCACAATGTCTAATTATCTCGTCGTGATTCTGGTTAAACCCGTCGTTGGTCGGGCTATGCGCAATTTTCTCCCGCTATGCTTAAAAAGCGTGTATTTAATTTATAAATGACCTTAAAGATCACTTGAATTCAAATTTCATTGTTTTTCTTTAAATATAAACTTCACATCATTTCACGCAAAGAAATATTTTATACATATTTTCATTACGCGCACTACTTATAGAGTGGCAGAAAGTGGTGCGAAAGAAACTATCACAAACTAGCAATGGCGTCGTTCAAAAATACGCGGCTAATGATGAGTTAAATACAAGTTTTAGCTTAATATGTAGAGTAAAATTAGGTTGTTCTGAATTAGCTGTGTAAAAAAGGCCAAAATTTTATTGCACAATTTAGAAAAAATGTTTAATTATAATTGTTATATTTACTTCATCCTACGCACCCTAGAATTTTTTTAACTCTCTGCTTTTAAAAGAAATTTTCTAAAATTTAAATTCTTGTTTTTGCAGGAAGAATATGGGATAATTTGACTTGAAAAAATGAGATATAACATTAATCTAACAGATTTTGGATTTTTATTTCGAAACCTGCCTTAAATGGAGGGGTGGTGGGCGTTTTGTTATGTCAACTGAAAGCCTTTTTCTAAAAAAATAAAATCTACAGAGCAATCAAACTTTTTGTGTCAACTGAAAAGAGCATTTCGCTTTTGGTAAATCTTTTCCCTCCAGGTCAAATTTTAAATTAAAAAAAAAAAAAACCCTGCCGTCCCGGCCTACAGGCAAAGGTAGATTTCGAAGTCAAATATACTAATTTCACAAACAAAAACTAAATCATGATTAGAGATAAATCCACTTTAACAATTTTATCTGGCCACTTTTGACGAGTTTTTATTTCATTTTCATATAATAGCCAGTTTTATTAGAATCATGTTAGGAGTATATTCATAAAAATAAGTTTCCATGCTCAACAACTCGAAATTTTCTAGCATAATTCCAGATTCATTTTTAATTAAAAAAAAATATGAAACTTGCTGACGTGATTTTTGAAGAGATTTAAAAGCAACCTGTGTTTTTATTTTTTGCTCAATTAATTAAAACTTGATACATAAACAATTATTTTCTCAGAAGGACAATATTTTTCGTTTCTAACACAATCGCTTTGGGAAATTCCGTTCAAAATGCCCACTTTGACATCATTTTTTGAAATACATTCTGCCTCTATCAAAAAATCGATCATTATGGTACATTATATAGTTTCTGAATAAGCAAATATACCAATTAAATGCCTTTGAGAGCAAAAATGAATTTTAAAATGAGTCAGAAAATAAGCAGTTTGGATTTGAGTGCATCCTTAATACAATGATTTTTCCAACACAATCCGCTTCGGTAAATTCGGTTCAAAATGCCCTTTTTAACAGCATTTTTTAATATATATTCTGCCTCTATCAAAAAATCGACCATTACGGTACATTATATAGTTTCTGAGTAAGAAAACTTACCAATTGAAAGGCTTTGAGAGCAAAAATGAATTGTAAAATGAGTCAGAAAATAAGCAGTTTGGATTTGAATTTTGGATTTTTAATTTGTTTTTGCTCTAAGAATTGGTCCTATCCAAAACTTGTCTACATAGATGTTGTGGACAATATTAAGAAGATATATGATAAATTCATGGGGATTTTATATCTTTTAAATTGATGGAGTTATGGATTTTTTACTTCTTCAAACCCCCTTTTTGTTTTCGTTTTTAATTTTTTTTTTTTTTGGCGGTACGAATTGGTCCTATCAAAAACTTGTGAATATAAAAATTGTAGATATTGTAAAGGAGATTTATAATAAAATTAATTGGATTTGATATCTTGCGAATTGACGAAGTTATGAATTGTTTTCTCCCAAAAACCCTATTTTTGCGCCCCTTGAGCCCATTTTTAACTTTATCAAAAATCCGTGATACATAAATTTTTGGCCCTATTTTTAGAAGTAATAAAAACTTTAAACTGATTTGATATGTACAAAATTTAAGAAGTTATGGGGAGTTTTCGGTTTTCACAAAACCCCTCCTTATTTCCATCCCCTTGGGCCGATTTTTCCCATTAACGAACTTGACCGAGATTTTATGCCCATTGATTTTATGTATCAGTTTGGAAGAGATTGGTGCAGAATTACGAAAGTTATCGTGTCCAGAAGAAAGTGATGTATATATATATATATATATATATATATATATGTGTGTGTGTGTGTGTATAGATAGATAGATAGATAGATAAAGTTTTTTACTGAGGGTGGTTTTGAGTTCTAGGGGTCATGATCGGTGTAGATCTGCAAAACATTTTCAGAAATTCCAACATAGGAACGATCCCAATAGGTAGTATTTCATACGAAATCTACCTAATAGTTAGTTTTGCATTAAAATATAGTAGCAAAACCACAGACATGTAACTTACGCAAAAGTATATACAACCTTTCTTTAATGTTTAGTAGAAAGGTAGTTCTAACAACACTAAACAAGATTCCTTTGATATTCCAAGACTTTTAACATTTTACATGTATAGCCTTCCACCACGCTTAAGAAGCTATATTTCCTTAATTCGATATTCTCAAGGTATAATGTTACACCAATGGAAGCGTACTCTACAAATTTCTTGCTTGCATTTTAATATTTCAAATGACTCTTTTCGCATGGGACACCTCAAGTCGAAGGCTCTTGTAGTAATTCATAAAACATGTCCTGATTTTCTAAGGCTTATAAGGGAAATAATACCTTGAACTTCACCGGTTCCGGACTTGAAAGTGTCCTCAGATTGAAACTGAAAAATAAATCAAAAACATACAAAATTCTCACGTTAACCTTCGATCTCAAATATTCTCTTCAAAACGAATAATTGAAGAAGAAATATTGAAACTCAAACGGTAAAATGCCTCCATTGGTTTAACATTCGCTTTCGAGAGTCGTATGCTGTGAGCATAGGCTGGTAAACAAAAGATTTTTCTTGATTATTTACTGCTAATTAATAAATAAAAATAAGAACTAAAATCCATGCATCCAGCATACATTATGAAACACTTTCCAACAGTAACAGAATATTATTAGGAAATCTTTTTTTTTTTTTTTTTTTAGAATGAAAGGAGATATCTAACTAAGCAACTTAGAAAACACATAACTTAGTAAAAATCCATTTTCAGCAATTGCTGTCCTTATCTGGAATGTATGCGAAGTTTTTTGTGTAGCCCTATATACGATGTATAGAATTTATACACACCGCCTAATACACTCACAATTAGATCAATTTAAAACCGCATACTACAGCGGAAAGCGCACTTTCAGCAATTATCCAAATTAAAGGAGATATCTAAATAAGCAACTTGGAAAACACATAACTTAATAAAAAGCCATTTTCAGCAATAGCTGTCCTTACTAGAATATATGCGAAGTATTTTGTGTAACCCTGTATGCGATGTATAGAATTTATACACACCGCCTAATACACTCACAATCAAATCAGTTTAAAAATGCATATGCCACAGAGGAAAGCGCACTTCCAGCAATTATCTAAATTAGTCCTTTAACCGAATTTTTTTGTTTCTGTGAATTAACGATATATACTATGCACTCTATAATATATAGAAAACATGCAATGCACTTCAGTGATTTCGTTATGTTTGAAGTATTATAGCATTATTAAAATGCATCGCAAACAGTTTTTCCCATAGATCATAATGTATTGGAATTCTTTTATGCGTTCCTGCAAACGAACTATAAAGGCTACTTATGCTACACTCCTGAGAAAGCAGGCTGTCCATCTCAATCATTTATGTCAATCTCATTATGTTTTAAGTATCGTAACTTCAATAACATGAAACGCAAGCGATCCCCCCCCCTCCATAATCCGTGATGTAAAGGAATTGTTTTGTGTGCCCCTGTAAACGAACTATAAGTGCTACACACTTCTTTTTTAGTATCGGATATTCTATAGTACACCTCACCAATACATAAAAATGGCATGGCAATCCGAGTATATTTACAGTAGTTGGAGCATGGAAAGCAGACGATTGACAGCCCCACCAGTGGCCGAGAGGTTCTGCTCTCGAAGCTGGTAGACGGGAGGTGCTGTGTTCGAACCCAATCGCGCCCGTCGGCCTAATCGTTTCGGAGTTTTCGTGGTTTTCTTCGAAACCTTGGATTTCCAAGCGTAAATACGGGTTAGGATCCCTTAGAAAGACCCCGACGAAGGGCACTCCCCCCCCCCCCTTAGGGCCTATATCCCTCGTGTTGATAATTGGCCGTCATAAACACAACAGACGATTGACAGACATCGATACGTTGGAAAGTGTTAAAATCTACTTTTCACCTGTATTAAGAATCCGTACGAAGAATTGTTCAACAGCACTCTGTTTTGTTTAATATTATTTGAATCTGTCATTTCAAAAACAACATAAGTCAAGTTTTTTCCAAATATACTTTTTTTTCCGCAAATGTTTCTTTAGAGGTAGAGCATTGATCTGGGTAATCATCACGTAAGTCAGTGTATTACTTCTTGCTCAAACAATACCTTCTAATTTTCGTTCCTTACTTAAACGACATAAGTCAGCGACTCAAGTGGTATTTGCATGCAATACCAGATGACGTTGCAGACATAACATTCGATTTTATGCAAAATCAACCACTACCACATATACCAATACAAAACATTTTTTATTTACGGCATCTAGGGGTTCATTGTTTTGGTATAAAAGATCTTAAAACAGGTAAATCGATATTTTCATGTATCACGAAGGCATTGCTAACAATGGAGCAAAAGAAGTTTGCTCTATGCAGTTGCATTATATTGAAAATAATATTCGGCCACATATTAAGCATTTATATCTGTTTTCCGATGTTGCCCTGTCCAAAGTAAAATTAACACGATGTTGAGATTTATATCCGCTTTGACTAACTCCAGACGATTTGAAAAAAAAGTATCAACATTTTCTCGTACGTGGTCATTTATTTTTACCAAATTACCGCGAATTTGGAGTTGCAAAAAAATGTACGAAATCATGATCGCATCTGCGCCCCAGAATTGATTTGGTTTCGAACTCCAGTTCAGCATTTACAGTCAAAGAACTGAAAACTGGAGATGTTTTGGACTTCAAGAAATGGTGCCGGACTTTATGTAACAAAAACATAATTGTCAATAGAATCGTACGGGAAAAGTGTTCCAAAAGAACAAAAAATATTTATTTGTTCCTTTGATATATTAGTTTTCACCATGATTCTGATAAAAAAAGGTAATATCGCAGCCGAGGAATTTATTGATAGATCCGTTAAAGATTCATTTATTTTTATGAAAAACTTTCACCTCCTGTGTCAATTCGATCAGCCAAGGCCTATCCATCGAAAGTGTCAATTAATAATAAAAAAATAGACGATTTAAAAGAAGTTTAGTATAGTATTATGTAAGAGCGCATGCCATTTTATCAAAACATATTTAGCTGACCAACTGCCAATGTTGCAGATAATCCAATTTAGAATGAGGAAGAATATGATTACTTACCATAATGATATTGAAACATAAAAATGTTCCTGTAAAAGTGTTATCTTCATTAATTTTGATTAAAAATAAGTTTAATATGACTGCTTTGTTCAAATTAAATACCACCTAACCTCGTTTCATGCTAAAACAATAAGTCAGGGAACAGTTTTTCTGTTGTATTTCTTTTTATTATTAATAAATTATAAAAATTATTCGATATTTGCAAACTTTGAAGTCCAAACTCTGTAATCAGTCCAAAAAAATCCATAAAGATTCGATTACTTGTGAAAAATAGTTTTTTTTTAATTTCTAAAAAGTTCTGATTCTGTGACTTATGTGGTTTTTGAAATTACCTATTCATTTATATGTTTATTAAAATATTATGCTCTTTTTTAAGATATTCATTCCTTTTAAATTTTCACGTTTCATTTAAGAAAAATTAAAATATAAATTCTAAAAAAATCATCGCATTTTATTTGAGTTTTCTTTTTTTCTTTTTAGAATACTATGAAAGACAGATAATTAAACAAGTAAATACGGTAATATAATGTAAATTTTATTTTCATTATATTACTGTAAACCGCAATTTCAACAGTTATTTTATCCTTTATTAAGCAGGGGTCTTCATCTTATATTAACATGCTTGACATTGCATTTTTTAAAAACATCTTCGTTGGCGTACCCTTCAAACTGGCATGTTTATTTATATGTGCTTGTATTTAGTGCGCACTGGATAAATGTATACAATCCCACATACGGATGGATGTATATTTTTAAAAAACCAAGAGCAAAGGCTAACGAAGCCATATCTATAAGAAACAAAGAATGAAAGAATATATATAAAAATCTTGTCTTTTGAGGGCGAGTGGTTCACATTATTTTGTTCAGAGCAGACATTATAAGAAAAAGAAATTCCAGATAGCGTATCGGTTCTTTTTTTCCAATCAAAATTAAAACTTACTATCCACGAGTGCAAAATACTACATACTTGTTATCAGATTAAAAAAAATTGAGGATGTTCTCAATTTATGTATTTTTTTATGTATGTTCATCGATTACGCGGAAAATACGCGACCGATTTATGTGATTTTTTTTTTTTTTAATTGAAAGAGGATACTCTCAAATGGGTCTCGTTTAAATTTCATCACAATTGGTTCTGTACTTTTAGAAATTCCGCGAAAACGTATCAATATTTTCATCCCCTTATATTATCAATATAAGGGGGAAAAGGGGGGCTAGTCCCCCCCCCCTTAATTTAGATAAATGGCTTTTTCATGCAGAAATATTCGATTTGCTCCAAATTTGGTATGCCGGTTTATTATGTTAAGGAGCTTCCCTGATTAGATTTGGAAGCTAATTACTTAAGTATAAAGGGGGGAAAGGGGGCTAGCCCCCCCCCTTAATTTAGATAAATGGGTTTTTCATGTAGAATTATTTGATTTGCTCTAAATTTGGTATACCGGTTTATTATGTTAAGGAGCTGCTTTGATTTGATTTGGAGGTTTATTAGTTACATATAAAGGGAGGAAAGGGGGCTACCCCCCCTAATTTAGATAAATGCGTTTTTCATGTAGAATTATTCGATTTGCTCCAAATTTGGTATACCGGTTTATTCCGATATGGCTTCCTTCATTTCATTTGTAGGTTCATTGGTTAAGTATAAAAGGAGGAAAGGGGAACAAGTGTCCCCTCCCCTTAATTTAGATAAATGGGTTTTTATGCAGAATTATCTAATTTAGTTTATTTTTTTTCTATGTTCATTCTGATAAGGAGATTTTCTTCTTAGATTTAACGGTTCATTGGTTCAGCATAAAGGGAGAAATGGGGGAGCTAATACCCCTCCTTAATTTAGCGAAATGGTTTTTTCATTCAGAGTTATCTGATTTGCTTCAGTTTGGTATACCAGTTGATTATGTTAAGGAGCTTCCCTGATTAGATTTTCAGGTTCTTTGGTTAAGTATAAAGGGGGGAAACGGGGGCTAATCCCTTCATTTATTTTTCGAGGGGCATTATTCTTTGAAATAAGAGTATAATATACAATTAGCCTGTGAATAACCTGTGAGCTCAATGCCATCAGTTTAACTGGGCAATTTTCTTTTTATTGAATTCTTTACTGAATTTGAAGATCAAAAAATTCAAATTACGGAACTAATGTTCGCCAAATATTCTGTAGGTAAAGCAACAGAACTAATGTCGATAAGATTATGGAAGTGGCCGATAAGATTATAGAAGTGACCCTTCAATGAATATAAAAGTTTCACTTTTTTAATTTTTCAAAATTTTTATTATGCTTATTCAAATGTATATAATGTTTAGGTTCACTGTAATTTTTAAACAAGTCTTATTTGGTGGCCAAATTTTCCTAATTTTGTTCATGTTTGCTTTTTTGTTTGTTTACATTTTATTTATTCCCACACACATGAACAAAGACATGTTTTTGGTACATATTTATGTAAGGGATATAAGAATTTGTATAACACTAAAATAAAATTGGTACCCCAATTCGCTCATACTTACCAAAAAAAAAAACTTTTCGTTTACAAGATAAAGATTATTATTTTTATATATTTATAACATAATACTTTTTTATACTTTTACATAAACTTATATTTCTGTAATAGCAATAAATAAGCTATATTTCTGACTTTTAATAAATAATTTTACTACAATATCAATTTCTATTCAATAGTTATAGTACACCTAATTATGTTTTTACATTTACACGTTCATATATTTAAAGGTTTGCGGACTTCGAATTCAGCTATTTTCATAGCAGTAATCTTCTCATTATTTAATCGAAAAATCTTCTGTTAAATAAGGCGAAGATTACAACTAAAAATAGTGGTATTCAATCTCCGTACACGTTTAAATCTATTGTCAAGTAAAAACAGAGTTAGATATACATTATATATTAAGCAGCAATATATATTTATATATTAGCATTATACATTATGCATTATTATTATATCAGCATTTAAAAAAAATTTAATTACGTAATCTCAGTTAATAATTGCTCTGTGATATACTTCAAAATTTTCATGAATGTGAAGGAGCCAATTTCAATGCATTATCCAACTTTAGCGCTTTTATGTTTCAAGAATATTTTAAAAAATATATCAAGATGATTCATACTTTTATTGAATTTTTGGAAAGCTGTTTCTGCGATCTGCAAAAAGTAATTTCCTTCTGGAAGAAAGAAGTACGAAGTGACATCACTCGACTTTCCGGATCTTTTATAGAATCTCGTGGATTCAGATAAATTTCTGTCGCATTCAACCAAAAAGGTAATAAAAACTAACAAGTATAATATGTAGTTATAAACGAAAGTTTATTAGTGAATGTAATTAACATATCATCAGATTTTTTTTCACTTATCTTAAAATTTCGATAATAATCAAAATTTAAAAAATAATTAAACAATATCATTTTAGTAAGTCAATTCTTACTCAATATTTTACAGTATTAGCGTTTATATTTCTATTCTACATTCCATAGGAATCCACGTTTAAAAAAAATTGTTAGAATTGAAGAACAATGGATCATATGTAACAAGTACACTCCAAATATTCTGTTTATTTTTAGTAAAAATCATATGGTAGCCGATCTACGATTAAATTTACCTATCTTAGTAAAAAATATTGCGTATAAAACATTCTTTTCACTTTTAATATAGATTTTCATCTCTCAGTTAGCCCCTTTTCGGAATTCCTTAAATGTTTTCATAGTGTTTCTTATCCTGTGTATGTGAGAAGAAACCTCTGAATTTATGAGGTATAAATAAAAAATGGGCCCCCATTGGCCACATTAATACGTGATCGAAGTGTGGGGGATTTTTCTGTTCCGAATGAACTTGATGTCAGTTTCAACACAGGAGGATTTAAAGATGGGGGGCCCATTAAATGGAGTAAGATTGTTGGGCCTTGTACCGAACATCCTGTTATGAGCCACTTCAAATGTGGTTGACACTAAGCATACTTAATTCTCGTTTCAGCAAATCTGTCAGGGTTCGAACTGGACAAATTCAAGGGCATTGTTGCCCTTGTCTGCACAGCTGGTGCAAAGTAACAGTTCAGCATACTGATGAAGTGGGCCCCTGGGAATTATTTAAAGGATAACAGAAAAAAAGTAATCTAAATCAAGCTTTGCACTATAATAATAAAGTATATATTATTGAACTGAAACTTGTTTTAGGTCCTGTCTAATGCAATGCATTTCAAAAAAGAAACAAATGCACATTCTTAAGTCTTTACTAATACACCGTAAAATATATGAATTATTATTTCTAATACACTCTTAAATGATGATTTTTTTTAAATTTTATTCAAAATTATTAATTTAAAACTAAAATTTACACTTTGGCATGCATGAGCTAAATAGGAAAGTGTTTACTCATGATAGTATTTTCAACGAGTGATTGCCGTTTACTTTGAAACCTTTACTAACAATGAAACATATTTTTTTTTTTTACTTTTTGAGTTTACGAAAGATATATTATCATGTTCACAATGATATCGCTCTATTTTGGCTGTCTAAAAATTCAAAGGTTCAAAATCTTTGATATTAACATTTATGAAAAAATTACAGGCATTTTTGGGAAACACAAGAAAGATTAGGTAAAAGATTACAGCGTCAAAAAACATTTTTTTCTAAATATTTTAATTCTAAAGCTTTTCTAGTTCTACTAGATGAGAAAATAATCGACTGTAGGCTCAGTAATAAATCTCAGGACATTTTTTTAGAAATATGCCTATCCAAGTATTTGTAAATTGAAAAGAAATTATATGTTAATATATTTGCGTCATTGGCGCATATATGCGTCATTTCAAGAATTTCATTCAGAACTTCCGAAAGAATTTTTACTTTATGTAATCACGAAACGTCTGTCGAAAGCAAATTTAATATTAAGAATTTTTGGTATGAATACGGAATTTGAGTAAGAAATAAATTTCTGAAATGCATGCTAATGATACAAATGAATTAAATAAATCAGTTCATTAAAAAATAGCCTATCCAAAAGATAATGCACCATGGAATAGTGAAAGTGGTGCATTTTTAAGTCTCATGATGTAAGTTTAGTTTCTCACTCATTATTTTTTTTTACTATTTTCATTAAATTGAAATTATACAAAAGAGACATAATATATTTTTATATATAAATGAGTTTCGTATTACATTAGTTCTCTCTCTTTAAATATACCAATTCTGCTGCTATTTCATAGAGCTGTTTCATCGGAGCTTAATTTCTCTGGAAACAGGTGTAGCTCCCACTTGTAAGGCATACAACATAGTTTTGCCGTGGAGCTAATTTCAATTGGCAAATCTTGTAATTTAAACCTTTCTTTTATAAATGCCAAATTTAGAGGTTTCCATAAAAATGGGTAATAGAATTGTTTTTTCAGAATAAAATTTGTTTATTGAGAATTTGACTATGAACGATGGATATTGATTACAAGAGAATTTGACTCCTTCGTTACCGGCGTCCGTTACATAAATTTTACTCGGTTCACATCACTGTTTTTTTTTTTTTTTAAGTTGCCTTTATCTTTGTAATTTCAAAAACGCTCTAATGAAATAAGGTAAATATTACTTTTTATATTGCTGGTACCAAAAACATTCTGTATGCACCTTTTGAAGGTGCGCCCCACCAGTGGCCGAGAGGTTTTGCTCTCGAAGCTGGTAGACGGGAGGTGCTGGGTTCGATCCCAATCGCGCCCGTCGGCCTAATCGTTCGGAGTTTTCGTGGTTTTCTTCGAACCTTGGTTCTCCAAGCGTTAATACGGGTTAGGTTCCCTTAGAAAGACCTCTACGGAAGGCACTCCCTCCTTAGGGCCTATATCCCACGTGCAGATAATTGGCCGACATAAATACAACCAACCAACAACCTTTTGAAGGTGCATATATGCACCTTCAGGTT
Organism: Maratus speciosus; assembly: GCA_963932465.1. Taxonomy (NCBI): domain Eukaryota; kingdom Metazoa; phylum Arthropoda; class Arachnida; order Araneae; family Salticidae; genus Maratus; species Maratus speciosus. The sequence goes on from OZ010787.1 coordinate 329,671,208, forward strand.
AATAGGTTTTAAAACAGATATAAATGATTAAAATAAACGATATAGTGCATATTATGTTCTCGTGCTTCAATTCACTAGATCTCGACTTGATATCTTTTATAGTAAAATAATTTTCATGTGTTTCACATTCAAATGAGAATATATATGAGGCTTAATAATTCATACATGTCTTATTTGTCAACTAACAGATGATTATATGAAAGAACATAGGTAGCATTTGCCATATATGTTAAGTTTTGAGAGACTGGATATAGTACGCATTGTAAAAAACTTGTGGCAGGTGTCTACTACTGAATCATAAAAGTACTCTACGAATATCCGGTTTTGAATGAGATCGTCACGTCAAATGAGTCTAACACTTATGAGTGACTGGTATCAAAACCTTTCCTTTTCGATCTCTAAATTTGTTATAAATGAATACGCTCAGTGTAATTAGTGTTTTTTCTGTTTTTCGAATTTGATAAGAAGGTATATGTGATGGTTTGGTGATTATAAAAGGTGATTTTCCGCTGAGTAAAATTTACACTTTGGCATGCATGAGCTAAATAGGAAAGTGTTTACTCATGATAGTATTTTCAACGAGTGATTGCCGTTTACTTTGAAACCTTTACTAACAATGAAACATATTTTTTTTTTACTTTTTGAGTTTACGAAAGATATATTATCATGTTCACAATGATATCGTTCTATTTTGGCTGTCTAAAAATTCAAAGGTTCAAAATCTTTGATATTAACATTTATGAAAAAATTACAGGCATTTTTGGGAAACACAAGAAAGATTAGGTAAAAGATTACAGCGTCAAAAAACATTTTTTTCTAAATATTTTAATTCTAAAGCTTTTCTAGTTCTACTAGATGAGAAAATAATCGACTGTAGGCTCAGTAATAAATCTCAGGACATTTTTTTAGAAATATGCCTATCCAAGTATTTGTAAATTGAAAAGAAATTATATGTTAATATATTTGCGTCATTGGCGCATATATGCGTCATTTCAAGAATTTCATTCAGAACTTCCGAAAGAATTTTTACTTTATGTAATCACGAAACGTCTGTCGAAAGCAAATTTAATATTAAGAATTTTTGGTATGAATACGGAATTTGAGTAAGAAATAAATTTCTGAAATGCATGCTAATGATACAAATGAATTAAATAAATCAGTTCATTAAAAAATAGCCTATCCAAAAGATAATGCACCATGGAATAGTGAAAGTGGTGCATTTTTAAGTCTCATGATGTAAGTTTAGTTTCTCACTCATTATTTTTTTTTACTATTTTCATTAAATTGAAATTATACAAAAGAGACATAATATATTTTTATATATAAATGAGTTTCGTATTACATTAGTTCTCTCTCTTTAAATATACCAATTCTGCTGCTATTTCATAGAGCTGTTTCATCGGAGCTTAATTTCTCTGGAAACAGGTGTAGCTCCCACTTGTAAGGCATACAACATAGTTTTGCCGTGGAGCTAATTTCAATTGGCAAATCTTGTAATTTAAACCTTTCTTTTATAAATGCCAAATTTAGAGGTTTCCATAAAAATGGGTAATAGAATTGTTTTTTCAGAATAAAATTTGTTTATTGAGAATTTGACTATGAACGATGGATATTGATTACAAGAGAATTTGACTCCTTCGTTACCGGCGTCTGTTACATAAATTTTACTCGGTTCACATCACTGTTTTTTTTTTTTTTTTAAGTTGCCTTTATCTTTGTAATTTCAAAAACGCTCTAATGAAATAAGGTAAATATTACTTTTTATATTGCTGGTACCAAAAACATTCTGTATGCACCTTTTGAAGGTGCGCCCCACCAGTGGCCGAGAGGTTTTGCTCTCGAAGCTGGTAGACGGGAGGTGCTGGGTTCGATCCCAATCGCGCCCGTCGGCCTAATCGTTCGGAGTTTTCGTGGTTTTCTTCGAACCTTGGTTCTCCAAGCGTTAATACGGGTTAGGTTCCCTTAGAAAGACCTCTACGGAAGGCACTCCCTCCTTAGGGCCTATATCCCACGTGCAGATAATTGGCCGACATAAATACAACCAACCAACAACCTTTTGAAGGTGCATATATGCACCTTCAGGTTAATAGGTTTTAAAACAGATATAAATGATTAAAATAAACGATATAGTGCATATTATGTTCTCGTGCTTCAATTCACTAGATCTCGACTTGATATCTTTTATAGTAAAATAATTTTCATGTGTTTCACATTCAAATGAGAATATATATGAGGCTTAATAATTCATACATGTCTTATTTGTCAACTAACAGATGATTATATGAAAGAACATAGGTAGCATTTGCCATATATGTTAAGTTTTGAGAGACTGGATATAGTACGCATTGTAAAAAACTTGTGGCAGGTGTCTACTACTGAATCATAAAAGTACTCTACGAATATCCGGTTTTGAATGAGATCGTCACGTCAAATGAGTCTAACACTTATGAGTGACTGGTATCAAAACCTTTCCTTTTCGATCTCTAAATTTGTTATAAATGAATACGCTCAGTGTAATTAGTGTTTTTTCTGTTTTTCGAATTTGATAAGAAGGTATATGTGATGGTTTGGTGATTATAAAAGGTGATTTTCCGCTGAGTAAAATTTACACTTTGGCATGCATGAGCTAAATAGGAAAGTGTTTACTCATGATAGTATTTTCAACGAGTGATTGCCGTTTACTTTGAAACCTTTACTAACAATGAAACATATTTTTTTTTTACTTTTTGAGTTTACGAAAGATATATTATCATGTTCACAATGATATCGTTCTATTTTGGCTGTCTAAAAATTCAAAGGTTCAAAATCTTTGATATTAACATTTATGAAAAAATTACAGGCATTTTTGGGAAACACAAGAAAGATTAGGTAAAAGATTACAGCGTCAAAAAACATTTTTTTCTAAATATTTTAATTCTAAAGCTTTTCTAGTTCTACTAGATGAGAAAATAATCGACTGTAGGCTCAGTAATAAATCTCAGGACATTTTTTTAGAAATATGCCTATCCAAGTATTTGTAAATTGAAAAGAAATTATATGTTAATATATTTGCGTCATTGGCGCATATATGCGTCATTTCAAGAATTTCATTCAGAACTTCCGAAAGAATTTTTACTTTATGTAATCACGAAACGTCTGTCGAAAGCAAATTTAATATTAAGAATTTTTGGTATGAATACGGAATTTGAGTAAGAAATAAATTTCTGAAATGCATGCTAATGATACAAAATGCTAATGATACACTTAAATATGGTTTTGAACGTCCACTATCTGGTTAGGATATTGAGTTGTTGCATTAAATTGAAATTACGATTGCTGTACCTTGCATCTTACATCGCCATTAAGGATAGGAGTTATAACTCTGATACTTCATGTCTGAAGCATTGGTGCCCATGTTGAATATCAGTATCGGTAGCAGATTAGTTTCATTGCTCCAAATAAAGTCTTAGTGGGACTCACGGAGTCTTGATTTCTTAGAGTTATTCAGTGACATTTTATTCTGATGTTAAAATGACTGATTTTCCAGACACTTTGTAGATACATGAAGTTTGACCTTTTTTTACTTGATACTTTTTTGACTTTTTTGCTTTAATTCAGTTTAGATTTTAAAGGTGGACAGTCCCCACCCCCCATCTTCAATTTTATTTCAATTAAAGAATAATTGAGTTAGCCAAATTGCACACAATTTCTTTACTAGTACTGTTATTGTTAAAAATATATTTTTGTTCTGAAACTGAAAATATTGTGTCATGAATCCTCCACAAAACACTAGCATGCTCGTAAAAACGTACGACACAAAGAGTACGTTAAAGAGAAACTTTGTATAGGAATTAGAAAATGAATATATTGAATACTTGGGTAAAACATGAGCATTTGTATAAAATAATTTTAACTGTGCATACACTTATGATTCACAATTAGTTGTCAACTATATAGAGAAACTTATATAAAACAGGCAGCCAAACATCGTGAAAATTCTGAAAGTTATTGTTGAAGAAGTGGGTTATATTTTAGTCACTTTTTAAAAATGATTGGACCATAAGGGATTGCTCGCAAGCTGCAATTTATATAATATAAAATATTGTAATTTATGAAATCCGATTTAACACAGTCATTGTTGCAAGATTGGGGACTTTTTTAATTCAGATTATTTGACTATCACCACTTTTTAAAAATAATGTAATTCGCCCTATTTTTCAGAATTGTTAATCTATTTTCAAATAGGCCGAATATTTCCATTTCAAAAAACCGGTGACAATCAACAATCTGGGGACAAAAAAGTCCCCAATCTGGCAACACTGAAGACAGTAAACGTGTTGTATTTTCCTTCATTTATCAATATATTATGTGTATCTATAGTACTAATAACTTATGCAATTCAGTTTAATTTTCTGTGATTTATGATGAAAATGTCAATTTGTGGAAAATCCTTTATCGCCCAGACATTTTTTAAAGTAACTTAAATATAGTTCACTTCATCTCTGATAACTTCTTGAATTTGCACGATAATTGACAGACGAAGCTTCGTATAATTTGTCTTATGTAGTTGATCACTAAATTATGGGGAACAAAAAAATCCGTCATTCGCGCATGCGCAATTAAAAATTATTTTTATAAATACTTATCTCTTATAATATTAAATATATTCATTTTCTAATTCCAATATAATAGTTCTTCTACAATTTGTCACGTTTTCTAAAAGTGGCTTTAAATTTGTTTGAAAACCGTGCACATTATAAACAAAAAATATGTGGATTTTTTTTTTTAAAGAAACGTTTATAACTTCATTAATATCCGTTCTATTCTTATAAAAACGCATACACGTGTTTTACAGGGACTATGTATTCATTTGTTACTGCTGCAAGAAATTTCAAGGCTTTAACGGTTTAGTTTAGAGTTATCACAAGTATTGCTTTATCTGATTTGTTGTTCGTCGCTTAATTGACTTAGCGACTAAATCGTCACTGGGAAAGATGAAGTAAAATATGTTCTTGACACCATCAAAGTTCAGAAAAAAATTGTCAAGTGTTTTTCTATATGTTCGACAGAACACTTAAAATCGAAAGTGCCCGGTGGACCAGATAATGTACATTGATAGAAAATGTGTTTCCATACTTCTTAAAGGTAAGTGAAGAGAGTAACTTAAGATAATGTATTGCAAATGTATTTTTATCAAAATAAAATTTTCGCAGCTTCGTATATCTTTTAAATGCTCCATGCGTTTAATGTTTTGTTAAAAATTCGCATTATGTCTAAGGGACAATTTGTCCGTTTTGGAATGTTGGTTTATTAATGCCCTCAAATTAAAAATAAAATCTATTAACATGTTAATTTTTAATAAAAATTTAATTTTGCGCCAGTTTTTATTTATTTCTTAACTATTTTTTGGATTAAAAAATGTATACTAAATTTTGAAATAAAGTCCTTTTTAAATTTATATTTTAACAGCTCAAATCAGGTGACTGTCCTAAAGGGCTGACACGACTTCGCATTTTCTGTGTCAGTCGGCCAATTTTTCTCAAAATTATTTTTTCGAATATTTATTTTTAATTTTTTCTGCATAAAAGTTACATTTAAAGAAAAAAATTTAGATTTTAGAAAGAGACCTTAAATGTATATATTTGGAGTACTAATTCAAAATTGCATTCCGAACGTAAACAAATCGCTTCAAGAAGAGTTGAAATGATTGTGATTTTTACCGGTCTGCAGACCACTGTGAACAATATTGCATTTTGGCCAGAATTTAGAGAATAACTTAAACAAAATCAAGCTCATTTGCTATTCACAGAATGTTTGCAGTGTTTTGCTGTTGTTCTTTTATTCTTAATATCGGTGGTTGTGCGATCCTATTTTGAAACATGTAATAGTATCTAAACGAATCGGTTTTATCGATGTAAGGGGAAAATGTAAAGAATAGTCCCATTAACTGTTGTCAGGAATTAACGGATAGATCTTTCTACGGAAATAAAGCAAAAATCATTTTTATAAGGAATACATTATGTGTCTATCTCCGTCTTTCTCTCTTTTCCCCTCCCAATCTCTCTCTTTCTCACCCTCTCCATCTCTCTCTCTTTTCCCCCTCCCCATCTCTCTCTCTCTGCCTGTCTGTATATATAAAGTAACACAGGAAATTTTATTATTAGAAAACCAAAACTTTTGAAAAAATATATAGATTTGTTTCAACGATAAGACAAAAGAAAAAAATATTTTTGCCAATTTTTAATTATTATTATTATCTATATATATATTACGCTAACGTACGTGGCACAGAAATCGCGATTATTTGTTATTGTCTAATGGCAACGCCCGAGAAACGTATCTCATTGGTTATGGTGAAAAGTCCTTTGGCAGGATTTAGGGCGATCGGGTTTATTTACATTTCGCCGTAGAGGAAAGAGCTCCCTCTTTCGCTGCAATTATAGAGCTTCAAAATATTATTTGAAATGCCCGTAAAAGATTTCGGCGAACGCTTAAAAGTGAAGAAGAAGCCGAATTAAGAACAGAAAATCGAAATAGATTGAATCGGAAATAAAGTTAAACACAGAGCATAAGTGATCGCTAAAATAGGTTTAATAACCGCAGAGTGCACGCGTTGCTTCTGAAATCCAAATTATTGGTTTAAACGTTCCGGGGGGGCATAACTGTGGAGCTTTGAGTAAAACGTGCAATTTCTGCAAAACACTATATTGGAAATGCGAATTAATCAGCTGCAAGAAATTTAAAAATACTGTCATGACGTTAAGTAATTTTGTTTACCCCCTCTGTACGGATCTGCGATACGAATTTCAGGTTCATTTAAGAATATTATTACGGGCCCACCAGAAGTAAGATACAATAAAACCCGCTTAGACGGAAACGACCAGTGATAAATTCCGTTTTATGCAGGTTATTTAAATTGAACAAAGCATAATAACATTTTTGGGCAGAGAGGGAAGCTGGAACTTTTTTTTTTTGTGTTTATTGCAGGATTCCATTAGAAATAGGCTTTACTCTATTAGAAAATAAATTTTCTGGGTGGTACTTTTTAAACGATTCTATATAGTAATATTTCCTTACAATTTTATTATTTTTTTTTTCAATTATTACAGTTTATGTTGTATTTGTAATTGCTTTTTCATCCAAAGATTTTAAATAAAAAAATTATTGAAAATATTATTAAATTTTAATTGAATTCATCAATTAATTTGGAATAAAAAGAGCATGGGACATATAAAAATGAAAAAACTTAACCTGTGAATTTACACAACTTTGGAACTGAACAAGAGTCGGGCTTTGGTAATCACCCCCCCCCCCCCCCCACTCCCCTCTGTACGCACCTGCGATAAAAATTTCAGATTCATTTAAGAATATTATTAAGGCCCGGGCAACGCCGGACGGGTCAGCTAGTATATGATTATTTTTCACTTTTTTCTCTAATGTATCATCTAGTACAATAGCTCAAATTATGGCAAAAGAGGGGGGGGGGGTTGCGGAAGCGATTTCTTACTTATATTTCTTTATGTAGTTTCTACATAAATACATTTTGAACTACTCGGTTTTGGTCAATTTGTTTCATTCTTTTAAATGTTAGTAATAACATAAATATATATATATATAATAAGAACTAAAAAATCTTCCTAAAACACCATCAAAAACTTTAAGATCTTTTAGTTCTCATCGATTCACACCAGTTTCAACTTATTTTTTTTATAGATATCATATTCAGTTAAAATAATGGTAAATCAAAAACTTTTTGCGCAAGATATGACATTGTGCTATTGCACTCAATAGTGAAATGAAATAATCTCCAATTAGGGTGAATATTTATTAAAAATACAAATAAAAATGCTATTTTGCATTTATCAAGGTAAAACATATTATTAATTTTTAGGTTTAAAATCTAACACATGTCTTTTAAAAATTTGACTTTCCGTTTTTAGTTTTAATTGTAGTTCCTGTACTAACGAGTTAATTTGACTCGCAAATTTTTAATTCTAGAGCAAGATCCATTCATATAGAAGTATATTTATTGGTAACACTAACATTTGCACAATTTTCTAGAAGTCCTTTTGCTTTTATAGAGCAGGTAATATTCCATTTCTTTCATATAGTTTTTTTTTTTCTTTTTTTTTTTTTTTTTGGGGGGGGGGGGGTGCGGTCTCTCATAATGTTTGTCAAGAGGGGGGGGGGGGGGTCATGAATAAATTTTATTTTATTTATATCGCGAAATCTTTATTTAGATGCTTTTGTGATATTTTTATTACTTATTTTCATATAATTTAGAAGAGAGTATTTTATATATTTATTTTCTCTTTACATATGAAATTTACTCTGGCGAACTTGGGCTTCGTCCAGGGCCTCCAAAGTGTATGCTATTACTGTTCTACGCTGGCTATATGCTGGCTGTACGCTGCTAAAGAGAGCGTGTCCCCCCAAACCGACCGTATAGACAGGCTGTATCCGGTTAATATAAAACGAAATATGAAGAAAATATTCGGAAAAGCGTGGAGCGTTTTAATATAACTAATTAATAGCTTGAAAAAATTAAATTTTTAGTAATAAAATATATATATAATATATATATAGTTTTTATAAAATTCATTAGTGATTAGTTAATTTACTAATTTTTGATGCAATTTAATATGTATAATGTCTGTATCATGTCTTGATACTAAATTTTTAAATTTTATTTTAAAATGATGATGATTTGTAATATTCTATAATGGTTATATATATAGAGCTCATGATACAGAACATGTCTTTGGAGAATTTTTTGATGTAATAACATAAATAATGTAAAATATTTTTTAAAGTCTGGTCTCCTGTTAAATAACGAATTCGAAACGAATTATAGTCCAGTGTATTTTACTATGTTAAATAGAGTAGAGAACTTAGTTCTTGTAAATGGGAGAAGTAAGCTGCCAAAAGTAGAGCGCACTGAAACCACCATACTCGTAAATTGGAGTTGACCTTGAACCATCCGCCTCCCTGACGGTTTACGGATGGCGGCGGCAAGCTTCAAATCCAATATGCGTTCAGTTTCTCGAAGGACGGCTCTGACACAGATATTAGAAATAATATACATCTATCGACATAACCTGACTCAAATCAACCGAAGAGCATACGCATATTATCGTGTATCTAAGTGCTTATCAAATCATCATAAAGTATATATCAAATTTTATATATATGAAAAGTACGCTATCAGTTTACTGATGCGCTTTCATTGGAGTTATTCTCAAGTTTTATTTAAAATTTTACTTTAATATCCGCGATTAAATTTCACATGTGCATACGCATTTTTATAATTTTCTGTATAACTTTGAATTATTAAACTATATTTGAAAATTAAAAGGGTCTAGGTTATAAAGAATTTTGGCATAATCACCACTTTTAAAAGTTTAGACTTTCTTATACAATTGAAACTTTCCTTAAGCAATAAATATTCATTGCATTTTGATGCACAAATATATCAAAACAAGCGCAATGTTGCATTAATTTTTAGCATTTCATGAAAATTAATCATGATATTTCGAAGTCATTATTTGACCAATGATACATTGCCGTTGCAGTTCTCATATGACTCTTTTTTTTTCACTTAAAAAAATACATATTTCATAGAAATGTAAAACATAGGTAAAAATAATATTTTTATTTCTTTGTGTGACAATTTCTGCATTTAATTTTACCCAATAACTTGCTCTATTTTTTCCTCTTGAGTAAAAATGTTTTTACGTCATTGACAGATGCAAAATTAGACTTTTTGAATTAGATTTTGTGTAAAATTTCTTTATTCTAATCTCCATATATTTAGTGCGTACTTATTTCTAGCATATTTTCTCTTCTCCAAAGAAACAATTAAATATATTCGGGAAAACTAATACAACCCACGATTGTTTGAAGTAAAGTTTTATTTATTTTAAAATGAAAATTATAAAACTTTCATATTCATTGAGTTACATTTTAATTTTTTTTTTTTTTTTTTTTACATAAATCCGCTACAAAGCGTAGTTAGATGTAATTTTAAATTAGTTCTAAAATCAGTCCAAAAATATTTAAATATTTTTATATACATAAAGTAACATTAATAATGCGGCGAAATTTCAAAATAATCTTTTCAGTTTTGAAATATATAAAATTTACTTTTTTAAAAATATGCTGTAAATTATGCAAAACTTAAACATCTTATGCATGGTAACTTCATAAGAGCTTGTGTTGAATAAACACCCTAAAAAACTGTGCATATTTTGTTTTTACTTCTTATCACAAATAAACCTCATGTGAAGTTTAATAAATCTTTTGATATAAGACAATAGATGGCAGAAGCCTTTTCTTTTCCAATATTCAGTTGAAAAATGCGTCAGTGATAAATTTGTGTCTGTTCTACGTCAGAGAAGATTTTCTTAAAGAACTTATGATCTTAGATCTAAAGAAAGACATGACCAAAATAATATTTTTCTTTTACTTTGTGCTAATGCATTCAAAGTTTAAATTATAACAAAAACTATTTAATAACTCTCAACCTTTTCGGGTCTGGTGTACTATTAATAGTACATGTCTTTTCATCGAGTATTATTATGTCTTAACAATTATTTTTTTAATATCTACATATCGTAATGATAGTATATGTCTATGCGTTTCTTATTATGACTTCATTTATGTTTTGTCATTTAGTAATAATTATAATAATAATAAAAGTTTGCTTAATTCTCTTTGCCGCGTTGGAGATTCCTTTATTTTAAACATATATTTCACTCTTTAAATTTAAAATACAGGTTACTTTTACTAATGAATCATGTGCAATAAAACGGAAAAAATATTAGAAATTTGTATCTGTTAAATATTGCTGTAATACGATATTTTCCAAACATCTCCCAAAAACTCTTCCTTGGCCCATTGTCATATGAATTGAATAGTACGCAAAATAGCTAGATTCGTTAGCTTTCAGACAATGAGATATTCTTTAAACTTCAATAAATCTATTTAGACAGCTGCGATTAACATTATTAACATAAAAGTAATTTTATTCTCAAAATTGAAAAAAAAAATCGGACCCGAAAGTGTTCATATTAATTTCTTTTAACTTGTAAATCTTAAATGAGTTTCTTTTTGCAATTTTTCAAAAAATGTAATATTTTTAAAAATTCAACATTATTTATTCTTAAGAATCCATTTTAATTGTAAAATATGTTTTTCATCCATTTAAAAGCAAATCATGCATGAAAAAGTTAAATATTCTTTCTCTGTGTGTGTGTATATATGTAAGGTAAATTCTGTATGACGAATGGTTAAGTCACCCACGCACTTTCACAGCATTGAAACGAAGAAAGCAACTGAGAGTAAACGCCCAGACAGAATAATAAAATTTCGGCAAAAAAAAAGTTTAAAACACCTTTTACAATTCTTTTTAACCTTAACAGTAAAATATTTTTAATAAAATTGGCTGCCTATGTGGAAGGCTCGAGTGCTTTTGTTCTTAGTCATAGATGCAAAAACGTTCAGAGATTTCAATGGTGAGAATTAAAATGCATAAAATTTACTTCTCTCTTATTTAAAATTTATATTTTTTACTAGGAATTAGATATAGAACAAAAGAAAATGTAAGGTACTAAATTTTCTTGATGCATTTTCTTAAATTTTGTGGCTTTACTGTAGCTTTGAGTTCAGTAACGTCAAATAAATTATTTGTGATGCTAATGCGTAATTTAAAAAAGAAAATATAAATATTGTTGGATTGATAATTTGGAATTTTCAAATTTCTAATTTAAAATACTAAAAAATTCACAATAAATATTAAAAAATCGCATCTTTAATAAAATAAGGAGTTATATGGTGTTATTAATTAAATATCATCTATTGCGATTTAGAAATAATTTAATGGAATAGTCTTTTAGTTCTTACTTCAATATCTTATAACAGGACAAATGAAGATAATGGAATTCTGAAATCCAGTACAATTTCGGAATTTAAATATTTTCGTGAACTTTTAAACTGAAAATATTTTTATAAATTATTTTGAAGTCCGTCATACAATTGAACAAAATTTTGAAAATAAATGAAAAGCAAACACTTTGGCGCACTTTTTTAAAATGTAAGAATACGCTATTCAGCCAATACATAATGTAATGTCAATTTTGTATAAAAATACTTAGAAAGCCTCTTTTATTAAAATAAATTAAATATGACGTCTATTGCATGAAAACTATTAAATTTCTTCAATAGAATAGGTCACTATTTTCTTGAAAGTAACTGAGAACAAATTTAAACAATTTAATATAAACGGCGTTGTAAAAAAAAAAAAGAGTTAGTACATGCAAAAGCAATATCTTATTCAACTTTGAAGTAGCTCAGCTGGGGGTTATTCCAAAAGAGCGAAAAACGTCCAGACCAGGACTCTAATCTGGATTCCTTGGCTTATCGTACCAATGCACTACCTATTGAGCTATCCGAACGGTACCTGGTTGACATCATTCAATCTTATTTCTTGGACATGGCTGCGAACTGCAGCTCTAGTTTCATTCATCCGAGCTATAACTATAGTGTTTACATGATGAACGCATGTGATAACACGAATCTCCTGTATACCATGAAGAGAAGGAATTTTTTTTCAACTGGATAAAAAGGTTTTTTTCAACTAGATTTATCCAGTTAAAAATATATATATATATTTTCTTCATTATGACTTACATGGCATACAGGAGTTTCCGAGTTATCACACGCTTTCATTATGTAAATGCTATAATTATAGCTCGGATGAATGACACTAACGCTGCAGTTAGCAGCCATGTCCAGCAAATAAGAGTGAATAATGTCAACCAGGTACCGTCCGGACATCTCAATAGGTAAAGCATTGGTACGACAAGCCATGGAATACAGGTTCGAGTCCTGGTCTGGACGTATTCGCTTTTTTGGAGTAATCCTCAGCTGAGCTACTCCAAAGTTGAATATAAGATATTGCTTTTGCATGTACTATCTGTAATTATTTCAACTCTTTTTTATAACGCCGTTTATATTACTTACTTTCAAGACAATAGTGAGCTATTCTATTGAAGAGATTTAATAGTCTTCTTGCAGCAGACGTGATATTTATTTCAATAAAAGATGCTTTATAAGCATTTTTATACAAAATTGACATTACATTATGTATTAGCTGAATAGTGTATGCTTACATTTTAAAAAAGGGCGCTATAGTTATAGCTCTTTAAATGCTATAGTTATAGCTCGGATGAATGAAACTAACGCGGCAGTTCGCAGCCATGTCTAACAAATAGGAGTGAGTAATATCAATCAGGTACCGCCCGGATAGCTCAATAGGTAGAGCTTTGGCACGGCAGGCCATAGTATCCAGGTTCGAATCCAGGTCTGGACATTTTTGACTCTGTTGGAATAAACCTCAACTGTACTACTCTAAACTTGAATCCGACTATCCAATTGGAAAAAAAATCCTTCTCTTCATTATTAGCAATATCTTAGTTTTTTTAAGTGACATACTGATAGGTTGAGACATTCAGAAAACGAATACTAATCGATTTCAAGCTTGTAAAATAAAACTAAAATTGAAATTAATTTAAAGAAAATTATTTCCCATCACAAAGATATTTTAAAAACAATATTTTTGCAATTCAAATTAATTACACTTTGGTGTCATCCGTTTAGTCCCAGTTATGACCCAAACTACGCCGACTCAGGGACTTAGCTGTCAAGAACTTCTATACTATTTGTTACAAAACAGTATTTCATATAATTTTCAAAAATGTGTTTTCTCGATATTTTTTAGATAAGCTTCATTAATATTATGAGCAAGAACTTTTTAGGCAAAATAATCTCCATTGTTACTTTCTTAGACCAGCGTTAAACTTTGAAACTATTGAAATGCAACGAAGTTCAACTATATGTATTTGAATTTTAAATGTATCCACACTCTAAGGATAATGCCCTTATTATTTCACTTTCTACAGTAACGTAAGATTGTGCATGAAAAACAAATTTTGTAAGTTAAAATTAATATGTAATATGTAAATTTACAAATTTTTGATGTTGCTACTGCAGATGGCCTTATCTTTCGGAAACGAATTTACGGGGTTTACTCTCTTTCCTTTTTTCGGAAACAATATAAAAGAAACCTGTTACGAGTTTTTCGTTAATCGAATTTCATGAAAGTTTTGATTTTGAAAATTCCGAACAATATTCTACTCAGGAAACAGCATTAGTCATTCATGAATATTAACCTTATTTAAAACGTTTCTTGATTTGGTTTTATTTCTAATAAATAAGAAAGCAACCTTGCTATGATTTCTGCAAAACACCAATTAATATAAGCATAATTCATAGCTAGAAAATATTAGTAGCAAGAAACGCATTTTTTTTACTGAAAAATAAAATAAAAATTGTGAGTATTTCCTTACATATAGAGACAGACAAGCAGACAGAAACAAACAGAAGAAGAAATAGAAAAATTTACCGACAAACTAAGGTCATTTTTATTTTAAACGGCAGTCTAATATTTTAAAATAAACAGATGATGATAAGAAGAGTTGAACACTCAATGCTATTCATGCGTGTATTTCTGAACAAAATGCAACTTTTCTTTGAAGTGTATATCTGAAATACTTTCTCAATTAAAATTTCGAAATAATCTCTTATCTACATTGATGGTGCGAGAAAACTTTTTCGCGCTTAATAAAAAATTGTATACTTTTGTCGAAAAGATAAAGTTGATTTAGAATCGGTACTTTGATTTTTAAAAATTACTCTTATCGAATTCCGAACAAATTGCTCCTTAAAAAAGAGCGTCTATTGATAAAAATTTTGCTTTCACAAATTTTAAAATTAAAAAAAGTAATTAAAATGATTAGTCTTGAAAACCTCATGAATTTTATTTGGAAAGTAACGTAGATTTCTTTTTTAAAGATACACAATGTGCTAAGATGTTTTGTTTATACACATGGCACCGGTATTTACTAATCATGTTATTTACTATTTGTAGAAATCGTCATATTGAATAAATTTTTAATTTAAACAATGTCTTAGAGATTTTAGTAATACTAACATCTGGCTATTAAATATGACATCAGTAGTCTCTTTTTTAGATGTTATATAAAATGAAGCTCTTATATAAACAATCATATAAGAAACAATTCTCTCAAAATTTCCACAAGTTGTAGAAACATTAAATAACTGATTACAAATTATTAACTTTGGATAATTCAAAATTTTATTTTAAAAAATAACAAGAATTAATAGATATGTTTTTTAAATGCAAAATGGTGAGACGTTTTGTTTATACATATGGCACATCTATTTACTAATACTATTATTCAGTTCTGGAAATCAGTGACTTTTCATTTAAACTGTGTCCATTAGAGATTTTACATTCTAACCACTGGTAAACAAATGTGACATGAATAAATTCTTTTCTGATATATGAGAAAATGAAGCTGTTACTTAAAGTGATATATGAGAAACAGGGTTCTTTCAACATGGATAAAATATATGTGCGCTCCCCCAAAAAAATAAATTAATAAACGCCAAGATTCAGTTTAGCCCACTCTCTTTCCATTAGTTCTCCGAAATCATTTCGACATATTATTCAAACGATATACGGTAATAGTTGAACAATGTCATCTAAAATTTCTTTCATTTTAATATACAGGGTGGAGAAAAATTAGTCTGGTAACTTCAAAACTGAATAATTATCGAAGTATTAATTGTAAAGTATCGTTTCAAAGACAGACTACTAGTATTGAATCTAAAGTTTATGGATAAGCTTCTAATTTCAGCGTTGAAGTCTAAGCTAGAATTTGTCTTGGTCATGTCACTCGAAGTTCATCGCGGTCGTGGTAACCACCATGATCACCAGTCATTTCACACCTAGATTGCAGTACTATGGTTTATAAAAGAAGAGCTTTGCTGTCCGCCGTTCAGGATTCACCACTGCATTTGATTATATCGACGTGAACACGCTGACAGACATAAATGGCATAAACTAATTTATCGATGGGACATTTTCAGAATAGCAAAGAGTAGCCATATTATCTTTGTAAAAAGGATAAAGTTTGTGTATTTCATTATCTTTTAATTATGTGCACTGTCTTGTTTGGCTGTATAACTACGCATAATAAGCCATTTTTTATCCAAGTAATTGAGAACTAAGAATAGAAAACGCTGAAAGTACCAAAAAAATCGAAAATCTCTTTTTTACACGAAAAAATGTCTTAAAGGCCAATCTTAACAAACATGAGAACGCTTGAAGCGATAACCCTAGCAATCAGGGCTGCGGAGTCGGTGGGAAAAATGGACGAATCCGACTCCGGGAATTTTAACAGATCCGACTCCGATTCTTTCGCTCAAAAATGGGCCGACTCCGACAATGCAGACCTGCTTGTAAAATGGACGACTCCGACTCCGGGAATTTTAACAGATCCGACTCCAACTCTTTCACTCAAAAATGGGCCCGACTCCGACTCTGTAGCCCTGCTAGCAATAACAGTTAAAACAATTTATATTGTTGTATTGTTATATTGTTGTAAAATTGTATATCAAACATGGCAAATGAGGTGCTTTCGCCTTCTTTTTTTCGTTGCATTGAAAAATTTCCTCTTTTGGACTTTCAGCGTTTTCCATTGTTAGTCCTCAATTCATGTCTATCCTGTATTATGCCTTTCTGCTATTATTTCCTACGAAAAGAATCTTAGAATCATTTATTTCCAATCATCTTTTTGCTGCACTCTAGAGTATGGTAACGAAAATGTATCCTCTCATTTTAGAGAACGGTACTCAAATTTAAACCATTTTTACAGTTTCAAAAAATTTAAATTAAGATACTTGACTATCTGGTTATCTTATCCTAATTACAATCAATGTATCATAATTTAATTTTATAAAACTGGCTAAAATACCTAAAAGTAAGCACTGGCTCTAAAAAAGAGTGCATCTGGTCAGCTTATTCTAAAGCAGTTTTCGTAAATGATGTGTCCCAGGTGTGTTACCTAAAATATAGTCTTATTTACTTTAATATTTCTTTGTATAACTAAATAAATCTTGTAAGTAAGTTTCTTAGACCTGATTATGGATGTGGAGTTAAATTGCAAGTATTAATACGATCTTTAAAACTACAAAAAAGGCAGCTATCCATATGTGTAAAATAGAAAGAGTGAATCCCAAACTAACATGTGCGGTATTTAAAATTCCTATTTCTAGCTGATTAGTTTTATCATTTCAACCTTCAAGGCAAATAAAGAACCATTTTATCATCAAATGACAAAATTAATCTCTTTATTAAGATAACTATGTGGAAAATAAGGATAAAGCAAAAACTTGGGAAAATTTGCATTACTGTCATAAACAAATATGATAGTTAAAATTTTTAAGTGAATTACTGTAGCTTTAACAAGTTTGACGGAGACAATTCAGCATTACTTTCTCTTTTCTGGAAAACGCTTCTTCAGTGAAATAATGATAAATAGCTTGGTGCTAACTTTATTTGAAGACTATTAACATAAGAAAACTTTAACTGTTCAAATTTTTAAAATATGAAAATAAAAGTTATATGTAAATATTATAGATAAAAATGTTATCTTAATTTCCAAATACAACAAATTCAACTACAAAATATTATATATTTTTTCTATTTAAGTGAAGTGAAATAGTCATCAAGGAAAAATTGATCCTTTGTATCGCCGCGTTCCATATCTGCAACATATCCGAAAGTCAACTTTACTTAGACAGTCGGCTTTAAAAGCGATTTTTTTTAAATTGTTGCTATCTCCCAACATATATAAATTGTTCGTAGGATTCTCAACAGACGATGTTATTGAGTCAATTTTTCATGCCAAAGATTTTTTATCATTTTACAAGCTTCGCATCGTTATTGCTGAAATAAACTTCGTAAAATTTGTAAAATTAAAAAGGCTAGAGACGTCAAAATATCGATTTTTAACACAGTTAAGTTCGTATACTTTACAATTTTGTATTAGAAAAATGACAATATTTATGAGAAGTATGTAATTTCCTGTTTATTACAGATGTGAAAAAGTACCTTTTTAGTTATTTTTTTTATTTAACTAACATCTGAGTAAATGTTTTTCAAATCAGAGTTGTTGAGTCACAAAGGGTTAAATGGACAAAATGTAATAAAGGTTCCTTTCTAGGGAAACCCTTTTAGAAAGGCTTATTGGGCACCAAAAAGAATACAGTTTTTTTTAAGACGTTTAACCCCTTGAGGGGCACCGTTTGCAGTCTGCAAACGGAAAATTTTAACGCCTAAATTGCCAAATGGCACCAGTAATTTTTTAGTACACTTTTTATCTCATAATATACGCGAAAAAATGCTTTTGACTATTTTCAAATACATTTGTTCGTTAATTGCGGTGTGAATTAATTATTTGAACATTTTCGGAGCAGAAATGCCTTGCCCGTGAAAGGGTTAAATACATTTAGACAGTAATCTAATGAAACTAACTTCTCAACTCGTTTATCAATATATTAAAACTTATGTTTTCGTTAATTCTGAAAAATGAAGAAGTATTTTATCTGTTGTTATCAGTTTTCAATAAAATGAAAAATTTAACGAAGAACTGATGTTGCCCTTATTAACAAGCTCTTTGTTATGATGCTATTAAAACTTTTTGAAACTCTTTAATATCAAAATAACTGGTGATCTTTTTGTTTTTCAACATTGAGGGAGCACAATTTTTATAAATAAAATCCTCCGTATAACTTTTTAAATAAAATTAAACAGACAATCAATTTGTTAAAAGCCTCTATCAGTCATAAATATTCATTATGACGAGTAAAGACACATAAAATTGGTAAATTTTAAAAATCTAATTATTCGGAAACCCTGATAGTTACTATGAATGCCACTATTTGGCATAACACAGAAGTTTTTTTTTTTCTAATGATACCTTATATGACATTTTATTTATTTTGATTGATGTCATTCTTAGGATAAAATGAGCATTTTGCATAATATGGGATGTTTTGCATTGTATATTTTGTGTGAGAATTTGGTAAAACTGAGAAAAAAATTAAGATCTCCAAAGAAAACTTTCTAAGCCAAAAAAGCCTAAATGTCATAAGTTGCTTGATTTCATATCTTAACAAATTCTGATCATGGGACATTTTACCTGTGAAATAGGTATTCTGGCAATCAAACTCCTGAAAAAGAACTATAGTTTATAATTTTAATACGTCATAGATACGTGTTGTGGCAAGTGTAATTACCAAAAAGATTTCATACACTGAAGAATATATCTGCGGCGGCGTGTAAAGAAAGTGTGTAGGAGATAGCTAACACATTTAATAAATCACTTACTTTAGAACACGTCCGCTAAACGTCTTTTTAGAACTGAATTTATTTGATGGCAAATATTTCTGTTAATAAATAAATCTTATATAAGTATGCAATGTTATCAAACCTCAAAAATTAGAAAATGACAGTACGACATAAGATTAGGGGTAGAGAGTTTGCTTCGTACATATTTGTATTGATAAAATCATTTTCTGTTCTTAAAATTAAACACTCTAAACTTTTGTTACAAGTTGTATTTAGTTCTAATATCACACAATGTTATTTATTATAAAACAGAGATCACTCTATTCTTTTAACTAAATATTGTCACAAAAATTCATTTCAAGTACATGTCTAAAAGAGAAATAATACGCCGATAATCAAAGTAACACGGGCTTAAGGAAAATTCACATCGTTCTGCATTCTTGCCAGAGTCATGTTCATTGTCTCAGACTGTATTATTTTTCACTGTACTAAGGTAAAATAAGTTTGTCTACGTACAAAATTATTAAAAATTCGTCCAAAAACGTTTCCGTCACTTCAGGGAACACAACTAAAAAAAATTGTGAATAGCATTGAGTAGGGTATCGCTAGTGGACAATTAAGATAGGTAATTGATGTGTGACGGATTTTTTCTATGTTTACTGAAGTTTACGAAGTGCGTTTCTGAAAATTTTATATCTAATTATTGCACATTAACATAGCATCATTCCGAGAACACATTTTATTACTTTCATTGTCAGAATTAGGATTGTTTTATGCTGTTCACTGTCGACTAATCTTGATGTGCAGCAACCAAGGTAAACGATGTTTGAGAAATCCGGGCAAATACTTACAAATTGTTGAAAATTTTCGTCGTTACGAGAACGTCTAGCTAACCGTCGTATTATTTTGATATTTACTGTTAAATAATTTAAAACGTTGCGCATGTATATTACAGATAATATTTATTGACGAACCGTGCAATATGAAAATTGAGATATAACTTATAAATATACAAAATAAGTAAAAAAAAACTTGTTTTGTAAAACACGTTTTGAGAACTAAAAAATTTACCAAATATTGCATGCTGGTTTTGTTAGCATTCAGTTATTACAGTCATCAGCGCAAAAAATCAATACATAATATCATCTTTTCTAATTTCTATTACTGTTTTCGTATTACATGTTTCTTTTCCCTAATTTGTATGGAATGTATATTCAGTTCATGAATATTGTCACTTTGTATTTTGCATTTGGGTCATTCCATGAAAAGTGAAACTAAATTACCAATTTTTCAAAATTTATAAAACAAGTCATGCAATACATTTTTTTAAAGCTTAGAGTGTGAATTTTCTGAAAGCATACAGTTTAAGTATAAAAAGTAAATTAAATAAAAGTACTAGCATTAAAAATGTGAGAGTGATGAGATAGAGAACATTTCACTACTAATACATTTAGATACATTTCACTAAACTATGGTAAAGTTTAACAAGTTATTTTCATTTCAAAAAAAAATTTGTGGAAGTTGTAATTAGGCTAGTTTTTATATTTGAATATTCTATTTTGTAAATTTATAAAAGAAATTAGAGAATATATTATAAATGAATTAGAATTCATAAATATATTGCGATTCATTGGATTGTTACGGCCGTAACGGGGAAACAACTAAAAGTTGCTCTTACAAATTTACTGGTTAAATTATTAAGTTTTAAATCATATTTTCTCTGTATAAATTATATGAGTATACTTTTAAATCCGTGACATTAATTTTAACTGCATATTAGAATATTTTATAGCTGTTACAGACGTAACATTTTGAGTATAATATTTACAGATATAACAAGTAATAAGAGATTAATATGATAAAAATGTGTACTACAAGCATATGTCACATCATAATTTACATATTTTCTTTTTTCAACAAGCTATTCATGCATTTTATTTTTTCATGAATGACACCAGGCTATTTTTACGATACTTTACATTTTCATGGATGACAATAGGCTATTTTTGTGATACTTTATTTTTTTCATGAATGACAACAGGCTATATTTGTGACACTTTATATTTTCATTATCAAAATTTTGGAAGAACCACAAATGGACAACAGATGCAAATTAGCATTTTAAATTATAAAAAAAATGAAAATAAATGTTTCTAATGTTACGATATTATCTTTTTCTTTTATTTTGCAATGCGCTATGTTTAAACGTTAAAATTCCGGTGAATGTAAATTTGAAATCGGACTTGTTACGCCCGTAACAGGCAAATGTTACGTCTGTAACAATTTAATTATCCCATGTATTAATTAATAATTATTTTAATGTTTTCACAATTGCAGTTTCCAACAGCTAATACCCTAATAATGAATTATTGAAGAAAAAGTTAAATGTTCTTCCTTCAAATTTACAGGATTATGACAATAACTGGATCTATATGCAGTTTTGACTGTTTTGTGAATTACATCCGTAAGACCTAGATTGTATTTTTTTTTTTTAATTATGGGAACATTTTTCAGATTTCAAAATTTAATATTCTATTTACAGTCCTTGGTCCGTCCTTAAATATAAAATAATCAAAGTACTAAGTATTCTTTTTTACATTATTTATGAAGCTTTAAAGTTTGTTTGTTACGTCCGTAACCATGGAATGACCCATTTGATATTTATTTTTATACCGCTATTTTGGCTCTTATATATTTACTGTTTAGTTTTTTAGAAATACACGTTGAATATTTCTGCTCTGCGCATTTTATGTATTTATTTAAAAAGTTTTAACATTTCTTATAATTGTTTCCAGTATCAATTGGCATTTCTGATTCCTTTGAAAATTCAAATTATATGCAGGGTTAATCAACTCTTGGGCAAACTTTAAGGGGTGATAGTACACATCAAGACAAACAATATTAAATAGGAAACTAATGGTTCCAAACGTGTTCCGAAGGAGATAGGCACCATTAACGTTTAGGGTCCAAAATTTCAAATGAATATAAAAAACGGAAAAATTGATCGTTTCGTTTGCGGGTTTCGCCAAAACTATTCTTTATGTCAGTATTTTCTTGAAAATAAATTTTAATGATAAAGTTCAAACAATGCCGATAGAGGGCGCTTTAGACTTTGGAGTAACGAACAACTATTTTTTACCGTTATTTTTCGTATCTCATTAAATGCTTTCAAAAGCTTAGACTTAAACTTAAATTTTGAGCTCAAAATATGAATAGCTGTTAGATGAAATTTGAGCACAATAAATTTTCAAAATAAGCTTCAGCCTTAGTGAAATTTATGTTTTGACAAAAACTTTCACACAAAGTTTTCTTCTAGTGGCGATCCTGGTGTGAAAATGCTTAGCTAAATATTTAAAATAGATGTTTTTATATTTTCCTATGTGGCAGTAAGTTAAAATCACCTTGGACAGATCCGATTCAACTTTCTTTTACTCTGTTCCAGTATCTAATAAGCAGCTGGAAAATCTGTTGAAAGTAGCTACTACTCAGGTTTAAACTTAAATTTTTTGTGTAAAATATGAAAGATGCATCTTCCATAATCGGATCTAATGTCATAGGATTTACAGTTAAGTAGTTGTCATCAAACATGAGTGATGTTGACTTTGAAATCTTTTAAAATGAATGTGAATGCCGTTAAATTTTAATCAAATCACTTTTGCACGAAATAACTCATTATAATACGCCATTTGGCTATGTACTTGGTTAATTAGCCTTAAAATCCCGTTTTAAGTTTTAAGTGGAAAAAAGAAAAACAAAATCGAGTGTGAGTATTTGCAATAAACACGTACTATTCCTGCCTATTGATCACTAGATTCCGGATTCAGTAGAGAAAAGGAATTTACCATAACTTTAGATTCCAAGTATTATTTAGATTAGAAAATATAGAAATGGGAACTCGGTAACCTTTTATCACGCTAGTATTTCATTTGATTTTTTTACAGGGTTGCACCATACCTGCCAACTTTTTCGCCTTTTTGTTACCACTATTTTTAAAATGTAAAATCTCCCATATTAAATCGAAAAAACTCTAAGATTAAATATGCCAAATTTCTTCTTTCAAAAATAGTGCTAAGAAAAGGTGTAAAACTTACCAGGAATGGTACACGTTAGCGTCCACGGTTAGTAATTGATTGGAATGCATTTTTTTATCGTAAAATCCCGACTAATAAGCCCTCTCGAAAGTAAGCCCCACCCACTTTAAGTAATATTGATTTTCTTTTCTATTCCCAAAACTAAGACCTCCCCCCTCCCCACCTCACAACGACACTCAAAGAGTAAGAAACTTTTTTGTGCAATAAATTAATTTGAAATATCAACGAGAGAAAATCTTCCGTTTGGGCAGATTTCTACTATTTTTTTCAAAGCAGACATCCGCCGAAATGATAAAGATTCCCATACCTGCTTCAACATTAATGATAAAAACAGTTATTTTTAATTATTTTTTTAAATCTTGATTTACCCCCCCCCCCCCCCTACACACACCACACACACACACTACTAAATTTAACTGTTTTTTTACTTGTTAACCCCAAGCCACTAAATTAATTTTAACTGTATTTGCTTTTGGAAAAGGAAAGGGGATTATAGTCAGGATTTTACGATATTACTTCAAAATGAACGAAGTTCGTATATCACATTGCGCTACACTGGACCGTTATTGTTACAGAAGTACGTTTTAATACTATTTTGAACGATTTTCAAACCCTTTGAAACTTTAGCTCCTTTCGTAAAAAATACAGAGAACTTCAATTTGACTGAATATACGTAATTCGTGATTTTTTCTAAAAAATCTGGAGAAATAACGACAAAAGTCACCAAATAATATTTGGCAAAACGTTGCAAAATTTGGGTTGAAAGAACTTCCTATGTTGCCAACTTGGCGGTGACACGTTAATTTGAGAAATTCTTCACACCTTAATGACACACTAACATTTATCTCCTTTGTTTGCATTCTAAAATCTTCTGTAATTGAGACATTTTGATAGAAAAAAAATTCACTTTTGGTAAACGTATGAAAATAATATCAAGCATACTATAAAAAAGAAATGATTTTTTTTTTCAAAATCTTTAGCATTTCCCCAATTTCAAAGATTGTATGTCTCGGGACTACTTTTTCCCAGACCATGTTACATTGAATTTAAACTCACTTCAAATACAAACAAAATTTAAAATTATGAATATGGCAATAACTACAAATTAGCACTTCATTGCTTACACTAAAAATATCACCTAAGCTGTTACATAAAATAGCCAAACGCACGATAGATGCAGTTAATCTGCCCGCCTTCCTGCCTGTCCGTTAATACACAATTTAAATATCTACTAATACACAATTTAAATATTTAAAAATGCTCTTAAATCCAAGAATTTCCAATTTGTTATTGGGATTACATTACATGTTGGGTGCTATATTACAATGTGTTTCCACCAATGGATGGATTTTAAACAAGTTTACGACGCTCGAGCCAATCGAAATTTCGGAAGATGGCGTGTGAAGGGCGAAAAACGCAGAGCCCCTTGTGTGTGTGTGTGTATATATATATATGTGTATGTGTGTATATATGTATGTACGATCCCATTTCCCAAAACCCGACAAAGCTAGTTTTCTAAAAGCACCGCCGGGAGTCGATATCACAACTCCGCACTATTGATGCTGAGGCATGCGCGGAACAAGTGACTGTCGGCGGCAGACGTGCTCCGAGGAAGAAACTGAAGTGACTCGAGGAACTTGAGAACATTATTCGAGTGTTGGTGCTGATATGAGGTGGTGGACGCAAGAAGGTAGTAAAAAAGACGTAGATGTTTGAATCAAATTAAGGTGCATTAAATGTTTTTGTGAGTGCTGTCGTCATGTATCTGTCCTGTAAATATAGTTTTCTCAATATAACTATTTTTTTAAGAGAGAGTCGTAATTTTTTTCTGGTGTCAAGTCTGCATTTTATCGTGATCAAAAGGATAATTCTATAATTTTTGGTGCCAGAAGAGGAACGATTGTTTTAATACTTTGACGTTGTCGCCCACAAGTCTGATGCGTATTATGAAATCGCCGATGGTGAAATAAAAATAAAAATAAAAGTACGGAATTCTGTGTTCAAGTGGATATTGTTTTTAGTGGTGAGTACATTGTATATAATTCTTTTTTTTTTTTTTTTCATGATGAAATTGATCGATATTCCTGAACTGGAACTTGCTATTAAAAATGAAAAAACAAGCAAAATAAAACTTTTGCATAAATTTCTTTTCGATGCTGAAGGTGACAGATCAAATCGAAAAAGAATTGGAGAATTTTCTGGTTTTGGTTATCAAACCGATAGTTCCGAATTTAAAACTAAAATAACAAAAAGTCAAGCCGATTTTTCTCTGAATGATTTAATTACAATTTGTAATGTACTTTGCATTTCGAATGAAGGTTCTTTAGTTGATCTTACGACGCGATTAGTTACTTATTTATCGGATTTAAGCTTGCTACAAGCTAATGTTCAGAACGACAGTGATACAGATTCGGAACACGAAGTACCTTTAAATAATAGTTCCTCAAGTAATGATATGGAATCATCAAATTTGGATAAAAGTAAGTAATTTCCAGTTCAAAGTTTTGTGCCATCAACTATTAATATTAGTGATATAGAAAATGTTGTACCTCCGTTTGATGGTAGTGCATGTCAGGATATAAATGTATGGCTGAACAATTTTGATGATGTCACTAGTGTATTTAATCTGTCCGAGTTACATTAGTATATTTTTGAAAAATGAAGCTAAAAAATAACATCGAGATTACTAGCCTTTTGAACGCTGAAATGCAATCTGATTTTATTAATAATCGTGAAGAATTGAGAAAAGACGCTAAAAAACAAATTTTAAAAGTCCAAGAAGAGAACCGAAAAACTTATAATCTCAGACGAAAAAAGCTAACAAATTTAAGCTTAATGATATGGTTGCTATAAAACGCACACAACAAGGTCCAGGTTTGAAGTTAAAATCAAAATATTTAGGTCCTTACAAAGTCATAAAAGTAAAAAATAACGACGCCTACGATGTAAAGAAAGTTGGATTTAATGAAGGTCCAATGGCCACTAGTACTTGCGCCGAGTACATGAAGCCGTGGACGGATGAAGCTTGACATTAAAAAAACAAAAAGATGAAGAATTTCACCGATTATGACATTACCCCGACTATGACACACCGGACTGACTTTAAACGATTTTGACAAAATTAATCCCGAAGGAACGAAAAAAAGACGTAAGAAAAAGGAAGACGTAAAAAAGGGAAAGACGTAAGGTAAAAGAAGACGAAAAGATGTAAGGTAAAAGAAGACGGAAAGACGTAAGAAAAGGGAAGACGATAAGACGTAAAAAGAAAGAACGACAAAGAGACGTAAAAAAAAGAATAAGAATTTTTTCAAGAAATAATATAATGATGACTTTTTTTTTCGAATGCTGCTGTTTTTTTTTCTTTATCTTTCCAGGTGATCCAGTTGCTGTTCCCAGCGGTCCAGGATGCATTCGAGGACGAATGACTAGAAGGACAGCCGAGCTGTGGGATCCCATTTCCCAAAACCCGACAAAGCTAGTTTTCTAAAAGCACCGCCGGGAGTCGATATCACAACTCCGCACTATTGATGCTGACGTATGCGCGGAACAAGTGACTGTCGGCGGCAGACGTGCTCCGAGGAAGAAACTGAAGTGACTCGAGGAACTTGAGAACATTATTCGAGTGTTGGTGCTGATATGAGGTGGTGGACGCAAGAAGGTAGTAAAATAGACGTAGATGTTTGAATCAAATTAAGGTGCATTAAATGTTTCTGTGAGTGCTGTCGTCATGTTTCTGTCCTGTAAATATAGTTTTCTCAATATAACTATTTTTTTAAGAGAGAGTCGTAATTTTTTTCTGGTGTCAAGTCTGCATTTTATCGTGATCAAAAGGATAATTCCATATATATATATATATATATGTATGTATGCGTACATGTTCGTGCCTGCGTGCACGTATATGTATGTATGTAATACTTTTCGCCTTTGCCTTAAATTTCCTGCACTTTTATTCGTCAATCGCATCTCCAATCTACTCCTCCACTACGTACATGAGTAAAAATGTTTCCCTTATTTTTAGCATTGATGACGGTACGCAGAATGCAACCGATATTCAACACTTGTTAAGTCTTTTGATGCTCAGAAAGTTCTTTATTAACTGATAGTCGTGCAAAAATTTAATCTTTTTTTATGTTTATTGTAAAACAAAAATAGTTTAATTTTAAAAGTTCTAACTCAAAACTTACCAACTCCGTCATTTTATTTTTATTTCTTTGGTGGCATATAATAAATATTAAATTTACTTCCTTTAATAAAGAATAAGTAATTGCTGAAATCATAAGTTGGAGTTATATTGATGATTCATTGCAGCAATTTTGATGACTTCAGTAATTTTCTGACTCTACGAGGATTTTCGTGTTAAAGAATTCCTTGTCGAGATTTTTCTAAGCAAAATTAGCAATGTTTCTACTTAACAAATATACACAGATTTCTAAGCAATTTAGAGTTACCAGTTTTAAAAAGGAAAAACCGCTTTTTGAAATTGGTTTCCAATTTTTCATTTATCTAATTATTTTTCATGACATTCAACATCGAAAAATAATTACAATTTTTCATTGTTACATTTTTTTTTTTACTTTTTTATGCCAATGATATCGGAATTTTTTTTAACTGTATCTGAAGAATACTGGGTTTTTATGAATAAACTATAAAAGACTCATCATTCACGTCATAATTATCTTTCCATCTGGAAAATGACCAATCAGAACTAGAATTTATATTTTGCATATTTTAGTTTCAAATTACGACTTCCTGTAATAAGTAAAAAACTAATGTATAAAGGAATACCGGTGACATTTAAAAATTTTTAACTGTTGGCTGTGAAACTTTCTCACTTACGATCTTAATTATAAAATAAATACAATTTTTTTTCAAATAAACGAAGACATCAGCCATATTTACTTGACAAGCAAGAAAACAAGTTTTTTACGTGGATTACGAATGTTATAAAAGATTAGGTGAATTTCTTGATATAATTTTAAAAATAGAAATTCCAATGAAATCAGTTAATATTTTTTCGATAATTTCCATTTTATTTTTATTTCGTTTTTAATTTCCATTTTATTTTCTATTAATCTTTCTCAAAGTATGTATTTAATAGCGTTACGTAGTTGTCCAACTAATTATTTTCCATAGATAATCATCATTACCGCTGAAATATAAATTAACAACGCGTTTCCGTTGAGCATGTAAAATGCTTCATTTAAATTAAGATAACGTTCTTAAATAAAAATAAATGTGTTAGAGATACGCACCATAATAAATTAGCATACAAATGTCGCGCGCTAAAACATCGCGGATACAGTTTTTCTCCGGTGCTGAGAATGTATAATAAGTAAGAGCACGTTATCTTCACTTGCTATTTCACATTTTTAGCAGCACAGTAACTTGCGTTTCTTGATTTGGTCTTTTGGCGTAAATGGAGGAAGTCGAATATCTTTCCAGGAATTTTTGTTTAACCTTAATAAATTTCTACATAGAGATGTACTAAATGCATTTTAAATCGTGATTTTTTTTTTTTTTTTTTAATATAGAAGTCGCCAATATGCGTTACATTTTAAGGTTGTTCTTAAATCTACACAGGCTACTTTCTGACTTATTTTTTAAATCCTTTTTGTTCGCAAACGCATGTATTTTAAAGCTGCTCTTATTCAGAAAACTTGTAACCTAACGGTTCTTTTTCTTTTTTCGTAAAAACAGAAGATCTGTCAGAAAATGCTGTCAAATTGGGCCTTTAAACCGAATTCCCGGACGCAAGAGCGCGGGAAAGGGAAAAAGATGCAGCCATGACTCAACATGTAATTCATTTATCTGAAAATAAAATAAAACTATTCGATTTCAAATCGCTTCAATAATAATACTTGTAAGTCGACTTGATCGACCAAAATTCGTTTTCGGCCCAAAATCTGAGTTTCGACGAACATTCGTTTTCGGCAAAACTGCTACCGAAAATTCGGCCGGACCGAAACTCGAAAGAAACCACCCGTATTCCAGAAATCTCGTTTCATCCTTTGGAAATTTTCAACATTGCTCTTTGATTTGAGCTGTATCGGCTCAAATGAAGCACTCTTTATTAATTGCTATCAATTTCGCTGTTTACAATTATCAGTCATCACTGACTCAAGATGCGAGTGCCAATTATAAAGAAAGCAATCTATATATAAAAAAAAGTTGAAGACTCTTTTCACGTGCTCATTAAAAGCTGCAGACTTACCAGTAATAGAAAATTTTTTCTTTGAAACCGCAGAAGTGTTTCGAATACTCTTTGAGAAAGTTCTAGTATAACAGATGATCAAATATAAAAATCATTATAAAAGATAAATCAAGGTATGTATACCTAAAACATTTTTTAATTAGATGAAATTCGTATAATTAGAAAATCATTCTGTATCGTTGATGAATTAATTACATTTTATTTTACATGAAAATAAAGTTTTGGTCAGAGGCTCAAAGAGGAAACTTAGGCCGCATATATAATTAATAATTAATTATTGATAAACACGTATAATTATTTAATAATTATGGATATTTATATATGGCTAATTCTATTGAAACTTGCCATGTCTGTCACACAGCTGAAAATCGTAATACTTGTATGCTACCTGTATTTTAGAAAGGAAAAATGTAACTTATTTTATCGGAGATATCTCATCAATTGAATAACGCGGAGCAAACTTTTCGAAAATAACGATGGATAACAAGCATAGCGATTTTCAGCTGTCGACAGATATGACAAGTTTTCATGGAATTAGCCATATGTATTAAATACTTAAAAAAAACTTTGACATTTTCGTTTTCGGGTGAAAATAGGAATTGATAATTGGCGAAATTTGGTTTCGGTTTTAAAAACCTGTTTCGTTCAATCTTTAGTTGTAAGTGTGTCTTTACTTTTACGTTTAAAAATGAGTCAGAAAATGTGTTAGAAATTTTCGCGTTGTTGAACGGGAAAGGATATTTTTTAGGACTGCCTTAAGAATTATCAATTTTATGATAGAGATGTTTTCCTTTTCAAAATTTTCTTGTTATTTATTCGATTGAAACTCATTCTTCAGAATTTTTAAGCTAATTATTGTATTGAATTTTACTTTAATATCAAAGGAAAAAATATTTAAAACACTAAAAATATTAAACATGTATTGAAATAATAAATTTTGATAGAACTATGGCGCGCAGCTTTACAAACGCAAAGCTAATTTTAGTTTAAATTTATGGTTTTAAAGTAAGTACATTATATATAAACCTACATCCAATTTTTTTAGCTTATACGAAATCTATTTTAGAGCCAGGTAGTTATATATTTAAATAATAATAAAATCGCATTCAACAACACATTATAATCGCAAAGAAGACATATAATTCATCATACACAAATGGTAAAAGTAAAATATTAAAATATACCAATTAAAACTAAGATATGATTTCATAAAAAAAATGATAATATTCAAGGTGAAAATTATGAAGGTATAAAAAATAGATATGGGAACGTCCATTCGTTAATCTTGTGACAATTAGAGCAATTTTTCATAAATGCTTGCAATTATTTCATTATAAAATATATTTAAGATAAAAATTGATATAACCAATTAAATATCACTGTGTTCGACTCTCATAATATATATCTAATTGGCAACAAAAAGCACTTTATTTGTTTATATATTAAATCAAAATTTTGTTACTCTTGTTACACTCTGGTCACAAGAGTAACAAAATTTTGATTTATTATATAGACAAGCAAATTGCTTTTTATTTCAAATTAGATATATATTAAATGAGTGGAGCACAGTAGTATTTCACTGGTTATATCACTTTTTACGTTAATTATATTTTACAATAAAATAATTGGAAGTATTTGTAAAAAACCGCTCGAATGGTCACAAGAGTAACAGTGGGCGTTCCCATATACATTCATAAATATGTATGCAAATGCAGAAGAATAAATGGAATACAAAATATGTAATTTTAATAAAGACGGCATATAATTCATTATACAAAAATAGTGAAACAAAATAGCAAATGATCGAATCAGACGGTGAAATTTGTGGTGTTAAATGGTAAATCGTATTATATACGAGCTAACACGCTCGGCGTTACTCGGGCCCAAGATAATAGTCTTAAAAAAACCTCAATTTTATTACTTTACTTTTTTAAACCGCTTTTGTAAGAATTTATGCTTTTAAACGAAATTTTTTCCAAACGAACCTGGTATCGGGAATCCCGCAATATTTATGTTTTAAAACCAAATGCGTCGTTTTACAGTAGAATGTACGCTCTTTAAATGGGTGTTATATCCCTTTACATATTTCCACAAAAAATGGCAGTTTCGGAATTTTAAAATACGCTGATTTTTTTTCACATCGGATCATTTAATATTTAAAAAAATTCTTATTGTCCGAACTCTTTGAAATTTTTGTGAGTCAATGGTTTCGAAGCCTGTATAAAATATTCGTAAAAAAATATTGATATTTAGTGATAAAGACGCTGGTAAGGAGACTTTCAAATCGGGATTTAAGAGATTCTTAATTTTTCATTGAAGGTGCGATTTAACATCATGTCGCATTTAATTTTATTTCAGTTTACCTATAAAACCCAAACCAATAAAATTTTTATCACCAACTTCTGTTCTATGTACCATAATTATTTTGATATTCTACAACATATATTTTGCTTTTTTAAAATGTTTAATGGTAATTTAATTTAACAAATTTTAAAAACTTCACTTGCATCCATTGCCGGCAGCATTGCTCAAACAATGATAACGCAATTTGTATGAAATATGGAAAATGCATTCATTTTTATGCAAGGAATAACTTACACTTAAAATTTAGTATTATAATAGCATTGGCTATTTAAAATCATAATTTTTTCTAGAAATTTTTTTTTTAATTTTTATAATTTAAATTTAATAAAATAAGTTTTTAATAGCTTAAAAATGAAATATACGTTCAAGGTACATTGGTTTTATATCATTATCAATATTATTTAGGACTCTAGAACCAATAGTTTTTCTACAGTCTTGGGCACTGTGGATGGAAGTAAAGAAAAAAAAAAAGTTAATTTTTTTAATCAAAATTAAGCGTAAAAAAAGAAATCAGTTGTATAATATTGAAATAGTTATGATACTTAGAATAGATATTATGCTATATATGCTGATATTATGCTATCAGAGGTAAAATAAAAATTATGCATTTGTGTTTTATACGGAATCCGGATTAAAATTAAATGTGACATAATCCTAAATTACCCCTTCAGTAAAAAACTAAGGCTTCTGAGACCTCTTAATACTTAAAATTAATAGTTATTATCCAAACTCTTTTAAATTGTTATCCATTATAAATATGTCTTTGAAGCCTGTGTAAAAAAAAAAAAAAATCCTGAAAACATATTGATATTTAGTCGTAGAAGAGCTGTATTTTCTTCTTTTTTTCGCATAGAGTCTTTTAATATTAAAAACAAAATAGTTCTCAGCAAATAAATAGAAATGTTTAATTCATCTTTAAAAGCTAAACTTAAACTTGCACTATGTGCAAAATTACTTAACCCCTTAAGCTACAATGACGGGCATAGCCCGCGTACGATGATCGAGCCAAATGTAAATTCTTCTTACCACTAAAATTTCACAGTAAATATAGTTTAATTTAATCGTCGAAATTCCATGATTAAACAAGGCGAAAATCTCTATTAAATTTTAGTGGTAGCTATGAATTTGCCAAACCGTGGAGCTGTTGAGACGTAAATCGTAGGTTAAGGGGTTAAAAGACGAGACAGTATTTAAAAATGTTAAATTACTTTAATACCTTAGTACTTTCAACTATAAAAATATAGTCTTCGTCAGAGGAATATAAGAAATATAACAGTTATTAACGTCTAATTTTCAAAGTCCACGTAGATGGTGACGAAAGGAGTGAAAGTGGAAGTTAATTTATAGATCCGGAAAACATTGGGAAAATAAAACATGGATATAAGGAAGTGGAAAATTACTCGTTTTATGATTCTTTAAGCAAACTGATCCAAATTCTGGGTATGTTGTAGGATAAAACGTCATTACAAACAGTATTTTCTTTAGTGATAATTTCTATTGATTCGCGGATAATTAAATCATAATAATTGTTTGAGGGATATATAGTTTTTGCGTCTTCGAAATTAACTTGTATATTCTGCTTCTGGTTAAGTCTTGACAGGGCTGTTGTAGGTCGGTTATACTTTAAATCTCTCAGATGTTCTTTAATACGAACTTTAAGTTTACGCGAAGTCATTCCTATGTATTCGAGATAAATATTTTCTGTTTTCAGTGGAATTCTATATACTCCAGAAACTTCATCTTTCGGGATCGGGTCTATTTTGGCACTAATTAGATTTTTCAGTTTTGCTGAAGGAGTGGCGATTAAGTTTACGCTAAAGCGAAAAAGTGCATGTCTGAGTTTTTCAAAAAGTAGACAAATAAAATTAAAAAATTATCAAACTTAACAATTGAGCGCACAGTCTACAAGAAAGTATATAAGTCTAAGAGCACCATTCTTTTTTAAAGTACATCACCTTTTAACTACAAACTTGTTCCGTTCAACTTTTATATAAGACGAGCGTTTAGTGTTTTCTCTATTAATCACCTTGAAAATGAATTAAATACCATTAAAAACATTGCAGTTGAGAATGGTTTCCAAATACGCATTATTGATAAGCTAATCAACTCACAGAAGAATCATATGAAAATACAAAAAACTCCACGGAGTAATATGAGATATTGCAAAATGAAGTACATACCAGGACTTTTTGAAAAACTCAGACATGCACGTTTTAGCTTTAGCGTAAACTTAATCGCCACTCCTCCAGCAAAACTGAAAAATCTAATTAGTGCCAAAATAGACCCGATCCCGAAAGATGAAGTTTCTGGAGTATATATAATTTCACTGAAAACAGAAAATATTTATCTCGAATACATAGGAATGACTTCGCGTAAACTTAAAGTTCGTATTAAAGAACATGTGATAGATTTAAACCTCCGAGCTTCTTAAGAGCTTTCCTGCATTTTAGTAAAAATGCTTATAAAAATAATCTTAAATAAAATTTTCTTTCCCTGTTTGTTTCTAAAATATACCTCATGCCCCTTTATTTGATACATATCTTTAAATACAATTCTGTTTAAAATATTTTTGTCTACAACAGATTAAAGTTGTTTTTGGCAAACGGAAAAATACGCCCAAACCGCTTAGAGGGTTGTATAACCGATCTACAACAGCCCTGTCAAGGCTTAACTAGAAGCAGAATTTACAAGTTAATTTCGAAGACGCAAAAATTATATATCCCTCAAAGAATTATTATGATTTAATTATCCGCGAATCAATAGAAATTATTACTAAAGAAAAGGCTGTTTGTAATGACGTTTTATCCTACAACATACCCAGAATTTGGATCAGTTTGCTTAAAGAATCATAAAACAAGTAATTTTCCACTTCCTTATATCCATGTTTTATTTTTCCAATGTTATCCGGATCTATAAATTAACTTCCACTTTCACTCCTTTCGTTACAATCTACGTGGACTTTGAAAATTAGACGTTAATAACTGTTGTATTTCTTATATTCCTCTGACGAAGACTATGTTTTTATAGTTGAAAGTACTAAGGTATTAAAGTAATTTAACATTTTTAAATACTGTCTCATCTTTTAAGTAATTTTGTACATAGTGTAAGTTTAAGTTCAAAATAGTTCTTATCGTCCGAACTGTTTGAAATTTTTATAAGTTATAAACACAATTTTTCGGAAGCGTACGTATAATTTTCGCGCAAAAATATGGATATTTAGTTGTAAAAACATGACCAAAAGCGCCTGCGTATTCACGTTCTGAGCGAAAATTTTGCTGATTCTTTTTTTTTTTTTTTTTTTTTTAATACCTCTAATCTTCATTTTAAAATATCGACATTTATATACTTTTAGCAGAGAAAAAAAGAGTATTTCTGGCGCGAAGTGACTTATAGTCGCGATTTTTTATAGAAAGGTTTAATATTCGTATTTTTGAAAAAGAATTGCACCATTGAGTCGTAGAGAAGAAGGTATCCGATTTAAATATGTAGTTTTCGTTTTACCGAATCGCAATTTTGTATTTTTGTTATTTTACATTTTAAAAGTGCCTTAGAAATGATACCTGAAAATATGACATTAAATTCCCAGCGAAATTACATTCTCTTAAAATGTCAAAATACATAACATGATAGTCCTTAGAAATAAAAAATAATCAAACAAAACTGTTGTAAGCCTGCATGGATTGTAAGAAAAAATCGTGTATGAATGTATCAGCAGAGAATTATCGTAAGTTATATAAATTTCCTATTTTATTTATTTATTTATTTATTTTTGCTGTACATAAGGATGAATCGTGGAAAATTATTTTTTGAAATGTGAATTCTCAACTTATTTTAAACGACTCGCAGAAGTACTGAATAAACATTTTCCAAATTTATTAATTATAACAATTTCCTTTACGGCACATTTTAATTATAAGATGCCGACTTCATGTCTAAATATATCTATAACGTCCAGAATTTTTTTTAGATGTGCATTCAACAAATAAATATCCATCAAACATTTCCCATTTAGATATCTATTAGAAATCTATGTGACCTGCTATAGACGTATTATATCACTTATTTGAGGCCTAATTGAAATGCTCTTTTCGACGTCTGATGGAAATACTTTTTTCTGCAACTAATGGATTTTCGAATAATATTAATATATATATCACACCTTTTTATAAACAAAGTTACTAAAATACTTTGTTTTTCAGTAAGTCCCATCGTTGTGTTATCCCATTTATAAATGATAATGAAAATTAGAATTATTCTTGCAGAAGATGCCAAATTATAAAGAACTTAGTCTTCAACAACGAAAATAAATTCTATGCGAAAAATATACTTTTTTAAATTTGTGTAATTCTTTTTTTAATTATTAATGTGTTAATAAAAATAATATGTATATAAATAAATTATTGTGCATATAATATCCATATTTTATTTTTATCAGTGCATATATTAAAAAGTAAAATAATAATAACGAATTTTAGAAAAGGATTTTTTTTTTTTTTTTTTTTTTTTACATAAAATCTTACACATCATAGCATGTCTTAAGTATATTAGTATCTACTAAAAAACAACTTTTCAAAAGTAAAAAAAAAAGGCCAAGCAAAAAAAAAAAAAAAAAAAGAAAAAAGAAAGAAAAGAAAAAAGGGGAAAGTTGTGGCTAAAAAAAAGTGTGATTTCAAATTTCCAAGCTTATATTATGGTACTTATTTAACATTTTTTTATTGAAAATTTACCATACGAAAGTCGAGTACCTAAGTATGCGTTGATAGAAAGCCTTTTCTCTTTTACTAAATACATCATAACGTGTTTCTGAAAATTAATTTTTTTAAAATTATGCATGATGGGCTTGGCGGCCATCTTTCCATATTTTACACAAATTTCTAAGCACACAAGTACATTGTTAAGATCGGAAATTCGAAATTGTTGCTAAAGCAAACATTTTATGTTTTTAATTTATGGAAATGAGTGCCTAGAAATTTGTGTCATAAAATAAAGTTGAAGTAACTTCAGGTTTCATCTTATGATTCTTTTTTTTTTTTTGGAGGGGGTTAATTAATTAGTTAAAACAGTAAAAATAAGTTTTTTTTCCAAAATAAAAGACAATCTTAATTTATCTGTCTGTAGTCAAAACTAGAAGTTCAAAATTCTTAATAATGCAAACATATTACGAGCTTGTCTGCTTAGAAATTTGTGTAAAATATGGAAAGATGGCCGCCAAGCCCATCATGCATAATTTAAAAAAAAAATTAATTTTCAGAAACACGTTATGATGTATTTAGTAAAGGAGAAAAGGCTTTCTATCAACGCATACTTAGGTACTCGACTTACGTATGGTAAATTTTCAATAAAAAAATGTTAAATAAGTACCGTAATATAAGCTTGGAAATTTGATATCACACTATTTTTTAGCCACAACTTTCCCCCTTTTCTTTTTTTTGCTTGGCCTTTTTTTTTTTAATTTTGAAAAGCTGTTTTTTAGTAGATATCAGTCCTTTTTTTAAAAACAGATTATATATAATTGAAATAATTCTACTCGCTAAAATTAGTCCTTGTATAGCCTTTATCAGCAGGGAACAAACACAATAGTATACATTTTTTTTCTTTACCTATCATTCATTTTTTAGAGTAATTAATAATTTAAAAGTAAGGAAAGTCAATTTCTTCTTTCAAAGTATCAGTCTTTCTCAATTTATATCTCCTTAAAATTTTCTATGAAGGATGAAAATTTAGTAAAAATCAAATAGACTAACTGTAAATATATATTTTATTTTGACTCTGTCAGTTAATTGTTTGTTTTAACCTTTTTTTTTGCTGAAGGTTTTGCTCGGCCATAGTTTTCTTCGATGAAATCAATGGAAAAGGATAATATAAAAGAATAGTATAAGACTTCTAAAATGGTTTGGCGGTTTTATCGCTGTTTGGCATAATTTATAAACTTTAGAATTAATTAACAGTTTTTCGCTAATTAAGAATAGAAAATTTGTGTTTTTAAAGCTCAATTTTATAAAAGCACGTAGATTGAGTAAATATCTGTCCAAAAATGCAATCCTTACTTTTTTATGTCCATTATTTAAGTCTCTACCTCGATTGAAGCATAAGGTGTGACGAAGAAAATAAATTTGTCATTTTCAGTATCTCGACGTTATTTTAAAAAATCTATATCTCTGTTTATAATTAATTTATGAGGATGCGTTTGGTCTCAAATTGAAGATCTTTTCCATTAGGTCCTTCTGGTTTTGGTTTTATTTTTCTGCGATGATTGGTTCTTTTGATATGGGAAATTTTACGCTGGCATGTTTGGTCGATTTAACATGGAGAAGCTGTCTTCAGTATAATAAGCAGTTACGGTGTCTTGCGTTGTATTCTTGGCGTTTGTTTGTTTGGCGAGGTTAGCATTTTTTTTTTCAGCTTGGCTTGGCAGAACGACCGTCCTGCTTGACCGCATTTCGAAAATCCATCTATGCTTGGAGGAGGTCTTGTGGACGTGCACGTTACTATCTGAGTATCTTCGACGTCTTATGAAACTCGGAGAGAGAACACCTAACATTTCCATTAGACATGAAAAAGCTTGTATAGTGGATAATTTTCGACGTCTTATGGAAATGTTGATTCCCTTGTGTATACAGCCTCTAGACGTCTTATAGATGTGGATGTGCTGTTTGGGTTAGAGATGTTTCTTTTCAATAGAAAATATTGGTGTGCTTAGTGATTCGGTTTGTACTAAAATTAAAGCACATGTATTTTAAAGTAAATTAATTCCCATTTAAAATTTAATGGGTAACATATTCTTCATCATTTTATAATTTATATGATATAATAAATTAAAACATTAATTTAAATTTTAAAAATTCAAACATTATTTTATGTAGAAGATTTTAAAAATACGTATGCAGCAGTACTTCAAACATTTTATATTAAAGTAATTTTAAAGATTGTTTTAAAAATATGATTCCGGTTATTGTACTATACCAATTAATAGATTTACCTTAGCAAAATTGCTATTCAAATAAGCGGGATTAATTTTATAAAGGAAAACTTACCATGATGGAAAATGCATATGGTATCATAAGAGGGAATTGTCTCGCTTCTTAACGGAAGTTCACAAAAAAGAGAGAGAGAGAAGCTAATATCAAGACAATATTTTTTTAAAAGCTTTATATCCTAATCTGAAAATAAATTTACATAAAATATTTACTTAATATTTATTCGCGTTATTATTTAATATTTTATTTATTAGCAATGTTTTTAAACACACAATGAAAATTTACGCGATTATCAGTTATTTGGTTAATAAGTGTTGAATAAAATTTAATTCTGGGTACATTAAAATATTTTAAACAATTAAAGCTTTCAAAACATCAAGAATGTACTGGAGTGTATACGGTGGTACACGCCGTAT
This sequence comes from Maratus speciosus, assembly GCA_963932465.1. Taxonomy (NCBI): domain Eukaryota; kingdom Metazoa; phylum Arthropoda; class Arachnida; order Araneae; family Salticidae; genus Maratus; species Maratus speciosus. The sequence continues at coordinate 329,710,522 of OZ010787.1, forward strand.
ATCTTCTAAATTTTTTATAAACCTTCGTATATCATCTGTTTTTCACGTAAAGCTATAGCGTATATTCTCTGGCATATACGATCTGCCTATAGCATATACCCTCTAGTTATTTTACGATTACATCACTGCAAAACGTATCTATCAGTATAACATAACGTACGCAATCAAGCGGCTGGATTCCCCAAAATTATTAAATTAAGATTATTCATCCACATGTTTTGCTTCTTAGAAACAATTTGAATTAAACTTTAATCATATGCTATGAAGATTATAATAGCGATATTAATAAATTATTCGTTGGTTAACAATAAATAGCAAATCTAATGAATTTGGGAAAAATTGCACTTTACTAAAATGCTTGTTACGCTACTTCATAACAATTTTAAAGGTTACTTAGACTTACGACAAAGGTCCTTGTCAGGATCTCTGAAAATGACATTTTAAAATGTTTATCTCTACTTACCAGGAACAATCGAATCCCACATTCGCATCCTATAGCATTAGCTTATGTAGCAGCATTATGAGAATCCATTGATTATTTTTCTCTCAATCATTTTTTCTTAAAATTGTTAATCGCTAGGTTTTGTAAAGAATACAGTAAATGTTACAATAGAATTTTAGGAAGTACATTGACTGGACGTACGTATTACTTTTGCAATAATCATTTATTCAGGATACCATTCAATACAAATGATTTTTTTTAGGTTATACGCACACTAACTTTGCTTATGCAAAACTTATTTTCCATATATTTTAAGTGGCCGTCTATTTTAATGATCAGACTTAAAGCGCAACAATTTCTAGTCTTTAAATCCCTCTTTATACATCTTAAAATTTTCATTTGTCATAAACTTGCCAAAAATAAGTTAGGTCATCATTATCATTGCGATAATTAAAAACGTAATTTAGATCTGCAAAAAGACCGGAGAGAAAAAATATCAATCAGAGAAATAGTTGAGTAAAATAGAAATAAAATTCAAACGACAGTGTAAAAAATATTAAAATATATTTGCTAAAATAGTGCCAGACAAATCTGTGAACATTCTTAAAATAATGGGGAGAAAATAATAACATTTATTTATTCCAAATATAATATGGCTTAAGGTAGAAAAATCATAGAAGTTAGCGGGTAAAATTGGAACTGTTATGAGATTTTTTTTCCTTGGAAAAATCGCACCTTTGTTTTGGTTCAATTTTTATGTTTTATTTATTTCTCATGACTGTGTATTCATAAGATTGAATCATATAAATTATCTGCTAATCTCATTAAATTCATATATCTAAAAATGTACAGTCGTAGAAAAAAAAAGTACACCTCCTACTAACTCTGTAACAAATTATTGTAGAAGAAAGTTACTTTTACCAAACGATTGGAAATAAAGTCTACTTTTAAATGATGTATATAAAATTTGCTTAGGGAGACATCTACATATCAAAACGAATCCAAACTTTTTTTTTTTTTTTTTTCAGTAGCAATACCCAAGTTTGGCACCAAAAATATTTTCTACATCCTTCAAATAGCCTAAATACGATTTTTTATGAAATTCGTACGATTAATTTCAGAGAAATGAATTATTTTAAAATTAGCATATTTTAGGGCTCTATCCAAATTGAAGTTCAGTACTGGATTGTTTAAATGCTACAGAATGACTATGCCACTTCGAATATTGTATTATTTCTTTCAATATGACCATTTCACTCGCTTAATATGTTTCGACTATTGCCAGCACAATAAAATGAGTAAAATATATATATTTTTTGAAATTATGCTTTTTCTGCACATCACATTTTTTTTTTTTTTTTTTTTACCATGATTCGAAAACTATTTGGGAGAAAAATTTGTAATTGAGAATTCGCATAAAGCAGGACATAATAAATATAAATCTATCCAAAAAAAATTCTAGGTTGCAATACACATTTTGTTTTTCGATATTAATTTAATAATTCATGTTATAAATTTTTTTTAATTACAAATTCAGTGTATCTATGTTTGGTTTTTTTAGTATTGTAACCACACAGAAACTTATCACATTAGGATTATAATTTCAGGAGATATGAATAAAAATATGAAAATGTAACTTTACATTAAAAGCTCTAAATTTTGAATGTTTATAACTGAAATTTCGTTCCTAGGCATAGTTTGAACCGAAGATTTAAAATATATTGTCAAAATTGGGTGTTGCTATTGAAAAAAACAATGTTTGGTCTGATTTTGTTTTGTATATGCCCCCCTAAACAAATTTTATACACATCATTAAAAAGTAGACTTTATTTCCAATCGTTTGATACCAATAACTTTCTTCTATTATAATCAGTTGCAAAGTTGGTAGGGGGTGTTTACTTTTTTTCACGACTGTACAAAAAAGCAAGCAGAACAAAAAGCTACAATTTCTATATATGTTTGGTTTATCATAGTCTTATTTTAACTTTATTCTATTTTTTGAACTGTAATGTTCCAGAAGTTTTTTTTTTCACTATAGTTTGAGAAGTAATTTATCTTTATGTTGAATAATATGATTAATGATGTACCTTTTGTCTCAATTTTGCAGTAGCTTGGCCAGACTGTTTTTAAAATATACAAGGTATACGGTTTCAACGGTGTACATTGGCTAATTCCTAAACCGTTAGTCATAGACATATAGTTCCATTTACAAAAATGTTTAAAATCAGGTAAAGAAATATATTAAAAGCGATTTGGGTCAGTAAAAACATTTCTTAAAAAATCACGAAATTTAAATTTTTATATGGTCCCCCGGTCCTATAAGTTATATTTAGTAATATTTTCCTTTTACACTGACAAGTAATACACAAAAAGTCCCATTATTCTACGATTAAAATTGACCGAGTAATAGCCGTTTAAAGTTGGAGTATATTTTTTGCTGCAATTTGGGGGTCATTCACTTATTTAGTCGAAATAAAATTTCGTCAGATATATTAAAAAATGGTTGAGGGTAAAATTAAAATTGCAATATAAATTTGAAATCTTTAATCATTCTGACATATTAATGCAAAATATACAATTTGTAATAAACATTTAAGAAGAAATAAAAAAATAGAATTTTTGTTAAATAAACGGCGCTAAATTAACAGCCTCAATTCTTTACAACAAGATACGTATTTTAAAATATTATTAGATTACACTAGCCTGCAAAAGTTGGGTTATGTCATGTTTTTTAGCTTTTGATAATTGATTGTTATGTATTCTGTACTGCTGAATCTGAAATTGACCTTCATTTTTAACCATCACATCAGGATTTTTCGCAAATTTCAAAGTTAAAATTGAATCTCCTCCCTCATTTCATCGGACCACTCAACTATTTAGCTGTAAGAATCCCAGGATAAGCAAAAATATCGAATAAATTATTGAATAAAATAAAATAAAATAAAATAAAACAAAAAAGTTTCATATGTTTTATAGTATGAGATTTTCGCTATATTTTAACTTGCACATTTACGATTTGCAAAAAAATTCTAAGTTGATGGTTAAAAATGAAGGTCATTTTCAGATTCAGTGCTAATAAATAATTAAATTTTAAAAATCAAAATACCCGACTGCGTAAAGGCGTACAAATTATTTCTCATCAATGTGAAAATATTTTTTTTTTCGATTTCTACTATTAGCTCACACTCTCGCTATATATATCTTGTTCAAATTTTCAATCGTTAATAAAATACTTATTATCTATCCAATCAAGCTCAAATAATTTTTTTTTAACTTGTAGTGGATGACACTTGATGTTAATCCTGTTTTTTCAAATATTAATTCATTAATTAAATTAAATTAATTTTCAATAATTGAGAGAGCCGTCTTCTTCATCAAGGTATTTTAAGACCGAGAGAGCCCTCTTCTTGATCAAGGCATTTTAAGTGCCACTCAAGAGGAAAGAAGAATGGAAGAAAAAAATTCTCTTATTGACCTAAGTAGGAATTGACTTAAATTTTTTTTTTTATATTACCTGTTTATATTACTTACTTTTTTTTTTATTTACTTGTATTGGTGACTTTTAAGTTGTGTTTAATTGTTAGTTCCTATCTATAAACACTGTTTTGATGAGGTCTATGATGGTTAGAGTTGCAGTAAATCTAGAGATCTTACCTACACAACTTCCAGGTTGTATAATATTTTAACGGAGCTTCTGACTGTAAAATAGTCAATGAAACATCGTCTTCATTTTGATAGACCTATCCAATGATATGCCACTCAATAGGGTGCGTAAATACTTTTTTTTTCGTCTCTACCGCCATTTTGTATTTTACGGCCGTAATTTTGAATTTATAAAAACAAAACCTAACCTATAACCATCGGGCCTTTAAGACGAATCGATAGAGACCTCATTCATTAAAATCCATCCAGCCGTTGGGATGTTTCGAGGGTATAAAGAAGTCCACATACACAGATACGCCTGAAACACATAACCTTCTTTTCAGTCGGGTAAAAAGTACGTAAAAATCAATTATCAAAAGTTAAAAAACACAACCATCTCCTCTACTTTATAGTATCCGATTTTTGTTATTCTTTAAATTTGACAATTTATGATTTGCGAAACATCCTGAAAGGATGGTTAAAAATTAATGTAATTTTCCGATTCCATGCTAAAAAATACATAAAAGTTAATACAAGACTGCGATTTTTTTTTTTTTTTTTATCTAATCTAAAATTTTTTCTTAAACTTCTTGGCGGTAATCTATCCGAAATATTTTGTGTTATCTTGTAAAATATGTATAAATGGTAACCACCGAAAATCATAATAATATTAGATTCTTATTGGAATTGCGCCAGTATGTAAAATGTAATCTCGATCGGATATTTAAAAGTGAGTTAAAGTTCGAGTACAAATTTTGAACTGGAAAAACACACATACGATCGTTGAAGTAACATAAAAACTTATAAAAATTACATAAGTTTCGTTAAAATAAATCATAAAAGAAACAGTCTCAAATAATGGCAAAATAAAACATGTTAATTTAACCAATCTGAAACTTAATAAATGTTAACTTAATCGTAATACTTGTATGATTTTTTTAAAGCGCAGATACACATGAAATAAGATCTTCGAATACTTTAAGCACTTGGTATGTGACCCCTCAAAGCCCAGTCGAACTCATTTGTTTTCAGAGCAAAAAAATGGCATACATCATGCATTTTTAAAGTTTCATAACTCGCTCAATTTTAGTGTTATATGAATGGTACTTTTTCTTATCTTACTTGTCAGTGTAATAGGAAAATTTTACTAAATATAACTTATTAGACCGGGAGACCGTATAAAAATTTAAATTTCGTAATTTTTTAAGAAATGTTTTTGACCCAAATCGCTTTTAAAATAGTTCTTTACCTGATTTAAAACATTTTTGTAATTGGAACTATATGCCTATGACTAACGGTTTAGGAATTAGCCATTGGACACCATTGAGACCGGACACCCTGATCAAAATAAATAGTTTAACGTTTTGCCTCTCGTATAAACACGTAATCAGCCATCCAAATATAGTTTTTGAGTGTGTGTTTGTAGATTTTTTTCAGGTGTATTCTTTCCTAATAGGGATATTAAGAATAAGTACATACATGTTCGTGAACTTGCCTGATTTTGTTGAGCTAGTAAATATAGTTTGGTGAGTTAATTTATGGAAAAATACTTCAATGAAATAATAATTGGATGAAATTTTAATAATAATTGAAACTTCTATTAAATATTCTTAATTATCAGCAGCTGGTATTGAAAACACACTTAGCGAAGTAAGTGCAGTAAAATAAATTGTCTTTCAACTGTTAAAAATGGAAAATTTATATCTAATGGGAAAATTTCCTTTCATACTACATATGACATAACAACACAGTGACTTAGTAATGATGGACAGATGAACGTTAACTCAAGTAAATCACGTTGCCTTTTCAAGCTCCCAAAACCTCATTTTGGTTGTAATTGATGCTTTTTTATAAAGGCAATTGAGGGCAAAAGAGCGTCAAACAACACCTTCATTCTGTATTAACCTTATATATTTCAAGTCTATTAACAGATTTTATCTTCTAAGTTCAACTAGAAACATGAGATGAAACACATGGTTTATAATTTAGTAAAAAAAAAAAAAAAAAGACTGGTGGATATATATAACATACTTTTTTTCTAAAGTGCTTCTGATGGTGAACGTAAATTTTAAATAACTTCATAAGAAGTTTTTGTAGTTAAGTAATGCTGAATCAGCAGATATTCGTATAGGAAGTTCCCCGTGCATTTGTAAGTTACACAGATGTACAAATATTCAATAGTTTCTTTTTTTGTGTGTGTACTGGTGATCAGTGCTGTGTTCTGATTGAAAGTTTTTGTGTAATTAATAAAAACAGTTTGATTAAAAAATTATTTATAAAACCAATACTTTTATGTTCAATATTTAAGTAATGAATACACGTGCGTCTGGTCTTAAAATTATAAAGATACTTAAATAAAAAATCAACAACGAAAAAATGCCAGTTAACTATACTATTATATTTGTAGTATTTGGAATGTTATACATTTATTTATTATTTTATTTTCAACTAAATAACTTGTATTTTAATGTATTTTATTCAAAAGAAATATATATTTACATTTTACAATATATTTTATCTTTTATTTATTTATTTATTTATTTATATTTACTATGTTCAGCGCTTTATCGAAAATCTGGCAATACAGATATCATCCTAAAAGGTACAATTCAAAGTGCTGTTATTAAATAGTATTGTATTTCAGAGACAAAATCGGCGTCGTATCTACATGCTGGATCACAGTAACCCCTACCTACGAAGCTGAAAATATTTCGATTTTATAAAATGTAAGAACTATCAGCTTGAAAATCTTTTGTGTGCTAACAAAAGTGGGCAAATAGGATGAAATGAAGAAAAGTGGAGGTTATTCAAACTATACTAGATTGAAACCAGTGGCGTGGCGTGAAAATTTTCGGTGGTCATCGCAATTATTTAAGTTTGTGGTGAAAAATTATTAACTCTAAAATTCAATGGTTGAATGTTCAAAAAAGAAACTTTAAATCTTACCTTCACTTATACATGAACTCCAAATGTTCTGCTAAAACTGGATCGTAGAGTTTTAAAAGCTTATTAAGAGTTTTAAAATATTGCTTGGTCATCGCCGCATCCAGCGATGACCGGACGCCACGCCACTGATTGAAACCGACAAAGCAATTGTCTCTTACAGAGAAATTTCTATGAGGTCTATTCCGCAAACCGATAATTCGAAAATTTTAGATAAAACAGTTGGCAAATGAAGATACAGATTACCCAATAAGTATCTTTACACTTTTACAAGATCAGCAAAAAACTACTAATGTATTCCGTTGCTGTTTTTTACGTATTCGATAAATAAAAATATATTTAATGTTTTGAATATTTCATTGTGCGCACCATTAATCGCACGGCACGCGTCAAGGAGACTGTTAATCGAAAAAATAGGGGAATATGGATATTAGAAAATCATGCCGTACTGAAGCAAGCAAGAGACAGAACATCTATGTAATTAAAACGCAAGGCCGATTCTTTCAACAGTCCGAGAAAATTCTCACCAATTTACCTCGTTTTGGTCTTAAATGAAAGATTTTAGTTTACAGATGTGTAAAAATTGGTTACCGTAATTCCAGTTAATTAGCTATAATTTGTAATTACAAATACTTTTCCGCGCATCCGTAATGATATATTTGAAACTACCTTTAGATATGCACTCATAACGCGGGCGTTTTACCCCGGATTATTTTTTATACCAAGCCAAAGAAACATAATGATTTGTTTATTCCGCGCTTTCCTGGTGAAATACATTGTTAAAAATTTCTGTAAAAACACAGAAAAAACCCCAAGACTCTCTGTAAATTTACACTAGTTCTCGGTTAAATGCATTCGATTGAGTTTCTCGGTCAAGACTTTATGTAAATTTACACCAGTTCTCGGTTAAGTGCATTCGATTGAGTTTCTCGGTCAAGACTTTATGTAAATTTACACCAGTTCTCGGTTAAATGCATTCGATTGAGTTTCTCGGTCATCGTTTTACAGACATTTCCCGTATCTTGTATCTAATTCCCTGTAGGGATTTCCATGTCTTTCAATCAAATTTAGATAGAGTGGAGAAATAGTCGAAGCTAAATATTTTCAAAAAGTGGTAATTTTCTTAATCATTTTCATAGTTATAATTTTTCTTGAAAAAAAAGTTACATGAAACATTTTTAACTGCAAAAGCCTTTCCATTTACAGAAAGAATCATAATACATTTAAATACATTGCTTTTATAAGAGTTGTGATATAACCATAAAAGTATTTTTGCTTAATTATTCTGATTATTTTTGTAAATATTTTACGAAAAATGTTATAACTACCGATATATTGAACCAGTTTTAATGAAAAAATATACCTAAATTTCACATTATTATTATTTAAAATTCCAGTATATCTTCAGATATTAAAGAAGATAATTATTGAGAAGAAGCAATTTCTTGATAAATAATTCCGTAAATAAAGGATTAAAAAATTAAATTTTATTAAAACAAATAATAGGTATTATGTATCGGTCTGAACTGAATTAAAATAAACCGTTTAAGAAATTTTCTAACGAATATATTTAAAGCGAAATCTTTGAAAAGCACAAATACAATAGATTTTTCCCAGCTTCATTATAACAGGCATCCTTTGTACACAACAGCAACAGCTCCTATGGCGCACTCAATAAGGTGTTTTTCTCCTGCCCGGAGGTCTCGGGTTCAAACCCCAGGCCGGCTAGAAACAATTTGTGCTAAAAATTAAACGTTACAGCAGTTCAAATTTACGCGAAAAATTCTGGTACTTTGAGGTTCTAAAATTCACTAATTTCAAAAACTATGTTAAATTATGTTCATCACAAATAAATTCATTTACAGAATCTTGTGTATTTTTAACGATGTTAATTTACGGAGTTTTGTGTATTTTTAGCGATGTTAATTTACTGTTAACTTACCGAATAACTTCTCTGTTATTTAACAGAATCTCTGTTTTTCTAATATCTGTAATTTTACATAAGACATAATTTCAAAGAAAATTTTTTAACAGTGTACAGCTTACTCTAGTAATTTTGTTTTTTATTATATTTCTGAGATGCAGAGTAGTATCCAATCAAACAATAGAAGAAACATCTTCTTCGCGCTGTTTCGTATTTTTATTTATAACACCAAAGATAGACATCACGAAACCAGATTAGTCACTGTTGCTGAAAATGTGAATCAGGCAAGTTATGTTGAAGGATTTTATCGTGGATATATCTTACAGATCAGTAATTAGTGGCACTGAAGATTATAAAAATTAGCTTTCTGATGGTGAGGAAAATCAGGCAATTGAGAAATTAACATGTATAAACCATTTGTTTTATCACTATTTGTTCAGTGTGCATTATGTAAACAGTACTTAAATTGTTAATTAAGGCACCGGAATTATTTATTTGTAACCTACTGTATTATACCTGATTAAAATTTACCTTGGATAGTTCTATAAACTGTATGTGCTGTACCTTTAATATAAAGGTGTAACATTTCTGTGATCCTTCTGTTAAGAGAGACATGGTTTTTCCATTATTTATGTTCTAGTAAATTTATATACCATAATAAACATGGCGTTAAGTTTTGATAGAATCCTACTAGCTCAATATTAATATTTTCAACTATACGTGTGGTGTGATTTATTGCATAAGTTATAAGTTCTTTCATTTTCCGAAATAACTTTTTACTCTGACTTGATATTCTTGAGTTCTCCGCATTTCTTAAACTAGAGGAAATCAATTCAATTTTTTTTTCTGCTGTAGAAAGGGGCACCACCGCCACAATGAGCTTTAGAAGGATGCAATCTTTTAGATCTGGAATTTCTAAATTATACGTGTAAGGGTAGATTGATTATTATTGGCACAGGCTTCGTATTGGGACATATTGCGCATAACAAAGTGTTCAAGTGATTTAAAACATTATGAAATGCACCATAATATTTACCTGCTCGTGGGTACCAAAAGGTCATGCGAATTAAGTGACACGCCGAATCAACCATAGCATTGCAAACATTTCTATGAATATCGAGCTCCGTTCAGTACTAAAGTATTTTAATTAAATGTATTATGAAATAAACCTCACTGAATTCTTAAGAAAATTCTTACAATTAAACCCTTCTTTTCTCAGAAACAAGTTTTAATATAAATTAAAAATTCGTTATTGCAAAGAGGTCCTCAGGACACACGTGCGGCCGCAAGCTGCTTGTTGGAAATTCCTATTATAAATGAAACAAATTCCGAGATATTGAAATCGAAAAGGTCAAATACCATGGCCAGCTAAATCTCAAGGTAGCACGCTGCTTTTGACTATTTCATGAAGGTATGAGCAAATCTTTGTTTACCAGTCTGCAATTTGTAACTGTGATTCACTGAAAAGTCATATTACAGCCATCGAGATTATCCGCTGATTCTCGACAGCTTCATAGAATATCGGTGGAAATGATATGCCGCCTCAATATGTTGCGTGTAACATAGTGATTCGAATATTAAAATGTGCTAAGCGTTTTCAAAAAATCTTTGATATTTTATTTATTGAATGTAAAAAACCGTAGGTGTAGGCATTCTTACTTGTTTCTTTTTTATTAGCTTTTATAAGATGTAGAAATACTCTTCTGACACAGTATATTTTGTGACACCGCCTCTCAGTTAAAACTACAATTGTAATTGATGCAAGTAAAAAAAAAAAAAAACTAGTCGTATGTGGCAATCACAAAACTTTCTTCTATCTCATACATGTGAAAAATTTAAACTTCGCTATCACAGCGCCAAAATTAAATTTCAATCTATGCCCATCATGAGGATTCTAAAGATCTGAAATTTCGTGCATTCGCCCTTGAGATATGGCTATTGTTAAAATCGTGTAAATCCTACAAAATGCAGCATAATAGCGCCAGCTGTTGGGCGATTAATGCCAAAATCTAATCAGCAACAACTTGTGTCAACGTCTAACTGAATCAATCCTAAGTTAGATGAAAATTCGTGCATTAGTTCTTGAGATAGAGCTATTGTGAGAATCGTGAAAAATACAGCATAGCAGCACCACCTGCTGGGCGATTTACGCCAAAACGTAAACAGCACCAATTAATGTCAAGGACTAACTGAATATGCAGTTTGAGAAAAATCCGTGCATTAATTCTTGAGATAGTTATTGCGGAAATCGTGTTAAATGCAGCATAGCAGCGCCACCTGTTGGGCGATTTACAGAAAAATGTAAAAGCATCAATTCATATCAAGGACTAGATCACCCTAACCTAGGCACCAACCAGAATAGGTGAAAAATTCTAGGCAGGAAATTCCCTTCCACCATCCATCAAAGCCGCAACCAGGCCAAGAGACCCAGAAAACCAGCAGGCATTTAATAATGAAAAATTAAATATATTACATAATAAAATGTAATTGCTCCGACACTTACAAAGAAAAACATTATGGTATAGAGAAATTTAGGACATTTAAAGTTTGTCATATCAAGGACTAACTGAATCTGAAGTTTGATGAAAATCCGTGCATTAGTTCTTGAGGTAGAGCTATTAGTGGAAATCGTGAAAATGCAAAATAGCAGCGCCACCTGTTGCACGATTTACAACAAAAAAAATCAGCACCAATTTATATCGGGGATTAACTGAATATACATTTTTATTAAATTCCGTGCATTAGTTCTTGAGACAGAGCGCCCGCAAAGTTTGTATCGCATACAGACAGACGGACAGACAGTCGCAAACTCACAGACAGACATTTTGTAAAAACATATTTTTGGGGATCTCTGGTCCTAAAAACGTGTAAATTCCTCGAAAACCGGAAGTCAAAAATTTTCACGAATCCAATACTTTCTTTTTGTAAAGATAGAAGAAAGTAAAAATAGCGTTTCAAATTAAATAAAGTTAATTATAATAGTATGTTGTTTATTTTCTCATAGGGGGTCGTCTAATCTGCATATTAAAATTGTACCTAGCTTTTAAAATTTCAATAGCAACATCTATCTTTTTCATATTTATGCTCTTCATGCCACAAAACGTGGAAATACAAATTCACAACAATTTTAAATAGTAAATTAGTGAGATATAAATTATGGAGGCTCCTTTAAGCTTGGGAGCCAAGTGCGAATCTGGATGCAAAACTTTTTATGGAATAGATTGTTTGTTTCAAAGTTTTAAAAAAGAACCTTTAGTCGCTTTGGAGGTATAAGCTCGGGGCTTGAACGCATTTAACACGGTGACTGACACTGAAGCTGAAAAATTTACAATATGTTAAGAATTTTTAAGAAAGTTTACAATAATGTTTGCATTACAATAATGTAATTACAATAATGTAACATTACATATAATTACATATAATTACAATAATGTAACATTAATACAATGTTTAAGAAAGTTTGAGAAAAAATTTACAATATGTTAAGTAATTTTTAAGAAAGCATAATCCTGTAATAAATAAAAGGTAAGTAAATTTTAAATAAATTTTCAATAATTAACATAAGTAATAACATAGTTAATAACAATCTATATATTTTTAGTCTTATATCATATTTTAGACCGTCAGACATTGGTGAATGAAGCGTTTTAAACAGAAATTCAGTGTCAGTCACCGGTGACTGACGTGGCGCTTAACGTGTTAATCAGCTATTACAATCTTACGGAAGGCCCTCCATTTGGATTAAATAATCCCTCAGACTGACAGAATTTTCTGAGACACATAAACAACAGCGGCGCTAATACTTCTACTAGAAGAGTCACTGAAACGTATTTGTCAACTAACATAACTAAAACGAAATATATACCCTTCTAAGAAAATGTATCTTTTTCCGAATTTCAAACTTATTACTTCGGAAATCTAAGTTTTTCCCGTGAAACCTTTTGTGATCTCTAGGAAAATCTTGGGGTTCAACGAAACTCTGATCTAAGTTTTTAAAAAATTACAGGCGTCATTTTTTTTTATATAAATCTTTCAACTATTTCATAGGCACCAAAAAGAAGATTATTGTGTGAAGAACTACTTTACGAATTGATGAGACAGTGTATTTTTTCTATTGCTTATCGATTATTTACAAACATCGAAGACTTCTATCTCGTACGTTGTTTACATGATAAAAGTTGACGATTTCTCATCTGATAATAAAATTTACACACTTAAAATATGACCCTTTTTATTGATTTTTTTAACTTTTTAAAAAAAAAAAAAGTTTCTTTTGAATTTCAAAAAGTAATGGAAGTTTCAAAGCGATACTACACTTGAAAGCCTAGGGTGTAAAACACGATAACGAATAAAATGAAAGTTCGAAATATTCAAAATTCAAGTTTTAACTACAAACAAATCTATTGAGATTGCGCCTTCTAAAGTATTTGTTAAGACTAGACCTTCAGTTAATTAATGTGACACATTTTTTGTTTGATAGATTTTATTTTATTGGACTTATGTGGAAAAACTTTGTTATTAAAATTGATATCTAAAATATATTTTTTTTATTATGACATATACAATGAACTACCGTTAGTGCCGATTTTCCGAGTGGGGCTATTTTTCTTCCTCTCTAACCGAAGTCCGCATTAACACTAGAAAGACGGCGAGCGATCATTTTGACCGCTACCAAATGAATATATCTTGGTCCGAACCAGAATTTTTTTTATAAAACTAGTTTAAAAGGTACAAAGAAAAAAAACTAGTTAAAAAAATAAGTTAAAGATTTAAAAAAAAAATTCTGGTGGGAAATATTTTTTATAAAATTTGAGTAAAATTCATCGTCTTTCTACACTGTTAAAAATTTGCAGCATTCTGGCAGGTCAATTGACCGTTTTTTCCGAAAACGGTTACACAACCGTAATTTTAACACTATTCTGACCATATTATTGGCCATTTTATGGTCAGAATATAGTTAAATTATGGTTATAAAACCATTTTTTCAAAAAACGGTCGAATGACCTGCCAGAATGCAGCAAATTTTTTAACAGTGTAGTGTTAAACAATGTAAGCATTTCAAGGGTGTTAAATAATCTCTTTGTTGATTAAATTGAATTCATTTTATGACAGAAATTAAGTAGCTTACCAACTTTATGCTAAAAGAAACAATTTATTCGTTGATTTAGTAATTTTAGTAAAAAAAAATCAAGTTAACGGCAGTTTTTTAATTGTTTGTACAAAAAAATAAACTACTCAAGACAAACAAAATACGCAAAGAAATTAGCTGCAACTAAATCATTTTATTTTGTTTAAGCTAATATTTCTTTGTGTGCAATAATTTAACAAGTAATTATTTTACCTCACCATTTTCCAGTTTTTCGACCAACGCAAAAATTTTATCTGTTGCATCGCGTACTATGCATGAACAACAGTTAGCAGTTTTTGAACACATTACGTGTTTGGCGAAGGAATGTTCTATTTCTTTTCATCGCTATCTCTGGCAGTTTTTTTTAATCTCTCAATAACCAAAATTGCACTAAAGATCATTAGAAAAAATAATGTACAAAACTTATTTAGATTCTGCCTGGTCAATTTGTGAAAAAAAAAAAAAAAAATGTGCGTATTATCCGTTGAGTAATACACATTAAGCGATGTCCTTAAATTAATCGGATATAGAAATGGTGAAAAAAATGAAATTGTCCTTATTAAATGGAGATACGTCTTAAGAGAGAACGCATTCACGAGATACAGTAAGAGTAAAAAATAAACCTTAAACTTAAAGTGTTGCCAGGGTGCAGTTAGAAATTTTACATGGAAATTACAGGGTTCGTACGAATACCGTTATTTTCAAGGCCAAATATCAGTATTTTTTTATAGAAAAATAAATATAGTTTAAACGAGCAAAATTTCGCCTTACTTAAGCAAAGATTTTCTATAACATAATACTGATACCGAAGAATTTCTTAATCTGGAAATTCAAGGACCCGTACGAACCCTGAATTAGAAAAAAAAAATCGAAATTGTCAGTTACTATGCTTTACACCCGCGCCATTCCAATGATTAAATGTGTTCAATATTTTAGAATTTTTTTTTTACTGTGGCTGATATAAATGCTTTTCAAGTTCTTACTGCATGTGGTTTAAATCTGAAAGTTTGCAATAGGAAATAATTTAATTTTGTAAATTAAATTAGTCTACGTAAAAGAATATCTGCCAGGCGTACAGAAAAATATTAATCAGAATCTATTTCATTTCATATATTGGTGTATTTATCAGTAGTCTATCTTCGAAAATGTCATTTTAAGAAATATTTAACATAAATGAAATTTTTCAGGATAAGTTCTTCCTCTTACTTAAAATTATACAAAAATCATTAGAATATTTATTGATAAATACTGTGACACACTTTTGATCTCACTTCTGGTCAAAAGAGACTTTTCTCATTGTTTCAGAAAATATGTTGTGTGTATGTCGTCCGTAAAATCTATTTTAAATATTTTGTGAAAATCTTTACGGAATATAAATTCAAATAACATTTTTTATAGTAAGTTTTGGAAAAAATGAACTCATAAATACGCAATAAACAAAAATTATATGTAAAGTGTTGGTTTAAAGTTACTTATGCATATTGCCAATATTCAGAATATTAAATAAGAACTGAATATTTTAAAAATACAAATTCATCAAGTATCTGACGTCCATAAAATCTTATTGCCTAAATCTTAAGGTTTAGACGACGAACTTGTAATCAGTTTTCGAAGATATGCTATTGTGATATTCTCGTATGAAAAAAATGTCACAGTCAAAATAGCCAATTTATTAATAAATTCGACAAACTGGTAGAAAAATGATATTTAGAAAATAATTTTTTAACTCTTTCAGAGGCCAATAATTATGTTTCTGTAGCGTTAAATTCACGCCAGAATTTTCGAAAAATTTTACTTGAAAATAAGTAAATACAATTTTATAGAGTTTATTCTCGAAAGTTATGAAAAAAATTATGTTAAAAAATTCTGGTGCAAGTCTTGGTTAAAATTAAATGGAATAAAAAAATATCAAATTGCCCTTCAAGGGGTTAAATCAATATGTTTAAATCAGCATAATGTTTTGGAACGTGTTGATAAGATTAGCATGACAGTCTATTTTATTCCGGGTACTTAAGCTTTGCATACAACAACTAAGAGAAAACACAAAAATTGATGATAAAAGAAAACCCTTCAAACCAAAGTTGGTTATCACGGGAAATGAATTTTTTGCTCATGATGTTATGAATTTTACTCTGTCATTCTTTTAATATACGACTCCAGATGAAAAACAATTATTTTGTAATTACTAATGATTCAACAACCATTCATCACGGCCTGTTCATCCATCATGCTACGCAAAGTATTTCGCTACTGTAATGGTCTTATTTTCCTTGAGCAACTCAAAATAAATTATTCCTCTTATATCCAACCAAGAAAGTTTCTTGTGCCGGAAATCGTGAGTTGAAGTAATATCGCAAATGAAAACATATCTTTGTTCCCTTTAGCTAGGAGTAGCGCAAATACAAATATATTTGAATACCTAAACTATCCACAAAATATCTTGTCACAACATCGATATAAAATAAGTATCAGTTTAAGTATCAATTGACTGTCCTTCGATATTTTGAAAAGAACACAACATGGTATCGCATGTAGGCGTCAGCAAATTGATTTTACTGGAAATATTGTTATTGAAAACTCTGTTATTCCTTTTTTATTTAACATAAAATAGGGAAATAAAAGCCCAACAAAGAGAATATAGTAATGTATAATAAAGAGGATACAAATAAATTTATTTATGTGCACAAAAATGAATCATATGATAAGCAGCAAATAAGTATGGTTTCTATACATCCATTTGAATCAGCTCACGTCCTTGCATGCATTTTTTTGTTGCAACCGAATAATATTCAAATCTCTGTCTGCTACATTCTGTTTCTCTATTATGAAGTTATTATTTTGAGTTTATATTAAATGCACAGTCGGGCAAAAAAAGGTGGGGGAACACCCCATACGTTTTAATCACTATATCGCTGCAGAAAAAAAAATGCTAACAATAAAAAACGGAAACAAAATGCCATTTGATAGGGAATTGTGACTTCTTTCAATTTGTGTTTAAAAAAGCTTAGGGACGTCTCCATATTAATACTGTGACAAACATTGGTATTTTCAATATGAACACCTAATTTTGACATCATATTTGGATTTTTCAGAAATTTTTACCTTGGGATATCAAGCGGAAAGTCATTTTGAAAATTAGTTTAGGAATTATGCTTATGTAAAATTTTGAATGCCTAATGTTAAATCCATTTTTTTAACAGTTGCAAAACAAACTGCAGTGTGTGTAGTTTTATAAGTATAAAAACGACTTTGCAGAAAGAGTTGAAATTTTGGATTCGTATATTTGAAGTTTCTGGAAATTTATTTCTGTTTTTTTATATATATATGTATAGTTTTCAAAGCGTATTTCTTTAATATTAGTTTCTTAATATTTAAATTGAAGATCTAAGTGGAAGAACATGTTAAGTAACAAAAATTACATTTGAAGAAATTTGATATGAAAGTTTTTGTTGTCAACTTTAATGATTTATTCTCTGTTTGATACCATGTGTTGGAAATATTAACAGGTGTGGTACTAAACACTATCAAAAAACTTACTAATATTTAATTTTTAAATATTAAAAAATATTACTATTATTTGCATTATTAAATATTAAAATATTAAATATCAATGACTAATGTCTTAAATCTTCAAGACTAAATAGAACTTTGGTATTTTAGTTTTGCCATGTGATAGAATACCCGATAACACCTTCATCCAAAAGATAATTTTTAAGAAAATGTAGCATAACATGTTCTTCCACTCAGCTCTTCAATTATGTAATTAATATTTGAATGAAATATTTATTGCAGCCTATGAAATCTTTAATAGAAATCGATTGTATCTGATTTATTATTATATTATCATTATTATGATATTATTATATTATGCGGTTTATTATTTATAATCGATGTGTTTTGTTTATTATAAGAATAGTAGGCATTTATAAAGTTAACAATTTCACTTACATTGTTTTAATGGAATAACGCATTAGATCCATTCCTTTATCTTCATAATTTTTAGATGAATTTTAGGTAGATTTCGTATGAAATATTACCTATAAACATTCTCCTTTATGTTGGAATTTCTGAAAAATTTTTGCAGATCTACACCGATCATGACCCCTAGAACCCAAAACCATCCTCAGTAAAAAACTTATATCACTTTCTTCTGGATACGATGACTTTCACAATTCTGCACAAATCTCTTCCAAACTGATACATAAAATCAAGGGGCACAAAATCTCGGTCAAGTACGTTAATGGGCAAAATTGGAGCAAGGGGATGGAAATAGGGAGGGGTTTTGTGAAAACCGAAAAAACCCCATAACTTCTTAATTTTTGTCCATATCAAATCGGTTTAAAGTTTTTATTACTTCTAAAAGTAAGGCTAAAAATTTATGTATAAATGATTTTTGAGAAAATTAAAAAGGGGCTCAAGGGGCGCAAAAAATAGGGGTTTTGGGAGAAAAAAAAAATTCATAAATTCGTCAATTCTCAAGATAATAAATCCAATTAATTTTATTATAAATCTCTTTAATATTATCTACAACTTTTATATTCACAAGTTTTTGATAGGACCAATTTGTACCGCAAAAAAATTAAAAACGAAAACAAAAAAGGAGGGTTGAAGAAGAAAAAAATCCATAACTCCGTCAATTCACAAGACATAAAATCCCCATGAATTTATCATATCTTCTTAATATTGTCTACAATATTTATATTGACAAGTTTTTGATAGGACCAATTCTTACAGCAAAAACAAATTAAAAATATATAGTGGTTCAAGAAAAAAATCATCGTATTACAGTTGTATTCAAATCCAAACTGCTTTTTCCTGACTCATTTTTAAATTCACTTTTGCTCTCAAACACATCCAATTGGTAGGTTTTCTTATTCAGAAGCTATATAATGTACCGTAATGGTCGATTATTCGATAGAGGCAGAATATATTTCAAAAAATGTCAAAGGCATTTTGAACCGAATTTCCCGAAGCGATTGTGTTCGAAACGGAAAATATTGTCCTACTGAGAAAATAATTGTTTATAAATCAAGTTTTAATTAATTGAACGAAAAATAAAAAGACAGGTCGCTTATAAATCTCTTCAAAAATCACGTCAGCAAGTTTCATATTTTTCTTTTAAAAATGAATCTGAAAACATGCCAGAAAATTTCGAGTTGTTGAGTATGGAAAAGTATTTTTACGAATACCGCCTTAACATGATTCTGATAAAACCAGCTCTTATATAAAAATGAAATAAAACTGTTAAAGTGGGTTTATCTCGAATCATGATTTAGTTTTTGTTGTTGAAATTAGCACTTAACTTCGAAATCTACCTGGGCCTGTAGGCCGACCCGACAGGGATTTTTTTAAATGTTTTCTTTCGTTATTCAACTATTTTTTTTATATCGAGATTGTTTCACATTTTTAAAATGTATATATATCATATATATGCACACACATGCATTTATTAAAATTGAAATTACAATACCAAGAAGGAGAAGTCTAAAGTTTTATAAAATTTGGAAGATTTGTAACTGCGATGTGCAAATGATGAAATGTACAAGCTTTCTACTACAATCGACAACACGTGAGAAAATTTTAAAATCCACAAAAGCTTAGTAAAAAGCGATTTTATTCAGACAGGCATCTTCAGAAATCCGATTAAGCCTTGTGGAATAATTGTATAATACTTTGTGCTCGTCTAAGTTATCAACAGATATCTCAAATAGAGCGTGTCAGAATTCTTTATTCACACGTACTTTTTTACCATTTTTAAATACTCTGAGAGTTTCTGCACTGTTCACATTTCAGCACTGCTAAACGTTGAAAGGCGGACAGTGGTTAAAATCTATCCGGGCAGATATTGGACAAAGAGGAACAGCGTATACCAGTCCCTACTCTACTGCGAGTGCATTTCAATGCTCTGTACCAAACCCAGGGGATTAAGTACTGTCCATAAAATAATTAAAAACACAAAGATATTGGGCCAAGAAATAGGCTTGTATTACAGGTGCTCCATTGTCCCCACGTCATGCTTTTTAAGACTATTATTGTATACATTGAAGCAGCAAGGAAGTCGAGAATAAATTTTTATCAGAAATAACGAAACGAATGTATAGTACATAAAATTCCGAACGATGACTATAATTTCAGTTCCAATTAATTAAAGAATAAAAGTGCCGTCTCAATTCGTATAAAATTATTTATAATATTGTGGGGTTTATTTTGTCGCATCGAGCCGTCTGCAAATTAAAAATCGCATGCTATCTTTAATTTTCAAATAACATCCACTTTTGAAACTTTGAATTCTTTGGGTCAAAGCTGCCCGTAAAACTATGTAGTTTCTGAACTTTCTTAAATCTTCACACAGTTATAAAAGAAAATGTGTTAATGATTTATCTAAAAATTTAGAAAAATAAAGTTATGCAGATAAAGATACTGAGAACCTTCTAATAGTAACCGGAAAAAATATAAAGAAAATTCTAAATATAAAATAAACTAGCATAATATAAAAGAAAATGTTATACAATGGTTACCTTCTAATATTTCTGTAAGTGCAAACAAACGACAACGGGAGACGGTCCTCACAGACTGCGAATTATGATATTGCTCTACATCTCGAAGAAAACTAAAGATAGGAATAAACTGTAAAAGCACACAGTCATATTTTGGACGATGCTGATTCTTTTTATATAAAAAAATATGGCTCGTAATATACAGTTTTTTTTACTGTGAATTTATTAAATTTTGTAATTAAAAATATGTTTTTGAATACAAAAAATGCCTGTATTATGTTCGGGTTCGTTCAAAATATCTCATTATAAAAGGACCATTTCAATCGAAAGATTTTGTTGAAAAATTAAAGTTTGCCACATGGATTCAACATTGTCATCCTCAAACTTCGAGGAATACATGCATAAACTACATACATTTCTGGTCTGCTCTGGTCCAAGGAACTCGGTGTCAAAAGTGTGTGTGTGTGTATGAGGGTAGGGGGGTGGGGGGTTACCGCTTAAAAAATGAAACTTGGATCAATTTTAATTATGTAGACAATTCGTTATAACAAAATAACTTATTTAAAAAATTAAATTGTCTTTTTATGAACCTATTTATTTGAAATAATCGGAATTATAATCATTTCTGTTTTTTAATGTATGTCAAGCATAGTACGATGCCTTCAACACAGTAGTAACATTTACTGCAGTAAAAAAGTAAGGTCTCTGAGTTAGGGGATTCTATTACTTTTACTTTTAGATAACTGAAAATAACTCGTTCGTCAACGTTCACATTGTCTCACACTATAAAAGCATAAAATTTAAACTGATTTCTCAAATTTTGTGTTGGCAGAAGCATTTTCATTTCACTTGGTTTGTTTTATATTTTAAGCCTACATCGTTGAAAAGACATAGGAGCTTGAAAACTATCATTTTCATAGCTTAATTACACTTCCAACACCTCATTTTTCATATATTAAAGGACTTTTCTGTCTTAGTGCTACAATTTCAATAATGAGTTGTGTATGTCGCTTAAGAAAATTCCTTAATCTTTAAACAATTTTCAAATGAAGAAAGAAATAATGATATTGTAATGTGACTTGCATTTGTTTTTCGAAATCTGGAAGATAGCCATTGAAAATAAAGAATGGGAAGAAATAGACAGATTTATAATTACAAGGTTGTACAGCATCAGGTTATTAGTCTTTAGTGACATTTGGTTCACACGAATAAGATTCATTCTCGCGTGTGTACCCTAAAATATCCAAAATAAATGAGTATCATTTTATGTCTAGGTATGAATGAAAAGGGCATAGACATTAGTTCACAATTCATTGCAGAAATGTGCAAAATACAACAACATTCTATACAGAAAAGTATTCAGTATTGTATTTGATTTAATAGAATAATAACTCATTTATAAAATTACTAATTTAAAGTTATTTTTTTGTGGTTTCATGATATAAAATATATTGATGATATAAAAAGTAATAGAGTAATAATAAAACAAGCAGCCTAGCTCACAGTGGTCGCAAGTTAATGTCAGACATGTTCTGAGATCTCACTAAAAGCTATGATGCACACTTTTGTAATCGCGAAAGTATACTTCTACGTGCATATTCATCAACATGCATAGTGTCATACAATTGAAAGAGTATAAATAATAAAGAGTTTAAATAAATTTAACAACGTATATACAATAGAGTTGAAAAGTGTATAATTTTTTGCTTGGAATCGTCACACATAAAAATTTACAGACAATTTATCTTGCATCTGTGAAAGAAATGTCTTTTAAAATTATTTATCTGGTGTTCTACAATTTTATAATTGGTCATTTTTCTCTACATTTTTATTTTTTTTATTATTTTTAATCGCTATCCACGAAATTTCTACCTAGGAGAAGCTGCTATAGTTCCATTGGGCTAAGGGACAAACTGAGTGTGTTTGTTCTTACTGTTAAGATATAATCGGCATCATGGTTTTGTTGTTGTTCTTAGGAAAAATAGATTTTTCAGAAAAAAAATGATCAAAGTTTTGGGAAATTTCCATGAATTGGCATTATTGACTGTTTGATGTGTCATAAGTAAAATAATAATTCAATATCTACTCATCAAATCAGTTTGAAATAACTTAGATATGACAAATAAGGTATGGGGCATTCTCACATTCTTTGGACTTTCGGAAATAAAAATCTGGTGAAATTAAACTTGTTAAAATAACATTTTAATCTGATAGACGAATGCCTTAATGATTCAAAATAAAGAAAAATGGTCAGCAGCGAAAATTTTTTTATTTAACTGAGGTTTAAGTTAAACTTGCAAGTATAATATTCTTTACCATTTCACCACTATAAATTTCTATTTTCTTCTAAATTTTTACTTATAATGAATTTGCATATTACCCACAGGACATTCAACTAAGAAATAATAACAATGTAGTATTTTTAGTACAAAATGTTGGTATAACATTGTCTTAAAGGGGTATTAAAGAAGGGACGGAAGGAAAAAAGGGGATGATATAGGAAAAAAGGGACGGTAATTTAAAAAAAAGGGGGGGGGGTGGTAAGGATGGGACGGTAAGGAAAATTACCATTATTTTTAGAAAAATCATGTTAAGACTAAGTGATAGCTACAATATTCATTTATTTATAGAAACAGTTATTTACATTGAATTAAATTTATAAAAAAATTAATTTACCTTGAAAAGTGCAGGAATAAACCTTGGGGACGGTAAGACTACCAATAAAGCCACGATGCTTGAAATTGATATTTAAATGCTGATTTAAATTTTGCAGTAAATTTCTTCTCAAAGAATTTTAGACATTCTTTCTCTAGCATACTTCTGCATGAGAAAAAACTTGAAAAAATTCCGTAGCTGCATCTGAAGTGATTTTCAGTATAATTTTAGAGACGGTAAGGAATCTAAAACCCAGGGACAGAGTTAAAAAAAAATATCAACCATAACAATGCGTGTAGGTTAATTTTTTGCTACATATTTATATAAAACAATCGTCCCAGTTTCGGAAGAAAATTACATCGAATTACTTTTATTGAAACAATTTTATACAGACAGCCCCAAACTTAAAAATCAGCATCAGGGACACGGGACGGCATAGGAGTTTTCCTGGTACCCCCAGCATCGTCCAAAACTATTGTTAATATTGTTATGCAATCATGCAATGGGATGTTCCCTAGTATATGAAATAAAAAAACACAAGAATATGTACCAAAATAAAAATTATTTTTGAGGGACATAAAAGTCAAAAGGTTGTGAGAATGCATACCGATTATGAAAAAATAAGCGTTGTCACATTTAAAATTATTTGGGTTTTTTTATTATTATTTATTAAAAATTATGACAAATGATGAATTACTGGGAATTTTCATCCAAAACTAGCGCTGCTATACAGTCAGGACTTTTAATTATACATAAACTATCCTTTAATTTAAATTAACCCTTAACCGGAAACATGAAATATCGGGCAAAAACAGTACCGTGCTGACTGCGAGACACTTATTTCTAGAAATTGTTTGATTTTAATTGGAAATAAAATTTTTGTGAACAAAAATAATTGTTTTGTTCTTCAAAGTAACACCGTCTCTCAGTTCTTCGTATTGTAGAAGGGGTAACATGAGACGTCACACAAAATAGAGGAATATAACATGCATCTTCTTTCTGCTCTGGAGGGCAGTAAAATGGGCGTGCATGAACATAAAGATGTATGATTTTACTTCAACATGATATTCGCTTCAGAGGAGAAATAAGATGTATATTACATTCCAATATGTGATACAATTTCTCGTGGCAGCCTACTTTGAACAAAAAGAACCGAAAAATGTATAACTTTGAAGAAAATAATTCTTTTGGTACATAGACAATTCGATTTTTACTTAAAATCAAATATTCTATGTCATTATATAAAAACTGAGCTAATATGAGTTTATTTTATTAACCGTTACAAGGAAATTGCAGTCTGTGAGACTGCTAAACCTTAACTGGTAATGTAATAGGCTGTTGCTATATTTAAAATTGTTATTTTTAAAATCTGTTTTACTGCTGGCACAGTAAAAATTTGGTTACATTATAATGCATTAGTAATAATAATTAAGTATTTATGATCAGTTTAGGGTATTAGGAATTAGGAATTAGGAGTTTTAATTTGTATAGTAATTCCAAGAAATAAGTCTCGCAAGCGGCACATTACTAATTGTCTACGTTACTTCAGGTTTTCGGTTAAGCGTTAAGTTATTTTTACTGTAAACAAATCATTTCGAATGTGTTTTTAAATATTTTTTTTTTTTAATGGTTATGAGAATGTAAAAAGGGTACCTGGGAAGCTTACATATATTATTTGAGCTGTCTTAAGCAGGAAAAGTTTTAATAAATGTGCTTAGAAAGTTCATTTTTCTCAAAATATTGATATGAACAGCCATATTTCCGTTCTTTTTTTTAAATAATCAGTTAAAGTATACTTTCATGTGAAATTAAAAAAAAAAAAAAAAAAAGAAAGACGTCATAGCATCTTCGCATTAGGATTGAAAATTTGTTTTTAAGTAATTCATTATTTTTCATTAATTTAAAAATTAAAAGAAATTTTAAACACATTTAAATAATTTTAAATGAAATAATGCCCCTTTTTCATAATCCATACACTTTATTTGTCATACATATAAGTAATTTCGAAGTGGTTTGTAGTAAAGATATTGGCTTTTTTTTATGACGTACTGTCTTTGAAAATCGGACAGACAATAATGTTTACTCATAAGTTTTCCAAAACTTTGACAGTTTTTTTTTTTTTTCTGAAAAACTACTTTACTTAAATGGCAAAAAAAAAAAAAAAAAAAAAAAAAAAAAAAATGTTGATTATATGTTAAAAGTAAAAACAAACATTCAGTTTCATTGAAATCTATGGTTGTTAGTTACATGGCTTGGGTGAATTGAGTCAATTTTCCCCATTACTATCTCACATACATAGCTCTTTGTTATTTCAGGATAAAAGGGCTTTCTTATGCACCGTACTTTTTCATATATATATATATGAGATGCCAAGGTTCGTTAAGGACCAATTGTTGCAATTCTTTTTATAAAAAAAGAGAGAATGTTCAACTTTTTTGTCTGAGTTTTTTACTGTTTTAATTGAAAGTTTAAAGATAATGGTAAGTCGTATTTAAATAATTTATTAAGTTAAAAATAAAGGGACTGTCTTATTCGTTGACCATCAATATTTTCAAATACGTTTTTTAAGCAAATTATCTATAACGCTATTTTCCGGTGGAATACGAATTTCTGCATTACATGTCGAAAGTCTTCCTTGTAGGCAACTGTATGGGGACAGTAACTCAATTCTTCTGTAATTTCAAATGGTCTACACTTGCTCCGATGCCATCATATACAAGGTGGTCATAAAAATTTTTGTATATACAGGGTGAGTCATAAATATCGAAACAATAGGCTATTTCCTTAAATATTGTCCCTAGATCCATACTTCCAATTGCAAAGTTTCATAAAAAAGGTGCAAAATTTAATAACATAAGTTGCAACTCCATAGGGAGTCTATTTGAAAAAATACGAAAATTAAATTTTTATACGGCCCCCGTAGTGTAAAAATTCCAATCAGGAAAATTTTCCTTATCCATTCCTGAATTAAGCACAAAAAATTGCATCTTCATATCTGAAAAACTCGCAGAGTTATTTATGGTCGTTTAAGTAATTCATCAGTATTAATATTTGGAAATTTTTCCAGAGAGAAACATTCGCCTTGCATACAATATTTCAAATGAAAATCAAATTTCAAATTATTTTTGCTTAAAAGGCGCAAAGGCCAACCTAGTGAAAAAGATTCCATGCCGGGAATCGAACCCGGGCCATCAGTATAGCGCACTGACGTTCTACCGACTGAGCCACATGGAACGATACCCAGCCTGGAATTTCTCACTATTACAGGTTGGCAAGGCTACAAACGCAGCACAAGATGGAATATTTTCCGTGAGCCACCGACATGGGGCAAACACAGACCCTTAATTAAATCCAGCATCGATTGAATCTATATTAATATTTGGAAATTTTTCCAGAGAGAAACATTCGCCTTGCATAC
The DNA here is from genome assembly GCA_963932465.1 of Maratus speciosus. NCBI lineage: Eukaryota > Metazoa > Arthropoda > Arachnida > Araneae > Salticidae > Maratus > Maratus speciosus. The sequence continues at coordinate 329,737,171 of OZ010787.1, forward strand.
AATATTTCAAATGAAAATCAAATTTCAAATTATTTTTGCTTAAAAGGCGCAAAGGCCAACCTAGTGAAAAAGATTCCATGCCGGGAATCGAACCCGGCCATCAAGAGCCTTTTAAGCAAAAATAATTAGAAATTTGATTTTCATTTGAAATATTGTATGCAAGGCGAATGTTTCTCTCTGGAAAAATTTCGAAATATTAATATAGATTCAATCGATGCTGGATTTAATTAAGGGTCTGTGTTTGCCCCATGTCGGTGGCTCACGGAAAATATTCCATCTTGTGCTGCGTTTGTAGCCTTGCCAACCTGTAATAGTGAGAAATTCCAGGCTGGGTATCGTTCCATGTGGTTTAGTCGGTAGAACGTCAGTGCGCTATACTGATGGCCCGGGTTCGATTCCCGGCATGGAATCTTTTTCACTAGGTTGGCCTTTGCGCCTTTTAAGCAAAAATAATTTGAAATTTGATTTTCATTTGTAGTAATTCGTGTTTTAAGGGATTATACACAAATTGAAATGCGTGCAATCGAAGAAACAATGTTAGTTTAAGAGTTCTAAGAAACATGTAAAAAATATATTTGTTGAGCTAGAATTTTGATTTTTTTTCTTTTTATGTGATGGTTAACCGTATAATTTGCAAACAAATTCACATCCTAATATTTCGCATAATTGTTTTTTTAATTTTAATGTTTAGTATTTTTTTAAGCGGATTTAATTTAAAATCTTTATAACTCGAAACATTATTCATCGGTTTTCAAATTTTTTTCATTTAATTAAAGAGGAAAGTATAATTTTAGTTTTGTTTCAGGAATTTTTTTAATTTAAATTTTAAAACTATTAAAAATATTTGTTTAAAAAATTATGTAACTTATTTTTTTAAAAAATCATATTTTCAAAAGTAAATTTTTTTCCAATTTGCCGAAACAAAATTAATGTAAAATAATAAAAAAAGACATGTTCCAAGTTTGCACCTTTTTAATTTACGATTAAAAAAACATCATGCAGAAAAACGCATTTAAAGTTTTAAACATTGATTGGCTCCAAATAAAATGTTTAAATGCATTTTAGAAAATTGCACGTGAAAAAGATACCACTTTTGGTAGCTTAAACTTCCGATTACGTTTAACTTTTGCCGTTTCCACCACCTTTTTGTACTACTTAAATGTCCATAAGTAAATGTTAAATGAATAATTTGAAACAATGCTTTTTCTAACATGCCGATTAAGAGTTCTTCATAATTTTAGCCCTTACAAATTCAGGCTTTTTATCGTCCCGACGAGGCCGATAAAAAAGTCTGTATACTGGGGCCGGGCCAGACCCGGTATTGGCGACTTTTTTCTGAAGACTCGGCCTGGCCGGGGTCTAATGTATCTTTTCATATCGAACCGGGTGTTGGTGTGATTTATGACAGCCAATTATCTATACGAGGGATTTGGCCCGAAGGGGGGGGGGTGCCTTCCGTGGAGGTCTTTCTAAGGGAACCTAACACGTATTTACGCAAGGATATCCAAGGTTTGAAGAAAACCACTGGAAACTACGAACGATTGGGCCGAAGGGCGCGATTGGGTTCAAACCCAGCACCTCCCATCTATCAGCTTTGAGAGCAGAACCTCTCGGCCACTGGTTATACCGAACCGGGACTGGCTTCCTTATTCCTAGGTCACCTCTGGGCGAAATTTTCAGTCCCGGTCTCGAGACAACCCGTATTAAAATCATTATCTCTAACTGACCTAATCCGTGCAAAAATAGCTAAAATTTGGCTCAGCCCAAAAACTTTTACAAAAAAAATGCATGTATTTTTAATTGGCCATTATTTTACAATAAAATTTTAAAATTCATATTTTTAAAGGATAGTAGATTTTAAGGCAAAAAATAGGCAAATTTAAATGCAGTAAAACTAGTAAAAAAAATCTGCCTATTACGGAATCCTTTCTTAAACGGAAAAATCTGTTGATCCATGGAAAATGAATATAATAATGCCTGAGAAAAAATAGACTACATTTACAACTCCTAAGGAGGGAACTTGTCTATAACGCTTTTTTGTTCTTTCCTATGTGATTCCATCTTAAAAGATTTTACTTTATAGCATTTTTCATTGTCTCCAACACATGGAATATGGATTAACGATATTAAAGGAGAAGTGAATCATTTACATATAAATAGAGATTCAATAATAAAACAAAAAATCTCAGCTTTTGGCGCTTCTTTAAAAATAATAATTATAAACATGAAAAAAGAAAATATGTAATAAGTATTTTTGGTCAGAACTCTTCCATACGAAACAACTTTTAACCATATCGATGTAAAAAACTATGTAGAAATTGAATCAGACCGGGCCAGGCTACGATTTGAACTTTTTTCCAGGCAGGGTCTAACTTTTTGGTTCGGGACCGGACCTAGATATTTCGACCCGTGTAGACCTCTAGTGTAGACTACCAGCATACTTTGAAAAAAGTTTAACATAAAATTTATACGCTGCCTATTTTATGCCCAAAGGAGAGGCACTGTCTTATATCGACTTTTAATAATGAACAATTTGTGGCTGATCCCTATCTTGCATTCAAAATTAATCAAAAACTCGTCGCTTAGAGGCATGGATAAATGGTGTAAGTCACGAATTTTGGATTTTGATATCTCTGGAAATTTTAAAGATATCGAGATGATTTTTTTTTTTTTTTTGGTGTTTAATTCAGGAATGGATAAGGAAAATTTTCCTAATTGGGAATTTTACTCTACGGGGGCTGTATAAAAATTTAATTTTTGTACTTTCTCATATAGACAGACCACCCATAGAGTTGAAACTTATCTCATCAAATTTTGCACCTTTTTTATGAAACTTTGCAATTGGAAGTATGTGCCTAGGGGCAATATTTAAGAAGATAGCCTATTGTTTCGATATTTATGAATCACCCTGTATATGAGTCCATAACGAACTCCACGATTGAAAAATCAGAATAAAATTTGAGATGTAGCTTTTTCAATTTACGCAATCAAGAATGTGATGCATAACAACGATCGTGCTATTACGGTTATAGTTACAGTGACAGAAGTTCGAAAATTTCAAATGGCAGGATTATCTTTTTCGCATCACAAAATGGTCTACACAATCCATCAGTGGCATTGAAACGGTATCTGTAACACTACAAACTGTGGCATATCAAAAAAAGGAAACGAAGAGCAACAAGTTCTACTATTGTGCTGCTAGATCACTTTTGGCGAATAGCTATCTACCGCCACTTTGCGTTTCCATGTTTGCTATGGTGACCCAAACACTATGCACCTAGAATCTGAAAAGTGCTTCTTACACAAAAAAAACTTCATTAAAAGTGAGACTCTCCGTATTCTTCATGCCATGGCTTATTGTTATTTAGAATCTCCCGTGTGCAATTTGTAGTGGTGCTCATTTAAAAATTTCGCAATCTGAATATGCTTTTTTTTAATTTTTCGTTTTATTGAAATAGTTGCCGTTTCAAAGCCGTTGATACTTTTTCACGTCTAGATAATTTTGATATGCGAAAATGAGAGTATTGCTACTTGAAGTTTAGAAGTTTTGTCCCTGTAACCCTAACTTCGAGAGCTCAATTATCGTTCTTCACCTTAACCTCGAGATTTTACTTGAAATCCTACTTCTTAAATTTCACTCCAGTTCTTTGAATACTCCGGCCATTACAACCTCATATACCCACAAAGTGTTTTCATGACTACCCCCCTACATACAGTAATGTTTTTCTTTTAAATAAACCTAAATACGCATTGGGGTAAACATATTACATTTCAGATCAAGGTTGCCAGATTGGCCTCCAATTTTAATCCAAAATTTCAAATTCATACTGGAAATTTCGAAGACGAATTTTCACTTTGTGTTCGCTAAATGTCTCTCATTAAATAAAGCATAAAATGCATTTTTGAACTCGAAATTTCTGAATAAAAATGGAGACCAAATTGGCAACCCTGTTTCAGATTACTGTTAATAAGCTAAGGAAGAAATGAATATTTACAGTAATCAAATCAACTTTTCTGTGTACGCTTGTTATTAGATTAAATATCTCAACATTAATAGAATAATTTTAATTTCCAACATAATCATTATTTGTTTGAATATTTGAAAATTTAGAAACACTGTAGTAATTTATTATATATTCGCTTCCATAAAGAATCTATAATGGATTAAATTATGTTTATATATATATATATATATATATATCCTTATAACCATATATATATGCATGCATTATTTAAATTTTTATTATGCATTAACCTACCTTTCTAGTAATATTTTTACAAACATAGGTGAATTAATTAATTAAATATGAAAGCTTTCGATCATATTTACATTGGAAATAGTGGGTGCTTATTCGTAATTGTAATAAAGTCTAGCATATAGCTTGTGTAAATAGTCATTAATCGTTTCGTTGGTTCACCGTACGAGAAACTCTTGTAGCAAATTGGGTCTCCCACACTAGCAATAATAAAACGATTCAAACTAAATTTTTACTTTGAACAGCTGGGCGTTGACTTTGTCTGGAGGCCGAAGCATATCTTAAACGGTGTTATTTTTTTTTTCCTTTACCATGTACATATCGGAAATACAAGAAGTTAGAGATTAATACTTAACTAGTTGGATGTGCCAGTCCGAAAAAAATTTTCTATCTCATGTCAATATTTCGTTTTAATTAGTTTTATTAGTATTTTTATTAGAATTATGCATAACTTCATACACGTTTCGATGGTACAATATTCAAAATGCTCAAAAATCGCAGAAAAATCGCTATTACAGCGCCCCCTTCCAGCGGAATTTTTCCAAATTCAGGGAGGACCTTCTTGCTATGGCCAAAAACATACACAAAAAATTTGGTTCAATCCTATGCATAACTTCATACACTTTTCGGTGGTACAATATTCAAAATGCACAAAAATCGCTATTACAGCACCCCCTGCCGGCGAATTTTTTCAAATTCAGGGAGGACCTGCTTGCCATAGCCAAAAAAATTTGGTTCAATTCTATGCATAACTTCATACAATTTCTGATGGTACAATGGCGACATACGGACACACGGACAGACAGGTATTTTGTATAAACATGTTTTTTGTTATCTCTGACCTCTAAAACCGTCGAAAACCGGGTAAATCGGTCGAAAACCGGAAGTCGAAAAAAACTTCGATTACAATACTTTCTTCTATCAATTCAATAAGAATGACAAAAATAGTTTAACCTTACAGTCTTTGAAAAAAAAACTCGCTTATGCGAATCTGCCACATAAACAACTGCTAAATCATTTTTATCTTTTTCAAAGATTATAGTAAAGAAGTTCCTTGATTAAAATCAATCATTTCTCAGACAAATATAAATATGTATATGGGAGACTAGGGAAGGTTGACCCACTTTTTACAAACTGATTTTTTATTTTTTAAATATTGAACGTAGAATAAACTTTTATGTATCATTTTATTCGTTATACAATCAGTTATCAAAATAAAATTACTACATAAGTGTAACATATAAGAAATTTGAAAAATTATTGATTATCCTCATGAAAAAATAATGGGCCAAGGCTCCCCCCATATGGGAGGGTTGACCCACTTTGCTTTGTTTTGCAATGTTTGTGAAAATAAATAAAATCAGTTTTAAAAAAAGCAAAATAACTTTATGCTACATACTTTAATTATCATAAAAAAATATTTTTTTAAATATGATGCTTAAACAAACCTGTTGAGACGCAATCGCAAGTCAGAGGAGAAAAATTTTGTTTTAAATAGGATTTTGTTTGAACAGGTATAATTGAAAAGCAGGGAAAATGAAATTTTAGCATTTAAGAAGGTATTCCGTTTGAGACAGGTTCCATTTTCATACTTTTTTATGCTATTATTTCCGAATAGGAACCACTGTCCAGCATTTCTTTTTGTCTCCTTGTTCTATTTTTTGTGACACTCGAACTGACAACTCTAGTTGTCACATAGTTTGGCTTCATCTTACTGTATTCACCCTGGTAAAATTTGTTTACATACCTTCCTAAAGTTTTTCGATCGATGCTATGTTCTTTTGCAGCCGCGTGAACTCTTAACTTATCATTAACATGATTTAAACCTTTAAGGAGCAAAGTACTTTCAATACTAAAATGTTGAAATAAATGACTGGCACCGGAATTTACGAACAAATTTATTTGGATATATGAAAAAGACTATATTTGACATACATATTAAATAGAAAAGATTTTAGCAAAATTCTGGTGTCATTGTGATGTTTCGAATTAAAATTAAGTGGTTTTATAACCACTGCCCCTGAAAGGGTTACAACTGCTGCTTTCATCTTTTCTAGTCTTTCCCACTGTTTCTATTTACCAATTGTAAGTAATATTTAAATGGAAAAAAGTTCCTATGAACTTTCCTATTTTCTAGCAATTTTTCACATCTTTCTTTAGTCAGTTTTAAACATTTTTTTCCCGCCACACCATTTTACTGTAGCTTTACAGAATAAATTTACATTCTTTTATATATATAACCATTAACTTTTCATTATGCACGGTGCATAATAAAAATATTTCGAAAACCACTTAATTAAGGGAGAATTGAGCATCTGGTCAACCCTCCCTCACATTGACTGGGTCAAGTCTCCCTACATAGACTTTTACTAAAGAATAGCACATTGTTATGTTAAGCCTAACTTACTGTACAACCTTTATGCCTGGAATGAAAGCTCGATATTTCTGCATTACTTTAAACCTACTTACTTAAATTTCTATGATATAATTTATCTGAAAAAAGCTTAAAAAATATTTCTAAAAAACAACTTTTAGGTTCAAAACGCCTCGCAATTTATTTTTTCCACACCTATTTCGATTATCTCTATGAAATGAAGACTGTTGTTTGAGCATTCCAGTAGCTTTGGTTGGCACCTATTGATAAAACTCTGAAATTATTTTAAATGTGAAAATTGATGGGTGGGTGAAGCCTTCCGTATGGTCAACCATTCCTAGTCTCCCCTACCACACACAGAGTTTGGATCTTAAAAGTGTTAATACATTATGGATAATCGTAATAAATGACAACTTTTTATTATAAAATAAATAATAATGATAGACCAATAAAGTATCCGAGATCCTTTAAATAACACATTTTGGATTCCAAATCGTCCCAACACATTTTAATGAATTTCTATAAAATATTTAATAAAAGAAATTAGACCTAATTTTTTATGCGTTGTATGCTCCGTAAAAACAGGGCGTGTAACATTTTCATTGTTTTAGATCATTCAATTATTTTTGTGGAGGGGTGGTTGGAATCTAATTTTATTCTACATTTACAAAAGATTTATAATATTAATTTCATTAAATTTCATATTATAAATAAGAAACCATGCTTACAATGCAGGTTAGCTGAAAATTACGAAAATCATATTTTGCATATTATAGTATTTTGATGCAAATATAGTAGAGTGCCTTTTTAAGAGAATGGCATGGCTACATACGAGCAATAAAATTTGCTTGGTCCAGGGGATTTTGGATAAAACTTGGGGAGCTTTCATTATCACAAAGCTAATGTTTGCTTACACTCTAAAAACGACATTTTCAAAACTGAGCAAAAAATACTCATCTGAGCATGTCGCATAGTCAAAATGGCTCCGAAACAAAATTACTCAAGTTTGAAAATCATATATACTCAAATATGAGCACGTGATGTTTTATTCTTGAGTTTGTGCATACTCATATTTGAGTATGTCTGTGTTTTCAGAAATGAGTATATACGATTTTCAAACTTGAGTAATCTTGATTCGGAGCCATTTTGACTATGCGACATACTCAGATGAGTATTTTTTGCTCAGTTTTGAAAATGTCGTTTTTAGGGTGTACACAACATAGTACATAGCTAACCCTAATTTTAAGATAACTTATAGAAATTAGAGTGTGCATACAATAAAAATAGGGACAAATATTTGGAAACAACAAAATTAATGAAATTACCTTCAAAATTTTCAATGAAATCTTGCAAATTCCACCTGCGAAGTCTTTCTTTTACCAAGTTATACATTCTTCGGTTTCGAAGGCTAAAAATCTCTATGCTTCTGCGATCACATTAGGAGGGCTTTTGATTGTTCTTCCGCGATTACGATAAAATGTAGTTCGCCGCATTTAATGAAATAAAATATTATTGAAAGGAGTGTTTCGTTCCAAATCATAACATAAGAAATAATATTAATAAATGCAACTACACTGGTGAGATTTACTACATTTAACGAATAAAATGCAATTTTGTTTGAAACTGAGTATTTCCCGTGTTTCAAAATTGAAAGCATTGGGTCGTCATATTTGAAACAAAACGTTTCATAACAAAATGAAAACATCCATTTGCTCAGATTTGAAAAGTGTCATTTTTCTCAGTGTACTTGTGTAACTCGTCGAAGCTAATATCCTACGAACAGTTACGTAATAGGTTACAATTACCTATTAATTTTGCAACTTATTACAGAGCCTCGAATGTTGTTTAAATTTCCCCTTTTTTTCATTCTTATGATCTGTGCTTTTTTACTCTTTGAGAAAACGTTTTGGATAAAGATATTTTTATAAATTTTAGGAAATTTATTTATACTTGAGAGATTTTTTGGACTTTTACTTAATATTTTTCATTCTTTGTTTTAGATATTTATTTAAATATTAAAATCTTAAAATTATTTTAAGTTCGAAGTGGAAATTCAAGATTGCAATTTACGTTTGATTAAAACAAATTTCGAAAAATAATTAATTTTTACTTTATTTATAGATTCTTAAGTATTTTTAATAGGCAGAACTAATAAAGCAACATTGAACTACATTATCCCTTTACTGAAAAGAAAATTAAAAAATAGTAGATAAAAATTCCATATTCTTGATTTAATATTCTCTTTTTCTTATCCTCACACTCGCATCTCTTTGCTCGCTCACCAGCAAAATGAAGAAACATATCCACAATTAACATCTTAAATTTCTAGATGTGGCAAGACAACAAAAGTTTCTTCTCGTTTATCGTTTTTTACATTCAAAATTCTGATTCAAATTATCACTAGTTCAAGTGTTGCGTGGTCTGTAAATTTCGTCTATACTTTTCAAAAGACGCCATAAAATTGTTCGCATACATTGAAAAAAAAACTCTTTGGCCCTCAATCTGTACGTCAAAAAATACATGTTGTACCAAAAAATGACCAGAAATAAATAGTTGTATAAAAGATGCCTTGTCCATATAATACACTTTTGAATTGTCTAATAGATTCTCTATTCCTATTTTATAAGACGTTCTGTCTACATTGTGAAACTTTTTTTCTTTAATTAAGTTAACTTTTTGTGCTTTCTATGAAAAAAATGTATTAAAAATCTTTTGAAACAAGTTCATAGTCATGCTTTCGTTCAGTAAGTTAAAAGGAAGATTAAAGGAGGATTCGTTTACTCAGAAAAAAATTTGGTTATAGGTTAAGATTGGAAATATATATATATATATATTATAAATTTTATAAATAGTAAATTTTTATTATAAAGATTTGTTAATCTATTTAACCCTTTCAGGGGAAAGGTACGTTTATTCACAAAATGATGAAATGAGTGAAATAACACCAGAATATATAAACAAACTTATTTGAAAATAAGCAAAAGCTTTTGTTCACGTACTTAATAAAAGGAAATTCTTTATTCCAATATTCCGGTGCGAATGTGGCATTTAGGTTTTAAAATTAAGGGGTCCAAAAATAAACCACCGCCCTTGAAGGGGTTAATAGAATTCTCTCTTTTCTTACTCTATAACCACTGCATCGAAACAGCCTCAAAAGGTAACTTCTATACACTACTAGTTTATACTAGTAATTTACATAAACAAAAAGGAGAAAATATAAGCATAGATCAAACCATGGTTCCGAACATTTTGAATATTGTGTTACCGGTAATATGCAAAAGTTGATTAACATGACTTTCTAGAATCTCTTCACTGGATTTATTTAATACCACAATATTTATCATTTTTATTAAATCATATATGCGATACTAATCATACAAATACCCTGATTCAGAAATAAAATACTGTCTGTCGAAGAAATATCATTAAACAATCTTTAATATCTGATTTAATCCTTGATAGTTAATATCTTCTTCAAATCTGGCGATACAATAATGGAGTTTTCTATTCTCAATACCAAATCACTTATAACAAACATTTTTATATATATAGTTTTTCTTGTAAATTTTGTGCAAAATTTCAACTTTCATATTTATTATGTCAAATTGAAATTTCCTGAGCATGAAAGACAGGGTTGCCACAGGCGACTATTTTTTAATTCTAACTGGCACCATTTTCTCAAAACAGAAATCCTTAACACACACTTTGACACCATTTGCAAGAGAAATATACTTCAAAATTTATATTAGAAAAATACTGGTGCTATCAGAATATAAAAATAGTCGCCTGTGGCAGACCTGGAAAGAGAACCGTATTTCATTTGCTTCTTAAACCATATTCTACCATCCTACCGCATAGAGGACATCTCAGATTTATCGAATATTCACAGGTAATATAGAAACTTTTATTTCCGGTCTGCTACTAAAATATAGTTTGATAAGTTTTACTTATAATCATTTTAAATAATTTATATTTTACAATTTTTAATTTGGTTAATTTTTACCATTTTATCTGCCATGACTTATTATATTTAAATTAAAAAAATTATGTGAAAAACTTCCCAATTCTTTTCAAGTTTAATCATCACAAGGTTTATACATTATTGCCACGTAAAACTGAGTACTGCAGAGTAATTGCAAAACAAATGTATGCAATTTATAGTACTGGATTTTACAGTCGTGAAAAGAAAAAGTACCACGCCCTACTATCTCTGCCGCAAATCACCGTATAAAAATGTAACTCGTACCAATCAATTAGTAATAAAGTTTACTAATTAATCCCATGCTTAAATTTTGCTTAGTAAGCCGTCTACGTATATAAAGTGCACCAAGCTTGAAAATATTCAATACTAAACCTAATTCCCACATCATTTTTGGATTTTTCGGTAAGTTATTCCTTCTGATACCAAACGAGAATCATTCGGTCAAATAGTTTAGGAATTATGCAGGTTTAAAAAATGGAACTCAATGTTAAATTCATTATTAATCATTGTAAAACAGATTGCAAAGCGGGTAGTTTTTTAAGCATAACTCGAAACTAATTCAGCGGATTTAGCTGCAACTTTGGAATATCAATGTTGAAATTTCTAGAAATCAATTTTTGTGAAAAGATTCATAGGTTACAAGTCATAATTTTTCACAAATTAATTTCGAAATTTCTATATTTTCAAAATTCATTTTCGATAAAATGATAAATGTTACCTAAAGAATTTAACAAAAATCGATTTTTTATATAGTATTAGGCGTTCCAAACTTTAAACCTGCATCATTCCTAAATTACTCCACCAAATGACTTCCCGTTAGGTATCCGAAGATAACATTTTACCAAATAAATTCAAATAGTGTAAAAATTAGATGTTAGTATTCAGTATTTTCATGTTTGGCGCAATTTCTATATGTCGACGACCTCCTAAGCAAACTTTAAGCGTTGCATTATTTAGTAGACTTATCGATTGATACCAGTCGCATTTTTAAACTGTTATTTGCGGCAGAATTAGTAGGAGGTGATGCGCTTTTTTTTTAAGTACTGTGCCATCGTCCTATGAAAAACAGTTTGTTAAAAGTAAACCAATAAAGTGTTGGTAAGTTTTAATATTTTGTTTGTTGTCTCATTAGTCTGTAATAGCAATATTTTGCGAAAATATTCCTTTTATATGCAGTCAAAATGTGTATAAAAACAGAAAAGTAATAACCAAACTTCTGCTACAAGAAATATTTAATCCTGTAATCTCTTTGAGCTTCGTTATAAAAAATTTCGATTCTTAATCATCATTCTTAAATAAGCATCTAATTTAAGTATTCTGTGAGTATCTTTATTATCTTGTTAAAACTTTTAACACCATTCATGGATCTAGAAATAGCGAATGATATAGAAAATTTATTGATGTACCTCACGTTTCACTTCCTAGTGATGCTACTTGATCCATGTGTTTATTACATCACAACTCACAAACTTAGCTTTCCGGTCAAATTCATCCTTGAAAATCTCTGTTTGGGAAAGAGAAGAAGATGGTTGAATTGTAACACAATTCAATGCTACTATTTTATTCTGTGTATTGAAAAAGAAGAGGCTCGATGTTTCGCCCACTAGAGTAAGGAATTACTCTACAATTCTTAGAAATCATTCATTGTTATTTCTCAGCTTTTACCTCGGATTTAATATTTATTCAACATCATTTTTTCAACTGTACATTAATCTTTTATGCAAAAGTTTTATATTTCAAAACAGTGTTTCTCAAGCATTTTATATGGTTAATGAGACACTTTTAATTCGATAGGATTTCTGCAACTGAGCATAATTTTCATGTTTCTACCCTTCCTGTACATTGGTTACTTGTTATACACGGTACCCCCAAAAGGTAGAAACGTGTTTTATTTTTTATCTGTTGCTGATAAGTCACTAGTGTAAATTGTAAAATATAGTCAAAATGAGTTAAGTAATAATATAAGATTATGTTACGTATATTTTATACGACCGCTTTAGACAAAATTGATTAATTAGAAAATTTTGCTTTTACTGCAATAAGATCATTATAAAAAGTCTAAACCTGAATCTTTCAAATTAACTGAAATATACTAAAGGAGAAAAGCTAACATATACCACTTTTCGTGCTATTTAATATTCAATACCATTAGTAAAAATAGGGACCATATAGTTCTAATTGATTATAGCGTTCTTTAGATCAAAATTATACCAACAAGTTTGAACAAATTACATCACAAATACATATAAATAAAGTATTACATATTGAGAAATCATGTAAAGAGAAAAATGTAGTTTTAAATTTTTTTTAAATAATTCAAAAAGCCTTCTGAAAGTGTTTTCTGAAATACATTACTGAGCCTTGCTAATAATGGTTCTGTAAATATTTTTATCTCTCCGCCACTAATATTATATCATCGATTATTTTTTATTTATGGTCAATTACATACGTATTATAGTTTCCTATCCTCACAGATTTACATCAAAATTTTTAAAATGTAACTTTTTAAAAATTAATGGTAGGCGTATTTCATCTAAAAAAACTAAACCTGTGGCTTAACTATTCATTAAGGATCAGGGTTTATAGTGCCCGACCCTCTTTTTTGACACTGGGTCCCGAAGTGCTATCCAGAATATGCCCCGTTCGGGCGGTCAGCCTAACGCCGGACCCTCAATGATTAGTTCCCAAGCTAGCTTAGTACTCAATTTATCAACCCCTAAGGGATGAAAGTTTGAGTGAACCTTGACCAGCCGGGAGTCGAACTCGATCTGCAGCGTGGCAGACAGGTGTGATGACCACTACGCTACTGGGCTTATCGTATTTCCTCCAGACAATCTTATTTCCTGCCATATTTTTAATAAATTTGAAATTTATATTTCCTAGTTTTCTCCAGAAGGTAAAAAATTAAAGCGCGTTTTAAACTTTTTACGACGTCCTGTAGAATTGGTAATAAAAGAAAAATTTAAATACTTTAACAATAAAATCTGTATGTTTGTTACAGTTTTATAATAAAAAGAAGTATAATAGTTATTCAATTTAAATTTTATATTTCAGATTTTAGGAAACATTATGCAAATAATAAGTATTGCGTTATTCTATAATCTGATCTTTCATGGGCTTCTTTCATCGGTATATCTTAATTTGTAGCTGTTGTTACTAATCAATTGGTACCAATCGCATTTTTGTACAAGAATTTCTGGCAGAGAGAATATGGAATTGTTCATTTTTTAATTTTTATTGTTTTCAAAGACTGTACTTCAATACTAAAAACTGTACCCGTCTGTTTTACAATTACTCAACAATATATTATTATTTCCAGCCCTCGAAAAAATAGTGATCAAGTAACAAAATAAATTCATTTTACGCTATTAATTTTGCATGTTTGTCTGTTGAATATGTTTGTTGAACATAAAAATGTTTACTTTAGAATTGATAACAACCGAAAAAGATGAAATTTTGCGTTGATAACTGTTTGATAACAATAGTACAGTGTCTACTACTACAGTGTGTACTACTTGGAAACATTACGGGCAACAAAAGAAACTATTGTTTCAGAAATGCTTCTTTCAATCTCGGAAATCTATTAGTTTTTGAGGTTTCTGGAGGAAAAGGAATGCTTTCGGAAATCGTAGGTAACTTCGAAAAACTGGTATTATATTTTTGTATGCCTTCTTGCTGGCTCAAGAAACATATTCCTCTTTTTTTACAGAATAGTGTTAATAAAATTATTTGTTACTGTTAATCAGCTTTTTGCCAGATTCTTTAATAAAGCGTAGATAACATTTTTACTAGATGATATTTAAAAAAAAAAAGTTTTAAAAAGTGGTGTACCTCTTTAGTTATTTGTATTGCATACTTAAAAATATTTTGTTCGTTTTTATTTTATGTAATTACAAATATTATTATTCATTTGCATTGAATATACACATCGAACTAATATTTTCAATGAATACCTAGCTTATATTCTTTATGCTTTTTTAACTACATAAAAGAGTAAAATATATAAGGAGGCCTTAAAATATTATCTTAAATATATGTTAGTTCTATGATTATGATAAAATTGTTAAAAGTTTATATAAAAAGTCATCGTAATAATATGACTGGGAAATCTAAGTTTTTGTTCCATTCTGCGTTATCGCCGCCGACTTTTACTGTTTCGCCCCACGGAGAGACTCCTTTTTATAGGAGTATACATGATAATATTTTCTATGCTGACTTTTCATAATTATAGAGCTGCTCAGTTTTTTAACACTGTCTACATTAGATGATACCAATGACTTGTCTTTGAAAGAATAACCCCAGTTTTCATTGAAATGAACTACTTATAACTGTCCAGTGACATTTTTCAAATGTAAATTGTTAAAGAAACATTTCCGTTTAACTGTTATATAGACTACCTGTAGATTAGTGTTTAGTGCACTGCGCTGCCATACTACAGGTCTGTGCTTTTCGGTTTGAACTAGATTTACTCAATCTTTTATCTCTTCGAGATAAATCAGTACGAAATTTGATTGGGATAACCATGAGCACTTTACTGGGAAATAATGGCATATAGCACAACAGACTCTTGATCACGATAGTTGAGTTTGGCGTAACAGCCTATGACCGTATATGGATTGTAGTGCCTTGGAGTTTAGTTTAGTAAATGTTTTAGAGCATCAGCAAAATAAAACTGATGTTTAAGAAGCATTATTCTTTGCTTCCTTTCCTTGCTCATTTCTTAAACTATTCTTTAAAGTACAGAAAGTAACAAACAACAAGAAGTCTTCAAACTAACAGATTGCAAGAAATTAGATAAATTAAATTGCTTCATTGTACACTGTAAAAAAAAAAAAATACTGCCAGTTTTCCGGTAGGAATCGGAAAAATAGTTGCCCTTATCGTATCGGAATAATTTCCGACCCAGCTCGGAATAAAATGCGTAAAAAAAAGGAAATAATCAGTAAAACGGTATTTTACGGATTTTATTCCGAACTGGGTTGGAAATTATTCCGGTACGATAAGGGCAACTATTTTTCCGATTCCTACCGGAAAACTGGCATTATTTTTTTACAGTGTATGAAAGTTTTTAATGTCAATTAGCATAAATCTCGGGCGCTCATTTTTAATGAGATATAAAGAAGTCGTTATTTTTTTATATAATACATTTTATAAGTTTTTAAAAACTGAAATAGAATATTGGCAAACGTTATATTAGTGAAAAAAGTAATGCAAAGCGTCGTGAAATATTATTATTATTATAGTGTGATTTCAAAAAATAAGAAATTAATATATCCCTTCCAAAAAAAATGTTATTGGCCTCAAATGAAATAGAATTAATCGGAAACTGTGAAGAATTTTTTCTCATCTTATAAGAAAATCTATTTCCAAATACAGTAAAACCTTTAACAGCCACTATATCAGTTTAGCTTTATATTAACCAAATCAGCTAACCGAATTTACTGTTTTCCGAAATAGTTACGTTGCGAATTACTTTGAATAATCGAGGATATACTGTTTTATTTTATAATGTGTGCTTCTTCGATTTATTCTTTCAATTATCTTTGTAATTGAATGTAAAAAATTATTGTAAATATAATATTTATTTTAATTTCAAAGCAGAACATGACCTATATTTTTTTAAAGACTAGAATTAATTTTATGCATTCTTCTTCATTTGTTTTTCTTTGTAAATTTCAACTAAAGAAATTATTCAGTTTGTATAAAATATTCTTTCAGAACATCTCCAAGCATAAATTTTGATTATATGCATACATTTTAATTATTCTTTGTTTTATAAGGTGTATTTTCAAGGTGGTTTTAGAAAATTTTCTTATGAGTGCTGGCCTACCTGTGTCTATATATCAATTTTTTTATGTGTTTTACCAAAGCTTTATCCTTTTTTCCTACCACTATTTTAGATTAAAAAAAATTATCTTATTTATTTGCTCACATTTTAGATTAAATAAGGCAAATTTCAAGAGGTAGCTTGTTTTAAAATATGGTAGCTATTTTTTTACGAAACAACATTGCAAATTGATTTGAAATTTAAATGTATAACTGATATGGAACACGGATGCTACATTTTTAATGCTTTCTGCATTCTACACATTTTTATGACACAAGAGTTTAAAAAAAGCTAATATTATGGCAGGGCAATCTAATATTTACTTCAGCAATTATTGTTTTAATAACATGCACAAAACTAAAACTAAACACAAACATAATTATCACAACTGAGTCCACAAGACCACATCTTTGTTGAGATGCGAGTTAAAACTTTTTTAAAGAAAGTTTTATTTATTTTTCGAACCATTTGATTAAAAATTTTAATTTATTTTTTGCGTAAATGACATAATTGAGACAGACAATTTTACATAAATGCATAAATACCCATTACAAAAAATACTATACGACCACCAACATAAATCTTAAATGAACTAGCAGACGAACTATGGATATTAGCATAACATTTTTCACGTTAAATCTATTAAAATTTTTATGCTCAATACGTAAAGTTTTCCGTATAATTATCCATATATCTTTATATTTATAGACCAATTAATATTACATGGGGTCCGAGAACAAGGATCCAGTTGGGGGTACCTATAACATGTTTTTAGCCAACTCATTTTAAGAAACATACCTTCCTTTTTGGCTTTTTGGGCTCTGTGAAGCTGAATATTTTAATTGTCGTAATCAGTCCCTGACATATGATAGATGTGTTTTTTTTTCTGTCTTTAAAAATGCTTTTTTAAATGTGACGTTATTTTAGGTGTGCCCCCGATACGTTCCTTAATTAAATCATTCTATGTGATCAGGAATTTAAATTTTGTAAGCGGTCATTTGTTTTTCAAATGTAGGATTTCATTGAATTGATCATTTCAAATTCTTAGATATTCCAAAAACTTTAAAAATTAACTAGTTGGATTTTACTGTAATAATTATGCTAAAAAAATTACATAAACTTGGAATTTATAAGTTGCTTTTAGGTTAATGTTTAGTTTTCATATTTAAGTTTCAGGTAAATGCCATGGGTTTGTCACTTATTTTACATATATTTGAAATAAAATGTTAAAAAGAATAAATCAATGAAATACAGTTGAACTCGTTTAAAACGAGGACACGGTTAAAACGAGCAATTTGAAAGTTAAGAATGGCTCATCATTTAAACTATATTAAAATTTTCCAGCTTTTCACGGGCTACAAAATCAATATTATGGCTAATACGAGCAAAACATCTATTTACTTGGATGTAATTTGCTGAAAAAAAAGGGTAAATTAGGAAAGAAATCATTTTCTTATCGATATTGTTATCGTTCAGCGATAATATTTCTACAATACCTGTCTATAAATGTAATAATTTATCAGTTTTACTAGGCATAATTTCAACTTTCAAGGAAACACCCACCCACTCAAGAAAATGCAAAGGAATATCCAGAGATCTTGAAAGAATTAAAGAAAGGAGGGAGGGATAAGGAAGGTCCAAGTACCGCCTAATTATAAGATTTACAATTCGTGGAAAGGACGTAGCCTGTAAGAAAACAGTTATTTATTTAAATCCAGGCCCTGGGCCATGTTAACCAGCCTTTTCGTGACTCTTATTGAACTGTTAAAATGAAAAGAATATGTGAAATCAATATCTCTAAAATTACAGTGACTATTGTAATGTTAGCCGAGTTTTTCCAGGAAAAAGAAAATTCATTAAAATCAGTAGCATTACTATACGTCATTCATAGCTTTTGGAATTACTAGTTCTTAAGATATTTTGACTTCGGTACTGTGATTATGTCTAAAGAAAAGACCCGTCTAAAGAACTGGACACTCATAAAGGTAAGGCTGAATATTTTATGTTGACTTTATGGTATGAAGTTAAGTTTACTACTATTATTGATTAATTGTTTCAATGCTAATTAGTTTAATTATGTATGTGTTTTTAAGATTTTTATTAACTTCATGGGTATTACAAGCAATGGTTAATACGAGGACTTTTATAATTTTATTGCTTCTCCTGTTAACCGAGTTCGACTGTATTTGTTGTTATTTTTTTTTACGTGGCAGTATTATGCACCTTTTGATCTTAAATTGCCTTAAGATTTTTTTTCTTGATGATTTGTTTGACTTCCGTTTCTTAAATGTGCTAACCAACTATATTCAAACAATCGGTTAGCGGCTTTTCTTGTACTTCAATAAATAAGTAAACTAATCAGGAACTTTCAAACAAGAATATCATGACGTCAAGAAACATGGCATTATAAAAATTAACATGGCCTTAAACGATACATTTACCTTATATATTATTCAGTTGCTAACATTTTTTCCCCATACTTTGACTATTTATGTTCCCTAGAGAAGCATCAGAATATTCATTGCTTGTTGCATGTTATGAAGAACCGAAAGTTTTACATTTCTTTAAGTCATAAATATGAGACAGTCCTTCATTTGAACTATTAATATTTCTTCCTTAACACCTACGATTTTTCTCAAGTTACATAATTTTAGCGCTTCCTCGTAATTCTCTGCTTATTTATGTAACCAGACATATAGTGTGTCTATAAATGAGAGAGGGTGTTTTTAAAATATCCATATCTGAGAGTTTTCTAAGGTAAAATATCATCAGTATTTTTAAATAACAAATGCATGTGTGTATAATTAATTCACAGTAGTATCATCAGGGTCGTGTTTAGAGTGTGGAAAACTGGGTAGTCACCCAGGGTCACTAAAAATTAGGGCGGCTAACATTTTATTATGCAGGTAACAAAAATTGATTTGCATCATTTTTAGGTAGCTTTCATTACAAAAAGCTACCTATTGCAGCCGTTCGGAGGAAAGCGATTTCAAAAAGTTTTGGTATATTTTCATCGATCATGACCCCCAGACCCCGAAACCACCCTCAGTTCAAATGTGATATATATCCATATATATAACCATTAATTGAACATTACCGACCATCATCAAAAATCGCATTAGTGTGAATGAATTCACAATAAAAATGACCTTTGTCACACTATAACTCTCGTATTTATGAACCGATTTGGATGTAACTTCGTGTACACATAGTACATACCAATGTCTCGACCGAGTTTGTTGGCCTGCCGCCATCTTGTTTCAAAATGGCGACCATTTAATTTTTTTAAAAAAATTTAAAATTTGAAATGTGATACCAAAAAATTGAAAATTGAAAATATTTTTTTCTTATGTGTTTGACCTTGATGCAAAGATTCCGGAGCAGTTTTTGTTTCGTCTATATCTTAAAAAATGGCTGAGTTATAGCACTTTGAATTTCTAGCATGGCTGACATTTTGCTGATTTTTGTCACGTGGTAACAGGTGTATTTATGAACTGATTTGGATGTACTTTGGTGTATACATAATACGTACCAATGTCTCGACTGAGTTCGTTCGCCAGCTTCATCCGCCATCTTATTTCAAAATGGCAGCCATTTAAAAAACTTTTAAAATTTAAATTTAAAATGATGTACTAAAAAATTGGAAAATGAAAAAGATTTTTTTGTATGTGTTTGACCTTAATGCAAAGATTCCGGAACAGTTTATCTTTCATCTATATCTAAAAAAATGGCTGAGTTATAGCATTTTGAATTTCTATTGTGGCTGACATTTTGAAGCGATCTTGTATTTGTCACGCGATAACACGCGTATTCGCCTATTTCGATGTAAAAATGCATTTAGATAGTATACAGCAATGTCTCGACCAAGTTCGCTGGCCAGCTTCATCAGCCATCTTGTTTCAAAATGGCGGCCATTAAATTAAATATATATATATTTAAAGTGAGGTGCAAAAAAATTAGAAATTGAAAAAGGTTTCTTTCTTAAGTATTTGACCTTGATATAAGGATTCCAGAGCACTTTTTATTTTATCCTTATCTTTAAAAATGGCTCAGATATAGCAGTTTCAATTTCTAATGTCGGTGACATTTTGAAAAATCTGATTTTTTACCTGAGACAGCACTCGTATATATCAACCGATTCCGATGTGAGTGAGGTTGTGCATAGGAATTACTAAGATCTCGACCAAGTTCACTGGTTAACCTCATCCACCATGTTGTCTTAAAATGGCAGACACTTCAAGATATCGCCGAATTTGGCAACCAAATATAAGTTACTTTAAATGAAAGCAGCTTCGATAAAGCTGACTAATTTCGCGAAATTATTATTCATAATGATTTAGTATCGATAAAAATTAGTATTTAATCTCCTATAATCGGTTTCCACTAAATTGAGCTTCGTGTGTTTGAATAATATAAGCTGGCTTTTAAAAAATAAGGAATATGAAAGCTACCTCTTCCTCCCGGCACTTGCCGAAAGGACTTTTTAGCCTTTAACTCCACTGACGTAAAACATACCTTAAAAATATTAGTTTTTTTGAAAGTTTGAATGTTTTTTCTGTTACTCTGTATCTTATTTGGCTCATATTGGTGAAGATGCCATTACGCTCCTAAAATCTTTGAATTTTGCCAATTTTTAAAGGGGGTTTTTCCCTTGGTTGTTCGCGATTTCAGGAATAAATTTGTTATCGAAAACTAGAAATCGGCATTTTTTTCTTTTGTTGCTGTTCATCTCAACCGCAAAGGAATTTTCATGTAGCATGACACTGAAGAGCTAAAACATTATGACCACCTACCTAATAACGCGTTTTCCCACCTTTCGCTGCAAAACAGCTGCTAAACGCCTTGGAATGGATGACACAAGTCCTTGGTAGGTGGCCGGAGACAGATTGTACCAGATGTTCAAGCAGCGGTCACGCAAAATCGGGATATTCAAACATGGTTGTTTTTGAGCTCTGAGCTGCCGTTCCATGACACCCCAAATGTGCTCTTTCAGATTAAGATCCGTTGAGTTAGGCGATCAAGACCTTAACTGGAATCCAGTATTATATTCCTGGAACTACTCTAGCACAATTCGAGTCCTGTGACACGGAGCGTTGTCTTGCTCGAAGACTCCGTTACCAGTTGGGAAGATAGATACCATGTAAGGTTGCAACTGGTCCGCAATGGTGTTCAGATAGCCCGCGGTCTTTATGGTTTGTTCTACAACAACCACAGTGTCCCAGAGACGCCGATGAGAACATTTCCCAAAGCATAATATCGCCAACGCCGGCCTGTGTATGACCTGTTGTATAAGGGGGAGTAACAGTTCGCCTGGGTGACGGCGTACCCTGACACGACCATCAACGTGTTGAAGGATTAATCATGATTCATCCGACCAAGCAATTCTCTCCCAATGATCCATGGTCCAGTCACAATATTTCTGGCCCTAGTTTAAGAGCAGTTGTCGATGATGTTTGGTCAACAGAGGCACATGAGTGGGGCGTTTGCTGCGTAGTCTCATATACAACAGTGTTATCTGAACTGTGTGCTCCGAAACAATTCTACTTGTATTGTATTCGGCTGTCAGCTGAGCCTATGTCTGGCGCCGATTTTGCTTTACCAAGTGGAAGAGTCTCCGACATCTTTCTTTCTTGATAACGCGAGGACGTCCAACGCCGTGGCGTCTACTAGTGGTTTCAGCGTCATTCATCTACTTTGAATAAGTACTAACAACGATATGTCGCGAACAACCCACGAGTCGCGCAGTTTCGGAGATACTCGTTCTGAACCGTTAGACCATTGAATTTTCCCTTCTGTCAAAGTCACTTATATTAGTGGCCTTTCCCATCACAGGCAGAAGTAAGCGCAAAAATGATTCCTCAAACTCACTAGAAGCAGTTAAATACTACATTCCCATTTTATTACATGCCATCCACGTCATCCAGAGGAGTGCATTGCAAAATATGTGGAAGTTCATAATGTTATGGCTCTTCGGTGTATGTCAGAGATTGTATTTTTGCATTTTTTTACTAATTATGTATCTAAAAATTGGCTGGACTCAAATTTCGATCTGTTTTCTCATTTATAGATTTATTTTAAATTATTATTCATATAAGTTGCTGAAACTGACACAGACAAAGTATCATTGTATCAATAAAGATACATTTTTATTGTATTTTATATTTAACTGAGTATTAATTTAAACCTCTAGAAAATTGTTTTGTTTTCACGGATACCTCAGAGAAGGCTGTTATTTTACGAAATGATGCCGCTAAAAGCCCAGGGTCGACAATGCCGGTAGTTACTGATTCGTCTACACAAAGTGATAGAATATATTCAATAGTATCTAATGAATTATGCTCAGGACATCCTACATTAACTAATTGTTTGACAATATAAATAACTCAGTTATTAATGTTAATTCAGTATTTACTTTTTCTTTTCCAGAAAATTCTGGAATGAATGCAGCAGTACCTAATGTATTATGCCAAGAATATGCTATATCAAGTTGCGTACACTCCTTAAGATATCCAAGGAGTGTGATATTATTTCGCATTATAAATTTAATACTTAAAACGCAGAATTTATAATAATCTTTTTTACTCGCAGAATTTAACATTTTTATGGGACACAAATAGGACGGAAAATTCTATAAAAAAATTATGGTATTTAGAACTTATGCACCCTACTACGGGACTAACGAAAAAGACAGACTGCCGCACTACGTTTCGCGCTTGTTTCCCTTTGAACCGCTAGAGTATAGTGTTTCTCTTTCCATGTACCTGAATTTGTGCTATTCCTGCACCTGTGTCATGAAAAAGAGCATCACGTGACTCAGACGGCCGAAAAAGAGACGAACGTGTAACACGGTACGGCAGCCTCTCTTTTGCGTTAGCCTCTAACCTGGTATAGTGGCAATTTTTCTGATAGCGTAGAAAACTCAGTTATTAAAGGTGAAAAAAATCTTGATGAGATTGGTTTGTGGCCACAAAGTCTAAATGATCTACAACGAAAGTTTACGATAGGAAAACGCCTGTTCGTATGACTCGTATTAAATTTCCATTGAACGATCAAACTCAGCCTTTTTCAGCAAATTTCTATATCCAAAAACTGTCTTATTCTATTTATGATCGCCGTTGGTTGGAGTTTTCCATAAGCTAGAATTCAGCATTTTTTTTTTTTCTGCTGCAGATTAGCCTAAATTTCATCTCCCTCTCATTTATGCAATAACCGTTGCAATAATTCGTAGCATATGGGAAATTTTTTCGACTTCGGTTTCTGATTGAGTATTCTCCCAAAGTTTTCTTAAGATAAGTGAAAGGTTTTCCAGAATCATGAGTAACTTCGAGCTACACTATTTTTTATTTTTAGCAATGTTTTATAATGTATATAGAATAAGAATGCCTACATGTCAGTGTAGAAACTAAACGTTAATCAGTTGTTTTTTAATTATTTCCGTTCTGTCTTAATTATAAAAGTTTTGCCTGTATATTTTCTTAAAATAGTTAGAATAGTTCTAATTAAAATCAGTGTAGTGGGAAACAGTATGCATATTTTAAATTTAAAATAGGGCGAGGGGGATGTCTGGATTTAGCGTCATGTTACTACACTAAATTGAAGCCAAGCTTAGTTCGTTTTAACTTTGTAAATCAGAGATTACGCACTATTCCTTCAATCAATTTTTATTGCTGTTGGGGATTTAGTAGCTGGAATGAAGTTGTATTTGAATAATAAGAAATAGCATTTTCCGTTTGGCTGATTTTTCATCCATATCACATGGTATTCTGTATGTGATATTAATGTCAAAAACTAATATATTTCATATTTCATACTGGTAGACCCCGCCCGCGATTTCCCCAGCCCGTGATAATAACCTTAAATATACAATACCTAACGTAAGTGTTGAATGATTCTATGTTTTTAATCTAAGTAAATAGGGCTTGTAAGACGCGTTCTTCTATTTTTTTTTTTTTTTTTTTTTTTTTTTTTTTTTTCATCGACTACCATCGGATACATTTAAACTTTAAAAAGTTTATATTTCTTATTTTTAAAACTCATTTTTATGTGTTATAAATATGTTTTCGAATCCTGTGTGTAATTCTCGTGCTAAAACAGTGGTATTTAATGGGGAAAGGATTGATATTTAATGGGCTGCAGAACAAGAACAAAAGCAACGTGTGTATTCACGATTTAAGCAAGCGAAAAGAAAATATAATAAAGTGGCTTTCAGAAACGATTTTTTTTTTTTTTTTTAGAATTAATATTTTTTTAACGGATTGCAACATTCGAATGGACAATGAACGTGTATGTGGTCTGATATTTTTCGGGTGTTTTCGGTAATTTGATGTCCGAAACCGATGCCAATTTTTAAACGTTGCGCGCGTAAGTGAAATCGCGTAAGTGACTTTCGAAAACGAACTATTTTAAAAGAGTTAATATAATTATTTTTAAACGAATTGTGGCATTCAAAAGAAAATAAACGCAGATGTAGATTGGTATTTTCGTTTTATCGAATTTTGATTTACGAAATCAATGCAGAATGTTTAACATTGCAGAAATAATGGATTTTGCGAAAGTAATTTCGCACGATATTTTTTTTTTTTTTGAAAGTTTTAATGTATTTTTTGAAACGGATTTCAGTATCCAAAACAAAAATTAATGATCTTATATTTTAGTTTTTCCTTATTTTGATCAGGCGCGCAGATACAGATATTTAAAGATTGCAGAAATTGCGAAAAACACCGAAATGGCTCTCGGAAAACTATTTTTGGAAGGGTTTTTTCAAACAGATTGCATTGTTTTAAACGTAAAAAAAGATATTTTAATCTGTTTTGCGTTATTTAGATAGTTAAGCGAATTTGGGCTTCAAAAACCTGGGGAAAAACACAAAATCGAAGTTTCTTAATTGTTTTGAAAGGGTTAACTATCCTATTTGTTAAACGGATTGGCATCAGAAAGCTCAAAGAACGTAAGTTTGGTTTAGTTTCTTTCGTTTTTACGTATTTTAAACAGTTTGGTCGATGCGCGTTTCGAAAGACAGGAGAAAAAAATCCATCTTCACGTATTCAGATCTTCTCTGCATCCGTGCTTCGGAACGGAGTTCTGGCGCGCAGTGCCGCGACATTTTTTTTTTCGGCAGATACTTTTTAAGTGTGAGTTTTAGTTAATATCTCGGCTAATTATCAAAAAATGAAATATCTGAGCCTCAGGTAAATTAGACCCTTGGACTATCCTCATCCAAATGTTTAGACCTCTACGTGCGGTAGATTTTCCTAGCTATCGTGCACACACGCACACAGACAAGTTCTTTTCTTTTATTAGTATAGATTAATCAGATTTTTTTTATACTGCTCAGACATGTTTTTCTTTTTACTAATTACGAATAATTATTAATTTACCGTGTTTGAATTTCTATCAAATTATTGTCTTATTGTGAATTATCAATAACAAACAGATGAAATGTAAACATGCAGATTGCTTCATTAAAACAGAAAAAAGGATCTCGTTAAAACTATTTCCCTATTGTATATTGTGTATGGTTGAGTATTAACTGATTCTATCTCATTTGTATTGATTTTGATTGCTACCCCACAGAAAGTCGTTACTTTCTTTGGAGGATAACTTAGAAAATACTTCGTTTAGAGCGCCAAAATCCTTTCTCACAGGGCGGATGAAATCCTCCCCGAGGACGGTTAATCCTTTCTCTAGGGTGGCTAAAATTTTTCTCCGAAAGTCTCTATAAGCTAAGACACGGAACTAAGTCTCAATAAACAAAATTAAAAAGAAAAACGAAGAACTTTTGCTCTTTAAAAATATATAAACCAACATTCATTATTGTGAATCTTTTCGTAATTGTAATATTTCCATCGTGCATCTAAATAAAAATTTTGAAGTTAGCTAAATTAAAAATAATTAAAAGAGGTAAAAGAAATACCGCATTATCGCTTTAAAATTTTTTTGATAAGTTGAGTTTTCATTGTTACAAACAATAACCCTTTGAGAATTTATATATTTTAATCACAATTATATAACTTCTGGTACACTACACAATTTTACACAAATTTCTATTTAAAATAATGCTTTAAATAATAAATATTATTTGAAATAATTTTAAATTAATTTGTTGCGCTGCATTCAAATGTGTATTCACATATTTTTTCTATTAACGCACAGCTTTTACATAATGATATATTGAAATTTCAAACGATATTGTATTATTACGAACATGTAAAATCTTAAAGTTATAAGATAAAATACGCAATATTTACACAGTAAAGTACTTTAAAATGCTTTGCAGTTTCTTCTTGAACTGCAACACTTGCTGAGACGAAATCACAATGGGCTGATAAACTCCGTTTTATACAGGTAATTAACTTAATATTAGTGAGTACAGCATCAATTCAATTTTATTCTTTTTGCCGAGACCATAAGATTTTCCGTTGAAAGCAGGAATCCATTATAAAAAAGTCCTTCCGGCCAGTGCCGGGAGGAAGAGGTAGCTTTCATAATCCTTATTTTAAAAAAGCCAACTTATATCATGCAAACACACGAAGCTCAATTTAGTGGAAACCGAATATAGGAGATTCAATACTAATTTTTATCAATATAATGAATGAGAATTTCGCGAAATTAGTCAGCTTTATCCAAGCTGCTTTTCTTTAAAGTAACTTATATTTGGCTGCCAAATTCGGCAATTTCTTAAAGTGCCTGTCATTTTAAGACAACATGGTGGATGAGGCTAAGCAGTGAACTTGGTCGAGACCTTAGTAATTGCTGTGCACATGCTCACACACATTGGAATCGGTTAATATATAGGAGTGCTGTCGCATGCAAAAAATCAGATTTTTCAAAATGTCACCCACAATAGAAATTGAAACTGCTATATCTGAGCCATTTTCTAAGGTAAAGACAAACAAAAAATGCTCCTGAATCCTTATATCAAGATCAAATACTTAAGAAAGAAACCTTTTTCAATTTCTAATTTTTTTGCACCTCACTTTAAATATATATATATTTAATTTAATGGCCGCCATTTTGAAACAAGATGGCTGATGAAGCTGGCCAGCGAACTTGGTCGAGACATTGCTGTATACTATCTAAATGCATTTTTACATCGAAATAGGCGAATACGCGTGTTATCGCGTGACAAATACAAGATCGCTTCAAAATGTCAGCCACAATAGAAATTCAAAATGCTATAACTCAGCCATTTTTTTAGATATAGATGAAAGATAAACTGTTCCGGAATCTTTGCATTAAGGTCAAACACATACAAAAAAATTTTTTCATTTTCCAATTTTTTAGTACATCATTTTAAATTTAAATTTTAAAAGTTTTTTAAATGGCTGCCATTTTGAAATAAGATGGCGGATGAAGCTGGCGAACGAACTCGGTTGAGACATTGGTATGTACTATGTACAGACCAAGTTACACCCAAATAGGTTCATAAATACGCCTGTTATCGCGTGACAAAAATCATATCGTTTTAAAATGTCAGCCACAAGAGAAATTCAAAATGCTATTACTCAGCCATTTTTTTTAGATATAGACGAAAGAAAAACTGTTCCGTAATCTTTGTATTAAGGTCAAAGACATACAAAAAAAATCTTTTTCATATTCCAATTTTTTGGTATCTCATTTAAATTTTTTTATTTTTTAATTTTTTTAAATGGCCGCCATTTTGAAACAAGATGGCGGATGAAGCTGGCCAACGAACTCGGTCGAGATATTTGTATGTACTATGTACACACCAAGGTACATCCAAGTCGGTTCATAAATACGCCTGTTATTACTTGAGAAAAATCAGGACGTTTCAAAATGTCAGCCACGCTAGAAATTCAAAATGCTATAACTCAGCCATTTCTTAAGATATAGACGAAACAAAAACTGCTCCCGAATCTTTTTATCAAGGTCAAACACATAAGAAAATATTTTTTTAAATTTTCAATTTTTGGTACCACATTTCAAATTTAAATTTTTCTTAAAAATTTAAATGGCCGCCATTTTTAAACAAGATGGCGGGTGAAGCTGGCCAACGAACCCGGTCGAGACATTGGTATGTACTATGTGTAAACGAAGTTACATCCAAATCGGTTCATAAATACGCCTTTTATCGCGTGACAAAATTCAGGACGTTTCAAAATGTCAGCCAAGCTAGAAATTCAAAATGCTATAACTCAGCCATTTTTTAAGATATAGACGAAACAAAAACTGCTCCGAAATCTTTGTATAAAGGTCGAATACATAAGAAAAAAATATTTTTCCATTTTCAATTTTTTGGTGCCACATTTAAAATTTAAAATTAAAAAAAAATTTAAATGGCCGCCATTTTGAAACAAAATGGCGGATGAAGCTGGCCAACGAACTCGGTTGAGAGATTGGTATGTACTATGTACACACCGAATTACATCCAAATCGGTTCATAAATACGCCTTTTATCGCGTGACAAATTTCAGGACGGTTCAAAATGTCAGCCACAAGAGAAATTCAAAATGCTATAACTCAGCCATTTTTTAAGATATAGACGAAACAAAAACTGCTCCGGAATCTTTGTATAAAGGTCAAATACATAAGAAAAAAATATTTTTCCATTTGTAATTTTTTGGTACCACATTTCGAGTTTTAAATTTTTTTTAAATTTTTAAATGGCCGCCATTTTGAAACAAAACGACGGATGAAGCTGGCCAACGAACTCGGTCGAGGCATTGGTATGTACTATGTACACACCGAATTACATCGAAATCGGTTCATAATTACGGGAGTTACAGTGTGACATAGGTCAGATATATATATATATATATATATATATATATTGAGATATATATATATATATATATATATATATATATATATCAATTTTGAACGGAGGGTGGTTTCGGGGTGTGGGGGTCATGATCGATGAAAATATACCAAAATTTTTTGAAATCGCTTTCCTCCGAACGGCTGCAATAGGTAGCTTTTTTGTAAAGAAAGCTACCTAATAAAGTATATATTTCATTTTACTCGTATATATTTGAAAGTATATACCTGTATATATTTGAAAGTCAATGAATTTCAGATTTCTTTTTAATTGCATACTTCGAAATCTCGTAATAAATCTGGGCTAATATGAGACAAAATTCTAAGCCTAGGCCTAAATAAAAAATACTGTAATTTGTGTTTTTTTTTCCTTTATCCGTTTATGGATAAAAAAATATATATATATTATTCGACATAAAAATACAGGTTAAAAGATTAAAACCCTCCCTCATATTAATCCCACTGAATGGGGTTAATATGTGACGGCTTATGGGGCTATAGTGAGACACCATTATTATTAAGTAGTTCTAAGCACTAAAGAAATGAGAGAACTTTCTCAGTCTTGACCCGGATCTAATGTTCACCTGTACTATTTAGATTTTTTTTTATCTTTCATTTTGATTGAATTTCGGGAAATCTGCAACGCATCCACCAGAATACTCAAGAAACGAACCCGTTGCCTAATTTATTAAATGGCAATTTAAGGGCGGGGGTACTAAGAAAATTATCTACAGCACTTAAATTATATTTTTGTGATGATTTAGTAATAAGTTTACAATTAGTTGTTATTGAAAAATAAAAATCAAAAGTACAATCTATAATCGTGAAAGTTAATGCATTTTTCAATAATATTTAGATAGGCAGGAAAGGAGTAAACAGTTTTCCTTTTTTTTAATGTAGTTTCAGGTAAAAGCATGACTATTTTAGACACAGTAGTTGCTGTAATCTTATAGGTTTTGTTAAAGAAATTTTACTAATGTATTTTTATATTTAGTAATATTATAATAGTCATAAAAAATAAATGATAAGAAAGAAAAAATGAATACACGGCTGCTTGGTTAATATGTTAAGTCACAGCACGTTCCTGTATAAAACTAAGAGATGAAATTAACTAGCTAGTATTTCATATCAGGTAACAAACGGTTAAAAATCGGTTACATACATAGAATAATATAACATTAATCTTGAAAAAAAAAACTATATTGCAGATTAAAATAAAAAGACGATTAAAGATTAACATTTTCCGTTTTCATTTGTGGTAGATGTTTCAAGTTTATCTCATTAGCACCATATACTGCCTCATATTAGCATCATACACTGCCTCATATTAGCATCATACACTGCCTCATATTAGCAGCATACACTGTGTCATATTAGCAGCATACACTGTCTCATATTAGCAGCATACACTGTCTCATATTAGCAGCATACACTGTCTCATATTAGCAGCATACACTGTCTCATATTAGCAGCATACACTGTCTCATATTAGCAGCATACACTGTCTCATATTAGCAGCATACACTGTCTCACGTTAGCCCTATACACACACTGTCTCGGATTAGCCCCCGTCGTTTGTTAGTTTATAACTAAAATTTTGTTAAGCCTATTCCAAATTTTAAAAGAACTCGCCATTCCTTATAGGAGAAATGCCAATTAGAATCATTTAGAATCATTTAAGATTTTACTAAGTGTTGCACAACAAAAGCTTTGAAGTCTGATAGGAAAATGTTTCTGATCAAAAAAAGTAAGGTTATGTAAGTTCATAATTTTGGGATACTTTTCCTTTAAATTTGAATGTATTCGTAATGGCTATAAATAAAATTATGTATGGCTTACAAAATAATCACAAATACAATTTTATTACTATAAAATTTTGTACTCATTTTTTGCATGTTTCTCATTAGCTCAATTTTTTGGGTGTCTCATATTTGTTAATGTTGTATTATATAATCCTACATAAAAGTTTCTAATTTATAAAAGAAAAAAGAGAGTGCAGGAAGAAACTGAGATCAGATTTTAAAACTTCAGCCAAAAAGTACAATAAAATCATCTAGTTTCATCTAGAGGGTAAAATGTGTATTACGCTGTGTCAAAAATTGGGAAGCTAAAGATAATATTTGAACACATTTCTTTAATCACTCAGAAAACTGATAAAAATATTTAAATATTTCTAAGTGTATTGCAATCTGCATTGAATCTGCACGTTAACTTATGGTGGGGTACGGTAGATAGGCGGAGTCTCATCCCTCTGCATCGTTATGTTTGTCTAGCATTTCGGCCCAAAATTAACTTTTGGTGCAACTTGTCTATCTGCGGCGCTCCATTTTTTTTTTAATTTCTTTTTTTTTTTTTTCTTTATTTTATTTTTTTTTTTTATTTTATTTTATTTATTTATTTTTTTTTTTTTTGCTTCCTCACCCCCTCCATTCCTTTTTCTTATGACAAGTCTGCACCAACAATTCGGCTTCTAAATCCCAGGTCATTCAGTAGTTCGGGCAGCGGTGGCCCAGTTGGCAGAGCATCGAATCCGCAGCTAAGGCCGCTGGATCGAGGCATACTGCTGGCTATAATCCGCCATGTACGCTAATGGCGCCTGGTGCATGTAAAATCCGTCGTGGGTGCAAAGTCCTGCAAGTTACCTGTGAATTATACCTCTGGAGGTGCCTTGCCAGGTGAAGGTCTCGTCATCTGATCAAGGTTCTAAATTACGAGACCAACATGAGTAGCAATGTGCAGGTGCCGAACAACAGGTTATAACGTTAAGTAACCGGCAAAACATGGTATACACAAACGAGCAGTAGGCACTGCAAATAGGATGACGATCGAGGCAATGATGTCAGGTTTATTGCCGCTTCGCAGCGGTTAGGCGGTCTTTCGCCCCGATGCCAGGTACTAAACCCGTTAAGCTGGGGCATCCCGGCAGGTAGGGGCCTGGTCATCGGTTAGAAAGAAAGAAAGAGCACCATAATAAAGTAAAATGAATTAAAAAAGATTATGAATAAAAAATTACAATTTTGATTTAAAAATAATTCTACTAAAAAAGTTAAATTATATCTTTAAAAATACTTGTGAATATTAATTTCAGTTTAACAAGCAAAAACGTGTTGCTTTAAGCAGTGTTGAATTCAGGGGGGTGGCCTGGACGGTGGGAACCCCCCTCCCGCCCCGGAGCAATGAGATGCCCCCGGAAGATTTGAGATTTTGTGTTTTCAATGGTCAAAAAGTGCAATCCCCCCCACACACACACATCTCGGAACTCTATAATGCCCTCCCCCCCCCCCGGAGCCACAGAAATCCCTCCCGGAGAATAGTGTCTGAATTCAACACTAGCTTTAAGTCAGTAAAAATAAATATATTACCATTTGTATGCCTATGAATTTGAATAATTAGGATAAGCGAAGCGAATCCTCTACTAGGCCGCTCAAATTACATTTTGTCGTACACTTTACAAAAAAAAAACTATTCAGTATTTTGACTTGAAATTAAACATAAAAATAAATTATGATCTGTAGATTTGCACAATATTATTTTTTTACAGAATAACCTTAATAAATTTATTATTTTAATTAATTTATTTTACATGTTTTTCCTTTACGGACGCATTTTTGCAAATAAAAAATGAAACACGTATATTTTCAGAAGAAAAAAGATATCATGGAGTTAGTTAATTATAGAATCATGATTAATTAAATAGTTTCCCGATTTCTTTTATGAAATTTTTAAAATACCTTTTTTTATGAAAATTATAGCATATTTTTAATGAATTAAAATTTGTGAAAATTCAATTATTTACCTTCAATTATAAAAGTATTTTTCAGTGCTAAGAATTCAAATACACAATTTATTCTTATTATGTCAAATCATTTACGCAGACGATACTTACGCATTTTAAAAAATTGTATTATGATTCTTTTTGTAAAGTGGTAACAAAAGAATTGTAAAGAAATAAAATTGTTAAATTCGTTATATCATAAATAAAAAATTCCGATTAAATTCTTAGTTATTTGGCTGAATATACATTTCTAAAATTAAAATGCGCCAAAACATAAGATAACGTTTTTGCATAATAAAGATGCAAAGACAATATAAAAAATATTGTTACTTTTAAATATTTTTCTTATTAAATATTGCTTCGCGAATCCAAACAAAGCATGGCTTTTGCTAGTTATATATTAATGACAAACTTTAGTCATATTTTAATAATTATAAAGCAAAATAAGCATAGAAGATTTCTAGATTTATAAATAGCTCAAATAATGTAATACTCCAAAGAAATGATTAAAAACGTTAGAAATCTAATCGTTATCTTATTGAAATCTTTCAGAGTTTTAAAACTTTATTCAGTTTCTTAACGCAATGACCGATAGGCCAGTGCACTATTGTATTTGGGAGTATAAAGCGTAATCATGTCAACATTCATCTGTAAAAATATCTCTCGTTTGTATTTATGATTAATATCTTCATCCCTAATGATAACAAACTCGTAATTGTTCTTTCAAAGACTGCTCCCGTTGTCAATCATTTTCAAGGCCAAGAGAATCCGGCTCCGTGCTTTGAGGTTCGGATTGATATTATTAATCTCAGACAAATGGAAAACAAATATATAACAAGTTCATTTCTTAACGTCAATTTATATGTTAACGAGAATAATATACTACGAATACAGACTTTTATTTAGTTTATTTAATTTAAAATTGTTCTCTTTAAGCCAATTAGGACTGTCTAATTTTATCAGAGTATGTTATTTAATGTAATTTTCTTAAAATAAATCATTTGGATCAAAATAATTTTCAAGATATTTTCGAGATAAATGAACTCTAGACATGGAAGAAATCTTCAGTAATAATTACATACTGTATCCAAATTGATCTATAAGGAAAAATTTTTGATTTATTTTTAAAATTCGAAAAAAAAAATGAGAGAGAATTCTTTCATATCTATCATTTTAAGGTGTATTTCGTATACCACTATTTGATGCATGAGTAACGTTTAATGAAGACTGTAATCAATCTGAAAAAAAGAAATCAGTGAAAATTTTATGCAGTTAGAAATTGCTTAAAAGTCACATCGCATTATTTACCTTAAAAAGTATATTTTTGATAAAACCACTGCGAACACCCATCTCAAAACTCAGGAAAGAACACGATAATTCTCGCCTATACAGAGTGTATGCAATAAAGTGACAATAACTTTGTTTCTCACTATTTCACGTGTTTCTTATTAATTTTCAAAGACTATTATTGTTCTAAAATGACGCTTTATTTTTTGTTTGTTTGTTTCAGATATAAATAATAAAATCTAATAGCAATCTTCATATCGAAGGAATACGAAGTTACAGCAACCTTAATTTCTGGATTCCATCAAGGGCGAACAGATAAAAGAATTTTTAATTTAAATAACTCTCATTTAAGTGCAGTTTACAACGTCAAAAAGGGTGCATTCGCTGATCCTCGTGTCGAAATACTAGCAAAGAAAAGGCATAAGGTACCCAAAGATATCAAAAATCCAGATTTCGTACAATTCTTGAGCGATTTTTGCATATATATATATATATAATCATATATATATGGGCTGTTTAATAGCCTCTGCTTATTAACCAGGAGAAGTCCCTTTAATTGCCTTCGAGGAGGACTTAAAGGAATCGACTGGGAGCGGAGACTTAATGTCCAATCCGCACCTTCCACCGGTGCAGCCTGTTAGTACCATTGCCTAGTGCATGGGGAACGAACGCGGATGGGCTTCCTCCAACCCGCTTGGCCTGCGTGGAGGAATTTGGCCACCTACCCCCTTTATTTTACCATGAATTGACAAAACAAATCATGGTCCTTAATTCCCGGCGGTCTGAATGTTCCTGGTTACGGCAGCGATCAGAAAGACATGAAGACAGAGGGTGCTAAGAATAACCGGGCTCGGCTTGGCTGCCATAAGTTGATGACCTTGGCTACGTATAATGGACGATCCCTATCTTCGGAAAATTGTTTACAGGAACTTGAAGAAGAATTAGAAAGAATCATCTGGGACATCCTAGGATTATGTGAAGTAAGAAGAAAAGGAGAAGAGAAGATAGATCTTGTCAGCGGGCATGTATTATACTACAGAGGCACAGAAGATGGAAGAACGAACAAGCGGTATAGAATATCTGATTCATAAAAGGTGGAAGAATCACATCGTAGAATATGATAGTGCATCAGATAGAGTTGCAAGGTTAGTAATACAGGTGTCCAGAAGATACAAGCTGCAAATTACCCAAGTTTATGCACCAACAGTAAGCTATACTTATGAAGAAGTTGGGGATTTCTATGAAGAAGTAGCTTCAATGTATCAAAAGGGGAAATGCTGCATAAAATTAATAATGGGAGACTGGAATGCTAGAATTGGGGCAAAAAGAGAAAGGTGAGTTATCAGTAGGAAATCATGGATATGGTGTGCGTAATGAAAGAGGAAACAGATTGAGTTTGCAGAATGTGAACAGTTATATATCATGAATTCATTTTTCAAGAAAAAGCCACAAAGAAAATGGACATGGCGTTGTGCAAATGGCTCAACAAGTGAAATCAACTACATCTTAACAAACAAAAAGCATCTTATTCAGGATTGCAGCGTTCTCAATAACTTCAATACAGGAAGCGACCACAGGTTGGTTAGATGCAAACTGCTGTTAAATACTAAAGTGGAAAGAATGAAACTTTTGCAACACTCAAAAAAATCAATCAATATAATAAATCTCCAGAAACATAAAGAAGAATTCCATTTTGAACTTAAAAATCGTTTCCAAGTACTTCAATCAACTTTAGAAGAAGAGCAAGATGTTACAGTAGTGAACAAGAAACTAACCAATACTCTACAAAATATTGCAAAGAAGATAGCCGGCGATGCACAAGTAAAGCAGACAAAGAAAATAACAGAAGAAACAAGCAGATTTATGAAGAAACGCAGAGAATTTAAAATGAAGAAAAACGATCCTAAATCAAGAGTTGAATATGCTCAATTATGTAAAACGGTAAGAAAAGGTGTTACAGAAGATATCAGAAAATTTAACTGTGATCTTGTCAAGAAAGTTCTAACGATAACAAAGGTTTAAAATCAGCTAGGCGCAAACTATGTGTTTGAAGAAAAGGTATTTTTGCACTAAAGAGGGCAGATGGAGCAATCACCAAAATCAATAAAGAAATAGTACACATTGTCGAAAAATTCTATAACCATCTATATAAATGGGAAGATCAAAGGGAAATCAACCTACGTGATCCACGAGAAAACTTAACAGAAACCGAAGTCATAATCCCAGTGATGACAGACGAAGTTTTACAAGCCATTAGATTTATGAATAAAGGTAAATGCCCTGGCGGAGATGGAATTACAATCGACCTTATCAAAGAAGCAGGAGAAGAATTTGCTAAAATGCTATCCTTTATTCTTTTCCAAATGTCTCAAGAAGTCAGATGTACCAGAAGATTGAAATAATGCTGTGATGGTGCTACTTTACAAAAAAGGAGAGGAAAAAAACATTAAAAACTACTGTCCGATCAGCTTATTATCAGTGATTTATAAAATTTTCACCCAAGTTTTAACGACAAGACTTGAATCAGTTCTGGACTCAGCTCAACCTAGAAAACAAGCAGGATTCCGAAGTGGATTTAGCACGATGGATCATATCCAAACGGTAAGGGAACTCATAGAAAAACATAAGGAATATAATTTACCTCTCTGTCTTGCCTTTATTGATTATGTAAATGCATTTGATTCGGTCTACACATCAGCAGTAGTAGAATCTCTGGAGGACATTGGTATAAACAAACCTTACATCAATATCATAAAGAAGATTTACAAGAAAGCAACAGCAACGATCCGCTTAGACTAAGGAAAAGCAAAGATCAAGCTTGGAAGAGTGGTAAGACAAGGAGAGACCCTTTCGCCTAAGCTTTTTACTGCTGTCTTAGAAAATATTTTCAAGAAGCTGGATTAGGAAAACATAGGGATTAGAATAAATGGGGAATATTTAAGTCATCTCCGATTCGCTGACGACATTTTAATTTTCAGTAACAATCCTGAAGAATTGGAAAATATGCTAAAAGATTTGGAGAAGCTAGCATTAATGTGGGATTAAAAATAAACTTGGAAAAGACTAAGGTGATGTTCAATTCATTTGCATCAAAAAAGAAAATCGTCTACAATAACACTGAAATTAAAGAAGTGCCAAGTTATGTATACCTTGGGCAGGAAATATCATCGAATAATAGTATCATGGATGAAATCAATAGAAGAATAAGAAATGGATGGAGTGCTTTTGGGAAGAACAATATTATTCTGAAGAGTAGCATGCCTCTTTGTTTGAAAAGAAAAGTATTTAACCAATGTGTTTTGCCTGTGCTAACTTATGGAGCAGAAACATGATAAACATGACTAACGAAACGGATGGTACAAAGATTACAAAGAACCCAGAGAAGTATGGAAAGATGTATGCAAGGTATAACTAGAAGAGACAGAAAAAGAATAACCTGGATAAGAAGCCAGACGAAAGTTTTTGACATCATTGAAAGAATTAAACCGCTAAAATGGAATGGGCTGGGCACATTGCAAGAAGACAAGACAACAGATGGAGCACAAACGCCCTACAGTGGTATCCCAGAGATGTAAAACGGCCAAGAAGACGACCTCAAGTAAGATGGAGCGATGAAATCAGAAAAGTAGCCAGTGTAAATTGGATGACTAAAGCACTAGACAGGAAACATTGGAAAAATCTTGGGGAGACCTACATCCAGCAGTGGATTGAAAACGGTTGATGATGATCAATCATATATATAATTTTTTTTATTGCTGATAGGGCGACATCAAGATCAGCATTTTTCCCCTCTTCATCTGTTAACCTGTACGTAAAATGTTATTGAAGACCTCAGTTTCTTTAGAATTCGCCCTGCGCTCAGTCCACACATTACTATTGCTCTACCTTGGTATTCATTCAAAATAATGATTGGTATCGGCACTTAACATGTACATCTGAAAGAAAATAATGTTAACCTTTGAGCAATACTTTTCAAAGTTAATAGAAAAACACGGAAAATAAAGATATGTAAAGTTATTGCCAATGTATCGCAACTCGGTATGTTTGTTTGTTTTATTGAACACATACATCAAACTTGTGTGCTTGACACCAGGGTCCGCTTATAAGTCATCGTCGATATACAGGGACGAGATAGCACAAGGAAATTTATAACACCAGAGAATTACATCCTGGGGGCTCCAGAAAGAGTGTGCAACGGAACCGGCAGAATTCGAACCCGCCCCCACCTACGCTCTCAAGCGATTAGCGGCGTGGTGTTTTATCCAGTCAGCCACGGTGGGCCCTCGCCACTCTGTAGAAAAGTCCAATCTTCTTATAATAACAAGCGACCTAACAGTAGACTCAGTGTGGCATACAGGAACATGTTCGACTCACTATGCATATGTTCCACTGTTTTCAGTGTATCCTCCAGGATGTGCTTCTCTTTTTTTGCTGCGTAATTCTTTTTTAAAAAATCACCAAAGGCTAGTTCAGGCCCATATATTGGCTTCTTGAGGAATTAATGAAGAGGTCTTGATAGTTAATCAGCACTTTCTACTATATCCAGATGTTTCTTATAACTTTCCAAAGTTAATCATGCCCTTTTTGATACGCGACACTTCGACATTTCTTAAATTTTGTGTTTACCATGGCTTGTATTGATTACTTACATTTTTGTCACGGTTTACTGATAGTATAACAGCTCAGTGTATGAAAATTCAGGAAGCACTATTGCTTCAGTGACCAACGAACATTACAGTGTGCCGTAATATAGCAACCAAACTAAACATTTTAATTGCATATATTTATCTTATTTATGGGGTAAATAACTAAAATTATCTGAAAAAAGTGAAAAAGGCTTTAGTAGATTCTATGCGGGAATTAACGGGTTAAACATTTTAAAGATTCAGTTAAAATTATACAGTATTTTTCTTAATAATACTGTATACCGCACACCTACCTTCACCCCCAAAAAAGTAAATAAATATATCCGAACTGTGGTCATTACTCCAATTTTAAAAGTCGCAGAGAAAAACGAAAATAGCAATTCTTTTTAAAATTGACTTCTTTCATTTTATAAGCTTAGGGGCCGTCTCATACAAAAATTGTACCCAACTTTAAAATTTTCGATACGAATACCCAATTTTGACAGCATGTTTGGAATTTTTTTTATAGATATAAATACTAACTTTAGATACCAAACAGGAAGGGGACTATACCGGTTTAAAGTTTTGCAATCCTAACGTTAAATTCATTATTAGTCATTACAAAACAGATTGAAGAAGTGATGGTTTGATGTTTTTTTAAGGATAACTCAAACTCTTTTTGGCAAAATAAGCTGCAATTTTAGATACGCGTATTTGAAGCTTCTAGAAATCTCTTTCTGTTGAAAGAGAGAAGGAGAGAATGGGTGAATTCTGAAAAATTTCCATGTTAAAAATAATTGCTATAACTTTAATTTAATGAAGGAAAGATATAGTGAACTAAAAATTTAATGCAAATTTCATGATAAGTTTTGAATCCATTTTAAAAAGAAACTTTTAAAGCTATTTTCTGAAAATTCCCTCCACTCTCGTCTTCCTTTTAGATTTTAGAAAAAATGGTAACTTTAATGTACTGTATGGAGAAGAATTACAGATTGCATTAAAAGTTTAATGCAAATTTCAAGATAAATTTTGAAGCTATTTTAAAAATAAACTTTAAAAGGTATTTTCTAAAATATCATCTCCCCGTTCCTACTTTTAAGTATTCAAAGGAAGTAATTTTAGAATGTATGATGACTTTAATATACCGGATGGAGAAGAATTATAGATAAAACCACACTTAATTTTTTTTAAGTGTTGAGTTCAGAATATTCGCGTAAACTTAGTTTTTCCGTTTTTACAACTTTAATTACTTCTACTTTTCACATACAAATATTCATTTTTCATGTAACACAAAGTTTTAGTGATGAGATATGTTCACTTCTTTAAAAAAAATGTATAATTTTTCCTTGAAAACCTTGCATTTTTGTTTACGACAACCGCAAAAGCTCCCGTCAAAACCAACTAACAGATAACCTACTAAACAATTAGAACTGATGTGGTTATCGGCTGTGTTTCGATCCGCAGTGTCTCCCTCCTTTGACATATTTTGCTGTTTAATAGTGATAATTAACAATTTTTCGATATTTAAAAATAGAAATTTTAATTTTTTGAAACTGAACTTTATAAAAGCATGTAGATTAAGTAATCCTTATAATTACCTGTTTGAAAAAGTAATCCTCGTACATTCTGGCCATTATTAACGTTTTCAGTTTCCTTTAAAAGCTGAACTAACGAAGGAGAAGAGATTTCTCAAAACGAGTAACTCTACGCAAATTTCAAAATGCTGCATCTCTTTCATATTAAACATAGAAAGTTCAGCTTGATCTCATATTAAAGTACTCCCTGATAAAATTATTATTATTTTCGTGTTATTTTTATACAATGCTTTATTCCTTTATATTTTCTATTTTACGCTCGCATGTTTGGCCGAATTTACATGGAGAAATTAATCATGGTGTATTAAGCAGTAAACGGTTGGATGTCCGATTCTTGATGCTTTTTCTTTTGGTATGATTAGCTTTTTTTTATTTTTAGCTTGGCTTAGCATGGCGATCGTGTTAATTGATTTAATTGCAACTATCAATGATCAAACGAAAATGAGAGTATGCCTTACAAATTCTTTTTATTTTACATTATGATCAACCATAGAAATACCATATTTATACCTTTAATATTTAATTAAGAAGGACTCTAATGAGTAAAGGACTGAAATCGCTCGTCAGTACATAAGTAGATCAATTAAAATTCATAAACAAATTAAATAAATTACTTACAGTAGTAAAAGCCCAAATATATCTCGTCAGTTTCGGGTCCATAAAACTTGCCCATCTTCAGGGAGTAGCATTTGGAAAACCGACAATGTCTTATGTATACGCTATGCGCATTTTCAGATTCAAAACAATTTTTTTTAATCTGAAAATGCACATATCGTATACTTAAGATCTTGTTGGTTCTCCAATGTTACCCCCCTGAAGATGGGCAAGTTTTATTGACCCGAAACTGTCGGAATATATTTATGCTTTTACTGTTGTAATTTATATAATTACGTTTATGAATTTTAGTATGTCTACTTATTCACTGGTGAGCTATTTTCGTCCTTTATATTTAATATATCGTTCAAAAGATTCAGCAATTGGCGAGAGTTGCTCTAAATATAGAATGACTGAGAAAGAGAACAAATTCCTATTACCCCGAGACTTAGAAAACATCAAAGAAACAAATTACAAAAAGAAGAATCATACTATATGAATTCAAGAATTAAACTGATGAGAAGTTACAATAAGCTCCATCACAGAAAATTATAAATGCGGTAAACTTAAATAAAGCATAATAATACTCAATCTATATACCTAATCGATGCGTTAATGTTTCTTTGCATCTATAATATAAACAGTTTTAATGAGATGGGAATTATATGAATATTGTACAAAGGGTATTGTGTAAAGGGAAAATAGTTCAAAACTTCACCATTAGATGTAATTATTCAGCATTGCGATTTCAACATATTCTTCACAGTTAGGAACTATATTGAGACCATAATCTCGTAAATTTTCTTTTTAGAATGATATTTTTTAAACATTTATCATGTCATTATCATCATTACAATGTTGCCTTTACACCTGCTGTAAAAATTGTAACTGTTAATTTAAATACTTTCTAATTTTATTAGAATATATATCTAGTATTTATTAAAAATGATGAAATGCAGATTTTATTAATTTTACGCTCATTTTTATTTATTACTGGAATGGATTCTTGTAGACATTGTTACCCTGTAATCACCTGTCTAGTGGTTAATTTGAAGCCATACATTTAGTATGGCGTTATTTATTTCACAGGTTAACATCCCAATGATATGAAGTGACATACCCTTCACATTTATGTCAGGTATATTCCTATAATATTCCTTTTTTTGAATTACGCATTTGTTGCAGTTTAGAGCGTGTTAACTCACCTTATAGCTTTCGAAGAGAGGATGTTGAACATTTGTGCCACACATCATGCAAACTTCTGCACGGTATGTTGATTAGAAGATCTCGTATGACATTTGCCGGCTGTAATACAGTCACTCATCGATCATTTAGATCATAAGTTGGACTCAACAACAATCCATGTGTGACGCCCATTAACTGCTTTAACACAGTAAAAAAAAACTTTTCTAATTATTCTCCTTTTCCCCCAACATCGGGAAAAAGTTGTCTAACCCTTATTTATACGATTCTATAATCTAACGCGTAAAATATTTTGCTTCAACGGAAATGTGTTCCTTATCGTTAATAGTTTAAAACTCCTTTTTTTAAATTCCTTTTCTGGGAAACGCCACTTTTTGCTAAGGATTGTTTTGCTCATGATTTCCTTTTAATCACTTAGTTTTAATGCTCGGATTGATAGGATTTTAAATGTGTTCTTCGCATACGTCCATTCTTCTATGACCAATACTTCCAATGTTAAAAAAGCTGAAATTTCATGAAATTCAAAGTATCATAAATCTAGTAATTTTGATTGGAAAAAATGAAATTTTTATTGTTTTACTTGTTACAGCATGGAGATGATTTTTTTTTCCTAAATATAACTTAGATTCCCCGGATCGTGTGAAAATTGAAATTTTGTAACTTTTGAAACAATAACTATTTTGACGTAAATGAACTTTTCATATGATGAATAACAACATTTTAAAAATTTTTGTAATTGGACATATGCATGTAATCTAACAGTTGGTCAACGATAAGAGGGGATACCCTGTATAACTGGCAAAAATAATAAAGGCACAGAAGAACTGAACTTTAAATTTCAGGTTTCGGGTAAAATCTCTCCTGTGTAAATCTTTTTTAAGAATGATTTTGATGTGCTAGTATGGAGTGCGGGAAAAAGTCGCTTTTATAATGCTTCCATAGAAAGTGCTATTGTTGCAATTTTAATAGATATGAATAATAAATTGTATTTAGCGTCGCACTACACCCTATTGGTGTAACATCAGATTTATACCCTAAAGATTTGTGTTCGATTCCAGCCCCAAATAATAATCACCATTGTACGCTGTTGCAGCTGATGCACGTAAAATCTGTCATGGGTGCAAAGCCCTCTGGAACTGCTATGGTGCGAAGGCTATGTTGCTTTACACCCTGACAGCAAGATTCAAAATTACCAGACCAGTTCCGACCTCCGTGTTAACAGCTCTACACCCTTCGTTTGATTAGTGATCATCCGCTGGATCTCAAATATATTATACTTTCAGAATTGCCTTAAAACAATTATACACCATTTTAAATGTTGTAACACATAATCATGAATTTCAAAAGAAACAGCAAGAGTTTATTTGTAAGACCATTGTCATATTGCTGGCAACGTGAATACCTTATGGTATTGAAATCAGTCACCAAAATTTTATAAAGCTTAGTTTTTAAATAGTAGTATTACACCATATCGATTTAGTATTTTGTTGCATTCAATCTAGAAGTATATCTTATAAATAGCTATATTTATCATTTTTTTAGAATTCGCATCAAACTGAATAACTT
This sequence comes from Maratus speciosus, assembly GCA_963932465.1. Lineage (NCBI taxonomy): Eukaryota > Metazoa > Arthropoda > Arachnida > Araneae > Salticidae > Maratus > Maratus speciosus. The sequence goes on from OZ010787.1 coordinate 329,781,032, forward strand.
TATAATAAATGTGTAAATTGATAGACATGTAGATAGATCTCTCATGTGTAAATTGATAGACAACTAGTTATTTCATATATTTTAAGTTTACAATACTCATTTTAAAAGTATATGAAAATATACTTATAGAAAAATGCAATAAATCAGAGTTAAAACATAATTATCCATTTAAGTGTCTCTTTAGTAATGTTGATAATAAGGAACTAGTCATGATAACCTTAAAGAAAAATGAAGTGTATATTAATTCTGGAAGTGCTTTTGAATAATAAATTCGAATTTCAAGGCTATCATCGAACTTAAGACGTTACATTTATTTTAAATATTCATTTAATAGTATGGTAGGAGAAAAAATCGAACGAAAACATTTACGATAAAGTTCTTTCACTGAAAATTCAAATTTTGAGGGGAATTATGCATTGTAAAAAGATTTCTGCTTTAAACTCCGCCATACAAATTCAGTTCAGTGTGTACTGAATGTGGTATCTGACAGCATCGCTTTGTCTAGGTGATTTCGAATAAAAGCCATCTAAAACAAAGAGTGAAATGCCACGGGATTAAATAAATTCGCTGACATCAGGAATAAAAGACTTTTTTCCTAAAATTTCCGTTCTACATTCATTTTGAAAGGTCTTTTATACTATACTCCATTCAAGTATAATTTTTATCCCAAAGTTTGCTATAAACAGCTTCCAAATCTTTAGAAATCTCTCCTGCTTTTCAAGTATTATGTGTGATGGTTTAACGCAATTCCCATGTCGTAAAAGAGATACTGATAATTGATCATCGTGCATTTTAGGAAAATAAAATGAAAAATAAACAATTCACGAAAATTACCGTTATTATTGTTAATTGCTATGTTTTAAATGATATATCTATTTTTTAAGAGAAACGCTTAAATCGTAAAATGAAACTTAAGAACATACACGTGCCATCACGCGTCGATCAAAATAACAATAATTATCAGTAAAACACGATTACCACCACATTCTGATACAACTTATTTTTTAAACAATTAAATTTAACTTTATTTTATGTTCAACATAAAATGAAAGTCTGTATTTTCGTTGACATACTTTAATTTAGCGCCAAACTTCAATTATCTTATAGTTAATCAGTTGTTTTGTTATTTATTCGCTCTAGGCAGTTAATTGCCAATTTTGGTAACCCTGCAACTAGATATTTTACATTATTGTAGCAAACAAATTCTCATTGTAGAAATCTATCTAAAAATGCATGCTTGAAAATTATTTAAAAAATCATAAAAAGGTCAAAAGTTGCATTTGAAAGTACAGTCGTGGAAAAAAAGTAAACAACCTTTACTAACTCTGCAGAAAATTATCGTAGAAGAAAGTTACTGGTACCATACGATTGGTAATAAAACCTACTTTTAAATTATGTACATAAAATTTGCTTAGGGGGCATCTACATATTAAAACAAATCATAACTTTGTTTTTTTTTTCAATAGCAGTACAGAATTCTGACAGCATAAATGAACTCTACACCCTTCAATTAGCCTAAAAACAAATTTTTATGAAATTCGTACCATAAGTTTCCGAGAAATTAATTATTTTAAAACGAGCGTATTTTAGGGGCTGTATCCAAATTGAAGTTCGGTACTCGAGTGATGACCGAGAGAGGCTCCCTTCTTGATCAAGGCACCTTAATCACCACTCAAGCAGTCACTGAAGACTGCTAGATTACAGGATAGCATAAGAAATTTCAAAATATCTAGTCACTTCTATCATAGACGACCCCTTAAACCATCATTTTGTCGTTTTTTAAGCATAATTTGAAAACTACTTGGAAGAAAATGTGAAATTTTGGATTTTCATAAAGTAGGACTTAATAAATCTAAATCCATCAAAAAAATTGTAAGTTGCAATTCATAATTTTTTCGAATATTAATTTCATAATTCATATCATAAAATTATAAAAATTGAAAATTCAACGTATTTTTGGGTATTTTAATGTTATTGCTACACAAAAAAATAGCACATTTAGAAGTATAATTTCAGGAGATATTAATAAAAATATGAAAATGTAATTTAACATTAGAAGCCCTAAATTTTGAATGTTTATAATTCAAAATCTTATCATTCAAGTGACTTGAAATTTGGTGTTTAGGCATAGTTTGAACCGAAGATTTGAAATATCTTCTTAAAATTGGGTATTGCCATTGAAAAAAAATGAAGTTTAGGTTCGTTTTAATATGTAGATGCCCCCCTAAGCCAATTTTATATACATCATTTAAAAGTAGATTTTATTTCCAATCGTTCGGTACCAGTAGCTTTCTTCTACGATAATTTATTGAGAAGTTAGTAGAGTTGTTTTCTTTTTTTTCCACGACTGTACTATGTTTTCTATTAGATGATGAAAAAGTGGAAATTATACGATGTTTATAAATGATGTATGGGCGGTAAAAATAGCAATTGGTTTTTAGATAGCCGTTCAAGACTGGCCTACACATTTCTGTCGACAATAGAAAAGTCCGTAGTGAAAGAAACATGACTTTGTCGCAAAAAGAAAAGTGAAAAAGACACGAAACAGACCATTCTACACTGGTGAAAACAATTAAAGGGACAAATGTTTTTTTTTTAAATTAAAAAAAAACTAACAAAGCAAATAAAACTAAACTTGGCCAAAGTATCATTCGATATAAGACCAATGTATTATAAAAAAAAAAATGGGCACAACCTGCACCCTAAATAAGGTAACTGGTCACGTGTCCAGCACAGCAGCTGACAGACACCCTGTCAGTAAGAGAAAAACATGTCTAATAGACTGTATAATCATCTGTAACAACTACACAACTCTCGCATCGGCGTTTCATACCGCTTACCAGGGTCCTTATCAATTTCTGTGGCAACTGTACCCACTCTTGCACCAAGGCACCCTTGCGCTCATCGATGGTCGTTGGAGCTAGTCTTCGAGCTGCAATTGATCGTCCAAGGCCGTCCCATATGTGTTCGATGGGATTAAGGTCAGGTGACATCGCAGGTCACTCCATTCGTTGAACAGCCTACGATTCGAGGTATTCGTCCACCAACTGGTCCCTATGTGGACGGGTGTTATCGTCCATAAAGACTAAATTTGGTCTCTATGCTTCGCGGAAAAGCCTCAAAGAGGGTGCAAGGATCTCGTCCCTGTACCGCTGACCTGTCAGAGTACCTCTATCAAACACATTATGGTCAATACGCCCGTTTGCCTTGATTCCTGCCAGACCATCAAACCACCTCCAACATAGTGATCATTTTCGACAATGTTAGAAGGCCGATATCAACTCTCGGGTTCTCTCCAGATGAGAACACGTCTCGAGTCACTGTCCAGACTGAATCGCGACTCATCACTGTACAGAACCCGCCCCAAACTATCCTCTGTCCAAGACAGGTGTTCTCGGCACCATGCTAGACGGGGCTTTTTGTGGTTCACAGTCAAAGGGATGCAGACTACAGGACACCTGGCATACAGGCCACCTGCATTAAGTCTCTGGGTGACTGTTTTCCGTGAAATGGATGTTCTTGTAGCATTATACAGGTGACGAGACAGTTGTGCCGCTGTTGCGGACCTATTCCTTTCGGTTAAAAGTCTCAAATAATGGTCTTCAGCCTGCGTTGTTGCCCTTTTTAGGCCTTAACCAGGTCGGGAATCACTATTTCGGTCTCTGTGAACTGTTTCCACAGAGTAGACACCACATTTCACGGATCACCGAGGTCCTTACAACAGGTAGCCTGTGATTGGCCGGCCTCGAGTCTTCCAACAATCTGCCATCTTGTGGCATCATCTAGACGATGTCGACTAGCCATACTAACGATGGATAAACAAAGAAATTCTAAAAAACAAGGTTTCGGTTATGCTACAATGCTTTAAAACGTCCTTCCGCTACAAGCTTCGGCGGTCAAATGAGGCACCTCTGAACAAACGCGATCACAGCGCCACTGCCTTATGACCACACATACCACTGCATTGCATGTGTGTCCGCGACGAGCTTATCTATCATCTGATACCTTATTTGCGTATAGGGATAACTTATTTTTTTTTTAAAACCATTTGTCCCTTTAATTGTTTCACCAGTGTATTATATCATCAATTAATCTAAATGAAAAGCAAACATGTACCATTCGATTATGAATAATTTCTTCTTCAAATAAATGAAGTTTAGGGAACCATCTCTACATGCAAATAAGAAACAAGCTTTTAAATGTTTGAATGCACGCCTAAATTTGACACACACGCGCGCGCGCGCGCAAAATATATCTAGAAATTCAAATTAGTCTAGTTGTTAGTTGCTTTTATGAAATTAATCTCTTTTTTTTATGTCAGTATGGTCCCTTAAATTGTAATTGTGTTGCCTTATTAAGCGTAACTCGGAAATTATTTCGAGGGATGAGCCGAAATATTCTATGCACATTCAAAAACCTCTCAAAATCGATTTCTCTTAAAATATTTATAGGTTATCTTTCGTATTTTTCTCAAATATTCATTTCACAATTCATATTTCATGCATGAAAATTATTAAAATGCATGATAATAAAATTAGTACGTTTGAGATACTAACATAACAGGAAAAAAATGTCATGATAAAAACGATTGTTACCGGAACCTATGGATGAAAATATCGAAAATTAATTGGGGAATCAAAATTTTACATCGATATAATTCGATAGACAAAACGAAGCCTGAACAATAGTTCATAATTTATAAGATGGTCAGTCGAAAAGCCTCAGTGATGGGCGGAGCAAAACCTGGGTAGTCATGAGACATGACCAAATGGCCTTGACTTGACAAAACGTGTCTTCTCACACTATGAAACAGGACTCCGCAGAACAATCTGGAACGCTCGACAAACCAAGTACTTTGGAATGTCCTAGATATCATGTGACTAGTACACAAGATATATAATTTCAATACTTCACGGAGAATGAATATACTCTGACGTAGCTGCAGTTCAATTTCTGACAAGGAGAGGACCCAAGGTTGGGGACACAGAATCCGGCGACCTTTAGTGCAATGATAGATTATAGTTAGTAGATAAACATACCACAAGGATAAAGGGCAATATGCAAGGGGGGTCTTAAAAAAGAAGCCCCAAAGCCACCAAATTTTGACGATTTGGTACGGTCGTGGAAAAAAAGCACCCCCTGCTAACTCCCCAATAAATTACCGTAGACGAATGTTATTGGTACCGAACGATTGGAAATAAAGTTTACTTTTAAATGATGTATATAAAATTTTCTTAGGGGGTCAGCTACATATTAAAACGAATCCAAACTTCATTTTTTTCAATGGCAATACCCAATTTTAACGAGATATTTCAAATCTTCAGTTCAAAATATGCCTAGACACCAAATTTCAAGTCATTTGAATGATAAGTGTTTGAATTATAAACATTCAAAATTGAGTGCTTCTAATGTTAAATTACATTTTCATATTTTTATTTATATCTCCTGAAATTATGCTCTTAATGTGCTATTTTTTTTTTTTTTTTTTTTTTTTTTTTTTTTGTAGCAATAATACTAATATACCCAAACTTAAATACGCTTAATTTTCAATTTTTGTAATTTTATGATATGAATTATGAATTATGAAATTAATATTCGAAAAAATTATGAATTGGAACCTACAATTTTTTTGATAGATTTAGATTTAGTAAGTCCTGCTTTATGGAAAACCAAAATTTCACATTTTTCTTCCAAGTAATTTTCAAATTATGCTTAAAAAACAGCAAAATGATGGTTTAAGGGCCCGTCTATGATGGAAGTGAGTAGATATTTTGAAATTTATTCTGCTGCACTGTAATCTAACAGGCTTCATTGACTCCTTGAGTGGCGCTTAAGGTGCCTTGATCAAGAAAGGGGCTCTCTCGGTTAACAATCGAGTACGGAACTTCAATTTGGATACAGCCCTTAAAATACGCTCGTTTTAAAATAATTAATTTCTCGGAAACTTATTGTACGAATTGCATAAAAATTCGTTTTTAGGCTAATTGAAAGGTGTAAAGTTCATTTATGCTGTCAGAATTGTGTACTGCTATTGAAAAAAAATAAAGTTATGGTTCGTTTTAATATGTAGATGGCCTCCTAAGCAAATTTTATATACATCATTTAAAAGTAGACTTTATTTCTAATTGTTCGGTACCGGTAACTTTCTTCTACGATTTGTTGAGGAGTTAGTAGGAGATGTTTACTTTTTTTTTCCACGACTGTACAAAATCGAATAAATCGCACACTTTTCTGAGTCGGTGAGTGGTACAGTTGGCAACGCGCCAGACTTCTAAATTTTAACTTTCGAAACTTTGTGGGTTCGATACTCGACAAGTCTTTTTTTTTTTTTTTTTCGCCATGAATTGAATCTTCTGAAATACATTCTTCAGTATTTATAAATTTAGATACTGATTCACTAGGCATGTTTTTTCATTTTAATTACGACACATGTTTTGCCAAAAACCACCTGTAAATCTACGTAATTAATAAATATTAATGCCCATGAAAAGATGTTTTATTGTCGAAAACAGTTATTCTAATTCCAAACATAAGATACCGAGATTTAAAACAAAATATTTTTTTTTTCAAAATTAAAAAATATTTAAAAATCGAAAATTTATAAAACTTTTAAATTGTTAAATATTAGAAAAGATTAATTTAAAGTACCATATTTTAATTTTATGCAGCTCATTGTAATTGATTTCGCTGGGAAGAATAGAGGTTCATTTGTATAAAAAAAACTATAAATAAACGTGAATAAAATAAAAATTTTGCCGTATGAGGAATTCAAATTATGTATTTTTTTCTTTACTTTTCATTAGATCCATAAAATTGCCATAAAATTACAAATTCTTTGTAAATAAATAAGTATATATGAGGCATTCTCACAATTTTTTTAACTATCAGGAATAAAAATCTGGTGAAATTAAATTTAATAAAATAACATTTTAAACTCATAGACGAATGCCTTAATGATTCAAAATAAAGAAAAAATGGTCAAGAGCGAATTTTTTTTATTTAACTGAGGTTTAAGTTAAACTTGCGAATTAAATTTTCCTTACAATTTTACTTCTAACTTTTTATTTTCGTCTAAATTTTTACTTATAATGAATTGCATAGTACCCACAGGACATTCAAATAAGAAATAATAACAATGTAGTATTTTTAGTATGAAATTTTGGTATAATATTGCTTTAAAGGGGTGTTAAAGAAGGGGCGATAAGAAAGAAAAAGGGGACTTTAAGGGGGGGGGGGAGTATGGTAAGGATGGGACGGTAAGGAAAATTACCACCTATGTTTAGGCAAATCATGTTAAGACTAAGTGATAGCCACAATGTTCATATATTTTTAGAAATAGTTATTGGATTAAATAAAAAATAATAATAATTTACCTCGAAAACTGCAGGAATAAACCTTGAGGACGATAAGACTACCAATACAGCCCGATGCTTGAAATTGATATTTAAATACTGATTTAAATTCTGTAGTAAATTTCATGTCAAAGAACTTTAAACATTCTTTCACTAGCATACTTCTGCATGAGAAAAAAGTTGAAAAAATTCTGTGGCTGCATCTGAAGAGATTTTCTGTATAATTTTAGCAAGAGGGACGGTAAAGAATCTAAAATACAGGGACAGACCTCAAAAAAATAACAACCGTAAAAATGTGTGCAGGTTAATTTTTTTGCTACATATTTATATAAAACAATAGTCCCAGTTTCTGAAAATAATTACATCGAATTACTTTTATTGAAACAATTTTATAAAGACAGCTCCAAACTTAAAAATCAGCATTAGGGATACGGGACGGTATAGTAATTTCGTGGTATATTTCGACCCCCAACATCGTTCAAAACTTATTTATCTCGTTAATATTGTTATGCAGTTATGAAAGGGAATGTTTTCCAGTATAAGAAATTAAAACAAGAATATGTACTAAAATAAAAAATATTATTCAGGGACTGAAAAATATATAAAAGTCAAAAATATGTGGGAATGGCTCATATATGTGCGCAAAGAAGTATGTTTTTATTTATATTTAGCTTATATTTAAATACTTATATATATTATTTTTATTGTAGTACAAAAATAATTAATCATTATTTTGTCTGCGGGGCATAAAAAAGCTTTGTCAAGTATCGAGCCCACAAAGCTCCGAAAATCAAAATTTAAAAGTTAGGCGCTCTGTCAACTATACCATCCGGCAGGCTCACAAATGTGCGTAATTTATCCGATTATGTACTAAAGCGTCAAAATTGGGTGACCCTGGGGCTTGTTTATTAAGACCTCCTTGCATATTGCGCTTTTCAGGGATTTAAGCCTTCGCCATTTTTGGTTGGATCCCTGATTGAGTGTTTCTACATATTCCACTTTCTCCTTGTGATATGTTTATCTACTAACTATACTCTGTTACTCGCCGGATTCTGTAACCCCAACCTCGTGTCCTCTCCTTGCGAGTTAGATCAGACTGTCGTGAAACAAAACTGTTATTCTGAGGCATTTAGAGCATTCGTTCCTTAAAGTTCTGTCGTATTTTACACTAATTCTTTGCGTGATAGTAATTATTTGCTTCCGAAGTGATTGTCTGATGTTTTTCCAGAAATTGTTTCGAAATAAATATTGTGTCATGCTAAAGATTATTTTATTCGGTTTTTAATCTTCCCGAACACCGAAGTTGGCCAATTATTCAAAAGAAATGATGAAGTAAGTATTTAGTTTGACAATCCAATTATCTATAGAAAAACAATACTAATAAATCTCAATTTGGTTTACTAATCTAATCATCACTAAACTTTATACCATTCCATTTCTGTTTGTGCCATTTGAAATGGAAAAAATTCAGACCAAGGAATCCTACAAAAAAAAAAAAAAGGCTGTCTTTTATTTTTAGATATTATTATAAATTGTTAAAATTAGTACGTAAGAGCGAAATGACTTTTGAAGTTTTTTATATAAAGTTTCAATACACTTTATAGTTAAAGTCACTGGACAATTTCGGTTTCACAGTTTTTTTTCGAATTTATAGAGAACTGTATTTCTCTAGGCAATTAGTTTCTCTAAAACTATCTTTTATTTCAACTTCGGCGTACATGATATTCACACTGTTTTAGTCACGGATGCACTTAGGGAACCCACATCAAAGTGAATAAAAAATACATTTGTGATTACCCTGTATCATAAAATGCTGGAAATTATCTATAATCTTCACAAATGCTTTTATTTGCTATGTGCTATGTTTAAATGCACTTTAATAAGAAAGGCATGTAACTTCTTAAATAAATAAATGTTTATTTTAAAAGTTACAGTTTTTTGCATGATTTTTCTTTTGATTGCGCAGTTTCCAAACAGATTTCACTAAATGCACAGAAAACTTCCTAAAATACAAAATCAACTTTAAACAGAAATTTTAACAATACATTCACTATTCAATGACATATGAATGAAAAAAAAAAAAAAAAAAAAAAAAAAAAAAAAAAAAAAAAAAAAAAAATTGCTGCGCATGCGCTAAAGATAGCACTTATTTCTCTTCACACTTTAGTGGACAACTTAATCCAATTGAATGTTGTGTAAATTTTGAATATATCGGTGATATAGTGGACTGCATTTCAGTTACTTTCCAAACGTAGCTGGATGAAAATGGATTTTCACTTGAAATTCATTTAATGCAATTTACCTAATTTATAAGTGTGTATGCATATTTAGTATATTTTTAAATTTTATGCAGTTCAGTATAATTTGCAACTTATTTATGATAAATAAAAATATACAGATGGCCTTTCTTATCATTGATCAATAGTTAATTTCTAAACAGTTACTTTCAGAGATCTAGTTCCAATTGCAAAAATTCTGCAAATGTTGCTTCTCAAATCTTTTCATATGTTGTTGTGAAAATCCATTTGCATCAAAATAATTAATTTTTAAAAAGTCGAAAATTTTAAATTTTGATATGGTCTCTGGATCCTATATGTTATAGTTAGAAAAGCTTCCTCAGTGTTTTAACAAAAGAAACAGTAAAAATTTCACTCTTCTACGACCAAAACTCACCGAGTTATGATACTTTGAATGTTATAAATTTTCAGAGCTTTCTGACACTAAAAACTTTGGCACTAAAAACGGAAAAAATGGGTTTTTTGTGTCAGAAAGAACTGAAAATGCATAAAATTCAAAGTGTCTCGGTATATTTCGGTTGTACAAAATAAGAATTTTTATTCTTGTGAGAAGAAGGAAATTTTTTCTAAATATAACTTATAGGACCCAGGGGATAGAACTAATACGACCAGAAATCTAAATTTCTTACCTTTAAAAGAAATCAATTTTGACGTAATTGTCATTTCATACGATGGAGAATAACATATGAACCATTTTTGCAGTTGGAACTATACATCTTAAACTAACGGTTCGGCAATTTTCTGTAGGTCAAAGATAAGAAGGCACTCCCCATTGCACACAGCAAGTAAGAATATTTATAAAAGTTACAGATCATTTCGAACTTTTCATGTTTCAAATTGATCACAAATAGGGGAGAAAGAGGCACGTGTGAACAGGGGGCAGGTGTGAGCATCACAATTTTTCAATAGTTGCTATATGTTTGTTTGTTTTTTGAAAAAAATTACCAAAGATGGTATAACCTGTAGACATGGTAAAAAAATTTTAAAGCTGTTTGACATTTTGTTTGTCTTCAGTAGCCAAAACACTGTTTATAGATCACAAAAGTAAAATCTCACTTTCAACTTGATAAGCGAATAACTTTATTCGTTTATTTGAATTTTAATATTTTAACTTATACTATGAATACTAATAAATATTATTTATAAAGTTTTTTTTTCTTCTAAAATTGAGAAGTATTAATGGTTTATCTATTTAAACTCTAGCAGCCATGTGGGGCACTTGTGAAAAGACTAGTTGGGGCAGATATGTACAGTTCATAAGTGCCCCAATAGTCATTCTGTGATTCTGTTCCTTTCAGTTAACTGTTTGAAAAATAATGTCAGCTCCAATATCTATAATTTTCCTGAAATAGAAGACATTACAGGCATACAAAGTTGATTTTGTATTGAAACTTCCACAAACACATCTGTCAGCAAGTACATAAAGAGCAACTGCAATAAGTACTATGCATTATTTTGAATTATTTTACTAAACAGTTTACAACAATATTTTTATAAATTGTTAATACAAAAAGTATTACGCAAACTTTTACAAAATTATTGTAATCGAATTTGCAAAATTACTTTGCAAATTTTTCTATTTCATTTGTTCCAAACTTGCACTGATGGCTTACTTCTATCTCTAAAACAGCTATGTATATGATGCTTTGAATGGAGATAAATATCAGTAACATTTTAAGAAAGTAAAATTTTTAAACTGGTAACTACCGTAAAATCCTGATTGTAATCCCCTTTCCTCTTTCAAAAGCAAAAGAAGTTAAATATGTGGGGGGGGGGGGGGGGGCTTATAATCGAGATTTAAAAAAAACTTTTAAAAAAACCTCCTTTCTCATTAATTTAGAAGTAAATAAGTCCAATACAAGGGTGAGAATCTTTCGTATTTCAGATAAATAGTATCTAAATGCGCTCTCCCTAATATCTCCCCAAATAAAAACCCCTAAGCAAAATTTAAAAGCTTTAAAATTTTTTTCAATTTTACTTCCTTATTTTTTATTTTATTGCAACAATATTTAATCAATTATCTAAGCTTCTCCTGCCCCCCCCCCCCCTTCTCAAATCTACTTTTCATTTTATAACCTTTTGCTTAAACATATCACCCAGAAACTAGAGAAATATTTTATGCTCAATTTATAATTTTTATTTAAAAATGATGATTATTTGTAATATTCTATAATGGTTATATACAGGGTAGTCATAAAAAATTTTTTGCCAATATATAGAGCTCTAGCGGCCGGTCCGTTTAACCGATCGAGATGAGATTCCAGATATAGTTATTCAGAGGTAAGAGCTCGGGATTCTATGAACGGCATCAAATTGGCGGTTACGGTTATAGGTACAGAAACTCGAAATTTTCGAATGGCAATGCCCATTTTTTTCAGCGCATGCAAAACCCCTAAATAGAGCTGTAACGGTACGTGTATCGCAATAAACGGAAGCGTTATGCAAACACAAAAAGCAGCTCTGCGAATGGCCAAAAAAAAAAAAAACACGATCGGGGCGCACGTAGGAAATTTGCATATGACAGAGGCAAGACACCAATCACAGAACGCCACGCCGTTCGCCAGATAGTCAGCGTAGAAAACGGATTCTTGCCTCTGTCATATGCAAATTTTCTCCGTGCGCCCCGATCATGTTTTTTTTTTTTTTAAATATTCGCAGAGCTGTTTTTTGTGCGTGCATAACGCGTCCGTTTATTGCGATATACGTACCGTTCCAGCGCTATTTAGGGTTTTCGCATGCGCTGAGCATTTTGCGATGAAAAAAAAAATGAGCGTTGCCATTCGAAAATTTCGAGTTTCTGCACCTGTAACTGTGAGCGCCAATTTGTTGCCGTTCACAGAATCCTGAGCTCATACCTCTGAATAACCATGTCTGAAATCTCATCTCGATCGGTTAAGCGGACCGGCCGCTAGAGTTCCATATATCGGCAAAGTTTCTTTATGACCACACTGTATATTTCGTCATGGCGAATTTAACAGATAATATAACTAATTATTATATGACAAAGGAATTACAAAATAAAAAGCATGTCAAAGGATATTTTTTCTTGTGTTCATATGTGCCCCATGTGTGTTCACAACGATCCCGCCGGTGGGGCACATGTGAACATTTTTTTGAATTTATAAAAATTTAAAAAAAAGTAAGAACTATAAAGGTGATTTTAACAATATTACCATGCGTAAAAAAACTCTGTTTACTATATTGTTTGTGTTTACAGAAATTGACCCAGTTATGAGAAAAAGCTATTTTTATGTGAACTGTTCACGTGTGTCCCCATCTCCCCTATATCTTTTTATTCAGTTTTTTGCTGATTTCCTAAATGCCCTCCGGCTGAATCTTCATTGGAAAGTATGAGTTCATGAAAGTTCTTTATATGGCCGAAGTTAAGGAACAATTCGTCATGTATTTTCCTAGAAATTCAAATTTAATTCTGAAATCAAAGATATCCTTTGACAATTGGCTATATTATTAAAGGGCATTTTTTATAGATTTCCTTCAGATAATTCCAGTATTTAAATCGATTAAAAGGCTATAAAATTTTAAAATGGCATAATTTACTTAAGGACAGTTGAAAGACAAATTCGTGAAAAAAATCGGGTTATATATATGTATATATAAAATATATATTGAATACTTTATTTTTCTCCTTTCGAATGGTATGTTCTTTTTGTTTCTACAACCAGGAAAAGTTAATTCTTTTTAAGTAATTCGGTTTGTTTACATCATACATAAACAATATAGAGTAGGTGAGGGCAAAGATACGCACTGGCTGATTTAAAATGAAGAAACATTTCTACAATCATGAACGCTAGGTGGTTGTTTGGTCTCCTGTGTAGTACTTGTGTGTTCAAACCTTGTGAAAAAAGTAGCACTCCGTGCCAAGAAAATGAGGTAAATTTAAATTTTCGCATTTTGATCTAATATTTTAAAATTTTCACTTGTTTAGCTGACAATATTTCGAATTTTTACAAATCCAAAAAATCAGTGGAGAACGGAAGCTCTATAGCTTCTAAATGCCGTATAGTTTACCTGGATCGCATTTGTTTAAACTTGTCAGTAGCCGGCTAAGTAAAATACTGCAGAATGGGATAAAAGTACGCATCCGTCTTGGGGCAAAGATATGCACAAGTTTAAGATTCGGGGCTTTGTCCTATCGTTTTCGCTAGATGCAAAGCTTTCCCCAATTACGTTGCAGAAAGTTTTATTTTTTATATTGTATAAAATATTATAGCTACTTAACTAATATAATCTAGTTAACTACATTTTTCTTTTCTAGTTAAGTTTTTTTTCAATATAGAATGTAGGTATCTACCTACCTACTTTTAAAAATCAATATTCTTGTTTCATAAAACGATTTTGTTTTAAGTCTTATCCCTTAACTACTGTAACGATCTCACAGACCGCTGCTATATTCAGTTTTCATAGTAATTTTCAATTTAACTATTGATGTTAGTTTAATTTTGATTCGTTTGGAAACTTAGTAGTATCGCTAAAGACTTCTAAATGTGGATAATTTTTATTATAATAGACCTTTACATAAAGTTTAGCGCACAAACAGTATCTTATGAGTCAGTCAACCCTTTTATTCATTCTACGATCAAGGGGTCTTTGGGACTGCTCACAGTATTTATGCAACAATTTTAGTCTCAGTAGTTAGAAGTTAACTGCTATTTGCGATCTCACAGGCAGCTGTTTTTTTTTTTTTCCTTTTTTTCCATGGTTAAACTTACAATTTTGAGTTTAACAATAAATACTAGTGACATTTACTAATGCTTTTGCATAACTCATTCATTTTACTGGAAATGGGGCAAAAACCCACAGTAATTGGGCAAAAATACGCACTGCGTATCTTTTCCCCACCACTGCGTACTTTTATCCCAACCGATGGGGCAAAGATACGCAGAGCAATGTTTTTTAAAAATTGCAATTTCTCACAGAAAAATTTGACAGAATGTCGGTTGATGGTGTCACTTGCTTAAGGTTCTAATCTAACATTTTAATCACTCATTGCATAAGTTTAGACCAATGTGTGCGTTAAAAATAAAAATGTATGGAAAGTGCGTATCTTTACCCCCACCTACTCTATACACAAACTTTAAACTCAATTTTCTCAAAATGTTACGTTTTGAACTTCGACGTAACTTTTTTATATAAACCGCTATGTATTATTGTATGTAATCTTGCCTGAACATTTTACACGTATCCATGATCAATCTGAAGTGAAGTTTTGTTACTAACATATCACAAAATTTTTATTAAATTTTTCTTTGGACAAATGCAAGTTTTTTGTTAGTTAAAAGTTGTTTTTTCAGATTTAAAAAAAATAAAGAAAGAATATCTGTTTATAAATTTGACTTCACTTTATTAGGAATTATTTATATTATGTAAATAAAAAGTTTCAAGTTAATATCTTTGGTTGTTTCTGAGAAAATGTATATTAATTTAACATGGTAGGTATAAGGCCTTCCAAAATCCCTTAATTAACGCTTGTAAAATATGAACATGCTTATTTAACTTTTTAGTTAACCTAGAAATCATATCACGTTTGAACCACTGGGTGGAATCTGTACAGAACTAAACAAAAAAAAATATTCCCCAAGCACTTGACGTCTAACGGTCACAATTATTCTCTCACATGAATTCTAATCACCTGTTATTTTTAGTAGAAAAAGACAAATTTAAACATAGGAAACTTTTCCCATCATAGATTTCTAATATTTCAAAGTTTATTAATACATTTAATAAAAATGTACTCACAATTTTTTAGTTTAAAACAAACATCTAACCAATATCCGTGTCTTTTAAAGCTGAAACAAAAACTTAGTCTTTTAAGCTTGCCAGGAATTCAAGTAAACTTTTTACAACCAATTCAACATTTGGAAAAATAGCATCTTTTAAAATTAGTTAATCTTTATAAAAAAAAATTTAAATAATGTAATATTACATCAAAATATTTTTATAGCCTCCCTCCCTATTCAAAACTGATTGACCTAATCTTCGTCAGTATTAGTAATTTTCTGAAAAATTTTTGTCATGTTATTTTAAAAGTTATTCAAGTTTAAGGATACTAGAAAATAGTACAGAAAACTCATGACATTTTAATGTTCAAATATCAATCTGTGTATTTGAAAATTAACTTTTATATATGCTGATAAAAAAAAAGTTTAAACGCCACTTTTAATGCTTTAAACAAATTATTAAGATAATATACGATTATGAAATTTCTGAGTTTTGCATGTCAATCTAATAAAAGTTAACACGGAGCACAATTCATTTGAAACATTGAATCTCAGTCTAATAAAAAGTAACACGAAGCAATTAATTTTAAAACAATGTTAAACTTCGCTTTAAATTTGGCTTGGAGAATGATGTTCGCTGTCAAGTCAAACTTGATTTTAGCTAACAATGAGTTAAGAATGAGTCTTGGCTGAATGTTTAGCCTATTGTTGCATAAGTAATTGTGATTTCCATGTTTACCACTATCTTCTCTACCTTGATTAGATAACAGTTTCAAAAATCGAACATGACAGGTTTCTTTTACCTTTCCTCTTATATGCATAATTGTTGTTGAAAAGTCTTGGGAATTATTTTAAGTATAAATATATAAAAAATTTTATAAACTTATTTTCAGACAATTTGAACTTTTATATTTTTAACAACATTTATTCTATTTTATGCTATTAGTTGGCATTAGTTTTATAGAGTTAGTTGGTAACGAAACTTAAAAGGCTTGGGGGTTGTTTCAAAATGAAATCTCAAAAGAATTCAGCAATTCAAGATAGTTTTATATCCATACAACTTTTAAAACGTGTTCTAACAGAACGCTTCATAATTTTGGAAAACAGATTTACATAAACGAAATCTATGAGATTGATAAAGTTTAAATATTTCGAACTAATATAATTAATTTACATTTTAGTTTACTAATTGTACTTTATATTTTTTATTTCTTTTCTGTGCTTCTTAATAAAGGAAGTATATGAAAGAGAACTGTTGCGAATGAAATATTTTGGTTTTCTCTCACTTATATTTTATTATTGCCCAAATGATTAAATTATTAATTGTAAGAATGCTGATGTCAGTTTTATATTTTATAAAACTCTCAAAGCGGTAAGTAATTACTACCCCCCCCCCTTCAGTCCCTAGTATTTTAACAAATACCGTACTTTGAGGGAAGTCTTTTTTCATTATTAAAATTTTATGGTTTTATAAACAGTAATTTTATGAATCTGTTTGTATATATCTAGTTACGTAAAGTAGCATTAATATTTCCTTTTCAGAAAACTATGAGAATCTATGTAAAATAGGCCCATATCTCAAAAAATATTGTTCTCAGATAAAGTATTAACTCCTTCTTGTAATTAAACGGTCTAGTAAAAGTTCAAAGCCATTAGTTCACAGTACAATTTAGCAGTTTTGAATATAGTATAAAATTTTATCTTTTAGCTTTACAGAAAATATATTTTATTAGTTAAAAAATAAAGTACTTCCTTAAAACATAACTCTTTCATAATTTTACTTGTAATCTTTTTGCGGTATCAAAATTCAATAGAATGAGTGCATTGAACATGAAGATATCCGACTATATTCCTTTATCAATGTGTGTGTGTGAATAAAAGCATCTCTGAAAAGACGAGTTGCGGTACCAAAGGACTGAATAAATGAGCTGTCATCGAGAATAAGCGGCTTTCTTTTTAAGCTCATTCGCTACGCGTCTTTTAACAATTAAACTATTGTTGTAATGGCATAAGTCCAAATTTGTTAAACCACATATTCCATATTTTCTTGCAGCTTCTTTCTTCGTAATTTCTTTATTGCTTTGTCGTATCGGTGGTCAAGTGAAACTTTGTTTCCAAATGTAAACGGACGTTAGACACTTTGCAGACAAGTAAGATTTAATATATATATAAATTTTTTTTTTATGTTAATGTCTCGTCAAAGATATAGACTTTAAACATGATAGCTACTTTTTTTAGAAAGAGTGTACATTTCGCGGTCTTTCACCTTTCTGAATGTCTTTCTCTCTCTTTTTCTTTCTCTCTAATAAAGGTTTTACTCATATAATACTGCGCAACACATTTTGGCCTTTAAATTAAACTAGATGTTTCTATATATATATATATTTTTTTTTTTTTTTTTTTGGCTGAAATTTACAAATCTGACCTCGGTCTTCTGTCACTTTCAGATATTTTTAAAATGCAATATATATTAAATTCTTATTAAAAACTTCTATTTGTAAGCACGTTTTATTAAACAATTTTAAAAATATAATTAAATTTATTTAGATGTGGGATCAGCAAATAATAGTATATGTATTTTAAGGAAATCTACGATTATATTTGTATGTTTACCTCAGCTGCAACACAAAGCAGTATACAAAGTAAGCGTCCTATCTCAAATGAGAGAGATAACCGCAAGATTAAAGGCGAGGTCACATCAATCAAAGTCACACGCCACGTAGCGGACGGAGTTGAACTACAGGAATATACTTCACTGTTTTCTTCTTTATAGATAATCTATAAATTGTACATCTGTGAAATAACTGCTCAAGCTCAAACGTCGTGTTTTCCTTTCTTTGCAGTATTTACATTCTGACATCATGAAATATTCTATTAATTTTTATTCGAGATTATTTTATTTATTTATTGTCGTTAATTATTTAAATAAAAACCGTTCTTTTAAGAACTAATATTATTTGTTAAAATGGCAAAATGTTGGCCATCGAATAGCTGTAGTTTTCGAAATTGTAAGAAAATTCTTTTCCTCGTAGATTTCATGTCTGTCCTTTTCCAAAGAGTAAAGCAAGTTAGTTAAGTGTTTTTATTTTAATTTATAAAAAAAAGATAAAATCTTATTTAATTATATAATACAAATGTTCCCGATTTAAATACGTTCGATTTTAATTATGTTTTATTAATGTAATGAAAAAGACGCATAAAAAATAGTAAGTAGTTAATATGTAAAGATAGAATTTTGTAGTCTCGCTTTTTACTTAATTCTTGATGTGCTAAAGTTAAAAAATGATATACGCGGTTGTATTCCCGATGAGAATATAACGTTTATGAATGTTTGGGTTATGTATACAATTTAATTACAAATAAAATATTCAATTTTAAGTCTTTTTTTCCATTTATCCAGAGCAGACGATAAGTTTCCAGTATTCTTGTATTCAATTTTTATTTCATTTAGTTTAAAACTCATTTCATTTTATATTCGGAAACACTTTAACTTAAAATGCATTCATTAAATGCTGTACTATTAAACGAGAAAGTACTTGCAAGCCATTTATTTGTTTAAATATTTTTCCATTCTAGACAATAACTTCAATAATTTTCCTAAAATCGCGAGATTAGATTTTTTGTTTTAAACAGACAAAGACATTTAGACAATCCTTGTTAAAAATTCAATCACGAATTCAAATCGTTACTTACTTACAGAAGATGAATCTTGTTTACCAGATGTATTGTAAAATATTTTTGTTACAGCTTGTTTTGATAAAAACATGTGTATTTAAAAAATAGTAGCAATATCATTTTAGTTTCAGGCAAAAGGCAATAATGTTTTCGTAGTATTAGTACTTTTTCTCCCGAAATTAAAATGATATTGTGACTATTTTTTTTTAATGTACGCAATTTTATCAAAACAAACTGTAACAAAAATATTTTGCAATAAATCTGGTAAACAACATTCATCTTCCATAAGTGAGTAAAGATTCAGAAAATACGCGCAAGAGATGCGCAGATAGTAGGTACTTTGTCATATATGACGTCATACTAAAAACACGCGTATTTGCATTATCAACCCAGTCCACAAGGTGGCGCAGCTGTGTCAATTAACGCCAGATTCCCGCATTAACAATGTACGCTTAATATATATGTTTTGCTGCAACATTCGTACAAAAAGAAAATGGGATGCAGTGATGTCTGAAAAGAATTAATCCTTTTGCTAACGATTTTTTTTTCCCGAATTATTCTTTAACTTGGCATAATTAAATTGCTGTTCAATATTAAACAAGAAAGAAAAATCATGCGTCAAGCATAGATTATGGAACTCTTTCCAACCCATTCAGAATACTGTAACAAAATTTGAATGTTTAATAAGGTGAAAAATGATAACTATGTAAACAATTTGGAAAGCACGTAACACATTTGAAAACTCAATTTCAACAATTACCATCTATAGTCGAGAAAATATCCGAATTCTTTTGTGCTGCCCTATATACGATCTATAGATTTGTATATATACTACATAGTGTGCTAAAAAATGTACTTCAGTTAGAAAATGCAAAAGACAGTTGAAAATTTTCCCTTCAGTAATTTTTGGCACTCAACAGAAATGTACTCGAATTTTTTTGTACAGCCCTGTATATGATCTATAGAATTTATATGGTCCAAGCAAAATGTAAAATATTAGTTATTTGAAAAGGCTTACCACAACTGAAACCGCATTTGCAACAATTATCGCTCATAGTCAGTACCTTAAGCAAATTATTTTGTGTGTTCCTGTAAATGAACGATAAATGCTATGCATACCATATTCTATAGTTATCTTACAGTGTACATGTGAGGTGGGGTGTATACCAATCTTAGCATGTTTGAAATACTGCAACATCGTTAAAATGCACTGCAAACGCTTTTTTCGAAGGACGTAATTATTTGAGTGACCCTGTAAACGAACTATAAATGTTACACACAATGTTTTCAATACCGAACATTCCATGGTAAACCCCAATAACAAATATTAATTACCTGGCAATCCAAGTATATTTACGCGAGTTAGAGCTCGTACACTCAAACGAAATTCATAAACACTTTCAACTATTTTAGACAGTGTTAAAAATGACTAACACCATAAATGTGGCCTGTATGGTTAATAAACATAATTTAAAATAAAATTTAGTTGACAACTAATTATAGAACACTGCATTTTATTATTTAAATTATGAGACACATACGCGACTCGGATGACCAATAGGTTTAATAAAATAAAATTAGACATATTCAATCCATAGATAATGCATGGAGAAGCAGAAAACAAAGTTTTTATTTTTATTTTGAATTATGTTTATTTTATCTTCTAATTTATGTAAAATGGACATTTTTGTTGCTGAATAATGCAATAATGGTTGAAATTTAGGTACATCACTTAATAAAATCTGTAAGTTATACAGAATAAAATCTTATTACATATTAGAATTCAACGGTCCAGGGTTAATTTAAATTCACCTGGATTCGTATAAAAGACAGAAGTTTTTATTATGTTGTGCAGTGTAATCTTAATGAGCTATTCACTAAAAAGGTAACTAAATTTTGTTTATGACTACTTACTAATCACATAACCTTGGTGCTTAGAGGTGCTTATGTTTGAGTATCACTATTTCCTTATTTAATTGCAGAATTTTGCAATTCAATAAGGCAAAGATTAATGTTCTGAAATAGTAGTAGTCAAATGTAAGTACCTCCATGCACACTGATAGCTAATTCTTCCTTTAATAAATCACGCTCGAATGCTGATTTTATTTTTTAATGAAGATTTGATTTTTCTATATCAAATAACACAATAAAAATTATTTTTTTAAATGGTGCGTAGACGTCATTGTATTGAAATTAGTAGATTTTTGAAAAACTTTCGCCTTCAAGGGTTATTTAAATAAATAAATGAAGTATACTCATGTCCAAAATTAAGGTCACAAGCGTACAAATTTTGAAAACTGATGAATAACTCACTGTGTGGCCACGAAATTTGGCACAGAGCTATATTACAATGGGAGAAAGAATATAGCAACATAAAAATGTGGAAAAGATTTTAATTGTGAATCAAGAAACAGGGTATATCAAAAAATGTTAAAACATGAATCAGAAATAAAGCATTTATCTCGGGAAAAGTCTGTCTAATATGGCATGTGACCGCCGTGCACTGCTATACAAGCCTCACAACGAGCTCTCATACTGTTTATGTGGGTGTCAATGAATGTTTGTGGCAACAAAGCCCATTCTTCCAAAAGCGCGGCTTTTAACTCCTGATGGGTCCTTTGAGGGGGTTACGCTGTGCAATGGCTCTTTCTAGTCCATCCCAAACATGTTCAATAGCATTGGGGTCCGGAGACTTTGAAAGCCAATTCATACGGCGAATATCCTCTTCTTCAAAAAAATAATTAACAATGTGAACTCTGTGTGGCTTAGATTTACCGTCCATAAACATGAAGTCCGGGCGTAGAGCACGCCGAAACGACCTCACATAGGCTTCAAAGACCTCATTCAGAATGCCCGGTGTCCATTCGTGCGTATCCTTTTTACTGCATCCTACAGGAGATCCCGGTTGTTGTGGAGCCGGTTGTCTTGGACACAACAAGAATGGGACGTGTTCTTTTCAGTGATGAGTCGGGATTCCTCACGCAGAGTGATTCTCGTCGAATCTTCATCTGGAGAGAACGTGGAGCTCACTATCATCCCTCCTACGTAAAAGAAATCGGCAGATTTGGTGGCAAATGAATCCTTGTCTGGGGCGGCATAATGTTAGGCAGTCGTAAACCACTGTATGTCTTCGATGCGGGTACGGTCAACGCACTTCCCCATAGGGATAAGGCCCTTGAAGCCTATGTGAGGTTGTTCCGGGGTGCTGTAGGCCCGAACATCATGTTTATGGACGATAATGTGAAGCCACACAGAGCTCACATTGTTGATGATTTTCGCGAAGAGGATATTCGCCGTATGAATTGGCCAGTGAGGTCTCCGGACCTCAATCCTACTGAATATGCTGAATATGTTTAGGATGGTCTAGGAAGAGCCATTGCACGGCCCCCCTCCCAGGACCCTCCAGAAGTTAAAAGCCGCGCTTTTGGAAGAATGGGCTTTGTTCCCACAAACATTTATTGAAACTCTCATAAACAGTATGAGAGCTTGTTGTGAGGCTTGTATAGCAGTGCATAGTGGTCACACTCCATATTAGACAGGCTTTTCCCGAGATAAATTAAATGCTTTATCGCTGATTCATGGTTTAACACTTTTTTATTATACCCTGTTTCTTAATTCACAATTAAAATCTTTTCCATATTGTTATGTTGCTATATTCTTTCTCCCATTGTAATATACCTCTGTGCCAAATTTCGTGGCAACACAGAAAATAGTTCATCAGTTTTCACAGATTTTTTGTTTGTGACTTTAATTTTGGATATGAGTGTAGATTAAAACACTTTTAACATGATATGAACCTGGCATTTAAAGATTATTTCTTTGTTTCTTATAATATTTTTTTAGTTCTTAATGTAATTTAAAAACTTACAGAACTAGAAATAAAAGGAAAATATAAAATTATAAAACTACAAAATTGCAGAAGCTTCAGAATTATAAAAAGCTACATAAATTATTATTACATTAAAAAACATTTATCGCAAATAATTTAAGAAACTGACTATAACAATTAATAATCCTTATAGTATTATAAATGCGAAAGTGTGTGTGAATGTTTGAATGAAGTCAAGGTCAAAATGGAGGAATTAATGGCTTTTTAATCTTTGTATATACAGTGCCCAGCAAAAGTTTAGACAATGATCGATTATGCTTCTGTGCTGAGAAGTATGAAACGAATTGTTGTAAATCAACTGTCATATATTACTGGGGACTTATCCTTTATTGAAAAACAATAAATTTTAAATCATACACTGTACATAATATATAATGACAGAAAAACAAATTTAACATTGTGGCAAAAGTATAGACAATCTGTATATTTACAGAAAAATAACCATACATTAAAATCTAACTGCACCTACATTGTCGGCAATGAGTTCCAAAATGTTACTTTCTATCGAAGAAACTAAATCCTGCACCACTTGGGAGTCTATTTCGTACCAAACACGTTCAACAGCAGTTCGAATTTCATAGCAGAAGAGTACTGTCAAAAAATTGCATAAACCTCATGAGATCTGATGCCACAAAAGTTTTCGATTGGATTCAGATCAGGCCTATACGCGGGTCAGTCGAGAACAGTAATATTTTGAGAGTTAAACAAATTTTTTGTTTTCATACAACCTATGAATGGACGCAGCCACTTGCTCAAATACATACTTTGGAACAGCTAAAAGTTAACCAAATGGCTGTAAATTGTTTTCCAATGTATGTATATAGTCTTACGCTACTTGACGACCATTTGGGAACTCCACAGATACTTGAGCATTAAAACAAAATGAGGCCTAAATCACTAAAGAATCACCTCCTTGATGTCGACTAAAGAAAGTCCGAGGCAATTTACGCAAGTCGTACCAATAGTATGCCCATCTATCTGGGTCATCCAAATTCCGCTTTTATTTCGTCCCTAAATATTACAGTACACCACCTGGGTCCATATGACATATGCTTGCGAGCCCACTGCATTCTTTTCAATTTGTTGTGAGATTTCAAGCCTGGTTGTTTTATCATTTTCATGTAAACTAATTTACATCTTTCTTTAATTTATCTACGAGTCGTATCCATTGACACAGAAAGAACTGACTCGCTTTTAATGCGACTAGCAATCATAATTTGTCTATAAGCCAATTTATGGATCCTTCTAAACTCTGGTTTTCTGGCCACACGAGGCCTTCCAGATCTATGTTTTGCTTTGAAAGAGTCACCCTTGGACAGTGTTTGATAGACAGATTTCTTTGGATGATTCGAAGTAGCTGAAATTTCTGCAATCCCTTTCGATATCAGTTTCCATGCTTCAATTACTTCACCTGACTGAAAATTTTTATCTTGCGGTATCTTCACTAACCGATTCTATCGCGAGGTGCACTCAAATACTTCATGCATGTGACATCATATGTTTGAAATTTGCGTTTTTCCGTGAACAGTTGCCAAAAATCAAGAAAGTGTCTAAACTTTTTCAATACGCAAATTTCACTTTTTTCAGTTAAATTAAATAATATCCGACATTAAAATCGGTATTTCCATCCTAAAATGTCCATCCTAAAAACCATTTGTATAACCCAAGTGTTCGTATTTTTTTATTTAAAGGTTAAATATCACCAGTGTCTAAACGTTTGCTGAGGACTGTAGATGGATTATAACCCAGAAATGAATATAGGCTGTGTTTTATTTATTTTATTCAAATATTTTTCTTAATAATTCAAAATTTCATTATTTTTCATAAAGAATCAATTGGCAATTTTCCTGTAAAATTTAACCAGCTTTCTTTTTTCGTTAAAAATGAAAACCCGGAATAATAATTTCTCCTTAATAATTAATTTTTGATTGAAAGATTTTCGCATGAAAAAAGAAAATGAAAAAAAAAATAAGAATTAAAATAATATATGAATGTGACGTCATACTGGAAATAAAACGGAATTTTCAAGTAACTCTAATAATACATGGTGCATGAATTTTGAGTAAGTACAGAAAGGAGGCGAATATGACATAATACATGGAAAATAAAACGGGTATGCTTTGATATTGAAACAAAATGCAATTGTGTTATGGCATTTAATTCTTATTATTTAAAGAAAATTGTTATCAATGCTTTATGGCTTATCGTCTGCGCACAGTTAACATAAAGATTTAATTTTTAATTTAAAATTGAAAAAAGCCTTAAAAAATGTGTGGAAAGAAAATAGATAGTATATGTCAATAATGTGCAGCGTAAAATTATCCTTGTCGAAAATGACGTCATGATTAGCCTCAAAACCCGGAATAATAATTTCTCCTCAACAATTAATTTTCAATTGAAAGATTTTCACGTGAAAAAGAAATATGAAATTTAAAAAATTGAGAATTTAAAAAAAAAAGATGAATATATCGCCATATCGGAAATAAAACGGAAATGTTCAAGTATTTCTCAATAATACAAGGCGGATGAATTTAAGTAAGTATGGAAAGCAAGCGAATACAACGTCATATATGGAAAAAAAACTGATATGCTTTGATGTTAAAAGAAAATAGTCTTGGGTTATAGCATTAAATCTTATTATTTGAAGAAAATTATTAACAATACTTGATGGCTTACCGTCTGCGCACTGCTAATTTATTAATTTTTAATTTAAAATTTAAAAAGTTTAAAATAACATTTGAAAAGAAAATGGATTGTAAATGTCAATAATATGCACCCTAAAATTGTCCATGTCAAAAATGACGCCATAGTTAACAAGACTTATTTCCATTCTTAAAAACTAAAAATTAAGTCGTTTGCTTGGGGAAAAAAAGGCAATTTTTGACTAGTGTTGATTCTTAAAGCCGCTCATTTCAGAAGATATGAATAAAAATTACTTTATTTTTTAAAAGAGTTGCATTTACGTTCATAAACTCTAAAGATCAACATCAGAATTGAAATTAAGCTCGGATGCTGGAAGTATATTAGAAGTATATATACAAAGTATAAAATCTCATATGCCCCGACTGGAGACACGTTTGTAAATCGTGGTTTCGCAACCGGATTTTAATTAGACATATCTTATACGTTTGAAAAAGTAGAAATATGGTGTCATTTTTAAAAAAAGATTTTTTTAATGTTTTTTTTTTAAATAGATTTTTATAAAGTCTTATAGAATGAATGCATGCATATACAGATTTGACACCAAATACCACCTAAAATAAACTGTTCTAATAGAATTCTCCAAGCGTTGCTTTTAACGTTTTACGAAGAAAAATTCATAAATTTCCATAATTTTACATGGTACTCCTTTCATTGGTTGCAGTTTCATTTTCACGATTGTTTATATTATTTGGAACAAAATTTCACTTTTTTATGACTGAGTTATGTCAAGGCCCCTACAAAAGAATGGTTTCATATAAAATGTGATAAAGAGTTGGTTAATTATATATGTTTTTAGTAATCGGGAGTGCAATGTCGTGCTTAATTAATGCATTTATCTTTCTTTCAATGCTACGTGAACGATGTCACGGGTAACTGCTAGTTAAATATATAAAATAAAATATTTTTTCAGGTTATATAAATTATATTTAAAAATCATATTGATGAAACGTGTTTGTAATGTGTGTAAAATTTATAATCATAAAAAGACACACGTATTTTTGGTTTGACAGACTGGTAGTGGCAACATTTTTTGTTTAACGAAAGGAAAAGTCGAAAACAACATCCTTAGTATTTAAAAATTGTATCTCTCAAGAATTTTATTGATATCATTATACAAGACTGAATCATTATTTTTCTTTGAAACACCAACATTTTAACAACAAAAGGACTTTCGAAACCGGTTCCGAAAAGGAAAATGTCATTATAAAAAATATATACAACCAAAATCGAAAAAGTACAAAAGAGTATGTAGAAATGCACCTAAGCTATCGAATGCAAAAAAAAAAAAAAAAAAAAATATTTAAAAATTTCGAAATACAAACAAGATATTAGCTAATAACCTCCCGACTAGCAGGAATGACCGAGCTAAGATCGGTCAAAATTAGCTTTCAGTTTATATCGATATATTTTTCCCACTGAATCATTCTTGCTGTTGTAGATGCAATTAGCTTGACCGTGAAACATAGTGACCCAAAATGACCCACTAATCGAATTTTTTCGAACATGCGACCTAACACAATGCTCTTCTCGAGCCTGAAAACGATGGAATACAAAATTTAGTGAAATTCGTTAGTCGTTTTCTAGGTAAAATAAGCTTGATCCACGTTGATTCAAAAAACCACTAACCGAAATTCATCGATAGATGTGAGCTATTTCAATGGTCTTTTTGTACTGTGAAGCGGTATAACAAGAAAAATGTCTAAAACTGTTTGAACCTTTTTGAGATGCCGTTAGCTTGACCCCGATCCATTATCACCAAAATGACCCACTAATAGAATTTTCTTGAGCATGCGACCCAGTCCAATGGTTTTATCTTGTCTAGAAACGGTGTAGTGCAAAGTTTTGTCAAAATCTTTTGAGCGGTTTTTTAGATACAGTTAGCTTGATCCTGATCCATTAAGACCCAAAATGACCCATTGATGGAAGTTTCTTGAACGTGCGACCCTGCCAAGTGCTCTTATCATGCCCGGAAACGGTATTATACAAAATTATGTCAAAATGTTTGGATGCGCTTTTTAAATGCAATTAGCTTGACCCTGATACATTGTGACCCAAAATGACCCACTAATCGAATTTTCTTGAACATGCGACCTAGCCCAATGGTCTTCTCGAGCCCGAAAACGGTAGAATACAAAATTTAGTCAAAATCGTTTAAGCCGTTTTTAGATAAAATTAGCTGGACACTGACCCATTATGAGCCAAAATGACCCACTAATTGAATTTTCTCGAACTTGAGACTTAGCCCAATCCTCTTCTCATGCACAGAAACGGCATGCGTAGTAAAAAATTTGGTCAAAATGTTTTGAGCATGTTTTTAGATTCAATTAGCTTGACCCTTGCCCATTGTGACCCAAAATAACCCACTAATTGAATTTTCTCGAACACATGACTTAGCCCAATGGTCCTCTCATGACCAGAAACGGCCGTATATTATAAAATTTTGTGAAAATGTCTTGAACCGTTTTTTAGATATAATTAGCTTGACCCTGACCTATAATGACCCACTAATCGAATTTTCTCGAACACGTGACCCATCCCAATGGTCTTTTCGTGCCCGAAAACGATAGATTACAGAACTTCGTCAAATCGTAGTGCCGTTATCTAGATAAACTTAGCTAGACCCACGGTGACCCAAAAATGACCCACTAATCGAATTTTCTTGAACACGTTACCCATCCCAATGGTTTCTTCCGTGCCCGAAAATGGTTAGATACAAAATTTAGTCAAAATCGATTGAGCCGTTCTCTAGATATAATTAGCTTGCCCCTCACCCATTATGACCTAAAATGACCCACTAATCGAATTTTCTCGAACACGAGACCCATCTCAATGGTCTTTTCGTGCACGAAAACAGTAGAGTGCAAAATTTCGTCAAAATCGTTAGAGCCGTTATCTGGATAAACTTAGCTTCACCCACTGTGACCCAAAAATGTCCCACTAATCGAATTTCCTCGAACATGTGATTTAGCTCAATGGTCTTCTCGTAATCCAAAACTGTAGAATATAGAGTTTAGTGAAAGTCGTTAGAGCCGTTTTTTAGATTAAAATAGCTTGACCCAAAAATGACCCACTAATCGAATTTTCTCGAACACGTGACCCATCCCAATGGTCTTTTCGTGCCCGAAAATGGCTAGATACAAAATTTAGTTTAACTCGATTGAGCCGTTCTTTAGATATAATTAGTTTGACCCTGACCCATTATGACCCAAAATGACCCACTAATCGAATTTTCTCGAACACGAAACCCATCCCAATGATCTTTTCGTGCCCGAAAATGGTTAGATACAAAATTTAGTCAAAATCGATTGAGCCGTTCTCCAGATATAATTAACTTGACCCTGACCCATTATGACCCAAAATGACCCACTAATGGAATTTTCTCGAACACGAGACCAATCCCAATGGTCTTTTCGTGCCCGAAAACTGTAGGGTGCAAAATGTCGTCAAAATCGTTAAAGAACTTATCTAGATAAACTTAGCTTGACCACGGTGACCCAAAAATAACCCACTAATCGAATTTTCTCGAACATGTGACTTAGCCCAATAGTTTTCTGGTAATCCAAAACTGTAGAATATAGAGTTTAGTGAAAATCGTTAGAGTCGTTTTTTAGATAAAATTGACCTGACCCATAGTGACCCAAAAATGACCCACTAATCGAATTTTCTCGAACATGTGACTTAGCCCAATAGTTTTCTCGTAATCCAAAACTGTAGAATATAGAGTTTAGTGAAAATCGTTAGAGCCGTTTTTTATATAAAATTAGTTTGACCTATAGTGACCCGAAAATGACCCACTAATCGAAGTTTCTCGAACATGTGACCTAGCCCAATAATTTCTTCGTGTCGAAAAACGGTTGGATGTGAAATTTGGTCAAAATCGATTGGGCCGTTTTTCATATATAATTAGCTTGACCTTGACCCATTACGACCCAAAATGACCCACTAATCGAATTTTCTAGAACACGTGACCTAGCCCAATGGTCTTATCATGCCCGAAAATGGTTAAACACAAAATTTCGTCAAAATCGATTGAGCCGTTCTCTAGATATAATTAGTTCGACCTTGACCCATTATGATCCAAAATGACCCACTAATCAAATTTTCTCGAACACGAGACCCATCCCAATGGTCTTTACGTACCCAAAAACAGTAGCGTGTAAAATTTCGTCAAAATCGTTAAAGAAGTTATCTAGATATACTTCGCTTAACCCACGGTGACCCAAAAATGACCCACTAATCGAATTTTCTCGAACATGTGACTTAGCCCAATAGTTTTCTCGTTATCCAAAACTGTAGAATATAGAGTTTAGTGAAAATCCTTAGAGCCGTTTTTTAGATAAAATTGACCTGACCCATAGTGACCCAAAAATGACCCACTAATCGAAGTTTCTCGAACGTGTGACCTAGCTCAATAGTTTCTTCGTGTCGAAAAACGGTTGAATGTGAAATTTGGTCAAAATCGATTGAGCCGTTTTTTAGATATAATTAGCTGGACCTTGACCCATTACGACCCAAAATGACCCACTAATCGAATTTTCTCGAACATGTGACTTAGCCCAATAGTTTTCTGCTAATCCAAAACTGTAGAATATAGAGTTTAGTGAAAATCGTTAGAGTCGTTTTTTAGATAAAATTGACCTGACCCATAGTGACCCAAAAATGACCCACTAATCGAATTTTCTCGAACATGTGACTTAGCCCAATAGTTTTCTCGTAATCCAAAACTGTAGAATATAGAGTTTAGTGAAAATCGTTAGAGCCGTTTTTTATATAAAATTAGTTTGACCTATAGTGACCCGAAAATGACCCACTAATCTAAGTTTCTCGAACATGTGACCTAGCCCAATAATTTCTTCGTGTCGAAAAACGGTTGGATGTGAAATTTGGTCAAAATCGATTGGGCCGTTTTTCATATATAATTAGCTTGACCTTGACCCATTACGACCCAAAATGACCCACTAATCGAATTTTCTAGAACATGTGACCTAGCCCAATGGTCTTATCATGCCCGAAAATGGTTAAACACAAAATTTCGTCAAAATCGATTGAGCCGTTCTCTAGATATAATTAGTTCGACCTTGACCCATTATGATCCAAAATGACCCACTAATCAAATTTTCTCGAACACGAGACCCATCCCAATGGTCTTTACGTACCCAAAAACAGTAGGGTGTAAAATTTCGTCAAAATCGAAAATGGTAAAATACAAAATTTTGTCAAAATCGTTAGAGCCGATTTTAAGATAAAATTTACATACACACATATACATACACAATTTTTGCTCGCATTATAGTATAACATAGGTGTAGCATTAGTTCGCTAGTGTCTTCGCGTGCCGGTGACAGCAGCCGGCTGTTCTCAAATCCAAAGGGTCAACTTTCTGACATAAGTTTTAATTCATTTTTATTCGGATACGCCTGAAACTAGAAGATGTTGTTATTGAGAAACTATGTCATCGAACTGTTTTTTTTTCGTTTTCTTGTAAACGCAATAGATCTTTCAGAAAATATTGTCAAAGTTGGCATTTTGAACCGAATTTCTGAACGAAAGAAGAAAATCCAGTCAATAAGGGGAGAAAAATGCCGTGTCATGTGTTCAAAATCGCTTATAACTCAAATCTAATTTATTGATTAAAAAATGGAAAAAACAGTTCGATTCCAAATCGCTTCCATGGTCAGGCTTTCCAATTTTATATCTTTCCGTTAAAAAAATGAATTTGTAAATGTGTCAAAACGCTTTGCGCTTGTTGAGCAGAGCAGTTGAGAATAGCCTTAAGATGGCTTCCGAACATGTCCGTAGAATCCTCGGTTTTTCAAGCATGCGAAGGGAAAACGGTTCCGTTTTTTCTGCATCTTGAAACTGTCATTCTCGTTACTGGGTGATAACACAAAAAGTACTAAGTTATCTATGGTACGCTTTCATTGTAATGCTATCTTTTGTTCAAACAAATATTAATATTTACTATTTCAAAAAAATAAATCTAGAACTACGCTTCATCTTAGTTTTCATGTTTTTGCGTTTGCTCTGCATTTTGAAACTGCCACCCCCGTTTTCCGAATGTAAATACATAAAAAACAAAAATACCCCCGTATTTCAGGTACCTTCTCGTTTGCAAAGATATCTTTTGTTCAAAAAACTATTAATATTTACTATTTAAAAAAAAAACTTTTTCAGGAGGCCCCAACTCTATATTCGTCTGTGTAAATGTTCGTTTAAAAATATAAAATACTACAAATTCGAGGATGCACGATGTCGAAGACACAGAAATCACCAACAAAAGGTTCGTCTGGAAAGAGTTTTGTTTAAAAATGTATAATGATACAAATTCTAATGCTGCCTTTGTCAGTGTGTACACTGACAAAGGCAGCGGGGCCCCTGAACACTTCCCTCCCGTATAAAAAGTCTGAATTCAACACTGATTTTAGATATATTTAAGGTTATTATCTCAGGCCCGAGCAGCGCCAGGTAGTTCAGCTGGCTATTAAATAAAATAATACTCCTGTAAACATAAGGAGGGGAACCTATTTTAAAATAATATTCAAAATTAAAGTTTTAAAAATTCTTTTGGTCATTTGGTCATGTTAATGTTTTAGAAAAAGTATAATTTTTAAAATGATAGTGATTGTTTATCATTAGTTGGTCCTTGGTTGCTTTCAGTCGTATATATATATATTCCTAATCTTCAGCATTTTCTGAAGCTGAGATAATGGAAGAGATAATCCTAAAATCCCGTTGAAGATTTTGCTTATCAAGAGGCTATGCAGTGATGTGTCAGTGTCCTACAATTTTTGCAATTAGGGACTTTATTGACAAGAAACATGTGTGTTGGATGTAGGTGATGAAATACAGTGGATGACACTATAACGCTAAATCTCTCGTTCTCTAATTTCCTTTTCCGCGACAATCTTTGATACAGCTGGTTAAACCATCGAGTATAACGGCTGTATTCCTGGCACGCGACTGCATGGGGAGAAAGTTCATTTTCTCCCTTATATTTTTGTCACACTAATCTGTATGCGTTTATTGTATGTATTGAATACATATTATGAAAAATAACATCAGATCATTTGTTTTATTTCTTATTCGTATGTATGTATTTTGTTCACAGACACTTACTAGGATTAGGAGATCATAAGATTGATAAATCTTCAAAAAATTTTATTTCTTTTTAAAGGTATGTACGAAAGATCAATATTGTATGAGCAATGGAAAATGCATTAAAAAATTTGTATAATTATGCTAGTTATGATTGAAACTGTATCAGATGATCTTTCTAAGCAATGATTTTAAAAAATGATTTATGTCTAAATGTGCTTTTTGCAAATTTCGCGCGTCACCTCTTGAATTAAATATTATTTTTGTATGAAATTTTCACAGATCATAGAATATATTTTTAAATCAAACCTAAAGTTTTATATATTTTACCGAAACTTCTATTTTTAAAATAAGGTTGAAAAATTTTCCTATTTTCTCGAAACAAATTCAATGTTTATATATGCATAAAATTTTTTGGGAGTAAAAAAGTGAAAAAATTAATCTCGGTTACATGATACAATCTGTAAAAAATTCATGTAAAAAAAGATGGCATTCCTGAAAAAGCACTATTATTTTAATCATTGTTTCCGGAGAACATTTGATCATTTTAAACTATAACTAGGATAGTTATTGGAATTTTCTATTAGTATTATATATAATATATACTATATATTTAATCAGTAGCTCATTCATACATTTTTTTTTCAAAAGTAGAATTTTTAGAACACTTGGTCGTCCTGTGACGCCTTAAACTATTTTAATGGTATGCTGGGGAAAAATAAATACATAACTAAAAAAAATCCCTGCCGGCCCGGCCTACAGGCGGAGGTAGATTTCGAAGTTAAGTATATTAATTGTACCAACAAAAACTAAATCATGATTAGATATGAATACACTTTAACAGTTTAATCTGGCCGCTTTTGACGAGTTTTTGTTTCATTTTTATATAATAGCTGGTTTTATCAGAATCATGTTAAGGCGGTATTCAAAAAAATACTTTTTCATGCTCAACAACTCGAAATTTAATGGCACGTTTTCAGATTCATTTTTAATAGAAAAAAAAAAACGAAACTTGCTGACGTGATTTTTGAAAAGATTTATAAGCGACATGTGTTTTTATTTTTCTTTCAATTAATTGAAACTTGATTAATGAACAATTATTTTCTCAGTAGGACAATATTTTTCGCTTCGGGAAATTCTGTTCCAAATGCCCACTTTGACATCATTTTTTGTAATATATTCTGCCTCTATCAAAAAATCGATCAATACGGTACATTATATAGTTTCTGAAGAAGAGAATCTATCAATTGGATGCGTTTGAGAGCAAAAATGAATTTAAAAATGAGTCAGTTTGGATTTGAATACACCCTTAATAAGATGAATTTTTTTTTCTTCAACCGCTATGTATTTTTAATTTGTTTTTGCTGTAAGATTTGGTCCTATCAAAAACTTGTCTATATAAATGTTGAAGACAATATTAAGAAGATATATGATAAATTCATGGGGATTTTATATCTTGTGAATTGACGGAGTTATGGATTTTTTTCTTCTTCAAACGCCCTTTTCTTTTTCGTTTTTAATTTTTTTTTTGCGGTACGAATTAGTCCTATCAAAAACTTGTGAATATAAAAGTTGTAGATAATATTAAGGAGATTTATAATAAAATTAATTGGATTTGATATCTTGAGAATTGACGAAGTTATGAATTTTTTTCTCTCAAAAACCCTATTTTTTGCGCCCCTTGAGCCCATTTTTAATTTTATCAAAAATCTGTGATACATAAAATTTTGGTCCTATTTTTGGAAGTAATAAAAACTTTAAACTGATTTGATATATACAAAAATTAAGAAGTTATGGGGGGTTTTCGGTTTTCACAAAACCCCTCCCTATTTCCATCCCCTTGGTCCGATTTTGCCCGTTAACGAACTCGACCGAGATTTTATGCCCCTTGATTTTATGTATCAGTTTGGAAGAGATTTGTGCAGAATTGTGGAAGTTATCGCGTCCAGAAGAAAGTGATATATATATAAGTTTTTTACTGAGGGTGGTTTTGGGTTCTAGGGGTCATGATCAGCGTAGATCTGCAAAAAGTTTTCAGAAATTCCAACATGGGAACGACGCCAATAGTTAGTATTTCATACGAAATATACCTAATAGCTGATGTGAATGCTTTATGCAAGTTCAAACGATTAAATCCATGCATAAAAAGGTTCATTAAAAGTTATCACTTAGATAAAAAGAAGTATGTTAGCTTATAAATATTTCAAGATCAATTTATTTTGTTAAAATATATATATATATTATTTTACAGTATAAAACGTGGTAATAAAATTTCATGCAAACTTCGATGTTAAATTACAAAAGAACAATTCGCAAAAGAAAAAATAAACACATGTCATAACTCCAGTTTATAAAGTCTCAAAGTAACGATGTTTGCACTGAACTTGCTTGTTTAATGATTACATATATTATTCTTGTACTTTTTGTGCATAAGAACATGTAGGGGAAAGTAGGGTAATGACGCTCAGAAGGATAATACCGCTCACCCAATATATCTAAACAGAATAGAATTGTAAACGTGCGATCGGTACCGGCACCTAGCAAACCTCATCCTAAGTTCCCTGTAAGGATATAGTAACCGTCGGAAGGAAAGTATTTTTGTGTCCTCGAGTTATTAGTTTGCAGTTGTTTTATTATAAAATTCTACATCTAACTTGAAGGTAAGTGTACACTTTTATTTTCAAATTTTTATTTACTCATTATGTTTAAAAAATATATACATTTAGCTGTACTTTCATGCTTTTATTTATTTTTGTAGTGCGTTGTTACGCCAATTATAATGCATTAAAACCCAACATGGCGATAACTGGTAATGGCGCTCGCGTGGGATTCCAGGAGAAGTGTTGCCAATAGGCAACTTTTTTTTAAATTCAAATTTGTTGATTGACAACACTTTTTTGAAATGGTAAAATTCCCCTGTTTTCGCCTTAATTAATATGTCATTAAACAAGGAGAATTTTACGATTTCGAAAAAGTGATGAAAATCAAAAAAATCTAAATTTAAAAAAAGTAGCCCACTATATGTGTAACACAATATGTGTAAATTGGTCGCAAAAAGTCTGCAGTTGTGTGAACAGACCACACAACTACATATGTGACTTTTGTGTTACTTAAATGTTGTATTCAATCTCTGAGCGCAATTACCCTACCATGTCGGGTATTACCACTCAATCGATGGTTATTTAAATAAAACGACAAAAAAAATTCCTTAAACTTTTATGCAAATTAGTTGATTGCAAACTGTTCCTTATGCTTTGGAGTTATACTTTGTTAATAAAATATTGATTTTTTTGTCTAGATTTGACTAGCTATTCATGTTTTCCCTTAAGGGAGCGCCATTCCCCTACTTTCCCTTATATCTGTATGTGTATGTGTGTGTTAAATATAGATAAAACAGTGTTAGGAGTTTATCAATATCGTGAAATGTATTTTGACAGCTAAATGAAAATGTTTTATAATACAATATGGATATAACCATTACTTTGGTCGAAATTATGTATATACATATATATCCTTGATATCCACTGATGATCTCCAAATGATATCCACTGTAAATGTTGATTTAGTACTGTTATACACTATATAATATAAAAATATTTATATCAATTTTTTTCAGATATTTCTTTATTCATTTATTTGTAAAGCATATGCAACTTCAATATCCGTCCTATTTCTAAAATCATAGAGCTACAGATTAGAAAATTGCACAAAAAAATTTCATTATTTGAAAAAGAGTTCGTTTTTCATAGCTTGAGTAAATACTTATGTACATACACTATGACGCAAAAGTTTAGACAATGACGTCATTCAGCTTTAAAATGTAGAATTATGACGTCAGAATTACAAAAACCTGTAAATATATTCAAAAACTGATTTAAAATGCTATGTACAAAAGACAGTCGTTTTATTTGCTATAATACTAATTTTTTTCATAAAAATTCAAATGTGCTTGTCGCAAAAGTTTAGACACTATTCTAAATTTCTTTGAATATTCGCTGGCATATGCAAATTTAGAATCGATGATGTCACAAATTTGGAGTACTTAAGTTCTGCAAACGATTGCGCTTCATAGTCGACATGCCGAGAGCTAAAGAAATTCAAGTGAATGAGGTTTCAAGGATTTGGCAGTTGAAAGGTGAAGGGAAGAGAGTTTCTGAAATTTCTGCTATTATTAATAGGTCAAAAAAATCTATTTATCGAGTTTTATCGAGTGGTTCCGAATATAAAGCAAAATGTCGGTCTGGGAGGCCACGTGTGACAAATGTACGAGAGGATCGCCTGATACAAAGACTAGCGAGTACTCAACAAATGAGCGTACGTGGAGTTCAAAGCTCATCGGGACTCTCTGTATCAAAGGATACGATTCGTAGACGAATTTTGGAAAAAGGAACAATCGTTTATAGCAAAATGCAGAAGAAACCAGCTCTGAAACCACATCATAAGTTACAAAGACTTATGTGGGCTCGAAAGCATATGTCATATGGAGAGAAATGGCAGTCAGTCATATTTAGCGATGAAAAAAAGTGGAATCTGGATGGCCCAGATGGTTGTTTATCGTATTGGCATGACTTGCGGAAGGAACCTCGACGTTTTTTTAGTCGCAGACAAGGAGGGGGTTCGGTGATGGTTTGGGCAGCCTTTTGCTATAATGGACAAGTATCTCTGACCTTCACCAGTGGTCGTCAAACTTCACAGCATTATACACAGACATTAGAAGAAAACCTACTGCCATTTGCTGAGCTTCTAGGGGGTCCTCAGTGGGAATTTCAGCAAGACAATGCTTCAATTCACACTGCAAAACATTCAAAATCTTGGTTTAATTCCCATAATATAAGAGTTCTCGACTGGCCAGCATGTAGCCCAGATCTTAACCCTATAGAAAACCTTTGGAGCATCATGTGTCGCAAAGTTTATAGCAACGCTAGACAATACTCTTCTGAAAAGGAACTTAAGACATCTATTGAGAATGCATGGTACGATATCGATCCACAAACTATGCAAGATTTAGTTTCTTCCATGCAATCTCGTGTATATGACGTAATACATAAGCATGGATGCGCAACCAGGTTTTAAAAATTGTTTATTTCGATTTTATTTAATTTGTGTCTAAACTTTTGAGACAGCAGTTTATTTTTGTTACCATTTAATTTATTGCAATATGCACAATTCCACTTTTCTTTGTTATAAATATTGTTTATATGTACAGCACATTAATTTCAAGCAGTGATTTGAAAATTGAATAAATATTTTTCAAAGTATGTAAGAATTTCTTCATTGTCTAAACTTTTGCGTCATAGTGTATATAGTGGTTTCAAGGGAGTGTGGAAAGACATCAAAATCACATGAAATACAGTAAACACTATTTTTAACGATCCCTGTTCAACTGTCATAAGACATCCGTAAAAATAAAGAAATTACACTGGCAATTCAATTGCCAGTACAATTTCGATAAAACAAAAAAATCCCTGTGAAGGAGATTTCGTGATTGCGTCAGAAGGTAGTGAATATTGATTTGGGTATTTTCTTAACACATAAACTAATAAAAAAAATCGGGTAGATTTTTTTTTAAATCTTGTCAGCAATGCTACTAGTTTTTCCTTACAATTTATACAGAGAAATCTTTGATACAGATTTTCTCTATACGAAACAGAAATTCTCAATTTTATAGAGTGTAATTCTGTTATTGAAACAGATTTTTTGTATGAAACAAATTTCTCAATCTTTTAGAAAAGGAAATCCTGTTCAATAGGCACAGAGTTCCTTGGAATTTAAACAGACTATTCTTGTGTTTACTTGACAAGAACATTGTTTAATTTAGTTCTTTGTACGAGATTACTTTCCTTTCCTTTTACCGAATTTGTGGTATATTCGAATTTATTAGTCAAAAGTGAAAGAATCTTATAACTTTAAGATTTTCTGCTGGAGAGCTAAAACGATATTTATGCTGGATAACAGAGGAAATCTGTTCTTCAGATAAAATGGAGATATTCTGTATAAAATAATATTTGTTAAAATAACATATATTTTTAACAATGTAACAAAATTAAAAATCCAACTAGTTATTGTCAGAAAGTAAACACTGAGCTATACGCTCCATAATTTGGAAGTAGTGACAGTATTACAGAATTACTAACCAAATTACAGTACATTTCCAGGACCTTCCTTGATGTCATGACATTTCACAGAAAGCAAAATAATTGGTCTCTTGAAAATTTCTCTAAATTTTCTTCTTTATTTTTACAATTATAAATGAAAATCTAGCATTAGCTTACAGAGATAACCTCTGTATTTTTAATATAATAACAGGGCTACGACCTTGGATCCCTTATACAAAAATTGTTTCTCTTGAAATGGATTATAACCAGAGTTGGGCAAACTCGTAATTGCAATTATCTTCAATGTAATTACAATTTAATTGCGTGTAACTAATTATACTTAAAAATTACATGCAATGCTAAATTCTTGGAGTACTGCAGTCGGAACCGCTCCCTTTCTATTATGTGACGAAATTTCTGTTTTTGAATGTGTCTAACTATAATCAATTACACGTAATTAACTTGTAATTTCAATGCGGATAATTGAGATTACAAATTTGCGCAACTCTTATATAACCCTTGAAAGTTTTGACCATGCGTTTTCAATTACCATGTATACAGCTATAGATAAATAGATATGATTACTTTCAAATTTTCCTAATGCACTATATGGCCAAAGGTGACCGGTCACTTGCAATTTTAGACGTTTTATTAAATATCTAGAAAAATACATGAGGAATTAACCTGAAACTGAAGGTGTGTAAACAGTATAGTATAGGTCATATATTTCCGCGAAGATTTTTTCTCGAAATCCCATAGGGGTCCGCCAACAAACTGAAAAAGAATGAATATCTTTTGGATAACCCTGTAAAACTAATGTAGCAAAGGGTTCCAACTCCAGATTATTAATAAGTGGCTTATTGTAATATACTGTGCTTATTTTTATGAAGATAGCATGTATACTCGTAGAGAAATTAA
Source organism: Maratus speciosus (assembly GCA_963932465.1). Taxonomy (NCBI): domain Eukaryota; kingdom Metazoa; phylum Arthropoda; class Arachnida; order Araneae; family Salticidae; genus Maratus; species Maratus speciosus. The sequence goes on from OZ010787.1 coordinate 329,820,794, forward strand.
GGTTTTCATAAAAACAGTCCCAAATTTCGTGAAGTTTTTTGCTTATAATTTGCAGAGTTCTTAATATAAAAAAAAAGCGCTTTTCAGAAAATATGACAAACAACATTGTACACAATATTGTGCAATCAGAATTAAAAAATCATAAAAATTGGATGAAAAATGAGCATGTTTACTAAAAACTGTTTCACTGCGCATGCGCGATCAAAATATAATGTGCATAATGTATTAGCTAAGTATATAGAGCAACTTTTGTGAAAGTCTCAAAATCATTATTTTCAGAATTTTAAGCTATGATTTTGAGACTTTCACAAAAGTTGCTCTATATACTTAGCTAATATATTATGCATATTATATTTTGTTAGCATTCGCGCATGCGCAGTGAAACATTTTATAGTCAACCTGTTCATTTTTCCTCCAATTTTTATTATTTTTTTATTCTGATTGCAGGGTTTTATGTACAATGTTGTTTGTCATATTTTCTGAAAAGAACTTTTATTTATATTAAGAACTCTGTAAATTATAAGCAAAAACTTGGCGAAATTTGGGACTGTTTTTATAAAAACCTTCATTTCTCTACGAATATACATGCTATCCTCATAAAAATGAACACAATATATTACAATAAGCCACTTATTAATAATCTCGAATTCGAACGCTTTTGCTACATTAGTTTTTACAGGGTTATCGAAAAGGTATTCGTTCTTTTTCAATTTGTTGACGGTCCCCTATGGGATTTCGGGAAAAAAATCTTCGCGGAAATATATGACTTATACTATACTGTTTGCACACCTGCAGTTTCAGGTTAATCCCTCCATGTATTTTTCTAAATATTTAACAAAACATCTAAAATCGCAAGTGACCGGTCACCTTTGGCCATATAGTGTATGTGATTGTAATTATTACAGTATGAAAAATTTTATATTTAGTTATTTATTACTTATTTTGTTATATTCCATTTATATTTATTTATATTTAGCAATTTGCTTGATAAAAAGAAATGATATAGCATAAAAATTTCAAAACTGCTATGCTTTTTATTTCACTTCAATATAACTTAATCTTTTTCTGAAGTTAAATCTATGTGCGGTTTTTGCTTGGAAAATGAAATGGCAATAATGCGTAAACACATTAGACTTCACATTTAAGGTTTAGTGACGCAAATAAACAAAAAATAGACTTTCATAAAAGAATAGAAAAGGAATTCATATTGTATTCCAACTGGCAGTGTAACAAAAATAACACTTTATATTTTATGCCAGTAAGTTTAGTTTGGAGCACCCAATTTGAAGACATTGAGAACACTTAATTTTTTTTTCTTTCTGTCTCATTAGATCAAACTTGCCTACAGAACATGTACTGAAAAAAATAGCAGTGTGGGTGCAGTTGTCTCAGCACTTTTTGCTAAAATTTGAGCGTCTACGCATGCGTTTCTTTAAAATTACATACTAATTCTATTTACTAAATTTAAGAATTTTAGGAAAATAACTAGCCGCTACTGGGATAGCGTATAAATATTTTTGTGGGAAATACCATTTTAAAATGCCTAAAAAGTTAATATAATTTTCCTACATCCAGCTTACTTTATACCATACAATGAGAACATCCTGAATTTTAAAATTCATGAAGTTATTGTTTTGAATTTTTCCTGTTTTGAAAAATAGATTAATAATCAGTGTTGCCAAGTTATCGTTTATTTTTATTCAGAATATGCATATCCGCCTTACGACAGATTAAATAAGACAAATATTACTTTTCAGAAATAGCGGTAGATTTTTGTTAAATATCTGCTAAATAGATAACATTGTTCATAACTTACGGAAATGATTACCTCTCGTTATATAAGACTGAGACTTTTCGCGATTTAAAATTGAATGACAATTATCTAAAATTAAAATCTATGTAAAACACTGGAGCAAAGTAATCAAAGCAGTAAACCTTCTTAATGTTCTAAAAATAATCAAGTATAAAGTTTCAGGGGCTGTTATTTTATAGCTTGCATCATGATACAGAATAGAATATTTATCTAAAAAGACCTAACTGGTGAAAGCAATTCTGTACGGAGATTTTGACTCAATGATATTTATAGGGAAGAACCAAACTGTTAAAAAGAGAAAGAAAAAAACCTGACAGTAATAAACATATCAAAGCCCAAAGAAAACGCGCCAAGGCATCATATTACTAACTTCCATCAAAACAAGGTCGAAAAAGACTGAGAGAAGCAAAAGAAATAGAATACATCACGAAGAAAAAATTATTAAGGAAATTAAAGCAAATGTCAAAAACTAAGAACATTGAAGGAAAGACAATGAAACAAAGAATATTGTGAAAGATTTTTTTAAACTACTAATCGTAAAATAGATTTACTGAAGATGTCATTAGAGTTTAAAAACCTGCAGATTTTCTGAAAATTTTAATTCACACACCTTCGTACTCAGTAACTAACTTTAGAACCTTAGAAAATAAAATTGTGCGAAATTTCAGAATATATTTAGAAAATTTATTTATTACAATAAAGGAAATTTTCAATCGCACGATTTTCAAAGGGTGCTTAATTTGATAAACTACAGAAGTAAAATGTGTTAAATAATCCCTGATATGGTAAACAAGAACAGTTGTATATGTAAATGCGGAGTTTTTAAAATGTCAACCACAGAATACTAGGATTTTTTAGGTGAATTTGAAGTCTAACGAATTTTTTCTAGCAAAGTGAAAAAATATTCAGGCCAGAAATCGAACCAAGTACCTTTTCTCAATCTGCTAAAGTTCTGACAACTGAGCTCCAGACGATTCTGACCCGACAAAATTCATTCACAAGTTGATGTCATTAGCATTATACCGATGGCATGGAAACTCCATAACCCATGGAGAACAATTGAGTTTATTGCATTGAAAATCGTTCTGTGGTACTTTAAAATCTTTTCACGTTAGACGGATTTACCGTGTTACACCGAGTCCATTTTGGACGAAGTTTATTACGAAAGATAATAAAACATTGAAAAATGTAAGTTTAATTCATTTGTGTAAAAGACAACAGAATTTCTGTCTTCATTTTAATAACACGTTAGTTACACAGGCAGTGAGCTTGTAAAAAAATAAAAAGATTTAACACATACTAGAAAGCAATAATTAAACTATATGTCATAATTAAATTAAAGCAGTTTCCATCATTGAAGTTGTAACACAATTTGCGTTTTTCCTGAAATCAATCGCTTTATTTATATATTTGTGAGTGCATAAATAAAGTGGTTGTTTATATACATAGAGCTACAACATAAGATGTATGTTTAAAAAAAGCGTAGTACTTGTCATCTACTTAGCTAGAGATTCTTTTGAAAAAAAAATTATATCAAATGTCTTTGAACTTAAAAAAAATCCATTAAATAAATAAGTATAGAACGAGAAACCTAAGTTTCATTTTTTTAAAAGGGTCTCTGTGGGCTATAACAATAGAATGGAATATACATAATGCATTTTGAATATTTTTCCTATGTTCAATCTTAATTTATCATTTGGCCCGAGCCCAACTTTGAACTTTAAATTCTAGCTCTATGCGGTAAATTTTTCCGAAATACATTTGGATTCAATTATGAATAATTGCAAGCAAAATAAATTGTTATAATGTATCTTACTCTGATTAAGAAAGTATCTATGTATTTAAAATAACATTTATGAAGTACTTTGTTCAGCAGATTTCTAGATTCATTCATGTAAATTTAATTAGTTATCATTTATAAATTTTTACCTCTGACCTATTTTATAGTTTCAATTTTATCTTTTAAAACATACTATAAAATAATTAAATGGTTCTAACAAAAAGTTATTATAATTATTTGAAATAATAATGTCTGTTTTAGATATTCATAGAAAAAATCCTAAATTTATCATAATACTATTGGTCTTGACTTATAAGTTCTCATTTTTTAATAGTCCTCCAAAAATATTTAATACAGAAAAGTGATTTTTATCCTTTTTTTATTGTTTTTATCATGGAATTCAACCAGGTGTTCATTGAATTTTCAAAAATATTACAAGTACTGAATCATTATGCAGTATTGCAGATTTTCTGGTAAGATATGACTCGAATTGTCTCATAACAGGTAACAAATAAGGGGGGAGGGGACATAAAGGTTAAAAAAAATTGTTACTGGTCTATTCAGGTAAACTATGATAAATTCTTTAGGAATTCTTCTGCGTGGTTCAGGCATGTGACTTTTTTATTTACATTTTTTTTCTATCTGACACATTTATCAGATACCTTATTTGAAATAAAAGCTTAACATCTAATCCTCAATGCGAAAAAAAATTCCAGTGCGTTGTTGTTTCAACAAAAGAATTCGTGCAATACAGACAACTTCGGAAAAAAATGAAGACATCATTGAAAAAGAGCACCAGACTTTTTCAATGGTTCTTTCTAAAACGACGAGAAAAAAAAATCGCTCAGGAGATACGAGAAAAAAAAATCTGGATTTTTTTTTTTATCTTTCAGCTTCAATTGTTAAAATAATAATGAACTAATTTAATAAGGTATGTACAAAGAACTCCTGTTTTATTTAAATACTTTTGGGTAACTTAATTTTGCGATGTTTCGGTTATCCCCAAGGTTAGAGATTAAATTAAAAACACAGTTATCGACAATAATATTGCATTAAAGGGAGGACTTTCAGAATTATCATCTAGTATGCCATAGATATGTCATTTCAGGTAAATATCGCCCATCCAACATTAGCATAAAGGGGTTAAAATGCCATTAATTATATAATTCGTTTAATTTTACATTAGAACTTTTAAACTTCTTTTGGTTAAATTCCTCAGAAAATTATACACATCTATCATACCAAAACTGTTCAGATTACAAAATTTTATGAGATAGAATAAATAAAACTACATTAAAAATCATTCAATAATTCTCCGTTAATGATAATATATTTTTCAACAGGTTGAAACAGAAGTAAATTGAGTTACACGGGGTTTGTACGGGTCAGGAAATTTCCAGACCAGTAAATTCTTCGGTACCAGTATTTTTTTATAAAAAATCTCTCCTTAAATATGGCGAATATTTGCGTGTTTAATCTAGATTTATTTTTCCATAAAAAAATACGGATATTTTACCTGGAAAATTCCCTGAAATGTAGGAACCTTGGTTACATTTCTTATTTTAAATTGTGTCTTCGGAGAATTATGTTATTTTTTTTTTCAGATTTAAAATGCACATGGAAAATAATGCATATAAATCATAAGTAACAGATTGGTTTAAATAGTCAGTTCGTTCGGAACATAATTAATTCAAGAGAGTTCCGGCATGAGCATCTACCAGAATCATATTTATACAATGTCAAATTATTTCATTTCTTTATTTTCAAAGAATTACCACGCAACATCAATTAAATGTAATTTTTTTGATGCGATATTTGCTTTAATTCAAAAGTATATGCAAAGTTATAATGATTATTTTAACTTACATCTTTTCAGTTATACAACAATTTATATGAATCTCACTGAAGGCGAATAAATGAAATTTCAGTATGAATCAGTTTGGTACGCTGATATGTTTTTTCCTTGTAATGTTAAGTGTTCGTATCATAATGATAGCTTTACTTAAAGTACGGAATTTATAGAAAATAGTAATAAAAAGTTGAAAGTAATTAACCGAATTAACAATTTAATCCCAAGTTTACAAGTAAATGTATTATTGGAAGTAAAGCGATTATTAAATATTCCCTAGCACATTTAATTAAAGTGTATTATTTTAAAATAATAATAATAAAACAATTATAAGCAATATTTATTCTCAGCATTTAAAACTATATAAAATGCTACACAGTGTCCCTTTTGTAAGAGAAATCTTATGTTAAAAACAATAGTTATCAGCAAAACAACTTAAGATTCAAATATTTTTTTTCTGAATGCTCAACTGTATGTGTATGAGGGTGCGACTATTCAACATCGACAAAAAGTTTCATGTATGATTTTTTTCGTTAAAATAATTAGAATTTAAAATGCAAAATTTCAGGCTCGAAATTAAGTTTAATTTGTAAAATCTTTCTTCATTTTTAAGTATAATCATACTTGCCAACCGGTATTTCAAATCAAATAAAACCATAAAATTTCTTTAATAAAAGAAATTAACTTAAACACATAGAAACAAAAACTTTCCATTAAATAATTTTTCTGGTTCAAATTATATTTTTATGACATGAATAAAAAACGGAAGGTCCATAGGTATGTAATCCATGGTGTTTCAATAAAATAAGACAAAAAATAAGAAGTAGCAGAGAACTTTACTACAAACATTTTTGTATAGGAAACTATGATTTCAATCCACTTATTCAGTCCAAAAAACACTATGTCTCACTTCAAACCGAACTCGTATTTACGCTCATAATTTTAAACCGAAACTCTGGGTTCGGCTTGGAAATGAGACATCTTCTACTTTTGATTTAATAAATAAATTGTGACCATATTTTTCTATACTAAAAATGTCTGTTGGCAGTTTTCCTCTGCAAATTTTCCTCTGAACATTGAAGCTAGATGCTACAAATTGACATAGCCTCAAAAAGTTTTAAAAAACAGTTGTTAAAATTACAGCAGATATAACCAATAATCTCCATATCGTTGAACTTCTAAAATTCCATTTTCTCAATATTATTTATTAAAATATGCCTATATGTATAGTAATTGTATTACTATTTACTCTTCCTAGAATATTTTGAATCGTGAGCTGAAACGAACATCAATTGTTTTTATGGATCAGACGAAGTTTTCGAAATTTCAAAATTTTAACTAATTTCAAATTTTATTGAAATTTCTGTAATAAAATCAAGTAGTGTCAATGGGGTATTCCATCGGCACCAGCGTCTGAAATGGGCAGATGGCACTGCAATGGACAGTATTCTCGTGACGTCACAGTGGGAATCACGTGGTTTAAAAATTGCGGCTAGCGCGTTTGTTTACCTTATTGCGTCATTTGATGCAGCATAAATATAGGTAAATGCATGTATAAAATACTGCAGATTTATTTTGTACGAATTATTTTCGATCAATACTTATATGCATATTAATTAAAATCCATATACACGTATTAACTAAAATTTTAAATTTTTATTTCATAAATAAAATGAAAATATGTATGCCATTACTTTAAAATAGAGAAAAGAATTCATGTATAACCCATACCTGCCCCTGAAAAGTTCTAAAACTCTGTATAAAATAAAATTATAAGCATAAATTTTCTAAACACAATGCTTTTCAATAGCGCGGTTATGAATGTTATTCCCAAGCAGACGAATTTTTGTAGCCTCGAACCCAAGTGGAGAATATGGTCCATTGGATCATAAACGAATGATAGGAAGTCATCTGATCTGACCAGGGCCGAAACTAGCCTTTTTGGCGCCCGGGGCAAACATGGATTTTGGCGCCCCCCCCCCCCCCCCTCCACCACAAAGTAAATTTACAAAAAAGAATTTTACTAAATATCTAACGGACAACTTATTTTTAAATTTAAAATATATAAAACTGAACTACGTAATCAGCTTTGTCAAACATTGATCCATTAAAATCTTTGAAAAGTTAAAGAAAAGAATTGCATTTTAATCTTTTTAAACTTTTTTTTTTTTTTTTTTTTTTTTTTTTTTGCATAGTCTGAATGAGGTCGATATCTAAAAAAGAAAGGTTTTACTAAGAATTTTACTCTGTGCATTCCCCTTCCCGTTGTCCTGGGCAGTCAGCGCCCATGGCAAGACCGGGAAAAAAAAAAAAAAAAAAGAAAGGAAGCTCAACACTGTTCAGCGGAAAAAAAAAAAAAACAGCTTTCATGGAATTTTTTTATCTAGGAAGAAAAATCGGACTGAGGGGTCACTTCTCCTTTGGTAGTTATCCGTAGTGGACAGTAGGGTGTCCCACAATAGAGACTGACCTTGGAAAACGGTAATGATTCTCCCTCGGATTCTCCTCACAGGAAGTGATTTAAAAGATAGAAAGCAAACGCATAGGCATGATACTTTGAAATTTTGTATTGTAATGAATCTTTTTATCTATTTGTAAAGTTTAATGCATTTGGTTCAGTTTTCCTTTTAAATTTTCCAGCTGCGAGACATTTTTATACAAATTTCACAATATATATATATACATTCTTGTGTCAAACGTCAAACAAAATCTTCATTTTGGCGCCCCCTTCACCTCCTGTTAAAGCGGCGCCCGGGGCACGTGCCCCCTCTGCCCCCCCCCCTAGTTTCGGCCCTGGATCTGACAAGATCTGTTTTCTGGTCCACGACATAGACGGTTGAGTGCACTGCACATACAGCAATTTGTAACGGGGATTACGGTATCTGGCTGGAAAGTTAAACGGATACAAACCGGTGGCGGCAGTCTTATTATGTGAGCGATGTTTTTATGGACTGCATTAGAAACCCTTTTCACTTTATAACAATCTGAGCTGTTTAGTATGTGAACATCATTGCAGGCCAGTCCCCCCTGCCTTCATCGCAAGTATGTTCCCGGAAGGTGATACCTATACCAGCGAGATAAAGCATCATGCCGTAAGACCCATAGATTAACATCCAAGATCGGACATTCCCATAGAGCGTAATGGTAATGCTATTGCGATCGTAGCGCCCTTAGTGACAATTGGGAAGAAACTCCCCATCCTTGTAGTATACGTATTATTGAGTATCTACCTTATTGTGATCTTTCTTTTTTTAATGTTGCATGTTTACGTTTTCGATAGAATCTTACACCGATACATGAACATAGAATAGACATTCTATTTTATATATCTAATATCTATTCTATGTTCATGCACGGATATATGTTTTTATTTTTTATTTATTTATTTATTTATTTTTATATTATTAGTGAACGGTTTTAAGTGCAACGAATACTAGGTAAAAATTTCGTCTTGAATGCAATATATCAAAAGCAATGGTGTGACATAAAAATGTACGAAATGTTGAACTCTACAAGTCCCAGAAAATTTTATAATTATTCCCCTTTGGCAGGAAAATTTTTATAGCCCGTGTTTTATAAATTCATGAAGTTTAACGTATTAAACAATAGTTACAATAGTCTTTTAAAATTTATGCATTTTCACTTCCTTACAGATAAAATAAAAATATATTGTTTTTAATGTAAATAACGTACAATCAATTCAATAATGTTTATAATATTAACATATAAGAAATAATAATAATAATAATAATACAGATAGGGAAAAATTCCTTTCGACAAATTTTTAGAATTGTATAAATCTAAAAGTTAAAAATAAATAGAGGTACTGACATTACACTCAGTAAAATTTTATTCGATATGAATAAATTGACACAATACCTGAATTTGATTTTTTACAATTTAATCTTATAAACTTACATATTTGCATTCTTAACAGAATTTTCTGGCGGCTTTCTTTTATATTATTAGTCTAATTATCATTTTATAAGTTAAAAATGAACAATACAAGTACGGTAAAAAAAAAAGCAGCTAAATAAATAAAGCAAGCATTAATAGAATATCGCCTGACACCTGCTTCGTTTTAGGAACGAATAGATATTCAAACCATAGAGGGTTATAACATATTTCTTCAACATAGGTAAATTTTGGAGGTTTGTTAGTTCTTCCCCCTTGCCGATAGTGACGCTAGTATTGTTGCCATTCCAGATTTTGCCGTAAATGTCTCATCTTGGTCCTTAATCTATGATAAGACCTAAATTATCATGGAGTTAGTCACGGAATATTGTAATGGCTTTCAAGCCATCTCAAGTCAAGTGTTGGTCTCCGAATTCATCTGACCTCAACGCTATGCAGCATTTATAGTGTGACATGAAAAAAAAGGGGGGTTCGCGCTGTCGCATGACAATAACTTAAAAAAATTGCGGCAGCAACTCGCAATGTACAGCGTTGCCATAATTAACGCGAGGTCCTTTGAATCCTCAAGCAACTAATCTACTAAGCTAAATGTAAGTGCACAGTAGGGTAGACCGAGGCACGTTGACGCGTTTTTTTTTTTTTTTCAATGAATTTTCTAATTTTTATGTTTTAATTTAGGAAATTTTAGACATTGTGGTTTTATAAAGCAGTTAATAAAGTCAAAATTTGCGTCTTCAGTTGTTGCCTTATTACCGTTTTTAACCGTAAAAAGAAAAAAGGTCCGCGTAGGTCTTGCGTAAACTGCCCCGCGCATCAAGTGGTCACGTTTATGCATATTATAAGTGATACCAAGGAGTAAGTGAAATAAATATTTAATCAAATTGAAATGTTTTATTTATAACTTAAAACAGTGTTTAAAAATAAAAAATTAAAGAGAATTGATTAAAGAACATTTTATAGGCTAAATTGAAAACATAGGGCTTATAGCTAATTAAAAACAGAAAATATTTAGTCATTTTCATCATCACTGTTACAGTTTTTACAAACAAAAAATAAAGTATTTCCTTTTGCACACTTGTCATGGGACCACCTTTTGCATCTAGGACATTGAACCCAGTCTTATCCTTTTTTGGATTGTCTGTATGATTTCAAACAATAAATCAATTAAATTTAAAAATCAAAAAAACCCGACTGCGTAAAAAGCGAACTAATTAATTGTTTCTCATCAATGTGAAACTATTTTTTATATTACTTACCTATCTTTTTTATTTATTTACTTGTATTGATGACTTTTAGATTGTGTTTAATTGTTAATTCCTATCTATAAACACTGTTTTGATGAGGCCTATAGATATCTATGATGGTTAGAGTTGCAGTAAAGCTAGAGATTCGACCTACACAACTTCCAGGTTGTTTAATATTTAAATGGAGTTTCTGACTGTAAAATAGTCAATGAAACATCATCTTTATTTTGAAAGACCTATCCAATGATATGCCACTCAACATGGTGCGTAAAAAATTTGTTTCGTCTCTAACGCCCTTTTGTACTTTATGGCCGCCATTTTGAATTTTTAAAAACAAAACCTAGCCTATAACCATCGGACGGTTCAGACGAATCAATAGAGACCTCATTAATTAAAATCCATCCAGCCGTTGGGATGTTTCGAGGATATAAAGAAATCCACATACCCAGATACTCGTGAAACACATAACCCTTCTTTTCAGTCGGGTAATAAATACACACGCAATGTTCATCTTCGTCATCAGATTCATTCACTATTTTCTTTTATCCAGAGTGTACCAACTGTTTCCCTTTTGCAGTTTTTGGTTTCATACTTTTTCCTTTGCTGTCTTCTTGTTCTGCTTCCATAGTAACTAGTAAATTTTTACGTAATTTCTTCTTTCTGTTTTGTTGTGCCATCATTTTTTTCTTTTTCGCTTCTAACTGCTCTTGTCTGAGGGCTTCTTTAACCGGAGTATCAGATAGGATTGCGGACTTCCTCTTTTTCTTCCCTTTCTTAGTGCCAAGCCTTTGTCCTGCCTTTTCAAATGGTCTCAGTTGTTCACGTTTACGCAGTAAGAACGTGCGTAGAGATGCCCCGATGTCAATGCGTAAACGTGCCCCGTCGCCATGTTTGGTTTTATTTTTAACGTGCAACGAAAATCAATAATATTTCTGTTCATACAAATAAAGGATAAAATTCTGCTAATGTTCATATATTTGTTTATCCTAAACTAAGTATTATTAGTTCACAATAAGGTTCAATAATTTCAACACAAAATTTACTCGCCTTGACAAAAAACAGGTTATCCTTTCCGCATGCTAGACAGAATATCGATGACGCTCAAAAACGTGTGAGAATACCCACTAGGGAGTAGCATCAATCTGTCATGACTGGTGGGGCTCCAGTTATAATTCGTTTTCCGAAAAGATGCACTGCGTAAACGTGCCCCGGTCTACCCTAAATCATACGGTTTCGATTTTTAAAGGAAAACGTTAGTACTAAAGAATTTTTGTTGTTACAATAATAATATTTGTGATAAATGAATGCATAATTGCCAAAAACAATCTGCAAACACAACATTTCTTCACAAATAATGACAACATTTTTTGTTAATTTGTAAGTGGTTCAATATAACTGCCGCGCCGCTTTGATATTCCAATAGATCCATATGGTAAACGACATTTCTCACACCTACCTAAAATTTGAATGTACTTAGATATGTGCATGAAATTTAATTAGCAAATTGTGAAAACTCCTCAAATCTGTTTAAATTCAATGTTGAAACACAGGAATTTGTATTGAATAAGTAAAGTGCTCACATCAAAAGCTATGACGATTGTTTTTTTTTTTTTTTCAAAATAGCGGCAAATTTTCCTTGGTGAGGACTTTAAATACTATTTATTTTTCTTAAGAAATTAAAATCACATGTTTCTCTGTGCACGTTTACTAAATGGTATTACATTTCGCCCAATAGTTTACCACACTAGAGCGTTACAGAACACCCCACTGTATTTCATGGCATCCGTGTACAGGAAATGGGGGACTAGGTGATGAACACCTAGAACCAGTACCTCAGATTACCTACCAGCACCTTGTGGAGTCAATGGGTTGCCACGTGTCCGCATTTTGCTGGTAAAATTCGGTCTTACGTCTTATTAAACAGGTGGTCATAATGTAATGGCTCATTGGTGTACGCTATTTTAGAAAGAAGAAATATGGGAATGTATTAATCTCAGTCCCCTTTAAATCTAGTTTAGAAAAAAGATTCTCAATTCACCCAGTGATATCCATATTATACCTTTTGCAAGTAAGTCTTAACTTTGTCACAAGCAATCTGAATTTATATGATTCGTTCCTGGAAGTCTCGTATTGTCAAACAACTTTGTTGTTTGACAATACGAGACTTCCAGGTCACCCAAATGTATTTTACTAGAATTATGAGTTATCTGCGTGTCTCTGTCCGTCCTTTATCTCAAAGAAAAAAAAAATACTTGGGCCGAGACGAAATCTAAATACATCGTCAAATGGAAAATCACAGATATTCTTTTTTATGTTATCATTAAATTTTACATAATTTTTCAAACTAAAACGTTATTCTCTTATTATTGACTATTACTTGAAAAATATACAGAGTATATAAATGTCTAATTCACCCAGCATGATAAACGATAACTTAAATAAGGGCATGATATTTAGCTGTACAATGTCAAATGTCGAAAAAGACTTTAAATAAATAAAAAGAGTAATTTAATTCCATTTCATAGTTTTTAATTACTGCTTCATTAAACTTTTATTATTTAATGCAATTGCTTTTACTGAATCATTAAAACTATTGTGTTTCATTATAATATCTACCAATAATGTTGCTTGAAAAATCATTAAGTGGCATTCCATATTATAACTTCATATATATTGATAACTGGTTAGTGATAAATAATCATATTTTTAGTTGATGCCTAGGAAAATTATTTCGACGTTACTCCAATTATGCCCATGTATTAAATCTTATGCACATTGTACGAAGACAGAGGCATGTTATAACAAAAAAACTATTGTAGTGGGAATTTTAATAGATTCGCCAATTTTAAATAATGAAATGATATAATTGCTATGTAAAATAAATAATTTCGAATCATTTGTTTTCGGAATATCCTTTTCGCTAATTTGCTTCGCTAATTAGTTCTTTAACATAAATATTACTTAAATAATATCTAATGCATTAACATGCTATGGTATTTTCCCTAGTTTGAAACCGTTTTTCTACATTGTTTCTCTAAATATGTTGTTGAAATCTGTAGAACTTTGCTGAGTTTTTATTGCCATATACGCAACAGTTGGAACTCTGTACTTTTAATGTAAGAAATGAGAATATTTTAGCTTACCAACATTTTCACATAAAACAAAATAGAAATCACGATGGAAGTGAAACAATATATGTATATAAATCGTATATAATCGCAAAAATCTTCGTATCGTATATAATTCGCGATCCCAACTCACATATAATCTTGAAAGTTATTCTTAAAATAGTATCTACTACAGCATAATTATTTCTGATAACGTATAATAAAGCTTATGCAGTTTTGTTTGAACCATAAAAGTGGACTTTCTCTTTCAAATAACAAAAAACACCAAAAGAACAGTAAGCATGCTGAATGGCAGATATCGGTTCTGAGCGGATTTCCTTGTTTACGTGAAATTTTCTGTTTCTGAAGAATACCGGTTTAGCTCTTTTTATTTCTCTTCAGTAGACTTAAAAGTTACAAAAATCTCAATATTGCTTTACATTGTTTTATATTTTTCCCCCCGCAATTCTGTCAGTAGTTCTAGGTCACACAATTAACAAATTTAAAATTGATTGTCAAAGGCCTCATTATTCTAAAATAGTTTATTAAACTCCGCAGTAGACTTATTATTACTGTAGGAAAAACCCTTCTTATTAAACCAAACGAAAGAAAAAGGGTTTGTTCGTTTGATAGAGAGATGCAAATAATTAAAACCTAACCACATTTCTATAAGATAATAAACATATTGGTTGAAAATTATCAAGAGATTGAATTAATAGAAGGTAATACAAAAAAGGATAAAGAAAACAGCAATGACATTTTAAAAAGAAATAAGAAAATAAAGCCATATAAACTGCAGTAATTAACATTATGTATTTTAAAACCAAATTAAAAAAAAGTCATAAATTGCCATGTCGGTGCTAATAAAAATGTCAAATTTACAGTTTACAGTATAATAATTTTATTTAATTAAAATAGCAAGGCTTACATTTGTCTATTTTTTGAATACCATTAATTCCGAAGAATAATTTTCGCCATAGGCTTTTACAACATTCACAAAATCTAAAAAGATTTTTGTTTGAAAAAGAGTAGTATTCCAAAAACGAACAGAATAAAAACCTGAAATGTGTAATCAAATGATAATACACAAGATGATTTATTAAAAATTATAACTTTCGTGGGGAATAAATAGAAAAAGAATAACCATATAGAGCTATGACTCCTAGATTTTTGTCAGCAGATAAAAGATATTCAATGCATTTAAATCAGTGAGAATTTAAACAAGGGGTTGTGAAACTGCAGAGATTTATCCATAAAAATCGTTGATTTTTGATGAATACGAAAGATGGAAACGCCACATAAACGTCAGTGAAATAGCATACAAAATTCAAGAATCCTTATAAACCATTTCGTATTTATTTGGCGTTATTATTGACAAATTTCAAGAAAAATGATACTAGTAGAGACTACCTGATTAACACAGAGGAAAAGGAGAAAAACAGCGCAGAAAACGTGAAATGTTGAAACCACAAAGAAACAGACGATGGCAAATATTATTGTTGCAATTCAATTATTTCATAGAAGAGAGAATATTCTATAATTAGTGATTTCGGACTGGCATCGTTCCGTCCCAAGGGAAAAAATTTTAGAATGAAACTTTATTTCGCCTTAGACCGAAATAACTTCTAAATGATCCGGCCTTATGCCGAGAGAGATTTCTATAATATTTATGCCGCGTGTAGTTATGTAGCAAATGTGATTAAACTCTTTGAATGTTTAAAAAAACTTGTCATTTGTCGTTGATGAGAGAAATTTATTTACACGAATAACTCCGAACTTTTAATAACATTTTGAAAAAGTAGAACATCATCAGAAAATATTTTTCAGTAACAAACCATTTTTAAGCTAGTATATTTTGGTGCTGGGCAGATTTCAGGCAATCATATCCTTACTTCTGACAATATCTTAAATATTTGATACACATTAAATTCCACGATTATTTCCTGACGTCCAGTTTTCTTTGAATACCGAATTGCACAAATCCTGCTAACAAATTTCCCGTCAGCGATGGTATTTTGCATCATGCATTCGCTAAATTGTAACAGCGTATAACCAGAATGTAGTACATATTATTCACGGATTATGTTTCGTCTCCTGATGAACTCACCGGACATGCAGCGCCATATCGTTGTTTTTTTTCCAAATTAAAATTGCAATTTTTCAGTGACCCGGTAATTGAATTTTTGACGTTAAAGATTTATTTACAATAAGATGACCATTTTTGCATAGAAATATTTTATACCCTATTTAAATAACATATCTAAATTTAGTAGTAATCTGATCCTCGTTACGCGGTGACAGTAGATTGCAATAGTATATTGAAATTTTCATGTTTTTAATCGTAGATGCGATCCGATGTCTGTTTTCAATTGGTAAAATGCTGCTGTCCAATTCAATCACATACCTACATTTCATGTCGATTCAGTTATTTTTGTGAAAATTTGGAGCGTCAAAGACTTTAAAAAATACAGAAAAGTCTGTATAGACGGAAATAAAACGCCAAACGTAAATTTCATTTCACGCTAATAAAATGTACATGAGCAAAGACGAAAATCAGGCTTAATGATACCAGTCAAATGGCGAGTAGAAACTTAGGTATGCCTATGACTATTAAAATTTTACCTATATGAGTCACTGTGCCGAGTAACCTATTCGGTGAAATAAAAATATCTAGGAGTTACGAAACCAAAATTGTTCGCATTTAAAGAATTTTTCTACCAGTGAAGATAGAAAAAAGTCTAACTTTTCTCTCTTCTCATATAAAAAAAATGCTGGGGACGTGGTTGTTAAAGTTTAAAGTATAGTAGAATGATCTAATTGTGAGCTTAGGCAAAAGAGTTTTTTAATCATTATTTTCTAAAATAACTGCCAAAGAAGATGATGCAGAAAGCTTTTCAAACCGATGTAATTGTAATTCCAATCGGCAAAACTCAGTGTTATCGTGGATTTCCGTACGTGAATAGCATTAATAACATCTCGCACTGAGCTCCACAGAAATGTATTGGATAATCTTATGCTGATAAAATGCAGTAGATTTATTATTCACCATCTTGAATCAGAAAATGCAATTAAAATATGGAGGAAAACTAATGATGCAAAAATCAGGCACCTACATGTAAAAATTGATTTTTTTATAATAATTTTAAATAAAACTTGTTTTATATAATAAGTATGCTTTCATACATTTTTTTTAACATGGAAGCAATTTTTTAAAGTTATTTCTTTCCCTTTGATTTGTAACAAGTAGAAAATCAGTCTTACTAGCCACGCTACCTAGTAGAATAGTTTCACTTCTGCAAAGCCTAACGAAAATAATAAACGAACACACACGACAGTAATAATAGACAATACTGTAACCGAAATCTTTTGTATGGCCTTGCAAATGAATGATAAATGGACGCACATGATATACTACAGAAATCATCTTCTAGTGAACCCCATAAATGTATATCAATTTCATCATGTTTGAAATAGCGTAATAGAATAAAATAATGTATAATATGATATGTATAGAATTTACCATTCATTTACAAGGATTCACAAGAGATTTTGGTAACAGTAGCGTCTATGAACGATAATTGTAGGAAGTGCATTTTTAGTTGTGATGTGCGAATTCTATAGATCCCATACAGGGCTACATAAAATAATTTGTAATCATTACTATGTATAGGCGTTAATTGCTAGAGGTTATTTTTTTAATTGAGTTGTGCATTTTCAGGCTGAACTAAATTTAGTATACTAAGAGGTGTTTATAGAATATGAATAAGTTCATAAACAAAGAACGCAAAGAACGACATGCATTGCCATCTATAGATGTTAACTTCAGGAAGTGAGTTTTTAGTTGTATTATGAGGCTTGTTTGTTTGTTTGCTTGTTTGTTTTTTGTTACTGTTGGTTTTTTGCCTGGATTAAGTTTTACCTTAATATGTGGCATGTATAAAAATCCGAACATGATATACAGGGCTGTACAAAGTAATTCGAGTACATTTCCGTCTACTGAATGACATTGCTGAAATTGAATTTTCAAATATGTTATGTGTTTTGTAACTAAACTAAATTTTAGCATAATATATATATATATATATATATATATATATATACAAAACTATAGATGATCTCCAGGGCTATAAAAAATAATTTGAGTACATTTCCGACTGTGAACAGTATTTGTTGAAATCTGGTTTTCAAATGTGTTATGCGTTTTCTAAATTGTTTACTTAGATATCTCCTTTCCTCTTATGTTGAAGTGTCGTTGCAGTGTTCTGGAGTGGTGGAAAATGCTGCATTATTTATGCTTGACGCTTGATTTTTCTTTCTTACAAACTTTATTTTGTAATCTACCGCTAAATTCAACGGCAGTCATACGCTGTCAATACTGCAATTTTTTTTTTTTTTTAATACAAAATAACATTTTTCTTCCAAACTGCTGGTTCTATTTTTCTTTTAGTTGTACGCTCTATTGTACATATACTAGAAACGTTGTCCACATAATAATCAAATATACAATAGTTAAGTTAGTAGCCTATCTTGTAAGGTGGCTCGTAATTTTTTTCACCAAAAGAAAAGGGAAAGGAATCTCTTGGTTCGTGTAACATTTTACTTGACTTATCGTTCTACGAATTAAAGGAACCACTTATCCAAGGGGCACTACATACTCACTTTACATGAACCTGAGAAACTTGAAGCCGAAGTTCGTGGGTTCGATTCCTTGCAGATCGAGCGATTGTAAGGTATAAAGATTTTCTTTGCACAATAATGATAATTTAGACCACTTTCCTTTCAAAAGTCATTATTTAAAACATTTCCTATTAATAAATATAACCAAAAGTAGATATTTCATATAAATATGTATAAAACACAATCGGTCGGATAAACAACATATACATGTATAAAAAGGCAATACACAATAACTAAGGCACTGAATTTCAGCCTTACAGTCGAGTTCGATAAGCTAATTGTTCGGTTATCACTATAAAATTAGCCATAAATAGCTAAAGTAGCTCTGTTTATACCGTTATTCTTACAGTTTATTCAATTTTTAGGATCTATCAAAATGTATCAAAACATTGTGCATAATGTATATCATTTCGTGGGTTTTCTTTAAATCTATTACTGTATAGTTTAATACTATCAGCAACCAGTTAAATTTGACAGACGAACAGTATGGTGTTAATTTTCCGCGAAAAGGTGCAAGATTTACTTTAAAAAAAGAGTTTTAATAATAATCACTGGACTACAGTATTCAAGTAAAGATTTCTTTTCAAATTAAATATGTTAAAGTATCAGTCAATAGAAATATAAATTAAGGAATCTACTGAAATTTTATTTAAAATACATCAAAGAATTCTATATAATATTATAGCTATGTTAAACTGGAATTACTATTAACGTTTATAAAAGGGGAAAATAAAGAAAAAATATATTTTTTCTTAAGAGGAGCCATCCTCTTTAAAACTATATGAAAATCTAAAAATCGATTTTTTAGATTTTCAAATATGTAACACTAGAAAGCCCAGAAATTTTACTCGAGTTTCATAAAAATATTTTACACCCGAATTTTTATTTAAAATTATTTGACTGATTTTATTCAACGTAAATCTGCATTTTGAAAATTTAACTTATTTTGTGAAAAGATTTCTGGTTCCAACAACATAATAATAATAATAGTATTAATAATAATGATGATGACGATAATAACAATATCTAAATTAAACATACTGCAGTTTTTTGTCCAAACAAATCATTGGAAACACAGTTTAGTGACGACTTTCAAATTTAAGACTTTTCATGCAAAACATAATTGAATAATTCTCACTAATAAAAGGGCAAAAGCTTTTTTACCAATAAAGTAAAGTTATATATACAGTTGGCCAAAAGAAAAGAACAAAAAGAAAATACACCATACATTTTAATCCCCCGATTATCACAGAAACAACGGAAATAGCCATTCGCCAGGAAATTACATCTTCTTTCAATTTATGTTAGAAAAATTTGGTTAGGGGTCGTCTTAACACTGCAATTCAAACAAACTCTGAAATTTTGAATGTAAACATATAATATTCACAAGATATTTAGTATTGTTTGGTAAATTTTACCTTAGGAAACCAAACGAGAAATCATTCGGTCAAGTAGTTTAGGATTTTTGAAGATTTAACGTTTGGAACTCCTAATGTTAAATTCATGTATATCTACAAAACAGGTTTATATACGGATACTTTTTAAGCGTAACTCAAAAACTAATCAGTGGAATGAGCTGTAATTTTGGATTCACGTATTAGAAGTTTCTAGAAACCGATTTCTGTTAAAAAAATTATAGGTTATAATTCATATTTTTTTTCCAAAATTTATTTCGGAAATATATGTATTTTGAAATTAATTTCCGAAAACAGTATGAATTGCAACGAATAATTTTTTTTAACTGAAATTGATTTCTAGAAGCTTCAAATATCTTAATCCAAAATTACATTTCATTCCGCCAAGATAGACTTTGTGTTGTACCTAAAACCCTATCCCCCTTATCTGTTTTGCAACGATCACAAATACATTTAACATTTAGGACTTCCAAACTTTAAACTTTCAAAATTCCTAAACTATTTGACCAAATGGCTTCTCGTTTGGTATCTCAAGGTAAATTTTACACAGAAATCCGAATATGACGTCAAAATTAACTGTTTTTATTCAACATTTCAAAGTTTGGTACAATTTCAGTCATTTTCATCATCATCAACAAATTTTCTTAACCCCTTAAGCACCAGATTTATTTTAGTGATAATATGCTGAATACCATATATATTAAATTTCGTCAAAAAGTAGTTTGTCCTTATTTTTAATTATATATGTGAATTACTTAATTACATGTAATGTGAGGAGATGAAGTATAGGTTTATTTATATTATACAAACAGAAATAATGTTCGAAATAAACAACTATTACGTGTGTAAAATTCGTAAGTGTTTCGAATTATTGTTACATTAAAATAAGGTGCAGAAATATAGAATTAAAAAAAAAATAAACTGTGTATTTTTTTTTGCTATAAAGAACGAACAAAACCAATCACAATAGCAATTAGCCATGAAAAAAAATAAAAAACATGCTTAGAACATTGCAGTCTGGAATTAAAATGAGGACGTACGCACATACGTTCTAGTATTGTAATGGAAGATTTCAAGACGTACGCAGGTACGTCGTGATGCGTAAGGGATTAAGCTTATATATTTTAACGTAAATTGAAAAAAGGCATAGTTATCAGTCTAACGACTATTTCTTTTGTTTCTGAGACAACTTGATGATTAAAATGCGTGGGGTGTTTTTTAGGCCGACTGTGCTTATATATTACGGTGTCTATATATTGTTACTTTCTGAACACATAAGGAAAGTATTCTAATCGTTATGTAAGTGTTTGTGCGAGCGAACACGGTAGCTTCCAATAGGTACTTCGATTGAGCTTTCATTTTGTGAATACGGTATATAGACCACTGCCGCAAGAACTGTACAGATTTTCTTGCATATCAGTCGAGGTGTTATGTATCTAAGCCATATTTTTAAAACCATTTCAAAACCCTTTTGCAGCCGATCTTATGGAGAAAAGTACTAAAGAAATATGACAGACTATAAATGCAGGATGCAGGTGTCCAATGGCTAATTCTTAAACCGGTAGCCATAAACATATAGTTGTAATTACAAAAATGTTTAATTGAGGTAAAGAAATATTTTAAAAGCGATTTCGGTCAATAAAAACATTTCTTATAAAATTACGAAATTTTAAATTTTTATAGGATCCACCGGTCCTATAATTTATATTTAGTTAAAATATCCCATTATCTACTCTAAGAAGTAAGACAAAAGAATCCCCACAATTAAAACTGACTCAGTAATAGCTGTTTAAAGTTGAAGCTTCTTTTTTGCTGCGAAATAGGGGTCATTCATAAATTTACTAGAAATATAAATAATCGTCAGATATAAAAAAAAGAGCAGTTGAGAGTAAAATTAACATTCCAATATAAATTTGAAATGTATTTTCATTCTTGCATGTTAAAGAAAAATATACAACTTCTATTAAAAATGTAAGTTAAAAAAAACAGAATTTTTGTTAAATGAAATGACGAAAAGCAGCAGTCGAAATTCTTTATAAAGGGATACATATTTTAAAATGCTATTGGATTATCTAATTTAAAACTTAATAAAAATTAAAGTTATCTTAAAACTTGCTCAAAGTGACTCCCTTCAGCTGCAGTACAGAAATGTATAAGGGGAATAAATCCTTCTAATACGTTAAGCACTTTGTGTACGGTCCCTCGAAGCATGACCCAATTCATCTCTGTTCAGATGAAAAAAATTGGCATAAGTCATGCACTTCAAAGTTTCATAACTCGGTCAATTTTATGATAGGTGAATGGTACTTTTTTGTCTTACTTGTTAGTGCAATAGGAAATTTGTAGTAAATATCACTTATAGGAACGCGGGCCGTATAAAAATTTTAATTTCGTAACCTTTTAAGAAATGTTTTCATTGATCCAAACGACTTTCAGAATAATTATTTACTTCATTTAAAAGATTTTTGTAATTGGAACTATATGTCTATGACTAACGGTTTAGAAATTAGCCATTAGACAGTTGTATATCGGCGATGTTGTCCAACATTATTAGCTCAGAGGTAATGTATCAAGGTTTGAAATGGGAGTTCCAGTGTTTGAAACCTTCTGATTCCTTTATGTCAGAAATTTATATGAATGCGCGGTATTCTACAAAATGTTCGGAAAGTCGATTGGAGGCATTTCGGATATTTTATTGTTTCAGTATTCAATTTCTTAATATGTATCATTGCGCGTATAGCAGTAGTAATAAATATGAGATAATATTTAGAAGTAATGTATTAAATTTGAAAATATGCAAAAATTTTAAATAGTTGTTTCAATTTGTAACAGTAAGATATCGTGTAAACGAAAACCGTTTTCAGAAAACAGTCTTGGATGTAAGATTCTCAACTAAACTGAATTACAAATTATTTCTTTGCGTGATGATTGCGTCGATTTTATTTTAGATATGTCGATAGATTTTTGTGAATGATTCTGAAATGTTTAAAACATTTAAGATTCGATTAGTTGAGTATTTGAAGATGAGACTTTTTAAAATATTTAAAATGATAATAGAATATTTTTTTTTCTCACTTCATTTTCCGCACATGAATCTATAAAGATAACATCTGACCTGTAAATAAAGGAGGCGGATAGATAAGCTTTGGTTTCCCCCCCCCTTCCCTCTCAATGATAGGATGTGAATCGTACATATCTTATACTATAATGCGAGCAAAAATTGTGTGTGCATGTATGTATGTGTGTGTGTGTATGTATGTATTTTTTTTTTTTTTTTTTTTGAAAACGGCTCTAACGATTTTGATTAAAGTTTGCACCCTACCATTTTTGGGCACGAAAAGACCATTGGGATGGGTTTCGTGTTCGAGAAAATTCGATTAGTGGGTCATTTGGGGTCATAATGGGTCAGGGTCAAGCTAATTATATCTAAAGAATGGCTCAATCGATTTTGACTAGATTTTGTATCTAACCATTTTTGGGCACGAAAAGACCATTGGGATGGGTCATGTGTTCGAGAAAATTCGATTAGTGAGTAATTTTTGGGTCACTGTGGGTCAAGTTATTTTTATCTAAAAAACGGCTCTAACGATTTTCACTAAACTCTATATTCTACAGTTTTAGATTACGAGAAGATCGTTGGGCTAAGTCACATGTTCGAGAAAATTCGATTAGTGGGTCATTTTTGGGTCACCATGGGTCAAGCTAAGTTTATCTAGATAACGGCTCTACCAATTTTGACGAAATTTTGCACGCTACAGTTTTCGGGCACGAAAAGACCATTGAGATGGGTCTCGTGTTCGAGAAAATTCGATTAGTGGGTTATTTTGGATCATAATGGGTCAGGGTCAAGCTAATTATATCTGGAGAACGGCTAAATCGATTTGACTAAATTTTGTATCAAACCATTTTCGGGCACGAAAAGACCATTGGGATGGGTCTCGTGTTCGAGAAATTTCGATTTATGGGTCATTTTGAGTCATAATGGGTCAGGCTCAAGCTAATTATATCTAAAGAACGGCTCAATCGATTTTGACTAAATTTTGTATCTAACCATTTTCAGGCACGAAAAGACCACTGGGATGGGTCACGTGTTCGAGAAATATCGATTAGTGGGTCATTTTTGGGTCACTGTGGGTCAAGCTATTTATATCTTAAAAACAGCTCGAACGATTTTCATTAAACTCTATATTCTACAGTTTTGGATTACAAGAAGACCATTGGGCTAAGTCACATGTTCGAGAAAGTTCGATGAGTGGGTTATTTTTGGGTCACCGTGGGTCAAGCTAAGTTTATCTAGAAAACGGCTCTACGATTTTTATGAAATTCTGTAATCTATCGTTTTCGGGCACGAAAAGACCATTGGGATGTGTCAGGTGTTCGAGAAAATTCGATTAGTGGGTGATTTTGGGTCACAATGAGTCAGGGTCCTGCTAATTGTATCGAAAAAACTGCTTAAACGATTTTGACTAAATTTTGTATTCTATCGTTTTCGGGCTCGAGAAGATAATTGGGCTAGGTCGCATGTTCAAGAAAATTCAATTAGTGGGTTATTTTGGGTCACAATGGGTCAGGGTCAAGCTAATTGTATTTAAAAAGCGCTTCAAAACATTTGAAAAAATTTTGCATAATACCGTTTCCGGGCATGATAAGACCATTGGACAGTGTCGCATGTTCAAGAAAATTCAATCAATGGGTCATTTTGGGTAATAATGGTTCAGGTTCAAGTTAACTGTAGCTAAAAAACGGCTCAAAAGATTTTGAAAAAACTTTGTACTACAAGATAAAAACATTGGGCTGGGTCACATGCTCAAGAAAATTCTATTAGTGGGTCATTTTTGTGATAATGGGTCGGGGTCAAGCTAACGGCATCTCAAAAATGTTCAAACAATTTTGACAATTTTTTTTTTTTTTTTTTTTTTTTTTGTTATACCATTTCACTGTACAAAAAGTCCATTGGAATAGCTCAAATGTTCGATAAATTTCGGTTAGTGGGTTTTTGAATCAACGTGGGTCAAGCTTATTTTATCTAGAAAACGACTAAGGATTTTTACTAAATTTTGTATTCCATCGTTTTCAGGCTCGAGAAGACCATTGTATTAGGTCGCATGTTCGAAAAAATTTGATTAGTGGGTCTTTTACTGTCACTGTGTCTCAGGGTCAAGCTAATTGCATCTAAAACAGCAAAAATTATTCAGTGGGAATAATATATAGAGATAATCACAAAGCTAATTTTGACCGAGCTTAGCTCGGTCATTCCTGCTAGTATAATTGAAATGCAACACAATCCCATGTTTCCAATAACACATTTAAACAATTTTCAAAGAAAAATCAATCAGAGAGGCAGTAAATATAGATAACAAATTATATTAAATCAATCAAAACACCTTAGAAAAAAGAAAAAGGAATTTGACCCTACTAGGGGAACAAATATAAAAGCTTATCTACCCACCTCCTTTTCGTATACATTGAAAAAACCGGCCAATTGCTAGTTTTACTCGCGTACAGAGGGTTCCGTACAATAAATTTATTAATTACTAACTACAATGTTATAAAATTGATTTTATTTGTAATCGAAAAGTTTTATCATTATAAAATGAATTATATATTTAGTTATAAGCGATTGCTGTCTCAAAACTACTGACTTTTAATGTCTTGAAAATATTCAGTGAATTAATTTTCAGTAATTACCTTCAATAACTGAATTCAATTAGATTGAAAAACGTTGACTATTTATCACTATGATTCGAATTACTTAAAACAAAGACCTATTAAAAAGTTTAAACATGGCATTATGTTCAGCGCACTTCGAAATGAGATCATAAATTTGAAATGCAGCATAGATCAGGGACGCGTTCTTACAGATAGGTTTTTAATTAATATCTCTTTTAATTACCGAGATTTTTTCGAATATCATTATCAACAATCCCTGGATGCTTCCGCGTCGATAGGTACCTGGAGCGCCCTCAAAGTACAGTTTGTATGTAACGGGAAAATGAGATTTTCTTAAAAACTATGTGACCTAGGATAATCGCTATAATTTTCCTGCAAGGTTTAAATAAACTTCTACTACCCCTATATTTTTCATAATTTTAATTTGAGCAGATCGGAAATAAGAAGAGAGGGCATATTTTTGAAATACATTTTCGAATATATCGCTAAAAAATTAATACCTATAGTTAAAACAAATATATTTTTGAGTTCGGTGTTACGAGATCTTTTGAACGATACTCCGCACGAAATACATTTTTTTTTTTAATTAACCTAATTATATAACTTAAATTTTTCCTAAAAATATTTGTGAATGGATAATAGTCTATAAATAATTGGATCAATAGCAATTATAACTCTACCAAGTTTGAATTTTTCACGTTCTATAGTTTTCGAGAAAAACAGATAAACGAGTGATCTTATAATGGTTCAGTTTTTAATTTTTAAGTGCGAAACCCTAATAACATTACATAGAAAAAAATATTAATAAAGCCTTATTATTAACCCTCCTAACACAGTTGAAAGGTGTTTATGACTTCGGTTCTTCTGTCTGCTCTCTGCCGCCGCTCTAAACTTCCGCAAATATATTTCTTTTTTCGTGTAACTGGAAATTGATATTTACAATAGGGCGTTTCCTATAAAAAATGGAAGAAGTAGCATTTAGAGTTCATTTAAAGAGGCATACAAAAGAATTCCGATATATTATGGCCCATTTGGGGGAAATTGTTTATAGTGCATTTTAATGACGTTATATTATTTCAAACACAATTATTATAAACTGATATTTGTCATTTAGGTGCACCACAATATGCTTTTTTATGGAGTATGGAGTGCGTAATATTTATCATTGATTTACAGGGACACACAAAATATAATAATTCTGTTATAATATTGTTTGTATTCTTTTCGATAAGCCTCTCAAAGCGTGCCGATATCACGTAATTATGTCGGTGGTGGCAGCATATCAAAAAAAAAAAAAAATAAGGAACATTCTTCGAAGTCGTGTGGACCAAGAGGAAACCCGACAACAACTTTCTGTCAAAATGTAGTAATTTATTAGTTTTACCAGGGTGAATTTTAACCTTCAGGGTGACCACACAACCCGCCCAAGAAAATGCAAAGGAATAGACTGAGATCTTGAAAAAATAAAAGAAAGAAGGGAAGGGTAAGGTCATTTCAAATAGCATCCTATTTCTAAGATTTATAACTGAGCCATAGAAAGGAAGGAACATAGAAGAAAACCTTTTTTTTCTTTCTTTAAATATTCACTCTGGGCTACATTAATCAGCCTTTCCATGCATTTTACTTAACTGTTAAAATAAAAAGGGTAATGTTAGCCGAGTTTTTTCGGGGAAAACGGAAGTGATCAGTTGCATTACTGTACGTCGTTTATGTCCTTTGGAATTACTAGCTCTTTAGAGGCTTTGACTTCAGTACCGTGATTTTGTCTAAAGAAATGGATACTCACAAAGTTAAGATTGAATATTTTATGTTACTTTTATTATATTAAGCTAATTTTAGCATCGATATGATTAGAGCAATTAATAGTAGTAATTCATTTAATTATGTGTGTATTTTAAGATTTTTATTATATTCAAGGGTAAGCAAACGTTTAACGAGTAAAACATTTAACGAGTAACGTCAAATCAAGGACATTTATATATATATTTTTTTTTTTTTTTTTTTGCTGCTTGTATTAACCGAGTATTAACCTACTGTATTTCTTGTGCGTGTTGTTATTTCCGAGGCTTCATGTAAACGTGACAGCAATGTATCGTAAAAATCACATTTTGACTTTTTTTTTTTTTTTTTTTTTTAACCTTAAAAGAGACTCTAGAACTTTTAGAATAGAATGACGCAAACTGCATGTAATTATGATAATTAGATAAAAACATATAATAATTTTTATATTGTACTATATGTCGTTTCGCGTCTTCTTCCAAGATTTAAATGTATTTATCTCAGAATGCATTTTTTTTTTAACTTTGTCACATTTAAATATGATATATCTAATTTTTTGTGAAAGATAAAGTTACGAAACTTAGTACAATGTTTTTCAGTTATATAGTTTTTTAATTGTTTTCCGGATTTTTAGATTTGAGGGGAAAAAAATCTTGAAAATAAGAAAATGACTACATAACATAAACTCATCTTATACTTCTTGTTATACTTATTGAAGACCAAAATCACGTTAGTTCTGATAGTTAATACAAAAATTACTAAGCCAAATGTTGAAATGTAATAGCAAAGCATTAAAAATTTTAATAAACCTTTATTGAATATAATATTCAATGATACAAAGAACTCAGATTTTAATAATTTTATTTGTGATCAGTGAATATGATTTAGAAAATTAGAAATGTTTGTATAACTGGAAAAAAAGAAAAGAAAGAAATCCTATTTCCGCACAAAATAGTAGTTAGATAAAATATTCGTAATCTAAATGGCTATAGAGTAATTATTTTTTAAAAAAATTTGCAAAAAAGAATAGTAAATAACTGAAATGTACGAAATCATAAAAGTGAATTCTTTTTTTTCTGCCCCACAATAATTAGTTTTTTATTTTCGCATTGATCTCCAATAAATAGTACAATGGAAATCATCGACTCAGCTTCTATTTCAAAACAGTCGCTATTTACATTTTTATTGAACATGATATGTTAAATAATTCATATACGCCCTACTGTTTAAGGTTACTTAAAACAAGATTTACTTAAAACAAAAAAATATATATTATGCTTCTTTTATAATTGAAATTCATAATTAAAAAAGCAGATAATTACTTTTCATCACAGCTCCGCATGGGGCAACAAACGTTTCCTTCATCTTGAAACATACTAATGTTCTTTATTTTCCTATGAAACTGATTAAAGACACCAAGTTGGGCCATAAAGGATAAATGTGACATTTAAATGCATTTACTTTTAGGATAAGGATCATATATTGATATTCTTTGCGTAATCATCTCGAAAGAAATTGAGCAGTGTACTCGCCTTTCAAGAAATGTGTTTATCGTACTATTATCAAATTGTTTACGATAAAAAGAAAAGAAAAAATACGTCGAATGAAAAAACTTCATTGTAGCATTTTTAGAAAGTACTATAAATTTTGCTCTTATGAAATAAATCTCCGATCTAAACTAATTCTTTATTACATATCAAGTTTAAAACTCAGATTTTTTTTTTTTGCTAAAAATATATGCAATTTTTTATTTTACATACATGTTACTGAATATATTTATCTGTCACGTGATTTGTTTAATTATTCTGTGATGATGATGATGATGTATGATAATGAAGGAAATGAGGATTATTTAAGACTGTTGTTATGTTTGAAGCAGTATAAAAAAAATCTTCGCAAAACATTTTTATAAACTTATGCTTAATTGTATTTAATATTTAAGCTGACAAGTATTATAAGAAAAATCTTCAAAAACTTTTACATTTGTTGAAAAATCAGTATTTAAAATTAAAGAACGACAGATTTGTTAACAGTACTTTTAGTTTGAACATTTTTTGCACATTAATTTTTAATTGCGTTAATCATACTTTGATAAAAACCATACTTTGCGATAATCCTACTTTTTAATATTCCAATAGATAAGGTAAACGAATTTTTCTCCATATTCATATAACATTATTTAGTATATATACGTATAAAATAAAAACAATACAAACAAATTGATCTCATCCAGGTTAGAATCTGGGATACATTTGCTTTAAAAAAATTAAACCTTTGTCCAATGGAATTCATTTAAAATGGTTTTTGTGACTTTTATTATCTTTCAACAAATATTTTCACTTAAATAGAAGTTCTTTAGATCAATGTCAATTGTGAAAAAAAATTTCAAATGAAATGCACGTTTCTCATGAAGATTTTGGAATTGGGATGTCCCATGACATAACTAATGTTATGTTATAGTATGCCTTACACGAAAAACAAATTAATTTATGAATTACCCTACTAACTTCATCCTTCAACCTGCAAGATAAAGTTATTATCCCTGTAATTTTACTTCTCATTATCAATTCAATAGAAAGGAAAGAAGAAATATGGCCTGCTGCCCTAAAATTTAAAAATTAATTGACAAAAAACTTTTATTTTGCAAGTAAACAGTCTTACAAGATTTAGATTGAATGGCGAGGAATTAAAATTATTTTTCATAAAAATATGTTCTCCTTTAGAATATATTTGAAATGTTTTCCTAGTTCAAAGAAAATTGTTCTAATCTTATGAAATCTTAATAAAATATTCTACATTTTTAGGTTTCTGTGTTACTTTCGTTACATATATATGTACTTGTGTATGAAATGAAATATAATTACTTTTGTTTATGTATATATATAGTGAAATATTTTTAGAACAAAAAACTGTAAAACTTTTGCAATAAACTATTCTCTCTAAATTTTGTTATCACATAACAATATTTATAATAGATACTGCCATTTCACAAAGAAATTTCTGTATAATAATAACTTATTAACTGTAAAACCATTTAAGTAACTATTTATTTAATATGAGCAACAGAAGAATCCAATCCTTAACCTATTAAAAAGTGAATTTTTTTTTGTTGTTGTTTAAAATATTTACCAAGGTCAAATTGCTATTCATACCACTATTTTTGATAATGTTTATTTTTATATTTCATCTTACTTTATCGTAGAATTCCATTCATTAAATAAGCAAATACTTCCATTCAAAAATAGTAGTACTCAAGAAATGGCAGCAATGCTAGGACCATATGGTACTGTCCTTAATGGTTTAAATAATCTTGTATTTTCAATAACTTAGTTGGTTAAGTAATCATACTTGTTTATATGCCAAAACATACAAAGAAGTACAATCCCTAATTAATTTCGGCCTTAGAAATAAGAATAATGCAAATAAAGAGGAAATCAGAATAACGTAACTAGAAAAATACATACTTTTTCAGGAAATATTTTTTTTTTTTTTTAATATTTAAAACAGAAAAATTATCTTTACCAAAATCAATGTCAATCGGAATTTTTAAAAAACCATTAGAACCATTTTTTAACGATTTTATTAATAAGCAATTTTTATAATAAAATGCTTTGTTTCAATTTCCATTCATTTCCTAAATCTAGGTCTTTACTTGTCGATCTTCCTACAATGCAGCCGGTATAATTTCCATCTTTTCCTCTATTTCTGTTCATTCCTATCCTGTCAAAACGTGAATAGCTTTTAAAGTTATTCCAAATTATCACTCAGTGGCATGAATTACAAATTTGTTCGTGGTGCTCTCATTAAATAAATCCTAAAATATTTCTAAATCAGAATAGTTTATGTGGGAAAATATTAAAGCCAAAAAAATATGCATATTCCTAGCTTTTCTTGTTTAAATAGTGTAAATTCTACGTTTATGTGATTATGATGTTATATAAGTTTTATGATCAGACTACATGCGCTCATTCAGCTGTATGTGTCTTCCAAATGATGTGGTCAAAAATGTAATCCTTGTTCAATCATTCGCAATACAATGAGCTCTCATTTGCTTCCAAGTTATATAGGGACAATCCTAACAGTTTTCATAACATTGTCTCTTTCGACAGCTTTTGGACAGATCTAGTGTATGTCTGCCTATTGACTTATAATTTTATTGAGAAAAACTCAGTATTTCAGTTAGTATTATCAAAATAATACTATTCCGATAATAATCTAACACGAAAAAATGTCATTTGGATAAAATAGTTGTGAACGAACATGAGATATTTTGCCACTTAATTCTGGATTTGTGCAAATAAATTAGGTTTCATAGTATTTTAATGCAGTTTATGATTTAATACTGCTCTATACGTCCCATATATACATTTTTATGAATGCCATTGTTTGAAGGAAAATGAAAAAAATTCTGCTTTTCGTACAAGGAAAACCTTCAAAACTTTACATACGTATCCCGCTAATGATGGGTGAAACTGAACCTGCGAACATCTGCATTAAAAAGGTGATGATATGAAATAAATACTACATAAAGAGTGTAATGTTGAATGAAAGAGATGAATTATATCTAAAAAGTGTCCAAATTTAAGGAATACTTCATTTTGCGACTCAATTATTCTTTTGAATTATTTGAGGGGTTAAATAAGCATAGACGCGTAAATGGTCTTTTATTTGGCATAATATATATTTATATGTTACTTTTCCTTTTTTTTCTTCCATAACTGTTCCTTCATTACATTTACAACACGTCATATCGATTTGGATATGATAACTATAGATTATTTCTTAAATAATGTAAATAAGAAACACAGGGTTAGAGAAAAATATACACGTATTTTGTATAAAATCTATTTATATGTTATTTGTCCCATTTCCTTCCATAATTATTTCGTCATTGCATTTCTAACTAGTCATATCGATCTGAGTATGATAACTATGGTTTATTTCTTATAGAACGTAAATAAGAAATAAATTTCGTCATTTTACGTTTCAAAAAACAAAGTCAAACGTTTTGTTGTTTGTCAGTCATTAAAAAAATATAATATACTTTATTTTTAAACTAAGATGGTAGCCCATTAGTTTTACAAGACATAAACATGACGTTAATAGGCCAAGAGGATGAAGGGGAACTGCAAGAAATTTATTTTAACAAGTCGACCCATAATAGCATTTAATTTAATGATAGATTATTCAAAGTGTAACCCAATGAATGAAATAAAAATCAAGTAATCATTTTATATAATCCTTTTTCACGATTTTTTTAAGATACCTCTCAGGGTATCTGGCATGGGGAAAACAGGCAAAAGTTACAGAAAAAATTATTGGCAATTTGGATGCTAGAATTTTTTCCTGTAATTTTTTTATTTCATTGTAACCTTTTCTGCTGCAACATTTTCAGAAAATAATGAACGTAAAGAAACATTTTAATGTTAATTTACAGAAAGAAGAAAGAAAAACTGCGATCATCCAAATTGTCAGAAAAATAAGATATGGCGATGTTAAACCAGAGGTTATGCCAGTCGCTTTAAAATGTTTTGTCTAGAAGCGTGTCTATGTCATTGTTTATATTTTTCAAATATTGCTAGTCTCCCACCAGAATAAGAAAATAATCATTGTTAAGGTAGATATTTTTAGAGATTAAATTGACACAGTCAAGAAATGTTTATTCTAAAAGAATATATGTATATCAATTTTTTTTTCTTTTAACCTGAGTTACGCCGGATTTTCAAATGCACATGGTTTTAAACATAAAAGAGCCTTAGATTTTAAATTTCGCGCGAAGTGTTCTTTGAATACGGAACAAAATAATGTTGCCCGTTATAATTTTTCCGGCTATCAATAGACTGTTTTGGAATTGAATTAGGTTATATATTGAATTGAGAAGCTTCCTGTATGTAGAGTGGTGTGGGCATCGAGCCAAGTCAAAACTCACTCGTATACTTTTTTTCCCTTTTATCTGAAAGCGGTTGAAGAGCCTCACCGCTAAATCACAGAGGATAAAATGAAAAGAGACAAAAACTGAATTATACAACGAGACACGGAAACGAAAATGGCTCGAATCCAAAAGCAAATCTCATTTTCCCCTTCATGTGCATCACAAGAAAAATATCTATACGTTGCTTGCAGGTATCTAAACGATAAACTAGTAGTATACACACTGGTTGAAGAATCCCTTAAAAATGTCAGTCAGATTTCAGTTTGCCTCACATAAAGACATGCGACAAAGGGAATGGAGAAATTAGACGTACTAAGATATTTTATCACCGCGCTTTCTTACCTGAGATATAAATCAAGATTAGAAGAAGACATTCAAGGGGGAAAGTTTCGGGGACTGAAAGAAATTTGGCAGCAAAAGCGAGGATTTGTGGATTAGTGTTTATTCTTTTTCTTTTCATTTATAACGTTTTCGGAATAAAATGTCTATTAAACACGCGTATGTATCAATAGACTATACATATAACTATAGTTTTAGTTGTAGTCTATACTTGTCTTTTTTAAAAAAAAAATTCTTATATTTTTTATATGTATATTAATCGTAGATTTACATAGCAGGAGAATTTCTTTTATATATTAGATTGTTTTAGAAAGTTAGATAATATACCTTTAAAAAATAGCTTTTACCCTTTGAAGGGCGGTGGTGTATTATTTATATCACTTAATTTTAATCATCAACTGCCAAATGTGCACAAAAATTTGGAATAAAATTTTAGTTTTATAATGTACGTGAAGAAAATTATTTATTTTCAAATCGATTTGTTCGTAAATTCATGTGACATTCAATCATTTCAACATTTTAACAACAAAATTACTTTGCACCTGAAAGGGTTGTATTGAATGTTCGCAATAAGATACCACTATACTGAATCTTTCTGAAAGACATTTTGAATTACAACATTTGTTGGTTGAACTAAAAAATATTGCTCTCAATCCTCATAAAGAAATCTCTTTCGGAGAGGAGAGTTCTGCTATAAAAACTATCCACTTTCTCATGGTCCATTAATCTTAGTTCTGTCCTAAATCATTCAAAAATACGCTCCTATTTTTTTTCCTATAAAATTATTAGTATTTGACATATTGTTTACTCGCGATGTAACTGCCAGAATTCGCGATAACCCATATATTCTTAGAAGATTTTAGGATTTGCGGTGTCCTCTTTTACTCTTCGGTTATTTCAAGAAATTGTCATATTTCATTAACACAGCCTAGCACATCTGAATTTTGACTCTCTATATTTCATTAATATAGCCTAGCACATCTGAATTTTGACTCTCTATACACAATACATATATATATTCCCCAAACTAATTTTGCAAAATTCCCGAAAAGGGTCAGGAAAATTACCACTTTTAAGTATATTATTCGTAAATTTAAAAAAATTTTCAAATTACCTTCACAAAATCATAAATTTAAGAAAAATTTACAGTCGAACCTCTATTTAACGAAGTCGCTAAATCCCGGAAAAAAGTTCGTTATATGGAAAATTCGTTAAATAGAGATTCACCTTTTAAAATACTTTAAACTACATAAAACAGATTTAACGTTCATAAACACTAAATATTTTTACTAAAAGTAATTAATCACATTTTTTTTAAATAAATTATATCGTTTCTTTTCGTTATATATTTGTTTTATATATTTTACCCACCAATATCCATCATCAATTCATTTTTTCTATGCGTTTAAATCTTTGAATTCTGCAAGGAAAACAAAACGTTGTCCGGGAATACACTGTATTTTGTGTTTAAAGTAGTAGTTTTGCTTTAAAATTAATGGATTTTAATAACATTATCGTATTTATTATTATTATAACAAATAGTTTTTACCATATACTAACATATGCGTCCTTAAATTTAATTTCTGAAAAACTATGTTAATTTTGCCTGAGTTTTTCCTTTTAAAAAGTGTTTTATCTCATAATACGTCTCGCATCTTTGCAATGCACCAAAAACCCTTTTATGATATTTTCTTCTAACTATAATCTGCGTCGGGTTCTTTCAAATGATTTTAGCATTTCATCATACGAAGTTTTGTTAATTCCTGCATCATGATCATTTCCATCATCATCCTATTCGTCTTTATCGCAATTCATTGCTGTATTGTTTTTATTTCTCACATTGTCGAAAATATGCAATTCGGATAGTGTTTCCGAGGTCTCAATTTGAGAATTAAGTGAAAAACAATCATCAATCAGCACATCATGATTAATTTCTTCTTTTTTTCTCATCTGTATCCACATTTTTAAAAGTTACTCTAAGGCATTATCGTCTTCGTCCTCCGTATTTACCGAATTCACACTGCTGACAAAGAAGGCGCCTGGTAAAACCAGTTCAAGGCCATTGAACATCATACAATGTGTTTAAAGAATGAATAAGTTTGAAATGTCCAGAAATATTTTGAGAAATGAGGAGAAAAATAAAATTTAGATCATAAGAAAAAGTTCGTTAAATAGAGAATGCACTTCGCTATTTGGAGGTTATTTTACGAAGAAATTCGCAAAATGTTCTTGGTTCCAGGAAAAAGTTTGCAAAATAGAGAAATTCGCAAAATAGAGGTTCGTTAAATAGAGGTCTGACTGTATTTTCATTTTTATACTAAAATGCTTCGTAAATATAGCCAAAACTAGATAAAATCTCTCTGTCTAATTCCCTTATACTAAAAGAGTGTTTCTTCATAGCTGATCGCTTAATGAAAAATATAACAACTGAAATGTTATACATTTCAGATAAAGAAAAATTCCATTTTATTTATGTCTGTTATACTATCAAAAACATAGCTTTTTAAGTGATAAATTATTTTCTTAGCAATATCCACACGTTACCTATTTTTCAGGAGTCATTTTTCTTTCAGGATAAATATTTAAACTATTGCTTTAAATCAGTTACCTTAATAATATACAACTTTAAATCAAATAACAAATTACAGTTTTAAATCATTTTTGAAAGCTTTTCCATTGAATTTAATTTTGTAGGCAGCACACATTGCAAACACATTAAAACTACATTATATACTTTTTAAACATTATTCAGATCAAACCTACATAATGTAAATTTAATATAAATCCTGCTTTTAAAAAATATGCAGATAACTGTTGAACACCCACACAGTGCCATACCTAGTTAAGCGCTACGAAATCAAAGCTGTCAGATCAGCAGTAATCTCTCAAATATAGCTTTTTAACATATTTTAATATTTCACTTTAGGGCAGCTCAGGATTACTTTATCTGTGTGTGTGTGTGTGTTACCCTTAAGAGGACTTATCATGTGGGGAAGAAAAAAAAATGAATCTCATGTTATCCTATGGGGAAAATACGTATCCTTCTCGTTCCGTCAAATTTGGAAATTTCAACAATATTTTTTTTTTAAGTACGTAGATAGGAAGGTTCTTTATCCCTCTGTAAGCTTAAAAATTTTTAAAGATAATTATGAGTATTTTTAAATTAGCGTTAAAGTTTAAAAAGTGTAAAAAGTATTCTTTACACGTTTGTAACTTTGGACTTAAATAAGATATAAAAATTTGGAGCTTACAGAAGATTAACGAACTTTCCTATCGACGTGCTGAATGAAAAACATTGTTATAATTTCCAAATTTGAATGAATAAGAAGGATACGTATTTTTCCCATAGGATAACATAGGATTTCACTCTTTCTTTTCCTCACCAGATAAGTCCCCTTAACACCAGGGGGCGGGGGTGACGCATATTTCCTTTATTTTTCTTTCAGCATTAAATTTATAATTGTCCTGGTGATCCATGTTGTATATACTTAATTGACATCAAACTTAAAGATTTAAAAATCCAGAGAAAAAGTGGCAACTTATATACAGCATTTGGTTATTTAATACACATTTTTAAAAAAAAGTACTGTTGGATCCAACTGGCCCTCAATGTGCCCTCCTAGATTTAAATTGCTTGAGAAAAATCCGGGTATTATGCGAAAACAATTATCATCTGCATACATATACATCATAAATAAGAAATTCCAAATTTTATATACATATTTAAACGAAACACTGTGGTTATACGATCTATGAAGGATCTGGGTTGACAGTGGCCATCCCTGTTTTTAACGCAAAACCGTCGGTGTTAAGTTCCCAACCAAGCTTGGTGCTCATTTTATCGACCCCGAAGGGATTAAAAGCTGAGTGAATCTTGCCAAGCCTAGAGTCCTCAGCAGTGGCCGAGAGGTTCTGCTCTCAAAATTGGCAGACAAGAGGGTGCTGGGTTCAAACCCAATCGCGCCCGTCGGTCTAATCGTTCGGAGTTTACCGTGGTTTTCTTCGAACCTTGCATTTCCTTACGTAAATACAGGTTATGTTCCCTTAGAAAGACCCCCCGCACCCTTCGGGCCCACATCCCTCATGTAGATAATTGGCTGCCATAAACAACACACACACACACAGCCTAGAGTAGAACTCCCGACCAGCACCGCGGAAGTCAGATGCTCTGGCCACTATGCCACTTGCTTCATATACATATTTAGGGCGTTTTATTAATGTGGTGACAACTTGAAAGAGGTTACAATACATGGGAAGCAAAAAAAAAAAAAAACGAGCAATCTGCTTAGGAATTCAAAAATGCAAGAAGTCTCATTCCAAGCTCAAATCAGATTTCATCCGTGATTTTAAAACGTATGAAAATAATATCAAAGTTTTAAACGGATTTCCCTTGTTATTTGTGTGTAAATGGTGACATTGAAAGAAATGGCTAAATTCACAGGTACTAGTCAGTTACACAATTCGGTCAGTGGCACCGTGCGTATTCTCAGCCACATTCAAAAATATGCAGCATCCAGCTGACTGTATTTTATACACGATTGAGGACCATTTCTAATAACATATGATAATTATAACATTTCAAACAACCCTAGGTGAGTGTGCTGAAACTTTGGTTATATTGTCTTCATTATTCTTAAAATTATTTATTTTTCAGATATAAGTGTTAAATGCTGACTGATAGTAATCATCGTGTCTAAGGAATATGAGTTAGAACAACCGTAATGTCTGGACTGCGCGACGCGAACTGCTAAGAAAATAGCATTGCCAATTAGTCGTGCGCAATCTATCTATCTATATATATATAAATATGTGTGTGCGATTTAAACATTTTATACAAAATTCTTAAAAAGTACGATAAAATCATGCTCCTGAATTAAATTATTCAGTTTTATAAATGAAATAGAAATGCGTATTTGATGATATAGAAATTAAATAAGAATATAGAAATCAAGATATAAGAGAAACATTTAAAAATTTAAGACAACTCGAAATTTCAAAAAATGTCCCCCCCCCCCCGCATTAAATCTTGGGGGGGAGGGGAGACTTTTGTGGATTCTTTACATTAGCGCCAAAATGATGATTTTCTTAAAACGCTTCGTTAACCATAACTACAGCGTGCTATTGAAAAATTAATCTTCGACGTTAGACTCGAAGGGCTTGCAAATAATTAGTTATACAGTTACAAGGTCTGATACATTTGAAAAAGTCTTAAATTTCACATTTGAAGAATTCTGTTTTAGAAATCTATTTAACTAATAAAATTGCATTCTCTTAGTGGCGCCAACTTATATGGCCGATGGGGCGCGAGCCCACTCAATTTCATTTGATTTAATTCGTTATTTATTTATTTATTTATTTATTTATTTATTTATTGAAAGAAAGAAAATTTGGTTTTATAGAGGTTCTCAAAGTAATTTTGTTTGAAAAATTGTAAGAACATATATTAGAAATACAGGAGCACTGGAAGTCCCTTCAGCGGACGTATAATTAAATTTCTCTCGAAAACAAATTTCCTGCATATTTTGCCATCTGTTTTAATGTCTTGGATTGATAAATCAATAAGGTGACTAAACTGTATATTTTTCTAGCCATTTAGTTTTTTGCACTTTCAACAGTTAGCAATTTTTCTGTTATTTTTAATAAATATAATTTAATGAAATTATTTATTAAATGATAATTAAATTACAATAATTTTATATTTTGCTTAGCAAAAACATAATTTAACTTCCGGTTATCATCTCTAGTTATTCTATCCTCCCCCGCCTCTCTCTCTCTCTCCACGCACTGAGGGGGGAAATTGTATGTGTTATTTTACTTTAAAATTTTTTAGCCCACCCAATATTTTTCAAAATTTAGCGCTATTGTGATACATTACTATTATTACACTTTTACGCTGGCGGAATAAAAAAACCGCAAATTTATGGCACAGAAAATATCAAAGGTTTAAATTTCATCTGATTTTAATATTTCCTTCAGAACTTCAGTACAAAGGATAATGATAGAGTAAATATAGGTGTTTCTTTGAAGGAAAAGGAACGTTTTCGACCCGTCGTTTATAAGTTTATCTTTTACGAACAACAGGAAACCTAAAGCATGCGTTCGTTGGTTCTAAGGAGAGCGCCTTCGAAATAGATGACCATGTGAATTTTTTAGCATTTAATGTATATAATAAGCATTTAAGTGACTTTCCTTTAAAGATTCTGGTATAGAATTTTCCGCTTCTTGTTATGACATATTTGTCTTTACGCAACTAATAAGTCTTTTCAGTTTTCCTTTCGATAAATACTCTTAAAATAGCACAATATTAATTTCATTCAAGTATCGCTTTTAAATATTTTATTGGTCATCGAACAGAGTAGTAACATTAGTCTAATTCAATTTCACATAGTAACGCGTCTGTTCAGTTCGCACTAAATTTCTTAACATGTTTTATACGGCTATAAATGTAACATGTTCAATTCGAACTGTGTGCATAAGTTGGGATAAAAAATTCTGGTAAAAAAAAAAAAAAAAAAAAAAAAATCATTTTATTTCCTGTCATTTTTTTTTATGTGCAGTTGAAAAATACTATTATAAAAACATGTTTTTTTTCTTTTAAGACCAGTTCGTATTTCTATTAATCTCAAATACAGTAAAATCTCGACAAATTTCCCTACATTTTATTTCAAATTAAAATCGAAACCTTTTTAATAATTGCTTTGATTCTAAAGCTAAATAATCATTTTCTTAGATCTATTAAGAACCTATAAATTATTTTACTTTAAAATTTTCCCATATTTACAAAATAATAAATAAATTAAATAATAACTATTAAAATTAACGCTGAAATATCATTAGATTACGATGTTTAGAACAAAGTATAACTGTTCACTAGATTAAATTTCAACTTTTTATTTTAGAAATTTTAGGCATCCTAATTTTTTTTTTAATATCATAGTTAAATACGGGTACACATCAAAGTTAATATTACTTTTAATAATTAGAATGAATTTCATCATTGAATGAAGGCGCATGCAAGGCCTTGTAGGCGAGAAGTCGTAAAACCTTTATTTGCATTTTTCGAGAAATTACTTATATAATATGTACCACATAGTGTTAAAAATTCTCCAAGAAAATTTCAATAAAGAATTTATTTATTAGAAATTTGTGTATGTGTGGGAGAAAATTACATAATAAACATTACCGATTAACATACAATTTATTTATTTATTTCCAGAATTCAATAAATTTTAAAAAAATATTACTTTAATCAATCTCCAGATTTTCCGTTTAAAATAAATAAAAAAATTATCAACTGAAATAAAATCTCTTAATTCCGTGTATATACCACGCAACAAATTGATGAATAAATGTAATGTGTTGAACATTTGAACAATACACACATAATTTATCTCCGGCGTCTAGACAAATTGCGAGATGCAGCTTCTTTTTTACTTTTGTTTTTAATTAATTGGGTACTTTTGGCCATTAAGAAAAAAGTTTCCGTTGACAAAATTAAATGTAGATGAACAGAGTAGCTACGTTTTATACTTAATAACTATTTGCTTCTCCAAGTTTAAAAAAAAAAAAAAATACATAATATTATGTATCTTTCAGGAATCGGTGAGTTTTATAAATTTATCCTCAAAAATGGCTCAAAAAATAAAATCTCAGTCGATCACAATCTGTTATTGGGTCCATCAGAAGAACTTGGAATTTATAGTTAAAGAATATCAATGTATGTTGTTTATAAAAAAAATAATTCGAAGACAAAATCCTCAATTAATAGCTGTATTAGCGCTTCCATTACTAAAGTAAATAAAAAAATTTATAGTAAAATTGAAAAGAGTAAGCATATTGTAATTTTTATCCCTTTCATATATCTTTTTATGTCCCGCAGAAGTATGAATGAAGTTAAAGAAAGTAAATAAATTTGAATTTTCCCCCTCAAAACAACTTGTCACCAATTGTAAGCGTGCGCTGAAACGCGCGCCGGTAGTATTTTTTCTTCCGTTATTGGAATATTTCATCTGTTAAATACATTTTTCTGTAGTTTATTATTAACACAAAATACTATCAAAAATTTAATAAACATAATTGAGCCATAAAAATAATTAAAACTATTTTTTTAGACGTTTTTCTTAGTTTTTCACTCTTTAACGAAGATTTTGTTTAACGCTTACTTTTGGGTTTGTGAAGGGAATACTGAATAAAAATTTCGATACATTTAATAACAAACTAATTTTCTAAAATACATTACAAATTTTTAAAGATTAGGAATTGCAATAAAAAAATACACTCACCTGTTTGGGCCCAACAGCATAAGAAAAGGGCCGCCACGCCGAGCCAGTCGGTGGGCCGAGAAATCATCACGTTTCGCGGATTGGGATCTTTCTGCTGCTTTCTCCGTCTTGATGGACAGAGCTAAGTAGGCGGAGGGCCTCTTAAGTGATACTACCGCCCTCTAGTATCCGTTAGCGAACTTTTTCTGAATGAAAAGGGAATCTGAAAAAAGGGAAGCGGTGAACTTGAAGAAGCACCGTTTATATAGTTCTCATTTATGTGTTTTCTCATTTATACATTCTTTTAATTTAGATCCTTCTTCGTCCCCTATGTGATTTAATGATAAAAAAATTCATGACACAAGTAGTTTCTTAATTCCATTTGCATGTTTTTTCCGGATAATTTTGTAGCCTAAATTTCACTTTCGAGTAAGGAAATTTGCTCTCTGTCAAAATTTCTATGCCGCCTTCTTATCTTTCTTTTATTTTTCAGAAAACATCACGTGGAAAAAGGTCGAGATCTTCTTTTCTTTTTAATTATTTATATATTTATATATTTTCTTTTTATCTTTTTATTTAAGAGTGTCCATAATTAATGTCGCTTTCAAATATATTATTTATAAGCGTTTTCGTTTAGGGTTGCTTAAATTGAGATAGTAGACTAAATAAATAGATGTGGATACTCATAGAAATATATGGTGAGTAAGCTGAATAAATGCTGCTTTATAAAATACATTAAACATACATTTCACGCTAAAAAAACGACATGATTTATGAGTACCCATAATATTATTATAATTATTGCATGTAAATGAAATACATGTAATGTCACTATTATTTGAGTGAATTAAAATAAATTATTTAAAAAATGTCTTAATCGTGTAAATAAAAAAGTCCATAACATTATCAAAATTAATTTATATAAGGTTTGTTGGGGT
Source organism: Maratus speciosus (assembly GCA_963932465.1). Lineage (NCBI taxonomy): Eukaryota > Metazoa > Arthropoda > Arachnida > Araneae > Salticidae > Maratus > Maratus speciosus. The sequence goes on from OZ010787.1 coordinate 329,863,513, forward strand.
AACTGGGCCATAGGCTATTTTATAAAAAACTGTTGGTGTTTTTTAAGTATTAGCTTTTGTGAACAATGCCCCTTTATCTCTACTTCCTAAAACAACGTGTATTAACTCAATCATAACTCTCACTTTGCTGTGATAGGTTGTCAAAAATTTAGGTTTCTTTTTTTAAAAACAACGTCAATATGGTTGAACTTCCTCGAATTTTTATTAAAATACTGTAAGTACTTTTATTAAACAATCTTTTTTTTTATAGATTAGACATATAACTACATTAATATTATTAGGTATCTATACATATTTACTTCAAGTTTTAAATGTAAGCCCGGTGTCCTTGTTACCCCATAAATGTTTCAAGAATGGGGTAACTGGAATATGTATCCGGGGTAACTGGGCCATGCTGGATCCAGTTACCCCAATATTTATAAATAATTTTTTTGTGTTACTACGGGAAGTAAATTTCTCCATTGGTTTTTGCTCACAATAAAGAAAATGATAGAATATCTTATTAAAATAACGTAATGAAATTTAAAAAAAGCATATTGAGTGGTATCAAACCAAATTTCTTGACCCCTTGAGAGGCGGTGATGCCGTTATGGCATCACTTAATTTTAATTCTTAATTGCCACATTGGCACCTGAATTTTATAATTAAAATTTAACCTTTATTAAGTACGCGAAAATATACTTTTACATGTTTTCAGATAGATTCTCTGGTAAATATTGGTGTCATTAAATTATTTCATCATTTTACGAATGCAAGTACCTTGCCCCTGAAAGCCAGATAGCCAGACCTTGAAATTGTACTATACACAGGGGTCGCATTCTATAGGCATAGCTGCCAATTTTTACGCTTTCTTGCTACCACTAAAATTTAATAGAGATTTTCGTTTTGTTTAATCATAAGATTTCGACGATTAAATAAGACAACATTTGCTATAATATTTTAGTGGTAAGAGGAAAGCGTAAAAGTTGGCAGCTATGCTATAAGGAATCTTTTATCGTCCCTACTACTATTTTGAAAATAATATCTTCATCGCACCTTTCTTTAAGGAACAATAAAATTTTCCCTATATAATGTGACCCCTGGATAAAGATAAAGTGCTTAAGTACTTACGTAGCCTTTTGTTCAAAGACCTTTTGTTCAATCACCTTGCTATTTTTTCCTTAAAATACCCATGTAACTTTTATACTTATTATCTATACTAAAGTACATAAGTACCTATTTAAGTTTTATATTTTTGGTATAAATAAATCTAATATTTTCACTTTTAGTGCTTTTTTTAGGCACACTGACAGCAAAGGTTTCCCTTACAACGCTGTTTATTGACATATAATTTACTTGATCTGCCTGGTTTAAATTTTTTTAAGTTGTTTACACTTTTTCAAACAGGACCTGATATCCGATATGAAAAAATATAAACGCGTGTGGAACATAGACCCCCCCCCCCCCCCCCCTGGTCCAGTTACCCCATTTTTGGGGGGCAACTGGACCCATGAGGAAAGAAAGATGAAATATGCATATTTTTACATTTTTAAATATTAAAATGTAATTTTGAGCATTTCTGTCTGATAGAGGGAACCTAACTGAACACATTTACAGAAGTTCAGACTTTAATTGAAATGAACATTAGCTTTTTGAAACTGAATTGTCAAAAGCTCCAGACTCACATTGTAAAATCATGTCCCAGTTGCCCCAACTAATCTTACATATTTTCCTTCACCATGTATTATTAGGATGAGATTTACTTTCTTTTCTGTTGCATTGTTTGTTTTGGTTTTCTGCGCTTTTTTGAAACGGCGTCTTTAAAAACGTATAAAAAGTGCTTCACGGTGAAGTATTCCTAAAATCAGATTGGTTATTTAATTCATTTCTTATCTGTCTAGTTAAGCTCTTAGAAAAGATTTGTTTTTATATTAGAGCAACCGAAAGTGGTTGTTTATTTTTAGAAAAGGTAGTTAAGTGTAGAGAAAACTGAGTTATTTTATATATTAAACAAAAAGTATTTCACTGAAATGCAATACTATTAAATCGTTTTAATTTCGTAATAACATTCGTTCTTTCTTTAAAAAAGAAAATGTGTTTTCAAATTCTGGTTTTGGGGAAAGAGTTGTAATGTGTTTTGATGCTTCTAGTGAAACATATTTTCGTGTATATTTGGATAGCATATTATCATATTAATAATATCATATACAAATCTGCTCGTAAATAATCTTCTGGGCGAAAGTTAAGATCACAATGAATAAAACATATTGCTGTTTTCATTTGTATTGCATAATTAGAAATAACACTGAATATATTTTTTTTCTTTCTTTCATTCGAATAAGAGAGTGGAGTAAATCGAGAATTATTTTTTTTCGTTTCCATTTGCTAAAACTTGATAATCCTAATTCATATGATCCTAATAATATCGCGCATCCCTATGATGATAGTCATAGTCACATAAAAATAAATATCCTGGACATCATTTTGTAGGACGTTTGGAAAACATGAATGAGTTTGAAGTCCATTTTGAAACTGTGTATCGCGACACCATAACACGCAGCGGCTTAGTTTAAAAACAATCGGAAATAAAAGGGAAATTTGCTTTAATCCACATTATTCTACAGTAACATCTTCTATATTTTTTAATTGAAGATAGAAAAATTATTTAAAGAATCTATGGAATTCACCTTATAAAGCTACTATTTAGTGAAAAAATAGTTTGCAAAAAATATAATAAACAATAAAAGCACATATTCACTAAGTATTACATTAGTTCAGTTAAAGCCAAACTTATACGCCATTACATAAAGCCAGACTTACATTCATAAAAATTGCTTCTGAAAGATGTACGTATTATGCGAGCATAGTTGAGTAATCGAGAATTTATTTTTATTTTTTTTCGTTTGCATTTGCTAAAACTTACTAATCCTAATTCATATGATTCTAATAATGTCGCGTATCTCTATGATGATAGTAAAATATTAATCATAGGCATATAAAAATAAATACACAAGGATACATTATTTTGTGAGACGTTTGGAAAACATTAATGAGTTTGAAATCCATTTCGACACTGTATCGTGACACCATAACACACATCGGCTTTGTTTAAAAACAATCCAAAATAAAAGTGAAATTTGTTTTAATCCACATTACTCTACAATATCAGCTTCTATATTTTTTTAAGTGAAGATAGAAAGATTATTTAACGAATCTATGGAATTCACTTTATAAAGCTACTAATTAGTAAGAAAATAGTTTGCAAAAATATATATAATATAAACAAAAAAGCACATGTACACTAAATATTACATTATGTCAGTTAAAGACAAGCTTATATTCATAAAAAATTGCTTTTGAAAGATGTACATATTATGCGTTCATAGTCATCTATCAAAATAATCCATACTTATTTAAAACTATACAAAATCACATTTTTAAGAAATGTTTTTTTATACTAATACACAAATTTGAATATTCCTGTTTGTGGGCGCCAACTATTATTAGAATTAAATAAATATTCTCAGCAAATAAGACAACTTTTATCCAATTTGTGCCGTATTATTCCATTATAAAATTTATAATGCGCATAGTAATTTCCTGTTTTCGAAGGGAAAATGAGGTCAAATTAAAAAATGTGTTTTAAAAAATGAGGTCATTCCCATTTCTCTAAAAATTTCAAAACGTGCGGAGAAAAATCACATGGAGTAATTTGGATCACTGGTTATAAATTCAATTTTTAAAACCTAACGAAAGTAGTTTACAATGAATCAGAATGCCAACAGAATGTCCAAAGAATGGTTTTAAAAGGAATTTTCATTAATTTGGGCATTTTTGGTAATTTTATCTTACCTTGTTCACTTGAGGCGACGGTTGACTTTTAAAATTTTCATTATGTTATTTCGACAAGAAATTTTTCAAAGGAGTATTCTATAAACATGAATGCAGTAAATATTTATTTTAAATGAATTAACTGCAATCCAGTAAATATTTATTTTAAATGAATTAACTGGAATTCAGTAAATATTTATTTTAAATGAATTAACTGGAAATTATTATTTTTTTTTTAATCTATGAATGAGTTTTATTATTATTATTATTATTTTCGATAACAATACTCCATGTGTTCCAATTTTCAGCATTTACTGGGGAAAAAAATGTAATCAATTAATTACAGTAAATTCTGTCTAAGGCGGACTCTGTATAAGCCGGAAATCTGTCTACAGCGGAAAATTTTTCAAGTCCCGGCGAACCCATAGAAAATTACATTAACTCATTCTGCATAAGGCGGAATCTGTCTAACGCGGAAACGGAAAGGATTTTAAGGTCCCACCGAAACCAAAATTTTGCATAAGGCGGAAAAGGTATAATTTAAAAATGAAAGGCGTTTTGTTTATTAAACTTTAAATCTGATAAGTCAAATAACTTAATGTCGAGCACGTTAGTTAAAATTCCGTAACCTTTTAAAAAAGTTAATTCAAAAGAACAGAAACTTTACATTTTAAGGAATTTATGCTTATGCCATTTTTTCATATGCAAAATTGCATCTAAAAGTTAATATTTCTACTAAAATGAACGTTTATCAAAATGTATATTTTCGAAAGTACAATGTATTATACTTTAAGATTGTACTCAAATTCAAAATTATAGCGTTCTGTCTTATTCTCGAAGGTTTTTTTTTGTGTGTGTGTGTGTGTGTGTCTATAAACTTCCAGTAAGAATGTATTACAGCAGTACTAAGAAACTGAATAACGTTTCTCATTTATCTTTAAAAAGACAAAGGATCTTTTAGAATTTCAGTTTTCAACCGATTTTCTAGTCAGGAGAATCATGAAAGATCATCATCTTCGAGGGATTTTTTTTTTCTTTTGGGGGGTGGGGGGGGGAGCTTTTTTGCATAAGCCGGAATATTGTCCACCACGGAAAATTTTCTCAGTCCCTACCGATTCCGCCTAAGACAGAGTTTACTGTACTTTACTTTTTTATTCTATTAAATTGCTCCATGTAGCCCGATTTTCTGCATTCAATATTTTTAGCATTGATTTTGATTCTATTACTTAAAAGTACTTTTTTTTTAATGCGTCGACTTTTTAATACAACCGGCAGTTTTTAAAAACAATAATAACAAGGACGAAAAATCATGCATTAGGCATAGATTGTGAAACACTTTCAAACACTAACAGAATATTATTAAGAAATTTCTTTTTAACACTTTCCAACAAAGGTGAAAAGTGTTTATGACTTCGGTTTGTCTGTCCGTCTGTCCGCGATCTAACTCCGGTAAATATACTCCGATCGTTCTGAAATTTTCGGGTGTTAGTGACCTCTACCATAGCACGAACCCTATTTCAAATGAAGTTTGTAGCGTGTTTAGTTCATTTACAGGGACAGTCAAAAGCTTTCCGTTACATTACGGCCTATGGGAAAAAATCGTTTAAAATGATTTTTAATGATGTTACATGCGTTCAAACATGATAAAATTGATATGCATTTATTAAGTATACTAAAATCTATTACATTCTGTAGAATAAGCGGTGCAAAGAATAATTATTATTTATTTACAGGGCCACACAAAAGAATTCCGTTACATAATGCTATAGGGATGGAGAGAATTTTTTCCGGCGTATTTTAATTATGTTAAATTATTTCATGTATAATGAAATTGATATGCGACACTGAGGTTTACTATAACTTATTTCATGTATAATACGAAGTGCATAGCATTTACAGGGACACACAAAAGATTTCGGATACTATATTGTATCCGAAGTACTGTACGGTAGCGATTGATTGCTGGAAATGCATTTTTAATTATGTTATGTGCCTTTATATTTCACTATATATTTAGCCATTGTATAAGGTGTGTATAAATGCTGTAATTCATATACAGGGCTACACAAAAGAATTCGTAATGGTCACTGGGTATGATTGCAAATTGCTTAAAGGTGGTTTTTAAATGAGTTATGGAATTTTTCGCTGAACTGCATTTAGTTTACTAAGAAATGTTTGTAGAACATAGATAAAATGATATACAGGGTCACACAAAGTAATGGATACACGGTCGTCTATAAATGATAATTTCTGGAAATGTGATTCCAGTAGTTTTAAGAGTGTTTGACTTTGAATTAAACTTTAACTAAATAGTGGCGTGTAATAAAGGTACTAGGTTAACTACAAGGTTGTACAAAAGTATACAAGTATGTTTCCATCTATTAATATAAATTGCTGAAAGAGAAATCTCAACCTGTTATGTGTTTTTTTGTTAAACTAAATTTCCCCGTTATATAGTATACACATCAACCTACAGATCAAATACAGGGCTGTTCAAAAGAATTGGAATACATATTTGCTATGGACGGTAACTACTGAAATCATCAGTTTTTCAAATGTTTTATGCGTTTTCTAAAATGTTTACTTAGTTCTCTTATATACCTTATTTCCCTAAAGAACGAAGTTTTGTTAAAGCATTCAGGAAGTGTTGGAAAGTGTTTCATAATCTATGCTTAATGCATGATTTTTCTTACTTGTTTATTTTATAGCAGTGAAATGATATATTTAAATAAATAATTTATGAAAACACATAGCGTAATAAAAATCCGTCTTCAACCCCATAGACGATACTGTAACGGAATTGTTTTGTGTGTGCCTGTAAACCAACTATAAATGCTACACACTTCAGTTTTGATACCGGACATTATATGGTACACCTCAATCATATAAAAACTACATGATAATCTCAGTATATTTATGAGAATTAGAGAAGGGATAGATGGACAGGCGACAGACTAACCGAGGTCATAAAATACTTTGCAACTATAGCATGAAACTAAATTTCCATTAAAAAATTACGTATTAAATCACGTGCCTTTATTACTAATTGGAGGATCTTGATAAACCAACGTTCCAAAACGGATGCACAGATTTGCTGTTGTATGTATGTATGAAGAATTTTCCTTAGACATGTTGAAAGTTTTAAAGAAAAATTAAAACGCACGGAGAATTTTAAAGACTTATAAATAGCAGAAAGTATTATGGTTTGAGATAAATGCATTTGCAATGCAAGGTTGAGATGTCATTTTTATTATTTACTTTTAAGAACTATCAAAACATACTTTTTACAAGTATGTGGTAAATATTGATTTATTTTAAATTTTAAAAAGTTAAAAACACAAACTCAAAATTTCGCTTTAAAATCGATTTTTGTTCATTTGAAATATTCCACGCCCCTTTAATATGTCTATGCTTAAACGTATTTTGCCACTACAGCTAATCTCTACTATATAAGATAGCTGGAATGACTCCGGATTACACATCGGTGCTACTAGGAAGCAGAAATCTGAAACCATTTCTCGAACTGCCAAAAATCGAATGTATATTTACTGATTTTTTCACAGCGATATTCCTCAGTTTTGTTCGGGGTTTTCTCTTTGTATTATACAAATCACCACTTCTTCAAAATATTTCCCTTGGTTGGAAAAAAAAAAGAGAAAGAGCATGAATCAGCAAACAATTTAAAGAATTTGTATCATCAGCTTTTTGATTCTGTAGGTTTTAATAGGTTTCCCTGTTTAATTGTAAAAGAGTAACCTCTAGAACTCTGATGCAGGTTGAATCGGATGTATCGCATAGAGGGTTTCCCATCGACTTAAAGTATAGGTTTACTTTCAGTAAAACAAAATATCGAAATAAGCTATTTCGGGGTGTACATTTAAAAAGGTAAAAGATTAAATGACTAAACTTGTAGTAAATTTTAAGTATTTTTTTTCCTTTAATATTCAATAATAGAACGCATTGTAACTTGGTTTTAAATTTATTCAAAATTTTGTTATCAAATGAAATATCATAAAAAACTGTTTTCACCAATGTTACAGGCTATTTATTTATTTTATATTAGAGATAATTCATTTTGAAGATTTCATATTGTAAAAGTATTTATTTTTAGTTCATAAAATAAAAGTCAATTTCATAGTTTAAAATTACTTTTTATAAGAGCTCTATACTTTTTAAATGTATTTTTTACAAAGGACCTAAAACTTGACACAAAAATTTTCTTAATATTTATGTTTCGAAATTATATTTCAGCAATAAAAATAATAATAAAAATCTTGTAAATTACAAAATGTGTTTCAATCAAATATCTAAACAGTATGTAATATCTGTTTAAACTGGCATTTTGGCTCATTTTTAAATTACATATTTCAGTTTTAGTATCCTCGAAAAGGTGTGGTGTGAGGCCTGTTTCCTTTGCTTTTTACCTATTAAGTGATAATAAGGACTTGGGATAGTATTTTGTAATTGTTAATACATTCTGACATGTGCATCTTTGCTGAAAAAGATAATATAGAAACGATATGATAAAAAGAACATAACTTTTAAAATGCTACTTTAAAGAAGACAGCCGATATTTTCGGAGATTCTGCTCAAGACGTAATTCTGACATGGAAAAAATGACCGACAGTTTTCATTACTTTAATATCATTAACGAAAACAATCAAAACATGACTTTTCGCTAAATATTTTTTACGGAAATAACAAAATATGTACAGTTCGTCTGTAGGATTAAAGAAAAAAAGAGATAAACACGATTTTATTCGCTCATCGTTTACAATAAAATCAAAACAAAGGTGTCACCAGTCCCTAAATAAGGCCTTTTAAACTCTTTCCAACAAAGTTGAAAAGTGTTTATGACTTCGGTTTGTCTGGCCGTTTGGCCGCGCTCTAACTCCCGTAAATATACTCGGATTGCCCTGAAATTTTTGAAGGTTATAAACGTTTACTATAGCACGTTTCCTATTTCAAATGAAGTTTGTAGTATGTTTAGTTTATTTACTGGGACAGTCAAAAGATTTCCGTTACATTACGGCCTATAAGAAGAAATCGTTTAAAAAGATTTTTAATGATGTTACACGCATCCAAACATAACAAAATTGATATGCATTTATTAAGTGTATTAAATCATGCATTCTGTATAATATGCGGTGCAAAGAATAGTTATTATTCTTTTACAGAGCCACACAAAAGAATTCCGTTACATTATGACATAGGGAGGAAGGGGAGAATTGTTTGCTATTTATTTTAATTATGTTAAACTATTTCACATATAATGAAATTGATATACGTCGCCGAGGTTTACTATATGTTATTTCATGTATATTACGAAGTGCATAGCATTTACAGGGAAACACAAAAGTTTTCAGATAGTATATTGTATCAGAATTACTGTACATTAGCGGTGATTGCTGGAAATGTATTTTTAATTATGATATGCGCTTTTATGTTTCACTATATTTATGCATACTATATGGTGTGTATAAATGTTATAATTCATATACGGGGCTACACAAAATAATTTCTAAGGGTTGCTGGGTATGAGCGCAAATTGGTTAAAGGTGGTTTTTAAATGAGTTATGCATTTTTACGCTGAACTGCATTTAGTTTATTAAAAAAAGTTTGTAGAATATAGATAAAATGATATACAGGGTCACGCAAAGAATTGGATACATATCGCCTATGGATGATAATTTCTGGAAATGTGGATTCAGTAGTTTTAAGAGTGTTTTAGTTTGAATTAAATTTTAGCTAAATAGTGGCATGTAATAAAGGTACTTGGTAAACTACAGGGCTGTACAATCGTATTCAAGTATTTTTTCAATTAATTGTATAAAATGCTGGAAGAGAAATTTCAACCTGTTATACGTTTTCTTGCTAAACTAAATTTTCCTATTATATAGTATATATATCAACATACAGATTGAATACAGGGCTGTTCAAAAGAATTGGAATACATATTTGGCTATGGGCGGTAACTACTGAAATCATATTTTTAAATGTTTACTTAGTTATCTTATTTACCTTATTTCCGTAAGTAACGAAGTTTCGTTAAAGCTTTCAGGGAGTGTTGGAAAGTGTTTCATAATCTATGCTGTACACATGATTTTTCTTACTTGTTTTACAATATGAATTCCTTTTTTGTATAAGGGTCCGGATCATCTAAATATTAAAAATTATAACAATATTTTTTTATTTAAATAGTACAACCTACTTTTGACGCTGTATTTGCATTAAATAAGTTCGGAAAAGTATATAGATTATGCCTTTTTCTTAAATCTTCATATAACGGATCAAAATGTGAGAATAGTAATGTTAAATCCACGCGATAATCATTAATTTATATATTCCCAAAAAATCCCCCGACTGAAAAGATACAATTTACAGACTGAAACATATTCTAGGCATATTTGCATTTAAAATAGATATTTTTAATTAAGAAAAATATTAATAAGTCTATATTAAAAAAATTGTGAATTATAGCCTAACATATATTTTGCATAAAAAGAATTAGCGTTGGCTAAAACGTAACTTTTCGTAACTATTCTTTTATCGCTGATTCCTATCAGTGGTTTTCAAGAAATAAAAAAAAATATATTTTTGACGTCAAAAGAAATTGTTTTCTAATACCATTTGTATCCACAGCAAAAAAAATCTTTGACAGTAAACAGAACAAATGTATAATGTTTACTTTTAGAAAAAATGACTTTATTTCACATTTAGAATTTTTATTTTTATTTTCTGGTTATTAATGTTCACGTTGTTTCGCTTTGTAAGATCTTAATTATCTAAATTTATGGATAAACCCTTAACACACTTTCTTTTATAATTATGAAATTTTAAGTAAAAGTGCATGAACTATATTTTTAACCTGGCTGATTAGATCCAAGGAACGTAAAGGGTCAAAAGTAGGTAAGGTGCCTTATTATTGTCCCCCAGTCACTTTTAGGCCCTTGGAAGTTGTAATTTTCTGTGAAAATCTACCAAATTTGGATTTTACATAGACTAACTTCCCACGCACATAGAAACATAGGCAAATATCATACACAAAAAATTAACAATGCGAAAAATTGTTTTTTTTAAGTATCCAGAAAATGCAAAAGAAAAAAAATGGTCCGAATTTCGTCCCCCCCCCCCCCTAAAAAAAAAAAAAAATCCAATACGCCGAGGCTTAACTTATAACTAAATCAAAATTTATTTCTAAATGAGTAAGTAATTTAATTTACATTGAAGTAAGGCACAGAGAAATGTACTAATTATCAATGGAAGAATAATATAACGAAACATTAGCATAGTTGCCAATCTCCCGATTTTTTTCATACCAATATTTTTATGCCGAATTACTTGCTTTATACAATTACAGATTTAACGAAATTAAATAAAGAAAACATTTTTGTAAGATGTTACTAGTATCCAAAACATCGGGAGATTGGACAATATGCATTAGTCATCCAAACATGAAGAAAAAAATTGAAAAAAAGTCATGAAAAAGCATTCCTAATTTCGTCCCCGGGACGAAAATAAGAACTGCAAGGGGAACGAAATTGGGACCACGCCACTTCTCAATATTACGGATCTTCAGTTCCCGTAAGATGAACTGAGCGTCCTAAAACTCACTGTATGCCACTGTCAGCATCTTACCAACGAAAATACATGCAATGAATAAGAAATAAATATTTACAGTACAGTAAATAACGTTCTACAAACGACGTAATAAGAACTCAGTTCTTCTAAAAATAGGAAATTCGCCGTCTTTAATTTACGTATGCGTCTTGGCGAACGAAACTTTCAACACTGACTTCTTTTACCTTCCGTACCCTGTGCCTTGCGTCGTAAGTAGCGCCACTTTCGCAGAAGCGGAGAAATTAAGGGGACGGAATTAGGAGAGGGGACGAAATATGGGCACTTTGCCCTATGTGTTACCGTTTGGAGAATGAAAGTTGGTAAATCTTGTAATGTGTAGACGACCCCCGAAACATAATTTATGAATATCACTTAATAGTAAGCATTATTCCCATTCGATTAATGCCTAATCTGCAATTGATTGATACCTATTTACTACAATTACTCAAGTACTTCAAAAATTGCCTTCATATTCTACAGATTTTACAGACTCGAACATATTCCAGGCATTATCCATAAATTTAGATAATTAATATCTTACAAAGCGAAACAACGTGAACATTCATTTAGTAACCAAAAAATAAAAATAAAAATTCTAAATATGAAATAAAGTCGTTTTTTGTAAAAGTAAACATTGTATATTTGTTCTGTTTTCTTTGTTGTGGATACAAATGGTATTAGAAAACAATTTCTTTTGACCGTCAAAAAATATTTTTTCATTTCTTGAAAACCACTGATACGAATCAGCGATAAAAGCATATAGCTATGTTTCAGAAGACGCTAATTCTTTTTATGCAAAATATATCCTTGGCCATAATAACAATTTTTTTAATGTAGACGTATTAATATTTTTCTTAATTAAAAACATCAATTTTAAATGCAAATATGCCTAGAATATGTTTGAAAACGTCTGCGACTAAAGGCAGGTGTATCTTTTTTAATGGATTGTACGTAAAATTTGGAACACGGGGACATGTTAACTTTTGATTTTTTTTTTTTTTTTTGAAAGATATTAAGGTATATATTCTGTCACAAAATGTTCTCAAACTTTTGTGCCGTAGCATTGTCAAAGGCGAATACAATGTCCGTATTTGAGCTCCAGAGACCTCCGGAGCAAATATATATTGCATTTGATAGTCGAAGATATCAATACCTTCCCTGAGTCTATAAATGTCGGAAAAAATAATTATTTTTCGCCTAGAAATAATTAATGTTGTAAAATCTTCATTAAGAGACATGGCACACTCTATAAAAATATATGACCTCATCTAAATAGAGCCCTGGGGATTGTTGCAGTCATAAAATAGTTGCAAGCCATCGTACAACACAAGTGCGACGAGCTTGCTATACTATAAAAAATGGCCAGTGGATATTAAAACAAAAACAATAGAGAATGTCTGTCTCTGTGTTCGTCTGTTGGCGATGGCTAGAAAAATCTACCGCGCATAGAGATCTGAAATTTTGGATGTGGAGAGTTCCAGGCAGGTCCGAATGCACCTGAGGCTCGGGTTTTTCATTTTTTGTTAATTAGCAGAGATATTGTTTACAAGCCAGAACAAATTCGGATCAAAAATACGCTTTTTTCTCAAAATGGCGCGCACTGGTTATTCCAGAACTCCCTAGCATAGAAAATCAAAAATGTCATATATGGCTTCCTTTTCTTTGGGAGGGGAGACGGGAGGGTCGTTTTTCGAAGCGTGCATCTGCCAGACCGTTAGAAATACAGAAAAAATTAAAACATTTTCTTAAATTTCGTACTTTTTACGTTCAAACGCCGCAAACTGCATAAACAAATACGAATTTTAACGCTTTCAGAAAAAACTTTTTTATTTTTTCAGAGGTATGGATTAACAAAACTTGCCCACTTAAAGCTTGCACCTTCTTCTTAAGGAAAGTGTAATTCGTTATCAAAAGTGCGACTATTAATCCTTTCAAAAAAATTCGCGATTCCAGGAGAAATTCTTTTTTTTTCCTACGTTAAAAGTAATTAACCGTTGGTAGTTTATTCTTAGTGTACCCGATTTACATCAGCTATAAAAATCTCGAAAAATTCGAACGATTAGAAGTTTTAAAAAAATAAAATCTGCAAAATTTTCTCTTACGACGCGAACACGCGGGTGGCTTCGGCTTATGTTTTTACTACTAAATATTTATATTTTTCGCACGAAATTTTACACAAGCTTCAAAACCGTTATATTTATAATTGATAAAAATTTCAAAGAGTTCAGACGATGAGAACTATTTTTTTTATGTTAAAAGAAAAGCGAGAAGAAAACACAGTTCTTTATAATTAAATATCCGTATTTTTTCACGAATTTTTAACACTGGATTTAAAACCGTTCTATTTATAAGCTATAAGAATTGCGAAGGCTTCGGATAAATGAACTAAGTTTTTTAACTATTAAATTACCCGATGTGGAAAAAATGTATTCTTAGAAGCGTTTTTCCCACTAAATATCAATACTTTTCACGAATGGTTTACACAGGCTACGGAAACATTATATTTTTAACTCGTAAAAATTTCAAAGAGTTTAGACATTTTTACATTTATTGTACCCGACGACCTTTCTTCCTCTCTCCCTTTTTTAACCTAATTCAAATTTTCTTATCGGCGTGGAAAATAAAAATATGAATTAAAAAAATACCGAGCCACGTGTATTTCCATTTTTCTTTCTAATGGTGTAATTCATTTTTTAAATTAGAAATATTAATCCTTCAAAAAAATTCATTTCCGACAGACAATTTTGACGATTTTTTTTTTCATATGATTTCGATGGGAAAACAAAAGTGAAAAGAAAAACAGTGCTTTTTATAACTATATATGAATATTTTATCTCGAAAATTATATACAGGCTTTGTAAACATTAGATTTATTCATGGGAAAATTGCAAAGAGTTTGGACACTAAGAATTATATTTTTAAAGTTTTAATGTATTCGATGGTAGTCGATGAAAAAAAATTGAAAAACGCTTCCTGCAAGCCCTTTTTATTAGATTTTCGTTAAAAATTATAAAATCTTTCAACATTTTATTTCTATTTAACACTATTATCACGGGTGTGGGCAACGCCGGACGGGTCAGCTAATACTAATTTTTAGTATAATCTAGAGCATAGATAAATAAAAACATGTTAGCTACGAAACAAAAAATGTAAATGTGTCTCAGGTACTCAGATTTTCTCAGTTGATACAGAAGTAAGAGGAAACAAAGTAAAACCGTGTAGTTGGGTGTAACCGGATGTTTCAGTTTTAACTCAACTTGAGCAGCCCCCTATTGGGTAATGGTTTAAATACTTAGCTTTAGCCCAAGGAATTAAGCGACCATTACGATATCGCCATACTGGCATTTATGAATAGTTTCTGTGATTAAAAGTTTATTTTATATATTTTGTTTTAATATTTCCTAGTTTTTAAAATTCTTAAATATCGACACATTTGAAGTTACTGAAACTTTTTATATTATTATTATATGTAGCATATTTAATAAAGATTTATTTACCATAATGAAATTTAAAAGGGATGGCACGAAGTGTTTTCAGATCTGCATTGTCTAGAGGTAAAACTGGATACCCTAAGAAAGATAAATAAGGATATTGGAAAACGATACTTAAAGAGCTCATAAACTATGTTTGAAGAAAAGGCAATCAAAACTACACGTATGAGAGTGATTATAATTTTTATGAGTCTGATAAACAGTTGAACTTCTTTTGAACTATTTTCTGAGATTGTAATGAACATAATTATCATTTTGTCTTTAAATATTAAATCATTATAATTCAAATATTAATAGTTTAGTTCCTTAGTTAAAGTTGTAAAATGAAATATATTGGTTCTTTTTTAGTCTAAACTTCTTTTATTTCCTTAAAGATTAACATATGCACGTAATTTTAGCCCATCAATGGGGTAAGATCAGAATATTTGGCTTTTTATAAACAATTATTTATTAATACAAAAGAGATGAACTAATTCTGAATTTGATTGATATAATGCTACAAGGATAAGTGTAGAATGTGTATGGTAAATGATATTAAATTCAGTTGGAAATTCTGGCTTCAAGAAACAATAAATAATAAAGTATGCGGATTTACCTTAATTTACCCTACTGTTCTTCGGATGATTCAAAATATTTTCTCACGAAGATTTTTTATTTTTTATAGAATGTTGTCTTCACACCATAATCTACACTTTTCAGAACTTATTGGGTTTTTTTTTTTTTTTTTTAATCTTTTTCTGGATGATATTTGATATGTGATTCATCAAATCGATACAATTTTTTCTATAATTTTACTTCATATTTATGTCGTCGGTTTTTGAGAAGAGTGATGTCAAAAATAATAATTTTTGAGTTATACGTAACATTATCTTTCAGGTTACGGCTCTTTTATTAAAAGGAGTTTAAAACTACGTTTTTAAACTACCGAAAATTGTCGGGATAAATTTCTTTGTAAGTAGAAAAGTAATATGCCATAAACTTCATATTAAAAATTTGCAGCGCTCTCAGAACTTTCATTTTTAATTATGTCACTCCACTTGAAAATCGACAACATTATTTTGTATCTATATATCACTGTAAAACCCCGAAGTCTATAGTAAATCTTGGGATTTACAGGTAAATCCTAAGTATTTACCAAAGGGAGTTGTTAAAAGCCCGATATATGCTTCTTAACGCTTCTACTTCGGGTTTTTACCGAATCATTCGCAGATATATGGTATATTAAATTCAACATTTACTTATCTTTATTTATTTGAATAACATGTGAGTTGGTTAATGAATTAAGGGAGTGACAACAGTTGCGAAATACCATACAAAGCAGTGAAATTAATGTAGTTTTTATCTCGGGAAGTATTGACGCAATTTCAATAATATTTCAAAAATTTTTGCAGTAGGTAAAATAAAAATTAACACTTCGTCAGAAAATTAAAATAAAACATAGAATAGTTAAACAACTTTGAAAACAAAAAAAAACTATTTATTTTTATTTACGATAGTTTTTGCACTTAGTTTTTATATAAAAATCAATTTACACTTTATCTACCGTCAAAAACATTAAAAAATATTTAAATCGTTTTAGTAGCTCTCTAGAGAGGGCTGCATCAATATCAGGTCCTTACACGTGATTTCCCACAATGGTCGATCCCTTAAAATCACTTTATTTCAGATTACACACTTTCCTCGTTAAACTTACAATACTTTTCTTTCTCATATCAAATTTTAAAAAACCTATAAAACCGTTAACTTTATATAATCTTGAACTTCTTAATTGTTAAATCCTAGCATTTACCGAAATGTTTCGGTAAAAGCTCGAAGTATAAGCGGTTAAAAGCATATTTCGGGCTTTTATCAACTCACTTTGATAAATGCTAGAATTTACCCGACTTCGGGCATTTACAATAACATATGTGTCGTCTAGTTGCAAAACCGGCCAACTCTTCAAAAATTGAAAATGTGTTTTTTCAGTTTTTTAAGTTCTAAGTAAAGGTTTCTATCATCTGAAAACGATAAACCTTGCAAAAACCTGTAAATCCCTGCGTTATATGCGTTTGAAAAACACGATGTGGAGCAAAAGCGGCCAAATCCTTCAGCCGGTGAGTTTCAAAACCGGCCATCTCCATATCCGCTAGCTAAAGCTTCTGCTCGACCCCACAATAACTTCTCACTTTTGATTAGATTAACGTCATCGTGTTTCCTCTCGCCTGTGATTGCTCTCCCTTGGTGCATACAAATTTTCTAATAATTTAGCTTCGTGTTTTCTCCGACTATGGAAGTGTTTCTGGAAGAAGTGTCTACTTCTAGGAACCAAGGAAGCGGCAAAGTGGATCTGCGACGGGGTAAAGGAGAAAACCCAAAATTCAAAGGCAATGTACACCTTTTGATAACCAGGAGTGATTTACCATTTTTTGACGCCCTAGGCCAAAACACTTTTCTGCAGCCTCCCCACCCCCTTCATAAAACTGTAAGTGAATTTTCTTTGACAAATTTAAGAATTTTTTAATCTATTTAATTAATTAATAATACATTTAAATTTTGCTTTATAAATTTTAGTATTTTGAGGATTGTAGATTGGAAATGAATGGGCTTTTGTTACACTTAAAATCTGAGAGAATTTTGTGTTGGTGTATCGAGAAGTAGAAAAATTATTTTAAATGTAATTATTACAAATTTATTTTTTATTTAATACTGTTCGTTAAAATTTTAAATTTTTCTTATTTCATTAAATTTAAAAACTTTAAAGTTCTTAATTTTGCGAACCCTACCTAACGTACGCCCGTTGGCCATAGCCTAAGTTGCCTTATGGGTAATCCACCCTGGGGATAATATAATACATAATTAATTGTTATCATAATAACATCATAGTTAGCATATTTTGATTAATTAATTATCATGATGCTATAATATTTTATTAATCTAATAACTTACGTACGTTGATTCAGTATTCTTTTATCCCTCCAGACCGTGTTTCAGCTCAAATTGAAAGGAGATTGAAGAAAATCAAGTCCCTCATTCAGCCCGCAAAGTATGAAGAAATTTTATCTGAATATGGAACAGTTTTCAAGTCGGGAAGAGACCGACCATGATTGGAAGAAGACCAGCAATTTCTTCCCCAAACCACCTGCACTGTAGCATTTCAAATTTGCTCCTACGAAAAAAAAAAATCATAGCAGAATGTAAAAATAAGCTGTTGGTGCAGGGGAGGTCTTCTACAAATCTGAAGGAGAAGTCAGAAAGTCTGTTGTCAAGAGTAAGAGAAGTATTATGAACAGCAAGCTCGAGGACGTGGCTCTGGATACCGTGGTGAAGCCTCTAAAACTTTGGGATGTCCAAAACTTACTGGCGAAACATTTCGGGCCAAATTGGGATGCTGGCCAGCGGTTATTTTTTTTTTACAAAAATATATTGGCATCAGCTGCTTAAAAAGCAGAAAGCAAAGATGATGAAGAAAAAGACGCATGGATGGACCATCATGACGAAAATTGTGAGACTATCGAAAACGATGAGACCACTAAAGCTTGAAATTGTATGCACATGTACATAGTATGATTTTTGTTTAAGTTTTAAAATTTAATAATTTTATTTAAAATAATATCATGTCATTTAAATCATTTGTTTAGTGACATTTAAATCAGTTTTAACAGCTAGTCAGTTAGTTTTAACTGTTAGTCAGTTTTAACAATCAGTAAGTGTGTAAAAGTCATTTTACGTTAACAACTTTCCTAAAGTTCTTTTTGTTAAATAATATTAAGTTGAACAAAACATTTTTGTGTATTTGCAACCCCTAAAAACCCAATGTCAGATTAAATTTAGCAAAAATTAATTTCTGGTTTGTTGCAAAACCGGCCAACTCCAAAGTAAGTTGCAAAGGCGGCCAAATCCAAAACAAAGACCTAAATAACCCCTTCCCTTCATGTGCCCCTGCCACCTTATTTCGTGTTTTCAAATATACTGCCCTAATGACTATAAAACTGAAGAGTTTTGGTTCCAAACTTTATTTTGCTAAGTGTGGTAAAAAATCAGCTTTTTCTCAAAATTTTATTTTTTGGAGATGGCCGGTTTTGCAACTAGGCGACACATATATACTGCTAATTTTCATGTGCATGAGATATTGAATGTGAAATTTGATTGAGATCCTTGTAAATTGTTTGTTTTCATGTGCGCTGCCTCCTCTTAAAGTTTGTAAACAATCAAATATATCCATTTCAGGAACAAAAGAAAAATCATAGGACTGCATTTAAAGTTTTTCTTCTAGGTGAATGCCCCATTGCAGTGGACATCGCTAATTCTCAAACTCCGACAATACTTCTAAATACCAGCTTTATGAAAAAAAAAATTGTTTCAGTAATTAATATTATGATTTATATAAACACTTTTAAATAAGTATTATAATGCAATATTTCGATTGAAACAGAATGTAAAAATATATATTAACAAATGGTATGATTCAAATTGGTATGATTGAAAAATGTATAATTCAAACAAAAATGTTTTACTTTTTGAAAAAAAAAATTTCAGAATACAGCTACATAAATCCTAAATATGTATATTTTATATATAATATACATATATCACAGCTTGTGCTAAATATATTGCATTAATTTCTGGGGGCCTTCTTAAACTACTACATCCAGTACCTGTGGTTGTGGCAAGTTGCGGTTTAATATCAGTAACTTTAAAAATAATATTTGACTTTGGTTGGATATCATAATATTCATTAATATATCCATTGATATATGATAAATATTTATTTGGTTATGATAATATTCATTAATTTGAGAAATTGTAAATGTGGGATATTAACGTGTTGAGAATCATTAACTTTAGCCACAGACCAGATCAACTAACGATGTTTCATACCAAAAATTTTATTTAGTGATAATGCTTAAATAAATACTTACATATATGTTATTTTTCATGAAATAAAATTTCTGTTGAGAATATAGTTCTTTTTTTTTTCATTAAGTGGGCCAAATATACCCGAAATGGAAAGGCTTGACCCAGTTTACAGAGCTGTGGAAAATGTTTGTTTGTTTTTATCATGTTCTGCCTTTTCAAAAATTTTCCACTCTGAAAAGATAAACAATATAATAAGCTATTTATATGGAGAAAATTGAGATGCGAATGTATGACCAAAAAAAAAAAAAAATACGCGCAATAGAATGTTAAAGCTGGTCGACTTACAACATGACAATCCGAGGAAATATAATATTCTTCACTCAATAATCCACGTTAAAAAAAAAAAAAAATCCCTGCCGGCCCGGCCTACAGGCGGAGGTAGATTTCGAAGTTAAGTATACTAATTTCACAAACAAAAACCAAATCATGATTAGAGATAAACCCACTTTAACAATTTTATCTGGCCGCTTTTGACGAGTTTTTATTTCATTTTTATATAATAACTGGTTTTATCAGAATCATGTTAGGGCGGTATTCAAAAAAATACTTTTCCATGCTCAACAACTCGAAATTTTCTGGCATAACTCCAGATTCATTTTTAATAGGAAAAACATGAAACTGGTTGACGTGATTTTTGAAGAGATTTATAAGCGACCTGTGTTTTTAATTTCCGTTTAATTAATTAAAACTTGATACATAAACAATTGTTTTCTCAGTAAGACAATATTTTTCGTTTCTAACACAATCGCTTCGGGAAATTCCGTTCAAAATGCCCACTTTGACATCATTTTTTGAAATATATTCTGCCTCTGTCAAAAAATCGATCATTACGGTACATTATATAGTTTCTGAATAAGCGAATGTACCAATTGGATGCGTTTGAGACCAACAATGAATTTAAAAATGAGTCAGAAAATAAGCACTTTGGATTTGAATACTTCCTTTTCCAACACAATCCGCTTCGTGAAATTCGGTTCAAAAGGCCCACTTTGACAGCATGTTTTAAAATATATTCTGCCTCTATCAAAAAATTGACCATTACGGTACATTATATAGTTTCTGAGTAAGAAAAGGTACCAATTGGAAGCCTTTGAGAGTAAAAATGAATTGTAAAATGAGTCAGAAAATAAGCAGTTTGGATTTGAATACACCCTTACTAAGATGATTTTTTTCTTCAACCGCTATGTATTTTTAATTTGTTTTTGCTGTAAGAATTGGTCCTATCCAAAACTTGTCTATATAGATGTTGTAGACAATATTAAGAAGATATATGATAAGTTCATGGGGATTTTATATCTTTTGAATTGACGGAGTTATGGATTTTTTTCTTCTTCAAACGCCCTTTTCGTTTTCGTTTTTAATTTTTTTTTTGCGGTACGAATTAGTCCTATCAAAAACTTGTGAATATAAAAGTTGTAGATAATGTTAAGGAGATTCATGATAAAATTAATTGGATTTGACATCTTGAGAATTGACGAAGTTATGAATTGTTTTCTCCCAAAAACCCTATTTTTGCGCTCCTTGAGCCCATTTTTAACTTTATCAAAAATCTGTGATACATAAATTTTTGGCCCTATTTTTAGAAGTAATAAAAACTTTAAACTGATTCGATATGTACAAAATTTCAGAAGTTATAGGGGTTTTTCGGTTTTCACAAAACCCCTCCCTATTTCCATCCCCTTGGTCCGATTTTGCCCATTAACGAACTCGACCGAGATTTTATGCCCCTTGATTTTATGTATCAGTTTGCAAGAGATTGGTGCAGAATTGTGAAAGTTATCGTGTCCAGAAAAAAGTGATATATATAGATAGATACATACATAGATAGATAGATAGATGGATATAAAGTTTTTTACTGAGGGTGGTTTTGGGCTCTAGGGGTCATGATCGGTGTAGATCTGCAAAAATGTTTCAGAAATTCCAACATAGGAACGACGCCAATAGGTAGCATTTCATACGAAATCTACCTAAAAAAGGATGGATTTATGTGGCAATCACTCTAGCTTATTTGATTAAATGACAATTGCAGAGTCTAATGATAATATTAAGTTTGGAAGCTGTGTAATCGTTGAGTATGGGAATGGGAGATTTTTCCATGTACTATTGCTAATATTAAGGTAGATAAAGAAGTGGAAGTAAGCACATTGGTAATGAGTAGTCCAAAAAGTTGGAAGTGGTTAGAAAGGTTAAAATATTTTATGAACTGAATAAAATTAAAGACATACCTGCCAACCTCCCAGTTTTTTCCAAACTGAATAAAACCAGAAAGTTTATGAAATAAAATATTTTAATAAATAACCTCATAGAAACAAAAATTGCATTGAGTAATTCTTATGGTTCAAATGATATTTATTTGACTTGGGGAAAAATAGAAGGCTAGTAGCTCTGGCATTACCACAATTGTTAAATTCCAGGAACCACTACAGCGTTCCAGGAGTTACAAAGTACAAAAAAGTTTATGAGATAGTTGTGTATAACATATGAGGGAGACCGGAGGGATGGCGACACCTTAAGGGAATTTAAATTTTTTCACCTCAAAAAAATGTTTATTTTTTAATAGTAAAAATTCTAAAGCTGAAGCATGATCTTTAGTATCTGTATCAATTTAACCGTAATCATAACTGTAAGGTAAGCACACATAAAAAAAATTTTCTTTCAACCTCTGTACAGTGGCGGGATTACCCAGGACACTGGAGTAATTCCGCCATTGTATCGGGGTAATAACGTCACTCTTTAATGACCTAGTAAATACATAAAATGGATACTAGGAAACACATAACCTACTCAAAATATTTAGAAAGCAAAAATTTAGCAGAATAATGAATAATTACAATGTTCCTTAAGCTAGGTTTATTAATGTGCTAAGCTTACAATTTAACTCAAATTGAAAAAATTAACCTTTGCCATGGGGGCGGCATTACCCCGAGAGGAAATATAGCAGAAATCCCTCAGCAAAGCGCCCCACCAGTGGCTGAGAGGTTCTGCTCTCGAAGCTGGTAGACGGGAGGTGCTGGGTTCGAACCCAATCGCGCCCGTCGGCCTAACCGTTTCGGAGTTTTCGTGGTTTTCTTCGAAACCTTGGATTTCCATGCGTAAATATGGGTAAGGTTCCCTTAGAAAGACCCCCCACGGAGGGTACTCCCCCTAGGGCCCATATACCAAGAGTAGATAATTGGCCGTCAAAAATCAACCCAACCCTCAGCAAAGCCAAAAGAAGAACAGAACTTGTTCAACAAATTGCATCAAAATGTCGGCGAGTGCATGTAGAATACGGGTAATATTATCTTAAGTACCTAATATTACAATAAAAGGTGTTTACCTCTACTCATTTGAAGTTCCAAAATAAGAAGCAACTAGATGAAAACTAAATTTTTCACTAGAACAAACGAACGACGTACAACAAAATCACTCTCACTCTAGGCACTGTTTCTATTGTTGGCCGCTATAATGCAGACGCATTTACTATCTCGAACTACCGTTAGTTTTTAAACTAGGTGGGGTGGCGGCATAACCCCGAGTGGCGGCATTTCCCGGTCTCCCCTAGCAATAAATTATGTTTTGGGGAAATTTATATTTTATTGGTTATCCACTTTTTACTTATTTTTTTATTAATTATAAAAGTTACGCGTTTAAAATATGGATGTTAAATGATTCATTATTTAATTACAATTCAGTACTAAGTATTTTAAAACTGGTTATATTTAAATTAACAAAGTTTACCCTCAACTGCTATGACAGAAATTATCGCATAGCTACTGTAAGCGGTCTCTGAGACAGCTTGATCAAAAGATGAATAAAAGGCTGGATTAACTTATCTGGTACTGTTTCTGTATTAAACTTTATGTACAGGACTATTATATTTAAAATTCACCTATTCAGACGTCTCTAGCGTTAGTACACGGCTCCAACGAAGCAAAACTTCACAAATATCTATATTTAAACAGAAAATTAAAAGTTAAACTGTGAAAAGTGAAAAAAACAGCGGTCTCTGAGACCGCTAATAACAGTTAACGGTTAAGTTGAACCAACGTGCATAAATGCATTTTTACATTTATTTACTTTCGAAAGCACATTTAGGATTTAAATGTGACAAAAATTATCTAAACGTGACAATGATATATTTTTTGCTTAGGTGATAGATAATAATTCTATTTCTTCAAATCTAATCTAATGAGTTTGATAAAAGAATAATAATCAATCCTTTTTTGCTTACATTTGGCATTTTAGATTAATTAAAATGCGAAATATATCCTAAATGTGACATACTTATGAGAAATCGCATTGCATTTGGGCATAATGACCTTAATATACAGGGTGATTCATAAATATCGAAACAATAGGCTATTTCCTTAAATATTGCCCCTAGACCCATACTTCCAATTGCAAAGTTTCATAGAAAAAGGTGCAAAATTTAATGACATAAGTGGCAACTCCATGGGGGGTCTATTTGGAAAAATTCGAAAATTAAATTTTTATACGGCCCCCGTAGTGTAAAAATTCCAATCAGGAAAACTTACCTTATCCATTCCTGAATTAAACACAAAAAATTGCATCTTCATATCTGAAAAACTGGCAGAGTTATGGCCGTTTAAATAATTCATCAGGTTTTAAGGGATTAGACACAAACTGACATGCGTGCAATCCAAGAAGCAATGTTAGTTTAAGAGTTCTAGGAAACATGTAAAAATATATTTGTTGAGTTAGAATTTTTATTATTTTTTCTTTTTTGTGATGGTTAATCATATAATTTGCAAAGAAAATCACATCCTAATATTTCTCATGAAGTTTTTAAAAAATTTAAATGATTAGTATTTTTTAAGCGGATTTAATTTAGAATCTTTATAACTCGAAACATTATTCATCGGATTTCAAATTTTTTCCATTTAATTAAAGAGCAAGGTATAATTTTAGTTTTGTTTCAGGATTTTTTTAAATATTAATTTTAAAAATATTAAAAATATTTATTTAAAAAATTATGTAACTTATTTTTCAAAAAATCATATTTTCAAAAGTAAATTTTTTTTCAAATTTGCCGAAACAAAATTAATGTAAAATAATCAAAAAAGACATGTTCCAAGTTTGCACCTTTTTTATTTACGATTCTTGACTTATAATTATTTAAAGATGAGAAATGATATAAAAAATAACTATCATGCAGAAAAAAGCATTTAAAGTTTTAAACATTGATTGGCTCCTAATAAAATATTTAAATGCAATTTTAAAAAATGTACGTGAAAAAGTAACTTCTTTCCGTAGCTTAAACTTCCGATTCAGTTTAACTTTTGCCGTTTCCACCTCGTTTTTCTACTGTTTAAATGTCCATAAATAAATGTTAAATGTATAATTTGAAACAATGCTTTTTCTAACATGCCGGTTAAGAGTTTTTCATAATTTTAGCCCTCACTAATTCAGGTTTTTCATTGTCCCGGCGAGGCCGTTAAAAAAGTCTGTATTCTGGGGCCGGGCCAGACCCGGGATTGGCGACTTTTTTCTGAAGACTCGACTAGGCCGGGCCTAACGTATTTTTTCATACCCAACCGGGTGTTGGTGTGATTTATGACTGCCAATTATCTGCACGAGGGATATGGGCCCGAAGAGGGGAGTTCCTTCGTGGAGGTCTTTCTAAGGGAGCCTAACTCGCATTTACGAAAGGATATCCAAGTTTCGTAGAAAACCACTGAAAACTACGAACGATTGGGCCGAAGGGCGCGATTGGGTTCGAACCCAGCACCTCCCATCTATCAGCTTTGAGAGCAGAACCTCTCGGCCACTGGTTATACCGAACCGGCACTGGCTTCCTTATTCCTAGGTCTCCCTTGGGTGACATTTTCAGTCCCGGTCTCGAGACAATCCGTATTAAAATCATTATCTCTGACTGACCTAATCCGTGCAAAAGTAACTAAAATTTGGCTCAGCCGAAAAACTCTTACAACAAATGCATATATTTTTAAATGGCCATTATTTTAGAATAAAACTTTAAAATTCATATTTTTAAAGGATAGTGGATTTTAAGGCAAAAAAATTAAAATACAGTAAAACTACTAAAAAAAATCTGCCTGTGACGGAATCCTTTCTTAAACGGAAAAATCTCTTGGTCCATGGAAAATGAATATAATAATACCTGAGAAATATAGACTACATTTACAACTCCTAAGAAGGGAACTTGTCTATAACGCTTTTTTTTCTTTCCTATGTGATTCCATCTTAAAAGATTTTACTTTATAGCATTTTTCATTGTCTCCAACACATGAAATATGGTTTAACGATATTAAAGGAGAAGTGAATCATTTACATATAAATAGAGATTCATTAATAAAACAAATAATCACAGCTTTTGGCGCTTCTTTAAAAATAATAATTATAAACATGAAAAAAGAAAAGATGTAATAAGTATTTTTGGTCAGAACACCTCCGTACGAAACAACTTAACCATATCGATGTAAAAAACTATCTAGAAATTGAGTCAGGCCGGGCCAGGCTACGATTTGAACTTTTTTCCAAGCAGATTCGAACTTTTTGTCCTATGGGTCGGTTCGGGACCGGACCTAGATATTTCGACCCCTGCAGACCTGTAGTGCAGACCACCAGCATACTTTGAAAACAGGTTTAACGTAAAATCTATACGCTGCCGATTTCATGTACAAAGGAGAGGCACTGTCTTATATCGACTTTTAATAATGTACAATTTGTGGATGATCCCTATCTTGCGTTCAAAAGGAGTCAAAAACTCGTCGCTCAGAGGCATGGATAAATAGTGTAAGTCACGAATTTGAATTTTGATATCTCTGCGAATTTTGAAGATATCCAGATGAATGTTTAATTCAGGAATGGATAAGGAAAATTTTCCTAATTGGGAATTTTACTGTACGAGAGCCGTATAAAACTTTAATTTTTGTATTTTCTCATATAGACCTCCATGGAGTTGAAACTTATCTCATCAAATTTTGTACCTTTTTTTATGAAACTTTGCAATTGGAAGTATGTGTCTAGGGGCAATATTTAAGGAAATAGCCTATTGTTTCAATCTTTATGAGTCACCCTGTATAGGGTTGAATATAATATTATTTTAAGCTATTGTTACAAAAACTGTTGAAACTCAAACTGTAAAATCCATAGCCTATTCAAAATTTAGTTATCAAAAATATAAAGTTACAAATAAATTTTACAAAATATTAATAATTATTGGGGTGTCATATGAATTTTTACTCTATAGTTTACGTCAAAGAACTTATTGATGCAATAAAAAAACTTCTTGATTTATTTCTATGATAATATCTCTAAAAGTATTTTAAATGGTTTTTTTACCGAGCAAAACAAATGGATGTTGTGGAGCGGGTGCCGCAAATATACAGTATTCCACAAAAGTGATGCTACAGGAAGTATTTTTCGGAAAATATGCAAAATTAACCTTGATGAGTGCAAATAAAATTGAATTAACTAATGAGAATTATTTAATAATAGTTATTTTGCTATATTATACAAGAAAAATTTAATAATAATTTCTTTTAGAAACTTCAAAAATAAAAATACATAAAATATAGGTTCAAAAATGCTTCCACATAAGTCATGGTTCACGTAGAAATTTTTTAAAATTATTAAAGAAAACCTTTTCTAATATTTGGTTGCATATCCTTTCATTTCCAGGCTTGCTCTAAATCTGTTTATAATTCTTTTTACCAATTTTCTGTAATATCTTTTGAAAATTTTATTTCATTTTGCAAGTAAAGCACTTTTCAACTATTTTTTATTTCTGATATCATAACTATTCACTTGTTGCTGTAAAATACTCTATAAATATATAATGGAATTTAAGTCTGGAATTTGTGAATGGGTGGCAAGTGCGCGGGGGGCATTATAGAGCAGCCATAATCGGACAATATGATCTGGGATCATTATCTTATTTGAAGTAGCAGTCCTGAGAGACACCTAACTTTAATGCACTGTACTCCAAATTATATTTAAAATATCTAACTACTCAGATCTGTGCATGATAGTTTCAGTGAAATCTAAATTTCATACTCCTGAAACTGGCATACAGCCTCAAATCATTACAACTCTTCCAACATGCTTTGTAGTTTTTGTCATATATCTGGGATTCAGTGCATCACCCTTTCTCCTCCAAAGTCTAATTCATCCATTTATGCTGAAAATATTAAACTTAGACCCATGTGAAAAAATTAAATGTTTCAGAAATTCATATGAAGATTTTCTGGTAAATTCTATTCTTTTCTTTCTGTTGATCGGAGAGATGTACGGTTTTCTCCTTGCAGATCTTGATCTAAACTCAGCATGATTAATGACCCTGTTGATAGTTTCTGTATACATTATTTAATGCCATGCTTTTCCAATTCGCATGTTATTTATCTAGCCCTAATTGAGGAATTTTCAGACATGCAGAGTACTGTTATTTTAACATATCTCACTGTTAATGTTTTGGGAAGGCCGTTTCAAGCTTTATCTGTAATCTTTTTTTTTTCTTTCTTTTTGTACCTATTAACCCCTTGGGGACGAGCGACCTGTATTCGTGCCGCGTCAGGTACTCTGAATCAGGGATTATTCTCACCAGTAAATTTTTATTGTAAATTTTGCCTTATTTAATTTGAGCATTTTCCCGATTCAATTAGACAAAAATTTCTGTTTTAAAAAACCGGTGATTAAAGATTAAAAAATCTGTAAAAGACGCTCGTCCCGAAGGGTTAAATTACTTTTTTTATGATGGAATGGCTTCGAGACATTATTTCAGCTGTTTTTAAGATTTTTTAAGATTTATCCTTTTTTCATGAAGATTAACATTTAATTTTGTTTCCTTTACTATAAATTCTTTTTTTCGTAATTTTTAAAATCCATATGACATTTCTTCTGCAGAGATAACAACAATATATTTATATGTACTATGTATTCTGTGGGAGTACTATTATGTTCAGTAAAATATGCAAATGAGGGAATTTTTTTTAATTTTTACGAATGTACCATGATTTTTGTGGAAGTATTTTTGAACTATAATAAGTTTATAATATTTTTCCAGTATGTTCAAAGGAAATTTCCATTAACATTTCATTGTATAATGTAACAAAGGCTGCTAATTAATTATTTCAATTTATTAATTAATTTTATTTCTATTCATCATGGTGAAATTTGCATATTTTTCAAGAACTAATCAATACCTTCACTTTTGTGGAACACTGTATGTATTTGTACGCTTAACATATAAACCTTTATCCCTTTAACATACAAACACTACTTTATTTTACGTTACTGTAAAAAATTTAAAATTAAATGGTTAAAGAAACTAAAATATTGTTAGGCTCGGTCCAACTAGCTGTCAATAAATATGATAATTTCTTACACTGAAATCACAAGATCCATATATGAATAGATAAAATAAAAAAAAATCCAAATAAGACAAACTAAAATATTGCTTCTCAAATTCTAAGTTAATATGGCCGGATATTACGTAGGTCTATGATAGGAAGGGGCAGTTCATCAGATTATAGTATTTATATTAGTGTAAATAAATGAGCAGTAAATTTGCAGTGATCAAATTAACACAAAATAATATAAAATGATCAATATTTAAGTAATTGCTTAACAAATTTATGAACAACAAATAACTCTACAGGTGAAAACTTAGCTTTCAAACCAAACCTTCTTATTTTACCCTTCTTTACATACAAAAGATCAACGTTTTTCCGCAAGTACTTTTGTGCTTACGGATGTCAGTTGCTCTTTCCTTATTCCAAAGTTGTAAATCAACAAGTGTAAATGTAAAATGAACAAATTATTGGATACCTGAGGTCATGAGTGGCATTGTAAGTTTGGGGGGGCAGTGGGTACTATTTTCTCTTAATATTGAGGTACCGATAGGAATTTTTTGTGCATGTCCATTTTATATATATAGATACACAGATATAGGCAGACGGATTGATATATATAGATATAGCCATTAAGTATATGTGTGTTAAATGCATTAAATGACGTCAAAAATATTTAAAAAATAAAGTCCATTTAAATTTTTTTCATTCAAATTTTGCACCTTTTTGTTTTTCATTTTTAAATACCCATATGTTTTTTTTTTTTAATTTCACATTTTTCTTAGTTTTACGTTACGATCCCTAAAAAATGAACGATTCAAAGAATTACAGTAATAATGTGCGAGTTTCTTGAAAAAATATTTTTAAGCAACATTATGTAGTTAAATTAAACGGCATTTAGAATTCTCGCTTCACTTTGATGAACTTTACTTGAAATTTGAACTTTTACGAATTAGAATTCAAAAATAAATTAAAGTAAGATTCTGCGTAGTGTTTCATTTTCAACCTTTAACGCGAAAAAATTGAATTTTCGAATAAGTTTTTCAGCTTGATTTTGGGGGCGGTTTTTTTTAAAGAGGTATCAAATAATTATAATGTATAAATTTTTTCGCAAAAAAATATAATGTATGAAAGCAAACTTTAGCTAAAAGATGTGTCATTCAGTTAGTAATTTATTGTTGTTCATTATGTAACTTTTACCGCAATTAACACTATTATTACCCGACTGCCAAGAAGGGTTATGTGTTTCACGCGTATCTGGGTATGTGGATTTCTTTATACCCTCGAAACATCCCAACGGTTGAATGGATTTTAATGAATGAGGTCTCTATCAATTCGTCTTAACTGTCCGATGGTTATTGGCTAGGTTTTGTTTTTATAAATTCAAAATGGCGGTAGAGACGAAAAAAATTTTTACGCACCATATTGAGTGGCATATCATTGGATAGGTCTTTCAAAATGAGGACGATGTTTCATTGACTATTTTACAGTCAGAAGCTACGTTTAAATATTAAACATCCTGGAAGTTGTGTAGGTAGGATCTCTAGCTTTACTGCAACTCTAACCATCATAGACATCTATAGGCCTCATCAAAACAGTGTTTATAGATAGGAACTAACAATTAAACACAACTTAAAAGTCATTAATACAAGTAAATAAAAAAAATAGGTAAGTAATATAAAAATAGTTTCATACTGATGAGAAATCATTAATTAGTTCGCTTTTCACGCAGTCGGGTTTTTTGATTTTTTAAATTTAATTTTTACTTGTTATTATATTGTTCTGGTAAATTGTTTTCTTAAATATGATTAAAAATAATTTGTTGTTATGAAATTGGTAAGTAAATATTTTATAGTGTTTTTGGTTGGCTATCTCTAGGGTTGCAAATTTGTCTGTTTATATTGGCCTACAATAAGTTACACGTATTCTTATATATTGATTTTTATATCTGTTTCTTTGAATTCCTTGGAATACCAAGTGTTCAATTTTTTGGGGTTTTTTATTTAAAGTGTGTGGCCATTACTACTACCTCTAGAATGAATTAATTCATTAGAAGAATATACATAGTATATATTGTGTTTTATTTTTTCAAAAATTACTAAATCAAAAACAGGGTAACTTATGTATTGTTTGATTATTTTAGACTAACAAAGATTTCTTCCATTACCTCATGCTGTCATCAAATACAGTTCTACAGCAAAATTATTGAAAGGATATTTTACAATAAAAAAAGCATTATAATAATAGTTTCGCGTTACGAATGCAATCCGTACCTCTATGCACCGAATCATTTTAAAGTTTTTAACTTCAGATGTTTAACCCTTCGAGACAACAGTCCCGTACACAATTTTTAATCTTTTAGCACCACTTTTGTAAAACAGAAATCTTTGCTGAATATAGTCGCAGAAATTCTGCAATTAAATAAGGCTAAAATTACTAAAAGAATAACTGGTAGGGAAAATGTAAGAGTATACGCGCCCTATATGTAACGCGAAGGTTTAAAAACGTTGGAAATTTCATTCGTAAAAAAATCCTATATTTTGAAATGCACTGAGAATAAGATGCAATGTAATTAAATATTTATCTCTAACCATAAGTCTTAGCTGTTCAAAGCAAAATGATCTCTAATGAGATCTGACATAAATCCGAACTATCATTAGCAAAGGTTTTTTGTGCACTACTTAGGAAAACTGAGTAACTCTGCGTGACATGTCTAACGGAATCACCGATACCCTCTTAAGGTGAAACGCGACTTTGCCGCCTAAAGATTATCGTACCGTTAACAAACTGAAACCCTCACCACAAAAATAAAAAGAAAATTTGGTCTATTTATGTAAATCTGTTGGGTTTAACTTTTGTATACTAAAATGTCGGTTAGTTTATTTATTTACTTCCACTACACATTTTCCTTTCTGGTGAAAATAATAAAAGAGTCTTATTAGACTTGTACTATTAAATGAATTATTACAAGAATTTAAATTATAGAACAAGTGAAAGATGGATGCTTAAGGTGTTCCCCGTGTGACGGCCTGTATTTTAAGCATTTTTGGGGGATTTTTTATTTGACGACAAATGAAAAAAAAATAGAACTTTGAGTTTTTTATCATACATTTATTGCTATTTCAAGAATATGTAAAACAAATTTCAAGCAAAAATTTTTATTAGAATGTAAGTTATACCACTCTGAAGACATCTGCCTCGAAAAAAAGGACGCTCACTTCCTCCACGATTTCGGCTGATTGACTTATCTAAAAAAAAAAAAAAAAAAACGGCGTTTTAATCTGCAAACCTAAATGCATCGAATGAACTAGAATCATTTGAAAATATTGAAAATTGGGTTTTTGGCAGACTTCTAAAAAAAAATTTCAATTTTCATGAATTTTTTTTTATTTTTTCGTTACGAAAAAAATTAAAATATTCGGAATTTTCGGATGATCCTAGTTCACTCCGTGCGTCTACTCTATAAATTTCAAGTGAATCCGTTAAACCGTTCTCGAGCTATGATGGAAAAAAGTTTGAAAAACAACGTTTTGATAAAAACACGTTTCAAGTACGTTAAAAGGATGAAAATCTCAACTTACCATCAATCTGCAATGCCCGGTCCATGGAGCATTCCTTTCTCTTCCTCTTGGAGGTCTTTCAATGCGGATTGCTCCGCTCTTGCTTCCATTCTGCCATTTTTCGCAACGCCACTCGTGCGCCGTTCGGAGCGAACGCATCACACGGGGAAACTTCCTTAAACACTATCCTCAAAATATCGAGAAATAAAACTGTGCGTAAAAATGTAAGTATTTTCTCAATAAATCCGAAATTAATCTTCAGCAGTCTTTTTCCTTCTAATAGCCCAATTCCCGCTAAGTTCCTTCGACATGAAACCTTTTACATTCTTTTTGAAAAAAACTGCATTTTCGTCGTGGTTTTAAGCTCTGAAAAGAAAATTTTATGAACGTGATTTCCTGTCAGTATAAAAGTATGACGATCAGCGTAGAATAATTATCAGAACTGGGTCCTTACATTCTATAGAAAATAGGTTAAAAAGTATTAACTAATGATATGAGTGGCATAGACGTTTTCAGCAAATTTTGTGATTATTTTTTCCAAGATGGGATTTCTTTTTAAAAATTCTCTTAAATATATTAATTGAAACAGGTTTCGGAAAACTTTATGTGGAGCCATTATAGTTTTAAATATCCATTATTTAGTGTCAGTTTGAGATAAGGGCGACATATGGACAATAAAATTTGATTGGTCTAGATGATTTTGTTGACGCATTTCTCATTGTTGAGAAGATAATGCCGCTTTACAAGTAAGTGGATTCGTCCAAACAAACGTCGCAAAGTTCTGTTCTATGGGTTCTCATAGTTACAGCGTGGGCTAAAGCTATAGTGCCTAGAAGATATAGCGTGGCAATCGATCAACCAAAAAGAATGGAGTTACCAATAAAGAGCACACATATAGCATACTGTCTACCAGTTGCGAGTGAAATAACTAAGGAGGTTGTCACAAGATGGCGGCTACTTTTTCTAAATCGAATCTACAGTTTCTGAATACCGCCAGGCAAGTTTCCCATCAGTAAAGTTGAATAGAAAATTTTGCTTTATTTAAAAGCATCTTATTCATAGAAATATTTTCTTACAAATATGGTAAAGACTTCTATTTATTTTTACTGGTGTCAGTTTGACTGGTAAAACAGTAAGTTTGTTTCACCGGTTGTCACAATATGGTGGAAACAAAGGGTGTGACTACTGCAAAAGTAAACTTGCTCCAGTAAAATTGAAAATACGTTTCTGCCATTATTTATAACTGAAAATTTGCATTAAAAAGGCCTTTTAAATACGGAGAAAGTATCTATATAAATTTACTGGTGTAAGTTTTCACCGGAGGTAATCAGCCTTTACGAAATCAGCCTTTGCGAAAGCGGTTACAGTTGAAGCTTCACTATTTTAAGAATATGTCAGTTCCTCTTTATTAATAGTTCCATGCCAAAAAGTGCTAAAAAATTGAATCCCATAAAAACTGAATGATGCTGAGGGCTGAATGGCGATCACAGTGACATCTGGTACTTCAAACATAAATATTGTATAAGGATTCAGTTGAGAAAGCGTTTCGGCCGGTGAAGAGCCAGTTGTCATTAAGCGTCGTTCAGCATTTATGGAATGGAGGATATTCCATCTACGTTATGATCACGTGTTCAAGGTAAAAACTTCTAGCGTAAAGAAGAGAAAGCTCCATAGACGTAATGTAAATCCCCGCAAGTCAGTGAAACAGTTCATGCGGAAAGCAGTAGTACCCTCCCTTCTTATTAGTTAGAAATTCTTTGGGTAAATTATCGGTGTCACGTGACTTTTTTCAGCCTCGAACCCAGATTTGGAATATAGTCAATTCTTTTGTTTAGTACTTTTTAAAGCATTGCGAGAATAGCTGGTTCCGACGCTATATCTTCTAAACGTTGTACTAAAACTACCAATATGAGCACTAAAACTATCAATATATACCCTGTGTGTATGACATTAATTTCTTATAAAGGGACTCATCTATCAAATTGTCACAGATATTGTCAGGTTCTGAGAAACATCTGCTATTAGAACTAGGGTTCTATATTATTTTTTGTCTTAATATATTATATATTGCATGGCCTGTGTACTGGAATTTCAAAGTAACATTCTTTCCTTATCTGAAACTGGATTGAGCCGGTGAAAATGTACAGATGGAATGAAGGGAAAAAAGGGTGGTTGGAGAGGGGTGTGTCCGACCTTTTGAGATGTCTTTTGAAGATGGGGAGACAAAGGCATTCCACGAATGAGGAAAAGAGCTTGGAATGCGAGCCTGGTAGAAACCCTGGGGGGTTACGTTGAGTAAAAGCAGAGGGTGCGGAAAGCAGTCGTTTTTGGCACGGAGCATGGAGCCGAGAGCGCAGAGTGAACAGTAGTTCCTGCGTAGAGCTCTTAGATAGATCGTAGAGTTGAGTTGGAGCCTACAGCGCGAAGTGCAAGGTGAGTTCCTGTGGATAGCTCTTAGATAGAGCGTAGGATTGAGTGAGGCTCGCAGAGCTTAGGCTTAGAGCCCATGTGTTGGGAGATTGATATTGATCTCCGGAAAAGCTAATTTAATGCGTATAGAGTGAGAGTGATATAACGTAGTTTTAACAGTACACAGCCAGCTTTACTGTATTTAATCTAATGTTGAACCGGATCACCTACATTCGAGTTTTAAGTGTAAATAGTGTTTTGTACTGTGTAAATAGTGTGTAAATAAACTGCTAATTTAGTTAATTGAAAGCGTTGGTTTTCATTTAAACAATCCTCTCAGTCCGTGACCGATATCACGTAATCATAACGGTGGTGGCAGCATATAAATAGCACGGAACTTCTTCAAAGTTGTGCAGACTAAGAGGAAACTCCGGCAGATATAATGCAAGATAATTTCAAATATACTGAATTTTTATCTTAAATGTGTTTTTATTCTACCAATTTCTCAAGGTTGGTGATTACTGTAATATTAATTACATTTTAAGATGGAATTATAAATAGTTTGTAGACTTTAACGCCTTCATACCCATTTGGGTGTTCTAAAACATCTAAATGAAAATTGTATAAAAATATCTAAAAGAGTATTTAAATAAAAAGTATCTAAAGTAGGGGTATCTAAATAAAAAGATAAAATTATTCCTAAAAAGATAAAATAAATATATAGAATCCTGCTGTACCCATTTTGGCATTGAACTCTACAACAGAACGGAGAGCTAAATCTCTATAGACGGGTTGCACATCACGTCACATGTCTAGCATTGCTTCATATGGCGCCCAAATATAAGGCAAATGTGGTACTCTCCATTTGACTTATTAGGTTTATTTGCAGTATTATAATAAAAATAAGAAAGATCTAAATTAAACAGAAAAATAACGCGTGCAGCGGCGACGGCAAACGGGCAGTTCTGTGCTCAACGTGTGTGCTCCAGATGCAATAGTATCAGTCGTTGCTAATAGCAACGTGACGTCAATGCAAGGGGTCTATTCTTTTATGCTGAATCCAGCAGTTCATCCATGAATACAATTCCATAGAATTTCGGCGAAAAAAATATGGCATAGCGCCGATTTCTTATATTGCATTTATTATATTAGGAATATGCAATAGATATTTTCCTTTTTTATATTTTCCTCCCTCGTTTTCCTTTTTTAAAATGAGACGAAGATTCTACTATTTCCCCTGAATTATATTTTTTTATTTTAAAAACTACATATTTTATTTAATTTCATCACAGATATTTGATGTTATCATATATAAAATTAAAATATCTTATAAGCTTAAAATGAAACATGAAAATTTTAATAAGCATTGCTCATAAAAATATTAAAAAGGTGTAAAAATAACCAAAGGTAATTAAAAGTATGTCAAAAAGTCTGAAAAATGCCCTCTAATTTTAAGAAAAGTGCAAGTTTTATTATTTGCGCTCACTAAAAGTGTGATGCAGTAGAGGCAGAAAGTGGGCCAGTGAGTTAACTCTCTGCCCCATTATGGAGCTCAGAACATGTAGCTACATCATAGCAGAGCCGAAACTAAGGGAGGCAGAGGGGGCACGTGCCCCGGGCGCCAGAACGAAGGGGCGCCAAATGAAGAATTATACATTTGGAATTGATCCTTTTATTTTGATGGACTGATGGCTTCCATTATTATGAAACAGCCATTATAAATGAAGTGTTAGGTGAAGATGAAAGAGCAGCCGTAAAAAGTTAGAACTCTGATTTTCTGGTCAGAATGAGAAAAAAATGGCCATAATTTTTTTCCCCAAAAAAAATTAGTCTTTTTTTTCCCATGCTAACCAAAAAATCAGAGTTCTAACTTTTTACGACTGCCCTTTCATCTTCACCTAACACTTCATTTATAATGGCTGTTTCATAATAATGGAAGCCATCAGGCCATCAAAATAAAATAACTCGGTTAAAGCGGAAACTCGTTTAAGCGGGACTCGGATAATTGTGACTCTACTGTATATTTCATTTTAAAAATGAGCTTTAGAATATTTTTGTTGGTGTTCAGAGGGGAGTCATGACCCCGTGACCTCCCCCTTTGATACGCCGTTGTAGATTACGTAGTTCAGTATTACATATTTTATGATTAGATATTTTAAATTTTAAAATAAGTCGGCAATTAGAAAATTAGTAAAATTCTCTTTGTAAATATACTTTGCGGAAGAGGGGGGGGGGGGCGAAATCCATGTTTTCCCCGGGTGCAAAAATGGCTAGTTTCGGCCCTGCATCATAGTGTTCTATTCACCAATAGATGACCCTACAAGTACAAAGAAGGACAAACCACGTGATTTTGAATAGGAAACTTTCCCAAGATGGATCATATAGGCAACTTACCGACGTCTTCACATCCAAGTAAGTGAATAATATATATTTATGAGTTAATTTTAAAAATTTTATTGTATTTTTTATAAATTATATTGTTTCAAAAATGACTTGGAATTCTTTATAAAAAATATTCGTATGTGCATGGATATTGAAAATACCTGTAAAAATATGTTGTACACATTGGGTACAGTGTGAAATTACTATACCTTTCCAGCAGTAGAAACTAATGTTTTGTGTACCTATTTGGATACACTGGGTCACAACAAAACATATTTTCTTAGAAATAGTAATTTTTTTTTTAGGCTTACAAAACAAGTTTAAATGGGTTTTTTTCTTCTTTCTCGTAAATAATGTAATATAATGTACTTAATTTACAGCTAAAAATTTTTGAAGTTTTTAATGACTTTAAAAAATCCTAACATATTTGAAATATAAAAAAGTATAATAAGTTTTAAACTGTATAAAAAATTATAATAGTAACAGCTTAAGAATATAAATATGCATTTCAATTTTTAAATATGAATTGTTTATTTAATTTGTAAGACGTAAATGTTGGCTGATAAGGAACTACAGGAGTCACTGTTGGAAAGTGATGTAGATGAAAGTGATAGCTGAGAAGAGGAATTTCAATTATCATTGTTTGAAGATAAAGATACTGATGAGCATGACGAAATACTTCCAATACGAGACATAGATACTGAAGAAAATGCATCTTCAGATCATCCAAAAGCACATAAAATTTTTGGAAACGTAAACATTTCTCAGTCAGCTGGACAGTGAGACAAACGATTTAGTAGATCTTTCACCTTTACAACCTTTTTCTCCCTTGGCATACATTACACAATATTTCACAGGCGATTTGAAAAATGACAGCTGAACGAACTAACCTGTTCTTCGAACAGAAAAAAGGAAAATCAATAAAAACAAAATGCGAAACGGAAACAGTCTTTTTGGCATACATCTTGTGATGTGAATTTAGTAGTATTTAGTGGTGAATTGAGGGTAGTCTTTCACAAGCCCGGATGTGCTGGCAAAAAAAGTCTTCGCTCATTTCATAAATAGGAAATTCCGTGTAAAGATATAGATTCTTGCTCCTGTGAACAACTTCGCGCTTTTCTGATAGTGTAATTATCATACATTCTTCTGATACAGAAGATTGCCTTTGGGGAGTACATCCTTTACTAAATGTGGCCAGAAATTCCTGTCTTAAAATTCCTATGCCAAAATTTTGTTCAATTGATGAGCAAATGGTCCCGTTGGTAAGAAGATGTGGTTTCCGCCAGTATTTTCCTTTGAAACCCCAGGTATATTTCCTCCGGTGATGGTGTAGTATTGGATTTTCTGTTGTACAGTCGTGGAAAAAAAAAGTAAACACCCCTACTAACTCCTCAACAAATTATCGTAGAAAAAAGTTACTGATACCGAACGATTGGAAATAAAGTTTACTTTTAAATGATATATATAAAATTTGCTTAGGGGGCCACCTACATATTAAAACGAACCGTAACTTTGTTTTTTTCAATAGCAATACACAATTCTGACAGCATAAATGAACTCTATACCCTTCAATTAGCCTAAAAACAAATTTTTATGCAATTCGCACCATAAGTTTCTGAGAAATTAATTATTTTAAAACGAGCGTATTTTAAGGGCTGTATCCAAATTGAAGTTCGTAACTCGATTGTTAACCGAGAGAGCCCTCATCTTGATCAAGGCACCTTAAGAAGTCAATGAAGCCTGCTAGATTACACAACAGCAAAAGAATTTTCAAAATATCTAGTCACTCCTATTATAGACGGCCCCTTAAACCATCATTTTACCGTTTTTTAAGCATAATTTGAAAGCTACTAGGAAGAAAAATGTGAAATTTTGGATTTCCATAAAGCAGGACTTAATAAATCTAATTCCCTCAAAAAAATTGTAGGTTGCAAATCATAATTTTTTCGAGTATTAATTTCATAAATCATAATTTATATCATAAAGTTATAAAAATTGCAAATTCAGTTTGGGTATATTAGTATTATTGCTACACAAAAGATTAGCACATTAGGAGCATAATTTCTGGAGATATAAATAAAAATATGAAAATTTAATTTAACATTAGAAGTAGTGATGGGCGATTTCAATTTTTTAATCGATTTAATCGATACTATGGCCAACTCGATTTAATCGATACTATGAATTTTTTAATCGATGTCTCTAAGACAAAATAAGGTAATATCATTTTCATTTTCCTTCAAAAATTGAAGATAAAGTAGTTGGATGTGCCAATCCCAAAACTTTCATCTGCCTCATAAATGTTAAAACTGCAAAATTCGCTATCACGGTGTCAAATTTAAATGATAACATATGCGCATCATGAGGATTCAAAAAGCATAGGTTCGTTGAAGTATGTGCCTTTTAAAAGAAAATATAAACATTGCATTTTCCTAACAAGTCATTGAATTTCGGCTCACACCCTCTTAGGCTAATGTCAGACGAACGTCTTTTTTTGCACGCTTTTTTCGCTCTTACGCCATCCCTACACCTTCGCTAGCATGTGTAGGGACGGTGTAAGAGCGAAAAAAAAGCGTGCAAAAAGACGTTCGTCTGATATTAGCCTAGATGTCCGCAACGGAAAATCCCAATTCAAAGAGCATAAAAGTGACAGCTGTTGGGCAGTATACACCCAAGCCTAATAAGGATCTATTTATCTGAAAGTGTAACAGAATATGAAGTTTGATTAAATTCCGTGCATTAGTTTTGAGATATGGCTATCACGAATATCATGCAAAAAAACAGTATAGCAGCGCAGCCTGTTACATGATTAACACGAAAAACTCAGGAACAACTTATGTCAATGACACATAATATTAAGTTTGATGAAATTCCGGTCATTACTTCTTGAGATATTATCGCTAATATCTTGTAAATTCTGAAAAACAGTGTTAAATTCAGGGGCTGGTACGGGTGGACACCCCCCCCCCCCCCACGGAACATTGAAATTTCCCTCATGAAGATTTCAGATTTTATGCTTAAGGGACAAAAGTCCAATCCCCCCCCCCCCCGAAACTCTAGAATGCCCCTCTCCAGAACCATAGAAATCCCTCCCGAAGAAAAATGTTTGAATTCAACACTGCTAAAAAAAGCAGCATGGCAGCACAACCTGTTATATCATTTACCCGAAAACCTAATCATGAACAACTTATGACAGAATATTAAGTTTGATGAAATTCCTTTCATTAGTTCTTGAGATATGATCCCTAAAATCGTTTAAATCCAGAAAAACGTGTTGAATTCCGGGAGTAGCCCGGAGGGACATGCACCCCCCCCCCCTCTGTGCAACATTCAAATGTCCCCCCAGAAGGTTTGAGATTTTATGCTTAATGTACAAAAGTCCAATCCCCTTCCCCTCTGAACTGAGGGGAAGCTCCTTGGATCCGCAGAAATCCCTCCCGGAGAAAATTGTCTGAATTCAACACTGCTGATAAAATCTGCATAACAACGCCCCCTATTGGGCGATTTACACCGAAATCTAATATGCAACAATTTATGGGGTCAGGTAACCTTTGAACCAATAAAGTACATAGAAAAGTGACCTCTGTAAGAATTGCAGTAATTCTTTAACTAATTAACTTTTAATTATAAAATTGAAAACACATGTTAGGAACGACGTATTTTATCAATCAAAGTTGTTAGAAAAGGTATACACATATATAGTTTTTTTTATTTATTTTTAAAGGAAATACAATTTTTACGAAAGAATTATTCTTGCATGCATTGCGCGCATGATTTTTCCCATTTCAATGGCTGAAACAAGCCAAGATTTTTTTTAATGAGTACAGATATAAAGTGTTTTCAAAATGACCTACAATGAAAAAAATAAAACTTGTAGATCTCGAGAAAAAAAAATTTTTTAGAGTAATTCGAAAAATCGAGAATTTTTTTATACAAAAGTAACCGTGAATTCTGAACTTCTTACTTGAGAAACATAATAATAGGTAATTTTGTGCTTCTGTACGTTTAATACACCCACCAAAAATTTCGTGAAATTCTAGGCAACCGTTTTTCAGAAGTCGTGCGCGCAAAGATCAAAATCGCTGTTTTGAGAAAATTGGCTTTAAAGATTGAAAAACTCGTTGA
This sequence comes from Maratus speciosus, assembly GCA_963932465.1. Classification (NCBI taxonomy): domain Eukaryota; kingdom Metazoa; phylum Arthropoda; class Arachnida; order Araneae; family Salticidae; genus Maratus; species Maratus speciosus. The sequence continues at coordinate 329,905,117 of OZ010787.1, forward strand.
TCATATAGCAAAAGCTCAAAGTGTTGTAGACATAACTTCTCTTCTAATGCGAATTTTTGTATGGGGTTTGGTTTTAAATGTTCCCAGAGAATCATATTTAATTATAAGCTATTTTTTTAAAAAAATCGATTTTTGGACGCTTCAAAGGTTACCTGACCGCTTATGCCAACGTCTAACTGAATGTGAAGTTTGATGAAAACCCGTGCATTAGTTTTTGAGATAGAGCTATTGCGAAAATCGGAAAAATGCAGCATAGCAGCGCCACCTGTCGGTAGATTTACATCAAAAAGTAATCAGCACCAATTTATATGAAAGTCTAATTGAATCTAAAGTTTCAACAGATTCCATGCATTAGTTCTTGAAATAGACCGCTCACAATTTTTTTGTCAGAGGCAAACAAATAAACAGACTGACAGACAGACAATGTATAAAAATAGTCAAATCGTTTTCCAGACAAGATCTTCTAAAACTATAAATCCTTCGAAAACCGGAAGTCGAAATTTTTCACGAATCCAACGCTTTCTTTTTCTAAAGACAAAAGAAAGCAAGAAGAAAATGACCGCATCGATTCTGCCCGTAAATTAAGATCAGAAATGACGAATCGATTCAGTTCAGATTCGATGCCGATGTCGATCTTTAGATGCGGGCAGAATCGCTATATTTTGATTTACTTCAATTTTTTAGATTCGGGCGAATCGATTCAGTTCAGATTCGATGCGGCTGAAATCGTTATATTTTGATTTACTTCAATTCAAATCGCATCGCGCATGATCCACGATTCGGGTTGAATAAATTCCTCCAATTTTACTGTTTTAGTGGCAGAATTGCTGTAAAATTTTGTATAAGAGCCTTTTTTTTTTTTTCTTTCTATGTTCAGTGTTGAATGGCGGGTTGATTTCTTGACTGCTCCGGTCGGAATGAGGGGGGGGGGGGAGATTTTAGAGTTCCGTAAGGGGGGATGCACATTTTTCCATTAAAAAGCATAAAATCTCAAAACTTTCGGGAGGGACATTCCAATGTTCCCCCGGGTCACCCCCTGAATTCAATACTAGGTTAAATCGTTATACTTTTGTTTAGAAGCCTAATTATTCGGGTTACTAGTTTATTATGTTGTATGTTTCAAGTTCATCCCTTCTAATCCTTTCCCCCCCCCCCCCTCCTCGCCAATCTTAATTTACAGGGCCGTTCAAAATATGCATGCTATTTTAAAAATGCCGAATTCTCGTTCTATTTTATTATAAATCCACATTTTGAAACCTTGACCAAAGATACATTTGAGGTCGCTCTTCCCACCGTTTGAGACTTACCTGCCCCCCGGGGGGCATATTTATTGTTTCTTCCAAACCATCTCGTGTAACATATTGTTGGAAAGCTTTTAACGTCCTCTTTTATTTTCTGTCCTTCCTCCCCCCTCCCTAGTTACACGCTCTTGGCACTTTTTAGCTCACAGGCTATCAAAGCCTGAGATTTAATGCGCCCGTCGGTATTGTATGTATGTATGTATGTACGTAACGCGATAACTCTTGATAGAAATATCCGATTTGCTTCAATTTTTTTTCTATGTTCATTCTGCTAAAGCACTTACCTGATTAGTTTTGGGGGTTCATTGGTTAAGTATAAAGGGGGGGGGACGGGGGCTAGTCCCCCCCTTAACTTAGATAAATGGGGTTTTCATGCAGGATTATCAGATTTTCTTCAAATTTTGGTATACCGGTTAGTTTTGATAACGAGTTTCTCTGAATATATTTGAAGGTTCATTGTTATAGTCTAAAGGGGGGAGGGAGGAACGAGAGGATAATACCCTCCTTAATTTAGATAGATGGGTTTTGCTATCCGATTTACTTCAAATTTGGTATACCAGTTTATTCTGATAAGGCGCTTCCCTAATTAGATTTGGAAGTTCATTGGTTAAATATAAAAGGGAAAACGGGGGCTAATACCCCCTTAATTTAGATAAATGGGTTTTTGTATCGGATTTGCTTCAAATTTGGTATACCAATTTATTTCGATAAGGCGCTGATGACATTTGGAGGGTCATTGGTTAAATATAAAGTGAGTAAACGGGGAGGGGTAATTCCCCCCTACCCTTAGTTTATTTTGCGAGGGGCATTATTCTTTGAAATAAGAGCATAATATACAGTTAGTGTGAATAGCCTATGAGCTCAATGCCATCAGTTTAACTGGGCACTTTTCTTTTTAGCTCACAGGCTATCAAAGCCTGAGAGCTAATGTGCCCGCAGTTTCTGTATGTATGTATGTACGTACATACGTAACGCGATAACTCTCGATAGAAATATCCGATTTGCTTCAATTTTTTTTCTAGGTTCATTCTCATAAGGCGCTTCCCTGATTAGTTTTGGGGGTTCATTGGTTAAGCATAAAGGAGGGGGGTACGGAGGCTATCCCCCCCTCACTTAGATAAATGGGTTTTTCATGCAGAATTATCACATTTGCTTCAGTTTTGGTATACCGGTTAATTCTGATAAGACGCTTCCCTGATTAAATTTGGAGGTTCATTATTTAAGTATAAAGGGAGGAACAGGGGATAACCCCCCTTAATTTAGATATATGGGTTTTTCCATCTGCTTTGCTTCAAATTTGGTAACTAGTTTATCCTGATAACGCGCATCCCTGATGAGATTTGGAGGCTTATTGTTTAAGTATAGAGATGTGACGGGGGGGGGGGGCGATTCCCTCTTAATTTATTTTTCGAAAGGCATTCTTTGAAGTAAGAGTATAAAATACAATTAGTATGAATAGACTGTGAGCTCAATGCCATCAGTTTAACTCGATACTTTTCTTTTTTATTTATTATTGTTTCAGTGAGTGCACTCTGCATGTCAGCGAATGAGTCAATAACTGTTTATGGTTTTTAGATTACTGCTGGGGAAAAAAAAAGAAAAAAAAACATATAATCAAGGAATGTACTTTTATTTATTTGTTAACCAGAGAAAAGTATGTTATTTCATTCTTAATGGCTCTAGGATGAGAACTTTTTTTTTTCTTAACAGCTAAATATTTCGTAAACATTAAAAAGAAAGATATTTATAAACTGTAAATGAGATAAGGAGATATATATTTTAAAAAGGGAAAGAAATTTTAGTTAAATATATTATTAAAAGGAGAATTTTGATTATTAATTGGGGGATAATTAGTATGTGATACTTGGTTAATTACATTCATCACAGCTATTTTAAAAGAAGATTTGCAATATTTGCATTTCCCCCACACTTATAGAAGACCCTAAAAAGACTGAAAAACCATTTAACTTTTTAAATAAATTTAGAGCCTTCAAAATTTCGCTCATCTGCGCATTTTTAAGAATGACGTTTATAGGAAGAAAGTCCCCATCTGTTTGGTTGAAGGAAATAAGAGTTAGAGTAGAAAGTACATCTTTTCTGGATGAAAAAAAAATCATTTCTTTCTTTTTTTTTATCTGACCGAGATCTTTTTTTAAAGATAAATTTAAATATAATATAAATTATTATCAAAATTACATCTTAAAAATAATAATTTTAAAAGTTAAAAAACCTTATTTTTTGACTCAAAGGTCTGTAGTAGCTTACTTCTGGGCGGCTAACATTGTCTATGACCCACATAAATGGGGGTGAGGGATAGTCGTTACGGCCCTGTTGATTCGCTACGCTTTGGAATTACTATTTTTCAGCTTATCTGTGTGAATCTATGAACATCGAAATATCGATTCAAGTATCGATTCTAGAATTTGGGAATCGATTCTTATTGCGATCGATTCTGTTTTATACGATGTCGATTTTAATCGATTCTCAAATTTTCCAGAATCGCCCATCACTAATTAGAAGCCCTAAATTTTGAATGTTTATAATTCAAAAACTTATCATTCAAATGACTTGAAATTTGGCGTCTATGCATATTTAGAACCAAAGATTTGAAATACCTCGTTAAAATTGGGTATTGCCATTGAAAAAAAATGAAGTTTGGATTCGTTTTTATATGTAGATGGCCCCCTAAGCAAATTTTATATGCATCATTTAAAAGTAGACTTTATTTCCAATCGTTCGGTACCAGTAACTTTCTTCTACGATAATTTGTTGAGGAGTTATTAGGGGTGTTTACTTTTTTTTCCACGACTGTACATACGACAAAATACCGCTCCTTACAAGATATAAAAGATTTGAGGCTCTGCAGCGTAGTTTCTAAAAACATAACTGAGAGTGAACCCATAAATAAAAGCAGAGTTATATGCACTTTCAACTAAGTGTGGCCAGAAATTCCTGTCTTAGAATTCCTATGCCAAAATTTTGTTCAGCTGATAAGCAAATGTTCCCGTTAGTTGAGAGATGTGGTTTCCAGCCAGTGTCTTCCTTCGAAGCTCAACCCCAGGGGTATTTCCCTCAAGTGGTGGTGTACTATTGGATTTTCTATTGTACATAAGGAAAAATACCGCTCCTTACAAGATATAAAATATTTGGCGCTCGGTAGAGCAGTTATTAAAAAAATAACTGAGTCCCCCATAAAGGAAAGCAAAATTATATTAACAGACAGATATTTCACTGGACTAAAAATAGTTTAATATCTTCAGTCAAAGGGAATACCGTGTACTGGGACAGTCATGGCTAATGGAGTAGGTGATGTTGGGAACAAAATGCGTGCTGAACAAGCTAGTACAATGAAACGGGGTGACTGTATTGAGTTTCCCAGAAGATATAATAAAATTGTGATCTTAAAATGGAAGGACAACAAATGCGTACATGATGTCCACATCATGTGGAAATGAGGCCACTAACACGTATGAGCGTCGGGGTAAATGATAAAAGCCAAGGTTTCTGCATCCAGACCAGCTAAAATACGAATATATAATGCACATATGGGTTGAATTGATGTAAACGGTAGGTTGATTGCTATCGTACCTGCATACGAACACACATATGAAATAACAAGTTCGTGCCTTTGCTCATTTTCTCTACTTAATTTCAGCAAATAGCTGGGTTTTGTACATGAGAAATTGTATACTCTCCGATATTCCTAAAAGAGATCAAATGAGCTTGCTGGAAGTCCGCCTTTACATTACTGAAATCCTTATAAAATGCGAAGATGAACATCATTCTAAAGTTGGTAGATCAAGAAAATTAGAGCAATCACTGAATGAAACGGCAGCAAAAAAAGTAGAATAATCATATATCTTCCAGAAAATGAGGTATTCTATGACGATGTCTAACATTCGCCGCAGCCTTTTACGGAAGTAAATCTGTCTCGATGTCGTATTGAAGGTTGCAAAGGAAAATCGGCAGTGAAATGTGCCAAATGTAATGTGTTTCTTTGTCCACAGAATAATGATTTTCATAAAGTTCCGTACTAAATGATGTTTATTCACAAGCTAGGTATTGCGTTTTTCGCAGTATATACAATAAATAGTTTAATTTTAATGTAAAATAAAAGCGCTTTTATTTATTTAAGTATGATAATTATTTATTCAATGTTGACCTAATGTACCCCTGTGAGGACATGAATTTTAACTATTAAAAATTAAGAAAAAAAATTAACTATTTTTTTAGCTTTTATATTCCCTTTTATTTTTTCTAAAAGGGACAAAAATAGCTAATAAAATAATTTTTCTCGGGGCTGAAGAAGTTAAGAAGCAATTTGATAAAGTTTAATCTTGTGACCAAAATTGTGAGCATTTTTATAAATTTTCGTGTGTTTCAATTTTATTTGCTGATAAGAAATGGTACGTTTCATAAAATGCAACTTTTTGTATATAAAGTGAAAGAAACTCCATTAATTTAGAACTCACTGTAAAAACTTATCTGAATGCGACAGAAATAAATCATGCTGCAAAAATTGCAAATACATAGTTGCTAAACCTTCATATTTTTGAAGATCACTATTTCCAAATAGAAATATTCGCTTTGTTTAGTTACAGAAATTTTAGATTAAAAACATGAAGATTAGTATACAAAAATAGTTAGTTAGTATGCAGAACTTTACTTCTTCAAATCAGCATGCTCAAAATGTCTCCATATTTCTTTTCTTTACAGTGAATACTGATTTAAATTACGCCAGGAAAAGCATGTATAAGAAAGTTTAAATATTTATCCTTAGAAAATGAACAAAGGTGGTAAAAACATTTGTAAACTCTGCGATCTTTACAAATTCAAAATTATATTGTTAGGATGAGTATCACATGTATTGTGAAACTGATTTAGTATGTAAATTTTTAATAACAGTTTGTTTAAAAAGTAACATCTGCATTTTTATTCAACTTTCAAAATACATTTCATAATATGTATATTTCCATTTCCTTTGCATTTTAGTTGACTTTCAAGAAATATTGCATCTTGCTTATGTATCTTCCAGGCCTATTTTAGCAATACATTTTTAGAAGATATTTGCGATTATTTTGCAGAATAAATAAATCCGAAAAATTCTACTCAGCGAAAAATATGTAAAGCTTTCTGCTAAAAATATTATAATTTTTACATTACTTTTTTATCATTAAATCAAATTATAAACGGAAAATCTATATTTCTTTTTTAAAAAATACAAGCATTTTATCCAAAAGTTTTATTTTTGAAATTTAAAAAACTAAAAGCATTCTCTCTAAAATATTTTCACCTTGTGATTGAGAGAAGTTCGATGTTTATATGTCTAATTTCAGTGAATGAAAAATGACACATTTCCACTTATTGGTTACAGCAGTATAGACATTGTGTCTTAATTTAAAAATCAAAAGTATTTCACTTGTGTTACTTTTTGCATACAATGTGAAGCATGGACGAGTAATAGTTTTAATTAAGACTTTTTTAAATTAAAGTATATCTTGTAAAAGTATCAAGTAAAACTTGTAGAGATATGGTGCTTTAATCGATCAAGGTGATAAAATTGTGCAATACAGCATTTTCATTAATGTTATGTGGATAATTGGCTTTATTATAGTATTTGGAAATGAGCGATTTTTAATGGATTCGCTTTAATTTTTATTATTTAGTTTTTTATTTCAGGTAAAATGGCTTTATTTCTATTGATCCATTTCAGTAACTTACGGTAAATTTCAGTTTGTATAATATCTGAGATTCATTTTGGCTAATGGACTTTACTGAAAAGTTGAAGATATGTCGTTTTCGGTGAAATAACATAACTGATTTTCCTTTCATCAGTTAACACAGGTGAAACATGTAAACATCATGTCATGAAAACTTTAGAATAACAAGTTCAATATACAACAAGTTTTAAGCCAAAATCCATATTGTTGACGAAGCCTTTATTGAAATTTAATATTATTCATAACCAATAAAACAAAACCTTTACAAATTTGCATTTAGAAAAAGAACAAATTAAATTAATAATAATTAATGACTTAAAATTATTCAACAAAACTCTTTAAAAATACAATTACGAAATTTAAAAACCTATTTTCGTAGCATTTCAAAAACTACAGTCCACCCCATCCTCCCCCCCCCCCCCCAAAAAAAAGGGAACTACCCATGCATTTCAATCTTCAAATTTTCCCTGGAAAAAACGGAAACAGCCATTCTACTGTAAATTATATTAAATAAATTTATATGCTTTAAAAAAATAATTTAGGAGATCGTCTTTATACTGAAATCCTACCAAACACTGAAACTTTGAATACAAACACCTAATTTTGACATCATACATATAGCTATATATTCGTGGGGGTGGGGTCTCAAATTTCATCGCTGTATGAAGACTGGCCCCTAAGTTTATTTTTTGAACATAAATTGAAAGAAAACATAACTTCTAGTCGAGTGACTACTGATTTTTCTGTGACAATTTGGAGATTAAAATGTATGGGGTATTTTCCTTCTGTACTTAAAAAGTTAAAACGGAACCATTATAAGACCACTCGTGTGTCTGTCTGTCTGTCCGTCTGTCTCGTAAACTATGGAAAGTGGAAAGTTCAAATTTGGAAGGAGTAATAAAGGCTATTAACCCACATATTTGTAGATAATTAACCATTCACAAATATATTTAGGAAAAATGTAGCGAGGCTAATTAAATTACTTTAAAATAAAAAATCTTTTATATACATATATATCTTGTAGTGTGTCATGTGAAAGCTCTCGTAGCGCCAAACTGAAAAATACATTTGTAGGTATTATAATTTCAGAGATATCGTCGAAAATGTAATGCCATAACATTTCCACCCCCCCCCCCCCTCTATCTCTGAATCTACTGAAACTAAAATTATGAAAAAATTAGGGATAGTAGAAGTTTATTTAAACCTTACAGGAAAACTACAGCGATTATCCTAGATCACACAGTTTTTCAGAAAATCGCATTTTCCATTACACACAAATTTCACTTTGCGGTCGCTCGACAAAGGAGTTGAGGGGCGCTCGAGGTAACTATCGTCGCGGAAGTATAAAAGGATTATTGATAATGATTTTCGAAAAACATTGTCGGTAATTAGCCGAGATTAGACCTTTAAAGACACGGGCGGTTTGGATATACATTAAGACACGGGCATACATAAAGACGTACTCTATGCGCCATCGGCTTTAAAGCCTATATAAAAACTTTTAATGACATATTTTTGTAATGTAATGCTCAGTAGTACTATAAAAGCAATGAACGTCAAATTGTTAAAAACAGACTAATTTAATTAGAATTAATCACGTTATTACTTTAGGATTCTCGACTAATTTGCATTGAGTGCCGCTCTCAACAGCCCACCCGTGTTTTTAACACTTTCGCGGGCGGTGTCCTTAAAATAGGACACCTAATTTTAATTCCAAAACTGACAAACGGCACCAAGAATATTTAATTAAGACTTTCCTTTTATAATGTACGTGAAAAAAAAGCAAGTTCGTATTTTTTAATAACTTCTTTTATAAATTCTCGTGTCAGTCCATTATTTTATCAGCTTATAAAAAGAATTACTCCTCGCCGGAAAGGGTTAAAGGTTAATTGAAAACCTGTCTGAAAAAATGCGGCACGGACCAAGGAGGCGTTGCAACTTTTCAACATCCTTTGGAAACGCGCTTAGCACAATGCAAAGTTTAAACTTTGAACAAGGTCTTTGTTTTAGATATACACTGTAAAAAGAAAAGACTTATTACACTGAATTTTATAGATCACGAAGATGCTTAATAAACATCGCCATTGAATTTATAAATAATGTCATATTTAAAAGCATAGGTCAAGAAGCATTATGTCAAAATTTAATTATTGCAGGTGATTTCAATGTCAACTTCAGAAACAATACTAGAAATGAACTGTCGGAATATTTTTTAACTTTTGGTCTAAGTCCATTTATTCAAGAATCTACGAACACAAAAAACACAATTATTAGAAATGCATTCACCAAACATTCCCGCGCAACGTGGCGTTATTCATTCTTGTTTTAGTCAAGATAAACAGATTTGGATAAGATTTTTAAAATGTTATATAGAATAGCAATATTTGATACTATTTGGTTTTATATCTCTCTGATCTTTCATGGTATATCCATCCCTACTTTCTTTTATATGCAACTCTACACAACCCTACGTATGTTATTATTCTTTTAGAAACGTTTTTTTTTTGTTTTTTTTTTGTAATATTAAAGTTGCTAATTAATATATTTATTGTACGGAACCCTCTGTACGCGAGTGATACTCGCACTTGACCTTTTTTTGTCCATTTACATACAAACCTACTTTGGTATTAAGTACAAACTTATTACCAAAATCTTATCATAATTAATTTTCCAAAAATATTCTATTTGTGCTACATTATTATGAATTTCATTATTATTATCATATTATGATTATATTATTATTTTGAGTAACAATTCGAAAGTAATTTATCCGGTCAGATTTTTGTATTTTTGACTGATAACTGAAGTCTTATCATAACTCCTCTTTAACTTGTTTACTTTACTTATTCTTCCCACTAGCAGGAATGACCGAGCTAAGCTCGGTCAAAATTAGCTTTCAGTTTATATCGATATATTTTTCCCACTGAATCATTCTTGCTGTTGTAGATGCAATTAGCTTGACCGTGAAACATAGTGACCCAAAATGACCCACTAATCGAATTTTTTCGAACATGCGACCTAACACAATGCTCTTCTCGAGCCTGAAAACGATGTAATACAAAATTTAGTGAAATTCGTTAGTCGTTTTCTAGGTAAAATAAGCTTGATCCACGTTGATTCAAAAAAACACTAACCGAAATTCATCGACAGATGTGAGCTATTTTAATGATCTTTTTGTACTGTGAAGCGGTATAACAAGAAAAATGTCTAAAATTGTTTGAACCTTTTTGAGATGCCGTTAGCTTGACCCCGACCCATTATCACCAAAATGACCCACTAATAGAATTTTCTTGAGCATGCGAACAGCCCAATGGTTTTACCTTGTCTAAAAACGGTGTAGTGCAAAGTTTTTTCAAAATCTTTTGAGCGGTTTTTTAGATACAGTTAGTTTGATCCTGATCCATTAAGACCCAAAATGACCCATTGATGGAAGTTTCTTGAACGTGCGACCCTGCCACATGCTCTTATCATGCCCGGAAACGGTATTATACAAAATTATGTCAAAATGTTTTGATGCGCTTTTTAAATGCAATTAGCTTGACCCTGATACATTGTGACCCAAAATGACCCACTAATCGAATTTTCTTGAACATGCGACCTAGCCCAATGGTCTTCTCGAGCCCGAAAATGGTTAGATACAAAATTTAGTTTAACTCGATTGAGCCGTTCTTTAGATATAATTAGTTTGACCCTGACCCATTATGACCCAAAATGACCCACTAATCGAATTTTCTCGAACACGAAACCCATCCCAGTGATCTTTTCGTGCCCGAAAATGGTTAGATACAAGATTTAGTCAAAATCGTTTGAGCCGTTCTCTAGATATAATTAACTTGACCCTGACCCATTATGATCCAAAATGACCCACTAATGGAATTTTCTCGAACACGAGACCCATCCCAATGGTCTTTTCGTGCCCAAAAACTGTAGGGTGCAAAATGTCGTCAAAATCGTTAAAGAACTTATCTAGATAAACTTATCTTGACCCACGGTGATCCAAAAATTACCCACTAATCGAATTTTCTCGAACATGTGACTTATCCCAATAGTTTTCTCGTAATCCAAAACTGTAGAATATAGAGTTTAGTGAAAATCGTTAGAGCCGTTTTTTAGGTAAAATTAGTTTGACCCATAGTGACCCAAAAATGACCCACTAATCGAAGTTTCTCGAACATGTGACCTAGCCCAATAGTTTCTTCGTGTCGGAAAACGGTTGGATGTGAAATTTGGTCAAAATCGATTGGGCCGTTTTTTATATATAATTAGCTTGACCTTGACCCATTACGACCCAAAATGACCCACTAATCGAATTTTCTAGAACACGTGACCTAGCCCAATGGTCTTATCATGCCCAAAAATGGTAAAACACAAAATTTCGTCAAAATCGATTGAGCCGTTCTCTAGATATAATTAGTTCGACCTTGACCCATTATGACCCAAAATAACCCACCAATCGAATTTTTTCGAACACAAGACCCATCCCAATGATCTTTTCGTGCTTGAAAATGGTTAGATACAAAATTTAGTCAAAATCGATTGAACCGTTCTGTAGATATAATTAACTTGCCCCTGACCCATTATGACCCAAAATGACCCACTAATCGAATTTTCTCGAACACGAGACCCATCCCTATGGTCTTTTCGTAGCGAAAAACAGTAGGGTGTAAAATTTCGTCAAAATCGTTAAAGAAGTTATCTAGATATACTTCGCTTTACCCACGGTGACCCAAAAATGACCCACTAATCGAATTTTCTCGAACATGTGACTTAGCCCAATAGTTTTCTCGTAATCCAAAACTGTAGAATATAGAGTTTAGTGAAAATCGTTAGAGCCGTTTTTTAGATAAAATTGACCTGACCCATAGTGACCCAAAAATGACTCACTAATCGAAGTTTCTCGAACATGTGACCTAGCCCAATAGTTTCTTCGTGTCGAAAAACGGTTGAATGTCAAATTTGGTCAAAATCGATTGAGCCGTTTTTTAGATATAATTAGCTTGACCTTGACCCATTACGACCCAAAATGACCCACTAATCGAATTTTCTCGAACACGTGACCTAGCCCAATGGTCTTATCATGCCCGAAAATGGTAAAATACAAAATTTTGTCAAAATCGTTAGAGCCGTTTTTAAGATAAAATTTACATACCCACACATACACACACACATACATACACACACAATTTTTGCTCGCATTATAGTATAAGATATATAAAAGTCTGTATTGTAATAATATCTTGATAATATTTTCGGGAGAAGTTTTATATTTCTAATGTATAGATGATTAAAGAAGTCATTATTTTGTGACGTAATATTTCTATTTTGCATTTATTTTTTATTTATATCTTTTACGTTCTTCTATAAAACATTTTATGCAGACACAGTGTACAGTCGTGGAAAAAAATATGCACTACCGTATGCTATTTTATTACCAAATTACCACAGAACTATGCGGGAAAAACAGTGTGACTGAGATTTCCGAATATGAATAAATTATTGACATAGGAGGTGTCTACATATTAAAAATTGTACCAACTTTAATTTTTTAAATGGTAACACGCACTTTTGCCACTATGGAATCCTTGGATCAAAGCAGTTCGGAAAAGTAGTTTATGCACTTTGTCTTAAATCTTCTTAGAGTTAGAAGCCTTCAAATTTAGATTACACTAACGTTAAACACATGTTATAAACATTCTTTAATTTACGTCTTCCCAGAATATCCGCCAATTGAAATGTCTCTACCTTAATGAGATACATTGTTGGACCCAAACATATTCTAGGCATTTTCTGATTCAAAAATGTAATAATTATAAAAATTATTAATAAATTCGTATTTAAAAAATATGAATCATACCTTAATTTTTACATAAAAAGAATCAGCGTCTTCGAAAACATGGCTGTGTGTTTTTACAGCTTATTCCTATCATTACTTTTCAACGGTCTAAGGGACCTCCCCCTGATAGCCTTAGCATTCATAGAAAGGGAAATATTGGAAAGTAGGCAGAAAAATTGTACAGAGATTTCTTTCATATTATATTGGTTTATTTTACCTGTTGGTGTTGTATATTAAGGTCGATTATCTACGCAAGGGGTATAGGCAGAGGGGGAAGGGTGCCCTCCGTGGGGGTTCTTTCCAAGGGAACCTAACCTGTATTTACGAAGGTTACCCAAGTTCCGACGAAAACCGCGAAAAAATCCGAACGGTTAGGCCGACGGGCCCGATTGGGTTCGAACCAAGCACCTCCCGTCTACCATCTTTGAGAGCAGAGTCTCTCAGCCGCTGGTGGTCGCCATGTTTATTTTATATTTAGTTTTTTTTTCATTTATAAGTATAGTTCACTGTACTTTTCCATATCCCTTTAAGCCCCCTTTAATCAGCATTGCCTACTTTATCGCTTGTTAAGTGCGGGCTGCTGTAATACATAAAACAATAATGACCATAACGGCACCTTTCTAGCTTCAAAGTTTACAGTTTTGTTGCTGAATACCACCTCTGTGCAGATTTTTATGTTCTGAATGCTTTTGCTTTCGTTACATATCGATTAAACGAAAAACACTGGGGCTATAAGATCATAATTTTATTTTTCTAAACTTATGGATAAATCTCTAACACCTTTCCTTTTATAACTGCATGAAGATTTAAGAAAAATGTGTATAAAATCTATACTTTTCTGGGATGCTTTGATCCAAGGAAGTCAAACTGTCAAAAATGGATATTGCCGTCTGAAAAATGAAAGTTTGCAATTTGTATTATTTAGGCAACTCCTATTTCGTAAATTACATTCATATTCGGAAAGAAGAAAGTATTTCTAGTTGAATGGCACATCTCGCATCCCTTCGTGACAATTTGCTGATTAAAAAAAAAAAAACATTTTTCACCACAGTACAATCGGCAAAACAAAAAGATACCACTACCCCATACACACTCTACCCCAAATCATCGTATAAAAGTGTGACTACCACCCACCGGTTTATCACAACGTCTACTAATTAATGCTATAAATAAATTTTGCTGAAGGGGTCGCCCATGTATAGAAATGTTACCGTACTTGAACATTTTCAATACTAATACCTAATTTTGACATCACATTTGGATTTTACCTGCGTTACCAAACGGCCAATCATTCAGTTAAAAATTTTGGGAATTTTGATGATTTAAAGTTTGGAACTCTTAATGTTAAATTCATTTTTAATTGGGGAAAACAGATTGCAGCGCGAGTAGTTTTTCAAGCGTGACCCGAAACTTATGTGGTGGAACGAGCTGTAATTTTGCATTCGCATATTTAAAGTTTTTAAAAATCGATTTCTGTAAAAAAAAAAAAAAAAAAAAAAAAAATCATTGGATACAATTCATACTTTTCAAAAATAATTTTGAAATTAACATGTGTTTCCAAATTTTTTTAGAAAAAAAATATGCATAATAACCTACTAAATTTTAACAGAAATCAATTTCTAGAAGCATTGAACATGCGAATACAAAATTACAGCTCATGGGTTATTCATTTTTTTTCTTCTTTTGAAGATTGTACAAATAGTTCAATATCGTATACCATATAATGTTAGTTTTCGAGAAGTTTGACAAGAAAAGTTTTACTGAGCTCAGCTACAATTTAACTTACGTATTACCATTAACTGACAACAATATGCCATGCTGGAAATACTACTAAATATCATTAATAAAGGTTATAGGATATCTTGCAGATAAAAACTTAACACCATGATCTCATACTAATTTCTTTTTTCGAAAATGTACAGTCGTGGGAAAAAAAGTAAGCACCCCTACTAACTCCTCAACAAATTATCGTTGGCGAAAGTTACTGGTACCGAACGATTGGAAATAAAGTCTACTTTTAAATGATGCATATAAAATTTGCTTAGAGGGCCATCAACATATTAAAACAAATCCAAACTTCATTTTTTTCAATGGCAATACCCAATTTTAACGAGATATTTCAAATCTTTGGTTCTAAATATGCATAAACACCAAATTTCAAGTCATTTGAATAATAAGTTTTTGAATTATAAACATTCAAAATTTAGTGCGTCTAATGTTAAACTACGTTTTCATATTTTTATTTATACCTCCTGAAATTATGCTCTTAATGTGCTAATTTTTTGTGTAGCAGTAATACTGATACACCCAAAGATAAATACGCTGAATTTGCAATTTTTATAATTTTATGATAAGAATTAGGAATTATGAAATTAAAAAATTATGAATTGCAACCTACAATTTTTTGATGGATTTAGATTTATTAAGTCCTGCTTTATGGAAATCCAAAGATTTTGCATTTTTCTTCCAAGTAGTTTTCAAATTATGCTTAAAAAACGGCAAAATGATGGTTTAAGGGGCTGTCTATGACAGAAGTGACTAGATATTTTGAAATTCCTTATGCTATCATGTTATCTAGCAGGCTTCATTGACTGCCTGAGTGGCGCTTAAGGTGCCTTGATCAAGAAGGGAGCTCTCTCGGTTAACAATCGAGTAAGGAACTTCAATTTGGATACAGCCCTTAAAATACGCTCGTTTTAAAATAGTTAATTTCTCGGAAACTTATGGTACGAATTGCATAAAAAATTTGTTTTTAGGCTAATTGAAGGGTGCAGAGTTCATTTATGCAGTCAGAATTGTGCACTGCTACTGAAAAAAAAACAAAGTTATAGTTCGATTTAATATGTAGATGGTCCCCTAAGCAAATTTTATATACATCATTTAAAAGTAGACTTTATTTCCAATCGTTCGGTACCGGCAACTTTCTTCTACGAAAATTTGTTGAGGAGTTAGTAGGGGGTGTTTACTTTTTTTCCCACGACTGTACTATTTTTTTATATTATACCATGCCATGCAATTTTAGTTCATTATTATGTTTAGATTACTATTCTTAATTCAAAAATTTTTATTGCATGCAATATTCTCGTACTTATTATTATTGTTCATTCATACTTTTTGAAAATTATTATTTATTGAACACATACATCTGACTTGTATGCTTGACATCAAAGCCCGCTTATAAGTCATCGTCAATATAGTAGGACGAGATAGCGCAAGGAAATTTACAACACCAGAGAAATACATCCGGGACCTTCACAAAGAGAGCGCAACGGAGCCAGCCAGGGTTGAACCTGCAACCTACCTACGATCTCAAGCGATTAGCGGCGTGGTGCCTTAACCCCTTCGGGACGAGCGTCTTTTATAAGAATTTTTATTCTTTAAACACCGGTTTTTTAAAACAGAAATTTCTGCCTAATTGTATCGGGAAAATGCCTGGATTAAATAAGGCAAAATTTACAATAAAATTTTACTGGTGAGAATAATACCTGATTCTGAGCACCTTACGCGGCACGAATACCGGTCATACGTCCCCAAGGGGTTAACCACTCAGCCATGGTGGGCCCTGAAAATTATTAATCAGTCTTTAATTTTCAAAGACAACAATGGTATATTTGGATGTGCCGGCTACAGATGGTGCAATAATGTTTTGATCAACAGCCGCAATGTGTGGCGAGTCGACTACATGGAGCGCCAGTCCCCTCTGCCAACAGTTTTTGCATTATAATATATACTGTTCAAAAAAATTAGGGGAGCAAGCAAACATGTGAAGAGAACAGTGCAAGACAGCCATGTATGGGCATAAAATGGATATTACAGGGTGACACATAAATACTGTGACGTAGATAAAAGACCATAACTTTTCGCTGAACGAACAAAAATCTAGTTTTCTTTACCATTCGAAAGAGAAGAAAATTCTGTACCAGAAACAATCAAGATAATTTGAAATGGTTTCCACCAGTGGTAATTCAGGCGTCTAGACTCTTCTGTAAATTCTTCAAGATGGCCGAGATTATTTCCAGCGTGATTTTGGCCTAGGCGTTTTCCAGATCGCTTTTCAAGGAGTGCAGGGACTTCTTCTTGATTGCTCCGGCTTTCCGCACCAGGATTCCCCAAACAGTGTTCAAGTCAGGGGAGTTTGAGGGCTCCCCTTCGTCCAAAATCACGACAGAGTGGCCTCGCACCCCTCCAACGTCTTCTTCGCTCCGTGGGTAGTCGGCCAGTCCTCCTGAAACTTCTAGTCGATGTTCTTCGCTTGCTTTTCGGTCCAGGGGATCACGGCACCTTTCGAAATTAGCTCCTGATACGTCTCTGCGTTTATTTTGACGCCTTTAGGGACAAAGATGAGTTTTGTCTTTTTCAATCCGGAAATCCCCACCCACACCATCACAGACTTCGGAAAAGAACCTTTTTCACCTTCACGATGCGCGGAGCCCTTTGAGTAGCAACATGCGGTGCATCTGCGAGTTCCGGAAAGGTTGCACCACAAAAGTCATCGGTGAAGAAAATCCGATTCAGAGCATCGCCGCAGCACAGGGACGTCATCTTTTTGCCCTTTTCAAGCCTTGATGCCTTCATTTGGTCCATGAGATGGCGTCCTTTCGCTAGTTTTTACGAGATGAGTTGCAGATCTTCTTTGACATGTCTTCACATGAATTCGTGGTCGACGTTGTGCTCCTTGGCCAATTTTTGGATGTTTCTTTGTGGATTTCGCTGGATCTTCTTCTTGGCCACATTAAGGGCACTGAGGTTCTTGTTGTTCGCTGTCTTCCAATTCGTTGACGGCCTTTGATCCCTCCGTTTTCTTTAAAACGTTTGACGGCGCGGTAGACTTGTTCCCGGTGCCATTTGGCGATCACAGTAATTGGCATTTCCCTCTTGTGGTGGGGGACGATGGCTGGCCGATCGTCTTTGCACAATAAGTTTTCCTTCAAAACAGTGAAATAATATCAGCTGAAATAGCAATTACTCAACAAAAAAGCACGAGGAACACGAATAAAACAATAGTGTATAGTAAAAATGCGTAAAAACATTAAAATAAATTGACATTTTCATTACGTCACAGTATTTATGTGTCACCCTGTACACGTGTATCAGTGCGCAATACAGAAAAAAAGACGCAAAAAATTTGTAAGTGAGCTTTTATTCTTTTAAAAGATGGAAAGAACATGAAAAGATGGTTTAGGGCAACAATTTGGGTTCAT
This sequence comes from Maratus speciosus, assembly GCA_963932465.1. NCBI lineage: Eukaryota > Metazoa > Arthropoda > Arachnida > Araneae > Salticidae > Maratus > Maratus speciosus. The sequence continues at coordinate 329,923,172 of OZ010787.1, forward strand.
GTAAATTATTAAAAAAAAGTATTGTTTAGAAATGATGGAAGATTTTTAATATGGCGTGTGGTCTCTTCGAACAGCTAAGACTGCTGCACACCTGTTTTCCATGGATGCGATGAGGTTATTGATAAGACTTTGGGGAATACTGTTCCACTGCTCAAGAATTGCAATCTCCAAGTCCCGGACAGTAAAAGAAGGCCTTGATCTCGCAGCAATGCGTCGCCTGAGTATGTCTCAAACATGCTCGATCGGATTTACGCTGTATTGTTTACGATTGTATTGTTTTAGCTTCAAGCATGTTTTCCACAAGACGAACTGTTTGAGGTCTGGCATTATCATGAATGGAAAAAAATAAATCGCTAATTGCTGTAACATAAAATACGACATGAGGTCTCAGCATCTCGTCTGTATAACTTTGGACCGTCAAAGTGCCATTCCGAATGATATGCAGACCCCCTACGTTCACCTATTCTCATTCCAGCCCATAGCATCGACCCACCTCGTCTGTAATGTGACCTTTCACGAACGAACGTAGAATTATTTTCATTGCCTCTTTCTCTCCATGCCAAAACACATCAGATGTCACTTCCAGACTGAATCGGGACTCGTCTGTAAAGAGAATTTGACTCCAACAACGTTGCTTCCAAACTCGATGTTGAATTGCCCATCTTCTTTGGGCTGCACAGTTGCTTGAGATCAACGGAATACAGACTATTGGCTTACGTGCATAGAGACCACCTGATGAAGCCTATTTCGGACTGTTTGCCCGGATATTCTTCGTCCTGTGGTCAAGGACAACTGTGTTTGCAGCAGAGTAGCATTGCCCGTTCCGTTTCGATGAGCTGTTAACAGGATATGTCGGTCATCAGTTTCTGTGGTAGCACACGGCCGACCTTGCTCTTGTCAATGTCTACCATTCCATGTGTCTTGGAATCGATAACACAGCCTACCATTCCATGTGTCTTGGAATCGATAACACAGCCTTTCATTTACACTTCTTGCGACCCCAACAGCATCCGCTACACTTTTTTGTGTTTACCCAGTTTCAACTGTTCGAATAACACGCCAAGCCATGGATTTCGTTAAATCACATTTTTGTGACATTTTCAAGTCACTCATTTTCAAAACATAAGCTCAGAAATTGAATTTTACAACTGAGACAGTGAGACAGACGTTTCTGCAAAATCCCGATTTCTACACTTATCTTCTTTCATCTTTTTGACGTCATAAACTTTAATTTGCATGTGAAGTTTTTTTATCTGTTTTCTGCTGCGGTTTAAATTATGGATGTTTTTTTTACGTTACTTATCGGTGTAAATATTTGCGTAATTTTGTTAAAACCAGGTGCTCCCCTAATTGTTTTTAGCAGTGTATGTAGTAGCACATGAATTTTCTATTACATAAATCTGTATCGAACTCGGTACAAATTTGTTTCAATAAAAATCAATACATCATAAATTATTATTTTATAATTAAAAATATTTACTCTTTTCGTGAAACTGATAGGCTTTTTAATTTTATTTAATATAAAGTTATACACAATCTATTTACTGAAAGAAACACCATAAAACCTTTAAAATCTTGCAAACTTCTAGTTCGAGCTGGTGCAATTCAAGGCAGTTTTCAAATAAAAAAATACTTTTCTCCGCTCAACAACGCGAAATTTTCTGACACACTTCTAAACATAAAAGCATGATACTTGCTGGTATGATTATTGACGTGATTTGTAAGCGAGCAGTATTTACATTTTTCGATTAATGCATTAAATCTGCAGATAAGCGATTGTTCTCTCATAATGGCTGTTTGTTTTTCCTTTCCCGCACCTCGCTTCCGGAAATTCGGTTCAAAAGATCAAAAGCATTTCCTGAAAGGTTCACTGCCTTTACCGAAAAATGAAAAAATTGTTCAATTACATAGTTTTTGAATAATAGCACCTGCCAATTTTATGCCTTTGCGTAAAAAATATGACTGAAAGTAGCCAGTTTGGGATATTAGAACAGCCTTCAAAGAAAAGGGGGAAGTATACCTAATGCAACTTGAGTAAAAATGCATATTTTTATTAACTTTCGTCGTGGAAATATGTATTTTTTTCCTACAATATTCATTTTAGTTTTTATTAGATACATTTACTGTTTGTTTTTAGGGTTTCGTTCACCTGACGAAACCCTATTCGTCTCACTCCTTTGTCTGTCTGTCCGTCACAGAGCCCGTTCTCAGAAACAATACATGTTAGAGACTTGAAATTTTGAGTACTTATAGCTGAATACCTCACATCAAACAACAAATCATAAAATTTTAATAAAGTCGGTAATTAACCGAATTACGGGCTAATTAACTTCTAAAATTAACCAATCAACCTTTTGAACGCAGCTACGAACGCACCTTCTCCAAATCAGCGAAGTTTCTCCTAAGGGTTGGGAGTAAAATCATCGAAAACACGGTAAAATCAGCGGATGCATGGTTATCACGGAGGAAATTAAGCAATAAATGAAGTGGACATTTAAAAAGCGAAATTGCATCTCCCAAAGTATTGGTCCTACAAATTCGTAAAAGGTATAGAAAGACGCGGAAAAAATAATATTTTATTTTGGTATAAAGTTCAAATTTCTTCGTTGGGTATAACGCAAAAAATCCACTAAAAATCGATCAATAAAAATTTAATTTCTGTATTTGAAAAGACAATGAAAAGAGATTTCATTTCAGCGGAAAGCAGGTGTTTTCATCTTTCAGACATATCGGCGCTGGAGAAATTTAAGCAGAGGATATTTTAATACGAAATTTAAACTTTTTAAATATTAAATTTTTAGATTTTTTTTTTCATCCCGACGTAAAAATTTTCGCTGATTTAATACATACCCAGTTCAAACTCCTAGCTTGATTACAAGCTGAGATATTAATTATTATTTCATTAATTGGATCATTGCTTTAAAACTTTCCTTTCAACGGGTTTTTTATCTCAGACATGACGACGCACTTGCGGTTTTTATTTTAATACGAAATTTAAACTTTTTAAATATTATTATTATTTTTTTTTTTTTTTTGACATCCGGACGGGAAATCTCTCGCAGATTTCATACATACCCAGTTCAAAGAGCTAGCTTAATTAGAAGCTGAGAAATTAATTATTATTTAATTAATCTGTTTCATTTCTATATAATGCATAGATTAAAATGAAGGCACGTGCTTTTGTAACCACGTTTGAAAGGAATATTAAACGAAACCCTTTGTGCGATCTATGATCACACTTACCCACTTGTTTTATTAAGTTTAGAAACATACTTTATGTAACGATGAAACATAATGATAATTTATTAAGTTAAAAAGTTGCTGTTTTTTAGATTTCTTTTCTTATCAAAACAAATTGTTGTGATTATGACTTACAAAGCTATGATGATATTAATTTAGTAGTTGTGGAATTCGTGAAATCCAAATATTAATTTATTACGTATCAATTTCAAGAAAAGAATTTATCTCGCCAAAATGGCTATTCTGGTAAGCGGGCTTGACTTTACTTATCAATATACTCGAAAATCCTTTTTCTGTTATATATTACCTATAAATATTTTTATAGATTTCAGTAACCTATTGGAAACAATTTTTATACAAACATTTATTTTTATAATACAACATTCACTTTCCTCATTTGTTTTTGTTTGACATTTAATTATAAATGCAATTCTGACATAATCATGTTGTCGTTTTCATTCCTAAATTCATGAAATTTGCAGATATTCTCATTCAGATACAAAGAAATCGAATAGCTTTTGTTTTCTTTTCCTATAAAAGATTTTTCAGACTATATGGAACTTGGAATTTTAAGCTGGATTTTGTTTCGGTACGATTTGGGAATAGGTCTTCATCAGAGAGCAAATGATTAAATTTTAAGATATATCACATTTACGGGAGAATTAATAACGCCATTCGGTTATTATGCACTTAAATAGTAATGTTTGCACATTTAATATATTTACGATCAAAAATAAATTCGAAATATGTCAGAAAGTTTCGCGCTGTTGAGTAGAGAAAAAAGTTTTAAAAATTGAGAACAACCTTAATTGATATGCTTTACCTGTTTTGTTTACTGAAGATTAGAACACAAAAAGCGTTATTTTCATGTTGCATCCTAATGTAAAATATTCAAAAGGAAGTAAGAGTTCGCTTCCTACTCCCACTAGTTCTGCCGAATACCTCAATATTACCAACCATAAGAGAAATGACTTGTTCATAATACTATTTTTAAAAAATTAAATGACATCAGTCTCCTTGAATTTTCTTTGTTTTTTGAAGGTAAAACCGTACAGAACTGAAAGTCAACCAGCGGTAGTATGAAGTATATATATATAATTAAATGTCAAACAAAAACAAATGGGGAAAGTGAATGATGTATTATTAAAATAAATGTTGCTATCAAAATTATTTTCAATAGGTTACCGGAATCGATTAAAATATTTGTGATCTATAAAGGCTTCTAAATTCTAACATTTTCTAATTAAATGCTTCTTCGTAAGCTACATTTGTTTGAATGGAACACAAAAGAAGTTAACTCATTTAACTTATCTAATGGAGGAAAATTTTCATTAAATGAATTTGCATTCGAACATTTATTATGACAACCATATCCATTTAAAATAAAAAGGAATTATTTAGGGTGGGCCAAAAATCCTTAAACATTTTAGAATTCAATAAAGAAAAAAATTCAAGCAAATGGTATGCAAGAGTACAGTTAAGGCGAAAATATTTCTCATGATCGAAAATTTTATTTAAACAAAGTTAAAACTTTAGTTCCGAAAATTGCCTGTAAATGTCGCTATATTTTCAAAGCTACAAAAAAATATTTTGAAAAAATAGCTCAAAGTACGCAGTTTCAGACCATTTATTATGTACAGTCTAGCACAGTGTTCCAATGTGTGCCCTTTTGTAGCTCGAACCACAATCATATTGTACCCAGTTTCATTCAACACGTTTAAATATGGTAGTAAATTGTACAAAATTAATAGCTTGAAGCTGCTTATCTAGTATTTTGATGCTTTTCTGCAGCTTTGAAAATATAGCGTTATCTATGGGCAAATTTTGGAAATATTTTTTTTAATTGCTTATACAGAACTTTTGGTCCTGAGAAGCATTTTCTCTCAAACCGCGCACTCTCCTACGCCATTTATTTATTTATTTTTGTTTGTTTGTTTGAATTTTTAAATGTATAAAGGACTTTCGACCCACACTCTATAAATAAATTCCTTTTAATAATCGTGTCAGATTTATCATTAATTAAGTGTGGCTAATATTTGCATAAAAACATAAAGAAAGAATAATATAAATACTTGCGATTAAATAATTGTACAAAACAAAATCAAGGTTTAAATTATTCAAATATCATTTGCTATACGGAGTTTAAACCGATGCCGTAGACAAAAAAAATCGGGCTGTAAGGCGGAAGTCACAATAAAACAGATTATACTAGCTTCAAGCTTTTAATATTAGCTCTTTTTATAAAAATAACTAAATCACTAATCTTGCAATTTCTTATATTATGAAATATTCAGGATAATGTACGTCTCGTGGTTCATTTGAAATTATTTCTTTTTCACTTTTATTTTATTACTCGTTTTTACTAAAAAAAAAAATATTTTGAATAAATGTATTTTATCATTAAATGCTATCTTCACTCGACAGAAGTTTGTAACTCATTCTACAGGTTGTCCCAAAAAGGTTGAAATACGCTTTAAATTTTTATCCGATGCAGATAAATCGGCAATTTAAATTGCAAAAGCTTTCAAAATCAGACAGGAAATAAAATTATGTTAATAAAGTAATCCTCCCTTAATTTTTTAAAGTTAGATTTCTTTTTACTTTTTCTTTCTTTCTTTCTAACCGATGATCAGGTATACAAGAACGAGAAGGAAGACGAGCAACCGGATTAGTTCTGAAGCGCGCAGAGGCAGTCGGGATTTTACACTGACCAACTACTTGAAACCCCCTAAAGCTGTTGCAACCCCCCTAGCGCTAAGCGATAACTACTATCCAATGAGCTTTGTTACTATCCGCCCTTTCCCGCAAGTGCTCGTGGGTACTAACGTTGAATGAAAAAATTCGGTGACAAACAGCTACCAGGAAAGATCCAATGCAAAGATACGCTTGTTTTCCTCCCGTCTTACTTCTTCGTTCCATGGGTTGCCCCAGCTGAACGAATTTGATACCACAGACTTCTAATATATTCTAATATATATATATATATTCTTATATTAGAAGTCTGTGTTTGATACCTGATATAAGGAAAGAGCACGTTTACAAACAAACACTTCCGTCAACCAATTTACCAACTACATTTTTGTCATAACGATCATTGCAGGAATAATCTTGGCGACGTAGCCCAATCATATCAGAGACCTGTTAAACATAGACAAATCAAATTTCCCCAGCTCATGTGTACAGGTAGGAGTCATAAAGAACGGACAGGTTTTTCTTGCTGATCCACAGTAATTCGACCAACAGTGACGTCAGCTGCCCTTTCCTTATTGGGGCAGGTGACCGCCTTATCGCCGCGTTGCGGCGATACGTCTGGCGGTCGTCTAGTTCGTCTTCCTATCGGCTGCGCCAACTGCTTAGTTATGCGCTTTTTATGCCGGTTACTTAACATTTATACCTTGTTGTTTGATACTTGCGCATTGATAAGTTGATCTCGTAAGTTAGAACCTTGATCTGATGACGAGACCTTTACATGGTAAGACACCTCCAGAGGTACAATTCACAGATAATTTGGAAGACTTTGCACCCACGACGGATTTTACACGCACCAGGTGCCATTAGCGTACATGGTGGATATTAGCCGGCAGTAAGCATCGTTCCCGAGACCTTTCATTCTTTTAACTTTTATATGACGCCTAGACAAAAATGGTCAGTTACAGATTTTTCCCTTGTACTGCAACAAATTCATTGCAGAAAAATGTATATCTGTATCTTTATAATAGAAGGAGTTGTGCTTAATTTAAAATTGGCCATTATAAATGGAGATTATATATGAAATTACAAATTCAAATCAGCAAAATATACCATGAAAATGGAAACATGGACCGTAATACATATGAATTTGATCTTAAACAAAAGATAATCCATGCTTCCGCCAGTATTAGTGGCGAACTCCAAAATATTTACAGAAGCATTATTAGAAGAACTCTGTAATGTATTGCAGATGAGATATAACACTGTAAAAATGTTTTATGATTTTTTTTTTTTTTTTATGTTTCTAGGATTTAAAACTGCACGCCCTTTCGCATGATTTCTGCCTGTGTAACTAAGATTTTTTTCACGTGTATTTTTTTTTTTTTTTTGCATTTTTTTATCCTTGTTAACATATTTTTGATCTAAAGAACACCATCATCAACTTATGAAGGGCCCCTATTTTTACCGATGAAATAGCCTTTTAAATTGTTCAGAAATGTAGTATAAAGTCAGTCCTTTTTTCATTATTCAGTTAATTTTAAAAATACAAATATGCAGGGATTTTTTTCTAATAATATTGTTTGAGTAAAAAGAAAAATTTGTAATTGACCAATTTTATCTAGAAGTATCATATTAAAATTTAAACATTGTAACTTTTTGAAAATAAATAGGGGGAATATTTCATTAACATAATCTTATTTCCGACCATATTTTGAACACTTTTGCAATCTGAGTTCCCTAATTATCTCTAACAGTAAAAAATAAAAGCGCTTTCAGTCTTTTAAAGACATCTGTATAGCAATATATATATATAGATGTGTGTGTGTGTGTATGTATCTTGCAGTTTCAGTTTGTGTTATATCTTGTAAGCTCGGGGGTTAAAGATACGACTGGCGATATTATAAAGTGGTGTATCCAGTGTTTGTTGCAAAGTTACCCAGAGAATTTTGTGAAAAGAGTAGCATTTGATTTTATATGGTGCAGCAGTTATCGAACTGAGCTGAATTAATTTTTTATTTGGCAAGAGGTGGTAAGGATAATTTGATTGATGAAATGAGCTAGGATGATATTTTTTGAATGTTTGATTTATTTCAATTTTGGTCTTGGTAGGTGAAGGGAGAAGTTGCATGTGTGAAAACTAGTTTTAACAATGCTGTGCATTGTGTAACATATTTATTTATGTACAGTCGTTGAAAAAAAAGTAAGCACCTTCTACTAACTCTGCAACTAATTATAGAGAAAAAGGTGTAAAAACGTCCACAGGTGTAAATATAGGCACCCCTCCCGAAGCGGCCATTGGAGGTGCTGAAGACTGGCGGCCAGGATTGTATATGATGCCACTTGTTGATATAATATAATAACAGTTAGAACCACTTTTTTAAATAGTGTGAATGCAGCGTGAGTTATTGTGCGATTGGAGTTTGTTCGGAACTCCAAACTTTTGACAGGTATCTCTAATCGCTTTCTTTTCATATCCTTATAGTTAGTTTAAAATAATTTCAGAGTGATATTGGAAAAACGAAAATACTAAGCTACTTTTAGAAGCATGTCTTTAGCCATGCACGTCTTTAGGTTACTTGTGAAGGTGCCCATCTTTCTTAGTTGGGGTTGGTGTAAATATGAGCACCCTTTCTTGGTGTAAATATGGGCCCCCTCTTTTTCGAATTATCTTTATATACAAGCACATTTAACTCTAGCTATGCTAATTGATGAGGCTGCTGAAACACCGCAATGTTACCCGGGACCTTTAAATGTAGATTCTCGGTCGACATATCTCCTGTCCCCAACATGAAGAAGAGAACCACTACTCGTGGACGCAAAGCAACAAGGTTCAGCGTCATCACTGGATCACCATACCAGGATCAGTTGACCCAGTCGCTTGACAAAAGTGCTCTCAAGAAAACATTCTTGAGTTTTCCCGGAGTAAGAGACAGGTCAGGGGGCAGGGGTAGGAAGGCCAAAGGCCTTCAAAGAAAAATCGGCCCACGAAAGATAAGATTTATCCTCTGACTCATGACTGATCCTCCGCTTGTGGACAGTGATAATGATATGAACCTGGACATCAACGATGAAACAAAGCCAGTCTCGAGTGATGCAACTTGCATCTTTTGTGATGGAAAGACACTCGCAGAGGAGTGTGAATTAAATGTGCTATGTGCCAAATGTGGTGCACTTAGATTGTACCGGGCTGAAAGAGCCAGTTATGTTTTCGATTTCTGAAAATAACTTTTTTCTGTAATAAATAAATTCTCTACCATTTTGTATTGTTTTATTCTGTTTTAAAAGATTTTAAACTAGTTTTTATGACCTTTTTTGGAGAGGGCCCATATTTGAACCCCATTTTTTCTGGTGCTGTTTTCAAAGCTGTTTGTAAATCTTCCTTTTTGAATTGAAATAATTGATATTAATCATCGTTTTGCATCCTCTGATTTAGTAAACTTGTTATAGTTGTTGATGAAGCTCAAAAATCTAAAAAAAACAAGAGAGGGTGCCCATATTTACACCTTTTTCTCTAATAGAAAACATTTACAAGTATCAAACGACTGGAAATAAAGTCTACTTTTAAATGATGTATATCAAAATTTGCTTAGGGAGCCATCTGCATATCAAAACCAAACCAAACTTTGTTTTTTACAATGGCAACACCCAATTTTGACAATATATTTTAAATCTTTCGTTCAAGCTATGCCTAGAAATGAAACTTCAAATCATTTGGATAAGTTCTTGAATTATAAACATTCAAAATTTAGAGCTTCTAATCTTAAATTACATTTTTATATTTGTATTAATATCTCCTGAAATTACAATCCTAATTTGATAATTTTTTTGTTTAATTATAATACTAAAAAACCCAAACATAAATACATTGAATTTGTAATTTTAAAAACTTTATAATATGAATTAGGGATTATGAAATTAATATTCGAAAAAAATATGAAATGCAACCTACGATTTTTTTTTTTTTGGTAGATTTATATTTATTATGTCCTGCTTTATCCAAATTCTCAATTTCAAATCTGTCTTCCAAGTAGTTTTTGAATTATGAGTAATAAACGTCAAAATGACGATTTAAATGGCCAGTCCAGAAAAGCATAATTTGAAATATATATATTTTACTCATTTTAATGAAACATTTGGGCTGGCAATAATCGAAACATATTAAGCTAGTCAGATGTTCATATTGGAAAGAAATAATGTATTAATAAAAGTGACACAGTCATTCTGTAACATTTTAACAATCGAGTACCGAACTTCAATTTGGATACAGCCCCTAAAACATGCTCATTTTAAAATAATTAATTTCTCAGAAACTAATCATACGAATTTTATTAAAATTTGTATTTAGACTAATTGAAGGGTTTATAATCTATTTATGGTGTCAAACTTGAATATTGCTATTGAAAAAACATATTTTGGGTTCGTTTTGATGTGTAGATGGCCCCCTAAGCAAATGTTACATACATCATTTAAAAGTAGGCTTTATTTCCAGTCGTTTGGTACAAGTAACTTTCTTCTACAATAATTTGTTGCAGAGTTAGTAGGGGATCTTTTACTTTTTTTTCCCACGACTGTACAAGTCGAATGATGTTCTTTTCTGAAATAAGGTATTAGTATAAAATCAATGATTTTCTATTATTTGCAATTATCATCCTGAACAGGGTTGTAGTACAAGAGGATCTTGTAGGGATAGGGAGCCTTTCAACATGATATCTGAACTGCTTTTCTTAAAGGCTTCCTATATAAATAATCCTTTACAGTCTTGAAAAAAGGTGATCCCTCCTACTTTATTTGAATTCCTTGGATCAAATCAGCGGGGAAAAGTATATGGTTTATGTGCCTTTTCTTAAATCTTTATAGAGCTAGATGGGATCAAAATTTGAGTATGTTCTTGTGATAAATACTTTACACAGCTGGATTCACATTATACCATCACAGAAAAGCATTTCAATTTTGTTTTATCGATACAAGAGTGAGGAGGGATAAGATGCCTGAATAAATCAGTTGTTCAGTTACCAAACTCACCCCTAAAAATATCTTTACTTACGCGCCTTGTTCCTGAATTACTTGTTTCTTGAATCAAATCAGCTCGGAAAAGTATATGGACCTTTTCTTAAATAGTCATACAATTAGAAGGGGGTCGAAATTTGACAATTCTAATGTTAAATCCACGAGATCAACTTTAATTTATATTTTTCCAAAAAATCATTCTATTTTAATGAGATACAATGATGGGCCCAAACATAATCTAGGTATATTTCTTATTCAAGAATATATTTTTAATTAAAAAATTATTAATAAAATCAAATTCAGAAATTTGTCAATTATGACCAACATTAACAACTTTTATGGAAAAAGAACCACCATCGTCAAAAACATAGCTATGTGAATCTTCGGCGCATTCTTATGCTTAGTTTTCGAGGTGCAGCGAAATTTTACTCTTTCGATGGCCGACTGTTATCATTTGCATCACTACAGAAAAGAAATTCTTACACCGTAACTAGAAAAGTTTAAATAAGTTGTCTTATATATAAAATTAGTTTATTTTAAATTCAGATTTTCGGTGCAGTTTTTCTGTTTACGAATTGATTGACCATGGTGCTTTTCCTTGTAAAATTAAGATCGTAATTTTATTTTCTAAACTTATGGACAAACACCTATTACATTTTATAACTCTATGAAGGTGTTTTAAAAGTTTGACAATCTGTATACTTTTCCGGACTTACTTGATCCATGGAATTCAAATAATGTGTCAAAAATCGATGTTACCATTTGATAAATAAAACTTGAGATATTGGTGTGTTTTTCATATGTAAACGACCCCCGAAGTGTAGCTCATACACAGCAGTAATTAGTTAGTAGACAGCCTTCTTTGCCGATTTATACCAATACCTTTTTTATACGATTGTTTTCACCAAAATCAATTGTGGGTGATCGTTTTTTCCATGACTGTACAGACAAAATTACTTCAGAATCGATTGATTTAAAATGAAGATCTTAAAAAGTCTTTTTTATTATTATTGTTTACGTTTTTCTCTGGTTTAAAAGTTTATGAAAATGTAGAAAAATTTTGTTAATTTCAAAAACGGCTCTGAAGTTCGTCTGAAATCAATAGATATACAAAAAGAGTTTAAAATAAACGGTCAAGTGCGAGTAGTAATCGCGCACAGAGGGTTCCATACAGTAATATATGAATTAGTAATTGTATTATTAAAAAAATACCGTTGCTAAAAGAATAATAAGACTTTGTAAAAACTATACAACGTACGGCTGGGGATAGCTGTATAATATACAGGGTGCAAAGGAAAGTCCCTTTATCCTGAAAATACTTGCGAACGGAGAGAGATACAGCTATACAAGTGAGGTAACGGTACAGTAAAGCGACTACGCCTGACCTAATACAAACGACAGCAGCACCCGTGGCGAAATTTGGAAGATAGCCATTGCAAATTGAAAACGAAAAGAGGTACAGCAAATTTTTCAATTAGAAAGTTTTAGAGCATCAATTAGTTAGTACAAAACGACATTTGGTTCACACGGATAAGATAAATCGTCGCCTGCATACCCAAAAAACTTCGAAATCGATGAACGACGATTCTACTTTGCCTACTCACATTCCGGAAATGTAGCAGTGCACAATTGCAAATTATGACGTTGTACTGTGCTGTAATGTCTGTAAAGATTTAATTTCCAATGCATTTAAAATTTTAGAATAAAACTTTCAGGGCCAGAGGAATTCTGTTCGTAAACTGATGAAATAATTGACTGTCACCAGAATATTTAAACGAATTTCTCAGAAAACAAAACCTCGCTAATTTGCACTTTCATTACAAAAGCAAAATTTTATTAAAATATTCTTGGTGCCATTTGTCAGTTTTGGAATTAAAATTAGGTGGCTAGACCGTCTAGCCACCGCCCTTGAAAGGGTTAAATCTATGTCGTCGTATTGAAGAGGCTTGCATTAGAGGTTCCATGCTGAGAAATGTGCATGCAGAATTACTCTCACGAATACAAACGTGTATCCTGAGCAATGGCGAACTTTTCGAACATACTGAATATTAACTTTTTATCACTGTGAGACAATTTGTCATTTTTGTACGTGTGATGTTATTAAAATGTATTGAGATACGTACGTATTTATAGCATAAATTGTGCGTATTTCTTTATACTTCTGACTATTCCATTCAAACGTTTACAGAAAATAGAGTGCATAGATTTCGGACATTTTTGGGTAAACAAGCAAATATTCATCTTATCCATGTAAACCAAATGTTGTATTCTATTAATTAATTGATGCTCTAAAACTTTCTAACGAGAAATTTTGCTCTATCTCTTTTCGTTTTCGATTAGCAGTGGCTATCTTCCAAATTTCGCCACTAGGGGGCGCTGCTGTCGTTTTCATTAAATCGGGCGTAGTCACTTTACTGTACCGTTCCCTCCCTCACTTGCATAGCTGTAGTTCTCTCCGTTCACAAGTATTTTCAGGTTAAAGGGACTTTCCTTTGCACTCTGTGTACTAGAAAAGTATAAATGGATATACCATGAAAGTTCAAAGACATATGGAACCTAAATAATAGCAAATATAGCTATTCTGTATATTTTTTATTCCATATAGGTTTTTAGTTAACCTTTAAAGACTTAGTAGGTGTATTGAGAGAGCCACTCAATGGAAACTAGTAGAGAATCCCATAGTATTTATGTGAATAATTCTCATTAAATTAGTCTGTTTTTAACAATTTGACGTTTATTGCTTTTATACTGCTACTGGGCATTGTATTACATAAATATATCCTTAAAATTTGTTATCTAGGCTTTAAAAGCTGGTGGGGCATAGAGTACGCCGTTCCTGTCATTATGTATGTCCAAACCGTCCGTGTCTTTAAGGGTTAATATCTCGACTAATCACCGACGATTTTTTCCGAAATTCATGATCAACAATGCTTTTATACTTCTGCTACGATAGGTACCTCAAGCTCTGCTCAACACTTCTGCTGAAGACCGTAAATCGAAATTTGAATGTAACGGAAAATGCGATTTTCTCAAAAACTATCTGACCTAGGGTAATCGCTATAATTTTCTGCAAGGTTTAAACTAATGCCTACTACCTCTAATTTTTTTCAGAATTTTAGTTTCAATAGATTCGGAATTAGATGGGGGGGGGGACATATTTTTGCACTACATTTTCCACCATGTCTTTGAAAATATAATACCTAAAATTAAATGAAATATATTTTTGATTTCAGCATTACGAAAGCTTTCACACGATACCCCATACGATATACAAAGAAAAGATTTTTTTTCAAGTAACATAATTAGCCCCTCTATATTTTTCCTAAATATATTTATGAATATTTATTAATCTGTAAATATGTGGGTCGATAGTCTTTATTACTTCCCCCAATTTGAACTTTCCACGTTGCATAGTTTGCGAGTAAAAGGTCTGTGACAGACAGACAGACACAGGAGTGATCTTATAATGGTTCCGTTTTTAATTTTTAAGTAAGGAACCCTAAAAACATTCTGCATTTGCAAAAATTCTTTTTTTAAGGGGTCTTGTACCTTTTAAACGCGTCGAAAATTAACGAAAAACTTCAAAGTTTGAATTAGTCTATCTTCAAAGCCTTTTTATGTATAAAAATGAAATTTTGGATATTGATTAAACTGTTTGTGCTTTGTAATATGCGACCATTAGAAATTTATTAACCCTTTACAGAATTTGTGTATTGTTGAAATCAAAATAGCTCTTTTTTTTTACCCCATAAGTCATTGCGCGCATGATATCTTGAGAAAGTATGTATGAATTGACATGAAATTCCGTAAAGATACTAAACATATATGTGTGTTTAAAATGATCTACTCTTAGGTTAAAATTATTTCATTAACTATATAAAAAAAAATATTTTCGTAAAAATAAATAAAAATTTTGTATTTTTAATGAATAAAAATAGTCATAACTAAAAATATTACCATTGTAAATACTTAAAAGTAGATCATTTTAAACACACACGTTTGTTTAGTATATTTACCAAATTTCATGACAATCCATACATATTTTCGCAAGATATCATGCGCGCAATGACTTATGGGGTAAAAAAAGAGCTATTTTGATTTCAACAATACACAAATTCTGTAACGGGTTAATAAATTTCTGCTGGTATTATATTACAAAGCACAATCTGTTTAATCAATATCCAAAATTTCATGTTTATACATAAAAAGGTTTTGAAGACAGACTAATTCAAACTTTGAAGTTTTTCGTTAATTTTCGACGCGTTTAAATGGTACAAGACCCCTTAAGTTCAAATTGCTCCTAATCTGATATTGTCTACATAAACGTGTTAAAAACTATATAAAGCAACTTTCACCATCCATCAAATCTAATAGAAATAGGAAACAGATTTAGAGTCCGAAAATAGTTTTAAAAGATCAGTTGTACACATTAAAATTATCTTCTAATCTTTTGTAAACTGCCTCGCATACTGTCACTAGGTTTGGATTTGTCATATCGCCACTCTATGAAGATTCACTACAGCTTGTAAAATAATTGAATTAAAACGCAATTCAATAATAAAAACATAACAAATTTAATGAAACAAAAAGTAGTTTCTGTACGTGGAAAATAATCACACCAGTTCTCCACACGAGAACTCAACAAGCTCTAACATCCTGGCTTTAACATCTCATAGCCTATGCCACGTGCTTACAGCAAAAAACCAATACTGTTCAGTACGGAACTCCTCAGAGAGCGAGCTTAGCCTAGCTGTCCCAAGCACTGACTGATCTTCCCATTTCACTCTCGCGGGGTTTTGATCAACTCGTTTTCCCCTTCAAACATTCCATGGCCTATTTCCTTCGGGGTGGAAACACTCTTTTGTTCTGTCTCAAAAGCCGGAATTTCATTATCTGTGAAAAATGCCACTTCGTTGAGACGTTGTTGCAGATTATTTATCAATATATTGGTAAATATTGATATTTTTTAATTATCTCAATAACTATATCTTAGTTCTGACTCTGCCAATATATCCTAAAAAAATTTTCTTCCTGTTCCTCGACTTCGAACCCCGAGAAGTAGTGTCGAAGATTTCGTACTAATATCGCAATGTCCTCTTCAATCCTTTCTTTCGCCCGATCCATGCATATATTCTCTGCTCCGCTTCATTTAAACCAGAATACCCCCCCCCCCCTTCAGTGATTATAATCTCTCTTGCGTTAATATCTCAATACATTCTCTACGTTCCTTGTTATTTTTGCAAACCGCAGTTTCCACTGACCGTTCGTTACTGAATAATAATGTTATCATCTGTGTTTCAATCCCGCCACTGCTGTTTATTGGTCTTGATATATTGCAATATATCAAGAAATTGATATATCATGACCAATAACATGAGCTAAAATATGTCACTAGAACTCAGCATCTGGGAAGCTCGACTCGCGAGCAACCAATCAGAATTCTCAGAATTCTAGTAAAGTTTCCCCTTTCGCTTTCCCTTTTTGTCGTCTCTCCGCTCCCATTTTGTCGATCATTGTATGTCTGTCCGCTCGTTCACTGTTATTAGTTGCTTTTGAGCTGAGCTTCCCAGCTACTAACATCTAGCATTGACTACGCTGTGATCTTCTCTGTCGTATTATCGGAGGTCTTCCAGAGTGAATTTAATACATCCTGTCATGATATTTCAGCTTAAATTGAATATTTATCCAAAAAAGTACATTTTAATTATTATAAAATTATTGCCAAATGTGATTTGAATATTTATGTTTGTTTTTTTTTTTAAAGGTTTCAGCGTTGTTGTATTCCTGTAGTAAATACATAGAAAGATATAAATACAGTGGTTTTTTAAGAATACGTTGATACCTTAGAGAAAGATTGAAAAACATCATTTCTGCTTCATCTGTCCTCCACTGAAACCTATTGAATTACAAGCATATTAACATCACATGTGGCACTAAATCAATTTCAGTTTTGCCTTTCCTTTCCCCCTATTTTAATTATATTAAAATCAGCAACGTCTTACATTGAAGAACATTTTACTTTAATTTCTTTATTTTATAAATAATATTCTCTGGAAATTCACATGGAAATTAAATTGTTAAAATGTTATTAATAAATAATGTATGAAATAGGGAAAGCAGAGGGCATACTATTTGTTAAAGAAAAACACTATGCAAACAATGGTATAATTGCAAATAAATATTAAACATTGGTTAATTTTCCTAAAATGCTTCTATTTTGCATAAATATATGTATATACACTCATTTCCATAAATTAAGAATAATCCAGCTCCAGCAAATAAAAGTTTGGAAACAAAACAAACGTGACTTATTCATCAAGCCCATTTATTAAACAAAAGATAAAGAACAAAAATGATGGTGTATGTACGATACCATTCATAAAAACTACAATTGTTGCTCTGTGGAGCAATTACACAAAGTATCTCCTTACAAAAACTTAACATTGTATGTTTGGTATGATGGCTAATACATTGTATGTCTCCCAGACGATGAAATACAGTCCGTACAACGGCTAGACATGCTGAGTATCAAATTATCGAACTGATCTTGTGGAAGATTATTCCACTCTGCAAGCAATACTCTCCGAAGTTCCGGTACACATGTAGGATGGGGTTAACGGGCTGCAACTCGTCGGACAAGAATCTCCCACGAATGCTCTATCGGATTCAAGTCAGGTGAGAATGCTGGCCATTCCATACGGGTGATATCCTCAGATTGAAGGCATTCGTGTGCGATGTTTGCTCGGTGAGGACGGGCGTTGTCAATTGTCATCCATAGACGCATATTCTGCGTCCATGCCACCCCTAAACAAACGTGTTGTTCCAGAATGATGTCCCGATAAATTTGGCCTATCATGGTTCCGATTTGAACATGCAGATCTGTTCTGGAGCCCAGTATAATTCCACCCCAAACGAGAAATCCTGCACCACCGTAAAGGTGTCGCTCAATGATGTTGTCTTGGTGGTAACGGGTCGCATATAAGCAACCTTTACACGGATAGAGACATGGGAGAGAATCTTGTGAGTTGATTGGCTAATAGTATGGGCTAACGTCACACGTCCCGGCCACGTTTTCCGATGTACTGAAGGAGAGTAGTAATGCCATGGCTTTATGACTGATAAACATGGTTATTTACATGTACGAAGAAAAAAATGTCAATTTATGGACGATTTTTTACTTCCGTTTTATAATTATGTTTATCGTATCTGATAAAACAATTCAAAATCGAATGAACTCGAGAAATTCAACATTACCTGGATTAATATTTACAATGCTTTATATGCATGTTTACAACGTAGCTGCAACAATACGTAATGATTACGCTACGAGAAGTAATTTATTTAAATACAATATTAAACCATATTGTACTATAAAAATTTCCAGCTAGAATGTGATTGGAGGCTGTAAAGTGCATAGTTCGTTTCAGTCTCTAAGTGTGTACTTGCTAGTTCAGTGGTTATAGTAACCAGTCTTAACCCGGGAGAACTTCATGACTGCGGACCGGATGAACTGCATGAGATTTTCTCTCACAGTCGTACTTTTTAAAGACTCTTATTTAAACCATTTTTCATTTTAATTAAAATTTCAAAATGTTATTTCAATTATTTTACCTCTTTTGTGAATAAAAGTACTAAGCCAACCAAAAAAAGTTGATATTATATGAATGTAAAGTAAAAGAAAAGCAATTGGGCATTCTCACTAGCGAGTTCTCCCGGGTTAAGTAAAAATGGACATTTCAAAAGTCATTAGAGCAATACAAAACGAACCATCCAGCAATCTTCTAGAAATATCATATTTACTTTTCAGGAAATTTTAATGCCGCACTTTTTGTATGACTATAATATTTTGTGCATAATGTATATTAGGCTTCTTTATGACAAGTATCAACAAAACAAACGCCTTTTAAAACCGGATTAAACAGACGAAAGAACCGATCAGCCAATCACAGCGCAGGAAACGGGTCCCTGGCGTTCTCCATATGAAAGTCCGATGTGAATCAGACTGCAAGCTTAACCTGGATTTGTGGGAAAACATCACACAAGCCCACTGTGACGATGTCCACATTGCATGTTCTCTACTCCAAGCTAACTGTAGGCGACAGTGAGTTGCTGTGAGCCGAACAGATCTGACAGGCCTGCGAGCATATAGACCAATATTTCCCAAACGTCGGTACACGGTTTACCTTGAAACAGTCGTATCCGTGGCTGAAGATAGCTGCACGAGACAGCTCTGATGATGTGCTCTGCCTGCTTCGTTTGTCAGTTATTGCCAAATACCGGCCCATAAGGCATAGTGGCGTCACAGCGATGTCGTTGAGAAGTCACACTGTGACTTTGTGACCGTCGATGTGACGTCACGTGACGCCGATGTGAAGTCATGGTGACTGCAATGGGAAGTCGTTATGGCCGTTTTAGAACTTGTTTGTGAGTCCCATTGTGACCACTTTGTGAAGTCGCATTGTGACCAATTTGTGAAATATGTGCCATTTGTGACGAAATTGTCATTAACACTGTGATGATTCTGTTACGATTTAACTTCTTTTGAAGATTCCCTAACAATTGAAAAGAAACAGGATCGTCTGAAATTATAATTACTGCTTGCGATCTTTCTGTTAGAATTGGTTTGGAATCCTAAAATCGTATACTCACAATTTATGAAAAAATACTGTATAACATGTACAAATAGTCATATACAGTATAAAGACTTTCTTCTAAATTAAAGTTAAAAATTCAATTTCCCTCACTTGCCTTACAACTGTAACAGATTGTGTTGTTTTCAATATTTGATGAATATTGCCTTTGAAAAATATTTATACATCCCCCCCCACACACACACACATGCTAAAAACTGCACAGCTTTAATTGTATTTATAACTGACACACAGTGACTACTTTCTGTTGCTGTGGTGGGCCAAGCGAACAGTAAAAAAAAACTTTTTTATTTGTCTCATTTTGTAAGAGGTTATTGCAAACTTTTTTGACATTAAGTATTTTTGCACTCTCTTTAAAAGCTTTTACTCACGTTAACATCCAAAGGTATCAGCACATATGTAAAACTGTACAGCTTGCCAATATTTCTGACCAAGAACGCTGATGTTCAAGCAGAATTTTCTTTTGTTGTAATTTTTCCAATTGAGTGAAAAAGTGTCCAGGTAAGGATTCGAACTAGAGCCCTTTGGCGTAAGCTTCCAATGTTCTGTCAACTGTCAACTGAGCTATTCCAGATAAATCTGACGCACACAATTCACCCAGTGAATACGAATATGTACTTATTATTATTATACAAACCTATATAATAATACTTTAATTATTTTCAGTACTACCCGTTTGAATAACACATACTACTAATGTAAGTACATAATAATAGTTCTCTGGGTGAAATTTGTCCGAGATAGCTCAGTTATCAGAGCATTGGCAGCATACGTCACAGGCCTCTGGTTGGAATACTGACGTGAACACTTTTTCACTCAGTTAGGGAAATTAAAACTTTGTTGATTAATTTACCGATTAGAATCATCTTGTTCAACTTAATATAGAATTATCTTTTGATAAAACTACGTGAATTATTTGCGCAATATTTGCAACATACAGATTTTAGTTGAAAATCTTGAGTATAAATGAAGGCGATGCAACTACTTCTGCCATTACGATTTGGTACTTCCTTATTATAGTGGTCTGTGCTCGTACGATTACGCGAAGGTTTCAATTGTGATTTTGCTAAAGTCCTAGTTAAACTTATATACGTATATATGTTTTATATGTCATATAGGGTGGATGTGCCAGTAATGGGCACCCTTAAGAAATTTCTTTAAAAACTATTTTTTAATTAATACCTATAATTTTTATATTCCAGTTTTTTCAGTATTATATTAATATATCAATAATATTTAATTATTCTCATAGTGTCATTTCCCAATATTAATCAAAATTTTATTGCAAATAACAGAAATATATCAAAATACCCACAATTCCAGTCATGGACACCCCACAAAATATAGTACATATAATTGTTTTTATGACTGTATTTAGAACCAGAATTTATCGAAAGCATACTAATGAAACAAAATAGTTATTTTTAAATAAATTTAACAATTAGGATATCAATAATTAATAAAATATATGTGATAATTATTGACTGTTTAAATCAATTATTGTGATTATTACAAGATCAATATTTTAATTATTTTAGATAGATGATTTAAAATAATAA
Source organism: Maratus speciosus (assembly GCA_963932465.1). Classification (NCBI taxonomy): domain Eukaryota; kingdom Metazoa; phylum Arthropoda; class Arachnida; order Araneae; family Salticidae; genus Maratus; species Maratus speciosus. Next base: position 329,944,320 of record OZ010787.1, read on the forward strand.
ATGTCAGGGAATTACAGTTGTCAAATTATGGAGACAGTGGCGGATTAAGGAAGGTAATTTAAAAAAATCTGAAAAAAAGTTTTGGAATATTAGGGCATAAATTCGTATATTTACAATTATTTTTAACAGTCAAACACTCCGAAACTGCTTGATATATTACTTGCAGTAATTAGTATTACAAATATGAAAGAAATAATACCGCAGGTTGAATGTTTTAAATATTAAATAAAATAATTTCAAAATAAAAGCTCAGAACTGATGTTTGAGGCCACTGATCTGCAGATTTACTAGTTTCATTTACTACTATAAATTTAATTACTAATATGGGATTTTTATTTATTTTTTTATTTTTATTTATTTATTTATTTTTTTTTTTTTTTTTTTTTTTTTTTTTTTTTGTCAGAGATGAAACGTTTAAGACAGGAAATAATAGATATATTTTTAACAACTTCTGTAACTTTTTTTTAATAGGTAGGACTTGAGTACTTCTTTTCCCTATGTCCTTAAACCATATTATCCGATTCCTAATTTGTTTTATTCATTACTAGATTATAAAATATGTAAGGAAGAGTTATAAAAACATTGTGTTGTTACATTCTGGTAAGTGCAATATAAATTATTAAATTTGATTACTTAGGTTTTCAGTTTTGTCAAAAGATTTTTATCAATTATAAACATTAATTAAATTGCATTTTTAGCAATGTCCACATGGTATGTCCATTACTGGAAATTGAGTAATTAAGCGTTTCAAAGTTTTCTATTACTACCAAAACAAAAACATGGAAGTTTTGTAAGAAATTAAAGAATATATAAAATTATTAAATGAATTGAGCTTTTAACAGGTTCATTAAGATTTTCACTGAAAAACAGTAGAACTTCGAAACATTATTTTATGCTTCCTGATTGCTTTGATTAAGAGTGTCAACAATAACCCAGTTTATAAAAAATGCAAAAAGGAGTTATGAAAAAAATAATAAAAACTAAATTTTTATTGGTTATTTTTTAGAAACCAAGATCATTCAAGGGTGTCCATTACTGGAAAGGTATCCATTACTTGCACACCTACCCTGTATAATATCCATGCGTTTTATTATGTGATATGCTTCATATATGCCTAAAAAACATGTTACATATATATGTCATATGACTAAAATTTCGTCATATACATCATAAAATGTTATGCACGTAAATTTTAAATTGTTTTCAATCAAAGAACTATTTTAAGCACTATTTAATGTTGAAATTACTGGGATGTTAGAATAAATCATTTTAAGCATATATAAAAAAAAACAAAAATTAAGCATAAAAAATTATTGGTTAAAAGGTATCATTTTTTACATTTGGAATAAACAGAAAATTACCATACTTCTCATAATACTGTCAATTTTCTAACATAAAATTGTAAAGAATACGAATTTACCTTTTAAAAAATATATTTTGGGGCATCACCAGACTTTTTAATTTTATAAAATTTAAGAAGTTGCTTTTAGCAATAACGATGTGAAACTGCTCAAATGATAAATAAAACTTTGATGTGGAAGATTCCGTATCGCTGAGCCGATATCCATTTTTTATTATATAAAAACATCCAATGCAAATTATTTCAGAACATTACTTAACGCAGTGGTGGAAAATTGGCGCAGAGGTGGAGCCTATTGACACCACTAAATTATAGTAGTATTTTGCCTCTTAACTAATGATCAAATTTCTGAGTTTTTATTAAACTGAATAATACCATAAAAATTTAGTGGTGTCAATAGGCTCCACCTCTGCGCCAATTTTCCATCACTGCTTAACGCAAAATTAAAAAATTAAGTTTACAAACACTTTTATTCTATAAAAGGTTTTTTTATTCAGTAATTTAATTAGTTTTAAATGTTTATTAATTATGCGAATTATTGATTATATATTTTTTTAATTTACGAGAATGTGATTTTAACAAGATAGTTTTAAAAAAGATAATAAATGTGATTAAAATGCAACTTAAATGAATGATTTTAACCATTTGATTAAAATCATTGACATACTATTTTTTCTTTCAACTATTCAAAATGAACATTAAATTTATTAAATTTTATTGAATAGATAAAAGTTAAATTAATGGCATTTATTACTTTTATAACATGTTTTTATGTGAAATTAACTGAAATCGTAATAAAAGAAAACAGGAAAAATCATTTTTTCATACTTATTTCTTGTTGACATCGTCCTCTGTAATTCCATTATGGTAATACAAATAGCAAAAATTCTTTAGAAGAATTATGTCCGAATACTACAATGACATTGGCCAGCTTAGATTAACCGCTCACAGCACATTGTACTTTTTTCGGACTGATATTTTATGTAAAATATTTCTTGGCCATATTCCTGTATAACTTTTGTAAAATTTAAAATCCCGTGCCAACTACACACATTTATAACACAGCTATTGTTTTCCAGCTGCTGCCACTGTTCGAAAGAATAAATGCACTGTTTCCTTTTGTTATCGTTTCCAGAAAACAAAATTCGCGGGCAGATGGTTTATTTCTTTTATTTGTAATTGTAGATTTGTAAGTTAAATGCGTAATACTTTTATGAGAGTGTGTCTAATTAAAATGTTCTGTTTGAATATTTTTTGTGCATTTCCTTTTGCTTTCAATCAATTTCAAAACAATTCAAGTAAAAATGGATTGTCAAGTTTCTTGTTTGTAAATTATAAAAATTGTATTAGTCATAATTAGGGTACATAAAATAAAACATTTTTGAAATATCTAGTGTATATACAACCAATTTAATGGATAATAAAGAAAGAACTTTTGAAAAAAAAAGTTAAAGTTTGTATCACAAATACAAAATATGTTCCTAAAAAATAAAAAATAAAGGTTATCGGGGAAAGAAAGTTTTTTTTTTCTTTATAATCTTTTAATTTTTTTTTCTATATTAATTTCCTGTAGAATAAGGCAGCGTGTGCAATAACTATTTTTTAAAGAAATTTCTGAGGAAAAATTAAAATATGAATAAATATGTCATGCGTTTTGCATATGTTTTGTATATTTTATTATATATTCAGAAAATGTTAAATTTGTTAAAGCCAGAAACAAATAGCAACATTTTTAAATAGTGACTTAAACTAGTTAAACATTAACAGAAAAGGAAAATATTATTGAAAGTATAAAAGTTGCTTTATTTATTATAATAAAGTATACTACTACAAAATCAATCCGATCCAAGCTCCAAAATGCACTAAGACATCCTGTTTAAAATATTTCTCTTCATTTTCAAAGCTTTTTGAAATTCATATTTTTCTCACACTGTGAGTTTACAATGCGGTGGGTTTTTCGCCACATATTTGACGTGACGTATGTTGCATGCAGTGACATGACAGTGACGTCACAATATTTTTAAATTACCAGTTTTACAGTAAATAACATGTTTTTAAGAGCTTTTGTAATTTTTTAAAGTTTTCTAAGAAGTTCACATCTCAGTCACAATGTGACATCACTGGGTGGTGGCATTTTGGTCACAGATGTGACGGAACCACAGTGACTTACAGCGACGTCACAATGACGTCACTGTGGCCATGCATGCTATGAGGGGGTCTTCATTCGGCATTGTAACTCGGGGGCGACCTGTACTGTAACGTCTACTGACATTTCCATCATCTTGGAATCGTTTCCAAAGTCTAGAGATGACACTTTGAGCAATTCCAAGGTCCTCGGATACTTCCATCTGGGTACAACCACATTCCAGACGTCGATAATTCTATCACGTAAAACATCATCCACATGCGTCCTGTGTGTCATAACTATTCGGTTATGGCACTGAGCGGCTTACAGAATGCTTGTTAACAATTGTACTTCTTGGCACCATTCCTTATGTAGGCGTAGTTTTCGTGGTTGTCTTCGAAACCTTGGATTTCCATGCGTAAATACGGGTTAGGTTCCCTTAGAAAGACCCCCACGGAGGGTACTCCCCCTAGGGCCTATATCCCTCGAGTTGATAATCGGCCGTCAAAAATCAACCCAACACAACCCTTATGTACGCCTGTCTTACACTCTCGTCATTGTGACGTACTATAGGCGCCCTCTGGTGGTTTTCTGTAATTTGCATGTTAGTCTTGAAGATGTGTGTGATAATTGTACAGGTGAAATTTTTACTTTAAAGTTAGATTTCCGTGTGATTCTGAATTATCCTTAATTTGTGGACGTGGGTGTATTTAAAGGATGCTGTGTGAGTAAATATGTATAAAGCGTTGATTCGTTGCTCTCTACATCTGGTTGTACTTAAATTGTTGCTACCATAATACCAAATAAAGTACAGAATATTGGGTATATGCAAAAGTAAGTTCCTTTTTTGTTAAAATTACATGTTTATTTAGTAAGTATATAAAAGTGGTGCATTATTTAAAGTATAAAGTAAGTCGGGGGAAGACGCCACATAATAGGATGTTTTGCTTAGTAGAGCCAAAATTTAAATGATGAGATAAAGAAAAATTGTACCACCATGCTCGTTAATATTTGATTGATTAGGTACACTCATTAATTCCTTTACCAGTGTTTAAATGATTGACAAATTTATGTTAAATAAACTCGCTTAATTGTGGCATATTCCCCCATATATACGGGGAAGATGCCACCTGTCATGGCAGAAGATGCTACACCTCAGTAAAGAAGAAAAATAACACTAATATTGGAACATTACCTGTGAATTGACAATAACTATGGTCAGTCAAACAAATCTGTGGACTGAAATCATTTTTTTTTTCAAATTTACTTTGCTAAAACAAATAATAGTACAAGCCTTCACAGCATTTCATTTAATGCAAATGATCACCATTGAAATCTTCATGCAACCATTTCTTCCATTTGATGCGCTGACTCCAACCACTCTTGAGAAATTTTTTAGCGTAAAAGTATGCTTTACATATAGCACAAAAATCATCATCGTTACCCTCATCAAAACTATCACCACTTGTATCCAAAGCAATTTCTTCACTTGAAGAAGACGCGCTTACATTTCTCATTTACTTCTGTTATTTCAATGATTTCTTTTTATTTATTTTACATTTTCTCGATTTTTTTCTAACCTTTTTCAACATAGTTTATCTTCTCTCTGATGCAACTAAAGCCTCTGCTGCTTGTGTCTTACACCCAGATGGTTTAGGTTTTCTGACATGAGGAATAGGACTGATTACGTCTAGACAGGAAATCCCTTTTTCTGTGCTAGTGGAGGCAACTGCTAGTGACGATCCACTGCCACTAGATCTGCTGTCGGAAGCAACTGCTGGTGTAGGCCCACATGATCTGTTGGTGGAAGCAACTGTTGGTGTAGGCCTATTGTCACATGCGCCGTTTTTTGAAGTAACTGCTCTATCATTAACGGAGCCCTCAGAGATATCAAACGCATGTTCTGGGATTGCTTGTGGGTTATAGGGATAAATCCCAGTAACTGAAAACCCAGAAGTGCCATTTCCTACTGTGGCTGCCTTGCTCCAAGCTGTATTCAGAAGAGATCAAAATTTGAAAGTCTTGAAAGTTTACGATATGGCTTACTGTGGATCCAGGCGCTCAGGGTTTGTCGCCAGTATGTTTTTAATGGTTTGAAAAATGAGTGATCAAGTGTCTGTAAGTACTGGGTAATGTGATTTGGAAAACAAAAAATAATTAATTTTGTCTTCATTTTAGCTTATTTCTGAACCATATTGCGCCTTCCCCCAAGTATAGGGGAAGATGCCACACACACTTATTTCCGTATTGCTGCAAGATTATGACCGCTTCTGCTTGCCTTGTGTGTGAAGCAGAATGTGGAACACACTTATATTACTAATATCTCATTTAAAATAAAACATCCGTATATAAACTTTAAATAAGAGCAAGGGAACATTATAAGGGCTTTACTCACGCGATTAAATGCTCACGAGATCCAAAAATAACAGTGATTAAAGGCGGCAAATTAAGATAAATTCAGAAACCACGTACACACTTGGACAAGACTCCTCACACAAGCCGGTCTTTGCCATCTGTTAACACATAAAAATAAGGAACAAACTTGCGTCTTCCCCCGAATTACCTTACTCCATCAGAAACCACAACCTTCGCCCATCTTTCGGGCAATTTATGGATTCCCTGCCTGAAGAATTCGTCATCTTTTGAAGAATTCGTCATCTTTTTTTCTTCATCAAGCCAATTTTTGATACTTTCATAAGATGTGAATCGTACTTCTTGAAGGGCTAACTGCATCGACCGGAATAAATAGTAATACAAAGGAACAATGCCTGGTGAATATAGCGGGTGGTATAGAACTTCCCAGTCCTGCCCTTTTAAGTAGGTTTTAACGACACTTGTATTATGTGGTTTTGCGTCGTCATGCTGCATAGTCAGTTTATTGTGTCTTTTCTCACATTCTGGTCAATTTTCTTGAGCAGCTCGCTTCAAACGTATTAGTTGTCGTCGGTAGACTTTGTCAGTAGTTTCAGAAGCTTTCGGTAATTCGTAATATACAACGCCTTTCATATTCCATCAAATACATAGCATAACCTTGTCAAAATTAATATTTCGCTTTGGCTGTCATAGACCACCTTCAACAGGCTGATATCAAGCTGCTTTTTCACGTTTAAGATTCTCGTAGTAAATACATTTTTCATCTCCAGAAAAGAAGTCGATGGAAAAAACCCTTTCATTGTCGTCTTTGAAGAAGCATTTCACAAGTGATTTTTTGACATTCCGTTTGCCTTTCTGTTAATTCCTGTGGTATCCAATTTCCCAAGTTTTGAACCATGCCCATTCCATGTAGACGTCTACTGACAATGAATTGATCAACATTCAATGCTTCTGCCAATTCTTGTTACTTGGCGCAGCATGTCCGAAATTGGACCTTGTGCCACTAAACCCCATTTAACCAACCAACCAATTCTTGTTACGTTTGTGTGTTGTCTTCATCCAATAATGCTTGCAATTTTTCGTTTTCTAATTATCTCGATCTACCTCACGTTCTGCGTCTTCAACATCAAATAAACCTTCCTTAAATTGCCTGAATAACCTTCTACACAAAGTATTAGAAAAAGCATGTTCACCGTAAACTTCTAAGAGAAAACGATGACTTTCAGCAGCACTTCTCTTTAAATTATAAAAGTATAACAAAACTTCCCGCAAATGACGATTATTTGGCACAAAACTATCTATTTTAAATCGAATAAAAAACTATGTTATTTACACTTTATTCAAATGCCATATAATACGTTTTGAAGGTTATGAAGAGATTTTTCAAAAGCATGCATTACTTCACACAATGTATATAAAAACACTTACGCTATCGATTAGAAAAACATAACTTACTTTTGCATATACCCAATAGGAAGAACAAGTAACATACTATTTTTTAAAGAAAAACTCTATGCAAGCAATGTTATAACTGCATACAGATTTCAAACATTGGTTCCTTTTTGTAAAATATTTATTTCTATTTTGTATAAATATATCAATATACTTTTTAAACAATTAATTTTTTTAATTAAAATACACTGACGGAAAAAAAAATCTCAACACCAAGAAAGACTTGTGTTAGATAAACGAAATTTGGTAGACGTGTTTATACAACTGAAAGATGACATCGATTGAAATTTCGCGCTTCGCGTATAAGTGTGGCGCTAGTAGAGCTACTCAGAACTTGCAGATCAGGTTTACTTTAAATGCATGCTGTAAAGTTCGTAGGCGTTATTTAGCTTCGAAATGTGACGTATTGAGTTGATTTTAGCCAAGAATGCCTTTAACAAGACGAAGAAGCCACTGTCAACAGCTCACCGAGTTGGAACTAGGTCGCATATTCGAGCTACGAGAAGGTGGATTTTCTTGCTGGAAGGTGGATATTGCTTGCGCGACTTGGCTTGAATGTATCCACTGTGCATGATTGTTGGAAGTAGTGGTCAAGGGATGGTACTGCCTCAAGAAGACCGGGTTCCAGGCGGCCACGTGGCACTCCCGAGAGGGATGATCGCCGTATTCGGCGTTCGACTGTGGCGCATCGTACTGCGTCTGCGGCAGACATTCGAGCTGCAGTTGGTACCACAGTGACACAACGAACTGTTTGAAATCGGTTACTTCAAGGACAGCTCCGAGCCCAGCGCCCTGTAGCGTGCATTCTACTGACTCCAAGCTATTGCCATTTGCGACGCCATTGGTGTCAAGCCAGAGCTCATTGGAGGACGGAATGGAGATCTGTTGTGTTTTCTGATGAAAAAGAAACACAACAGATCTCCACTCCGCCCACCAATGAGCTCTGGCTTGACACGAATGGCTTCGCAAACGGATATGGTTTGGAGTCAGTAGAATGCACGCTACAGGGCGCTTGACTCGGAGCTGTCCTTGAAGTAACCGATTTTTAACAGTTCGTTGTGTCACTGTGTTACCAAATGCAGCTCGAATTTCTGCCGCAGACGCAGTACGATGCGCAGTTCGAAGCTAAATAACGCCCACAAACTTTACAGCACGCATTTAAAGTAAACCTGATCTGCAAGTTCTGAGTGGCGCTACTAGCGCCACACTTATACGCGAAGCGCGAAATTTCAATCGATGTCATCTTTCAGATGTATAAACACGCCTACCAAATTTCGTTTATCTAACACAAGTCTTTCTTGGTGTTGGGTTTTTTTTTCCGTCAGTGTATATCAATATACTTTTTAAACAATTTTTTTAATTAAAATTTTAAATTCGTCGAATTAAAGCTCAGTTGGAAGCTATCGTATTCGATTACTCCCACATACATAATGCTTACAATATTTTCATTACACTATGTGTTGGGAAAGTTAAAATACTAAATGTTGCTTAGGAAAATTGAATTCTTATCTTATTTTCTTAATATCCTATTTTGAAAAAAAAAACATTTATCTTTCCAAAATAGCATCTTTTCTATTCCCACCCACTTTCAAGTAGTTCGCGCGATATATAACCAATAACTCGTTGGTATATATTGCTACATTAAATTTCTGATATCGTCAGGCCCTAATTGTCGACACAGAATTTTTCTAAGCAACAGTTATTATTTTAACTTTCCGAACACATAGTGTAATGAAAGTATTGTATGCGTTATTTATGTAGGTGTGAGCAAATACGGTGGCTTCCAGACGATACTTTTGATTGAGCTCCCATTTGACGAATGCTACCACTTGCGACCACTGTCGCAAGAACTGCGTATATTTTCGTACAAATAGGCCGGCGGGTTATGTATTTAAACCATTTTCAAACACTTCTGGGACCGCTTCTTGAGAGAAAATCATCAAGGAAATATGATAGGGTAGCTTTAGTTGTGTTAACAGCTTGATTTGTGGCTATGGTGTTTGAAATTAGTGCTCAAGCTTGGGTGCTTAAATTTAGTAATCTTTAAACTACTGTGTTTATCAAAACTATTGAATCCTGTCATGAACAATGTTAACACTGGACATTTCTCTTTTAATGGACAATCAATTTTAGAGACTTTTTTAATAAACTTTTGTTTTTACGGGACATTTCTTTTTTATGGACATTTCTCATTCAAGGACATTTCTCTCTTATGGACATGTGTTTTTAATCCTCATCAAGTTTCTTCAAGTTTTCTGGATTGATGTTCTACAGATTATTGGTGCTGGTAGAGAATTTTACTATTTATTTTGGTTAGTCAATTGGATTAACAGTTTGGATTCAATAGACTAGGATTCTGTTTCTTAAAATATACATTTATAGCTTGTAGCCCTGACATACGGTGGTAGATGTTTCTAAAGGATGACTCTTTTCTGTCTCCGGTGGTGCACATTTGTTGTTTTGCCGTGTATGTGTTAGTTCACAGTTAAAGTAACTGACTTTTTTATTTTGTTATTACTTTTATGAACTAGTGGACTTTACTGAATCAAGAACTTTTTTATCTATTATATATAGAATGTCGTCAAGCCGAAACTTCGTTTGTGAAGTTTGTCTGTTAACTTGTCTTGTAATTTTTTTTCTTTGTTTATTTTCTGTATCTATCTCAAGTGACTTCACTTCAGTATGTTGATCTTTTCTTTGATAACTTCCGTTTTTCTGGTTTTTCCGGGCCTGTTGACTTGGCGGTGGTTTCGTTTGGTGGTGGAGGGGATTCTCTTCCGGAGCATATAGCCTATGCCAAATTTGGTGGGCGCTCCGGTTGGGTGATCAAGTCCCTGATCAAGCTTTAGTTGCTCAGAGGTAACGGCTCCATTTTCGAAACGGGCGGTCCAGTGCTCGAATCCAGCTGATTCTATTGTGTCAGAAATTTATCTGAATCCAAGGTATTCAATAAAATATTCGTAAAGTCAACTGGTGTCATTTCAGATTGTATTTTTATTTTTCAGCTATATGGATAATTATCGCAAAAATAACAATTTATTAACTTTAAAATTAAAATTTAATCTATAACATTTGTAATATCTGTCATTTTACATCTATATATTTAAAACGCTATGTGATTTCTTTCGACAGTCCGTGAGAAGAAACTACTGTATCAAATTACACCAATCTTTTTTTTAATGAAAGATATTTGGCCACAGATTTGTTATCGTACATTCGTTTGTCCAAATATTTTATTAATTAGCCGTAATTTTAAATTCTACAGTTGCGCATGCGCAGTATATAAGTACAAGTCTGCCTTTGGAGTGACGCGCTGCTCATGCGCAAAGATGCTCACTCAGTTGAAATATCACATCACAGGTAGAAGTTGTTTTAAGTTTGTCTGCTATTCGATCTTACTGTAAACAAGCTTTTCTTTTTTTTTTCAAAGTCAATATTATTTGGCTCTTTCAACATAATTAGCAATTAAAAAATTTATTGTGTCGATATTAAGAGCTAGATACGGTTTATTTCGGGGGCGTCATATTATTTTAGTCATGTTACACACAGAAGTTAAATGTGATCATGTTAAACACAGTGATTTGAGGCTAAAAATTATGACTGGTGATCCGTCTTATGAATTGCCAATAATTACATACGAAGACTGGGAAACTAGCATGTTAAGGTAATAGCTACTTCTTTGAAAAAATCAATGTATCATAAATATTAAAACGCAAAACTGTAAGATCAGAACTGAAATTCGAGACAATTGTGTATGCGTCAACTGTTTTTCGAAACTCTTCAATTTAGAAGGAAGAAAAACGAGTTTCTGCTAGCGTAGCGGGTTAAAGCAGGGGTTTAAAGCTCTGAATTTTTGTAGAGGAAGAAGCTTCGAGCTCAAGCTTGGCAAAATGTGAAATATTTTTGTCGATAATTAATTTCAATAATGACATATTTTATTAGGAAGAGAAATTATAGGAATTTTATTTTATTATTATTATTATTTGAAAGCTTTATAATTAAATCAAATTTAACACTCAATTATATTTTGAAAAAATAATGATTTTATATTTAAAATATTTAAGCTGAAGTATTTTGCAATGTAATTATCAATTAAATAAATTGAGTTGATCTACAATTTTCGTTATATTTCCTGACCATTATCAAGAATATCAACATATGTGTGTGTGTGTGTGTCAGAAAGAACAGTTTGTCATTCATTTGCGTAAAAAAGAAAACGGAAAGAAAGAATTCGTATAAGAGCGATAAAAGAAATTTCCTTGATATCCAGGCTTAATATTTAAAAAATGTATAAAAATGTAAAATAAAATTCAAGTAATAAAAATACATATTATAAATCCTTAGCTGCATCAAGTTTCAAATTTAGGTTTTTAGAAAATGTGACAGATAAAAATTAACTTTATGGCAGCTTTTAACGGTCGTGCAGTTAACAACATTTATTTTCATTTTTTTTTCTTTTTTAATGATCCGTAGTGAGTAAAAATAAATTATTTTGAGGTAAATTTCTGATAAAAAGCAAGCATAATTGGTTGTAAATTATGAACTTAAAATTTTTTCACTTCATTGAATAGGTTAGACTGACAGCACCATCTATCGCCTTAAAGAAATATGAATCACTTAAGCAGTATAGAAATTCTTCATTCAATAATTAATTTAAAATCAACTAATAAAAATTCAAGAATTTTTCTAATAAAACATTTAAGTTATTTACCGTCAAATCTTGACGGGCACTATCTAGTTATTTTTTATTTTAGTAACACACTGCTTTGGCCTTTTATATATCGAATCAATATCAGGTATAATTTAAATTACAGATTTTATTTTTTATAATTTGCATTCTGATCCTTTAGTTTAAAGATATCAATTATTGAAAAGAAAATATTTTATGTATTTCTATGGTGTTTTCCATTGGGGATACTGACCCCTGCTTTCGTTATCTCTACCGTTGATTCAAAAATGGGATAGAAAATAGTCTGAAGCAGGTTAAATAATAAGCAAAGTTATAAGGTATTTTAAAAGATTTATTTTTAAATTTAAACGCGTGTATGACTTGAGTTGAAAATTTGTAAATTTCAGTGAAAATGAATTTCAAGACACGCTCATACTTATACCTCTGACTCAATGCATGTGGCACCCATCTTCCTGCCTTCTGAATCTTTCCCATTGCCTGTAAACGATTACAAATCGTTTTTTGTGATACTCTTAATTGTTCGGCAAGTTCTTTTTGCGTCTGAGTCAAGTAGTGATTGCAAATCCTCATACTAGCCTTCAATGGAGCGCCGCTACGTTCTCGATCGCTAACATCAAAATCGCCGTTTTAAAACGTTGAAATCAAAATTCGCATGTGCTTTTCGATGCCATTTCCTCTCCAAGAACAGAACAGACTGATATGCTTTTTCAGCACTTTTTCCTTGGTGAAATTCATAACGAATGCAGTGACGAATAAATGACATATCATATGAAATCTTTCACCTTCAAAATTTCAACTTTACTTTCACTTTTCTCCCAGCTTCTGCGTCTATTTGAAAACGCTGAAATGGTTCTTATCGCATGACACAAACGAATTCTACTGATTGGTTTGCTTTCTAAATAAACGTCAAATAAAATTCGCTTTATAACTTCTTACTACACCCAATATAATACATTTTCCAAATGATTTCAAAAATTCTTCCATAACCTATTGTAATTAATACTAATATTACCTAAAATAATTATATTCGTTAGATCTTAGTAAATAACATATTCGTTAAATTTCAGTAAATAACATAGGATAAGGTGATTCAGGAATGCGCACTTTAGCTATTTCATTAAATAACAATAAATGAAGGGATTTAAGGGATGATGTTATACTTTATTTATAATCTTAGATTATTAAGATAACAAAACATATTGCATTGATCAAATTATAAGAAACACTTTCGGTATTATTTGAAAAAAGATTATCCTCCAGAATGCGCACTCTTGTACAATTATTGTGGACAAGAGTGCGCAGTCAAGTGTGCAAGAGTGCGCAGTATAAAAAAGGAAGCGTTTCGCTTACAAACGTCACAATTGTGGTGACCACGACCTGCGTAGTCTGTACACCCTTCGTGCCGCCAGTTTCTGCAAGAAATGCTTTCGATCCAATTCTCTATAATTGGTTCTTTATAGATTTCGGAGCAGCCTGGACATAGCCACAGTTTTTCTTTAGTGAATTTTTTAGTTTCATGGGTTTGTTTTTACTCTTTTTGGGATAAAGAGTTTTGGTCTTTTCTCCGTAGTGTCATCTTCAAGCTGTCTTTTGTGTGGTGAACTGCTTAAAATTTCAGAGTTTCTGCTGCTCTAATAGTATCGCAGCACAGATGATTCTGGATACGGTGACAACTCTGTTAATCTGGCGTAAGATAAAGTTGTTGAAGTCGAAGCTATACCTTGCGAAATCGAAGTTGGGTTTATTTCCCGTTGAGTATGCGTCTTTTCTTTACATAGCTTTTCTGCCTTTAACGAAATGTCATTTTCTATTAAAAGCAAATCCCTTTCCTACTCATTTTCAGTGTTCTCTGGTTCAACTGACATATGTGATTCAAAGAGCTTAAGTGCTACCGGTCTTCCAGTGACGCTGCTTGCTGAAAAGTCAGTATAAAAAAGGGTAATTTTTGAAAGACTATAGAACCGTTACTTTAAATACTGCTTTAGCAACACTAGAAGTTTTTCCAAAAATAGGTGCGCACTCTTGCACACTTTGACACTACGCACTCTTGCACAATCGTCGCTAAATAACTTCGAAATATCAATAATGCCTTCTGTTGGTAAACAAATCCAAATCACTTAGGTGACAGATAGTCTAGTAATAACCTAATCCATAAAAAAACAAAAAAATAAATTAGCTTTGTAATCTTCATTATGATCCTGTTTTCGAAAACCATAAATATTATAACGAAAAGGCCAAAATAACTTTTTCTCTTCTAAGTCATTAAAAATTTCACCAAAATACGCAGTTTTTTGCCATAAACATATTGTCATTACATCGTTTACAACTGTAACGATCGTTTACAACTGTAAAATCTCTGTTTTCGGATTAGATAATCTCTCTGCGTACTCTTGTACACCACGTTACAAGAAGGTTCTCTTACACCACCTTATCCTATTCGTTAAATTTCAATAAACGTTAATTTTCGTCATTTTTTGATTTATTTAAACCTACTTTTTTTCCAATATTAAAAAAAGAATCCAATCTGAAATTATTAAAAACATCACATATCTGACCGTGCAAATGAATTTTCTTCAGTAAAGCAAATGATACTTCACCTCACAAAGATAACATGATTTCAGTTTTGTTTTAAATATTTGTCATATAAAAGCAAAAGGTTAAATATCAACATCAAGGAGAAGGTTCTTTGCTTTTTCTTTATTCTACGAGGGGTGTTCAAATGAAAGTGATTCGAGGTGTGTATCCATGAGATGCGTAGGGACAGAAATGAAACAGATACATAGATAGAAACAACAATATTTAATGAGTGAAATACATACAATGTTTGTTTAAAAAAATCGTGCATGGCGTTTAGGCAGGCGTCCCATTACTTAGGAAGGTTGCGAATTCCGTCCACGAACAACGATGTCGGTTGATCATGGAACCAGTTCAGAACTGCAGTCTTAGTCTTACGAGGACGTAAGTCCTCGTAGGAATGAAATCGTTGACCCTTTAGGATTTTCTTCAGCGGTCCAAAGATGTGATAGAGTGTCAATGTCCGTAATCAGCTTCTCTGTCACAACTATGTGCGCTCGACCGGCCCGCGGCAAATCCGTTGTCTTCTGTTGACCGTCTCTAAACATTCTCTCCCACCTCGTCACCGTGGGCTTTGACACATGCGTGTCACCGTACACAGACCGCATCCTGCGATGAATATCCACCAGCTTACACCCTTCCAGTTTCAAAAACTTAATTACAACTAGCTGATCCGCTTTAGACGCAGTTGCATCCACACCAGCCATTTTTAATTGAATGCCACGTCCTTACGAATGAAGTTATCATAAATCTGCTTGCACTTGCGAACGCATGGTACATACATCTTCACTATCGCTTTTGTTTCACAAAAATTCATTAAAAGCTGTTCGCATGTGACACTTCGAATCACTTTCGTTTGAACACGCTTTAAAAACCAACCTAAAAACAACAAAAAAGACCAGTTTAGCGCTAATTAAAATGAATCACATTCACACTTTCACACCTCACCGCACGGAAGAAAACAAAATGTCTGCGCCCCACACAAATGTGAAGACTTTATGACTTCATTATCTTCATAGATTGTCTGGCTGTAGATTCGTCTTCTTTTATATTGCAGGCAATTCTCAATTGGATCAGATATCGAATAAGAATATTAATTGACTGGAAACATTTGTAAAAAAATTGATACTAATGATAAAATCCAGTTTCCATACTATCGATAAAACTACTCGTTAGCACACATCACTATCCTCAAGTACGATGTTTTGTCTTATAAAGATGGAGCGTCGACTTTATTTAAACCTTAATATATTTTAGTTCACATTCAAGTTACACTGTGATATTTTAAATGTTTATTCTACTTTTAATCTCTTTTATGCAGTAAAAGTATTTCCCTTACAGCCCCAATGCAAATTGTCCAACATCCTAAACATCTATTACACTGTAAAAAAATTTCACAAACGTTTCCGAAAGTAACGGACACTTGTGCTGCACGATACTAACGGAAAGGTTTCAGATTCGGGGAAAAAACTGTTTCGGTTATAATACGGAACGTTTCCAATTCGCAATGAAAGGTTTCTGAATGTATAGGAAACCTTTCATTACGGATCGGAAAAGTTTCTGAATACATAAGAAATCTTTCCGAAGACGAGGAGCTGTTTCTGAATATATGGGAAACATTTCATTACGAATCGGAAAGGTTTCTGAATATATATATGGGACCTTTCTGAAGACGTCGATTGTTTTTAAATTCATATAAAAAAGCACAAATAACTGTACTAAAATTACTTGCAGGTGCATACATATGATATAAAATCATTTAAAATACATTAGAAATATCTCAAATACATTAAAATTTTTAACGATTTCTAATGTATTTTTAAGATATTTCTAATATATTTTAAATAATTTTATATTATGTGTAATGCACCTGCAAGTAGTTTTAGTACATTTATTTGGGCTTTTTTATATGAATTTTAATTATTTACTCAAGGTGAATTTAGCACTAGTATTTTAACTTTAATTTATTGAAGATTATTTTGTGAAAGGGGCTTAGTTTAGTAAAATGGATTCTGTGAAGAAGCCAGTTTTATTATATGATTTTTTATGAAAGAGTCTTATATGTAAGTTCGTTGGGTTTTTTTTTTTAATATCTGCTTGGGCCACGTAAAGAATTGTATACATGGCCGTCTATGGATGATAATTTTTGGAAATGTGATTTCAATACTTCTAAGAGTGTTTTAGTTGGAATTAAATTTTAGATAAATAGTGGCGTGTAATAAATGTAAGCTACAGGGTTGTAAAAAAGTATTTAAGTACGTTTCCATCTATTAGTAAACATTGCTGAAAGAGAATTTTCAACCTGTTATGCGTGTTATGTTTTTATGTTTGTTCAAAACTAACTTAGCTTTCTATATAATTATTTAATATTTCCTTGGGAAGGTACAGTATAGTTACATAAAATATATAATTAAAAATAGCTGATTTGTAAGTAAGTTACATGTTAAAAAAAGTGAAGTGATCATGCAAGATGCAACATGCGAGCAAAGCCGGGAAAGTCTGCGATGACAACAACTGCTAGCTGTTGCCACAAGTGTTCATATAAAAGTTTTTCAACAACACTGTTGCCACAAACACAAATATCAGTTTTAAATCTTCCACCGACATCTAATGGATGTTAAAGGTATAATTCACCACAGTACTCCCCCCCCCCCCCCCAAAGTACTTGAGTCACTGAGGTCAGAGGTACCGTGCATTAAAGTGGACACGTCGACCGGAACGAGTTATTGTCACAATAGTTGCAGAACTTGTTGTTACAATAGTCTCTGGAAGTCTCACTACATGAGGCCGAGGCAGTTGTCTGTGATGTTTGTTGTGGCACGGGCAGTTGATTGGTAGATATAGTATTTAGGAAATCAGAGGCTTACAAGAAGGCGAGTTTTAGTCGGTCAATACTGATAACAGTTTGTCTGCCATTCATGTCAATGGTGAAAGTCTTTGCGCCTCTTTGCACTGCACTACACTGAATGGGCCATCGTAAGAAGTTTGAAAAGATTTCCTTACAGCATCACGCCTCACAAACATATGAGTGCATGTTGTCAGGGACGGGTGAACAAAAACAGCTGGTTTGGCATGCTCAGAAGTTGGGGTTGGTTTGAGGGAATTCATGGTGTCCCGCAATTTTGCAAGAAGTCATGAGGTTGAATATAGATTTTTGGATGGTCGATCAATTCACATGGGAGTCTTAGTGGTGCACCATAAACAAGCTCAGCACTAGTGCAGTCGAGGTCTACTTTAAATGATGATCAAATTACAAGCAAGACAATAGGGAGTAATTCTGTCCATTTTGAGTCATGGCATCGAAGTGCTTGCTTTAAGGAACGATGAAATTGCTCAACTAAACCGTTGCTTTGTGGATGGTACGGTGTTGTGCGGGTCTTCTGGATGCTCAACATTTTATTAAGAATGAGGAATAGCTTGCTTTCGAATTGTCTGCCTTGGTCTGAAGTTATGAGAGTAGGGATTCCAAATCGAGAAATCCAATTTGCAACAAAGGCTTTTGCAATCGTTTCTCTACATATGCCAGCAATAGGAATTGCTTCAGGCCAGCATGTGAAGCGATTTATGCAGGTCAGCAAGTACTGGAAACCATCTTATGGTGCTAGAGGTCCCACGTACTCGATTTGCACATGGTCGAATCTGCGGTGAGGTAGCTGAAAACTTTGGTGTGGGCTGGATGTGTGTCTAGACACTTTTGCCCTTTGGCACTTTACATAACATCGAGTCCAAGTGTTGATATCTTTGGACATGGATGGCCAAACAAATCGAGACTGGGTGAGTTTTTTGAAAGCTCTAGTACCCGGGTGCGATAAGTTATGCAGGGTTATACAAATACTTTTGCGATAATCTTTGGCTACGTAGGGTCGAATTGTAACACAGCTACTGTCACAATATATACTTAAGGTTGGAATCACTGCAACAGGTACTAAACAGAGGGAAATTTTGCCATTATTTAGTACCTCTTGCAGCTCGACATCATGTTGTTGAGCTTCTACAATTGTAGCCAAATCAATTGATTGAACATTGTCAGGACTTATTCTTGACAACGTATCTGCTACTACGTTGTCAGAGCCAGGGATGTGTCGAATGTCCGTGCAAAACTGGGAAATAAAATCCAGTTGTCTGAGCTGACGTGGAGAGATTGCATCAGAATTTTTAGTAAATGCATTTGTTAAAGATACAGGTTTATGGTCAGTAAATAGAGGAAAAGGTTCAAATACCGGCTACCACTTTTGTTTTGAATCTAGATCATACAATTTTTAAAATTAGTAAAAGAAAAAGTGACAGCAGGGTACCTTGGCATGTTTTACAACTGTTTAGAGGGAAAAAATCAGTTTAAAAGGTGTTTTCTGTTTATAAAAAGCAAAATTCCTAAAGTCTTCAAATTTTGAGTTTTGAAAATGGGGTCTAAATACCGGCTACCTAAGAATTTTCCAAAAGATCATACAAATAGAAGTAATGACAATTATTAAGCAATAAGAATATTATTTTAATAAATTTCATTGATTAATAACATTTCTTATGCACAGAAAAAGTATATACGTTTTAGTAAAGAAACATTTTTGTCAAATTTATGAAATTCTTAACAACTGCATCTCACAGTCTTCTTTCCATTACGTTTCTAGTTTTGTTTTTTAACGTGTAAAACAAAATAAAGCTTTCTGATTGAAATGAGAATTATTTTATCTGAAAAAAATCACAAACAATATCGCTCTCTGCGTCTGTGCAGTCGCTATAGGCCCACATATCGAATTCTTAACACTGAAACCAGAATACCATCCCCATTATTATCCGTAGAGAAAGCACTCATGCAGAAGACACAAATTAAATCATATCTTCCTCTGTTGGATAGCTTCAATTTTCACTTTCTTAACCCTTTCAGGGGCAAAGCACTTCTGTTGCTAAAATGTTAAAATGTTGGATATAAGCCAGTATTTATGAACAACTTTATATGAAACTAAGTAAAAGCTTTTTTTCGCGTACATTATATGAAACGAAACTTAATTCCTAAATTCTGGTGTGAATGTGGCATTTGAGAATTAAAATTAAGTGATATTTAACATATACCAGTGCCCTTCAAGGGGTTAAAATCCAATTTCTGCCCTTTTCTCCTGTTTTCCTACGTCATTATTTTTTCTTTCTCTTCACATTTATTGCAGACAATTTTGGAGTGTCTTTCAGCGCTTTTTTGTGAAGTGGTCCAGTCACTCCTGAAGAATTACGGCCACGGTTGCTTTTTTCATATTGCGAAATGGAACTGGAACTATTTCTGAACAATTTAAATTAATTTATTAATTATGGAACTATTTAAATTAATTTATTTTCCTCCCGTTCAAGCAGAGTCACCGAGAGAGGTCCAAATACTGGCCAGCCGGTATTTAGCCCACTCTACGTAGCCAGTATTCGGGCCACTGCTATGATTAAGTTAAAACCGATATTATTCGGACCACTGCTATGGTTAAGTTAAAACCGACATTACTTCTTCGTATAATAAAATAGCAATAATGTGCGCGCGGCAATTTAGAGCTAAATATGTCTAGAAAATAACTTAATCATCAATTCAAGTGAATATACGATCAGTATATTAAAAAAAATGAGAAACATATATCTAGAAAACTTTTTATGTACCAGATTACGTCGTTTCGACACTTTTACTGTTTGTAAATGAGACAGACTTCAAAGACGTACTTTTCGTAACTTTCTTCTCTCAAAGTTACAAACTCTACCTATCGCCGCCAGGCTGCGCTGCGCTCAGTTCTCAGAACACCTAGTAGTCGGTATTAGGACCTCCTCCTCTACTGTAAAAATTTACCTTCCAGGTAATGCCGAAAGTGCCTGACAGATAAATAGATAGCGAGAAGCTGTCTATCATACGTGCTATATTTAATTTCTGTTGCACTCAATTTACGGGAGAAAATGCTAGTTGCTTTGTATCACTTTGAGTTAAACAATTTAATGCTACCCCAAAAGCAATGTCGGAAGCACCAACCATTAAGTGGATTTCATGATCTGATGCAGGATAGGCAAGGGTTGCTGCATTGCCTAAGCCAGATTTACATTGATTGAAAGCAAGAAGAGCCTCATCTGTCTGAGGGACAGGACGTTTGTCATTTTTCTTGCAGTCACGAAGTAAAGTGTTAGGAGGTGCTTGTTTTTAGCGGCATTTGGTAGAAATCGTCGATAAAAGCTCAACATCGCGACAAAACGCTTTAATTGAAAAGGTGTCTCCGGTTTTGGGAAATCATTTATGCTGGATACTTTTTCAGGGAGGGTTTGAATGCCTTCCGGTGTCACAAGACGGTCAAGAAATTTTACTGAGGATTGTCCTGGAACACATTTGGTGGGATTAATTTTTAAGCCATGTAACGCCAAACGGCTACAGACTTGGTCTAGATGTCTAATATGCTAGGCTTCATTAGCAGAATCAATCAAAATACCATCATAATACGGTATACAAAACTCTAAGTCAGATACTACCTCATTTATATACCCCTGTAATGTTTGTCCAGCATTGCGTAGGCCAAAAGACATGTAAAGAAACTCAATTAAACCAAATGGTGTTGTTACAGCGGTTTTTTGGATGTCCGGTGGGTTTACCGGTATTTTGTGATATGCTTTGGTCAAATCTATGGTAGAAAAAATAGTTTTTCCAATTAAGAGTTGTGCGAAATCATGAATTTGTGGTACAGGATACCTGTCAGGAACAGTAACTGAATTGAGGCGGCGATAATCACCACAGGTACGCCATTCCCCGTTTTGTTTTTGTACCATATGCAGCGGATTAGCCCACGATCTTTTTGACGGTCGAATTATTCCCTGAGACATTAGATACTCAATTACTTACCGTGCAGCGCGTGACATCTCAGGAGATAAACGTCTCGGCTTAGAAAATACAGACGGACCCATCGCACAGTGGTCCCAAATCGCAATCAAGTGGCCCAAAATCCTTTTTGTCTTTCCTAGTGCTTGTATATGATTCATTTTTAATTTTATAACATTCTAAATGATATTACATTGCGAATTTCAACTAAATGTAATTGGGGCTCTAGGGGAGAAGATTGGGGAGTGAAATAGAGGGGGGGGGGGCAAGTTTTTATTAAATTTTAATTTTCTTTTTTTTACAGGAATGAGAATTTTCCACTTTAGATTATGGTGAATATTTTCACTTTTTTAAGACAAATCATCTAATTAAATAATCAATCAGATAAATTTTGCCCCCCCCCCCACACACACACGTGAAATCTCCCCTTTTTCCATTTGCCACTATAGCAAGGAAAATCTAATTACTATTTTTTAAGTTTTTGACATCTATTTACCATGAATTAATAATAAAATCATTCAATTCATTAATTAGATTGCTTTCAAATTTTTCGGTTCCCCCCCTTCTTTTGCCTCTCTCTATTACACAGAGTCTTGAAATTTCACACCTTGAACACACCTTTGAAATTCCAATAAAAATGAAGAATCTGCCTTTGTTACATTATTTTGGTAAAATTAAATAAATAATTACCTATCTAATTTTCTAGCATATTTGAAATTTCCGCTTCTCTCCTCCTCCTCTCTTCTCCGGTATAAAATTTCTAACATCCCTAAAAGTTTTAAATTTTTTACAAACAAAATCTGCTATGTTTTAATATAAAGCAATTTTATATCTTTTTATCGAAAAATAAAATAAAATCTGTTTTTAAAAAACCCTCCAGAAAAGTAGATTTCCACATTCCAAGTAACTACAACATTTCATCCCAAGGATTGAGGAAAATTTTCATATATTTTTTAATTTGTTCGTTCTTATTGCTTATACACATTTAAAACAATAAAGAAATCTTGGTAATACTGATAATTGCGTGCACTAATAATTATAGACATGTAATAACTAAATTAAATATAATTTAATACAATAGTTACACACATCAGTAAATAACGAAAATTTCAGATGTCAAATCCAAAATTTACATAGTAAAACAACAATCCATAGCTATAACAATCCATCTGAAGCAACTGATGATTCTTCACTGCTAAGTCCCTCATCATTAGATTCATCGCTTTTAGCTACATTTTCCTGCAAACTTTCATGAAATTGATTTGAAATCAGTAATGTTTGCAAATGTTTCTTAATTTCTGAAGCAAGCTTATGCGTATATATATTTTTGAGGGGGGAGGAATTCACGAGCAGAGGAAATTACAGGATTCGAAAATAGAATCAGTCGGCAAAATAATTCATTGCTGTTCAGCCTTCTGCTTGACTTTCGGCTGAAAAATTCCCTGTAACTTCTTATATCTTTATTCCTTGCCTCTTATGCCTCCTCAGACAGCTGCCCCATAGGTAAGAGGAAGTGTTTTAGTAGTGCAGAGCTATGCTCTAGAACTTTATGAACAGTAGGTGTTAGTGGATACCAACTGTACAGCTTTTTATAACACAGTAAAGACCTTTCGTAGTATGACTCGAAATGTTCGATATTAACATCATGGCCACTCGACAAAACAAACAAAATTATTCCAAACATTTTGATTCTATCATGCTCGATTCCTGTTACTTTAGCTACTGCTGATGGATTAGAAAAAAATCTTCTGGCTATGTTGCCATTTGTCGTTAAGCCAAATCCCTGCTTTGGACGTTCAGGGGTTATATGCATTATTTTTTTTTAATTTTTGAAGAGTTTTTTAATTTCTGGATTATTTTTATCACCCCGTTCCTTCACTGTTATACCTGTAAAATTAAAGTAAAAAAAGTGCCTAACAGGCAAGTAGGGAGCTTTTAAAATAGTAAATATTTAAATTAATTAAATTATTTAAATAATTAAATTTCTTACCTAACGTAGAGGAAATTTGGAGAATGAATTCCAAGAATCTGATGTATGCATGCAAGGGTGATAGTCCATATTTCAGAGCATCTGCATCTGCTGGTTTTGATTAACCTTTTGATGTTTGTTTGCAAATAGGGCACTGTAAAGTGCTCTTATCAGTCAAGACACTGACAACTTTACCATTTATCATGGTTAACAATAAATTGTAATTTATTTCCAAATCAGATGCGTCAAATGACTATAAGTCATTTACTTGTTGTTGAATATACTTCTCCTCTTTTTTTATAAGATTTCTATTTTATTTTTTGAATTTAAGCCGAATGGGGCGACAATATCGAGTGGAACTTGGCCAAGGATTATTCCATACATCACCGTCTTTACCTGTTAAAACTACTGGAACGAAAGAAGTAATAAAAACACTCTCATCGCTAGCCAGTGTCTCTTCTTCCCACGCTTGCTTGTATTGGGATTGCCAGGATGATTCATCAAATCCCCACTTTCAGAACAGTGTATAATCTCCTTCAAGAGGAGATTTAATGTTTGTAATATTCTTTTAATAGTGTAATCGAGTAAATTTTGAAATGGAACCTCACAATCGATTTCTGAACATCGAATGTTTTCCGGATAACAAAGATTCTTTGCTGCCACTAGTTTCTTATAGCTAGGATAAATATCCGCATTTCGCTCTTTTGACAATTTTCTTAATACACTATGACGCAAAAGTTTAGACAATGAAGAAATTCTTACATACTTTGAAAAAATATTTATTCAATTTTCAAATCACTGCTTGAAATTAATGTGCTGTACATATAAACAATATTTATAACAAAGAAAAGTGGAATTGTGCATATTGCAATAAATTAAATGGTAACAAAAATAAACTGCTGTCTCAAAAGTTTAGACACAAATTAAATAAAATCGAAATAAACAATTTTTAAAACCTGGTTGCGCATCCATGCTTATGTATTACGTCATATACACGAGATTGCATGGAAGAAACTAAATCTTGTATAGTTTGTGGATCGATATCGTACCATGCATTCACAATAGATGTCTTAAGTTCCTTTTCAGAAGAGTATTGTCTAGCGTTGCTATAAACTTTGCGACACATGATGCTCCAAAGGTTTTCTATAGGGTTAAGATCTGGGCTACATCCTGGCCAGTCGAGAACTCTTATATTATGGGAATTAAACCAATATTTTGAATGTTTTGCAGCGTGAATTGAAGCATTGTCTTGCTGAAATTCCCACTGAGGACCCCCTAGAAGCTCAGCAAATGGCAGTAGGTTTTCTTCTAATATCTGTGTATAATGCTGTGAAGTTTGACGACCACTGGTGAAGGTCAGAGATACTTGTCCATTATAGCAAAAGGCTGCCCAAACCATCACCGAGCCCCCTCCTTGTCTGCGACTAAAAAAACGTCGAGGTTCCTTCCGCAAGTCATGCCAATACGATAAACAACCATCTGGACCATCCAGATTCCACTGTTTTTCATCGCTAAATATGACTGACTGCCATTTCTCTCCATATGACATATGCTTTCGAGCCCACATAAGTCTTTGTAACTTATAATGTGGTTTCAGAGCTGGTTTCTTCTGCATTTTGCTATAAACGATTGTTCCTTTTTCCAAAATTCGTCTACGAATCGTATCCTTTGATACAGAGAGTCCCGATGAGCTTTGAACTCCACGTACGCTCATTTGTTGAGTACTCGCTAGTCTTTGTATCAGGCGATCCTCTCGTACATTTGTCACACGTGGCCTCCCAGACCGACATTTTGCTTTATATTCGGAACCACTCGATAAAACTCGATAAATAGATTTTTTTGACCTATTAATAATAGCAGAAATTTCAGAAACGCTCTTCCCTTCACCTTTCAACTGCCAAATCCTTGAAACCTCATTCACTTGAATTTCTTTAGCTCTCGGCATGTAGACTATGAAGCGCAATCGTTTGCAGAACTTAAGTACTCCAAATTTGTGACATCATCGATTCTAAATTTGCATATGCCAGCGAATATTCAAAGAAATTTAGAATAGTGTCTAAACTTTTGCGACAAGCACATTTGAATTTTTATGAAAAAAATTAGTATTATAGCAAATAAAACGACTGTCTTTTGTACATAGCATTTTAAATCAGTTTTTGAATATATTTACTGGTTTTTGTAATTCTGACGTCATAATTCTACATTTTAAAGCTGAATGACGTCATTGTCTAAACTTTTGCGTCATAGTGTATATTATAAGATCGCTTGGTTAATTTTGTTTCAATGAGAAGAGATAGAGCTTCTTCCGGCGAATATGGCGTACGTGATAGCTCTACATTTCTTATTTTTCCAAGACTTTTCCTTGAAGATGTGTGTGTACTATTTGCTGCGACTCTCAGCATAGATCCTTCTGCTATATTTCCTTTATTCCTCAAGCGAAGAGATAAAACTCTAACTGCTTTTGGAGTTGTACAGTGGCGGTCAAAAGTTTCCGGCCAGTTAGTTTTTTTGATTTGTTTGACAGAACGTTTTAGCGAAGAAAAAGTTCAATTGCTCCAAAGGTTAGGAATAAGCAAATTACCTCTGACTACATGATCATTTTGATTGGTTACTTGATCACTCTACCAGGGAGCCAACCAAATAATGGCAAAGGCCCTGAATCCCTGGCAGAAAAACGTCCTCCACCATCTAACTCAACCCCAGCCGCCGAAACAGACCCGGAAACAGCGACAAATAATAAAACTAAAAAGTCACAAAAATATGGCACACTCTGCCTAGAAAATAAAATACAAAAATTAAAGTCATGTACAAGTTTTAACATATGACTGTAACCCTAGTTACTATAAAATAAAAATAAAGCTAAAACTAAAACTAAGACTGAGTGAAACTGAAAAACAAAATTTTAAGTTATTTTCAGTTACAAATGACTGTATAAAAGTACGATTTACACTAATAATCAAGACAAGATAAAACATTAAGCCAATAACACATTTTAGGTCAATTCAAGTTACAAAAAACCATCAGACCCTGAAAGTCCAGAAACAACTCAAAAATGCGTGAAGGCAGAAAGATTAGCAAAGCACTATGTGGATAACAGTCCGGCAAAAGTCCACCAAAAATTCTTTAATTGCACCAAAATAATCAAAATTTGTACTTTATGAATGAATACAATTTATTCAGTTCATTATAAATAACTGTCAGTTTATAATAATTCGATCTCAGCAAGAGAACATTTTGCAAATTCCAAGACAGAGTTCTATTTCGCACAAAGTTAAAGAACAGAGGCATCAGAGGACACTTGCCGAAAATAAAATGCTTAACGTCACCTACGTTACCGCAATCACACTTATCTGTTGGTCGCTTGCCAATCTTAAATAAATACACTGGAAAAGCACCATGCGAGGAAATGAAATAGGCTACTACCCTTGAATAACACAAATAAGAAACGTCCGGTGAACGCAAGATGAGGAAGGTATCCCTACCCTTTTCACTAATTTTCTAATCATTAGTCCACCTCGTGATAATGTTACTCTTATAAAAGCGCTTGACGAAGGAAACAGGCATTGGAATATCCAACCTCTCATCAAACTCATCGTCCAGAATAACAGACTTTGCCAGATAGTCAGCAACTTTCGTTACCAGCAAGGCCAATATGAGATTTAATCCAACCCATAAAAATAATTTTACCACTCAACAGTCTCAAGTTAGAATATATGTTATACAAAATCTTATCAGTTGGAAATAAGTTCTGCAAGGCTTGTATTGAAGAAAAACTATCAGTGTAGATGTGGAATTCTCTGAAATCAGCCCTGCAACACCAGTCGATTGCCTTGTCAATGGCTGATAATTCAGCCTGATAAACAGTATTATAAGCGTAAAGTTTAAAACGGTTTTCTAAAAGGATCTTTCCATCATTATAAACAACAAAAGCGGAACCAACTGTGTTGTTTATCTTGGAACCGTCTGTGTAAATTACAGGGTGGTTAAAAATAGGTACTACAGAAGTGACTGACTTTACAAACTGTATATGATGAGTTGACACAAAATAAGGATAATCAAATGTATGTAAATGTGGCATAATATTTTCCTTAGTTACACAAATATCATTTATCCATACTAGATCTTCATGATGCACCGTGTTATAGTGACCAGACATCTGTTCCAACTCCAGCTCCAGGGGAGGTATACCCGAAATTACGCAAAGAGCTTCCGTAGATACAGATCTGTAAACTCTGATTATTGATAATAAACAAAGACGCTGGCATGAAGACAAGCGTCTAATTCCATGGTATCTCAAGTCCCGGTACCAAATTTCATATCCATATGATATCTGCTTCTTAATTACCGAATGATACCAAGTTTTCATGTAGTCCAAGGGAAGACCCTTATCTCTAATACGGGTTTTGCGCATGGAGCACGAAAAGTCTATAACTTTGTCACGAACAAGATCCAAATGATCAAGCCAACGGAAACGGCTATCCAGAAAAAAATCCCAGGTATAGTACATTGTCCTTGACCGAAATGCTGGTATTCCTAAGCTTAAAAATCGGACGGCGTTTGTTCAAAGTATATTTACCGAAAAGCATTGCTGATGATTTCTGAGCGCTGATTGTCAAGCCTAACTCTTCACATGCGTTCATAAAATATTCGATACATCCGTTAACTCTATCTTCCAGCGCTGCACGAGTATCGGCCCCTTCCACAACAGCTGAATCATCAGCGTATGAAATGATTTTTCTAAAACGACGCTTATAATATTTTAATATTTTATCAGCAACCAGAGTCCACAACAAGGGACCCAAACAGGACCCCTGTGGACAACCTCGAAAAGCATGAAACCAGCTAATCCCTCTCATAAACTTGAATCCTATCAATCTATGACTTATGTAGTTCTTCAAGATCTCTTTTAAATAATCCTGTATAGGAAGGTCATCTATAATACTAGCAAGTATTCGCCAATCGATTACGTCGAAAGCACTAACGATATCGAAACTAATTAATGCACAATATTTAAAATCATTCAAAGTCTCCCAAACAAAGTTCTTTACAGCAGCCATTGTCGTTATAGTGCTCTTAGACTCTCTAAATCCATGTTGACCTTCGTCCAGATATGCAGAAGATTCCAGAACTGTAATTATTCGCATTTTCACTATTCTCTCCAAAATCTTGGCAATAATCGGCAGCAATGTAATTGGTCGGTAATACTTAGGCAACTCAGGTGGTCGGTTGCGCTTACGAAAAAACAAAACAAGACCCTTTTTCCAACACATTGGGAAATGAGCAAAACGAAGACAAGTATTAAAAAGCTTAAGAACAAAAGGCGTGAAACTTTTACAAAGATTTTTTACTACCAAGGCATCTATCTCATCAAATCCTGGAGCCTTATTGTTACCCTGCTGGCGCATAACATAAAACAATTCTCTTTTTGTAATGGGATGGAAATCCTCCTGATTAGTATAATAATTTGTACTGGTAAATTCATGCGGATCTGTAAAATCAGCATTAGCATCAAAGTGATGATTCATTAGGTCTTCGGCCACGTCATCATAGCTCGCAAACACATGAGAATTTTCTAAAGTAGTAAATATTAAATCTTCATGTGACAATTTCTTCTTAGAAATAAATTTATATAAGGATCCGTATGTATTATTTGTTGAATCGCAGAACTTAAGCCAAGCATTTCGCTTCGCCTTGCGAAGGTTCTTCTTATACTCACGTCGAGCTATGTTATAGCTTTCTTTATACGTAATAACATCTAAGCATATAATTGATTGGTTACTTAAGATTCTTGATGCAAAATGGAGGAATTCTAAATTCGCGCGTGCAAAAGTATCCGGCCATTCGTTATTCATTAGTTTTTGCTAACGCTAAAGTGTTTTTTTGGCCATGTTTGTTAATTAATCAAGGTGAATAACGTATTCGAAATTCAAAAATGAAAAGTTTAAGAATTTATTGTTCCTAAATGAGTGATTTGTTTGTCGCTAAAGTGACAATCCTCTCGTGAGATTGCGGCAAAATTGTCGATCGGAAAATTTGCTGTAAACGATATTTTAAAAAATATATAAAGATGGTCATGGCCTTTGGAACTTGCCACGGTGCGGGGGACTCCGAAAAACGACTATTCTTGTGGACAGAATTATCAGGAGAAAAGCAGTTGATGACCCACGTAAAAATGCCGCTGCAATTCCACGCCATTTATGGCGTTAAAAGCGGTTTATGGTGTTATGGTTATTGCTGAAACAAGTCTATCTACAGTGTCAAGACTCTTATGTGACGTAGAACTTTATGGAACAGTCGGTGTTAAAAAACCTTTCATATGTAAAAAAAATTCAGAGGGCCCGACTGGCATTTGCCAAGGAATACAAAGACTGGACAAGTGAAAACTGGATAAAAGTACTATTTTCAGATGAATCGACGTTCAATTTTTTTGTGAGTGATAAAAAATATTACAACCGACGACCTAAAAAAAAGATAAGGCGCGAGATATATTATTCCTACAATGAAGCACGGCGGAGGACACGTTATGCTGTGGGGAGCATTTTCTGGAAAATGCGCCTGTCCGTTATTTGAAATCCGTGGCAAGATGAATACTGCAATGCATAAGGATATGTTGCAAGATCATTTGCTGCGTTATTGGAGGAAAAATTGTGGTCGCAACTATTTGTTTCATCAGGATAACGACCAAAAGCATACACGCAAGCTCGTCAAGCAGTGACTTTCGCACAAAAAAACTTCGCTTTTCAAATGGACAGCCCAATCATCCGATATGAATGTAATAGAAAGTCTTTGAAACTAACTTGAAAACGTGTGTGCAATTATAAATATTCCAATTTAGCAGCATTTTCGCAAAAATTGCAAGAACCGTGGACAAAACTTAACATTGATGATCTACAACTGTTCATTGAATCGATGGAACGTTGCTGCGCCGCAGTACTTATTGCTAAATGTATGAATACAAAATACTATTTGTAAATGTTGTTGATCACTGTTATTTTCTTTTATAACACCATTTTTTTCCAAACTTGCCAAAGTGGCCGGAAACTTTTGAGAACATGTGTTTTCTTTTGAAATTAATTTTGTCAATTAAATTTATTAATATTTAATTTTTATTCCATAAATAAGTTCTTAACTCTTATGTCAATAAAGTGTATAAGTATCACTTTGAGATTCCTCTTCATATGGGTATACTTACAAATTAACCAAAAATTTTATGCTGGCCGGAAACTTTTGACCACCACCGTACATGAATCGGACTCACGTTTTACTATTCTTCTTTTGGTACGTTCGCTACCCTCAACATAATATTTTTTGGGGCGTCCACGTTTTCTTAAGTGTTAAATTCAATGTATTTGGACCGGGAACTGATGACAAATCCTTAGGAAAATCTACGACTCCGTCAAGCCACTTACGATGTTTCCGTTCGAGATCACGTTTATTTCTATCAGTTTTTTCTCCAAAGCAGCATGAATTTCCAATAGAATTTTTTAAGGATATTTTTAATAATATTTTTTGTTCATGTAATGAATATTCCGCCAAGATACGATCATAAAAATCTTTAAAATTACTAGAAACAAGTGCAACATTACCTAGTTGTCACCTAGATAGCATTTTGAAATCCACAAATCAAAATTTCTAGTCAAAACACAGCATGTAATCAACGAATAACGTACATAGAATAATATGCCTAACAGACCAGCACAATCAACTAAACTGAAAAAAAATCTTAATGTTTTCTCAAAGAAATTACAGACGTTCTTTGGTTTTCTTCAGAGAATGTATAGGAAGCTCTCCTCTTCCACAGGAAGAGGGGGTGGGGGATGAATGAACATTAGAGATAGGGATAGCGGGGGTGTGAAATGAGGAGAGCCCATTGACTACTCAATGTGGGGTTATACTTCTACACCCATATCGAGTTTCAGGTCTTCAGCTGTGAACGGACCATATCCTTCTAACTGTTATCAGTATCGGCGTCTTTTCTTGTGGCCACGCGGGGTTTTTGATCTTTAATGAATTTAAAAGGAAAGGGACTGATGTCCTGCAAAAGAGGAACATTTTCTTCAAGTAGACTTTTGCTCTTTATCTCCTGACCCATTGTTGATTTCCCTCATTCTTTTGTGAATAAGCCGCAGAAGGGTCCAGAACAAAAGATTTCCACGAAAACTGTAGAAGAATGGCAAAACAAGCGTATGTATTCAGCCTAAAAGCGCAAAGGGTGGACTGTACATTTTCTTTAAAAAATATTACGAGATTGATTCTTTGTTTAATGAGAATAAATGTAAATAAGTGTAAAATCCATATAAATGTTTATTAAAGTATTCATTAAAATTTAAATGTGCATATAAATTAATATAATTAACTTAACATTCATATAATAAACTGAAAAAAAAATACCGTTAATAAAAGGTTTTACATGACGATTTATATGACGATACGTGAAAATTAAAAAAATATATTTAATAAAATTTATTTGTAAGTATAGGTAAAATATACTTTTCAAATAATCAGGAAATTTAAAACATTGAATGATGTTTTCCAGTTGATTGAATTTCCCATACATGCATGTTGGTAGAATTTAGTATATATATATAATGTACTTTTTAAAATAAGGTCAAGTTTGCCCAGACAACTACAATCGATTATTTTGGATATAAACGAAAAAAGCAAGGGGAAAATTGCAAAAACAAATTAAATATATATATATATGTATATATATATATATATATATATATATATATATATATATATATATATATATATATATAAAGAAATATACACAACTCTTAACACCCCCCCCCCCCCCTGCGAATTAAAAAAATGAAATTGACAGTGTTATGTTAGTTAGAGTGTTGTATTATATAAACACTGACAGTTTGGGGTCAGTGCGAAAATTAGATTGACTTTAAACCCGATTACTGATTTTAGACTAATATTGGCAATATCCAATGTCCAACTTCAAACTACTGGTTCTCACAAAGTCGCAATAAATCTCTTGGGATATGATTTTAGAAGGTTCATGCTACATTTTGTTCTATAAATGTCCGAGGGACTCTGAAGGAATTTTTTTATATATCACTTTTTATGTACAAAAATTCCTTAAAACTATGTATATTTTTTAAAAATTCCTCTTTTTTTAATTTTTGAGATTTTTGCAGTCTAAAAATCAAATTAAATATGTAATTTAATGTTGTTACATAGAAGTGAAAAGAAAAAAATTACAAACTAACTGAAAAGGTCTTAGTTAGAGTGTGAGTGCAGCGAATTTGCCTGAAATTCATGTAACAGCAGAAAACGCTCAAAACTCCTAACTTCACATAAGCAATGCCAATTCATGTGAGCTTATGAAACCAAATTAAAGAATATAAATCTTCAGATATTTCTAAATACTGTGGAATTTATTTCATTTCGAAATACGAAACTTCGATTTTCTGATTTTTAGCCACATAATCGCGATTTGGGACCACTGTGCGTTGTTTCAATATAATGAAACATTGTCAAATGTGAAGACGATTTGGATGGCGGTAGCGTTTATAACTGTTGGATATTTTTAAAGAATTTTTTGAAATGGAGAATCTCCAAAAGCAAAAGATATATTATAAATTTCAGAGCTTAGAGTAGCAGAAGTGACAGCAGAAGAAATTTGAGTAGTAGCATTAATTAATTTGTTGTTTCTGGAATCAACTAACAGATTAAAATGCTTTAAAAAATCAATTTCGATAATTGGTTGACATACATCTGCAATAATAAATGGCCATGTGAAACTGTGGCGTAAATTGAGGTAGAGCATGAGACGTTTAGTGCCATAGGTTTTTATTGTTGTACCATTTACGGCATAAAGTACCAAATCATTCGATATTCTAGGCTGAGAGGCAGAATTCTTTGGGAGAACTGAAATATCTGCACCAGTATCAATCAAAAAATTCATGTTTGTTTTAGTAACGGCCAGGAGAATACGTTGGAGGCTGTGATCACGATACTGGCTTTCCGGTGATCGCCAATTTAGTTTTTCCGTTGGTCGGAAAGAACACGATGGGGAACATTTTCGAGCGTTCTTACCAAAATTGTATGATAAAAGCAATTGCCATCACTTCGTTCTTTATACACTACTGTGCGAATGAATTGGGACAAACACAAAAATTTTCACAAATGTTGTTTAATTGGTATAGGTTAACTTACATGCACTGTATAGCAATCTAATACGAAATATGTCCTCATCCAGCTTGAATGAAATCCTGTACAGGCTTTGGCATGGATTCCAATAAATTATAACATATATTTTTGATCTCGTCATCACGAAACCAAACTTTTATAATATTCTCAATCATTCTTTTCTTTGTTGAGCAGTCCATTTTACTCATACGTCTCTTTACAATGCTCCACAAATTTTCGATGGGATTTAATTCCGGAGAATTACCAGGCCAATCCAAAAGCGTTAATTTCTGTTCTTGAAAAAAATCTTTGCTAGCTTAGAATTATGGCATGGAGCAAGATCTGGTTGAAAGATACCGACACCATCAGCGAACGTTCGCATCATAGGCACAATTTTTCTTTCTATTACAGAGATGTATTTTTTAGAGTTCATGATCCCATCAATTGGTTCTACGCTGCTAGGTCCTCCAGAAGTAAAATAACCCCAAAACATCTGTTTCTGAGGGTGTTTAACTGCTTGTGTACCATGTTGTTCCCTGATGGGTTCTCCATCACTCCGCCTGACAAATCTTGGTCTAAACCCTTGTACAAAAAAATGCATTTCATCGCTGAATACAACCTTTTTCCAGTCTTGTGCAGTCCAGGATTGATACTTTCTGGCCCAATCCAAACGTTTTCTCTTCATTGTACAGGTTAATAACTGTTCTGATTGGTTTTCTTGCAAATCTCCCAGCTTCAATAAGCCTTCGTCGAACTGTCGATGAATCCACGCTCACAATAGTAACTAATAATTCTCTCTGAAAATCTGTACTTGTTTTGCGAGGATTCATTTTACTATTTCGTACAAGAAATTTGTTTGTTCGAGGTGTGGTCTTGTGTTTGCGTCCACATTTACCCTTTCTTTTTGGAGACACTGTCCCAAAATTCTTTTGCTGATTTAGAAACACTGGCTTTTTCAACTCCAACTGCTGCAACAATATCCCTCACAGGCATAAAGTATGCTGTCTAAGGGTAACAATTCTAGTCCTTTTCCTGGGAGTGATATCCAATTTTTAAACACACGTCCGAAGCAAACAATTCACACAATCGACCACTTCTTACAGCAACTGAAGGGAAATATTTTCAACATGTCGTGATAACGTGGTCAAACCGGTTTAGACTAGTCAAGGGCTGTCGCGCGTTGTAAAAAAATGCAGTTCAAACCGGTTTGAGGCAGAAAATGCCGGATAAAAGGACAATTTTCTTAAAAAACATGTTTGTCCCAATTAATTCGCACAGTAGTGTATTTGTGAAAACGATCAAGTGATTTACTTCGTCTTCGAAAATTATTGTTTCGCGTTCTTTCATGTGTGGCATCACGTTTGTTTACAAGGTTTGTCAATTCACTCACTTGTTTTGATAGTTAAACAATTTGTAGTTCTAAATTGTTTGAGGGTTCCGGCTTGACTGAACTTGTAGCATTTATAGCCGGAGTGAAAGTAAACTTATGAATTTTATCATCAATTGTTGCTAACTGAGTGAGGTCGTGATTAAGAGCGGCAAAGATGGACTGAGTATTACTCGGAAGTCTCCCCAGCCATAAAGATTTAACCCTTTATCTACTGACGGTACTTATAAGTACCACTCACTTTAAACTTTCATCCCATAGTGAATATTACTAATATTCTAATGGTACTTTGCAAAAATACTCTTTTAACTCCACTTTATCCGGATACATGGCAGCAGTAGTTCTAGCTTTGTTATTTTAGCGAGGAAGGAGGTTATCTCTGACACAGATGATGTGTTTTGTACCGACATTTTGTACAGATTGTCATACTCTCTTTTTATTGCTGCAAACACACTAAAGGATATAAGATAAATGTTTTATTTTTTTATGTGTCCATTATGATCTTAGAATACAGTTTGACTAGCTATTTTAGGTGAACGGTGTATGTATTTTATTTAACAGTTGAATTACTCGGTGGTACCGTCAGTACACTGGGTGTTGGAGAAAAACTCCTTGTTTACTTTTCGTCTGTGTAGTTATCCATCATTTGCAACTGCTTTCAAATGTAATTACTAAAATGTAGTGTAGTAATGATTTCCCTGGTATTTATTTTCTGTTTCATTGTTATTTTTATAGGAATTTGAAAAAGTTCTGGAACCGGCTCGTTTTTGCTATCCTAGAAATGGCATATGTAAATTCATACTTTGCATATGTGGAGATGCGAGAGAACATGTTATCCCTGGAATATAAACGTCGCATAACTAAAGGACTGCTAACGAGTTTGAAACCTAAAAAAAATAGGGTTTTTTAACCCTTTCAGGGGCAAAGCATTTTCAAATCTAAAGTGTCTAAATAAATGATTGGCACCGGAATTTGCCAAACGATTTATTTGTAAATAAGAAAAAGTCTGTATTTCACATATTTATTAAATCGAAAATATTTTCTGGTGCCAATTGAAATAACTTGTGAGTTTTCTGATATTTTAGTCATAGCGTACTAACGGTACTTTAAAGTGCCACTTTAATTAATTACCTCTAAATAATTAAATTTCTCACGAGAGAGTATTATTTTTTATGTGTATCCTTTAATTTTCATTGTTGTAACTGAAAAAAAATATTACATGCAAAAAAAATGCAGTATATAAAGGGTTAAGCAGTGGCTCTCCAACAGATGTGCCTGCCAAGGCATGCATGCGCGTAAGCAATTGAGGAGGCCATTGATCGCAGAGTTCAAGACCTTGAAGTAAAGTGCGGATTCTTGATCTTTCGCTTTCGAAATGAGAATTAATTAACCGCTTTTTTAGCTCTGTATATGGTTCATTCTGCGGTGGGTTAACTATGAGGTCGCTGACAGAAGTCAAAACATAGGCATCAATTAACACCACAACATGATTAAATTTAGTGATTTCCGATGTTTTGTTTGCCAAATTAAAATTAGCTTCCAACCTAACAAACCATAAAGTTGGGTTGGATTTCCAAAATGGTGCGGGTTTGACCGCTACATGGGCTATTTGATTATTCGTTGCAACCCCATCTGGAGGATCTGGCATTATTACGCAGTTTTACAAATTATGTATGCACAAAGAAAATAAGAATGAAAATATAAAAATAAAAATTTACAAGTTAAAATTACAAATTGATTGAGTACGTTAAATAATTGATATTCGAAGTTCCAGGAATTGTTGACGGAATATAATACATGTTCCGAAAATATTTTGGGGTCATAGAAACATGAGTGCAACAGAAATAAATATTAACAGAATATGGCAATAAAAATTGCGCAAAAGAATATCGTTACTAAAAAATACGAATAATTTGAAAGGAAAAGCTTACCGATATAATGTTAACAACAGTAGATACTGACCAACCCTTGGTAAATTATATGCGCGATATGGCGTGCTCTGACACGAGCTCTGTCAGCATATATTCCCGCAAATTCTAGCGAAAATACGAATCGTCTTGCATATCCAGGTGAGTAAAAATACATTTTGTAGTAAAACTACAAGCTAGCATAAAATCACTTGCGATGCACAGAGATTACTCGCTCACACATTAACTCCGCGATCCATTGATGCGCGTTCAACACGAGGTTACCAGTCTTATGTTTTTATGGTTGTTCAAAACTAACTTAGCTTTCTACATAATTATTTAATATTTCCCTAGGAAGGTACAGCACAAGGAAAGGGCATGTTTACAAACAAACACTTCCGTCAACCAATTTACCAGCTACATTTTTGTCATAACGATCATTGCGGGAACAGTCTTGGCGACGTAGGCCAATCATATCAGAGACCTTTTAAACTTAGACCAATCAAATTTCCCTAGCTCATGTGTACAGTAGGAGTCATAAACAACGGACAGGTTTTTCTTGCTGACCCACAGTAATGGACTTTACCCGAGGCTAACGAGAAAGAAAGGCTACCGCGGTGGGTCCGATTCTTCTTTTTTTACAGACCGCTGGAGTCACGTGATGCTCTTTTCGCACACCTTCATTGGTGCATTCGAGCATCACGTGACGCCAGCGGTCTGTAAAAAAAGAAGTATCGGACCCACTGCAGTAGCCTGTCTTTCTCGTTAGCCTCGGACTTTACCCATGTAACGTCAAAGTAGGTATATAAAAGGAAAACACCAATAAGCGTGCAGAATATTTTTTTACGCTGCTTCCCCTTCGTCCAATAAACAGTCATTTTCGGAGGCTATATACGTACAGAGGGGTGACTTTTGCCAATTCCTGGGTAAAGTCCGTTCGACCAACAGTGACGTCAGCTACCCTTTCCTTATTAAAAATAGCTGATTTGTAAGTAAGTTGCATGTTGAAAAAAGAGAAGTGATTATGCAAGATGCAACATGTGAGCAAAGCCGGGAAATTCTGCGATGACGTCAACTGCTAGCTGTTGCCACAAGTGTTCATATAAAAGTTTTTCAATAACACAGTTGCCACAAACACAAATATCAGTTTTTAATCTTCCAACGACATCTGGTGGATGTTAGAGGTATAATTCACCTCATGCGTTTTCTTGCTAAACTAAAATTTCCCATTATATACTATATATATATATATATATATATATATAACCATTAATTAAACATTACCGACCATCATCAAAAACCGCAATATTGTGAATGAAATGACAATAAAAATGGATACCACAAACCTATAATATACAACTGTATGTATAAAATAAAGTGCCTTATACTTAATTACAAGCATTAATATGGAAGAAAAAAAGAAGAATATGGATACCGAAAAAAATAATTAAAAAACTTATATATATAAAATATATTATATATATATATATATCAATTTACAGATCAAATACAGGGCTGTTCAAAAGAATAGGGATACATATTTGGCTATGAACGGTAACTGCTGAAATAACTTTTTCAATTGTTTTATACGTTTTCTAAAATGTTTACTTAGTTATCTTATTTACCTAATTTCCCTAAATAGCGAAGTTCTGATAAAGATTTCAAGAAGTGCTGGAAAGTGTTTCATAATCTATACTTAATGCATGATTTTTCTTTCTTGTTAATAATAACTTTGCATCTTTATAAAAATAAGTAACAGACTAAAAAGAAGAGAAAGTCAATAGACTAATTTGATGTAAAGAACAAGTTACAAATAGAAAGAGAAAATTTTAGTTGGATCAAAAATGATAACGATATCAAAAGACAAATCCCCTCTCCCCCTAGAGGTATCTTACGATATCCATTGCCAGATCCCTCCCCCTAAAATGATAACGTTATATATGTACAGCCCTTAAAGCTGGGATTACGGTGCCTCACTTAAGATCAACTCAGAAACTTAAGCGTAAACGGTATTGAAGTGCCTCGCGATCTTACAACAGCTCGAAAGATTTAGCGCAAGTGGGTGCGAGCGTAACCACTACAAATGTAACCGTGGCTCTGAATGGCTAACTGCAGGAATACTTACGCTGAGGCAGCGCAATACGAAGTTACGATCGACCGCAGGAACGCCCATCCTACGATCGAACGTAAGATGTAGGATAGCGAGTTATCGCAATCCCAGCCATAAACAAAGCGTAAACGGTATTGCAGTTCATCGCGACCTTATACCCCATTCCGACTAGGGCATCTTTTACATTTTTTTACATTTACATTTTTTAGGCGGGTGACCCGGAACGAGGTTTGACTTCTCCATGAATCGTTACGGTGTTCGAGAACGTTCATTTAAGAGGCCACACTAGTCACGCCTTGAAATTCGAACGCTAATGCTAAGTGTATGGTCGCATTATTTTCAAATATATTGCTTGATTTTTAATATTTTTAAATGATTTGTACAGGATAGCTGAGGACTACCTGTTTTCGGGCTAGTTTGTACTTTTCCTATTTTTGTTGTAGTTTAATTCTCAGGATCCTGTCAATTTAGGATCCAGTGAAATTCGAGGTGTTGTATACTTTTTAGTCTTATAAAATCCATATCAACAAAATTCAGAAAAATTTAAAAACGCACAACAAAAATATAGAGTTTAAGCTTTCCAATAATATGCTTTCAATAGTTCTACTACAATTAGGCTGAGCAAAATTTGTAAAGATTTTGATGAAAAATGTGTCAAAAACGGCCTCTTAATGTTATGCTGCCCTCCCCTACCAAGACGATGAAAACCCCGCCTATTAAAAATCTGATTGGCTAATATCCAAATATTTTAGCAAATGGAAACGATTCAATTGTGATTGGATTATTGTAACGTGTTAAAATAGATCACTCCTATTTCAAACCTTGCATTTATGTTTTTCTACGATTATTGTTTTATTTCAACAAATTACTCTTGAAAGAATGAAATATTTCAAATTCTATATTTCTAGAATAACGAAGGAAATTATGCATTTCGTTTGTATATATACAATTTTAAAACCGAACAGAGGGAGTTACAACTTATACAAGTTACTAAGGGATCAAATTTCAGTCCTAGTTTATTAACCCCTTGGGGACGAGCGACACGTATACGTGCCGCGTGAAGCGTTCAGAATCCTTGATTTTCCTCACCAGTAAAATTTTACTGTAAAATTTGCCTTATATAATCAGCGCATTTTCTCGATTCAAGAAGACACAAATTTCTGTTTTTAAAAAGCGGTGACAAAAGATTAAAAATTTCGTAAAAGGCTCCCGTCCCGAAGGGGTTAAGTAAAACAGTAAAAAATAGACGCGTATTTTTAAAAATATTTGTTAAGTTAAAATAGTTGACAAATAATAAAATTACGAAGTCATAATTTGTTAGAACATATTTGTGGCCTGGCCAGGAGACTCGTTTTCGAGTCTCCTATTCTTGTATACGCATAAAATATTCGACAATTTAACATTTTACGTTCGAAAAACAGTTTTTTAAATTAAAAATCAGCAGAATTTACAGTTAGTAAGTTTTAAAGATTGTTAACTTTAAAATTGTAGATCAACTTGTTCAAAATTTTAAAGAAATGTTTTTAATATTCATTAATTTAATATTTATTATTTTTAAGTGGACAGTACACCTTTAACGGTCGCAGAACGAAATTTGTCCTGTGTAACATATCTTTTTTTAAGAGCCCACTTCAGACACGGGAAGAAAAGAAAACGTTAATGTTAAGCCTATGGCGCGTTATTTTAAAATTTCTCGCTTTGATTTTAATATTATTGAATGATGTTTTTTGCATAGGATAGCTGAAGGCGATCTACAAGCAGGTTAGTTTTTACTGTTTATATTTTGGCTATAGTTTATATATATATATATATATTAGTTCAGAACCGATTCACCCCGGTTCCGAAAGTAAAGGTAATTTTTTTTAAATATCTGAAACCAAAATCGAAAGAGTAAAAACTAGCCCGGTTGTAGATTGTCTTCATCTATCCTACGCAAAAAAAAATCATTTTAAAATGTTAAAAAGGAAGTGAGATATTTGAAAATAACGCTCCCATATACTTAACGTTAGAGCTTACATTTTTTTCCCGTAACTAGCATGGGTTCTCAAAGGTAACGTAAAGATATTTCTTGCAACGGTAAGGAAACGCGAAAATGTATCATTAATATTAATAAAGTAAAACTAAAAATTATGAAACTATAAGGTAAAATATAGCAGTTTATAAAAATATGCTAGCTAGAAAATTTATTTTCTAATACGTATTATCTTCTAATAATTTATACTTCACTTGCATGGACATTCAAAAGTATTTGATATTAATGGCTTATGTGAGAAAAATCATTTGCGGTGTATTTTAATGACGTAAAACAATTTTAAACATACAATTTATGCACCTTTTTGAAGCGCACAGGTACGTGTACAAGGAAATTCAAAAGTACATTTCATTATATTATGGACTATGAAGAAAAACGTTTGCGGCGTATTTTAATAACGTTTCTCTGTTACAACATAATGAAATTGATATGAATTTATGAGGTGCAGTAAAACATGCTTTCTGAAGGGGTTGCAAAGCATTTATCATTCATTTACATTGTCACAAAAAAGAGTTCAGTTTTATTACAGAAAAAACTGCTTGCAAAGTGTGTTTTGGTTATGTTTCACGATTTCAAAAAAGATGGAATTCATATACGTTACTGATGTTTACTACAAGATGCTTACATTAGAATATGATGTGCATCACATTTTATTTCATTTACAGGGGCACATAAAAGATGTTGGATACAGTATTATATATGAGGGATCATCGCTGAAAGTGAGTTTTCAGCTATGATATACGTTTTTAACTAAATTTCTGTATACTAGATTATATATATAAATTCTATAGATACTATGTATAGGGCTACGCAAAAGAACTAGGAAGAATCGT
The DNA here is from genome assembly GCA_963932465.1 of Maratus speciosus. Lineage (NCBI taxonomy): Eukaryota > Metazoa > Arthropoda > Arachnida > Araneae > Salticidae > Maratus > Maratus speciosus. The sequence continues at coordinate 329,986,098 of OZ010787.1, forward strand.
TGAGAAATTGATTAGTTTTATTTTCAAGTTCAACTGTATTTAGAAAGATATGTTTCGAAAATACAAATATAATAATATACAAGGCTATTCAAAGAATTGGATGCATGCACGCCTATTTCAGGCACGGGAAGAAATGAAAGCACTAATTTTAAGTCTATGGGGGCGTCATTTTCAAATTTCTCGCTTTGATTTTAATATTTTTGAATAATTTTTTTTTTTTTTGCATAGGATAGCTGAGGACAACCGACAATCAGGCTAGTTTTTACTTTTTCGATTTTGGTTATAGTTTTTTTTTTATATTAGGATAGTTTAAATTTCAGAACGGATTCCAACCGGTTATGAAAGAAAAGTAATTTAAAAAATATATCTGACACCAAAATTGAAAAAGTAATAACTAGCCCGGTTATACAGAGTCCTCAGCTATCCTATGCAAAAAAATTCATTTTAAGATGTTAAAAAGGAATCGAGATATTTGAAAATAACGCTCTTATAGACTTAACATTAGCGCTTTCATTTTTTTCCCGTTACTAGTGTGTGTTCTCAAATGTCACGTAAAGCTATTATTTGTAACGGTTAGGAAACGCGAAAATTTATCATTAACTATAAAAATGTAAAACTAAAAATAATGAGACTGTAAAGTAAAAAAATAGCATTTTATAAAAGTCTGTCAGCTAGCAAATTTATTTTGCAATACGTAACTATAACAGAATCCTGGTTTAAACGTAATATTTTCATGATTTCCCTAAAAATATCTTACAATTGTATCTGCAAGGACGGAAACAACCCACCTAAAACGGTATTTCGAACTCATTGTTCATGTTTTCGTCTTACCAGGTTTTTTAGTGTCATGTTTTTAGCTTGAGGTGGTCGAATTTTAATTACTACCAGGTCCCGCGTATTATTTTATTTTTACATAAAATTTATGCACCTTATTCAAGTGCACAGGTACGTGTACAGGGGAATTCAAAAGTATATTTCGTTATATTATGGCCTATGAAGAAAAAACGTTTGCAGCGTATTTTAATAACGTTTCTCTGTTACAACATAATGAAATTGATATGAATTTATGAGGCGCAGTAAAACATGCTTTCTGAAGGGGTTGCAAAGCATTTATCATTCATTTACATTGTCACAGAAAAGAGTTCAGTTTTATTACAGGAAAATCTGCTTGCAAAGTGTATTTTAGTTATGTTTCACGATTTCAAACAAGATGGAATTCATATACGTTACCGATGTTTACTACAAGATGCTTACATTAGAATATGATGTGCATCACATTTTATTTCATTTACAGGGGCACATAAAAGATGTTGGATACAGTATTGTATATGAAGTATTGTCTATTAGGGATGATAGCTGAAAGTGAGTTTTCAGCTATGATATACGTTTTTAACTAAATTTCTGTATACTAGATTATATATATAAATTCTATAGATACTATGTATAGGGCTACGCAAAAGAACTAGGAAGAATCGTTGAGAAATTGATTAGTTTTATTTTCAAGTTCAACTGTATTTAGAAAGATATGTTTCGAAAATACAAATATAATAATATACAAGGCTATTCAAAGAATTGGATGCATGCACGCCTATTTCAGGCACGGGAAGAAATGAAAGCGCTAATTTTAAGTCTATGGGGGCGTCATTTTCAAATTTCTCGCTTTGATTTTAATATTTTTGAATAATTTTTTTTTTTGCATAGGATAGCTGAGGACAACCGACAATCAGGCTAGTTTTTACTTTTTCGATTTTGGTTATAGTTTTTTTTTTATATTAGGATAGTTTAAATTTCAGAACGGATTCCAACCGGTTATGAAAGAAAAGTAATTTAAAAAATATATCTGACACCAAAATTGAAAAAGTAATAACTAGCCCGGTTATACAGAGTCCTCAGCTATCCTATGCAAAAAAATTCATTTTAAGATGTTAAAAAGGAATCGAGATATTTGAAAATAACGCTCTTATAGACTTAACATTAGCGCTTTCATTTTTTTCCCGTTACTAGTGTGTGTTCTCAAATGTCACGTAAAGCTATTATTTGTAACGGTTAGGAAACGCGAAAATTTATCATTAACTATAAAAATGTAAAACTAAAAATAATGAGACTGTAAAGTAAAAAAATAGCATTTTATAAAAGTCTGTCAGCTAGCAAATTTATTTTGCAATACGTAACTATAACAGAATCCTGGTTTAAACGTAATATTTTCATGATTTCCCTAAAAATATCTTACAATTGTATCTGCAAGGACGGAAACAACCCACCTAAAACGGTATTTCGAACTCATTGTTCATGTTTTCGTCTTACCAGGTTTTTTAGTGTCATGTTTTTAGCTTGAGGTGGTCGAATTTTAATTACTACCAGGTCCCGCGTATTATTTTATTTTTACATAAAATTTATGCACCTTATTCAAGTGCACAGGTACGTGTACAGGGGAATTCAAAAGTATATTTCGTTATATTATGGCCTATGAAGAAAAAACGTTTGCAGCGTATTTTAATAACGTTTCTCTGTTACAACATAATGAAATTGATATGAATTTATGAGGCGCAGTAAAACATGCTTTCTGAAGGGGTTGCAAAGCATTTATCATTCATTTACATTGTCACAGAAAAGAGTTCAGTTTTATTACAGGAAAATCTGCTTGCAAAGTGTATTTTAGTTATGTTTCACGATTTCAAACAAGATGGAATTCATATACGTTACCGATGTTTACTACAAGATGCTTACATTAGAATATGATGTGCATCCCATTTTATTTCATTTACAGGGGCACATAAAAGATGTTGGATACAGTATTGTATATGAAGTATTGTCTATTAGGGATGATAGCTGAAAGTGAGTTTTCAGCTATGATATACGTTTTTAACTAAATTTCTGCATACTAGATTATATATATAAATTCTATAGATACTATGTATAGGGCTACGCAAAAGAACTAGGAAGAATTGTTGAGAAATTGATTAATTTTATTTTCAAGTTCAACGATATTTAGAAAGATATGTTTCGAAAATACAAATATAATAATATACAAGGCTATTCAAAGAATTGGATGCATGCACGACTATTTCATACACGGGAAGAAATGAAAACGCTAATTTTAAGTATGGGGGCGTCATTTTCAAATTTCTCGCTTTGATTTTAATATTTTTGAATGATTTTTTTTTTTTTTTTTGCATAGGATAGCTGAGGACTATCGACAATCAGGCTAGTTTTTACTTTTTCGATTCTGGTTATAGTTTTTTTATTATTATTATTAGGATAGTTTAAATTTCAGAACGGATTTCCAACCCGTTATAAAAGTAATAGTATTTTTTAAGAAATATATCTGAAACCAAAATTGGAAAAGTAATAACTAGTCCGGTTATAGAGGGTCCTCAGCTATCCTATCCAAAAAAATTCATTTTAAAATAATAAAAAGGAAGCGAGATATTTGAAAATAACGCTCCCATAGACTTAACATTAGTGCTTTCATTTTTGCTCCGTTACTAGTGTGGTTCTCAAATACAACGTAAAGGTATTATTTGTGACAGATAGGAAATGCGAAAATTTATCATTAACTATAATAATGTAAAACTAAAAATAATGACACTGTAAGGTAAAATATAGCATTTTATAAAAGTCTGGAGCTAGCAAATTTATTTTGCAATTCGTAACTGTAACGGAATCCTGGTTTAAACGGAATATTTCCATAATTCCCCTAAAAATACCTTACAATTGCATCTGCAAGGCCGAAACAACCCACATAAAACGGTATTTCGCACTTGTTGTTTATTTCCGTCTTACCAGGTTTTATAGTATCATGTTTTTAGCATGATTGGGTCGAATTTTAATTACTACCTGGTCCCGCGTTTTTCTCTACGCCCTCTATAGTTTCTATAGGTATATTCAACACGAAACTTTTGGACGGGTAGGGGAGACCGGGGCTAGTTGGCCACAGGGGTAAGTAGGAGCAGTCCTCATAAATCGCATGTTTGTGGATAGATTACGCAACCACTCACAGAGTACCTTTCTTATTGCTTTTTACAATGTCCATTGTAGTTTTGCAGCGTTACCTACGTGCAGTGGACATTTATTACGATTTTTCTGTTTTTTGCACTCATAAGTAATTTTTTGTTGCTTCATTCTTTTTCTAATTTCTAATACTTGTCTTAATAATTGCGACTTAACTTGTGCAGTTTTTCTTAGTGTATGATTAACTGTACCTACCCCATATGTGATTTCCTTGGATTATTTATACTTAGAGGATTACGTGTTCCTTTCGTGAAGAAATTTATTATGGGGCTAGTAGGCGCATTGAACACGGGGCAAGTTGGCTATGTGTTTGGTGTATGCTGGTAGCTTGAAAAACAGCAAACAACGAGAAAAGTGGTTGCAATGAAAGATTTTGGGCACACGAGGCTTGCCCAAACGGAGACACTCGATTTTTTATTTGTGACAACTGTAACTCTGATGATGATATAAAGTAGGATAGAAGTTACTCAATGTTAATGTTTTATTCATTATTTTTATGTCTGTATAATTTAGATTTTACATAGTACGGCTATAACGCCTTTGTTTGAACTTACTGGTAATAATGAAATTTATTTCGCTTAACTGCATGTCTTATTTGAGCTTCATTTAAATTTTTATAAAGCGTGTGCCAACTTACCCTATAGGTATATCCAACTTGCCCCGTGAAGGGGTAGGTTGGCGCACAATTTTCCTTTTACTTTAGGCTTCCGCTAAACATAAACTACAAATGCTACAAACTCAAAACTCCGGGTATTTATAGCCCAATACCTGTTCTTTAAAAGTACAGTTAAAGTTTCATTAAAAACTTAAACAAAAGATAAATAAAAATCGATAACTAAAAACTGCGCCTACAAGCCCCGGTCTCCCCTACTCAGATGTTTAATACTCTGCAACATAGTTGAAAAATTTTTATGAATTAGGCTTGACTGCCCTTCTTTCCGTGCTCTAACTAGCGTACAAATACTCGGATTGTGATATAATTGAAATACGTTGTTGAAGTTTATCATGGCATACATGGCATTGATAATGAAGCGTGTAATAATTTATACTTCAGTTACATGGACATTCAAAAGTATTCTTTTGTATTATGGCCTATGTAGGAAAAATCATTTGAGGTGTATTTTAATGATATAAAACAATTTAAACATAAAATTTATGCACCTTATTTAAGTGCTCAGGTACGTGTACAGGGAAATTCAGAAGTACATTTCGTTATATTATGGACTATGAAGAAAAAACTTTTGCGGCGTAATTTAATAATGTTTCTCTGTTACAAAAATAATGCAAGTGATATGCATTTATGAAGTGTAGTAAAACATACTTTCTGAAGGTGTTGCAAAGCATTTATCGTTGATTTACAGTGTCATAGAAAAAAGTTCAGTTTCATTACAGAAAAACTGCTTGTCGCGTGTTTTAGTTATGTTTCACTATTTTAAGCAAGATGGAATTCATATACGTTACTGAGGTTTATTGCAAGATGCTTACATTAGAATATGATGTGCATCACATTTTATTTCATTCATAGGGACACATAAAAGATGTTGATGTTGATACAATACTGTATATGAATTATTGTCTATTATGGATGATTGTTGAAAGTAAGTTTTCAGCTATGATATACGTTTTTAATTAATTCTGCATACTGGATTATATATATAAATTCTATAGATCATATACAGGGATACGCAAAAGAACCAGGAAGAGTTCCTGAGAATGAGAGTGAATTGCTTATTTTTTCAAAAAATTAAATCCTACATTTTCAAGTTCAACTATATTTAGAAAGATATGTTTGGAATAAATAAATATATCATACAAGGCTATTCAAGGAATTTTATGCATGCACACCTATGGATGATAATTTCTGGAAGTGCGATTTGGGTAGTTTTAATCATGTTTATACTGGAATGAATTTGATCTTAACATGTGGCGTGTATAAAAACTTGTTGCTAATGTAAGAGCTGTACAAAAGAATGCAAATACACTACCGTTGTTTGGTAGAAATTGCTGAAAGTTGCTTTACATCTGCATTATTCATTTTCTTATTAGGGTAATTCCGGGATTTATGCCGCACATTTGTTTGAATTTGTGTATAAAGTCCCATGGTGGACATAAAATAAAAAAAATCAAGCTGTGCTATTTAATGTTAAATATACAACGCGTGTATTGCGACAAAAAATCTCAAAACAAATTATTAATATTTTTTAAAAATTATTTTCTAAAACATTACACTGCGGCGCGTCACCCGTACATTCAGTCTGAGACGCCGCACTTGTGCGGTAGTTATGCCGCGCTTGTAATAAGAGCAGAAGGAAATTATAAATAAAAATATTTAAAAAAAATATATTCATATCTGGGCTATAATTAACGATGTAATAACAAAATGAAACTAAATGAGTACAATGAAACGTATTAGTAGATTCAGATTAATAATTGTTGCCTACTTTTACTATTAAAATTATCGACTCATTTTTTTTTTACATTAAATTTTAAATGCTAATTCAGCAACAACATAACATCAATGTATTAGAAAGGAAAAAGAAAATAAGTAAAATTGTGTTGACATAATTTATTTGTTAACCCTTTCGGGACCGGTGGCATTTACACAAATTTTATTCGGTTGGTACCACTTTTTTAAAAGAAGTTACTTTTACTTAAATAATCATGAAAACGCTCTAATTAAATAAAGCAAATATTACTTTTCTTTTTTACTGGTGCCAGAAACAAATTTTGTAAGCTCTTTATGAAGGTGCTTATATGCACCTATGGTCCCGAATGGTAACCCATTCGGGAGAGACCTGTTTTTTTTACTACAATCTACAGAAAAAGTGTCGAAAAAGTACAGTCTTTATGTAACTACGTTTAAACCCATGATGCAACGAAGCCAATTACGCTTCCTCTTTTTGGAGTAGTTTTCTAGACATCCCTTGCAAAGAACGTCTGCGTTACGCGTAATCCAATTTTTCATTATTATCATCTTGACTTGCATCTTTCTTGCCCTTCTTACTTTTTATTTTCCTCTTTTTCTCCATTGGTTTTAGTAAACTTGATAACATGCCTAACATGGTTAGTCTGTGCAAAAAGAAAAGGAAAAGTTAATAACACTTTATCATCCCGTACAGAAGAAACTGCGGCATGTATACCGGAATAGCAGTACGGCATGTATCCCGTTTTGCATGGTGCAGACGTCGGCCATCACAGTTACCTGCCATCGCTAAGAGGAATGGCGTAACCATACACACAGTACTCTATACAAACCCTACACTTAGTTTTGACTTCGTTAGTTTTTCTTTAGTTTTGCATTTAGTAATTAGTGTATGAAAAGTATTTAAACATAACGTGTTTAAAAGTTTGGACAGTGAAATCATGCACTAACGTCAAATTAAGGATTCTACTTCTACAAGTAAACATCGAAATGGGATTCACGCTATACACTGGTTAAAATAATCTAATTGCGCACCTGTACTGTGCGTTTGACGACCATCTATCGATAATTACAAGAAATACAAGGGGTGCGGCATCTATCCCGTATGCGGTGACTCTCCCAGAGTTACCCAATATTAATTTTTAGCATATTTTCATGCCGTTAAAACATGCCTAAGAATATTCATTGATGACTTTATCATTTTAATTTTTTAATAATTTGAACAATTTAAATTTACTAAGATTTAACAAGAACTTAAAATTAGTAAGTTTTAAAGATTGTTAACTTTAAAAGTATTGAACAATTTGTTTGAAACTTTACAGAAATATTTTTAATATTTATTACTTTTAATATTTGTTATTTTTAAGGGGACAGTACACCTTTAACAGTCGCAGAAAATGCGAAATTTGTCCTATGTAACATATATTTTTTAAGAGTCCACTTCAGAAACGGGAAGAAATGAAAATGCTAATTTTAAGTTTATGGGGGCGTTATTCTCAAATTTCTCGCTTTGATTTTAATATTTTTGAATGTTTTTTTTGCATAGGATAGCCGAGGACGATCGACAACCAGGCTAGGTTTTACTTTTTCGATTTTGGTTATAGTTTTTTTAGGATAGTTTCAATTTCAGAACCGATTCCACCAGTTCCGAAAGTAAACGTAATTTTTTAAAAATATCTGAAACAAAAAATCGAAGAAGTAAAAAAGTAGATCGTCCGGTTGTAGATCGTCCTCAGTTATCCTATGCAAAAAAATTAATTTTAAAATAATAAAAAGGAAGCGAGATATTTGAAAATAGCGCTCCCAGAAACTTAACATTAGCGCTTACATTTTTTCCCGCTACTAGTGTGGGTTCTCAAAGGTAACGTAAAGGTATTTCTTGTAACGGTAAGGAAACGCGAAAATTTATCTTTAACTATAATAATGTAAAACTGAAAATAATGAGACTGTAAGGTAAAATATTACATTTTATAAATGTCTGCTAGCTAACAAAATTATTTTCTGATACGTAGCTGTAACGGAATCCTGGTTTAAACGGAATTTTTTCACTATTCCCCCAAAAATACCTCTCAATTGTATCAGCAAAGACGGAAACAACCCATTTAAAACGGTATTTCGCATCTATTGTTTATGTTTCTGTATTACTAGGTTTTATAGTGTAATGTATTAGGATGAGGGTGTCGAATTTTAATTACACCTAGTTCCCGCATTTTTCATGAACTCTGCCTTTTTTTGGGAGGGAAAATAAAATTTGATGTCGATACAAGTGTGTTTCGAAAGGTTCTCAGCCCGACAAAAAAATAGAAAAATTTTGACAATATTTCATTTTTTTAACGTAGTTCCTTACAACTTATAAAATTTAAACCAACGAGTTTCCAAATCTTATTATCTTCAGTATAATAAGTCTTATCTAACTTTGGAAATTAAGTGGTGGTCTCTGATTTAACCCATATTTTGAAGTGAATTTTCGACTACCGAGCCATTTCTTTAGGCTTGGGAAGAGGAAATAATCGTTGGGAGCAAAATCCAGTGCATGTGGAAACACTACAGAGCGTAGGTAATTGACTTTCGTAGCGACAACTACAGGCATGTGTGCAAGAGCACTGCTGTGGTAAAAGAACACATTCTTTTTGCTCAGGTATGGGCGTTTTGTCGGAACTGCACTCCTCAATTGGTCCCGTAGAGAATCATAACACTGTCCGGTGACGATTCTGCTTTTTTCCCGGTGGTCTATGATCACCACACCTTGTGAATTCCAGAAAACCGTATCCATGACTTTTCCAGCAGACGAAACTGTTTTCAATTTCTCTGAAGCAATTTCAGCTGCTCTTTCGCATTGTTTAGATTGCTGTTTCATCTCTGGTGTATAATGGCGAATTCATGTTTCATCTACAGTTACAAGACGTTGAAGAAAATCAGCAGATTGGTCAACATTCGACATATGTGGCATCCATCGAGCAGAAAGATTTTACATACCCAAAAATCGTGTAAAGTATAACGGACACGATCTATCGAGATGTTTACAATATCAGCTATTTCGCGTAGCTTTAATCGTCGATAATTCAATACAGCATTGTAAATTTTTCAGACCCTTTCGCTAGTCGTAGCAGTTTTTGGTATCCTGGTATTCATCATCTTGGATTTTCTCTCTGGGATCACACTTTGGCTTTCTAAATGTTGGCAGAGGCTGGTGGTAACTACCGCATTACTTGCAACAAATAATGAAATCTTATCTCAGATTTCATCATTAAGTTGAGTTGTCTAACTTAACTTTAAATCACCATAGCACACATTACTAAAGGCAGTGATCTATCTGCACTACCTTCTTTTGAAAAAAAAAAACGAAAAGTGAAGATGGAGAAACTCATAAAAAGATAAAGAAAGGAGGGGAGGGGGGGGGGTGAAGAAGGAGACCAATTTCACGAGATTTAATTTGATTATGTTAATAAATGAAATGTTTTCATGAAGGAATTTTTAGCAGAAAGTCCACCCAAATCAGCATTTCACTGCAAAGTATACATCTGATAAAATCATAATAGAACCTCTACTTTTGAGCTTGCCAAATCCGATGTATAAGCAATGTTCGAACGGAGTCTAATCAAGCTAATTTCTACCACTTATTTTAAATTGTTATTATTGTCTTAATTAACTGAAGTTATTAAATAGGATAAAAAATTTAAAAAAATTGTAATAGAAGTATGCCTACTTTATCCTCGTGAAGTCGGAACCTACTGTTCTATCCAGCACATTTCGGCCTGAAAGTTTTTCTGTAAGCAAGGCTCTATGATTGAGTACGAGTCATAATTGATTGTATCAGTTTCTAAGCCTTTGGTGTCTAAAAATTTAAAAGTAGAGGTCTCCTCGGACGGAAATTTCTTGTTCTCGAACAGAACAGTAGGATTAGCAGTACAAAAAAATATGTTTTATAAAGCTAAAACTTTGGCCCGACTCAATTTCTACAAAACATATCGATATTTTTTAAAACAACGTTATTCTACATTATTCAAAAACCAGATTTACGCATAGCTTTTATTTTCAGATTATATTCGCAATTCATGGAATATAAGGAATAATAACAATATTAATGACTATTTAGACTACATTGATGACTACATCGAAGAGGCCTTTTAATCAAAGCAAAAATCAGTTCCTACCCTCAGAAGATTTTTCTTCGTATTCAGTGACATAAGAAAATTGTTTATTAATAGCTGTTACTTAGAAAATACAGCATTAGTTTGCAGAAATACTGTTTATAACTAAGTGAATTAAATCAAGTAATTCGCTAGAAGCAGCTTCAATTAATCAACAATTCAGCATTGTTTTCCAACAGGACTGCTAGACCACATGTATCTTTGCCCACTGCAGACACAAACTATTATAATTGAGATGAAAAGTTTCAATCCAAGTACCATTCTACAAAATTTACATCGTCGAATGGCAGTTTATTTAGATCATCTCAAAACATTTTGAGGGTAAGGTATTTAATTTTTTGGAAAATTTGAGAAAATACATCGATTCTTCAACCAGATGAGCGCTAATTATGTAACTGCTAGGAAATGAAATTTTCACGAAATCCATTTTCTTTAATTTCCATCAACAATATGCTACAAACTTTTGCATCAGTCCGAAAAATCTGAATTTGGTTATGGATTCTTCTCTGGTCTTTTTCTATGAATTTTAATAACATTCCATCTTTACTTTCAATTTACATTGGTATCCTGGTCAAAGATTGTCTTAGTTAACATTTTTGTTTCATGTTGCATTTGTAATGGCACATACTTTCATTTACTACAATTCATTATTCAATGACACAGTTTAATAAAATGAGTAGAGAGGAAATTAAGGCTCACAAAGCAACAGTTAGTAAATTTGTCATTGTCTTTTCAAGAATTATAGGAGAAGGATAATAACATCATCAACAAGTCTATCACTGTGAAAGACTGCGTTATTTACGTATAAAATGTCAGTAGGACATTTTTAACAAACTGATAAAAACATTTTATGGGCACCAATGAATGATAGCTTAACATAGCAAAGTAAAACCACTGCTAATTTACCAAACTAATTTATAAACTAATAAAAACAGTTTCTGAGCAACAACGAATGATAGTTTAACACTGTCTTGATCGGCAAGTTCAAGTAAAGACTATAAAATAAAAGCACTGCTAATTTACCAAATTCCCATATATAGGACACAGATTGGTAAAGGATATTTACGGCAACTCCTCCTGATTATTAACTTGGAAGTGGAGGAAGAAGATGGAGAATCTCTGGAGATATTTGACAGTGAGCTTGCAACTGACAAGGTAAAAAAAAAATCTCTATCAGCAATGTGGGGAAAATAAAATTATAACTTTATCTAAAGATAAAGATGAAGAGAAAAATAAATTTATTTTCTCTGACTTCTGATTTTAAAAAAAAATGCTTTGGTAAAATTGGAAGAAATTCGAAATATTGCTTTGAAATGGAATTCTAAGAAATTCATTGTCAGAATTGCATATCAATGTAATGAAAAATCCATGCAGTTTTCAGAGAAAATAAAAACAAAGTGTTTCTCAAACAATTGTAAAAAAAAAAAATTACAGCTGTATTTGTTACAAAAAACTCCAAATTGAGACTGATGAATTAAAAAATGTTTTTATACACAATCTAGGTACAAAAACACAGATAGGATGTTTTTGTGCCCATCCACAAATTCCTAAAGAGTGATACAAGATTTCACAGGAACGGATTTGTTCGACGGGTGGCAATTGCACAGACCATCAGCTCATCATGTTGAAGGCTGAAATTTTAGGATAGGATAGAACTCAATTAGCATATTAAAATGCAAATGGTTTGCCAAATCATATCTTGATAGAAAACACCTGCAGACCGGAGTTTAGTATTTGATCGATTGGTTTATCATTTTATTTTACTGCACCCAAATGTATGAAAAGATTGAAGTTTGGGTGCATGAAAACACAATGGTAAACCTGCAGATCATCCGCTAAATTGAGGTTCTGCAGATGGTTTCCACCAAGATAAGACTTGGTAGACCACATATAACTCGTATATAAAATAAACGGTCAAGTACGAGTATTACTCGCGCTCAGAGGGTTCCGTACAATAAATATATGAATTATTAACTGTATTATTTAAAAGAATAATAAAACTTTGTAAAAACCTATACAACGTAGAGTTGGGTATAGCTGTATATATTAGAAAAGTATGAATGAGTATACCACAAAAGTTCAAAGAGATACGAAGCCCAAATAAAATTAAATATTGCTATTTTGTATAACTCTTTTTTTAATCTTATCTTAATCTGCATATGATGAACTTAATTCGGCACTGACAATAAAAGTACTGCATATTTAAATTTCATTTGGCATTTCATAAAACTAAATTCAACATAGTAATATTTTTCTTTTTACAGTGTAGCTGAAACAAAATCCTTGTTCAAAGTTTAAACTTGGCGTTGTACTGAGCGCGCTTCGAAAGGAGGTCGCAAAGATGCAACTCGACTTTGTCCGTGCCGCGTTTTTCCAAATAGGTCTTTTGGTCTTTAATTAACTTTTAAAGACACGGGAGGTGTATTGAGATATCCGCTCAACGCAAACTATTCGCGAATTCCATAATATTTATGCGATTAATTATAATTAAATTGGTGTTTTAAACAATTTAACATTTACTGCTTTTGTGCTGCTACTGGGTATTGCATTACACAAATATATCATTATAAGTTGTTATCTAGTATTTAAAAACCGATGGTAAAAAGAGTACGCCGCCTCTGCCATTATGTATGTCCAAACCACCCGTGTCTTTAAGGGTTAAGGCTCCTGCCCCTGCCGGCGAAGGCACTCACGTGCTAATGCTAATCGTATGGGGAAGGATTTTTCTAATATTTCTTTTGCATTTCGATATTTTAATTTTTTTTTTTTTTTTTTTTTTTTGCATTGGATAGCCGAGATCCGTCTACATCACACCTATCTTTACTTTTTCGATTTTGGTTGCAGATATTTTTTTAAATGACACTTTCATTTTAAGAACCGGTTTTGAAAGTGAAAGTAATTTTATAAAAAATATCTGCGACCCAAATCGAAAAAGTAAAAAAGGTGCGATGTAGAGACGGACCTCGGCTGTCGAATGCAAAAAAATAAATAAATAAATAAATAAAAATGTCGAAATGCAAACGAGATATTAGAAAAATCCCTCCCCATAGGATTAGCATTAGCTTGTTAGTGTCTTCGCCGGCAGGGACAAACGTCTTAATATCTCCGCGAATTATCGACGATATTTTTTTCGAAAATCATTATAAACAATGCTTTTATACTTTTGATACGATAGGTACCTTTAGCGCTCCTCGATACCTTTGCTGAATGCCCGCAAATAGAAAACTGTATGTAACAGAAAAATGCGCTTTTATGAAAAACTATGCCACCTAGGGCAATCGCCATAATTTTCCTGCAAGTCTTAAATTAACCTCTACTACCTCTAATTTTTTTCATAATTTTAGTTTCAATAGATTTGAAAATAGATGGGGGACATATTTTTGCACTACATTTTCAACGATATCTCTGAAAATATAATACATAAAATTAAAAGAAATATATTTTTGAGTTCGGCGTTACGTAATCTTTTAACCGATACTCCACACGATATACAAAGAATTTTTTTTTCAAATAACATAAGTAGCCCCTCTACGTTTTCCCCCACATATATTTGTGAATGTTTAATAATCTGTAAATATGTGGGTCAATAGTCTTTATTACATCCCCCTATTTGAACTTTCCACGTTCCGTAGTTTACGAGTAAAATGGCTCTGACAGACAAACAGACACAGGAGTGATCTTATAATGATTCCGTTTTTACTTTTTAAGTACGGAACCCTAAAAATCATGATTATTGCAACTGAGAAGTACAAAAACATAAGAAGATGAATTATTGACAATAAATAAAACAAGAAAGGAAAACCATGTGCCAAGTATGAATTATGAACCCTTTCCTACATTTTTAGTTTAGTTAGATAAACATAACACATTTGAAAATACACATTTATTAATTCCTAACAATAGACGGAAAGGTACTTCAATTGTTTTGTGAAGCCCTGTATGTTCCTTATAAATTTTTATACACGCCACACACTGAGATGAAATTTAATTCAGAAATAAATACGCTGAAAATTACTGAAATCACACTTCTAAGGCTAACATTAGCCTAAGAATTGCTATCCATGGACGGCCATGTATCCAGTTTTTTGCCATAGGCCTATTTATTTATATGCTACAATGTCATTTAGCTGACAAGACATTTAGCAGAAAGCAATTAGACGACAGAATGTTTAGCCGACATGACAATTAGTCGACAGCGACAATTAGCCGAAAAGACAGTTAGCCAACAGAGGACAATTATTCGCCATGGACATTCATCCGACAGGACATTCATCCGACTTAACTGTAACTTAACTCTAACCTAATCTTAACCTAATTATAACCTAAGCATAAAACTAACTCTAGCGTAACTGTAACGTAACCATAACCAAACTGTAACGTAACTATAACCTATCTGTAACCTACACGTAACCTAAGTGTAACGTAACCAGCCGACATGACAATTAGTCGACAGCGACAATTAGCCGAAAAGACAGTTAGCCAACAGAGGACAATTATTCGACATGGACATTCATCCGACAGGACATTCATCCGACTTAACTGTAACTTAACTCTAACCTAATCTTAACCTGATTATAACGTAAGCATAAAACTAACTCTAGCGTAACTGTAACGTAACCATAACCAAACTGTAACGTAACTATAACCTATCTGTAACCAACACGTAACCTAAGTGTAACCTAATTGTAAAGTAAACGTTAACTGAAACCTAACAGTAACCTAATTGTAGCCTTAATGTAACCTAAGTGGGGTGTAACCGTAACCTAACTGTAACTAACATTTACCTAGTTATAACCTAATCGTATGCTAACTGTAATGTAACTCTAACATAACCGTACTAACATAACATACGGTTATGTTAGTACCGTATGTTATACCGTAGTTACCGTATAACATAACTCTAACATAACCGTAACTCTAACATAACTGTAACCTAAGCGTATTCTAATTATCACCTAAACGTAACCTAATTATAACTTAACAGTTACCTAACCGTAATCTAAACGTAACCTAAGTGTAACGTAACCGTAACCTAAGTGTAACCTAATTATAAAGTAACCGTAACCTAACTGAAACATAACAGTAACCTAATTGTAGCCTAAATGTAACCTAACTGGGACGTAACCGTAACCTAACTGTAACTAACGTTTACCTAGTTATAACCTAATCGTATGCTAACTGTAATGTAACTCTAACATAACTTTACCACGATTAAGCTGTAATCTAAGCGTACTCTAATTATCACCTAAACGTAACCTAATTATAACTTAACAGTTACCTAACCGTAATCTAAACGTAACCTAAGTGTAACGTAAACGTAATCTAAGTGTAACCTAATTATAAAGTAACCGTAACCTAACTGAAACATAACAGTAACCTAATTGTATCCTAAATGTAACCTAACTGGGGCGTAACCGTAACCTAACTGTAACTAACGTTTACCTAGTTATAACCCAATCGTATGCTAACTGTAATGTAACTCTAACATAACTTTACCATGACCAAGCTGTAACCTAAGCGTATTCTAATTATCACCTAAACGTAACCTAATTTTAACTTAACAGTTACCTAACCGTAATCTAAACGTAACCTAAGTGTAACCTAATTATAAAGTAACCGTAACCTAACTGAAACATAACAGTAACCTAATTGTAGCCTAAATGTAACCTAACTGGGACGTAACCGTAGTCTAACTGTAACTAACGTTTACCTAATTATAACCAAATCGTATGCTAGCTGTAATGTAACTGTAACATAACTTTACCATGACCAAGCTGTAACCTTAGCGTAATCTAATTATCACCTAAACGTAACCTAATTATAACCTAACAGTTACCTAGCCATAATCTAAATGTAATCTAAGTGTAACCTACTTATAAAGTTACCGTAACCTAACTAAAACCTAACAGTAACCTATTTGTAGCCTAAATGTAACATAACTGGGACATAACCGTAATATAACTGTAACTAACGTTTACCTAATTATAACCTAATCATATGCTAGCTGTAATGTAACTGTAACATAACTTTACCATGACCAAGATGTAACCTAAGTGTAATTGATTATCACCTAAACGTAACCTAATTATAACCTAACAGTTACCTAATCGTAATCTAAGAGTAACTAATCGCAACTGTAACCAAACTGCAAATTAACTGTAACCTAACGGGAGGTGCATAATATGAAAGAGTGATCAAAGGGCTGCCCAGTCCAATGATATATCACTTGAGGGATGTCGGAAAAGTCAGAAAAATGCTTCCGATGATACGAATTGGGGGAGGGGGAACGGGAGGTACATAATATGAAAGAGTGATCAAAGGGCTCCAATGCGATATATCTCATGAGGGGTGTCGAAAAAACTTAGAAAAGTGCCGGCTAATTATCCTATCAGCTAAATGTCCTGTCGGCTAATCGCCTTTTTCGGCTAAATGTCCTCCCGACTAATTGCCACGTTCGGCAAGTTGCCTGTCGGCCAATTGTCTGTATTGCTAAAATTATTGCTATATGTCCGTTTCAGTCAATTGTCCTGTATGCTGTATGAAAATTTCAGCTAATTGTGTTGTCGGCTATATGTACAGTTGGAAAAAAAAAGTAAACACCCCCTACTAACTCTTCAACAAATTATCGTAGAAGAAAGTTACTGGTACCGAACGATTGGAAATAAAGTCTACTTTTAAATGATATAGAAAAATTTGCTTAGGGGGGTATCTACATATTAAAACGAACCGTAACTTTGTTTTTTTCAATAGCAGTACACAATTCTGACAGCATAAATGAACTCTATACCCTTCAATTAGCCTAAAAACAAATTTTTATGCAATTCGTACCATAAGTTTCTGAGAAATTAATTATTTTAAAACGAGCGTATTTTAAGGGCTGTATCCAAATTGAAGTTCGTAACTCGATTGTTAACCGAGAGAGCCCTCATCTTGATCAAGGCACCTTAAGAAGTCAATGAAGGCTGCTAGATTACACAACAGCAAAAGAAATTTCAAAATATCTAGTCACTCCTATTATAGACGGCCCCTTAAACCATCATTTTGCCGTTTTTTAAGCATAATTTGGAAACTACTTGGAAGAAAAATGTGAAATTTTGGATTTCCATAAAGCAGGACTTAATAAATCTAATTCCATCAAAAAAATTGTAGGTTGCAATTCATAATTTTTTTTCGAGTATTAATTTCATAAATCATAATTCATATCATAAAGTTATAAAAATTGCAATTTCAGCGTATTTATGTTTGGGTATATTAGTATTATTGCTACGCAAAAAATTAGCACATTATGTGCATAATTTCTTGAGATATAAATAAAAATATGAAAATGTAATTTAACATTAGAAGCACTAAATTTTGAATGTTTATAATTCCAAAACTTATCATTCAAATGACTTGAAATTCGTTGTCTAGGCATAGTTTGAACCAAAGATTTGAAATATCTCGTTAAAATTGGGTACTGTCATTGAAAAAAATGAAGTTTGAATTCGTTTTAATATGTAGATGCCCCCCTAAGCAAATTTTATATACATTATTTAAAAGTAGACTTTATTTCTAATCGTTCGGTACCAGTAACTTTCTTCTACGATAATTTGTTGAGGAGTTAGTAGGGGGTGTTTACTTTTTTTTTCCACGACTGTACGTATCGGCTAAAAATGCACGTGTCAGCTAACTGCTATCTACTAAATGTCTTGACGGCTATTTGGTTGTCGGCTAAATGTCTGCGACCGGCTACGGATCAAACATCTATACTAGAAGTAGTTGAGCTTGAAAATGCATAAATCAAATTAAAAAACACCTTTAAGTAATTCATGGTCATTCTCGGTACTACTGATGAAATCTTTTGTGTAGTGTCTATGCAATTCATATACACCACCTATGTGCCTGTGCAAAAAAATTAGTTTAACTTAACTTATACCATAATTTATCATAAATCAAACATATCATAATTTAAAACTCACTTTCAGCAATCATCCCTAATGTTTCCCTGTAAATGAACAATAAATGCGATGCACACCATATTCTTATCCAAACATCTTGCAGTAAAACGATCTGAAATTTCATTATGTTTGAAGTAGTGCAACATAATTCGAATACGCTGCCAACAGCTTTTCTACGAAGAACTTCATAAAATCGAACTCTTTTGTGTAGTAACAATCTTCCAGTGAACCTTAATAATGTAAATGAATTTCATTATGTATAAATTTGCATAACGCTATTAAAGCACACCATCAAATGGTTTTTCCACACAGACCATGATGAAACAAAATACTTTTGAGTGACCCTGCAATGGGTTCTTGTTAGTCCTTAAAGATGTTTAAATTTTTCAAAAGTAATTTTTGGTTCATAAAAGTACATATTTTTATGCAAAATCTGCAAAAAGTGCCTTAAAAGTTCTTAATTTTGCTCTTGTATTGTTTCGTAATAAAAGGTGAAACTCTTCCTAATTTCTTTGAAATTCTGATTTAAAAAAATAATAATGTAAATCATCCTTTGTCTCCCCTTCTTCCGAAATTTCGCTTGCCCTTTTGCTCCCCTTACAATATCAAGGTTTAAAATCTTTAAAATTCCTTAATGTTTTCTTTAATTTTCTGTTTCATTTGTTACTTCAAATTAATAAATAATCATTCATAAATTCCATTATCAGTTTATTTCACCGCATTCATTTCATTAAAAGTTCCTGTAAATTGCCCCTTCCGAAAATGTCATTTCTCCCTTTTGCTCACTCCCCCACGGTACCCATATTTTAAAATAAAAACCCTTTAAAAGTCTTTAAATTTTTAAAATCTTTTCTTCTCAATTTCCCACTTTATTTTAACAATAAACAAACGATCATAAAAATTTCTCTCCCCCCCCCCACCCCAACTGAAATTGGTATTTCCTCCTCCGCCTCTCCCTCTTACCAAGCATCTGTAATTTAAAGTCCTTAAAACTTTTTCGTTTATTATTTTGTTAACCTATTTGTAAATATTTTCTAAGGTAAGTAAATAATATGTCATCCAATAAACTTCCGCCCCCCCCCCCCAAAAAAAAAGAACTAATTCTGCTTATTCCTCTTTTTTCCCTCAGGTCACAAAATTTTAAACTTAAAAGTCATTGCGTTTTTTAAAACATTTTGTACTCTATCTGTTAATTTATTGTAATCATAAATAATCACATAACTATACTCCTCCACCACCAAAATTGACGTTTGCTCTGACTTTCCCCTTACCAAGAACACAAAATTTAGTCTTTTTTTTGTCCTATTTGTTATTCTTTAGTAAGGTAAATTAATAAGTCATCAAATAAAATCCCCCCCCCCTTTTTCCTTCTTACCCTTATCTAACTAAGTTTAAAATCTTTGAAAATCTTTTTTTAATGCATTTTCAGCTTTATCTGTTTCATATTGAACAATAAATAATCGTTTATATAATTTCTTCCACCCCAATATAAAATTGACGTTTTCTTTTCTTCCCACGTTATTTTCCATGCTCATAAAATTTAACCCGGGATTACACGCGCTGGGTATGACATACCCAGGTTGAGCACTGTTATTACATTTCTCACCACTAATTTTCGAAAAGTAATCTGCAAATCATTTTAGCGCGGAAATTGTTAGCGATATCACCCATTGTATAAAATGACGACTTTAGTTTGAATTTATTGGTGTCAAAGTATAAATCGTACATAACCCGGTTTTGCGCGAGCATTCCCGGTTTAAAGTCTCTAAAACTCCTAATTTCAATGTTTTTGCCCTATTTGTAAATCTTTAATAAGTTATATAATCAATCATCTATTAAAATCCCCGCCCCCCTCCCCCCCCCAAAAAAAAAAAAATCTGTTTCTTCCCTTGTCTTACCCTCAACTCATGAAGTTAAAAAATCTAATTTACAGTCTTTAAAACTTTTTAATTTTTTACTTTTTTTGGTCCTAATTATAAATCTTTACTATCTATAATATTAACTAAATCATTTCAACTATGTACCAAAGTGTTAACAATAAAGCGATAGGTATACATTTAATTGTGCATAAAAAACATTTTAACTGTATTTTTCAAAGCAAAATGTCTTTAGAGAGATATTTGTAAGGAAAATATTGTGGTTTCTCGTCAACGTGCAAGTAAATTCTCAAAACCTTTCGAAGTCATTTTATTCCGACTAGCTCAGAAAGAACCACCAAACTTAGATACCAAAGGTGCCTGAGTTATCGACTGAACCGAGTATATCCATAAACAAAAAAGAAAAATCATGCGTCAACGTCGACACATTCCAATACTTCCAGAACACTGTAACAAAACTTCGCCGTTTAATAAAGTAAAGAAGATATCTAACTAGTCATTTATAATACGTATGACAGATTTGAAAAGCAGATTTCAACAATTGCGCCCATAACTCGGAAGGTACTCCAATTCTTTTGTGCAGCTCTGTATATATTTTTGTAATGCATATATTTGTACAGAATCTACATACTATGTTAAAATTTAATTTTGTAAGAAAATACATAAAACAGTTGAAAATTCACCCTCGGCAATTTCTACCAATAAACGGAAACATGCTTGATTTCTTTTGTGATGCCCTGTATATAGCATACAGATTTTTAAACACCTCAAATATTAAGCTGAAATCTAATTCAAGCAAAAACTTGCTCAAAATTACAGAAATCACACTTCCAGGAATTATTTTCCATAGGCGGCTATGTATCCAGTTTTTTTAATATCCCTGTATAGGATTTTATTTGTATGGTACAAACATCTCTAAGCATATTAAACGTAGTTGAGCTTGTACATTTATAACTAAAAAAGCCTAAAATCTTTAAGAAATTCATACTCATTCTCAGCAATGGTTACTAATTCTTTTGTGTAGTCCTGTATAGGATCTGTAAAATATATGAACACCACGTAGTACGCAAAAGTTTAGTTAAACTTAAAAACGCATTCTATAATTGAAAATTCACTTTCAGCATTAATTTTTAATAGCTAACATGTCGGATACAGTATTGTATCAAAATATTTTATGTGTCCCTGTGAATGAACGCTAAATGAAATGCAGACCATATTCGAATGCAAGCATCTTGTAGTAAATCGAAGTAATGTGTATCTATTTCGTCATGTTTGAAATAGTGTAACGTAATCGAAATACGCTACAAACAGTTTTTCCTCGTAGACCATATTCAACCAAGCTCTTTTGTCTGACCCCGTAAATTATTGTTAAATGCTCATGTTGTACAGAAAGTAGGCTTAGGACACCTCAGAAATTCATATCAATTTCATTATCTTTGTGACAGAGTAATATCAATCAAATACGCCGCAAACGATATTTCTTCATGGGCTATAACATAACGGAATACTTTTGACTCCCCTATAATCGTACTTTAAGCATTACACATAACATAGTCTATAGTAACAATTTTAAAGTGTATCTTAATGTACATAAATTTAACTATGTTTAACATTGTGTAACACTATTAAAATACATCCTAAATGACCCCCCCCCCCAAACACACACACAAAGACCATAATGTAGCGAATACTTTTGAGTGCATCTGTAAATGAACCATGAACGGTACACACTTCATTTTGAATACCGAACATACCGTGATGATTTTGAATATCGTATATCAATTACATGGCAATCCGACTATACTTACGCTAGTTAGAGCACGAGTAGACAGACAGACGGACGGACAAACCCAATTCATAAACACTTTTCAATTTTCTTGGAAAGTGTTAAAAATGAAAAAATGTAAATGAAAATAAAAGAATTTTACTGTTATTTAGATTACGAACCGCTACAAAAAACATTCTTAACTGACTGCATCATTTAAAAAACATTTAGTGTGCAGAAATCTCCCCCCCCCCCCCACACACACACACACCTGAATTTATTCCTATTCACTTAAAATTTCAAATTGTGAAAACTCCTTTATCTTCTATAACATACTTGTAAAAATAATCCATAATCTAAATTTTCTTCCGCCTGAAAATTTCACTAAACTTTTGGCCCTCCTCCTTTCTGCTAACATCACACAAAGTTTTGAATATTTGGAAAACTTTATCTTTTCTGTCACATATTTTAGTGCTAGCAACAATAAATTGTGTACTATACCTATAAATGACTACGCTGGGATTTAGATGTATACCCCCCCCCCCTCTCCTCAAAAGTTCTATTTCCCGTTCTCCCCTCAACCCCTCTACAATACAAAATATACAGTTTATTTGTTTAACTTTTTCTCTCCTAATTTTATGAACACCTTATTTTTAACCTTCAATGTTGTTTAGATAAATCTCTTGATATATTTCGTGTTCTAAAAAGAATCCCCACAAAAGATAGTTATTTTAGAATATTTGTACCTGGTATTTCCCTCCTCATACAATATCTCCCCCTTGATTTTAAGTGTAATTTTGTTATGTGAAATAAAATAGTTTTTATACTGCACTAATTTCAATTTTATGTTTGTAAAAGCTGTAAAATGAACTTGAAAATAAAAAAAAAAAGAAATATATCTGAATAAAATATTCATTTATTTTCTGAAAGTCAAATCGTTTTAATTTTTGCACCCTTATCATAAACAGATTAAAATTCCTTTTACAGCTTTCAGCGTTATCGAGACCCTCCACAAAACAGACGGCTTTGATCTACGCTTTTAAAGTGAAGACAGTTGAAAAAATAATCCTTTAGACGACCTGAAACCTACTGGAAATGATCCAAGAATATTCTGTTTGCTGATTGGAAGAGTTCGCTTGTCAGTCATTTAAATCGAGTCCATCCTTTCAATTCAGCTGAAATGCAAGCGGCCATCTTGTTTTATTTTTCCCCGTGACTGCAGTGGGATCTTAAGTCAATTAGCGTTAAGTAACTTAAATTCTCTATTAGATGTAAATTTCCAACTGGGCGAAAAATGTCCAGACCAGGATTCGAACCCGGGACCTTCTGGCTGAAGCCGCCAATGCTCTGCCATCTGAGCTATCCCGGACGATTCTGGTCGAACGTTTTCACCCAGCTAACCTTGAAGATTACAGCATCTGGTCTGAAACATGGACCAGATGCTGTAATCTTCAAGGTTAGCTGGGTGAAAACGTTCGACCAGAATCGTCCGGGATAGCTCAGATGGCAGAGCACTGGCGGCTTCAGCCAGAAGGTCCCGGGTTCGAATCCTGGTCTGGACATTTTTCGCCCAGTTGGAAATTTACATCTAATATGATTTGTTTACCAATTAGAATAATTGTGTGAAAATTAATCTAGTGTTAAATTCTCTAGTCTGAAATTGGTAAAGTACTATGTTCGTACTGAGACAGCTGAGTCACTTAACTTGGAGTTTTTTGAAGCGGGCGTACCCGGAATCAAGATTATGACTTGAGCAAGTTTCCGAAACTCACTTAACTTTTGATACTCTCTTAACTATAAGTTGAGTGGAAATCTACCTGCTGAACTCTTTTTCTTATTTGAAACTGTTATTAAAATTAGAGTTGAATTCTACAAATAATTATTCAGCTTTTTCGAATGATCTTTTGAATCGTTTATAAAATCAACACGCCGCAAAAAATTAATACAATAAAACTATGCATAGTTAGAAGTTGTACTTACAAATTTAACATAATTCTCTTAAAACTTTTTGCAATGTGAACAGGTGAAGCCAAATTTCGGATATCCCGTTTCAAAAAAAGTTAAGTGATTCAACTATCTCAGTGCGAACAGATAGTTGAGTCACTTAACTTTTTTGAAACGGGATTTAGGCTTCACCTGTTCACACTGCTAAAAGTTTTAAGAGACTTAACTTATGTAAGCCCAAGTGAATGCGCGGGCAAGCACAACAAATGTAACTGCGGCCTCTGATCGACTGATTGCTGGAGGATTTACGCAGAGACACCGTAATACGAAGTTACGATCGATCGCAGGAACACCCATCCTACGATCGAGCAGACGATTTAATACCCCGTTCAGATCGGATACTCAAGATGTCTTAGACCGCCGAACCTTCTTATGGACTTTACCAACGAATGGCAACAGCCCCGCTTATGCCGGTAGATACCCTCCGAAAAGAACTGTTTATTGGACGAAGGGGAAGAAGTGTTAAAGTGTTCTTCCTGCCTATTGGTGTTTTTCTTCTGTTTACCCGCGGCTGACGTCAAATGGGTAAAGTTCATTAGATAGCGAGGCACCGCAATCCCAGCGTAAGTAATACCCTGTTCATACTGCGTTATCAAAACTATCTTAAACCTCCGAACTCTCTGAGGGAGTTCCAGAAACTCTCTGAGAGAGTTTGAACTTTCTTCGGGCTAGAGACAGTCACGACCATTCACTCTCGCTGGCTGTAAAGCTTCGCATTAACTGATTGGGTGTTGCGGGCGGTTTTATCTTAAGCGCATGCGCAAACAACACAGTGACGTTCACTGAATTATCTTAAGTGAGTTTTTCCATGTGAACAGGTTTCCAATTCCGGGAGGGTACCACCTCAAAATTAAGAGAGTTCGGCGGCCTAAGATATCTTAAGTATCGTAGTGTGAACATAGTATTAGGTGTTTGCTATTTTAAGAAGTTGTTGCTGCTGTATACATATGCAGCTAACATGTTCGCGATAGCATTTATGCTGCGATCGTCTTAAGACATCATTCGGATCTATATCCGATATTGTAAATAAATAATTTAACACAATATTAAATTAATAACACCATTTGAAACAGGTACTCCAGCGAGAACATACTGAGCACGCTAGCTTTATTGAAATCAACCACGCTATCTGCACTGAAGATACAGTTACAGTGAAAAATATACAATATTCATAAGGTTAAATAAATGAAATGTTAAAATACAAATTAATTTACAAAAACTATTCTGAAGATTAAAAATACATTTTAAGATAGAGAAATTTATTTTAAATTATTATATTAGCAAGAAATATTTTATGTGCAATTATAAATATTATTTCAAAATTTACTACTTGCGATGCGACATGCGTAGCTTGTTTTCATTTGTATAGAGTCGCCATCTGTCGGTGTATTATGACCTGACATTACTCCCCTACCAGTAACTAAGTTACGATACTAGAAATCATGGCAGGACATATAGAGTTAAATATTAAAATAATGCCTTAAATAAGTTGATTTAAAATTTTACGTAGAAAATAATCTTATACATGACACAATACCGACTTATCTTTTCGAAACAATAATAGTAATAATATATAAATAATAAAATTCAGCAATGAAAATGATGATTATTAATAACATTGTAATTAGAGTAATTTCTGATAGTAAATTTGAAATAATCTCATGTAAAAGAAAACTTTCTGAAATATATGAGATTATAAATATTAATGAGTTAAATGATAACATGAAGTAAATAAACTCGACAAAAATTTTACACATTACAAAGAAATCAGTGGCGTGGCGTGAAAATTTTCGATGGTCATCGCAATTATTTAAGTTTGTGGTGAAAAATTATTAACTCTAAAATTCAATGGTTGAATGTTCAAAAAAGAAACTTTAAATCTTACCTTCACTTATACATGAGCTCCAAATGTTCTGCTAAAACTGGATCGTAGAGTTTTAAAAGCTTATTAAGAGTTTTAAAATATTGCTTGGTCATCGCCGCATCCAGCGATGACCGGACGCCACGCCACTGAAAGAAATCAATAAGAAAATAAAATAAACAGTAATAAAATTTTAAACTCAGTCCTTAAAGCGAATTGGCATATCAATTTTTCTACCACAACGTGTAGAAGTTGTAGATGTTTTGTCATCAGAGTTGATCTGTGGAGTATGAGAGTTCACACTTTGATTATTGTTATCAGGGTTGACCTGTGGGGTATGCGAGTTTACACTTTGATTATTGTCACAGGACAACATATACGCTGGTTTCAGTCGGTCAACTGAAATATTTACATTTTTATCTTTAATGGACAAAGTAAAATATTTGTTGAATCTTTTTAGTACAAGGAATGGTCCTTGATAGGCTGGCTCCAGAGGTTTTTTTATTCTGTCTATTCGAAGAAACACATGTGAGCAGGAATTGAGATTTTTATGAATAAATATGGTATTTTGTGTAGCCTGTTTTGATGGCATTGGTTTTAATTTGTTCATAAAACTTTGCAGGTTAGCTACAAAGGTGTATCTATAACAAAGGATCTATATGAACAGTAGGTTCATCGAAAAATTCAACTGGCAGTCTAATATTTGTTCCATAGAACATCTGGGCTACTGAATGATTTGTACCACTTTTGATCACAGATCTGAGTCCAAGAAGTACTGTTGCCAAAATCTCTGTCCATCTTGCATTATTCTGTGCTTTAATGGCTGTTTTCAGAGTTCTGTGAAACCTTTCGACTTTGCCCTGGCATTGTGGATGGTATGGTGTTGATGTTCGCAGCTTTGCACCTCAAATGTTTGCCAAGTTTGTGAGCAGTTGACTTGAATTGTCTTCCTTGATCTGTTATTATGGTTCCTGGTGAACCAAATCTACAGATCCAGTGTTCATAGAATGCTTTGCTCACTGTTTCTGGACTGATTTCTGGCAAAGGGACAACTTCTGTCCAACAAGTAAACCTGTCAATGCATGTTAAACAGTAGATATGTCCATTAGATGGAGGCAAAGGTCCAATTAAATCGATATGAACCACGTTAAATCTTTCATCTGGTTCTTGGTAATTAGAAAATTGGGATTTGGTATGTCTGTTTACCTTGGTCTTTTGACAATTTACACAAGTTTGAGCCCATTCTTTCACTTGCTTATTAATTCCTGGCCAAATGAACCTGGCAGCCATCTCTTTGACAGTAGATTTTATGCCTGGATGCGACAAGCCATGGACTTGATTAAAAACTTCTTTCCTGAACTTAGGAGGAATATATGGACGAATCTTGTTGCGGGATATATCACAGCATAGAGTTTTTCCAGATGCAAGGGTATAAGGTTTAAAATCTAAAGATGTGTCACTGGAACATAACTTCTGAAGTTCTGTATCATTACTCTCTTCATGAGCAATTTGATCATAGTCGACAACAGAAACTGTTTCAATTCTTGACAAGGTGTCCGCAACCACATTATCTTTACCACTAAGGTATTGGATGTCAGTAGTAAACTCAGAAATGTACTGGAGCTGGCGCAACTGTCTTGGAGAAGCTTTCTCATTTTTCTGCTTGAATGCAAATATTAATGGCTTGTGGTCTGTCCAAACTGTAAATTCTCTACCCTCTAACAGATATTTGAAGTGTTTGATGGAAAGGTAGATTCCCAATAATTCACGGTCATATGTACTGTACCCTTTTTGAGTTTAATTGAGCTTTTTTGTGTAGAATGCAATTGGCTTCCACATGTCATCTTCAAACTGTTATAATACTGAACCTATCGCCCAATCTGAAGCATCTGTGCATAAAGATGATGGGAGTCCAGGCTTTGGAAAACATAAAAGTGCAGCATTAGCTAGGTCAGTTTTGCGTTTTTCAAATTGTTGAATACTTTCATCAGTCCAAGGGACTTTTCTTGGATCCTTTTTCTCTTAACCTTTCAGCATTTCATGGAGTAGTGCTTGAGTTTTTGCAGCGTCTTTCAGATATCTACGATAAAAGTTCACCATTCCCAGGAAAGTACGTAGGTCATGAAGAGTTTCAGGCAACTTATAATCCAGAATTACTTGAACTTTGGCAGGAAGAGGTGAGGAACCTTTCGCAGTGATGAGGTATCCCAAAAATTCAACTTGGTCAACTCCCATTATGGATTTAGAGACATTAATGCGAAGGCCATAGTTGTTTAATCTCTCAAAGACAATTTTTAGATGCTCCTTATGTTCAGCTTCTGAGCATGAAGCAACTAATACATCATCTAGGTATGGAAATAGAAAATCCAAGCCATAAAAAACCTCATTAATGAACCTCTGAAATGTAGCTGGAGCATTTCGCAAACCAAAACTCATAACATTAAACTCGTACAAACCAAATGGGGTAATTATGTCAGTTTTGGGTTTGTCTTCCTCAGCAATAGGGATCTGATAGTAAGCTTTAATGAGATCAATAATGGAAAATATAACTTTATCTTTTAAGATGAAGTGGAAATCTTCAATTCTGCGTATGGGATATCTGTCTGGTACTGTTTGTTCATTTAATTGTCTATAATCACCACAAGGTATTAAGGTACCATCCTTTTTGTTTACTAAATGCAGAGGACTGGCCCACTGAGATTTAGAAGGTCGAATTATGTCATTAGCAAGCATAAATTGAAATTCCTGTTTGGCTAATGCAAGCTTTTCAGGATTCAATTGTCGAGCTCTAGAATGCACTGGTTGACCTTTAGTTTGGATATAATGCCTAACATCATGTTTAACTGATTTATTTAAAATATTTGGTTTTGTTATATCTGGATACAAATTTAATAAATCACTAAATTCGGATGCACGATCAAATGTGCTAATACGATATTCATCAGAAATGGTTAAGATTTCACTTTTAACGGACAACTGAGTTATACCATCAATTAATTTTTGTTTATGAATATCAATTAGTAAATTAAATTGATGTAAGAAATCATCACCAATGATGCCTTTACTCACCTTGGCCACTATAAAAGACCATTGAAAAGCACGTCTTAATCCCAAATCTAGTGTAAGAGTTTTAATTCCATAAGTTGGGATTTGCGTACCGTTAGCGGCATATAACACATATGAGCATGGTTGCTCCGCTTTAATATTTGCCGGAATTAACAAGACATTAGCGCCACTGTCCACTAAAAATCGGACACCAGTTTGTTTGTCTTTAACAAATAGTCTGTACTTGCGGCAATCTATTTTTGTTGCAGCAGGACTTGCCGCTGGCTCTACTGCTGAGAGGAGTTTTCCGAATGTTGCCAACTACAGGGTTCTTTACATTTTTCTGGAAGACACTTCTTCCCAAACTTGAAGTGAAAATAACAAAATCTCCCATTGGGATCATACCGTTTCCTTGACTGACTTCTATGTCTGCCAGCATGACGATTTGGCGTACGACTACGAGGTCGCTGTTGGACATGCAGGCTCTCTATTTGTTGTTCCAAGCTAGAGATTTTATCCAAGACAGCTGCATAGCTTGGGTCTTTGTTGATTTTGGCAAATTCCATGTGGGGATTCATCTCTACGATTTTGTCAGCCATTTGAGCTAATTTTTCAAGATTTTCATCACTAACAACAATAATGTTCTTTACAGAATCTGGCAATTTTTCCAACCAAAGAGTTCTTAGCACTTTGTCTGAAATATCTTTTGTATCGCCCAATGTTTGCATTTTACGTAACAGTTGACTGGGTTTCAAGTCATCAAGTTCTAGTCCAGTTAACAGTCGTTTTATACGAAGGTTTTCACTTTCTTTGAAAGTGTTCAAAAGTCTGTCTTTTGCGGCAGCATATTTATTCGTAGATTCATTTTGTATGATATCCCAGATATTTTCTAGGAATTTCGGATCTAATTGTGCAATGAGGTAGTTGAATTTAGTATCATCAGATGAAATTCCAGCAATCTTGAATTGCGCTTCAATCGTGACAAACCACATCTCGGGTTTTTCTGTCCAGAATGGCGGAATTTTGACGCTAACTTTACTACCCATACAACCAAAGACTGCCTCCGGACGTCCTATATGGTCCTATATAGAGCCGAGAGGTCCGATACCCGTCAGATCCTGTACAGAGCCTAATTTGGACGTTCGCAGGACGCCAGAATCCGGACGAACCATCCACGATCGTCCGGTGTTGTCCTGAGAACATCCGTGTCACCTGTACGCATGCGCAAGAAATTCTGACTTCAACTGCTCTGTCCGGTTGTTGTTGAAACGAAAGATTTTTTTTAAACAACTGTGTTCTATTACTTATTTCTTTTAATGAGGATTGAATTTATCCTAAAGGTAAGTAAACTTTCGAATCTTAACTTTTTAGAGTGAACTTTTGAGTTTTGCACTAAAATATAAGGCTTTTGTCGTAATCTATACCATGAGACAGGCAAACTTTCATAGAAAACATATAAACAGTTATAAGCATTTTTCACATAAATACTCGAAATAATAATGTTGTATGATCGTAAAACAAACCTTTGTTCATTATATTTTTACTGAAATAGTATTATTTTTAAAGATAGATCATTTCGTGAGTCATCAAAACATTGTTTATGACCCATTGTTTGGGTGTTGTGTTAGATATAAAAATACATTAAACATTCATTTTGGTGATGATGAACAAGTAAAAATATTCATAAAGCTTTAAATTCAACTTTTAAATCTATTTAACCATTAAATTTATTTATCTTTAAAAAATCTAATAAAAATACTCGTAAAGTATAGTATTTCATTCCAAGAATAACCTGCTTATAAAATTAATTTTGTATAAGATAAGGATTTTTAAATTTTCTAACTAAGCCTACATGTGGCCCAATAGCAAAGATCCAGTTGGGGACCCTGTGTGACACTTTAACAGCTTCAATTTGCCTTCATTTATACATATATACTGTATTAAAAAAGTATATATAGCTGGTCTTTAGCTTGCTTTTTTTTGGATGGGGGGAGTTCAGTGAGACACACAGCACCCCTGAAAAAAAGATAAAGTACACTGTTTTAATTCTTCATTTTAAAAAATGTGTCACAGTTGCTTTCTATTGGGTTTTTATGTTGCATTTCTGTGTTGTTTGTTGTTTTGATGTGTTTAAAATCTGTCGTATTTTCAAAGAAAAGATTTTTAGAATAGCTTATTTCATCTGTTTTTCATTATAAATAACATTTTAGCCTTGTCTGTGTTCCCTCTAAGTCATTATTTAAAGATGCTGCACCTGTCTTTTTAAAATTGGCAAAATACACCTTGCTTTCTTTTTTTAATATAGTGAAATGTACCCCTATTTTTGTAAAAATATCTCATAAAACTCTTCGACGAATCACAGTATTGCAGTATTTCAAAATCCGTGTGCCCTAGAGCTTTCAAAAATTATAGAACTTCCTTATTTCTTTAGGAAAATAGGTTATTCAATCATTGTAATCCAATTGAATGTTCCAATTGAACGTGATTTTTAAATTTTTAATCCATAAAATCATTTAAAGTTAATGTTTCTTTGTTTACCATACATAAAAAATCACATTTTTTTTTTTTTTTTTTTTTTTTTTTTTAACAATCACTACTATACTAAACATGTTAATGCAATTTCTCTTGAAAAAAATAGTTCAAAATATAAGAAACACTCTATATCTCAAGTTGAAACATCATGTAGGTGCAAATATTTGCACCTGTTTAGTAATAAATGTTTTTGAATCATGTAATAATCACATTGTTTTATTTATTTTATTTAAAGTATTCTTCCCTGTATTTATTTTCTGTTTACAGTAGTAAACACTAGGCCTGGTAGCAAAATTTTTTCAAATTATTGCTCCATCCCATATATTTTGTTAGTTCTGCACGCCCAGTAGCAGAAACAGTGCAGCACGGCAGCGGGCATTTTAGATTATATTAAACTTTGCAGATTAATCCACCAAGTTAAAAAGAAATGCTGGGGTTAAAAAATAGCTGAAATTTGCTTAAGTTGCTAGATTTATTGTATTTATTGTGTCCTTATATTATATTTTCTTTATAAAGGGAAATTTTGATTACTTTAAGTGTTTTTGTCATTTCTTATGATAGTAGGCTTATTGAGTCACAGATAAATTTTAGTTTGCTGCAGACTGACACAGAAAATTCTGCTTCTGGGTCTGCAAGTGTACATGATCTTAAAACTGAAAGTAAATAATACCATTTTTCAGACATAGCATTTTTATTTTTTAATTTTTATTGGTACTTTTGTAATAATTTTAACTGGATGTCTAAACTCATTATTAATTTCAGTACTTCTCTGTTATCCCATCAATCACTTTTCTTAAAAAAAATTATTGCCAAAAAATTTCAACAACTAATAAATAAAAAGTAAGAATGTTATCATTGAAGTTAAAAAAAAAAAAAAAATCAGAAAAGCTCTGCTTACTAATTTGCTAACTATCAATTTTAAACGATATATTTTATAATATACTATTATTGAAAACTGAAATAAAAATCTTGGATATTTAATACATTATTTTTCTTAACTATCCCTCTCGTCTGGTGAATGTTTAAGCGATATCAATTGAAACAAATCTATTATATGAAACTATGCATCATAAAATTTGTTCAATAGTTTTTCTTCTTTTAATATCATTTTGTTGCTGTTTAAGAACATAATTGTTATTTTAATCAACAAAATATCTAATAAATCAGTAAAACATCATTAAAAACAGATATAAACACATTTGACATCAAGTAAATGTGCCGCTACGATCATGTAATTTTGGCATTCAATTTTATAGTTTGATGGTAGCTTTTTCGGTACTCCTCCATTATCTTGTCGACTGCTTTCAATAAAAATAACTTTGGCTAAAATAGGATTAAATGCCAAAGATATATGATTGTAGCGTTACATTCACTTGATGTCAGATGTTATTTTAATCCATAATATTATATATGATGTGTTTATGTCATCTTATATGTGATATCTTATATGTGTTTGTCATCAGGGAATTTTTAATTTGACCTTTTTCTGTATTTTTAATGGTGTTTTATTGGTTTACTAATTATTTCATTAATTAACATAAGAGTAAAGCTTTTAAATGGTGGCACTATGATATTAAATGAGAAAGAGCTTGAAAAATTTGTGATTCATAGTTACCTACAATAGATCCATTTCAACTGACCATTACAAACATTCACTAGCCGATAGAGATAATTAAGAAAATAATGTAAACAAATAAATATCCAAGATTTCTTTTTCTGTTTTAAGATATTGTTAATTTATTGTTTAACATTATTGATAGCTGAAACTTTAGTGAGTGAGTCTTTTCCAAATTTTTTGTTTTTGTTTTATTTTGGTTTTTTTTGTGCAGGGGAGAGGGGGGGGGGTGTCCAATGGCTTCATTCACTATTTGTTTACTGTGTATTACAAATTTTAAAATTGGAGTTTGTTACGATAGAATAGTTTTTTTTTAATTTTAATGAAAAGGGTCAAATATCCAAGATTCCTTTTTCTGTTTTCATTAATTTTGTTGTTTAATATTATTGATAGCTGACACTTTAAAAAGTGGGGCTTTTCCAATGCGCTAATTATTTCAACCCTGATCGTGAAAGGGATTTTTATTGAAAATAACCATGCAATATTTCTAAGATATTTGTAATTTTATGCCAGAAGTTTAATATGAGTTTTATTTTATTACTTTATTGAATAACAGTTATTTATTCACTTATTTTAAGTATATATTTGTGATTTAATAAAATAGTTTGAAAAAGTCTGTAATTTTCAAATGTTATATTTTTAAAATGCTCACTGTACTATCAATTTTTTCTTTAATTTTTCAAATGTTTCAATTCACGTGATTTTCATTTTGAGCCAACTATTATGCTTGGCGACAGTGGTGTCTGTATAACGGAAAAGTACCTCAATTTGTTGGCATTACATACAGTTTGTTAAGATACAATAGTTTTTAGTTTTTATTATTATTATTTTTTTTTTTTTAATGAAAAGTTGTCAATGGGTAGAGCTTTTTATTTTATTTTTTTTTTTAAACCTCGCACAATATTATTATTTTATGACTTTATTTATAAAATTATATACACAGACATGAAAATTAATGGTTCAAATTTTAATGTAATAGGTATCACTAAAGTCAAGAATTTCTTTTAAGCAAACAATAATGTTGATTATTTTCTCACAGCTTGTTAGTTTCTCTCCTGCATAATGCAAAAGATGGGATAATTAATCTGTTAGTCACAATGCTTGTTTGTAATGAGCAAAGTCATATAATTTTATTTTACTTAAACTTGCAGAAGTTTTTCTAAATACTATATTAAGTAATCAAAATCAATATTCCTGCTTAGATTTCCTTACTGTTGCTAGTTTATTTTACAATTTGATTCAAATTAAATTTGAAACCATTTTTTCTATTACATTGTACTTTACTAGACAAAAATTTTAATCTTATAAAGCTTAAAAGCCTTATCTTTCTAAAAACGGATTCATTATCTGTATTATATAAAACTAAATATATTTAAAAACATTAATGTGTTTGTTTACATCTTGAATTTATTTAAACATAATTTTAAAAAAATCCATTGATTTAAATCACGATTAAAACTAAATTGATTTAAAATAAATGAACCCTGCGATGGAATAATGGAGAAGTACATTAATTTCTTTGAATTTGTTTAGATCGAATGTAAAGATAATAGAAGCTGCTTAATGCCACGTGTGATCATTTATATTAAATTTTATTTTGAATTGATTTGACTTTTGTATCTTCAGTTATTTTATTTATTTTTTGTAGGCACAAACTGTAGGATCCAAAAAGTCCCAGCATGGATAAATGAAGGTTAAAAAGATACTGCAAACATCCAGCATTCAAAGATCAGTTCTACATAAAATGTTAAAGAAATTAAATTTCAAAATTGGTAAGTTTTTTTGAATAAGGGTTCATAACAATAAAAATTCATATCAAGTCTATGCATATTTGTATCTCCCTGTTATATATTCTTTAATTATACTTTTCTGCAGCAAAATTATAATTGATATTTTTTATTGATTTTTTTTTTATTGACATAACTGCAATTTTAATGTAATCAAATGATAATCATAAAAAAACATTTAACTATTTTTAGTTCAAATGTATCTATATATTAATTAAATTAAACTTTACAAAGAAAATATAAACAATTTTTTGCAACAAATTTAGTCGAAAACAACTTTTATAAGTAAGTGAAAATCCATGTTTTATAATTTTCATTAATAAATATATTGAGAAAATGAATTATTATTTATTAACATGCATATTGAGAATCTAAAACTTAAAGTAAAATGTAGTTTTGGTTTGGGTTTAGACTTGGCAGTTATATCAAAACTAAATATGTGGGAATTGAAAATTATATATTATATGCGTTCAATTGTGGTGTCATTTTGGTGAGAAACCAGGTTTGCCGGCTTTTTTTTTTTTTGGGGGGGGGGGGGGGGTAACCACTTTTAAAAAGCTGGCTTTTATTGAGAAAAAGCCGGTTTTTATTTTTAAAGTTGGCTTACAGCTAATTCGTTTTAAATTTGGATCATTTAATTTATAATACGTTTATAAATATTTTCTACTGAGTAAATTATAAATTTCTATTAAATTTTCTCAAATAAATAAGTCTTTATAACTGCTAGAAAGCAACTGTGAAGGCATTATGTCTGAAAAAATATATACATAAATATTGAAAAGAATATAAGTTAGACTCCAAAAAAATAAATAAAATTTCTCTAAATAAAATTTTGAAAATCTTGTTGCTAAGCATATTCATGCATATGCTATTCATAATATTTTTAATAGTGAGAAAATGATGTTTTTATTATGACTATGCATAATTTTAAATGTTTACTAGAAATAAAATAAGACTTGTATATTAATAGTTCTTAAAATTAATTAAGTAATAAAGCATGTAACTAAGTAACCATTGCCCTCTTTAATTTTATAAAGCTGTAAAAATGAAAAAATTTGGGGGGTGGGGTGGGGGGTTAAGGGTCAGTCAGTGTAAACCAGATAAAGCAGTTGGTATGGCGCTTTTCAAATTTACCTAACATATTTGCAATTCTAACTACAAATCACTCTCAAAACCATCTAAGTTTTATTCCAGTATTAATGTCTTCATTATTGAGAAATTGGGTTACTTATTAAATTCTAAATCAATTAAATGTCATTAAAACTAATTAAAAGCACTTTAAAATGTGTAGTGTATAATTACAATGTTTCAATGTTGTATAAAAGCCAATTATGGCCAAAAAAAGCCGGTTAAAACCAGTAAAAGCCATCGACGTGGCTTTTTTTAAATTTTAGCCAGCTTTTTTGCAGCCCTGTTAGTAACCTACTCTAAATAAACAATTGCTAGATGTTGTATTTTCTATTTTGATATCTCACAGCTAAGTGTTTTAATATTATATGTGGGGGTAACATTTTCTATGATATATAAGAAAAAATGAAACACAGCAAATGTTGTTTGAAGTCAGTTTCCAACCAAAATGTTAAATACTGAAATCATACTAAAGCGTCTTTTGAAAGAGGGGGGGGGGGGGGTAATTTGCTAATTTTTATAGAATGAAAGATTTAAAAATAACATTTATAATAATGCCAAAACCACAATAATTTGTTCCTTTAAAATTGCGTCATTTATATACTTAAAAAACAATATTATGTAGATGAGGGATCTATAACACAATC
Source organism: Maratus speciosus (assembly GCA_963932465.1). Classification (NCBI taxonomy): domain Eukaryota; kingdom Metazoa; phylum Arthropoda; class Arachnida; order Araneae; family Salticidae; genus Maratus; species Maratus speciosus. The sequence continues at coordinate 330,022,880 of OZ010787.1, forward strand.
CAAATTTGTTTTTGAACTGCAGGGATATTGATTGAACTCTTTGTATTATTATTTTTTTTTTTAACTAGTTCTCCTGGAAATTAGTCAAATGCAACTAAAAAATAATTTCAACAGAGACATGATATATTACAAAAATTGGTATTAAATTAAGTTGGAAAAGCTACTCTCTAAATTCTGAGACTGAAACGTTAAACTTTTAAAAGCTGGCTTTTTCTTCTTTTTTTAGAATACATTCATATAAAGTGAAAATCATTTTGTTTTTTGAGAAATTTAAAAAGTTTTTATTTTATATATTTTTAATTAATTTTAATTATGATCATGACGACGCAACTTACAAATAAACTGTTTAAGATAAAAGTTCCAATCAAGGGGGGAGGGGCGAAGTGATAGAAAATGTACGTCAACGGGGAACCTTAAGGCTCCTGTCCCTGCCAGCGAAGGCACTCAAGAGCTAATGTGAATCATTTGGGGAGGGATTTTTCTAATATCTCATTTGCATTTCGACATTTTAATATAATTTTTTTTGTATTGGATAGCCGAGTTTCCATCTCTACATCGCACCTTTTTTACTTTTTCAATTTGAGTTGCAGATATTTTTTAGAATGACACTTTCATTTTCAGAACCGGTTTAGAAAGTGAAAGTAACTTTATAAAAAATTTCTGAGACCAAAATCTATGATTTATATTTAAGAAAAAATGAAACAGAGCAAATGTTGTTTGGTCAGATTCTAACCGAAATGTTAATACTGACATCATACAAAAGCGTCTTTTGTAAGCCAGGGGGGGGGGGGGGGGTTAATTTGCTAATTTTTTATAAAAATTACCAATTTTTGTAGAATGAAAGATTTAAAAATAACATTTATAATAATGCCAGAACCACAATAATTTGTTCCTTTAAAATTGCATCCTTTATATACTTCACAAACAATACTATGTAGATGGGATCTATACACAATCCAAATTTGTTTTTAAACTGCAGGGATTATTGATTAAAACTCTTTTTTTTTTTTTTTTTTTTTTTTTTTTTTTTTTTTTTTAACTAGTTTTGGAAAATAGTCAAATGCAACTGAAAAATAATTTGAACAGAGACATGATATACTGCAAACATTGGTGTTAAATTAAATTGGAAAAGTTACTCTCAAAATTCTGAGACTGAAAGGCTAAACTTTTAAAAGCTGGCTTTTTCTTCTTTTTTACATTCATGTAAAGTGAAATCACTTTGTTTAGATTAAAAAAGCTTTTAATATTTTATATTTTTTAAATTAATTTTAATTATGATCTTGATGACGTTACTTACAAATAAACTGTTTAAGATAAAAGTTCCAATCAAGGGGGAAATAGAAGATGCACGTTAACTAGGAGCCTTAATGAAGCATAATAAATTTGATTATGTGAATAACCTTAAATATGGCAAAGCAATTCAAATTTTCTTACATATGTTAATTCTCAAGTAATTTTTTATGCATACATTTTTTTTTTTTTAATTTAAGTAAAAAGATTGGGAACTTTTATGTTTGCCAGGTGCAAATCCTGCCAACCGCAATTTTTTTCTCGTCAGTGACAGCTTTTATTTTTTGCTATGGAAATTAGAAATAATACTTTGATCATGAAATTAAATATTTTGCTTTGTGGTCTTCTTTATAAATTTTTGTTTTTATAAAACTTCTTTAAAAAGACAGTGTGAGAATTTTTTTTATTTTTCTGTATTTTAACTGATATTAGTAAAAGGCATGTATGTAATTTAATGAAAATTATGTATTTTAAATGAAATAAGTGAAATATTTAAAATTAAATGAATTCAACACAAAGTAGGGCTATAAAAGGAATTTTTGTCAATTTATCACCTGATATACTAACATAAAAGTAGTACCAATACCAAGTTAGAAATTAAAAATTCTCTTATTTTCTTTTACACAAAATTTTGTTTAACTACTCTAGCCATAATGATATTTTACTCTGAATTTTTATGTTTTGAAAATTATTTGTTTCAGATGCTGTTGAGAAAGAAACTTATATCAAGGGCACACATTGAAAGAGTATTAAAGGCATAGTTACAACATGTATAAGAACGTAAATGTTATGTAAAAAAAAAGTCTATAAATGTAAATTAAAGTACTTTAAATGTATCTGTTGGTGTTGTTATTTTACAGTATTTTTTTCTTTCTTAACAGTGATTTAAAACGTATGTACTTCAGCAATTACATTGTTTAAAACTTAAAATTCATGCATTCTAAAGCAGCGAGTAAAATAATTGTATAATTATTTAAAAATATTACATCCATACTGGAATAGAAGATGTAAATAGATTTAGTTACAGGAGTTTATTAAGTATTTTGTAAAGAATATCATGATGTGAAGTGATTTTAATATATTTTTTATGTGTTTAATGGCAAGCTTTTCATTTATTTACTATAAAAAATAATAAGGAATTCAATGGATGTCAGACATAGAACAACTAGATTGAATGTACTATTTATTATTTCATTAAAACCAAAACTTGACAGAACAAATTATCAGGTAAGAAGTTTTAGATATAATAGAATCTAATGGTATAAATATTATGAAACTTTTATGATTTGTGTGTTTTTACTTCAAGCTAAGGGGAAGAGAAAATATACCTAATTCTACCCTACCTAAAAATAGAAGTTTTTATTGCACTTGAAAATAATGCCTATTTAATTGCTTTCATATTTAAAATCTGACGTTATAAAATGTTATCATTATTTTCTTTTGATTTATCCTAAAAATTAAATACTAAAAATTTTTGGTTTGTTTAAAGTAAATGTAATATATATAATTGATTATTAACAGAACTTATTAATATATTATTAACAGTAAATATTAAGCTAAATGCTTACATACTTTTAAAAAATGTAATGTATTTCTCTTGAATTTTAATTTAAAGAAATGTAATTAGTTCAGAAAAAATATATAACAAATACAAAACATATTTGTTACTTGAGAATGAAGTATTTTCATTCTGAGTTTTCATTATTTCTTCGCCATGGGAGTAGGTAATGTTTTTTATAAATCATGAAAAAAAAAAAAAAAAAAAAAAAAAAAGAGTATGAGAAAATTGATGCTGCAGAAGAATCGATTAAAAATTCTGAGAATTTTTTTGTTAAAATGTCATTTAGTGCATACTCAAATTTTTCATTTTAAATGAATACTTCTTGCACATTCACAATTTCAATTTTGAAACTAAATACATGAATTTTTTTAAACAAGTTTACTACATTTTTCAATTCTCTCAAATGCGACATGTCTTAAATTGTGGTTGTCTAAATACACGTACACACATGAAGTTTGCAGACATTATTTTAATACGAAATTTTATTTTTTTTAAGTAGGGTCTGTATTAAGTTGTAACCGATGTTTTCGATGGTGGCCTTTCCCCTGTTGTATCTCAAAAATCTGATTAAAATAAAAATTTTGACAGTGTTAAAAAACAAAGATTTTACCCTCTTATTTATTTATTTTTTTAGAAATATTAAAATTGCTATTTAACTTTATTTTTACCTATATTAAATTTAAAAAAAAACTGCAAATTTGATGTATTTATGAATTTAAATGACTGTGGAAAAGTATGAGGAATATCAAAAGAATGGAATTAAATTTATTTAATACATATATAACAATTGGTGTTGAATTCAGAGGGTGGCCCAGGAGGGAATCCTCCTCTTCCCCATATAAAAGGTTTGAGATTTATCCCTTTTAATGAACGAAAGTGCAATTTGACCCCCCAGATCTCTAAAATACACCCCCCTCCCCTGCCTGGAGCCACAGAAATCCCTCCCTGAGAGGTCTGAATTCAATACCGATAACAATATTTAACAATTTTTTAAACTGTTCTAAGAAAATGAGGAATTTTTTATGCATTCAGCTATTACTGATAAAATTTGTTACTTTTTCAAAAATTTCAATTCGGTTACTTTTTCATCACTAATTTTAATGCAGATTTTGCTTAGGAGTAAAATTCATTTGTTAGAAAAGTATATTAAGTCTAGACCAATAGACCCTTGCAAGGCTTTTGCACTGTAATCTTTACTGTAAATTAAGTGCATTTTTCCTAAATTTATATTTGCAATTTTTTTTTTAAACCAAACAAATTGTACTAATAGGAGCTATGTCAAAAGCTTTTCGTATAAAATCCAACTCAACTTTGTGTATTTACCTAAAAAAAGGGGTGTTGAAATCAGAAAAAATGTGTATGATGATATTAATCTAAAAGTATAAAGAAAATTCAGTTTGTTATATTAGATATGGGCGAAGAATCCTATCCAATGATACCCCATTCATCGTATGCTACTTATTAGTTGAAAAAAAGAGATGTTGATAACAGAAATAATAAATAATTTTTCTCTTGAAACAAACTGATATTTTCTTCGTATTCATTTTTCATGCTTATTTTTAAATATTTTTAGTATAATTTATTTATATTGAAAGATTCCTATATTTGCGAAAAACAACAGGAAAAATAATCATACAAAAAGAAATCTATTAAAATATATTTTTCAATAATATAAATATAAGATTTCAAAAATCAAAAAATGAAAAGGGGTTGCAATTGCCCCACCTGTCCTTTCTAAATGATGCTTCTGATTTTTATTAATTTTATTTTACACTGACATTTCTATTAAAAAATAGTGGTAACCTGGACAACAATTGTCCAGGCTACCACTATTTTTTAAAAGAAATCTTTCAGTGTGCGCCGTCGCTCAGTTTAAGATAAAATTAATAGAAATCTGAAGCCTCATCTAGGAAAAACAGGGTGGGGCAATTGCCCTCCCTTCCTATTTATTTTATTTTTTTATATAAAGCGTCCGCTACTGATCCGAAGAGCATCCTATGAATGCCGCATGCCGGACGAGCAGAGGATGCAAATTCTATTTGTTTTATCTGGTCCTATGAGCGTCCTACTGTCATCCTATGAATGGCTGAAAATGACGTCCGAAGGACGTGATTAGGTGTCTCTTTCTGCTCCCCCGCGGACGTCCGCCGGATAACGATGGGATATTGTAGGACGTCCGACGGACGAGGCAATATACTGCATAGGACGTCTTTCGTATGTCCTCAGGACGTGTTTGTGTTGTATGGGTAGCTTCCGCTAATCCAGTATCTTGAGGAGAAGGAGTCATTTTTACTCAAATTATTTTAGATTGAAAGAAAATATAGTTCAAAAACGGGTATTGGTTTGCCAGTAAGAGAAATGTCAGAATTTTTTTTTTATTGCAACCCCCTCCCCCATTCCAAAAATTTTGGTTCCCGATTTTAATATTTTCACTAGGAGGGGAAGGGAAATTAACCATGGAGATCACAGAAGTAAATCAAAGAGGTGTTTGTTTTATATTTTCAATTGGGGTAGGGAGGGTGCTGTGTCCTTTCTTAAAAAATACAGATAGACCTTCCACCACACCCATTCTCAGCACTTATGTGCACCACAGGTGCAGATTCCTGGTCTCCAGGCGCCACATGGCGACTAAATGTTTTGCTGTGGCCACTAACTTTTGGTGTCTAAGTTGCCATATGCTTTTTTTTTCAGATAATTGTTTCTTATCGAAAAACAAAGGTTTGAAGTGTATTTTGATTTTTATAGCGCAAAATAATCTGACACATTCACAATTTTTTTAATATGTACTTTTATGACAAAATCAAAATAAGAAATATTGTTTTCCTAATGTTCCTCACAATCTTGATTGCTTAGCTTATACATATTTTTAACTGTATTTTGCCCAACTTCATCTTCTGACTGTATATAGCTTAAGATTTATATTACTACAAATTAATAATCAAATTTCAAGAATTTCATGATTAAATATACACATTTGAAGTAATTAGTCTGTGTTTTATTGCACATGTGTATACATTAAATAAATTATTTTTCACTGTGAATTCCTGAACATTTTTGTTTAGCCCCCCCCCCCCCCTTCCATATAAATCCAGTTGTTTTTATGTGTTTGGTTCCCAATGTGGTCACTGGATTTTTTGAGTTTAGGAGCCAGTGGCTCCTTCCTCATTTTGATAATCTGCACCTATAATGTGCATACAAACATTTAAATATATAAAAAAAATCCTGTGAATTTCCTTCTCCCACAAAATATTATGCCTTTGCCTTCCCCATCCCCCTTTCCCCAATACCAAGCATACACAGTTTAAAGTTTTTTGCTTTGGATACATAAATTTTCAAGCTCTTAAAACTCAAGCTCTTAACTGCTCCCCTCTAAATAAAAAAGACCTAAATTTCCAGCTTACAAAGTTTACAATCTTTAATATTTTTTTATATTTTTCTTGAAACTTTGCTGATCTAATTATTATTATATCGTAAAAAAAAAATAATAACCATTTTGATATTACCAAAAATTAAAAAAGTTTGTCCCCCCCCCCCCCCCCCCTCACACACACATACAGGAAAAATAAATACTCTATTATTTTAGCATCAATAAATAGATAAACAATGATGTAAATAGTGATGAAAAAGTGTTGGATTATTATACCATGAAGGTAGGTTTACCAAAAATCGGTTTTCTTTTTGCATTCTCCAATTTATATTACATATATGTAGAAGAAAAAGTATATGTAAAATAAGAAATTGTTCAGTAATAATGATTCAAGACCACTCCCGGAGGAAAGTTTTGTTTATGATACTACATTAAAAAAAAAAAAGAAATTGATCATTTAAGTGTTAAAAATGTGCATTGTAAGGCAGATTAGCGAAAAATTCGAGAGGTAAAACGGTATTCTACATACAGAAATGGGCAATCAGCTGTTCATTATTTTCCCCAAAACGAGCGCCATCTACAGAATGACAGGGAGTGTGTTCAAGAAGCACGCGCGCAGCGCGCGCGAGCTCAGGAGTCAGGAACATGGAGTGGGTCCATATCATGGATGTAGTGTGTTCAGGTAGTGTACAGGTAGGCACGTAGTGTGTTCAGGAACAGATCATGGATTTGATTAATTAAGGCGACAGTGGACGTTCAAAAACATTTTCTACAATTTTTGCTCAATTGTTTTGAAATTTAATACACGTATAATTTGTGCAATAATTAAGAAAATTTCTTAATTTCATTAAAAAAAATTAATATGCAAATGAGTAATTAATTAATAATATGGTAATTAGTGATACAAATTAAAAATGCTCCATGCGCATTAAATTTTGTTTCAGAAACTTGTAATTTTTTTTTAGTATAGCTTTATGATATTATATCAAAAGTTGCTATACATTTAAAAATTATACTAAATTCCTTGGCAGAAAAAAATTAAAAATCTGTAATATGGATCATTTTGGATAAAATTCAATAATAAAATATTACTTTTTGATCTTTATATGAAATAATGTACACATTTTAATAGCAAGTTTTGTAATAAAGTATATCAACAACAATATTACCAAGTATTATGAAAATTGGTATAAAATTAAGACGCATGGAGCATTTTGAACTTACTCAGTCGGCGAAAATTCTCATTTTGAGAAAACTGGATTTAAAGTTTTATTTTAAGTGTAGATTAACGATTGTTTACGTTAGAAAAACAGCTGTATCTCTGCAAAAAATTATCGGATTTGAATAATTTTTATAATATTTGAAAGTAGAAGATTGCCAGAACATTTTTTTCCAAAAAACAAAAAATTGATTTTTTTAATGTTTTTTGCGATTTTGAACGTCCACGGTCGCCTTAAGGTGCTAATTATAAAGATATTTTGATACAAAAGCATCGTGTGCCAGATGGCCGAATGGATAAGGCAGTGAACTCGAGACCAGGGATTCTGGGTTCAAATCCTTCCGAGCCCACATTGTGTTACAATTTTTTTTTGTTTTGTTTATTGGTTGTTTTATATTTTTCATAATGAATAAGATATTTTTGATGAAGATATATTTTTTATTTTTATTATACAGAGGCACGTGTATTTTTATTATAATAATAAAATACTTATTTAAATGTGAGAAAATGAGGTATTTCGAGATGAAAGTTTTACATCTGAACACCTTTTAAATATTCAAAGTTTCGTTTCTAAGTATGTATATGTATAATGATATAAACATTAAGCAAATCCAAATGAAAAAATAAAATATATCGCACGTAGGATAATTCCTTGATTTTTTTTTTTTTTTTTTTGAGTACTTTACGAGTGAATTTTTATCGAGACTAGGCTGGAAATCATATTTTACTTTGAACATTATAAAAATAAAATGTAATAGTTGTAGATTATTTTAACTAAAAATACCTGTACATATATTTTTTAAAGAGATAAAATATATAGGTCTGCTGTCTAGTTTTGTAGTGAATAAAGTATGATCAGAATGTTTATAAATTTTCTACTGAAAGTATAAATAAGTATTTTGCTTATACTAACAGAATTTTGAATGCCATTTATTTCTCATGTTTGATGATGTATTTTGGTCTGTTATCCACACGGTATTGAAATATGCAATCATAAAATAAGAAATATATATATTAAAACCTTCTCTGAAAAACTGTCTAACTAACAGTGCAAATTCCATTGAAATCCATCCAGTATAGTAGATTACAAACAAATCTCATATGTTGATATCACAATCTTGGTTTACTAACAGTATTTTATTTATCACAGAAGATATAAATCAACTGATAAATCATTTTTAAATAAATAAAAAGAAAATTGTTAAAATTTTTAGATCACCAGTTGAATTCTTAAATTGTATCAATCAACCTACCAAACAAAGCACAACCAATAACACATAAGCAGAAAACGCACAATCACGTGATCAAATCGCCCACACAATTTTTTTGAGCAGCTCGCGCGGAGTTTGCGCGCGGTTGGTTAACTAATTTTAAATGCCAAATGGGCTAAAGTAGATAAAGAAGGTCACGTGATGTTTTTCCCGACTATTTTAGATTTTATCTGAGTGAACATAGGCATGTATTCCTGTTACGAAAACCATGTTTTGGAAGAATAAAGAAATATAGTCGTTGGTTTTACCTTTTTTGAACCATAAAAATAATGAAATAATTGAATTATGTTAAAATTCCTTTCTTCGATAACACCTACTCCATGGCATAAACTTCTGAGCGCGCGCGCGGCGCGAAGTGCACTTCTGAACACGCTCAGGCTCTACAGATCCCGTCGCATCGTAGGCTACGAAACATCGTCTAGACAAAATCGTCTGGGAGTTTTAGAAAACGTCCTGCAGATGTCGCTGTGATTGACTCATTGAATTTCAGCATCGTTTGATACTTAACCCCTACGCGACGGGAGCCTTTTACGAAATGTTCATTACTTTGCTACCGGTTTTAAAAAACAGAAGTTTGTGCCTATTCAAATCGGGAAAATGCTCGGATTAAATAAGGCAAATTTTACAGTAAAATTTTACTGGTGAGGATAAACGAGGATCCTTAGGCCTATTTCCGGCACGTATACGTGTCGCTCGTCCCCAAGGGGTTAAGGAATTCAATATTTTAGCACTTTTTTTTAAGTATTACCGGCATAGCCGAATTCTAGACTCTGTAACCGAAGGCTGCGAGCAGCGCCTCTATATGCCGTTTTAATTCCCAATGCTCTAGAAAGAAAAGTGCAATCTTGAATATTAGAAGCATAAAAACTAAAATTTCTAGTTATGACATTTCTTATTTATCTTACACAAAATCATACGAAAATTTAACTGTTGTCATTGCTTGATAGAGCTGCTTGTCTAGTTTTGCAAGGAGTTACAGCCAATGAGTAAGCAGCTCAAAGGTCTTTTGTTTATAGAAATTTTACACATAACTGTCAACTGTAACTTCTGTATTTTATGTGTTTTTTAACGAAAGTGTGTGTTTTGTTATGGGCTTTTAAATGTCTATGCATTTTTGTTTGTTTTCGGAATAAAAAAAACTTGAAACAGTTATGAAAGCTACAACATTGTCTAATTATAAAACATATGCTTTGTTATACTGAATTTTATTATAATTTTGTTTAAGTGTAAAAAATAATTCGGCTGTCATCGTAATTAATTTAGGTTAGTATGTAATAATTTGTGTCTCTTAAAATAGGCTTTTTCTATGTTAATATGTTATAGAGATCGTCAAAGAAACGGATGTGATGGAAAAGTCTTTATGTTGTTATTTCTTGCATTACTATAAGAGCTAAATGTTTTCTTATTTATTTTACCTGTTAAAAATGTAAATCAGTTTTGATGTTCTAAATAACTGTCATACGTCTTTAGTAAAACTTTATAAGCTAAGTTATCAGTTTTTAATTAATTTTTAATATTTATTTAACATTGCCTGAAAAGTTGGTAGCTGGATTTTTATAATATCACATTTAAAAGAATGCTCCTTTTCTTTCTTTTGCTATATTTTAACTTTAAATACGTCTTTATCTTCGTATGTTTTTAAGATTGCAATTTTAAAAAAAAGAAGGTAGTTTTCTGTAATTACCTTTGAAATATTAAAGAGTATTTTGTACTCCCTGTTTTTTAAAAAAAATATATAATTTATTTGGCAAAAAGTTTTTTAAATTGATAAATTCCTTTTTTATATTATATTTTAATTTACGTGAAGTCTTTTCTAATGCATGGTTTTCAAAGTTCCTAGAATTTTTCTTTATTACATCTCTTGGTATTGTTTGATAAGTTTCTTGACTGATACGACCAAATTCTTTTAATCTTTTTCAGGAACTATTTTGCATTATACATGACTATGACATTATGAGGGCGATTCTCCCAAAAGTGAACCATATCCTCAGAAAATAAACTATAAAATTTTTCTTTTTGATTCATGGCTAATTAAAGTACATAGTCTGAAGTATTTAATTCACATATTTTTTTATTTTTACATGGTTTGTTTCTATATGTTAATGAAGGTCAATTGATGTTTACAATATTGAAAAACATATGCATTCATACACCTATACTTCGTTAATCTCAATAAACAAATATACTGCACTTTTATTCATTTTTTGGCTTTTCAAAGTAGATGCAGGTATATTTCTATTTAATTTAATAAAAAATTACGGCAGATTCCCAAAACAGCCGAGACACCCCATTTGGCGACTTTTCTGACAAGCGCCAAGTACCCCACATACGCCAATCTAAAATGCGGCAACCTGAAATCTAACGTGATTGGTCCACTTTCCTGAATGCTTCCAGAATGTTTTTTACTACGTCATCACCCTGGAATCATGAGAAATACAACTTTTATAAATAATGACGTATTAGAAAACACAGGAAAGCTGATTTTTATGAGATTCAAAATAAAACAAACGATTTCAACATAAGTTTATTGAAAATGTGAAATTTTTAAAGTACCTTTCCAAATCAGAGTAACGATATAATGATTAAAATTTTCATTTCTCAACAATTTTCAGAAAAAATCATGGGGTCATTTAATATTGTAAGTACGTGCCTATATTATAGTAAACATTGAACAATTCATTTCTAATTTAAAGAAGTATGAACGCTTCGTGTTCATAAAAAAATAATATATATCACTGAATACAGCAATCTGGAAAATGAAGGAAACTCGTTAACGCAGCAATCAGCGTACATGTATGAACGCTTCGCGTTCATTAACCGAAAAAAAAATCACTGTCACCAGCAGTTCTCGGTGTGTAGCAATCTCAAAATTCAGCAGTTCTCGCTACCTAGCAATATCAAAATCCAGCAGTTCTCGCTGCATAGCAATATCAAAATTCTGCAGTTCTCAATGCGTAGCAATATCAAAATTCAGCAGTTCACGTTGCGTAGCAATATCAAAATGTACAAAACTCGTAAGGTCAGCATACATGAGAAATATACAATAAACGGCTAATATAAAACACTATAATAAAAAATACATAAAATTATTAATATACCTTAACAAACATCTCCTTTCTTGAAAACCAACTCTATAAAATGTTGAATTGCCATAATTTTGTAAATTTCTAGTCGTCGATAAACTTCATTTAACTTTCCAGCAAAAAAAATGAACAAATACTCACAATTTCAAACTAAATTACACAGGTACTTTAACTTTCAAATTTTACAACTAAAAACAGCAAAATATATTAACAATAACAAACTCTAGCCTTACCGTCATTTAATTTTACAATTACAAAACGTCTTTCTTCTACACCTCGTTGTACACAAATTACAAAACATGTGGAGTTGAGTTGTCAAAGGTAGGCGTAGCCATCCAAAACATAAGAAATCAACCAATCCAAATTCAAGATCGCCCCACCAGTGGCCGAGAGGTTCTGCTCTCGAAGCTAGTACACGGGAGGTGCTGGGTTTGAACCCAATCGCGCCCGTCGGCCTAATCGTTCGGAGTTTTCGTGGTTTTCTTCGAGCCGTGAATTGTCCATGCGTAAATACGGATTAGGCTCCCTTAGAAAGACCCCCACGGAGGGCATTTCCCCCCGGGCCTATATCCCTCGTGTAGATAATTGGCCGTCAAAAAATCAACCCAACCCAACCCAAATTCAAGATCACACAATTGAAGGCGTGGAAAGAATTTACAAAACAAACTGGTAACAACAAAGATCCATTTATCGCCTCGCCAAATTGAACAATGCCAAGTGTCTCGGCTGTTTTGGGATTCAGCCAAAATTACTTTCATTTTAATTTTTTCAAATTGTAGTTTGTGATTTAAGATACTTTAAAGTGATGTCCTGTGCATCACATTAAAACTGTATTAAGTTTTATTAGAACTATTAATATTTATTTTAGATGGAAAACATTTCTGATTTACTTTATACTTTAAAAAAAGAAAAAGATATACCTTGTTAAAATAAATTCATGTTAATAATTTTTCAAATTATAAGCATTTTAAATTTCTCCCGTGCATCACACACTCTTGTCTTGTGCGTCATTTATGTTAAATTTTGTAAAAAAAAAAGAGACTAATTTAGAATTTTTAAAGCTTGACATATTTTTATGCTAAATAATAAAAAAAATGTTTTGAAAAAATACAAATATGATAATTTCGAAAAAAAAAAAAAAAACCCATCCATCATCATGTTCTTTAACATAAATCCACAAAATTGTAATAGAGAGATGGTACATTGTTTGGCATACATGTCATTCCGTGGAATATTTCTCTCATCAACTAATAAAACTTTTATTGCTGGTATTAAAATCTTTACAAGGTTGTAAATTGTAAAATTCAGAAACAGAATGTACAATTTGAGAAATTTGCTTGTCATAACTTTTTGACAAACAAGTGATTTTGCTCTTCCACCTATGTCACTTTTCCATGTGAAGTAGCAAAGTATTTCCAGCTAAAAGTTTTCTAGTATTTCCAGCTAAGTTCTTGTGAGAAAAGAGCCATAAATTTATTCTTGAATTCAGATGATGGGTCATCTGTCCAAATCACCTCAATTTTTGTTTTCTTCTGAAAAGAGGTTTAGATTAGAGTAAAGTAACTTAATAAAAGCTCTGACTGTATTTTTTTCCTTTTCCTTTGCATCCGAACAAATTAAAAATGTCAAACAAATGTCCTGAGATAACATAGCTGGTGTGAATAAAGTCACAACTACTTCTAGAGTACTATGAATTTCATTTTGATATTCACAGTTGAGTCATTCATTCCATGTCACTTCAACACACCTTTTCTCCCTTGATACCTCAGATTTTGATGAAACTTGGTTTATCATGTGTCCTTACATAGTTAGGAAAGAAAACACTAAAATTATTTTTTTTTAATGTATTTCATTTTAATTTTATTAACAATTAAAGCGTTTTTCGGTAAAATTTGCTACATCTTGAATTACTTAATTGCCATTTTCTCACAAACTAAATGTGATACAAACTTTGTTTATGTATCATTTTAAAGCTCTTTTTATGACTTTTGATTTGATATGCAACATGGTCAAATTTATTAAAATTTATTTTTTTTATTCAAATTTAAATTTTAAATTTATCAAAAAGTGACATTTTTAAAATTTTCAAAAAATTCTCAAATTGACTTCATATTGCCCTTGCACATTTCCCCAAATTTTATGATGGGATCAGAAGATACATAAAGTTGAAGTTCATACGTAAAGTGAAAATTTTAACTTACATTTCAATATCTTTATTTTCAGCTGATGACAAAGTAATGAAAAAGTGCCACAAACAAAGTATAAGTGCCACAAACTAACATTTTTCACATTTTAAATAAAGCTTTCCATTTTCTATATATATATTAGAACATAAACAATAAGAAATGAACAGTTGGATATTATTATTTGATAATTCATGAATATATACTTTATAAACACTATAGATCCTTTTGCATTACAAGATCAAATCCAATTTATTTTTGAATATATAAATTAAAAATTTATTTTTCTTTGTGAGGTATATCAGACACAAATATTTTGTATAAAAACTCATTCATTTTTTATTTAAGATGGCTCCCTTTATATTATACATGGGTCATTCCCCCCAAAAAATGTAAATTTGATCTTTTGAAACTTTTTTTTTCTAAAATTATATTTTCACAATAACTTTATGCTTCAGTGACAGCCAAGACTCTGAACTTTATCATGCTATAAATTTTAACTTTGTAAAAAAATTTATATTTTTTATAAGGTTTTGTGATGAGAAATGAAAGATTTTGTCCACTCTGTTACATGAATAAAATTTGTTTTCCTGTGTAAATTATTCAGTGCAATTTAAGCTTTTTGACTTTATATCTTTGCAAGCACTGCATATTTCTTGTACACATAAAAAAATTACAAGAAATCTTAAATTGTATGTTTTTTAATGATATTGCAGTCTACTCTGTTACAAATTTTGGAATAATACTGGATAAAAGTTTATTTAAGTGTTGTGCTAATTTAGAAAATATTATTTTTATATGTTAAAACATGTAGCACAGTTTCTAAAATAATAGGAGGATACCTTTACTTCACATTATTTAAGCAATTTTATCCTAGAATTAAAAAAATCTGTAATGTAACAGAGTGGACAGCTTTGTAACAGAGTGGACAACTGTATTTTCTTGGGAAAATATCAACAGTATTATATACTATAAATAAATAAAAACATCCTTACCTTCCACCTAATATTTTATTTGCCATCTAAGAAGATTTACATGAAACTTGTGCTTTCTTGAATACATCTACGTTATTTGGAAATTCATAGTACAGATGACCATCTACAACTTGCATTTGAGTTCAGGAAGAATTGTTATGATTTCTTCTAAACGAATGTATGAAATATTGTTTTCATCAGCTCAAAATAACCTCCCACAATCCTTAATAGTCTTTAAATACATTACTTTTACTTCTCCATCTTCATCTTCTACTTCTTGAATAACTGCAACATACTTGTATTTCAAATTACACATAGCTTCATCTGTTTTAAATGCAGCCAACATGTATTTCCCAGTTTTTATATTATCCGGCAAAACTTTTTGCATGGAATCATCAACTTTCACTTCACACTCTTCGTTTGTGGAGGTTCCATTTGAGTCCGAGTCAGAAGAATAAACATCTGATGCTTTGAGTATTTTATGAATATTTTTATGAGAAGCAAGATTGGATGTTATTTGACAGTTGTATTACTTTAAAGTGTAGCTTTAAAGCACAGACTATTTTTTCGGCAAAAACAAGATACACTTCTCTACCTAAATAATCCATTATCTGTTGTTACCAACTGCTGAACAGCCAATGTTCCTTTAAGAATGGGAATTTTATTTGGAATAGCTCTACTCATCTTATCTATCTCTGAAATAAGATACAATTTCACATTGATGATGTCTTTTAGTTCTCTGAAAGAATCATTAACATCTGCCATGCTCTTTAGCATTCCTCCTACTCCATTAGCGGCTACTGTGCCATTGCCCGATTCAAAACAATTCTGTGTGCTCTACTGAAATTTAAATTTATCAACATGTTTATTAAATAGGTAGAAATTTTTTTGAGGTGTTTGTACTGGTTAAAAGGTCCATCTGAAAAAAAGTGAACTATGTTGTAATTATTGCTAGTCATTTTCAATACTTGTTCCAAGTGGGCCCAAATGACTGCTAGGCCATGTGCTAAAAAAGATGAGACTAAGGATGAAAATAAGTAATTTTGCTTAGTATCCACTGGCCGGTAGGTTTTGTTTTATAGTAACCAGTTACTGGCTAGTGAGAATAATTTCTTTAGTAGCCAGTAAGTACATTTATGTCACTGAATATTAATTTAAAATATATATAATGAGTTTACAGTAAACAAATAATTTATATACTAAATAAAATATTTTTATTTATATCATTTTGAATAAACTTGAGATACTAATTTCCCATCTATTTAAAATTTTAAAATAAGTAAGCAGCAAAGTTATATACAACATGCTTACACAGCTAGCTACATAAGTTCCTTTTTTTTAATAATTTGTATAGAATTAAGATCTGACAATATAATAAAATAGGTATGTTTATCCACCGACTAGCAAGTATGTGTATGAGAATAAAAAGATCGTCGAATTGCCAGTGCAATGTGAAATCAGAAACGTCCGAGCTAAAGGGAATGGAAAAGATCAAATCAGAAAATCCTGAATTTAACCGGCTCTTTCCATATTTTTAATTGCCAGTTTTTAAAGTTTAATCGTTGAGTGCTTATTTTTATCTTTAGATGAAATAGAACAAAATGTCATTGGTTTCTCTTGCGATCTCATGTACAGAACCTGGTATGTAAGCATACTTGCTTTCGAGAGCCTCTAAAATGGTGACTCTAATTCCTCGTCCAATTTGCTTTTGAAGTTCCACTGAAATCTAGATGAAGTGCAGCTTCATCTTCTCCCAAGTTCTTCAGGCACGTTCAGTATTGAATGTTAAAGATATATTTTTTGAAAAGTTTGATATATTTTTTAAACGCATTAACAAGCTCACCAAGTTGATTCATCTTTGTCTGCTTCACTATCTTTGTTATTGTTTTAATATTTCTTGTTCATCAAGTCTTAAGAATTTATTGTTTTTTCCTGATCCACTCTGGCCATTCCAAAATCATATTATAGTCCAATACTCTCTGTATTGGTACAATTTTTACACACATCATACATGCAAAATTTTGGAGTTGATTTACAGACATATCCTTAGCTGATTTTTCTCAGTCTGCACAGTCAATTAATCATTCCTTTCTTAAATAAAGTCATTGATTTGTGTGGATATTACAATACTGTAAACATAAACAAGTATGTCTTTTATTTTTGGGGATACAGCATTAAGCAAACGATATCTAGAAAATGTCTGATAGCTAAATTTTTCTCCCCCCTCTCTTATATACCTTTTATGGAGGTTATAAAGTGTATTAAGTAAATAGCTTTCCGCTTTTTATCCTGCTTTTTAGTTACTGTTCCATTTCTCCCAGCTGTTGTACTGCTGACATCATCTCTACTTTTTTTTTTTTTTTTAATGCAATTTTGTTTTACATTGTGGATTGTTTTTGTATCTGCAATAGCTTTTCTGTCATTTTTAAAAATTTTCTTACTCTCTCTGAGCATCTAATTTTTGACGTCGTCGTTAATGACATTGACGTTCTGTATTAGTATCTTTTGCCATTATCTAAAAAATTATATTTGATATTCGAGGGTTAGATTAAATGTATATAATACTTTTAAAAGTAAAAATATAAATTATAATAGTAAAATATTTGTTTAGTAAAAGAAATAGCATGTCTGTTACAAATTGTCCACTCTGTTACAATACTGGTCCACTCTGTTACACAGTATGTGTAACAGAGTGGACAGTGTAACAGAGTGGACAACTAACTCAAAAAGTAGAATTGTAGCTTAAAATTTCATACTCAGTAAAAAAAACTAAGGAATATTTAACAGCTATTAATAATGATCTTCTTCCTAATGGTTTATTGTATTAAAAAGTAGTTATTAGATTAAAAAAAAAGATGTAACAGAGTGGACATTTACTATTTACATTTCGGTAATCCATAGACATAAAAGCCATCTAATTTTTTGTTCATGAAGATTCAATCTAATTTCGCTGACAAAGTGAACACATGCCCTTTAGAGAGTTCAGTACTATTGCTCACTTTAATATATTTTCATTTTTTATGTTAAAACTCCATGTAACAGAGTGGACTTAATGGAGTTGAATAAAATTTGGGACACACACATAAAAATTTATATCTCTAAAAATAAAGTTAAAAATGTGTTTTGTTAGTAATTTTTTTAATTAGATGTTCCATTATATAGCATTTAACTTATTATTATAGCTAACAACCAGTTCATTATAAACATATTCAAATGTTCTAAATTTGAGCATGGGACAGCTTGTTTTCTCTGCCAAGTTTATAAACATTATTTTTTGTAAATTATTGTAATTCATTTTTAAACTTGCAAAATATTTTTAACTAAGAACAATAAGATGAAGATTAAGAAATAATCACAGCTATTTTTCAGAAGCATATTATTATTTAAATAAAAATTATTAACTTCTTGGACATAGTTTTTACACTTTTTTTGGGAATGACCCACATGTTTAATCTTTCTTATAACTACTTAACACTTTGTATGTACTTAACCCCTTGACGGGTGGTGGGATATATTGTATCTTATCTAATTTTAATTAAGATTTATGCCAGAAATTTTTAAATAAATTTTACTTTATAACTTTGGTGGAAATAGTTGTAAAGTTGATTTTCCTTATTTTCAAAGAAATTTTTTTTGAAAATTCTGGTGTGAATTCAACATTACAAAAACACAATTACTTGCCCCTGAAAGAATTAATACTTTCGACTTGATCTTTTCATGATTGTAAGAAATCTGTAAAAAATTTTTCAATCTTGTTTGTTTCATCCGGTTGCAGAGTATATGTACGACGAGTTGGTGTAGTAGGGTTTACTTTGTAAATGACATCAGTTGATGAAATCCACAGATCAGGTGCCAAAGGTTTTCAAAAAGAATGAGCTGGTCCTGGTGGATGAACAAAGGTAACCTTTATTTAATTTTCATCTAAAATATGACACAGCCACCATGCATCATTGTAGTAAGAAACAAGGTAGCCAGTTAATTTTTCTTCAACGGGAATAATTGCATGGGTTTCTACATTCATGAGTTCAATAATGAAAATATTTTTGTTTTTATTTTCGTCCCACATGTTGAAGGGCCTTCCATTATATGAAATTTTCTAGTACTAGGTGTTGAATAGTCTGTGTTCAAGGTGCTGCTCAGTTTTAATATATTCCTCTTGGGTTTGGGTTACATAACAAAAATCGATTATTTTAGATTAGTGAAATTTTAACCACTCATATAACATAACCGAAATAGCGTAGTTATTTGGTCTTGATAAGGCCTTTGTAGGGTTGCTGTTGCTGCTTCCCTTTTCACTGTACCTCCTACTCTATCACCAGATCCTTTGCCATCAGCTATTTATAGCAGAAAAATGTCATTCTGCTTCAATTCCAAAATCATTCTTGTAAAGCAAAGATCTGTGAATTTTTTTATTTTATTTTTTGTATTGGGCTGCACTGCAAAAGTTTCTTCACTTCATAGAATTTTGATTCTACAATACTTAATTTCATTTTCTTTTTTAAAATATACTACAAATGGATGTATAGTGATTTGTTCTAATGGTATGACTGTACTTTGTTTTGGGTCATTCCATGTCACATCACCCAGGGCATGGCACCCACCCTCACCAATTTTGATAAAATTCAGGGAATTTGCAGAGTTTTTAATGCTGATTCCAAAACTGTCAATCATATTGAAATTGATCAAACGGTTTGTCAGATATGAGCTTTTAAATGTCTTCCAAGATGGCTGATTTGCCGCCATTTTGAATGGCACATGTGACAACATAAAGGTCTATAACTTCTTTCAGGTTTAAGCTAGAACTTTCAATTTTTTTTTTGTTCTGTTCAGAATAAAGTAAACTTTCATCTAAACAGATTTTTGTGCAATTTATTCCATTAAAATGCTGTCATAAAATGACTTCTTGCCATTTTTTTTATTAAAAAAAGGTGTAACTTCAATGGCCGATTTCTCCCATTGTTCCTCCTTCAATTTTTATCTAATTGCATAAATAGAAAGCTCAAAGTGTGTTTTGATGCCTGATAAAAAAATTTTAATGGGCAGTTTGTAGGTTTTTTGTTTAAAGAATTTCAATTTTACCGACTTCCATAAGTAACGGAAAGTACAAGATAATGTTGATATTTCATAGAAGTATCATGCATATTTACATCTAAAATCTATTGCAAAGTTTCAGTAAATTTTAAATAAAAAAAGAAATGATGGAAAAAATTCTACAAATTGTCACATTTTATAGCAAAATCATACTTGTAGGTATATTATACAAAATGATAAAATTACAATTGTTAACTAAATGCAATAAATAAAAATTATCGTACTTCAAAATTATACAAAATAACATTTAGCACATACACGTTAAAAATACTATTAAAATATATTTACATTCAAAATAAATATAATTAGTTAAAAAATTAATTCTGTATTATTAAAATAACAGTTCAAAGTGTGTTTTGATACCTGTTACAAATTTTTTAATGGGCGATTTAAAATTTAGTTCAAAATAAAAAAAATATATATACTTTATTTCACTTTAATGTTATTTACATTTAAAAAATGAACCAAAGCTGTAATTATTGTTGAATTATAAATCGAAAATTGCTGTCCAAAATATGAAAATTCTAATTGCTAAAATTATCTGATTGGGTTAATTTATTACCAGAACTTCCCAGAGGACAGAATTTTAACCAATAATATCACTTTGGTTTGCCAGAAGGGTTTTTTTGAACCAACCAGATAGATGTACGTACCAGAAAGAGATTTTCAACGAATCGGACTAAAATGACTTCCCAGAAGATTTTTTCAACCAACCAGATTAAGAAGAATTTTACAACTTGTTATGCCAATCTGTTAAAAAAGATTAAAGTTTCTCTTTTGATCTTGTAACTATAAATGATGCTGCTTTGTTGTATTAAGTTAGA
Organism: Maratus speciosus; assembly: GCA_963932465.1. Lineage (NCBI taxonomy): Eukaryota > Metazoa > Arthropoda > Arachnida > Araneae > Salticidae > Maratus > Maratus speciosus. The sequence goes on from OZ010787.1 coordinate 330,043,743, forward strand.
TGTCTTCTTATGGATAAACAAAAGATGTACAATATTAGTTTAAATATTAATAATCTAAATTGTGATTTAAATAATCCTCAAGCTATCCACCAAAAATAAAGAACTTCTTGCATTAAGATGCAATTTAGAAGATAGCGAAAACTCAACAATATGCTTTGCTCACAGAGAACACTTTCTGCATATGTAAATTCAGCAAAAGAAATGTTTTCATTTATTTAATCTTCATCCTAACAAGACCACGAAAAGTATTCTTACATGTGATAAGTGTGGATCAAGCTAAAAATTGCAGGCATAAGCTACATAATGATGCCATTCCTGGTAAGATACTATGTTCAACCTGTAAGGAAAAAAGCAAAAGCTTTGCTGGAAGTACGTATATGTGAAAGAACAGAAAAACTTGTGTCAGTCCACTGATTTTTCTGAAGAAATTACATCAAACATGGATCAGAAAGAAAAAATCACGTAAAGCTTAATGGAAGTTCACCACTAAGGTTACATGCAATTTATGCACACAGGAAAGTGTCTGCTAGAGAAAGAAAATTAGAGCAAATGAAAATTGCCTTGCGAAAGAAGGTTGCTTGCACCCTTGATTTGGAAGAGAATGTTCTTCAGAGTGAAAACAGTAGCTCTGATGAAGATAATGTGAATCAAAAGAAAAGCTTCAGAATTCGAACAATTAAAGGAGATGGTGAAAGAAAAGTTTCTGCAAATTAGTTCCAGAGAAAAAAATCAGTTGCTAACTTTGATTCCTGAGTCATGACTCATGATGGTCAAGAAAGAAAATAATTGAAACCTTTAGTGTAACTGAGTACCAAGTATAGACTTTATACTTGGGAAGACACTATAAAATCTGTGAAAGAATTTCATGAAGATAATGAATTTTCATGTCCCATGCCTGGTCAGGGAGATACGGTCAGCATAAAAAAATGTCCGCCTATGTTCAAAAAAGGTTTCTTCTTTGTAATCTGAATTAACTGTATATCCAATTTCGATTGAAATTTCCTACCAATAATAAAATTGGGTTTTCAAAATTTGCTGACCTGCGACCTAAGCACTGTGTCTTAGTTGGAAGTTCTGGCACACATTCTGTCTGCATGTATAGAATACATCAGAAAGTTCAGTTGCTTATTGCAGCTACAGCATAGGCGTAGAGTTATATGGGCCCGTGGGGCTCGGGCCCCTCCAATAATTTTTCCAGATGGGCTATATTTTTTTACGCCAACTGACATAGAAAAAAACTCAGATTTTGGAATTACATATAATTTACAAAAGTTTTTAGCGTATAATGTTTTTGATGGATAATTGTTCTTTTTCTAAATTCGCTGTTTACTTTTATTCTTTGTAAACAAGTAAAAGAACTCCAAAATTTTAGCGTGGCGTATGAGGAAAAAACTAAGCACTCTCCATGGTGCGTTTTTGTTCCTTCTTTGGACACTGTGCAGGGCGCACTTTCTGGGAAGAATTCCTTTTTCTGATTCGGCGTAATAGGGCAATAAATTCACGTTTTTAACTTTTAACGGACAACAAATGGTGTCTGATTTGATCTGATTAGAGCACAGATAAGATGGTTCACCCTTTCCCGAACCTACGAAGAAAGTGGCTCCAATTTACCAGCTTTGAAGAACTCGGGAGGGAGGGGGTAGAGGAGTTAGAATCACCAGTGTCTCGAAAGCATAGAATGTAAAGGGAGAAATCCTTTGTCTCTAAATGATGTATACAGCTCATATTTATTAAAATAGACCAAATCTATCAAGCGGTCTCTCTGTAGTAAATGATAATTCACCAGGATCTGGTAACATTAAACAGAAAATATTCAGTTGTTCTTATTCGGGCCGAGCAAGAAACCCTTTCTCAGGCCCATTTTCTTTCATTAATATCAGGCTGAGTAGGGACCGGGTCCAATTTTTTTTTTTTTTTTTTTGTAAACCCAGGCCAGACCATTTTTTCCCGTGCCGTTTTGGACTGACATTTGATTCGATTTTCGTGATATTTTTAAACTTTTCGATGTTCATACGAAAGTATGCGCATTCATGGCAAACACAGCAGGGCCGCTTTTTCGTGCGCAACCCTGTAGTCAGGGCCCGACTATCAAGTTTCTGTGCCCAGGGCACTTTCAATTTTTCGTGCCCCCTTAGATTGGTATATTTATTGACACTAGCTTTTTTTTACACATTAAACTAGTGTTGCCAGATTGCGGACCTTTTTGTCCCCAAACTGTTGATTGTCACTGCTTTTTTGAAATAGAAATATTCGGCATATTTTAAAATAGATTAAAAATTATTAAAAATAAGGTGAATTATACTATTTTAAAAAAGTGGTGACAATCAAATAATCTGAATTAAAAAAGTTTTCAATCTAGCAACACTATATTAAACACTTATCCGAAAAGTGTCAATCCAAAAAATTATGTTTTCAAAAAAATAGAAGAACGGTTCCATGAATAAAAATAAAATATTTCTATGGTTATAACTTTGGCATTTTGTCTTATAATATCTCAAATATCACATTTTTTTAAAATTGTGATTTTTTAAATGGAAATTTAGATGAAATTATGATAAATTTCTTACCCCACAGAAATTTAGTGCTTAGGGCACGGTCCCCGGGTGCCCGTGCGATAGTCAGGGCCTGCCTGTAGTATTTATATTATACATTTATGCACTATCTAGCTGACATGCCCCGCGTCATCCGGTCCGTCGAAAAATAGTACGAAACACGAAAAAAACTAAAATAATCATAATAAAAATTCGCGAAAAATTAAAAAAAAAGCTGTACGAATTCCAAATAAATTTAAATGAAAAGAAAACAAAATTTACTATTTGGGCTAGAACATAACCGGATTCCTTTTACTAATTTGGAAAAATTGTGGCAAATCTCGAAAAATCGCTAAAAATTCAAAAACCGCATTTGACAAACTTTGTTTATTATGGGATAAAAGATTAAAACAGGATTCCTTTTACGAATGTAAAAAAATGACCGCGGAATGCGAAAAATCTCTAAACAATGTATAAAAATTCGCAAAAAATTCAAAAATCACTGTACGAATTTCAAATAAACTTTATTGAAAATATAACAAAATTTATTATATTGGGCTGAAAGTTTGACATCCAATTCCTTTTACGAATGTCAAAAAGTAGAATCGGAACGCTAACATCGCATTAAAAATTGATAAATATCAAAAATCGCAGAGGAAAAATATTACTACAGTGTTTAACAAGTTTGAAACGAATTTCTTTTATAAATGTAAAAAAAAAAAGGCACGGAATGCGTAAAAACGCTAAAAATCGTGTTGAAATGCGGAAATTTTTTTAAATCAGAAATCACAGAAAGGAGAAAATTTGCTATATAAAACTGAAAGTATGAAACTGAAAAAATATTATGCAAGTCAAAAAATCGCTACAGAATACGGAAAAAAAAAAGAGCATTAAAAATTCAAAAATCGCCGAGAACACAATAAAACATTAACCAGAATTATTTCACGAATGTAAAAAAATCTCCACGGAATGCATAAAATCACAATAACAATCAAATCTCTAATAATAAGCTCGACGCAGCAGAGGTCGTTCGGAAGCTTCAAAGCCCCGAGCCCTCCTTCCCCGCTTTTCGGTATCTTTACTTTGTGTAATTTCCATTTTAAATTTGTCCGGTTTCATTTTTTGAATTTTTTTCAACCTGGCCATTTTTTTTTTTTCAACCAAGAGAGTCGGAATAAGAGAGGGTAAGGCTAAAGGACTGCTGACGAGTGAACAAAGTCTACTTCGTTAGGCTTAAAGTTTAAAACCGAATTCCTTTTACCGATGCAAAAAAAGGTCACTGCAGAACGCGAAAAACCGCTGAAAATTGCATTAAAAAGCGTTAAAAATTCCAAAAGTCGGAATGGCCGAAAATTACTATAAAATGCTCTAAAACATTTTAATCAGAATTCTTTCACGAGTGTCAAAACTCGTTGCGAAAAATCGCAAAAACACGCATTAAAAATCGAATTAAAAATTCGAAAATTTCGGAGACCAAAATTTACTGTATAATGCTAAAAATTTGAAACCGAATTCCTTTTATCAATATAAAAAAATCGCTGCGAAACACGAAATAACGCTAAAAATCGCAAGCAAATATTAGCGAAAAATTCAAAAATCGCTGTACGAATTCCGAATAAATTTTTTTGAAAGAGGACACAATTTACTATATTATACGCTAATCGATTGAAATCGGATTTATTTTAATAATTAAAAAAAAATCGCCTCGGACCGTGAAAAAAGCGTTAAAAATTGCATTAAAAGTTATATTGGAAAAGTCTAATCAAAAAGTCCGAAATCGGGCTTTGGGGTGCATAACTAAATACATAGAGGTACCTTCATACCGAATTTTGTAGCTCTGCGTGCAGCGTTTTTTTTCTGAACATAGCCGACAGACAGAGAAACTTCTTTCCTTATTATTATAGACTAGCTGACCCGCCCAGCGTTGTCCGGGCCCGTGATAATAACCTTTAATAAAGCACAAATTTGTGTGATTTTATACCTTTAATCCGATTTTGTCCGAATTCATATTTTTAAATGAAAAAATCTCCAAAAAATATTGACTTTTAATTGTAAAAGAACTCGTAAGAAGTCATTTTCTGTTTTTCATGTACGGTCGTTTTCATAATTTCTTTAAATAGTTTCTTTTGGTCCGAACTCTTTTAAATTTTTATCGTTGTAAATATAACCATTTCTTAGCCCGTGTAAAAAATTCGCGAAAAAAATATTGATATCTACTTCTAAAATAAATATATTTTCTTCTCCCTTTTACTTTCTTCTATCTTTGCAAGATGAAAGTACTGGATTAAAGAAAATTTTCGAATTCCGGTTTTCGACATATTTACACTTTTTAGCGGTCACAGATCCCGAAAAACATGTTTTTACAAAATGTCTGTCTGTGAGTTTGTCCGTCTGTGACACAAATTTTTTGGGCGCTCTATCACAAGACTAATGCACGGATTAATAACTTTAGGTTCAATTAGTCCCCGATATAAATTGGTGCTGAATAATTGTTGGTGCAAATCGTCCTATATCTCAAGAACTAATCCACAGATTTTCATAAAACATCAGATTCTGTTAGTCCTTGATATTGTTTTGTGCTGATTAATTTTTGGTGTAAATTGCTCAATAGGTGGCGCTGCTATAACGCATTATTCACGATTTCCGCAATAGCTATATCTCAAGAACTAATGATCAGATTTTTATCAAACTTCAGATTCCATTATAACTTGATATTATTTCGTGCTGATTACGTTTTCGTGTACAGGGATGCCGCAGACGCGCTATAGCGCGTAAATTACGCAAAAAATCAGAGACGGGACGCAAAAAAATAGCTCTTACGCGTCCCATGGGACGCGTAATTTCGTCAAAAATCGCGTAAAAAAGCCGATTTTCGTTAAAGAATCGCGAAAAAAGTGCAAATCTCATCAAAATATCGTGCAAAAACAGCGATTTTCGTAAAGGGCCTCGAAAAAATAGCGTATTTCGTCAAAGGATCGCGAAAAAAAAGAGTATTTCGTCAAAAAATCGCGGAAATAATCGCAAATTTCATCAAAATATCGCGGAAATAAGCGCAAATTTCATCAAAATATTGCGAAAAAACGTGATTTTCGTAAAAGGGCCGTGACAAATTTTCGCTAAAAGATCGCGAAAAAATAGCGAATTTCGTCAAAAAATCGCGAAAAAAATTCGATTTTCATCAAAGGATCGCGAAAAAATAGCGTATTTCGTCAAAAGATCCCCAAAAAATAGCGAATGTCGTCAAAAAATAGCGTAAAAAAAACGATTTTCGTCAAAGGATCGCGGAAAAAACGCTATTTTCGTAAAAGGGCTGAAACAAAATAGTGTATATCGTCAAAAGATCGCGAAAAAATAGGGAATTTCGTCGAAAAATCGCGGAATAAAGCCGAATTTTGTCAAAGTATCGCGGAAAAAACACTATTTTCGTGACAGGCTCGCGAAAAAATAGCGAATTTCAACAAAAGGATCGCGGAAAACGCGAATTTCGTCAAAGTAACGCGGAAAAAACGTGAATTTAGTCAAAGCACCAAAAAAGATGTGCAAACTAAACTTATAGGCAGAAAATTCATAAAATGGGATTTTTTTTTTTTTGAGGTTCTTAAAAATACAGCATGATTTCAGTGTACTTTGATACTGTATTCAGTAGGTGAAACAGTGAAAAATCCCCCCCCCCCCCCCCTCCTTCTTACTGCATTGAAATGTCTCCCGCCTTCAGAACATAAGATTTGATGCTTACTAGTGATTTAGATGTAAATTTCCCTTCCAAGGAAAATGTCTGATTCCAACACAGATCTATGCTGACAAATAATTCAATGGGAAGTATAATGAAAGCACCCATTCATTCAACAAAAAGTACACCTTTACTTAACATAAGTATTCTTTTTTTCAGCAAAAATATTTTTTTCAATAAACCCGTCTTGCCCCTTTTAAAAAGAAATGCGAACATTAGGGACACTTGTTAGTGGAACTTGGTATCTTCTACTCTCAAATAAACATTATTTTACAATTAAAATTGTATTTTGCATTTTTACTTTTAAAAAAGTAAAGAAAATTTCTCTTAATATTTTTATAAAAATATCTTATTTGAGTGCAAATAATACTGGTTTTAATTCATTATTTAATTGTTGTTAAAACAATAATTAATGCATTTCATTTATCTTTTCCAAATAAACAAGTTTCATTTATTCCTTTAAAATATAAATTATTATTGATGGGGACCCGCTTTTGTAAAAAAGGGACCCAGATTTTTGGAAATCCTGTGTCCCGGGGACCCAGGTTTTTTCAAGTACGTGTATGTAGAGTAAAACCTGTCAAAACAGAACCTGTCTATGGCATAATCCTGTCTTTGGAAACTTTTCATGCTCCAGAAGGAAAGATGGCCGTACAATTTTACTTAATTAGCCAGAAACCTGTCTTAAACGGAATATTGTTTCGTCGCTTACGATTGCTTTTAGAAAGGTTTTACTGTACGGATATAAGGTTAGCCTGTGTAAACGGAACCTGTCTAATACGAAATCTTGTCTAAAGGAAAACATTTCATGATCCCATAGAAAGGAACACTTTGAATTTTTACCTGCTTAAGTAGACGAAAACCTGTGTAAAACGGAAACTTTCAGCGGTTATTAGAAATTTTGTCGTAGCAGGTTTTACTATTTTTGTATTCATCACTTAGTAAATTAATTCCCTGTTACAGGGAATGTAGACCCCCCCCCCCCCCCCCCACACACACACACACACTTGTCTCCGCCACTGGCTGAGCCCCTCCAATAATTTTGAAAACTCTACGCCTATGAGCTACAGGGATTGAAGAAAAATATGAAGATTTAATCCAGAAATTGGTTTGCAGTTCTAACAATTCAAATTGTATGTTAGATATATGCAGCAAATGTCCCAAGAAAGATGTTCTTGAAGATTTTTTTTAAGTTAAAATTTCCGGATTTTGATCCTGAAGATGCAATTGAATGTAAACAGTGGTTATCAACTGACAGAGTACGATTAACATCACATACATCTACTCTGTACGATTTCTTCCATCTTATTCTTAAAAAGATTGAAATGCTCGTACCCCATACACACATATCCAAGTCCCAAAGCATTTATTTGAAAATAAGATCTTACCTGTCATGAGATTCTCATACAAATGGATTTTAGTGAGAACTTTTTTTTTGTATTGCAAGACAAAGCACAACAGCTACCATTGGATGCCTGGTTGCTGTACTTTACATACAGTTGCATTCTATGTAAAGCAAAAAAAAATGGAAGCAGCTTAAAAAGTGAAAGCCTTTGCATGCTTTCAGATGATATGGACCATGATGTACCAATATTTTATCAGACTCAAAAATTAATCATGCAGCATTTAAATAATAAGTATATCTTAGCTACAAATGTAGAATATTTTACTGGTGGCTCTGCTGCCCAATATTAAAATTGAAAAACATTTTTGAACCCATGAACATGATTTTGATGGAATAAAAGCAAAATGGAGCTTTTTTGCTACAAGTCATGGAAAATCTATTTGCAATGGGGTGGGGGGTGGAACTGTTAAAAGACTTGTGACAAAAGCAAGTCTGCAAAGGCCGTTGCATGATGAAATTGCAAATGTGGCTATGATGTATGAATATTGCAGACAAAACATTGATGGTATAACATTTTTTATCATCACAAAAAGTGACATGTTAAAACTGTGCAACATGTCTCATCGGATGCAACTTGCTACAACAATTCCTGGAACATGCAGTATGCATTATTATGGATCTACAGAAAACTTATTAATAAGTGGACAAAAATAAATACTGATATTGCAGACAAAACATTGATGGTATAACATTTTTTATCATCACAAAAAGTGACATGTTAAAACTGTGCAACATATCTCATCGGATGCAACTTGCTACGACAATTCCTGGAACATGCAGTATGCATTATTATGGATCTACAGAAAACTTATTAATAAGTGGAAAAAGAATAAATACTCATGAAAAGTTTTCTGTTTGTTCATCTTTTGATAGGAATATTAAAGAGACTTTGGATATTCCATCTTTTAAAATTTATGTAACATGTATGTATGAATGGAATTGGTATATAGGCTTAGTGTCAAAAGTCCACAAAAAAGGAGATGCAGCTGTTAAATTCATGCATCCACAATGGCCCATCACCTTCATATTGTTGGACAAAAAATGACAGTTGTATTGTGCCTTTCAGTCATATCCTTTGTGCATGTGACATCAATACTACAAATGGTAGAATATATAAACTTGGTGATGCATCCAGTGCTTTAATAAGCACGAAGTGGGCAAAACATATAATTAGAAGGAAATAAAATTGAAATATAAAGAGAACAAATTTTATTATCTTTATTTTTAATTGTTATTGATGTAGATATAATTTCAATAGCATTTTTAATGTGTATGTGCTAAATGTTATTTTGTATAATTTTAAAGTACGATAATATTTACTTAATGTATTTTTTTTAAATTATATTTTGTATTATCTCCAAGTATGATTTTGCTATAAAATGTGACTATTTGTAGAATTTTCCCCATTATTTTTTTTACTTATAATTTACTGAGACTTTGCAATAGATTTCAATTTGTTAGGAAAATACTTCTATGTCTTGCAGGAATTCATTATTAGCATTCCTATTTATTCCTGTGGGATTCCCCTTCTTTATAGCCACATTAAAAAATATGTATATGTTTATGTAAGATAAAGCCTTATCAAACTTTTAAATGTAAATATGTATGATATTTCTGGTAATAAAAGAAATATCAACATTATCTTGTACTTTCCGTTACGTATGGAAGGTCAGTAAAATTGAAATTCTTCTTTAAACAAAACACCTCCGAACTGCCCATTAAAATTTTCTTATCAGTCATCAAAACACACTTTGAGCTGCCTATTTATGCAATTAGATGAAAATTGAAGGAGGAACAATGGGGGAAATCAGCCATTAAATTTAACGCCTTTTTTTTAATTAAAAAAATGATAAAAAGTCATTTTCTGACAGCATTTTAATGGAATAAACTGCACAAAAACCAGTTTAAATGAAAGTATACTTTATTCTGAACAGAACAAAAAAAATTTGAAAGTTCTATCTTAAACCTGAAAGAAGTTATAGACCTTTACGTTGTCACATGTGCTATTCAAAATGGCGGCAAATCGGCCATCTTGGAAGACACTTAAAAGCTCATAACTCACAAACCGTTTGATCAATTTCAATATGATTGGCATTTTTGGAATCAGCATTAAAAATTCTACAAATACACCAAAGTTTATCAAAATTGAAGGTGGTGGGTGTCATTTTTGGAAAATTCTGGGTGATTTGACATGGAATGACCCTTTTATAAGATAAAACTATAATTTTCTGTAAAGTCGTAAATTACAGCCATTTCAGAAGTTAATAAATTTTCCTTAGTACATAACATTTAAAAGCACTTTGCTGCTTACTAATGAAATCATGGCGAAGTATCTCGAGTTTTTCACAGAAAAAATATTAATACATTCTTGCACAGGGTTCTGAACTGTTTCTAAGCTGCACCAATCAACTAAAATCCATTAGCAAAAAGTTTGTGTTTCAAATTTTCTTGAAATCAATCTTCCCAGATTTTTCTAATGTCATAAACATCAGGAGAAGAGACACAGTTTGAAAAATAGCAGTCAATACCGTCTTTGATGTTTGGCATAGGTCGACTCACTCCAACTTTTCATTTCTTATTGTTTATGTTCTAATATATTTAAAAAATGGAAATATTTATTTAAAATGTGAAAAATGTTAGTTTGTGGCATGTATATAATTTTTTTCACACTTTCTCATCAGCTGAAAATAAAGATATTGAAATGAAAGTTAAAAATTTCACTTTACATATGAACTTGAACTTTATGTATCTTCTTATCCCATAGAGATCCCACCATAAAACTTGGGGAAATGTGCAAGGGCAATATGAAGTCAATTTGAGAATTTTTTGAAAATTTTGCAAATTGATACCTTCACCCCCCACCCCCCTCGGTGAAAAATATCGCCAACATATTAGCAAGAACACACACGAAAAATATTAGATTTTGCCCATTTCAGATGGCTGCACAAATTACGAGCATGTAGGCCCCGAAATTGGCATAAAGGGCTCATGAGACATGCACAATCGTTATTGTAAGATGCAGTGACGAAATAAACAAGTTCACTCCACAAAGCAGTTCCCGAGTCAAATTCATTTCTCCCATTAATCTCCCAGTTATTCGTTACATGGATAGATATATAGTTTTCTCTAATGCATATGCACTGAATTTAAGTATCAGGTATGAAAGAGTTCCTCCTAAACTAGGAATTCCACCTTTTTAAAAGCAAATTTGGAAATTCTCTGGATGGATGCAAAAATGCAAAGAAAATATTAGAAGCATATGGGGGGGGGGGGGGGTCTATAAAGCTTAATAATTGGACATTTTGTCTGCTCAAGTCCTTGGAGTTTGTTTCTGAATTCCTGTACTGTCAAATCAAAGGCGAGATTTTATTATAAGCATCTGCAAGTCTTGTAAATTAAGTTCTTAAAACTAGGGAACAGAAATTCCCATAAGGTTCTTTTTGAAATAGAATATTTTATTTCTATTTATAAAACACTTCTGGGTCATTTCACTGATGCATTTTTGCAAATGTATTTCAATACATTTGGAGTAAAGGTCAATTTGGATTGCATAACAGTATATTTAGCATAGATTTTTTTTTTTTAAAGTTTTTAAACAGTCAAATCATTCAAAATACTTTTATTTTGAAAATTAATCTCTGTACTTCACCTAAGTTCATCAGATACATTTGGATGGATTTTATACTTTACAGCAAACTGTTTCCAATTTCTGTTTTGATTTAATGAATTTATATATTTATTGTTATTTTTTTTTATACTTTGTAAGTTACAAAAAGAAAATAACAATCATATGTACAGTTATAATTCTTTTTATTATATGAATAACTGTTAAAATGTGTAAATTATACGAGTTTGGCCTCAGTGTATAGATGGGAAAAAATTTCTACCTCTTTTCCCATTTCCCACTTTCATGCCTGAAGTATATATCAAATATATTTAACTTTTGAAACGATGAAAACATCCATTTGTACTGCATACTAGGAATACTGAAAAGTCCTACTTTGTTTTTTATACGATTTAAATAGGAAAAATTTGGGGATAGGTCACCTACATTTTATTATTTGGCTTTTCTCAATGCCAGTTTGATGGGAATGTGGAATTTCCAATAAAGAAAAAATTATATCTTTACTTATTGTTTTTCCAGTTAAATCCATTTTGCATTAGTTCACAGTCCCCATTACACGAAAATATTCATATGGAATGAAGAACGCAAAAATCAGCATAAAAACCAATCTATGTGTGTGTTTGTGTGACGAAGATGGCTAGAAATATCTACTGCATGGGGAAGTCTGAAAATTTGTGCGAGGGTAGCCCAAGACAGGTCCTGATGCACATGAGGCTCAGATTTCTAATTTTTTTTTATAATTAGCCAAGAATATTATTTAAAAACTCATCAAAAATGCATTGTTTTTTTTTTTTTTTTTACAAAATGGTAAAATTGCGTTCTCATCTGAACCTGATTCCACAGCCGGAATAGAAGAAATTAACGATTTTCACTAATCAGGAAAAATTAAAAAACTATGTAACGGAGCCGATGTCGTAAGGTGGTGTGGTAGCGGGCTACTTCAACGGCCGAGTCTTATCAATATTGAAAAAATATTTTATTGTATCACAAACAATTAAATAAGGATTTCTAGATTAAATAAGTCGTATGTACAACATTCTTCATAAATGGGTTCGAGTTCAGCTGTCAATAAAGTATTTGTAGAATCAAGTCCAGTCCTCGAATGGCAAATTACTTTCAGGGAGAATGTCTTTATTTATATATATTTCACAATTCTCGAAGATGAGAGTCGGTGATACGCAGACCTGCCAACTGCTACGAAAAAATCGTAGTTGCTACGATTTTATGATTTTTACGATTTGCTCGGTCTTAAACTACAATTTTTTGCAAAAAACACAAACGCATTTTTGCTTTCTAGTTGCGATTTTTATCCCACTCAGCATATTTTTCAGGAGTGATTCTGTTCTGAAATTTCCAAAATTTCAAAGTATTCATTTCCGAAAGTTTTAAAAAATTGGCCACTAGTCCAAAAATTCGGACATTAAAAAATGTTCATGGAAAAAAAAAAAATCTGAGCTGCAAAACAAACTTCTTAACATAAAACACTCTTTATGTATATTAACCGCGAGTGCATCGTGTTTCTGTAAATATTTATACAGGAATTCCCTTCCTTAGAAACAAGGGTGTCATTTTAAGAATTTCTGGAGGGGAGGGTGGGTTCTTTGAGGGACAAGGTTTGAAATAGTATGCAAAATCACACGATTTGCGATAAACTATCGCGAATTCTGACAAATGACCGAGTAAAAAAAATCCATTTCGTCAATTTACCGCAGAAGAAAATAAATTTCGCCAAAGGATCGTTCGTGGTAAAAACGTGAATTTTGTCAAAATATCGCAGAAAGAAAACAAGAATTTCGTCAAAAGATCAGTAAAAAAACTCAAATTTCACCGAAAGATCGCAGAAAGAAAACACTAATATCGTCAAAGGATTGTGCTAAAAAATGCAAAATTCCTCAAAGGATCGCGGTAAAAAATGCGAATTTCATCAAAAGTTCATGGTAAAAAGTGCGGATTTCAGCAAAGAATCATGATAGAAAAATGTGAATTACGATTGTGAGAAAAAAATTGTGAATATCCTAAAATGATCGCGGGAAAAAAATCGCGAATTTCGTCAAAATTTATTGCAATGTGCTAAGAAATTGGAACCAGGCTCCTTTTACAAATGTAAAAAAAAAAACGCTGCGAAATGAAAAGAAACTCTAAAAATCATATAAAAATTTTCAGAGGAAAAAATTTACTATATTGAGTTGAAAGACTGAAACCTTATTCCTTTTACGAATGCCAAAAGATGGCCACGAAACATGGAAAACCAACCAACCAACCTCCAGATTAAATTTAATTTTGTGTGCTACGATTTCTCATTTTGAAAGGTTGGCAGGTCTGGATACGTGACAGGAATGTCGCCCTTTTAGTGAATGTCCAATCAAGGTCTAGGGACCTCCGATGTCTTTCTCCGGGGTGGAGAAATTTTACTGCCACGCCTGGCTACCTCTTTGCTGCGCTTCGGAATATGTTCCGAAACCAACCCGTGAGAGATTTCTCCTCTGCACGGCTAAAGACTACCCGGAGCCTCAGCTTCCAAAAAAAGAACTCAAAAACAAGAACCCTCGAGAATGCTCCTGCATCCCCTTTTATCAGTTTCATTTTTCCGTCTAGGACAAAAGCCACTCCCATTAGCCACTCACCATCCGTGACCATGAGCTCATAAAGAAGCCCTTTCTCTATAGGCTGCAGTCAGGAACTTGACGTCAGGTCAATATCTGGTTTCACTATCTAGTTTCCCCACAGGAAAAAGATCCTCGTGAGCATCAAAAGAATATTTCTCTTGCTAAATAAAGGAGTTCCTTTCACCCTAGTGTCCTCTGCAAAGATTGATTGAAATTGATATATTTATTTCATCTTTAGCGACATTTTCTAGGACTCTGAAGAAATTTGGAGACTAGGTAAAAATACATTAGATTCCCTATACTGGCTTCTGCTTTGTAAATTGAGAGTTTCAATGTGAGATATCATCGAATTCTCACAACACCCTTTCCTCAAATCATATTTCGGCTGCAAGACGCAATATGCTGTAAGGGAAAAGGTTAGCTCATATATTTTAAGTGGCCCATGTTTAATTACATCACTTCCTTAAAAAAAAAACCTTTTCCTGCACTTTATATTTAGCTTGCAAATGCTGGATACATTTGGTTATGAAATTTCTCTTTAACAGACAAATCACATTTAAATTTTACACGATTACATTTACACATGATAAAATGAATATTAATATATACATACCGCAAAATCCCGTTAATCCGACCTTCCGGATTAAGCACCCCCCTCCCACTTTGTAAACAAAATGGAAAATTCAAGAAATCCCGAGAAAGCAAGCTCCCTGCAAAAAAATTTCAGTGCGCACGTCAGGATCAATACCAAAAATTTTATCTCGCAAGTAATTTTTTTTTTCCGACAGATCAGAAGTGCGTAATTTTTTAATATATTGCAATCGTAAATAGTAACATACATACTTTCGGCGTTTTTGTCTTCATGTCATCGTAAACCTCAGAGGAAGCCGTAAACGCAGTTCAGTTATTCGTTTTACGATTCAATTAAAAATCGATTCACGTCATCGAACTTTTCACTACCGATCGGTACAGGTACGTAACTTCATATTTATACGAATAATTAATATTTTTCATAATACTATTAGCCTTGTATATTATTATTACTAAATATATAAAATAATAGTGATAATAACAATTTACAGCCTTTTTTGGTAACTTTCAGAATTAATTTTATATCGTGTTGGTTTTCTTTCTTCTAACTTATGGTAGATGGCACCAAAATAACGCAAAATCGGATTTATTGGTATTATTTATTTTATTATTATTATTATTAAGTATTGAATTAATGATTTACTTTGATATTTGAAGGTGATATACATAATATTTACTTTATATATCACTATTTAAAATGAGTGAATGTAGTGATAAAATTATTTTTTAAAATTAATTCACTGTCAGTCTGATTTAAATTTCCCATTATAACACATTTCTTCTTTTTTTTTATTAGTTTCATTTGCAATATTTTTCATGTTATTATTGTTAATTTTGTGATTTGTATTTAGCCTTTATAGAAAAGAAATGGTGATTTAAAAAAATATATACAATTATTTAATCTCACTAATGTACAACAGATGGTGACACTGCATAAAATGTTACTAGTTATAGAAAGAATTTTAGGACATTTTCAAGCGCAATTTCTTAGTGTTTTTTTAATTATTTTAAATTATTAAGTTTCTTTTATTTTTCTGTTACTATATTAATTTACAAATATTAGTGTTGTTATTTATCGTATGACAGATATTAGTGTTATTATTTATCTAAATGCATTCCAGTTTCAAAGCTTTTGAAATCCAGAATTTTCTATAATTTTAAATCGCCGTTAATCGCAAAGTTATACTGTTTTTTTATTTTGTATATAATTTTTTTTTTTCAAAATGTTTTTCTTTCCTCACTTTATTAAAATAATGCATATTTTGCGACAATCAGCCATTACCATCTCCAACCCCACCACCCATAGATAACATTACTATAATTTTAATACCGTGTAAGCGCCCCCTCTGATTTTTTTACGATTTTCCGTCGTGTTTGGGGGGGGGGGGCGGATTAACGGTATTTTACGGTATATTTAAGTTGAGTTTGACTCACACAATCCTCTACTCAATCCTTAACTGCTAAAACATGTCACTTGAAAGTTTATCTCTGAATGTAACATAGTGTTTGGGCTGCGAAACTTTACGTGTCAAAACGTTTCTATTTTCCACGCCTTTTTCCTTAGGTTTCGGTATGTTTACTCTATAAACTTGAGACTTTTTGCATCTACTCAAGACGTTCGTGAAATGATTGGTCGCAGAACTTTTATAATCGATTCTCCCCCGATTCATCCCTCTCGTATCCCTTTCATACGACCCATGTCTGGTGGAGCCTAATCCTGCGTCTCCTGACATTGAATTTCTTTTTAACGCATCTTTATCGCCTCTAGATTTCCTGTTGTTCCTGGTCTGCCCAATTCTTACCAGCTTATCTCTTCGATCGGCCGTTAAAGCTATTCCTATACGGGAGTCACTTGACTTCTCGAAATCCCCACAATTACAATGCGTCTTCTTTATTTTTGACCTTGTTCTAGCTTCACTTAACGAGTCATCCGTTTCTTGTTTTCTCTTAAATTCCTTCTTCCCCACCTGGCTTAATCCTATGCTCAAGTCCTGCACTAGATCGGGTAACAAAAGATCCTCTTCGTCTTCCCCCAAATCCCTATTCATTCCCCTTGACTGGGTTTCATCTCCTACAGTTTTTCTCCCGTATCCGCGTCCGTCATTTTTGACTGGGGACCTCTCTTTTTCGCCCCTTCCCTTTCGTCAGATCGAACTCCTGTTCTTTTGGTTTCGGATTGGCCTCACTTACAGTTCTCCCAGCGTCTAAAGTCTCTGCCTTTCCCTTCTTAATTTTATCAATTAATTTTTGAGTTTTGTTTCCCAATATGTAACATGACAAGTCTGATTTACTTTCTGCTACTATGGCCCTCGTTTTTATCATCCCCACTCCTTCAATTTCTAAGACAACGTGGGCGGTCGGTAAACAACGCATATTATTCATCAACGGCTGCCTAACTCGTATGGCACCACCGTCTAACTGATTGGAGTTAATCAATTGCCTGGGCATCACATCAAATCAGGTTCCTGAATCTCTTAAAGTCGTGCATTCCTTTCCATTAATTAGAGCACGGCTAAGATAAGGTTTGAAACTTTCTTCAAAATTCGTACCTACGCTAATGTGGTGAACGCTAGTAATAGGTTCTAAATTCCTTTTGTTTTCCAGACAATTGGCTTTTAAATGCCCAATTTTGGAGCAAATAAAACACTTATTCCAATTTTTACGTTCGAAGATCTTTTCTCGTTCATTTTCAGCGTGTTTCTCTCTCCAATTAGCTTTGGTTTCCGAATGCCAATCTCTCATTTCGTCTTCATTTTCCATTTTTTCCATTCTCCTATCCCGCGAATTTCCTTCAAAATTTGGTTTCGTATTCCACGATTTTTTTGACACTCCTTTTATCGCCTCATATTCGTCTAGTGCCATAGCGAGCACCAAGGGGTCTTTATAATTCACCCACGAATCAATGAAAGGCTCTTTCAAATCGACCGACGCGCGTTGTTTGATCTGATCAGTGATCAACAAGTCTTTTAATTCAGAAAATTGCGTAATCACCAAACCGTTCATCCATCCTTCAAGAAAACTATTCAATTCGAATATGAGATCTCTCCATGGGTTTCCTGGATTACGTGCATGTTTATTCAATTTTTGACGGTACGCTTCCACACTCGGCCTGTACCGGGCTAATAAAAGCGATTTAACATGTTCGAAATTGTCAATTTTTTGAGCTGGTTCGCGTAAGATCAATTCTGCAATTTCTACCGGCAATAATGCTAACAAGTGTGTGACGTATTCGTCTTGCTCTATTCCGGACCTATTCGCCTGCCGTTCGAACAAATTCAGGAATAATGTTATATCAGATCGTTCAGGATCAAAATGATGCATAATAGTTTTAAGAGGTAATTTAACGGATCTTTCGGAACCGCTGCTAGCCGTAGAATTTTGCCTTTCTGAACTCTACATTAATTTTAGCTGTTCTAAAGCAAACGCCCTTTCCTTATCTTTCTCTCTCTCTTCTCTCTCTCTTTCCTCTCTCTCTCTCTCTCTTTTTTTCCCTCTCTTTCTCTTTTTCTGCCGCGATCCGTTCTTCCCTATCTTTTACGATGTACCCTGCCTGCACTAACGTCAGTTCCTCGTCATATTTTTCTGCTGTTTCAATTTTTTCGATTATCATTGCCATATTGTCTTGTTCATCTATTTCCACCCCTAAAACTTCCGCGAGATTCTGTAAATCCGCTTTCCTGCAGTACTTCCGTGAATTTAACTTCGACATTACTACGATATGTTGAAATAATACAAACGGAAACTATTCGTTTTGTTTATCAATTTAAAAGTATATGAACCTTACACCTCACAAGAAATATTTTATCCCTAAGCACAAAATATAAATAAACATTTCAAATGCATAACCTATATGTAAAAATAATTTTATGATTTTTCCAAAGATTTTCAGATTTTCTATATTTTTGTGTCAAATGTAAAGCAAAAAAAATAACATTCAAAATTTTAAAGCTTTAGAGTCCCTATACACACAATATGAAAACAATAAGTAATTTTTCAAATACTATAGGCAAACCACCTTCCCAGTATTTCTCAAGGACTGAACACTCTCTGCAACCTTTATCAAAATGCATCTATACTATTTAGGATAAAAGTTAATTTACTCTGTTTGTCATTTAGCAATCCAACATGCATGAAAATTTCTCTTTATAAAATTACTCATCAAAATATATTTCTTACACAAATTATATAAAAAAAAAGAAAAATTTTAATGAATTTAGTCTAGCTAATACTTTCTGCTTTCCAAACATTAAAAATAATGATAAAGATAACATAACATATAAATTTGCTTTAATCGTTAGATTTCAATTAACTACACCTTATCGATTTATCATACTCTTAATATTTTCATTTACCTCAAAAAGTTTCTCTTATTTTTATTTAAACAACATTTTAATATCGTATCAGTATGCTAAATAATAGTTTAAGAGCCACTCAAAATTAAATGAGCTTACCTGTTGCAGTTGTTCTTGAAGTATCTTGTCTGGGGAACGGCCCGTTATGGCACTCTGCGGGTGTCGTCCACTGTAGCTCAAGGGCTCATATCGGGCATGTTGTGTCACACTGTTTGTCGTCCAAGGTCCACGTTGCACTGTCTCGAAGCACTGTCTAGTTGATCTAGATGAACTGTCTCATGGGCAATGTCTAGATGGGCTGTCCGTCTGTCTTCCTCGGAACTGTCATTTCGATTCTTTCGGCTGCCCCTCGAGTTGTTGTCAGAAACTCCGGGTGTTCGCCGTCTGTTTCCTCCTGGGCTTTCCTCTAATAACAATTTATTCTTGCTGTAAATCTTCTAGCTGCCACCAAGTTGTAATGGAGCCGATGTCGTAAGGTGGTGTGGTAGCGGGCTACTTCAACAGACGAGTCTTATCAATATCGAAAAAATATTTTATTGTATCACAAACAATTAAATAAGGATTTCTAGATTAAATAAGTCATATGTACAATATTCTTCATAAATGGGTTCGAGTTCAGCTGTCAATAAAGTATTTGTAGAATCAAGTCCAGTCCTCGAATGGCAAATTGCTTTCAGGGATAATGTCTCTATTTATATATATTTCACAATTCTCAAAGATGAGAGTCGGTGATACGTGACAGGAATGTCGCCCTTTTAGTGAATGTCTGATCAAGGTCTAGGGACCTCCGATGTCTTTGTCCGAGGTGGAGAAATTTTACCGCCACGCCTGGCTATCTCTTTGCTGCGCTTCAGAATATGTTCCGAAGCCAACCCGTGAGAGATTTCTCATCTGCACGGCTAAAGACTACTCGGAGCCTCAGCTTCCAAAAAAAGAACTCAAAAACAAGAACCCTCGAGACTGCTCCTGCATCCCCTTTTATCAGTTTCGTTTGACTACAAGGGTTTCTCCCCTTTATTTATATTTAAAAGTATGGTTTCCAAAACATAGACTTCTTTTACAACAATTATCAAACATTAACGGCACATTCTTTTTTAGGATTCTATGGGCTAGATTTCATTGGGAATTAATTCAATTTAGCTTAGGATTTTCTTGCTATTTTTAGCTCTACCTTCCAGCGCAGTGGTCGAATTCTTATCTCGGGTTCTATGGACCCAATTTCAACTGGGTTTTGTTCATTCAACTTGGTTTTCGGTTATCTTACATTTTTTAGTTCTACTTTCCACCACCAGGGGGTATTTTAAATCTGAGGTTTCATGGGCCTGATTTTTTTTCTTTCTCTGTGGAATTTTTTTCTTTCAAATCATATTGCAATTCTCTTGAGGTTTTCCGCCACGGGTGCAGCAAGCAGGGACCCGTGCCGGAGATTCCTTTTGAGAAAAATAAATTTGAATGTAAGTTTTTAGTGTTTAGAGATGCATGCGTAACAGGTCCAGTCTATGCTGCCGAAGCAGTGGGGACAAATCCCAGAGGTTCATTTTGAGAAATTCGTTATTTTTTGAAATTTTAATATGAATAGAGGCTTTAATCATTCTCAGTTTGTTTGGAAAAATCCACGGGAGGTTCAGCTACTGTACAAATGAACAATGTTCTTTTGGTACCAGAAATGTGAATCCAAGTCGCCAAAAGGCCTTTTTATTTATAAACTGGTGGCTAGACAGTTAGAAAACCCCCATCAGAGGTTGACAATTATAGATCTCTCCTTTCTTCCCACCTTTATTGAATTTCTTCAAAACATTCACACACACAAAAGGAAAAGTCAATAAATCTTATTTATTTTCAAAGTATGTGAAATAATTTCTGTTTAAAGCTTCTCGGAATTTGGCACCCCCCTATTTAATTACATTGCGCCTCAATTTAGGTACATAATTATTTTAGGTACCAAGTGTGTTGAGCCATCCCTAGAAACATTTACAGAAGCTTTTTCTTTATTCATTATTTGGATATAACAAAATATCTTACTAAAGAAAACATTCACACACAAAACAAAATTTTAAAAAATCCACAATTTTACTTTTTGTCAAAATATGTGGAAATTATTTAGGTTTAAACTTTTCACAATTGGGTGCCCCTAGACTTCGGCGCCCGGGGCCGCCGCCCCCCTTTCCCCCCTTTAGCTACGTCACTGGCATAAAGCATTTATTTAATGCTTGTATTTTTATTGCAATCAAATCTGATAAATTATTTTAACGTTTGACCAATTTTTTTTTAAATTTTTGTTTGAGTCTGACAATTGATGGTTGATAAATTTTCTGAAAAATCAAATTCCTTGGGGGCCTATTGCCCCCCCCTATAACGACTATCTCGTTATATATGTTTGCATTTTATTCTCCCCCCCCCCCACCCCGACAGCAGTTTCAATTAAAATTCTGTTTAATAACTTATTTATTTTGTGCACTATAGTCAAACAGTGCAGCCCCTAAATTAAATTCAACATTTAAAAACTAAATCGATTGTATTATCAGCCCTTCACATTTAAATTAAATTATTCTAAGTACTCATCTCTTTAATAAAATAAAATCAGTGAATCACTCTCCATTTCCACTTTCTGATTCTTTCACACATACGCTTTAACCTTGTACAAAATTCGTTACGGCTGACTGTTAGTTTCAAAAGCATTTTAACTTCGGTCATTTCCTTATTTGGGCATGAATATAACTCATCATTTAAAATCACTTTACATGCAATCTACTTATTAGAATTATCTTCGCTTCACACCCTTTTGTTCAGATGTATGGCAATTCTGCATTTTTGTGGTAAAGCGGTGCATCTTTGATCTAACATCTGGTCTAGAAAAATACAGTCTCATGCTTTTTAGCCTAACAAATTCGGTCTGTTGCTATGCCCTTTCCAGATAACACTTTTTATTTTTTACATTTAACCGCAGCTGTATCAATGTACAGATGAGTCTCCGTCTATCATGACTCAGGAATGTATGCAGCCCACAATCTGCAACCCCCTACACAATTAATATGGTAGAAGCCTACTGTATATTTTTGGCGAACATACCAGCCAATGTTTCTCTTGGCCCCTGTGCATGGCGCAGAAATACTTTTAGATTGGCGATATTTTAGTCCGCCAAGCAAGAAAGTTGTAACTGTATATTCTTCACATTCCTGCTCTATCTCTAGCCTCGTGATGACGTCTTAAAAGAGGCTCCTTATTGCTTTTCCCCTGTACCTCTCCCTTCGACTTTCATCATGGAAATAAACTAACTCTTCGTTTACTCGAATTGGAGTTTTTTTTAATAGGACCTGGTGTTTTTTTTAATTCTCGCAATCTTATAAACGCAAACGGCCATCTCTTCTAGCAAAAAAAAGTCTTCATACCCCCAGCCTCCCTCAAATGGTACCCCTGCCCTCCTCTTATTTTCCTTAATAATTGTTGCTTGCAGTTTTTTTAAGTCCTTCCACCTATTGAAGTAGATTTTTATGAGCAAATTTTATTGAAACTTGGAATATTTATTTTTAATAAAAAAAATCATTTTTAATTTTATGTGAGAATGTTACTGATATTTCAATTAATTTTATTTTCATTTTTTTTGACGGACAAAACTAAGCTTTTTTAAATATGTCATTTTTTCATTTATTTTCATTACCTTTTTTTCCTACCTCATTCCCAGAAAGTAAGTTTAATAAATTTTTATTTTACTTTTATTATTAATTATATTAATAATTTTAAATTTCACTAACTTCAAATATATATAAAAAAATAAGCAGGTCAAGGATAAATTTCAGTTTATAGCTACTATAAAATATAAGCTGTATATATAATGCATTGAGCTTATTTTAAAGTAAAAATATATAATTTATATTAATGTTATTAATTTGACAAACTACAAATATATTAAATTAAAAATATACTTAATAAAATATTAATTTAATTTTTATACTAAAATTACTTACTTTTTTAATAATTAATGAATAGCAATTATTCACAATTTTTTTATATTCAAAGTTTTTGATTTATTTTTCCCAAAAAATAAAAAAAGCAATTTTTCAAATAATCAGTCAAAAATATAAAGTCTCTGTAATTATTATTTAATGATAATAATAATGCATTAGACAAATATGTACAAAAAAATAATAATAGTGTTAGGTGATATTGTTGTCCAGTTGTAGAATTTTTTTTTTTTTTTTTTTTTTAGGTCAGTTATAGTTTAAAATTCCCAAAGAGCAAAGTATTATTATTTAATTATATTTAAAGAGCAAGAAAAATGTTATAAAGGAACTAATAAATAAACAAACAATGTCATTTTTATACATCATAATGAAGTTAATAACATTATAGTTCTCAGATATAACCGAAATAATAAAAAAATTATATTTGCATTTACCCTCTAATAACTGTTATATAGTTCATGTGATAGTTTTTAAACAAGTAATTGATAAATTTGTTATATAAACAGTTAATAATTGAAATAATTTTGAATTGTTATTAATACATATATTTAATTAAAACAATTTAATTTTTGTATTTAACAATATAAAAATATAATTTTTAATTTTTAATACTGTTTTTTATTTGTTTTAGTTATTATTTTTTATTTGTTTTATTTAATATCATTATTATTATTATTCGAAGTTTTGTTTTGCTTTTTTCTTTATATTTCATTACAAGTATAAACTCCATATAATTTAGTTTAACCCTTTTCATTCACTAAGATTGTTCACCATAAACAATGAATGTAAGCATTTTTGTTGTTGATGTTGTTATGTAATTTGAACTACTAATAAAGTACCGGCTAAACACTATTATCCCCTTCCTAGCAAAAATTCTGCATGCCAATCAGATGCACATGTTAACAATTGATCGTCTTTATATAAATCTCTTATTTCATACAATAGCCTTTTCATTCCCACTAGTTTATATACTTGGACCCCCTACTTAATTGTTTTCATTCGGTGAAGAAATACGAACGTTTTGAAAAGAACAGTATTTCTTCATGTCTTTGACTTTTAACATTCTGTTATCTTAATTTCAGAAGTAACTGAAATGTCATCCTGCATAAATTTAGCACATATATTAGGATCACTTCTGAAACATGTTGGAGAATATTGAGAAATGATTTTCAAAAAGTCCCAGAGAAATTGCAAAAGATAATTTTAAGGCTAATGTCAGACGGACGTCTTTACGATTACTTCTACAATACGAAATTTGTGTGGAGTGCTACAGTTAGGATTATAGAATTAAGTTATTATAGGATATATAAGGATTATAGAATTAAGTTATTATAGGATATATACTTAGGATTAAGTTATAAGCATGTCTGTTTTTGCGTCCCCATATTTGCACTATACTAAAATTTAGGGGGCTTTGGTTAAAAAACTGATAATGTCCTTCCTTTATAAAGATTACATTTACCAGACAGAATGTAAGTGTTTTGCGATAATTATAACTCGAGTTTAATTATTTTAATTTATCAGGATGTTATACTTATGATACACTAAAATATGGGAGGTTTCTATAACAAATCAACAGATCAACAGATTTTATATCTTTTGAAATTCTTTTAAATTAACCTAATTTCAGACGCATCCATTACCTTCCGCAGCATCTAGCATGTTCCTAACAAACTTCTATCCAAACGAACCTGTAATCTGGGTCCACGCTACCTAAGGCAGCATGTACTGGAAGTGCTCCGCACATGCCGAAGGCAATTGAAAACCAAATTGAGTGAGCCAAACCTCGTAGTAAAGCCCATAGAATCAAAAAAAGAATGCATCATTAATGTTAGAAAATGTTGGTAACTGAAGACTAAGATAAAATTTCATAATACAGAAAGAAGCTGAATCATAGTGTAAGTTGAATGAATCAAATCCCGTTGAAATTAGGCCCTTAGAATCGGTGGAAAGAATGCACCCCCAAGCGGTGGAAGATGACCTTTTCTGTTGTAAATTTCATAAATTACTTTTAACATTAACACGATATTTAATAAACTGATGAAATCCATTATTTAAAGTTACCTTTAAATTAACGCGATTTTTGATTTACAGCTGTAGTGAGTAAAAGTAAGTTGATGCTGAAAAGGGAGATTAATGTTCGAAAAAAATGGTAGCTGAGGTATAAAGAAAGACCGGGCCCTGGGTGCCAGCGTCTTAACTGGAATGTAGTTGGGTATAAGAAAATTTTTTAGTAGTTTTAAATTTGCTGGAGGACACAAACTATGTTAAAGAAAAATGTAATAGAATCCGATAGTTTTTAAAGAAGTTGCAACAAAGGGCCCAAGAAGGAGATTAACATTTAAAATTGGTGGTAGCTGAAGTCTGAGAAATTTTTTTTTGTCGTTCATGTAATAGCTGAAGAACCTAAGATGTTGTTTGAAAAAAAAAGCTAGTGAATTGGACTATTTTTAAGGAAGTTTTAACAGGGGGCCCAAAATGGGCCAACTGATAGTTGAGAGCAGGACTCTAACATGAAAACATGTTAAAACATTTTAGTACTTAGCGTTTTAGATCTTTGATTAGTCAAGATTAAGCATAAGGTATGAAATAATCATTAGAATATAATTTGAAAGAAATGTGCAAACAATTGGGGAAATGCTTAAAAAAGGGCCCTAGGGCCCCAACAAAAATATGCGAGTGTTGGTCTAGGTAGAAGAGTTCAAGACTCAACTTTAAAATTATGCACTGCGAAGGTGAGAAAATTAGGGTGTGAAAAACAGATGGCACACAAAAAATTCAAGGGGTCCTGGACCAGGCCTTATGGGACCCTAGACGGCCATAGTCTTAACTGGTATGTAGAAATGGGAGAATAACTAAATGGAGAAAGTATACCAAAAATGAAGATCGGATAAAAAAGAAGCAATTTACTAAAAATTTAGTACACTAAAACTTCAAGGGGCCCTGTACCGGGCCCCATGCAAGGGTGCCAGAGTCTTAACTGAAAAGTAGAAATGAGATAGAAACTGAAAGGAGAATTCACCCCAAAAATGAAGAAGATCGGATAGAAAAGAGGCATGTAATAACAATTTAGTGCATTAAAACTTCAAGGGTGCCAGGGTCTTAACTGAAATGTAGAAATGGGGCAGAAACTGAAAGGAGAATTCACCCAAAAACGAAGAAGATCGGATAGAAAAGAGGCATGTTATTGGCAATTTAGTGCACTAAAACATCAAGGGACCCTGTACTGGGCCCCTTGCAAGGTTCTTAACTGAAATGTAGAAATGAGGCAGAAACTTAAAGGGGAATTCACCCCCAAAAACGAAGAAAATAGGATAGAAAAGAGGCATGTTATTAACAATTTAGTGCACTAAACCTTCAAGGGGCCCCTTGCAAGGGTGTCAGGGTCTTAACTGAAAGGAGAATTCACCGCATAAACGACGAAGATTGGATAGAAAAAAGGCATGTTATTAATGTTTTAGTGCATAAAAACTTAAAGGGCCCAGGGGCCCTGACCCTTAAAAAATTAAAAATCCGAGCCTCAGGTGCATCAGGACCTGTCTTGGACTAATCACACCTGAATCTTCAGAATTCTACATGTGGTAGTTTTCGCTAGCCATCGCGCACGCACACACACACACAGAGCGATTTGTTCTTTTATTAGTACAGATTAACTGAGTAAAATATGTATTGACGCATGTGCCCCATGCTTACATCTGCCTCCCTCTCCCCTACTTTTTCTTTGTATCATTACAAAACAAAATTCCTCATGAAATAATGCCCTTTTCTTCTGAACTAGAACCCTTTTTGGGGATTAGCACTCTGCCCCATTTTCTTTCTAGAATGAATATTATTAATTATGATTTTAGTAATTAAAGCATAAAAATTTATATTTTCCTAATTAGAGAGTGAATTGTTTAATAATTATTAATTTTAAGCAGTGTTAACAAATGAATATTTTAATAGATCTAAATATCAATAGTATTAGTATACTTTTATATTACAAAATATTACTGTACATTATTGTATGCTACAAACTAATGAAAATGAATGCAGCTTTTATTTTTGTAATTACTAACTCATAATTATAATTTTATTAATTAAAGCTTAAAAACATAGAATATGTTAGCAATTAGAAGTTTGTTTTGGAAACCCAACATTCTTAGTAGCTGTTCTGCATTTTAATGCAGGGGAGAAAAAATCTTAAAAATTCTATTTAAATAAAAAAAAAATCAGATTTTTTTTAATTTAAAAAAATTATGATTTTTTACACCCTAATCATATATATGTCATATACATTGACTAATGTGACAATATACAAAGCATATGATTATGTCGTCACATAACTTGGTGATACATTTCGATTGCTTTGTTATTCATCCTCAAGAAAAGCTAAAACAAAGAACTACCGTTTTTTGTTTATTTAACAGCATTCATGCTTGGAAAAAAAAAATAAGGTGAAATTTTTCAGTTTCTAATCAAAATTTTAAGAAAGATGTTCAACATGTAGGATTTTTAAAATATTGTGGGAATTGTACAATCTCTCACTTTAAAATGTACACCCCTTTACTATAGCCACATACAGTACATGCATCATTGAAACTAATGTGGCTATCGATGACCGATGTAATCAAAGGGTTAATGTAAAATCCAAGCAAAAAAAAAAGGGAATAACCTAAAGAAGTATGGAATATGTAACACAATTAGTCCATTAACAAAGTCATTCTGTTTTGTAGTATCTATTATTTCTCTTTTTTGAAAATGATCATTTGATATTTTTTTAGTTTGTTGTTATTTATGCATATGTGCCACTTACACATGTTTTATATTTTTTTAGGTAACATGAATTACAAAAGCTGCCTGAAATTTATTTCTGTTTTTATTTTGTTATCTGTCGTTCATGTTTCAGGAGAAAGTAAGTAATTTGTTGTTTTACTTTTATTTAGGTTATGATATACAATCTTATGAATTTTTGTCATTGTTCTAGTAAGCAACATGATATTAAGTTGAATTTATTTTGCTTTGGCTTTGAATAGTTTAGGTACCAAAGTTTTAGGATGAATATGTCCCTTTTGAAGTAAGAGTGTCTGAAAATGGGGTTGAATTTATGAATTTTTTTTAAAAAGGATTTCAAAGATTAATAAATTAGTCACTATTTAAGCAGAAGAGAAACAACTTCAGACTCCATGACATCTTTATAGATAATTAATTGGTAAAGTGACAAACTTTTAAAATAATTTTTTCTGTAGTTATCTATCATACATATTAAAACACAAGGGTAAAATTTTCAGTGCAAAATGGGCATAGCTGTTCATGTATAAAATTAAATCTAGAACCTGTTCAGTTTTAGAGTGAAGGTATAACAAGGTCAGGGTAGCTCTTTGGTCTAAGGTATCAGTTTTAAGATTGTCTGTTGGAGATAGGTCTACATGAGCCCAGCAAAAAATGAAGACAAACTTTCAAACGGTCTGAGCCAGCAGAAGGACAATTTTTTTTAATGGGCTGGGCCAATAAAAAAATTAAATGGGTTAGCCAAGCTGATAAAAAATTAAGTAGGCTAACTGGCCAGATATAAAAATTTAAACAAAGTTGATAAAATGTGAACCATTATCTATAGATGTTGTGCGAGCCGATGCTCGTTTGACAACATCAATACAGAAATATAACATGTCCAGCATATAGATAGGCACTGGACAGTTGCATCGTGTCTGAGCCCGGGCTTAATTTTTTCTGCAGGATCAGGGTTACATTTTTTTTTTTCTGACATGGTTGAGCTGGGCCACAAGTGGACTTAATTGTTCTCAGGATGTGTCAGGCAGCCAATATGTTTTGTAAAAATAGTACTAGCGACAGTGAACTTCTGTCAACATAATCGTTGGAAATATACCTTAAGGTGGTTCTCAAATTCCCCATTCAACAATGCAAAACTTTCTGACACATTTTCTGGCTAATTTTTAACTGTAGAGGCATAAAATTGACAGGGCTGACTGTTGAAGGGATTTGGAATTGAGTAGTCAGGGGCGGGTCAAGAACTTACGCGACGGGAGGGCATGGTATCCCTGATAGCGGGGAGCGGGGGACCCCAAAAATTACATTTGAAGTCAACCCAACCGAAACCTGCCAAAAAATTTTCTCGCCCCATTTCAATCCACACCCAACCTGAAAAGAAAGTAAATAAGGTTTTAATGCAATTATGAAAAGTAATCTACAATTATTTCGTTAATACCAGTTTTATGTTTCATACAGAAAAATGGACAAATCTATATTTAATATTCGAAAATAGTAAAATTTCTGAATAGCAGACACGTCGTTGAATAGAATCCTGCGTCGGGTTGCGTTGTCCTAAATTTTCTTTTTTTGGGCAGGGGTGACTCTTTCTTTCTGCTGGTCAGGTTCACCCTAGAATATTTTTTATTGGTCATATTTAAGTTTTTTGCAAGTCGGATTGTTGGAATTTTCAAAAAATGTTTGAGCAGAATTATGTTTCAAATGAAAATAAATTTTGAATATGAATGAATATGTATTTTGGATATGTATTTGAATATGAATGAATATATATTCAATTTACTGCATGAGATATAAAATGTATATAAGAAATGTGGAAATAGATTATTCTTTAAGAACCATTTTTTTCATGTCTCGGAATGTGAAAAATATTATCAACATTTCTTTTCTGATAAATAGAAATATACATGTATCGTATTTATGATAGTTTATGCACAGATACACATGTTTCTGTACACATGCATAGATTGGGAGGTGACCACTATTCAAAGGTATAAGCGTACTAATATACAGGGTGTCCACGTATAACCTGACTGACCTTTATTTTCACAATCGTTGGTTCTAAATGTATACTTCCAGTTACAAATATGGCTTAAATAAGGTAAAGAATTATTTTTAAAGCGATTTGGGTCAAGAAAAACATTTATTAAAAAATTACGAAATTTAAATTTTTATACGGTCCCCCAGTCTTATGAGTTATATTTAGTAAAATTTTCCTGTTACACTGACAAGTAAGACAAAAAAAATCTTGTTATTCTACAATTAAAATTGATTGAGTAATAGCTGTTTAAAGTTGGAGCATATTTTTTGCCACAAATTAGGGGGTCATTTTCAAATTTAGTAGAAATATAATTTTGTCAGATATATTAAAAAAATGGTTGAGAGTAAAATTAACATTGCAATATAAATTTGAAATCTTTAATCATTTTGACATATTAATGCAAAATATACAATTTGTAATAAACATATAAGAAGAAGGAAAAAAATGGAATTTTTGTTAAATAAAATGATGAAAATTAACAGCATCATTCCTTTACAAAATGATACATTTTTTAAAATGTTATTAGATTAGACTAGCCTGCAAAAGTTGGGTTATGTTATGTTTTTTAGCTTTTGATAATTGATTCTTATGTATTCTGTACCACTAAATCCGAAATTGGCCTTCGTTTTTTACCATCATGTAAAAATTTTTTGCAAATTGTAAATTTTAAAGTTAAAAAAAAAAAATAGCAAGAATTTGATACTATAAAATAGATGCGAGTCTTGTGTTTTTAACTTTTGATAATTGATTTTTATGTATTTGTTACTGCTGAATCCGAAGATGACCTTCATTTTTTAGGGTTTCGTTCATCTGACGAAACCCTATTCGTCTCACTCCTTTGTCTGTCTGCCCGTCTGTCTGTCTGTCCGTCACAGAGCCCGTTTTCAGAAACTATACATGTTAGAGACTTGAAATTTTGGGTACTTATAGCTGAACACCTCACATCAAACAACAAATCATAAAATTTTGAAAAAGTTGGTAATTAACCTAATTACAGGCTAATTAAATTCTAAAATTAACCAATCAACCTTTTGAATGCAGGTGCAAATGCACGTTATCGAAATTCTCCCCAGTTTCTCCTAAGGGTTGCCAGTAAATTCGGCGGATGCTCCGTCAAATCGGCTGGTGCAGGGTTACCACGGAGTACTTTAAGCAATAAATGAAGTGGACCTTTAAAAAGCAAAATCAGATCTGCTGAAATATCGGTCGTACAAATTCGTAACAGGTGTAGAAATACGCGGAAAAAATTCTACTTTATTTTGGTATAAATTTCAAATTTCTGCGTAGGATAGAACGCAAAAAATCCACTAAAAATCGATCGATAAAAATTTAATTTTTGTGTTTTTAAAGACAATGAAAACAGATTTCCATTCACCGGAAGGCAGCCGTCGTCATCTCTCGACATATCGGCGCGGGAGAAATTTAAGGGGAGGAAAGTCTAATACAAAATTTAAACTTTTTAAATATTAAATTTTTCGATTAAATTTTTTGACATCCGGGCTGGAAATTTCTCGCAGATTTCATACATACCCGGTTCAAAGAGATTGCTTCATTACGAGCTGAGATATTAATTATTATTTTATTAATTCCTTTTATTTCCATCAAATTCCAGATTAAGATGGAGGCATGTGCTTTTTTAACGGAGATTTCACTTAAATTAGGAAATCTAACAATTTGCGTGGGGTGTTTCGACGGCGCGCTATGAGATAAGTATTAATTATTCAATATGAAAAAGTTTATAGGTTTATAAGTGTTCATCCCACTATTTCCGAATAGCAATTTCAGGAAATATCTTAAATTATTGTTTAAGACCGCCACTCGTTGTGTTCGAAACTTTAAGATACTTTACAACACATAAGAAAAAGTGTAAAAAAGAATGGAGTGTGATATTTTGAGGAGTGGAGGGGGGGGGGGGGACTAGATTTATTTATTAAATCTTAGCGTTTGTTATCGCAGAAAATGTTTTAAATTGTTGGTTAAGACTGCACCGCCACCCTCCCGACCATGTATCTATGGAGAGATTGCGCAAAGGAGTTTCGTTCAGATATGCTTTTGTTAAGAATAGAGTGCGCTCCCTGGTGGTGGAATGCAGAACTAACGTAACGCGATTTTGTTAAAATTAGGAAATATAACAAGGCGATCCGTTTGCAACTTTAAGATACTTCATGACACATAATAAAAAGCTTATAAAATAATGGTGCATGCAATTTCCTGTGAAGGGAAGGTGGGGGAGGGGCGCTGGATTTCTTTTTTAAAAATTAGCATTTACGACCTTTTTAGATGTCGTTTTTTGAGCACTATGATATACTCAGATGTCAAAATTTTAGTTACCACTATTTCCGAATAGTACTTTCAGCAAATTTCTTAATTTCTCGCTTAAGGCCGCCACCAACTCGAGTAACACATCCACTGATAGGTTGTTTAACAGAGTTTCGATCTGATACACTTTTGTTATGAATAGTGTGTGCTCCCTGGTGGTGGAATTTGCAACTAACATAACGCAATTTTGTTAAAATTATGAAATCTAACAAGTCGATCCGCTGGAAACTTTGACATAGTTCATAACACATAATAAAAAGCTTATAAAAGAATGTTCCGTGCAATTTCCTGGGGGCGCCTACCTATCTCGGGTGCTATAGACCCAATCCCCTCGACTAATATACCTACGGATAGGTTGTAAAACGGAGTTTCCTTTGGATAGAGGTTTGTGTAGAATAGAGTGCGCCCTGGTTGCAAAATGTGGAACTAACAGATTTCGCTAAAGGATAAAGTGTTTTAAAGGAATATTAAACGAAACCCTCTGTGCGATCTGTGATCACACTTACCCACTTGTTTAACCATCACGTCCCAATATTTTGCAAATTGTAAAATTCGAAGTTTAAAAGTTCAAAGTTAAAATTTAACCTCCTCCCTCACCTCATCGGACCCCTCAGCTGTTTATCTGTAAGAATCCCAGTATAATTCAAAAAGTTGAATAAATTATTGAATTAAATAAAATTAAAGTTTTACATCTGTTTTATAGTTTAGATTCTCGCTATATTTTAACTGAACATTTATGATTTGGAAAAATGTGATGGTTGAAAATGAAAGTCGTTTTCAGATTCAGTGCTAAAAAGTAGTACATATTACATACCCTTTTAATCCCATGTAATTGCCCCCTCTAATTATTTTATGAGTCTTCGTTGCATCTGTGGGGACGGATTAACAGGATTTTTAGGGTAATGGAAAATCGTAAAGATCATAGTTTAAATAAATAAGTAAAATAAAAAATAGAAAATACTGTTATTTATTAAAAAAAATTGTGACTGTCGAAAGTTTAATTTAACACCCAACAATTTTTATATTTTTTAAATACCTACTAATTTTATATTAAAATATTTTGCATGTAATTGTCAATTAAATAAATTGAATTGACCTACAGTTTTTGCTATATTTTGAATGACCTTTATCAAGAAGGTATATATGTGTATTTATATTTACTAAGAAAGAAAAGTATTCATTATTTTTCGTAAAAAAGAAAAAAAAAAGAAGAGAAAGAAGAAAGACAGAAAAAATATTCATATAAGAACTATAAACAAAATTACTTTGATATCTGTGGTTTAATAATTACATAATTTATGAAAATGTAATATAAAATTAAAGTAATTAAAAAATATATTATAAATCGTTAGCTGCTGCCATCAAATTTTAAGTTTATGGTTTTAGAATGAGACTGATAAAAATAAAATTAATGAAAACTTTTAAAGGATGCATAGTTTAAAAAAATTAGAAATTACTAAATATTGTTATATTTTTTCAGTGAATTGAGACTGTAATTAGTAAAAAAAAAAAAACTTATTGAATCAATATTTTTAGTTATATTTCTGCTTAGAAACAAGCATAGTTGGTTAGTGTCTGGTGGGATAAAATGGATAGGGATTGATATTTTAGCATATAACAAATGTTACATTTAAGAGAAAGGTTTTCTTTTTTTAAATATGTTTTCTGGCATTAGTTCACAGTTTGCAACATTTTTTTTTTCTTCAAAAAGTTTCTTTGTTGTATATGGCAACAGGATATACCTTTGTTTTCATCTATAGAATGTGTGTGTGTTTTAATTGTGATACTGAAAAACCCTTAAAAATCTATATTTTTGAAAATTATTTTGCAAATATTTTTTATAGTTTCAATTAATAAAGATTCTGAAGTAAAGCTGATGACAAATTGGAAACTAATGTATAAAATACTTTTTTTGTAATTAAAGTTTTTGTGTGGTGGGGTAAAATGGGTGTAAGTTAGGCTTAACTAATCTATTTAATTAAAATGTAATTGACAGTGATGATATATTTCTGCTTTTTGGTAGAATTCTGCTATTTGGGTTCATTTCCACTTTTTGTTTTTCAGAAATATTGTATATAACATTTATAGTTTATTTATAGGGTCACAAAAAAATTCAGCAACATTACAAGCGGAAATTCTATGAAATATCTTTTAGTGACTTTATACTTATTCAAACCCAAATCGATTTTATCTGTGTTATTAAAGTACACTACAACATGTTTTCTATTGAAAATGGTGTTTATAGGATTTACAAGGCCACACAAAAGTATGTGGATACAGTACAATCTATGAGTGGACAAAAATTTAAAAAGTGTCATTCTGACAGCAATTTCTCCCTCTCAGTCACATGGCACAAAAAATACAAAATGTAAAAAGCAACGAGTGTAGAGTTAAAACTGGTGAAATTTTGACACTGGATGAAGTGGCACAAGTCTCTTACAAGAAGAAATCAATCATTTGGAAAAGAAGGAAAATGTAAAGCCTCAACCAAGCAAAATAAAGAAAAAAGATCCCCATCATTCTCAATTACACACACTACTTGCACAACTTCTGATACGATGGAAGTATCTGAAATTTTACCAGGGTTAAAGTTAAATATGCAAAAAAAAAAAAAAAAAAAAAAAAAAAAAAAAAAAAAAAAAAAAAAAAGTTGTAGAATTCAGTGGACAAATTATTGGCATGGAGGTGGGAGGAGAGGAATTCAAAGTAAAGTTCCTAACAAAGTCAAGCATTGGTGATTTTTTGAAACTATTTCCTGAACACAATGACACACGTGTGGTTGCCAAATCTCAAATTGTGAAAATTTTAAAAGGAGCCACATTTCAATAACCGTGGTCACTACAGATTTCAAATTTAAAAATTGTATAATTTTTAAGTTAACATTTTAATTAATTTTGTGTAATTTTCTTTATAGAATTAAAGTAAAATCTTAAAAAAATGTCTCCAGTAAATTTAGATAATTATTTAGGGGAGAGTGGCTCACCTTGGGACACGGTATACCTCGGGACAGCTTTATTTTTTGCCCTAGATTTTAAATTAACTCTTAACTCATGCAGATAGCAGCACAATCTAACTTTCAGACATGTTTTGATTTCATTGATGAAGCAGACAAGAATTTATTAAGATTTTTATTTTGCAACCATGTCTAGTAACTTTCATCTAAATGTTTGAAAGTTGCTGAAAGTTGCAAAGTGGAATTTGATTGAAAATATTTTGAAATAAAAGGTAATATAATGAAATTTAAAGCTTTCTCTATAAAACTGATGTATAATAACAGTTCTAGTGCTAAGCTTAACAGCATGACATTCTAAAACTTCATAGTGTGTATATGGTGCACCATGGGACACAAGAATACCTAGCTAACCTTTATTCCAGATATTTAACAAAAGCATGTTGTGTTTAAAACATTTTTTATTTAATCTACATAACATGTATTTATTAATAGTTATTTTTCTTCTTTTAAGAAGTCATTACGCTTATCAATGGCAAAGATTAGAAATTTAAAATACAAAAAAAAAAAAAAAAAAAAAAAAAAAAATGCAGCAATAGGTACATGCTGACAATATTCAGAAAGCTGCTGCAAAAATTTTATCAGCTGGAATGTCTTTTCAGTTTAAATAAATTTCTTTTCTTGAACGAACAATTCCATGTATATTGTAATTTAATTATTGAACTTTTCAGATCTATATTTAACTGTCCCAAGGTGCCCCCATCATGTAGTACACCTTGGGACAAAGCGCAAGTTTAATAAATATATATTTTTAATTTTTCTATAATGGATATAAGATCAAAAGCTAATTAATAATGTAGACAAAAGTTAAAAGAATGAATATCAGGTAAAATGTTGACAATATAAAAAAAAAAAAAAAATGGAAAAAGAAAGAAAGAAAGTGTCCCAAGGTGAGCCATTCTCCTCTATTTCTTATTCAATCAATACCCATTTTACCCCACTTCAGAGATAAAAAGTGAATACAAAGCAAAAAAATATTTCTACTATTTAAAATTTAAAAAATAAATTAACAACTATTTAAATGTTATGCCAAGACATCAGTTGCATTAATAAACACACAAAAAAAAATCATTTAAAATATTTTTTTTTTCAATGAAAACAAACATTCAATAAAAAATGATGCTTTCTAATACCCATTGTATCCCGCCTGACCTTATAAATTACAAATTTTAAATTCTTTCACTTCGTTAATTGAGTAGGCTAGACTCATAGTGCCATCTATCGCCTTAAATCTATAGGAATCACGTATACAATATAGCACCTCATCACATTTTCAATACTTAATTTAAAAGCAACTAATAGAAAAAAATTGAACATTTTTCTAATTAAACATTCAAGTTTTTTACCATCAAATCTTGATGAGTACTATCTAGTAAATTATAAAAATAATAGTAAGTAAAAATATTGTAAAGAACTGAGCTATATCAGATTCGCCATATAGAAAGAACTAATGCATTTCTAAAACAGAGTAAAAATATGGTAAAGTCCACTAAGACGTACGGTAAGATGAAATAAACTACTCAGTCACCATCGTTCTTGGACATTTGACAATCGGTGACAGTTTGCTAATGCAAAGAAGCAGCCGGTATTCTCTTGATCTTGAGCATGGGAAGAGAACCCACATACTTTCTCACGAGAGCATATGATCGCAGGATCTGGGTGCAAAAAAGAGGAGGTCCTCAAGGTGTCCACTCAGGAGATAGCAAAAAAGGTCCCTGGGAGGTTCTTGAAAAGAACGGACAGTTAGTGGCTGAGAAACTCACTATTGTTTTTAGAGGGAGATAATTGAGATATATATATGAGAGGAGGATGAGGAGAGATTAGATTTTGGCTGGAGTTGGAGGAGCGACTTTTGGAGTGGAAAAGGTTGAAGGCCAAAAGGGCCGGGATTTATGATTCCTAAGACGGGGGACTTATACTTGGAATCATCGGCGACAGGGCATCGGGGTGCCGTCGTGGAGAAGAGATCTTAATCTCGGAGATAAGACAAGCGTCTTCTGATCAAATAATGCATTGCCTTGTGGACTTAATTGACTAGCTGCCACCTTCTCATAGACACTATTTTGATTGATGCATAAACTTTTGTTCAACAAAATTTACATTGTTGTGTACATAGCTACTTATTATTACTCCAGAATATCTTTTATTTTGTTATAAAAATAAAAATCATGTTATCATATTCTATGAGAATATAAGTTGTTAAGTCTTTGAAGTAACACCCTCGACCATCGCTACCGCCTTCTTAGGACACAGCACAATATGAAATGAAGTTCAAGTAATTAAAAAATATGTATTATTAAACATTTGCTGCAAGCATCA
Organism: Maratus speciosus; assembly: GCA_963932465.1. NCBI lineage: Eukaryota > Metazoa > Arthropoda > Arachnida > Araneae > Salticidae > Maratus > Maratus speciosus. The sequence continues at coordinate 330,080,998 of OZ010787.1, forward strand.
AATTTTAAGTTTAGTGTTTTAGAATGAGACTGATAAAATAAATGAAAAATTTTACAGGTCACATAATTTAAAATTACTAAATATTGTTATTAGAAAAAAAAATGAAACTGTAGTAAGTAAAAACAGAAACTGTAGTAAGTAAAAACAGAAACTGTAGTAAGTAAAAACAAATGCCCTACCTATTCAATTAATATTTTTAGTTTAAATTCTGCTAAAAAAATGTAAGTATAAAATATAATAATTCTATATTACAAGCTTAAACTTCATCTTTTCCAGTAGGTTAGGGTGACAGCACCATCAGACTTAAAATGTGAAAACTGTCTGCAAACTCAAATAATTTCTTAAAAATTTTCTGCAAAAAAACGCTGCACCCCTCCCGAGTCCTATATCGCTGCTAACAGCAAATATGAAAAGTTATATGCGAGTGGAGTGACACTAAGCGACACCACTAAAAGGAAAATATTGATTTACAAGCATTATTAAAACTCAGTCAAGAAATGTAGTATTGAATGGTATGCTTAAAACAGACAACTAAAGAATGAAAGAAAAACTAATGAAAAATTAATATATATATATTAAAATGTCAAATATTTTAATCATTAACTTATATAAAGATATCAATTTATGATTGCTCAACAAAACTGTTATTTTATTAATCTATACAATAACTGAAATATGAATAAATAAATGAATGTTAAAATAAGAAAGTTATTTGTCTGTGAATGGAAGAGATAAACTCTTATTCATCAGTTTATCTACTGTTTTTGAGACAAACCATTCCTTAATATTGTGACTCTTTCTTAAAAATTAAAAAAATTTTTTTTTTCTCCAATTGAAAAATAGTCTGTAGACCTTCTCAAGAGTTTGCAATGTGCATCGCATCAATTCTCTGCCCGAGGACTTGATATATATATATATATATATATATTATAAAGAAATTTGTAAAAAAAAAAAAAAAAAAAAGTCTGTCTGCAAACTTTGAAAATTTTCTGTGAAACGGCGTTCGCATGTTCGTCTATATTATCTGACTCTGAGCACCATGTAACACCTTAAATGTATAGGAATTCCTTATTACAATGTGTCAATTCATTCAGTTTTCAATACTTAATTTAAAAGCAACTAATAAAAAATTTAATCATATATGGTAAATCATCGTTTATACAATGTTTACATTTGTATGGCGTTTTAGTGTGGTCCCAATTCATTCTTACTCATTTTAATGTAAAAATATATCCTTCGTACTGTTGTGCATCAATTACTTAATGCGTAATTAATCATTCAGTAAAGTTTAAATATACGATAAAGTTTTAGAGAGTTTACTTTTGCTATTGGTGCACGTTTATTTTTCACTTTCTCTTGTTCTTGTTTACATATCCGAAACGACCGGTAGTTTAGCTTGTGAGACAAGTGCCATTGCTGAATAACTGTCAGTAACAGTGATTTCGGAATCACGTCTTTCGCCGTGAGTGGTTGACTTGCAACATCATAGTTTGTAGCCAATGGTGTCTCAGATGTGTTTGCATAAGTTTTTGTATTTACTGATTGGCAACGGTTTTTATGCAAAACAATTGCTGTTTCCAGGTGTATAAATGTCTGGACTGATTGTGTATCAGTGGCTTCGAGAAATGTTTTGTACGTTTGTTTCATCTATCTATCATAATGTAGCCTGCTTTAAGTTATTATTTTAGTTTTTCTTATAATTTAACAGCGAAGTAATGCTGTTTTGTAGAGTCATCATGTCATCTCTCTTCAATAAATAAGTTGTTTTTATAACTGGTGTTTTTACAGTGAAGTCTTCCACATTAACCACCATAACTCTGTTCAGCCATGTTTTCACAGGCCTTCAGGTTATGGGCCCAGTGGCCCTTGTAGAAGTGAAGATGTTTTTCCTTTCTGAGTGCTGATGAAATTTTATTTCCTGTTATAAGATGTGCTTCTTTGCTGGACTTTTGATGTTTGTCGGGAATTTTTCCAACGCTTCTCATGAATTTTCATTATGTTTTTCGTCGATTCTTCACATGCTTTTCGTGAACATTACCGACGTTTTTGAAGTTTGTTTACGATAGCTTTGACGGAGGCCGTAAAAGATGGAGTTATCAAATATTGCTCTCTTGACCTCCTCGAATTGGGAAACATGGAAAGTTGATGTGAAAATCCTGCTGATGCACTTTGGGGCTTGGAATTACATCGAGAATCCTGACTCAGACATTGAGGTGAAGGAAAACAGTGAATCATCAGACGAGAAAGATGGGAAAGAGGGGAAAAACAGTTCCTGTAACAGACCAGTTGACTTGGAGAGAATGAAGTGAGATGAATTTACATAAAGCTAGATCATATACAATCATCTATCAGACCTTATCACCTGAGTTTAAACCACTGATTGCTGGTACCACTAGTGGAGCTGCTACCTGGAAAATTCTGAAAGATCATTTTGAACTTACTACAAGAGCCTGAGTGATACAGCTTTTGGATGAGTTTTTTAATGTGAGATATGTTCCCAGTGAAAATCTTGGTCTATTCCTCTGTCGAGTGAAGCAAGCTGCCGAGCATCTTCGGGAAGTAGGGCATACTCTACAGCCTCTGTATTTGGGATATCAAATGATCAGGAGTTTACCAGAGGAGTTCCAGTCTACAGTCCAGGCGATCTACCATTGCCCAGATGCCGAGTTTATTCCAGACAAGATAGAATCTGAATTGCTGCTAGAGGAAAACAGACTGAAACTTGAAAAAAGGGACCTTGCTGACAATGTTGCTTTTTCTGGGGAAATAACTAAATGTAAAACAGGTAAATTTTCTAAATCTGAGAATTGTGTAAATCAAAGTAAATCTTCTAAATTTAAGAATGTTAATCAAAATAAATTAATAGGTCCTTGTTATTGTTGTAAATCTTATGGTCATTTAATCGCTAATTGTAAATTTAAAAGTCAATCTAAAAATTTTCAATCTAAAGTCTCTCAATCTAGAAATTCTCAATTTAAAAATAAATTTTCAGAATCCAGTAATGTTGAATTAAAGTATAATAATGTAAAATGTAATAGTGTAAAATGTACCTTCTCTGAACAAGTGGCTAGTTTGATTGAAATTTCTCCATATGAAGCTAATTCATCTGATTTTGGCCAAAGTAGTAGCTGGGTCTTTGACACAGCTGCTACGGATCATTTTTGTAATGACAAAAACTTGTTTTTGGATTTTGAACCTGTTTCAAATATGCAGATGTCTCTTGCTGTTGGAGAAAAAGTCCTGTTCAGGGAAAGGGTACCATAAATTTTTTTTATAAAATGTAAAGATGGCAGCTTTAATCAGATTATCTTAAAGAATGTTTTGTATAATCCAAATTTATGTAGAAATCTCTTGTCTGGCAATAAACTTGAAAAGTTAGGTGCAAATTTTGTTGGAAGTAAAGGTAAACTTGTTGTATATGACAAAGATTGGAATTGGTTATTTTATGCAGTAAGAAAAAATGATTTGTATTTTTTTAAACCTTCTCATTATAATTCTATGTATAAAGGAGAAAGCAACTCAGCTAATATTTCGGCTAATGAATTCTGAAAAAATTAACTTAAATGATTTGTGGCACGAAAGATTTTGTCATGTAAATAATGAATACTTAATTAACACAGGTAAAAATGAAAGTGTTAAAGGACTTCCAATGCTGTCAAAGTTGGCCAAGGATTGCATCTCCTGTAAACTTGCAAAATCTAAAAGAGCATCATTTAAGGCAATAAATAAAATAAGGTCTAAAACTGCTCTGGAGCTTCTTACACATGGATTTGTGCAGACCTTTACAGGTGACATCGCATGGGAGGGAGTAGATATTTTTTTACCATCATTGATGATTTTTCTCGTTTTGTTACAGTATACACCATCAGGAATAAGACTGATGCTTTTCAGACATTTTTGAAATTTCAGAGTAGGGCCGAAAGGTACTTAAATAAGAAAATTATTTCTATAAGAACTGATGGTGGCATGGAGTTCTGTAACAGAGAATTTGAAAGTTTTTTAGAGAAGAAGAAACTGTTCACGAGAAAACGAATCCGTATAGCCCAGAAATGAATGCCGTTGTGGAGCGTTTCAATTTAACTGCTCTTGATGGTATTAAAACTCTCCTTAATGCTAGTGGCATGTCTCAAAAATTTTGGGCTGAGGCCTTGATGTGTTTTACTTATACCTGGAATAGAGTATGTCACAAACAAAATAACCAGACCCCTTTTGAGATGTATTCAGGTAGAAAACAATCAGTTTCTCATTTGAAAAAATTCGGTTGTTTAGCATATGTTGGAGTGCCCAAGCAGGTCAGAAGGAAGCTTGACATGCGATTATTATTTTAGTTTTTCTTATAATTTAACAGCGAAGTAATGCTGTTTTGTAGAGTCATCATGTCATCTCTCTTCAATAAATAAGTTGTTTTTATAACTGGTGTTTTTGCAGTGAAGTCTTCCACATTAACCACCGTAACTCTGTTCAGCCATGTTTTCACAGACTGTCACGTACAATGCGCAAAATTGCTTATATGCTGATTTTTCGATTTTGTGCATGTTTATTTTTGTTTATTTTTCTTGTGTATTTTAAAAATGGGCGGAATTTGCCAGTTAAGAATGACACCAAAGAACGTCTTTAAATATACCCCACATGATAACAATGTGGACTGGTGTAGGATTAGTCGGAAAGACCAGTTTATACGTAACAGATTACACTGGGAGGGGTCATTCTTTTTGCAGGGATGGTCAGCTTTCCCGACCTGTTTTATTGTTATGCAGTACACTAACAGTACAGATCTTTTTTTTTTTTTTTTTTTTTTTTTCATTTTTCACTTTTCGTACTGTTTTGACCACAGCTCTTTTCACCTTTTCAGACATGTCTCGAAAACCATCTCAGTAAGTCCATCAGAGTCCATCTCAGTAAAAAAAAAAAAAAAATTAAAAAAAAAAAAAAGAAATTTTGAAAGAATTCGATAGTAAAAGTTTACCGGGAATGTGAAAAGATGACTTGGCTGAAATGATGGGTATTCCAGTTTCTACCTTAAAAACTATTCACGATTGCCAAAATATTAAGTAAATGTGGATCTTTGGCATAAAAAAAATGCGAGTGCAAGAGGGTAAATTTCCTGAAATGGAAAAAGTTTTGCTCCAGTTTTTCAATCAGTGTCATGCATTGAACATCCCAGTTAGTGTTTTTTTTAATTTATAAATTTATGTAAATCAACACATTAAGCATTAAAATTAAATGAAAACAAAATAAATTCTAGTATTAGAAGTAAAAATCGATTATACGACGTTATCGTTTATACAATGTTTTCGGTAGTCCCTTCAGCATCGTATAAATGATGCTCCACTGTAGCTAATAACTTTAAAGTTGTTTACCATCAAATCTTGATGAGTACTATCTAGTAGCTTGTTAAAGTAAGTGTAAAATTCATCGTGACAGGCTCTATAGCCTACTTTGAGGCCAAGTAATGACAAAGGTATTGATTTGTGATCTTTAATACTGCAATTTTTTAGCACAAAAAGTTGTACAGTAGACTCCCTCAAATTCGCACATCATGGGACCAGAGGTTGTGTGGATTTTAGAATTTTGTGGATTTCTGGTCATTGCTTTGGTTTACATTTTTTAAAAAGGTAATTTGAATGTAATAATGCTATTGAAATTATTAAACTAATAAAAGTAAGATCATTTTAAAAATAATTAAATTATTAAAAGTAAAAGTCAAGTAAATAATTAATGTATAATTAAATATGCATTACGAAGATGAGGTACATTACTTGAATTAGTCAATGAAACTTTCCTCTTAAAAATACCCTATTAAATCACATCAAAATCATAAAGAAAGGAAGTTTTATTTCAGGTTTAGCCAATCTTAATGAAAAAAGCTTGATTAATAAATAAATATATTTGGTAAAAAGATGTGGTTACCAGTGATATCAGCAATATCTTGATTTTTTTTTCAGAAAATAAATTTATACTTCCTTCATGAAAAACCATGAATTTAGTCATATTATTGAGAATAACATATTAAAATACATACAGAATTATATAAATCTAAAAAATTCTGTAATTTTGTCAGTGCATTTAAACTGAAAGTTTCATTGTTTACATCTGTGATGTGCGGAATGGCGTTTGCGGAATTTAGTGTTGCAGATTTGAGGGAGTCTACTGTATTAGATCACTTATTTTCAAACTAAGTAAGATTTCTTGTATATGAGCAATAAGATTTCAAACTTGGTGATTCGATCGTTTTCCAGTGACTGTGAAATAGTGAAATTTACAGAAAGACCTCTGGTGACTCAACTATACATACTACTTTTTACTAGGACATTTTGCAGGTGTCCATCTTAGACCTTTGTGAATGTTCTTTTGCGATTCAGATTGCATCAAAATTGAAGAGTGTTGAGCAGGAACCATATCAAAATTTAAGCCACTTGACATGGAAACGACCCATAAGTAAATATTATTTTCAAGGGTTGTTTTTTGCAGTTTCTTTTTCTTGGAGCCCCATTTTGTAAATAAAGGTTTTTTGTGTGAAATTTATTATACTTTTGTGGAAAATAAAGTTTTGTAACAAAATATCAAATCCAGTTGCTTGAACTCAAACTAATTACTTTTAGCCCTCCTGCAAAAGTTTTCCTTTCTGGTGAACTTATTTTGTTGATCTTATGAAAAGACCTCTTTTTATTAACAGGTAGATTTTGTGAAGCGGTATGTTTTATTAAAATGAATTTTGTGAAAGGACCTTAAAGAGCCCCCAATTTTTTATCTGGATCAACCCCTTCAAATGATTTCATGAATTATAAATTTTGAAAATACCATTAAATTACAGTATGATTATGATTTGTTAATTTATGTTTTCTTAGAGAAATGGGTTCTGTGATTTTTGCAAGCTGTCTGACAAACACACAGATCAGTACTGTGGTACAAGGAAGATTTTTAACAGCAATATATTAGAGAACTCTTATTTTTATAAGGGGCAAGATGCATTTTACCAATTTTAATATGGGAAAGCTCCTTTAAAAATTATCTAGCGAGAACATTAGTTAAGAGCATGCACATCAAACCTTGTCTTCCTCATCTCTGTAAATTATATTGATCTGAAATGTGTAATTTATGTAGTCAATTCTTTTAATTATAATACAAATTAGATTAACGATTTTGCTTAATTTATATATTTTCTATATTTGAATTTGATTTTCTATTTTTTTTTTTTCAGTATTATGTGAAGAATTACCTGTTATAAAAAATGGGCAACTTCTTTTGAATGACAAAAATGCAACATTTAGTGTGAATGAAACAATTTCATATACATGTGATGAGGATTTTAGAACTGATGAAAGAGATCCCAAAGTTACATGTATTTCAAAAGAAAATGTTGCTACATGGACAGAAGGTGCATGCAAACGTAAGATGCATTTTAATATTTATTTTTTGATACCAATTTATGGATCATTTCAATTTTACATACAGATTTCTACTTTTATGGAAGTAATTTTATTTTATTTGCATTTTGGTCAGAACAATTGCATTTTGTTGCTGTGTAAGATTTAAAGTAAAGCAAATAACGGTGATGAATATCTGATAAAAGATGTTACTGAGAGAGAAAACACTCTCCTGAGAAAAATGCAATTAAATCTACTGTATCTCATATTCATAACAAATATTTTAAAATGACTACTGTGACAACTTGGTAAATTATAAACTTCATTTGTATCCTGTGATATAGTATTTGGTCAAGAACAGAAATAAATTGCATCTGGTAACAGAGGTTACATCACAGTTTCACAAGTTACTTTCATAATATTTATTTAATTTTATGTAAGTGCTTAAAGTAATTTTTTTCCTTAAAAATCCTTATTTTTTATTTTAGAGAAAGAGTCAGAACTCTATGTATATATGTGTGTGTGTTGTAGGCTAATTGAAAAATTTGGCACTTTGGAAAGAGCCTAGGCTCTTTACAAAGATCCAAGCCAGGGGTCGATCTAGACAAAATTTGGGGCCTGTTTAAGGCCCCTTCACAAAAATAAATTTAATAAAATGGGCCCCTTCACAAAAATAAATTTAATAAAATGGGCCCCTTCACAAAAATAAACTTAAAACAGGCTCCTTCACAAAATTCCTTATAATAAAATAGACCCTCTACAGAACATTCTTTTTTATAAAAACTGTTTTAAAATGTGTAATTTGTAAATAAAACCACGTCACGAAAAACAAAAACTTTAGCAAAGGGATTTTAAGAATGTTTTTGTTCATAAATTCTTGGTTCGAATTTTAGTAACTGGATTTCAACTTTTGTTACAAAATGTTATTTTTCACGAAAATATAATAAAATTCACAAAAATAACTTCTACTTTTTACAAAATGGGCCCCAAGAATTAAAATCTGCATCGACCCCTGCAAGCTAATTGGAGCAACATTTGCATTTTCCCAATCGTCCTGATATTTTTCAGGCTTATTGCAAAGAGCCTATCCACATTTAGGATAATTGGAAGCGTACCATTTGTTTGCAATCAGCCTAGCCTGATATTTTTCAAGCTTACTACAAAGAGCCTTCAGTTTTAGGCTAATTAGAAAATGACCAGCTGTTTGTCTATATAGCCCAGTTTTATCGAGGCTTATTTCATTAATTTTCAGGTACTGAATTTTTATGCATAGTTTTCATATAAAAAAAATAGGAGCAAGAATTTAAAGTTCTTATAAAAAATATGTAAGAAACTATTATTGACAAATTTGATTAACACACTGGAGTGTATATAGTTAATAAATACTTCATTTTTATTTTAAGATATTTTTTGCAAGCACTTTGTGCAGAAGTAACTAGGGATGTGACAAATAGTGATTTGGCCGAATACTGAATAGTCGGCCAAATTTTAGGCTGAATGCTGAATATTTGGCAGCCGAATACCAACATTTTTTTTTTCCTATAAAGAAAATATTCTTTGATTATATATAATTTTAAAAATAGTAACTTATTATTCATTACTACTCTTAAATGTACTTTTAAATTTGTTTTTAAATTTGATAAACTTATTTTAGCATAAAAAATTACGAAACTGCATTATACCTTTTTATTTTAAGGTATATCAAATTGATTTTCAGTAAGTCAGGATGATAAATTATTTCCATTAAAATATAAAGAATTTACTTCACTTTTACTATCAAGAGATACTTTTATCCTTTCTTGTATTCAAAATCAATAATATTCTTACTCTCTCTCATAACTCATAAGGAGATATTTTCTGAAATAACCTTCAATCGAGTAAATTTTATTATTGAGAATTTGTGGCCCTAATCATAAAAAAATGTTGCAAGAATGAGTCTGTTCTGAAATCAGTTTCAAAGCCTTTAATTACAAATTACACTAAAGCAAAAGGTGTAATTAAAGTAGAATACATATGTTAACAAAATCTTTGACGTTTGAACCAACACATACAATATTCAACAATATTCCACTTATTCAACAAGTAATAAAAGTATAAGCAGAAACTGATAACTATATAAATGAAGAAAGATGTAAATTGAAAAAACATATACATGATAATGTTACATATTAAAGCCAGTAATCATGCAAGTAATTAATTAAAAGTGAAAACTATAGAATCAAAAAATTATTTTGCTCAATACTTCGAATTTATATTTAAATATTTATAAAACCATCTTCATAAAGCAAATTGCGCCATCTAGTAAGTATCTAGTTTGACACCAGTTCTGTTTTCAGATGTACTGTTGTACTTGGAATAGTGAAATTTGATAGGGTCAAGTGGGGTAGAATGGGTAATACTGTTTTGTGTCTGAATTAAAATCATATTATGTACAAAAAATATTTGTAAATCATGTACATAATTTATTAATCATTCAACTTTCGTTTTAAGTTTAGAAAAAAAATATTGGCAACTTTTAGTCCATTTAGAATCAATTTTGAAAGTCACATGGTGAATGTCAACATCACTTAGTGTTGCATTAACTTTGTCTCTTTTTATTTTATTGCAGAAATATATATATATATATATTTACTGCATAGTTTGCACATAGTAGTGTCCTTTATTGACTGAAACAAATATGTAAGAAAAATTCTTTATTTTTTAAAAGTTTTAAAGTGTAAATTGGGGTGAAATGGGTATATGATTAGACTTAGGGAAAATTTTTGAAAATAATATTTAGGTAAAAAAATCTAAAAAATATTTTATTGCCCAAGTGATTGGAACATCAGATCCTCTTACTTACATTGTAAAATTTGTGCATAAATCATCAGTAGGAAACTTTTATACCTTTCCTAACAAAGTAGAAATCGAAAGTAAATAACTTTCAGAAAGCTTAGCCAACCAACACTTAATAATCAGGGACATTATGTATTTAATAAAAAGAAATTGGCCAGTATAATTGTCAATAAATAATTTTATGTAATAAAATATATAATATACTGAAATTTGGGTTATTGGTTGCTTTGAATGCCTTTTAAACTTGGTTTCCTGGTATAAAAACAGCCATCAGAAAAACTTTTTTTTAAGTTAGTAAATAATCTTTTAAAAAAACAATTACAATGAAAATGTCATATCTATAAATGCAATGTAAACACTGAATCATTGCTTTTTATAAATTCCTTTCCATTTAGGAATGATTCCATAATCATTTCAAAAACTTGTATTTTTTACCCATTCCACCCCACCTGACCCTATTCCATCTTAAAAATAAATCTTAGCTAATGCACCTAGTGAATAAATTTTTACATTTCTTACTTTATAGAAAATAGAAAGTAAGTTATCATGAATTTCATAAGAGCCTTTTTATATGTGCATGGAATTTGCAGACATAATGAATATTCAAGTGTGAATGAATTTCTTTTTTTTCCTCTAAGAGTTTTTACATCTTGATTTGTAATCTATCATTCTCTAATGAAGACATTTTCCAAACAATTGAATCTCCAATTTGGGCAGCATTTTCTAAAAGATCCCTAACTTTTATAGGAAAATACAGAAAGGATGTATATTTTTTAGTACCTGAATAACTGTACATTTTGTGCTAGTAAGAATGAAAATGACTTCATGAATGTGTCAGAAAGTAGCCAATTTAGATTTTTTTTTTTTTTAATTGCGAGAAACGAAATTTTTTTAGAAATCCTGTTTGGCAAGATATCTTTCACTATTCGGCGTGATTTTAGCATTATTCAGTGAGATATCTCTAAATATTCGGCCACAGGTATTTGGCTGAAGCATTCGATCAACAAGCCTTCATTATTCGGCCAACCGAATATTTGGCAAAAGGGCTGAATACCGAATAGTGGCCGAATATTCGTCCCATCCCTGGAAGTAACAATAACATCTAAAGATGGGACAAATTTTTAATGTTTTCAAAGCATTATATATACAAGATAGGTTGCTGAATGGAAATAATTATAAAAAGATATATAAGAAAAGTTCTGTATTATTAAAATCTGTAGATGATGCAGATTGTTTTGTAGCATTACATAGAGGAAATGTGTTGCATAGTAAAAATAATTATAAAAATATAAAAAAAAAAAACTGCTGTATTAATAAAATCTGCAAATGAAGCTGAGTTTTAATATTTTTTCAGCATTACATAGAGACGATGGATCGCTAAATGAAAGTGATTACCAAAAAAAAAAAAAAAGAAAACTGCCTTATTGACAGATTTTCATGTGCCTGGTTGATAATTATGATAAATGAACTCTTTTTATTTATTATATAGCTAAAATATGCGTTCTCCTTCCATGTAAAGACGTTCAAAATAGTATGCAGACAAGACAGACTTCTATTTTTTTTTTTTTTTTTCACCACAGCATTAGGTAGAAATTTTATATTGCTGAATGAAAAAAAGAAAAATCAAATGTATCTAAGATGACTAACTGCTTTATCAGAAATCTTTGTACACAACTAATTAATAAAGATTAATATACTTTTTAAGTTTTTCAACCCCCCCCCCCCCTGCACATACATCAGTAAAACCTCAGATGAGGCAGATTTTTAATGTTTTCAGTTTAGAAACATTTTATAGTATTCTATAGTTGGGATGTCGTCCTGTTTTCCAGGATTGTAGTTTTTTTTCCATCCTATGGAGTGATGTGCAAAACATTTTAATTTACCATTAACACATAAAGGAAACACATAAAGGTGCACTGCAAGATTATTTTCATTTTGTGTTACAAACTTAAAATAAAATTTAAAGTAATCACCAGGGCTTGAAATTCAATTTTTCCCCAGGAGGGGAGTCTCCCTATCAACATTTATAAATGGAGGGGAATTGGGTTATTTGGGAGGGAGAAAAAATATTTAAAACCAACTGTTATTTTGCGTGCTATTTAAAGAAATTTATTAATACAGGCATGACAAAATGCCACTAAAGCGAAATTTGCATTTGTATGTGATCCTTTGATGAAATTTGCGTTTTCTCGCGATTCTTTCATGAATTTCGTGATCCCTTGACAAAATTCACTTTTTTCCGCGATCTTTTGCCGAAATTCATTTTTTTCACGATCCTTTACCAAAATTCGCTTTTTGTCGCGATCCTTTGACGAAATTCACTTTTTTATTCATGATCCTTAGACGAAATTTGCTTTTTATTCTCAATCCTCTGACAAAATTTGCATTTTTTCCGCGATCCTCTGATGAAACTTGCGTTTTTTTCACCGATCTTTTGATTAAATTCGCGTTTTTCGTGATCATTTGACAAAGTTCGCGTTTTTCCACGATCCTTTGATGATATTTGTGTTTTTTCAGTGGCCCTTTGACTAAATTCCTGTTTATTCTGCGATCCTTTGGCAAAATTTGCGTTTTTCCCCGCGATCCTTTGCCAAAATTAATGTTTTTTCCACGTTGCCTTGCCAAAATTTGCGTTTTTACGCGATCCTTTGATGTAATTTGCGTTTTTGTCGCAATTCTTTGGTGAATTTTGCGCCGCTTCCATGATTCTTTGACAAAATTCACCTTTTTTCCGCGATCGTTTGCCGAAATTCACATTTTTTCCGCGATCCTTTGATGAAATTAGTGTTTTTCTGCGATCCTTAGCAACAAAATTAGTGATTTTTTCTGCGAACGATTGAGGAAATTGACTTTTCCCACGATCATTTGTCGAAATTCGCGATATTTTTCTGTTATATTTTTATGTCCGAATTTTCGAATTGATGATCGATTTTTCATAATTTTCGGAACCGAATGCCTTAAATTTTCGGAACAGAATTACCTCTGAATTCGCCAATCGGTCGCAGAAAATAACGCGAAACTTGTCAACTGATATCGGGGAAAAAAAATGGTAAATCTCAACGACCTTTCACAGTAAAAAACTCTCAAAGTGTGTCAATCGGTCATGTGAAAATATCACGAAATTCGCTACGAATTCGCGGGAGTTCACGGTAGTTTAAAAATGCATACTTTCCGGAAAAGGGGGAAATTTTTTTGGACGGGAGCCTCCCGCCCACGATATTCTTTTGGGCGGGATTTTAAAATTTTGGGCGCGAATCCCGCCATCCCGCCTTGAAATTCAAGCCCTGATCACTAATCTCAGGTACTCAGGAATAGCACTGGACGATATCTGAAATTTAATATCGCAATATATCAATAATAGTCTAGGCAATAGAGACCGTATAGGGGCTCTACCTAGCAAAATTCATGGTAGTTCTGGTAAAAGGCTTACTATATGTTTTTGGGTCGCTGAATCCGAATTTTTAACTTCCCACCAAAATTTCCCCCAGCAACCCCCCCCCCCCCTCCCAAAAAAAAAAAAAAAAAGGTTTTTATTAAAAAAAATCAATTTTTTTATTGTTTTAGGGTATCTAGAAATTCAGAAAGTAGACAAAATTTGAAGCAAATTAGATATGTGACATTATGACTTAGGATGAAGGGGGAGGGAAGATCTGCCTCGGAACATGCACATGGTGCTGCGTGGACTAAGTTGCACAATTCCATTTAACCACTCGCACGTTTACATTCGCCCTCCCATCTCCCCTCCGAACTTTCTCTATAAGGTTTACTAAATTTTTTGGGTCGTTGAATCCGAATTTTTAACTTACCCCCAAAATTTTCCCCTCCCGAAAACCCCCCCCAAATAGTTGTTTTTAACTTATATTTCTTATTGTTTTAGGGGAAAAGCATTACGAAATTCAGAAACAGTGGTCGATGCAGGTTTTTATTCTTGGGGCCCATTTTATAAAAAGTAAAAGTTATTTTTGTGAATTTTATAATATTTTTGTGAAAACTTATATTTTGTAACGAAAGTTGAAATCCAGTTACTCAAATTTGAACCAAGAATTTATTAACAAAAACTTCTTTAAATCCCCTTGCTAAAGTTTGTTTTCCGTGATCTGGTTTTATTTACAAATTACACATTTTAAAACAGTTTTTATGAAAAAGAATGTTACGAAAAGGGCCTATTTTATTAAAAGGAATTTTGTGAAGGGGCCTATTTTATTAAGTTCATTTTTGTGAAGGGGCCCATTTTATTAAATTTATTTTTGTGAAGGGGCCTATTTTATTAAATAGATTTTTGTGAAAAGGCCCCTAAATAGGCCCCAAATTTTGCCTGGATCGACCCCTGAGAAACTAGACAAAATTTGCAGCAAATAGGATATATGACATTATGACGTAGTAGGAACGGGGAGGGGGAGGGCTGCCTCTGAACATGCACTGCAGCGCTACGTGCACTAAGTTATGAAGTCCAGGCAATAGGGATTTTACCTGGAAAAATTAATACTAGTGCTGGATTTCGACTAACTTTGTTTTTTGGGTCGCTGAATCCGAATTTGTAACTTCCCACCAAAATTTCACCTGGCAATCCCCCAAAAAATTGATTTTTTGAAAAAATTTGATTTTTGAGAAAAGTGCGCGGGGAATGATCTGAGGCAAGTTAAAAATTCGGATTCAGCGACCCAAAAAACTTAAAGTAAACCTTATAAGGAAAGTTCGGAGGGGAGATGGGAGGGCAAATGTAAACGTGTGAGTGGTTAAGTGGAATTGTGCAACTTAGTCCACGCAGCACCGCACACATGTTCCGAGGCAGATCTTCCCTTCCCCTTCATCCCAAGTCATAATGTCATATATCTAATTTGTTGCAAATTTTGTCTACTTTCTGAATTTCTAGATACTTTTCCCTTAAAACAATAAAAAAATTGATTTTTTTCAATAAAAACCTTTCTTGAGGGGCTTTTTACCAAAATGTGGGGTGGTTGCCAGGGGAAATTTTTGTGGGAAGTTACAAATACGGATTCAGCGACCCAAAGAACATAAAGTAAGCTGATTTCCAGAACTACCATTAATTTTGCTAGGTAAAATTCCCTATTGCCTGGACTATAAGTTAATATTTATGTTGGAGATATGTTGCGATACTAGTTTAAAGTAGAGGTGCGACGGACATTTAGTATTTTTGAAAGACAAAATAATATAGTAGCAAAAATTTAAACACAAAAAAGAGTAGAAAGCAATGAATCATCTTTTTTATATCCACTTGCTCATACAACATTTTTATTTTTATCTAAATTAAAAAAAAAATTAACATTGACCAATACCTATTTGCATTTACACCATTACTTTCATAAAGCTGTTTTTAAAGATGGTATTTTCCCTGTTCTTCTCATTTTATTGTATTAATCTTTTTCTTAAAGCTTTTCATTTTCACCGCCATTCAATTTTCAGGTGTAGGATTAAATATACATGATTTAAGAAAAAAAATCATGTAAAATAAATTCAGAATTAAAATCATAAAAATCTATAAAATAATCTTTTCATAAAATTTTAATTGTAGATTAATGTTGGTTAAAAATATAAATTTTTTGTTGTTGTTTGGTAATTTCACTTATTTTATGCAAAATTTGGCAATGTTTGACATGGGACAAACATCTTTTTTTTTTTTTTTCCAGACAGGGCCAATATAGTTTTCTTATAGGATGGGCCTGTGCAGACTACAGACCTACATCGTGTTGGGTAATACGATTTTATGCAAATCTGGTAGTGTTGGTGCTGATTCTTTTCACTGTGGGGCAATTCGATTTTTTAAAAAATTCCACGTTGGGTTTTCACTTTTGGGTCATTCCACACGAATTCAACCAATGGGTGTTGCAGCATAGTCACGGATTTTTTTTTAATTTTTTTTGTAGACAGACATAGTAGTGAAACCCTCAAATCTGAAATTTAAAACTAATTTGCGCAATATTCACTGAGATATACCCTTTTAAAAAATGGTCATTTTTACCAAATGGCGGCCATCTTGGATGCTATCCCAATGTCTATAAATGTCCATAACTTGACAACTAATGATTCAAATTTTATATTTCTGGTACCAATTTAAAGCTATTAATATAAAGAATTCATATATGATATTAAAACAATGGTAAATTTTTATTTTAATACTGTTTATTACATTTAAACAGAAAATATCATCCTCAAAAATTGGCTTACTGTAATGGGCCATAAAAAAATGGCCCATCATAAATTTTTTTCAAACTTGCTAAAAACATTGCTCCATATGTATACTTTAAACAGAAAAAAAATTGGAGAGGTAAAATTTTTCATTAAAGAAAAATAGCTTTTTACACATAGGATGTCATTTACCTAACAGTGACTATCTTAAAACACGTAAGTATCTTTGGTTTAAAAAATAATGGTTAAAAATATTTTTTTCTGGCATATGAATTAATGTATGAGCATCAATATATAAATAATTCAATTTAGAAATACCAATCAGCAGTTAATTATACTAAAAACACATACATATTAAAATAACAGTAAATTTTCATTTCAATACTTTTTATTTCATATAAAATGATAATATGTATAATTCTAAAAAAAATATACATAATGGAAAATATTTAGAAGGAAAAAGAGCCACAAAACATTTTTTTGAAATATGGCAGAAATACTAGCTGTAAATCAGTTGAATTCAAATAAAAGATTAAAAATTAATATTAATGAGTTGATTGAGTTGACATTAGTTATTCAGTTCACTGCCAATTTCAATTTAAATGAACAAATCTTGACAAAATGAGTACACAAATCTTGTGTGATACAAATGTACAACAAAAACATCAAATATGTATAAAAGTAAGACTTAGATAAAACTTATATGAAACATATTTACATAAAATAAGAACAGGATACTTACATGGATATAACTTTATAATATATTGTTGAAAGGAACTTGATAATATGTTGTTGAAAATTACCAAGGATTTAATCTGTCTTGAAGTTTAAGAATAAGAGTTGAATTGCTGTATGCTCCTCTGGAGCAACAGTATATGTTCTTCCTGTAGCAGTCATTGGGGTAGACACTACTTTCATTATATGCTCATATGGAATCCAACAAACATCTGAAGATTTTGGCCATGAATATGATGAACTAGGACCATGAGGATGCACGAACATAATTTTATAGTCATTGAATTCCTCGCAGTAATCTAAAATCTTACCAATCCACCAATTAACACCATATACACATGCAACATATTGTTCACTTTTAAATGTTTGTGGTTTGTTGGTTTCACTAAATCTCACAGTAGCAATAAAATTTGTTGAGGAGCCTGATACCCTGGAAACCAGTATTTGGCCTTTATTGGCACAAAGCTGTGATTAACCCTTGTTCCTACGATTGTATCTGCCTTTGCATACCTATCTGCTAATTGATTATTGGCAGTTTCAATTTCAGATTTTGTTATAAAAAAACTTTCAATTCCTTTAACATATTCTTTTGCAAATGTATACAGATCAAATGCATTTAAGATACCATCTTCGAATGGACGCTGAAGACTTGCTTTGGTGGCCATGCGTTTTATGGTGCCGCCTATTCCATCACAAGCTCCTTTTCCGTGGCAAGAGGCAAAAAAATGCCATTCAGCTTTCACACCATGGTCTTCTTCATGATGGCAGAGATTAATAAAATTTTTATAATTTTTGTATTGGGCTGATGATCCATCACTAAAATATTTTATGTATTTAATCTGTGGAATTTGTGAAATTAAATAATTGACAATTATTTTTTGAAAAGCCCAAAATGTAGTAGTGTCATGAACTAAATGCTCGCTTATTGCACACATAGGAATAGATTTCACAGTATCAGTGATACTGTCCCTTATATAAGCAAGAAAGGGGTGAACTGTAACCTGTTCTTTTTGCCAATGGATATTTTGAATAGCATCTTGCACAATGCAAGTATAGTTTTCAGAAAAATCAGCTGAAATAATAGCAGTTTCCGTATTCAATTCATCCTTTGTTTTCTTGAAATATAAACTTTGTGATTTTGCAAAAAAGTGGTGTGAACATAAAGCAAGGAGTTTTGTAATTAAATCATCAACAAATTCATCAACAGGCATAATCACTTTTTTTAATTCTGCTCCATCAGTCTTTACCCACTGTTTATAAATAATATCATTACTCATTTCCAATTCATCTAAACCCATTAAATCTTTCTTTAAAATTTCAGGAGATGGACATTTATCACACCTGTGCAACATGCATTCTTCAGATTCAATGCAACAAACAAGTTTTTTTAGCAGTGATATGTAGTCATTGATATGAATAGCATGAAGCATAAGTTTAATATTTTGATGGTATACACACACACAGACAGAATGAATACCTTTGCTTCCAGCAGTAACACATTCTCTTGGACGTAGTGAGCAAAACTTAGACAATCCAATTTTTAAGTCATGTTGTTCTTTAAATGCAACATATAAGTCCTTTAAATTGTGCAAAATCAATCTCTTTTGTTTTAATATTCTGCCGTTTTCAGTTGGAACAGATATGAAATCTTTTTTTCCAGGACACATGCGGCTGTTATTATCATCATAATAAAAATTAATAACTTTTTCTATAACGTCTGAACTCAGTTTAACACTTTTTCTTCCACTAGGCATCGATAACATCCCTTCTGTTGTTTTAAACTTCCTTGCCTTTTTTACAAGATACTGTGTAGTATTAAAATAAGTCATTGTTTGCTGTATTGTCCATGAATCTGGAACTAGTGTTAGAATTTGAACTTTTTCTTTAAAACATGCATTTGTAAACTTCTCCAATAATTTATCCATCATAGATGTGCAGTCAGGACAAGTTGTGTCTTTATTATTTTGAGGCTTATTTATGGTTTCAACACCTAATACTGTAGCTGCTTTAGTTGCAACACACTTAGTTATTTTTGAAACTTTCTTTTGCATGTAATTATGTTTTCTCCTTGAGGTACGCCTACTTATCTTTATTGGCGATAACTCTAACAATTCACAACTTTTGTTTAATTGTTCTATTACTACTGTGGGTTCATTAAAATCTGAATCAGAGGGGCTTTCTGTTCCTGAGGTGGTTATCCTGTCAACAATAGACATTTTTTTCCTATTTACTGATGAATAACAGGAAACACACAATTTTTTTCCTGGAATGAGGATATCTGGATTTGTTTTAGACATATCTAATGATATTATTTTTAGTGATTTTGCTCTGATGCTATTTGGATGTTTATTAAATGGATCACAACACTGTCTCTGTCTTAAAATATACCATTTTAGGTATTTATCCTTGTGAACCTTGCATATACTATTTCCATGGACAAAGCATTTTTCATCTGGGATTACATAATGCAATCTTTTTTTAATAACTGCAAATCACTAGAAGACAATTGAAGAACAGGAATCAGATCAGTACGCAATGAAACACCAAGTTTCTTGCATACAAAACACTCCATGTTCACTGTAGAATCTTAAGCACAAAATAACTATTCTATGCCAGTGCATACTACATTGAAAACATCAACAGAAATGATGTTTAAAAGGGATAGTCAAATTTTTTTGTACATTATGATGTAATATTTCATCATACTTTAATTACAACCAATTAGAAAGCAGATGACGATACAGCAGCAATCTTTTCCCAAAATTGCATCAGCATACAACATGATGCAATAATTCATAAATTATGTCAAATATTTTTTTTATTTAAAATTTTATATATAATGCAGTTTATAATAAGCTTACCCACAAAAGGTTTCAAAAATTTTCAACAAAAGATTTGTTGGATACATTATGATAAAATTGCATAAACATATAACATGATGCAATATTACATCAGGATAGAAGATGATGCATTATTACATCATGTTTTGAATTCAAATAATAAGGAAAATAGATTATGCAAGATTAGCATTCATTTCATGAATTCTGTCATTCTTAGTATGTAAATTTATTGAAATAGAAAATACATAAACAGACATATTTATATCTGAATATTTAATGCAACTTGAATGATGTAAATACATGCATACAGCAGAATTTTTCTATAAAGTCACATACAAATGTAAAACTTTTTAAGTGAGCAATTTTTAAAGTAAGAAATAGAAATTTAGGTATAAAAATTGAATTTCTTGCATGGAAAACATTTTGAATAGATTCCACATATACACATGCAGTAAAATCTCATTTATATATATTGCATTTAAAGGTTTTTCACAATTATGCATTATATTCTTTATTTATTTTCTTATTTTCTTCAGTGTTAAATTTTTTCAATTATACATTTTTAGCAATGACTTTTTTTTTGGGGGGGGGGGGAGGGGAGCAATTGGAGGGTGGTCCTACAAAAAACTTATGAGATTATATTTCATTATAGTTTTACATTAATTCAGGGATTAAAAAAAATATTTAGTTTTGGCCATTATTTCTTAAATCAGGGATATTTACATGTTTTAAGATAGTCACTGCTTAGTAAGTGACATCCTATGTGTAAAAAGCTATTTTTTTTAAACGAAAAATTTTACCTCTTCAATTTTTTTTCTATTTAAAGTACACATATGGAGCAATGTTTTTAGCAAGTTTGAAAAAAAATTATGATGGGTCATTTTTTTTATGGCCCATTACAGTAAGTCATTTTTTAGGGTGATATTTTCAGTTTGAATGTAATAAACAGTATTAAAATAAAAAATTACTATTGTTTTAATATCATATATGCATTCTTTATACAAATAGCTTTAAATTGGTACCAGAAATATAAAATTTGAGTCATTAGTTGTCAAGTTATGGACATTTATAGACATAGGGATAGCATCCAAGATGGCCGCCATTTGCTAAAAATGATCAATTTTCAAAAGGCTATATCTCAGTCAATATTGCACAAATTATCTTAAAATTTTAGATTTGATGGTTTCACTACTACATCTGTCTGTAATAAAAATTTTAAAAAAATCTGTGACTATGGTGCAACAACTTTTCTTTAAATTGGTTGATTTCACATGGAATGACCCTTTTGAGGGTCGGGGGCAGATTAATCTGATGTTTCAAAAAATATTCCAGTGTATTTTTCAGAAGAAAAAACAGCTCAAGTGTGAGTTTTACTCACACACAAAGATCTCCATACAACAAAGACCTTGTACAAAGTTTAAACTTGGCATTCTGCCAAGCACACTTCAAGAGGAGGTCGCAAAACTGCAATGCTGGCTTGGTTCATGCCACAATTTTCTAGGTAGGTATTTAATTAATAGCTCGCCTAACTACTGACAAAAATTTTCCAAAACCATTATCAACAATACTTGGATGACTCTGCATCGATAGGTACCTTGAGCTGAGTGCCTGCAAACAGGGGGGGGGGGGGGTGCATATTTCTGCAGTACAGTTTCAACAATATATCTCAGAAAAATAAATACCTAAAATTAAAACAAATCTATTAAGTTTGAACTTCCCACTTTCCATAGTTTTCAAGAAAAGCAACTGTGACAGATAGGCACACGAGTGATTTTATAATGGTTCTGTTTTTGTTTTTTAAGTGCTGAACCCTAAAGAACAGATATTTCAATACTAATAAGTATATATATGTATATTTTTCTGCATAAAGGATAAAATTAATATGAATGATATAATTGTAGACTACTTTTTCATAATTGAATTAAAATATTAATTCTCTTTCATTTATGCCTCTGGCCAAATTTACGAAAATCATTTTGTCTGGTTCGAGTTAACTTGGAATAAAATCTTCATGTTTGGGTTGCATGTGCAGTGCAGGGCTGTAGTGCAAACCTTTATTTTGAGTGTATGTTTAAAATATCAATATTAGGTTTGAAATGTTAACTTTTAGGAATTAAAAAGATATTGCATGTTTTGAGAAGCTTACATTATACTACAAAAATTAATCGTAGTAAAATCACAATTTAAATTTTTCTCCAATTGTTTGAGTTAAATATACTTTAAGGTATCTGCCTATGTTTGCAGTGCTTAAAAAAAAAAGAAGTGCAATCATATACAGGGTAAGTCAAAATGAATATAGTGCTTACAAACGGCAATAACTGTTTAATGGAAAAGAATTTATCAATAAGATTAACACAGAATGTAGATGGAACTTCAAAATTTCTTTACGTAAGGCGCAGGTGCTGTGAAGCGGAAGCATACACATGCACGATTTGAAACTTCGTGACGACCGGAAACCTGTTCAATGCGAGTGTCTCATTGGTAAAAATGACGAGTCTTGTGCAGAAAGCATTCTACATGTTAGAATTTAACAAATGTCAGGTCTGCAATTTTTTTTCTATGCGTGTTATGTGCCTCCTATGCCCAAAACAATTGAAGAACTCAAAGTATGCATTTGTAATGTGCTTGCGTCTGTAACTGAACAAATGCTTCAGAATGTATGGTGTGAAATGGACTACCACCTAGATGTTGTCCGTGTGACCATGGGAAGTCGCATGGAACATCTATGACATATGTATGTATACACAGTGATGTCGCTATACTTGAAAAATCCTGGGCCCCTGGGACCCGGGATTTCCAAAAATCTGGGTCCCTTTTTTACAAAAGCGCATATCACCCATAAGCACCCATCAATAATAATTCATATTTTAAAGGAATAAATGGAACTTGTTTATTTGGAAAAGATAAGATAAATGCATTAATTATTGTTTTAATAATAATTAAATAATGAATTAAAACCAGTACTATTTGCTCTCAAATAAGATATTTTTAAAAAAATATTAAGAGAAATTTTCTTTACTTTTTTAAAAGTAAAAATGCAAGATACAATTTTAATTGTAAAATAATGCTTATTTGAGAGTAGAAGATATCAAGTTCCACTAACAAGTGTCACTAATGTTCGCATTTCTTTTAAAAAGGGGCAAGCCGGGTTTATTGAAAAAGATAATTTTGCTGAGAAAAAGAATACTTATGTTAAGTAAAGGGGTACTTTTTGTTGAATGAATGGGTGCTTTCATTACACTTTCCATTGAATTATTTGTCAGCATAGATCTGTGTTAGAATCAGACATTTTCCTTAGAAATGAAATTATAAATAAGCATCAAATCTTAAATCTTCCAAAGGTGGGAGACATTTCAATGCAATAAGAAGGGGGGGGGGGGGATTTTTCACTGGTCCACCCCCTGAATACATTATCAAAGTACACTGAAATCATGCTGTATTTTTAAGAATCTCGTTAAAAAAAAATTAAATTCCATTTTATGAATATTCTACCTTATAAGTTTGGTTTGATCATCTTTTTTGGTATTTTGTATACTTTGACGAAATTCGCATTTTCCCCGCGATCCTTTGACGAAAATTGTGTTTTTATTCCCGCAAATCTGTTACAAAAATTGTTTTTTTTTTTCGCAAACATGTTACGAAAATAGTGTTTTTTCCACGATACTTGATGAAATTCCCTATTTTTTCACGATCTTTTGCCAAAATACGCTATTTTGTCGCGGCCCTTTTAACGAAAGTTGCATTTTTTTCCCGCGATATTTTGATGAAATTTGCACTTTTTCGCAATCCTTTCACAAAAATCAGCTTTTTTCTGCTATTTTTTGACGAAATTCACTATTTTTTCACGATCCTTTGACGAAATAGGGTCAGGTGGGGTAAAATGGGTAGTCAAAAAATATTGTTTAATTTTTTAAAACTTTTTAAAGATTTTATAGTTTTCAAAATTATGTATGATTGCTTGAAGTTTAAGCTTTCTTCTCCTACTTTATTTTTGTTTTTATAATTTTTCCTATTTGAGTGGCAACAGTAAAACTGTTTGAAGACAATTTCATGCCACATGTGGTCTGAATAAACTTCTTCCTGCACCTCATAATATCTGATATAAACTCATTTATTTGCCCTCATTTTGTTCATTGAGCACTTCTAATACTTTTCCAAATTACAAACAAGAAAATGTCTTTTGTTTTTATTTTTTTATCTTAAATCTTATACATATGGGGTAAAATGGGTATAGTATTAGGCTTAATGTTTGTAGTATTTTTAAGGTGTTATATAGAACTTTTCTGAATAAAATTCTTTATTTTACTGGAATTAGAATAGAATTAGTTTTAAAAATACTGTAAAATGTTTATATAATGCACATACAGGGCCGAAACTAAGGGGGGGGGGGGGGGGGCAGAAAGGACATGTGCCCCAGGCACCAAATGAAGATTTTGTGTGCCGATTTTTCAAGTCAATGTTTAGCACAGTATTGTTAAAATTATCCTGTCTGGGGTATGCCAAAGCATAGAAGAATCTAAGGATGATATGGCATAAGGATCCTGTATAAAGCGCATTTTTTTTTCGATTCCATTTTCAAGATTTTAATGAATCAATATTTAACAAAGCAGATTATGTAGTATTACATGTATTTACGTCAGTATTATGTAGTTTAAATTTAAAAATAAGTCGGCTATTAGAAAATTAGTAAAATTTTCTTTGTAAATATATTTTGCTGAGGAGGAGGGGGGGAGGGTAGTGCAAAATATATGTTTGTTCCAAATGCAAAAAAGGCTAGTTTCTGCCCAGTGCATTATTCTTAAGATCAGAAAGACTTGAAATTCATTGTATATAATTTAGTTAAATCATTGCCCACTTCTAGAAATATTCCTTTTCTAGATGGCATATCAGGTGCTGATAGGATTTGAAATTTTAAGAAGAGATGGTCGAAAGAGTTGGGAAATAGAATCAGAATTGTCGAGAAAAATAAGAGCAGTGTGGCTTTGTCACAGCCTTGCTTTCTCGACACCTATCAATCTGCCACACCTCCAAATAATCTTAGAATAAACTTCAAAGCTGAAACATAAGCATGTCCAAGCAATAGCAGATGAAGTTGTAACAAATGAAGACATTTAACTTAATGTGTGGAAGATATCCCTGAAGTAAAAAAAGATGTATCTGTAGATGCATGATTGAATGTCCAATATTTGGGAAAAAAGACAAAGAATTTAGTTGCAAACTATGGCTATTGAAGCAGATGAAACATACGAATATGAAGTAAAATTCTTGGAAAAGTCCAAGATTGGTTGCGTTTTATGTTTTCCCTGATGCTGAAGACACTGCGGTACATCCATTCATTACTCTTGTGACCATTAGAGCAATTTTTCAGAAATACTTCCAATTATTTTATTATTAGGATAAAAATTGATATGACTAGTTAAATATCATTGTGTTTCACTCACATAAAATATATCTAATTTGAAACAAAAAACATTTTACTCGTCTATATAATAAATCAGAATTTTATTACAAATTAGATATATTTTATGAGAGTCTACCTAATTTTTAACAAAATTTTTATTTATTATATATATTTAATGGGAGTGGAACATGATGGTAGGTATTTAACTGATTATTTCAATTTCATCCACATTATATTTTATAACTAAATAATTGGAAGTTTTTCTGAAACTTTGCTCTAATGATCATAACAGTAACAATGGACATTATCATAGATTATATTGTAAAAAGAAAGCAGATAATAGAAACATTAAATGAATCAATATTTACATAATCTGGGCCATTATGCTTTTGATAAATAGACTTTTAACACTTAAAATGTAAAAGTGTGAGAATACGAGTTGAAAAAGTGTAGCCAGAAAATGTTTTCATTTACACCTAAGCTAAGCTTGATTCATAGTCAAACTTCTCATTTATCTATTAACTTAAATTCCATATTAAAAAAAAAAAAAAAAAAAAAAAAAAATTAAGGCTTATATAACATTGTTTTTCATATTACTTCATTATATAATCTCTGGTAAATCTATTTATACAGTACTCATTGTTAAACTTTTATATACCCATTTTACCCCACACTATACCCATTTTCACCTGCGTGGGGTAAAATGGGTATACCAAACATACATCTATTAAATGTTTTGTTATAGACATACTTTTGCAGCCTAAAAAATAAAAATTGTGTATTTCCATTCCAAGAATATGCAATGTAAAGAAAATACCAAAAAAAGTTTTAATTGTTTAATATTTATGAGAAAACTTTAACTGAACATTTAAAAATAGTGAATTTTATACCCATTTTACCCCACCTAACCCTATGCTATTTTTTTTGTGGCCCTTTAACAAAAATCACATTTTTTCTGCAATATTTTGCGCTTTTTTCGTGATCCTTTGACAAAAATCGGCTTTTTTTCTCATGATTTTTTGACGAAATTCACTATTTTTTCTTCACCCCTTGACGAAATACGGTATTTTTTCGTGGTTCTTTTTACAAAAATCGCATTTTCTCTGCGATATTTTGATGAAATTTGTGCTTTTTTTTTTTTTTTTTTGGCAATCCTTTGACAAAAACCGGCATTTTTCCGTGATTTTTTGACGAAATTTGCTATTTTTTTTCGTGATCCTTTGATGAAATACATTATTTTTTGCGGCCCTTTAATGAAGATTGCATTTTTTCCGTGATATTTTGATGAAATTTGCACTTTTTCGTGATCCTTTGATGAAAATCGGCTTTTTTCTCCATGATTTTTCGGCGATCTCGATCCCTTGACGAAATATGTTATTTTTTTGCAGTTCTTTTTACGAAAATTGCATTTTTTCCGCGATATTTTGATGAAATTTGTGCTTTTTTTTTTTTGCGATCCTTTGATGAAAACCGGCTTTTTTCTGTGATTTTTTGACGAAATTATGCGTCCCACGGGATGTGTAAAAGCTATTTTGTTTCATCCCATTTCCGATTTTTCACGTAATTTACACACTATAGCGCGTCCGCGGCATCGCTGTTACAAAATTTTGAAGTTCCGTCTACATTCTATGCTAATCTTATTGATAAATTCTTTTCCATTAAATAGTTATAGCCATTTGTAATCGCTATATTCATTTTGACTTACCCTATATATTAAAACGTTAAGGAAAAAATTGAGTTCTGTTAAGTGTAAAATTAACACGTTTGCATATGTGCGTCAACTCTTCTGTGTTGACAGCGCATGTGCAGGGTGTTTTCTGTCTCCAGAGCCATATATGAAGTGACAATTCTTATGAATTACGATTCATTCACACTCCCATGCTATAGTTAGTGCACATTCTTTTCTCAAGTGAATGAATATATTTTGTAGCTGCAGCTTTGAAAAAGTAAGTTATTTATTTTATTTATTCAGTGTCCATTTCGATATTTTATTATTATTGTTAATTTTAGTGAGTCCTAGACTTATTTATTGAGTAATATAGATTTAGTATCCTACAACGTTCACGAAATTTTAGTGAACCTAAATTGCTTATTTGAAGCCCAGTGGTGTAGTGGTCAGCACGCCTGTCTGCCACACCGCAGGTCGAGAGTTCGACTCCCGACTGGGCAAGGTTCACTCAACCTTTCATCCCTTTGGGGTCGATAAAATGAGTACCAAGCTTGCTTGGGAACTAAACACTGAGGGTCTCGCGTTAGATTGACCACCTGGCCGGGACGCATGCTGCATAGCACCTCGGGGCCCATGGTCAAGAAAACAGAGATAGGCACTGTCGGCCCTGATCCTTCTTGGATTGTATAGCCACAGAGTTTAGTTTAGTAAATTGCTTATTTACGGTGCTGTCTGTTTGTTGATACAGTACAGAAGATCATAATTTACACATTCATCACACAAGTGTCAACCATATTGTTAATGATTGGAATTCTTATTACCTATTTATTATTGGTGATACTTCTTACTATTTTCTGATTTCTCAGGTAAACAATTATATTAATATTATGTTTAAAAATTATGTCCAATGTTTATGTAAGTAAATGCCAGACTAAAAGTTAAAATAAAAGTAGCAGGAGTTCCCTAAAGTGCAATTGCTGAAAGACAAAAACCCAATAGGCCAATAAAAACAGATGGACTAAAGATGGTAAAAGTAAAATCCAAGCTGAAAGTATATGCAAATACATACATGTGGAAATGTGTAGAAGAAATAAGCACAAAAGTTGTATTTAAAAATAGCATTTATTAAACAAAAACATAAGTGTAAAAATATGACTAGCAATATTTAGCTCAGCATTCTAAGTGGATAATTAACCAGTCTTAACAAACAAGGATTATAACTAATCCCATATCAATGAAATGAAATATCTGCTGCAAAGTTTGTCAAAACAATTATCAAAAATGGACACTGGAACCCAGAGGGTCTAAAATTATCTATTATATTTAAATAGTTAAACTCCGAAACAACTTTAAAAGATATCCATAAAAGGTCTAATATAATAAGGT
This sequence comes from Maratus speciosus, assembly GCA_963932465.1. Lineage (NCBI taxonomy): Eukaryota > Metazoa > Arthropoda > Arachnida > Araneae > Salticidae > Maratus > Maratus speciosus. Next base: position 330,109,378 of record OZ010787.1, read on the forward strand.
GAACCCAACCACTAATTAAGTTTACACAAGAATTCATTCTGAATTTTATACCTAAAATAATCATCTCTTAATTATATGTGGAGGATACAAGCTTTAACATTATATACTTTACGTTAGCTATTTCCTTCAGCAAAATGAGCTTTTAACTTTAAAGTAAATTAAACCTTTAAAGTTTACCTTTAGCATTTACTTTACACTTAAACTTTAAAAGATAATCTTTTAATTAAGCAAACAGATTTTAATTTAATTTTAACTTAAAGTTTCACTGTGATATATTTATATTTTTAAAACAAAAAAAGCTAAAAGTATTTACTTGAAAACCATTCCAACATAGGGTCCAGTGAATCATAATTTATTAACTTATTGAAAAACTAATCTGACGCAACCAATTGAAAACATCAGAAATGTATGGACTTCACTCCAAACTAAAACTGACAACTAATCACAATGCACAGAAAAATGAGTTAAAAGTTTTAAAAGAATACTTATCACTATATAGAAATTGTCACCACTTAAGTCCATGAATTTGTACCTATTGTTATCTGGGGGAAAACATCTCCTGTTATTTTAAGCTCTCATTCATGGTAAATGTAGAACCTGAAAGAAAAATATTTAACTGGCGAACAATTAAAAGACACTTCCGACTCCTTCATTTTAAACTTTAGCTAAAACTCATATCATTCCATCACAATGTAATAAGAAGGAATAGATGACCACTAGGGTGGAATGTATGAAAAAAATTTTTGAATTCAAAATCGGCCCGGTGTGGGAAAGTTGCGTATTGTACTGCTTATTATGTAAAAAAAATTCTGCACAGTGAACTGATATCTTCATCTGTCCCAAGAGACACGCAATCTCCTAATTTTAGTTAAATTACGTTTACTTTTTCCTAATTTTAATAGAAATTAACAAATTTGTTATTGGACATTGTTAATACAATGCTATTATGCCCCCTTATCATATGTAAAAAGTTTCAAATTCCTTCAACATCATTCCCATGGCAAAATTTGACTTATTTTAGGTTTACTGAAAGATATTGCTACATAATAAAAATCAAGATATACACAAATGTTTGAAATTTTGTTAAATTTTTCAGTATGATATATGTTCCTTTTGTATGTTTATATTTAACTCTTCAGTTCTAATAAGCACCAAATAATTGTAATATTTAAGAGTAATATGAGTTTTTAAACACATTTCAGTTTGTGTTTTGTAATCGCATTTTGTATCAAAAGTCTTCATGCTGGAACGTGACTCAATTTTAGTCTGAATGTATCCATCCATTCTTTCATATCTTCATACTGTTTCAGAAGCTTCTGTTACTAATTTAATGGTTTTCTCAGTTACTTGTGTATGACATGGCAATTTCAACAGGTTTGAAAGAGTTTCAGTGCCTGGACCTAGTGCATCATTGTTGAACCTTTCAATTTCTTCTAGCACCAATATCCTAGTAATTGGAGTCTCCATTCGTTCTTTCACATCTCTCTCTCTAATCTTTGATTCCCATCAATTAAATTGATGTAGTCTGCTTCTGCAAAATTTAATTTTGGAACCCTTTCCTTTCATTCCTGTTTTGTAGCAGTCTGTGCTGCTTTTATGCATCTAAATGCGAGTTCCCTAATGTGCTTCTTATCATCTGTTAACATGGCAGGGAATTTCCTCATGAGCGAAATAATTGTTTCTTTGGATCACAGCGTCAGTAATATCCCACCAATCTGACTCTAGATACCTGTAATTATTTATTAAATCTCCTAAGTGCCTATTTCCATCTGAACAATGTGATTTTGTGTTTATTGGGAACCAAACAGGTACATAGACTTTCATCACATACTCGCACAGGATACAAAGATTCTTTGAGGGATATTCTCACTTGCGATATATAGTCGCAGAAGTCTTATAGGTATGGTTAACCATCTTGAATGATTTAGTGGTCAGAGTTTCTGCAATGGAAATTCTGGAGTATTTTCACCTACTGAAGCAATGCACCATGCTTTGTGAAGTATTATATTTTTTGGTTGTTACTTTATTCTGAAAAGTCAACAGCTTGAATTGCATATCCCTTTATTGGGATAAATTTAACCAGTGGTAAATTTTCACATGTTTTAAGGGATTTCTACTAGTTCTCGAATATGAGCTTGGCCCAGAAGTCTCTCCATCCAGATGTTGAACTAAATGACAGAGTGATAGCTCATTTATATCTAACATACAAATAAGCTACTGAAGAGTATGTTTCAAACTAACTTCTATCAGTCATATAACTCTATTATCAACACTGGTACTGATGTTAGAGCCATAACACCCTATCGCCACTAAGATCATTGATCACTATTTTTTTTCTTTTCAAATGTTCCATAATTTCTCTTTGATATTAAAACCCATACCTTTAGCAGATGTAACATGTTCAATATAAATAGAAACAAGCTCTTGTAACAGTGGTACCTGTTCTTCTTTAGTTAGGATGTTTCGGAACTTATTTCATACTTTTTCTTGAACCAATGTATTGTCCTAATGGCCATTGAAAAAAAAAAAATGCAGATAATCGAAAATTCTGCTGTGATGATGACAGATCCTGCTTTAACTTTTCACATTCTCGTCATACTTTATTTCTGTCAACTTATCTTAGAAGTGTCAGCATTGTAGATGATGTCAAAGACAGCTATAAAACATGAATGTAAAGAAGATTAGGGTTCCAAAAATAATTTTTGCAGCAGTAGCAGCAGCCTATGTCAATTTAATTGACGGGAATCAAAGATTAGAGAGAGATGGGTAAGAATGAATGGAGGCTGATTACCAGAAGATTGAAGATAAATTGAAAGTTTCAAGAATGGTGCACTAGGTGCAGCTACTGAAAGTCTTTCAAGCCTGCTAAATTAAAATAGCCGTTTCACACACAAGCAACTGGAGAACTGTTAAATTTGTTACAGAGCCCTCTGATGTAGTATGTGGATATGAAAATTAATAGAAATTTGAAAGATTTTTCTAAATTGTGATTATTATTATTATGTAAGAGTATCTTCAAGGAAACAAGTCAAATTTTGCCAGATTTCATAAAGTTTTAGCCCTGTTGGGGTGCATGAAAATGATGTTCTAGGGATTTGAAACTATTTGCAGATGATACGGGGACATGTAGCATTATATCCAGAATGGACCAATAACAAATTAAATTTGTTAATTGCTATTAAAGTTTGGAAAAATTAGCATAATTTATCTAAAGTTCTGGAATTTGTGCCCTTGGGGCTGCATATCAAGATGTCAACTCGAGGCTGAATTTTTTGTTTTCTTTTAATAATAATAAGCAATACAACACACAACTTTCCCACACTGGGCTGATTTTGAATTCAAAAGTTTTTTTTTTTTCTGTGCTCCACCCTAATGACCACATATTAGGGCCTTAGACATCCATAATTATGCTGTAGACTTCATGCTTTTGTAAAAATGGCAGTGAGCTAATATTCCTTATTTGAAAGCCATCTTGACACTTTCCCAAAATTATTGACCATATCTCGGTCTGATATTTAGTAATATTACCATTGTTACTTTGTGCTTCAAAGTTCTAACAGAACTAGTGAGACTGCCTTTTCTCCCATCGACAGAGAATATCACTCACATGCAAGAAAAATGACACATCTCGGCAAAAATAAATTTCACAGGAGAGGCAAAATAAGATTTGCATGTTTTTACTGTAACATGAAATTATAGCACATAGCTCTCTGCATGCAGCAGTAACATACATAAAAGCTTAAAACCTTTAAGAATGAATACATAAATTAGATTTGGAGGGTTGAGTCATTGTACCTCCTCACACAATGCACCCTCCATCTGTGGTCATGAATAGATATATAGCATAACAAAGCAGTTTTCTGGATAACTACTTTTATGAAACTTTCACTGTAGCAAGATGCTTCTATGACAGACCTATTAGTGGAATAAAACAAAATTGAATTTTTGCAAGATTTGTCATTTTTCTTACAGGTCAATGATATATTCCCATCCCGTGACCAGAAAACATGTACTACGCAACTGTAAACACATATGTCACTGGACTTCTTGAATAATCTCCTGTGCGACAAATTAGCTCTGAACAGAAGCGATGGAGAGTTAAACTAATACGGCAAAACTAATACAATGAATGAAAAAAAAACATGGATGGGAATAGGATGAGGAAGTATATGGTGGTTAAGGAGGATGCATGATGAATGATATTAAGAGAAGTTTTTTCATAGATTAAAATAGAGATGAATGGGTACCAGCACAACTAAAAAGGGTAGAATAATAAGGGTTTATATTTATACTTTACTTTTCATATTAAAGCAGTAAGAAGAGCCTTGAATGTATATGTCCTATACATACAAAAAATGGCACGCATGGTGGCCATTTAGAATTAAATGCGACAACGAGAAATGTTAATATTTTGTCAACATTATAACATTGTAATTTAATAATTTAACAGTCACGAAACAGTACAAAGTCAATTTAAATTTTTATTCTGCATTGCTACAATTCTTTAGATTAATTATGTTAGCTGACTTACCATTAGTTGATTAAAAAAAAAATGCATAACTTGATTTAAAATTTATTGTATTACAATTTGATTACTCTAAACTTGATAATTGAAATTCTCCTAACCCGTTTATTATTGGTGATACTTTTTATGGTGTTCACATTACTCAGGTAGACGATTTATATGAATATTATGTTAAAAAACATTACGCATGATGGCCATTTAGAATTAAATGCTGCAACCAGAATTTTTAATATTTTTGTCAACATTATAACATAATAGTTAATAATAGTTAACAACATATTTAATAATTTAACAGCCAGGAAACAGTACAAAGTCATTTAAAATTTTTATTTTGCATTACTACAATTCTTTAGATTAATTATATTAACTTACTTACCATTAAGTTGATTTTTAAAATAATACATGACTTGATTTAAAATTTATTGTACAGTCAACTCTGTGAAATCCGCACACTTAGGGACCGAGGGCTTTGTGGATTATACATTTTAGCGGATTATAGATCATCCCTTTGTTTACATTTTATTTTTTAAAGTCTGACTATAAATTAGGAACAACTGTACAAAAATTACAATTACAATGGACAAGAAAGTCATAATGTAACATTGGTTTAATAAATTTAATAATTAAGATTAAAGAAAAGTTAAATTATATACAATCTTTTCTAATTATTCATTATTTTAAACATTGACACAACACAATGGTAGTTTTGGTTTGTTGTCAATAATTTTTTTGTAGTCTATAAGCATTCATTACTTTTTGATCCAAGATAAAATTTTATTACTCAAGGCAATTTAAATATTTATATATTGGAAAACTGATAAAAAAAAGTACCAAATTTAGTTTTTGAGTTAAACTTTTAATGACAATTTTCATTGTTTACATTTCAACATGTAGTGCGGATAACAGACATTTGCGGATTTCACAGAGTTGGCTGTATTACAATTTGATTACTTTGAACTTACAAATTTTTAAATTTATTTAAGTGAAAACTTACCAGTTGCTGAAATTAGGCATCATCATGCTGGGAAAAAAAGAAAATAACCCCTTTGTGCACTAATTGAGACGACTACAATTTAATGGCCACCATGCACACAGTTCTTTAACATAATATTCATATTGTTTTTCCTAATTTTGTTGGAAAATATTATGAAATTCATTGTTTGGTTGCTGGAATACATCGCAAAATTCACCAATTGCTCAGGAAAACATAACAAAATTCTACTCATAACAGGGGAGTCTAAACAAACCAGCTCAAAATATGATTTTTGAATGGGACTCTAGAGTGGTCTTTTTTTATTAAATTCCTACTCAGCGACTCTTTTGTTCTAGTCAACACTGAACAAACACATGTAATATGTACAATGTCATTTGAATATGACATGTCGATTATGCACTTTTGCTCCTATAATTTGACGACAGTTTTTTAATGGAAAGTGGTCGACAAATAATGGAGAAGTATCTTCTTTTTTTATCTTTTATATTTTTGAAGAGTGCTCTTTTTTTTAGAAAAGAATGCGATTGATTCATAGCAATTTCCAAAGAACAGAAGAAACAAGAAAAAGAAAGGACCTAATGTGTAAAAAAAAAAAAATGTAATGTTATTGCCATCTACATTGTGATTTTCAAGGGGTATTTGATAAATGAACAAAAAAGGATTACGTCCTGGTTAGTTAAAAGCTAAAATGCATATGGTGTGTTAATTTCTTAAAAGCCAACTTGGTAAATTAGTTCTTCCCTTATGTGTTTACTTAATGAAAGGCCTCAGTGATTTGAACTGAAAGTGCTGCTCTAATGTTACCCACCGTTCATTGTTTGGTTTATCTTTTTTGCTGTCTTTTTGTCTTGTGCAAAGAAGCTGTGGAAACAGATGTCAGCCTCAATGACAAATATCAACTTTGATGGACTAATAATGAGTAGGTTATGAAGAGGTATAGATACCACTTAGATGACACATTTTGACTTTTCAAGAATGTTAAGTCGCTTGAGATTTCTCTCCAGTCCCTTTTTTGAATGAGTTGATGGGGTAAATAATTACCATATTAAAAGATTTAAAATAAAAAGAATAAAAATAAGACATTTAATAAATATATTCTGCTATAACGTTTTTAATATTTTGACAAAAGAAGTTACAATAAGCCATATTTTGAGGAGAGGAGGGATTATATAATAAGAGGGTTGGTTAACCGAGTCTTTCGGTTAATTGAACATCGGATAATTGATAGTTTATAGTATTTTCAAATTGCATTAATTATTTTATATTCCTTTAACAATTAACTGCAAGGAATGATTTAACCAGCAGAAATTATGACTTTGTTGATTATATGTCACTCGGTATCGCCCCCCCCCCCTAAAAAAAAAATCTCTGGATCCGCCCCTGGTCTGGGGAGAGCAGGTGGGCTGACTGTTGCAGAATTCATGAAGCATGGTGTTCAGTGTGCCTGTCCAAGACCTTTTATTTTCTTTTGAACACTGACCATTTTCTGACACTTGATCAGAACAGGGGGAAAAAAAGAGAGAAATAAAACTGGCTGAGTGTCTTAAAAAAGAACAAAAATATGAAATGGGATTTTTTTTTTTTTTTTTTGCATTTCTTAATGGACACAGGATGTACATTTATGATCTGTAGTGATCATAGACAAAATTCATGCATTAAGAGATTCCTGTTTGACGAGGGATCTGTTTCCATTATTATTATTTCTTTTTCTCTATTTGTAAAGAATGTATAATACAAATATCTTTCAGTTAGTGCAGTAAGTTCTTTTTTAGATGCTTCCTCAATTAGTGTGTAAAGCACAAAATGGGTTATGTCCTTTTTTCCCCAGCAAGATGGTGTCTAACTTTAGCAAATGGTAAATTTTCTCTTAAATAAATTAAAAAGTTTGTAAGATCAAGTATATTTTTAATAAAATCATTATTATTTTTTTAATCAACTTAGTGATAAGTAAGATAACGTAATTCATCTGCAGAATTGTAGTAATGCAGAATAAAAATTTAAATAGACTTTGTATCCTTTTTTCGACAGTTAAATTGTTAAATTAGCTCACATGTTTATATTACATATGATTTATATTATATTCATTCAGATGGGCATAAAAAACCGCTGGAGATAAAATTACCATCGTTAATATCATTTATTGTTAAAAGCCGATTGATGTTACATATTTAATAATCTTATACTAAATTATTGTTTTGTATTAGTTTGGTTTGCTTTTATATTATATATCATTTTGATATATAATAATTTTGATATATATAATTCAAATGATTTTATGTATGTAATTACCTTTGAAACATAACTGGCAATTGGCAGCGATAAACAAAACTGGTGATTGACTACTGCTTTTGGCGAGCCCAGATAATACGTAAGTGCCATTTGTTAATAGAAATTCATCAAAATTAGATAAATTGTTTAAAGTTTCCAGTGAAGCTGTAATATGCATTTTTCCCCAATAATACATAAAAAATGTCATAATACATTATTGCATTGTCTTTTTATGTGTATTATGTTTCTGAGAAAGTTGTCTGTGGAATTTTAGCAGTGGTTCTCAAATGGTGTCTTGAAGGGAGTTGTACATTTATATACCTGTTTCATTTCATTGTTAGTTACCATAAATATCGTTTTAATCATTTTCTTCACATTTAATTTAACTAAATATTATTCAAACAATTATATATATTGAAATTGATTTTATTTCTTAATTATACTGAATTAATCCTACATGCCAGGATTTTTTGTATGAGTGTCAACAAAGTACATGGTCAAACTCGAGATATAATCCTTGAGTGTCAAAAAGTAAGAACACTGCATGTAGTATACAAGGAGGTCAAACAATAAATTTTAGTATGTAATAAAACAACATTAGTCTGCACTTTTTGTTTTTAAGCATTTTGCATATTATGGGACATCTCTTTGATCATTGTTTATATTTTATTAATTTATACTTTAATACAGCGGCTCTCAACCTGGAGTACACAGTGGCCCTGCTAGGGGTATGTAAATATAGGTAAAGGCGGAAATCATAAAAATGGTTTAAACTAAAAACACATAAAGAAAATTGCTATTTTTAGATGGCAAAGTTAGTCTCATGTGTAAATCCAATATGTTATACTCAAAGAGTAAGATTACAGAGTAAGATTTGTCATACAACACCATGATGATGTCATGGAAAGTCAGTTTCATAGTATCTGGCATGAGACCATGTTTTTCAGTAGAAAAATGCCCTTGTCATAAACTTGTATGCATGTCACTTGTTGTGATCTTTTAGTTATTTATGAATCTTGTCAAATTGAAATATAATATTTTTAATTTTTCAGCAATAGTTGTAAGTTGCCATCATCCTGGATTTATCGAAAATGCTGATTTGATAGGGAACATGTTTACTTTTCCTCACAATATTACTTATAAATGTAACGAAGGTTATCGAATGATTGGACTTGCAACGAAATATTGTTCGAAATCTGGGCGATGGCAGCCTCAAAGTATGCCTTACTGTGAAGGTATCTAGAGTGTTTTGTTGCTTATTGTAATATTTTAGCATATGTTGTGGCCTTATGAAAAGGAGACTTTTGGTTTTCTGATATTGTATCTAACTGAAATGGGTAAATATGATTTTGGGTAGTGGAATGTTTTCTTCCAGTTTGTAATTATAGTGAATGGTTTTGTCTTCTGTTTCCTCAGTTGTGGAAAGTTGTTTTGCAGGATTGGGTGCATGATGGTTTCCTTCAGATCACCACAATGAACTGTTGTTCAATTTCTTTATTCAGAAGATAAGCATATTATCAACAGTAAGCAGACTATCTGAAACAAGTGCAGAAGGAAGTTTTTGAAATGAATAGTTCTGCTCCAAGAATACCATGCCACATGAGACCAAGAAGATCTCCAATCTAATGAAAACATTTTGCTGAGATATCATCCATATACCCCTGATATCCCCCATGTGACTTCCACATCTTTGGCACCTTAAAATCATTGAGAAGTCAATTGTTCATCTGTGACAAGGAAGTGCAGAATACCTTGGAAAATGGATCCATAAGCATCTGCTGAGTTTCTGCATTGAAGCCATCCACTCCCTGTTAAAATGCTGGGATAACTGCATCAATTTCAATGGCAGTTATTTATGACCATTTTGAACACTAACCATAATTCAATATCCTATAAGTAAGATGTTCTTCAGATCTAATCGTAGTCTCCTTTTCATTTGCTCTCACTTTATACTTAGTATTATACTAAAACTCTAATTAACCAAACTCCAGTCATCAGGATTGATATCATAGAATAAAAAAAATTGCTTTTAAGAGAGAAAAAAAGGCCCTATTGAAATGCAAATATATGTATGTGTTTGTAAAAATAATTCCTATTTCAACCAGCATTAAAATCTTTAAGATTGCCCCAGTTACCTGAATTACTTCTGGAATACATTGGTCCTGATAATTGGAGTTCCAATGTATTAAAAATTTTATTAAAGTATATGATCTTTCATTGATAACATTTAAGTTATAGTTATTTTTTTATGTTATGAATGTTTTGTATTAGATCTTTGATATAAATAGCACTCCCTTTATCGTTTGTGTTTGGAGAGTGGAGATAATTCTTGTATGCTATTTCCTATTCGACTCATAGCACTTTTGCAGTGTTGGTATTCTTCTGCATATTAAGGATTTTCCTTTTTTATGTCAACTGGGCTCTTCAAAGTTCAGTTATTTGATACTGAACTTGAAACTTTGTTAAAAGAATAAAGTTTAAATTTAGAACAAAAATTTAATGTCATCCAAATGCCGGGTATTTATTTTATTTATTTACTTGTTATATTTATTTATTTACTTTATTTTATTTATTACTTGTTATTTATTACTTACTTTACTTTATTTTATTAATATTTACTTGTATATTTTCCATACATTTTATTTTGTCATTTTCATTTACACAAAAACTAAAGATGTGTGAAAAATATTAAAGTTTTTTTCCTTTTAAAGAATATTTTATTGATATTCATATTTCTTCAATGACAATTACAGTATCAAAATAAATAGCATTTTAAAAGAAAATTGTGATATTCTAATAAATATATTGCAGTTAGAATTGTATTTTTAGGTGTCATTTTTTAACTATGTGCAAACTATCCTTTTTCAGGAATGGTCTAGAATTAAGAAAAAAGAGTAAATTAGCAGGAAATGTATAAAGAATTTTAAAAGTCTTGAAATATAGTAAAAGCCTTAAATTTTCTATAAGAATATTAAGTGAAAACTAAATCTACTCTTGTTGTGCTTAACCTTCGACAGGATTTACACAAGGGAAAAAAAAAAGTTATGACTTTCTAATCCTAACCAAATATTAAGTGAGATGTTTAAAAAGCGGGACTATTTTAAATGGTATTCTAAAATACTGTGTGATCCATTTTCTTCTTGATTCTTAAAAAAAAATGCAGGAACTTTTGCAATTCCATGGCACCTATATACATGTTGCTTTTGGTCTTGTATTCCATATGGGTGATTCTGGAACTTTTTTAATGTGTTCTTCAAGTATATAAGGTTGAAGACCCCTATACTAGACATTTATGATTATCTTGTAATTTCTAAACTTATAAATACTGGATTTTAGTTTTGAGATAACCTCTGTAATTGACTCATTTAAAAAATAATAATTCTGAAACTAATTGCCAAAATGTCAGTAATTTTCTTTAGAGACCTGACAAGTTTTTGGTTTCCATTTATTTGTTTCTTAGTCTGTCTGTTCTGCGATAACTGTCACAAAAAACATCCGGTGAGCTTGAAATTAAGTAAGCATGTTGGTGATATACCCTGAATTAGCTGTATAGTTTTTGGTTAAATTTTCTTTCATTCGTTTGTGAGATATGGAACATTTTCTTTTGCGCCATAATTCTTTTGTATGACAATTCAGATGATTTTCAAATTTCCATTTGTTGAAGGAAAATGGCTCATTTTGCTAATTTATTTAAATGGTAAATTATGAATGCTAAAATTTACAAATAAGGGTTTTAAATTATTCCAATTAGTTTGACATTTTGTCAATATATTTGCCAGATTTTTTTTATTAGATTTAAAATTTTTGGTGGAACTTTATATATGTTTTCCTATAATATAAAGCATTTTGTTTTTCAGTTTACCTATTTGACATAATAAATAAATAAATATTTCATTTTTTTCCCTTTTCTTTCATCAGTTACCTGGTAACATATTTGAACCTAATAATATTATAAATGTGAATATGTGTGTGCATAATGTTTGAGTAAAGCCAATGTCAAGACAGATGAATTAATGCAATTGTATCTTTGCATATAGATGGATTTTAGACCAGAAATAAAAATAGGCAATATTTTATTTATTTTATTCAAATATTTTGCTTAAAAATTCAAGAGTTCATTATTTTCATAGAGAATAAATTGAAAATTTTCTATAAAATTTACCAGTATTTCTTTAATTATTGCCAAGAAAATCAAAACCTGGAATAATATTTTTTCTTAAACAATTTTCAATTGAAAGATTTTCACATGAAAAAGGAAAATGAAATAAAAAAAATTAAGAATTAAAAGAAAGAATACGGTATCATATTGAAAATAAAAAGAAAACTCTCAAGTATTTCGTAATATAACAAGGTCAAAGGTTTTGGGTAAGTATGAATAGCAGGTGAATTAGATGTCATTTATCGAAAACAAAGATGTTGGAATAAAATGGTCTTGGGTAAAATAAAATTAACTATTATTCATGGAGGAAAGAGATCGATGGAGATGCAGTATGTCATAAAAACAGTTTGCAATATGATTTGTGCTATTGCTCAGATTTAAATGCCCTCATTCAGCCCAAACAAAAGAAGCACGTGGAACAGGAACCAAATTCTTTGACTTCATCCATGCATCTGTTTTTTCTCTAAATGAAAATAATCTGCTTATATTTAAGCATTCTAAAGTAGCATTTCATTGTATTATGAATTAAAAACTATATTACTAAAAGTTTTCTCCTTTTTTTGCAAAAGCACGTGGTTGTGTTTGAGCTGAATATAGCGGATTTTAGGGTTACATTTTTGGTGTCACCCCCAGCCATCATACTTCATCTATATTCTTTCTCTTTACTCTACGACTATTATTACTTGAAGAAAATTGCTATCAATACTTCAAGATTTATCGTCTGTGCATGGTTAACATAAAGATTTAATTTTAATTTTTATTTATTAATTCTTAAAAAACTTTTGCTTATCCTTATAAATCATAGCGTAAAAAAAAAATCTAAGATATGCTATAACCATTCACACAATCAATATAAAATTATGAATATAAATTTAAATTGACTATGGGGAATTCAGGGAGGCAGTTTTGATTTAAAAAGTTATCAGAATAAGCAGCTCATCAGAATTTCAGGCTATCATTGTATAACCACTATTTAACGCTTTTAATTTTTGAAACTTTACAAAGTATTTTTTATTCTTATAAATATTTATGTAATTTTTTATGTAATTTGAAAACTTTAAAAAGGGATTTGTAGGATGTTGAATATTATGCAAAGAGCCTTAAAAACAATGACTTGCAAAGATGTCATTGAGGCTCCTGATCTGCAGATTTACTAGATGTAGTAATATTATGAACATTTGTACTTATGTAAATTCAAAGATGTAGAGTTTACTTTGTCAAATTTGAATAATATGATTAGAAAATTTAAAGTTAAGGTTCATTTTAAAATTAACATAACAATCCTAGCAAATTTTCAGTGTTTTAAATTATTATAGTTGTTATTCTCAGTTGAGTCAGCACCAGAATAATTTTTCTACCTCTAATTTTGATAGTTAGTATAGATGTTTTCTATAAATTTTCTAATGTATAATTTCTAATTTTCTAATATATATTATAGTAGTTTTCTAATATATATTATAAATAAATCTATTACTTCTTTGCCCACCAGGATTGTATACATATAAAAATTTAATTTTTTTAAAAACATGGTCAGCTATTCTAATTAAGAAGAAAAGAGACTTTTCAAACTGATAAGAATTGAACATAGATAATTTTAGATAATGCAAAGCTTTTTTTTAGCAACCAGGTTGATCTTTCTCTGGTTATAACTTAATAATTGACTATTAATCTACTCTAGACTTTCTATTTTTATTCAGATAATGTGATTTTTTTTTCTATTTTAAGCTTTTGCACTTTTTTCTTTTAATTTTTAACTATGTTCTTTTAGCTGTTCTTTGTCCTGGTCTTAATCATCCTCAAAATGGTGAAGTTTTACATTCAAATAGACGCCCAACTTCTGTTGCAGCATATAAGTGTGATAGGTATTATAAATTAGTTGGTGATTCAGAACGTGAATGTCAAGCGGATGGAACATGGAGTGGGAGCAATCCAACTTGTGAAAGTAAATGTTTGTTTTCATTTTTTTTTTTTTTTTTATAACTACAACTATAGAAGTATAAGTCATTGACAGACTTCTAGATGTGTCTCTATATATAGTCAACCCTCTGAAACCTGCAATTCACTTAGGGTAGAGATGTATGACCTGCGCCAATTGCACCTGACGGCACCAAAATCGCTTTACTGCACCAAGCTGCTACAAAACAGCTATTTTTTTCCATTTTGCACCAAACTTGTGCCAAAATGTACTTAGTGCCAAAATGAAATTTAGCATGATTTTGTCAATCCGAGAAACAAAAAAAAAAAATCCTTTTTAAACCTTTTTCTAGGCCGCTAATTGTGTCAAAAAAGCAAAAAAAAAACAATGATCAAAAGATCTAAAAAAATGCAATGTTTGTCAAATGATCGCGAAAGAAACGTGAATTTTGTCAAAGGATCTCTAATCTCATCAAAAAGTAATAAAACACAGTCAAAAGATTGCAAAAAAACACGATTTCGTCAAAGGATCGCAAGAAAAACATGAATTTTGTCAAAGGATCGCTAATTTCATCAAAAACGAACAAAACACGGTCAAAAGATCATAAAAACGCTAATTTTGCTAAAAGATGGCAAAAAAAACCACACAAATTTCATCAAAATATTACGAATAACACGTGAATTTCGTCAAAGGATCACAGAAAAAATGCAAATTTTGTCAAAGGATAGCTAACTTTGTCAAAAAACTAACAAAACAGAGTCAAAAGAGTGTGAAAAAAACACAAATTTCATTAAAAGTTCATGAAAAAACCGAATTTTATCAAAAGGTCACAAAAAAATGTAAATTTTGTCAAGAGATTTTGAAAAACATGCCAATTTCAACAAAGGATCGTGAGAAATATGCAAATTTCATCAAAAGATCGCAAGAAACATGTAAGTTTTGTCAAAAGATCACGAGAAACACGCAAATTTCATCAAAAGATTGCAAGAAACATGCAAATTTCGTCAAAAAATCATGAATAACACGCAAATTTCGTCAAAAAATCATGAATAACACGCAAATTTTGTCAAAAAATCATGAAAAACATGCAAATTTTGTCAAAAGATCACGAGAAATGCAAATTTCGCCAAAAGATCGCTAGAAACACGCAAATTTCATCAAAAGATCATGAAAAACATATGAATTTTGTCATATATATAAAAAAAAGTGATTTGATTATCCACATTTCTATTTTTCGATCCACCCTAGTGTGCAAAGCAACCATTGTCCTAAATAACTTTTTTAGTATTTATTTTATGCCGTTTTCTGTGTTTTTTAGTAGACGAGTTATTTCACATATCTTTTTAGATCCATTCTTTAGATATGGATTAAGATGGGTGTAAACCATCCTGGGACATAAACTTGGATTACATACTTTGACTGAATCTACAGATTCTGATGGTCAATTAGTACTTATATAAAGGTGGAAAATTTTATTCACTTTTTGTGAGCCATCTTGTGTGTGACAAGTTTCGTATGTTCCTATTTGCTAATTCTTCTGAGCAATATCTTGATTACATAGCTTTGCAAATGTCCAGCAGGTATATCTGGCCTGTGCAGAGTGCCTTTTTCTAGATTTCAGGAAATGTTTGTGCCCCAGGATGGTTTACCATGAAATGTAATCAACATCTAAAGAATGGAACTAGAAACTCAAGGGAAATTACTTTGCTACTAAACAGCACAGAAAATGGCATAAAACAAATAATAATAAAAAGTTATTTAGTACCTTGGTTGCTTTACACACTCAGAGCAAATTCTGATTGCAGTGCTCTCTGGTGATCGCCATGACATTAAACAGCTAGCTGCTCAGCAAATAATAGATGCAAGAGGAGAGTAAATGATGGCATACGCAAATCTGAAATATCAACAATCAACTTTGAAGCGGATAATTATATAAATCTAATTGATTGGAAAATTGTTGTGGTAATAGAACCCCCAGTCACTATGCATGTATCGGATATAATTTTGTTGAAGATAATAGATGGCTGAATAGATTCCATTAATAACATCCCTACTGCATTACATTGTATGTTTGCCTTCTCTTATACCAGCAGTAGAAAAATATGTGAAGGAGGTCATAACAGCATCATCCAAAGTCTGTGGATACAAAGAACAGACGGACTAGGTTGATCAAGGGTGATATCCTCCGGTCTATCTGCGTTTTTCACATTTTCGGTCCAGGGGGATTTTATTAATTTCCCTAGAAATGAACCAAGTATTCCGCATTTATTTAAAAAACGCAAAAAGAAAAGAGAGAAGAAAAAACAAACAATGATATGTTGTTTTATCTTTCATTTTCTCTATTAATAAAGTAGGAACGTTACTGGGTACATTACTAGTGGGGAAAAAAATTCTCATCCGATATGGCCCAGAAAGAATAAAATACAGTCCCGGTCTGGACTCAAAACTACAGAAAAAATGAAACACCCAGACTTGTCCCTGGAAGAATGAAATTCCTACCTGGCCCAACATTTCAAAAAATAAAATTTAGTCTCAGCTCAACCCGAGTCTTCAGATAAAAATTAATCCCTGACCGAGCTTAATGAATGAAAATTTAACCAAACTTGGGCTTCAAGGCAAGCCCAGGCTCGTGGACATTTTTGATATATATTACGAAATCGGCCTAGAGCCCTGCATCAGGTCAGGTTACCTGCTTTTACTCTCACTCGACCCGCCCCAACTCCGGGTTGGAGCTATATGTTTTTGTTGCGGGTCGGGGCGACTTCTACTTTTTTGCTGTGTGTTGGGTTTTGACTCTTGCGGGTCTGGTTCAGTTTGATTTTTCCAAATAATCTCTAAGGTATTTTTTCAGGTTAAAAATCTATATACAATAAGTTTTCCACGATGGACACTCCCAAAAAGCAGACACGTCTATTTAGCGAACACTTTTTCAATTCCTAACACTTATACATTCGTACTCTTATACCTTTGAATAGTGGTTACCTCCCAATCTACATACATGTAACATGTGTATGTGTGCATAAACTATTACAAATACAATACATGTATATCTCTGTTATGTTGATTACATTTTTCATATTCCGAGACACGAAAAAAAATGGTTCTTCAAGAAAGAATAATCTGTGATTACATTTCTGATTTTTTATAGCTCATGCAGTAAATTGAATATATATTCATTCATATTCAAATACATATTTATTTTCATTTGAAACATAGTTCGGCTCAAGCTTTTTTTTTAAATCCCAGAAACCCAACTTGCAAAAACCTTAAATATCACCAGCAAGAAATATTCTCGGGTGAACCCAATTAGCAGAAAGGAAGTTAGTCATCCCAACCCGAAAAAAGAAAATTAAGAACAGACCGACCTAATGCAGGACTCTATCTAACGAGGTGTCTGCTATTCAGAGTTTTTGCTATATTCGACTATTAAATAATACAGATTTGTCCCTTTTTCCATCGAACACATAAATTTGGTATTAAAGATGTAATTATAGATTACTTTTCAAAATTGCACTAAAGCCTTATTTACTTTACTTTCATTTTGTATTCTGTTCGGGTTGCAGGTTAAAGTATTTCAGGTTCGGATTGAAATATGTCTGGTTGCGGGTTGATTTCAAATGTAATTTTCAGATTCAGATCTGGTACAATCCGACCCGCACAGGATTCTAATTCGGCCCTCCTGTCAGGGATACCATGCTCCCCCGTCAGGCAAGTTCTGGCGCTGCCCCTGAGGTTGATACATAGAAAACTTATGCCAGCCTTTGATAAAAAATCACAATTCAATGTATAAATAATATATTGTGCTCAGATGGTAGGGTGTTCAAGCTGGGGCATGGGTGAGACATGATATGCAGCCACCTCCACATGGTATGTCCTGGATAGTTTTGAAAACAACTAGGTAAAAGCCGCATTCAAAACAACAATTCGTTGCACAACCCAACAGAGTGGCAACTCCCTTTTTTTATCGAAAGTTATCAGTTTTCATCCAGTTATATAGAATAAAGATATAATTTTATTGTTTAAATATGTTAAGTTTTTAATAATAAAGGTTTAAATATCACTTTTAAATAATAACCAGCTCTATGGGAACTTTTTGATTTTTTTGAAAAAATGTCAAATTTCTCCCAAAATTTCGACTTTTGAACCAAAGCGCAAACCCAAGCCATTTTTTTTTCAGCGATAAAATTGCACACAGTTGATGTACTATTATAAAGGCAGCTTTTGGCACCTACCAGTTTTTTGTTTAATTTTTTTTTTTTCGCTCAATTCTAGTAACCATTTTCTAGTGCACTTCAATACTGTATATAAATTTCATTATGGTTAAAGTTGTGTAACATTATTAAAATATACTGGAAATGACTTTTCCCCATAAACCATAATGTAATGGAATACTTTTGAGTGCCACTGTAAATAAACTATCATTGGTACATACTTCATTTTCAGTACAAACATGCCATGGGAAACCTCAATAACGTATATCAATTAAATGTCGATCCAAGTATATTTATGCTAGTTAGGGCATAAATCCAAAATGCTTATTTTCTGACATTACCATTGGTAATAGCCTGGACCACTATTATAATGATTTCTTAAATTATTTTTCTCTAAGCTATTGACAGATCATATTTTGAATGTTTGAAATCTCTGTACACAGAATAAATTTAAGCCATATTATTGCTCTTTCTTAATTTGAAATAAATAGTTCTTTTCCTGATTTTATACATTGGTACATATCTTAAAAATTTTTAATGAAAATAGTTATTTCATCAGTATTATTTAAGCAAGTTATGTCTTATTTTAGTGGCTTTCCTGTTGAATAAAAGCACAGGTAATCACCATTCCAGAATGAAGAAATTTGCAGGATAACTTTTGTATTATTTGTTATAAATCCACATTTTCTGTTGTAAAAACTTCTGTCAGTTTTCGTTATTGCAATCAACCTCTGAGTTATATATATTACCATAATATTATTTTTTAATATCAGTATTAAATGAATTATTTGCGTGCATGCCAGGGTAATATTAACTCTCTCGCTCTTTTTTTTTTATTTTAAGAAATCACTTGCAAGGCACCTGAAGCATTTCCTAATGGACGCATCATTGGGGTGCTAGTGTCTGTATACAATGCTTCTGATATATTGATATTTCAGTGTAATGATGGAAGTCACATGTCTACAAAATGCTTAGAGAATGGAGAATGGAGTCTGCGTCCTCCAACTTCTTGTTCAGGTAAAAACTTTTGTCATAGAATTTGCAAAACTGATAGTTACTTATTTGATTTTTTATTTCACATTTTATTTATGCTGTTTTATTTCTGTTTTTCATTTCTTATGTACTTGTGTGCCACTGCTTCATACTTATAATTTTTAAAGCTAATAATGTAGCTGTGGTCAAAAAATAATAAATAAATCCAAGCACTTCCTATTTTTTATTTCAAATTTAAGTATGTCATTTTAACTTTTAAAATGTATGGTTAATGTGTATTTTTTGGACCCCTAGGAATATTCAAACCTTCTACAATTTTCAATTCCTGCTACAGAACTGGCAAAATTTCTGAATTCTGTTCTAGTGTGCAACAAAAATAGGTTTTCTTAATCAAAACACTAGATTAAAAAAAAAAATCTTTTATATAAACTTTATAAAGGTTTGAAAAAATGTCAACACAGTCTATTTACGATACTTGTAGCTAAGGTGTGTACTCTAATAAAAACCGAGGAAATTTACCACTAACTCAAGAATGGATTCTTCTACCCAATGTCTAAATTGGAATGTTTGCTCAAAAACAAAGCTGCTGTGTCATCTATGAAAAATAGGCATTACTGCAAAAGATTTTTGTCATTAAAGCTGTTAAAGTAGAAAAAAATCCCATTCTGCTACATGAAATTTTCTTACACATATCATGGGATCTTAGAATAAATGCATGAAATTAGTAAGCATGACTACTGTATGATTTGGAATTGAATAGCATTTTTTATTTTTCAATATATGTATTTCTTCTTGAGTTATAAGCAATTGTTGTGTCAAAGATATTTCCAGAGTTATAGTGTCTAGGAATTCAATTCAAAATCCCAACAAGGCAATACATAAATGCATGAAATTGGCAGGCATGACTACTACTGAATGATTTGGAATTGAATAGCATTTTTCCTTTTCCGATACATGTATTTCTTCTTAAATTATAGCCGATTGTTGTGTCAAAGATATTATAGGCACTTTGAAAAGGCACCTTATCAATAGATGTGAAAAATAACAGATGCATATGCTATGCGAGTACGAGAGGTTTTCTGCCTACAGGTTACAGTATCTTGGTTGCCATATAATTGAGCCTTGGCAACTTCATGACAAAAAATTAGGTGTCTGCTGAATTTTGCTTCAGCTACAGGCCTTTTTTAGAACTACTTTCTGGGGTTAGTATGATAGACCTCTGGTTCCAGTGCTAGGTTCTTTGAACCCTTTCCCCCTCTTCCAATCTTACAAGTTAGTGTTGACTCTAAGCTGTTATAGCAGGGCGCAACACCCGACAGCCCATTTTGTTTTATGTGCCCATTGGCCCTTTTTAACATTTTCAGTGTGCCCGGCAGCCTTTTTTAACACTTCTTATGCTCCCTGTGGCCTTTAAGAGTGTTTCACAGCACACAATTACTCTTTTTTATAATCAAAATCTGCCATTTTCTTTTCTTCTATCAGGATTTGCATAAAAGCAAGTGCATATTTTTCTGCCAGATCCCATTCTTAGCAATGTGATAATGAGAATTTTGAGCATGGGATGTGAACTAATTGGGAAGTGGATTAGATTTGGATTTTTATCCCACCCAATTTTCCCAGCAAATTTACTTCAACTCTTCAGGCTTTGTGTGAGCACTCTAGTGAGTGATATGGTTTGCTCTAGAAAAAGTGATTTTTGCACAACTGATCACATGAAACACTGCAGTTGAAAGTTGATGCTGTTCCTTTAGGCCTGACTCTGTTTTGTCATGGATAAATGTGACAGTGAATGGTTCACAGTTATGCACGAAAATCATGTTAAAGTAAACTGCGGGGTAAAAGGGATAACCCATCGAAATACACAATGATAAATGACTTAAAATAGAAAAATTTAGATTTTATCCAAGTAATAATTTTTTATTTCTTATTTTCCCATATTTTTTTCTATATTTATAATACAAGTCTCATTACGAATTTAATATATATATATATAATGGAAAATTATTCCAGTTGTAAGGCCATGCATGTTTGTCGGGGAGCTCCCCTCCCCACCTTTTGAAAACTAAGAATTTTTGCAAATCCCATTAAACATTTTTAAAAAGGTACTATGCTGTGCCCTATTTGTTTTAAGTGAAAATGTGCTCTGCCCTTTTTTGATGTGGAAAAAGCTGTGTGCCCTTTTTCCCAGAAACTTCTTTGCACCCTTTGTTTGTTTAAAAATAGCTTGCCTTTTTACTTTTTATTCTGGCAAAAAAAAGTGACTTTGGAAAACAGAAGTTCTATTGCTTTGTGTGATTCACAGGTCAAGTTTTGATCTGATTGAGTTTTCAGCAGCATTTCCACCGAAAATTAATTTTGGAGCAAAACTCAGATTTTGGGTTGAAAACAAAACCGAATTTTCAGTCGATCTCTACTTTTAATTAAAATTAACAGCTGCTTATTTTTTAATTTGTTTATATAGAAGTTCATTTTTTTGCAATGAAGAAAAAAATATTCATCAAGCAGTATAAGACTTTAAAAGAATATTTTCAAAAATGTTTAATAATACATTTGTTTTTGTTTTCCATGAAATAATTTGAAATTAAGAAACTAACGAAAACTGTGGATGAAAATTTTGCTTAATAATTTTACATATAGTCATGAAGGCAATCTGTTTTAATATTTAATCTAACACCTTAGCAAATTATACCATCTTTATCCATTTATGAAATGTTTTAAATCATAAAAAAAGAACAAGAAAACAAATTAGTGTTGCCAAACAATTCTGCATAAAATTATTATTATTATTATGTAGAATTTTGAATGTTTCTTTTGGAGATAATGCATATTTAGGCTATATTAATTTCATTCATTGTATGTCTCTTATCTTTATTTATCTTATATGGACAAGCCACTTGATGGCTAGTTTTAATTCATCTGAATTTCTAGTTAGTCGACCCAAAAGGTCTATCATATGGTCATATATGTTTAGTGTAAAATTTTCTGATTTTAGAGAAGTAGAAAGGGTATCTGTGATAACTAGATTAAAAACCATGCATATGGTATATATTATAGAATATTCATTGTCTGAATTAACAATGTCTTTCATGTGTTAAAAGGATAAAAAGAAAAAAGAAAAATGCCATTTTTTTCTGTTGTTTCGAAGCTAGTCATATTTTTTGTATGGTTTTTCTTTCAAGTGAGTTGAAATACACCTTTGTGTTTGTCTTCCATTTTGGTGGGAATAACTGTTATTGAATATTTATTCAGTTATTTCTGCAACTACTTCTTGAGACAATGATGGTGATGAAATCAAAAGGTGTTTACTTTTAATGTAGGAAATTTTTTGTCCAGAAATATGTAGTAATTTCTGCTACTTTTATGATGGTTTAATGCAGTTTCCCGCCCCCTCCCAACCCTCCAACTTTCTTATTCATTCCATTCAAATGAATTGTTAAGAATATGCAAAATATTCTCTAAATCTTTGGCATTATTTCCATGTGGTTAATTCATACTTGCAAATTCTGTTTTTGTAGCCTTTTAGCCAGAAAATAAAATCTTTTTTTTTTTTTTTCAATTTCTACTCATTGAAATGAGTACAGAAGAGCCCCGATTATCCATGAGCGGATTATCCGCGAAGCAAATTTATTTATTTATTTTTTATTTATTTTTTCTTTTTAAGCCAAATTTTTAAGTCAAATTTTCAAATTTAAGCCACATTTTTAAATTTAAGCAAGGAAAATACAGTAAGCCTTACTAATAAATATAAACAGAAAAATTCACGTATTCGAAAGTAACAGAAAAATATTTCTAGATTCGGTTGCCATGTTTAAAATATCAGTTATAAAGTCTTGATGTCTTTTCTTGATTCTATTAACTAAACATAAGCACAGCAATTAAAATATTTAACTAAGAATATTATGATAAATTCCAGTGGAGCATATCAAGAATAGCTTCATTTTTGAGATAGAAAAGGTGTTTCTAAAGCACGAAGTAAAAGCAAGTGACTGATTTTTTTTAAAAAGGTGTAACTCAACACTTTTTGTACAGTGCATGTATGGCATTGTTTCTTGTTTACTGTATTTTTTTTTAGTGATTTAGACGTAAAGCAAAGGTTTCGGCTGTACTGTGCATATGTATGTATTGTAAACATTTTATTATGTTTTTTGTACGCTAAAACATAGTTTTCATGTTGAATTTTCTTTTTTTCGAGCTTGCACCCCATTTTCTGTCTTTTTCGGGTTATCTGCGATGCCCTTGCCACCCAATTCCGCAGATAATCGGGTCTGTACTGTACTTCAAAATTATTTTAAATATTGACTTATTTAAATACTAAATAAATTCAATTAACAATAGTAAAAGACTGCAAAATTATCATTGTCAAGTTGTGTTTTCCCTTTCCTTGCATCATAAAGTATATTTGACACTTGGGTCATTCCTTGTCAAATCAACACAAAAAAGTGACATTTTCTACCTGACCTCCTCAGAATTTTACAATATTAAGCTCAACTGTTTAGTTCATAGAGAAATGAATAAATACCCAGTGATAAACCTCTCTCAATGGTTTCTGAGATAATTAGCTTTAAAGATGGACAAAAAATGTAATTTTTTTAATTTCATGCAGTACACATTTAGTCATAATTTGTTACCAAATTGTCATGAGGACTTACTTTTTGTGTTTTTGGAAAGTTTGAATTGGGCTTTCATATGATATATCACATGTGCATATTTTTTGAATTTTTAATTTCAGGGTCAAACATTTTGATCTTTGACATCTCAAAATAGGACATTTTTTTTTTTTGAAAAAATTTGATATTTCTCTTATGCGTGTTTACTATAATATCTGAGCATATCATTTTGGGACAGCCATGGGACCCTGAATTATAAATTAGAATGTAAAGTGCTGTTTTAATTTTTCATAGACTAACCTACAAATTGTATAGAGTAACTTATATGTACAAGTAAGTACTAATGATAAAAATCTTTATTTTAATGCAAAGTTCACAAAATAATTTTTTTCTTTTCTTTTATTGTGGTGGGAGAGGTTGAGGAAACACAGACAACCTAACTTCTTTGTTTCAATGAAATTTGACGTATAATTAATAGTATCATGGTTCAATTATAAGTTTAAAACTGGATGTCTGGGGTTACAGGATACAAACTTACAATGAAGGTCTCTATTAGTGCATACTTAAAAAAAATCTGGAAAAAATTACAGAATATTCTTAGCATAAGGATATATATGTTTATTTTTTTATTTTTATTTTTATTTTTTGGAGGAACCTCGAAATAACGTCCATAAAAAATAATAATTTTGCTTATTTTGCATTTTATCACCAGTTGGCGACAGGTAAAAAAAAGTACGCTTTTATGTCAAATACTCTTTAAGGAAAAATGTTTTCGTGCTGAACTTGTTTAAATAACTCTAAATTAATACCTATTTTAAACTATAGTTTTGTCATATATATTTATATGTATATTTAATTAAATTTAACAATTGTATTATTATTATATAGTTTAGAACAAAATTTAAATGGATTAAAATTGTTTCAAACTCAAAATTAAGATAGATGTCTGAACAGTGTATATTTGATTTTGATATTGTTAGTGTCATAGACAATCAAGAGAATAGTATTGTTGCCATGGAAACAACAATTCATTGAATATCAAATTGTATGAGGAGAGATTTCTTAATTGAACAGTTACTTTCAAAATACACTTAAAACTTATCTAGCAAGTGAAACAGTGTAAAATTAAATTCTGCAACATGCAACTAGTATATATTATATAAGCTAATAGAAAAGATAAAAAATTGTTTCATCATTTAAGTTTAAATTCATTAAGTACTGTGCATTTAAACACTTGTTTAGCTAGCAATTTCAAATGCATTAAAATTGCTTGCATTTGGTGAGGAAAAATGTTGTTTGCCAAATCACGTGACCTGTTCATCTTTTCGCACTGAATATTTGAAAGTATCTCTTACAGGATTTCTACTAGGATTCTGCTGCTAAATTTGATTGGTCCTTTATAATGTGCATGAGTAGTTTCATTAGCATTTTTTATTTTCAAAATATTCTGAGTTTGCACTTTAAGGAGACTTTTATTACAGTCAGTTAAAAATTAAGATTTTTGTTGTTGTTGTTTAATCTTATTGTAGTAAGTAACCCAGTTGAGTTTAAAGGCTGGGTTTTAGTCTCATTTTAAAAGCATTTTCTTAAATTTCAAATTTAAATTTTAAAATAAATTATAAGATTTTTTATTTTCAAAATAAGATTTTTTTTTTTTTTTTTCAGATTTATTTCAGATCTGTCACATAATTTGTAATTACCAAGAGTTAAATATTCATTTAACAACATTAAGAGACACATAAAGAGATATTTTTTTTATTGATTTTTGAAATAATCTTTAATAAAATCCTTTTTATAAATTTTATAGCAAATTTCCTTCTAAAGACATAAGATTTAGCCTTATTTTATTTAATAGGGCTTGTACTACATAAACTATCAAATAAATAACTTCTTTTACATACACTATTTCTCATCAGTTTCTGTTCTAACAAGCTAAGAAGTTGAAAAGCAGTAAACCAATGTTTAAAATGCACAAATAATGCGTGAAAATTTGTGCATTTTAAACGTTGGTTTACTGCTTTTCAATATTCCTGCACAAAGGCTTTAATTGCTATTTTAAGCTAAGAAGTTTCAAGTAGCTAAATCAATTGAACATTACTGAGTGCAAGCTGGACCAAGAATAAAACAGAACTCTTGCTGGCTTCTTTCTGCTGTGCTTGTGACTCAGTCTGTAACCAGAGTTTCTGATAACTTGCTCAGTTGCTTTTCGATGATAAATTACGAAATGTAATTTGTGCAGACAAAATTTTAGTTTTTCAGTTAGATAATTAAGTCTTTAATTAGAATCTGTGTGTTAATTTAAAGATTAAATAATCATATGATAATGTATTACTTCCACTATCACATGATTACCAAACAACTTGTAGCGAGTACATGTCTATTATTTTTTAATTATACTATACTATTAAGTATTTCAAATATTATTGAAATATGAAGAAAGCAAGTTGAAATGTTACATATTGTGCATTGATTTCATACAGAATTATAACATTGAATACATAAAATTATAAATATGCATTTCTTGCAAGTCTACTTCAATGTTTGAATGCTTATATTACAGGTATGCAGAGAATTACAGAAATGCTTTGATATATTGTGGAACTTCATAGCCTTTCCATTTTGCAGGTTAAAAACTTCATCCCCTTGGGGGGGGGGGGGGGACTGAATTCAACTATGTTTTTAATATAAGAGGGAAAATGTATTAAGACATTAAAGTTAGACTTATAACATAAGTAATGTTTTTTGCTTTATGTATAAACTATTTTTTTTTAACTTGAAATACAGCAAACATGATAGCCTGAGCCTCATCTTAACCCCCAATCCTCAAGAAAAAAACATGTTTGTAGAATTTAAAATAAAAAAGATTGTCAGTAATATATATATATATGTATATGAAAGAATTAAAAAAAAAAAAAAATTTAAAGATAAACCCTTTCTAAAATTCAAAATTGGAATTAAAATTTTAAGTCTGGGAACTTATTTTTCATAGACTCTTAATGCAAATAAATAAAAAGATCTTCTTAAGCATAAAAATCTTTGACACTAATTGATATTTATGAAAGAGATTTGGAAAATAAATTACCCTTTGTTGATATAAGACAGTCATCGTAAAACATATTAAATTATCTTAAAATCCTTATAAAGGTAATAAATCTTTCATGAGCAAGGAAGTAAAGCATCAGTATATTTATAGCATAAACAGAGTTTTTTAGGCTATGCTAGATTATTTAAGAATCAAATTGTAAACAACAAAGGATTAATTTCACTGCAATAAATCAAAGTAAATATGTTAGTTTAATTAGCATCAAAGTAGAAAATTGATAAGAGAAATCATAATTAGCTTTTGTCTGGTTGACAGCTCATACTATGATTACCTCATAAATAATATTTAACATTAAAATTAGAATTAGCTCTTGGTTGTGCAATCATATAAGTTCAGACTCTTGTCTTCATATAAAAAGCAGTTATAAAAAAGATAATGCACCAATCATGAAGGAAGAAACTTCCCATGTTGATACTTCTGCACTCTGCTGGAAAAGGTAAATATTAGCTGATGAAAAGAAGAGTGCAGGGAGAAAGAAAAGTCAGATTATGATGTCATCCTCTCTTCAATGTAACAAAAATTAGAGAGCTTTTGCTCCTACCAACTCCCAAGTCACTGGGCCTGACTTCACGTGAGATCATGTACGATTACAGAAAATAAAGTCAGGTTCAGGACAAAACTGTCTCATCTTTTTGTAAGGCCATGACTACACTCAAATACAAGGAAAGGGAGCAGGATTCCTTTCATATATTTAAATATATAGTATGTATGTAAGTCATCTAAAATTGCAACTTTTGTATGGAAATGAAAACAGCAGTTTGAATTTAATTTATAACTCAGGATCCAATGGCGGTCCCAAAATGATATACTCAGATAGTATACTAAATAAATGTAAGAGTAATATCAATTTTTTTTAAAAAAATTTAAATGTCTGATTTTGAGATATGGAAGGTGAAAGGTCAAAATGTTTGACCTTGAAATTAAAAATTCAAAAATTACGTTCATGTGATATATGGAAGACCAATTCAAAAACTTTCCAGAGACACAAAAAGTAAGTCCTTTTGACAATTAAGGAAAAATTGACTAAATTTGCGTTGCATGAAAAGCAAAAATTTGTTTTTTTGTCCATCTTTAAAGCTAATTATCTCAGAAACCAAATGAAATAGAGATTTATCATTGGGTATTTATTCACTTCTCTATGAACCTAACAGATGAGCTTAATATCATAAAATTCTAAGGAGGTCAGGTTTTTAGCTGTGTTGATTTGATATGGAATGACTCACTTGTTTTATTTCTATCCCGCCTTTAGTACACAAATCTAGCTTTAATTTTTATTTGCTATGAGACATTCAAAAAGGTACCAAAATGGCTTAAACACACAGTTTCTAAATTATCCTTCTATTTATTAAGAAGAAAAGATTTTAGACAACCAGTTATTTCCACCTCAGTTTTCTGTAACCAAAATCTACTTTCTTATAAAAATATATGTTACTATCTATTTTTATGAAATCACAATTTCCAATATTTCCTTAGTCGATTCATTAGATGTTACTATTGATAAAATTGCATAAATTCTATTTGATATTCAATTGTGTTTAAATTATTATATTGAAATTTAATCTAAATTGAATGTCTCTACTTCATTGCATTATTTAAATGATATAATTAAATGAACCATTGTAGTGTGTTAAACATCTTCCTAATGTTTTATCAGTTCTTCTGGTTTGAGCATCAATTTTCGTGCTTTCATCTGTAACTGGTTTGCTGTATGTAATGTATACAGAGTCTCATCCTATATAAAACATAATTCTATGGGATTTCAATTTTTTCTTTAAAAAATGTATAATATGGCTATATTCCACAGCACATTTTTCTAATTTCATTTGTCTTCAATAGGTAACTTGCTAGATGGCTTGTTCTCATTGATCTAGGATATATTATAAAATAATGAATTACAGGATTTGCTGTGTCTTTTATGTGTTTAAAGCTAAGTGTGTCTGGTAACAAAACAAATGCAGTTAAACAGTTTGCTAGCTTTTCTAAAATTTTGAAGCTGGTAATATGCTTAGTAAAGCTTTTTTTAAAATAAGTTTAAGTATATTTTTGTGTTTATTTTTACTTTTCATTTTAACAGGAACTGTTACTGAACCTTCAGTTATTCCTACAACTGTTTCTCCCAAAGGCAATAAGAGTGATGAAATCAAAGGTTGTTGTTTACATATAATTTGGATGAATTTTTGTTGCAAAACATGCAAAGTTTTTTTTTTATTATTATCATTTTATGGTGTCTTACCTGATTGTTTGTTTTTGTTTTTTTACTTTCCTGTTCACTCTATTTATTGAAAATTAATTCAATGCATATTTCAAAATATAATTATCTGTTGAAGTGAACTCTTAAGCCTGTACAGGCTATGCTTCAAATGTTTAACCTCAAGATGTTTTCTTGTAATCAATGTATACAATGCTTTATTCTATACCAAATCAAAATTCCAAAGAGTTTTGACTTTTTCTTTTAAATTAATGTACATTCAGACTAGATTCCACTTTAAGTCCCCTGTCTTGTTCATTTTCCATAGCTAGATAACCTATTAGATGGCTTGCTCTTGCACATCTATTATGAAACATTGATTTTCAGAATATACTATGGTTTCCTTGCATTAGAAACTTAGTATGTTTGGTAACATAAACAAGTGCAGTTAAAATGTTTACAACAGCTTTCATATAATTTTAAATCTGGTGATATTCTTTGTAAAAAAAAAATAATAATAATAATGAATTGAAATATGTATATTTTTCCCTTTCATTTTGACAGGAACAACTGTTATTGAACCTTCAGTTATTCCTACAACTGTTTCTTCAAAAGACAATGAGAAAGATGAGATCAAAGGTTGTTGTTTACATATAATTTCGGTGAATTTATGGTCCAAAAAATGCATAATGATTTCTGTTACTTTCATTATGTCTTAAGCGATTTTATTATTTCCTGTTCATCAGTTCAAAATTAATTCTGTGTACATTACAAAATATAATTATTTGATGAAATGAATTTTTAAGCATATGTGAAGTTATCTTCCACATGCTTAGCATTAAAACATGTTCATTGGTTTAATATATACAGGGCTTTATTCTATATCAAATCTTTGCAATAAAAAATATTCTTTTGGGGATAAAGTATAGTCAAACTAGATTGTACTACATCTATCCCATGCTTTTCACTTACTCTGATTCATCCAGGACATATTATTAAATTGTTGATTCATGGAATTTTCTATGCCTTTCTTGTTTCAGTTTCTCAATATCAAAGTCAAATGATTTTCTACAACTTTGCTGCTTGTGATATATATTGTAATTTTTTTTTTCTTTTACAAAGTTGTAATATATTTATTTCCATTGATTATAACAGGAACAACTATTATTCAACCTTCAGTTTTCCCTACAACTGTTTCCTCAAAAGACAGTGATGAAATCAAGGATAAAGGTAAATGTTAGTAACTGTCACTATAAGTCTTCTGTCTTGTTCATTTTCATTAGCTAGATAACCTATTAGATGGCTTGCTCTCATGCATGTATTATGAAATATTGATTTTCGAAATATACTGTGTTTACTCTTTGTTTAGACTTGGTATGTTATATTAGCTTGCCTGTTTACACCACCTCGTAAAGCTGTCTGCAGGCAAGAGTTTCGAAGTTTTCAAGTAGTTTTGTTACAATTAAAAGACTGAAAAAGATCATTTTTTAAATTTTCATTTGGTTCACAGAAAATTCAAGATAGCTGAATGAATTTGGTTAAAATTATTAAAAGTTTGGAAAGAAAAAATACTGATTGGAATTCTTATGAAACTAGGTTTCAATCGCAGTTCCTCATGCTTTTCATTAAAAAAAGACTGTCTGGATTTTTTTCCCTTTTGAAACAAAGATAAAAACCTTCTGTATAAATATATATAACTTTCTAGTTTTTTATTCTTTTGAGGTGTTTTCATGTTTTCAAGCATTTTGTCATTTTTATGCAAACATTTTAGGGTGAGATCAATTCATAACTAATATTATGTGGATTTTTACTCAACAATTTTTTTAAAACTGAAGTTATTGAAATTTTTTTAGAAAATTTGCTAATGATCCTACATCTGTGTCTACTTGCACCAAATCAGTAATGCTACAGAAAAAAAAAAAAAAAAAAAAAAAAAAAAAAAAAAATTCATGAATGTTCAGCAACAAATCAGCTTTTATTGGTCACCTATTTTTCTAAGTTTCTTTTTTTATGCCAAACCAGTTATGATTGCCATGAAATTCCCTTTACATCTTTTCATTTGAGAAATTCTTTTCCCTAAATCACTTTCCTTCATCCTTTGTTAATGTGATAAGAAAACCAGATAGTAACATTGAGGTTTTTTCCCTTTTCTTTAATGGTTCTTAAATGGTGTACAAGTCTTTTTTAAATTAACTGCATGTTTATGCATGTCTGGAAAAATAGAAGTATCAAGAGAAATCACGTATGAAGGAGTGCCAGAAAAATGTACAAGCAGCCAAAAAATAGAAAAGAAAAATCATCCCATACTAACTCTGCTGTGAATAATCATATTAAAATATGATGGTATCTATTGACTAGTAACAATGTCTACTAATTAATAATATACTTAATGTGACTGGTACCAATTGATTAATAATAACATCCACTAATTAATCATATATTTAAATTTTTCTTGATGGTCTGCATATAGAAACGTACCAAACAGGAAATTTTTCCATAAATATATCTAATTTTGATATGTTTTGATTTTTTGTTAAATTTTACCTTAGGATACCAAACAGGAAGCCATTCGGTCAAATAGTTTAGGAATTTTGCAGGTTTAAAGTTTGGAACTCCTATTGTTAAATTCATTTTTAATTGTTGTCATACAGATTGCAATGTAGGAAATTTTAAAGCAGAACTCAGAAACTACTTGAATGAATGATCTGTAATTTTGGATATGCATATTTGAAGCTTCTAGAAATCCATTTCTGTTAATTGATATGTTACAATTCATATTTTTCTTTAAAATTAATTAAAAAATAAAATAATTTAATTTTGAAAGAAACATGAATTGTAACCTATGAATCTTTTAACATAAATCAATTTCTAGAAGCTTCAAATATCAAATCCAAAGTTACAGCTTATTACACCAAGTAGTTTTGGAGTTATGCTTTTAAAACTTCAAACTTAACTTTCATACTTTCTAAACTACTTGATTGAATGACGAATGACTTTCTGTTTGGTATTCTAAGATAAAATTTATTGAATAATCCTTTCAAGTTGTCAAAATTAGGTTATTAAAAAGGAAAACTTTGAAGTTTGGTGCTATTTCCTTAAGTAGATGACAACCTAAATGAATTTTAAATGTAGCATTAATTAGTTTTTACTAATCAAGTAGTACCAGTCACATTTTTATATGATTATTTGTAGAAGAGTTCATATGGGGTGGTCTTTGTATATATAATATATATATATATATATATACATACATATATATGTGAAATGATAAAAATCCTTTTAAAACTCAAAATTCAAATTAAATTTCAAAAATTTAAATTAAAATCCAAAGAGTCTTCTAACTTTAAATCTCTTTCTAAAACCAGTTTTACCCATTGTAACTTTGTTTCTCACCAATACATCTTATTACTTTCAGATATCATTTTTGGTTGATCCTTAAGGGTAAAAATAGCTTAGTTACAAATTTTGTAGCCATGTGTGATTAGCTCATCCCTGGGTGGGCCAAGCCCAGTTCTGGCATCTGAGCCCAGACAATCAATCAAAAGCTAATCAACCAATTACAGAAATGTTCCTCCCAATTTTACAACTGTGGAAAATATGATAAATCCTAAGATATAAGCTAATGCACGCTTGAAAAAAGGGA
This sequence comes from Maratus speciosus, assembly GCA_963932465.1. Classification (NCBI taxonomy): domain Eukaryota; kingdom Metazoa; phylum Arthropoda; class Arachnida; order Araneae; family Salticidae; genus Maratus; species Maratus speciosus. Next base: position 330,141,984 of record OZ010787.1, read on the forward strand.
GTTTTGAAGGTTTGAGAAGCCTGTCAACCCTACGGCCATATAGCACTCCTGGAATTAGTGACATAAGCGGCTTGAGGGACCTCCGACCTGACTCGAGAATCGTACTGTACGATGAAGCACGAAATAAATGAGTTTGATCAGCCAAGAGGTTCCTGAGTCCAATTATTATCCAAGTATGACACCCCAAAGTGTCCTTATACCTTAAAGCCGGCTGCACAGTCACCAGCCGAGAAAGTGAACAGGCCGTAACTCCTCTACAGGTCCAGGGCACGATATATTACATTTTAAAAGCCGGCTAGGATGGTTACTTGCCCGGTCGGGAAGGTCCCTCTGCTTTGCCACAAAAAAAACATGACTACGGTGATAAAAGAAAAAGAAGAAAAAAATCTCTGGACTTAGTGTGATTTGGACAGTTTCCTGAGAAGATCCCTCTGCTCTGTGTGAAAATTATATTACTTCGGTGAGAAGAAAAAAATAACGTCTTTGGGACTGTTATGCACTGTGTATCACCGGAGTTAGATGAATGATCACAACATATTTGTCAGATTTCTTGATAACTCATAAAATTTGCCAAAAAGCAAAAACCATACATATCTTTGCAAAAAGAAACACTTTTATCTAGAACTAAGCTACATTTCTTTCTTGCAAGGAAAAAGAAAAATTATTTTCACGTCTTTGTACCCGTTAAAGACTGCAATTTCAAAACTTATAATTTAATTCTAGTCTCTAGTAAAACAATTGTGGTTTCACTTTTATGCATCCTAAAGATGATTTAAACTTGGTCTTCATTTGGATTTTCTATAATCAACCAAGGGAAAAACTGGGCCAAAGATTTTTCAAGGCTAAAGGCCGCGATAACGACTGTTTCGTCTCCTGAATCACCCAGCAAAGCAAATGATTCTCTCATCCTTAAATTGTAGAAACTGAGTTATTTTTATTTTTCAGCAGATGACTAATTGAGAAGCGAGGACCAGGAGAGTTTTATTTTGTTCTTTATCATTCAGAATTTATTAGAAAATTGAAAAAAAAAATAGTGATAATAATCAGGTAGTGTTACAATTAGTTTTTTTTTCTTTCTTTTCTTTTTTGTAAGTCATTGGATTCACAGGTATGTTTCTTTTTATTTATTCTTAGTTCAGAGTGACGTTCTTTAAGTTTAAAAATTCATTTAATTTGAGAAAAAAAAATAGAAAGTTTTTGTATTAAAAGTAATTAAGAAAAACTACGGATTTCTCTTTGCACTATTTATTTTTATGAAATATTTTAGCTGTAAGAAATCAGTTGTTACCTTAAACAATGTTTTTATTTAGTTTTATTTTCTGTTTTACTTAAAATATCGATGACGGAATTTATTGCTGAAAATACTAAAGAAGAAATGATAAAGTTCTTACTAGGGTGTCAATGATTTTAATCAGTTGATTTAAATCGTGTTTTTAATCAACCGATTTTTTAAAAGAAATCATTGACTAAAGTCAAAAATTTTGTAAATGTTTAAAATGTCAAAAAGAAGTATTAAAATCTAAGATGAACATAAATTGAAAGTTTCTACAGGTATTTTGGACTTATGAATAAACAAAAAAAGAGCTTTAAATAATTGTTTCTAAGCTTAATTCCTGAGTATTGTAAAAAATTAAAAACAGTTAATTTTGTAAAAAAGCATTGTCTTTATCCAACATAAAACACTTTAATTTAAAAATGATTTAAATCTAATATAATTTGTGATGTCATAATTTCCTTTATGTAATCAATTTATGCGTTATTTTATATAAAATATACATAGCAAGTGTAATAAATTTCTGCAAATAAAAGAATAAATAGTCAGTGTCTTAGTTTCTCATTCTACTTTTGTAATAATTAATTAATAGTAATCTTGAGTTAAAGAAGAATAAAAGAGTGACATCTGCTCAACAACTAAATTGTAAATGAATGCATAAGGGAAAAGGTGCTAGTTGGTATAAAAATGTTAAGCACAACAAGAGCTTTTTTGGTATAGGTTGAATTAAATGTTTGTTTGTTTTTTTACTTTGTAACTCATTTATACTAAATAATAAAAAAAAATTAACTAGAGATTGAAAAGGCAGCAAAACTTTTTTAAAAAAATTGACCCATTGAAAGTTAATAATCCCCACTGATATGTAATAATGCTGTTATTTAAATATTTTGAGGATTTCAGATATTTAAATATTTTGAGGATTTCAGATATAACTGGCTGTTCTAATATTTATTCTGTATGTGCGTATGAATGGGTTTAACTCATTTTCATAATTTTTCTGGTTAGTATACACATACATGTGTGTAAGTTTAGATTTTGGTGATTAACAGTAATTTTTCTAAGTACAAATGCAAAACGAGCTATATTTGTTAGTTTTGTTATTTGTGTTACAAACTAATGAAATTACTTATTTGCATTTTTTATTAAATCTGTAATTATTTACTGTTTGTTCTAGGCCATTTTTTTTCACCCTGCCCCTTTTGAAATTGGCAAAATCACCCTGCCTTAAGAAATTCACTTGCAGTTGTGCCAGAGATTTCTTTTAAAAAACTTCCTCATTCAGCAGTATTCCTAAATTCATGTGCCCAAGATCTTGTAAAAATAATAGAACTTTATTTTTTTTTAGAAAAAAACAGGATAGTATTAAAACAGGTTGTTCTTTAATTGTATTTTTGAATTTGTGATTCATAAAATTATTAAAAATTAAGGACACATTATTTATCATATTAAAAATCATTCTTTTTTTTTCTTATATCATTACTAAACACATTACTTATATATTTCCTCATGAAATAGTGCCCTTTTTTGGGACTAGCATCTTGCCCCTTTTTCTTTCTAAAATGAATTACATTATCAATTATTTTAATAATTAAAGCTTAAAAATGTATAATGTTCCTAATTAGAGAGTTAATTGTTTAATAATTATTAATTTGAAGTAGTATTAACTATTTAATATTAAATGCAGTGCTATTAATAATTTTAATAAATGTTAATCATCACTTAATAAAGTTTTGCATAATTATTACAATATTAATGTATATAACATTATTGTATGATACTAATTAATGAAACTACTAATTTGCAGTTTTTATAATTTCTGTAATTACTAACTAATAATTATAATTTTATAATTAATTAAAGTGTAAAAACATAGATTATGTTAGCAGTTTTCATGTGCCAGAGGAAAATGAAATAAAAAATAGACATGCATAAGTTTTCATATTGGAAATCAAAAATAAAACGAATACACTTTGAGGTTGAAATAAAACGGCCTTGTGTTATATTAATTCTTATTATTAAAAAAAATGTTATCAATATCTCACGGTTTATCATCTGCAGACGGCTAACAGAAATGTTTAATTTTTAATTGAAAATTTCAATGAGAGAAAAAAACTTTTGAAAGGCAAATAGATAGTAAATGTCAAAATTATGCACCGCAAAATTATCTCTGTCGAAAATGACGTCATTGTATCGGGAAATAAATATTTTCTTTCTTAAAAACCAAGCATTAACTAGATTGTCTGAAAAAATATTTTTTGACGAGTGTTACTTCTTAATGCCACCTCATTTCAGAAAATATGAATGAAAATTATTTTATTTTTAAAAGGAAATTACATTTTCGTTCATAATACCTAAACTTTTAATATAATTGCCTCAATGTAAATCATTTTCTGTCCACCGGTATTGAAAAATAAGCCTTGGGAGTGTGAAAAGAAATCTAAGATTTACAGTGATCATTAGGGCAATCAATAAAAAGTTATGTATCTAAATTTAATGAGACCATGGGGGGTTCAGAGGGGCGATCTACTTTATTATCTAGAAAAAGACCAGAATTAGTAGCTCATGAAATTTTCAAAATATCCTTATATAACAACGTTTTTAATTTAACGCTTGTAATATCTAAAAACTTCGTATTTTTTTATTCTTATAAATAATTAAGTAATTTGAAAACTTTAAATTGCAGTTTGCAGGAAATTGATTTTTACCAAAGTGTGTTTAAAAACAATGACTTGCAGAGCTGACGTTGAGGCTTCTGATCTGCAGATTTACTAGTTATATTAGGTAATGAGTAAGCACATATCAAAATTTTCCTATAGGTTAACATGGGATTTCATGATCGGGGAGTTTCAGTGCAACAGAGCCTTAAATATTGATCTTCATTGGATGTTGTTGCACTTCCATGACCTTGCCTTGGTCTTCAGCCTGCATTTCCAGTCTGCAAAAACTGGTTCCAGATTCTGGAAATCACACTTTGTGAAAACCCAGTGGTTTCTGCTACTTCGGCGTTTGTTTGCTAACTATTTTGAAAGCCAAATTTCATTCGCTCCTGCTAAAGTGTCGATTTTGGTGTCAAACTTAAAATTTGCATACTCCAAAGTTTGAAAATGAGAAAAATTTGCATTTGTGATTCCCTTCCTCCATTTTCTACAAAAGAAAAATTTGCTTATACTGTTATTTTATACACTTACAATATCTTTTAATTGTTTTGAGCAGTGTATAATAAGTTATTAAAAAATTCGAGCACCCTACAAAAAAGTGCACTATAGAGCAACTGCAAAGTAAAAAAGAAAAGACTATCTGTGGTTTGTTTTGTTTATTCAGCTATGTGAAGTCTGAAGCAAACATTATCAGAATTAGACCACCAGCTTTGGATGGATAATGTTTCCTTATGCAGAAAGGAACCGTTCATATTTTTACTTTTTAGTTATAGAAAATATCACATTTTTTTTCCACTAAAAAAGAAAGGCAAAGTAGAAGTCTACATGGGCTGGAATTTCCAGGCCCTGGCCCAGCCCGAACGAAAGCTATCTTGGCCCGGCCCGGCCCGCTGTAAAAGTTAAAAGTTCAGCCCGAGCCCGGCCCGTACAAAAATCAGTGAAAACAGGCCTGGCCCAACTCAATTTCTACAAAATATTCCGTTTTCTCTCGACATACAATTAAGATTCTTTTAACATACATTCTTTCTACATACATATTTATGAGAACATTTTACAGTATATTTTAGATTACTATGTGTTTGTAAAACAGAAAACACACAATAGTAAATATTAATGATTACTTACAGTGTTTTAGTCATCGTCTCTACAGACGTTTCAAAACTCAAATAAGGATTCATTAAAAAATTAATGTAGTTTAGTAAAAACATGATGACTTTTGAAGCTGTATAAAAAAAGTAGATATGTGAAAATATTTCTCTCCTTTTTAAGGCCTTTCTCAAATCCAAATAGGTACGTTTCGACACATTTATGAATTCATTTCTTCACATTTATGAATTCATTTCTTTTCGGAAGCGCATAAGATGGGCAGGTATTCTTATTCAGAAACTATGTAGATAAAAGCAATATTTCATTCAGAAAATGCTTCCAAAGTTAGCATTTTGAATCTAATTTCCGGAAGCGATAGCACAGGAAAGGAGAAAAACGTACAGTCACGTGACAATAATATCTGTTATCTCAGTAAGTCATTTATCAAAAATGGAAAAAGCTATTCGATTCCAAATATCTTCAATAGTCAGGCCTGTCAATTTTATGCCATTTTATGAGTTAGAAAATGTGCCTGAAAGCTTCGCATTGTTGAACAGTGAATATGAGAACCACCTTAAGGTATTTTCCAAAAATAGTGATAGATAACAGAAGTTAATTATCGTTATTAATACTTTTACAAAACATAATGCCTGCCCTACACATCCTGAAAACGATTAAGAACAGTTCCGTCCCGGCATGAGTCTGCTGAAAAAATTAAACCCAGGGTCAGACATCATGTAACTGTACGATGCCGATCTCTATGTTAGACATGTTACATTTCTGAATTGACGTTGTTAAACTCGCATCAGTTCATGACGCACATTTATACTTCTTGAGAAAGCCGTATTAAATGAAAATGGCTCATATTTTATCTGCTCTGCTTAAATTCTTATAGGCCCGATTAATTTTTTTTATTGGCCCGGCCCAGCCCTGCAGGCCCATTCAATTTTTTTGCCGGCCCGGCCTGTTTATTTTGTCTGTTGGCCCGGCCCGTTAAAAAAATTTTCCTAATTCTGCCGGCCCAGCCCGTTTGAAAATTTGCCTTCATTTTGCTGGCCCGGCCCATGCAGACCTCTAAGGCAAAGTATTTCGAAAGAAACAGAGGGTACAAAGTAGAAACATGAAAGAGGGCAGTGTGCATTTTCTATGTCTAAAAAGGGCTGGGCTTATTGGTACTTGCAGCAAAAAGGGCAGTTTCTGGCACCCTTTGAAAAATGTCAAGCATACACAGTATAGAATATGAAAACAAAAGAAACTAACCTGGTGTACTTATCAACACTGCAAAAAATTTCATCTTCCAGGGGTGGATGAAACACATTCCACCTAAAGATTTTTAGTAGGGGGCTTATAAACAGAATTTTTTCAAAAAATGAAATTTGTTGAAAATTGAGGAAGAAGCTTATTTTTGGAATTTAATGGTAATATCTTGGCTAATTATTAAAAAAACCCAAAACTGACTTCAAGGTTCATAATTTCAAACATACAGTCTATACTGCCTATATGTAGAGTCTTCTGCCTATATGTGCAGTGATCTTTTCAAAACACAGCATGCAGACACACAAACTTCTTTCTTTCTTATTGTAGATAACACACAAAAAATTTTGCTGAATTAATCTCGGTTGTTTTGTCTGTTATTTTGAAGATTTTCCTTGCAAGTAACTGAAGTTTTTTTTTCTTTCTTTTTACATAGACATATACAAAGGTAACAATTCTGTATGGCTAGAAAAGGTAGCTCTTGCATTAAATTTTACAATTCTTTTTCTTTGTTTTTGAAATGAACAAGCTTTTGCTTAGTGAAATATCTAACCCTTTACTTATACTGCAAAATTTTTGTGCACAACTGCTGTCATAGTGCCATTTTGTTCCTGTCTAGTATTATAGGCTTTTTTTTTTTTTAATGAATTATTGTAAAATCAATAATGTTTTTACATGACTTTATTTGTCAGTTGAATAAGTCAGTAAGTATATCACTATGTATTTGATTATTTTTATCTTAATCTTACTGATTGGTGAAGAGATTGCATGAGTAGAAAAAGTATTTTCTTGACTAACATTACACCACTAGTTAAGGGTTTAAATGTTTTATGAAATATTTTTTAATTATGTGTGTGGTTATTCTTAGACAGCTGAATTTTTTATAACTACACATCTGGATTACATGAAACTCTTGTTACTTGTTTAATTACATTTTTGCAAGCATTCATAAATAGTTACATGAGTGATTTTAACTGTAGCATAGTGTTTTGGTATTTAGTTTATAATCTTTTGTGTTGTAAAAATTATGTAAAGCTTGCTGGGCTTTTCTTGTCCAGTCAGTCAGTTTGGGGACCCCAATTTAGTTTAAAATGGCTGACTTTCACAGTTATGTCTGGGCATCCCAGTATTTTTACAGATGGAAGTAAAATTAGCATGTTCATTACACAAATTTATCAGTTTATGTTGATCATTATAAACATAGATTCATGGTTAGAAATTAAGAACTCTTAAGATGTAAGGTGTCAAATGATGCCTGCAATTTTTTTCCAAGTTGCCAAACTGCATTTTATAGTTATAATTTATGTTATACCATATTTCCCCATTTCTTTTCTCAACCATGTTTAACAATAACATTGTTTCTATTTTTATGGGTTAAGGGCAGGGGCTGTACATATTAAACACTTTATCTCTGTGTTAATCATTAAAACAAAATAAAAACTGGCATTCTATAAAAGTGTAAAACCTGATAAAACTGCAATATTTGGATTCTAGAAAAATGTTTAATTTATTATTTTAATAAAGCTAATAGGCATACAAAATAAATTACAAAGCAACTATGTCCACCGAAAAAAAAATTTGAACTTTTAGATACAACCAGGGATAAGCCTAGTTTTTAAAAAAAAACATGCAACTGAAAGTATACATCAGAAAAAAAAAAAATTAATAAATGAACCTTTGGATACCAATAATGGTGTGGCATTTAAAAATATTCACAAATCCTACATAAATATTTTTTTTTGAGGGGCGAAGGGAGAGCACTAACATTTTAAAATATTCTTGATACAGTACCTTATTTTATCAAAAACAGGTGCCCTTGAACTGCATGTGGTAGGGGGTGGGAGGAAACTTATGCTAAGGTACAAATGACACCTCTTGTTAACCCCTTAACGCTCGAATTAAATTACGGTTGAAAAATTCAAATTGCTTATTAGCACCACTTTTAGAAAAAAGAAATATTCATCTTATTTAATGACAGGAAAAACGATACTAAAATATAGCCAATTTCACTATTTTATAAAACTGGTGGGAATCAAACAATTTGAGTAAAAGACACAGCCTGTGAATATGACAGGAGTGAGAATTAAGGGGTTAAACAAAAATTAAAGTGAAGGGAAGCTATAAGTGTCAAATTTGACGACTAAGCATAACTTTATGGTCATGAACTGCAATAATTTAGTTGCACTTGACGACTAGTGACTGCTAATTTCTAACCCTGCATAGATTATAGCTCATGAATAATTGCAGTGTGAAATAAAAATGGTATCAATAAAGTTCATGAATAAAGAAAATTTTTTTAGATTCATAATTAGTAATGAAACGTTGTTTGTTAACATTTGAACTGCATGAATTATATACTTCAAAATTTAGATAACCTTAAATAAATTTAGGATAGCTTCACTTTTCAAACATTCACTTTCAAATATTTACTTTTCATGAGCTTTGTTATCAGCAGTTTTTCTTTAAAATGTTATAGTTCCTAAACTATATACCACTGTGTCTCAGAATGTCATAACCCATGTTGTAAAATATTAGACTGTTTTTGCTAGGATTCAGTATTTAAATAAGACTACTGTGTTGAAATTTTATCAATGTTTTATAGTAACCTTTTTTTTACATTAAAAAAATTAGTTTTTATTGTGCATAAATATATAAAGTGTACATTGGAACTATTTAAAAAGACCTTATTTGGTTTTGGCTCTTTTGAAAAGGAGCATTGTTTTGAAAACACTTTAAACTTGCAGAATTTTAAAATTCTAACTAAATCTATATATAAATTATTTCTATTTTATAGTTGATGAATGTGCAGATCCTGGGAAAATAAAAAATGGTGATATATCATTTACAACGTTACGTATCAATAGTACTGTGACTTACACATGTGATGAAGGTTATCAGCTGAAGGGAAAATCAACATTGCTATGCATGGAAAATGGAAAATGGGATTTGGATAAGCTTCCAATTTGTAAGTGCTATATTATGCATTCATAATTTAAATGAATTTAATTAGCTTTTAGCTTTGTGTCAATTCTCTTTTGTTCATAAAAATTAGAATTTTTGTTTTTTGTTAACTGTGAAGAAATTAAATTATTCTGTTGCTAGGTGAATTTCAATAATTGTTTCTTATTTTACAAATAGCTGACCTGTGTGGCATTGCCCGGGCCTGTGACTGCAGTAATACACTTAAATATATTTCAAATCAGTGTATAATGATATTATATTTTTAGATAAATCTTCCCAAACAAACCTCATGTTAGGAGGACATGACTACCTTTAGTACCTTACATCCTCTAATTTGTATCTATCCAAACCAAACTAGGGTCGGAGATCCTGTGGCCTTCGGCAGTGTGCAGGTTTCAAAAGAAGCAACTGAGGACGCTTTTAGTGAATAATATTCTATTTTAGAGGCACATAAGTTTTGCCTACTCAAGAGAGCAAATATGCTGTATTTTAAACACCATATGTTGATTTATACACATATATGAACATAGACTTTTCTGTTACGCATCAGCAGTATCAGGTTCCAGCATAGTACAACTGTTATTTATCTGTTAACTTGTTAACTGTTAAGCTATGAACTTCTTTTTCCTTTATTTTTAAGATTCAAATTGCTGACTATGATTAAAGCATAATTATTTTTTTTTAATATAAGCATCTGTGTAAATTTAAACTAATTTCCTGTTTTCTTTTGCAGGTGTGAAACCTCTTTCTGTACAGACTGTCATTGGAATAGTCTTCGGCATTATTATACTCATTTGTGTTGTTGTAGGAGGATATTTTTATTATAAATATAGAATGAAAAGCATTAGAGGATATGGTGAAAAGAGCAAAGCATTAACAGCTGATGCAACTGATATTGAAGAAATAACTGGTCTGGAAAGAGATAAGAAGCATATACCTGTTACAGTTTTGTGATTTTCTACTTAATGATTTTCATGAGCTTGTTTTTACAAGCAACTTCCTTCAGAGAGCTTGTTATAAGTTAAATTTAAAATTAATCCCGTGACTGTATGCATGTATTGTGTGAATGTGAGAGTGTATTCATTGTACATTTGTGTGAAAGTTATTATTCAAAGTGCTATCTATATTAATGAATAAACTTATTAAATACTCACCAAAAAGAATTTAAGAAAGATATTTATATAGTAAAAAGTTAACAAACTGGAGATCCCTAAAATCTATGTACTCAAACTGTTTTGGATCTACTTTAACTGACACAGCAATTCTGGTTCCTCAAATTTTATGAATGAGAGTGTGGTTCATGATTTTATAAATAAATTTTCATGCTTTACTTTTAATTTTGTGAATGTATGTGTGACTAACAGTACATATACTGTGTCAAATTTTATCATAGAGATTGTTTTCTTGATTTCTTGTACTGAAAATGATTTTGAAAATCAATGTACATCTTAAAAGTAAAATTAGTTTTAGTTCTAATTCTATATCTGATCACCAAATGTTTTTCTCATTTTTTATGGCAAAATGCCACATTTTTGTAAAAAAAAATACATCTTTAGTTAACTTTCATTATCAATTATTCATTGTTCTTAATATACAGTTATTATGTAATGGATTAATACTGCACTTTAAATTAGTAGCCAGTGTGCTTCCATATACATATTCTATTTCCTTCACATTGTTCATCCATCTTTACTCTTTCTGTTCTTCTGATATCCAATGAAATTGTTGCTAGACATAATTTCTGACCATTTTTCTCAATGTCATTCATGATAAATCCTATTAAAAACTTTCAACCTTTTACTTTAATCTTTTTTATTTCTTCTCTTCTGTATTTTATCAAATATAATTTTCATTTATTAAAATATTCTGGTTTTTAGTAATTTTCTTCGTATATTTTTATTGTTAAAGTTTCTTATTTTTATTTTGACCTCAAAATAATTAAATATTTTCTGTGGACTTAGAAAATTTTATTTCTGCTGCCCTTTTTATGTATAAACTTATATAATCAACTAATGTGTATATATATGTACACACACATTCATAGTGCATAGCATGTACATTTCACACATGTGCCTTAGAGCAAAAAGAGTTACCAAAATTTTTTACAAGATAACCACACTTTGGTAATCTCTGGAATTTTTTAAAAAGAAAAATGAAGAAAATTTTAAGTTTTAATGTATGTGTAGTTTTATTAAATTACTTCATAGGAAACAAATGTGATGTCTGTATATGGCACTGTATATGATTTCTTCAATGGATTTTGTTAGCCAAATGTCGTCCACCATTTTTTTTCTTTGAGTCATCCACCTAGCTCAATGCAGTGTAGAAAGAAGAAAAAAAAAAAGCTTAAAAATATCAAGATGTGAATGAATCATCTGTATTAGGCTTGTGTATTGAATTATATTTAATTTTAAAATTCTGCATACTTTCGCTGATTGAGCAAAAGGTGCAGTAGGAGTGGAATTAATGTGACACTGTGAAAATATCCTTATTTGTATCTATATAGAAACTGAGTAATTTCTTAAATTTATAACATGACCAATATTTATCCCGTAAGTTAAACTGAAATATGTCTGTGTGGATAATTTTTTGTGTTTAATGAGTTGTTTAAAGTTAATACTTTAAATATTAGTTTCAATTTATAATTTTCAAAATTTATTTTATGTTAAACAATATAGATTGAAAAATAAATTATATAGGTGACAAACAAAATCATGAAAAACGACAGGTAATGCTATTTAAAAGTCAAGGAACATTTGACAATTTTTTGGGATTTCTATTATAACAGACTAACAGTCATAGAGAAAAAAATGGCCTTACCTTATTTAAGAGAATAATAATTGTGTAATTCAAAGATGACTACAATTAGCATATGATATTACAAGCTAATTTAATATAGTTATTATGAATAAATTATTTAATGTACATAATTATGATTAAAAAAAAATATTGTAACAGACAAATGAGAATTACCATGCTTTTCAGATATATTAAAGTCTATCTATATTACTTATAAAATAACATACAGTATATTATTACAAAAATGTATTCTCATTCAGAGGGAGTTCAGAAACAAATATCTTTCACAAAATTTGGCTGCTGTCACAATATTGTTATGAAAAATATATAATCTTCCTATAACAGACCAACATCAAATATTTAACAGACAAACAAACACATAAAAAGAAGCTATGGTGATTATAATGGATTTTATTGATTTATAAATTGATGAGATAATTGATTTATAAAATGCATTGCAAATATAAAAGAAATATAGTTTGTATACTATCAGTATATATACACTATATAACCATAAATGACCGGTCACTTGCGATTTTAGACATTTTCTTAAATATCTAGAAAAACACATGAGGAATTATCCTGAAACTCCAGGTGTGTAAGCAGAATAGTACAGGTCATATATTTCCATGAAGATTTTCTCCTGAAACCCCATAGGGGGCAGCGAACAAATTGAAAAAGAAAAAATATCTTTTGGATAACCCGTCAAAACTAATGTAACAAAAGCGTTCAAACTGTAGATTATGATTAAGTAGCTTATTGTTATAATTTCTGTTCATTTTTATGAGCATAGCATGTATTCTCAGAGAAAAATTCAGGTTTTCATAAAAACAGTCTCAAATTTTGCCAAGTTTTTTGCTTATAATTTGCAGAGTTCTTAATATAAAAAAAAAGTTGTTTTCAGAAAATATGACAAACAACATTATACACAATACCCTGCAATCAGAATTAAAATGTAATAAAAATTATATGAAAAATTAGCAGGTTTACTAAATAATGTTTCACTGTGCATGCCCGAAAGCAATCAAAATATAATGTGCATAATGTGTTAGCTAAATGTATAGAGCAACTTTTGTAAAAGTCTCAAAAACGTAGTTTGAAAAGTCTGATAATAATCGTTTATAGAATAAGCTCAAAATCCATTGTTCCCAAAATGAAGCAAAAAAATGAGGGGTTGTATCCATATATCCATTGATTAGTGCCAATATAGCATACACAATATTGCATGTACTACTGCATTTGGATACAGCCCCTCATCTTTTTGCTTCCTTTTGAGAATAACAGATTTTGAGCTTATTCTATAAACGATTATTATCAGACTTTTCAAACTATGTTTTTGAGACCTTTCACAAAAGTTGCTCTATACATTTAGCTAACACATTATGCAAATTATATTTTGATTACGTTCGAGCATGCACAGTGAATCATTATTTAGTAAACCTGCTCATTTTTCATACAATTTTCATTATTTTTTTTATTCTGATTGCAGGGTATTATGTATAATGTTGTTTGTCATATTTTCTGAAAAGAACTTTTTTTTATATTAAGAACTCTGCAAATTATAAGCAAAAAACTTGGCAAAATTTGGGACTGTTTTTATGAAAACCTTAATTTCTCTACGAGTATACATGTTATCCTTATAAAAATAAACAGACTATATTACAATAAGTCACTTATTAATAATTTTGAGTTTGAACGCTTTTGCTACATTAGTTCTTACAGGGTTATCCAAGAGATATTCATTCTTTTTCAATTTGTTGACGGTCCCCTATGGGGTTTTGGCAAAAAATATTCACGGAAATATGACTTATACTGTACTGTTTACACACTTGCAGTTTCAGGTTAATTCCTCATGCATTTTTCTAGATGTTTAACAAAACGTCTAAAATTGCAAATGAACGGTCACCTTTGGCCATATAGTGTGTGTGTGTGTGTATATATATATATATATATATATATATGTGTGTGTGTGTGTATGTGTGTGTGTGTGTTTTATGTACATAAAGATCAGGGGATAAAGGTGGTAAGTGACACAATCATCATTTTGAGAAAATGAGCTGTAAATTTCCAAATATCTATTTTCATTTATTGCTAAACGTCAACTTTATCAAGTAAAATCTCTGAGTATTAGTTTTTTTTTCCAATAGTAATTTAACCGCTTCAACGTTTGCCCCAAGATAAGTTGGGGAGTTAAAAGCACTATTTTTCGTATACCTGCTGCCGGTGAAGTAGTTAATAGGTAGTACAGGACCATTTGATTATCCTCAATCATATTACTCACTCTTTTTTTTCTCCCCATACCACCTTTATCATCTGAGCTCTATGTGTTATAATACTTTATATTATATCCATAATATAATATTTTATACGATGTTGATACACAATTTGTCATAATTTCATGCGAAATATGAATCTTTAAAAAAAGTCCCTTAATTTATGCTAGCTTTACATTGTTTTTTCTTTTCTAATCAAAATAAAATATTAACATTCATCACATTATAGTCCTTTACTAGTTAGATTTATTTCTTTATTTTTTTGTGAATTATGTAACAATTTCTGTATTCTACCATTTCGATCTCTGATATTAAAAATGTAGTTTTCATTTTTTATAATAAGATGTTTTGAAATTGAATTTCTATAATAACTGCTAAATTAAAGAACTTTTCCTAATACAGCCAAACTACAGCATTTAAAGGTACTAACAAAAAGAAAAACTTTCAAATAAAAAAAAAAAATACATGTCGTTTTTTTCTGGAAAAGCTTTCAAAGAAAAGTGCTACAATTTGAATGTTTCATTGATCATTTATGTTATTTTAGTGAGAAGAAGAATTTTTTGAATTATTACACTATTTTCAATCAAACTTTGAGAACTCGGAAACCTAACAGTAAGGGGAAACTTTGAATTATTGTAGATTTGAATAATATGAAACAATGTCTTCCCATGTTTCAAATACAAAAATGCTTTTAGGATATCAAAAATTTAAAATATAGATGTCCCTCTTACAGAAGTTAAATTGTACCTTTAATGGTTATTAATTATAATTTGACCCTTTAAGTTCCATATTAATAAAAATATTCTTTATTATTGTTATTTTCATATGAATTTTACATTAAAAGTAAACTATGATCAAATGAGTATATTAATATTTTTAAAAAAATGATTATAGGTAAACAAATTTTAAAATCATATAACTTTCATTTTAGTATAGTCAAAATTATCATTAGAGTGTCTAGCAAAATTTTCAGTACAATATCTGTTAGCAAAATGTTTGATTAAGATAGGAAAAGTTATTTGTGTAATAGTTTCTTTTTTAGAATCTTTGAAAAAGATTGACAGCAAGAAAACAATCTCTACCGTTATTGTATATATGGATGAAGGGACCACGAGTTTTTAGAAACTGAGCCTTAAGAGAAGAATATTTAGATTTATTGCTAATAACTAGTCATATAGCTAAGGAACTAAGATAATTAAAATTTTGTACAAAAATTTAGTTGAAAGTGATATATGCATTTAAGTTTTGCTTTGTATATTTGTATTTTATAAATGTTTTACTTTTGTGTTATGTCTAGTTTTCCTTTGTTGTATGTAGATTTCTATGATGATTCTTACTATTTTTCATTATTGCTCTCCAAATGCAAGATTAACAGCATGCCTTTGTTGAAATTTTGTATATCAAAAAAACAAATTTTATTTTGATATATGATATAAATGTATGTGAGTGTAATCATTAGCACAGTCAATTTCTTCAAAGGGATTTCTTTTCCTTTTTATTGATTCTGTGTAGGAAAAATAGATATTGTTGTCTGATATATACTCTTAATCATATACTCTTAGAAAATATAAAATTTCTTTTAAAAATTATACATTAATATGTTTTCATTGCATTTACTACTGTTATGTTTTCATTTTTAAGTACTTAAGCTTCTTTTATGTTTGTGAAAATACTTTAATGTGCCTTCTCTTTCCTTATATAATTAATTTTAGTTAGAATAGTTTTTGTAAGCTCAGTGAAAAGTAGCTTATGAGAAATTACATTTTGTAAAATTTAATACTTTGTTATATATTTTTATTTGTAAAAATGTATGGTTGTTTATAGCTTTATGTAACATGATTGTTCTTTTTTGGAAGTTAAGAAATCTCATTATCTAGATAGTGTAGAATGTTTGTTGTTTTTATTTATATTTTTACAAAATACAAACAGAAAATGAAAATTTAATATATTCGTATGGTGTAGCTCTCTTTATTTCAAATTTAATAAAGGTGTGAAATTGTTTCGTATGTTTCCATATAAACATCCACAAATGATATTATCTGAATAAAGGATATATTTTGTGGTAAAATTGTTTCATCTGGTTATTTGCATATTAAATAATTGAATCTCATTGAATTTTGTAGATATAGAGTTTATTCCATAGGTAGTTTTTTCATAATTTTACATTTCATTGATGAATATTTTTGTGCATGTATTAAAATATATATATATTTCTTATTTTTCACATTGTTTGTTTTAGTTTTGTTTAGCATGGGTTCAAAAATGCTGTTGGATAAATTGTTATGATAGAAGGAAAACTCAACTTGCATAAATAAAGTTAAAAATTTACAACAATGAACTTTAAAATATTTTTTCTTTTAATAAAATTTATAACGTACTTAAATTTGTTTTAAATATATTTATCTTTGGTGTATTCACTGCCAGTAATTCAATTGTTGAATCTTTCATTTACTATCTAAGTAAATATTCGGAAAAATTAAAAGTTTGCTAGCTTTCACTTATTGTATACAAAAGTTTCGATTTACATATGCATTAAAACTTTAACAGTTCACTTTTAAAAAGTGCTTCCCAATTTGAGAGCCTTACAAAAAGTTATCAATCATTTTGAATATTGATACATAATATAAATTATGCATATTTTGTAAAGTTTATGTAGAAATTACAATCCGTATTATTTACTATAGTATATTTTAGCCGGATAATGTGTTCACTGCAAATCATATCCTTTTTGTAAGCTAATATGTAACTCCAGCCTAATCAATAGTCATTGTATCCCAATGATGTATTGTGATTAAATACCAAAAAATAAATTGATTCATTTTAAGTTTTAAAATGTTGAATATATTTAAGCATATAATAAAATATAAATATGTGTGCTCAATCACTTAATTATTATTTTTTTTTTTTTTTTGGGGGGGGGGGGGGGAATACTAAGTCTTCCTAAGCATTTAAAAAAGCAAGCAATGTTTAAAAAAAAATGATTGTGTATTTTGTGTGTGTGAATAAACCTTCAGATTTATGAAAATATATTTCAAATATTCATGTATAATATTTAAATACTGTATTATCTGAAAGTAATATTTTTCTTGTCATGGATTCTACCAACTTAGTGGAATGTAACTGTTTTACAAATGAACTTACTAGAGCTTTTATTTATTGTAGCATATTTTGTGGATCTAGTATTGAACATCTTGATGTATAGTTTTTAAATACTGTGTTATCGAACAGTAATACTTTTCCTCTCATTGATTTTACCAATGTAGTAGAATGCATACAAATGAACTTACTAGAACTTTTATTTACTATAGCATAATTTGTGGGTCTAATCAATTTCGTAATTGTATGTTTGTGTCTAGCATTACATATTTTTTTTCTCCCTCTTTCTATCCTTTGTGTTACTATTTTTAGAATCTGAGGGTTAAAGTAACACAAATAACTGATTTGCATGATAAAATACAATTTCAGATTGACTAGCATTAAATTTATTATTATTAATTTTGAATTCAATTATTCTACTCCACTATTTTGTTTTTTAATTCAGTTGTTTAATTTTATTGAAATATAGTATAATTTATTAGGAATATTAAATGGAAGAAAGTTGATTCAATCCTTAGTAAGTTGGAATGTATATTCTAGAATGGTCTTATTACTGCAATAAATTTTATTCTTATTTTATTTTTATATTTTTATTTTGTGCATTTTCACATTTAATTTGCTATACTATCATTTAAAGTACAGATGCAGCTTTTTATGATAATATGATGTAAAGAAAAATGTATTCAAGGTAGGTTACTCTACTGATTTTAATAGGAGTAAATTTATCTAATTTTATTAATTATTTCTGTATGTTTACAATTTTATAATTATTTAGTTGCCAACTTTTAATTTCAATTTTGCTGGAAGTTTTCAGTTATTATTTTTTATGCTGATCTTCCTATTTCTGATATTTTACCAATTAATTCCAATTTTTAAAAGAAATTCTTACTTTTCTCTGATAAAAAAAAAAAAAAAAAAATCTTTACCGTTAAATTCCTTAGTCATGAAATGACTGATATTGCCATCTATAGGTTATCTTTAATGTCATATGTTATTCACAAAACATATCTCAGGCTTATTAGTGGATTGCTGCTTTTTTGCTTGATGCCTTTCAGATATTTTACTCTCTAATTATTTTTATCTTTTGGCTAATATTCCTTTTGCTCAATTTTTGTGTCTATTCACAAAAAAAAAGGCTAAATTTCTGTTGGTCACAAAAGTTATTAAAATCTTGTGAATTTCATCAATTGATCACGCATTTTTTGCTCCATAAGTAGGAGAAAATCTTCATTGGCAGTTTGTGATCAAACACCACATTGAAGCTTTCAATGTTTAATCTTTCTTTATCCACAACATGAATCTCAATATTAATGTTTAACTTTTTTAATTAGAATCTAAATCCTAAAATTATGTAAATATGCATCATATTCCTTGCATATGTGTTTTATTTAGATTTTTTTAAAGTCTTTATTGTCACTTTAAATGAAAGGTCACATTAAATCTGTTGTTGTTTTTGCTCAATAAATTAAAAATACTGTCTTGAAGGATTTTTTAAAAAAATCTTATAACATGAACTTTAACATAGAATTTAGCATTATTAAAGCTCAGAGTTATGGATAAATTATGCTAGATAAGAATATTGAATGGTATGACAAATGTTAATTTTCCTGCTGCCAGAACTATATATTGCTCACCCATAAGAAAAATGACACATCTAAAAAATATTACATTTCGTAGGAGAGGCAAAAAAAGATTGGCAGTTTTTACTGTAACATAAAACTGTAGCACTTATCTCTGGAAGCACTTATTAAAGCGTTAAACCTTTAAGAGTTAAGATGTAGAAAATATAGGGCAGATTCAGTAAGTCCACCCTTTTCTTGCAGGTGGACACTATCATGAAAAAAGTTGAGGTTTTCTAAGGATATAAAAGAACTTCCTATCTTTGAAATTCAAATTTTGGCAGCTATGTAATTAGAAATACATTCACAGTTTTATGCATGATGTATACAAATTCTTTTCTTTCTTTCTTTCTTTTATAGGAAATATTTGAAAACAGAAAATTTTAAATGCAAATTATTTCTTCATATAGATCTCTCCAAAAAACTGATATTTCTTATTAATATTAGAAAACTGAACTTAAATGTTTTTCATATCACTATTAATTAAAGATATGTTTATCTCATATTTTATGTTAAATTTTTGGTAAAATGAATTTATAGAATCTTGTACAATTTAATATGCAAATGACTTGTAGTTAAAGAATAAGTTATGCAATTTTTACTGAACCATCGCTGGATTAATATTCTTTTTACCTGACTTTACTTAAAAGTAGAATATTTCTCTCATTTTCTTTCTTGTTTGAGAAAAATAAATAAATAAAAATTAGTGGATGTACAACTATGAGCACTTTTTTTTTTTCTCATGTATACCATTTTATATTTTCTATTACAAAATGTACTTGCTCATGATATTACATGGTTTAAAATGTCTGCAAATCAAACTAGAATTCTTTTTAAAGTGTGGATAACAATCCCGAAAATTTTTCAAACCTGTTTGAATTGCTTGTTTTGAAACCAAAGAATTTTACTTTATACACACTATTTAAAATATTTATAGGCAGGAAAAAACTTAAATCATAGTCATGTTATTCAGTTTCCTTATAAAAAATGCTCTTTGCTGCAGAATACTAGGAGTAGAATTATCTTTAACAAATCGTCAACTTTCTATGTGTCATATGAATATATGTAACTTGCCTTAAAATCGAAAAAGAATGATATTTTTCTCTTATGTGATTCCTTCTTAACTCATTGTGCATGATTGTTTAAGTGAATCTTTCCAGAAGGCAGTTTTTCTTTATTTAGATATTAACAACATATAATGAAGCTTATGGAGTAGTTTTTAAAGTGAAAATGTTATTTAATGGTGAGAGTAGATGTCTTTGTGAGATTATCAAGATATTAAGTATTTATCAATATTGGACAAGAAATGATTTCTTAATGTGAACCAGGTTGTTTTTACTCTCACCTATCATAATAGCCATTTATTAACAGTTGCAGTAAGTTCATTTATCTTGTATGTGGCTTGATGATTACCTGCATCAGTCTTAGAATAATTTATAACCTGCTCCATCACTCTGTGTTCTCTTAATTATTTTCAATGTATTTGTATTCTGTGCATTCTAGTTCTTCGTTTTCATCATAAGGGGCAGAAATGTAGATTCCATCACTTGTTAATATCTGCAGATAATATTTCAAAATACCACTTTTAATTAGTAAGCCTTTTACCTCTGTATTAATGCTGTATGATATGATACGATGTGATGAAAAAACAAAGCATACTGCTAAAGAAATGAATTATTTTCATGTTTACCATCTGTTTCAGCATTTTATTAATATTGCATAGATGTTTTGTATACTTAGTGCATAATTTGTTACAATTTTCTTGCAGCAGCATACATCATAGTTGCTGAAAAATTATGTAAAATTTGTTTAGATTTTCTCTCATTTTACTGTAGAAATGATTAATTTAGAAGCTCTTTGTATCGATGCTTTCTGTAATGTCTGATTCAAGAGGATCTGTCTGATGCTTCAATTCGATATATTCTGTGATTTTTCTGGCCTTATAAAGAAATTTTGTTTCATTTTTAATTTAAGTTGTCAATTTTTTTCTGAGAACTCCATAACTTCAATTTAAACAGTGATTAACATACCTTAGCAATCTAGAAAAAATTTAAAACAATCTCTCTCAAAAATAACTTTTTCTTATCCTGAAAGTTGCTTGCTGTTCTTTAGAGTGTTAGTATAAGACATCTTAAGAGGTTAGTTAGACATCTTAAGAGGAAAGTCTCCTTAAAGCACATTCACAAGAAAAATATTGAAGATTCTGTGTACATATACAACAAAAGATCAATCTAATTTAGTGACAAAATCTCTATAGATAGAATAAAATTAAAAGCTTTGAGTTTTGTAGCTAATGCTTTCACAATTTTCCGAACATTATGTTGGTATGAATTACGAGTTAAAAATTGTAAAACGCTTGTGAATATAATGATTTTGATTTCAACACTGCTTTTTAAACAAGGGAATTTTGCAATTTCTGTAAATTAGAATTAGTGTTGACTCTAAGCCGCTTTAGCAGGGCGCAGTGCCCGGTGGCCCTTTTTATTTCTTTTTTGCGTCCGGCGGCCCTTTTTATTTCTTTTGTGTGCCCGATGGCTCCTTTAAACCTTTCCGATGCAGCAGGCTGTCCTTTTTAATACTTCCTTGGGTCCTGTGGCAATTCAGTTGATCCCGGGAAAATATCGCAAATTCTAGGGACTCCAAACAAACCAGTTCAAAATATTTTTTGTGAACAAGGTACAAGTGTGCCCTTTTTTTAGAATAGTGTTCCCTTTTTGAAAAACTGTACCCTTTTTTAGAATAGTGTCCCCTTTTTGAAAAATTCCTGCCCGGCGGCCCTTTTTTTCTAGAGTCAACACTATAGAATGTAACTAATAACATAGTTTCTGTAAGTTTAAATAATAAAAGCAACTTAAGATGACTTTAAAGCACTTAACTCTTTGCCTGAATTATTAAAACTTTATTTTATTTATCTTCTCATGGAGATTCATAGCTGTGCATATTGGAAAAATATATACAATACTGTCTGGAAGTTATTAAAATAATATGTAAGAAACTAGGACTGATGAATTTTCAGGACATTTTAAATGAATTTCATATTATGAATAATTAAAATAACATGAATATCTGAAACACGTTAACGTACATGCGGAAATAAAGTTCCTGAAGGGTTGATGGATGGAAAATGTGCAAATATTTCAATCACTTTTATACAGATCCTAATCTGTGTTATATATTTATTAATTGTAAACTAACACTTAAACGAAAGTATTTGCAATAAATAAACATGGTTAGAGAAGTAGTTTTTGTATGTCTTTGACATTTTCAGTTTTCATTGAAATTAAATATAATTTTAAATATGGTACAATAAAATGTTTTTCAAATACCAAGTTTTTTTTTTAAATGTATTTTAGTGCTCACTGTTATTTTACTATTGTCATTAAATATAGGAAACAGACTATTTTAGAAAATTCATTGAGTCGTATTAATGCATCGTCAAAAGAGTGGTGTTTCACCAAATAATGAATTTTTCATAATTTTTTAACTGAGACAATGATATTCCACCCAATTTTTTTATGATTATGTGTATCTATATGAGGAGTATTTTCAGTATTTTTTCAAAATTTTTTGGGTATGTGCTGATGGAGACCTTCCTTGTTAATGGAATTTCACAAAATGTTTAGCATTTTACTTCAGTTTAACCAACCTCATTAGCTCAACACAGGGAATGTTTGTATTTATCAATTTGGTGTAAAATATCCTCCTGAGATGAATATGAGATCAAGCTGTTAAAACTCGACTGAAAATTTTAAACATATTGCTTATCTCAAAATATATTTTTGTGTGCCAATTTGATATTTTATCTTGTGCTTGAGAGTGCCTTTTTTATGGCAGGATTGGGAAGAATAGTTCAAAGGAACATTTATTTCTTTACATTTAAACATTAAGAGTCATTGTTGAGGAACAATCAAGGTTTCTTCTGATTCTTTCTTTTTCTTACATTTCTTCTGTAAAATTTGTCTTCTTATTATGTGTGTCTTTAGATGAAATTTACAATTTATTGAAATGTGATATTTGAATGAACTCAAAGCATAATTGTATTACATGGATTGTAGGCTATTTGCTACTGAATCACTCTTATTTATTAAAAATATACTTTTTATTAATGTTAAGTTCAGAAATTTTTGCTCATCTATTTTACCTTTTTGAAACTAGAGCTTTTAAAAAAAAAAAACTATTTTTTCTGTATACCCTTTGTCTTTATGCAAAGAAATGTGTGTATTTCTGCTGTTCACCATATTTCTGTAGGGGTGGGAGAATGATTTTTCCAACATTTCAGAAATTAAAAATTTAGAACAAACACTTTGATAGAAATCTTAGCATTTTTTATAGAACTTAGTCATAAATATTCTTGATCTCATGTTTCATAAACAAGGGCGCCAATTTGTATGGGCCCAGGTGAGCCCAACAAATTTGTCATATTTTATTATGATTCTGCTATCATTTGTATCTGTATCATAAGTCGGATATTTGATCCGATGTAGAATTTTACTATAGTTAGCGCTTTTAGGCTTAAATGCTGCACATGTCTTTTTTCTATAGGATAATTAGCTTTCCTACTTTGAGTTTTTTATGTGACCTGTATATTTGAATAGACATCATATCAGGATAAAATGCCTTACCATAATATTGGTAGATGTTCATATACAGTGTGTTTTGTAAATCTTCCTAAATGAACTGAAGTTTATTATATCTGAAAATATCCCTGACTATCAACATTTTTTACTGTAATTTTCTTAAAATTGCCTTTAGATGGAAATTGTTATATTTACGCACATGAATTTGGAGGTATTTAGGGCTAACAATAAATGTGTATGTACTAGTATTGAAGTGTTTATAGTAGGGCAGAGCTTGTAATTAAAAAAATGTTGTGTAGCTGTAGCTTTTTAATAAATTATTTGTCTGTGCTGTTGTTCCCATTAGTGATAAACATGTTGGGTTTATATGGTTCTGAATTTTTTTAATTGTATCCTTTAAAAAGGACTTGCACATATAAAATATCTCATTAATGATCTCATATCTACAAAAATGTATGAATGTGTGAAAATAATCATACTGAAGCTCAATGATTGAAAATGTACAGTGAAATTGTTCATGGACTATTTTAAAATAGAACCAATGATTCTGTATATTTGCTGAAGAAAATAAATGTTAATATAATTCAGATAACAGATCCAATTACCCAATTTTTGTTGTTCTCAGATGTACTCAAATGATACTTAGTAGTAATCTTACTTTAGGCTTACAATTTTGTAAAGTTGTCTCTTACTCACTAAATTAAACCTCTTGTAATAAAACATTTATTTAGAGGAATTATTCGAACTAATTTAATGTTCTAGTTTTTTATTAAGTAGACAATTTGTCTTATATTGTTATCAAATGCTAACTGAAACCTTAAATGATGTCTCATTTTCTCAAAATCTTAGAACTGTTTTCACATTTTCAAACTACTTTTTTTTTTTCTCTTTTTTTCATGCTTACAATTTTTTCTTGAATTTGTTTTCCTGTGTTAGTGTGCTTGTTGAGAGCCAATTGTGTTTGAACTCTGTTATACGACTAAAAACCATGACATAAAATTTTAAATGTATTTTTCTTTTTTTTCATTCATCCTCTATGGAAAAAAAAAAAATAAATATAAAACCTGAACCTTCCTTTTTTGGTATAAATTAGTTAACTCATGTGTTTTATTTTTTGCATTAATTTGTTTCATTTAGTAAAACAAATCCATTAAAAATTCTTATGTATAAAATTTTCTCTTTCCAAAACATGAAAATATATATACCCCACGATTTATCATTCTTGAAAGCTAATTTGTATATGAATTCTTATACCATTTTTTAAAATATATAAAAAGTTTTTTTTGCAATGTAATTTGCTCAGTTTTTTTAATTTTTTCATTACTAAAAATAAAACTTTGCATTTGTTAAACTTTTGGGTGATTTTAAAACTGTTAATTTTTTTTTTACCTAAAATATTTTATAGGTTTGTCATGTTTTTTATTATTATTTTAAGTACATAAAACTGATTCTCTTGTAATTTACAAAAGAAGTCTTGAGCTAAATATTTTCTGGAATTTTGGAAAAGCTGTCAGTTAAATGCAGAATTATTTGTTATAATTATTTTAATTTATGTTATTGGAGAGAATAATCACAAGTTATAAATGTCCTGGATGTCAACCTTCAGAATAAACTGTGTTCTCTTGCTTTATGTGTTGTAAGATCTTATAGTACAGTAGAACTTGGATTATATGAGTCTGTTTAAATCGATCTGGTGAATAAAACTTTTTTTTTTTCAGTTTCTTGTAAATATAAACATATTGTAAGGAAACTGGTCAAAACTATTTCTACATATTGCGGATAAATTTTCATGCTCCCTTCAAGTTGTTATAAGTGGTTTCCGTAGTATCTACAGTTATCATTTGGCTTGCCACAAAAACAAAATTAAAATAATTAATGCTATCTCAGCATAGTTTGAATCTAGTTTAAATTACTTGTGTTTTTTTCTTACTGGTGTTCATAATCCTTTAAGACCAGACCCGCATGATTGTGCGGGTCAGGCATTAACTAAAATTCTACCTTCCTGGGTTATCTGTTCCATAAATGTCAGAATCGAGTGATTGTACTGGTTCACAGAAACTATATTATATGAATTTTCTCAGCAGATAGCGAATTATCAGTTACAAATTTCAGTTATATCATTGTTTTAAAAAAAACTCAAAAAGCAGTCTGCTCTTAAAGGGCTAACGCATTTTATTTTCTAACTCTAGGAATATTTTAAGATAAAATGCATAAACTATGTACTCAAAAGTGGGTGTTACCATTTTAATAAAAAAAGCTGGTACAATTTTTAATACATAGAATAACTGATAATTCAAAAATTATATTTGCATTCAAAGAAAAAACATTGAGTCAAATGAAATCTTGTGAATGGTTTGCAAATAAAGGTGCATATATTAATTTTTATAAACACACTCTACATATACAATTAGGAAAGAAAGGTCTATTTCATTTTAAATTAACCATTATAATTTTATTTTTATATGCATATAATTAAAAAAACTTTCCTATCATAAATAACAATAGTTCAAAGGTGGATCATTGTTAAATGAAATGAGTGCAAGGTTCTCCCTATCGATTGTCATTGTGTCATACTCTCCATTTTGTAACAAGTAAAAAAAAATTAATTAAAGAACCCCTATATATATATTATTATTATTTTATGACCAAGTTATAGCTAATCAAAATTAAAGCTGCTTCTTTTTAGGGGCCATTCATTAATTACGTATTTTGAAAACATGAGTGTTCATACAGCTGTAGCAGTTATGTAACTTTCTATTTTTTATGTTTCATTGCTAAAAAAAAAAAAAAAAAATGAAAGTTGCTATGTAAATTACAATTTTAAAAACGTAGATTTAATGAAATAAAATTTTGATTGATCTAATCACTGTCTTGTAAATTGTTATGTTACAATCTGATTTAAGTCAAGTTTTTTTTTATTTTCTCTATCCTCACCAGAAAATTCGATACTTTGCTTCCCTTTGATTTTTCCCTTTTTTACCTGCTCAATGCATGTAGTTTTTTTACTTATAATGCTGCTACATCATGTAGCGTTATATATGTTATTGCTTTAAGTTGAAAAATATTTACTCTAAATTAGTCTTGATAATCTTTAATTAGATTTTTTGTGCTCTAAATTTATAATGCTTAAGCAAAATAACAAACTTTACCGTTTAGATTTTTAAATTTTGAATTCTTTGCTTAAAAAATAGTAATAGGAAGACTGAAAGGCAATTTGGCATAAATGAAGCACATATTTCTTACTGGTGCAAACAAAAGTATGTGATTAGCAAAGCAAATTAATGCATGAAAAGCACTCTGTGATTCTGTTTGAATTTTGGTTCATTTTATTTAATTCAGTTATTTATTAAAATGTTATATTAAAAGTAGTTATTTTAATTATTCTAAATTTTTACTTTAAAAAAAATTATCAATATTTTAGAAAAATAACTCGTATCTTCTGTATCTCCAGTGGTGGGTTTCAAATAATTTAACAACTGGTTCGCTGTTCGAATGATTTTTCTTTTTTATGCATAAACAAGAAAGAAAAATGACGCATCACACATAGATTATGAAATACTTTCCAATATTATAAGAGAATTGTTAAAAAACTTTGATCTCTTCGTACAGTGAGAAAAAAAATCCAGAAACATGGTTCCCTATCAAAGGACATAATTTATTTAATAAATATTCGACAGTCATGAAACCCTGATTAGAATTTTTTATCAGAAACTGCCATCAATAATCTGCAGTATAATACAATAAGGATAACACAAAAATAGCAGAAATTTAAGCTTAAGAATTAACCCATGTCTATGATCTAAAGTTGCAATCAGCTAGATATTAAAAACGCTACCTGTAGGAAGAGCTCGAGATATTGCCCAAGTTTATTATCATGAGATTACCAACTTATTGAATGTCAAGCATTCCTATTGACACCCTTGCTTTGGTAATAAATGCTTGTAATTTCTTCAAAGTTAATCTCGATAAATCGGCTCTTGTGAGTGGTAGATGTTTGATTTCTGGATTTTTTGAATGCATGTTTTATGTTGGGTTTTTTCATCAAAGCCGCAAACTTCACCGAAGTATTCGTCAATGCCGTCTTTTATAATTAGTTCCAAATAACTCTTAAAATTATTTTTGTAGTAACAAAATTGTGCACGCGAAAAAGAATTTTCTATCAAAAAATAAAATTTTGTTCAGTTCAAAACATGCAACATCTTTTTAAAAACCTTTCATACAATAACTGCCTATGAATAACGGTTGCTGACGAAATGGATCAGCACACTATACATGTTCATATTAAAACTAGCAAAAATAAATTCGAATTATTTTGGGTATCATGTACGGAAAATAACTTTATGATGTTGAAAAGTTTAAAAAGTGTATTAAAAAAGGTAGTATATTATTTCATATAGTTAACACCTAAATAAAACAATGAAGGAGGAATAAAAAACTAGATTATAGCATAGAAAAGAGTTTTAAAATATTAAATAACTTGGGTTATTTGAGATATATCTTCTTGATAAGCGTCCTCACTTTCAATTTTCTTTGTCTTTACTCGAACATTATCGGATCTGTGCTTCTTTCTTAACATACATTCACTATAAAAGTAGGAACCCATTCTTTTAGAGGTTTTTAGGGCAATTAGGCTAATCGTCATTATGTTTGATACATTAGAAATAATTAGTCGACTTCTCTTCTCTGACCATATTATGTTTATCTTTGGAAATCCCTTTTCCATTTCGGCTGAACTTGTATAGCACTTGTTCAGACAATATTTTTAGCCTTTTGAATACTTTTAAAAAACTTCATAGCTTTAGAGAAATATTTAAAATATATTTTTTAAAACCTCGATAATCATTAATATTAATTATAAGTGACATTAAATATAAATAATAGTTCTTCAGCTGTTTTAAATGGAAGTTTACTTCTCCAATATTCCCGTAATGTGACAGAGAAAAAACTGTAACTTATTCCTATATTCAAATTGACTATAACTTCCATTCAAATGTTCAGAATTCAGTAGTCTACAATTTTTTTTAACTCGTTACGTTGTTTTTAAAAACGTATTCCTGAGCACACTAAAGCATTTAAATGATCTTCTACAAATTTGATATTTTTTCAAGTTTCTGAAATAATAAAACCCTCATCGTCGCATATGCTTTTTCCTTCCAAAGCATTTCAAACATTTCCTCATTCCTTTTCATCCTTTATGATGCTTATACTTCTTGTTCGCAGTGCTTTTGAAACACGAGCAATTTCGTTTAAAATATGCAATCATAAAGGCAATGCCATCAGTTATGTGTTAGAGCGTCCTTCCTTATCGCTGACCGAGAGCTAATTCCTAAATCGTTAAATTTAGAATACTTCTCATTTCAAAAATATTTCAAATGTTGTTCATCATCCTAGAAAACGTTTTTACTTTAGAAAAATTTACAAAATTTAAATTTTTATAGGGTCCTTTGTGTCCTATAACACATTTAGAAAAAATATTATCCATGCTATAACAAGTGTGACAAATTTTTGCACGACCAAAACTTCTCGAGTTACGATATTTAGAATTTCAGAAATTTTTACCATTTCTTAGTAAAATAAAAAGAGGGGACAGACAACGTTGGAAATTCATAAAACATCAGGACAGTTTAGCCCATACAATGTTTTTTCATCTGTTAGAGCGTGGAAAATCTTTTTCTAAATAGATCTTATAGGACTCGGGGATCTTATAAAAATTTTAATTTGTTACATTTACGAAAATAACTACTTTGATTTAAATGACTTCTAAGGTATTAAGAACAACATTTTAAAATATATATACGCAGTTGGAAGTATATTACTAAATCTAACGATTTAGCCATTAGCTATTGATCAGTGGTAACGCAGGGAACATTCCGTATATTTTCAAAAGAAGCAGTCAAAGCAAAGTAGCCTTTTATTCGAATATAAGTAGTTATTTTAATGTTCAATAAGCATGCCATATTACTAGGATTAGCCTATATGCTGCCGATTTGTATCCCAAAATTCTTCAAATATTCCAAATTTCATATATAATTTTTAAAGTTAAATTTGCTCCTTAAAGGACTGATGAAAAAAATATATTTTTTGCAAATGAAAAATAATTTAGTAAATGAAACAAATCAGAACATGTCACAGTGTTGTAATTAGAAAACGCTGTTGTGTAGATAAACATTTAAAAAAAGTAAATTAACGTAAATGCGATTTTCGCATTTGAAGTATCATTTTAACAACTGGTTCGCCGAACTGAACACAAATTAACAACTGGTTCTACCGAACCGGTGCGAACCGGCTGAATCCCACCTAATTCTCCTAATCCTGGTATCTCCTAATTCTGGTACCTAAGAAATAGAAAAAAAATGTGAAAAATATGCATAGATATACTCTCCAATTATTGAATTTAAAAATATTCCCAAATATTTAATGTCTTTAGTTCAACACATATACATGTATATAACAAAATTCTAAATGAATTGTAATTAGTTCATAAATTGCTTAGAGCACCATAATAACTCTGAAGGTTATGTGATTCAGTGAAATTTAAAGTTAAATTACATCAATTTCAAAATACAAATCTTGTATGGTCCCTTAACTGTCTCACTCATTTTTTTTTTTCACATTATTCTTTGATTTAGCAGAATTAAAATGCTATTAAAGATTGCAATAAAAATTTGATTTATGTTATTAATGAGGCCTGTATGTTTAAAAGACATTACTGAAAGTAAGATTTAGTCTAAAGCCTGTTCTAAAACATTGCACTTTATCTTTCAAGTTAGGAGGTTCAGGTGATCGAGAGGGTTAAACTTTGTCTGCAAAAACTCATTTTTAATATGGAAAGCACTGAAAATGCATAAAATTCAAAGTATAACTGTGTAAGTTTTAGGCATAAAAGATACTTTTTATTTTACTTGTTTGAGCATGAAAAATGTTTTTGTAAATATGACTACAAAATTTAAAATTTTTTAACTTTTGAAAAAGTAAGTATTTTGACTTAAATGTCGTCCGAGATGACTGGAAACATTTTTGAAACTGGAATTATACCTATAAAGCTAACATTTTAAGAATTAGTTATTAGATAAGGATAAGAATGTATACCCCGTATAGTGCATTTATTTATTTGTATTTTGTGGAAGTTTCTTTTATATTCTATGTATACATTTTCAAGGATATTAGTGAATGCATGTTTTTTATCTTTTAAAATTGTTTTATTTCTATAATCATCATCAAAGGTTTTTTAAATGAACATTTCTAATGTTATTAAATTGCATTTCTGTGTTGATAGAAATAATTGATTTTGATATCAGCTGCTAAATTAATTTGACAAATGTACTCAAAAGATGGTATAAATTCAGTTATTTAGTGTTTCATCTTTATTGTCAGAAACTCTTAATTTTTTAAAATAATATGGCCTTCTTCAAAAACTCTCTTTTGATAATTTTCTGTGGCTGTGTTGGCCACTTATTTTTACTTTACATTTGATTTTGGTACGGCTCTTCCCAAAAAAGAGAAAATATACTTGTATTCATTAGTTCTTTGTGATAAAGTGCCCTTGCATTTTAAAATATTTTGTTTACTTTGCTTTAAATATTTGCATTTATCATTGGCTAGTTACTGGTTTTTAGTCTTGTGTAACACTGTTTTGTACATCATTTAGGTATTTAAAGAATCTAAATTTTGTGTTGTGTAATTACTTTTGGGTTATAACCAAAATAACTGTTATATTGTTTTGTATTATGAAATGATTATGATTGTTATTACCTTAAATTTTAACATATGATCATGAAGTGCCAATTATTATAACTGTTATTTAACGTCCACCTTGTTAATATCTGGATTGCTGAATGTCCCATATATGTGCAAGTATTTCTTTTGATTTAAAGTAATTATTACATGATTTAATATTTTACTATTTGAGATCATTTCTTTTATTTCCTGTGGATAAATTGTTCACAACCCTTGCATAGTTTGTATAAATGTGTATTTATACGTGTAATTTGAGAAATAAACTCTTAATTGTGGAAAGCATCAATTATCATTCAAAATCTTTACATTTAATTAAATTTGAGTTTGTAAGGGACTCATTTGTTTCAGTATAAACTTTTCATCCCAATTTCAGATTTCAAAATACATATCAGTTTGAAGGTAAAGTCGGACATTGCTTAATGTGAAATTTCGCTTAACACAGAATAATACTGAGGGCCATCAGATAAGTCTGAAAATCAATGTTTATTATAATTTGTTTACAAAATAGAATTTCACAATTCATCCAGTTTATTATCGATGGCTAAATCCAATGTTAAAACATGTTTCCTTACACAAAGTTTTCGATATTTTGAAATTAAAAATGAATTTTTCTCACAGTTTGAAAATGACCTAAAGTGGAAAAAGATTTCAGAAAATGTTAAAATACTGAATTTCTGACTAATCCCTGCTTTTTTTGTCCTCTGATATGCAAAAGTTTTCACAGTGACCATATGAACTATAGATCAGTCAGAATGAAAGTTTAGGTGAAGGAATTTCTTTTTTGAAAGTAATTGTTCCAGTCCTCATTTGATTATACTGGCAGTGATATAAACCATCAAAATCTCCCATCTTTGTGAGAAAGAAGTGACAATCCCTACTTCACTACCTGACTAACATAATTGAAACCCTGTTCGCAATTGCTCTATAGAAGTTGCTCTATCAAAGATGAGTCGAAACTGGCTGTATCTTTAGAAACAAAGCAAAAAATTTAAGCAAAGTTCACAATAAAGTGCTGAAAAAAAAAAATAAAATTTCAGCAAGGTATGGAATACCGAATAGCATAATCTTTACAATTTTAGAGAGTCATGAAAAGATTGAAGTGGCTGCTGTGAATCAATTTGAACCAGCAAGTATATGAATGCATACAGGGAAGAATGAAGAAATAGATCTCTCGTGGTAGATAAAAGATGCAAGAAGCCAGAACATTGTTTTAACTTGTGCAGGTTTGCAAGAGAAAGTAAAGGCTTTTGCTGATGCTCTCAGTAAGAGGGATTTCACATGTTTTAACAGATGGCTGACAAGATTCAAAGAGCATCATAGAATTGCCTGGAAAAAGGATATGTGAAGAAGAGTTTGCCATAAATGAAAAATCTATGCAGTTCTTTTTCTTAGAAAACTGGTTAGATGTTTAAAAATTATCTCCTTATGATATTTTTAATGCAGATTAAATGGCACTGTGTTTCAAAGCATAACCTTCACAAATGCTTACTATAAAAGAAGGAAAATGTTCTATAGGACAATTCAGCAAAGAAAGAAATGTGATTATGATTAGCTGCAACATGAGCAGAAGTGAAAAATTACCACTGCTCGTGATCGGTCAGTTGGCCAAACCACATTTAAAAAACATTAAAACTTTACCTCTTTGCTAAGCTTCCAGCAAGAAAGCATGGATGAACAATGGTATTTTCACAAAATTGTTACTTGATCTTAACTTAAAATTCTACTGAGGGAAAAGAAAAATCTATTCAATGCTGGACAATTGCAGTTCTGATAAAGATGCTCCAGTGTTAAAAGCAATTAAATTCATTTTTCTTTCTCCAAACACTACTGCAAAACTTGTGACCTAGGAATTGTTCACAAAATTATTCAATTCTTTGACAATAAAATGGAATTTTCTGTGAAATTACTAGAAGTGATAACTTACATAAGAAGTGCCTGGAACTGTATCACTACTAGAATTGTGAAAAATTGTTTCTGATACTCGAGGTTTATGCATGAAATACATTAAAAAAACTTATGAAACAGAATCTGAAATGCCGACTACTTTAATACAAGAGGACAAAAACAGGTAATTCTTTCACCAACATTCTTTGCCAAGTACATCTACTTAGATGAAGATGTGCTGACTTTAGATGTGATGTCAGATAAAAAAATAATTGCTGCATTAGCTGAAAAAAAATGACAACATGAAGTGTCAGGCAAGGATGAAGAAACTGACACAGAACAGAAAAATTTTAGCATCATTAAAATGAAACTACCACAGTATTTAAACTGTACAACATTTCTTTATGGAACAAGAGGACACTTCCCAAGCTTTAGACAAATTAGATGACATCAGTACATTCTTAAAAAAGAAATAATCTACAAAAATTGAAGCAAAAGTCAATAAGGAACTTTTAAAGTATTAACATCTAAACAAATTTATTATTTCCCAAAATGATGGTCAATTTGTTTTATTTCTTAATTAAATTTTCTATTATTAATTTATGATTTTAAGAGCACAGATATATTTGTAGCTCAAGTTTAGTTTTTATATCTAACATAGATTGGACCACTAATTTGATGGTTAACATGAAATTCCGAATAACACAAAAAACAAATTGCAGTCCCTTTGATTTCTTGTTAAAGTGGTTCGACTGTAGAAGTAAATGACTTGGGTGTTACTGGAGCTGGTAGTCCAGTTTCCAAACAGTAAGAATACACATTTAATAAAATCTTTGAAACCTAGTTTCAAATACCATAAAAGGCGCTTAAAATATGAAAAATATATTTCGGTTCTTCCTGGACCATTTTCAATTTCTTACTGTTTCAGACTCGCTTTCCGCTGGGCCACTCTTCGGATCCCCCTTCTTCTTCTTCCCATATTCACATCTTTTCATAATCATTTCTCTCCAATCTTGATCCACCAGCGCATGTTCCATGCGGTTGATTGCATTGTTCTCACTCAGTCTCCACGGCCTCTCTCTTTAAGGCATGATTGAAGATTTCATAATTTGCTAACTTTTTAGTACGCTTAAATTTGATTTCCAGCCTTTCCTCCGCATTGAGCCTTGCTAATGCTGTTGTTAGTCTTCCTTTCTTTATATCCTCCCTGTGCTCTTTTACTCTTTTTTTCTATTCTTCGCTTCGTCACTCCAATATAACACTTTTTGTCCCCATTTTCGTTTTTAGGTTGATTCAATTCAGAGAATAAGAAACGAGAAAGACCGAATAGATGATATGAAAACTTTGGAGTATATAGAATCAACCTAAAAAATGAAAATGGGGACGAAAAATGTTATATTGGAGTGACGAAGCGAAGAATAGAAAAAAAGAGTAGAAGAGCACAAGGAGGACATAAAGAAAGAAAGGAAGACTAACAACAGCATTAGCAAGGCTCAATGCGAAGGAAAGGCTGGAAATCGAATTTGAGCGTACTAAAAACTTAGCAAATTATGAAAACTTTAATCATGCCTTAAAGAGAGAGGCCATGGAGATTGTGAGTGAGAACAATGTGATCAACCACATGGAACATGCGCTGGTGGATCAAGGTTGGAGAGAAATGATTACGAAAAGATGCGAATATGGTAAGAAGAAGAAGGGAGATCCAAAGAGTAACCCAGCGGAAAGTGAGTCTGAACCAGTAAGAAATTGAAAATGGTCCAAGAAGGACCGAAATATATTTTTCATATTTTAAGCCGAAAAAGACCGAATAGATGATATGAAAACTTCAGGAGTATATAGAATCAACCTAAAAAATGAAAATGGGGACGAAAAATGTTATATTGGAGTGATGAAGCGAAGAATAGAAAAAAGAGTAGAAGAGCACAAGGAGGACATAAAGAAAGGAAGACTAACAACAGCATTAGCAAGGCTCAATGCGAAGGAAAGGCTGGAAATCGAATTTGAGCATACTAAAAAGTTAGCAAATTATGAAAACTTTAATCATGCCTTAAAGAGAGAGGCCATGGAGATTGTGAGTGAGAACAATGTGATCAACCACATGGAACATGCGCTGGTGGATCAAGGTTGGAGAGAAATGATTACAAAAAGATGCGAATATGGGAAGAAGAAGAAGGGAAATCCGAAGAGTGGCCCAGCGGAAAGCGAGTCTGAACCAGTAAGAAATTGAAAATGGTCTAGGAAGGACCAAAATATATTTTTCATATTTTAAGCACCTTTTATGGTATTTGAAACTAGGTTTCAAAGATTTTATTAAATGTAAATTGAAGACGTGTTTTGTGATTATCTTATAGTAAGAATACATATATCCTTACACCATGATAAGGCAATTTATCCTTCCATCAAAGTAAACAAAAGTTGTCATCAGGAGCGATAAAAGTATTATACCATGAAGGCAATCATTTGCAAAGCAAGTTCTCCAGTGATGAATTTTGCAGTGCTGTCTATTATCAGAAAAAAATTCACACCTACAAGTCAAAGTTTAGTTACGTTGTTTTAACATATTGATTTTTTTTAACATGCTGCTGCCTCTACTGAAATGTACACTGTACTAATTGGGCTACTGCTGTTTTCTACATTTGTCACATGACCAGGTGTCCTAAATTTTTGGCTTAAATGTCTCACTGGCTTGAAACAGCTGATTTTTGAAATACATCTTCAAACCAACATGTAATTTCATGTGGTAATCTTAGAGAATGACATTGGGACTAGTGCAAGCCAGATCTCAAAAGCATTGTTGTGTGTGCATAAGAATTATTATGGTAGGGATGTGGGGGGAAAGCAAAGGGGCATGTGCCCCTCTGGATATTTTCAGTAGAGGTATTGTCCCAGTGAAATAATAAAATAAATATTGAAAGTTCTGGCCCTCCATCTTTTTCATTCACTTCTGTGACCTTCATGATCGACTGTGCCTTCCACTGTCCTCCCTGAAATTTAAAAAAGTTTGTCTCTGGATATGTGATACATGTGTCAGTCTCTCCAAAACATATTTTCAGCACTAAATTTTCTGAAAATAAATCCAAATTAAGGGTATCAAAGGAAAAGACTTTGAGTTCTAAAGAAGTTGCATTAGCAATCTTCTTGAAGGTGCTTTTGACAAAGTCCGTATAGAGACTGTCCTTCAGGACCTCATTAGGAGGGACGTTGATGATACTATTGTTAACTGGATCAGGGTTCTGTTACCTTTTAGGTACATTAACTTTTCTCTTGGTGGTGATAATTATGTATACTGTTCACGTGAATGCTGGGTGGCCACTGGGGGATGTTCTTTCACCTGTCCTTTGGTGCCTAGTTGTTGATTCACTTTTGAATGACATAACATCTTCAGGTTTGTCTTCTGTTAGCTATGCTGATGATGTTGTCGTTATTGTTAGAAGCAAATTTATAAAAACAGTTTGTTGCATTATGTCTGATGCACTTACACACATTGAAAAGGGGTGCGATACTGAAGGGCTTTCAGTCAATCCACATAAGACCACAATGGTTGCCTTCACGAATATGAAAAACCTTGATGTGTAAAATATTGTGTCTTTTGGTCAGGCACTTATGTGCTCTGTAGATGTCAAGTATCTTGGCATCTATTTTGACTCTAAACTTAGTTGGAAGAAGCACTTTGAGTATTGTCTAAACAAGACAAAAAAAAGTTTTTGGGAATTGCAGGAGTGTTGTTGGCAGAACCTGGGGTTTAAGTCCCAACACTACCCTTTGGATTTATAGGATGATTATTTGTCCTATAATTACTTATGGTTCCATTGTGTGGTGGTCTAGGACAAAGCTGGATTCAGCTAAAACAGAATTAAACAAGCTTCAGCGGATGGTTTGTATGGCTATGACTGGCTGTATCAGAAACACTCCTTCGGCTTCTCTTGAGCTTTTGCTTGGGATGCATCCTCTTTTTATGTGTATAGAAGCTGAAGCTATCATATGCATGAGAAGGCTTAAATACTTAGGCCATTGGAAAGCTTATTCAGACTATTTGTCTTGGAAAAACTTTGACTGTAAGGTTCTTGGGTATCCTCTCTTTGGCATGCCTAGTAATGGAATGCCTGTGAAGTATGCCTTTGATAAAGCTTATTAAATTCTTCTGCCCTCACAAGGTGATTGAGTTTCGGTTTCTACCCATGTTGGTAGGAAGTGCTCTATTCGATATACAGATGGTTCAAAGATGAACAAGAACACTGGTGCTGGTGTTTGTTGCCCTGATGATGGTATTAAGTACTCATATTCCTTGGGCAGTTACTCTACTGTCTTTCAGGCTGAAGTCTTTGCCATTTTTATGTGCTGCAGAATCTCTTTAGACATTGGTTATAGAAACAGATGTATATGCATTGATTCTGATAGTCAAGCAGCATTACTTGCTCTAAGTAAGCGTGTTATAACATCCCATATAGTTTGGAATTGTTATACTTTACTTTGCCAACAGGGTTACTCTCTACTGGTTACCTCGGCACTCAGGTCTTTGTGGTAATGAGTTGGCTGATGAATTGGCAAGGAAGGGATCTGCTACCTCCTTTGTTGGTTCTGAGCCAGCTATTAGGATCTCTAGTAATCTTATTTGGACTACTATCTTTAAGATCTTTAGAGAGAAGCAATATGTCGATTGATGTAACATTAAAGGACAGCAACAAGCGAAAGAACTTAACCATGGTTGTCCTAGTGTTAGGCATAAGGAACTTTTAATGCTGAATAGGAATGGCATTAGGAAAGCCATTGGTCTTTTAACAGGGCACTGCCCTTTGAAGAGGCACCTTACTGTTATTGGTGTAAAGAATGACCCAACGTGTAGGGGTTGTCTTTATAAGGAAGAAACAGCTGTGCATGTTCTTTGTGAGTGCGAAGGGCTTTCTGTCCACAGGTTTGAACACCTTGGTGCCATTTAATTGAACCTTGGGAGCTTTATGACATTCCTTTGAGATATCTGCTGAATTTTGCATCAGCTACTGACCTTTTTTTAGGGCTACTTTCTGGGGTTAGTACAATACACCTCTGGTCGCAGTGCTTGGTTCTTTGAACCCTTTCCCCCCATCTCTAAGTCTAAGGGTATCAAAAATGTTTTTAATAATACATTTTAATTCAATATATTATTGAATTAAAATTTATGCAATTCATATTACAAGAAGTCCAAGAAAAAGACATTATAAAAGTGTTCGCATCTTTCACTTTTTAATTTATGTTTGCAATTGAAATTTCTATATGCATCTACTTGAAAATATGTTTTAACCCTTTCAGGGGCAGAGTACTTCTGTTGCTAAAATGTTAAAATGAACGATTGACACCAGTTTTTATGAACAAATTTACATCTAAGTAAAAGCTTTTCTTCGCGTACATTGTATTAAGCAAAATATCATTCCTTTATTCTGGTGCGAATGTGGCATTTGGGAATTAAAATTAATTGGCATATGTATTGCCTTTGAAGGAGTTAATAATTTTGTATTTATTCTAGTGAGAGTGTTTTTTACTATTTCCAGATATTGCAGTAATAGAAAACTTAACTCTGTAGGCTAGGAAAAGGACGTTAATGACTAGTGACAAAAGTTTCATTTAAAAAACAAAATATGTACTCAAAAGTTCCATTTCAATTTCTAGTGTAAACATAATGATGCATTTACTTTTGAATAATGCTACTTGAATGGTTAAATTTGTGTATTATAGGGCATTTTAAATTTTGTTCCATAACAAATCTGACCTGTGACATGTCAGTCGAAAGGTGTTTCTTACTTTTTAAAATAATTTCATATGTTTACTGAAAATAAATGTAATATTGCACACATATATGAATATGTTTCTTCTTCATATAAACATAATAATAATAAAAACAATTAAGCCATTATATCAAATACAGAAAAAAGAAAATACAAACATGTAATTGTCATGTTTCATAAGAATCGCCCAAATACAAATATTTACCCCCAAATTACGAAAATATTTTTTAGTTTTTAGTAGCAGTACCTCAAATCCGGGAGTAAAGACTTTTTTATTCAATTACAAAAATTAAACTTTAAGCAATTGTTTGCATAAATGTTAAAATAATTAGCATTCATTGAGCAATTCACATTATTTCGCATAAAGATTTTTACCTGTTATTAAGCGTATTGTACTGTGAATTTTAATTTTTAAACGTAACACCGAAAAGGAAAGTTGTTTGTGCCATTTATCAGCGAACAATAAGTAACAAAACACAACAAGTTACAAGTGTGGCATTTTACAGCAATGAAATTTAACTAGTTCATGCCATTATAGTATAACGGTTATGCTCAAGACACACACACACACACAAAAAAAATGGGTCTACATGGGCGAAATTTACAGTCCAACCCATGTAAAATCCTTTATCACTCGGCACATGTGAAAAATCGATGAAATCTGGCATTACATGCAATGTAATCAGGAACAAAACATACCAATATTTCTTAAAATTGAGTGTTTTAATAATATTGTGTACATATCGCAAAAATTCATTTTGCATTTTATTCCACTAATAGGTCTGTCATACGTGTGTCTTGCTACACATAAAGTTTTATAAGTGTAGTTATATTGAAAATCACTAAGTTTGAAAATCACTGTTTGTCCATTCGTGACCACAGAAGAAGGGAGGGAAATTTATCCAATCCTCCAAACCTCATCCAATCTCTTTATTTTTAATGGTTTTACACTTTTATGCACGTTTTTACTTCTACATGCAGAG
This sequence comes from Maratus speciosus, assembly GCA_963932465.1. Lineage (NCBI taxonomy): Eukaryota > Metazoa > Arthropoda > Arachnida > Araneae > Salticidae > Maratus > Maratus speciosus. The sequence continues at coordinate 330,181,942 of OZ010787.1, forward strand.
CTAAGTACTATAATTTGATGTCACAAAAAAAATCATGCTAATATTCTTTTGCCTCTCCTGTGAAATTTACTTTTGCCGAGATGTGTCACTTTTCTTGTGGGTGAGTGATATGTATGTAAAACTTTTAACGTATATCATTTTTCAGGTTATATGGGCGCAATTAATGGAATACAGAATAATAATGTTAATCGTCTAAAAGATTGAAAGAAAAAAATACCACCTCATTCTTTTATATCACCAAATCCTCGTAGAGAGTTCAGAGCTACCATTCGATTGGAATTGTCTACTTTCAGAATATAAATGAAATTGTTTATTAGAAATTGTCAATATATTAAAAATCGTTCTAATTTTGATTTTTCAAATGTAACATCCACTTTCGATTATTTTTTTATGGAGGGGAGTTGCAAAGCAGTCTGAAAAAAAGGCGTAGTTTATGTACTTTTTCTTAAATCTTCATACAGTTATGAAAGAAAATGTATTGGGGTTCTTTCTGGAAATTTTGAAAAATAAAATTAAGATTTTAGAGAGAAAAGTACTGGGAACATTCAATTAGTTACCAGGAAAATATTTAGAAATTCTAAATATGAAACAAACTCACTTTCATTAATAGAAAAAAAATCCCGGTTTCTTTCTGCGATTCTGTTTTCTGTGTGGATATGACGATAACAGGAGACAACTCCATCAGACTGTTGAAAAGCAAAATTTCTCCAAATCTTGAAAACTAATTATAAGAAGGAGTTGTAAGAGCACGTACCCATGTTTTCAATGACACATTCTTTTTATGAAAATATTAATGTAGATCATAATTCGTATTTTTTATATATATTAATAATTTTCATAATTAAAAACATGTTTTTGAATCGAAAGGCGACTTTTAGTATAAGCCTCAGATACCCTGTTTATACTGCCGAGTATAACCAATGCTATACACACATGATCCATTTGTTATTTTGAAGCTATAATATCAGCTGTTAAGAAACCGGTGCAGTTGGTATTAGATAAATGCCAACCATTATTTCAGTTATTTGTAATGTGTGTGGGAGAAGGAGAGAGGATTAACTACTTTGGAAGGAAAGGACACCGCAAAAATTCTTGCTCCTGGCCTTGCTTTCACTAACAACGGCCCTGCTTGCATGCATCAACTAACCACAAAACGTAATTTTTTTTCTCTCAACTTTTAAGCGGACCTTTGTCATTCCTAAAATTTTATTATCGATTAATTGTCCTTTCAATTATCTTTCCTTGCAAAGACCAATGAAATCGTCAAACACTCTTTGCAGGAGGACCGTAGAGGGAGTCTGCGGGCCCCGGTAATAATTTGAATGACCCGCACACCAAAAATAGGATAGAGTAAAACTTGCTAAGATGAAAACGCAAGGCATTCGAGAAATTTCCCCTTTTTTTACAGTTTGTATCGCTCTTAGGATTTATAATTGGTATGGTATTGCTCTTGATTGGATCATATTTTTTTTGGTTTAAAGCAGAATTTCGTCATAAACAGGTTTTAATATATTAAAAAATAAACTTGCTGTATACAAGTTCAACACATTTGCTTACAATTTAAATATAAAAACATTATAGCATGGAGCCCAACGTTACATTTACAGTAAATTAAAGCAGCTATTTTACATAAAATTGCTTTAAAAGCTGTGCATTAAAAGTTTTTTTTCACTATTATAATATTATATTAGGTTCATAATTCATAAAAAATATATTTAATATTAAATTAATTTCTAAATGTTTTTATCAAAATTAAGGTATATGACCAATGTAACAATTTTTCAACCTCATAAAATGTTACCTTAATGTCAAAATCATTCCTCTGAAACTTACAATCCTACACTTACGTGTTTTTGAACTTTAGAATGAGAGAATTCATTTTGAATATGCAGTAGAATTTCTTCTCGAATAACAACCGAAACTAAAAAATAAAACTCGTGACTAACGTAACGTGATCAATGCAACATGCAAGTATACAAACAAGGAATACACTAAAAAAAAGGCACTTTATTAATGGTTTATTTTTTACATTTCTTGTACATTCTGGTTATTTTCTTTCTCTCGTACACACTTATATGAAATGATAAATATCAATTTAACGGTACAGAACCATGCAAAATAAATTTCTTTTCAGCAATTTGAATATCACGAGTAGGTCACTTAAACTCTTGTATAGGTACGAATTGAATATTTCCAACTGAGTGAAAAAATGCCCAGGCCGGGAATCGAACCCAGATCCTTGGCTTACAAGGCCAATGCTTTTCCGTTTAAGCTAACTGGGCCGACAACCAGCCAGCATGTTTCGCTCAGATAACCTTATAGGTAGAACATCTGGTCTGTCATGTAGACAGCTCAACAGAATAAACCGCAGGTAAAGGAACTCCATATAAACGATCGATACGTAGAACAACTATTATTTTAACACAATCAGTTGTTTTAACACAATTATTTTACCAATCTTGTATAGGTCTCTTGCAAAAATTTAATTTTACAAGCCTTCAATTTCTTATATGAGATAACATGCTCTAGATATCGTTTATCCTCGTAATATACACAATAATATTTTTTTCAATTCAATTAATACCCCTCTTCTGCATTTACTAAAGCTCCCGACATCTGGTGTGTTTCATTGGCTGTTAAATTTATATTTTATATTACGCTTTGCATAAGAAAGTGTGTCTCCTATATTGGCATACATATCTCGCAGAATACGCGTATTTAGTTTGTTGGCCGATTTTATTCTAGTTAGTGGCTGGATGATACTTACCAGTTTTATCATTTCAAGGATCTGAGGTTGAATTACGTCGTCTGACACATGCAGGCACTTAACATTTAAATGGGCAGAATTCTTTGTTAAAATCATTTGTTTTATTAACAATAATTTGTTTTTTTAACACTTTTTTCCATATAAGACTACACCAACTTCGTCATGTGATCCTTTTCGTTGGTAGGATTCACTGAAATTCTATTCAGAGAAAATATCGGATGAAAACATTGAAACTATAGAAAATACGGGTAAATTTCTAAAAATAAGTTAATTTTAAATACATTTAATTACCACAATAATCACAAATTCGTTACCAGTTTAACAGATAGTTAATGGGGTGCCGCAATGAATACAGGAGCGTTTCTAAATCTTAAAAAAAGTAATAGTCACGGTAACCGTGTTAACAGATAATTAATGTGGTGTCGCAATAAATACAGGAACGCTTTTAAACATTAAAAAAAGTACTGGTCATAGTAAACAGGTTAACGCATATGGGGGTTGGGGGAGAGATTTCACCACCTTATAAGTCCTTGTTACTAATTTATAGAAATCTTCCCTCATCAAGTTCAAGTAAATAAAACGTCATTACCTAATCATACATTAAATACACTCATGTTCAAAAGTAAGAGAATTTTCAGATTATGTCGATTATCTCCGGAACTGCTGGGGAGATTTTAATTAAATTGGATATGCACACAGGCTGGTATAATGTAAAAAAAAAAAAAGCCATTCAACAATAGTAGATTGGTTGGTTGTATTTATGTCGGCCAATTATCAGCACGTGGGATATAGGCCCTAAGGGGGGGGGGGGGAGTGCCTTCTGTGGAGGTCGTTCTAAGGGAACCTAACCCGTATTAACGCTTGGAGAACCAAGGTTCGAAGAAAACCACAAAAACTCCGAACGATTAGGCCGACGGGTGCGATTGGGATCGAACCCAGCACCTCCCGTCTACCAGCTTCGACAGCAGACCCTCTCGGCCACTGGTGGGGCTTCAACAATAGTAGAAGGAAAAAGCTGGTTCTGCTTCAGCAGGAGCCAAGAGCTGGGTGGTGGGCATGGCTGAATGATTGACAGGTGGGTGGAGTCGAGACAGGCTGGCGCCCAGAGAAGGGTTAGAACAAAGGAAAAGATAATGAAAAGCGTACTCTAAGAGAAGCTGATTAATGAGGAAGTTTACTCTAAGAGAAGAGTTAGAACAAAGGAAAACTTAATGTGAGGTGATGAATAAAAAGTCTACCATGAGAGGAGGATAGAACAAAGGGAAATATAATGAATGATTCGGATGATTAGGAATAATGTGTGTATTAGGAAAGATCGCATGCAAACCATTAAAAAAACTTACAACGGAGCAGTGTGCGGACATGTCCGAATCATCCAACATCCACGAGACAACTGAGCTTGGGGCTGTCAGCAAACCGGCTAGATATGGTCGACACGAATGCCCTCTAATCTTCTCTGATTGGTCAAGAAGATCACTGGAAGGAGCAGGCGGTGGACTTACCTGAGAGGATGAACCGGAGCGCCCTATCTCGATGGAATATTTCATTCACCTGAGATGACGACAACCTATTTTGAAGAAGCTGTTGATTTTTTTTCATTTAGTAATTTTTTAGTTCTTTTAATTTCGAAAATGGTGTATTTCATTAAATGTTTCTTCAAGGGATTTGAACTGACGTCAAAATAGTTTCCTGACTTGACAATTGGTTAGACGATTAACTGATCAAGCCATGAAACTGTGTTTCATAGATTAAAAAGAAGTGTTTTCTCACAGTTGAATTATTCTTCATTAGGTTTTGCTAATGAAACTTTAATTTTTTTTTATTTATTTTTTATTTTAAATATTTTTTTTCACAAAGTAACTTTTTTTTTTAGTTTTAAATTATTATTTTTTACATTAAATAATTTTTTCATTAAGTAATTTTTTCAGTTAAATATTTTTTTTTCGTTAAATAATTTTTTAGTTTTAAGTTATATATATATTTTCATTGAGTAATTTTTTTCAGTTTTAAATATTTTTTCGTTCAGTAACTTTTTTTTAGTTTTAAATTATTATTTTTTACATTAAATAATTTTTCTGTTTAAAATATTTTTTCCGTTAAGTAACTTTTTAGTTTTAAATTATACATATATATAAAATTATTTCGCGCTACTCCCGTTGTGTTTCTTCTGTCTAATTGTGGATCCGACCGATGGGTGCCGGGGTGCGGACAACAGACGCGTCTGTGCCGACGTAGGATCGCTCCCTCTGAGTTTCTATCATATTTTTGTAGTCGCAGGTCGTGAGTGTTGATCTGGGAGCTAATAAAAGTCTGATAAGATGCGTGTCTGATTAAAGGAAGACACAGTTTTTTCGGGGACCTGATTTATTAATCTTTTGTTACATCCTTTTTAAAGAAATCAGGCCCCTTTGACATGAGAGCTGCTACTTTACTTCTTGATGGACATCGGGATCGGGCATTAGGGGTGTCGCAATGCGATACCTGGAGAGCAGAGTGGCATGGATTTAGTGCATTCTTTTGATGGTAAAAAACCCTCTCTTGCCGCCCGTGCAGCGGTATAAGTACCAGGTATTTTGCATTATTCCTGCTAGGGGACGTTGAAGTCAAAGGAGGCGTATTTAAACTTTAATTGGTCGCTAGCTGAATGATTGATTGCCCGGGGCTTGGGCGCTGGCTCAACTTCGGCCAACGGGTCCCCGCAAGACTTAAAAATTGCACTTACTCAGCAAAAGTATTCTTATGAAATCTGGAAAAAGGATCTTTGAAAGTTATAAGAAGTGATGCTGAAAAACTAATTTAACAGGCGCAAAGACATTCAATCAATTGAGACACAATTACTAAAGCATTTAAAAAGTTTTAATTTTAATTTCTAAATTTAAATTTGTTTTTAAAAACGGGGATTTTGAAAAGGGGCTATGCTTTTATCATTTCATATCCCCCCCCCCCCCCCCACTAAATCAAGAACCATGGGGCTCGCCTGCAAGACCTGTGGGTCTTATCTCGTGAATTTAACCCAGGGTGGTTTTTTTTCTTTCGTTTTAGATTCGTATTTGCTCCAGCTCTCGAGTCAAATGGACCTATTTTTACATTTATATCTCAAGTTTACATAAAAATATTGTTTACACTAAAACATGGGAATTCTTTCAATGGTGCTGCAGCAAAATAATAATGGACAGTCTCGAGACATCTGGACTATAAAAAAAATATTGTCATACAACAACAGCGTTTATGATGTTTCCTTTTTTTCCAGTTTTTGGTTTAGAGTCTCTGGTACAGACTCTATACAGGTTTGTTGGGAAACATCTTTTTGTGAATATTTGCAAATTTGCAACCATAAAATATATAGTATACTAAAATATTCAAAGATAAACATACTGAAAACTATACAACATATTCTAATGCAAAAAATATTCACACATACAAAATATTCAAAAATATAAAATGTTCAATAATACACACAGGGGGGCACAGTATCCCCGACAGAGGGGCCGAATTTATAATATCTCTTCTGTATGTAGAGTGCCAATTATTCGGACGCCGATTAACTGGATTGTCCAATAAAGCGGATCGGTCAAAGGTCATACGTTTCTTTCCAACCTTCTCCAAAGTTTTTTAAGTGAATCTTCTTTGGGCGCGGCAGGGTGAATTTGGCTGGATGCCACGAAAGTTAACCGTTAAATAACGATTCCCTAATCAGGAAATAATAAAATCGCCTACAAATGCAAAGAGAGCAATGCATAAAATCAACACTTTCTAGAACCTAAGAAGTTTCACTTCTAACGCGCGAGAGTCCCACGCAGAAAAAAGAAAATGCCCTCTAGGAAGCAGAAGTCTATGAAGACTTTTTTTTCCTATCACGAATTTTTTTTATGTACGTACTGTAAAATGTATGTATATATACCGGGTGTCCTAAAAAGGACTGACTGATTTTAAAATTCAATAACTTGCAAACGGTGACAGATATTTAAAAATTTCTTGTAGGAGGTTTATGCATAAGGTCAAAAGTTTTATTACAGTGATTTTCGATTTTAGTTCGAATTACAAACAATAGATGGCACTGTAAGCAATAGTCGCTAAATACAGGCTCGATTTTTGGTCCTTTCTCTTGTTTCATGCGGAAAAAGGAGATGGAAATGTATTATCCGGGCCACGAAGTACCAAAAATCGAGCCTGAATTTAGCGTCTATTGATCGCAGCGCCATCTATTGTTTGTAATTCGAACTAAAATTGAAAATCACTGTAAAAAAACTTTTGACCTTATGCATAACCCTCCTGCAAGAATATTTTAAATATCTGTCACCGTTTGCAAGTTATTGAATTTTAAAATCAGTCGGTCCTTTTTGGGACACCCGGTACATGTAATAATCTCTATGCATACGTCTAAGTTTGGACCAATTTTGTAGAAAATAAAATAAAAAAAAAGTAAAAAAGAAAAACTTCTAAATACGCTAAAATGTGCACTATCACAATTGCCAGTCCTAAGCCTGGAAAAAGTGGGAAGGGAAGTGACCTAAAAAACATTGCCATTAGGTGTTTTTAAAAGTTGTCCAATTATCCGGATTTTTCATTAACCGGATCGGCCTCGGTCCCGACCGGTCCGGATAATCGGCGCTCTACTGTATAAGAGATCTAAACAAGCCCGGGCTTGTTCCGAAGCCCGAGCTCGGTAAAAGTTTCTTTCATTAAACTCGGGCCGGGCTTAAATTTTATCTGAAAACTCGGTAGGGGCTCGAGCTAAATTTTAGCTTTAAAAAAGTTGGTCCGGGATCGAACTTCATTCTTCTCAGGACACGTCCGGGTCTTATATTTTTTCTGTTGATTCGGGCCGGACCGGGACTGTATTTAATTTTTTTTCCCCATGTCTAGATAACTTTTCTCCTTTATTAGGGGTTTAAATGAACAATAAAACATTTCTTTTTTCTTTTTCTTTTTCTTTTTTTCGTTTTTTAAATAACAGGTTGAATTTGTTTCGCGTCCGGATTTGGCATATCTCGAAACGAGCAGCTCTCTAACACTCGCACTGCTATTTAAATTAGAGATGAATTGCACAGGGCCAAAACATTTTTATTCCAAATATAAATTTCGAAGATTGTAAAGCATGTAGTAGATAAATAAATTGAAAATATTTCTTAAGTTTAATTGGAAACACCCTACTAGTCACCTAATCTTCTTAGGCGGCTGGGCTCAATTACTAACAAAAAAAGTATACCGGAGACCTAATATTCTGCAGTACTAACAATCTTTGCGTAACCCCCCCCCCCCCCCCCCCCCAACCGTCACTCCAATCTCCATATTTATATTCCATACGCTATTTGCAAAACTTGTATTTAAGTATTTTTTTTTTTTTTTGAGAAATAAAAATTTTAAATATATCTATCAGCGTATACTTAGATGTAAACTATTCCACTTTTTAGTATCACTCCTTTCGAATAGAAATCTTTGCCTAATTTTAATGTTAATTAATTGCAGAATTCTGGGATTAAATATGGTAAGGATTATGATTCGGAAATAGTGGTAACACAAAAAAGGAATAGTTCGCCAGCTATGCATTTTTTATGAAAGAAAAAGAAGAATGAAATTTACAGAAATTAATATTTATATGCTGAAGAATAGAACAACGTTTTTCAGTTTCCTATAAAACGTGCGTATCTTAAACTATAATCGATTCCTTCCGCTTTATAATCTTTTGTGGTGAGCCTCCGAAAATCAGATTAAATTAAAAATTTGTCAGATTAAATTAAAAAGATTCGATGCTTTTATAGAAAAAGAGGAAACACTTCTCGGTTGCTTTCTATCAGAATAACAAAACATGGCAATTATATCTACTTACAAATGTAAATGACTTCGTAAATGTGCCTGAAAATGGGCAACGTTCATGATAAAAAAAAAAGCGCTATTGTACTGGGCTATGGAGCCCTGTATTTATGAGCTCCGGTGAATTCCACCAATACTTAAATATTTACTAAAACAGAGAAGTACCGGAGCTGAGCTCCGCTGGGCTCCGGCGCAAAGTAAGCCCTGAAGGCGGACGAATCCACAAAAGAAAAAATTTCCCCACTTTTGAGCATTACCCGAAAGGAAAAACTCTGTTTCGCACTCTTTTTCCACTGAGCAACTTCCCAATAAGAGGTCATTCAATATTACAGATTTCACGTGCACATATATGGCCCATACACAGCAGTGTGTGAGCGACAACGTATGGAACATTTCTCCGGTTATGAGGCGGACCACCCCGCCCCTTAAGAAAATGCAAAGGCCTAGAAACAAGAGTCCCGCATCAGGTAAGGTGGGTAATTTTTTTGAAACGCGGTTCGTGTACAGGGCGGGTTGACGATGTATTTTAATGTCGGAGGTATCTGAAAAAATTATCTGACAAATCCCTATCGAAAACGCATGCAGTGACCAAAAATTATTTTAATTTAAAATTATTTAAATTTGTTAATGAAAATGTCATCGTGAAAACTGGCAGTTAAACGTTACACCTAATTAGGGCCCCTCTAAGGTAATAAATAAAATTTGCAGCCCTACAACTTTTATTTAAAACCAAGATTCAACCCGAACCGAACTCAACCAAAAATATTCCGTCTACCCGTAACCCGATCGAACCCGAAATACCGTAAACTCTCTGTAAGGCGGACTCTGTGTAAGACGGAAATCTGTCTAATTTGGAAAGATTTTCAAGTCCCTGTGTCGTAAATCCATAGACATACAGTAAAATTTGCTTAAGGAGGAATATTGTCTACTGCGGAAAATTTTCTTGGTCCCGACCGCTTCCGCCTTAGACAGAGTTTACTGTACTTAATTCCAATCCCAACTTGAAATCTGGAATCGGAGAAAATTGAACCAAAATACATATAATGTAATTACATAAAAATAGTCTGTAATCATTATCTCTAATATTAATGTTATCTTCTATGTAGAAAAATAAACATGTAAGGAGTCATTCATATTCAAATACGTAATTTTTTATCTTAAATAGATTCCTGGGCTTGTTGGGTTATACCCGACCCAAACATTCAACTTATAAAGTCAATCCGAAACTTACCAAAAAAATTTCCGTTGACCCAAAACCCGACAACAATTTTTCCCGCAGTTTACAAAGAAGTTATGTATGTATATAATTATTTCCTCATTTATACCTTCCATTTCTCTTCTATATATTAAATAGGGATTAATATCCATATTATTATAAAATTAGACTACTCTGTATTAAAATTAATGAACAAAGAAGAAATTTTTAGTTTCATACTAAGTTAGCTTGAATAATTATACAAAACTATCTTTTTATTTACTCATTCATTTATATAAAAAAATACTTACCCTACGCTTTTTAATAAGACGATCGGAGAGAGCATATGAATTTCCACGTCCTGTCTCTTCTTGAAATCGTATTTCTTATAGGCGCCTAAGTTTGCGGTTAATCGAATAAACATTGAACAGGAGTGAACATGAGTTCTAGAGAAAATGTATAAGGTTTTCGGTAACATCCGGTCGTTGTAACGACAGACTGTAACCGACATGTGGTTAAATTCTTAAATTTTCTCGTCGCAGACTAAGGCATAAAATTTTGATCTAGATTAAACTCGTAAAAATTTGACATAATTTGGGTATGGTGAAAAATTCCACGGACGTCCCACGTAAATCGGGACACTTGGCAACACTTCTTTTAAGTATCAAAACTCAACCCGAAACCAAACCAACGACAACGAAAAATGCTATCCTCAATCTGAGCCGTGGTCGGATCGGGAGTAGGTGAAATCGGGCAACCGGAATCGAATCGCTGCAGGACTCTAATCTGACATATAAGCATTTTTTTGAAAAAAAAAACAGCTTAAAAAAGACCGACGCGTAAGAATCAAAATTCATCCCAAAACCAAAAAAAATATAGCCAAGCCAATCCGACTTCCAAAGAAAAAAAAATCAGCTGCAAACTTATCTGTGGGTCGGGTTTTCTATAAACTAACCAGAGATCGTTTTTTTAAAACTAACATGCACCCGACTATAGTATGTAATGTTCCTTTTTCATCAACTTGTTTCACAACACATCCCACTCCATGACTTGAGGCATCTACAAACAAATAACAAGGTGTTTTGGGATCAAACAAATTTAGTATAGGTTTTTCAATTAAAGCATTTTTTAACTTTTCGAAAGAATTTTGACAATTTTGGTCCCACACCTAAGGGACATTTTTCTTCAACAAATTGTTGAGAGGGTATTGAATGTTAGCATATTTTGGAATAAATTTGTGATAAACATTTATAGATCCCAAAAAACGTTGTAATTCCTTTACATTCGTTGGTGGTGTTAATTTCTTAATTGTCTCTATATTAGGGTTGTCAGGTGTGATACAACCGTTCGAGACTTCATATCCTAGAAAATTAATTTTGGATTTAACAAAATTACACGTTGACAATTTGAGTTTAAGGTTTTCTTGGACACATATATTAAATAATGTCTCTAAATGACACAAATGTTCCTCTTCATTTTGGGAGAATACAATAACATCATCAAAGTAACTGCAGGCAAAGCCAATTTTGTATTTATTAAGGATTCTTCTGAGGGTACGCTTAAAAAAAGCAGGGGGCGTTTTTCCATCCGAATGGTAAACGATTCCACTCATATAATCCAAAGGTGGTGGCAAATGCCAGTTTCTCAGTGTCTCGAGGGTGGATAGGGATGTGCCAATATCCACTGGCCAAATCAAGAGTGGAAAAAACTTTAGCATGCGTCAATTTATCTAACAGGGTGTCTATTCTAGGTAAGGGTTCTGCATCTGTTTTTGTAACGGCATTTAATTTCCGAAAGTCAATACATAACCGGATTTTCTTCCCTTCTTCACGTTTATACACCAAAGTTACGAGTGATGAATAAGGGGAATAGCTTTCTTTAAGGATACCGGCTCGCAATAAATTTTGAATTTGTTTTTTAATTTCCTCCTCTTCCTTAGGGGAAGTGCGATATGCTCTTAAAGAAACGGGGAGGTCTGAGGTTAATTGTATTCTCTGGAGTTCAATGTTTACACAGCCTACATCATATTTATATTTAGCGAAAATACAGACATATTTGGCTAGAAGAGCAGATAATTGTTCCTTGACAGTCTGAACATTTGGCACATGTTCAGTGGTCTCGAACAACTCCGGCTCAAAATTTTCTGCGAATATCTCTGTATTTTCAATTTCTGGTTGGCTAGTAGAGGTCACTGATAAATGTAAAGTATGATGAGATGAATTTGTTCAAATATTGTCCATGAGAGGTACTCTCTTATTATCTTGAGTGATTTGCATTTTAACACAGTTAATATTTAATTTAAACAGTTTACAGTGGGGTAGCCCAATCAAAGCATAAGGTAACTGATTATTAATTATAAAAAGTTCAACATTCTTAGAGATACGTCCTAATTTCAAACTAACAAGGCATTTTTCTTTCAAAGCAAGATCACCTTGTGTTTGTGTGACCGATATACTCTGCTGAACTTTACATATTTTTAGGTCAAGTTTGTGGGCTAAATGACAAGGAATAACACTGATTGAACTCCCTATGTCGATCAAACAAGGTAGTGAGCTTTCACTTTTTACATCAGTAGCTTTCTGACAATTTCTATTTGATTTTTTATAGCTAGCTTTTTCTTTTTGTATATGTCCGGACATAAGAAACCGTCATTGATTACTAGATATATTTTCGGATGACTCATTAGCTCTATGATCTGGGTTGGGGTTCGCACAAGTCATATTGGCACTAGGGGTTGGAACTGCTAAGACTTGTTGTCGAAAAGGGCAGTCTCCCACCCAATGATACTCATTTGGTATTCCTATATTAAGCCAAACTCTGCATGGGGAGGATGGTAAAGTGGTCTGGTGATGTACATTTGGTCTCGGTTGAACATTTGACGTCGGTCTAAATGTATTTTGGGGATTTCGTATTTGATTAGATGCAAAAGGTCGAATCGGGGGGTTTTGATAGGGAACTCTGTAGTTCCACTGCCGGTTATAATTTTGTCCTGTCTCATATGGGGGCGAAAGGGTCGCCATTGTCGGTATTGATTGGGGATTTGCGGGCTTGCGTCAACTTTGCTCTCATTTCCCTTTCTGTCCAGTTGCAGCTTGCAAATTCTGAATACCAATTCACGCCATATGTGTAGTTGAGGGGTTGCTTGCAATAACTAACTTTTGCATTTCTAACGGCAAGCCCTCCGTTAGCACTTCCAGGATAAGTTTCTCTTCTAAGCCTAAGGTCCTCCCTATTTTAGTCTTTTTTTGATAATATTCGTTCAGGTCCTCTCCAATTTTGTATCTAATACGGGAAAAATCGGTTAAAGAAAGAGTGTCAGGAATTTCGTAATGTTCATTGAATAAAGTGACAAATTCGGACCAATGTAACACATTCAGACAATTATTAATGTACAACGTAAGTGCACTGTCCTTTAAGTATTTCTGTATGTGCCTAATTCTCCAGCAGTCGTCCTTTTCCTGTTCTATACAGACACTCTCGAAATAGGCTAACCAAGGTGCCCAATCCATATGTGCTGTTGGCCAAAAATCAATGATATCAGGTTCTATTGACATTTTCGGGCCAGCGGTCATTGAGTTGTGACCAGACCCAGCTTGAGCTGACAGGGTCTGTTCACCTAATGTTGTTACATTATGTGTCTCTGGGGCAACCCCGGATTCCTGACTAGACTTCTGACTATCTTTCTCTTCAGAACTCTGAACTAGCGTTGCATCGTTACTCGAAAGCTTATTTTTCTCTTTCTCAGAGTCCTCTGACTTTTTTCTAAGTCATTCACTTCTTTAGGAGGGTCTGGGGTACTCATGTTGGAATACAAAATATCACAGGATTATACAAAAATATAAAGCACAATTAAAACACATCAGAATAAAAATGGAATATTTAAAAAAAAAATTGCAACACAATATTTGTAGTAAAAATGGGCTTAAATCTAAATAAAATTCAAATTTAATATATCTTTTTTTTTCAAATTGAGACCAAAAAAAAAACGAACTTTGAAATAAAATTTTAAAATTCCAAAGATTTAAATACTGTATAAATTTCAGCAAATTACTCTCTTTTATAACAAAAACAAATAAAATAAACCTTTTCTTATTCCATTTTTGCTATTACAATAACAACCAATTAAAAAAGGATTATCTTTTTAAAACTCTAACTCGTTTATTTTTCTCTTTTTTAATTGAAAAATAGATTAAATGTCTTACCTCCACAAATAATCCATAAGCACATCCGTACATACCCACAAACAAAACAAAAAAAAATGATCTTCATAAAAATTTCAACGGGTTCAGAGTTAAATTTACTCCCTACAAAAAAAAGAAATAATTTTCTTTTTTTCTTAACACAAATCAGTGAGTTATCTGCCGGTAGAAAACTTGGTTCTTCACTATGTCTTTTCTTTTTTATCTTTCTACTCGTCTAGAAATCGAAACTAATTTGTTCTCAACACAGCTGTTCACTTTGAAGATAACAGAAAGACCTTCTCCTCTGAGGATGACTCACTGAATTTGACACACTTTCTCGTCTGATAGCGAGCGTTCTTCATTTCCATAGGTGTTCGATGCCGTGATAAACCGAAGGGTGTTTATTTTTCTTTCTTGAAAAGATTGTCTAAAAGTTTTAATCGTCTTTTGGTTGGAAAAAGACTTGCTTTCAGGAACAGATAGATCTTTTTCTTCTTAGTAATTACTACGGCAAATGAACATTTTCCCCGTTCTTTTTCTTTTTTAATGACCAGATTTTTTGCTTCTTAATTAATCGCTAGGAAACGACTGTTTCGTTCTTTTCTCTGAATGATTACGTTTGAATTTACTGATCGTCAGATAAAATAATTAAAAGAAGGATGCGTGATTTTCTGTCTGTCGTCGAAAACATCGGTTTTTCTTTTTTAGAGACTTTTCCTCACAATTTTCTGGGATGTCATTTCGCCATAACACCTGAAATTTCACAACTTTTTTAGGATTTTGTTACACACCTCAGACTTCCGGTGGGATTTCGGGATTTGTCCCGCTTAGATGAATTGTCCAGCCGACTTTTCTATAATGATTTCGCGCTACTCCCGTTGTGTTTCTTCTGTCTAATTGTGGATCCGACCGATGGGTGCCGGGGCGCGGACAACAGACGCGTCTGTGCCGACGTAGGATCGCTCCCTCTGAGTTTCTATCATATTTTTGTAGTCGCAGGTCGTGAGTGTTGATCTGGGAGCTAATAAAAGTCTGATAAGATGCGTGTCTGATTAAAGGAAGACACAGTTTTTTCGGGGACCTGATTTATTAATCTTTTGTTACATCCTTTTTAAAGAAATCAGGCCCCTTTGACATGAGAGCTGCTACTTTACTTCTTGATGGACATCGGGATCGGGCATTAGGGGTGTCGCAATGCGATACCTGGAGAGCAGAGTGGCATGGATTTAGTGCATTCTTTTGATGGTAAAAAACCCTCTCTTGCCGCCCGTGCAGCGGTATAAGTACGAGGTATTTTGCATTATTCCTGCTAGGGGACGTTGAAGTAAAAGGAGGCGTATTTAAACTTTAATTGGTCGCTAGCTGAATGATTGATTGCCCGGGGCTTGGGCGCTGGCTCAACTTCGGCCAACGGGTCCCCGCAAAACTTAAAAATTGCACTTACTCAGCAAAAGTATTTTTATGAAATCTGCCAAAACGATCTTGGAAAGTTATAAGAAGCGATGCTGAAAAACTAATTTAACAGGGGCAAAGACATTCAATCAATTGAGACACAATTACTAAAGCATTTAAAAAGTTTTAATTTTAATTTCTAAATTTAAATTTGTTAATACATGGAAATTATTCCACAGAGAAACATTCGCCTTGCATACAATATTTCAAAAGCAATCACTTTGAACTTTCATTTTCATTTGAAATATTTTAAATTTGTTTTTTAAAACGGGGATTTTAAAAAGGGGCTATGCTTTTATCATTTCATATCCCCCCCCCCCCCCACTAAAACAAGAATTCTTAAAGTATTTTTTTTCTAATTTAAAAGAACGTGAATAAATTTTTTGACAATAATGTTTTTTGTTAAATTATTACCGAGGGTGGAAGTTAACCGAAACACAAGCTGAAAATAACTTTTTAGTATTTTTAAACTTAGAAAAGGACTTTTTAAATTAATAAACAACTCCGTTTTTGTGAAAAAAATGCCTATCGCTGTATTCGATGGCTTTGTAATTATGAAAAAAGGGCGAAAAAACTAGTAGCCACACCTAGTTTTAAAGCGTTTAAAACATTTGATGAAGACCTGACTACTGTAAACAATCTTAAAACTACTATTTTGATGAACCGTCCTGTTTATGTTGGGTTTGCCATATTACAACTCTCTAAATTAGTGATGTATGATTTTCACTATACTATAAAGAAAACATAGCTTTAGAATTACTCATAGGTTTCGAACCCATAAACACAACACCAGACTTCTCATTTTTAGCTTATCACGCCAATCACTGGACCACATAGGTCCCATTGTTTTATCACATGACTATGCTTTTTATCTTTAAGTTTTATAGCTAATTATTTTGATATATTTTTTAATCTAAAAGAATGCAAGTTAGTTTTTATTGCTAGTTTTCTCTCATACCTCCTGCGTCCTGCGAGACAAGTATTTTCTATATATACTAAAAGTTTGTTGTGTTTGTAACCGTACACTTATGTTTCAACGATGCTTTTTGTTGATATTGCGTCAATTAGTATTTAAAAGTTTTTAGCTGAATCTGAAAACGAGTTTTAACTAATACATTTTATTGATTGACGAAGTAAAATTTTATTTTCTAGAAATGTGGTTTAAATTTAATATTTTTTTATTAATTACTAATGAAGGAATATATTTTTTGAAAGTTAACAGAAAATGTATTTGAATCTTATGAATTTTCTTAAGAAGATTAAATTTAACGTATAGTTTAGAGAATTTAATCTGGAAAGCGCAAGCTACTGAATTCTTTTCAAATAGAATGAACAAGTTCTTTTACTAGTTTAGGAATTTTTTTCATACATTTGTATATTTTAAAACCAAATTAAACTAAAAAATTCAACAAGTTTGAAAAAATTTCTTTATGACATTTTTTTAAATTTCTTTTTCTTAATAAATATTATTAACGAAAAAAAACAGTGGGTAAGTGTGATCATAGATCCCACAAAGGGTTTCGTTTAACATTCCTTTCAAAATGTCCAGTACATTTATCGCCATGGAACACCTTCTAAATTTTGGCAAACCCTTCCTAAACTAACGTAAAGCTTCAAACAGATTCGCCTTGTTATATTCCCTAATTTTGTTCGCCCCCCTCCCCCGAAATGTTACGATATATCACATGACGGGTATCTGCCAAATTTAGAAAAGTTACCCCCCTTGTGGGGGGCGAAGTGGGTTAATGGTTACCATGATTTTTGACGCGGCCTGATGTTTAAAATTTTTGTTATGTTTTATAAGCTATATTAAAGTTTCAAACAGATCGTCCAGCTATATATCCTAATTTTGTTCGCGCCCCTCCCTCATCCCCCCTCGAAATGCGACACGCCATTCTTCTTTATACTTTTTTATCATGTGTTTTAAAGTTTAAAACAGATCGCATTGTTAGATTTCCTACTTTAAATGAAATCGCGGTCTGTTAGTTCCACATTCCATCACCAGGGAGCGCACTCTATTCTTAACAAAAGCGTATCTGAACGGAACTCCTTTACACAGCCTATCAGTAGATATGTTACTCGAGGGGGTGGTGGCCTTCAGCAAGAATTTAAGATGTTTGTTGAAATTACTATTCGGAAATAGGGTAATTTAACTTTTGACATATTTATATTTAATTAGTAGCATGTATCTGAGGACTCCGTCAAAAAAACGCACCTGAAACAGTATGAAACAAAAAGGTAAAAAAATATTTTGCCCCTCCCCCTCTCCCCACCTGCCCGAAATTTCACGCGCCATTTTTTATAAACTTTTCTTATGTGTTATAAACTATCTTAAAGTTTCAAACAGATCGCCTTGTTAGATTTCCTATTTTAAATGAAATCGCGGTCTGTTAGTCCCATATTCCACCACGAGGGAGCGCACTTTATTCTTAACAAAACGGTATCTAAACATAACTCCGTTGTGGTATGAACACTTATAAAATTTTTGATATTGAATAAGTAATAGTTTTCTCATCACGCCATCAAAAAACAGTACAAAACGCCCTGTTATACTGCCTAATTTTGTTCGCGCCCCTTCCCCTCCCCCCTCTCCAACTGGAATGTGACGCACCATTCTTTTTTATAATCTTTTACCATTTGTTATAAATTATCTTAAAGTTCAAACAGATAGCTTTGTTGGAATTCCTACTTTAAATGTAATCGCGGTCTGTTAGTCCCACATTCCAGCACCAGGGAGCGCACTCTATTCTTAACAAAAGTGTATCTGAACGGAACTCCTTTACACAACCTATCGGTAGATACATGGGTCGGGGGGGGCGGTCTTAACCAATCAAGATTTTAATATATTTGCTGAAATTACTATTCGAAAATAGTGGTATCAATACTTCTGACATTTTTATCTGGTAACATTTATGCTGTGTTTTTAAAAATCGGACACCGTTCAGAAGAATACTGCAATGAAACATCACGTGACTGCCTTTTAAAATAAGTATATAATAGAAATAAATCAATTAGTGAAATTAGCGCCCCCCCACCCGAAATTTCACTAGCCATTTTTTATAAACTTTTTCTTATGTGTTATAAACTATCTTAAAGTTTCAAACAGATGGCCTTGTTATATTTCCTAATTTTAACAAAATCGCGTTATGTTAGTTCCACATTCCACCACCAGGGAGCGCACTCTATTCTTAACAAAACTGTATCGGGAGGAAACTCCGTTAAACAACCTATCAGTAGATATATTACTCGAGGTGGTGGCAGTCTTAATATGAAATTAAGATATTTGCTGAAATTACTATTCGGAAATAGTGGTAACTAAACTTTAGACAATTTTATATTAAATAAGTAGCATATATCTCAGGACTACCTCAAAAAAGGCACCTAAAGCGGTCAGAAACGCTAACTTTTAAAATAGAAATCTTGCGCCCCCTCCCCGGAATTTCACGCGTCATTCTTTTTTACACTTTATCTTATGTGTTATAAAATATCTTAAAGTTTCAAAGAAATCGACTTGTTAGATCTTTTGTTAAACGACTGTTAGACTAATTTTAACAAAATCGCGTTATGTTAGTTCCACATTCCACCACCAGGGGCGCACTCTATTCTTAACAAAAGCCTATCTCAACGAAACTCCTTCACGCAATCTTTCCGTAGATACATGGGTCGGGATGGTGGCTGTCTTAACAATGGAGTTATGAATAAAAAGGAGGAGACATATAGTGTATTGTCTACCAGTTGCGAGTGAAGTAACTGAGGAGGTTGTCACAATATGGCGGCTGCTTTTTTAAAATCGATTCTTCAGTTTCTGATTACCGATAGGTCAAACATCCCACCAGTAAAATTGAATAGAAAATTTCGTCTTAAAGAAGAGTCTTATTCATGGAATTTTTTTTCAAAAATCTCGTAATAATTTCTATTTATTTTTACTGGTGTGAGTATGCCTTATAAAACTGTCAGTTTGTTTCCATGGTTGTCACAATATGGCGGAAACGCAGGGCCTAACTACCACCAAAGAAAGCTCCTACCAGTAAAAATTAAAATCTGTTTCTGCCATTATTTATGACTGAAATTTTGTCGTAATAAGGCGTTTAAATAAGTTGAAAATATCAATATAAACCTACTGGTGGGAGTTTCCACTGTCGATAAACAACGCCTGTGATAGCGGTTACAGTTGAAGCTTCACTATTTTGAGGATATGTCAGTTCCTCTTTATTAATTGTTCCATGGTCTTAACCAAGAATTTAAAACATTTGCTGCGGTAACAAACGCTAAGATTTTAAAAATAAATCTAGCTCCCCCCTCCTCAAAATATCACACTCCATTCTTTTTTACACTTTTTCTTATGTGTTATAAACTATCTTAAAGTTTCAAATAGATCGAGTGGCGGTCTTAACCAATAATTTAAGATATTTCCTGAAATTACTATTCGAAAATAGTGGTATGAATACTTGTAAACTTTCTGATGATGAATGAGTTATACTTATCTCATAGCGCTGTTCAAAACCCCACGCAAATTGTTAGATTTCCTAATTTAAATTATTTCGTGGTTGAAAAAGCACGTGTCTCCATTTTAATCGACGCATTTGATAGCAATAAACCGATTAATTAAATAATAATTAATATTTGAGCTTGTAATTAAGATAGGACTTAGAAATGGGTATCAATGAAATCAGCGAGAAATTCCACATCGGGGTGCCAAAAAAATTTAATCAAAAATTTTAATAAAAAGTTAAAATTTCGTATTAAAATATCCTACTATGGAAAACCGCAGCGTCGTCATGTCTGACACCTGCTTTCCCGCCGAAATGATATCTTTTTTACCTTGTCTTTCCAATTAAAGAAATTAAATTTTTATCGATTGATTTTTAGTGGTTATTTTAACTTATACACATCGCAGAAATGTGAACTTTATACAAATGAAAATAGATTTTTTCCGCGTCTGTCTATACCATTTACAAATTTATCGGACCAATACTTTCTGATATGAGATTTCGCTTTAAAATGTCCACTTCATTTTGCGGCTTAATTTCCTCCGTGCTAACCGTGCATCGGCTGATTTTACTGGCAACCCTTAGGAGAAACTCCGATGATTTGAAGAAAGTCCTTTTGTACATGCCTTAAAAAGGTTGATTGGTTAATTTTAGAAGTTAATTAGCCCGTAATTCGGTTAATTACCGACTTTTTCAAAATTTTATGATTTGTCGTTTGATGTGAGGAGTTCAGCTATAAGTAGTCAAAATTTCAAGTCTCCAATATGTATAGTTTCTGAGAACGGGCTCTGCGCAGACAGACAAAGGGTTGGGTTGGGTTGATTGTTGACGGCCAATTATCTACACGAGGGATATAGGCCCGAGGGGGAATGCCTTCCGTGGAGGTCTTTCTAAAGGAACCTAATCCGTATTAACGCATGGAAATCCACGGTTCGAAGAAAACCACGAAAACTCCGAACGATTAGGCCGATGGGCGCGATTGGGTTCGAACCCAGCACCTCCCGTCTACCAGCTTCGAGAGCAGAACCTCTCAGCCACTGGTGGGGCGACAGACAAAGGAGTGAGGCGAATAGGGTTTCGTCAGATGAACGAAACCCTAATGAACAAAATTTTATAAAAACATCTTTTCTCTTTTACGAAAAAATATGAGATATAAAAATCATAGTAAAAATATTTATCGAAGAAAAAATTATTTCATATTTTTAAAAACATCTTTCCTGTTTTAGTCTATATCACTTTTAAAAATTTACATAATTTTTTTTAATCGAAGAAAAAAACAATAGCAGATTTTACAATCTAATTAAAATTTTTATCGAAGGAAAAAAACAAAAAAAGATTTTACAATCTAATTAAAATTTTTATCGAAGAAAAAATTATTAAAACATTTTTTCAAGCATGTTGCGAAATTGTCTGTTCTGTTTTAAAATATATATCACATTTAAAAAATCCAGGAAAATATTTAATGAAGAAAAACAATAACAGATTTTAGAAATCTATGTCATAACAACATAAAAATATATTAGCAGACTACTGAATAAATTTAAACACAGAACATATTTTTTGATAGAATAAAGAAAATCTACATTATTTTATCACTCTTTTAAAACAGACGCATTATTTTTGAAAAATAACGAATCGGTGCTCAAAAAACAATTTTCTATAACAATTAAAAATATTCTTATACTTAAATTATCAAAATTGAATTCACAAGACATATTCGATGAGGACAAACCATGCATTTAAAAAATCAACCACTGAATAGAGTTTTTTTTCTCGAAACATCACTTAATATATATTCTCATCGCCAAATAATTGACAGAATAACGCCAAAACTTCGTCAAACAGGTGGGGATTTAATGATTCTTTTGGACAAAATCTCTTAATGTCTTTTTCCTCTACCTTTTTAACATCAGGGGAGATACACAGTTTGGTGCCTCACCGCCTTTCATACCTTCCCCGACGGAAGAGTTCCCGCATTAACAAAACCGCACCCTCTCTGAAGGGGAGTTCTTCCAGACTTCGAGGCACCACGTCTTTACAATAGATGAATGACATTCGCTGTGGGTGATCCAAACCTTACCCTTCTGTTAATGGTATATAACAAAAGATGCAATATAACGCAACCAGCAAGACACCACACATAAAACTTGTTTAGTCGTATAATTACTTTTTTTATGTCTGAGAAGGTAAAATTTTTACCGTTCTTGTAATTATTGGAGTACAAGTAATAATTGTTTTTACAACAAAGGTATCTAAATTCAAACTGTGAAATGTAATCTTTCACTCTTTCGGCTAGAAATTAATTCAAAACTTGTTTCGTTAAAGAAACTTTATGAACAAATGACTTATACAATTATTAGAACATGATTTTAAAATCTATTATTATTCTTTGATAAAAAAAATTACATATATTTTAAGTGCGTCGAATGTGAATAAATTTTTAGTTTAAAACACTTTTTATCTTTTAAATTTATTTTATCACTTATAGCAAATATTAAATACTTTGATATGATTTTTTATTTTGTTATTTAACTTCTTACTTTCATATAATAATTCTGAAATATTTTCCACATTCAAACATTATATTAATTTTTTTGATTTTTTTTTTTTTTGCTTTTATTATTTAAATATAATAATTACAATTTTAGAGATGAATTTTTTTAAAAATAACCTTACTTTCTTAACATTTTAAGAAATCCTCTGTTCAGATGCATTTAAAAAAGAATGTACGGATTTAAAAAAATAATTGAGACCTTTTGAAAAATGTTATTAATAAGCACAAAAGTTTCTTCAAAACCTTTTTTAAAAAGTTTTTTTAATTTATTAATTTTTATAACTAATACATTATTTTTTCAAAGCAGCGTACTTTCCCTCACATATTTAAACATAGTTAAACATATCCGAACTTATCTTAGAGCATATCCGACCCTAGTTAGACATATCCGAACTTATCTTAGAACATATCCAAACTTAGACACATCCAAACATAGTTAGACAAATCCGAACTTATTTTGAAGCATATCTAAACATAGTTAAACATATCTGAACTTATCTTAGAACATAGCCGAGCATAGGTAGACGTATCCCAACTTATTTTAGTGCATATCCGAACATATTTAAACGTATCCAGGGCTCGCACCGTTCCTAAAATTTTCGCACTTTGCTACCAGTATTTTAAATAAGAATTCTTTGTGGTAGATTCCTTTAACATCGGTAATAGAATTATACAACAAAGATTATTGTTTTAATTTATTGGTAGCAAATTGCGAAAATTTTAGAAACGCTGCGAGCCCTGCGTATCCAAACCTATCTTAGAGCATGACCGAACTTATCTTAGAGGATATCTAAACATAGTTAAACATATTCGAACTTATTTTAGAACATATGGGAACGTCCACTGTTACTCTTGTGACCATTCGTGCGGTTTTTTACAAATACCTGCAATTATTTTACTATAAAATATAATTAAGATAAAAAGTGATATAACCAGTAAAATACTATTGTGCTCCACTCATTTAATATATATCTAATTTGTAACAAAAAGCCTTTCCCTTGTCTATATAATCAATCAAAAATTTGTTACTCTTGTGACCAGAATGTCACAAGAGTCATTTAATATATACATAAGTATTTTTTTGTTATAAATTAGATATATGTTTGTGTGTGGAACACAGTGGTATTTAGCTGGTTATATCAATTTTTATCTTACTTATTTTGTAATAAAATAATTGGAATTATGTATGAAAATTTGCTCTAATTATCACAAGAGTAACGAATGGACGTCCCCATATCCGAACATAGTTAAACATCCGAACTTATCAAATAGCATATCCGAATATAGTTAGAAATATCCGAACTTATCTTAGATCATATTTAAACATTTAAACATATCCGAACTTATCTTACAACAAATTTGAACATAGTTAAACATATCCGAACTTATCTTAGAAGAGAAAGAATACTTAAAAATAGTTCTCTTTATCACAAATTCTGTTTAAAAATTTATCGTGATTTAAGAAGAAAATAAACAAATATTTTTTAAAACCATCTTTTACATACATTTCAATCAACTTAAAATAAGAACATAGCATAGCGAAATACATTTGAAAAGAATATGTTTTTTTTGACGAGTAACAATTCATTTTTATTAAAGTTTTTAAGTTAAGAAAAAGAATAAAAAGTTTTAACGAAAAAAAATGTTTTTTAAAAAAAATGAGAAATTTTTATGAAAAAAATTATGCAAAGAAAGTAAAAAGTAAAAAAAATATTTAAAAAGTAAAAAAAAAAACATTAATAAAATTTTAAAAAAAATATGAAAAGTTTTTATGAAAAAAAATTATGTAGAGAAAAAAAATTAAGTAAAAAAAATTAACAAAATTTAAAAAGTAAAAAAAGTTTTAACAAAATTTAAAAAATAAAAAAAAAGTTTTAACAAAATTTAAAAAATAAAAAATAAAGTTTTAACAAAATTTAAAAAAGTTTTTTAATAAAATTTTAAAAATAAAAAGTTTTAACAAAATTTAAAACGTAAAAATAAAGTTTTAACAAAATTTAAAAAGTAAAAAAAAGTTTTACAAAATTTAAAAACTAAAAAACAAAAAAACGAAGAACATTTTTTAAAAATTTTTGTTAATTTAATATATATATATATATTAAATTAACAAAATTATAGTGTTAGGTTTTTTACAATCTATTTTTTATAATATTATTATTTAATATTCAGTAACTTTTATATTACTCTCTTAACCTTTGTGTTTAAAGAGTTACACTAACCTATCAAAAGATATTGTTCAGTTTTTATCGTTCTCATTTAGTTACTTTTCGAAAGAACACTTATGAATTTCTTTTAAAATGTTTTAACAAAAAGAATATACATTTTTAAATCACTTGTTTGTTATAATCTTAGAAATGAGTTGAACACAATCTCTGAAACATATGCGAGCGAATGAAAAAAAACATATCTTTTATTTTTAAAATCACGCAGACATATGATCACAAGTTAAATGTTGAATACATGAACTGGTGAATGTATGAACTGACGAATACATTCAATGTTAAATATTGGTTGAAACAATGCTAAATGCACAAGCTTTAGAATTTTAATTTAAGAAAAAAGATTAGATTCGAAGAAACATATCTATATTTTAGTTTTTAATAAATATTATATTACACAAAAAATCAATACACATCGTTTAGAAGAGATATTTTCCGTTTTGTGAACAAAAAATCGAGTTACCAGCTTTAAAGATGAAATTAACAACAAATTTTTTTGTAAAATTTTGAAGAAAGCGCGAGCTAGCGAACAAATTCATTAAGAATATAAAAACTCATGAATTTTCTGATCACAAGTCAGCCCCAACTTTTAAAAAATGACTGATTAACTAAGTTAGGAAGAATTGTTATAAGTTTTTCTTAAACGCTTTGTTAGAAACTAACAAATGAGTTTAACAAATTTCTGAAAAGAATAATAGAGCGAATATATTTAATGTCAGAACATGATTTTGAATGAAATCATGAATTCACAGTTGTGCAGAAAGTGCGAACTTTAAAATACACTGCTCAAAACAATTAAAGGATATTTGAAGTTTTATATAAAATAAAGATATAAACGAAATTTTTTTTGCCGAAAATAGAAGAAGAGAATCACAAATGCAAATTTTTCTGGTTTTCAAACTGTGGAGTATGCAAATTTTGAGTTCGACGTCAAAAACGTCGCTTCAGCGGCAGCGAATGAAATTTGACTTTCAACTGGATAAAAGAGAATGAAGACAAGGATGATCGGCATTCAGTGATTGCTTTGTTTCGATGAGTACGATGTCTCAGTGAAGTCATTTGACAGATTCAGAAGCTTTGAGAATTGTTGGTAGGTTAGAAGGGGGCCAAACTCAAGCCGAAGTAGCGCAAGCCATTGGAGTGTCACAAAGTGTTATTTCCAGGATCTGGAACCGTTTTTTGGAGAGTGGATGTGCAGGCCGAAGACCAGGGCAAGGTCATAGACGGGCAACAACGCCCAATGAAGATCGGTATTTAGCGTTAACAGCTCGGAGACACCGAACCATGAACGCTACTCTTCTCCAACAACACCTTCGCTCGGCTACAGGCACCACGATTTCAACTCAGACTGTCCGAAACCGGCTCCATGCTGTAGGTCTGTATGCTCGCCGACCGATGGTATGTGTTAGATTAACATCAAGGCATCGTCGCGACCGCAGGGAGTGGGCAACCGAGCATGTCAACGGGAGGAGAAATGAATGGAGCAATATTCTGTTTTCTGACGAGTCCCGTTTTTCTGTGCATCCGGATAATAGGCGTATTTTCATCTGGAGGGACCGTGGCAGTAGGAATAATCCTGCGTTCGTGCACGAAAGTGTCAGATTTGACGGTGGAGGAGTGTTGGTGTATGGTGGCATCTCCATTGAGGGGCGCACTGACCTCTACATCATTCGAGATGGAGCTCTGACTGGTCGCCGATATAGGGATGAGATCCTCAGACCTATTGTACTCCCTTACGCTGCAGCAATCGGAGATAACTTCATTTTAATGGACGATAACTGCAGGCCACATCGTGCAAACCTGGTGGAGGATTTCCTTTTCGAGGAAAGAATCGTTCGTATGGAATGGCCAGCGTGTTCTCCAGATATGAATCCAATCGAGCATGTTTGAGACGCTCTAGGAAGACGAGTTTCTGGCCGCCAACAATCCCCACAAACTCTCCAAGAACTGGAAAGAGCTCTTCTGGAAGAGTGGGGCAGAATACCCCAACTCGTCATTAATAGCCTCATTGAGTCCATGCCTCAAAGGTGTTCAACGTTGCTGGCCGCCCGTGGAAACCATACCCCCTACTGAAAATGATTTTCTTTGAAGAAAACACCTTTTCTTATTCTTTTTTTTTCATATGCACAAATTGTGTTTTTTTCCTTTAGTACACAAATGCGCAATAAAATGCATTTTTTGTGCCAAACATGTGTAATTTATTCTCATATAACCTACTATGTCTGTCGACCATGTATCAATCAGCTAAACAGTTTACCAGATACAAAATCCACCTAAAACTGCAATATCTTTTAATTGTTTTGAGCAGTGTATATAGTTAGGTTCAACGAAGAAGAAAAAGCAAATAACTAATTTAAAAGACACATTTAGAAAGGATTGTTATAAGTTTGTTAAAAACTTTTGTGTTTTGAGAAACACTAGGTTAGACAAAAATTATACATACCTTTTGTAAAGATTTATCCAAAGCTTTTGATGATTTAAACAAGCTGACTCATTGAAAAGTAGCAAGAAGCTGAAAAGTTACCGGTGAACAGCAAACACTTCATGCCCTAAAAGGTACGACCAGGTGCAGAGAAAAAAAGCAAGCAAATGATCGGCAAACGGGAGCTCCAAAACTGCCATGCTACATACACAACGTCCAAGGCTCAAATGACATGCACGAGGTCTTATACCTGCAGATGAAGGTCACTGATGAGAGATCAACGTCATTGATAACAGATCACGTGACCGCTGACAACCAATCAGAGACGAGCTGGTATTACGCCATCAGATGGTAATACCTGCGGACATACACGACACCCCCCCTCCTCCTGACACTGGTCAGGTGATCCTGTCAACCAACCATAGTCAAGTATTAGATGGTAGAGGATGCTCGCGTCGTCTTCAAAGATGACATTATCAATAGCCATTTCTCCTTCAACTGCTGTCCTGAACAGATGTGAGAAAGCAGTACTTCACAGTAAGTAGTATTATTTAAATGTTAAGTTTTTGTTAGTAGTATTTTTTTATGTTTAAAAGATAAAAATAACGACAGTTTGTTTCAAAGTCCAATTAAATTTTCAAATAACAAGTGTATTTAACTTGCGTCCGATCAACGAAATTCGCGATTTTTTCCCGTGATAAACAGATGAAATAGGCGATTGTTCCGCAGCCGATCAACGAAATTTCCAATTTTTCTATTTATCATCAACAAAACTGACGATTTTTCCGTGCCCGATCAACGAAATTTGCGATTTTTTGCTCCTGATCGAGAAAATTCGCAATTTTTTTTCGTGACCGACCAACGAAATTCGCGATTTTCCCGAGCTCGATAGACAAAACTCGCGATTTTTCCGCACCCGATTGCCGAAATTTGCGATTTTTTCCACATCAACAAAATTCGCAATTTTTCCGCACCCGATCAACGGAATTCGCGATTTTTCCGTGCCCGATCAACGAAATTCACGATTCTTCCGTGCCCGATCAACGAAATTCGCGATTCTTAATTGACTGACGAAATTTTCCCTCGGCAAATTGACGAAAGTCACAACTTTTTCCTGCGACCTATGGACAAAAGTGGCAATTTTTTCCAGTTATAAATTGAAGAAATTCGCTGGCCATACGATAACCCATCGCGGGCCACAGGTTGTGCATCCCTGCTCTAAAGGGTTTAGGTCTGAAGTTCTGACTGGCCAATCCATCAAGTGAATATCCTCACTTTCCAGAAATTCGTCGACCAGATGAGCTCTATCTGGGCACACGTTGTAGTCCATTAAATGAAATCTCGGCCAACTGTATCCCTGAAAAGGCGAACATAGAGTATCAAGATAACATCCTAGTCACACTAGTTTCACAGCCTTTTCCAAATACATGGAGGGGTGGTCGCCAACATGATGCCTGCCCTTACCATCAAACCTTCGCTGCCACAGTGGTCTCTTTCTCGGACGTTGGAGTGCATCTAGCGGATCCCTTCTTTTCTCGAGATGAAAGTACGTCGAGAATTGGTGTTTAGGCTGAACTGAGACTCATCAGTGAATAGAACGGTCCCCCATTGATCCCTAGTCCATAGTCTATGATCTCTGTACCATACTAAACGGGTTTTCTTGTGTGCAGAAGGGAGCGGGACGTAAGCAGCAGGTGTTCTTGCATGCAGCCCTCTCTCAGGCTGCATACACACGCTTGTTTTGCCATCCTTCTACAGTTTTCGTGGAAATCTTTTGTTCTGGACCCTTCTGCGGTTTATTCACAAAAGAATGAGGGGAATCAACAATGGGTCAGGAGATAAGGAGCTCAACTCTACTTGAAGGAAAGCTTCCTCTTTTGCAGGACATCAGTCTCTTTCCTTTTAAAGTCATTAAAGATAAAAAACACCGCGTGGGGACTAGGAAAGACGCCGATACTGATAACAGTCAGAAGGTTGGTCCGTTCGCAGCTTAACCTTTCACGAGAGAGCTGATAAGCTGTCGCAACTCCTGTTACGCCTCGCTGTAAGGGACAATAGCAATCTTCATTTGCCGTCATGGCTCTTGTACGACCTTGCCCAGGCCTTTTTCTCTGTGGATACGGGATCCTTAAACTGTTTCCATAAGTTGGAAACGATGTTGGGCGTTACATTGAAGTCTCTAGAAATCTGTACTTGAGACTGCACTGTTCCTAGTCTCCCCACGATTCGCTATCTCATTCCATCATCCAAACGTTTGTGGTTACTTATTTTTATTGTTTGCTTTTGAATTTCACCAAATGTAGCAAAAAAACCAAGATATTCGGCGAGGTGTACGAGCGAACGAAACGCGAAAATTGTCACGCTCGCTTATAAAACCTGTTCTTCTATTCACTCCGTCTACACACACGTGTACGCTTACGCATTTTACACTAAAGATTTGCTTTTTTGTTCTGAAGTATTAGTTTTCCCAGGGCCAGATTAAGGGGGAGGGGGGCTACGGAGGCTGCAGCCCCGGGCTCCAACTCACGAGGGGCCCTTAGCAGTGGCTTAAGTTGTATCAAAGTTTCGTTTTAAAAATTACTTAATTTCTAAAAAAAATATTGCTGAAATGATAAAAGTATTCTGAAATGGCGAGAAAAAGTCGTATTTCAAGTGTCAACATCCATTACCTTTTACTTTTGCAATTTCAAAGTTTCGCGAGACCAATAGAAACTGTTACTAAGGCATCCTTTTAGTGTTTTTACCCTCTGCAAGAGAGGTGCAGCGCTAAGATCGAACCGAAGAACCCATGGTCAGAAAGCGAGATCTTACGTGCCGAGCAAAAGGCTAGCTCGATCGATTCCTGCGAGATACTCGTTTTACTGACCGCGCAAGATAGCGTCGCCACAAGTAATCCACCCCCCAGTGAGAAGAACATCTCGTTGATGTTGTACGAACGAGGTGCACTCGTGTAGCGCTGGCGGTTGCCAGAGTGATGCTGTCGTGCTGCCATGCGCATGTGTGTGCCCCGGGAGATGCGCGGCGTGACAGGCTTTGTGCTATGAGAGTTGTTATAGGCTTTGCGTGCTGTGATAGTTTCACAGGCTTTGCGTGCAGGGGTATTTTCAGTGCTACCATCTGTTGGTCTCGAGCGGAGATGATGAAGTGTGTGTTCGTTTGTCTAAGGTCACCAATGCAGGAGAGTTGCGGCGCTAAAGATCGAACCGGAGAACCCACGGTCAAAAAGCGAGATCTTACGTGCCGAGCAAAAGGCTAGCTCGATCGCTTCCTGCGAGTTTTGATACTCGTTTTAGTAACCTCGCAAGATGGCGTCGCCACACCCTCTTTTCCCGAGACAAAAGCAGAAAAACGTTTTTCTTCTATTTCCCTCTTCTGCTTCCAAAACACAAGTACTCAGCTTTAAGTTTTCCAAGAAATTACTAACGAGCACAGGACCGACCCCTCCCCCCCCCCCCACACACACAAACTGTCTGAAATCTACACTTCTGATCTTCCTGATGCCATTGACAAGTATCGTTCAACAGTACTTTGCGTAAGTGACCATAGCGAATTGTTTTTATATCTTTTCCTCTCCTGCATAAAGTCCTTGTTAAAAGAGACAAAGAAGTGGTGTTTTTTTTTGAAAGGGTGTGTTTTTTCGCAAATTTTTATTTGAATATTATAAGATTTTAAGAAACGTAATATTTGGGAAATGTTCTTAGCACTTTGGATCTTCTATTAGTCGAAATTAAGCGTAGGGTATGAATTAATAATTAGAATAAAATTTTAAAGAAATGCGCAAAAAAAGGGGGGGGTGGGTGCTTAAAACAGGGCCCTGTGTCCCAATAAAAATATGAGGGTGTTGGTCCGGGGAGAGGAGTCCAAGACTCAACTCTAAAACTTTGCATTGAGAATGTCAGAAAATTAAAGGTGAAAAAAAAACATACCGCTCAAAAAGTTCAAGCGGCCCCGAATCGGGCCCTACGGGACCCAAGGGTGCCCCGGGATTTTAACTGGAATCTAGAAACGGGAGAGTAACTAAATGGAAAAAGGGTTCCAAAAGTGAATATCTCATTAAGAAGGGGCAATTTATTAACAATTTAATGTGCAAAAACTTCAAGGTAGTATAAAGATACTTTTAGTAGTTTTTAAAGAAATCAGAGG
The DNA here is from genome assembly GCA_963932465.1 of Maratus speciosus. Classification (NCBI taxonomy): domain Eukaryota; kingdom Metazoa; phylum Arthropoda; class Arachnida; order Araneae; family Salticidae; genus Maratus; species Maratus speciosus. Next base: position 330,213,179 of record OZ010787.1, read on the forward strand.
ACGCTAGAACTATGCTAAAGAATTTTGCAAGCAATTCGGATCATTTTTAAAGAAGCTGCACCAAGGGCCCCAAGAAGGCGATTAACATTCAAACTTGGTGGTAGCTGAAGTCTGTGAAATGTTTTTGTCTTGTGGTAGCTGAAGGATCTAAAAAGTTGTTAGAAAATAAAGCTAGTGAATCGGACTATTTTTAAGCGGGTTATAATAGGGGGCCCAAAAGTGGGCAACTGTTAGTTGAGAACAGGGCCCTAACATGAAAACATGTTAAAATGTTTTAGTACTTAGTGTTTTAGAACTTCAATTAGTCGAAATTAAACATAGGGTATGGAATAACCATTAGAATAATATTTTAAAGAAATACGCAAAAAATGGAAAGGATATGCTTAAAATGGGGCCCTGGGGCCCCAGTAAAATTATAAGGGAGTTGGTCCAGGGAGAGGAGTCCAAGACTCAACTTTAAAATTATTCTCTGTGAAGGCGAGAAAATTAATAGGTGAAAAATGCATCCCACACAAAAAAGTTGAAGGGGAAGTATAGGACCCTACAGGACCCTAGGGGGGCCTCAGGATTTCAACTGGAATCTAGAAATAGAAGAATAACTAAACGTAAAAAGTGTTGCAAAAATGAAGATCGGATTCAGAGGGGACAATTTATTAGCAATTTATGGTGCAAAAACTTCAAGGGGTCCTGTATCGGGCCCCAAGTCGCCAGGGACATAACTGGTATGTTGTTGGGTATAAAGATACTTTTTCGTAGTTTTTAAAGTAATTGGAGGACGCTAGAGCTATGTTAAAGAAAACTGCAAGTAATTTGGATCATTTTTAAAGAAGCTGCACCAAGGGACCGTAGAAGACGATTAATATTCGAAGTTGGTGGTATCTGAAGTCTGAGAATTTTTTTTCGTTCATGTAGTAGCTGGAGAACCTAAGGTGTTGTTAGAAAAAAAAATAAAAAATAGTGAATCGGACCATTTTTAAGGGAGCTATAATAGGGGGCCCATAAATGACCAACTGATACTTGAGAGCACAGCCCTAACATGAAAACATGCTAAAATGTTTTAGTACTTATAGAGCGGGCGGCGGCGACACAAATGGCTGCGTCGTCGAGTTACAGAATAAAATAATGATGCAGGACAAGATTGTTGGGAGTGGATTAAGGAATGACTGTTCTGCCTCGACATTTCTGGGTACGATATGAGCAGCAGCGGGCGCCAACTCGTATTTTGGCGTCACTATCACGTCATCGAGTTACGGGAGAAAACCAGTATCAAATTAAAGGTAAAATAAAGTCTTTAAAAAATATTTTGGTCTGCCTACTCATATCCTGGTAGAAACCCCGGCAGACTAAAATCTATAACAAAAATACGTCATAATGTACAATTGAAACCCTATAAACATAATATGTTACATTACATTGCCATACATATTAGTTCGAATCGACTTACAACATGAATTAAGGGTTAAAGAAATGCTTATTAACAGTACGTGAGAAAATGACTGATTCGGAATCAATTTGTACAAAGCGAGAAGAACGGGGCGCCAATTCCCTATTTTGACAGTACTATCACGTCATCGAGTTACGGCTTGAAATTTTGGGGCATTAAACATACCAATTAGTAAAATACGAATATTTCAGTCTGCCTCGTCATATCTTGGTTGGAGATTAGCAGAAAGCGGGCGCCAACTCTTGATTTTGGAGGTATAATCAAGTCGTCGAATAACAGCTTGAAATTTTGGCACATTAAAGGAACATATCGCTACAATAAGAATATTTCAGTGTACCTCTTCATATCTTGGAACGAGACGAGCAAAGGGGGGCGCCAATTCTTAATTTTGGCGGTATAATCACATTCGAGTTACGGCTTGAAAATTTGGCACATTAAAGGTACATATCATAAAAATAAATATATTTCAGTCTGCCTCGTCATATCTTGGTACGATATGAGCAAAGCGGGGCGCCAATTCTTAATTTTGGCGGTATAATCACATAATAGAGTTAAGACATGAAATCTTCATGTAGGACAAGATTATTAGGAGTAGATTAAGGAATGACTGGTCTGCCTCGACATTTCTTTGTACGATATGAGCAGCAGCGGGCGCCAACTCGTCATTTTTGGCGTCACTATCACGTCATCGAGTTATGGGATGACACCGGTGCCAAATTAAAGGTAAAATAAAATCTTTTAACAATATTTTGGTCTGCCTGCGCATATCCAGGTAGAAACCCACGGCTGAAAACATATCTATAACATAAAAATACGTCATAATGTACAATTGAAACCCTATAAATAATGTTTTACATTACATGGCCATATATATTATTTCGAATCGAATTTCAAGATGAATTAAGGTTTGAATTAATGTAAAATATTATGATTATAGGGTTTCAATTGTACATTATGATGTATTTTTTTTTTTTTTTTTTTTTTTTTTTTTTTTTATAGATTTTAATCTTCCAGCAGTTTCTACCATGATATGTGCTGGCAGACCAAAATATTCTTAAAAGACTTTATTTTACCTTTAATTTGGCAACGGTTTCATACCGTTAGTCAAAAACGTGATAGTGACGCCAAAATGACCAGTTGGCGCCCGCTGCTGCTCATATCGTACCAAGAAATTTCAAGGAAGATCAGTCATTCCTTAATCTACTCCTAATAATCTTGTCCTACATAAAGATTTCATGTCGTAACTTGATGACGTGATTATACGGCCAAAATTAAGAACTGGCGACCCGTTCTGCTCCTCTCGTACCAAGATATGACGAGGCAGACTGAAATATTCTTATTGTACTGATATGCACCTTTAATGTGCCAAAATTTCAAGCTGTTACTCGATGACTTGATTATACCGCCAAAATTAAGAATTGGCAATGCTTATCTCCTGCCAAGATATGACGAAGCAGACTGAAATATTCGTATTGTACTAATCGGTATGTTTAACGTGCCACAATTTCGATCCGTAACTCGATGACGTGATAGTACTGTCAAAATAGTTAATTGACGCCCTGTTCCTCTCGCTTTGTACCAAGTTATGCCGAGTCAGTCATTTTCTCACGTACTGTTAATAAGCTTTTCCTTAACCCTTAATTCATCCTAAAAATCAATTCGAAGTAACATATATGGCAATGTAATGTAAAATATTATGTTTATAGGGTTTCAATTGTACATTATGACGATTTTTTTGTTATATATTTTAGTCTGCCGGGTTTTTCTACCAGGCTATGCACAGGCAGACCAAAATAGTCTTAAAACTTTATTTTACCTTTAATTTGGCACCGGTGTCATCCCGTAACTCGATGACGTATTAGTGACGCCAAAATGTCGAGTTGGCGCCCGCTTCTGCTCATATCGTACCAAGAAATGTCGAGGCAGACCAGTCATTCCTTAATCTGCTCCTAAAAATCTTGTCCTGTATCACGATTTCATCCCGTAACTGGATGACGTAGTCATTTGTGTCGCCGCCGCCCGGTCTATTAGCGTTTTGGATCTTCAATTAGTCAAAATTAAGCACAGTGTATTAATTAATCATTATAATAATATTTTGAAGAAATGCGCAAAAATGGAGGGGGGAGGTAACGCTTAAAACAGGGGCCTAGGGTCCCAGTAAAAATTATGAGAGTGTTGGTCCAGGAAGAAGAGTCCAAAATTCAACTTTAAAACAATGCACTGATAAGGTGAGAAAATTAAGGGAAGGGGAATGCACTGCGGACAAGAAGTTCACTACGGGACCATAGAGGGTCCCAGGTCTTAACTGGAATGTAGAAACGTGAGAATAACTAAATGGAAAAAGGATACCAAAAATGAAGATCGGATTAAAAGGAAGCAATTTATTAACAATTTGGGCACAAAAGCCACAAGGGGCCGTGTACCGGGTCCCAGACGGCGAGGATCTTAACTGGAATGTGGAAATGGGGAATAACTAAATAGAGAGCCCAAAAAACGAAGAAGATCGGATAAAATGAGGCAAGTTATTAACAATTTAGGGCATAAAATCTTAAAGGGCCCTAAAAAAACAAAAATCTGTGCCTCAGGTACATCAGGAACTGTCTTGGACTATTATCACCTAAATTTTCAGACTTATACATGCGATAGATCTCATTAGCCATCGCGAACACACACATACGCACACAGAAAGAAGCTTTCTTTTTTTAGTACAGATTTCATTATTTAAACAGCTTTACACACATTCTTATTTTATTAAAATTTCCATATTCATGGATTTTTCCTGTTGTACCATTTACTAAAACTCGATACGTTTGGGATAAAATTGTTTAAAATGCTCGCATTAATTTATTTAAGGTGGTTCTCAAATTCCCAGCTCAACAACGCAAAACTTACTGACGCATTTTCAGACAAATTTTAAACGGGCATAAAATTGACAGGTCTGACTATTGAAGCGATTTGGAATCTAATAATGGTTTCCATTTTTTATAAATAAATTACTTAATAAGCTATTCTTGTCACGTGACGACAAGTTTTATCCCTTTCTGGTGCTGCTGTATCCGGAAATTTGGTTCGAAACACTTACTTTGACAGTATTTTCTGAAAGACCTTCTACCTATAACAAAATAGTCAGATGTGGCAATCCCAAACCTTTCTTCTATCTCAAAAATGTTAATACTTCCTGAAAAATGCAGCATATCAGCACATGGGCGTACCTAAGGGGGGAGGGCTGATGGGGCTACAGCACCCCCCCCCCCCTCGAAATTTTCGAAAGCGATATGAAAAAGTGTTGTTTTTTCGTCTTTCTTTTTTGGAAAAAAAAATAATTTTTTTTCAATCATACAGCGGACTAGTCATTCCCATTTGTCCCATATTAGTCCACATTGAAAAGAAAGAAGAGAAAGGGGGCAGACGGGGTTACAGCCCCCCCTTCCCGAAAAAGTCGAAAAATTAAATGAAAAAGTAATTTTTCCATACATTTTTAAGATAATTCTGTAATTTTTTCTTCTCTCATATAGCAAAATAGACATTCTCGTTAACACAATATTAGTCCATATCACAGCATACTCAAAGATGGGGAGGGGGCTGATGGAATTTAAGCCCCCTCCTCTCGAAATGGTCGAAAATGAAATGATAAAATAGTGCTGATTTTTTTCTGCCTGTTTAAGATAAATTTGCATTTTTCCCCTATCGTTCAATAGACTATGCGCTTCCTTCGCTTTAGTTCCATAGTAGTCCATATTGACACAAAAGAAGAGAAAGGGGCTGACGGGGTTGCAGCCCCCCCCCCAAAAAAAACCCCCCAGAAATAGTAAAAAAATTAAATGAAAAAATTGTTTTTTCTTTACTTTTTAAAGATAAATCTGTAATTTTTTCTTCTGTCATACAGCAAAATAGCCATTCTCGTTAACTCCATATTAGTCCCCATTGGCATCACAGCACACCCAAAGATGGGGAGGGGGCTGTTAGAATTACAGCCCCCCCCCCCCCTCCTCTCGAAATAGTAGAAAATGAAATGAAAAAATAGTGCTGATTTTTTTCTGTCTGTTTGAGATAAATTTGCATTTTCTCCCCTATCATTCAACAGACTAGCTATTCCCTTCGCTGTAGTTCCATATTAGTGTACAGTGACACCACGTTATACCCAAAAAGGTAGAAGGGGGCTAATGGGGTTACAGCCCTCTTCTCAAAAAGTCGAACATGAAATGAAAAATGCTGATATTTTTCTTTTTGTTTGAGATAAATTTGTATTTTCACCCTATCATTCAACAGACTAGCCGCTCTCTTCTCTTTAGTTCCATACTAGTGCACAGTGGCACCACATTATACCCAAAGAGATGAAAGGGGCTAATGGGGTGTCCCCTTCCTAAATAGTCGAAAATGAAATGAAAAAAAGGCTGATTTTTTTCTTCTTGTTTGAGATAAATTTGTAATTTTTCTTCTGCCATACAGCGAAATAGCCATTCTCGTAAAATCCATGTTAGTCCATATTGACATCACGGCATACCGAAAGAAGGGGAGGCGGCTGATGGTCTTACAGCCCCCTCCTCCCGAAATAATCGAAAAAAAAAGAATGCTTTTTTTCTTTCTGTTTGAGATAAATTTGCATTTTTTTCTCCTATCATTCAACAGACTAGCTACACTCTTCTGTTTAGTTCCATATTAGTGCACAGTGACACCACATTATACCCAAAGAAGTAGAAAGGGGTGATGGGGTTACAGACCCCTCCCAAAATAGTTGAAAATGAAATGAAAAAATTACTGATTTTTTTTATTTGTGTTTGAGATAAATTTGTAATGCAATTGTTTTCTGCAATACAACGAACTAGGCTTTCTGGCTAGTTTCATATCAGTGCACAGTTACACCACAGTATGCCAAATGAGGGGAAGGGGGCTGATGGGGTTATAGGGCCCCCTTTCGAAGTAATCAAAAAAGAAGAAAAAACTCCTGTTTTTTTTTCTTTCTTTTGATATAAAATTTATTTTTTTTTCTGCGGCGCAGCTAGTCTGGTTAGTTCCATATACTAGTGCACAGTGATGCTATCCGCACAGTGATGCCCCCGCATACACCCAAAGTAGTCGATGGCGACGGGGGTTATGATGTTACAGCTCCATTCCACCTCCAAAGAGATGGCAGTGAAATGAAAAAAGGGCTGATATTCCTTCTTTTTCAGATAAATTTGTTTTATTTTCTGGCATGCCGCGAATTTGCTTTTCTTATTAATCCAATATTCTCCTCAGTCCTGCGACCAAATTTACTTGAAACCACAAAATAAATTTTCAAATGACTGAAGAATAGCTCCATACCTGTTTTACTGGATAAATGAAAACGTATATGGTCAGTTCAAGAGACCTACAAGTAAATTCGACAAATCAAAAAGTAGTTTAATTTAAGGAGTTTTTTAATTTCTCTCACAGTCGACGGGCGCCAAGAGTGTCAATGCGAAAGTATGTTAATGCACAGTAACACTGCATCTAATCACAAGTCGATTTCGGCTAAATCGGAAATCCGGTGCGGAAGAGTTGCCTGTTGTGATGTCTGGAGGCGTCTGGATAATTTTCCTTTGATTTCTCTGGTGCCATTTGACACGCGATACGTGGGTGCGCGGAGAGAGGTAGAGGGGACATTGTTTATTCAGAGTGTGGAAGGTAGAAGTGTTGTGTAAGTCGGCATGTGAGCGTGCGCTGGTATTTTTTATGAAAAACCGAAGGATTGTAATAAAAACAGAAGTATATCAATTTGAGTTTTTTGTGAAATAATTTAGCAATATAGTGAAGTGTTGTTTCGGAGTGAAATGTGAAGGTGGTCTGCAGCTATGTGAAAAATATAATTATTTGTATATAGTGTGACGTTCAAATGTTTTGTCTTCCATGTCTTTATGTATTCTTATAAATAAACTATAATTTAGTGTTGTGAAGAAAACTAGTGATAAATTAACCGAAGGATTACACACCTGGGATGGTTGTGGTTGACGAATTTCGAGCGTATATCACAGCTGTAAAAGTAGCTTATTAACTTTGTTTTTTCAGTCGCATCTCCCTGCCAAAAATTTGTGTTTTTTCCACGGTTTTTTGACAAAATTTGAATTTTCGCCGCAGTCATTTGAAGAAATTCGCTTTTTCTGCGGCTTTTTGCCGAAGTTCGCGTTTTTTTTATGCACTCCTTCGTCGAAATTTGCGTTTTTTCCGCGGATCTGTGACGAAATTTGCGTTTTTTTTTCGTGATCCTGTCGAAATTTGTGTTTTATCAGCGTTTTTTCGGCGGGTTTTGATGAAATTCGCGTTTTTTCGCGGATTTTTGCCGAAATTCACGTTTTTTTTAATTCTTCGTCGATATTTGCTTCTTTCCCGCGGCTTTTTTGACGAAATTCGTGTTTTTTTTCTCGTCTTTTTGATGAAATTTGCTTTTTTTCTGCGGCTCTTTGACAAAAGTAGCATTTTTTGCGGCCGTTTGACGAAATTCGCTTTTTTCCGCAGTCTTTTAACGAAATTCACGTTTTTCTGCGGCCCTTCTTTGTGACCCTGCTTTTCCTTTTTTTGCGATCCTTTAACGAAATTCGAGTTTTTTCTGGGGCCCTTTGACGAAATTCGCGTTTTTTCCGAGGTCATTTGCCGAAATGCGCGTTTTTTACGCAATCCTTCGTCAAAATTTGCGTCTTTTTCGCGGATTTTTGACGAAATTTGCTTTTTATCTCGTCTTTTTGATGAAATTCGCGTTTTTTTGCGATCCTTTACGAAATTAGCTTTTTTTCGCAGCTCTTTGACGGAATACGTGTTTTAAGCGATATTTTTTTCGAAATTCGCGTTTTTACCGCGACCTTTTGATGAAATTCGCGTTTTTTCTTCGGCCCTTTGACGAAATTTGCGTTTTATTCGAGATCCTTTGTCGATATTTGCGTTTTTTTCTCGTCTTTTTGATGACATTCGCGTTTTTTTGCGATCCTTTACGAAATTAGCTTTTTTTTTCGCAGCCCTTTAACGGAATGCGTGTTTCAAGCGATCTTTTTTTCGAAATTCGCGTTTTATCCGCGACCTTTTGATGAAATTCGCGTTTTTTCTGCGGCCCTTTGACGAAATTTGCGTTTTTTTTCGAGATCCTTTGTCAAAATTTACTTTTTTCCGCGGCTTTTTGACGAAATTCGCTTTTTTCCCCAGCCTTTTGACGAAACTCACGCTTTTCTGTGGCCCTTCTTTGTCACCCTGCTTTTTCTTTTTTTGCGACCCTTTAACGAAATTTGCGTTTTTTCTGTGGTCATTTGCCAAAATTCGCGTTTTTTTAGGCAATCCTTCGTCGAAATTTGTGTTTTTTCCACGACTTTTTGACGAAATTTGATTTTTTTTCTCGTCTTTTTGATGAAATTTGCGTTTTTCTGCGACCTTTTGATAAAATTCACATTTTTTCTTCGGCCCTTTGACAAAATTTGCGTTTTTTTTCGAGATCCTTTGTCGAAATTTGCGTTTTTTTTCTCGTCTTTTTGATGACATTCGCGTTTTTTTTGCGATCCTTTACGAAATTAGCTTTTTTTTCGCAGCCCTTTAACGGAATGCGTGTTTTAAGCGATCTTTATTTCGAAATTCGCGTTTTATCCGCGACCTTTTGATGAAATTCGCGTTTTTTCTGCGGCCCTTTGAAGAAATTTGCGTTTTTTTCGAGATCCTTTGTCAAAATTTACTTTTTTCCGCGGCTTTTTGACGAAATTCGCTTTTTTCCCCAGCCTTTTGACGAAACTCACGCTTTTCTGTGGCCCTTCTTTGTCACCCTGCTTTTTCTTTTTTTGCGACCCTTTAACGAAATTTGCGTTTTTTCTGTGGTCATTTGCCAAAATTCGCGTTTTTTTAGGCAATCCTTCGTCGAAATTTGTGTTTTTTCCACGACTTTTTGACGAAATTTGATTTTTTTTCTCGTCTTTTTGATGAAATTTGCGTTTTTCTGCGACCTTTTGATAAAATTCACATTTTTTCTTCGGCCCTTTGACAAAATTTGCGTTTTTTTTCGAGATCCTTTGTCGAAATTTGCGTTTTTTTTCTCGTCTTTTTGATGACATTCGCGTTTTTTTTGCGATCCTTTACGAAATTAGCTTTTTTTTCGCAGCCCTTTAACGGAATGCGTGTTTTAAGCGATCTTTATTTCGAAATTCGCGTTTTATCCGCGACCTTTTGATGAAATTCGCGTTTTTTCTGCGGCCCTTTGAAGAAATTTGCGTTTTTTTCGAGATCCTTTGTCAAAATTTTCTTTTTTCCGCGGCTTTTTGACGAAATTCGCTTTTTTCCCCAGCCTTTTGACGAAACTCACGCTTTTCTGTGTCCCTTCTTTGTCACCCTGCTTTTTCTTTTTCTTTTGCGATCCTTAAACGAAATTTGCGTTTTTTCTGTGGTCATTTGCCGAAATTCGCGTTTTTTAGGCAATTCTTCGTCGAAATTTGTGTTTTTACCGCGACTTTTTGACGAAATTTGCTTTTTTTCTCGTCTTTTTGATGAAATTTGCGTTTTTCTGCGGCCTTTTTATAAAATTCACGTTTTTTCTGTGAGCCTTTGACGAAATTCGTGTTTTTTCCGCTTCCCTTTGACGGAATGCGTGTTTTTTTAGCGGTCCTTTGTCGAAATTTACGTTTTTTCTGCGACCCTTTGACGAAATTCGCGTTTTTTCTGCGGTCATTTGACGAAATTCGCGCTTTTTCGGTGGCCATTTGACGAAATTCGCGTTTTTTCGCAATCCGTTGAAATTTATGTTTTCCGAAACCTTTTGACGAAATTCGCTTTTTTCCGCAGCCTTTTGACGAAATTCACGCTTTTCTGTGGCCTTTCTTTGTGACCCTGCTTTTTCTTTTTTTTTTTTTTTTTGGCGATCCTTTAAGGAAATTCGTGTTTTTTCCGCTTCCCTTTGACGGAATGATGTTTTTTTAGCGATCCTTTGTCGAAATTTGCGTTTTTTCTGCGGCCCTTTGACGAAATTGGCGTTTTTTCTGTGGTCATTTGCCGAAATTCGCATTTTTTAAGGCAATCCTTTGTCGAAATTTGCGCTTTTTCTGCTGCTTTTTGACGAAATTTGCTTTTTTCTCGTCTTTTTGATGAAATTTCCGTTTTTTGCGGCCTTTTGACGAAATTCACGTTTTTTTCTGTGACCCTTTGACGAAAATCGCGTTTTTCCGCTTCCTTTTGACGGAATGCGTGTTTTTTTAGCGATCTTTTGTCGAAATTTGCGTTTTTTCTGCGGCCCTTTGACGAAATTTGCGTTTTTCCGCGGCTTTTTGACAAAATTAGCGTTTTTTCTCGTCTTTTTGATGAAATTTGCGCTTTTCTGCGCCTTTTTGAACTTTTGATGGAATTCACGTTTTTCCATCTCCCTTTGACGAAATTAGCTTTTTTGCGATCCTTTACGAAATTAGCTCTTTTTTTCGCAGCCCTTCGACAGAATGCGTGTTTTTAGCAATCTTTTTTCGTAATTCGCGTTTTCCCTGCGGCCTTATGACGAAATTCGGGTTTTTTCTGTACTCATTTGACGAAATTAGCGTTTCCTCCGCGAGTATTTGACGAAATTTGACTTTTTTTTTTTGCAATCCTTTGACAAACTTCGCATTTTATACGTGGCCCTATGACAAAATTTCGTTTTTTTTTCCTTTTCGGATACTTTAAAAAAATTGGAGATTTTTTTCTGCGAACGATTGATGAAATTGATTTTTTTCGGCGACCATGTCAAAAATCGCGATATTTTTTAAGTCCAAATTTTCGGACTGGACCAAACTTTTCAAATTTTAGGAACAAAGTCACCCCTGCCCCTCCCCCCCCCCCCACCCCTGGCTACGGCCTTATTGGCAAAAATGATTTCTGTTTATAACACAATTCAACGTGTTTCGTAAGATTTAGAACATTAAGGAAATTTAAGTCATGGAAATTTAAGTCAGCCCCCTCCGAAATAAAATCCTGGGTACGCCACTGTATCAGCACTACCTATTAGATGTTTTACACCAATTATGAACAACTAATTCTATCTAATTATGAACAACTTTGACAGCTTCTAACTGAATCCGAAGTTTGATGAAAATACGCGCATTAGTTTTTTAGATAGAACTGTTGCGGAAATTGTAAAAAATTCTGCATAGCAGCGCCACCTGTTGGGCGATTTACACCAAAAACTAATTAGGACCAATTTATGCCAGGAAGTAACATAATCTGAAGCTTGATGAAAATTCATGCATTAGTTCTTGAGATTTAGCTATTGCGGAAATCGTGAAAAATGCAGCACAGCAGCGCCACCTGTTGGGAAATTTATACCAAAAATTAAACAGCATTAATTTATATCAGGGACTAACTGAATCTGAAGTTTGATGAAAATTCGTGCATTTTTTCTTGAGTTAGAGCTATTGCGATAAGCAAGAATAATGCAGCATAGCAGCACCATCTGTTGGGCGATTTTCACCAAATTGTAATCAGCACCTAACTATATCCTGGACTAACTGAATCTGAAGTTTTATGAAAATCCATGCAGTAGTTCCTGAGATATAGCTAATGCAGAAATCGCGAAAAATGCCGCATAGCAGCGCCACCTGTTCGGTGATTTTCACCCAAAACTAATCGGGACCAGTTTATATCAAGGTCTAACTGAATCTAAAGTTTTGTGAAATTCCGTGCATTAGTTCTTGAGATAGAGCGCCCATAAAATTTCCTGTCACATACAGACTCACAGAGTGACAGACAGACTCACAGACAGGCATTTTTTAAAAAGCATCAAATCGCGTTCAGGACATCCTAAAACGTATAAATCCGTCAAAAACCGGAAGTCGAAAATTTTCACGAATACAATACTTTCTTCTTGTAAAGATATAAGAAAGTAAAAATGGGAAACGCCATTCGATTACATAGTTTCTGAAAAAGAACACCTGCCAATTTTATGCGTGTTCGAACAAAAATAAATTCAGAAATGTGTCAGAAAGAAGTTCCATTTGAATTTGAGAACAGCCTTAATAAGATTTATAATATTTTGCTCAAAATTGACTTATTTAATTAAAAATGAAAAATTTCAGCATGCATATTTAGAACTTTTAATTCACTATCAAGATATGGATTGAACTAGAAAAGTAAATTTTCTAAAAATTTTGAAGTGTTGAATTTTTTTTAATCAGGAAAAATTGTTTTTTCATAATAAAAATTTATCTCACACTTACATTTTCTAACAAAATTAGACTGTTCTGCCCACTACAAGCTACGCTTGCAGACTCCACTAAAAATATGCTAATTTGTTCTCATTTGAAAAGATTACCTGATTACAGAAGTTTGATTATGAAGCATTTATTTAATAAAATTTATCATGTTTTGTACACAAATTGACTTATTTCAGCCAAACTGAAAATTTTTAGCATACACATTTAGAACTTTTAGTTGTCTTGGTTGAACTTAGAAAAGTAAATTTTCTGAAAAGTTTAAAGACCTACATTTATATATTTTTTCATTATTATTTTTTTTAATGAGGAAAAAATATTTCCTCTACTACACTGTTAAAATTTTTGCAGCATTCTGGCAGGTCATTCGACCGTTTTTTCAAAAAACGGTTTCATAACCATAATTTAACTATATTCTAACCATAAAATGGCCAATAATATGGTCAGAATAGTGTTAAATTACGGTTGTGTAACCGTTTTCGGAAAAAACGGTCAAATGACCTGCCAGAATGCTGCAAATTTTTAACAGTGTAGTCTACCCTAATTACATTTTGTCTTACACTTTACAAAAAAACTATTCAGTATTTTGACTTGAAATTAAACATAAAAATAAATTATGATCTGCAGATTTGCACAATATTATTTTTTTTTACAGAACAACCTTAAAAAATTCATTATTTTAATTAATTTATTTTACATATTTTTTAACTACGAACGCATTTTTGCAAATAAAAAATGAAACACGTATATTTTCAGAAGAAAAAAAAATAAATCATAGAGTTAGTAATTACAGATAGAATCATGATTTGTTAAATAAATAAAATATATTTTCATTATTCCACGAAAATATCTCAAAAACTGTTTTTTTAAATTTAATTAAGGAAAGAAATATTTTTGGACATATTTTTAATGAATTAAAATTTGTGAAATTTCAATTATTTACATTGAATTATAAAAATATTTTTCAGTATTAAGAATTCAAATACGCAATTTAATTTTATTATGTGAAATCTTTTACGCAGACGATACTTGCGCATTTTAAAATATGATGATTTTTTTTTATTTATTATTATTTTTTTTTTTTGGAAAGCGGCAACAAAATAATTGTAAACAAATAAAATTAATTGTTAAATTCGTTATATAAACTGTTATTCGAATTCAAAGGTTGAATAATAACAATAATATAATAAGTTAAGAATTTTTAGTATCAACGAGAGCAGATTTCAAATGTTTTTCCAGGAAATAGGATTTTGAAGAAGTAACTTCCTTCAAGCACTCTTCGAATACATTAAAGATTGGGAACTTACCTATTTCAAACCATTTGAGAAAACACTAGAGGCTAGAGGCTATTGCAAAATGTAAAAACATCTTTAAAAGAGCTTTTAGTTGAAAATTTAAAAATATTTTGTAAAATTTTGCTTCGAAAATATTGGATCATCCGGAAAGTTCTGCGGTTTTTCAAAATGAAGCTCGGTTTCATCTACTTATTTTGCTACGACAAATAAGGTGTGACCTTGAATGACACAGAGATGTACATTCAGTCTTTTCTGTTTGCGCTGCATAATTCTTGCTTATAGTGTCATATAATTTTTGTTTCATTGCCGTGCTAAGCAGGGGAGCGCCAGTAGTATCCGGCGCCTGTGTGCGGAACTTCAGTTGGCTCCCTGTATCCCTAATTTCTTCACCTTCCCCAGAAGGTTTTTAAAATAAAAAATCTTTTCAATATAAATGTTTAGCTGCCAACCTTCCGTTTTATTTATTTATTTTTATTTTTTTTTTTTTTTAACGTGCCAAATAAGAATTTTTTGAACTAGAAAATTTATTTAGTAAAATATGACTTGTTTCTATAGAGTTCTTATTTAATTTCCTTTGTTAGATAAAATTTCTGGTTCAAAATATGTTTATTTGGTTCAAAATATTCAATTATAAAAATATTTTTCAGTATTAAGAATTCAAATACGCAATTTATTTTTATTATGTGAAATCTTTTACGCAGACGATACTTGCGCGTTTTAAAAGATGATGTTTTTATTTATTTATTTTTATTTTTTTTTGTAAAGCGGCAACAAAATAATTGTAAACAAATAAAATTAATTGTTAAATTCGTTATATAAACTGTTATTCGAATTCAAAGGTTGAATAATAACAATAATACAAAAAGTTAAGAAATTTTAGTATCAACGAGAGCAAATTTCAAATGTGTTTCCAGGAAATAGGATTTTGAAGAAGTAACTTCCTTCAAGCTCTCTTCGAATACATTATTCTAAGATTGCTATCAAAGGTTATTTGATATGAATTAAAGATTGGGAACATACCTATTTCAAACCATTTGAGAAAACACTAGAGGCTAGAGGCTATTGGAAAATGTAAAAACAGCTTTAAAAGACTTGTTAGTTGAAAATATTTTGTTATTTAGTTGAAATTTTAGTTTGTTATTTAGTTGTTGTTTTGTTATTTAGTTGAAAATTTAAAAATATTTTGTAAAATTTTGCTTCGAAAATATTGGATCATCCGGAAAGTTCTGCGGTTTTTCAAAACGAAGCTCGGTTTCATCTACTTATTTTGCTACGACAAATAAGGTGTGACCTTGAATGACCCAGAGATGTATATTCAGTCTTTTCTGCTTGCGCTGCATAATTCTTGCTTATATTGTCACATAATTTTTGTTTCATTGCCGTGCTAAGCAGGGGAGCGCCAGTAGTATCCGGCGCCTGTGTGCGGAACTTCAGTTGGCTCCCTGTATCCCTAATTTCTTCACCTCCCCCAGAAGGTTTTTAAAATAAAAAATCTTTTCAATATAACTGTTTAGCTGCCAACCTTCCGTTTTTTTTTTTTTTTTTTTTTTTTTTTTTTTTTTTTTAACGTGCCAAATAAGAATTTTTTGAACTAGAAAATTTATTTAATAAAATATGATTTGTTTCTATAGAGTTCTTATTTAATTTCCTTTGTTAGATAAAATTTCTGGTTCAAAATATGTTTATTTGACTTGGAAAAAAAGGAAAGTTGGCAGCTATGTAAATGAAATCCGAAATACAGTGAAACTTGAGAAAATTGAACCTGTCAGTATCGGAATCCTGTATTAAGATGAAAACTGTCATTGTCCTTGAGAAAATAATGCAATCCAATTACAATCCATTGGTTATAAGCTTATTTAGATCTTTTAGTTTATCTAAACATCTAAATTGCGTTGGCTATTCATTTTATTGACAAAATTAACGCAGGTTTAAATGTATTCAGCTAAAATCAATCACAATAAATAATTTTAAACATACAAATTTTTCCCAACAAGATATATATATATATATATTTATTTGGAGTGTTCAGTTTTGAAGAATTAAAGAAAATAAGTTAAAACTGGTGTGAGTGAATAAGAACAAAAAATCGTCTTAAAACATCATAAAAAAATTTTAAATGCGCTAGGCCTTTCGAAAGATCATTCTTCGTCAGGCGCAAAGAAGACGTGCTTCTACTATGAAAGCAGCAGCAAGACTAAAATGAGAGATAAGGGAAAGGAAACAAGCTGAAGAAACAGCCAATAGGAAATTAGAAATCAACAGCCAATAGGAAAGTAGAAGACAACAGCCAATCACAGAGGAGTATAATCAAAACCAAACAAAAAAAACACAGAGTGGAAGGGGCAAAAATTTGGAGGAAAAATAAATAAATTAAATTAAAAAAAATACGTATGTTTAAATATGGGAACACATGAAATTAAAAAATAAATAAATGAATAAAATATAAAAAACAGACTAATATTAATTAATACAAAAATAAATTATATGGTAGTACCGAAAAGGTTTTTCCAAGCTGCAGAGAGCATTGTGGAATCAGATTTATCATTAACAATAGCATCACGATTAAGATAAATAGCTAGATTTTCAAGAAAGTCCAATTCAGAGATACTATTGGCATTAAAGATAATTTTAGCATTTTGAAAATTAAAACTATGACCGGAATCCCAAGAGTGCTTGGCAATAGATGATTTAGAAAATTCTTGATTGACATAACGAGAGTGTTCTTTTAAGCGGATTTCTAGATTTCTTTTAGTTTGACCAATATAAGATAAATCACAACCATTACAAGGAACTTTATAAATTCCCCATTTACAAAGATCAGGAACAGGAGATTTAGTGGAGGGGAATTTGACAGGTTTAAAGATAATGTTAAAATTGAAACGACGTAATACTTTAGCTAACTTGAAACATAAAGGAGGATAAAAGGGGAGGAAATCCAAATTATCAGGTTTGCTTTTGATAGAATTGGAAAGAGTAGATTTATTAGATGGTCTATTGAATTTCTTCACAGCTTTATTGATAACAGAAGGATTAAAACCTCTTTTGACAGCAACGTTTTTTAAGTAATTAAGTTCATCCTTAAGGGATGCAGAGTCGGAACAAATTTTGAGAGCACGATTTACATACGTGTAAAAAACACCGATTTTTTTGGTTGACAGGATGATTTGAGAGAGTATGAGGTGGGTTAGAAACAGAAAAACGTTTTCTATAAACACAAGTTTTGAAAGAAGAATCACATTTGGTAACTAAAATATCAAGAAAAGGAATTAGAAAGGAAATGGTATTCATTTTATTTAAAGTATCACGTCAAGTAATTTTTTTATAAAGATCTTGTGCATCAATTCTTATGCACAATGTTTCGGATAATTGCTTAATAAAGTTTAATCAGCTAAACGAGTAGTAAATATTCCATCGGTAAATAGAAAAGAAAAATAACTTAATAAATCTTCTATATTAATAAATAATCAGTTCTATTATTGATATTTGCAACGTCATTATGACAGGGTTCGTACGGGTCCCGTTATTTTCCGGGCAAAATATCAGTATATTTTTATATAAAAAAAAATAAATTAAGTTCAAACGCGCAAAATTTTGCCTTATTTAACCTTTAACTGATGTTAGCGGTCTCAGACCGCGACTTTTTTCAATTTTTATATTTTAACTTGCAATTTTCAGTTTAACTACAAACACTAACCGAGATTTTGTTCCGTTTGGAACCTTAGTACTATCACCAGAGAATTTTGAATAGGTGAATTTTAATTACAACAGTCCTGTGCAAAAAGTTTAGTACAAAAATACCATCCTATGAGTTAATCACGTTTTTTATTCATCTTTCGATGTAGCGGTCTCACAGACCACTTCACACTAGTTATGTGACAATTTCTGTGACATCAGTTAAAGGTTAAAGACCGATTTTCTATAAGAAAATACTGGTACCGAAGAATTTCCTGCTCTGAAAATTCTAGGACCCGTACCCATACGAACCCTATTATGAGGTTTAGAGTATGAGCAACATCAGGACTTGATTATCACTGGGGCAAACTTCCACCAGTAAATTTTAATAGAAATTTTCGTTTTGGTGATTCGTACTGGTGAAAGTTTGCCACGTTGGTAATCAGGACCTGGCGAGTTTGAGGTTTACAGTATGTGTTTGCACATCTTTGCTAATAAAAGAGAGATGTTTGTCTGGTTCTTTTTGTGTTGGCGATGACTAAGAAAATCTACTACACATAGAGGTCTGAAAATTTGGATGAGGATAGATGAAGGCAAGTCCAAATGCACCTGAGGCTCAAATAGATAACTGGCGGATATATTAATTAAAAGACATTATGGACATCGTAAAATGGTGAGTTTCTTTTCTTCTTTTCTTCCTGCGAACGAGAGTGAAGTATTCGGTTTTTCTGCATTTTGAAATCGCGATCGCTGGGTCCCCCACAAAGTTACATGATTTTAGATTTTAAAGGTATCTTTCGTTACTATTTAAATAAACATATATATATATATATTCGATGTACTTTTATTTTTTAAAGGGGCAATTTTTAAAAAATATATATTAATATTTAGTATTTAAAAAAATATATATTTCCCGCAGTTCGATTCATGCTTTCCCGATTTCTTTTGACGTTTTTTTACATTTTAAAACGGTTGCATCCACTTCTCGGGCAGAAATATAGATAAAGTTCGGGTATTATGGAATTGTCGGACAATATAGAATGTTTCAATATCTGGTGCATGTGCTGCAACCAAGCTTGAATCTGCCATACGACTTTCTAGTACACCCATGATCTACTCTATTCAGTTCTGTTTGGATACCTGTTGTTGGAGCAACACGGTGAAATAAAATATTATTCTCAAATTTTGCAGATAAATTTTTTGAAATTCGTATGAATTATAAAATCTAATTGTCAGTTATGTTAACCAAGTTCAGTATAAAGTTGAACAGTTATATTTATTACTGTGTTAGTCAGTTTTCCTCTATGTTAACTTGTTGACGGGTGAAGAGGCTATGTTTTCCCAAGATGGTGTTTCAGGTAATATGGAATATCAGCTAGACAAATGTTTCAAGACGAATCTAAAAATGAAAATATTTTTTCAAAAAATCTGATGATTTATAGATGATGTACTAAAGTTTACTCCTTAAATAATTTCGGTTATTCTTTTAAATCGTGGTTTTTCTTACAATTTCAATATTTCTTATGACCACATTTCATAATACCCAAGGGGTTGCCATTACCCGAAAAATATAGCCTTTTCTTAAAAAAAGCTAAATATTGATATGTATTTTTTCTTCCCCTTTAAACGCATCAAAAATGTGTTTAGAAGTAGTCAAAGTTTGTTCTTTACTAACTTTTAATGTATCTGAATTTTTTTTATGTTGATTTATAAATAAAAATAAAATGGTATTCCATAATACCCGGACTTCCTCTCTCTATATATAAATACAATCCCTACAATTTCCTGTTCTAAAGGTATCTCTGGTTTAAAAATTATTAATATATACTGCTTAAAAAAAAAAAAAAAATCTTGAAGTCATTTCAACGATTCGCCAAGAATATTTTTTCTCCCACTCTCAGTGCCTTTGAAGGTATCATTTTCCGTTTAAGAAAGTTAGTCTTTGTACAACGTTTCGCGTTTTTTATTATTTAGGTTTTATCAGAAGCCTAATGGACACAGGGGCGGACAAAATTGATGTTTTATACATCTAAATGAAAGAAATTAAATACAAATTCCACGTTTGTTTGTAAAATCTGACAGGAGTGTGCTTAACATACCCGGTGTAATGCTACCGAAAGCAACGGAACCCAGTTCTATCATCGTTTGGTTAGGTTTTCGATTAAAAATGGATAATCATGGAAATTCGAGCTTTTACTTTGCCGAAGACAGTGAGGACAGTAGTACTATTTTGCTCGTTTGGAAAGAATTTAATTTAAAAATATAAAATCAAAGCAAACCGGGTCGTGTTTAGCTGTAGCACGCCGAGTGTATGCAAAAGAATGTGAGGGACTGCCATCTGCATGTCCGTTTAGATGAATTTTTGTTTAAACTATAAAATCATGGTTATTATCACGGGCCCGGACAATGCACAGGGAAGTGGGGAGGGTCAGCTAGTAAGACATAAAATGCAAGAGAATTTAAAATTTTTATTTTATAAATCCATATTTTTTTCGTGCATATTACAACCTTTATTGTAGCTGCTAAGTTAGTTATGTCTAGATTTAACTTTTTCTGTCATTCCAGTTTCTGTAGCTTCTAAGGTTATATATAATGATAATAAGCGCTAATGTATTTCAATACTTTCAATTGTATGGTCTGAAATCAGTGGTGGAAAATTGGAGCAGAGGTGGAGCCTATTGACACCACTAACTCTTTATAGTATTCTTCATCTTAATAAAAAATCAGAAATTCTGTCATTAGATAAGCCGAAAAGTACTACTAAAATTTAGTGGTGTTAATAGGCTCCCCCTCTGCGCCAATTTTCTACCACTGCTGAAATGAAATGAACAAATCTTACAATTATAACATATTTATCCAGTATGGAATAGACATAAGCGTACGCAGGAGATACAGAGGAATGTCGCTCTTCTAAATCATTCAAAATATAAGAATTTTTGGCCAAATTTAGCAGTAGCGGATGGGGACAGCTTAATGCAGCAATGTTAAAGAAGGACCTGCGTAATAGAAGAAGGGAGAAGGGAAATCTTGTAAGGTATTCTTTAAAGCTGGTTTCAAACAAAGGGAAAAAATAAGATTTTGCATTTAATACTGGCGCCACCTATCCAAAATATTTGAAAATAATATTAAAAACGAAATCTTTAGAACATGATCTTTCTAACACTGTAGTAAGAATTATTTAAATAAGTAAACAAATATCTATAACTTTTACTTTTAAAATTTAAAAGCAGTTCAACTTTTATGTCATAATAATGTTACTGCATATATAACTCATTGCATATAAATAAATAGATAGGGATATGCATGTGACATTTTAACCGCTTTAAGGCTTATAGCAAATTAGTTTACAAGGGATAAAATAAAATTATTATTTCTTATCTTAAGGTAAATCTTTGTCTTTGCATTCAATCAAGGATTCAAAAAACAATAAATATGATTTAACTAGCATATACTTCTATAATTAAAATATACATAATTTAATACTTGTTTCCTAAGATAATTATGCATATATCATTATTACTATATACATTAGTATGTCAATGTGGTTTCAATTTGTTTTTAAAATAGTTTAGAAAGATTTAAAAGTTATTACTATTTGTTTGCACTTTGGTCTTAATTTAAAATGTTTCTTTGCTATATATAGTATTTAAAAAAAAAAAAATCGAATTAATAGGGCACAGTTCAATTTCTTTAGTTATTACATTGAACTAAACATAATTTAATTTTAGGATTATTTCAATTCCTATTTTATAGCAAATGTATAATGAGAGCATCTCATATTTTTTTAACATTACAATATTAATAATTATAATGCGTTATCTTCAAGTATTAACATCTTAAATTATAATAATAACAGTAACATTAATAAAAAAAGTATGAGGGAAAAAAACAACACATGGATAAGTACCAAGTACAAACGAAAATCAACATCAACAAAACAACGTGCCAAAGTCGGCTAGGGACTTTTTGATTTTTTCCCCATATCGCTATGCTACCCAGTACGCTCGAAGTTTTAACATTGTTGCATTAAGCTGTCCCTATCCGCTACTAAATTTAGCCTATTTTCACCAACCTCCGCCCCCTCCCCCTTTAACAAAAATCCTGCGTACGTCATGATGATAGAACCAGAGAACTAGATAGAATAGATAAAAAATATGTTTTTTACTCGGAGGTCTAAACACTACTGTGGCAACATGCAATAGCCGTTTTTGGCTGAATCTGAACTGAACTGATATCATCACAAGAACTTTTCTCTTTGTAATTTGGCAACAGTCCACGGGTGTTAGTGTGGCTTGCCTTTCCGTGAATGTCGTTTGCACGTATTTTCCAAGATGTTAATAAATATTATTATTTGTTGTTAACCTTCTGATATTATAACTTAAAGTAAGTAAGTTACATCTCACCTAAAATGTACAACTACTAATCGGAAAAAACACACAATTTTTGTGCAATACATAATAGTCTCTGCAGAAGTTATCATTTGAAGGGGAGCTCAAAAAAAATTATGGTTTCCGCCGCCTAAAGCAGACTTTATTGAACGAGTGCAAAAGTCAAAAGTCACAGTGAAATCTGCGTTATGGGATTCCAAAACCTTCGCAAATGGCTGATGCTTTATTTTAACCGATTAAAAGTTTTCCCATAATTGACAGCATACTTATACAAGTTCTAGTTTTATATTGTTTCAAGTACAATAAAAACAAAATGGATTAAAAAGAAAAAGAATTAAATGATTATAAGTACATTTGTCTCAGGTAAATCTACAAAACATAATTAAGATGTCAAGGAAATGTTTTAGTATACTTAAAGTAAGGATATTTTCTTACAGCATTTTCTCCTCAACTGAAATCTTGGCGCCTTTACCGACGTCTGTGTGCATCGCACACATTGCTCACTGGGTCGGCGCGCCTCTGGTGCTAAGAATGGAGAAATAAAAAGATAGTTTTCGTCATATTATGTTCTTTTATTTCAGAAAAGGTAAAAATACTACTCGGATTCCTAGTAACATTTGTGCTGTATATGGACAAAGTGTTGTTTCAGATGACACAGTTCGAAGGTGGTTTAAGAAGTTTAAACGCAGAAATTTCAGCCTCATATATGACGCCCGCTCTGAACGACCATCATATGTAAAGGAGGACCTCTTAAAAGAAGCTATCGCTGAAAATCAACGTTACACAGTTCAGGATCTATCACACAGATTAAATATTCCAAAAAGTACGGTGCAGGATCATTTGAAGAAGATTAGGTATGTAAGCCGCTATGGTGTGTGGGTACTCCATACTTTAACACCGCAGAATGAGCTTGCTTGAATTTCGGCATGTGATTCTTTGGTGAAACGGAATGAAGAAGTTCCTTTTTTTAAAACGGTTCATTACTGGAGATGAGAAATGGATACTATACAATAACTTTATAAGAAAAATATCATGTGGTAAGTCAAATGAGCCTCCCCAAGTGTCATCGAGGAGAGAGCTGCATCCTAAAACAGTAATGCTTAGTGTACTGGTAGGACTACAAAAGAATTATTTATTAAGAAATGTTGCCACCAAATCAGAGAATAAATTCGCAAATATAGTGTTCCTAAATGTCATTTTGAAAACAAAAATCGAAGAAAAGCGATCAATATTGACCAGTCGTCAAGGTATTGCCTTCCAACATGACAATGCTCGACCCCACTTTGAGATGAATGTCAGGCAATGCCTTATTGAGCATGCCTGGGAATTTTTTGGTTCACCCTTTATATTAACTAGACCTAGCCCACTAAGATTTTCACCTTTTCCAGTCAATTCAATATTCTCCGAACGACCAGGAGTTCACTTCTTTGGAGACTATCAAACAGCACCTTGATAATTTCTTTACGAATAAACCTATTGGCTTTTTTTAAAGGAATTTTTCAGCCGCCAGAACGATCGCAAAATGTCATAGAATAAAATGGCACTTATGTGATTCAATAAAATTTTCTTGTGCTTCTGTACTTATTGAAATTTATCATAAAAAAAACCCAGAACTTTCCGGATAACCCAATATTTTTATTTACACCAGTCTTATATCATAAATAAAAAATTCCGACGAAATTCTTAGCTATTTGGCTGAATTTACATTTCTAAAATTAAAATGCGCCAAAACATAAACTAACGCTTTTGCTTTATAAAGATGCAAAAATAATATAAAAAATATTGTTTCTTTCAAATATTTATCTTATTAAATAATGCTTCGCGAATCCAAACAAAGCATGGCTTTTGCTAGTAATAGTTTATCTCACTACATTTTCTAATAAAATTAGGGGGTTCTGCCCTCTTCGAGCTACGTTTCCGAACCCCACGTGCAGCAGATCATGCAGTCTTTAAAAACATACTCATTTGCTGTGTTTTAAAAAGATGTTTTGATTACGAAAGATTGGACGATATTATCACGATCAGTTGATATTTTCTGTACTCGCGTTGCTCTCAAATTGCCTTTGGCTAGGAAATTTTTTGGTTTCCAAGACCGCATCCGCTTCTATAGCAACAGCTGACGGTTGTTTTTGTGTTCGATTAAGTAAGATCTATCAGACATTTGAAAATCAGCTTGTTTAAAATTATTAAGTGAAAAATGTCACTGCCTCCCGGCCTTTTGTAATGGCTAGAATTTATTTTTCGTTTCGTCATTATAAGGAAATCGTTTTAAATATACAGGGTGTATCTGAAATGCTTCAACAAATTTAGGGGTATGATAATACTCATCAAGGCGAACAAAAAATGCAGTGGAACATGGATCGCAAACCACTTATTGAGAAACAAATACAGGGTGTTTCACCCTAACTGATGTCGTCTTGTCGGTAATAATTTTGCGAAAAATTAAAATATTGCAATAAAAATGTAACGATATGTAGCTTATTTTGTATGAAATGTGATAACATCACAAAAAGATACAGAAAAACAGGGTACTTGCACAATCGATGATACCGTATGAACTGATAATCACAGTCCAAAATCGGGAGCATCCAATGCATACGGCTGGCGCGTATAATGGAAACATCTACCACTTTTATTTGTGATGTTATCCCATTTCATACAAAATAAGGTACATATCGTTACATTTTTATTGTAATATTTTAATTTTTCGCAAAATTATTACCGACAAGCTGACTTCAGTTAGGGTGAAACACCTTGTATTTGTGTCTCAATAAGTGATTTGCGACTCCATGTTCCATTGCATTTTTTGTTCATCTTGATGGGTACTATCATCCCCTAAGTTTGTTGAAGCATTTCAGATACGCCCTGTATAA
The DNA here is from genome assembly GCA_963932465.1 of Maratus speciosus. NCBI lineage: Eukaryota > Metazoa > Arthropoda > Arachnida > Araneae > Salticidae > Maratus > Maratus speciosus. Next base: position 330,238,004 of record OZ010787.1, read on the forward strand.
GTATGACATAATTTTTCCCCATTTAATGCTTTTGGCACGCAAAAATTTAATTATTTTAAAGTTGTCTTTTCCTTTTAATATTCAAGTTAAAAATGTATTTTCAATTTTCCAATTGAAAATGCTTCGAAATAGTATTACTATTTGGGCTTTATTAAGTATGATGTAATTTTCTTCATAAAATGCTTTTCACATGTAATATAATTATTTTAAAGTTTCCTGTCTTTCTAAATATTCACGTGTAAGTATATTTTTCAAAAAATGTTTGGAAATATTATTATGGGGAAGGGAAATGGAAATTTAAGGGTAGAATTCGATGATTATTTATTTATCGTTGCTACAAAGTAACAATGCAGCTTAAATTTTAAAAAAGAGTTTTAAAGTTTATGTACTAGGGGGAGGGGGAGAAGCGGAATTTTTTTTGAGTCAGGGGGAGAGAGAGTAATTTAGATGCTCTTTTAATTATTAATACAGAAACGTTATAAATAGAAAAAAATAACATTTTAAACTATGTACTGAAGGGGTGGGGTATGAAAAAAGGGGATTTTCTTTCTTGGGAGGGGGAGGTATAATTTAGATGGTTATTTAAATATTGTTGCAACAAAATTACAAGTAAAAGAGAAAAAATTAAAGAATTTTAAAGATTTTAAACTTCATGAGATGCTTGGAAGGCATTGCGAAGAGCAATGGAAGAACTGTGATGGAAGTGCGCAGAATTTCGAGTAGTAACACCACATCTAATGTCAACTAAAATCCAAAGTATTAAGTGCCTAGTTCAAAGCTGATTGTATGCGGATGGAACTCGGGCTGCTTTCAATACCTAACGTGATATTATTATATTTCACACCAAGAAGGATAACTATGTTGAAAATCTCATTTGAAATATTTCAATTAGTTTTATGAACAAATATCTAAATTTGGAGCAGAGGTATAAACACCCGGTATTCCTCACCGAAAGCTGGATTACGACACAGGTTCACATATAAAGGTTGTTAAACTTTCTGTGTACTAATCAGTTCAGTTAGTTTGTCTCCATGTCCATACGTTAATTGAAAATGTTATTACCACACATACATGCATAGATACATATACATTGCAGTTCAAAAATTAGGGGCAGTGAATGGACGCTTTAGATCGTACACGGTTTGCCGGATATCTACTGAAAATCTTGATGAATTGTATTTGAACAGAGAGGATGTAAATAACATGTTTGACACCATATTTTTCAGTGGAGATTTAATCGCGGGGACAACAATAAATTTAATAATAAAATAATGGTTGCAATCACCCATGTGACAGAAAATGCTCAAAATGTTTTGTCACTGTAGCAAATGACTATGTGGGTTCGGTTTAACATTTGTGTGCATTTGTGTAAGCATAGCACGCATATTTGTGCAGGTTTTAACGTTTCTATGAAAAATGTAAAGTTTTTTTTGCTTATAGAACACAGCGTTTTTAACCAAATTTAACACCACTTTCCAAAACTTCACAAAGAACAGTAGAAACAGTATACTGCAATTAAAATATTAATATATCGAATATTTGATGAGGTATGGGCTTTTGAAATTTGTGTGAAATATTTTTTAACTGCGCATGCGTGAAAGATTACAAAATTTTTTTTTCATAATTTGGTAGTCAGCTTTTTGGGGCAACTTATATAAAATGTCCGGTCAAATATTTCAAAAATTCCAATAGATAAAGGCAATAGAGTGAGTTGCTTTCTAAAAGTAGCTGTTTATAAGGGATTTTTCACAATTTGTGAATCAGATATTTGACTGGACTTTTTGTATAAGTTGATCTAAACAGCTGACTACCAAATCAAGAAATAAAAATTTTGGAATCTTTCACGCATGCACAGTTCAAGATTATTTCATACAAATGCCCATATTAGGGTGGGTCGAAAAAACCGAAATTTTTATAATAGAAATGTAATAGAGCGGAAAAGTTGCCTTTTGTGATAAAGAATAAATTTGTAAAATATTACACCGATCGGTTAATATCTTTTACCGCCGCAAGGGGAGCAAAAATTCCAAAAATCGCAAAAAACAGGTTTTTTTCAATATTTTTTTTTAATTATCCAAACGTACGAATACAATTTCTAATAGGACGCAATAGCTACATGAAGATATAATAAATGTTCCGGTAAATACTCATTATGATAAAGGCTTTACTTACTTTCATTATGATAAATACTTTTACTGCCGCAAAGGGACCATATTTTAAACAAAAATTGTAAAAATTTCAAATTTTCATTTTTTCTAAATTTTTATAATTTTTATAATATGTCTATCAGTAAATAAATTTACTTCATATATACATATGAAGTAATAGGTCATAAATTTTGTTAACTATTTGTTATAGGCTGGAAAATAAAAACGGTATTCATTCATTTTTCTTGACAATCGCTTCATCTACTGCTGTTTTGCTGCATATCAGCAGTTCATATACCAAAAATCACAAAAATGATATAAAATGAACAAAATATTTTAGTATTTTATTAATTAAAATACAGAGATGTTTAACCGAAACGAATTAAATAAACTTAAAATGAAGAAGTATTTAAATAATTTAATTTCATTATATGACTTGCTTCCAAATAAAGCCATTGTTCCTCGAGAGGCCGAAATTGATCAGATGTGATCCCCCCTGTGTTCTGGTCCACAAATTTTACCAGCACTTCAGAGACTAATTTCACCCAACTTTCTTCTGACTGAGTGGGACAAGAAAAATTATAATAGCTGGTATCTTTAATCGAACATTCTAAACGCACCAGCGTCGTGAGATCGTCAGTCGTTAGACAAACCGTAACAGCTGGTTTCGTTAGTTTACAGTTTTGCCACTCGATTATATCCATACAATTTTAAGCTTAAAGTTCAAGTCTGGAATGACGAAGTGACGGATGGCACTATTCGTATCCACAGAACTTCGTGCTTTGGCACTTTTCTTTATGGCTGGGGTCCTGATGTCCTCTTCTTCATATGCTATCATTCCAATGAGGATGATTTACGAAAAGGTATTTCGTGAAATTACAGGAACTATAATCTTTCGTATATGATATGACATGTAACGGGGGTTACTAATTATAGTCCACAGAATCTGAAAAACATGGTGGATTCATTTTAATTGTGAAACAACTGATGTAGTACACTTTCAGGATGCACTCATTCAGTACATCCTGAAAGTGTACTGCATCAGCCGATTGCCAAAGCACGAAGTTCTGTGGACACAAATAGTGCCATCCGTCATTTCGTCATTAGATACTTTAACTTTGAAGCTTAAAATTGCATGGCTTTAGTCGAAAGGCAAAACTGTAAACTAACGGAACCACCTGTTACGGTTTGTCTATCGACTGACGATCTGACAACGCTGGTGAGTTTAGAATGATCGATTAAAGATAACAGCAATTATAAATTTCCTTGTCCCACTCAATCAGTAGAAATGAAATTAGTCACTAAATTGCTGGTAAAGTTTGGGGATCAGAACAGAGTGAGGATCACATATGATAAATTTCGGCCTCCCGAGGAACAATGGCTTCATTTGAAAGCAAGCCATATTATGAAATTCATTTACTTTAAATACTTCTTCATTTTAAGTTTATTTAATCCGTTAAACATCTCTGTATTTTAATTAATAAAATGGTAAAATATTTTGTTCATTTTATATCATTTTTGTGATTTGTGGTATATGAACTGCTGATATGCAGTAAAACAGTAGTAGATGAAGCGGTCGTCAAGAACAATGAATGATTACCTTTTTTATTTTTCAGTCTATGACAAATAGTTAACACAATTTATGACATATTAATAGATATAAAGTAATTTTTTTTCTAGACATATTATAAAAATTTAGAAAAACTTGAAATTTGAAATTTTTACAATTTTTTTTTTTAAAATATGGTCCCTTTGCGGCAGTAAAAGATATTACCTTTATCATAAAGAATATTTACCGGGACATTTCTCATTTCTTTATGTAGCTATTGCGTCCTATTAGAAATTGTATTCGCACGTTTAGATAATTAAAAAAAAATATATTAAAAAATACATGTTTTTTGCAATTTTTTGAAACTTTGGCCACCTTGCGGCGGTAAAAGATATTAACCGATAGGTATAATACTTCATGAATTTATTGTCTATTACAAAAGGCAACTTTTCCACCCTATTACATTTCGATTGTAAATATTTCGGTTTTTTCGACCCACCCTAGCCCATATCTCATGAAATATTCAATATATTCATCATTTAATTGCAGTATATTTTTGCTACTGTTCTTTTCACATTTTCGTTATGTGCTATTAGATTTGGTTCAAACTCTACTTGCTATAAACTAGGGATTGAGCGAAGCAGCAATTCTGCCGAATACCGAAGCTTCGGTCAAAGTGTATACCGGATATTCGGTATTCGGTAAATGAATACTTAAAAATTTTTCATGCACATTTTTTGCATATATTAGCTTTTTTAATAAATTTTAATTAAAATTAAATTCTGAATTTAATTCAGTTACATCTGTATTCTTAAATCTAATTACACAAAATTTTTAATGACTTCTTTCCACTCACAATTTCATTAACCCATCACTTATTTTAGGTAGATTTCGTATGAAATACTACCTATTATATTCTCCCCTATGTTGAAATTTCTGAAACATTTTTGCAGATCTACACCGATTATGACCCCTAGAACCAAAAACCACCCTCAGTAAAAAACTTTATCTATCTATCTATCTATCTATCTATCTATCTATCTATGTATGTATCTATCTATCTATATCTATCACTTTCTTCTGGACACGATAACTTCTACAATTCTGAACAAATCTCTTCCAAACTGCTACATAAAATCAAGGGCATAAAATCTCGGTCAAGTTCGTTAATGGGCAAAATCGGACCAAGGGTATGGAAATAGGGAGGGGTTTTGTGAAAACCGAAAAAAACCCCATAACTTCTTAATTTTTGTACATATCAAATCAGTTTAAAGTTTTTATTACTTCTAAAAATAGGGCCAAAAATTTATGTATCACAGATTTTTGATCAACTTAAAAATGGACTCAAGGGGCGCAAAAATAGGGTTTTTGGGAGAAAAAACAAGAAAAACAAAACTGACTTCGTCAGTTCTCAAGATATCAAATCCAATTAATTTTATTATAGATCTACTTAATATTATCTACAACTTTTATATTCACAAGTTTTTGACAGGACCAATTCGTAACGCAAGAAAAAAACAAAAAAAACAAAAACAAACGAAATAAAAAAAAAGGGGGGGGGGGTGTTGAAGAAGAAAAAAATCCATAACTCCGTCAATTCACAAGATATAAAATCCCCATAAATTTATCATAAATCTTCTTAATATTGTCTACAACATTTATATAGACGAGTTTTTGATAGGACCAATTCTTACGGCAAAAACAAATTAAAAATACATAGCGGTTGAAGAAAAAAAAATCATCTTATTAAGGGTGTATTCAAATCCAAACTGCTTATTTTACTCATTTTTAAATTCATTTTTGCTCTCAAACGCATCGAATTGGTAGATTCTCTTATTCAGAAACTATGTAATGTACCGTAATGATCGATTTTTTTGATAGAGGCAGAATATATTTCAAAAAATGATGTCGAAGTGGGTATTTTGAACAGAATTTCCCGAAGCGTTGTGTTAGAAACGAAAAATATTGTCCTACTGAGAAAATAATTGTTCATAAATCAAGTTTTAATTAATTGAACGAAAAATAAAAACACAGGTCCCTTATAAATCTCTTAAAAATTCAAGTCAGCAAGTTTCATATTTTTTCTATTAAAAATGAATCTGAAAATGTGCCAGAAAATTTCGAGTGGTTGATCATGGAAAAGTACTTTTTTGAATACCTGCTTAACATAATTCTGATAAAACCAGCTATTATTTAAAAATGAAATAAAAACTATTCAAAAGAAACCAGATAAAATTGTTAAAATGTATAAATCTAATCATGATTTAGTTTTTGTTGGTGAAATTAGTATACTTAACTTCGAAATCTACCTCCGCTTGTAGGCCGGGTCGGCAGGGTTTCTTTTTTTTATTATTTTATCACTAGTCAACACCCAAATTAACCTATGAAAGTATTAAACTATGCAGGCTATTATGAACGATGAGGATTGTCAGAAAAACAAAAGTTCATTCAACTAAAGAGAAACTATGTTGTCATTAAGCTCAGGGGCGCGCCAGAAGTATCCGGCGCCTGTGTGCAGAACTTCACTTAGCGCCCCATATACCCAAACCCCTCCTCCCTACACCCCCCACCCCCCTCACCCCCCCCCCCCAAAAAAAAAAAAAAAATATTCAATAGCGATAAATACATACCTGCCAATCCAACCTTCCGGGGTTTTCTCCAGGTCAAATAAACAAATTTTGAACCTGAAATTTTGTTTAATGAAATGTGCCTTGTTTCTATGGGGTTCTTTTTTATTTTGTTTAACAAATTAAATTTCTTGTTCAAAATATTTTTGTTTGACTTTAAAAATAAGGAATGTTGACAGCTATGTAAATAACGGACATCCCTAAAAAATGGGTGCTTCAGCTGCTTGCTACCTCCCACCACAATGTCATACCTCCTAAGAAATTAGCTTTTACTATCTCTCCCCGGATTTTTAAGCGTTAGTCTTTATTTATATTTGTACTTAAAGCAGTTCAAACAAACTTTAATTAAGAAATATAAATGTGTTCAAATAATTAATGGTAGCACCATGACACAAGGAAAGGGGTGCTCGTAATACGGTAAATATACATAAAGGTAGAAAAATATTTTCTCTAATTACGGAGCGAATTATAATTTTTTTATTGTAAGATGCGATTTAAACAATTACCACACGCAAATCATAATTAGGGGTGCATTTTTAAATGTTCCCCGTCCTAGAACGATTGGTTTTATATTAGCAAATATAGAACCGCTATGCTGCTTATATAATAATTGTCAAAACGTATCTTTATCTTGTCACATGCTTAACCCTTCCTTCTTTTTCGGATTTTTTTATCTTTTTGATTTCAATTATAATTTTTTTTTTTTTTTTTTTTTTTTTTGCTGAAAATTAATACAGTGAAACTTCTTTTAAAGGCCACCCCTATTCAAAGGCCACCTCTATTAAGGGCCAATATTTTTAGGAACGAAAATTTTTCCCATAGACATAATGCTAAATTTACTTCTATTAAGGGCCGCACCTACCCCTCATAAAGGCCATTTTTTTCACATGTGCCTTAAATCTTAAACAGGTGTATTGAATTTCTGAACGAAAAGGTAAGAGTTCAGCAGACAACTGCACTTGCTACAAAGAAGGCAGGGAGAGATGGGGAGGATTTAGAAACACAATGAAGGACGACAAACATGTGTTCCTCACACTTTGTTAGACCTTTCAACCTGTAGGGGTTGGGTTGGAGGGAAAACTTGACCCTTTGTTGTGGGCCCACAAAGGATAACAGGTTATCTAGAAAAACTGATTCCACATTTACTAAAACTGTGAATGCATATTGAAGCACAATTTTTGCACTTGTGTGTAAAAACGCTAGCATAAATAAATGAATTAATATCTCATACTAAGGCATTAATAAATTATGCAAATTTAAGTAATTTGTTCCATAAAGTAAAAAAATCATGAGAAACCAAAATTGTCTGTGAAAAAATTATGAAAAGTAAACAAAATTCAATAGAAAATGTTTTCAATCATATATATAGAGTTTGAAAATGTTAATAAACAGTTTTTTCACATACATAGGTTGTGATTTCCTTATTTTAGTTGTTTTTTTGTCACCCCTATTCAAGGGCCACACCTCATAAGGGCCAATTTTCGATGGAACGGTATGTAGCCCTTACAGAGATGTTTCACTGTATTATGTTCTATCCCGAATACGCAAACGCAAAATAATTTTGTTATTAAGCAAGTAAGCAGCATTATCCTAGGTCAGGATCGGCGAACCTTTTTACATGCGCGTGCCAAAAATTCACCAACAATATCTATCAATGGTGTAACGTGCCACATTTTGACATAAAATAATTTTGCAAAGTACGATGTTTATACAAAACAGTAGTTAAAAAATCAGATGCTATTTCACTGCATATTTGAATAAACCATTAAATTAAAATTTTAATTCGTAAATATGATTCATTTATGTAATAATTTTCACTATGATAAGGAAATAAAAATACGAAATTTTATTTTAGAAATTTTTGACCTTATTATTTATGCATCTAGTTATGATTATCCAAGTTGCATTAAGCATTGTATCAATAAATTATTGATGAGATTTTTACTGTTGTATGTTCGATGGAGAATGCTTTATACCTGATTCATATTTTGATAGTTTTATAAATTGGATCCATTTGCCATCTTACTGAAGGGACTGTCTAAAAAAATTAATTTGAAAAGTACAGCATTATAAAAATCATACAGAAGGGCAAAATACATGTCGCAAACGCTGCATAACATCGCAAGAAAAGAAAATTCTTTTCATGCAAAAATAATTGCCTTATTTGTGATAGTCTGCCCGTATGAAACAAAATTTTATTCATTATAATAGAAATTAAATTTCATCTGCATAATAATTATAAAATTTATTTTTTCGCGTGCCAGAGAAATTGTCTTACGTGCCAACTCTAGCACGCGTGCCATAGGTTCGCCAACCCTGTCCTAGGTCATATAGTTTTTCAGAAAATCGCACTTTTCCGTTATACATAAACTTTACTTTGCGTGCGCTCAGTGAGGAAATTAGGGGGAGTTCGAGGTACTCATCGTCACGAAATCATCCAAGGATTGCTGATAATAATTTTCAAAAAGGATATTGGATAATTAGCAGATATTAATTAATAACCTTTCTAGATAAAGGCATCACAGATCAAGGCGGCGATGCAACTTTGCAACATCCTTTCAAGGCGCATTTGTCACAATGTCAACTTTAAACTTTGTACAAGGTCTTTGTTTTAGGTAAGGCGAATCATAACGATAAATAGTCACCCTTTTTCATTCCAATTGAATTCAATTATTGATAAATATTTAATAGAACAATGGCAAGTTTTTTACAAAGTCAACGCTTAAATTTATTGTACGGAACTTTTTGTACGCGAGTGAAACTCGCACTTGACCGATTATTCTTTGTTCAAAGCAAATCTAATAAATACAATTGAAATTTCCATGAAACGTAATTCAGTTTGAAGTTGTTCTAAAAAAATATTTTTACCTCCTGAACACCATGAAACTTTCTTACATATTCATGGGCTCGTTTTTATGCGTAAAAGCATAAAATGATAGGCGTGACTATTAAATTGGTTTGGAATCGAATGGCGCTTTAAAATTTTTTTTAAGCATTGCATTTTAAATTATATCCTGTTTTACTTATTTATTGTTTCAGTTATATGTAGCCGATTAATTTGTGCTTTTTTCGGTAATTTACATGGGAACCGTGCATAACCTGGGGCTTATGTTGCTTTATCATTGTGCAATACAATTACATTCAAAATTGCATTTATTCATGTATAGGGGGGAAAAAACCTTTTCTCCTTCAAAATTACGTGTTATATTCTATTTCAAATCATTTTAATGCTATTTTGATCAAAATAAAGGGGAAACAGAAATCATGTTTTTCTATTTCAAATTAATTACATTCATATTTATGTCGGCGACGTGTTGATACGGCGCCACTCAAGAGACTGAACGATGAATTTGTTTTCAGTTCGATTTTCTTTTGTGACAGTAGGGTAATTTTTTATTGGCTTTTTTTTCTAATATTTAGATATCATATCTAACCTGAAAAGAATATTTTCTGTTTTTAGCCAACGAGCATCAGTTTGAGGTTTTTTGTCTTCTATTGCGTACGAGTATAAAAGACACGTTAGTGGTTTTTCTATTTATTTTGTATCATGAACATTGCCCATGCTAAGTTCTGCTCTGCAGATTTACGAAGTCAATTTCATTTGTAAGTAGATATAATTGCCATGTATAGTTATTCTGATAGAAAGCAATCAAGCAGTGTTTCCCCTTTTTTGTATAAAAGCACCGAATCTTTCCGATAACTGTGTCAAATTTTTAATCTAATCTGATTTTCAGGGACTCACTACAAAAGATTACTACTGCTAATCAGAAGGAATCGATTATAGTTTAAGATATGCACCTTTTATAGGAAATTGAAAAACATTAGTCCATTTTTCAGCAAATAAATATTAATTTCGGAAAATTTCATTTTATTTATTTTTTTCTTAAAAATGCGTATCTGCAAACTATCCTTTTTTGTGTTAACACTATTTCCGAATCATAATCCTTACCATATTTAATCGAAGAATTCTGCAATTAATTAACATTAAAATTAGGCAAAGATTACTATTTAAAAGGAGTGATAACTAGAAAGTGGAATAGTTGACAGCTAAGTATATGCTGATAGATATTATTTAATTTTTACTTTCTTCTATCTTTACAAGAGGAAAGTATTGGATTCATGAAAATTTTCGAATTCCGGTTTTCGACGGATTTACACGTTTTAGGGGTCAGAGAAACCGAAAAACATGTTTTTACAAAATGTCTGTCTGTGAGTCTGTCTGTGTGTGACACAAATTTTGTGGGCGCTCGAGCTCAAGAACTAAAGCACGGAATTTAATAAAAATTTATATTCAGGTAGTCCCTGATCAGAGTTGGGCAAAATACATCGAAAAGTCATTTTCGATACAAAATACAAAATACTAGTTTTAGAACCTAAAATACAAAATACAAAATACTTTTCGAATTTTAAAATATCCAAATACAAAATACATGTATTTTCAAAATACATTGAAAATACAAAATACATTTAAAATTTTAAAAGTTTGGGCATAAGGTTACAGGTCTGCACCAGCCGTGCCTGGCAGGCCAATTTTCATTCAGAACACTCTGATCGAGCCGGACCTGGATTTCACTCTTTCCGGGTCAGGCACGGGTTTTATGTTTTTCTGAAGGCTTGGGCCGGTCAGGACCTCGACATTATTCTTTCCGGTCCGGGCCTGACTTCTTTTTTTACGGGCTGAATCGAGGCTTAGTCCTTTGGGGATGAGGATCTTATACAGAATTTTTAATCTTTTATCATCGGTTTTTCATAACAGAAAATTTGGCCTAATTGGATCAAGAAAACGTCCTGATAAAATATGGCAAAATTTACAATAAAAAAGAACTGGTGGGGATAATCAAGATTCTGAACTTCATTCTTCATAGAGGTCTGCACTGTCCAAAATTTTCAAGCTCGGTCCCGACCCAACACGTATGAAAATGTTTGGCCCGTCCCTGCCCGGTCTGGCCTATGCAAAAATCAGTAAAATCTGGCACGGCCCAACAGTTTTTGCACAAAATGTATATTTTTAAAAATCGCCATTATTCTACAATTAAATTGCTAAATTTATTATTTTTAAAGAATAGTACATATAGTATCTCTAGGCAATGAAGTTAAAGCACAGAAAAAGAAACTGTGAAAAAGAACCTGCCTAAGACGAATCATGTGTAAAACTGAAAAATGTGTTGATCCATGCAAAATGAATATAATAACACGCGCGAAAAGAATACATTTACAACAAACTATGTACCTGCTAAGAACGAAACCTGTCTATAACGGATATTCTCTTTTCCTGTCGATTCCGTCTTGGAAGATTTTATGCTAGAGCATTTTTCATATATTTAAGTCTCCACACCATGGAATGTGGATTAGATTTTAAATGATAACTAAGATTTTTCCATACAAATACAGATACATTTAAAAGATAAATATCGCAGTCCAGCATGTTTTCTTAAAAATGAAAAGTATAAACATGAAAAAAAGCTATAATAAGTATTTTTTGTCAGAATTCCTCATACGAGACGATTTTTAACCATATTGGCGTAAAAATCAATATTTTGTTGAAATTCAGTTGGACCGAGTTAATCAAGGTTTTGTACGAGCTGGGATCGGGCCGAACTTTTAGCTTTTATACCTGGTTGTGCCAATATTTATTTATTTATTTATTTTTTTTTTTTGTACAGGACGGGACGGGCTAAAAAGATTTTTCTACGGGTTGGGCTCGGGCCGAGACCTGTTATTTCGGACCGTGTATGTTTGCGTAGTAACAGTTAGACAAAATAATAGTTTTTTTCATTTTAAACAATATAGTGAAGTTTATTTTTAAAATAGGTTAACAAACCAGCGATGTAGTGGAGGATATACGGAGATATACGCCGTGTACCACCTGGATTATTTTTAAGAAGCTCTGTACACTCTCTGTTTAATCAATAAAGTTACAGCGCCTACCTCTGTTTTCACAGACTAAGAGAGACTGCTCAGATGAGGATATTAAGAACATAGATCCCCCCCCCCCCCCCTCCCGACAACTCTTATTAAGGATTTTGAAGTGCAATTTTTTCAGCTGGAACTGAATCCGCAGGAAACCGTGACTTTTTTCTTACGATTTCAGCACTGTTTCAAACCCATCCCGCAAGTGTCAACTAGAACAGACCAGAACTCGAATTAGGGTCAAACCAACTCGAACCCGACCCACAATGAAAGAATGAGCTTCCACCTGACCCAAACGACATCTCTGGTTGATGTGCGTTCGGGTAAAATCTGGTTACTTACTTGGTGCAGAACAGTAATTCACGTTCATTTTACTTAATTCCCTTAGCTATTTAATATCGCTCATTTTGACGTGCAGTACACGATGGATGATATATTAAAATTTCGTGATGATAGCTTCATTTTTACGAAAGTTAATGCTTATAAAACCAAAAAAAGGTTTATAGTATTGTCCTGTTGAAATCGAAACGTTGTCACCTTCAAACTAAACCCTTTCTTTAAAAAAAAAAAAAAAAAGTAGAAGAAGAGTGAGCAAGATTGAAAATCGTAGCATTAGTTCAAGAGTTATGCATGGATATACACGAATTGCATAACCCCCTTTGTTGGAAGTCTGTATATATATATATATATATATATATATATATATATATAATTCATTAATGCCTCGATCACTGCAACTCAAATATGAGTGCTTCACATGAATAAAAAATAAGAAATAATTTAAAGAGAAATATAAAATAAACAACATGCTAAATGTTTTTGTTTAAGACCTAGGAATATCATAATATGCGGAAATGACACCAAATAATGTTTTTTCTTATTTTTTTCTTTTAGTAGTGAGCTTTAGTAATAATCTTTTAGAGTTTAATAAATTACAAGTGCCTGTAATCAATGCATCGCTCTTCGTCGTGGTCTGTCTTAAAGTTTCATCAATCTTGAATAAGTGATTTTATTAAAATGACTTTAAATTTTCATAACGTATTGAATATCTCATTCATTTATATTGTAAAACTGTATTTAAACACATACATACTGTATTTGTAATAATAAATATATCAATAAATAGAACTATATTTATGTAATAAAATTCATTCTCCATTTAATAAATATCACGAGTGGGGAAAATTACACCTGAACATTAATACAATGAATATACAAAGGAGCTATAAAAAAAATAATGTTTCAATCAATGCATAACCGTTATAAAACCAAAAATCTTACCTTTAAATGAGTTTTAAAGTTAGTTGTGGCTTGAAAAGTTCCACTTATAAAAGTAGACCTTGTTTTACACATTCATAATGCGTTAACTTTTTAACAACATTATCAACAGAAATTATTTTTTTAAAAATTCCCGCCTAATACAGCGCAACTGTATTATCCCAAATAATTAATTCACTTGATACATTACCAGCGAGGGCTGAGTCATTCTTTCATGAGTCTCCTAAATAACTAACTGCAGTATATTTCTATGGTATTTAAAAAATAGAATACACAGCAATACTCTAAATGATTCTTCTTGTTTATCACACAGTAGTTTTTCATTCTCATAGCAACGTTAGAACTATAAAAACTAGAACGTTTTGTAATCATTCAGCAAAAATACTTCAGCAGAGCAGATGCATTCATTATAATCCTAAGACGAAACAAAACAGTCAGGCACGTATTTTGCTTTTGTGAATCTTAGATTTTGCGGTTTTAAAAAAGCAGCTTGAAATCGACAGAAATGTATTTTGAGTATTTTTAAAATACAAAATACTTGGAAAAATCATTTCAAAATACATTACCAAAATACTTTCCTTTAGTCCGTTTAAAATACAAAATACAAATGTATTTTGAAAATGTATTTCAAATACATGTACTTTCGATACTGCCCAACTCTGTCCCTGATGAAAATTGGTGCTGATTAGTTTTTGGTGTAAATCGCTCAACAGGTGGCGCTGCTATGCTGCATTTTTCCCGATTTCCGCAATAGCTGTATCTCAAGAACTAATGCACGGATTTTCATAAAACTTCAGGTTCCGTTAGTCCTTGACATAAATGGATGCTGTTTACGTTTTGGTGTAAATCGCCCAACAGGTGGCGCTGCTAGGCTGCATTTTGCAGGATTTACACGATTTCTGCAATAGCTCTATCCTCGGCTCTATCTCAAGAACGAATGGACACATTTTCATCAAACTTCAGATTCAGTTACTCTTTGATATGAAATGATGCTGACTACGTGTTGGTGTAAATCGCCCAATAGGTGGCGCTGCTGTGCTGCATTTTGCACTATTTCTTCAATAGCTCTATCTCAAGAACTAATGAACGAATTTTCATCAAACGTCAGATTTAAGTATAACTTGATTAATATTGCTGCTGATTATGTGTTGGTGTAAATCGCTCAACAGGTGGCGATGCTATGCTGCATTTTTCATGATTTGCGCAATAGCTCTATCTCAAGAACTAATGCACGAATTTTCCTCAAACTTCATATTCAGTTAGACGTTGACATAAGTTGATGATAATTAGGTTCGGGTGTAAATAACCCAATAGGTGGCGCTGCATTGCTGCATTTTGCTGGATTTACACGATTTCAGCGACACCTCGAGAACTAATGCACGGAATTTCATCTTTTTAGAATTCTCATGATGAGCACAGATTGCCATTTAATTTGGCACTGTGATAGCGAATTTTGAAGCATTGACATTAGAAGAAAGTTTTGTGATGGCCACAACATACTAGTTTTATTTTGCTAAATAAAAAAAAAATGCTTTAAATTTTCCAAATAATGTACGATATATAAATATGCAGATTGGAGTGACAGGGGGGGGGGGGGAGGGGAAACGGTACGGTTGTTAGTAGCGGTACCGCAAAATACTAGGGCTCCGGTACTTTTTTGTTAGAAATTAAGCCCTGATCGTCAGTATGTCTATCGCTACCAATACTACAATAAGATACAAGTGTTACATATTTTCAGTCATTTGAATAATGGAGTCCATCCATATTTGCCACCAGCTGCAAAGCGCATCCTGTTTTCGGAAAGGTTGGAAAAGCCTGATCTAGAGCAGGGATGCCAAACACGACATTCGCGGTTTCCTTTCCGAATTTGTAAAGTTTCTAGCTTCTTTTTTTTTTTATGTATTTCAGTCGCTTGAAGGCGCCGTTAAAACTTATGTGGCGCCCTTCGGCCGTTAACATTCAACTGATCTTTCGACACCTTGGCGCCTTTCGGTTTGAGACTCCCCCCCCCCCCCCCCATCCCTCCTAAAGCTACGCCGCTGAAAAACATCTGCAAATTTTATATATTTTTAAAATAAAAATAAATTCATAAATGTATCAGAAATAAACCACTTTCGAGGTTAATAAATTTAAATTAAATAAAAAAATTTCAAATATTTCAGCTTCGCCTAAAATATTTGGCGCCTTTAGTATTCTGGCGCCTGTGTGCGGTGCACACTTTGCACACTGAGTCGGCGCGCCCCTGATTAAGCTGATTTACTGACTGTTCTAAGTCTAATTATAAACTTATTGAATAGGTATGTTCTCAAATGCAATAGGTATCATATCAATTTGTACATTTAACTATTTTCTGTCAAATTATTGATGCATATTTGTATTTTGATTAATATTTTAACATTGCGGTGATGAAGATTTGAGCGATTTTAATTTAATGGTTTTAAAAGCTATAGGATAGGCATAAGAGTATATACTTATTTGATTTGAGTATTTTCTTTAAGATACACCTTAGATATACAGAGATGAACTCTGATATGCTTATTTGAGGTGCATATTAAAGAAAATACACATTAAATAAATTTAAATTAAGAAAACTAATGTAGAAATAATTAAAATTAAATGACAAGGGAAAGATGCCCATCTTCATTACATTTTTTTTCTCTATCGTCGAAAGTTGTTCTGATTTCACCCCTATGTAGACTATTTTAGGAATGAAAAAATATTTTTTTTAAATTAAAAATGGCTTTTGACTTGTTTTTAGGGTTCCGTACTTAAAAAGTAAAAACGGAACCATTATAAGATTACTCCTGTGTGTGTCCATCTGTCTGTCTGTCTGTCTGTCATAGCCATTTTGCTCGTAAAATATGGATCGTGGAAAGTTCAAATTCGGGGAAGTAATAAAGACCATTGACCCACATATTTTCAGATTAATAAACATTCATAAAAATATTTAGTAAAAAAGGTAGAGGGGCTAATTATGCTACTTGAAAAAAAAAATATTTTCTTTGTATATCATGTGGGGCTGAACTCAAAAATACATTCCTTTTAATTTTAGGTATTATATTTTCAAAGATATTGTTGAAAATATAGCGCAAAAATATGTCCCCCCCCCCATCTAATTCCGAATCTACTAAAACTAAAATTATGAAAAAGTTAGAGGTAGTAGACGTTAATATAAACCTTGCCGGAAAATTATAGCGATTACCCTAGGTCACACAGTTTTTGAGTAATTAGCATTTTTCTGTTATACACAAATTTCGATTTACGGGCATTCAGAAAAATTGTTGAGCATCGCTGAATATACCTATCGTTGCAGAAGAATAAAAGCATTGTTGATAATGATTTTCGAAAAAAATCATCGGTAATTAGCCGAGATATTAACCCTTAAAGGTACGGTCAGTTTGGACATACACAAGGACAGGGGCGGCGTACTCTATGCCTAGTTAACAACTTTTAATGATATATATGTGTAATGTAATGTCCAGTAACAGTATAAAAGCAATAAACGTCAAATTGTTAAAAACATACTAATTTAAGGGATCTCGGGACTCTAAAAAGTGGAAAAAATGAAAAAAAGACCATTTTCAACATTTAATGTCTTAAAATGTATATGATTTTAAAACACAATTTTAATTGGGATGAAAGATATAAGTATGTTCTTTCGTTTCATGTATTTAAAAAATTGCAAGATACAGAATTAGTATTTATAGGGGGCTCGAAACTGTTAGACATTTGTCGAACAAAAAATTGGCATAACAGTTTACGCGCAGGATTACAAAATAAATATTGCAACTAGAATGAAAATTTTGGTGCATACTTATACTTCAGATTGTAATAATTTCCCTGAACTTAAATAAATTAGTATTTAAAGCATTTTCATATTTTTAATGCAATGTTGCATTTAGCTAATACAAAATTTTGAAAATTTCAACTGTAAAATCACCTAAAAAATATTTTTTTGAACAATAAAAAGGAAATTTTAGGTACAGTTTATACAGACTAACATGAAATATATGTTTTGAAAATTTCATGAAAAAATATTCAGAAGTTGTTGAGGTATCCTGCGCGTTATGCCAAAAAACGCCATTTGGAAAATAATTACTTTAAAGTTTCGGAAACGCCGCTTCAGCTATTGAGCGGGTATAATTCTAAAAGCCAAAACTTCTGTTCTAATGGGACTTTCAAGGAAACAATTATATCAAAATATTCAGAAATGTTAGGAGTTTAACATCTAAAAAAATTAAAATTTCTTAAATTTTGAAGCTTTAAGAGTCCTGCGACCTCTTAATTCTTTCCGGCAAGAGTAATTCTATTTATAAACTTATGAAATAATGAACTGTCACCAGAATTTATAAACGAGTTTATTAGAAAATGCGAACTTGCTTCTTTTCACGTACATGATAAAAGGAAAATTTTAATTAAATATTCTTGGTGCCGTTTGTCTGTTTTGGAATTAAAATTAGGTGTCCGTTTTTTAAGGGCATCGCCTTCTAAAGATTTAATCAGAATGAATCGCATAAATACTGTGGGATTCGCGATAGTTTGCATTGATTGTATCTCTCAATACGCCTCGAGTGACTTTAAAAGTTAATTAAACACCTATCTGGAAAAACTCGGCACTGACCAAGGCGGCGTTGCAACTTTGTGACCTCATTTCAAAGCGCGCTTAGCACAATGCCAAATTTAAACTTTGAACAAAGGTTTTGTTTTAGCTACATTGTAGAAATACAGGTTATTACTACGCTGAATTTAGTTTCATGAAATGCCAAATGAAATTTAACTATGCACTGCTTTTATTGACAGTACCGAATTAAGGTCATCATAAACAGATTAGGATAATATTAAAAAAAGATTTATACGAATAGCTATATTTGATATTATTTAGGTTCCATATCTCTTTGAACTTTCATGGTATACCCATTTACACTTTTCTAATATATACAGTTATACCCAACCCTACGTTGTATAGATTTTTACAAAGTCTTAGTATTCTTTTAGCAACGTTTTTTATTTTTTATAATACAATTACAAATTCATATATTTATTCTACGGAACCCTCTGTACGCGAGTAATGCTCGCACTTGACCGTTTATTTGTAGTGCAGCTCAACTCTGAACTCATGCACATAACATTGAAACTCATCATTTAGCCTATTCTACTTCTAAGAAAATATTTATCTGCAATTATTCGGCCGAATACTTAAAAGTATTCGGCCGCAGCCGAATATTCGGTTTAGATGCTGAATCACCGAATACCGAATCGACTATTAGGTATTCCGTCAATCCCTACTATAAACAAAAAACATTTAAATTTTTCACAGAAACGTTAAGGGGTCTCAGGACTCTTAAAATCGGAAAAAAAATGAAACAAGTTGGAAATTGCTCGTCAAACGTGGCAAATGAGGTGCGTTCGTACTATAACTAGTTTTATAATTATTTTTTGCACCCCATATTGTACTGAATGTATATTTTTTTGCGCTTCATAAGTGCATAGTCTGTAACATCATTAAAATGCACTTACAATAATTTTTTCCCCATTCCCCGTAATGTAACGGAAAACTTTTGACTGTCCCTGTAATTAAACTATACATTCGATTTTCATAAAATTTGAAATGGCTCGACAAAATTTTGCAGCAATTATATATTTAAAATTTCAGATCATTCGGAAGGCTGTAAAATCATTAAAATGCATTTGCAATAATTTTTTCCCATTGGCCATAATGTAACGGAAAACTTTTGGGTGTCCCTGTAATTAAACTATACATCCGATTTTCATAAAATTGGAAATGGCTTGACAAAATTTTGCAGCAATTATATATTAAAAATTTCAGACCATTCGGAAGTCTGTAACATCATTAAAATTCACTTGCAATAATTTTTCCCATTGGCCGTAATGTAAAGAAAAACTTTTGACTGTCCCTGTAATTAAACTATACATCCGATTTTCATAAAATTGGAAATGGCTCGACAAAATTTTGCAGCAATTATATATTAAAAATTTCAGATCATTCGGTCGGGTAGTTTTTGCTCTGTTATATGCGGACGGACGGACAGACGGACGGACAGACGGACGGACAGACAGACGGACTGAACGACGACTATAGGTGCTACGTATTTATATAATTACGAACGCACCTAAAAAGAGACCATTTTCAACATTTAATATCTTTAAATGTATTTGATTTTGAGACATAATTTTAATTGGTATTAAAGATATAAATGTGTTCTTTCATTTCATGTAATTAAAAAAATTGCAAGATGCAGAATTAGTATTTACAGGGGGCTCCAAACTATCAGACATTTGGCGAGCAGAAAATTGGCATAATAGATTACGCGCATGATTACGAACTAAATATTGAAACTAGAACAAAAATTTTGGTACCTACTTGTACTTCAGATTGTAATAATTACCTTGAACCTAAATAAATTTGTATTTAAAGCACTTTTATATTTTTAATACAAAGTTGTATTTAGCTAAGGAAAAAATCAGGAAATTTCAACAGTATAATCACCTAAAAAAATATTTTTTTGAACAATAAAAGTGAAATCTTAGGTTCAGTTTATCCAGGCTAATATGAAACACATGTTTTGAAAATTTCATGAAAAAATATTCAGAAGTTTTTGAGATATCGTGCGCGTTATGCGCCAAAACGTCATTCGGAGAAAAATGACTTCTAAGTTTCGGAAACACCACTTCAGCTATTGAGCGGGTAGAATTCTAAACAGCATAACTTCTGTTCTAATGGGAATTTTAAGGAGACAAACATATCAAAATGTTCAGAAAAGATAGGAGTTTAACATCTAAAAAAATTTAAAATATCGAAAATTTTAAAGCTTTAAGAGTCCTGAGACCCCTTAAAACCTTCACGAGTATGCATTCTTCCAGATATGCACACAAACGTTATACTATACAAGACCCATATAGTCATTTGCTACAGTGACAGATCATTTTGCACACAAAATTAAAGTATGTTAATTTGGATCTATTTAAGATCAATCTCTAACCTTTCTTTAAAAAAAAAAGGCTCATATTTTTTAGAGGAGTAAATTGCTATGCGCAGCAAAATTACGCTGACATTTTTGGACTAAACCCTCTTGTATAAAGAAATACATATTTGCTAAGAAGCAATACTTAGTAAAAATATCATCATGAGAATGAGTGTAGAACTTAACTGCACTCGATAAAATATATGAGAAAAATCTTTGCATTATGACGAGAATAAGACTGTCATTGTATAAGACTAGTTGATACTGAATGAATACAATTGAGGTGCGTAACGATCCCACACCGAACAGACAAGCGTGCGACATGCAACAAGTTATAGCATTCAAACCGGTTACTTCTTTGTTAAAACCAGTTTAACCGCTACAACTTGTTGCATGATGCACGCTTGTCTGTTCGGTGTGGGATCTGTCTTAGGATATAACAGACATATAGTGCGTCTCATAAATATAAAGACACAGATGTTTCTGAAATTATATTTTATTAATTCAGTATAGGAAATTAAATTTTATACCTCATATTAAGAACAACGAAATGAATCTGTTATCGGGGTTTAAATTTAAATAAAATAATTTCGATTCTAACAATAGAAAAAAAATACATAATTACGCTGTCTCATAAATATAAATACAAATTTGAAACAGCTTCATACGCAAATTGTTTTCGAATGCGCGATTACAGAAATAATGCGCACGCGCAGAAATACGCTTTAAGTTACCCAAACAAGCAAACTTGTTTGACTTGTTTCAACTGCAAGGATGCCGCGGAACATTGAAATTTCTAAAGATGAGATTTTCAAAATACGTGGATTTAAAGCTAATGGCTTAACAGTTTCTCAAATATGTTAAAAAAAACTGGGAGAAGCAAAGCTACATTTTATAAAGTTTTATCAAAAACTTACAATTTAAATTCGAGAAAATGATCTGGCAGACCGAGAAAGACTAGTGAAAGACCCGATGGCAAGGTCATACGACTTGTTTTGTCGTATAAAATGTCATTCCAACAACATTCTCAACGAATTGATGGTATGGTCTGAAAGGGCATAGTACGTTGTCATATAAAAGAAAGCAAAAATATTGTGTGCCGGCATATGTGCAGATTTTCTTTACTGCAAAAAGAACACAAAGAACGGAGGTTACTCTGGACTAAAGATCATATGCATTGGAAGAACATATGAATGCAAATCCTTTTTTTCAGATGAAAATAGATTTAACTTGGACGGCCCATATGGTTTGAATTCCTACTGGCACGATTTAAGACGTGAACCTGGAACCCTCTTCAATAGGCAGAAAGGGGTAGGTTCTGTGGTGGTTTGGGGTGCCTTCTATTTTAAAGGGACTATAGCTATTGCTTATCTGGAAGGTAAACAGACATCTAAAGAGTATATATAAGTGCTCGATAGTCACTTGTTGCCAATTTCTGAAACTCTTGGCAGTCGGAATTATTTGTACCAACAGGATAATGCACCGATTCACACATCAAAACTCACCAAAAAATGGTTCGGTGATAAAAATGTTCATGTCATGGTGTGGCCCACACGTAGTCCTGATTTAAATACAGTTGAGAATCTTTGGGGCATTCTCATTCGAAGTGTATTTGCATCTGAAAGACAGTTTTCAAACGTCCTCGAGTTGAATAAAAAATCGAACGAAGTTGGTTTGATATGAAGCCGGAATATTTACACAACTTAATAAACAGCATGCCAGCTAGAATATTTTCTGTCGTTAATAAAATTGGGTCTATTATTGGACGATAATTCAAAAATATCTAAAATATCTTTATATTTATGAGACAGCAAATTTGTTTCCATTTATCAATTTTCGAGTTGAAATTATTTAATTCTAATTTAATTTACTGTAAAATGTTTTCTTGGTACATGCTTTTTGCTATACGCATAAATTTATTTTTGAATACTGAATTATTAAAATATAATTTCGACAATATCAGTGTCTTTATATTTATGAGACAATTATGTACATACATTTTCATTTGGGCGTGTTCTGATGGTCACTCGCTTCTTAGTGGTTGTGTAGTACGCCATCTCATAAAGCAGTCGAGTCCTACTTTTGGTTGCAAGACCCCTTACTTAGGTCACATGATTCAGAGGTCTTCTGTTTCCCTGCTGTCCTGGCATTTTAAAAAAGATGTCGTAAACTTAATTGCATTTCTTGGGAGGTTTACAACATTTAACTCCTCTCTAGTAAATTTTTTTATTATTCCATAGTTAGACTAGTCTATCTAGGGACGAGGAGTCTAGCTTACGAAGTGCTTTGTTATACCTATAAAACATGTATACATTTCTAACGAAATATAAAAAGAAAAATACATTAATAAGTCTTATACATGTATTTTAAAAACAGGTAATACTTTTTGTATGTTAAATATACAATCTGAGCTTCATAGGACCATAGATACATTCCATATACTTTTGCGATGATTAGTTCATGTTCTATAAATTATTAAAATGTTCTTTTATTCGAATTTATGCAGCTTGTTCATATACACTGGTCATCAAAATTAAAGGATAATGAAAAAAATATGCTCACTAAGTTAATGTTGCAACCAATGCCCAATACTGCAATTTTTTACGTTAATTAAATACTATTGAACTCAAAATTGCACTTCCGCGCATACGTTAGCGTCGGAAATATGCAAATTAGGTGATTGACAATGTGCGTAATGGACGTATTTTGGAATTCTGGTCTGTAGTGTTGTTTAAAGTGAATGTGGTGTCTGAGATAGATCAGTACTCATTAGTTATGGCTCAAAGGCATCATTTAAGTAAAGGTCAAAAGTGGCGAATAACTGGTAGAATCGAGGGAGGTCAAACACAAATGGAAGTCGCCCAAGATTCGAATATCCTTCAAAGTGTCATATAAAGAGTTTACAGCCGCTTTTTAAGCACTGGATCCGTTGATATACAGCCTGGTTAAGGGAGACCAAGAGCAACAACTGCATCTGAAGGACAGTTTTCTTGCCATTGTCGGCTGAAGAAACCGCGAAGCGACTGGAAGCGGGGCCGTCGCGAAACAACTTTCTTCGCGAAACAACTTTCTTTTTGAAGAAATTTGTTTCGCGACGGCTCCGCTACAAGGGAAGTTGGTTTCAGACCTTCACACTGCCGCAGGAACTCGAATTGGCCGTTCTACTGCTGCATGGAAGCTTAACAAGGGTGGACGGTATGCGAGAAGACCAATGATCAGGCATGTAGCCAGGGAGGGGGCTAAGGGGGCTGAAGCCCCTCTCGAAAGATAAAGAAGATTTTGAAAAGTTACCTCTAATGATAATAAAAATTGACAATGTTTTTCTTTGTTTTAGCTCACAGGCTATCAAAGCCTGAGAGCTTATGTGCCCGCCGGTTCTGTATGTACGTACACTGCAAATAGAGGTGTCTTAAATTAAGACACAAAAGGTAAATTAAGACTGAAAAGGTATTTAAGACACTTAAGTATCTGAATCTGAAAATTCAGTCATGATAGATGTTTTAATTTAAAACATATAAGTGTCTTACTATGATCATGGTGTAAAAACGAACTGAGAAAGGTGTCTAAAAAATCTGCAAGTGTCTACTTTTAAGACACTTTGTAACTCCGTTCCGCATTAACCACCAGGGGGCACTCTAGTTGCGCATGCGTTTTAGATGCCTTTCGTTCGAATTGGATGTTCGTTTGTAATTCAAACTGAGCGTTTGTTTTATCTACGCGTACATTTTAAGTAATAATTTATTTTGACTTCATTCGGTTTTTGCGGAATGTGAAGTTCCAGGATTTAATCCGTATCGACATTGATATTCCATATTAATGAAAGGTGTCAAGCAATAACAATAATATAGTGTTCTTCGTCTCGTCAAAGCAGGTAAAGAGAACTGTTGTCGGGCGGGCTATGTTTTTAGGATGGAAATATTCCATTCTTTTAACAGAGCTAGCCGGATGTGCAAAGGGATTTTCTTTTTTAAATACCAAAGTCTGCTTAACTCACGGATACTAACGTAGTCTCCAATCCGGACGTCGCCTGGGTGGATGTGATTTTGGAATAATCACACCTTTTTCCAGGTAAGTGGACCCTTCACTATGCATTGAAAACTCTCTGCGAATATTTTCTCTTTAAATAGAGACCTCACACGAGTCTATAGCTTTATTAGTTCCTGAGTTATGCCAAAATTTGTTTAAAGTATTTTGCCTATGGGATTTCCATGTTAAAATTTTATTTTGCTAATATTTAAATTTCTACTATTCAAATCATCTGCAATCATGTTTCTGTATTATTTTACATCCGATGTTATCCTTAAAATAAGTTTTGGCAAGTCTGCATGGTGTATTAGTTGTTACTGAATCTATTGAGATACACCATCCCAAGCCTTCCTTCTCTGTCTACTCGCACGCCATTATTTTAAAAATAGCAGTGACAGCACCTGTTGATCGGCTCATAATTTCTTAATTACCATCAAGGCTATCTTAACAGCGTTTTCTTAGAGTAATTATTACACAGGAGTACCTTTTATATGGGTTTTATTTATGTATACAATATTTTTATAAGCATTTAATGCGACAGCATTTGTAACGTTCACATCGGTTTTATATTTCCTACAGGTTTAATATGTGATATGTACTGAAATTCCCAACTCTTTATAGTAAACATCCTGATTTAATTTTTATTTATTATGTATGCTTTTCATGTCTGATGACGTTTTCTTGCGTCTCAGATTTTATACACCGTGATAAATTTTAAGTTATTTAAAAGAATATAGTTCGAAAATCATTCCATTTACTCACATCATTAATTCCCCCATACATACAGCGAATTACTTGTCTTCATTTATTAGATTAAACTGTTTTGACTGATAAAACTCAAACCCGGTCATGAAATCTGTTTTTTCCTTCTGCTATATACTTTTGTTGTTTCCGAGCATTTTAGAAATATTCTATTTCCTATACTGAAAGTAGTCAACTTCAGATGTTTTCATTTTCAAGCCCGGTGATTCACACCACAATTTGAAGACTCATCAGAAATCGTCTGAAATCTGTAGACGTAAAGCGGAGAAAATTTTGTTGGCGTCTTCAATAAATCTTCTTATTTAACGATTTAGAAAATGTTCTCGCCTTATCTCTGTATTAGTCATAATGATTATTTGTAAATTCTTAAATTCATGTAATTATGTGCTGTTAACATAATTGTAAAAATACGGTAAATATATACAGCTATATTTCATTTGAAATCAATTATAATATTGATTATTTTATTATTTTTTGTAAAAAAGAAATCTGAAATTTAAAATGAATATCAGTAAAGAGATAGAATTTTATACTATATTTACTTGAGCATAACTACTAGATTTTGCACTTAAAGCTGAATTATTCTATATTTATCGAATCACGATGCAGAGTTGGAATTTTTCTAGAAGGACTTGATTAAAGCACGGGTAAACTTTGGCATGTCCCCCCCCCCCCCGCCCCCACCACCATCACCTACGATTTTTGCTGCCCCAAATTCGACATGCAATTTTTTTAAAGCTTATACGTTAAATGTGTTTCGACATTGTATATTGGTTATAATCAATATTTTGAACTTAAAAAGTAGAATAAGATTAAAAGTTAAGTACAAAAAATTTTAAATACAATAAAAACTCTTAATCGCGGGCACCTTCAGAACGCTGAATCTGTCTGCTATTCGATTGTGTTAGCTTTTATGAGGTTGTCTACATAGAGTGAAACCTCCCTGTGCGACCACCTCCCTGAACGACCATTTTTTCATGGAACGAAATTTATTCCCATAGGCTCAATACTAATTTTACCTCTATTCAGAGACCACCCCAGTTGAACTCCCTCCATGAGCGACCCATTTCTTTGAAGAAAATGAAACAAATTCCGTTTTTTCCGGGTCGCTGGAAAAAGGTTTTATTAGAATAATAATTCCGGAGAGCGCATTATTTATCAAACTTCTAAACTAAGTTTAGAATTTTTATTTATTCCGGTAACTTTTAAGTGTTTAAACCGCTTTGTTCCTTTTTAGGCAATGAATTTAACTCTGATGACAAATTAAGGATGACGGTCAATAAACTCCCCTGCCCTATTCTGTCAGGAAACTCTCAAAGGAACAGATAAAGTAATGAAATCGTCTTAATTTGTTCGAGACCCCCCCCCCCCCCAAAAAAAAAAAAAGAATTTATTTACTGAATTTCGAAAGAACTTGGAAATAAAATTTATAGCAGATAAAACCATAAAAGCAAAGCAAACGTCAATGTATTCATTTTTTAAACTCTGCAGTAATTAACTTATGTAATTAACTTTTGTTTTGATACTTAAATTTTCATATGTTTTCTTAATTTCAAAAATATAATTTTAGTAACATTAATTGTTACATTTTTTCAACAATTAAAATCTAGATTTTAATATGACCTCCATTAAAAGACCACCTTTCGGAACGACCGATTTTTATTGGAACGGAAGTGGTCACTTTAGGGAGGTTTTACTGTATATTGGTAAAGGTGAGTGTTCGCTAAAGACAACTGTTCGTATGAAGGCTTTGCAGTAAAATCTCCATAACGGACACTCCTAAATAAAGGACGCCACTATTTAGGAAACACATTTTTTTATTGAAAATATGCAAAATTTTTTACACTTATACCTCAGAAAAGCAGACACCTCCGAACGTCGGACAAATTCCACGGTTCCGAGGTACCCGCTATTGACATGTTTTACTGTATTAAGACAAATATATTTTGTTTTTAACCTTATTCTACTCTAGAAATTCATAATATTGGTTAATAATAAATATTGATTAATAAATATTACAATATAATACTCATATACTGTAAATTTTGGGGAATCCAGTGTTAGATTTTATTTAATACAGAAATAAAAATGCTTAAACTAATTTACTGGGAATATTTTATTTAAATGGGAAAAAATTGCACAACATAGCAGGGATGGGATTCTTTCTGAAGGAGTGAATCATTTTTTATAAATGGGAGTAATTTGTTACCATAAAGCAGAGCTGATTGCAGCATGGGCAAACTGGGCTGTTTCTATGGGCCTTTAGCTGTACGGGCCCCTAAATTTGGTACGAAATTTCCATAAAGCTGATATTTTAAATTTGGTTTGATCTTACACTTATTTTAATAAATATTTTGCACTTTTAGAACATGATTAGGCTAAAGAAAATGATATATTTATCCAAATATGTATTTGACGGCATACAATAGGCTTAATTTTTTTTGTAACAGTATATGTAGGCAATGGGGGGAGGAGGGGAATGAATACTAGGTCTTTGGACTAGCAGCAATTTGAAGTTCTCACTAAAAGTAATAAACATTTTTGATGCCGTAGGGCATATAAGATAACACATAAATACACATTTAGGTGAAAAAAAATATATATTATCCTATTCTAAAACTACAAAATACTGATTACAATCCTCATAAGGTCAAAACTGATTTAAAATATCAGCTTTATGAAAATTTCATACCCAATTTGGGGTACCCTAAAATCAGGGGGCAGAGAAGCATCCCAGTTTTCCCATGCTGCAATCAGCTCTGCTGTATGGTAACAAATTATTCCCATTTATAAAAAAGGATTCAATGTGGTCAAACATGGCTGCGTATATGGCTTAGAAAGAAAAGTGGTCAAAGATGGCTTCATATTGGCTAGAAAAAAAAAAGGCTCAAAGATGGCCGCAATTAAGACATTTGAAATGTCTGAAATTCAGACGCAAGAAGTGTCTGAAAATTTTAAGACATTTTAAAACGTCTGAAAATTGAACACTGCGTTTCAGACACTTAAATGTCTGAATTTCAGACATTTTCATTTGCAGTGTACGTAACGCGATAACTCTTGATAGAAACATCCCATTTGCTTCATTTTTTTTTCTAGTTTCATTCTGATAAGGCGCTTCCCTGATTAGTTTTGGGGGTTCATTGGTTAAGGATAAAGGGGGAAGAGGGGGTTAGTCCACACCTCGCCCTCTTAATTCAGATAAATGGGTTTTTCATGCAGAATTATTCGATTTGCTCCGAATTTGGTAAACTGGTTTATTATGTTAAGGAACTTCCCTGATTAGTTTTGGGGGTTCATTGGTTAAGGATAAAGGGGTAAAAGGGGTGTTAGTCCCCCCCACCCCTTAATTCAGATAAATGGGTTTTTCATGCAGAATTATTCGGTTTGCTCCGAATTTGGTATACCGGTTTATTATGTTAAGGAGCTTCGCTGATTAATTTTGGGGGTTCATTGATTAAGGATAAAGGGGGAAAAGGGGGGCTAGTCTACCCCCTTAATTTAGATAAATCGGCTTTTTTGCAGGATAATTCGATTTGCTCCAAATTTGGTATACCGGTTAATTATGTTAAGGAGCTTCTCTGATTAGATTTGGAGATTCATTGGTTAAGTATAAAGGGGGAAACGGGGCTAATCCCCCTTCACTTATTTTTTTGAGGGGCATTATTCTTTAAAATAAGAGTATAATATACAGTTAGTGCGAATAGCCTGTGAGCTGAATGCCATCAGTTTAGCGGGGCACTTTTTTCTTTTTATTTTTCTTCCATTACATTAGGTCTATGTTTACTATGTATATTTTTAGTTGTAAAAATATAAATTTATTCAGTTAAAGTTATAGCAATTCCTCATTATATTGGTCTTTCGGATATATTCTTCTTTATTCGTATCTACCACAAAAAAAAAAAAAAAAAAAAAAAAAACAGTTCTTCGTAAGACGCTATTTTAAGTTTATGCACATTAAAATTCGATAAGTTTAATTCCATATCACAAATTTGTCTAAGTGAAAGTAAGTTTAATACGCGTATGGCGTGTAATTTAACTTTAGGAATCAAATATAAAACATTTACTTTGTTATGATCTTCCTTAATTTTCCCTATCCTCATTATATCACGATATAATAAAAAAGTCCTTCCGGCCAGTGCCGGGAGGAAGAGGTAGCTTTCATTTTCCTTATTTTAAAGAAGCCAACTTATATTATTCAAACACACGAAGCTCAATTTAGTGGAAACCGAATACAGGGGATTCAATATTAATTTTTATCAATACTAAATCATTATGAATGAGAATTTCGCGAAATTAGTCAGCTTTATCCAAGCTGCTTTTATTTAAACTAACTTATATTTGGCTGC
Source organism: Maratus speciosus (assembly GCA_963932465.1). Classification (NCBI taxonomy): domain Eukaryota; kingdom Metazoa; phylum Arthropoda; class Arachnida; order Araneae; family Salticidae; genus Maratus; species Maratus speciosus. The sequence continues at coordinate 330,267,632 of OZ010787.1, forward strand.
AAAATTCGGCGATTTCTTAAAGTTCCTGCCATTTTAAGACAACATGGTGAATGAGGCTAATCAGTGAACTTGGTCGAGACCTTAGTAATGGCTGTGCACATGCTCACTCACATCGGAATCGGTTGATATATACGAGTGCTGTCGCAGGCAAAAAATAAGTTTTTCAAAATGTCACCCACATTAGAAATTGAAACTGCTATATCTGAGCCATTTTTTAAGATAAAGACAAACAAAAAATGCTCGTGAATGCTTATATCAAGGTCAAATACTTATGAAAGAAACCTTTTTCAATTTCTTTTTTTTTTTTTTTGCACCTCACTTTAAATATAATTTTTTTTAATTTAATGGCCGCCATTTTGAAACAAGATGCCTGATGAAGCCGGCCAGCGAACTTGTTTGAGATATTGATGTATACTATCCACATGCCTTCTTCCATCGAAATAGGCGAATACGTGTGTTATCGCGTGCAAATACAAGATCGTTTCAAAGTGTTAGCCATGCTAGAAATTTAAAGTGCTATAATTCAATATTTTTTAAGATATAAACAAAAGAACAAATTTTCAGAAACAAAAACTGCTCCAGAATCTTTGTATCAAGGCCAAACACACAAAAATTTTTTTTTTCATTTTCCAATCTTTTAATATTTTATTTTAAATTTTAAATTACTTTTTTTTTAAATGGCAACCCTTTTGAAACAAGATGGCGTATGAAGCTGGCCAACGAACTCGGTCGAGACATTGGTATGTACTATGTACAGATCAAGTTACATCCAAATCGGTTCATAAATACGCCTGTTATCGCGTGACAAAAATCAGGTCGTTTTAAAATGTCAGCCACAATAGAAATTCAAAATGCTATAACTCAGCCATTTTTTTAGATATAGACGAAACAAAACCTGTTCCGGAATCTCTGTATTAAGGTCAAACACATACGAAGAAAATCTTTTTCATTTTCCAATTTTTTGGTATCTCATTTTAAATTTTAAATTTTTTTAATTTTTTTAAATGGCCGCCATTTTGAAACAAGATGGCGGATGAAGCTGGCCAACGAACTCGGTCGAGACATTGGTGTGTACTATGTACACACCGAATTACATCCAAATCGGTTCATAAATATATCTGTTATCACGTGACAAAAATCAGGACACTTCAAAATGTCAGCCATGCTAGAAATTCAAAATGCTATAACTCAGCCATTTTTTAAGATATAGACGAAACAAAAACTGCTCCCGAATCTTTTTATCAAGGTCAAACACATAAGAAAAAAATATTTTTTCAATTTTCAATTTTTTGGTACCACATTTCAAATTTAAATTTTTCTTAAAAATTTAAATGGCCGCCATTTTTAAACAAGATGGCGGATGATGCTGGCCAACGAACTCGGTCGAGACATTGGTATGTACTATGTATAAACGAAGTTACATCCAAATCGGTTCTAAAATACGCCTTTTATCGCGTGACAAAATTCAGGACGTTTCAAAATGTCAGCCACGCTAGAAATTCAAAATGCTATAACTCAGCCATTTTTTAAGATATAGACGAAACAAAAATTGCTCCGGAGTCTCTGTATAAAGGTCAAATACATAAGAAAAAAATATTTTTCCATTTTCAATTTTTTGCTACCACATTTCAAATTTTAAATTTTAAAAATTTTTTAAATGGCCGCCATTTTGAAACAAAATTTCGGATGAAGCTGGCCAACGAACTCGGTCGAGACATTGGTGTGTACTATGTACACACCGAATTACATCCAAATCGGTTCATAAATACGAGAGTTACAGTGTGACATAGGTCAGATATATATATATATATATATATATATATATATATGGATATATATATATATATATATATATCAATTTTGAACGGAGGGTGGTTTCGGGGTCTGGGGGTCATGATCGATGAAAATATACCAAAATTTTTTGAAATCGCTTTCCTCCGAACGGCTGCAATAGGTAGCTTTTTGTAATGAAAGCTACCTAAAATTAGAGTCGTCAGTGTTAAAATGTTTTGTAGAGAAAGTAGCCAAAAACGATAATAGCCCCTACAAATGTAAAATTATGTGAAAAATAATGATTTTTAAGAAAGTACCTTTGAAAATATTTTAGCCGTAAAAGGATTAAAAAAAAACTAGTAGCAGGAAATTGTGAAAAGGAATAATGCGCAGTGCCTAATTTAAGGCAGGGCATTTGGGGCACGGGGCCAGGGCCCCTGGTTTTCAAAGGCTCCCAAATGCTGCTGAAAGTTTTTCAATTATTGTCCAAAATCTGATGTACTTTTAATGGAATTTTACGCTTCATTCTACATCCTATTGTGTTCCTATTATATTTTTATAACATTGTATATTTTGTCGGAAACATCCATATTTAAATTACTTAATTTTAGTGAATATTTTCTTTTATCAATTTAAAAATATATTGTATTTTTAATTCTTATTTAATCCTGTTCTTGTTCTCATTAGATTATTTAGGGGTTGATGAGCGTGAGCGTTACTTGTAGGTGGCAGAGCCCCTAATATTTGAAATAATTGTACCTTGGTATTGCGGAAAATTTATTAGTTGTTGCATGCTTTTTCATTCTAGATATACAGGGTGATTCAGAAGTATACGTCAAAAATGTAAAGGCAGATAGAGGGGACCTAAATAAGCAGATTTCGTATAGAAATGTGGGTGCGGAAATGCAGCGTTGAGGCAGTAGAGGGCGCTGTTGAGTTCAGTGAGTAAAAGCACTTCGCTGGCTTGAATATTCATTCTCCGCTCGGATTTCGGGCAAAGTGCATTGTTACACGAATGCGGAACTTGCTGACATGCATTTCATGTATGGGACTGCGCAAGGAAATGCAGCGGCTGCTCAGAGAATGTACATGAAATGATTTCCGGGTAGGAATCTGCTGGATCGCCTAAAATTTGAGCGTTTTCATGGGGAGTTGTACGCGAGTAGATCGTTTTAAGCTTCGAGGTGTTATACGGGCACTGGAAGATATCGCAGAATGCTTGCTATGAAGGAAGTAGTATTACGCACAGTTGAGGATAGTGCTTCAACAGTCTCGAGAGCTGTTAGACGTTCAATGTGTGTGAGCCATTTCCTTTTGCAGCCCCATACATAAAAGTCATGTCGGCAAGCTCCGTATTGGTTTAATGATGAATGTTGTTCGAAATCTCTGTGGGGAATGACGATTCAAATCAGCGAAGCGCTTTCATCTGCCGAACTCAACAGCGCCCTCTACTACCACAACGCTGCATTTCTGCACCCACATTTCTATACGAAATCTGTTTATTTATGTCCCCTGTACCTGCCTTTACATTTTTGACATATAGTTCTGAGCCACCCTGTATAGACTTGCATTAGGAAAAGATAATCAACACCACACAATTTATTACAAAACGTCTACTCATTTAAATTTTATAATTGTGAAATAATTATATAAAAATAAATTAATGATTATGAAATTTAAACTTTTAATGATATTTTAAAGTAATTATAAAAGTCAATAGTGGTTATCTTAATAAGTACCTTTTTCAATATATGTTTTTTTACTCAGTCTCCCTGCAAGCATCGGTGCAACACCCATAAGCATCTGTGCCCATAGGGCCCGCGAATTTGTAAATCCGTTCCTGATGGTGCGAAGAAAGACGATAGGGTGTCGACAAACTTTGAAAAGCGCAATGGCGGCCGGCGTCCCCCGGCTCTTCATTGAAAAACTTTGCTTTAAATTATTTGCTTATGAATCTTTAATAGAAAGAAAATGTGCACAGAGTAGTCTGTTTGTGCCAGAATGTTTCTTTGTCTTTTGTAAAATTATCAACTTCAGGGATGGATATCCCTGTGTAGGGATTTTTTAGCAGTTTTTCACAGCTCCTCCTAAACAGGTTTCTAGAGGGCGATATCTAACATTCTAACAATCTATTTTGTGCAGAGCAAGAAATGCTACTTAGAGGTGATCATAATGCCGCTCCTCTAACGTTAGAGAACCGATAAAAAAGACCGCAAGCTAAGAGCTCTTTTAAGATTTAGAGCAAAGTATGGAGATGATTAATTAAAACGTTATAAACAGCCACAGAAATGCTACTTACTTCAGACCAGACATTCAGAATGGAATCGTTCAAATATGTTCGGATATGGTTACCGAACAAATGATTACCAAAATAAATAACTCGACCTGTTTTAGATTGATTGCTGATAAAATTATGGACATTTCAAGCACAGAATAGCTTGCCCTTTGAGTTAGATATGTGTACTATTTATAAAATTCACAAACCCCAATAATTCGGGAAGATATTTTAAGTTTCATCCAAGTAAATGACTTGTTCGCTGAAAATATAACAGGCGAAATAGTACAACGTTGTGATGAACTACGTATTGATATGCCTAAATGCATTACACAGGTGTATGGAAGAGCGGCTAATAAGTATGGTTATGCTAGTGGAGTCTAGTCTAGAATTCGTTAAAAATATCCTAAAATTAGATACGTCCATTGTGCAAATTACCGGTTAAACCTTGCATTATCCAACCGCATTCTGATTCTTGCCATCCGAAACTGTCTTGGAACTGTTGATGAAGTGACAATTGTTTTTAGAAATCACCCCAAGGCAAATTTAGCCCTTAAAGAAGCAATTTATCATATGCCCTAGAAAATGACTTCTTCGCCTTTGCGGCACAATATTTATCGAGAGGCATGAAAGCATATTAATTTTTACAGAGCTGTATAAATGCATTTGCATTAGCTTAGAAAATATTTCTGAAAACAATGGAAGATTTTTTTCAACAGCAAGAGCTTTCTTGGCAGTCATGGAAATTAGGGATATTTTCATAAGCCTATTTGTTTGTGATAACCTTTTCAGTCTGAAAAAGCCATTGTCAATTCTTATTCAAGAAAAATCTCGTGATATGATATCGGCTGTAACTCATGCTAAAGAGGCCCTAATTATCATAGAGAAACAGACAGAAAAGGCACTGTAAATCTTTCACGAGATATTTAATTTTGCATCAAAACTTGGGGAAGACGTCTTCTAAACTGAAATAAGATCCCGACTAACATTAGAGGTCTGCACGGGCCCGGGCTTGGCCCGAGGCCCGTACCCGGTCGGGCCGGCGGAATGAAGGCGAATTTTCCAACGGGCCGGGCGGGGCCGGGCCGGCAGAATTAGGACAATTTTTTCAACGGGCCGGGCCGGCAAAAAAATTGAACGGGCCTGCAGGGCCGGGTCGGACCGATAAAAAAAATTAATCGGGCCTGTCGGCCCGATATAAGAATTCAAGCGAAGCAGATAAAATACGAGCCATTTTCAATGAATATGATTTTCTCGAGAAGTATAAATGTGCGTCACGAGCCAATGCGAGTTTAACAACATCAATACAGATATGTAACATGTCCATCGTAGAGATCGGCATCGTACAGTTACAAGATGTCTGATTACGGGTTTAATTTTTTTTCAGCAGACTCGTGCCAAGACGGAACTAAATCGATCTCAGGTTTTAATCGATCTCAGGATGTGTAGGACAGGCATTATGTTTTGTAAAAGCATTAATATTGATAATGAACTTCTGTTAACAGTATCTTTGGAAATATACCTTAAGGGGTTCTCATATTCACTGCTCAACAATGCGAAACTTTCAAACACCTCTTTTGACTCATTTTTAACTATAAAGGCATAAAATTCACGGGCCTGACTATTGAAGGCATTTGGAAACGAATAGCTTCCTCCATATTTGATAAATTACTTACAGAGACAACAGAGATTCTTGTCATGTGACTGTACGTTTTTCTCCTTTCCTGTGCTATCGCTTCCGGAAATTCGATTCATAACGCTAACTTTGGCAGTATTTTCAGAGAAAGATATATTGCTTTTATCTATGAGAAAGACGGCATTTACATAGTTTCTGAATAAGAATACCTGCCAATCTTACGCGTTTCCGAAAAGAAATGAATTCTTAAACGTGTCGAAATGTAACTTCTTTCGATTTGAGAAAAGCCTTAAAAATGAGAGAAATATTTTCGCAAATCTACTTTTTATCATACAGCTTCAAAAGGTATCATGTTTTTAATCCTTTACTCTGAACTACATTAACTTTTTAATGAATTCTTATTGGAATTTCGAAATGTCTGTAGAGACGATGACTAAAACACTGTGTAATCGTTAATGTTTACTATTGTGTGTTTTCTGCTTTGCGAACACATATTAATCTAAAATATACTGTAAAATTTTCCCATAAAATATGTACGTAGTATTCATTAAAAGAATCTTAATCGTATGTCGAGAAAAAACGATTTTTTTTTTTTTTTTTTGTAGAAATTGAATCGGGCCGGGCCGGGCCGGGCCGGGCCTGTTTTCACAAATTTTTGTACGGGCCGGGCCGGGCTCGGGCCGAACTTTCAATTTTTACACCGGGCCGGGCCAAGATAGCTTTCTTTCGTGCCGGGCCGGGCCCGGAAATTCCGGCCCGTGCAGACCTCTAGCTAACATTTAGACAGACAACACGTGCAAACCCTCAAATTAATCCACTGAAGAGCATAACGGGGTCATGGTCTTTATTCCCTGTTTAGAAAGTCTCATTAAAAATTTGAATGATAGATTCATTTCGAATTAGGGCGTTGAAACAGATTTTCATGTACTTCTTCCAGGATTTGCTTTTCCGGAGAAAGCAAGCAAATATGAGAATCTTTCTCAATATTTTGACGATAAAGTGTTAACGTCGGAAATGAAAGCTGAATATGAATTATGATGCGAGCGAATTTCTAATATTAACACAAACGCAGAGATCCTGACAGTTTTAGAGTACTGTAATGCAACATATTACAATACGATCAAACAATTGATGATAGCCTTGGTTACAAACCCGGTAACAACTGCGATTGCTGAAAGGTCTTTTACGACAATGAAAATAATTAAGTTTTTGCCTCGAAGCGTTATGGCCAATGAGAGACTGGATAGCCTTGCAATGATTTGCATTCATTGGGACGTTATAGTAGAGCCTGATGAGGTAATCAGCCTCATGGCTGAGAAGAAGTTACAGAAATTGCTTCTGTAGCATTAGTAAATTTATTATACCAAGAGTACTGTATTTATAATAATTGTAATCAGAGAATGTGAAATATAAATATAATTTTTATTGTTACATATACTGAAGCAATTATTTTTTTCTTTTGAAAAATAATCCATGTATTTAATTTCATATATGTATTAGTCATTTTAAGATCCCGCCTTCGTAATGCGAGACACGCGCACTCTAATATTAATCCTGTGTTTTGAATCTATTCAAATTACTTGTTTGCATTTCAATATTTTTTAACGTTTTTCTCATAGGGTATATGAGGCTCATTTCAAACATTGTTAGTTTGTGCCATTTTATTTTCGTTGCAGTTTTCTCCTATACAGATACTCCCGTTATCCGAACTGGTTTGGAAACTGTAAGTGCTCTTGTAAAACCATAAATTGTAACAGAACTCTAAAAAATACGAACTAACAATTTTTGACATGGACATCACGTATCCCATGCAGGAACATACCTTAGGTTACACCTCGTTTAATTTTTTAATTACGCTTTAAATTATGCCAATTACTACTGTCAAATCAGTCAAAATTCCATGATTGAGCCCCCTCCGAAGGAAAATCCTGGCTACGGGCCTGCCAATGGTTTGTATTCCACTCACTCCAGCTTCCAAAGGGGCCTGCTTGAACTGTTGCCGTCCTCATAATCAATGGAGCCAAGAAGACTGGGCTCGAGAATTGTTTGCTTGTGAGTCCAGATATAATTTGAACACTGATTCTTGACGTGTTTTGATCTAGAGAGAGGAAGGAACACACAACTTGCCTTCCCTTGTCTATGAAATGTTCCGTTCTAAAAATTCCAAAGAATCATAAATTTTATACAATTGTAAGTATTAATAAACATTATGTAACATGTATTTATAATTCAAAAAGAACTTTGAAAGGGTGATTGCTCAGTTTTATTTAAAAAAATATTTTTTTAAACATATATGAATTAAGAAAACTGATTACAGTTTTTTAATGCTCATAAAATTAAAGCCTCTCTTTCTTAATTTGAATAGATACTATTTTAATAAAAAATATAACCACCTTTATTTTGGGGATACTCAGACTTATGATTCGAAATGCTTAGAACAAATTTTGGTAAGTACTATGTGGTAATAGCTGCTCAGGAATAGTAAATAGCTTCTTCAAGATAGTGATAAATGAATATAGCTTGCCATTTACATAAAAAAGTTCATCATTACATTCCATTTATCCATCATAATGTTCATATCGTGTCATCAAGGTAGCCAATTAAATGATGGGATATTGTTATCATTAAACTCCTTTTTCGTAGCTTTTGAAATATGGTACGGTGCATTATCTTGTTGGAAAATCAATAGTTCATCTCCTAAAGACAACTATATGCCAAATTTGGTGTCTCTAAAATATGGGTGTACACTTTCGTGTACATCTTAGAAAAAAAAGAGTTAAATTAGTCTTACTTTGAGCTGACATAGCACCCGAAAACATGATTGGTCCTCCTTTATTTGGACGGCTCTATTCAATGTTTCGATTCCTCCAGAAATCGTAGAAGTTTTATTATACAAGGTGCGGCAGGTATTTGAGAACACACATTAAATGTGAAATACTGCCCTGGACATCATGGTTACAAATCCTTTTCTGTTACATGTTAACATCTCAGAACCTAGACTAACTGAGGAAAGGAAAATGCATGCTGTCATTGTCTCATTGGCTGAAGAACACTCCGATTTAGAGACTGCTGCATTCTTGAAACTCGCGTGGTCATTCGTTTTTAAAGTAAGGAGCGAACTGAAGGCTGCCAAGTTTGATGTGGCAACCGTTTCATACAGGGAAGGACATTGTAGGCGATATGACATTATCAAGACGCCAAAATTCGTCATTCGTGTCGATGTAAGGAATTTCGACGTCATTCGTGTCCTGTGTCCCTCCTAGGAAGTCGATGAGGGAATTCGCTAGGGAGTTGCAGGTTGATGAGGCCACCATCCAATGTGCGATTCGTGAGGACCTTCATTGGAGATTTTACGTGGAGAGAGGACATTTCTTCTCCGTCAGAGCCAGAGATGACCTCCTGACCAAAGACAAACGTCTCCTTAAAAAGCTGGAACATGAAGAGGAGCCAGGAATGCTGTTTTTTTCCTCAGATGAGAAAAACTTTGTCCAGGCCCAGGAAGTGAACCGCAAAAAGATCTGTGGCTGTATAAAATCCCCGAAGAGGTTTCGACCATCATGCACAGAAATTTTCCAACTTCACTGATGATTCTGGGGACTCGTGAGCAGCGAAGACGACCTGATGCCTCCACACGTCTTTCTTCAAGGTCTCAGAGTTAACGTTGTTGTTTATACTGAAGTGTTAAAGCTCTGAATTACTTCTGTTACACGTGAGAGGTCGTACGTTTTTCAATAAGACTCTGAACCATCCCATACAGCTCATAAAACCCAATAATGGATGTCCAAAAACTTCCATAAACATGTCATCCTCAACTTGTTGCCCCAAGCTCCCCATATATTAACCAGCCGCGTCGGGTTATTACGTATGTGGGGTGGTTAATCCATTAAAGACTGACGTTGCGTTTTCGTAACATTATATTTGTGATTTTTGCACTTTTTTTTATACCAGTAAAAGAGAAAAGTAAAAATTTCCTTATTTAATTAACACATTTCAGTGATTAATAAAGTAAAAGTAAGTGTTTTATAAAAAGTGGTGTGAACTAAATAAAATTCCTGTAAAACATGCTGGTCCTTAACGGGTTAAAAGGGACTCCAATAGGCATCCACACAACACTTTTGTGGAGCTCAAGGTAGCCGTTTGTATTCAATGGCAAATGTTCTTAACACACATCTGATTATTGCCTGCAGTTGTTTTCGACAGCATGTAGAGTCTGTTATTGCGGCTGATATGTGGTTTGAGTGCCTGATGCCATCTATTGTGTATGTGATCACTTGTACAGAACGTTAAAAATGTAAAAAATGCAACATCTCTAGTATCTATTTAGGTTTGAAAGCAGGCGTTTTTCTCAAATATCTGCCGCACCCTGTAGGTCCATCAATATGGAACCATTTTTCATCTGCCTGAAGTCATTTGTTAATACTGGCATGATTTGGGGAGGAATAGAAACGTTGCATGGAAACGTCAAACTAAAAAAGGATTTGTCATGGGTTTGGATTGCTGTGTCAGGTTAAGTAAAACTTATGCACTTCTTTTTTCTAAAAAAGGGAACTTAAAAGTGTACATCCTTATTTTATAAACACAAATTTTGGCATATAATGGCTTTAAGGAAGTGAAAAAATGCTTTTCAAACAGATAAGAATATCGTACTGTATCTTAAAAGTTACAAAAAGTTGTTCCTTGATAACAATATCACGTTTTTTGATTGGCCACCTCGATCGCGCGATATAAACATTATGAAAAATGAAGGGAACAATGGTGAACGTTTTTATGTAAATGGCTAGCAATATATGCCCATTGTAGAACTCGAGTAGGTTATTTAACTCCCTGGGCAGTTATACCCACATCATAATTATCAAAACTTGTTCCAAGAATGAGTGTCTCCGAAATAAAGGCGATTATATTGCTAATTAAAATTATATTTATTCGAACTTATAGGCAGTGGAGTGTCCTTATAATTATGAATGACCATTCAAAAATTGTAGAATTTTTTCCTATTTCATATATTTTAAAATATTTTTTTAATATACATGATCTCTTTGGACTATAAATACATATTATATTAGGTTTATTGATACTTAAAATTGCATAACATTAATGATTCTTCACACTTTTAGCGTCCTTATATAAATTTGGCCAGGAGCGGTTTGGAAATATCAAGACAAACAACTTTTGTATAGGAAAACAGCGTCAAAATGTAGTTATTTAATGAAAAATACAGGATACATAACTGCCAGCTTGCCGCTTTATTTTAAGTCAAGTAAACTTATTTTGAACCAGAAATTTTTTCTTAAGAAATTAAATGAAATAACATAAGAAATATACATAATCCACATAACAAATATCATTTATTCTATTAAATGCATTTTCTGAATCAAAGCATGTTTATTTGACATGAAAAATATCGGAAGGCTGTCAGCTATGAAGGTATATCATGCACAGCCGAATCCAGATTTTTGTTCAGAACTGTTACAATAATGAAGGTAATGGAACGAAACCTTTGATAACCAATTTTAAATGTTAAAACTTCAAAAGAATAACTTTGCTTTCTTCGAAATATCATGACATAAAGGGAATCGCTGAAAATTTCAGTGTAGCTTGGTCCGTGATACCATATGCACAGTTAGATCTCTTCCAGTATTTGAAGTCTAGTTCAATGTTGTTTGCACATGTATAGTGGCCATTTCATATCTGACACTTTAACCTTTCGTTTTTTTTTTTTTTTGTTTTTTTTACGTCAAACATGTTTTGGATTCGAAAATTTATTTAATAAAATGCTTTTCTTTCCTATGTTAAGCAAAATTTCTAGTTCAAAATGTGTTTATTTTACTTAAAAAAAAAAAAAGAAATTAGCAGTTACGTATGCTGCATTTTTCATTTCATAACTAGATTGCGAATGCGATGTTTGTTTGTTTATTATGCAAAAATTGTTTGCCTTGGAAGATTTTATCACCGCTTACAGTTCTGACTATCGGTTCAGATACACCTGTACAGGGTTCAATACGTTATCTATCGCTGACCTTTATTTTTTCAGCCATTGGTCATAGACATATAGTTCCAATTACAAAAACTTTTCAAATGAGGCAAATATTCATGTTGGGGCATTATTTAAAGTACAAAATCAGTTTTATAAAAATTACGAATTCTGACTTTTATTACGGTCCCCCAATCCCTATAGTTATATTTAGTAAAAGTTTACCCATATCAGTAGTAGGAAAACAAGAGTACGGGGACAGGAGGGTGCACGGGTGCGCCGTGCACCCTCTGGTGCCCCTCCTGTGCACCCTCCGCACCTCCCCCCTCCAACACCGCACTCCCTCCGTCCCTCCTCGTATCGTAACAAATCGTAAACAAATAAAAGATCAATTGGATGGATGTGTCATGAAGCTTATATAGCATTTCACTTCTTCAGCGGTATACGGAATACAAATATAAGCAAAAACATAGACGATTTCTATAATAGAATCCAACACTAAACTAAAAATTGAATTCCATTATGCATTCGATAGGGTATACACCAAAAAGTGTAAATTTACCATGCTATATAAATTGAATTAAATAAATAATTAATCAATGCAAGATATACACACATATATAATTGCGTTAAATGATCCAAATCGATTTTACAAAGTCTATCTTAACTAATAATTCCATATATTCACGAGAGATCTCGTGAGAAGTTTTATAATTATGATAAATACCCCAACTCTTTTAAACAAAGTCGGTTATATCTAATCATTTCAGTTGCCAATTAGTTTATATTTCAAAATCAATCTATTTTAAATTTTCGCTTTAATATTTATCATTATTCTAATGATAATAATAATAAAATTCTTTGAATAAAAAGTTTTTATTCAAAATCTCTTCAAAGACTTTTTTCTTTTTCTCTCTTATAACTAGTACAATTTTCACTGGTTTCAAATACGGGTACTACAATACTAACAATCAATAAAATCAACTGTTGAACGAAAAATGAAAGAAATACAGAAAATTAAAATGTTTTTCTGCAAAGTTAAAAAAAATTGACATAGAAAAGTAATTAACATAGAATGACAAGTTAGAGAAAAAAAAATTAAAGTTCTGAAATTATTTACAAATTTACTAAAAACCACACTTTTTCAGATTGCAAAACCATAATTTTTTGAAAATTTATCGTCGAATTCGTAAGATTTTAACTCTTGGAAGGTATACAGTTTAAGAAATAATCATTACTAAACAAAATAAATTAATTTTAATCATATCATTAACTGGAAATTTCCCATTTTTAAAATATTTTTATAATTGTACACGTAAAAATATGAGTTTACAAACTTAATTTCTACAATTTTATCACCCCACCAGTATTCGAGAGGTTCTGCTTTCGAAGCTGGTAGATGGGAGGTGCTAGATTCGAACTCAATCACACCCGTCGACCTAATCGTTCGGAGTTATTTTCGAATCTTGAATTTCCATAGGTAAATACGGGTTAGCTTCCCTTAGAAAGACCCTCACGAAAGACACTCCCCCTCAAGTCTATACCCCTTGAGTAGATAATCAACCATCAAAATCAACTCAACCATAATTTTATCACATTCGAACTTAATTTTTTATATGTAAAGTATTATTTAATTAAATTCCATACTTTCAGATTCATCGAAGATCAGCAATTTTCCACTTGTAAACCAATCTTATAAGTTAAAAATAAAATAAATGAATATATATGTTCAAAGACTATTTTTAATCATTTCAGTTGTCAATTAGTTTATATTTAAAATCAATCTATTTGAAATTTTCGCTTTAATATTTATCATTATTCTAATGATAATAATATTAAAATTCTTTAAAAAACTTTTTATTCAAAATCTCTTCAAAGACCTTTTTTAATCATTTCAGTTGCCAATTAGTTTATATTTCAAAATCAATCTATTTGAAATTTTCGCTTTAATATTTATCATTATTCTAATGGTAATAATATTAAATTTCTTTGAAAAAAATTTTATTCAAAATCTCTTCAAAGACTTTTTTTAATCATTTCAGTTGTCAATTAGTTTATATTTCAAAATCAATCTATTTGAAATTTTCGCTTTAATATTTATCATTATTCTAAATGATAATAATATTAAAATTCTTTGAAAATTTTTTTTATTCAAAATCTCTTCAAAGACTTTTTTTAATCATTTCAGTTGTCAATTAGTTTATATTTCAAAATCAATCTATTTGAAATTTTGGCTTTAATATTTATCATTATTCTAATGATAATAATATTAAAATTCTTTGAAAAACTTTTTATTCAAAATCTCTTCAAAGACCTTTTTTAATCATTTCAGTTGCCAATTAGTTTATATTTCAAAATCAATCTATTTGAAATTTTCGCTTTAATATTTATCATTATTCTAATGTTAATAATATTAAAATTCTTTGAAAAACTTTTTATTCAAAATCTCTTCAAAGAGCTTTTTTAATAATTTCAGTTACCAATTAGTTTATATTTCAATATCAATCTATTTGAAATTTTCGCTTTAATATTTATCATTATTCTAATGATAATAATATTAAAATTCTTTGAAAAACTTTTTATTCAAAATCTCTTCAAAGGCCTTTTTTAATCATTTCAGTTACCAATTAGTTTATATTTCAAAATCAATCTATTTGAAATTTTCGCTTTAATATTTATCATTATTCTAATGGTAATAATATTAAAATTCTTTGAAAAACTTTTTATTCAAAATCTCTTCAAAGACCTTTTTTAATCATTTCAGTTACCAATTAGTTTATATTTCAAAATCAATCTATTTGAAATTTTCTCTTTAATATTTATCATTATTCTAATGGTAATAATATTAAAATTCTTTGAAAAAATTTTTATTCAAAATCTGTTCAAAGACTTTTCCTGAAAAGTAGATTTTTTCCTGAAAGAGAATTTTTTCCTGAAAGAGAATTTTTTTCCTGAAAGGGAATTTTTTTCCTGAAAAAGATTTTTTTCCTCTGAAAAAGAAAGCGATGAAAAGAAAAAAAAATGTATTCAATAAAAACAGACACAAAAATATAATAAAATTATATAGTTAAAAAATTAATTGAGAATGTACAGTTGCATTAAATAAAATAAAACTAGCGGGCATGACCGAGCTAAGCTCGGTCAGAATTAGCCTTGTGTTCAATTCGATATTTCATTCTCACTGTATAATTCTTGTTGTTTAGATAAAATTGGTATGATCCTAAGCCATAGGGGTCCCCTAACTGAAAATTTTCGAACACACAACCTAACCAGTTCTCTTCTGCAACCGGAAAACGATAGAGTACAAAATTTAGTCAAAATCGCTAAAGTCATTTTATAGATAAAATTAGCTTGACCCACGGTAACCCAAAAAGGACCTACTAATGTAAATTTATCGAACATCTGACATATCCCAATAGTCTTCTAGTGCTAGGAAACGGTGTAATAAGAAATTTTGTCAAAATCGTTTGAGCCATTTTATAGAAAAAATTAGCTAAACCTTGACTCATAGTGACCCAAAATGACTGGTTAATCGAATTTTCTTGAGCATGCGACCTAGACTAATGGTCTTCTCGAACCCGAAAACGATAGAAAACAAAATTTAATCAAAATCATTAAAGCTGTTTTCTAGATAAAATTAACTTGACCCACAATGACCCCAAAATGACCCATTAATCGAATTTTCTCTAATATATGACTTAGCCCATCGGTCTTCTCGTAATCCAAAACGACAGAATACAAAATACAAAATATCGTCGAAATCGTTTAGGCCTTTTTTTAAGATACAGTTAGCTTGAACCATAGTGAGCCAAAAATGACCCACTAACCGAATTTTCGAGAACATGTAACTTAGCTCAATGGTATTCTAATGCTCAGAAACGATATAATACAAAATTTTGCCATAATGTTTTCAGCCGTTATTTTAGATACACTTAGCTTGACCCACAGTGACCCAAAAATGACCCACTAATTGAATTTTCTAGAGCATGTGACTTAGTCCAGTGGTCTTCTCATGCCCAGAAGCTGCATAATACAAAATTTTGACAAAATCGTTTGAGTCGTTTTTTTTATACAAATAGCCCACTGTGACCCAAAAATGACCCACTAATAGATTTTTCTTGAACTTGTGACTTAGCACAATGGTCGTCTCATGCCCGAAAACGGTATATTACAGAATTTAGTCAAAATCAATTGAGCCGTTTTTTAGATATAATTAGCTTGAGCTTGACCCATTATCACCCAAAATGACCCACTAATCAAATTTTCTCGAACACGTGACCTAGCCCAATGGTATTCTCGCGCCCGACAATGATAAAATACAAAAATTCGTCAAAATCGTTAGAGCTATTTTCTAGATAAACTTTGTTTGACCCACAGTGACCCAAAAATGACCAATTAATCGAATTTTCTCTAATATATGACTTAGCCCATCGGTCTTCTCGTAATCCAAAACGACAGAATACAAAATTTAGTCAAAATCGTTTGAGCCGTTTTTGGATAAAATTGGCTTGACCCAAAGGGACCCCAAAATGACCCACTAATCGAAATTTCTCGAACATGAGACCTAGCCCAATAGTTTTCTCGTGCCGAAAAACGATTGGATATAAAATTTAGTCAAAATAGAATGAGCCGTTTTTTAGATATAATTAGCTGGACCTTGACCCATTTGACCCAAAATGACCCACTAATCGATTTTTCTCGTACATGTGACTTAGTCCAATGGTCATCTCATGCCCGGAAATGGTATTTTACAAAATTTTATCGAAATGTTTTAGGCTTTTTTTGGATTCAATTATCTTGACAGTGACCCAAAATGATCCACTAATCGAATTATCTGGAACATGCGATAAGCCCAATAGCATTCTCATGCCCGAAAACGATAGAATACAATATTTCGTCAAAATCGTTTGAGCCGTTTTCCAGATAAACTTTGCTTGACCCACAGTGACCCAAAAATGACCCCCTAATCGAATTTTCTCTAATATGTGACTTATCCCATTGATTTTCTCGTAATCGAAAACGACAAAATACAAAATTTAGTCAAAATCGTTAGAGCTGTTTTTTAGATAAAATTGGCTTGACGCATAGTGACCCAAAAATGACCCGCCAATTGAAATTTCTCGAACATGTGACCCAGCCCAATAGTTTTCTCGTGCCGAAAAACGATTGGATGTAAAATTTGGTCAAAATCGATTGAGCTGTTTTTTAGATATATTTAGCTTGACTTTGACCCATTATGAACCAAAATGACCAACTAATCGAATTTTCTCGAACACGTGACCTAGCCCAATGGTCTTCTCGTACCCGAAAATGGTAAAATACAAAATTTCGTCAAAATCGTTAGAGCAATTTTCCAGATAAACTTTGCTTGACCCACAGTGACCCCAAAATGATCCACTAATCGAATTTTCTCTAATATGTGACTTAGCCCATTGGTCTTCTCGTAATCGAAAACGACAAAATACAAAATTTCTTCAAAATCGTTAGAGCCATTTTCTAGATAAACTTTGCTTGACCCACAGTGACCCAAAAATGACCAACTAATCGAATTTTCTCTAATATGTGACTTAGCCCATTGGTCTTCTCGTAATCGAAAACGACAAAATACAAAATTTAGTCAAAATCGTTAAAGCCGTTTTTCAGATAATATTGGGTTGACCCATAGTGACCCGAAAATGACCCACTAATCGAAGTTTCTCAAACCAATAGTTAGTAGCACCTAGCCCAATAGTTTTCTCGCTCCAAAAAAACGGTTGGATATAAAATTTGGTCAAAATCGATTGAGCCGTATTTTGATATACTTAGCTTGACTTTGACCCATTATGACCCAAAATGACCCACTATTCGAATTTTCTCGAACACGTGACCTAGTCCAATGGTCTTCTTGTACCCGAAAATGGTAAATTACAAAATTTTGTCAAAATCGTTAGAGCCATTTTCTAGATAAACTTTGCTTGACCCACAGTGACCCAAAAATGACCCACTAATCGAATTTTCTCTAATATGTGACTTAGCCCATTGGTCTTCTCGTAATCGAAAACGACAAAATACAAAATTTAGTCAAAATCGTTAGAGCCATTTTTTAAATAATATTGGCTTGACCCATAGTGACCCAAAAATGACCCCCTAATCGAAGTTTCTCGAACGTGTGACCTAGCCCAATAGTTTTCTCGTGCTGAAAAACGGTTGGATATAAAATTTGGTCAAAATCGATTGAGCCGTTTTTTAGATATACTTAGCTTGACTTTGACGCATTATGACCCAAAATGACCCACTAATCGAATTTTCTCGAACGCGTGACCTAGCCCAATGGTCTTCTCGTACCCGAAAATGGTAAATTACAAAATTTCGTCAAAATCGTTATAGCCGTTCTTAAGATAAAATTTACATACACACACACACATACACACACACATACATACACACACAATTTTTGCTCGCATTATAGTATAAGATAAATAAATAAATAAACATTAAAAGGGTATATAGGAAACATTAAATACAAAAAAAAACAAAAAAAAACCGAAACATTAAAAGGATATATATATATATATATAGGATATGATAAATACAATGAAAAGAAACTAAACAATAAAATAATAAAACAATTCACAAATTTAGGGATATGTGGGTGCCTTCAGTGGGCAATTTTCGCATATCGGCAACTTTTCACCACTATAGTAATCCCATTTAAATTTGCGGATTAAATCAGCATTTAATTTGTTCTGCAAAAATGTTGTAAAAACAAAAGTTTCCACTAGAGGACAGTGAATGTCTTTATTATTCACACTGTGTGCTCCGCAGGAGGAGCATAAGTTATATCCTTCTTCTATAAGTTTATTGAACTTTGGACATCCAAATTGTTCAATGTTAATGTGTGGAATATCCAGCTCCCCCAAAAGTTCTTTTTCCACATTACCACCTTTGTATCCCATTACTTTTCGTATTAGACGCTATTTTCATAGCAATCTTTGATGAAGGCCTTCAAATTTACTATGCTCGTTGTTTTTTCCCTATCCTTCGGGAAAAAATTCAATCCGTGTATGTTTCTTGTAACATACTTTATTGTCCGTTTTTCTTTTTTTGATGCTGAATTAAAGAGTTTTTTATCCAATTTAATTAGGATATTTCGATGAATTTCTTTGTTTATCGAACAAAACGCCGCTTCTCTTTTGTAGAATTTTCCACCGACGGTGAAACCATCCAAATCTAATACACCGACAATGTTGTTCATTTTTTAATTTTTTTTTTATTCGAAAAACACTGATAGAAAATGAAGAACTTATTGTAGTAAGATAAAACTCCAGCAAGAAACTGTAGCAACTTTCAAAACTGAAAATGAATTTATGTCATACAACTAAATACTAAGATACACCCTTAAAATATTTTCAACGTATTAAAACGTTTTCAGAGTGTCGAAGGCGTAAACATATACACATATTTTCTTATTTTCAGCATATTAAAATTTTTCGGCGGGGATGAAGGCGTAAACATATACATATATTTTCTTATTTTCATCATATTAAAATTTTTCGGTGGAGTTGAAGACGTAAACATATATTTTCTTTCTAACTTAAGATTTTTAACCTATGAAAAATATTTTTTTTTCTTTTTTCAGATGCAATAGATTAATACACAGGCTGAATTCTATTCATATGAAATTATAAAGGATGTTACAACATTACGCAAATTCTCGAAAAATCTAACTACAATAGATATATTTTCTTTATAGTATACAATATTAGGTGGGTATGTTTGTATGGAGGTTTGAGTTGAAGCACAAACCATTCATTGATGTTTTTAGATTTGTATACATTTAATGAAAAATATAGGAAAGAGTGAAAGATTTTATCACCCGTTTTTCTTAGAGTATCCTTAAAAGCATTTCATACAAATTGAATGTATGTGGTACCCCCTTCTCCTATTCTACGTTAAAAGTCATAAAATATAATCAGAAAAAGGTTTTACTCTAAGGAAGAAACTTTGAATTTATTACATTTTTGCATCAACTGAAAGTGTTGAAGGGTTTTGAGATTCATTTTCAGTCGCCAATTGTAATCCATTCATAAAACTTGAAACTTATTTCTTAGATTCATGTGGTGTTGAAGAAAAAGCATATTTCCTTAATTCAAATTCAACTTATTTATTAGGATATTGTGTCAAGATAAGGGAACATCTAAGAAAAGATATCACTATCCCCAAATATGAAATCCTCCAAAAATATTTTTTCTTTTAATATTTATTTCCTAGCAAATTCCTATCACCTGATAGTTGTTGCATTTGACAAAAGAAAGTCTTAAAAATTTCCCCAGAAAACCGCGTGACTTCAGGTTAGCATCTTCAATTCATAGCGCTAAAGTGAGGGAAGTTGTGGTATTTTCCCTTTGTTAACGATAAAGTTAGGAGAGTTTTCCACACCATCAGCCTATTTCAAGGACAGTTGTATTCAACATTCAACTCCAATACATGTTTCTAAAATATGAGACGTGTGTGTGGTGAGGAATAAAGATTGTCTAATAAATTCTAATCCCGTATTTGAAACCAGTGAAAATTGTACTAGTTATAAGAGAGAAAAAGAAAAAAGTCTTTGAAGAGATTTTGAATAAAAACTTTTTATTCAAAGAATTTTATTATTATTATCATTAGAATAATGATAAATATTAAAGCGAAAATTTAAAATAGATTGATTTTGAAATATAAACTAATTGGCAACTGAAATGATCAGGCCCGGACTGGCTCCTTTGGGGGCCCTCGGCTAGAGACTGAAAAGGGGCCCTTTACCGGGGAACTTATTGAGAGTAAAATATTAGAATATGTAACATTTCGAGCCTAAAAACCACATTTAGCTATTTTATCACTTGGAAAACAGTTGAATAAAAAAGTAAGCTATTTTTGGTGTAGTCTACTTACTTTCACAATAAATATATATATTATTTTTATACACTGCACATAAACTAGTTCCTTGCTTACAAGGGCGGATCCAACCCTCCATTTAGAGGGGGTCATGGCTCTTTTTTTGAAGGGGGAGGGGGCCACATCCCTTAACAAGCAATTTTTATATTGAAGGCTGTTCCTATATCCAAAATTGTTACTTTTCTAATACTTCTGAGAAGTCATATTCGTAAATACAAAAAAAAAAAGGGGGCGGGGCATTAATATTAAACATATAAAACTTACACATTTTATTCAGATACGAAGAAATTGAAGAATTTCCCATTTTTTTTTATAAAGGCAAAGAAGAATGATTCCAAAATTGAGCCTTTTATGCCAATTTTTAAGACTCGACAGTTACAAAAATGCCGTCATGAGGGAGTAATTGATTGTCGCGACCTTAAATTCACCTTAAAACCCTACATTTTACGGAGATTTCCAGGAAGATTCTTTTCTTTTATCGAAAAATAGAAAACGCTAACCAATCACATTTCTTCTGAATAAGTGCACTTGCAAATAAATGTCTTGCATCTGAGATTAAAATTGACTTCATTGGATGTGTCAGGAATTACCTACTTTGGATTTAAGCAGAGCTTTAAATAATCAGAAATATTCTTATTGTTGAGCGAGGGGTACATTTGAAAGAATTTAATATATACTTCATTTTTAAACTGTCCTTGAGGAATTTTCTTCGTTCAAGAGGGGGGGGGGGGTCATGACCCCCCCGTGACCTCCCCCTTGGATCCGTCATTGCCATGCTAAAAAAATAATTATATTAATTAATTACAAGTTTGTTTGTTTTTTTCTTAAAGGAGAGGGATAAATATTTTTAGATTTAGGCAAGCGAATCGCATTGTTGAGGCTATAATATTCTAAGTCCCACTGTAATACCAAAGTAAATATTAAAAAGGGACCCAACAGTAATAAAAAAAAAAACAAGCATATTGAAAAAAACAATATCCTGTTTAATTTTTATTTAATGGTTACATATTGTAAAATAGATTTTATAATAAAAAGATAAATGGCTCTAAAATACCTGGTATAGATATACAGTAAACTAAGAAAGGTAATTTTATACGCAATAATTCAATTTGCAAATAAATCATAAAAGTTGTAAATGTTATGTTATTGTGACAGCTGTTTACTAACCTAACAGCTTTTTGGCCGGTTCTTCACTGGTCCTGGCTACTTCATCTATAATAACATCTTTATCTATACTCATATTATAAAGAGGTAAAATTTGTTTATTTGTAGGAGGTAAGCTCTGGAACTACCGAACCGATTCCAAAAGTAATGGTATCAAAATGATGGTGTTAGTCCAACTTAGAACATAGGCTAGATCTTATGTCAGTGCCACTGACCAAAATGGGGTGCAGGAGCAAAAAACGTTCTAAAAATGCGATTTTTGTGTTACTGAAGGGCCTAGAAACATGAAATTTGGAGTGGTAGTTATTTATAAGATACTAATGATCTCTAAGGACATTTCTTAAAAAAATCGATATTAAACAGGTGTGAAAATGCGCGAAAAGCGTTCTAAAAAACGTTCTAAATGGTGATTTTTACGCAATTTCAGGAAATACCAAACCAATTTAAAAAATAATGGTGACAACCCTTGCTCCAACATAGGCTACATTTCATGTCGGTGCCACTACTCCTAAAGGGAGTGCAGAAGCAAAAAACGTTCGAAAT
Organism: Maratus speciosus; assembly: GCA_963932465.1. NCBI lineage: Eukaryota > Metazoa > Arthropoda > Arachnida > Araneae > Salticidae > Maratus > Maratus speciosus. The sequence goes on from OZ010787.1 coordinate 330,289,907, forward strand.
TGCGATTTTTGAGTTACAGAAGGGTCCAGATACATGGAATCTGGCGTGGTAGTTATTTATTAGATATAAATGATCTCGAAGAACATTTCTTAAAAAATTCGAAATTTAAAAGGAGTGAAAGGCAAAAAGCGTTCTAAAAAACGTTCTAAATGACGATTTTTACTCAATCTCAAGAAGTACCAAACCGATTTAAAAAATAATGGTGTTAAAATGATGGTGACAATCCTTGCTCCAATATAGGCCACATTTTGTGTCGGTGCCACTACCCCTAAAGGGGGTGCAGGAGCAAAAAAACGTTTGAAATTGTGATTTTTGTATTACTGAAGGGCCCAGATACATGGAATTTGGAATGGTAGTTACTTATAAGATATAAATGATCCCTAAGAACATTTCTTAAAAATTTCGAAATTTAAAAGGGGTGAAAATGTGCGAAAAGAGTTCTAAAAACGTTCTAAATGGCGATTTCTACGCAATCTCAGAAAGTACCCAAGCGATTTCAAAAGTAATGGTTGGAAATTGATCCTGACAGCTCTTGCTTCAACATAGGCACAAACAGGTCGGTGTCACTACCACCTAGGGATTGCAGAAGCAAAAAAAAAAAAACGTTCTAAATTGCGATTTTTGTGTTACTGAAGGGCCTAGAATCCTGAAATTAGGCGAGGCAGTTATTTATAAGATACAAATGATCTCTTAGAACATTTCCTAAAAAAGCGAAATTTAAAAGGGGCGAAAATAAGCGAAAACCGTTCTAAAAACCATTCTAAATTGTGATTTCTACGCAATCTCAGGGAGTACCGAACCGATTTTAAAAATAATGGTGTGAAAACGATGGTGACAGCCTTCACTCCAACATAGACTGTATTTCATGTCGGTGCCACTATACCCCAATGGGGGTGAAGGAGCAGAAAACGGTCGAAATTGCGTTTTTTGTAATATTGCAGGGGCTAGCAACTTGAAAGTAGGCATGGAAGTTACTTATAAGATATAAATGATCTCTAAGAACATTTCCTAAATAATTCGAAATTTAAAAGGGGTGAAAATGGACGAAAAATGGCCTAAAGAACGTTCTAAATTGCGATTTCTACGCATTCTCAGAAAGTATACCCAACCAATTTCAAAAGTAATGGTTGGAAATTGATGATGAAAGCTCTTGCTTCAATATAGGATCTATTTCATGTCGGCGTCACTACCACCTTGCAGGTGATTTTTGTGATACTGAAGGGGCTAGCAACTTGAAATTTGGCATGGTAATTACTTATGAGATGTAAATACTCTCTGAGGAGAGTTCCTTAAAAATATAAAAGGGGTGAAAATGAACGAAAAGCGTTCTAAAAACGTTCTAAATAGCGATTTCTTGCGCTATCTCAGGAAATATAAACTGATTTCAGAAGTAATGGTTTTAAATTGATGGTGACAGTCCCCGCTCTAACATACCTTATATTTTACATTGTTGTCACTACCACCTGGGTGTTACAGGAGCAAAAAATGTTCTAAATTGCGTTTTTTGTGTTACTAAGGGGGGGGGGGTAACATTTTAAATTTGGAATGGTAATTACGTCAAAGATGCAAATGCTTTTTAAGAATTGTCGAAAGAAAATTCCAAATTTAAAAGGATGAAGTGAGCGAAAAGCGCTCTATAAGTGTTCTAAATTACGATTTTTATGCAATCGTATGAAATACGAAACCGATTTCAAACATAATGGTTGCAAATTGATGGTGATAGAACCTGCTCAAACATAAGCTATATTTTATGTCGAGGATTGCAGGAGCAAAAAACTTTCTAAATTGCGATTTCTGCGGTACTGAAGAGGCTAGAAACTTTAAATGTAGCACGGTAGTTATAAAATATAAATGTCCTCTAAGAACAGTCGAAAATAAATTCGAAATGTAAAAGGGATAAAGCGAGGGGAAGGAGCGAAAAGCGTTCGAAAAAAGTCCTAAATTACGATTTCTATGCAATCTCAGTGAAATAATAAACCGATTACAGAAGTTATTGGTTGCGAATCAAGAGTGATAGGCCCTGATCCTATACGGTTTATATTTTATTGGTGTCACTACCACCTGGTTGGCAGGAACAACAAGAAAGCCTTTAAAAACATCTAAATTCCGTTTTCCATAGAATATTAGGAAATACCTACCGATTTCGAGGTTAAGGTTGGCAAATTAATGGTGACAGTCTCCGTTTCAACGTTTTTCGAGACGTTTTATTTCAACTCTGTTTCGGCATTTTAATGTTGGTGTCACTAACACCAGAGAGGTGGTAGATTGTTAGACAAGAAGCTTGGAATTTGACATGATGGTTAATTTTAAGATGTAAATGTGTTAAGATGGTTTCTAAAAAATTCCAAACTTCAAATGAATACTGAAATGAGCTTATGAAATGAGCACAGAAGTCTCAAAATACTTTCTAAATTATCATTTAATTTGAATTAGTTTTAGTTCTTCCTATTAATTAAAATCTCATTTCTGTCTATTGCACTTTTATAATGAAGTTTAGTCAAACTGTGGCTTAATTTGTAGTTTTTGAATTATTTGAAAAATTGTTCTTCTAATAAAAAATAGTCATGCAAGTATCACTTGGCATATTTCAACTATTACGCGAGCAAAGCGCGGGGTTTGCTAGTCTAAGTTATAAAATAAGTCATTTTCTACGTTCATGAAAATAAGGTTAGACATATTATCTTGGCTTAAAGTAGATCTAAGTCGATTTTTAACTATTTTAAGTTTAGATAACACCCTTTCACAGGTGACTTGCGTACAAGGTATGGTTAGTACAAACTTGTAAGCTACATACAATTTGGTAAACATCCCAGATTGTGAGAGTTCAAAACAACAGAAAAGGCGCATGATAAACACTGAAAACATTTTTTCTTGTCAGAGCAGTAACCATAAAGATTTTCGTCTTCTTCAAATTCAGTTTCTGCATCGTCTTAACAGATTTCTTCAGCTCCATTCAGATTGTCTTGTTTTCTTTCAATGTTAGTTTTTTCAGCCATTGTAAAACTTTCATACTGATCTGAAAACTGTTTCAGCTATATCAATAACTGACTTCTTTCAACTTTACAAAGTTTAGAAATGCTAGAAAGAACTTCCGTAGGAAATTTATCAAGTATTACGATTTCCTTAAACTCCTTTGGGTCTAACCAGGAACAATCTTCTAAAATATCTTTGTTTGGACTAAATCTTTCTTCGATACTTGTCCTGGCACAATCTAAAATACTGAAAAAGACCAATTTATAGTTTTGAGCAGTTAAGTTTCCAGGAGCTTCGTCAATTAATTTTTCACCAGGCATTATCTTTTTCTTTGAAGTTCTTTTTTCCTTGAATTCTAATTCTAGTTCTACATCAATACTGCTATCATCTAATTTGCCATTAATTATACTTGTATAATATTTTGTTTTTTCATACTGAGCCTGAAAGTGTTTATCTCTCCTTTTATCCCTTACTTGTTTATGCAGCTTCTCTACCAATTTCCAAGCTGTAGAATAGTCAATGTTTCTACTTTGTAAATATTTTGAAATAGGAGATGTAACAAGAAATAAATCTAGTAAAAATATAGACATAAATATATTTTCAAATTTGGACCATTGACGGATTTTATATTAGATCGGATCTTCACATCTCGGAAAGTATTTCGTAATGAGAAAATGGATAAATTTATTTCGTGTAATGTGTTTATCCATGTTATCCATGATATTAGAATATCTCAATGCTGGAGAGGAAGGGGAAGCATAAATTTCAGAGAGCAACAAATAGGATAGAATTTTTTTTTTAAATAGACTTTTAAAGGTTAAACTTTTTTGTTGAGGGGGGGGGGGGAGCTGATATTTTGAGGGTAGATGGATCATTTAAAAGCCTGATTATTTATTTAATGTTACTAGAGAGGAACAAATAGAGAAAGTTTGTTTTAATAAAGAGGTTTAAAGATTTCTAACAAATTATGCTGAAATGATTTTGTAGGGTTAAAATTTTCACGTATTATTTAGGTGATAAATACCCCCCTCCCCCTTTTTTTTTTACTTACAAAGTGTTATACACTTTAAATTATAGCCTCTTGCTAACGGCAATAAAACCTTTAAATTATAAAATAAGGCAATTTGATTTAAGGTATACTTATCTTTTATATAAAGACTAGCAAACCCGCCAGGCCTTGCACGGGGCCCGTTACAATAACCTTAAACTCAAGTTTGTGTGATTTTACTTCTTTTAGAATTCTTTTAAATGAACCTAATTTCGGAGTCCCCATTGCCTTCCACAGCGTCTAGTGTGGTCCCAACAAACCTCTTTCCGAACGAACCTGTAACCTGGGTTTCCGCTACTTAAGGCAGCATGTACCAGAAGTTCTCCGCACGTGCCGGAGATAAACGAAAACCAAGTTGATTGAGCCGAACCTTGTAGTAATCAAGCCCAAGCCCATAGAATCCAAAAAAAGAATGCACCATTAATGTTAAAAAATGTTGGTAACTGAAGTCTAAGATAAAATTTCATAATACAGAAAGTAGCTGAATTTAATCTAAGTTGAATGAATCAAATCCCATTAAAATTGGGTCCTTAGAGCCCTACGAAAGAATGCGCCCCCAAGTGGTGGAAGGTGCCCCATTCCCTTGTAACTTTCGTGAATTACTTTTAACATTAACATGATATTTAATAAACGGAGGAAATCTAAATCGGATAAAATCAGTTATCTTAAGTTACCTTTAATTTACGAATGCAGTGAGTAATTGTAAGTTGATGCTTAAAAAGGAGATTAATTTTCGAAAAAGGTGGTAGCTGAGGTATAAAGAAAGACCGAGCCCTGGTGGCCAGGGTCTTAACTGGAATGTAGTTGGATATAAGAAAATTTTATAGTAGTTTTAAAATAGCTGGATGATGCTAGAACAGAACTATGTTAAAGTAAATTATACTAGAATAGGATGGTTTTAAAGAAGCTGCAACAAAGGCCCCAAGAAGGAGAACAATATTCAAAATTAGTGGTAGCTGAAGTCTGAGAAATTTTTTTGCGCAGTAGGACTTAAGAAGTTGTTGGAAAAGAAAAAGTTGGTGAATCGGACCATTTTTAAGGAAGCTATAATAAAGGGCCGAAAGAGAGATGACTGATAGTTAGCCCTAACATGAAAACTTGTTAAAAGGTCTAAGTTCTCAGCACTTTATATCTTCAATTAGTCAAAATTAAGCATAGGGTATGAATTAATCATTAGAATAAAGTTTTAAAGAGATGTGCAAAAAAATGGGGGGAAATGCTTAAAACAGGTCCCTAGGGTCCCAGTAAAAATAAGAGAGTCTTGGTCCGGAGAGAGGAGTCCAAGACTGAACTTTAAAATTTTGCATTGCGAATGCGAGAAAATTAGGGGTGAAAAATGCATGCCGCACAAAAAGTTCAAGAGGCCCAGGATCGGACCCAGGGTGACCCAGGATTTTAACTGGAATATAGACACGGGAGAATAACTAAATGAAAAAAGGGTTCCAAAAATGAAGATCAGATTAAGAGGAGGCAATTTATTAACAATTCATGGAGCAAAAATTTCAAGGGGCCCTGTATCGGGCCCCAAGGGGCCAGGGACTTAAGTGGTATATAGTTGGGTATAAAGATACTTTTTAGTAGTTTTTAAAGTAATCAGAGGACGCTAGAACTATGTTAAAGAAAATTGCAAGCAATTCGGATAATTTTTAAAGAAGCTGCAGTAAGGGCCCAAGAAAGCGATTAATATTCAAAATTGGTGGTAACTGAAGTCTGAGAAAAGTTTGGTAGACCTAAGAAGTTGCTAGAAAAAAAAGGCTTGTGAATCTGACCATTTTTAATGGAGCTATAGCAGGAGGCCCAAAAGGGGCCCACTGATAGTAAAAAACAGGGCATTAACATAAAAACATGTTAAAATGGTCTTAGTACTTAGCGCGTTAGATCTTCAATTAGTCAAAATTAATCATTGGGTATGAATTATTCGTTAGAATAATATTTTAAAGAAATGCACAAAAAATTGGGTAAATGTTTAAAAAAGGGCCCCAGTGCTCCAATAAAAATATGAGAGTGTTGATCCAGGAAGAAAAGTCCAAGACTCAACTTTAAAATTATGTAGTGAGACGGGGAGAAAATCAAGGGGTGAAAAATTCTTGGCGCACAAAAAGTTCAAGGGTACCTGAACCGGGCCCTACGGTACCCTAGGAGCCTCAGGATCAAAATTGGAATGTAAAAACGTGAGACTAACTAAATGGAAAAATGATCTCAAAAATGAAAATCGGATTAAAATGAAGCAATTTATTAACCTTTTATTTGCACAGAAAGTTCAAGGGACCCTGTATCGATTTCCAAGGGGCCATGGTCTTATATGGGGAGTAAAAAGGGGAGAATAACTAAATGGAGAAAGGTCGCCCAAAACGAAAAAGATTGGATAAAAAGAGGGCAAGTTATTAACAATTTAGTGCATACAAATTTCAAGGGGCCCAGGGGCCTCGGTCCTTAAAAATTTACAATCTGAGCCTCAGGTGCATCAGGACCTGTCTTGGACTATCCTCACCTAGATTTTCAGACTTTTACGTGTGGTAGATTCTGCTAGCCATCGCACACAGACAGAGCGAAACTTTGCTTTATTAGTATAGATTATTGAGAAATCGAAAAATTTTTGCATTAAGTGATGAAAAAAATATTTTTTAGGCAAAATTATAATATTCTTCATTTTTACATAGACAAAACTTTCAGGTATACTTATCGATATGCTAAGAAATTGATTTCATTACATAATGATGATATTGGATATGAATAAGAATATATGAAAATTTTATAGGTATAGGGATTGGAAGAAAAAAGATTCCATGTATGTGTCAAAGTACTAAGAGTATTTGTGAAGTATATCCAGTATTTTTGGGGTCTCTCCGGGGCCCTCTTCGGCTGGGGGCCCTCGGCGATGGCCGACCTGCCGACTTGGCCAGTCCGGGCCTGGAAATGATTAGATATAACCGACTTTGTTTAAAAGAGTTGGGGTATTTATCATAATTATAAAACTTCTCACGAGATCTCTCGTGAATATATGGAATTATTAGTTAAGATAGACTTTGTAAAATCGATTTGGATCATTTAACGCAATTATATATGTGTGTATATCTTGCATTGATTAATTATTTATTTAATTCAATTTATATAGCATGGTAAATTTACACTTTTTGGTGTATACCCTATCGAATGCATAATGGAATTCAATTTTTAGTTTAGTGTTGGATTCTATTATAGAAATCGTCTATGTTTTTGCTTATATTTGTATTCCGTATACCGCTGAAGAAGTGAAATGCTATATAAGCTTCATGACACATCCATCTAATAGATCTATTATTTGTTTACGATACGTCGTTTAATGGTTCAACAATATTTCGCTGGTTATTTGTATCTTTTGTCTTTAATAGGTTATTGTATCAAAATTTGGTGGTTTTTTCATATGTTTTATATGGATTAATCGTCCGCAATGTGTTAGTGAATTAGTGGTATTGTGCTTGATTTTGTATTATAAGTTATAGGTTCCATCTTTATTATGTTAGTGTTATGTATTGTAGCTAAATTTATTAATTTAATTTTAGTAATTGGAAATAGATGATGAATTGTAATTATATAATGTTTAAATATATATATATTCATTTATTTTATTTTTAACTTATAAGATTGTTTTAAAAGTGGAAAATTGCTGATCTTCAATGAATCTGAAAGTATGGAATTTAATTAAATAGTACTTTAGATATAAAAAATTAAGTTCGAATGTGATAAAATTATGGTTGGGTTGATTTTGATGGTTGATTATCTACTCAAGGGTATAGACTTGAGGGGGAGTGTCTTTCGTGAGGGTCTTTCTAAGGGAAGCTAACCCGTATTTACCTATGGAAATTCAAGATTCGAAGAAAACTCCGAACGATTAGGTCGACGGGTGTGATTAAGTTCGAATCTAGCACCTCCCATCTACCAGCTTCGAAAGCAGAACCTCTCGAATACTGGTGGGGTGATAAAATTGTAGAAATTAAGTTTGTAAACTCATATTTTTACGTGTACAATTATAAAAATATTTTAAAAATGGGAAATTTCCAGTTAATGATATGATTAAAATTAATTTATTTTGTTTAGTAATGATTATTTCTTAAACTGTATACCTTCCAAGAGTTAAAATCTTACGATTTCGACGATAAATTTTAGAGAAATTATGGTTTTGCAATCTGAAAAAGTGTGGTTTTTAGTAAATTTGTAAATAATTTCAGAACTTTAATTTTTTTCCCCTCTAACTTGTCATTCTATGTTAATTACTTTTCTATGTCAATTTTTTTAACTTTGCAGAAAAAAAATTTAATTTTCTGTATTTCTTTCATTTTTCGTTCAACAGTTGATTTTATTGATTGTTAGTATCGTAGTAATTTCATGTATGAGGTTATTAAATGTTAAATATGTATTTACTACTTTTGATAGTAATATGTCTGATGAATATATCTGAGAATTACTAGAATGATAAGCACGAGAGGTGAAAAATTGAAGCGTAATTTAACCATTTTCTAATAGGAGTAAGGATTGAGCTTGATGTAGATGAGTATTGTAGTAAAATCAATTCGTTGTTGATTTCCAAGAAATTGCCCGAAAACAGGATTTTCTATAAAAAGTTGATGTATTTTCAGACGCAATTCTTGAAAAATTAACACAAAAGTTGACGTCTGCTATTTTTAGAAGGTAATAGTGAAAAGATCTAAGCAATATTTGATCTTATATAGGGAAAATTTCAGATAGTTTGGTTTGAAATATGGTGCGTTTAAAATATGAAATGTCTGAAAAAAGGGGAAAAAAAAAACATTAAAGTTTGCGTTCGTGTATAGTCTGTGTCATTAAAAACTGTAAAGATAGTATTCGTATTTGAAACAATTGGATGTACGATTTAATCTGGTAAATGGATTTCTGGTAAATGGATAGAAACAGTTGTTAAAATTATGCAGTGTTAAAATATATAAGTGCAAGTTTCGAGTTTGATATAGATAAGTATTGTACATTGAAAGAAATGTGTACCGAAAATTGAGTAAAAAGTACTCAATTTTAAATACTTTACATATTCAAAATAGCTCTAATTCGAATGTATTCAAATTTGAGAAACACATGTACTCATTTTTGGTTACATGATTGTGTTCAAATATGAATAGATATGTACTGCTCTCCATGAACCTGCGAATTAAAGTAAAAAAAAGGTCTGACATTTATTTCCCGTTCAAAGTTATTAACAAGATACTTTTAATTGATTATTTATTAAGAAAATAGCAAAATTATTAGCAAGATACCCAAATCCAATATTTTTTATGACAAGAGCATTATTTGCAAACCTTTTTAAATCACTTTAAAATACTGTACATAATTTAATATTTACATTAATAAACATCATGTATGCAACTATAAATTAAATAAACGGTTGTAGGGTACAAAATTATCGTTTTGTTTGGTTTTTGATAACATATGATGTTTCAAAATTGGTAAAGCATAGGTTCATTTTTAATACAAAAATAGTCAATTGAATATGACTACATCGATTTACTCATTTTTGATTACTTTTTCAGTGTAATAATTAAGAAATTCCTGAAGTGCATAGTGAAACATAAGATAATTTGATTAATAATATGTTTATTGTCTAAAGTCTATTTCCTTATTGGAATCTATCTTCTAACATTTTAAACTTAAAAAAATCCTAAGAACAGATAAAATTAACAGATGAATGAAGAAATACAAGTTCACAAAATAATTTCAAAGTTTTCTAGATATATTTACAAAAATATTCACAAAATAATAAAATTTCAAGAGTAAAAAGAAAAAAAAAATACAACATAACATTTTTACAAAAGAGATTATATACAAAAGCTGAAAAACAATCTTACAACAAAATTTTTGTTTTTACAACACTGAAATAAAAAAACAAAAAAATTTACAAAACTGAAAAAGCAATCTTAAAACTAAATTTTTGTTTTTACAAAACTGAAAAAAAAAAGATACAAAACTGAAAAACAATCTTACAACTAAATTTTTGTTTTTAAAAAACTGAAATTGAAAAAAAAATTACAAAACAGAAAAACAATCTTGCAACTAAATTTTTGTTTTTACAAAACTGAAAAAAAAAAAAAAAATACAAAACTGAAAAACAATCTTACAACTAAATTTTTGTTTTTACAAAACTGAAATTGAAAAAAAAAATAATTACAAAACTGAAAAAATATTTTTACAAATATTTTTTTTTTCAAACTGAAAAAAATATTTTTACAATTTTTTTTTTTTTTCAAAAGTGAAAAAAAAAAAAAAGAAAAAAAAAAGTTTGAAAAATGTATGAAAAAGTTTGAAAAAATGTACGAAAAAGTTTGAAAAAATGTAAGAAAAAGTTAGGAAAACGTTTCACAAAATGGTATTTTAAATATGTAGAGGGGGGGGGGGGGTAATACGTAGGGGCAAGAATCGAGTTTGATGTAGATAAGTATCACATTATTTCAGTAGGATGTATACCGTCTAAGGTTTTAAATCTTGCATAATTAACATACTTAAAAATTGTTATTTCTATTGTTTTGATTAATTAATGATACTCTTTAAGAGGTTGATTATACAAATATAAATTTAATATTCATCATTCAATAGTACGATAATCTTCTCCATTTAACCATATCTTATATAGTGTAAATCAATCTTTTTCATTAAAAAGCAATATTTTCCATTGTTTTGCTTAATTAACAATGCTCATTAAGATGTTAATCATCCAAAATTCAAATATATGTTTAACTTTCTCCATTTAAGTTGATTTTCTGATCTTACAGTTGAAAGAAAATCTACAGAAATCAGCTTTTTCCCTTAAAATTGTTATTTTCCATTGTTTTGCTTAATTAATAATACTCATTAAGGTAAAGATTGTTCAAAATTCAAATGTATGTTTAACTTTCTCCATTTAAGTTGATATTCTGAGCTTGCAGTTGAATAAAATCTACAGAAATCAGCTTTTTTCCTAAGAAATTGATATTTTCCACTGTTTTGCTTAATTAATAATACTCATTAAGGTAAAGATTGTTCAAAATTCAAATATATGTTTAACTTTCTCCATTTAAGTTGATATACTGATCTTGCAGTTGAAAGAAAATCTACTGAAATTAGCTTTTTTCCTTTAAAATTGTTATTTTCCATTGTTTTGCTTAATTAATAATACTAATTAAGGAAAAGATTGTTCAAAATTCAAATATAAATTTAATTTTCATCTTATAACATGATAATCTAGTCGATCTAACGTTCAACTCTCATGTTATAGCAGGAAAATACTCTAAAAACGCCATTTGTTACGATACGAGGAGGGACGGAGGGGGTGGGGTGTTGGAGGGGGGAGGTGCGGAGGGGGCACCAGAGGGTGCACGGTGCACCCGTGCACCCTCCTGTCCCCGTACTCTTGTTTTCCTAGTACTCATATCATAACAGATATAACACAAAAAGTTTGACATCTGTACTACAGAAATTGACAATTATTAAATGACAACGTTTGAGATTTTCGCACATGATTTTGTCTTTCATTGAGGGATAAGTTAAAAGATGAATTAAAGTAATTCGAGATCAAAATCAGGGTGCAATGTCCTCTTAACGGCGAAACCACCTTTAGCGGGTATTACCAAAAGGGGTTATTTCATCTAAAAATATGAGCTAACTTTTATGGGTTGAACAACATTCAAACGTCAAGGTAGGAAGAATCAAATAAACACACTCACTAAGGACTAGATAAATGGCAGCGGAATGCAAACGACCAGACAAGCTATAACGAGCATGAAAATTGGCATTATGCAAATTACAATAGTACGACAGTGCCACACGTTCGGGATAAAACACGAGCCATCTAGCAGTGGACATGCTAGTCAGCACTGAGATCGTAATGACAAGCTACGCATAGATGCAATATGCCGAAATAATACTTATTTATGGTGAATGTCAAAGGAATGCCAGCGAGGCTGCGAGTGTTTATTCAGAACGTTTCCCTAACGATCTACATCCAACGCATGAAACTATAACTGATGCATTGCACCATCTTAGATAGAGACCGACTCTGTTTCACCACGACCAAGAACAAGCAGACGGCAAGGTAAAATATTCGAGTGACACCGGAGGAGGTGCTGGCATTCGTACTTTAATTCCACAACTGAACAGGGCGGAAGTAAGCGAGGCATGTGGTCAGCATGCCTGGCATTTGTTACATGCACATGATGCGCATCCATACCATCCGACACTGGTGCAAGCACTGATGCTTAGTGACCACACACGGCGATTTGATTATTGTAATTTCATGCTCAACACCTTAGAGAAAAATCCGTCGTTCCTTTGTGACATTCTGTGGACAGATGAGTGAATGTTTACACGGTTTGGCATTTTGAACGTTCACAAAGTACATTACTGTTCTCTGGAAAACCTCCACATCGTCCGCACAGTACGACACGTGTGGTGAGGTATATGGGGAACCCAGATTGTTGGATCCATCTTCTACGATGGGACCTTAACGGGCGATCGTTACCTACATCTGCTACAAAACAAAGTACGTGACTGGTATGAATAGCTGCCTCTCCGACATGCATGCCGGGTGTGGTTTCAACATGATGGGGGCCCTCTCCGCATAAAACATCAAACGTCCCGGGGTATTTGGCCACCGAATTTGGTCAACAGATCATTGGATATGGTGGTCCGCTAGAGTGGCCACCGTGTTCGCCGGACTTGACTCCCATGGACTTCTACCTCTTGGGTCTATGTGACTGAGACCATTTCTGTGGTTTATCTGAAGCAGCGCATCATCCTTGATTCTCGCACTGTTTGCACACCTGCTATGCTCTAACGTGGACAGGGCTCGGTACTGGCACGCATTCAATTGTGCATTGTCACCAACGGATAACACTTTGAGCATTATCTCTAGTAGATTCCGGCGTTTGATGTATTCCTTTTTTACAGTAGACCGTTTTCTGATATTATAATAAATTGATATTTATTTTTCTGTTTAATTTCAATATTTCATTCTTCGCTTTATATAAGACCCCTAAAAGTCAGTTCAAATTTTTAGATGAAACAATCCTCTTTGGTAATACCCCAATTTGGCGATACCGGCTAAAGGTGGTTTCGCCGTTAAGAGGACATTGAACCCTGATTTTGATCTCGAATTACTTTAATTCATCTTTTAACTGATCCCTCAATAAAAGACAAAATCATGTGCAAAAATCTGAAACTTTGAAATTTAATAACTGTGTCAATTTTTATAGTACAGATGTCAAACTTTTTGTGTTATATCTGTTATAATATGTGTAAACTTTTACTAAATATAACTATAGGGATGTATAACTATAATCGTATAAAATGTTAGATTTCGAAATTTTTATAAAATTGATTTTTTACTTTAAATAATGCCACAACATGAATATTTAACTCATTTGAAACGTTTTTGTAGTTGGAACTATATGTCTACGACCAACGGCTGCGAAATTAAAGGACGGCGATAGGTAACATATTGCACCCTGTATATTGTACATAGATGTGAAGTGAAGAAAGTACAACACCTCAATTCCTTCATAATAAAACGCATGAACTAGTAGGAAAAGGGATGAAGTTATGATGGAATCTGTATTATTTCTCTGTTAGTGAAACGCTTAGCATGAGTTGCCGGTTTGTTTAAAGTGAGAATGTATAAGCACTTCTCTATTATGCTATTCTTGTTTCGGCAAAATTCTATTTTGAATTGTGTTACCTTACTCTCTAATAATCTACTATGTTTTTACTTTTGTACTTTGTGTTTAATTAAATGTTCGTGATATTTGAATCCAGCGTAGTTGATTCAAGCATTTTATCAGGAATTTATTTTAGTTATCTAATATCCCATACAATGCAATTAATTTAGGCCCTCCTATCGGACAAATTCTGGCGCCACCCCTGATACTGACTGAAATGCTCCCCCCATTCCTAAAGTTAATATAATCTTGCTACATAGTTCTGGTTTCCCGGATGAATGGTTTGCCCTGACCCCCTGCCTATGTAAGTCATTATCCCCAATGAATCAATTATCGACTAGATATAAAATATCTAAAAAACAAATACATTTTTTACTAGTTTCGTCTGACCATTGCACCAGTTCCCAGATAGCATTTTTAATTTGCGGAAAATTTGCAGCAGTATTGCTTTGAAAACCTGCAAAGTTTCAGCAAGTTCAGCATGACAAGACTGAAAGTTCATAACAAGACTGTAAGCATTGTAGCAAGCTAACGCAAACGCCAAAGTCACCACACTTCGAACTTACAGCTAACTTGTCGTGCAAGTTAATGAAATGCTGAATCAAATTTACTGCAAATTAACGGCAAACAAGTTATGAAAAATGCTGCAAACTTACTGCAAAGTAGTAATCCTTCCACGCCCCACTATCTGTTTACAATTGTTACACGATAAGTTTAACCCCTTCAGAGAGGTCCATAGACCTGTTCAGGTCTATTGACGCGAACACACCACCATAAGGTGCATGCATCGTTTTCATCACCATAAACAAGTTAAGATAATATTTGCACTTTTCAGTACGAGCCTGTTTTTGTATTTGATAAGCGTTTACAAAAAGTGGTGCCAAATGAATAAATTTTCTGCAATTTCTGTGTATGTGCTGATTGTCTATTCTCTCAGTAGAGGGATTTTTTGCTTTCGTCACTTTCGTGAATTAAAGACAGTCTTGTCATCAGTTTCATAACAAACTACTCATACAAGTGGGGGATGGTATACCTTGCGAGAAATTTGCTGCGAATTTCTCAATTCAAATTTGTCACGGCAAGATAATGTCAGAAAAAATGAAACTTGCTGCTAATGTTCATGCCATCTGGGTTATCACTAGAGTAAAAGCTTTTTTCGCACCAAACAACAAATAAACCTCATTTATTTTTCCACCGATTAAGGCTATACTGATATTGAAAAAACATGATTATAACAAATACAGATTAATTTTCTTAATTATAACTTGTATGTACAGGGGCGCGCCAGCAGTATCCAGCGCCTGTGTGCAGAACTTCAGTTGGCGCCCTATCTCCCGCCCCCTCAGAAAATAAAACTTTATAAAACAAAATTCTATAAATATCTATAAATGCGTAACTGTCATCCTTATGGAGTTTTACCCAGGTCAAATAAAGTTTTTTGAACCAGAAAATTTCTTTAATGAAATGTGCCTTGTTTCTATAGGATTCATATTTTATTTCATTTTTTAAATAAGATTTCTGGTTCCAAACATGTTTAAATTATTTGAAAAATAAGGAAAAATGGCAGCTATGCAAATAAAATTCGTAAAGCTTGTGAAAATGGGTTGGGTTGATTGTTGACGGCCAATTATCTACACGAGGGATATGGGCCCTAGGGGGAGTGCCTTCCGTGGAGGTCTTTCTAAGGGAACCTAATCCGTATTAACGCATGGAAATCCACGGTTCGAAGAAAACCACGAAAACTCCGAACGATTAGGCCGACGGGCGCGATTGGGTTCGAACCCAGCACCTCCCGTCTACCAGCTTTGAGAGCAGAACCTCTCAGCCACTGGTGGGGCGCTTGTGAAAATGGAACCTGCTGTTCCAGAATCCCGCATAACGGTAAAGTTTCATTACAATAACAATAGATTGCATCTATGTTAATTTTTAAAAAGACTTTTATCTTTACTCTGCATGTGTTGGCGATGGCTAAGATAAGCTACTGCGCATACATGTCTGAAAATTTGGATAAGGATAGATGATAGCAGATCCAAATGAACCTGAGACTAAGATTTTTCATTTTTTGATAATTAGCCGAAATGTTATTTAAAAGCCATAATAATCATCGCAAAATGACGAGCTCTCTTTCTTCAGAGTGATCATGCCTGTGTGTTTCCTTAGACGTTAAGCACTCCTGCACACCCACGAAAGCAATGTGCTTTTAGGTAGCTTTCTTTACAAAAAGCTACCTATTGCAGCCGTTCGGAGGAAAGCGGTTTCAAAAAATTTTGGTATATTTTCATCGATCATGACCCCCAGACCCCGAAACCACCCTCCGTTCAAAATTGATATATATATATATATATATATATATATATATATATATATATCTGACCTATGTCATACTGTAACTCTCGTATTTATGAACCGATTTGGATGTAATTCGGTGTGTACATAGTACATACCAATGTCTCGACCGAGTTCGTTGGCCAGCTTCATTCGCCATTTTGTTTCAAAATGGCGGCCATTTAAATTTTTTAAAAAAATTTAAAATTTGAAATGTGGTACCAAAAAATTAAAAATGGAAAAAAAAATTTCTTATGTATTTGACCTTTATACAAAAACTCCGTAGCAGTTTTTGTTTCGTCTATATCTTAAAAAATGGCTGAGTTATAGCATTTCGAATTTCTACCGAAGCTGACATTTTGAAACATCCTGAATTTTGTCACGCGATAAAAGGCGTATTTATGAACCGATTTGGATGTAACTTCGTTTATACATAGTACAAACCAATGTCTCGACCGAGTTCGTTGGCCAGCTTCATCCGCTATCTTGTTTCAAAATGGCGGCCATTTTAAATTTTTTTTTTAAATTAAAATTTAAAATGAGATAACAAAAAATTGGAAAATTAAAAAGATTTTTTCGTATGTGTTTGACCTTAATACAAAGATTCCGGAACAGGTTTTGTTTCGTCTATATCTAAAAAAATGGTTGAGTTATAGCATTTTGAATTTCTATTGTGGCTGACATTTTAAAACGACCTGATTTTTGTCATGCGATAACAGGGGTATCTAGGAACCGATTTGGATGTAACTGTGTCTGTACATAGTACATACCAATGTCTCGACCGAGTTCGTTAGCCAGCTTCATTCGCCATCTTGTTTCAAAAGTGTTGCCATTTTTAATAAAAATGTAATTTAAAATTTAAAATAAGGTATTGAAAAATTGGAAAATGAAAAAGATTTTTTTTATGTGTTTGGCCTTGATACAATGATTCTGGAGCAATTTTTGTTTCTGAAAATTTGTTCTTTTGTTCATATCTTAAAAAGTGGTTGAATTATAGCACTTTGAATTTCTAGCATGGCTAACATTTTGAAACGATCTTGTATTTGTCACGCGATACCACACGTATTCGCCCATTTCGATGGAAGAAGGCATGTGGATAGTATACATCAATATCTCGACCAAGTTCGCTGGCCAGCTTCATCAGCCATCTTGTTTCAAAATGGCGGCCATTAAATTAAAAATATTATATTTAAAGTGAGGTGCAAAAAAATTAGAAATTGAAAAAGGTTTGTTTCTTAAGTATTTGACCTTGATGTAAGGATTCAAGAGCATTTTTTGTTTGTCTTTATCTTAAAAAATGGCTCAGATACAGCAGTTTCAATTTCTAATGTGGGTGACATTTTGAAAAATCTGATTTTTTGCCTGCGTCAGCACTCGTATATATCAACCGATTCCGATGTGAGTGAGCATGTGCACAGCAATTACTAAGGTCTCGACAAAGTTCACTAGTTATCCTCATCCACTATGTTGTCTTAAAATGGCAGGCACTTTAAGAAATCGCCGAATTTGGCAGCCAAATATAACTTACTTTAAATAAAAGCAGCTTGGATAAAGCTGACTTATTTCGCGAAATTCTCATTCATAATGATTTAATACTGATAAAAATTAGTATTGAGTCTCCTACATTCGGTTTCCACTAAATTGAGCTTCGCGTGTTTTTTAATAATATAAGTTGGCTTTTTAAAATAAGGAATATGAAAGCTACCTCTTCCTCCCGGCACTGGCCGGAAGGACTTTTTGGATATAATTTCGCGTTTTAAAACAAGTGAGGGCATGGTGCGAATTTTATTTTATTTATGTTTCATCAAGAATTTTTGGTCAAAATTGAAAGTTTTATATATCTAAATTCGAGAAATTAAATAAAAATTCACGGTTCGCTTGAAAAATCAGACCGGAACGTGGGTACATCCCCAGTGTACGCTACCGAAGGCAGTGCGGCGTTCAACTCGAACTTCATTTAGATCGATTTTCATTTAAAAATAAAGAAACTCATACAAATTCGAGGTTGTACGTTGCCGAAGGCAGCTCTGCTGACAATATTAGGTTCGTTTGGAAAGATTTTCGTTCAATTATAAAATCAAAACAATATGCTGCTGAAGACATTGTCCCCCCATCTCTAGGTTCGTTTGGAAAAAATATAAAATCATTCGATATTTGATTTTATGCATATTTAAGGTTATTACCATTGACTTGGGCAATGCCGGGCCGTCGTTTAGTAGTACGTATGGTGCGCGGGAATTTAAAACTCTTTTTTGATAGATATATATTTTTCAGCCATTATTATAGCTCCTACTCCTAACTTGTTTGTGTCTAAATTGAACGTTTTTGCCATTGCAGTCTTTGCAGCGTCTAAGGTTATATGCAATGCTCATATTTCAAAACTTTCAATTTTATGTTCTGAATTGAAATTAAGGATCGACCGAAACAGGTTTTTAAGATAAAACCGGAACTGAATTTCGGTCATGCTTCCTACTTTTCGAAAAATAAAACGAAAAAATATAAAAAATTAAATGATTAATACATACATAAATATACACAGTTATTAATTAATTATACGTGTGGGCCAAGTTGACTCTTTACAATGGCGGATCTAGGGGGGGGGGATGGGGCGATCACCCCCCCCCCCCTTGGTAGAGGCCTAATAAAGGGTTTTCAAAACGACATTATGCATCCTCACGGGAAATGACTTGGGGCGAAGTTCGAGCCCGGCGCGACCCGACTCGAGTCGCGCTAGTGTAATCCACCAGACTCAGGCTGAGTCAGGTTTTCTCTTTGTTACAGACCGGCCCAACGGCGGATCTAAGGGGGGCAAAAGGGCGATGTCTTCTCCCTTGTGCTAATAAAGGGTTTGCAAAACGGCATTATACATCCTCACAGGAAATGACTTGGGGCGAAGCTCGAACCCGGCGCGACCCGACGTGGGTCTCGCCAGTTTAAATCCACGAGACTCGGGCTTGGTCAGATCCTCTCATTTTTAGAGTCGAGCCATGCCCTGATCTTAAATTTTTCTGCAGATTCGGGTCAGGCCAGACTTCTTTTTTTTTACAGGTCGAGCCTGCCCTGGACTTCATTTTACCTAGAGCTCTACACTGGCCAAAATTTCCTGGTCGGGACTCGGCCCGGAATGAAAGCTAAATGTTCGGTCCGTGTCAGCCCGTATGATAAGCATTATTGGCCCGACTGCGACCCGTGCACTTCTCTAATTTCTTCCCCCCGAGCCTAAGTTGGTCTGGCATCTTACTTATTTGTTATTCGTAAAAATTATATTTATGATGTACATTTGTTTATTATTTGTTTACAATCTTTTGAAATTTAATTTGATTTGATAAGTTACAGAGATGCATTTTTTAAAATCTACTTTTTTTCTTTGTAGAGCTTTAAAATTAAGATTTTCTTTTATTATCCGTTTCTTTCATTCTAAACTGATTTTTTTTTTACTGGATTTTCATTTGAATGTAATTGTCTAAGTCATATTTATGCGTAGTGTTTCTGTACATAATTGCCTAAATAGTCATTAATATTATTGTTTTTCTATATTCATGAATTTCGAACATAATCTGAAAATAAAATATGAGCATAAGTAAGTCTGCTTTATGAATAATTTTAATTGCAAAATACAGGCAGGGCTGGAGTCGATTTTTTAGCTTTTATACCGGGCCGAGCCAATATTTTTTTTGTGTGTGGGTCGGACCTGAGCTTGGGCCTGGAAACTTCAGCCCGGGTAAACTTCTAACTGACATATAGAAGCCAGCTTTAATTTTTTTTTAACTGCTTCTTTCAGCCATGATCCCATAGCTACTGAATACACCGGATGTCCTAAAATGGACTGATTGATTTTAAAATTCAATAAATTGCTA
Source organism: Maratus speciosus (assembly GCA_963932465.1). Taxonomy (NCBI): domain Eukaryota; kingdom Metazoa; phylum Arthropoda; class Arachnida; order Araneae; family Salticidae; genus Maratus; species Maratus speciosus. Next base: position 330,309,802 of record OZ010787.1, read on the forward strand.
ATGGTTACAGTTATTAAAAAAATATTTGCAGGAGGGTTATGTAAGATGTTGGGAACAAAGGTGATTCTGTTCCGAATTTTCCAAAAATTTAACCCTCTCGCAGCGTATCCCGCGATTTCCACGGTCAAAGTAACAGTCGCAAAATTTGCACAACCCGCAATTTCCGCAGCAAATCTTTTTTTTTTTATGATCCAATTCTATTCAAAAAAAATTTTTTTCACAAAGATTTTGGACATATTTTAACTCTAAAATATATTCAGATTTGAAATTTGTGATAAAATAAATGCGCAATTTTTTAACTTATTTTGATAAAAAAATAAAAAATAAATAAAAAATTACGCAGCGAGAGTGTAAGGAAATTCGGTTCCGAAAATTTAAAAAATTCACCCATCCAAAAATTCGGACATAAAAATAATCGCGAATTATGACAAATGGTCTCCATAAAAATCTATTTCGTCTATCGTTCGCAGAAAATAACTTCAATTTCGCCAAAGGATCACGGAAAAAACGCGAATTTGGTCAAGAGGCTGCGGTAAAAACGCGAACTTTGTCAGAGGGCCACGGAAAAACGCGAATTTCGTCAAACGGCAGCGGGAAGAAAACTCAAATTTTGTCAAACGATCGCGGGAAAAACGCGAATTTTGTCGAATAGCTGCGAAAAAACGTGAATTTCGGCAAAGGATCGTGGAGAAAATGCGAATTCCTTCATCGAATCGCGGAAGAAAATGAATTTAGTCAAAGAATCACTTTAAAAACGCGAATTTCGTCAAAGGATCGCTGAAAAAAAAACGCGAATTTTGTCAAAGGATCGCTGAAAAAAAACGCGAATTTTGTCAAAGGATCGCTGAAAAAACGCGAATTTTGTGGAAAGGTAGCGGGAAAAAGCGCGAATTTATCAAAAGGCTGCAAAATTACAGTAATTTCGTCAAAGGGTCAAAGAAGTGCGAATTTTTATCAAAGAGTCGTCGGAAAAATACAGAGGTCTCTTTAGAAAATAGCACACATACTTGTATGTTTATTATTATAGGTATAGTTTTAAACTGAAATAATATACGGAACTAACTTTTGAAAAAAAAAACAGGTTAATCCAAACCCAGCTTATAGGAATCTGCACTCAGCCTGAAATCAATCCGAATCGAAAACAGCTAACCCGACCTGCGACAAAAATAATTAGTGCCAAGAGGGAACCTTCCGGAAAATTTTCTTTGAATTTCAGAATTTTTTTTTCTTCTTTTTTACTCAGAATTACTCCTGAAGAGGAGTTTTTTTACTGCGACTCTTGATTTTAGTTTAAAATAGCAAAGATAGGTGACGCTGGAAGCTATAGCGCTAAATCGGTTCCCGGAGGAGGTAGGCCAGAAATCGGGCCTCGATTTAACGACCATTGTTTGCAGCGCCATCTATCGCTGCTATTGTAAAGTAAAATCAAGAATCGCAGTAAAAAATCTCCTGCCATCTTACATAACCCTCCTGCACAGTTTTTTTTAAATAGCTGTTACCATTTGAAAGTTACTGAATTTTATAATCAGTCACGTCCATTTTAGGATACCCGGTATGTTTTTTAATAAGTTTCAACGCATTCTTTACTGAATTACAACTGATCTTAGATATAAAGAGACGAGCAGTCTTATACCAAATTGGTATTTTTTACATAATCCTGAAGATTAGTATTTCTAAATAATTATTTGGGCGTGTCCGTTATGTAACTTTTACTGTATATTGTTTTTATCTTTAAAAATATTCGGACTTTCTTTTCAAAAATCGGGTCAACCCGAACCCTTCTCGCAAAAGTGAAAACCCAATCCGAAACTGACCCAAACTCGAAATAATATATGCCAATCTGCCCCAAGCCCAACGAGCTAGGCGCAGCTAAAAAGTAGAAGTCAACCCGACTTGCAGCAGAAAAGTAGAAGTCAACCGGGCCCAAACCCGACCCGCAACAAAAAAGGAGAAGTTAATCCGGCCCGCAGCAAAAAGTAGAAGTCAACCAGACTCGAACGCGACCGACAGCAAAAAAGTAGAAGTTAACCAACCAACAGCAAAATATAGAAGTTAACCGTACCCAAACCCGACCCACAGCAAAAAGTAGAAGTAACACGACCCGCAGTGAAAAAATTAGCCCCGATCCGCGCATCAGATTGGAGATTCCAAATTTCCAAAATCGCCCCCTCCCCTTGAGGACTCTCCAGATCCGCCCTTGACTCTTCGCGCCTCTGATCAAAACTTTATTTTCAGATAAAATAAAATATAATTAATTCATCCACGACTCAGAAGGATTTTCTAATTATACGAATTTCACCTAATTAAAAAATATTTTAGGCATACATACATCGATTTATTTTTATAATGATTTTTGAAAATGATTATCTGTCATACTAGAGTATTCTCAAAGAGTATTCCAAACACTTCTGCGGTTTCAGACAAAACTATTACTGTTAAGTCTGCAGCTTTTAATGAGCACGTGAAAAGCGTCTTCAAAGTTTAGTCCTATAGGCATTACTTGGTTTACATCTTCCACTCGTCTTGATCTTGAGTCAGTCATGACTGATAATTATAAATAATGAAATTCATAACAATAAATAAAGAGTGTCTCACATGAGACGATATAGCTCAAATCAATGAGTAATGTTGAAATTTTTCAAAAGAAGAAACGAGAGTTTTGGAATACAGATAGTTTCGGTCCGGCCAAATTCTCGGCAGCATCGCCGAAAACGAATTTTCGACAAAATCCTGATCTTGAGCAGAAAACAAAACCGAATTTTTAGTCGATCTCTAATTGAAATGAACATATCTTTCAATCATCACAATTATTTATCCAGTATGTGAATAGACACCACCCTAGTCTGCCCTTTTCAATCTTTCATCTTTAAAAATGTAGGAATTTTTGGACATTTATGGCCAAATTTAGTCTATTTTCACCAACCCCTCCCCCTTTTCCGCCATTAGGAGGTCCACAGTACAAGATAGCATGGATAAAGAGTATTTGTTCTGCTCCGAGATCTAATGGTCTGAAAAACACACAATTTTCATCCAACGCATAATAGTTTCTATAGAAGTGATCATTTGTAGAAACGCTGAAATAAGATATTGATTCGGCCGTCTATTGTAGACTTTATGAGCGCGAAAATCACAGTATTAAACCTACGGCACGGAATCCCAACACCTTCACAAATTGCTGATGCTTCATTTTTACCAATTAAAATTTGTCCCGTAGCAGACACATGTATCTCCAATCTAAAATCTCTACATTGTACAGCACAATCATACAAGTTCTGGTTTTGTATTGTTTTTTCTATTCAGGACTGTCCAACACAGACGCCATGGTGCCGCCCTTTGAAGGTTTTCTTGGCGCCTATTCGAATGTTTCCTTTTACTAGCTATTTTTAAAATTAAAAATTCATTTTAAAGGATGCTTTCTTTAAAATCGAAAATATTTAAATGGTGTTCTTTTGATAGTTGTCAGTGACCGTTGTTTAGTTTTAATTATTTAATGCTATTCGTTTGTTATTCAGTGGTTAAGGTTTCTGGCTCCTTCACCTACAAAACTTTTGAAGATGAGTTGCCCCTATGAAAAATCTAATTTTGAATTTACTATGATTTATATTACTATTTCTGAAAATTATATCTACATAGTTTCTGAGTCATAGAGAACTTATGGCTGTGAGAGATATGTGCATCCTATAAGACGCTTGTGACGTTTAAGTTTATTTCTATAAATAGCCTGCTTACTACAGGGGAACTTTTACCAATATTTTCGAATAGTAATTTTCATCTTATCTATTTTCATCTTAATTCTGCAGTAAGTTGCTATTTAAAAATAAAAAAACATGTGGAATTTAAAACCTAACTAAGCAGTAATAAAACTGTTATTACGCTCTACCACTACAGTGAGATAATTGTGTTGCATGTTTTCAGTCATGTGAATTATAGCGCCTTTTATTGTTTGCAACTACATGAAATTCGCCTGTGTTTATAAAGGTTGGACAGGTCTGCGTTTAAATCACTTATTAGGTGACTCAGAAGTAGTATAAAACGAAATGATTTCTTTAAAAAAAGAATTGAATATTTATAAGAAAGTTTGCCTCGGGTACTTTTGCAAAACATAATTCAGATGTCAAGAAAATGTAATGCATTTTAGTATAATTAAATTAAGTATTTTTTTTTAAGTATTTGCTCCTCAAAAGAAATTTTTGGCGCCTTTACTACTTCGGCGCCTGTGTGCGCCGCACACTTTGCACACTGGGTCGGCGCGCCCCTGTGTAGGTATTTAAAAATAACAGGCTGAAGAAAAATTCTCCCTCTCGCAGAATTAAAAAAAAGTTTAGTGCTGCCATCTAGAGGCAATATGCAATCTAAAAATACGAACATGAAAAATGGTATAAGATTATTCTCAAACATCGCACTTCTTTTCTCCCCAAACAATGGTTTATCATTATCGTTCTTTTTCTTCATATAAACTTGGTACATGTTTTATCAGAGGCATCACCTAGGGAGGGCAATTGCTCATTTCTGAGTTTCAGGTTTTTTTCTCTTTTTTGCTGTTATTTGTTTTCTATTCATTTTTTAATTACTAGTTGAATATTTTGATTTTTTTTAAAAAGAGTATATTAATTACATGTAAATAAACTATAATAGTAAAAAAAAAATCCTTTGAAATTATACATGAAAAATGAATGCAAGAAAAATAATTCACTTCAAGCAGACAGAAAATTGCGATTTCAGGGGTCGATCCAGGCAAAATTTGGGGCCTATTTAGGGCCCTTTCACAAAAATGTATTTAATAAAATAGGCCCTTTCACAAAAATAAATTTAATAAAATGGGCCCCTTCACAAAAATAAATGCAATAAAATGGGCCCCTTCACAAAAATGAACTTAATAAAACAGGCCCCTTCACAAAATTCCTTTTCATAAAATAGGCTCCCTACGTAACATCCTTTTTCATAAAAACACTTTTAAAATATGTAATTTGTAAATAAAACCAGGTCACGAAAAACAAAAACTTGAGCAAGGGATTTAAAGAATGTTTTTGGTCATAAATTCTTGGTACAGATTTGAGTAACTGGATTTCAACTTTCGTTACAAAATGTTATTTTTCACAAAATATTATAAAATTCACAAAAATAACTTTTACTTTTCACAAAATAGGCTCCAAGAATAAAAACCTGCATCGACCCCTGGATTTACTACGTTCAACGATAGAAATTTGCCCCCTCCAAGCAAAATCAGAAATGTCACTCCTGTGTTTGATCGTAGTTGGTATCTATTATTATTGCCAGTGTTCGTGTTTTTTACCATTGAAATTTTGAAACCTTTTTCCGGAAGCTATATTACATTATTTTTATAAGGAAAATAAAAGGAAACACATATTTATTCTGAGTCTAAATTAATACACTTTTTGACGATATAAATATTTGGTGATTCTACGAGATAAAAAAAAAAAAACAAAAAAAAAAACAGATTTTAATTTGAAATCTCAAATAAAATGTTTTAGCTGAGCTGCCGGAAAAGAGTAAAATAATCAACAAATAATATTTCAAAATTTTTTTTATTATTATTACTGCCCCAGTAGCGACTGAGGTTTTGCTCTCAAAGCTGATAGATGGCACGTGATGGGTTCGAACCTATATTGCGCTCGTCGGCTTAACTGTTCGGATTTTACAGTGGGGGTTTATGGAATCTTTCTTATCTTGCGTAAATACGGGTTAGGTTTCCTTAGAAAGACTGTCACGGAGGGCAATCCTCTTCCTTCGGCCTATATCAGTTTCGTAAATAATCGGCCTTAACATGAAAACCAAAGACGCAAACTTTATTTTTACTTATAAAAATTCAAAGTGGGTGGGGGGGGGGGGGGGGGGGGCGAGGGGTACAGCTGTATTGGGCAAAAAACTGCAAACGCCTCGTGGGGACCGATTTCATAAGTATGTGTATGGAGAAGGATCACTCCATACCTCTACCAAGCCTCACTATTTCTATGTACAAGATACTTCAAATATTTGGTCTGTAAACTGACACTGATACAAGAAAAAAGCACAAAGACATGAATAACAATTTGGAAATTGCACGTTAAACGTGGCAAATGAGGTGCGTTCGTACTATAACTTGTTTTATTAATATTTTTTGCACAGCGTATTCTACTGAATGTATATTTTAGTGCACTTCATCAGGGCATATAAATTGCATTCTGTTCGAAAGGCTGTAACATCATTAAAATGCACTTGAAATAATTTTTTCCTATTGGCCGTAATGTAACGGAAAACTTTTGATTACCCCTGTAATTAAATTATATATCCGATTTTCATAAAATTTGAAAAGACGCGACAAAATTTTACAACAATTATATATTTAAAATTTCAGACCATTCGGTTGGGTAGTTTTTTCTCTGTTATATGCGGACAGACGGACGGACAGACAGACGGACCGAACGACGACTATAGGCGCTACGTATTTATATAATTACGAACGCACCTAAAAAGACGCTGTTTCGGAATTAAAAACAGCTTCACTCGATCTTACAATATAATACTCTTTGAAACTGCGACCTAGTTTTAAATTTACACAATTTATACACGCTGAAAAACTTTGCATTCAGTTGAAGAGGACTCTGTACTCTTTAACTGACTTTGGGTATTTTGAATTTAACTTTTTAAGTAAAAAATTGTCTCGCTATTTTATAAAATGAACTTACGGGGTAGTATTATATGGAAGGTTAAAAGATTATAATCTTGAAAAGGCCTCAGCAGTAATTTTTATGGATTTTTCTATTGGGCGGTGACTGTGTGTGACTTCGAGTGCTTTGAAATTGTCAAAATGAAGAGTCTAAAAATCTGTAAAATGCTCTATAGTATAATTTTGAAAACCTTACATTGCTCTTACGATTGCAATTTTTCAAACAAAACCTAAAATCAAATGACAAAAATTGAATCAAATGTAACATTTTACATTTTCTAAAACAATTTTATTTTTTTGAATATATACTTGAAAATTCATTCTTGATTCTCTTAAAGATTGTATGTTGAAGCTACAAAAAGCCACAAAAAAAAAGGATGAAGTTTATGTCTAAAACATGGTGCGAAATCAAAATTTCAACCTTATATTATGGTATTTATTTAACACTTTCCATTAACTAAATTACTATATAGGTCAAGTACCTACGAATGATATAGTGATAGAAATTCCTTTTCTTATGTGCTAAATACATCAGAACGTATTTCTTAAATTAAAATTGTTAAAAATTTTGTTTGATGGGTTTGGCAGACATCTTTCCTTATTTTATATAAATTTCTAAGCACCGAAGTACGTAGTTTGAAATTGCTACTCGAGGAAGCATTTAACGCTTTTTTTTTTCCTTTTAAGCAGGCTGTCAAGCCGATCATGTATTAGGTTTAAAATTTTTAATTTTCAGAAACACGTTGTGACGCATTTAGAAATAGAAAAGTATATCTATCAACATATCATGCGTACGCACTTGGTTTACATAGGATAACATAGTTAAAGGAAAATGCTAAATAAGTAATACAAGCTTGGAAATTTGATATCGCACCATTGTTTAGACCAGTGGTTCTCAACGTAGAACGTACGCCCCAGCGGGGACAAATTGACTTTTTTTTTGGGGGGGGGGGATTCCGAATTTTTCACTCTCACAATCACTGTGAATTTTAATTTTATTATTTTTTCTTAAGTCATGTTCTACATTAAAAATAAAAGTAATACATACGAAAAAAAAATTTCTTTTGCCGAATTTTAAAACCTTCCAATCAAAAGTTTAAAATAGATTCAAAGCAGAATAATTATATGAACAGGCATTAAAAGCGTTTTAAACGTTCTCCATTTCTACATCTTTAAAACTTTTATAATGTTTTTTTGCTTAATGATACATATTACGTTTTTCCGCAACATTTTTATTAGTTCTTGAATGAACCTTTTATTTCTATTCTCTCTCCTATCTGTCACTTTTCGTGTGAAATTGTCTAAATTTGACTTTTTTTTTTTTAAACATTTTTAACCTAAAAAAATATTTTAAATATTTAAACGAGCTACTGCCAACTTTATAAAAACTCGGCTTTTCTTGGTTACAGAATTTAGGTGAAAACCACTTTCTTTTAAATTGAAAATTCTTAGAGTATTTTTGCATTTAATATATTTTTTTTATTACCCATTTGCAAAAACAGAAAACATTTTTCATACGAAAATTATCAATCATGTATTCAAATAAAATTTTGAAATTTATTCCAAGCAATACTTCAAATTGGCCGCAGCCAGGAGTTAATAGCCGAAACAATCGCTAAAGATTTTGCTATATATATACAGTAGCCTTTTTTATTCTGATAATTTCAGTGACTTAGGCACGTAGTTCGATTACATGTCTGTTAAATTTGTATCTTATTTATAGTATTTTATTTATTAATTGACGAGGTTTTAACTTCGTAGTAGAAATATTAGCCGGAAATAAATGTTAACTATTATATTCTTTAAAGTACAAACGGTTTAATCTTTTCGTAATCATCAGCACGCGATAGGGAGGATAAATTAAAAAAATATCCTGCTTGAAAATTATTTTTAAAACCACAAAAAAACAGTAAATTATGATAGAGTTTTCAAACAAATTGCACTTGAAAGAATGTTTTTTCCTGTTCAATGGTGTAAAAATTGAATGTGTGCGATGTTTAGAAGTTTAAAAATTGCAGTAAAAGCGAAACTGTTAGGAGTTGCCAACGTCGAATTGACGTCAGCGAGGACATCGTGATTTTACAGATGCTTTTGGGCGGGGGGCACTTTGGTGGGTTTTTCGCGATTTCCCACAATTTCATTTTCTGTATAAGGTGACTTTTGAAACTCACATCCTCATATATTTTAGAAACCCAATTGGCTTCGTTCCAATTTATGCCGGGTGTAGATATTTTTACGTAAGATGTGTTACTTCTGAAATGATATAGTGGCTTTTTGAACTTAACAAAATATTTATTCGCAATCTTCATGAGCATTCCAAGATATTATAAGGATCTCTCCTTCTTTAGCTTCTTTTTGAAGCGAACATTATTACACAATATCGTTACATCGGTTCGGTGGTTCAATCATACAACAAACACTGAAGTGTTCTCTTCATTTCACTTCAAAGTGGGGGTTATCGAATTAGCAGCGACACCTGCCTTTTATTTTACATTTTCGACACTCCCCACCTGATAATTGCCAAAATTATCACACTACATTTTTAATCTAATTTTACCAATAATTATTGAAACCTATATACCGGGTGTCCCAAAAAGGACTGACTGATTTTAAAATTCAATAACTTGCAAACGGTGACAGATATTTAAAAAATTCTTGCAGGAGGCTTATGCATAAGGTCAAAAGTTTTTTTACAGTGATTTTCAATTTTAGTTCAAATTACAAACAATAGATGGCGCTGCGATCGATAGACGCTGAATTCAGGCTCGATTTTTGGTACTTCGTGGCCCGGATAATACATTTCCATCTCCTTTTTTCGCATAGAACAAGAAAAAGGACCAAAAATCGAGCCTGTATTTAGCGACTATTGCTTACAGCGCCATCTATTGTTTGTAATTCGAACTAAAATCAAAAATCACTGTAATAAAACTTTTGACCTTATGCATAAACCTCCTGCAAGAATTTTTTAAATATCTGTCACCGTTTGCAAGTTATTGAATTTTAAAATCAGTCAGTCCTTTTTGGGACACCCGGTACATGTCAAAATTATACTATATGGAATTATTCAAAACAATAGATTTTAAAAGTTTTACCTTTAAGAAAATCTGAAATAAAGCACTAAATAAACCATAATATAATTACAAAACATATGTTTCTTACCAATATGTACAACATAAATATACCTGGCCAGGATTTTTGCAAGAAACTTTCATAAAATAACACAATAAATGCAAAATTAAATAATATCAGTATTTACAGTACAGCTAAATATATTACAGTTATAATACAGTAAAAGAATAAGTTATTAATGCTATTTACATAAACACAATACTAAAATTAAATATTTTTATATTTACAAAAAATTTATTTACAAAATTATTTTATTAATCAGCAATTTCAAAAGGATATATAAGTTGAGTAGGTCGTCTTAAATTTCCCTTTTTGGTCTTGACGACACAAGACCTGACTAGTCCATCACGACCTCTATTGACCTCGATAATTCGTCCTAAGTTCCATAGGAACATTGATTTACTTACACCTTCAATTAAAACAATGTCATTGACTTTCAAGTCTTTTTGAGCATTAGGAGTTCCGAAAGAATGCAAGCTTTTAGTTGCTAGTAAATACTCAGTCTTCCATTTCTCCCAAATCTGGCTCAAAAGTTTTGTTTGATACGTTTTTCTTTTAATTAGGCTAGTCCTAGTTATAGAGGCGTTAAACAGTTCGTTAAAGTTAAAGGGGTATCCTACCTTGTGTCCAGCAAGCAGGAAATGGGCCGGTGTTAGCGGCTCAGGCTCAGAGGAATCATCATAAATGTATGTTAGTGGTCTGTGGTTGAGAACATTTTCCACCTCTACAAGGACAGTCATAAGCTCTTCAAAAGTAAGCAAAGCTTTTCCTAAGATTTTTCTTAGGGGGTCTTTAACACTTTTCATCAGCCTCTCATAGAAACCTCCCCACCATGGGGCAAGTTCAACGATGAATTTCCATGTTATTCCTTCTGAAGAGATAAAATTTTGAAAATCCTGGTGCTTAAGTATGTCAAAGAAATATTGAATTTCTTTATTTGCACATTTGAAGGTTTTGGCATTGTCGGAGTAGAATATTCGACAATTTCCTCTTCGGCTAAGAAAACGTCTAAGTGCCAATATGAACTTTTTAGTTGATAAGTCTGAAACTAGTTCAAGGTGAACAGCACGAGTCACAGCACACGTGAATAGAGCTATGTAAGCCTTTTCGGTGTTGTCACCATTTTTTATATAAACAGGACCGGTGAAGTCTACTCCAGCGACGGAAAATACCGGGTTTTCTGAGATTCGATCTCTGGGAAGTTGCGCCGTCATTTGTTTTGCTGGCTTCACTGCATACTTTCGACATACGAGGCATTTGTTGATGGCCTTTTTAACTGCTTGCCTCCCCTTGGGAATCCAGTAGTTCTCACGCAATTTACATAGTGTAGCTGCAACACCACTATGAAGCATTTTGTTGTGCTCTCGTAATATTAGCAGTTCTGTAAATCGAGAGTCCTTTGGCATGAGGATTGGATGCTTTTCTGCATAAGTATATTTACTCTCGTCCAGTCTTCCCTTTATTCTTAATAAATCGTTTTCATCAAGAAACGGTGCTAATGATAGTAAGCTCAATTGTTTTGGAAGCTCACTCTTCGATTTAAGCAAATCAATTTCTGGTTTATAAAATTGTTTTTGGACTGACTTAATGAAGAATATTTCCGCATCTTGAATTTCATCAGCAGACAAGGGACCATCGTTTCCAGGTAATTTTCTAACTTTCCTTATAAAGCGTTTAATCCATGCAATTGTTCTAAGTAATTTTAGCATACTGCTAAAGTTTTCTAAAAGTTTTACTAGCTCATTGTTTTGAATAGTGCATTCATTAACGAGAATATTTTTCCGACGTTCTAACATGTTGTCATTAGCCGAAATTTTTTTCGATTGTGCAGGCCAATCTGTGGAACTGGTTAACCAAGGCGGACCCAGCCACCATAATGAATTTTCCTTTAAAGACCTCAATTGCAATCCTCTCGTCAACAAATCTGCAGGGTTTTCTTTACCTGAGCAATGGTTCCAATTTTTGGGATCCGATATGTTTTGGATTTCTGTCACTCGGTTAGAAACGAATGGTTTCCACTCTTTAGCCGAACTCTTGATCAGCTCAAAGCGATTTGAGAATCGGTCCAAAAAACGCATTCGAGCAATAGTCATTGAATATTTTATTCAAGTATTTATAGATTCTCACTGCTATAACTGCTCCCATCAACTCCAAACGAGGCAGTGTTAGATTTTTAAGAGGAGCAACACGTGATTTTGACATTATAAGAGACGTTTTCACTTTTCCGCCTTTGTTTATGTATATGAAGTACGCTACAGCTCCATATGCTTTGTCACTAGCATCACAAAAAATATGTATAGTTAATTCTGTTGGATAGGCTCCTTCCAGAAAATATTTTCTATCGAATGATATGTTTTTCAAATCTTGAACGTCCACTAACCAGTTTCTAAATTCAATATCTAGGTCTTCGGGAAGTTCTTCGTCCTATCCTAGCCCCTTTTGCCATATTTTCTGCATTAACAGCTTAATTCTGATTACAAAGGGGGCTATATATCCAGCGTGATCATAGATTTTTGCTGCAGCACGCAGGACTGATCTTTTAGTGGCCAAACTAGTGTTAGCTGTAACATTCTGAAATTTCAATGAATCAATTTTTATAATGTCTTTATTAGTGTCCCATTCCAGTCCCAATAACATAGACTGCTCAGATGGGTTATCTAACATACCGTTTTGTTGCCACAATCCTTTTAACTCAGTCGAATTTGAATTAAATTTACTTAAGTTCATGCTAGCGTCCTTAAGTATAGTGTTAGCACTGGATGAAAGGTTAAAAGCATTTTCAGCTGTATCTGCCCCAGAATAAAGATCGTCAACGTACATGGAGTTATTTAACATTTCAAAAACCTCAGGATAAAATTCTTTATATTTTTTAATGTGTGCCTTAATTGTGGCCGCTAAGACAAAAGCGCTACACCTAATTCCAAAAGGTAAACGTGTCATATTCATTACCCTAAAGGAGTTAGAGTCACCATTATTAAACCAAAGAAATTTTAAGTATTTTCTATCTTCTTTTGCTATTTCTATCATTAAGTATGCTTTCTCAATATCGGAAGAAAAAGCAACTTCATATGTTCGAAATTTAAGTATCACGTCTAATAAATTAGGATTTAAATTTGGACCTGATTCCAAAACATCATTTAAAGATTTCGAATGGCTTTCCTTTGATAACGCATCAAAAACTATCCTCACGCGCGTAGTTTCTTTATCTGGTCTTAAAACAGCCTTATGAGGCATATAGTATCCAGACAATAACGCACCATTTTTAGATTCTTCTACAATTCCCTCACGAAACTGCTCATCGATAACTTTCTTATACTCAGCGCATACTGCTTTATTTTTATTCAATTTTTCTTTCAAATTATCGAACCGCTTTTTAGCAATGCAAAAATTATTATTAATTTCATGTGAACCTGAATCCCAAATAAGATTAGTTGTGTACCTATTATTTTTGTATTGCAATTTTTTCTCAAATTTTTCTATTAATAATTTATCCTTTTGAGATAATTCATCACTCTCGTCCAAAATTCCGATAGAATCAATTTCCCAAAATATTCTTAAATCATTTAATTCAACCGCATTTTTCATTACTGCAATATTTTGAGAACAACTATTTCCTTTTCTCAATTCCTGTCCCGTAATTACCCATCCAAAAACCGTTTTTATAGCGCCTGAGTCATTATTAATGGATATTCGTTCGTTTAAAATAAATTCCCAAAACAAGTCTGATCCAATTAGCATTTCAACATTCATCAAATCTTTTCCTACACAAGCATCAGCCATTTCCATTTTATTATCCCTCATAAATTCCCTAATTTGTGCAGACGGTTCGTACATATCGGCGCCAGATATCCGAGGAACAACAAGCGCTCGGATTTTCGTCTTGAAAGATTGATCTAAGCTTTTAATTTCTACTTCTACTATTGGATATACTTTCTCTACCGCACTTTGCATTCCGAAAGAATACACTGATAAAATCTCCCGACCTACTGGCTTTAAACTCAAAGCATTCACTAAATCTTCACTGACAAATGACCGCTGACTCCCATTATCTAAAAGTATTCTAGTTAATTTTGAATTGAAATCAGAACTCGCAACTACTTTACATGTCTGCAAATATACATTTTTAGAATGCGTCACATTATTATTACAATACGAAACAGAACTAACAATTTCGGAACTAGAATTGTTTACATTTACTGTCGCCTCAAATCCATAATTAGGAGATTCAGAATTTTGCCGCGTATTGCTTATTTTATCCTCCCGAGCGGCATTTAACCCTCTGCTGTCTTTTGTGCAAATAGAACCATGGTGATATTGATTTTTACATTTAAAGCAAGACAATTTACTTCTACATTTTTTGCTGTTGTGAAAAAGTTTAAAGCATTTAAAACAGCGACTAGAATTTTTCAATATCTTAAACTTATCTTGCGGGGGCAAGCTACATTTGAATGAATCATGCTGAGAAGAACAAAATATGCATGATAGAATTTGTGCATTAAGAGCGCTAGCAGAACTCGAACTCTTAAAATAATATTTACTACCTTGCTTATCGGGGGGACCTGTATACTTTCGTTTAGTATCTTTAAAATAATTTAGCATAAGAGAAGATAACCGACACTCAATTTCGATTTTTAAATATTTCAATAGTTCTAAAACATTAAACTCATTTTCATCTGATTTTTCTAAACGTTTTCTATTAAAATTTAGAGCGAGATCATCTGGGATTAATCTAATCAGAATGGGATACAAAAGATGACCGTACATTTCAGTCGTTACATTTAACGACTCTAAACTTCGAATTTGAATTTCAACAATGTCATATAATTTTCTTAACTCAAATATATTAGTCGAGTCCTTGACGGGATTAAGGTTTAACAATTTTGACATATGCCCGTTAACAACTAATTCCTGTCTACCAAATCTTTGTTTTAGTAATTTTATTGCTTTTTCATAATTTTCCTCTGACAAAGCAAATCCGTTTACAACACTAAACGCGACCTCTCCTAAAAGAGTTTTTAAATATGAAAATTTATCTATTTTTGACAAATTTTCGTTTTTATCAATAGAGCTTTGAAACTGATTCCAAAATTCCATCCACAAACATGGATCACCATAATATTTTGCAATCGCGATTTTAGGTAATTTCACTGTTACATTATTAAAGTTTAAACTATTATTTCCTGCATTTTCAGGTGATTCGCTAGGTTTATTAGATATAACCCTTTGCTGTGTACTATCAGGACTGGAGAGCGTAATTTTGTAGGAAACAAGGGATTTATGTGAGAGTCGGCGGCCAAGGCTGAGTATACCCAGTGATTATTTTGAAATATATATATAATGAATATTAAATAAGATTGCCTGCCTGTGTTTAGCTTCGGTAAGAGGACAGGCTTGCGATATGTATCCTTTTGTTGCAATTGATTGTATTTTATTTTTTAAGATGAGACAAATAATCTTCATCATTGACTGAACACGGATGCATATTCACTTCTAATTTTCTTTAATACTGGACTAGGATGCTACAAAAATATACAAAGAATGGTTAATATAATGGATGAATAAAAAATGAATGGTTTTTCCAATCGACAAGGTTCTTGGTGTTTGAACACCAGAGAAAATCCCTTCTGGGATAACAATGGGATTTGTATCCCGACGGACAGCACGTCCGTTTAGTGGAAAAGTTTTATGACGACTGCGGGGTTCAAAAAAGTGTTCACACAGAGTCTTTTAGGTGATGAGAAAGACAATAGATTATGCAAAGTCAGCGGATTAATTTATTTCAGCACAGTCACTTTGCAATGTCCAATGAATGGTGCTACGATCTGGTTTTCAGATATGAACTTAATATAAATGCTGTCTTGTGGATCGCCTTGTAGATTTAGTGCTGCCATCTATGAGTGATGAGATGAAGTGTTTCCGTTGCTCTCCACGAAGTTAACTTTTCTTGATTAGATAAATGTTGTACATATTTCCACAAACGTTTACATACCCCACAAGTTCGGTTATAAGTCTATATAACATGTCATTTGTGTCGCAGGTTCGCATACAAAACTTATTAGTAGAAGTAGGATTTCTAATATTCCTCCTTTTTGTCTGAAGGACCTGTGACAAGTTTTAGCTGTAGTTCGTTTCGTAAAAACTCATGTTGAACTTTTGGAAGCGGTTTTGTGAGTATATCCGCTATCATGAGTTTTGAAGGACAATAGGTGATATTAATTATTCCGCGTTCGTGTTGATCTCTGATGTGGTGGAATTTGACCTCAATGTGTTTAGTTTTTGTTTGTACTTTCTCGTTTTTTGTTAGTTTTATGGTTGATAAATTATCCTCATACACAGTTATTGGTAGTTGTTGAGGCAATTCCAAATCATTGAGTAAATTTAATAAATGTATCACGTTTTGTGTTGCAGTTGACGCCGAAATGTACTCGGCTTCTGTAGAAGACGGGCGACGCTGGTCTGCTTCTTAGAGATCCAGGCTAACAGGTTGTTGCCTAACTTAAACAGCTTGCCTGTCGTTGACTTTCTGTCTATACGATCATTCGCCCAGTCGCTATCGCTGTAAACCATTAGTATGGGCGGTTTGCATCTGTCTATTATGCATTTCAATTCTCTTGTAGTCATCAGGTATCTGATAAACTTTTCGATGGCCTCCCAATCAGCTAGTCTGGGTAGCTCATTCCTCCTCCCTAGAATATTTACTATGACCGCGATCTCGGGTCTTGTTAGTGTCGCGATGTATAGCAATCCGCCAATTGCTTGTCTATATTTTGTATTATTTTCCATTAACTCTCCTTCCGGATCTAAATTAAAATAGTTAGTACACATTGGCGTGTAGGTGGGTTTGCTGAGGGTTAAGTTGAACTTTTCCGCGATTTCTATAATTTTGTGTTCTTGATCAAGTTGTAAGTTACCGTTTTCTGTTTTAGTTATATTAATCCCTAAATACTGAGTTACCTGTCCCAGATTTTTAATCTCATATTCCTTGGATAACTGGTTATATATCTCGTGCGTATCATCTTTGCTACCTGCTACGAGTATGTCGTCCACGTAGACGATCACATATGCGACTTTTCCATTTTTGATTCGTTTAAACAGACATTGGTCTGAGTCGCATTCGGTAAATTTTAGATTCTTCAGGGATTGGCTAATTTTTTAAACTCCATGCCCTTGCGGCCTGTTTAGGGCCATAAATCGCCTTGTTTAATTTACATACTATTTCTTCCTCCCCTTTCTTTAGATAACCCTCCGGCTGATACATATACACTTCCTCCTCAAGAGTCCCATGCAAAAAAGCGGTTTTGACATCAAGGTGCGTCACGTCAAGATTTTTGTAAACGGCTGCATTTAAAAATGCTCTCAGTGTGGTGTGCGATACGACTGGTGCATACGTTTCGTCGTAATCGCACCCATATTTTTGCGAGTACCCCTTCGCAACTAACCTGGCTTTATACCTTTCTATTTTTCCGTTTATCCCTCTTTTAGCTTTAAATGTCCACTTTGATACTATGACGCGTTTTCCGGGCATAGCTTTAATTAGTTTCCAAGTTTTATTCTGTTGTAGTGATCTTATTTCCTCATTTGCTGCTTCCAACCACTTATTTTTTGTTTCTATATCCTCAATGTTTTGTAATTCGGCCCACGATTTCGGTTCCTCAATTTTGCACAAATTCACGGTCACTCCGAAACGATTTGGAGGTACGCCTCTGTTTTCCCTTTGCGACCTCCTCTGTTCGGGATTATCTGGCGTCGGGGTTTCTATCAGATCTTCATTATTATTTGTCAAATCAATCTTGATATTTTCGGTAGGTGTTTGACCGTTATTTTCGGTTTCCGTAGTATCATTAATGTCCTCATAGTTAGTCCCTTCTTCAATGAATTTTACCGTTCTAGAAATTATTATGTGGTTATTTCCCGTGTGAATTCTGTAACCTTTGCTCCGAAAATCATAACCCATCATGATCCCTTCGATAGCTTTTTCGTCAAACTTCGTTCTTTTTGATTTATCTACGTAGGCAAATGCCTTACACCCAAAAGTCTTAATGTTTGATAGGTCGGGCTTCCTATTATTCCACAATTCGTATGATGAGGCGTGATTTTCATTTGCGTTTGTCGGCAGTCGGTTGGTTAAATATGTGGCTGTCATCACCGCATCCCCCAGAAATGCTTAGGCAATTTTGCATCTGACAGCATAGTACGTGCCATTTCAACGATTGTTCTGTTCTTTCTCTCAGAAACCCCTGTTTTGGGGGCTACTGTACGGGACACTCAACTGTCTTTCTATGCCGTTTTCGGCTAAGTAGTTTTCGAAACTCTCCCCAAGATATTCTTTGGCGTTATCAGACCTTATAGCTTTTATTGCCTTCCCAAATTTATTTTTTGTTAGGGCTACGTACTGCTTTAATTTCTCTACCGCTTCAGATTTATGCGCTAATAGATATGTCACAGTAAATCGACTGTAGTCGTCTGTAAACGGTATGAAATAACGCTTTCCTCCTGTAGTTTGTGTCTCCATAGGTCCACATAAATCAGAATGTGCAAGCGAGCATATCTCTTTGCTCCTATTTTTAGCTGCTTTGGGGTAGGGTGAAATTGACAGTTTCCCTTCTATGCACTTTGTGCAATGCAACTCATGCTTGCAGTTATTTATAATTATTCCCTCAGTCAACTTATGATTAACCAAATATTTAATTGCGTCAAAATTTTTGTGACCTAATCTACGATGCCATTTATATATACAGTTTTCATTATTACAGGAGGTTTGCGTGCTTAAGGCGTAACCGTACTCATCCTTAGGATTTACTTCATAGAGATTGTTGTTCAGTTTAGCGGTTAAGAGAGTGTTGTTATCTTTAATGAAAAAACATGTTTCCTTCTCAAAGATTACTTTTATGTTATTATCGGTTGCCTTCTTTACTGATAAGAGATTACTCTTTAATTCCGGGCAATATAATACTTCCTTGAGTGTTATATTATTTTTAAGGCCTGTGTTTATTGTTATGTCCCCTAGACCTTGAGAATTTAATCTTTTCCCGTTAGCTATGGTGATGTCGCCAAAATTTCCTGGCTTAAACGTTGTAAAGTGTTCTTTTGTGGACGTAACATGTCTTGTACAGCCCGAGTCAATAATGTAGGTGTTAGTGTTCCTTGTTTGTGTTTCGTTAACAAGCGTTGGTTCATTTTGAAATGCGTGTTCAACCTGGCGAAGAGGAACGCCTAACCCTGTTTGCTCACTAGCTAAATTTATCTTTCCGTTGAAACTAGTGATGGGCGATAACGAGATGTTTTTCTCGATTTTCTCGATTGTATGGACATCTCGATACTTTTCGATTGTGTAAATTTTTTCTCGATGACTCCAGTTTGCCAATTGCTTTTATACATCATATATTATATACGTCATACATTTATCAAGAATCGTCTGCGGGTGAACTGGAATGAGTCGGCGTTAATAAAGAGTAGGTGACTTCGCCCGCTAGTGGGCTCCTTCTTTAATCGGGGCCCCTAAGTTATACGTAATCTTGTAATATGAAATCACGAACAGGTTACCCGCTATATACGACACCGTATAGCAGGCGTGGTGTGCACGCACTACAAAATTTTGTAAAAAAATATAATCTCGAAACGAACGAACCTCGGACCAGATGTCTTGGGGGAGGGGTCAAAGTGAGCGGAGGGGCACAGTAGCTGCATAATATGAATAAGTCGTCACAGGTCTTTAGGCCTTTCGAACCATATGCCACATGAGTGGTCTGGATCTGAATTTATAAAAATGCCCTTCCCGTGGGGGCAAAGAGGGGGGAGGGGTGCGGGAGATGGATAACATGAGTAAGTGGTCATGGGCCTTTCCAACAATGTCACATGAGGGGTCTCGGCTAAATTTAGAAAAGTGTCCCCCGTGGGGGAAAAGTGGGGGCGGTCACCGGAAGTGCAGAACATCAATAAGTAGTCACAGACCTTACCAATAATATCTCACATGTGGGGTCTTGGCTAAATTTGAAAAAAGTGTCTCCCGGGGGGGCAAAGTGGGGGGACGGACACCGGAGGAGCATAACATCAGTAAGTAGTCACAAACCTTTCCAACGATATCTCACTTGTGGGGTCTTGGCTATATTCTTGGAAAAGTGTCTCCCGGGGGGGGCAAAGTGGGGGGACGGACACCGGAGGAGCATAACATCAATAAGTAGTCACAGACCTTTCCAACAATATCTCACATGAGGGATCTTGGCTAAATTTGAAAAAGTGTCCCCCGTGGTGGGGTCAAAGTGGGGGGGACTGTCACCGGAGGTGCATAACATCAATAAGTAGTCACAGACCTTTCCAACAATATCTCACATGAAAAGTCTTGGCTAAATTTTGAAAAGTGACCCCCTGGGGGGAAATGGGGGGGGACGAACACCGTAGGTGCATAACATCAATAAGTAATTACAGACCTTTCCAACGATATCTCACATGAGGGGTCTTGGCTAAATTTGAAAAAGTGTACTCCGAGGGGGGCAAAGTGGGGAGGCTGTCACCGGAGGTGCATAACATCAATAAGTAGTCACGGACCTTTCCAACGATATCTCACATGAGGGGTCTTGGCTAAATTTGGGAAAAGTGCCCCCGGGGGGGCAAAGTGGGGGGACGGACACCATAGGTGCATAACATCAATGAGTAGTCACAGACCTTTCCAACGATATCTCACATGAAGGGTCTTTGCTAAATTTGGAAAAATGCCCCCGGGGGGGCAAAGTGGGGGACTGTCACCGGAGGTGCATAACATCAATAAGTAGTCACTGACCTTTCCAACGATATCTCACATGAGGGGTCTTGGCTATATTTGGAAAAGTGTCCCCCGGGGGGGGGCAAAGTGGGGGGACGGCCACCAGAAGTGCATAACATCAATAAGTAGTCACAAACCTTTCCAAAGATATGTCACATGAGGGGTCTTGACTAAATTTAGAAAAGTGTCCTGAAATTTCATATATTATAAATAATATTTATCGGAGGGCTCCATAAAAAAATCCGATCTAAAATGATAAAAACGGAAAAAACTATCCCCCGCGGTGGAGGGCCAAATTGGGAAGGGGAGGAAGAAAGTCTCATAATATGAAAGAGTCATTCGAGAGCTTTCCGATAACATATCACATCACGGGTCGAAAAAAAGTTTGAAAATTGATCCCCCTGCCCCCCCCCCCCCATTGGGTCCACTCTTTCGCCCCGGAATTTACGCAGCCCCCACTTTAAAATTTTTATGTTCAATAAATAATATTTACCGGAAGACTGCACAAAAAAACCACATCTAAAATTATATTTAAATTTATTATAGAAATCGGCTACGGTTTTAAAAATTTGTTCGCCCCCTCCCCACCCCCCGAATTTCACCTTCAGGGGAAGAAAGGTTCATAATATGAAAGAGTTGTCAAAGGACTTTTCGATAATATGTCACAGGAAGAGTTCGGTAAATTTTTTTAATTGCTCCCCGCCCACTCTCACGTCCTCTGAATTCACCCGACCCACCTTCCTCTTTGAAATTTTTATATTTAATAAATAATATTTATCGGAGGGTTCCGGGTATGTGACAGCTTGGTAGGGCTAAAATAAGAAAAACATTGAAAATTAAAGCTTCATTTCACAGCTCATTGTCATGCCTGTCAGCTCTGTCCAGCTCGCCCCTCGATATCTCATTTCGGCCCTTCTTGGCCGAGCGTGAAATGACAATCATCGAGAGTAACATTTCGAGGAAGGACGAAAACTGATTTCTCAATCTCGACAATGTCATATGAAATGTTGAACAGAGACCGAGAGCGAGAAACGAGAATGGCAATGGGAAGCAATGAGTTACAATCAATGAGATATCTCGAAGTAAGCGAGAGGCTTGCCCTCGGGTTTGCCATCTCCTCGAGATAAACGAGCAGTTCGCAGCAGCAGAAAATATATCTCGAAATGCCAGAGAGAGGACGAGAGAAAGGAAGCTTTCAGAAGAGTCAAACTTACCGCGCTTCTGGTGTAAGTCATGATTTCCCAAAGGAGTACATGTTCTTTTCCATTCGCTTTTGTTATTAACCGATATGGGTTAGGAGGCATAGTGGTTTAAGTTATCAGTTCGGGTTTCAGTTGTTGATATAGAAGTTTTCTAGTGAATTTGGCGGCACCAGTTTGTCTTGATTTTCAATGTTTGTCTTATTTTAGCCCTCATAGCTGTCCCATATCTCTTAATATTAGAATGCTACTGTTAAAACAAAACTGCACTGCAAATTATGTGTTTTCAAGATTTTAAGTGTCGCCTCAGGAAAGAGGATTTTTCAAAATTATTTTCCCCCACTCATGTAATATATTAAAATAAGGGTAATCTCATAACCTTTCTAAATCTACCTTTCTTTTGTCAATCCACCGTTAATTTTAGGCCCCTGGGCTTAAAATACTCTAAAAGAATATACTTAGCGACGGTATTTTTCGTACTCTGGTACGGTATCTTGTACTCATAGGAAAATTATAAGACTAACATCAAATTATGTCTAAAATCGAATAAAAAATATGGACATATGTTTCTTAATTTTAACTCCCTTCTTCGCCTCAAGAGGGCGCTTTAAAGTTTTGTTTCTTCAAAACTTTAGTATACTGTTTGTCCAAAAATTATAAAATTCACAAAATAAAGTCTTTTCACTCTCCCCTATCTTCTCGTATGAATTTTATTTTTACTACCATCAGGGGACGCCGCCCAGTGAAACATTTTACTTTTAGCCTCAGGCTATTGGTATTTTTCATCTGTTTTTCATAATGTTTTGTCTCATTGTTTTTCTTCATTGTAGATACTATTCTCCAAGTTCTTGACCCATTCTGACTACTTGGGCACTCATTCTGGACCAGCTGTGGCCCATCGGGCCCCTCTTCATTTGTCTGGCTCTAATCACACGCTTCACTTGTTCTTTTACCATTTTTCTTTTTCTTCAATTTTTTTCTTATTCAATGGTTTAGTTTTTTTTATCATTCTCAACTTCCCCTAGTCCTCTCTTACATGAA
This sequence comes from Maratus speciosus, assembly GCA_963932465.1. NCBI lineage: Eukaryota > Metazoa > Arthropoda > Arachnida > Araneae > Salticidae > Maratus > Maratus speciosus. Next base: position 330,332,597 of record OZ010787.1, read on the forward strand.
GTTAACTTTCATCCTTGGTCTGCCCTACTGTCAATTTGGGGCCTAATGCCCCTTTTTGGGGGGAAGGGGGGGGCGTTTCTTCTACCTTTTCCAGACCGATCATCTAATACCACGTTGGTAAGGATTGGAAAATTAAAATTATCCAAAATACCAAAAATGAAGTCCATTGAAGTTTTATTTTAGTTATAGAATTCCCTATTAGCGGATATATTTGTCTGTTTACTTTTCTATTTTACGATAATACTCCTTTGTTTTCGATAAATCGACAAATTCAACAGCATTAGACATATTTTAGACATTTAAGGAACTTTAACTTGTATCAAACCTTCTGCCTTTATCGAAAAGAAGAAAATGCTAATCGATTCTAGCTAATGCGCCTAAAATAAAAAATGAGCTAGTAAATGTGTCATAGAAACTAGCTACTTTGGATTTCGATACAGACTTGAAGAATCATGTTGGAATCGCTAGGCACTGGAAAACAATTTCCGTGTTAGGCAGGTTCCCTCTCAGAAGTTATATATGTCTGGTTATCCTTACGTTTTTCGATAAAGATGTCTTGTTTTCGATAAACGGAGAAATTCCACAGCATTTGATACACTTTAGACATTTAGGGAACTTTAATTTATATCAAACCTTTTTCCTTTATCGAAAACAGGGAAATGCTAATCGATTCTAGCTAATGCGCCTAAAATAAAAAATGAGTTTTTAAATGTGTCATAAAGTAGCTACTTTGGATTTCGATACAGACTTAAAGAGTCATGTTGGAATCGCTAGGTACTGGAAAACAGTTTCCGTGTTAGGCAGGTTCTTTCTTGGCAGGTATCTTTATCTTACTATCCTTACGTTTTTCGAAAGAAACTTTTGTTTTCGATCAATGGAGAAATTCCACAGTATTTGACATTTAGGGGAACATTAAACTGTATCAAACTTTTTGGAGTTATCTAAAAAGTAGAAAGGTTATTTGATTCATCAAATGCGCCATAGTTACGCGATTTGGACATGGCAGTTTCATAAAGAAGAAAGGGGAATTTATTCCAATGAAAAGAAAATCATTTTAAAATACTAAAATTCAAATGAGATATCTTTATAAATTTCTTCCATAAGATTAGCATTAGCGAGCAGGTCTTTTCACTTGGCTGAAGTAACCCCTTAAGCCTAAATCAGGAGTAAATAATTGCGATAGCAGAATTATCGAGCAAACCCTATCACTACTATGAAAGTTTCGGCCAGAATAATAGCTAAATTTTCCAACAATTGTTTTTAGCTTCTCTCGTTATAATCGATTGTAAAACATCTCGATTGTACATTCTAGGAATTAATCGATGGATGTATCGATTGTTATTTTTTACGATGACGATTTTTCTCCATTGTCGAATTTTCGAGAATCGCCCATCACTAGTTGAAACAGTAGTTGGAGGAATGATCTTTACTGTTTTCCTGTCCTTTGTTTTTTCCTGCGTTTGTTCTATAACCTGCACCGTAATTGTTGTTTCTGTTCCTGTTATTTTCGTGTCTATAATTATTCTTCTGCGAGTTATACCTTTCTTTGTTTTTCAGTTGAAAACATTCATTTTTAACATGTCCACTTCGGGAACAAAAGCTGCAAAACTTTTTGTTTTTATACGGTTTGTTTTCAGATTTAAATGCCGTCTCAATAGGAGGTAGATTGGCGGCTTTATTTTCCACTTTATGCGCGGTTTGTTTAATATACGAATTAGTGTTTTTGTTTTCTAATCGATGGGTATATTCATCGATTAGTTTGTTCTTCACAAAGTCTAATTTTAAATCAGATTCATCACGCGTCTCAAGCGCAGTTATCATCCCGGCATATGATGGGGGCAAGGAGCACAACATGATCGCTACAATGTGCGACTCACTGATGTTTTCACCTATGGAAGAAAGCCTGTCTCTTATTGTAAGAATGTTATTAATGTGCTCCACCATATTCCCATTTTCTGAGAGTTTTTGAGAGTAGAATTTCCTTAATAAAAATAATTTTGAGGATAAGTTCGCGCGCTGATGGACAGACTTTAATTTTTCCCACACTTCCTTCGGAGTCTGTAAGTTTTTTACATAAATTATCTGATCATCGTCTATGCACAAATTAATGATGGCCTTAGCCTTTGCACTATTTTTTGAGTAAGCGACGTCCGGAGAGGGGGGGGGGGGATCATCGACACAGAATTTAAATAAATCATCCTTAATAAGTAGGTTTTCAATTTTAAATGCCCAGTGTAGGAAATTCGTATTGTTCAATTTTTCAAACGAGGCTAAGTCTTTTGACATCGCCATTGTATATTTCTTATTTAACTATATATCACAATATGTTATATTTTTAAGTTCAGAAGTTTTTTGAAACTTTCCTTATTATTTCTCATTTATAATCACTAATTCAAATCACTAATTTAATATTTATACCATTCACATACACATTATATAATAGTATCATATGAATAATTTTCAATATCATATCATATGAAACGCAATTATATTTAACAAATGTTATCAACTTTCAATATTCATAAATTTTTTTCGTATTTTGTAAAGGTGCAAATACGCTACCTTTTATTTTTAACTGGTTTTTTTTTTAATTTATTTATTTCTCACTCCCTTGCTTATATACCTCGGCTCTCATAATCTATAGGAAACAAGGGATTTATGTGAGAGTCGGCGGCCAAGGCTGAGTATACCCAGTGATTATTTTGAAATATATATATAATGAATATTAAATAAGATTGCCTACCTGTGTTTAGCTTCGGTAAGAGGACAGGCTTGCGATATGTATCCTTTTGTTGCAATTGATTGTATTTTATTTTTTAAGATGAGACAAATAATCTTCATCATTGACTGAACACGGATGCATATTCACTTCTAATTTTCTTTAATATTGGACTAGGATGCTACAAAAATATGCAAAGAATGGTTAATATAATGGATGAATAAAAAATGAATGGTTTTTCCAATCGACAAGGTTCTTGGTGTTTGAACGCCAGAGAAAATCCCTTCTGGGATAACAATGGGATTTGTACCCCGACGGACAGCACGTCCGTTTAGTGGAAAAGTTTTATGACGACTGCGGGGTTCAAAAAAGTGTTCACACAGAGTCTTTTAGGTGATGAGAAAGACAATAGATTATGCAAAGTCAGCGGATTAATTTATTTCAGCACAGTCACTTTGCAATGTCCAATGAATGGTGCTGCGATCTGGTTTTCAGATATGAACTTAATATAAATGCTGTCTTGTGGATCGCCTTGTAGATTTAGTGCTGCCATCTATGAGTGATGAGATGAAGTGTTTCCGTTGCTCTCCGCGAAGTGCACTTTTTTTGATTAGATAAATGTTGTACATATTTCCACAAACATTTACATACCCCACAAGTTCGGTTATAAGTCTATATAACATGTCATTTGTGTCGCAGGTTCGCATACAAAACTTATTAGTAGAAGTAAGATTCCTAATAGTTTCGATTCTTTAATAATTTTTATCCTCACATTAATTCTGCTTATCCAAGTCGTTATTTTTTGATTATATTCGATGGCACTCTGCACTTCACTCTCAAATTCTTTATCTTCATTAATTAAATTTTTAATTTCATTATCAAAGGTTTTTAATTCTTTACTCATTTGATCTAAATAACCAACATATTCTTCTAGCGAGCTCTCTGTACATTTTTCCAAATCATCACTTTCCAATTTATTTATATATTTAGTTACCGCTGTTCTCAAAACAGCCCTTTCTTTCTTAAATTTCAGTAAATCATTCATGTTTATTTACCTGCACTGTATATCAAACGGAATAAATAATTCAGTTTCTAATCATTAAATTATACAGTTTTTTTTTCTTATATCACATTATTAAATTCGAACAAAAACTTTCGTTTTCAAAATAAAATGAATCAGAACAAGAATTTATCTTCAAAACAAACAGTATATTTTTTTTTCTACTACTTAACAAAGTTACTTTTTTTTCTTTTGTTATTTATTGCGAATAAAATGTTTTCAATCAAAATAATTAAATGAACTTACTTCATTTCCTTTGTCCGGTTGCACCATATAGAAACCCAATTGGCTTCGTTCCAATTTATGCCGGGTGTAGATATTTTTACGTAAGATGTGTTACTTCTGAAATGATATAGTGGCTTCTTGAACTTAACAAAATATTTATTCGCAATCTTCATGAGCATTCCAAGATATTATAAGGATCTCTCCTTCTTTAGCTTCTTTTTGAAGCGAACATTATTACACAATATCGTTACATCGGTCGGTGGTTCAATCATACAACAAGCACTGAAGTGTTCTCTTCATTTCACTTCAAAGTGGGGGTTATCGAATTAGCAGCGACACCTGCCTTTTATTTCACATTTTCGACATATATACAGTGTGATCTATAAAGATCGAAACAATAGCCTATTTCCTTAAATATTGCTCCTAAACACATACTTTCTATCACAAAGTTTCATAAAAAAAGGTTCAAAATTTGATGACATAAGTTGCTACCACACAGGGGGTGTATTTGAGAAAATACAAAAACTCAATTTTTATACGGCCCCCGTAGGGTAAAATTTGCAATTAGGAAAATTGTCATAAACTGTTCCTGAATTAAATGCAAAAAATTCCATCTTGATATCTGCAAAACTCACATAGATATGACCGTTTAAATAATTCGTCATGTTTTAAGGGAATAGACACAAATTAAAATGCGTGTAATTCAAGAAACAATGTTAATTCGAGGGGACCTGGAAACATCTTTTTACATATTTATTGAGTTAGAATTTTGATTTTTTTTTCTTTTTTTGTGACGGCTAACCCTATAATTTGTAAACAAGATCACATCCCAAAATTTCTAATAAAATTAAGAAAAAAAATAAAAATATTTTTTTTTTTTTAAGTGGGGGTGATTTAAAATCGTTATAACTCAAAATATTATTTGTCTAATTTCAATTTTTTTTTCATTTAATGAAAGAGAAAAACATAAATTTCAATTTGTTTTGGTATTTTTAAAAATATTTAAACAAATATTAAAAATAAAAAATTGATGTAACTTATTTTTAAAAAATCCTATTTTCAGAAGTAAGTGTTTTTTTTTCTAATTTGTCGAAAAAAAATTAATATAAAATAATCGAAAAAGACACGTTCCAAGTTTGAACCATTTATCTTTAACGATTCTTGACTTATAACAATTTAAATGCGAGAAATGGTGAAAATAAAACCATCACGCAGAAAAACGCATTTAAAGTTTTAAACAAAGATTGCCTTCTAATAGAATGTTTAAATGCATTTTACGAGCTTGCAACTCCTTCCTGTAGATTAAACTTCTGATTCAGTTCAACTTTTGCCATTTCCACATTCTTTCTGTGCTGTTGTTCTTTCTATACTAGTCGTTCTTTCTGTCACAGTTGATTTAAAAGAGGCTTTTTCTAACATGACGATTTCGAGTTTTTTCATAATTTTAGCCCTCACAACTCAGATTTTTTATCGGCCTGCCTTGGCCGCTTAAAAAAATGTCTTTATTCTGATGGTCCGGCAAGTTTGGAAGTTTGCCTTCATTTTGCTGTCCCAGCCTGAGGGCCGGGCCTGACCTTCACACTTTTCGGACAGGGGCGGACCAGTCCCGGAACTTAATTTTTCTGAAGGTTCGGGCCGAGCCATGTCTAGACATTACTCTTTCTGGGCTGGGATCCGGCATTATTTTTTTCTGATAGATCGGGACGGGCCTAAAGCTTTTTTTCCATAATGAGCCAGGACTGGCTTGATTCTTCCTAGTTCTGCGCCGGACGAAATTTTCAGTTCCGGTCTCGACCCATCTCGTATTAAAATCATTGTCCCGAAGTAGCCTAGTTTGTCAAATAATCAGTAAAATTTGCCCAGGCACAGAAGTGTTTGAAAAAAAAAATGCATAAATTTTTAAATCGCCATCATTCTACAATTGTGCTTTAAAATTTCTTCTTTTTAAAGAATAGTATATTTCTAGGCAATAAAATTAAAATACAATAAACATGTGAAAAAGTTCTTCCGGCCAGTGCCGGGAGGAAGAGGTAGCTTTCATATTCCTTATTTTTTAAAAGCAAGCTTATATTATTCAAATACACGAAGCTCAATTTAGTGGAAAACGATTATAGGAGATTCAATACTAATTTTTATCAATACTAAATCATTATGAATGAGAATTTCGCAAAATTAGTCAGCTTTATCAAAGCTGCTTTTATTTAAAGTAACTTATATTTGGTTGCCAAATTTGGCGATATCTTGAAGTTCCTGCCATTTTAAGACAACATAGTGGATGAGGCTAACGAGTGAACTTGGTCGAGATCATAGTAATTCCTGTGCACATGCTCACTCACATCGGAATCGGTTGATATATACAAGGGCTGTCGCAGGCAAAATATCAGATTTTCCAAAATGTCACCAACATTAGAAATTGAAACTGCTATATCTGAGCCATTTTTTTTTAGGATAAAGACAAAACAAAAATTGCTCCGGAATCCTTATATCATGGTAAAATACTTAAGAAAGAAACCTTTTTCAATTTCTAATTTTTTTGCACCTCACTTTAAATATAATTTTTTATTTAAATTAATGGACTCCATTTTGAAACAAGATGGCTGATGAAGCTGGCCAGCGAACTTGGTCGAGACATTACGATGTACTATCCACATGCCTTCTTACATCGAAATAGGTTAATAAATACGCGTGTTATCACGTGACAAATATCAGATCGTTTCAAAATGTCAGCTATGCTAGAAATTCAAAGTGCTATAATTCAACCATTTTTTAAGATAGATACGAAACAAAAACTGCTCCGGAATCTTTGTATGAAGGTCAAACACATAAAAAAAATCTTTTCAATTTTTGATAACTCATTTTAAATTTAAAATTACATTTTTTCTTAAATGGCAACCCTTTTGAAACAAGAGGGCAAATGAAGCTGGCCAACGAACTCTGTCGAGACATTGGCATGTACTATGTACTCACCAAGTTACGCCCAAATTGGTTCATAAATACGCCTGTTATCGCGTGACAAAAATCAGGTCGTTTCAAAATGTCAGCCACAATAGAAATTAAAAATGCTATAACTCAGCCATTTTTTTTAGATATAGACGAAACAAAAACTGTTTCGGAATCTTTGTATTCAGTTCAAACGCATACAAAAAAATATCCTTCTCATTTTCCAATTTTTTAGTACGTCATTTTAAATTTTAAATTAAAAAAAATTTAAATAGCCGCCATTATTAAACAAGATGGCGGATGAAGCTGGCGAACGAACTCGGTCGAGACATCGGTACGCTTTATGTATACACCAAGGTACATCCAAATCGGTTCATAAATACGCCTGTTATTGCGTGACAAAAATCAGGTCATTTCAAAATGTCAGCCACGCTAGAAATTCAAAGTGCTATAACTCAGCCATTTTTTAAGATATAGACGAAACAAAAACTGTTCCGGAATCTTTGTATCAAGGTGAAACACATAAGAAAAAATATTTTTCAATTTTCAATTTTTTTGGCACCACATTTCAAATTCTAAATTTTCTTAAAAAATTTAAATGGCCGCCATTTTGAAACAAGATGGCGGATGAAGCTGGTCAACGAACTTGATCGAGACATTGGTACGTATTATGTATACACCAAGGTACATCCAAATCGAATCATAAATACGCCTGTTATCGCGTGACAAAAATCAGGTCGTTTCAAAATGTCAGCCAAGCTAGAAAATTAAAGTGCTATAACTCAGGCATTTTTTAAGATATAGACGAAACAAAAACTGCTCCGGAATATTTGTATCAAGATCAAACACATAAGAAAAAATTATTTTTCAATTTTCAATTTTTTCGGTACCACATTTCAAATTTTAAATTTTTTTAAAAATTTTAAATGGCCGTCATTTTGAAACAAGATGGCGGATGAAGCTGTCCAACGAACTCGGCTGAGACATTGGTAAGTATTATGTATACACCAAGGTACATCCAAATCGGTTCATAAATATTCCTTGTTATCGCGTGACAAAAATCAGGTCATTTCAAAATGTCAGCCACGCTAGAAATTCAAAGTGCTATAACTCAGCCATTTTTTAAGATATAAACGAAACAAAAACTGCTCCGGAATCTTTGTATCAAGGTCAAACACATAAGAAAAAAATATTTTTCAATTTTCAATTTTTTTGGTACCACATTTCAAATTTTATATTTTTTTAAAAATTTAAATGGCCGCCATTTTGAAACAAGATGGCGGATGAAGCTGGCCAACGAACTCGGCTGAGACATTGGTACGTATTATGTATACACCAAGGTACATCCAAATCGATTCATAAATACGCCTGTTATCGCGTGACAAAAATCAGGTCGTTTCAAAATGTCAGCCAAGCTAGAAAATTAAAGTACTATAACTCAGCCATTTTTTAAGATAGAGACGAAACAAAAAATGCTCCGGAATCTTTGTATCAAGGTCAAATACATAAGAAAAAAATATTTTTCAATTTTCAATTTTTTGGTACCACATTTCAAATTAAATTTTTTTAAAAAAAATTTAAATGGCCGCCATTTTGAAACAAGATAGCGGATGAAGCTGGCCAACGAACTCGGTCGAGGCACTGGTATGCACTATGTATACACGAAATTACATCAAAATCGGTTCATAAATACGAGAGTTACAGTGTGCTGAAGATCATATATATACTATATTTGTGCTTTTTAAGTAATGGGTTTTAGGTAGCTTTCTTTACAAAAAAGCTACCTATTGCAGCCGTTCGGAGGAAAGCGATTTCAAAAAATTTTGGTATATTTTCATCGATCATGACCCCCAGACCCCGAAACCACCCTCCGTTCAAAATTGATATATATATATATATATATATATATATATATATATATATATATCTGACCTATGTCACACTGTAACTCCCGTAATTATGAACCGATTTCGATGTAATTCGGTGTGTACATAGTACATACCAAAGTCTCGACCGAGTTCGTTGGCCAGCTTCATCCGCCGTTTTGTTTCAAAATGGCGGCCATTTAAAATTTTAAAAAAAAATTAAAACTTGAAATGTGGTACCAAAAAATTAAAAATGGAAAAATGTTTTTTTCTTATGTATTTGACCTTTATACAAAGATTCCGGAGCAGTTTTTGTTTCGTCTATATCTTAAAAAATGGCTGAGTTATAGCATTTTGAATTTCTAGCGTGGCTGACATTTTGAAACGTCCTGAAATTTGTCACGGGATAAAAGGCGTATTTATGAACCGATTTGGATGTAATTCGGTGTGTACATAGTACATACCAATCTCTCGACCGAGTTTGTTGGCCAGCTTCATCCGCCATTTTGTTTCAAAATGGCGGCCATTTAAAATTTTTTTAAAAACTTAAAATTTGAAATGTGGTACCAAAAAATTGAAAATTGAAAATATTTTTTTCTTATGTATTTGACCTTTATACAAAGATCCCAGAGCAGTTTTTGTTTCGTCTATATCTTAAAAAATGGCTGAGTTATAGCATTTTGAATTTCTAGCGTGGCTGACATTTTGAAACGTCCTGAAATTTGTCACGCGATAAAAGGCGTATTTATGAACCGATTTGGATGTAATTCGGTGTGTGCATAGTACATACCAATCTCTCGACCGAGTTCGTTGGCCAGCTTCATCCGCCATTTTGTTTCAAAATGGCGGCCATTTAAATTTTTTTAAAAAATTTAAAATTTGAAATGTGGTACCAAAAAATTGAAAATGGAAAAATATTTTTTTCTTATGTATTTGACCTTTATACAAAGATTTCAGAGCAGTTTTTGTTTCGTCTATATCTTAAAAAATGGCTGAGTTATAGCATTTTGAATTTCTAGTGTGGCTGACATTTTGAAACGTCCTGAAATTTGTCACGCCATAAAAGGCGTATTTATGAACCGATTTGGATGTAACTTCGTTTATACATAGTACATACCAATGTCTCGACCGGGTTCGTTGGCCAGCTTCATCCGCCATCTTGTTTAAAAATGGCGGCCATTTAAATTTTTAAGAAAAATTTAAATTTGAAATGTGGTACCAAAAATTGAAAATTGAAAAAATATTTTCTTCTTATGTGTTTGACCTTGATAAAAAGATTCGGGAGCAGTTTTTGTTTCGTCTATATCTTAAGAAATGGCTGAGTTATAGCATTTTGAATTTCTAGCGTGGCTGACATTTTGAAACGTCCTGATTTTTCTCACGTAATAACAGGCGTATTTATGAACCGACTTTGATGTACCTTGGTTTGTACATAGTACATACAAATATCTCGACCGAGTTCGTTGGCCAGCTTCATCCGCCATCTTGTTTCAAAATGGCGGCCATTTAAAAAAATTAAAAAATAAAAAAATTTAAATGAGATACCAAAAAATTGGAAAATGAAAAAGATTTTTTTGTATGTGTTTGACCTTAATACAAAGATTCCGGAACAGTTTTTCTTTCGTCTATATCTAAAAAAAAATGGCTGAGTAATAGCATTTTGAATTTCTCTTGTGGCTGACATTTTAAAACGACCTGATTTTTGTCACGCGATAACAGGCGTATTTATGAACCTATTTGGATGTAACTTGGTCTGTACATAGTACATACCAATGTCTCGACCGAGTTCGTTGGCCAGCTTCATTCGCCATCTTGTTTCAAAAGGGTTGCCATTTAAAAATAATTAAATTTAAAATTCAAAATGAGGTATTAAAAAATTGGAAAATTAAAAAGATTTTTTTTATGTGTTTGGCCTTGATACAAAGATTCCGGAGCAGTTTTTGTTTCTGAAAATTTGTTCTTTTGTTGATATCTTAAAAAATGGTTGATTTATAGCAGTTTGAATTTCTAGCATGGCTAACATTTTGAAACGATCTTGTATTTGTCACGCGATAACACACGTATTCGCCTATTTCGATGTAAGAAGGCCTGTGGATAGTATACATCAACACCTCGACCAAGTTCGCTGGCCAGATTCATCAGCCATCTTGTTTCAAAATGGCGGCCATTAAATTAAAAAATATATATATATTTAAAGTGAGGTGCAAAAAAATTAGAAATGGAAAAAGGTTTCTTTCTTAAGTATTTGATCTTGATATAAGGATTCAGGAGCATTTTTTGTTTGTCTTTACCTTAAAAAATGGCTCAGATATAGCAGTTTCCATTTCTATTGTGGGTGACATTTTGAAAAATCTGATTTTTTTGCATGCGACAGCACTCCTATATATTAACCGATTCCGATGTGAGTGAGCATGTGCACAGCAATTACTAATGTCTCGACCAAGTTCACTGCTTAGCCTCATCCACCATGTTGTCTTAAAATGACAGGCACTTTAAGAAATGGCCGAATTTGGCAGCCAAATATAAGTTACTTTAAAGAAAAGCAGCTTGGATAAAGCTGACTAATTTCGCGAAATTCTCATTCATTATATTGATAAAAATTAGTATTGAATCTCCTATATTCGGTTTCCACTAAATTGAGCTTCGTGTGTTTGCATGATATAAGTTGGCTTTTTTTAAATAAGGATTATGAAAGCTACCTCTTCCTCCCGGCACTGGCCGGAAGGACTTTTTAAGTATCATTTAACCTTCTATTTTACTTCCACATGTTTTTTATTTTCTTCCTGTTCATTTTATAAATATCTGATATATAATTCATTAAAAAATAATTTTTATATTATTTTTAATAATTAATTATATTAATTATTACTGAATTTATTTTGTTTTATAGCATATAGCTATATGCTATATATTATCAATGTTCTAGAATTATTTAAATTCTTAGTTTAGTTTAAATAAGTTAGCTAATAGAATATATTGTATGCTTTTAAATTTTATTTTCAATAGTTTTTAAATACATTGTGTGGTTTATATTCGGTTTATAATTCTCTATATATAAGGATTTGTTTGGTTTTGCTGTTTATATAGTTATTTACATTCAAATGCTTACAATTATTTATACAGTTATTTACATTCAATTGCTTACAAATATTTATCTTGCGTTAGTTGTTTAATAGAAGTAATACTAGATGGCAGCACTAAATTTGTCTCTTTTAGATAGCTCTAATTTTTAATTTTTCTAGCTCCATTTTAGTTATAATTTAATACACCAGGGGGTATTTTTAGCTAAATTTTGACGATATTGTTAAACTGTTATTAATTAATTTAATTGTGCATTTTAAATAATGTAATTAATATCTATTTATTTTATATTAGATTAAATGTGTTTAACAAGGTATTTCAAATTTTATTTCAAAATGTATTAACTGCATCCTTTGGTATCATTTACTGTGATTTCTTAACTGTTTTATTCACCTTAATCTTTTTGATATACTGGCTGCCATGTGCGCGTGGATTTTTGTAAAATACTGAAATATTAATCGGTATGGTGTTTATTATTTATATTTTATATCCTATAAATATTTAAATACGTTTTATTGATTCTTCCATTTCATATTATTTGTTTCTATTCTGCTTTCATTTTTAATCAATTCACTTGAGTTTAATGGTTGTTAGGGCACAGGGGAAAATAATTTTTAGCTTTAGCTTATTTTTCCCACAGAAAACAACCATTTTGCTTATATCATTGGATTCTGTGCCCTTGATAACGTAATTCAATGTATAAGCTTTTCAATTTTTGTCGGTGTCCACTTTTTTCTTTTTCTTCCATAATAATTCTTATATTAATTTTTTTTTTTTTAATACTTACAGCTTTAATTCATAATAATTGACGGTGGGAGGTTATGTTTAATTAATGGTTATATATATATATATATATATATATTACGGTTTTTGATGGTGGTAGGTTTTGTTCAATTAATGGTTATATATATGTATATATATATATATGGCAGCACCAAAAAATTTTGTTGTCTTTTTAAAGCTTCTATTAAAGTAATAATTTTAATTTTTTACACCAGGTGGTATTGAACGCTGTATATAGGCAATATTGTAAAATTGATATTAAACAATTTAAAATTGTTTTTAGGTAATTTAAATATTGTAATTATTCTCTATTGATATATTATTATATTAATTAAATTTGTCATGGTATTTCAAAGTGAATTAACTGAATCCATGGGTTTGAATTTCTGTGTTAACTTAACAGTTTTATTCACCTTAATCTTATCATGCTTTTGGATTCCATGTGCGGGAAGATATTTTGAAAATCAACTGGGAATTTATTCGGTACGTTGTGTAAGATTTCTATTGCTATAAATTAAATATTTAATGGGTTGTAGTGTTTTTTTCCATTTCATGCCATTTGATAATGTTCTGTTCTCATCTTGAAACTATTCTTTTGGTTATATTGGTTGTTTGGGTACAGGAGAAAATTTTTTTCAGCTTTTAGCTTTTTTTCTCACAGAAAACACCGATTTGCTTATATCATTGAATTCTGTACTCTTGAAAACGTAATTCAATATATAAGTTTTTCAATTTTTTTGGAATCCATATTCTTCTTTTTTTTCTTCCATATTAATTCTTGTAATTAAGTATAAGGCACTTTGTCTTGTACATTCAGTTCTATATTATAGGTTTGTTGCATCCATTTTTATTGTCAATTCATTCACAATATTGCGGTTTTTGATGATGGTCGGTAATGTTTAATTAATGGTTATATATATGGATATATATACATATATCAACTTTTGAACGGAGGGTGGTTTCGGGGTCTGGTGGTCATGATCGATGAAAATATACCAACATTTTTTGAAATCGCTTTCCTCCGAACGGCTGCAATAGGTACCTTTTTCTAATGAAAGCTACCTAAAAGAACTTGCCTATGATGGAATCCTGTCTTAAAAGGAAATATGTGTTAATCCATGCGAAATGAATACAATAATTTGAGAGAAAAGAATAGAATACATTTTCACCTGCTAAGAAGGGAACTTGCCTATAACGCCTTAGAAGATGCCTATGATTCCGTCTAAGAAGATTTTACTGTATAGCATTTTTCAAAGTCTCCAATACATGGAATATGGATAACGATAACAATGATAACTGAGCTATTTACATACAAATAGAGATTCATTAAAAAAATTAACATCACAGCTTAGGGCGCTTCTTTATAAATGAAGTTTAGAAACATGAAAAAAAAAAATCTAAAATAAGTATTTTTTGTGAGAACTCCTCGTACGAAACAATTTTTAACCACATCGACGTAAAAATCTATGTTTTGTAGAAATTAGTTCGGGCCAAACCGGGCTCGGGCCGATATTTAAACTTTTTTTCGTGCTTGGCCATTCTCGGGCCAAAATTTTAGCTCATCATAAATTAAAACGTAAATGTTTTCAATTCGATGTCAATCATTATTTTCTTTCGTAATTTGTGTACGACCCCTGAAACGCAACCATCCGACATATTTTTTCCTATTTGAAAACTCAGATCCAGGCATGAAGCTATAAAGGTTAAGATTTTTATTCATAGCTCCATGGATCCAGGCATCGAAAAGCGGTTTAAGTCAGCATTTGTGTATTTTCTGAAACTTTTTATGATAAAATGCTGAAATTTTGCACATGAACTTATTAGTGTATGGGGCACGTTTTACTCTTAGGGAAACTTTTTGTACGGGGACCGTATAAAAATTTAAAATTTTGTATTTCTTCAAATTTAATACCCGGGAAATTTTAACAGATTTCATAAAATTCTGTACCTTTTTTTACGCATTTTTGTAATTTATAATATATGTCTATGATTAAGGAATAAAAGCTGAGGACAATGTTTTTGGGACAACCTGTATAATAAATATTTTCTGAATGTGTTTTCATTATAATAATTTTTGCTAAGAAACATGATATGCACAATTGAGAATTTTTTTAAAAAATTTGAGACTATTTAAAATTTCAGAATTTTCCTGTACACTTTTTATTTCAATATAAGTTCAAAGTGAAAATTTTATCTTTTTCGAATGACTTTATTTCGACGAATGTAAAATAAGGTACACTGAATTTAAAATTCCTTTTTATTTTATCGAATATTTATGAATTGCTTGTTAAACAACATATGCTTTTAAGAATATTTAAAAAAAAAAAATGACATTGGAATTTTCACCTTTAGTAATTATCCACCCTCCCCTCTTGTAGTCCTTCTGTTACATAAATAAGAAATCTTATAACTAAATAATTTTTATATTTTATATATAAATATATATATAATGTCATAAGGAAATTCGCAATGAAAATCACAAGATAATGTCTAATATGAATGCACATTTTTATAAAAGTTTAAAAGTCAGTTCTAATTTTAATATAGTAATAGCCTCTGAATCTTAATCTATGCGCACCATTTAATAGTAAACATTATTCCCGATCGATTCGTAGCGATATCGATTGAACATTTAGACTTTGAATATACACGATATAAAAATTTAGCCTAAACAAATGGTCAAATTTGTTTTTAAAAACTGAGAAGCGCAATTTTTGACTCCTTCATTAGCAGCTCTCCTTTTCCTTCTGGGAGGTTGTTTAAAACATTAATACTGGATGGTTTAGAATTTGTTCAAGAAATGCATGCATTTTAGATAATTTAGCATCAAATTATCTGAAGTATAGAAATGTAATACATTTAAAAAAGTATCATTCCTTTTCCGAGTTATGTAGCGTCCCCACACCCCTCCCCGAAAAAAAGGGAACAAGAAGCAAATTTTCAAATCAATAACTAACATAATAATAATATCTGTGTTTTCTTGCTTCAGCCCATTAACTTAACTATTAGAGAAATAATAATAATAATAAAAAAAAACATTATCTCTGTTCGTCTTGGTGATGAAATAATATGGGGTCTCTCTCTCTCTCTCACACACACACACATTCTTTTTTTTTTCTTTTTTTTTTTTGACGACTGTACAAAAGTCCGTAACGAAGCATCAGATAAATTTACATGTATCTCTTCATATGAGACACGCTTTATTCTCATTTCTGATTGTTACTTTGCTGAGAGACTGGAGACTTTGTCCATATGAAACTCGACTTTATTTATGTCTTTTACATATAACGCTGGAATTTCGTCTTAAAAAATTGTATTCTGAAATATTTTGCTTATAATAGAGTAAATTTATAGCTTAACTGTAGAACCTCGATTATCCGAAGTAATTGGGACCGACCATCTTTCGGAAAATCGATATTTTCGGATAATCGAGAATGCTTCAATTTTAAGATTAAGGAGAAATATATGCAACATTTCTGATTATGGTAACAAGTGCTTAATAAAAATAAAACAATACAAACAAGAATAAATTACCTGAATTTTAATTTTGAAATCAAGTACATAGTACCATATATCACAAGCGTTTGAAAATTTTTTTTGTTTGCCGCAGTTTCGATAGCCTTTGCTATGAAGCTCTATCACGGAGCATTTTGATATTATTAGTCCATCAGTATCACAGTCTTTCTGGTGCTCCAGCCATGCCAAACCTTTTGCAAAACTTCAAAGATCCAGAATTGCTAATTTGTACGTTTTCTTCGTTCCACTCCGCAGCTTACGGGAGCTCAAGTTAAATGCAAAGGAACTCTAAGAACGTGCATCGAAAATATTTATATGTACTCGTAGTTTAGAAAGGACCGCTTGCACACAAAAATTTAATTTTTTTTTTTTTTTTTTTTTTTTTTTTGTAAAGCTATTTTGCCCACAAGGAATTTGATAGTAAGAAAAAAAAAGTTTTAAAAATGGATTTCGGTTAACCGAGAGTTTCGGATAAAAGAGGTTCTACTGTATTTATTTTTTTCTTTAGCTTTAATTTACTTTCACAACAAAATCCAGTAGCAATCAGCAATCCTTTTGTAAACTTTCCTTTACATTCGTGAACCCATTTCGTTGTTCATTGTTTTTGTTCGATTGATTGATTAAAATGTATTTTTTGCTATTACAGGTTCTTAAATAAAGCTATGCTTCATGTTGTGGTACCACAAATTTATCTTTGTCACTAGCTAGGTGGTTGTTAAAGCGAATTACGCGAGTATTACGAAGACCACATCTCTGGAATATTGAAAAGACTTTGGAAAGCCGCCATTGAGGTGTGCGAGAAAATTGACATGGCTGGTAATTAAGAAAATGTCTACGTCTAAAAGTCTATATTTCGGGCCAGAGCTATAGCCAAGAGTCAAAGCTATCCAATAGAGTTAAAACTTCGCAAGAAATACGAAATTTATGTGTGGAAATAAACTGCGAAATCCCTTTCCAACAACCTTCTGTATATCTCAGCAATTATCACCTAAACTGCTGCTGATGATCATATTTTCAATTACTAAAAGTTAAGAGATTAAGTGCATCTTTTAAGTATGACATTTGTTTTACAAGGGGCTGTATACTAGAGAAGAGACGGGCTCAACCCGAGTTCGAAAGCCCGATGCCCGGCTCGATTTTTATAACAGCCTTCGGGCTCGGGCTCATTCTTTCTAAAATTGACAATTTTATTTATTCTTGAATATTAACACGTTCACGCCTGCGCGGTGGGTCACACTCGACTGTCTCAGAGTTGTCAAGTCTCCGGCTTTTTGCACACCACTGTTATTTTAGAGAAAATGTTGTTTCTTTAAATCGCCCAATTGTTCTAATTAAATAAAACAACATTTTCTGTATTAAAATACTGGTATCCAAAAAGTCGGAGACTTGGCAGCTCTGAGACAGTCGAGTGTGACCCACCGCGCCGGCGTGAACGTGTTAAAGACGTGAATTATCACATTGCTAACTAAGCGTAAACCAACAGAGTGAAAAATGCCCAAGCCGGGAATCGAACCCGGGCCCCGGAACTAAGCTAAACGAGGACGATGGCTTGGCATCTCTCACTAGCTACTAGATAGAAAAGTCTTCATGAGCACACAATTTTGCGGCGTAACATGAGACACAAATGAACGCAGCATATGCTGGGTGTGTTCATTTGCGTCTCATGTTACGCCGCAAGATTGTGTGCTCATGAAGCCATACTGGGTTCATTTGCGTCTCATGCTACGCCGCAAGATTGTGTGCTCATGAAGACTTTTCTATCTAATAGCTGCGGTAGCAGTCTTACCGACTTATGTGAGTGAGAGATGCCAAGCTGAGCATCATCCTGGAGCGCTATTCCAGGGGGCTGGGTTCGATATCCGGCTTGGAAATTTTTCATTCTGTTGGTTTATGCTTAGTTAGCAATGTCATAATTCACGTCTTTAATATTCAATAATTTCAAGTGTAATTTCACTGCTGAAAAGTAGTTGAAAAATTAATTAAATTATTTATTTATTTTTGTATAGAAAAAAAAGTTTTTTCCGCTTAAAAATTACTTATTACATTTCAAGTCATTTTAACGTTATTTTGATCAAAATGAAGAGGAAACAGAAATCGTGTTTCTTTATATTTGTGGTATTAGAATGCTATTTTAAAAGAAAATTTGTGATGTTTTCATATTTATCTTTGGCATTGACGGCGACAAACGGTTGATATGGAGCTAATCGGAATCTGGCGCCATTCGGCTATTTTTTAATTGGAACGTTTATTTTATTTTATTTTTAGAGATCTAATGCAAAATGAATATTTTTTTTTTTTTTTTTTGAACCAGCATTAGCTTAAGGTTTGCAAATTTTTAGTCTTCTATTGTGTACTAGTCATAATCAATCTTTATATGAAAATAACGTTAATGATTCTATCCATTTTTCATCGTGAACTCTGCTCGTACTTCGGCTCTGCTCTTCATATTCAACGAAGTCACTTTTATTCGGAAGTAGATATAATTGGCATGTATTGTTATTCCGATACAAAGCAATAAAGCAGTGTTTCCTCTTTTCCTCAAGCACCGGATCTTTCAGATAACGTTGTCAAATTTTTAATTTCAGCCGTTTTTCAAGGACACGAGAATTACGTAAGATTTTTTTAAAGAAATAATTCATAGGAATTAGAAAAACGTTGTTCGATTCTTCGTCATATAAATAGTAATTTCTACAAAGTTCATGCATTTAGTCATTAAAGGTACTTCGTTAACCCTTAAATGCGCGATTTTTTATTTTGTTTCGAAAAAAAAATATGCATGATTCTCTGAAAGGCTTATTACACAGGAAAAATAATGAAAATAATCAGAGATACATTTTTCATAAAATACGTCAATCTTTTATTCTGTTGCACATCTGCAATACAAGCAAAAACTCCTATCGTGTGGCTTTTTTACGCTAAAATAATGCAAATTAGTAAGTACTTTAATAAGCATGTCTCCAAATAACTTATTTTATATAATTATTTATTTTATAAAACTGAATCTTTATCCCTTTAATTCCCATAATAGAATACGTTCTAGAAATTCCGTAGTTCAGAGAATCTGACTTTACACCAGAAAATTTAAATGGTTAATTTCGCTTTATCTAAATACGAAATGTCTGTTTTTTAATGAAAGCAAATATTGCTATTTTAATTTTCTTGTGTGAATTAGGTATGTGCGAATAAAAAAAATCTATTAATTGAAAACACTGTTCTTTGCACATATGCAAAGCTGCGCACTAAAGGATTAATGTGTCCATCAGATTTCCCGCGGGAGAAAAATATGAGAACCCTTTTAAGGAAGTATATTTTTATTTGATACTAAACTTTTGATAAGATTGAATATAAATTTCATAAAATTAATTATGTGCTAGGGATTAATAGCTATTTACATGTATAAGAAGTTGTTAAAAATGAGATATTGTATTAAGAACAGCTTTTAAACATTATGCTTTTTTTTTTTTTTTTTTTTGGATTGCATACTTTAGGTATCGGGCTCGGGAGGACCCGAGCTTCGAAAAGTGAGTCCGAACTCATCTTACATATTAAAATACGAATTTATTTATATACTATCCCCTATTAATTTGTATTTAGAAAAATATTGTCCTGAATCCAGGAAGGACGTTTTAAAAAGCCCCGTTTTTTAAGACAAAAACTTACCGAGATATGTTCCGTGTTTAGTGTCAGAAACCACTAAAATTTCATAAAATTAAAAGTGCTACAACTCAGTAAAGTTAGATTGCGAAAGAATGGTATTTCTTTAATGCCTTTCTTAGACGTAGGTAGCATTTTCTTAAATATAAATTATAGGAAAAGGAAGGCGTATAAAAATTACATTTCGAATTTATGGTTATAGCAGCTTCTTTTACAATCAATTGCCATATCTATTAAAAGCTGTAGTTGGCTTTTATACTTTTTGTAATTGGAAACATTATTTCTATAATATTAGCAGTTTAACCCTTTATCTACTGACGGTACTTGTATCATTAAAATAACTCGTTATAAAATTCATTTAATATATCGATTAGTTGTAATACAGTTTAGAATGAGTTTTAGATACATTACTTTATCTTGTTCCAAAAGCATTATTGGTTACACAAAACAAAAATATTTTTAAAAGGATGATTTCTTTTGTCTTTGCATCTTTTCTGCTTTCTTGGCGTTGGAAAGGGGGGGGGGGGTGGATTTTTCAATTCGGGAATACTATTTCTATATTTCTATTGTAAGAACATTTTATTTTTACATTTCCTAATTCTACAAAATTCTAAGAAAAATGTTTAAAATAAAAGATTTGAGCGGGATTATAAATATTGCACAAAATCCTTATAAATTCAAATTTAATTAATCCTTCTAAATCCTTCAATCCTTCTAAAATCCTTCAAAAATTTATTAAATGATTATGTAAATCTTCTAATGTAGTTTAAACAATTAACGAAAAATGCTTTAGAAGATAAAATTTTCATGAATTCATAATTCAATACATAAAGGGTTAAGAGATAATCGCCGAGACATTAATCAACCGGTATATTAGCATTTCCCATGATTTTTAAGCAATCGATTCTGAAATTCATTGCGCCAGTTTTGTTTGCACTGTTCAATCTAACTTTTCTCATATGAAAATATTTTCATTTTAACCCTCTCGTTTCTCTGAGCCTCACACGAGCTTCTAAACTTATATTTTAAAACATAATGTTTTAAAAAAGATTTTCGACTAAATTTTAATGCCTCATTTATGGTATAAATCAAATTTTTATCGCAACCTTTAATAGAATTTTAATTCTGTTAATTCAAAGACTGATTTGTGAAAAAAAATCGTGAGCAAGAAAGTTAATAATTTCATATGATTTTAAATTTAGGATGTATTTGTATAGATTATAGCGAGTAAAAGAGGCAACATTTTCTTAAATATAAGTTATAGGAAAATTAAGCCACATAAAAATTAAATTTCGTATTTTAATATGTTTATAGCTTCTTTTAAAAACAATTGTCATATCTAAAAGCTGTACTCGATTTTTATACTTTTTGTAATTGGAAATATATGTCTATAATCAGCAGTTTCAGAGATAATCGCCAAGGTAATATTAGCGTTGGCCCATGATTTTTAAACAATCGATTCTGAAATGCATTGCGTCAATTTTGTTTGCTCTGTCCAATCTAACCTTTTGCATATTAAAATATTTTCATTTAACCCTCTCGCTCCTCTGAGCCTCATATGTGGCACTTAACTTAACGCTTTATCTCCCAAATTATGAATTCATGTAAATTTCATCTTCTAAAGCATTTTTCGCGAATTTTTCTAATTACATTAGAAGATTTACACAATCATTTAATAAATTTTAGAAGGATTTTGTCAATTAAAATTAATTAATTAAGTCTGAATTTATAGGTATTTTGCGCAATACTTATAACTCCACTCAAACCTTTTATTTAAAATATTTTTTTAAGTATTTTGTAGAATTAGGAAACGTAAAAATATAATATTCTTACAATAGAAATATAGAAATATTTTCGAACTGAAACTTCCCCTCTCCTCCCCCCAATCATTCAATATCAAGAAAGCTGAAAAGATGCAAATGAAAAAGAAATCATCCTTTTAAAAATATTTTTGTTTTGTGCAACCAATAATGCATTTGGAACAAGATAAAGTAAAGTACTTATAACTCATTCTAAACTGTATTGCTACTAATCGATGTAATAAACGAATTTTATAAGAAATAATTTTAATGGTACTTTAAAGTACCATCGGGGCATAATGGGTTCAATGATAAAACGCAGTGTTTTAGAAAAGTCTTTCGACTAAATTTTAAGGCCTCATTTATGGTATAAATCAAATTTGTATCGAAATCCTTAATAACATTTTAATTATGTTAATTGAAAGACTGATTTGTGGGGGAAAAATCGTGAGCGAGAAGTTTAATAATTTCAATATGATTTTAAATTTAGGAAGCATTTGTATATATTATTGCGAGTAAAAGAGAACTGGCATGTTTACATTTTTAAGTCAAGCTGACTAATAGTGCAATAATTGGTAATCGTGTGCAAAAAGAATCTGCAGTTGATATAGGAGGTACGCGTGCAAGATACGTTAGTCATTAACAGAAGAAAAATCTAATGCTTTAATTTTCAGGCATGTATTCCAGATAACTAATAGATACACTATATGACCAAAAGTAACCGGAAACTTTGAATTTTGCACATTTTGTCAGATATCTAAATAAATACTTGACGAATTCTTCAGGTATATAAAGAATATATTTGATATTATAAATTAATTTTCAGTGAAGGTGTGATTACAGAGAAATTTTGAGGCCAGCAACAAACACGAAATGACCTGTAGCTGTAGCATATTATTATTGCGTGGGTCCTATGCAACAAGCACCTTATATTCATGAAGATATAAAGTAGAAGTTAAAAGAAAATACCGAAATTTTCGTATACCTTTTGTTTATCGAACGCAGTGTCAGGCTTTTCAGACAAATTTAATGCCACTTTCAGGAAACTTGACAAAGTATACTAGAAATAATGTACTGCAATTAGATATAAACATGTTAAGTATTTGATGAAATATGAGCATTTGTATGAAGCATTTTTTACCCGCGTTTGCGCGATCGATAACTGAAATATTTTTTCATTAATTTAGAAGTCCACTGTATACAGGGCAACTCATATAAAAAGCCAGTTGAATTTCGTGAAAATTAAGAAATATATCGGCGATATATGGAGCTAAATTTCAGTTGCTTTTTAAAAGTAGGTGAGTGTAAAGGGATTTTCTACATTCAGCTCACTATATCGCAAATATCTTTCTGAATTCTCACGATATTCGACTAACCTTTTTATATGAATTTCACTATATAGTTGATCACTAAATTATGCAAAAAATCATTTTGTTATCGTTCGCGCATGCACAATTAAAAATTGTTTCATATAAATGCTTCTATTTCATCAAACTTTTAATAATATATTTAAATACTAATTGGAGTATGTTATTTCTACTACACTTTGTTAGCAAGTGGCGTTAAGTTTGGTTGAAAGCTTTGCAATGCTATTAAAGGAAAACATGTGGAAATTTCTTGATTTTTTTTTAAAGCTTTGTCTCTATGAATATACGTGCTATTCCTACACAAATGAATGCAAATGTTGTACAGGACTCACATTGTCTTTTTCTACAAGTGCAGAGCATTTCGAGCAGTTTATTTTGCAGAAAGATTGCAAATATTATTATAATATTATTATTTTTATTCAATTTATTGTTGTTGCCTAATTTTCTTTGCGACCAAATCATCGCTTAAAAGTATGAGGTCTAACGTGTTCTTTACATTCTTGAAGTTACGGAATATTTCTTCAAGTATTTTTTTTTAGATATTTGACAAAAATTCTAAAATCGAAAGTGTCCAATGACGTTTGGCCATATAATGTATGTTTTTAAAACAGGCTGTTGAATATAATAATTTATTTTTTATTACTATAAGTAGCCTTTTGAAAATATTTCCAGTATTACTTTTAAAAAAATTACAGATTTGAGTGTAACACATGCAGATTAATGCAGTATACCTTTATTTTTGGAAAGTAATCCATATTTGGTTTATTAAACTGGATATTTAATTTTTAATTAATATTTATTACTGCAATTATCATATACTTTTTAAACAGGTTGTTTCAAAAGATAAGAGCAAAAATAGGAGATGGTAGAGCACATTACAACAAACAATTTTTGTATAGAAAATAAGGGTCATAATCCATTTATTATTTTGTCGAAAATACAGAGTGTTGCACTCTAATTTGATACCGCTGTTTTGT
Organism: Maratus speciosus; assembly: GCA_963932465.1. Taxonomy (NCBI): domain Eukaryota; kingdom Metazoa; phylum Arthropoda; class Arachnida; order Araneae; family Salticidae; genus Maratus; species Maratus speciosus. Next base: position 330,356,583 of record OZ010787.1, read on the forward strand.
GATAACTTTAATAATGACTCAGATCTTTTAACAATATTTTTTACAGACTTACATAACTTTGTGTGAAATGTAATGATATCAACCAAAGTTGTGGAAGTGTCCATCATTCACATTCAAATTAAATGAATTGGATGCACTTCATTTAGAAATGTATTTGACATTACAAACGGTGACAAAATTACTATACACTTCCAACACTATGGTGATGCAACTGCGTTTTACTCATGGCAAAGTAAGTCTGTTAAAATTTTCGATAAAATAACTTCTTTACCGTCAACCGGGGCGGGGCTACTTTGGGCCACTTTTTCCTGGTTCCGCTCACATTTCCAATATTAAAAAATATTATATGTGATTTTTCAACGTCGAAATGGAGTTGTAAACATTTAACATGAAACAATAAAACTGTATGGTTTTAAAAAAGGAATTTTTTAAAAACTATTTTTAAAGTTTTGGAACAAAGTAGCCCCTGTTGAGGGCTTCTTTGGTCCTTTCACTTAGTTTCATATAAAATGAATACATTTCATACGTAAATGAATACATTTTTATTGGAACCCCCTTGCAATAGTATTTGCTAATAAATTAACACTGCAAACTCGATAAACAAATGTTTTTTTAACATTTAAACACAATAAACCAATTGTTAATATTAAAGAAACGAGAAACAGTTTTAATCATGTTACCTCAGCGACTGGGACAAAAACAATTAATGTAACATTTTGCTACATTAACATTTGAAAAAAAAACTTTACTTAAAACATGTTTTAAGAGATTTGGTTGTATAAAAGGCATTTCTAAGTAATTGGGACTATTTTCGAATCAAAAAAGGCTTGGCACAAAGTAGCCCCGAAATATTAGTTTTCATGTTAGCTTTATGAAAACGTAAACATTTTCTGTCCAAATAAAAAGTTAAAGGAAAAAACATGATCACACATGGGTTACAGGTTACTAAAGGTAATATTTTGACGCTTATCTTATTTGTAGCTCTTATACAGATTGTTTCACTATAGAAAGTTTGGAGAGTTAAAACTTACACATGAAAACAGTTGTTTCCAAACACATCCAGTGTTGCCACTAAAAAAATTTAAATTACCCCCAAACTATTCAAATACCCTTACAGTAGGGTATAAAATATTTTTCGAGGTCAAAAATTCCAAAATTATCTTGTATTGTTTGTTCAATACAAAGAATAAAAACTTTTTTGTGGGATGGACCAAAGTAACCCCTCAAGGACCAAAGTAGCCCCGATTGACGGTACTATTAAATTTAAGAAAAAATACCTGGGTTCGGATTGTTGTGATACATCCTATATTTTTTACTCAAAAAAAGGAAAGGCGATCTCTGTTTCGTATATAAAAATGATTTATTGTATGCTCTATCTCCTCTTAAAGTTTGTCTCATCTCTTTTTAAACACTCTATTTTCAATGATAGGAAAATAGGATTCATAACTGATATTTCTTCATTTTATAAAAATTGAATTAAATGAACCGTTCTTTTGTAGATTGTTGTTTTTCATTCTTGTGTAATTTGAAACACTTTAAAAAATGCCTGAGCATCCCTCCCACGCACTTGACGCCCCCATTTTTTTCTGTCTGTATACAAGTATTTCTTTATCTTGTATGAGCAATGGGACCTAGCGGCCCCCCTTTCCCTTTATCACAAACTGTAGGTCGAATTTCAAGCACTTTGCCTCGCTTATCGGATCGCTGATTTCACAAAAATAGTCGCTGCATCTTCCAGAACAAAAAACATTAAGAAGGGTGAAAAAAATCCCCCAAAAAGCTTTCTCTTGAATATAAGGACCAACCAGTCAATTTCATAACGTAGCAGACTCCAGCAAGGAAGATTTTTGGGCGAAGAATATGCGGTGATATAGAAGTGAACTGTTGGCAGGCAATAAAATTTTCTAGTTCCTCCGACACCAATGAGAGAGTAATGATTTTTTTTTTTTCAATGTAAATTTTTTTAGGGAGAGAGCGGCCAATTAATGAGTTTTGCTGCACGTATGACAAACAACCTTCTGATAACACGAAAGATAAAAATACATAAATGATTTTTTTCTACAGTGTTTTGCCTTCTTTACTAGAAGGAGATTTGGCACGATTAGGTGTCTCATAAAATTTTCTTGCAAATAAGGAATACTAAAACAGAAACTCGTCCATCGAAGTCTAATTTAAATGTACAGAAACTTTGAAACGAGAAAACATTTATATTATATATTACCAGCAGAACCACCTGGCTTTGCCCATTTTAGCCATGAGGGCCTTACAGGTAAAATAAATAAAACTGCAATAATATCACACACGTAAATCGTTAAAGACAATCAGGAAAAAGTGAAGGTACTTTGACACAACCATGGAAAAAAAACTCGGCAATATAAATGAGAATGTGCATTTTCTTTGGTGCATGTAACAGAAAAATATATGATTTCCCGGACAATACGACAAAAATAATCAACCAAATGGCGTAGTATTTAGCGAAACTCTGTTTTCGAATGACCAGTGGCGTAGCTAGGATGGGTGAAACCCGGGGCGGGTGTAAATGGTGTACCCCCCCCCCCCACACACACATAGCATCCGTCATATTTTTTCAATCGCAATTCTACGTTATTATAAATAAAATGTTAAAATTTTTTTGGAGAACTTTTATGAACTTAAAAAAAAATAATTACTATAATAGGTAAAGAACAATTTTATATTATTTTTTGATGCTCTATACTTTAGTCAATCTATTTGGAAGTATCCTTCTAAAAAGCGTATAAATGAAATTAAGAATTTATTTGTATCGTATAAGCAAATATTTTAGCATTAGAATGTAATGGAATAAAATGCGATTTAAATAAAATAAACTAGTCGGATGTGCCAATCCCAAAACTTTCTTCTATATCATACATGTTAATACTTGAAAACTGGCCATCATAGTATCAAAATTAAATGACAATCTATGCCCATCATGAGGATTTAAAAGTTATAGGTTCCTTGAATTGTGTGCAATTAAAAAGAAGATACAAGCAACGCATCTTTCAAACAAACCGGCATCCACCCTCTTAGATGATACTTCAAAATTTGCTATCACAGTGACAAAATTAAATGACAATCTAGGCCCAAATGAGGATTTTAAAAGGTATACGTTCGTTGAATTGTGTGTATTTAAAAAGGAGATATAAGCATAGAATCTTTCAAAGAAGTCACTGAATTTCGGCACCCACGCTCTTAGATAACTGCGAACAAAATTCGCAACCCAAAAAGCATAAAAGCGACACCTGTTGGGAAATAAACACCCAACTATTTATGTGAAAGTGTAACAGCAGAATATGAAGTTTGATTAAATTCACTTCATTAGTTTTTGAGATATAGCTATCGCGAAAATCGTAAAAAATGCCGCATTAGCAGCGGCACCTGTTACATGATTTACATGAAAACCTAATCAGCAACAACGTTTGTCAACGTCTAAGCCAATGGCTCCCAACCTTTTATTGGTCACGCCCCACCAAAGCATCTGTAAAATCACGATTGCCATTCCCCCCCCAATCCCTTTTATCCCACACACATTCTTTGACAGATATCTCTTATCATTTTAAAATGAAATTTATTAACCTCCAGGAAGCCTAACAGAGCGTTAATAATAACTATTCATTTTGCTTTTTTTTTTAACTTATCAAAGAGATGAATTTTCTGCCATAAATGTGTTTTTAACAGTTCTATAAATTAAGCGATAAATCTTCACTTTTATGCCCAAAAGTGTGTTGTTATGCCTTTCCAACTTACTTAAATATTTAACAAAAGTGTAATATGGTCCGCATTTTTATCTTCAAAAAATGCTGGAGAGACTCACATTTAGCAATAAAATTTCTAACAAAGAATATACAAATTTTTCTATGAATAACAAAATGCATAGGAAGCATTGCAAGATTCTGACCTTTATCAATTTTAAGTTGTCATTATTCCCTATGATAACCTATTTATCTTTTTTTTTTCCTTCTCGAGTATCGTCAATTGTCTTCCATGTATTATAGGTTTTTAAAATTTAACTTGTGTACTTTTTATATTCATTTACTGTGTAGGGAGTGACGTCACTACAGCCTTAAACATTTATTATTTACGCATTTCCTTTCTTTTAAAGCTACTTAAGATTTATATATTTTATAAAGTTGATTGTGCCACCTTTAGATATTTCAAATATATTTTTTGGTTAAATAGGTTCACGACAGTAAAATTTAGATATACTTTTACATAGTTTCAGATATAAAAGTTTCTTCATGTTACATAAAGCAGAGCAAATAGATATACAAAGCACATTTAATAAATAATTGAAAAAAATTGAGAAAAATTGTAATTTAGATAAGTAACCAGAAAAATTATAAAAAAATTAAATATTAAAAAGGAGTTTTAAAATATTTTTAAAGGTTATTAATGTAATTATTCTGGTGTGGATTTTATTTTAAGCTTTTGATTCGGATTTTTTTTTTTTAATTCAACAAAAATACTTATTATTATTATTTTAATTTTGCATATATTACTTTTATTTTTAGTCTAAAATAATACTTTTGCAGAAAACCTCACAGCAAATGAGTGAGTTACAAATTTGAAATTGTCACCCCCTCCTAAAATATCAAACTGTCCACGTTAGGAACCACTGGTCTAAGCGAATCTGAAGTTTGATAAAATTCCGTGCATTAGGTCTTGAGATAAAGATAGTGGGGAAATCGTGAAAAATACAGCACAGAAGCGCCACATTTTGAACGATTTACAGCAAAATCTAATCAACACCAAATTATATCAAGATATAACTGAATTTGAAGCTCATGAAAATCTGTGCATCAATTCCTGAGGTAAGTTATTTTAGAAATCGTGAAAAATGCAGCATAACAGCGTCACCTATAGAGCTATTTACACCAAAAACTAATCAGCACCTATTTATATCAAGGTATAACTTAATTTGAAGTTTTATTAAATTCGATATATTCGTTCTTAGATCAAGTGCTCACCAAATTTATGTCACACACAGACAGACAGACATTTTCTAAAAACAGTCAAATCTGTTCAGGAACTTTCTAAAACGTACAAATCCATCGAAAACCGGAAGTCAACTTTTTTTCACGAATCCAATACTTTCTTCTTGAAAAGATAGAAGAAAGTAAAAACACGTGAAAATTCAACGTATGAAAGGTTCTTTACTTTATATTTCATTTTTACTGTCTTCTACCGTTACAAGAATAGAGTATTGTATTCGTGAAAAATTTCGACGGATTTATACGTTTTAGAAGGTCCTGAACCCGATTTAATGGTTTTTAGAGAATGTCTTTTTAGAAGATTTTTCTTTCTAAAAGCAATGTCTTTTCTAATACCAACAAAATAAGAATATTTTTAAGATAAATGTTATTGCTAACATCGTTTAAAATACGTATTTATATTTTCTATCAATCAAAATCTTGTAAGTATAACACATAATTTTATTTTCATTCTACATCGAAAGGCGACTCCAAAATCAAAGCGCTTTGTCGAAAAGTTCTCATCCCATTCCTCTACTCGCTAAATTGCTGAAATAAACTTTTCTGACTACTCGTGACTCATTTATCATAGCCGTCTTCTCCTGATGGTTGAATATATTGCACTGATTCTGAGCATAAGATCTACCAGTTTACATCCTAAAATATATGCTTTCCTGGAAGTGAAGGGTGCAGTCGCAGACTAGTAGAGATTATAATGTCTGTGTGAGCAATATCTTCCGAAAATAATTGGATGTGCCAATCCAAAAACATTCTTCGTAATGAAATTTATTATAATCAATAGTTTTTCGTTATTTTGTTGTAAATCAGCGGTTTGCGAATAGCCGGAATAGCAGGATACGAAGTTCCCGTCGCTGCATGAGTCGCTGATGTATAATAGAAATTCGAAAAATCGAGAAAATTATGAAAAAATTGCTATTACAGCACCCCCTTCAGCATTATTACAGCTCTAGCAGAATATTTTGAAATTCAAAGAGGACCTGCTTGCCATAGCGGAAAACATGAATCTGAAATTTGGTTCAATTCTTTACATAACTTCATACACTTTTCGATGGTATAATAATGAAAATGGTACAAAAATTGTTATGACAGCGCCTCCTTCCGTTGGAATATTTCGAAATTCAAGTACCTGCGTATTTTCGAAATTCGAATACCTGCTAGCCATAGCCAAAAATATATACAAAAAATTTGGTTCGATTCCATGCATATTCCATGCAGTTTTCAATGGTACAGTAATGGAATGGCAAAAAAATTGCAATTACAGCTACCCCTTCTGTCGGAATATTTCCAAATAGAAGGAGGACCTCCTGGCTATAGCCAAAAACATACACAAAAAATTTGGTTAAATTCTAAGCATTTCGCACACTTTTCGATGGTACAATGGCGACACACGGACAGACAGACATTTTGTATAAACATGTCTTTGGGAGTCTGTGACCCTTAAAATGTATAAATCAGTCTAAAACTGGAAGTCGAAAAAATTTCGTTTACAATACTTTCTTCAACTGAAGATAGAAGAAAATAAAAAGGGTAAAAGAATCCAAGGCAACAATAACGCAGGAAAAGACCATACCATTCGTTATGTCTGTCTTATCCACACAAGAAACCATAGGGCGACTCATAACTGATCCCATAGTCCGCATAAGTCAATGCGGTGCCTATATGTAGAAGAAAATTCTTTGTTTTGAAGTTTGCTTTTTCTACCCATTTGTTAGATAGGTAGGTGTTTGTCCACTAGTGTATATCTTATTTAGATACCCCATTCTGTGTAAAATTTCAGATTCTCCAAGAAAAGAAAATTAAATCTGTTACTAGGTGAGCTAGATATTTTTTAAAATATCTAGGAAGGGTGAGTTCGCGATTAGCGTCAAGCTAAGGACCCAGTATAAATATAAAATTGTTGTAATAAAATTTTTATATCAATAATGAAAGATAGAAATCTATTTTCTTACCTTTCTGGTAAAACAGACATACGCTGGTTTCTTTCTTACGTAGGCAACCTGTAATTTTTATTTAATAAATAGATTTGGCAAATTGTGAGAAATATCATCTTCGAATAATCCAGATGTAGAGAAAAAAAATTTTAATGCTTGAAAATATTCTGGGTTAGTTACAAGGATCCACACTCACACACTAAAAAATATAAAGTAAAAGATTAAATATTAATAAGATAAGAGTAATGACATCGAAAATCCAGTAGGAGACGTAAATCTTCCATAGGACAAAGAGTTGACACACAAAAAACCGTGCGTCTTGACCTCGCAAAATCGGCCCTTCAAGTGAGAAGTAAAAAAGGGGCCCACACAAGTTAAAACAGAGTAAAAAAGTCTGGAAACAATAAAACTGCTTAACAAGCAAAAAAGTTCTAATTAAAGGAGTCTATATCGCCAGAAAAGTTCTCTGGTGCTGCGATCTATTGTCGCCTTTTCGAAACATAAGTCTCTGACACAATTGTTCATTAGTCCGTGATCTTACGAGAACTTCGCTCAGGGAAGTGTCGCCATCTTGAACACATTTCACAACTGAAAATGAAGGCGTGTCGCACATGTCACAGGTAAATTGTCATTTCACAGGCGAGGCGGTGTTGGACATAAAACCACTTACGCTGAGACGTTTTCCAACAATATTAAATTTTATTTCAGAATTCTTTTCCAAAATCTTATAACTATATATATATATATATATATATATATATATAAATAAATATATATATATATTGCAAATAAAGATTGGGTGTCACCCCTTAGAGGGTAACACCCGAGGCGGACCGCCCACTCCGCTCCCCCCCCCCCCTTAGCTACGCAACCAAACGGAGGTACAACATTTTTAATGTCATTGAAACTAATAGTGGATGGCACAAAACTTTGAATTGGAAATTGCTTATTTTTATCAAAATTTGATGATTCCACGTCATTACTTGCAGAATTATTATTTAAAGACAATTCGGGTTCCGAATCTGTATCGCTGTCATTCTGAATATTAGCTTGTAGTAAGCTTAAATCTGATAAATAGGTAATTAATCTCGTCGTAAGATCAACTAAAGGTCCTTCATTAGAAATACAAAGTAAATTACAAACTGTAATAAAATCATTTAGAGAAAAATCCGCTTGAATTTTCGTTACCTTATTTTTAAATTCGGAACTATCGGTTTGATAACCAAAACCAGAAAAGTCTCTGATTCTTTTCCTATTGGATCTGTCACCTTCTGCATCAAACAGGAATTTGTGCAAAAGTTTTATTTTGTTTGTTCTTTCATTTTTAATTGGAAGTTCCAGTTCAGGGATATAAACCAATTTCATCATGAAATAGAAAATATATTACGTACAATGTACTAAGAATAATATCCAACTTGAGTGAAGAATTTCGAATTTTTTATTACACCTTCGGCGATATTATCACACTTGAGGGCAGAGGCGTCAAATCTTTCGTGCCACTTCTAGCACCAATTTTATACATAATTTCTTCGTTGACACAAATAAAAAACATCTTTGACACCAGGAACCACAAACTGTTCTTAATTAATTATACTTATATTGAATAAAACCTATTTACAACAGCTGATAATATATACAAAAGACGATACTATTTATAAAATTCGATCACATCACGTCTTAAATTAGATCTAATCGTTTTTCTAACACTGTACATCATTCATTCTGCAGCACACCTCTCGTTCGCCGCCAAAACATAATCTAATGTTCTTTTCTGTTCTAAACCAGCTCTCTTCGCTTCTGTTCTCTACTCGCAATGACCGTCTGTCGTTCCGAAGTTACCTCTAGTGCGCATGCATTGGGCGGAACTGCTGTCACCAATCCCTACTGGGTGGCGCTTTGTAAGCTAGGCGTTGAAAGAACGCAGTGGTGCCTTGGACAAAAGTGCTCGTAAATGCAATCCCATATATATATATATATATATATATATAATGAATGATGTCATTATGAATAATGTCATTTTATTCATAATTTCACAGTTTTTGTTAGTGGTCGGTAATGATTATTTAACTGTTATGTCTGATCTTTGTCACACTGTAACTCTCGTATTTATGAAACGATTTGGATGAAACTTGGTGTGTACATAGTACATACCAATGCCTCAACCGAGTTCGTTGGTCAGCTTCATCCGCCATCTTGTTTCAAAATGGCGGACATTTAAAATTTTTTTAAAAATTTAAAATTTTAAAGGAAGTACAAAAAAATTAGAAATTGAAAAAGATTTTTTTCTTATGTGCTTCATCTTGATACAAAGATTCTGGAGCATTTTTTGTTTCTTCTATATCTTAAAAAAGTCCTTCCGGCCAGTGCCGGGAGGAAGAGGTAGCTTTCAAATACCTTATTTTAAAAAAGCCAACTTATATTATTCAAACACACGAAGCTCAATTTAGTGGAAACCGAATATAGGAGATTCAATACTAATTTTTATCAATACTAAATCATTATGAATGAGAATTTCACGAAATTAGTCAGCTTTATCCAAGCTGCTTTTATTTAAAGTAACTAATATTTGGCTGAGATGTTGATGTATACTATCCACATGCTTTCTCACATGGAAATAGGCGAATACGTGTGTTATCGCGTGACAGATACAAGATCGTTTCAAAATGTTAGCCATACTAGAAATTCAAAGTGCTATAATTCAACCATTTTTTAAGATATAAACAAAAGAACAAATTTTCAGAAACAAAATCTGCTCCGGAATCTTTGTATCAAGGCCAAGCACATAAAAAAATCTTTTTCATTTTCCAATTTTTTAATACCTCATTTTAAATTTTAAATTTAATTTTTTTTAAATGGCAACCCTTTTGAAACAAGATGGCGAATAAAGGTGGCCAACGAACTCGGTCGAGACATTGGTATGTACTATGTACAGACCAAGTAACATCCAAATCGGTTCATAAATACGCTTGTTATCGCGTGACAAAAATCAGGTCGTTTTAAAATGTCAGCCACAATAGAAATTCAAAACGCTATAACTCAACCATTTGTTTAGATATAGACGAAACAAAAACTGTTCCGGGATCTTTGTATTAAGGTCAAACACATACAAAAAAAATCTTGTTCATTTTGTAATATTTTGGTATTTCATTTTAAATTTAAATTTTTTAAAAATTTTTTAAATGGCCGCCATTTTGAAAGAAGATGGCGGATGAAGCTGGCCAACGAACTCGGTCGAGATATTTATATGTACTATGTACACACCAAAGTACATCCAAATCGGTTCATAAATACGTCTGTTATCACGTGACAAATATCAGGACGTTTCAAAATGTCAGCCACGCTAGAAATTCAAAATGCTATAACTCAGCCATTTTTTGAGATATAGACGAAACAAAAACTGCTCCCGAATCTTTGTATCAAGGTCAAATACGTAAAAAAAATATTTTTTTCAATTTTCAATTTTTTGGTACCACATTTCAAATTTAAATTTTTCTTAAAAATTTAAATGGCTGCCATTTTTAAACAAGATGGCGGATGAAGCTGGCCAACGAACTCGGTCGAGACATTGGTATGTACTATGTACAAACGAAGTTACATCCAAATCGGTTCATAAATACGCCTTTTATCGCGTGACAAAATTCAGGACGTTTCAAAATGTCAGCCACGCTAGAAATTCCAAATGCTATAACTCAGCCATTTTGTAAGATATAGACGAAACAAAAACTGCTCCGGAATCTTTGTATAAAGGTCAAATACATAAGAAAAAAATATTTTTCCATTTTCAATTCTTTGGTACCACATTTCAAATTTAAAATTTTTAAGAAAATTTTAAATGGCCGCCATTTTGAAACAAAATGGCGGATGAAGCTGGCCAACGAACTCGGTCGAGACATTGGTATGTACTATGTACATACCGAATTACATCCAAATCGGTTCATAAATTCGAGAGTTACAGTATGACAAATGTCAGATATATATATATATATATATATGGATATATATATATATATATATATATATATATATATATATATATCAACTTTTGAACGGAGGGTGGTTTCGGGGTCTGGGGGTCATGATCGATGAAAATATACCAAAATTTTTTGAAATCGCTTTCCTCCGAACGGCTGCAATAGGTAGCTTTTTGTAATGAAAGCTACCTAAAATGGCTGAGTTATAGCACTTTGAATTCCTAGTGTTGCTGACATTTTGAAACGATTTGAATTTTCTCACGCGATAACAGGCGTATTTATGAACCGATTTGGATGTAACTTGGTGTGTACATAGTAGGGGAGAGTGGGGATGAAAGGGACATTTTGTCTTTATAAGCATATAAAATAATGACATTAAAAGATATCATTATCATGATTGCGCCTAATTCTTGTCTAAAACCTTTGCTTTAATACTAGTAAAACCTCTCATCCCCAAATACAGTAATTAAAATTTGTACGCATTTTTATAAATTGGGAGAAATGTCCCTTTTAACCCCATTGTAGGGGATGAAAGGGACACTGTGCGGGGTTGAAAGGGACACATATAAATAAAACAATTTTATGAAAATTTTTTCCTTTTTATTTGCGATTACATTATTCAAAAATAAAAGATAATAAAACACAAATAAAAATAAAATATATTGCAACATATAATAAAACAAAAACAAGAAAAATAACTTGTTTAGGTCTACTTGACAAAAAATATCTTTAAATTAAAAATTTTAAGAAAGATTTAGCTCTACCTGTCTCACTACCAGTTACGGATTTACGTAACTTCATCACAATATCATTGATATTCGCGTCATTCATGTTAATATTATCAGTAAATACAAAGTTGTTTTAATCCCCCCCTTTTTTTTGTAAAAATGTACCTCGAATTCATTCCGAGTCCTTTCAGGAGTTTGTGGATAAAGTGCGGCAGGAATGTTACCATAATTATTCCATTACCTTTTGCACATTTTATTGCCTTAATATTTGTATTGCTTTCATGAGTATCAAATAAGGGAAGAGTAGGATAAGTTTTGGAACAACTAGAATATTAAGATAATGCACAATTGCTTTGAAAACATTCTGCGGCCATCCACCAACTTTGATGAGCAAGTCCAAGCCTCTGGGATGGGGCAGCTTCGAGCATGAACTCTTTGTAATTCTTCTTTGGGGAAAACGAATACTGTTGAACAGAGTTACCTGATGCAGAAACAAAAGTGTGACAAGTGTACCACGTTCAGCTGATGTTACGTCAGAATATTGCTTTCACCACGTTTTGCTACTATATTTGGTGACTTGTACTCTGTCATTAAACTTGTTTCATCACAGTTATGTATTATATTCCGTGTGAATTTTTAGCGATTCATAACTGACTAAAGGTGTTTAAAAAATATCAACGTAAGCTTTGTTGAAACTTGTACTTCTTGTTAAACTAATGGCTATAGGTTTTCGTAAGAGAAAGTAATGAATTTTATTGCTTAAAATCATAGAACCAATCATTTCCAAGTTGTTTGTTTGTTTCCCAAGACAGGGACATATTTCGAAAATTCAAAGAAATTGAATACTCATGTGCACAATTGTTAAACCATAGTTCATATTAGATGCTTAGAGCAAATTTGAAGCTAACTCTTTTTATTGCCCTTCACTAAAAACTTTTTTATTACCAAATGGGTGTATTGAAATTCATCTGCTTGTGCATTCTTAAATTTTAGAACAATTCTTTCTAAACAGGACTTTTCAGTGCCGTAGGCTTTAGCTACTGATTTAATAGACACTCCTTTGTCCTCTTCTTCAGATACAGCACACATCATTGCTTCTTCAGAAAATTGGATTTTTTGAAAAATTCCTTTTTTTATTTTCGAAGCATATTGACTGTTTGATGATTTCTGGAAAAGGAAAGAATACCAAAATTGTAGATATATGTTACTGTAATATTTGTATATTTTCGTTCTTCATGGTATTGCATTCATTCTTTCTACATAAAAGACTAAAACCATAACTTAAGTTTTACAAAACATAAATAATATTTTGTTCAAATAATAATAAAACACGAGGGGTTGATAGGGACATGTCCCTTTCAACCCCATACCCACCTAGCTAAATAAAAAATGTATTCATGCATGACAATATTTTAGCTAACAAAATATACCGGTATTCATATAAAGTGCATACTTTATAGTGCTAAATAACATAAATATTATAAAGCTAACCACAATATTAATTTTTTAGAGATAAAAAAAAGCAAGATTAAAATTTACTTTTTTATATCAAAAGCAAATTTTGCTTTCACCACCTACAACACTACAATTGCTGACGTCAGTTTTAAGAATTATTAAGACTGAACAAGTATCGCCATTGATTGAGCTATAATTGAATATTTCTACATTTTATTTTCGTTCTCAAATTTTGAGTGTCCCTTTCATCCCCAGTCTCCCCTACATACCAATGTATCGACCGAGTTCGTTGGTCAGCTCCATCCGACATTTTGTTTCAAAATGGCGGCCATTTAAATTTAAAAAAATAATAATAATTTTAAAGGAGGTACAAAAAAAAAAAAAAATTAGAAATTGAAAAAGATTTTTTTTCTCATGTGTTTGATCTTGATACAAAGATTCTGGAGCATTTTTTGTGTTGTCTATACCTTAAAAAATGGCTGAGCGCACTTTGAATTTCTAGTGTTGCTGATATTTTGAAACGATCTGATTTTTGTCACGCGATAACAGGCGTATTTATGAACCGATTTGGAAGTAACTTGGTCTGTACATAGTACATACCAATGACTCGATCGAGTTCGTTGGCAAACTTCATCCGCCACCTTGTTTCAAAATGGCGGCCATTTAAAAATTTTAAAAAAGCTTAAAATTTAAAATGAGGTACAAAAAAATTGGAAGTTGAAAAAGGTTTTGTTCTTATGTGTTTGACCTTGATACAAAGATTTCGGAGCATTTTTCTGTTTTGCCTATATCTTAAAAAGTGGAAGACTTATAGCACTTTGAATTTTCAGCATGGCTGACATTTTGAAACGATTTGATTTTTGTCACGCGATAACACGCGTATTTATTAACCGATTTGGATGTGAGAAGGCATGTGCATAGTATAGAGCAATGTCTCGACCAAGTTAGCTGGCCAGCTTCATTCGCCATCTTGTTTAAACATGACGGCCATTAATTTTTTTAAATTTAAATTTAAAATAAGGTACAAAAAAATTAGAAACTGAAAAAGATTCCTTTCTTAAGTGTTTGACCTTGATACAAAGATTCCGGAGTATTTTTTGTTTTGTCTTTATCTTTAAAAATGGTTGAAATATAGCACTTTGAATTTCTAATTTGGGTGGCATTTTGAAAAATCTGATTTTTTGCCTGCGACAGCACTCGTATATATCAACCGATTCCAAAATGAGTGAGCATGTGCACAGGAATTACTAAAGTCTCGACTAAGTTCATTGGTTAGCTTCACCCATCATGCTGTTTCAACCCATTAACCGCCAAAACTATTACGATAGAAATTTTGAAATTTCTTGTTGAAAGTAGTTTCCCAACCACAAATTCAGTAAGGTAAATTTCGCTTTACTAAAATAGCAAAATTCCTGCAAATAAATAAGACATTTTTTAAAAATTCTAATATAGTGGTGCCAATGTAATTAATTCATTGTATGAGCAATTATTTTGACTGTTGCGTGAACGCAACGTCAACGGTTAATGGTTAAAAGGGCGGGCACATCAAGATATCACCGAATTTGGCGACCAAATATAAGTCACTTTAAATAAAACCAGTTTGGATATGGCTGACTAATTTCGCGAAATTCTCATTTACATTCAGTATTGACAAAAATTAGTATTGAATTTTCTATAATCGGGTTCCACTAATTTGAGCTTCGTGTGTTTGAATAGTATAAGCTGACTCTTTAAAAATAAGGAATGCGAAAGCTACCTCTTCCTTCCGACACTAGCCGGAAGGACTTTTTTATTTTCCATTTGGAGATAATTGTATGAAGATTGTTATTCGGATATTCGGGTAAAGTTTGAATTAACTCATTAGAAAAGGTGAGCGGAATTCGAAAATAGAGATAGCTTTTTAGAAAAGTGTGGTGGAAAAAAATACCTCTAAACTGGCAACATTGGTCTAACATCAGATCTGTTTTGCGGGGAACTATTTTTGTGCATATTACATTTCTATAGTATAAAATACTAATTTAGGTGTCATAATTATTTTAGGAATAAAGTTTTCGCTATAGCCATATACTCGCATATATTTTTAAAGTGATTTTTTATACATAATTTATATAGTATGTGTATGTGTGTGTATACATACACACACACACACACACATACACACATATATATGATGATTAATTGCAATATTATATAATGGTTATATATGTAGGGTGAAAAGGAAAGTCCCTTTAACCTGAAAATACTTGCGAATGGAGAGAGCTACACCTATGCAAGTGAGGTAACTGTATAGCAAAGCGACTACGCACGATTTAATGCAAACGACAGCAGCGCCCCTAGTGGCAGGATTTGGAAGATAGCCATTGCAAATCGAAAACGAAAAAAGGTAGAGCAAAATTTCCAATTAGAAAGTCTTAGAACATCAATTAGTACGAAACAACATTTGGTTTACATGGATAAGATAAACTTCGCCTGTATACCCAAAAATGTTCGAAATCGATGTACTACATTTTGTGTAAAAGTTTGAATGGAATAGCCAGAAGTAGGAGGAAATACGCGCAATTTATTATATAAATACGTACTTATCTCAATAAATTTTGATAACATCACACACACACATACAAAAAAGAGAAACTGTCTCACTGTGATAAAAAAGTTAATATTTAGACTATCAAGCCATCTAATTTTAATTCCAAAATTGACAAATGACACCAAGAATATTTTAATAAAATTTTGCTTTTGTAATGAAAGTGCAAATTAGCGGGTTTTTATTTTCGAAGAAATTAGTTTGAATATTCTGATGTTAGTCCATTATTTCATCATTTTACAGACAGAATTCTTCTGCCCCTAAAAGGATTAAACTAAAATTTTAAATGCATTGGAAATAAAATTTTTACAGACATTACAGTACAGTACAACGTCACAATTGCGCACTGCCACATTTCCGAAATGTGAATATGCAAAGTTGAATCGTTGCTCATCGATTTTGGACATTTTTGGGTATACAGGTGATGATTTATCTCATCCGTGTGAAGCAAATGTCGTTGCGTACTAATTAATTGATGCTCTAAAACTTTCTAATTGGAAACTCTATCTCTTTTCATTTTCGATTTGCAATAGTTATCTTCCAAATTTCGCCACTAGGGGGCGCTGCTGTCGTTTGCATTAGGTCGGGCGTAGTCGCTTTAATAAACCGTTACCTCACTTGCATAGCTGTAGCTCTCTCCGTTCGCAAATATTTTCAGATTAAAGGGACTTTCCTTTGCACACTGTATATATATTTATTAACATTTGCGCCCTTTTGAAAGGCAATCGGCGCCTTTTTTATTCATTTTGCCACAGGCCTCTCAGTTATGCCAGCACGACCCTGTATCGATAAACTACGAGCACACAACATTAGATATTGACCTCAGGTATCCCATTAAAAAAAAATCGTTTGAAAATATCAAAATACAAGCGAAAAATCTGTAAAGATTTCTCCAATTGGGCAATTGGTTTAACATTAGCTTTCAAATTTCTCAGCTTGGCTAGTGTTAGTGTAGACTCTTCATATTGTTGAACGTTCCCAATCATACGGATACTGGTGCCCCCACTGCTTGTCGAATAGATTGACCAAAGTATTGAGCATAAAAAAATAATAAAATATTTTTTTCTTATTATAATTATTATTATTATTGAAAATATTATTACTTTGTTTATATAAAGTTCTTAAAAGTTCTCCAAAAAATATTAAAATTTTATTTGTAATAACGTAGAATTGTAATTGAAAAAATATGACGGATTGGGGGTAGGGGAGTGACACCATTTACATCCGCCTTGGGTCTCACCTGTCCTACCTACGCCACCGTTTATTGGGGTGTAAATATTCCTACCTAATTTGTGGCTTTATTATTTTTTTTATCTGGAACTTTTGATTGAAACTTAAGTTTTAATATTATTTTCTCAAACAAAGGCGACTTTCTTTCAATTTAAAATGCTCAATTGTTGAAAGTTTCAGTAGTAGATTTAGAGGCAAACTTTTATAATATTGTTAAAAAATTGGTAAACACACACACACACATATATATATAATAAATATGAAATCACAAATATATGAAGAAATTGGTAAAGTTCTAAAGATGATTTAGAAATGAAGCATAGGAAACCAGTATGTAAAATAAGAAACTATGAATGACTCACAGAATCGTCAGAGGAGATTGTGAGTTCATTCATAGAAGATGCGTTATTTCATTTATTTGTCGACATTAAGCCTAAAATGACAAAATTTAGCTCCTTATAACGCAAACATTACAGAAAAAAGATAATAAAAATCTAAGAGATCCAGAGAAAGATACACCTCATACAGAATATTAAAAGTTATTAGAGCACGGTACCTGAATATATTCTAGGAGTCAAAAATACAGCATATCAGGATGGAAAACATAGTTAAGACTATTTAAACATGTGAGCTTCAGTTGAGCATCTGACAAACCATAACTGTGCTGCCATCTGGTGTGAGAAAGGAAAAATGTAAATTGGAACTGGATTAATAACATTAATGTTGTGTATTGCCATCTTTAGCCCCCCCCCCCCCCAAAAAAAAAAAAAAATAAATAAAAGGAATGAAATTGACTGAGGAAATCAAGAAAAGACTTAGATTAACTTTTAGTTAAAGTAGAATTAAAAAATACGAGTAAACTTAATAAGTACTGAGTGAATACAAAATAAAATAAAGAATAAGAATAAAAAAAAAGACAGAAAGGAAGAAAGAAAGAATTATATAAAAATAAATAAAAGGGCAATTGATTAAATTAACTATTTTAAAGACAAAACATTGTTATATAAAAAATGAGAATATAAATAACATTTAAAAAAAGTCCTTCCGGCCAGTGCCAGGAGGAACAGGTAGCTTTCATATTCCTTATTTTTAAAAAGCCAACTTATATTATTCAAACACACGAAGCTCAATTTAGTGGAAATTGAATATAAGAGATTCAATACTAATTTTTATCAATACTAAATCATTATGAAAGAGAATTTCGCGAAATTAGTCAGCTTTATCCAAGCTGCTTTTATTTAAAGTAACTTATATTTGGCTGCCAAATTCGGCGATTTCTTAAAGTGCCTGCCATTTTAAAACAACATGGTGGATGAGGCTAACCAGTGAACTTGGTCGAGACCTTAGTAGTTGCTGTGCACATGCTCACTCACATCGGAATCGATTGATACATACGAGTGCTGTCGCAGGCAAAAAATCAGATTTTTCAAAATGTCACCCACATTAGATAGTGAAATTGTTATATCTGAGCCATTTTTTAAGATAAAGACAAACAAAAAATGCTCCTGAATCCTTATATCAAGGTCAAATACTTAAGAAAAAAACCTTTTTCAATTTCTAATTTTTTTGCACCTCACTTTAAATATATATATTTTTTAATTTAATGGCCGCCATTTTGAAACAAGATGGCTGATGAAGCTGGTCAGCGAACTTGGTCGAGATATTGATGTGTACTATCCACATGTCTTCTTACATCGAAATAGGCGAATACGTGTGCTATCGTGTGACAAATACGAGATCGTTTTAAAATGTTAGCCATGCTAGAAATTCAAAGTGCTATAATTCAACCATTTTTTAAGATATAAACAAAAGAACAAATTTTCAGAAACAAAATCTGGTCCGGAATCTTTGTATCAAGTCCAAACATAAAAAAAATCTTTTTCATTTTCCAATTTTTTAATACCTCATTTTAAATTTAAATTTTTTTTAATGGCAACTTTTTTGAAACAAGATGGCGAATGAAACTGGCCAACGAACTAGGTCGAGACATTGGTATGTACTATGTACAGACCAAGTTACATCCAAATCGGCTCATAAATAAGCCTGTTATCGCGTGACAAATATCAGGTCGTTTTAAAATGTCAGCCACAATAGAAATTCAAAATGCTATAACTCAGCCATTTTAGGTAGCTTTCATTACAAAAAGCTACCTATTGCAGCCGTTCGGAGGAAAGCGATTTCAAAAAATTTTGGTATATTTTCATCGATCATGACCCCCAGATCCCGAAACCACCCTCCGTTCAAAAGTTGATATATATATATATATATATATATATATATATATATATATATATATATATATATATATATATATATATATATATATATATATATCCATATATATATATATATATATCTGACCTTTGTCATACTGTAACTCTCGAATTTATGAACCGATTTGGATGTAATTCGGTATGTACATAGTACATACCAATGTCTCGACCGAGTTCGTTGGCCAGCTTCATCCGCCATTTTGTTTCAAAATGGCGGCCATTTAAAATTTTCTTAAAAATTTTAAATTTGAAATGTGGTACCAAAGAATTGAAAATGGAAAAATATTTTTTTCTTATGTATTTGACCTTTATACAAAGATTCCGGAGCAGTTTTTGTTTCGTCTATATCTTAAAAAATGGCTGAGTTATAGCATTTTGAATTTCTAGCGTGGCTGACATTTTGAAACGTCCTGAATTTTGTCACGCGATAAAAGGCGTATTTATGAACCGATTTGGATGTAATTTCGTTTGTACATAGTACATACCAATGTCTCGACCGAGTTCGTTGGCCAGCTTCATCCGCCATCTTGTTTAAAAATGGCAGCCATTTAAACTTTTAAGAAAAATTTAAATTTGAAATGTGGTAGAAAAAAATTGAAAATTGAAAAAATATTTTTTTTTATGTATTTGACCTTGATAAAAAGATTCGGGAGCAGTTTTTATTTCGTCTATATCTCAAAAAATGGCTGAGTTATAGCATTTTGAATTTCTAGCGTGGCTGACATTTTGAAACGTCCTGATATTTGTCACGTGATAACAGGCGTATTTATGAACCGATTTGGATGTACTTTGGTGTGTACATAGTACATACAAATATATCGACCGAGTTCGTTGGCCAGCTTCATCCGCCATCTTGTTTAAAAATGGCGGACATATAAAAAAATTTAAAAAATTTAAAATTTAAAATGAGATACCAAAATATTAGAAAATGAAAAAGATTTTTTTTTTGTATGTGTTTGACCTTAATACAAAGATCCCGGAACAGTTTTTGTTTTGTCTATATCTAAAAAAATGGCTGAGTTATAGCGTTTTGAATTTCTATTGTGGCTGACATTTTAAAACGACCTGATTTTTGTCACGCGATAACAAGCGTATTTATGAACCGATTTGGATGTTACTTGGTCTGTGCATAGTACATACCAATGTCTCGACCGAGTTCGTTGGCCAGCTTTATTCGCCATCTTGTTTCAAAAGGGTTGCCATTTAAAAAAATTAAATTTAAAATTTAAAATGAGGTATTAAAAAATTGGAAAATGAAAAAGTTTTTTTATGTGTTTGGCCTTGATACAAAGATTCCGGAGCAGATTTTGTTTCTGAAAATTTGTTCTTTTGTTTATATCTTAAAAAATGGTTGAATTATAGCACTTTGAATTTTTAATATGGCTAACATTTTGAAACGATCTTGTATTTGTCACGCGATAACACACGTATTCGCCTATTTCCATGTGAGAAAGCATGTGGATAGTATACATCAACATCTCAGCCAAATATAAGTTACTTTAAATAAAAGCAGCTTGGATAAAGCTGACTAATTTCGTGAAATTCTCATTCATAATGATTTAGTATTGATAAAAATTAGTATTGAATCTCCTATATTCGGTTTCCACTAAATTGAGCTTCGTGTGTTTGAATAATATAAGTTGGCTTTTTTAAAATAAGGTATTTGAAAGCTACCTCTTCCTCCCGGCACTGGCCGGAAGGACTTTTTTTAGATATAGACGAAACAAAAACAGTTCCGGAATCTTTGTATTAAGGTCAAACACATACGAAATAAATCTTTTTCATTTTCCAATTTTTTTGTATCTCATTTTAAATTTTAAAAATTTTTAAATTTTTTAAATGGCCGTCATTTTGAAATAAGATGGCGGATGAAACTGGACAACGAACTCGGTCGAGATATTTGTATGTACTATGTACACACCAAGGTACATCCAAATCGGTTCATAAATACGCCCGTTATCACGTGACAAAAATCAGGACGTTTCGAAATGTCAGCCACGCTTGAAATTCAAAATGCTATAACTCAGCCATTTTTTAAGATATAGGCGAAACAAAAACTGCTCCCGAATGTTTTTATCAAGGTCAAACACATAAGAAAAAAATATTTTTCAATTTCCAATTTTTTGGTACCACATTTCAAATTTAAATTTTTTTTAAAAATTTAAATGGCCGCCATTTTTAAACAAGATGGCGGATGAAGCTGGCCAACGAACTCGATCGAGACATTGGTATGTACTATGTATAAACGAAGTTACATCCAAATCGGTTCATAAATACGCTGTTTATCGCGTGACAAAATTCTGGACGTTTCAAAATGTCAGCCACGCTAGAAATTCAAAATGTTATAACTCAGCCATTTTTTAAGATATAGACGAAACAAAAACTGCTCCGGAATCTTTGAATAAAGGTCAAATACATAAGAAAAAAATATTTTTCCATTTTCATTTTTTTGGTACCACATTTCAAATTTTTAAATTTTCAAAAAAATTTAAATGGCCGCCATTTTGAAACAAAATGGCGGATAAAGCTGGCCAACGAACTCGGTTGAGACATTGGTATGTACTATGTACACACCGAAGTACATCCAAATCGGTTCATAAATGCGAGAGTTACAGTGTGACAAAGGTCAGATATATATATATATATATATATATATGTGAGTTGTGGTTTTAGATTCCCATAAAACCCTACTCATAGCAACAGATATGGTCAGCACTTTTCCATGAGAACTTGTTACCGCAGAAGTTACTGAATTTGCTGATATGCAGTTTGCATTCTCTTCGCCTGGAAACAAGTGACAACCGGGAGCAGATTGTATTCTGACGCGGCCGATGGTAGGCATATCTCGCTCTAGACGAGAGCAGAGGCCGAGCTCCGACGATTCTGCGGGCGCGTATGCTGCAGAAAAACCCCCTACCCTCCCGTACTTGTAAATATAATTTCTATTTAATATGTAAAACTATAACCTAGAATCATTAAACTCCTTTTTTTCATTAACTAAGGCCTTATCCTTATATCATCCTTATATTACATGGGAGCTCTAGGCCGATTTGAATCCCAAAACGAATTTAAAAAGTAAAATCCCCTAGGCTTTATTACCGATCAGAATTGGAGAACTTCCTTCTCAGTCCCGTTATCAACATTCGTGATTCATCCCCTTAGCCATCTGGTGAAGCTCGTTTATTTTTATTTGTGCAAGATAGTTATCGCTGTACAAGGAATGAATCTTCGACTGCATATTTTTTTTTCTACGGATCATTAATTGGATTACTTCAATATATCGTGGCGAGGAATTTATTTTTCAATTGGATAACTCCTTTTGAATTAAGTTTATTTTTTTTCTCTTTCCTTTCTTGCCTTTTAATATGGAATTACAAGAAATTGACTTTATTAAAAGCCAGTTGAAATCGGCTAAAACAGATAAAATCAAATTATTGCATGAATTTATATTTGGTTGCGATAAAAATCGCCAGAATAGAGCGAATTTAAGGAAATTTAAAGGTTTTTCTTTTACTGACAAAAGCGATGAGTATGAAAATAAACTCAAAGTAATTTTGGACGATTATGATCAGATACAATTGATTACTATTGCTAATATCTTATCCATTGACATCCATGGATCAAAACAAGATATAGGGCAACGTATTTTAAGCGCACTAGTTGATATTTCGGCTTTTAAAGACACGTTTACGGCAGTTTCCGAATCGGATACAGAATTTGATGATAGCCACAATAGTAGTGGAAGCACTGATTTATCTTCGCCTTTGGCAGTACAGCCAGACCAGGCGCGTGTACACTGTACACACTCCGCGCCCAAACAGACAATTTCTTTCCATGACATTGATCATTTAATTACACCGTTTAGTGGTGATAAAACGGAAAACGTTCAAACATGGTTTCAGAGATTTGAATCTCTGGCCCATTCATTTCAACTGTCCGACATACAGAAATTTGTGTTTGCTGAGCGGGCATTAAAAAGTTTAGCATTATTGTATGTACGTAGTGAAAATAACATTTCTTCATATACATCGCTCAAAGAGGCATTGCTTCGCGAATTTGGACAATCAGCTTCGTCCGCCCAGATACATCAATTACTAGCCGCTAGAGGCTGCCGCCCAAACGAAAAACTATTGGAATATTTTCTAAAAATGAAAGAAATAGCACAAAGAGGAAACATCGATGATATATCTTTAATTCACTATATAATTAATGGGATTAACGATACACCACATAATAAAGCTATATTATTCGGGTGCGCCACGCTTGCCGAATTTAAAAACAAGCTCCAAATTTTCGAACGAATTTATGAACAGAGTTCTAAAGTTTACCAATCAAAGTCACCGACAACACCCAACACTTCTAAGATTAACCAGACGGAAAAAACTGCAAAATTAACTTGCTGGAATTGTTTAGCCCCAGGACACCTATCTACCCATTGTGTGCATTTAAATAAAGGAAAAAAGTGTATGAAATGTGCACGTTTTGGTCATGTTTCCAGCCAGTGTACAGAGCAAACGCCAGAACGCAAGCGTTCGACTCAAGGCACCTCCCCTTCACACAAGACGTCGCCACGCAGAGACGAACAAATCCACGTAGTAGAAATGTGTCATTCTCATCCGCGCATGCAGAAACGTGTAAAAATTTTTAATTTAGAAATCAATTCAATCTTGGACACTGGAAGCTCACTGACGATACTGAGAGAAGACATTTATGAACAAATTGGGTCTCCCCCCCTCACCGGAGCTCCTGTACAATTGTCGGGTATCGGTAACTGTGTTATTCAACCTATAGGATCGTTTTCTACCGATATAGAGGTAGACGATAACACTTTTTCTACTTCTGTTTACGTAGTTAAGTCTTCTCAGATGCCCATGCCACTTATCATAGGGACAGATGTCATATTTCAGGGTACTCTCACATGCGACAAAAACGGAGCTACTTTAACTAAATCTCCACCCACAAGTATTTTTATAAGCTGCATTACTGTGTCTGATAATGTATCTGCAACGAAATCTCAAGATAAATCCTATGTACCTCCATTTCCTGATGCAAGATGCACTATGGAAACACTTGTTTCAAATTCTTTCCCCCAAGATCTAAAACCGCCGACAGTAAATAAAGATTTTTCGAATGAAAATATTACTACTGACATAGAGATTGACTCAGCACATCTGAAACATCTCGCAACATTATCGCCAGACTGTTTTTCCTTCGATTTAAATTTCTTATCCTACAAGCTGTTCATGACTGTGCTCCTCTTATTGACCATCTGTTTATTACTGTTTACGTCTGCCAACGGACTCATTTATCAGCATTCGGCGTTCCATACATCCCAACCATCTCCAGATTCGAGTGACGTTACTAATTGGACCGAAATTCTGCGTGTCCTTATCATTCCTTTTTTATTTTTTATACGCCGACATTTTGTGAAGTCATCAACGAGAAAGAAAAAAGTAGACTTAAATTTCCAGAAAGAAATATGCTTCACGTATATAGGTCACTAGTGCAACCAACGAATTTATCATAAATGTGTTTTTTATTATTACTACTATTTTTTTTAAACTGTGTTTTTATATATTCTGTGTTTTACACCTATATCTGCTTATTCCTGAGAACATTTATATCGTACAGACTATTAGACTGCTACTATCTGTGATTTTCTTAGTAACTTTATTTCAATATCTTTGTTTTTTTTTACGATTGCAGCAAGCATCCACGATTTTTTTTTCCGGACAAAACATTAGAATGAGGTGTTTACCAGTGTAACTCACCATTTCAAGAGTCCAATCATTGATGGAAATCTTCAACACAGAACGTGTTTTTCTTCTTCGTATTTTTGTGTGTCATGCCATTCTACAGTGCGATAAACTTCAAGTGCTTTTTTTTTAAAGAAGTTATCGCGTACCAAGCATTTTTATCAACAGTGTTTTTTTTTAAATTATTCTTGGTTTGTGGAATATGTAACAGATTCTTTATTTTTTCAGCTTATATTAACAGAATTTATGTGCCTTTTTTTTCGAAGTCCTGTTCAACATTTTTTTTAAATCTCTGAGCGATATATACCTGCTCAAAACTTTTTTATTGAACCCATGCGGTGATTTTTTTTTTGCGCATGGCAAGTTATCTTTCTCTCGGACTGCAAATGGTGCATTATTTTTTTCATTTGCCTGTTTCGCAACACGTGTTTTTTTTATGTTGCGTAAACAACAACTTTATTTAAGAAGACTATCTACACAGGACTTTATTTTTTTTTTAACACTCACTTTTGACAAGAAGAAAAAGAATATTGTTGTATTTATACTTTTAAAACTGCATTTATATTTTTAAAAACTGTATTTATATTTTTAAAACTGTATTTTATGTGTAAACTTTTTATTGAATTGCTATATATATGTATGTGTTCCCCCTCCCCCACCTCGCATATTTTTTTTACAGAAGTAAGAGCTGGCTGTCGAAAAAAAATACCTTTTGGTGGGAAATCCTTTTTTTTTCTTTGCTTAGACAAGGCAAACCTCTTTTTTTTATTTTTTATTCCCGAATGACGTTGGGATAAAGATGTTTTTTTTACGAAATTCTTCCTAAGATGAGGCAGATTTTAGTATGTTTTCGTGATGATAATATAATGGGCAGACGGCCTTTCAGATTATATTTTTCATCCCTGATGATGGCTCATGAGAAAGACGGTCTCATGGCGCAAATTGATGTTATCTTGAGACTTTTTTTTTTATTCTTTTGTTTGTTTTTTTGGAGATATCCCACGGCAGCTCAGCATTAATTTACATAAAATTTAGACTTAAATTTTTTTTTTTATTATTTAGCTCAATTCTCTTAATTATTTAATGACAATTTTTTTCCTTTGGATTTTAATTATTTTTAGATAGTTTGTTTTTGTTTTTTGACATATCTTGTTGCTTATTTAACGCGCTGTCGAGGTCGACAAGCGGACAAGATGGCCGAGTGTGAGTTGTGGTTTTAGATTCCCATAAAACCCTACTCATAGCAACAGATATGGTCAGCACTTTTCCATGAGAACTTGTTACCGCAGAAGTTACTGAATTTGCTGATATGCAGTTTGCATTCTCTTCGCCTGGAAACAAGTGACAACCGGGAGCAGATTGTATTCTGACGCGGCCGATGGTAGGCATATCTCGCTCTAGACGAGAGCAGAGGCCGAGCTCCGACGATTCTGCGGGCGCGTATGCTGCAGAAAAACCCCCTACCCTCCCGTACTTGTAAATATAATTTCTATTTAATATGTAAAACTATAACCTAGAATCATTAAACTCCTTTTTTTCATTAACTAAGGCCTTATCCTTATATCATCCTTATATTACATATACATATACATATATATATATATATATATATATATATATACAGGGTGATTCAGCTCGTCGGTGACAAACTTTAAGGATCGATAGAGCACACCTAGACGAACATTTTTGAATAGGGAATGTAGGGTCCCTGACGCGATGGTAAGGCGCTAGGCGCTTTCGAAAATTTGGGTGCCGAAATTCGAAACGTCATAAAAACTAGGGAAATGGTTAGATTTTCTTGCTTGTTGCGTCGAAATGATTCTGTTTGTTTAGACTTTCTTCAGTGCCAATTTGATAAGCGTATCTCTTAAAACATGGATAGGGGGCGCTGCAGACTTTGGAGAGCTAGACAACAACTTTAAGCCCGTTATTTTGATAATTTAACACATGCTCGACAAAGTTTATACTCTAACTTAAAGTTTGAACCCAAAAGTAGAGCCCTGCAAAAAGCGTAAGAGCCGGAATAAAATGTCAAAGTACAGGGTGGTCGAAACTCGAAGGCTCCTAAGAGATAAACAAACAGATTTCTTGACTTATGGCATGCATTTTCATGATTCTGTTTGCTGGGGCTCTCTGAAACTCAGTTGAACGGTACAAAAAGAAACATCGATAGGGGGCGCTTTGGGCAAAAAACATAATTCGTTGACATTTCGGACGCTAACTGGAAACGGGGCGCTACGATCAGTTAGTAATAATGAAAACACATTTTCTACCTCTGCTCAACACTTCTGAATAAATTTAGACCAAAAACATCAATGATACTGGAAATTTATTTACAAAAAATAACACTACAGAAGATGCTCGAAATTTCGACCTTGGGCCATGATGCAGGCTTCGCACCTCCGTCGCATTGAGGAGTGTGTGTTTCCAACAATGCCAGGAGTATCTCTGATCTGCCCTGCAGCTGCCACAATGCGCGCCACAAGTTCTTCAGCACTGCTGACAGGTGTATGGTATACCTCGGCCTTCAGGTAACCCCAAAGGAAGAAATCCAAGCAGGTGAGGTCTGGTGATCGGGCAGGCCAGTGAACTGGACCCCCACGCCCGATCCACCGCTGGCCATACCTTGCGTTTAGATGGAGACGCACGTCGTTCGTGTAATGGGCCGGAGCTCCATCGTGCTGGAACCACATCTGGCGACGCGAACCTTCGGGTACGTGCGCCTCATCCAGAAGCTGCGGCAGCACTTGATCCAGGAAAATCAGGTAATTTCCACCTGTTAGCCGTTCAGGTAACAAATAAGGGCCAATGAGGCAATCCCCCAGAATGCCGGCCCACACATTTACTGAGAAACGCTCCTGGGCTGCTCGGCTTCTGGTTTCATGTGGATTTTCATCACACCACACATGACTGTTGTGGGCGTTCCACATTCCCTCCCGGCTGAAGGTGGACTCGTCCGTAAACAAAATGCTGTTTACAAAACGGGGATCCCTGGATCTCATCGCCAAGTACCATCTTGAGAATTCCACTCGAGGGCCAAAATCCTGCTCTCTGAGCAACTGCACCCGCTGGATGTGGTAGGGGTGCAGATTCCGGGAACGTAAGATGCGCCACGCAGTTGCTTGCGAAATGCCAACATGTCTGGCGATATCTCTCGTGCTAAGACCTGGGTTGTCCTCAACCAGGTTAAGCACAGCCTCTTCGTTGTCGGGGGTGCTCACTGATCGCTCCCGTTCAGGCCTGCCTCCGTCGAAAGATCCCGTTGTGGACAACCTCTGGTGTACTCGAGCGAAGAAGGCATGGCAGGGGATTTGCCTGTTGGGGTAACGCTCGGCGTACAACCGCTGAGCGGCTCGTCCATTACAACCAGCAGCGCCATACGCCAAATGCATGTCAGCCAATTCAGAGTTTGTGTACCGTTCCATCCTACTACCGATCTGCAGACAAGTAACCCGAAGCTTAAGTAGGTACCGCACGTTCAAAAGACGTGTCTGCGCATACAACTACGTCATCTCGCGTTGTCGTCTACGCATTACGTATCTTTTGCATATCGATATGGTACGATATCTTTTGCATAAATCAGCAAAAAGCACCTTATGTAAATTTTATTGCGCGCATTGTGCATGATTGAAACCAGCTATGTTTGTTAAAAAAAACAAACAAACTGCAGTTTTAATAGCTTCTTATGATAAGTAAATTACTCTCTTGTTTTGTTTCTAACTGATCGTAGCGCCCCGTTTCCAGTTAGCGTCCGAAATGTCAACGAATTATGTTTTTTGCCCAAAGCGCCCCCTATCGATGTTTCTTTTTGTACCGTTCAACTGAGTTTCAGAGAGCCCCAGCAAACAGAATCATGAAAATGCATGCCATAAGTCAAGAAATCTGTTTGTTTATCTCCTAGGAGCCTTCGAGTTTCGACCACCCTGTACTTTGACATTTTATTCCGGCTCTTACGCTTTTTGCAGGGCTCTACTTTTGGGTTCAAACTTTAAGTTAGAGTATAAACTTTGGCGAGCATGTGTTAAATTATCAAAATAACGGGCTTAAAGTTGTTGTCTATCTCTCCAAAGTCTGCAGCGCCCCCTATCCATGTTTTAAGAGATACGCTTATCAAATTGGTACTGAAGAATGTCTAAACAAACAGAATCATTTCGACGCAACAAGCAAGAAAATCTAACCATTTCCCTAGTT
This sequence comes from Maratus speciosus, assembly GCA_963932465.1. NCBI lineage: Eukaryota > Metazoa > Arthropoda > Arachnida > Araneae > Salticidae > Maratus > Maratus speciosus. The sequence goes on from OZ010787.1 coordinate 330,385,711, forward strand.
TTTATGACGTTTCGAATTTCGGCACCCAAATTTTCGAAAGCGCCTAGCGCCTTACCATCGCGTCAGGGACCCTACATTCCCTATTCAAAAATGTTCGTCTAGGTGTGCTCTATCGATCCTTAAAGTTTGTCACCGACGAGCTGAATCACCCTGTATATATATATATATAAATTTTGAACGGAGGGTGGTTTCGGGGTCTGGGGGTCATGATCGATGAAAATATACCAAAATTTTTTGAAATCGCTTTCCTCCGAACGGCTGCAATAGGTAGCTTTTTGTAATGAAAGCTACCTAATATGAGGAATATTTGAGATAGTAAAATATAGCCTTGTATTATGTAACTAAGTGTGAAAATGTATAAAGCAATGAGGAATATTGAGATAGTAAAATATATCCGTATATGATGAAGGAATATGTGAAAATTTATGATGTTAAATGCAAGATACCCCGTATTTATTTTATATGCCCATACAATAATATATATATATATATAATCTCATATAAGATATGCAATAAAGTATTACAATGTAGGCGCCAAAGCAGATCTTAAAACATGCAATACAATATATTAAAACTATTACATGATTTTGAAATTGATCAAATTTAAGAGCAGGTGTATATAGTTGTAAATGAAAAATATTTCAATAATTACATAGAAGTAATTTGTTTAATTTTATATTTCTTTATAATACTTTTTGGCCTTAAAATATAGTTAAAAGGTTTATTTTTAAATTGTATTTAATGCTTATCATACGAAACCTGCAGATAAGAATTTTTATTTCAAATAAGGGGTGGAATTTAAAAACGCCTTTTCGCCCGCTGATGAGTAAAGGCAAAAAATTTAAACTTGTGGCATTGATATGTTGTTTCTATGTTATTATTCAAATATTTTCCGTAATTTTTTGCAATATATACCTGTTCTTAAATTTAATCAATTTCAAAATCATGTATAGTTTAATATATATATATATATACTAGCAGGAATGACCGAGCTAAGCTCGGTCAAAATGAGCTTTGTGTTTATCTCGATATATTATTCCCACTAAATCATTCTTGCTGTTTTAGATACAATTAACTTGACCCTGAGACACAGTGACCCAAAATGACGCACTAATCGAATTTTTTCGAATATGCTACCTAATACAATGCTCTTCTCGAGCCTGAAAACGATGGAATACAAAATTTAGTGAAAATCGTTAGTCATATTCTAGATAAAATAAGCTTGACCCACGTTGATTCAAAAAACCACTAACCGAAATTTATCGAAAGTATGAGCTATTTCAATGGTATTTTTGTTCTGTGAAACTGTATAACAAAAAATATTGTCAAAATTGTTTGAACATTTTTGAGATGGATGCCGTTAGCTTGACCCCGACCCATTATCACCAAAATGACCAACTAATAGAATTTTTTTGAGCATGCGACCCAGCCCACTGGTTTTATATTGTCAAGAAACGGTGTAGTACACAGTTTTGTCAAAATCTTTTGAGCCGTTTTTTAGATAAAGTTAGCTTGATCCTGATCCATTAGGACACAAAATGACCCATTCATTGAATTTTCTCGTACATGCGACCCTGTCCAATGGTCTTATGCTCGGAAACGGTATTATACAAAATGTTTTGAAGCGCTTTTTAAATACAATTAGCTTGACCCTGACCCATTGTGAGCCAAAATGACCCACTAATCGAATTTCCTTGAACATGCGACCTAGCCCAATGGTCTTCACGAGAATGATAGACTACAAAATTTAGTCAAAATCGTTTAAGCCGTTTTTTAGATAAAATTAGCTGGACCCTGACCCATTGTGACCCAAAATGACCCACTAATCGAATTTTCTCGAACATGTGACTTACCCCAATTCTCTTCTCATGCCCAGAAATGGTATAATATAAAATTTGGTCAAAATGTTTTGAGCATGTTTTTAGATTCAATTAGCTTGACTCTGGTCCATTGTGACCCAAAATGACCCACTAACTGAATTTTCTCGAACATGTGATTTAGCCCAAACGTCATCTCATGACCAGAAACGGCCGTATAATAAAAAAAATTGTGAAAATGTCTTGAGCCTTTTTAGATGTAATTAGCTTGACCCTGACTCATAATAACCCACTAATCGAATTTTCTCAAACACGTGACCCATCCCAATGGTCTTTTTGTGCCCGAAAACAATAGCTTACAGAATTTCGTCAAAATAGTAGAGCCGTTATCTAGATAAACTTAGCTGGACCCACGGTGACCCAAAAATGACCCACTAATAAAATTTTCTTGAACACGTTATCCATCCCAATGGTCTTTTCGTGCTCGAATATTGTTAGATACAAAATTTAGTCGAAATCGATTGAGCCGTTCTCTAGATATAATTAGCTTGACCCTGACCCATTATGACCCAAAATGACCCACTAATCTAATTTTCTCTAACACGAGACCCATCCCAATGGTCTTTTTGTGCCCGAAAACAGTAGGGTGCAAAATTTCATCAAAATCGTTAGAGCCGTTATCTAGATAACTTAGATTGACCCACGGTGACCCCAAAATCACCCACTAATCGAATTTTCTCGAACATGTGACTTAGCCCAATGGTCTTCTCGTAATCCAAAACTGTAGAATATAGAGTTTAGTGAAAATAGTTAGAGCCATTTTTTAGATAAAAGTAATTGACCCACAGTGACCGAAAAATGACCCACTTATCGAATTTTCTCGAACACGTGACCCATCCCAATGGTCTTTGCGCGCCCGAAAATGGTTAGATACAAAATTTAGTCAAAATCGATTGAGCCGTTCTTTAGATATAGTTAGCTTGACCCTGACTCATTATAATCCAAAATGACCCACTAATCGAATTTTCTTGAACACGAGACCCATACCAATGGTCTTTTCGTGCCCGAAAACAGTAGGGTGCAAAATTTCGTCAAAATCGTTAGAGCCGTTATCTAGATAGATTGACCCACGGTAACCCAAAAATGACCCACTAATCGAATTTTTCTTGAACATGTGACTTAGCCTAATGGTCTTCTCGTAATCCAAAACTGTAGAATATAGAGTTTTGCAAAAATCGTTAGAGCCGTTTTTTAGATAAAAATAGCTAGACCCACAGTGACCCCAAAATGACCCACTAATCGAATTTTCTCGAACACGAGAGCCATCCCAATGGTTTTTTTTTCGTGCCTGAAAATGGTTAGATAAAAAATTTAGTCAAAATCGATTGAGCCGTTCTCTAGATATAATTAGCTTGACTCCGACCCATTATGACCCAAAATGACCCACTAATCGAATTTTCTCGAACATGAGACCCATCCCAATGGTCTTTTCGTGTCCGAAAATGGTTAGATACAAAATTCAGTCAAAATCGATTGAGCCGTTCTCTAGATATAATTAGCTTGACTCCGACCCATTATGACCCAAAATGACCCACTAATCGAATTTTCTCGAACATGAGACCCATCCCAATGGTCTTTTCGTGTCCGAAAATGGTTAGATACAAAATTCAGTCAAAATCGATTGAGCCGTTCTCTAGATATAATTAGCTTGACCCTGACACATTATGACCCAAAATGACCCACTAATTCAATTTTCTCGAACACATGACCCATGCCAATCGTCTTTTCGTGCCCGAAAACAGTAGGGTGCAAAATTTCGTCAAAATCGTTAGAGCCGTTATCTAGATAAACTTAGCTTGACCCACGGTGACCTTAAAATGACCCCCTAATCGAATTTTCTCGAACATGTGACTTAGCCCAATGGTCTTCTCGTAATCCAAAACTGTAGAATATAGAGTTTAGTGAAAATCGTTAGAGCCGCTTTTTAGATAAAAATAGCTAGACCCACACTGACCCAAAAATGACCCACAAATCGAAATTTCTCGAACACGTGACCTAGCCCTATAGTCTTCTCGTGCCCGAAAATGGTTTCATACAAAATTTGGTCAAAATCGATTGAGCCGTTCTTTAGATATAATTAGCTAGACCCTGACCCATTATGACCCAAAATCACCCACTAATCGAATTTTCTCGAAAACGAGACCCATCCCAATGGTCTTTACGTGCCCGAAAACGGTAGGGTGCAAAATTTAATTAAAATCGTTAAAACCGTTCTCAAGATAAAATTTACACACACACACACAATTTTTGCTCGCATTATAGTATAAGATATATACCGGGTGTCCCAAAAAGGACTGACTGATTTTAAAATTCAATAACTTGTAAACGGTGACAGATATTTAAAAAATTCTTGCAGGAGGGTTATGCATAAGGTCAAAAGTTTTTTTTACAGTGATTTTCAATTTTAGTTCGAATTACAAACAATAGATGGCGCTGTAAGCAATAGTCGCTAAATACAGGCTCGATTTTTGGTCCTTTATCTTGTTCTATGCGGAAAAAGGAGATGGAAATGTATTATCCGGGCCACGAAGTACCAAAAATCGAGCCTGAATTTAGCGTCTATCGATCGCAGCGCCATCTATTGTTTGTAATTCGAACTAAAATTGAAAATCACTGTAAAAAAACTTTTGACCTTATGCATAACCCTCCTGCAAGAATTTTTTAAATATCTGTCACCGTTTACAAGTTATTGAATTTTAAAATCAGTCAGTCCTTTTTGGGACACCCGGTATATATATATATATGTGTGTGTGTGTGTATGTGTGTGCGTGTGTGTAAATAAGTGAATAAATAAATAAATGAAATAAATAAATGCAACTAATTAGCATTATTTTAATCACATAGAATCGAAAATTTATCATTGTCTAAGTGATTAGTAAAATCCTAAATTTTCAGACTGTTTCTTTTTGTGTTTTTGAACGAGGTCATTCCAACTCATAAGATAATTGAAAATAGAATACATTTTTGATTGATGTATAAAAAAGTGAAATGAGCAGGAGGGTTGTCTTCTCTATAGTAGATGCTTCTTTACTGTATCTTATGGATTTGCATTACCTTAATTCTAAATTGTTTCATTTTTATTTTGATGTTTGGGTTAATTAAAATTTAATGTTGATTTTTGTTTTTCAGCGTTATGTAAGGATGATTTTTATATTAACTCATTCCTTCTAAATGAAAAGGGGATGCCAGCGATCGCTTATTTCATATTCATATCAAAATCACAACGCATAAGAAAAGATATATATAACAGAGCGACAAAAGGGATATTTTGGGGCATTTCATGCTCCCATTATAAGCTCACTGCTTTTAAAAAATTGGTATTTTTTAAGATTTCATATTAAGTTTGTATTCACCCGCCCCTCTTTTTTTTTAAGTTGTTAAACACTAGATTAATTTTCACACAATTATTCTAATTGGTAAACAAATCATATTAGATGTAAATTTCCAACTGGGCGAAAAATGTCCGGACCAGGATTCGAACCCGGGACCTCCTGGCTGAAACCGCCAGTGCTCTACCATCTGAGCTATCCCGGACGATTCTGGTCGAACTTTTTCACCCAACTAACCTTGAAGATTACAGCATCTGGTCTGAAACCTGGTTCAGCTCAACAGAATAAATCTCAGGTAATGGAACTCCAGAAATCGCTGGATACGAAATTACACTAGATTAATTTTCACACAATTATTCTAATTGGTAAACAAATCATATTAGATGTAAATTTCCAACTGGGCGAAAAATGTCTGGAACAGGATTCGAAAACGGGACCTCCTGGCTGAAGCCGCAAGTGTACTGCCATCTGAGCTATCCCGGACGATTCTGGTCGAATATTTTTCACCCAGCTAACCTTGAAGAAACTTTCCATTACCTGAGATTTATTCTGTTGAGCTGAACCAGGTTTCAGACCAGATGCTGCTATCTTCTAGTCTTTGTAAAGAAATAAATATATATATTTTTAATAGTTCATAAAAATACTAATTATACTATATAATATACAATTTAAAAGCTTAATTTACATAAATTTAGACAAAACATACAATTATGCATTTTCCACATATGGATATTCCCATATTTAGTACGTTTACATTTTATCAAATAAATTCAAAAATATGTTAGCGTTTTATATTATAAGTATTATTAATAATAAATTAAGAATAATCGTATTTGAGGCTAGAAAACAATTTATTTCAAAATCATCTTGAAAAGGACTTTACATAAATAACTGACCCCTAAGTGGCTAATAGAAATATGTACCCATTTGCGCCTAGCGGCCTATATTTTTTATGTTACAAACATGCATAAAAAATAGGCTTGAACACATAATTTCGCAGTTTAAAAAAATACGTATTTTAAAGAAGTCTACAAGCTAAGATTATGACTTATTTATTTGGATCCTTGATACAAAAAATACAAATAAATTTACTTTTTACATTTCGCTATCCTAAAAAATGAAAAATCTATAAACACCGAAAAAGGCCTTCATTTAAGCAAATAAATATCAATGTTATGCTGTCATTTCTCGGTCCTTTTCTTTGTTTTATTATTTTAATCAATCCAGATCACAACTTTATTTAATATTATAATATTATGATTATGGTAAGAATAAAGAATTTGGATGTGAAGTACTATTTTAAGGAAGAAATTCAATTTAGTTAATGCTTTGATAGAAAGAGTTTTAACTCTGTATCGAGCAGACTGAACGAGTTTCCTTCGTTAATTGCGATCTTTTGTATAAATATTTTTTGTAAATGAACCTTTTTTAATAGTTATATTTAAATTTGATTTCTTTACTTTGTATCATGTGTTATAATTATTTTATCTAATAGGCTATTTTACTGCTTGGAGTAGTTTTAGTATTGATAATCCTTTAGGGATTTCATTTAATCCTCATAGGTCAAGACATTCAACCTAAAAAGAATACACAACGGTTTGTTTTTTAAATGTTAATTATATGGCTTTAACCAGAAGGTTTTGCGATCACAATAATTTTTGTATAAGAGTATGCTTTATATTGTTGGTATAGAAATATATATATGTAGCCAATTTTGTAGAGGTGTCTAATTTCTTCCCAGAAGAGCTTTAAATTTATTTTTCAAAATTACATTGGTTATCAAAAATTAAGGAAAAGTCACAAAATGCTAATTTTCAAATACGCGAACACTCAAAAGGAAATAATATAATTCGAGTAATTACTATCTCTACAACACAGCTAGCCCATATAACATCTCATTCATGTCACACATTTTCACAAGTGTCACAGTCACTACAGTGAAGCAAAAAAATAGGAAATTCCATACATCTCATTATGAGTCTCAAATGATCACTATATGTGACTCCACTGAGAAGTCAACGTGACTGCTGCTTTGTGACGAGTCACCAGGTGAATTTACAATGTAGTTAAATTGTGACTCTCATGTGACTCATTTTGAGACTCAATTTCATAGTCATCATGAACGTTGCATTATGATAAGTCACCAAATAATATCATATTATAGTCACATGTAGACTTTTCCCAAAAGAGCACAATGGTGACTTCACAGTAGTACTCTGTCACCTGAAAGTCATCATGTGACTTTAATGTGACATTATTTCGTAACTTATCACAATGCAGCGTTCACGATGACTTTGAAATTGAGTCTACAAATGACAGTCACATGAGAGTCATAATGTAACTACATTGTAAAGTCACATGGTGACTCGTTCCAAAGCAGCAGTCACAGTGACGTCTCAGTGGAGTCACATATAGTGATCATTTGAGACTCATAATGAGATGTATGGAATTTCCTATTTTTTTGCTTCACCGTAGTGACTGTGACATTTGTGACCATGTGTGACATGAATGAGATGCTATATGGACTAGCTGTGTTGTAGAGATAGTAATTACTTAAATTATATTATTTCCTTTTGGGTGTTCGCGTATTTGAAAATTAACATTTTGTGACTTTTCCTTAATTTTTGATAACCAGTGTAGATGCTATAGTTTAGGATTGGCATTTGCTAAAAATTTTAATTGTTGATCTGGCATATTTGTCCCCTTTTATCTATTTTGAGCAGGACATACCCTTTTAAATATATCAATTAAGAAAATAATAGTTAGAAATAATAACGTAAATAAAAATTAAATTCAAAACAAATCCCAATAGTTCCAAAATAGAAAGTGTCCGCAGGAAAAAAAAAATTACAAAAAAAAAAAAGATTATATCTAGTTAGACATCAACCTCGGATAACCTATGCAAAAAAGTATTTAAAAACATTGAAATGCAAACGAAAAAATTGAAATGAACATTGCTGTTAATTTAACACTAACTTGCGAAGGTCTTTGCATTACTAACTGTAATTTATTAACTAACAGCTTCTAATGGTTACAAAAGGAATAAGATTTGTTGAAATTATCGCCTAAAATTCATTATCGTACTTTCAAAAGTTGATTCATAGAAGATTCGAGCAAACCAATCGTTAAATGAAAGATGTTTGGCAGTTACAGTCAATCACTCTTAAAAATTACCCTTAAAAAATCTTTAATAGAGATTTTATTTACTTAAGTGTTAAATTGAGAAAAAATTTGGCTATAGAGGGGTGGGGGTCTCGGGCCCCCTTTATGAGTGCCTTTGGATATTTATAGTAACTCATCGACTTGGCTTCTCACTTGGAAAGAAGCATCCAGTCAACAATAAAAGCCGTTTCAACAATTGAAAACTACCGAGACATTCGAACAATCGGGACAATCGATTGAATACTAGGTTGAGCAAAAAGTTCTGGGAAATTTGTGAAAGTTGCATTGTTATGCGCAAATTAACAACAAAAGCAATAAGGACTATTCTTCAAAGTAGAGACCATCATAGTCCACGACTTTCTGCCATCGTTCTGTCAGATTCCGGATTTGCTGAAAGTACCATAGCGGGTCCTTGGAACCGAAAAACTCTTGATATGCTTCTTCAACTTCATTAAAGTATTCAAATCGATGGCCCTTGAAAAAGTGTTGCATTGATCGAAAGAGGCCATAATCAGATGGATCCACATCTGGATTGTACCACTAGTTCTCCTATAAACGATACAAATTCTGGTAACCATTATTGGGTCGTTCGGAAAGTCGTGTCCGTTTGGGGAAATCAATTCGTACCGAAAAAATCTGCTCAGTAATTGTTAGATATTAGATATCGGAATCAATGTCTAATAATTAAATGATAGAATTTTCCGGTACGAAGTGATTTTCCCAAACGGACACGACTTTCCGAACGACCCAATAGATTAAAAATTTCCCAAAACTTTTTGCTCAATCTAATAGCGAATTAACTTAACGGATATTTACAATTTTATTATCTTTCTTCAGTTTGTTTTTATTCTATTTTTATATTTTTTATGAATTCTTTAAATTCCTCGTGATTTAGTGTTAATCAGCTAAAACGCTTAACCCCTTAAACTCCATATTCAATTTAGTGATAGCATGCTGAATACCAGGTATATTAAATTTCGTCAAAAGTTGTTTCTGTCATTATTTTTAATTGCATGTGAATTATCATGCAATATAAAGAGATTAAATAAAGGTTTATTTATGCTATAAAAACAAAAATAAAGTTGGAAGTAAACAACTAGTACATGCAATAAAGAAGAGGAAAACTTCTATTCTTTTGTCACCGGCTTTTCAAAATAAAATTTTTTGTCTAATTTAATCGGGAAGATGTTCCGAGGCAAAATTTACAATAAAAAAATAACTGGTGGGAATAATCAAGGAGGGTTAATTAGACAGAAAAATGCATCCCCGAGGAAATCTCGGGTTGCGCAAATTTTGCTACTTTTACGTTGCCCGAGGAAATCTCGGGTTGCGCAGCGAGAGGGTTAAGGGGTTAATATTGACATAAAAGCATATAAGGAAAAAATCATAAAGCAATAAAGCATAATATTCAAGTGACTTGATTTTTCAGTTATTTACATGTAAAATGTAGTTTTTCTAAATTGTTTACCTTTATTTTTCAATTTTAAAGCACGCCCAGTGAAGATATTATTTATCTTGTTCTCACTCAGTAAAGCAGTTATAGATCAGTTTCGAAATGTTTTAACTGCAATTTCTTCCCCTAAATTGCTCTATTTGACAGCACTTGGTTAAAAGCCAATAATAACAAGCACTGAAACGCGATTGAAGGCTAAACAAGAATCTGCTAGTAGCAAAATGAGTAAGGAAGAAAGATGAAACTAAAGAAGCTTTCTTTGTTTAGCAGGAAATAAGGCGATTTTAATGTTCCAAAACTTCCGGCCCATAAAATATATAATTTACATTAGATCCGTATTTATGAAAGAAACTTCAATCTATTAAAATACAAAGAAAGGGAAAAGGAGAGAGAGAGAAATTGAACCGAAACAGAAATATATGCTGTTATAAGAAATGCGATGAGCGGATGTGTTTTTTTATTTTAAATACATCAGTACACAGATGGGAAAACTATATTTTAAACATGCTCGAGCATAGGTTACTCCAATATTACCTTTTTCCACCAAAGACAGCCTGTCAGTTACATTAATCTTATACTATAATGCGAGCAAAAATTGTGTGTGTATGTATGTGTGTGTGAGTGTGTATGTAAATTTTATCTTAAAAACGGCTCTAACGATTTTGACGACATTTTGTATTTTACCATTTTCGGGCACGATAAAACCATTGATCAAGGTCACGTGTTCGAGAAAATTAGATTAGTGGGTCATTTTCGGTCATAATGGGTCAAGGTCAAACTAATTATATCTAAAAAACGGCTCAATCGATTTTGACTAAATTTTATATCCAACCGTTTTTCGGCACGAGAAAATTATTGGGCTAGGTCACAGGTTCGAGAAATTTCGATTAGTGGGTCATTTTTGGGTCAATATGGGTCAAACCAATTTTATCTTAAAAATGGCTCTAACGATTTTGATTAATTTTGTATTCTGTCGTTTTGGATTACAAGAAGACCAATGGGCTAAGTCACATATTAGGGAAAATTCGATTAGTGGGTCATTTTTGGGTCACTGTGGGTCAAGCAAAGTTTATCTAGAAAACGGCTCTAACGATTTTGACGAAATTTTGTATTTTACCATTTTCGGGCACGAGAATACCATTGGGCTAGGTCACGTGTTCGAGAAAATTCGATTAGTGGGTCATTTTGGGTCATAATGGATCAAGGTCAAGCTAATTATATCTAAAAAACGGCTCAATCGATTTTGACTAAATTTTACATCCAATCGTTTTTCGTCACGAGAAAACTATTGGGCTAGGTCACATGCTCAAGAAATTTCGATCAGTAGGTCATTTTCGGGTCACTATGAGTCAAGCCAATTTTATCTAAAAAGCGGCTCTATCGATTTTGACTAAATTTTGTATTTTATCGCTTTCGATTACGAGAAGACCAATTGGATAAGCCACATATTAGAGAAAATTCGATTAGTGGGTTATTTTTGGGTCACTGTGGGTCAAGCAAAGTTTATCTAGAAAACGTCTCTAACGATTTTGACGAAATCTTGTATTCTATCGTTTTCGGGCACGAGAATACAATTGAGCTTGATCGCATGTTCAAGAAAATTCGATTAGTGGGTCATTTTGGGTCACAATGTGTCAGGGTCAAGCTAATTGAATCCGAAAAAGGCCTAAAACATTTCGACAAAATTTTGTAATATACCGTTTCCGGGCATGAGATGACAATTGGGCTAAGTCATATGTACGAAAAATCGATTAGTGGATCAATTTGGGTCAAATGGGTTATGGTCAAGCTAATTATATCTAAAAAACGGCTCAATCGATTTTGACTAAATTTTATATCTAACCGTGTGTCCCTGCTTTTCACCGACATCTACAGCATAGAAAATAGACGTATAGAACTAGTGGGTGTTTTTATTACTACCAACAGTATAAAATAAATGTTTTTTTAATAAAAAATATTTGATACCTTCTGGCATGACTTTTTCTTGACATTTTAGTTCAAGTACCATTTTTTTTTTTTTTTTTTTAATCAGACAGCAGAATTTAAGTTAGTCACATAAATAAACTTTTGTACCATTATACAAACGGCAACAAGATTTAAAATGTAACGAAAATGTGAATTTGGTTCAAAATATTTTGTTTATAGAGGAAAATTACAATGAAGAGAAATGAAGTTTTGCAAGAGCGAAATGTTTAAATTTATGACCAAATTTGGACAAAAATTGCCAGTTGTATGTAGATATATCGGGACAAAATCATTTAAAATATATTACTCGGCTGCGAATTCTGAGTGGTTACAAAATTGATACAGACAAATTCTCCAAATTGAGATTTGATACAATGCAAAACATAATGTAGGCATTTTCTCATGATATATTAATCATGATATCTTAAGATTTCCTATCTTTACATAAGGTTCCTGTTAGGTTTCCTGTAAGGTTTGTGCAGAAATAAATATGAATATAAAACGGAATATGCAACACAAAAATTTTCATTAATGCTGTCGAATGTTTGTCCTGTACCTTAAATTTTAGAAAAAGAAATTTTAGAATTTGTTATAATAATACAAAAATAGTTTTATCACTTTAGCTTCAATACCGTTAAGAAAGTATCATTAAAATTATCAAAAAGAACGTAAAATCATGCGTCAATCAGATTATGGAACATTTTTGAACGCATTCGGGCTACTATAATAAAACTTCATAGTTTAATAACGTGAAAAACGATGTCTAATTACTAATTTGTAAAACATATAACACGTTTAAAAACACAATTTCAGCCAAAATCGAAAAAATAGCTGAAAATTTTGTACATCCCTGTATATATAAACTATAGATTTATCATATAATTCACAATATGCTAAAATGTAGAACTGTTAGTGAACGCATAGCACAGTTGAAAATTCCTCGTTAGCAATTTCCGGCAGTAAGCGGGTATATAAATGTCTTGTGCAGCCCTATATATGATTTATAGAATTTATACACGCTAAATAGTATGCAATTTTTAAAATTTAAAAAGTGTTCCACAACTGAAAATGCACTTCCATCAATTATTGTTCATACAGAGAAAAATATAACTGATTTATTTTGTGTGCCCCTGTATAGGAAAGATCAATGGCACATCATATTCAATAGTAAGCATCATATAGAGCACCTCGGAGATATATATCAATTTAAATACTTTTGAAGAGGTTAACATGAACAAAATACACCACAAACAATTTTTCTCCATAGACCGTAATGTAACATAATTCTTTTTAGTGTCCCTGTAAATGATCGATAAATACTACCCATACCATATTCTATAAGAAATCATCTTGTAGTGCACTTCATAGATATGTATACAAATTTCAAAGTGTTTGAAATTATGAAACATTATTGAAAAAAAACACAAACGATTTTTCCCCATAGGCCGTAATATAATGAAATACTTTTGAAGGTCCCTGTAACGAAATTATGACTGCTACACGCAACATTTTACAATACCTAACATTCAATACTGAATATGAATAACATTTTTCAATTTCATGGCGATGCGACTATATTGACGCCAAAAATAATTATGACCAACTAGAATCGGTAAATCACCCACCGTGCACTGCCGTAATTCCCGTTTTTTCAGAATTTTTTTATTTTCACACCCATTTTTGCGGCGTTGTCAAGGCTAAACCATTGATCAGAGAAAAAAACTTTTAATTGATAAAATGTAGGAAATTTTATCCTCTTTAATTTATGTACTGGGGACTTTTGCGTAAAATGCATAATTTTGAAGTTATTTTGAAAAAACAAAGAAAATCCCGTTTTTCCAGTTTTTTTCCAAAAAAACGTGTTTCCCGGGATAAATTTTGTTGGCAAACTTCAGATTCGTGTTCAGCGACCCAAAAAACATAAAGGCACCAAATATCAAAACTACACCAAAACTTTCCCCTATTTTCTACCAAATGACTGGACTACTTGGACTATTATGCATGTGAGGAAATCTGTATAAAGAAACGTTGTGTATTTTAAATGGAAATAAGCCGTATGTTTAAATAACTGTGACCCAAATGTTGATTTTTGTGTTAACTTCACCAATTCTCATTGAAATGATATTCCTGACGTAGAAAAATATCGTTTATAGATCTACATGATATTTAGTCCGGGGTAATAAAAGTAGAAGAAAAACTGTACTAGTAACCGAATCTTATTCCTAAAAAATATTTTTGCTTGTTCATTAGGGATGGGCATTATTTAACGTATTAGGATAAAAAACCATGTTAGTATGCTGGAACCTAATATTGAATTATTATGTTACCGAAAAGCCCCTGTTAATTAAATAACATATGGTTTTAAATGGCAGCGTCTTTATTCATTTGCCTTAATCAAGAATTCAATTTCGTGCCTTTAAAATAGAACAATATTAACAAAAAACGTCCTCGATCGTTTCTTTTCAGACATGCGCCCCTAGTTTGGCCCATCTTCACCCTCTAGTTATGGGCAACTCTGTTATGTGTTGTGTTAAAAATTTATTTTGTATTTCACCAATCCCTAATGCATGAATAGTAATGACTTGCAGCACTAATTAAACGCTTTTTCGGCTGGGTGCCTGCTGCTGGGTCATCAGCATCATCACATACTTTCACCGATTCTGATGGCACAAATTAGAGCATAAACGAAACACTGGCACAAATAGCAAATCAGAAAAACATCTGAAAATTTCTAAGAAAAAAGTTCATGCTTGACATGTTTTGAACTCATGAATCGTATATATTGTCTTCATTTAGCATTTCCATAACAAAAGTCAAGTTTGACTTATAAAACCCATGAAAGTTTTGTCTAATTTTTGATCTGAGCAATTTCTTTTCAACTAAAAATATATTTGTGTGCTTTTTTTTTGGGGGGGGGGGGGGGGTTGCTTGTAATTTTCAACGAGTGATTTTTATTGAATTTTGCAATATATTTCATTTATGTTATGTAAATGAAAAAACATTGATTCCTCCCCCCACCCCCTTTAAATAAAATGCGGCGAAACAGGAGTTCAGAATCATTAAATTTATAAAAAGTACCTTTTTGCAGTATTTAAGTAAAATACATTTATTTATAATTTTATCTCTAAAAATTTTTTATTCTCGATTTTGAATAGGAAATCTATTTCAAAAAATAACAAAACATTGTTTAGCTACATTCAAATAAAATCCATGAATTTATAATTTTTTAATTGATTTACGCATTTAAAACGGGTTCATTAAAACTTCAATTGATTTCCACTGACAGCAGCTGAAACTAACCACAAATAATTCCTTAATTCATTCTGAATCACGCTATCAGTAAATGTAGTTCTTGACATATAAAATGTTCTTTTATCGCTTAATAAGCTTTTGAATAAAGAGAGATAAAGAACATCTTTGCAATTATTTATCTGTTAAAATTTTCTGCGGTCAATATAACATTTGCTTATTTCGAAATATTTGGTACAACAGTCTTTTAAATTAAAAAATACGCTGGAGTATAAATTTATCTAAATGGGTAATTTTGACGGAGTGAAATGACATTTGACTAAGAGTTTTTAATTACTCTTCATATGTTTGAAAGAATGGAGCGTTTTGCGTTGGCGGTTTATTTGAATATTTAAAGGGTTTTTACTACGTACCCATAAGGTTTTTTTTTTCTTAGGGATAGGGTAGGGGAAGAGGGGGATTCCAGCACTATAAATTTTGTTTTTTGGGAAAGTTTTTTATTTTTTATTTTTTATTTTTTTTTTTGTTTTGTCATTTTTTTAATTTGCTGAAAAAAAAAGAAAGGAAATAGCCTCCTATAATTTGTGAGAAAATTTAATTTTAGTACAGTTGTAATTAATTTGAAAAACATACTTGTACAAACGAAATTTGTTTGGATGAATTGCATTTGATTAAAAGTATATAAATAATATTTTTGCGTTCTTGTGAAATTAGCTTTGAATATGCGTTGATAGATATGGCTGCTATGAAGTCGAGGATCAAATTTCTATTTTTTAATACTTTCCAACGTAGTTGAAAAGTGTTTATGAATTCAAATTGTCTGCCCGTCTGTCTGTCCTTTCTTTAACTTGTGTAAATATTAGGTTAACTGCCATGAAATGGATATATCTTATTTGGGTTTAGTATGGCATGTTTGGTATTGTAAAACATATTTGGTTCATTTACAGGGCCACTCAAAGGAATTCTGTTACATTACGGTACATGGGGAAAAATCGTTTGCTGTGTATTTTAATGATATTAGAGTATTTAAAACATATTGAAATTGATATAAATCACTGAGGTGTACTACAAGGTCCTTACTATAGAATAGGGTGTGCATAGAACTTATCATTTATTTACAGGAACACACAAAAGTATTTGGATATCGAAGAAAATGAACAATAATCGAACTTTTGAAGCCACGAACGATAATTGCTAGGAAGAGCGTTATCAATTGTGGTATGCGTTTTTAAATTTAACTATTTTTTAAATATTACTTGGTGTATATCAATTCCAGATCATAAACAAGTTCGAACAACAATTCTCAACAACATTCGTTTATTGATTGAAATTGCTGAGCGGAAATTTTAAAATGTATCATGCGTTTAACTGAACTAACTTTTGCATACTATGTAGTATACATACATATCTGTAGATCCTATACAGGGCTGCAAAAAAAACGTATATTTTAATGACTCTTCATGGTAATGGCAGAAATCGTGTTTTCAAATACATTATGTGTTTTCCAAATTTTTCATTAAAACATCATCTTCCACCTTTGTCAATTGTGATGTTTTGTTATGGTATTCTGAATGTGTTGGAAAGTGCTTCATAATCTATGCTGTATGCATGATCCTTTTTTTATGGGGGGGGGGGGAGTGGGATTAGAAATCGTGTTGTTAAAACTGTGTTAATTATTATACAGGGTATCTCCAATAACTAATTTCTAAACCGTTAGTTTTAAAGGTATATTTCCAATTGCAATTTGTTCTGCATCACATAAAAATCGATTTACATTACAATAATTACTTTTCAAATAGATAAAAAATTACAAATTTTATACAATGCCTCTGCCCTATAAGTTTTATTTAGAAAACTTTTTTCCATGTTCTAACAAGTAAAAGTGCAAAAATGTATTATTTTATGGTCAAAACTTACTGAGTTATGATACTTAGAATTTTATGCATTTTCAATGTTTTAATCACCATAAATGAAAAACACGTTTTTAGAGTCAGAAATCGCTAAAAATGCATGAAATTCAAAATATCATGACTAGGTAAGTTTTTGTCTTACAAAAATTACGTTTTTAATCACAAACTCATTTTGATTCATCTCAATAGAAAACAGCATTTATAATTATGTCAAAAAATTATTCCAAACATTTTGTTTAAAAGCCCTTCTAATTAAAACATCCGTTGACTGGATACACACTATTAGTTATATGTTATAAAAATAACAGGTTGTTGGAACCTGCTACCTGTACAAGTGTGCAAAAATAACAAAATATTATTTGCTGTCTCCTCTGTGTTCACATATGTACTAGACATTTAGTTCTATAAATCTGTTAGGAAATAAAGATGATGAAGTTCAAAAAGAGGAGATAGGACAACGATACACTAGCTATCATTTATCATTTGCTGTAACGCGCAGAAAATAGCACAAAAACGAATCAAGATACCTAGATTATTGTTATCATAGTATCAATCCCGCAGCAGTTTCAAATTGCACATAAAGTGTTATGTTACAACGATAGGGCTAATGAAATATATTGCTCCAGGGAGAATTTTTTTAGAATTACCGCTCACCAAGAATCAGCAAAATGAGTGGGGGGAAAAGTCAACGCTAACACTTGAACTTGAAGAAAGAGAAACAGAAATGTATGCTCTTAAAAAAAAAAAAATGTTATCAGGAGCCAGAATGATGTATGTATCGCACACTTATTCGTAAAATGACACAACAAAAAAAAGTTTTTGAAAAAAAGTGCAAAACTTCTTCACGCATGAAAGCAAATTCATTTTTATGTAAGCTAAAAAGAAGTTAATTCAAAATTTTTATATCCAGAGTCAAACTAAGTAATTTATTTATCTCTATATAAGAGAAATTACAACCGATTATTTGAAGATTTGTAGATTTTGAAAATGTACAGTCGTGTAAAAAAAAGTAAACACCCCCTACTGACTCCTCAACAAATTATCGTAGAAGAAAGTTACCGGTACCGAACGATTAGAAATAAAGTCTACTTTTAAATGATGTATATAAAATTTGCTTAGGGGCCATCTACATATTAAAACGAACCATAACTTTGCTTTTTTTCAATAGCAGTAAACAATTCTCACAGCATAAATGAACTCTACACCCTTCAATTAGCCTAAAAACGAATTTTTATGCAATTCGTACCATACATTTCCGAGAAATTAATTAATTTGAAACGAGCGTATTTGAAGGGCTGTATCCAAATTGAAGTTCCGTAATCGATTGTTAATCGAGAGAGCCCCTTTCTTGATCAAGGCACCTTAAGCGCCACTGAAGGAGTCAATGAAGCCTGTTAGATTACAGTACAGCAGAATAAATTTCAAAATATCTACTCACTTCTATCATAGATGGCCCCTTAAACCATCATTTTGCCGTTTTTAAAGCATAATTTGAAAACTACTTGGAAGAAAAATGTGAAATTTTGGTTTTCCATAAAGCAGGACTTAATAAATCTAAATCCATCAAAAAAATTGTAGGTTGATATTCATAATTTTTTCAAATATTAATTTCATAATTCATATCATAAAATCATAAGAATTGCAAATTCAGCGTATTTATGTTTGGGTATTTTAGTATTATTTCTACAAAAAAAATTAGCACATTAGGAGCATAATTTCAGGTGATATAAATAAAAGTATGAAAACGTAATTTAACATTAGTAGCACTAAATTTTAAATGTATATAATTCAAAAACTTATCATTCAAACGACTTAAAATTTGGTGTCTAGTCATAGTTTGAACCGAAGATTTGAAATATCTCGTTAAAATTGGGTAGTGCCATTGAAACAAATGAAGTTTGGATTCGTTTTAATATCTAGGTGACCCCCTAAGAAACCTTAATATACATCATTTAAAAGCAGACTTTATTTCCAATCGTTTGGTACCAGTAACTTTCGTCTACGATAATTTGTTGAGGAGTTAGTAGGGGGTGTTTACTTTTTTTCCCACGACTGTACGTGTTATACAACACTAAAAACAAAATCAACGCACTTAAGATTTATCGAATTTTCACAACTAATATCGTATTTTTTATTTCTGCTCCATTACTAAAATAGATTTTAATTTGATAAGTGTTAGTTATCACTATTTTAATTTAAATTTTAATAATTTTTATTTAGGAGTCATCTATTATATAGCAAACTAAACTAAACCTGTGGTGGTACGATCCCTCGTGGATGAGGACCAGGACCTACAGTGCCCAACCATGTTTTCTTTACCATCGGCCCTGAGGTGCTATACAGCATAGGCCCGATCAGGTGGTCAGCCCAACGTGGAAATCTCAGTGTTTAGCTCCCAAGCAAGCTTTGTACTCATCTTATCGACCCCGAAAGGATGAAAGGCTGTGTGAACCTTTCCCAACCCAAAGTAGTGATGTGCAATTTCAATTTTTAATCGATTTAATCGATACTATGGCCAACTCGATTCAATCGATATTATAAATTTTTTAATCGATGTCTCTAAAGGTATTATCATTTTCATTTCCCTTCAAAATTGAAGGTAAAGTAGTTGGAGGCGCCAATCCTAAAACTTTCTTCTGTCTCATACATGTTAAATTTCAAAATTCGCTATCACAGTGTCAAATTTAAATAATAACCTATGCCCATCATGAGGATTCAAAAAGTTCGTTGAAGTATGTGCATTTAAAAAGAAAATATAAGGATTGCATTTTCCTAACAAATAATTGAATTTCGGCCCACACCGTCTTACGTCTTAGATGTCTGCAACGAAAAAGGCCAATTCAAAGAGCATAAAGGTGACACCTGTTAGGCAGTATACACCCCAAGCCTAATAAGGATCTGTTTATGTGAAGGTGTAACAGAATATAAAGTTTGATTAAATTCCGTGTATTAGTTTTGAGGTATGGCTATCACGAATATCATGATAAAGCAGTATAGCAGCGAAGCCTGTTACATGATTAACACGAAAAACTAATCAGGAACAACTTATGTCAATGTCTAACAGAATATTAAGTTTAATGATAATTCCGTTCATTAGTTCTTGAGATAGTATCGCTAACATCGTGTAAGTCCTGAAAAACAGTGTTGAATTCAGGGGCTCAGGCTGGTACTGGTGGACAACCCCCACCCCCCGGAACATTGAAATGCCCCCAGAAAGATTTGAGATTTGATGTTTAATGAACAAAAGTCCGATCCCCCCCCCCCCCGGAACTCTAGCATGTCCCTCTCCAGTACCGCAGAAATCCCTCCAGGAGAAAAACGTCTGAATTCAACACTGCCGAAAAAAGCAGCATGGCAGAGCAATCTCTTATATCAATATCATTTACACGAAAATCTAATCAGAAATAACTTATGGCAATATCTAACAGAGTATTAAGTTTGATGAAATTCCGTTCATTAGTTCTTGAAATATGATCCCTAAGATCGTTTAAATCCTGAAAAACGTGTTGAATTCAGGGGGTGGCCAGGGGGGGGGGGGTCATCCCACCCCCGCAAAATTTAAATGTCCCTCGAGAAGGTTTGAGATTTCTTGCTTAATGTACAAAAGTCCAATTTCGCTCCTCCCCCCATGAACTGTCCCTCCCTGGATCCGCAGAAATCCCCCCCAGAGAAAAATGTCTGAATTCAACACTGCTGATAAAATCACCATGGCAACGCTCCTTGTTGGGTGATTTATACCAAATAAGCAACAATTTATGTCAATGATGTGAAGTTTGATGAAAATCCTTACATTAGTTCTTGAGATAGAGCTATTGCAAAAACCTTGAAAAATGCAGCATAGCAGAGCCACATGACGGTAGATTTACATCAACAACTTACGTCAATGTCAAACTGAATCTGAAGTTTGGTGAAAATTCGTGCATTAGTTCTTGAGATAGCGATCTTGCGGAAATCATGAAAAATGCAGCATAACAGCGCCACCTGTTGGGTGATTTTCACAAAAAATGATCAGCACCAATTTATATGAAGGTGTAACTGAATCTAAAGTTTCAACAGATTCCATCATTCCATTCATTAGTTCTTGAGATAGAGCGCCCAAAAATTTTTTGTCAGAGACAGACAGACTGACAGACAGACAATTTATAAAAATAGTCAAATCGAATTCCAGACAGGACCTTCTAAAACGGTAAATCCTTCTAAAACCGGAAGTCGAAATTTCACGAATCCAACACTTTCTTTTTGTAAAGACAAAAGAAAGTAAGAAAAAATGAACGATTCGATTCTACCCGTAAAGGCGAATCGATTCAGTACAGATTCGATGTCGATCTTTAGATGCGGGTAGAATCGTTATTCTTAAATTTACTTCAATTCAAATCTCATCGCTGTCTATCCATGATTTTGGTTGAATCGATTCTTCCAATTTTGCTGTTTTAGTGGCAGAATTGCTGTAAAATTTTGTACAAGATCCTTTTTTTTTCTTTCTAGGTTAAATTAGTGTTGAATGCAGGTATTTTTCTCAGGGAGGGATTTCTGCGACTCCGGTCGGGATAGGGAGGGGGGCGATATTTTAGAGTTCCGTAAGGGGGGGGGGCATATTTGTCCATAAAAAGCATAAAATCTCAAAACTTCCTGGAGGGACATTTCAATGTTCCGGGAGGGATGTCCACCCCCTGAATTCAACACTAGGTTAAATCCTTATACTTTTGTTTAAAAGCCTAGTTATTCGGGTTACTAGTTTATTATGTTGTGTTTTTCACGTTCGTTCCTTCTAATCTCTCCCCCTCCCCCTCCCTCGCCAATCTTAATTTACAGGGCCGTTCAAAATACGTATGCAATTTTTAAAATGTCCAATTCTTGTTCTATTTTATTATAAAGCCACATTTTGAAACTTTGATCAAAGATACATTTGAGGTTGCCCCTCCAACCGTTTGTAGCTTTCCTGACCGCTTGGGGGCATATTTTTATTTCTTCCAAGCCATATAGTGTAGCGTATTGTTGGAAAGCTTCTTATGTGATCTTTTATTTTCTGTCCCTACCCCTCCTTTTTTTGGTAGGGATCAATAGTGCTCCAACTTTTGTATCGATATTTTTGACAGTAACTTCAAAGCAATATATATATTTATTCTTTCGGTTTTACTATTTTAAAGGCAGAATTGCTGTCAAATTTCGCATAAGAGCCTTCTTCTTTCCAGGTTAAATTGTTATATTTTTCGTTTAGAAGCCAAGTTATTTGGGTTACTAGTTTATTAAGCTGTACTTTTCCAGTTTGTCACCATTCACATTCCCGCCTCATCCCCCCCCCCCCAATCCCAATTTTCTTAATTATGGTCCAATTTCAATGGGACTTTCTTTGACATTCTTCCCAAGTCATTTGCTTACCAACTAAACATTGATATTATTTTTGAAGCTCTTGGTGAAGCAATATTTATGAACAATAATAACAAATTTCGACTCTTTTCCAGTTTAAACTTATCATTCTTGATTTAAAGCCACGTTACTCAAGATTCTCGTTAGTCAAGTGGTATTTCACAAGTTTGTCAAAATGTTTGTGTAAGTTGTATTTTAAAAATTCCAGTCGTTTACAACCAAACTTACTAATTTATGATACCTTGAATTTTATGAAATTTCGGAGCTTTCCGACACTAAAGGATTCCCTGTGTGTTATTAATGTTTTTTAAGGGTATAGGTATGAAAGTATATAATAAACTGCTTTAAAACTTATTTCTTCAAATAATATATTTAACAATTTAAGCAAAGTGATCCCTGAGAATTTTGTACCATTATTTTATCCCTATATATGTATAGAGGAGAAAGAATGCACTTGAGGATGTTGCAATTAAGTATCAAGTTTGTATATAGGAACATTATAAAAATAAATAAAAATAAAAGCCTTTACAGAATCAGTAATTTCAAATGGATTAGAAGAGAACATTATACGAAAAACATCCGGCGAATATTGGATAAATAAATATTCCAGAAAAGTAAATGAATTTGAGATAATGCTGTTTATGCATTCTTAAAACACAGAGATTTTTTTTAATCGAATTTCTTCTAATATTACTAGCTCTAATGTTATAGATTTCCAAGCAATATACATGTGTAAAACAAAATCTTAGATTTAGAACTTTGTAAAATAATAAATTTTTAAGCAATAAAATACATACACAGACACAAATATACTGTTATATATGTAATATTAAACTTAAGGGGACAGTACACTTTTAAAATTTTCAAAAATCGATTTTTTTTATTTTTACATCGTTAGAAAGGTTATTGTATTCTGAATAAGTTGATACCAATCTTTTAACTGTGTGATAATTATTTACTGAGATATTGTAGACATCCCGTCATTTCCGAATTAACAGCCCTGCGACAACTGTCATGGCGGCTTGTTTACATTTTGTTTTCGCGCTTTCACATTATCCTAACTTTGGAAATATGCTTAAATGCGGCAATTGTTCTTGGTTAAATACCTTAAACAATAATAAGAAAGCTTTAAAATATTAACTTCAACTTCCGCTTACGCCAAATTTGTTTACTTTCATGATTTTTCATAGTTTTATATGCTATTAAGTGCTTAAATTTGAAACAAAACAGTTTTTTTTTCCCTAGAGCAATACTTTCCTGATTTTGTAATAGTATTCTACTTTTTAAAATTTATTAGATTTTTAATGAAAAAAATATACAAAATGTGCTTCAGAACAGCATCGAAGAAGGAGTCAGTTTAAAGGTATGGGAGGCGGTCGCTATGGTTCTGTCTGTTGATTCGGTAAGTTGAAATTGGTATTTTTGACCTTATCTGTGTAAATCTGTCAATATTGAAATATCGATTCAAGTATCAATTCTAGAATTTGGGCATCGATTCTGTTTTATACGATGTCGATTTTAATCGATTCCTGAATTTTTAAGAACTGCCCATCACTAGCCCAGAGTCTTTTGGAACTGTTGTATGGCAGTCAGACGCGCTGCTGGTATTTCATCTATTAATTATGTCACAAAAATTAGTTTTTTTTACCCCTCTCTCTGTCTCACAAGTTTTCACACTCGAGCAATACCCACCCACTTCCCTGTTGTAACTTCACATTTTTTGCAATTATTAATTCAGAGCTAATTTCATAAAAAAAAAAAAAATAAATAAATAATTGTACATTGACACTGTTTTCTATTGTGAAACAATACAGAAAAGGTTATTTTTACAGAAAATGAAAAAAATAAACCTCATTTTATTGAATTTATATGAAATGGATTAGTAGAACACGGTACTGTTAAAAAGAAAAGCTTGTAAAATGTAATAATCCAGTTTTATTTTTGCCCCCCCCTTTTTTTTCCTGGTGACGTTTTTAATGCAAAATGAAGCATAACAATTCAATATTTAACAAATATGTAACAAAGACTTTATAATTATCCTGATTTGCTAAACTGAGACATCTAAACTAATAAAAGAAAGATGTTTGTCTGTGTCTCCGATGGTTAATTTGAATGGGGAAAAGGGAGGCATGTCCGAATGCACCTGAGGCTCAGATTTTCCTTTTTAGGTGCGTTCGTAATTATATAAATACGTAGCACCTATAGTCGTCGTTCGGTCCGTCTGAATGTCTGTCTGTCCGCCCGTCCGTCCGCATATAACAGAACAAAAACTGCCCAACCAAATGGTCTGAAATTTTAAATGTTGCAAAATTTTGCCGAGTCATTTCAAATTTTATGAAAATCGGATCTATAGTTTAATTACAGGGACAATCAAAAAATTTCCGTTACATTACGGCCAATGGGGAAAAATATTTCAAATTCATTTTAATGATGTTACAGCCTTTCGAACAGAATGAAATTGATATGCACATATGAAGTGCACTAAAATGTACATTCAGTACAATATGCGGTGCAAAAAATATTTAGAAAACTAGTTTTGGTACGAACGCACCTCATGTGTGCGTGTTTGACGTGCAATTTCCAACTTGTTGATAATTAGCCGTGATATTAATTAAAATCCATCATGAACATCGCAAAATGGCGTGACATTTCCGAGTTTCTTGAAGCAGAGAGTAAGAAAGGGAGGGGGGGGGGGGGTTCTGTTTTTTTTCCCATTCTGAAACCCCAATTCTGGCTTCGTTTGGATAAATTTTCAATAAAAAATATTAAATCATACAAACTTGAGGGTGTAAGCTGCCGAAGGCAGTGCAGCGCCCCCAAGCATTAGGTTAGTTTAAAGTTAGATTAGTTTAGGTATCATTAATGTTATCAGGGACCCGCGCAAGTCTATAATAATAAAGACTGAAGAGACCGTTGCGCACAAAGCTTTAAAAAAAATGGCAAGCAATAAAGTAAAAATTAAAAAATATATATTTTTTCAAAAGGACTCAGAACCTTCACGAAAATATGAATGTTTCAATTTTTTTTGCTCAAAATGTATTTACACATTCCTAGTATATTCTGGCGAAGTTATGTAAAAATCCGTAGATTATAAATATGAGAAAAGGCCATTTAACCCCTTAAGAGTAGCTTAATATTTGGAAAAGCCATAAAAATGTTCCTATTTTTTTATTACAGAAATTGAATAATTATAACGTTTCTAAATAAAATATGCAATTACTTTTTTTAAGGCGAAAAAAAAGAGGTTATAGAAGAAATTCACATTTGTAGAAAAGCCATCATGGGAGAATTCTGTGTCTTAATGCTTATTTTACATCATACAAATTAATGCAAATAAGACCTTTATTTTCTATGTTTTAGATCTTTGTTTATCATCATCACAAAAATTTTTACAAATAATATTTTAAATAATATACATATATTAAATTTTGATTATTAATAATTTTTTTGAGTGCGATATATTTCGAATCATGCAATACAAAGTCCAACATCACAATCAGCGTCAAAAAACAAACTCAAACGGCAATATTCAAAGACTTCACACGGAAATGCCAGTTACATTTTTCTGATTTCAGAAGTTTTTTCCAGCAATTAAATCTCCAACCCGAAATTATGACGGGCACGAGAAATAACGAACGACACTTCAGCTCGGCCCCGCCAGTGGCCGAGAGGTTCTGCCCTGGAGGCTGGTAGATGGGAGGTACTGGGATCGAACTCAATCGCGCCCGTCGGCCTAATCGTTTGGAGTTTTCGTGGTTTTGTTCCAACCTTGGATTTCCAAGCGTAAACACGGGTTAGGTTCCCTTAAAAAGACCCCACGGAGGGCACTCCTCCCCCCCCTTAAGGCCTATATCCCTCGTGCTGATAATTGGCCGTTGTGAAACACAACCAACCGACACTTCAGCTCGTGATATTGACGGGAGCGAGAATTAAGGGGTTAAATGTATGATAATTTTAATCTTTAAATTCATTTTTCTCCGTTTATGTTTTTTCAATGTATCACTATGATCAAAATGTATAAACTTCAGCATACACCTTTTAATTGACTGACTATTTTTGGACGATCCTTTAGATGCATTTCATAAAATTAGGAATCGTATTTTCAGTTAATAAATAGTTTTTTTTTAAATAAAACTATTAACACTAGAAAGCCCGCAAGCAGTCATTTTGACTGCTACCAAATGAATATATCTCGGTTCGAACCAGAATTTTTTTTTAAAATAAATCTAGTTTAAAAGATACAAAGAAAAACAAACTAGTTAAATGGATAAGTTAATAATTTAAAATTAAAATTCTAGCGTGAAATAATTTTCTGAAATTTGAGTAAAATTCTCTGTTGTTCTAGCGTTAAGTAAATGGTTATTTTTACTATTTGTATTCACATGTTATGACTAACTATATTTTTACAGGTTATATATTTCATTTATTTTTTATTACAATAAGTAACTTTTTGGAAATCTGGTACCTATCGTTGTGGAACAAGCTTCTGTGAAAATGCAGAATAAAAAGTTTCAAAAAGGTAAACGATATTACTACAGTATTTCAAAATTGTAGACGATAAGTTTTAGTATTTTCTTAAAATTTTAAGATTTTTTTTTTTTAATTTTACCACAAGAATTGCACTCTTTCTATATTAAATGATTTTACTTCATAAAATCATTTAACAATATGTCAAAAAGGTATTATAAAGCATTAAAATTAAATAAAAGATTCAAAGGGTACCGAATCCCCTTAAATTTAAATATTTATATGAAATAATACCATAATTTTCTCCAAGTTCATGTATGAAAAGCAGACATTATATAGAATTTTGGGGCAAAATATAAAGATCCGAATTCTTTTAATATTTATTATTATAGATTATATATACTTAGATATTCGATGTAATGCCTAGGCATTATATAGAGTAACGAATGCTACACTGCTCAAAACAATTATGGGATCACATAGTTTTAACAAAATTACGCAAATATTTACACCGACAAGTAACGTAAAATAAAACATCCATAATTTAAAGCGTAGTAGAAAACAGATGAAGAAAATTTCACATGCAAATTAAAGTTTATGACGTCAAAAGCTATAAAAAGGAGACAAGTGCAGATATCTGGATTTTTCAGAAACGTCTGTTTCAGACTCTCCGTTGTAAAATTCAATTGCTCAGCTTGTGTTTTGAGAAAAGGTGACTTTAAAATGTCACATCAATGTGATTTACCTGAATCCATGCCTTGGCGTGTTATCGGAACAGATGAATCTGGGGAAGGTTGGAGTCGCAAGAAGTGTCAATGCAAGACTGTGGAATTGATTCCAAGATACATGGAATGGTAGACATCGACAAGGGCAAGGTTGGTTATGTGCCACCTCAGAAACTGATGACAGATATATCCTGTTAACAGCCCGTCGAGACGGTACGGACAATGCTACTCAGTGGCAAACACAGTTGTTCTTAGCCACAGGGCGAAGGGTATCCATCCAAACAGTCCGAAATAGGCTTCATCAGGTGGTCTCTATGCACGTAAGCCAATGGTCTGTATTCTGTTGACCTCAAGCAACTGTGCGGCCCAAAGACGGTGGGAAAATGAACCTAGAGTTTGGAGGCAACGTCGTTGAGTCAGATTCTGTTTACAGACGAGTCCCGATTCAGTCTGGGTGTGACATACGATGTATTTTGGCATGGAGAGAAAGCGGCACTCAAAATAATCCCCCATTCGTTCGTGAAAGATCACATTACAGACAAGGTGGGTTGATGCTATGGTCTGGAATTTGAATAGGTGGACGTACGGGCCTGTATATCATTCGGAATGACACTTTGACGGTCCAAAGTTATACAGACGAGATACTGAGACCTCATGTCGTATTTTATGTTGCAGCTATTGGCGATTCCTTTTTTTCCATGCGTGATAATGCCACACCGCATACAGTTCGTCTTGTGGAGAACATTCTTAAAGTTAAAACAATACAGCACATGGAATAGTCAACATGCTCTCTTGACCTGAATACGATCGAGCATGTTTGGGACACACTCTGACGACGCATTGCAGCGAGACTGAGGCCTTCTTTTATTGTCCTGGACTTGGAGATTGAAATTCTTGAGAAGTGGAACAGTACTCCCCGAAAACTTATCGATAATGTCATCGAATCCATGGAAAACAGGTATGCGACTGTTTTACCCATTCGAAGGAACCACACGCCATATTAAATACCTTTCATCATTCCTAAACAGTAAATTTTTTTGTCATTTACATGTAACTAAATTGCTGCCCTAAACCATCTTTTCACGTTCTACCCATCGTTTAAGAGAATTATAGCTCTCTTGCATAATTTTTGCGGTTTTTTCTGTATTGCGTATTGATACACATGTTACTCTCAATTTTATGCCCATGCATGGCTGTCTCGCACTGTTCCCTTCACTTTTTCGCTTGCTCCCCTAATTTTTTTGAGCAGTGTATTTATGCAAAGTATTGAAAGCGAATAGTAAAAAGGTAGTCCAGTGTAATAGAAGTCTGCCGCCTGGGCGTGGAGCCAATTTGTCACAGTTGCCAACATACGTCTCATCTACCCTAACGGTTCTTGTTGCCCTCATCGTGGTATCGCTCCAGAAATGTAGAGAAAAGATCCGCGATGCATGAAATCATCACGAAACACCTGTTGTTCCGGAAATTGTGCACCAGAAGGGTGTCGAAGAACCTTACATCCGAACACAAAACCAAACGCATGGGAGCAGCATTGATTTTTCTGCAGCGATACCACGATAAGGTCAACGAGCATTTCAACAGGATCGTTACGAGTGATCAGAAGTGGGTTGACAGCTGTGACATTCCCAGGCGGCAGACTTCTATGACACTGGACCGATCATCAAGAAAGCGGTCGGCATAGACGGTCTTTCTCTGGCCAACGCTTAAAAGCATCTCCGTCGTCTGTGCCCAGATATCTGGGTGCTCATCCTTGAATTTTTTCTAGGCAAACAATTCTTTGCCTGGGAATCGGACCTCGACCCGTCAACGCGGTTCTCAAGGCATCTGGTGTGCGGCATTGTCTCGCCGCCACATGTATAGAGTTTGAAAATGTTAATAAACAGTTTTTTCACCTATATAGGTTTTGATTTCCTTATTTTAATTTTTTTATCACCCCTATTCAAGGGTCACCCCTCATAAGGGCCAATTTTCAATGGAACGGCAGGTGGCCCTTTCAGAGAGGTTTCACTGTAGTTATAAAATATTTCTTTAAATGGGATGCAATATAATTTGAATTTATAGAAAAACAACATAATATGAAGATAATTTCTAAATTAAATACACGCTTTTTAAGCCTAGCATGATAGAAATGCTCATAACGCGATCAACGACAGGTTAACGAACATTTCATAAATTATGACTGCTAACTTACCAATAAATTTATCACGTAATTATGATACTCGAAAATATTCGTGGGAAAAAAAGTACTCTTTTCCATATCATGTAAGAAACGTTCCAAGTGGTAGAGGCATGCTAACGGTATAACACTACAGGGTGTCCATTCGGTCCAACGGTGTCCAATGGCTAATTCCTAAACCGTTAGTCATAGACATATAGTTCCATATCACAAAAATGTTTTGAATGAGGTAAAGAAATATTTTAAGCGATTTGGATCAATAAAAACATTTCTTAAAAAAGTACGAAATTTAAATTTTTATACGGTCCCCCGGTCCCATAAGTTATATTTAGTAAAATTTTCCTGTTACACTGACAAGTAAGACCAAATAAGCCCTGTTATTCTACGATTAAAATTGACCGAGTAATAGCTGTTTAAAGTTGGAATATATTTTTTGCTGGGAATTAGGGGTCATTAATAAATTTAGTAGAAATATAATTTCGTCAGATATATTAAAAAAATGGTTGAGAGTAAAATTAACAGTGCAATATAAATTTGAAATCTTTAATCATTTTGACATATTAATGTAAAATATACAATTTGTAATAAACATATAAAAAGAAGAAAAAACGGAATTTTTGTTAAATAAAATGATGAAAATTAACAGCCTCAATTCTTTACAAAATGATACATGTTTTAAAATGTTATTAGATTAGACTAGCCTGCAAAAGTTGGGTTATGTTATGTTTTTTAGCTTTTGATAATTGATTCTTATGTATTCTGTACAGCTAAATCCGAAATTGGCCTTCATTTTTTACCATCACGTAAAAATGTTTTGCAAATTGTAAATTTTAAAGTTAAAAAAAATAGCGAAAATTTGATACTATGAAATAGATGTGAGTCTTGTGTTTCTAACTTTTGATAATTGATTTTTATGTATTTGTTACCGCTGAATCCGAAAATGATCTTCATTTTTAACCATCGCGTCAGGATATTTTGCAAATTGTAAAATTCGAAGTTAAAAAGTTCAAAGTTAAAATTTAACCTCCTCCCCCCACCTCATCGGATCCCTCAGCTGTTTATCTGTAAGAATCCCAGTATAATCCAAAAAGTTGAATGAATTATTGAATTAAATAAAATTAAAGTTTTACATCTGTTTTATAGTTTCAGATTCTCGCTATATTTTAACTCGACATTTACGATTTGAAAAAATGTGATGGTATTCTTATGTATTCTGTACCGCTGAATCCGAAATTGGACCTTCATTTTTTACCATCACGTAAAGATGTTTTACAAATCGTAAATGTTAAAGCTAAAAAAAGAAAAAAATAACGAAATTTGATATTAAAAAGTAGATGTGATTGTTGTGCTTTTAACTTTTGATAATTGGTTTTTATGTATTTTTATACCGCTGAATCCAAAAATGATCTTCATTTTTAACCATCACGTCAGCATTTTTCGCAAATTGTAATTTTCAAAGTTAAAAAGTTCAAAGTTAAAATTGAACCGAACCTCCTTCCCCACTTCATCGCACCCCTCAGCTGTTTAGCTTAAAAAAAAATCCCAGTATAAGTAAAAAAAAAAATGAATAAATTATTGAGTTAAATTAAATAAAAAAAAGTTTTACATCTGTTTTATAGTATCAGATTTTCGCTATATTTTAACTTTGACATTTTGATTTGCAAAAAAAATTCTAACGTGATGGTTAAAAATTATGGCCATTTTCAGTTTCAGTGCTAAAAAGTACATAAAAATCAATTATCAAAAGTTAAAAAACACAGCCATCTCCTCCATTTTATAGTATCCGATTTTTGATATTTTTTAACTTTCAAAATTTGTGATTTGCGAAAAATCCTGACATGATGGTTAAAAATTAAGTTAATTTTCAGATTCAGTGCTAAAAAATACATAAAAGTTAAAAAACACAACCATCGCAATGTTGTGTTTTATCTAATCTAAAATTTTTTCTTAAACTTCTTGGCAGTAATCTAGCCGAAAGTTTTGTGTTATCCCGTAAAATAAGTATAAGTGGTAACAACCGAAAATCATAATAATATTAGATTGTCGTCGGATTTACGTCAGTATGTAAAATTTAATCCCGATCGGATATTTGAAAGTGAGTTAAAGTTCGAGTACAAATTTTGAACTAGAAAAACATACATACGATCCTTGAAGTTAAATAAAAAGTTATTAAAATAACACAATTTTTGTTAAAAGAAATCATTGAAAGAAACAGTCTCAGATCCTTACAAAATAAAACATATGTTAAAATACTATTATTTTATCCAATCTGAAACTGAATAAAAGTTAACTCAATCGTAATACTTCTACTATTTTTTTTAAGTGCAGATATACACATGAAATAAGGTCTTCGAATACTTTAAGCACTTGGTATATGATCCCTCAAAGCATGGCGGAATTCATTTGAGTTTAGATGCAGAAGGTGGCATAAGTCATGCATTTTTAAAGTTTCATAACGCGGTCAATTTTAGTGTTATATGAACGGGACTTTTTTTTGTCTACTTGTCATTGTAATAGAAAAATTTTACTAAATATAACTTATAGCACACGAGGACCATATAAAAATTTAAATTTTGTATTTTTTATGAAATGTTTTTATTGACCCAAATCACTTTTAAAATATTTCTTTACCTCATTTAAAACATTTTTGTAATTGGAACTATGCGTTTATGACTAACGGTTTAGGAATTAGCCATTGGACTCCTCTTTGAGAGTGGACAGCCTGTATAAGCATTTAATTATTCACAACTGAAGTGAGGGTTGTTGTGATATTGTTATGAATAAAGAAGAATGAAAAATCATGCGTCCAACATAGATTATAAAACACTTTCCAACACATTAAAAAAATTGCAACGAAACTTCACAGTTAAATAATGTGAAAGATGATAAGTTAGTAAATAGTTTAGAAAAAATAATAACGGACTTAAAAATCTAGTTTCAGCAATATTACCGTCCATATCAGAAATGCAATAGAATTATTTTGTGTAACCCTGTATATGATCTATAGGTTTGTTTATATACTACATAGCATGCTAATATTTAGCTGAGATAGAAAACGCATTACATAGTTGAAAAATCCTTTTTAGCAATTTTTGCCAATAGACGGAAATGCAGCCGAATTCTTTTGTACAACCTTGTATACTATCTAGATATTTTTATACACACCACAAATTATGCTAAAATCTAAATCGGGTAAAAAAACGCATTTTCAGAAATTACCAGTCATAAACGGCAATGTATCCAGTTTTTTGCGTAGCTCTGTATGTGAATTTGTATTCCACAAACTTATGTTAGTATATTTAATATATCAGCAAAAAAATGCATAACACAATTAAAAACCACCCTTGAGCTTCTATAGCTAATAACAGCTACGAATTGTTTTGTGCAGCCTAGAGTATGATCAACAGAACTTAAACATTAAAACGCACTTCCAGCAATTATCGCTGATAGCCATTTTTCTAACCGAATTCTTTTGTGAATCCCTGTAAATGAACAATTAGTTCTATGTACACCATATTTTACAGAAAGCATTTAATAGTGCACCTCAGTAATGTACCAATTTCATTATATTTAAAATAGTGTAACATCATTAAAACACTCTGGAAAATTTTTTTCTCCGTTGACGATTATGTAACGCATTATTTTGTGTCGTCATGTAAAGGAATGATAAATGCTTTGCAATCCATATTTTATAGAAATCATGTTTTGGTGCACCTCAGAAATGCATAACAATTTCATTATGATTGAAATAGTGTAACATCATTAAAATGTACTTTAAACTATTTTTTCCTATTGACTGCTATGTAATGGAATACGTTTGAGTATTCCTGTAAACGAACTATAAATGTTATACACTTCATTTTCAATGGCGATCATGTTACAGTAAACCTCAATGACATGTATCAATTACATGGCAGTTTAAGTCATTTTTCGGTAGTTAGAACACGGCCAGACGAAGGGACAAACAAAAGTCGTTAATTTTTTTTAAATCAAGATGGAAAGTATGTTAAAAAGAATAAAATATTTTGTTCCATATTTTAAAAAGTATTTAACAAATTGTTGCTTTTCTAATCTATATTTTTTATGTCTAAATCATACACAGTCAAAAAATGAACTGGGAAAAATGTTCTTTATAGATACCTTTTAACATTAAAAATAATAGTAACATAAAAAGTTACTATTTTCCATGAATACAATGAAACTGAAAGTGAGATTTTTGCCAATAGACGGAAATGCAGCCGAATTCTTTTGTACAACCTTGTATACTATCTAGAGATTTTTATACACACCACAAATTATGCTAAAATCTAAATCAGGTAAAAAAAACGCATTTTCAGAAATTACCAGTCATAAAAGGCAATGTATCCAGTTTTTTGCGTAGCTCTGTATGTGAATTTGTATTCCACAAACTTCTGTTAGTATATTTAATATAGTTCAGCAAAAAAATGCATAACGCAATTAAAAACCACCCTTGAACTTCTATAGCTTCTATAACTTCTATAGCTAATAACAGCTACGAATTGTTTTGTGCAGCCTAGAGTATGATCAACAGAACTTAAACATTAAAACGCACTTCCAGCAATTATCGCTGATAGCCATTTTTCTAAACGAATTCTTTTGTGAATCCCTGTAAATGAACAATGAGTTCTATGTACACCATATTTTACAGAAAGCATTTAATAGTGTACCTCAGTAATGTACCAATTTCATTATATTTAAAATAGTGTAACATCATTAAAATACTCTGCAAAATTTTTTTCTCCGTTGACGATTATGTAACGAATTATTTTGTGTCGTCATGTAAAGGAATGATAAATGCTTTGCAATCCATATTCTATAGAAATCATGTTTCGGTGCACCTCAGAAATGCATAGCAATTTCATTATGTTTGAAATGGTGTAACATCATTAAAATGTACTTTAAACTATTTTTTCCTATTGACTGCTATGTAATGGAATACGCTTGAGTATTCCTGTAAACGAACTATAAATGTTATACACACATTTTCAATAGCGATCATGTTACAGTAAACCTCAATGACATGTATCAATTACATGGCAATTTAAGTCATTTTTCGGTAGTTAGAACACGGCCAGACGAAGGGACAAACGAAAGTCGTTAATTTTTTAATCAAGATGGAAAGTATGTTAAAAAGAATAAAATATTGTGTTCCACATTTTAAAAAGCATTTAACAAATTGTTGGTTTTCTAATCTATATTTTTTATGTCTAAATCATACACAGTCAAAAAATGAACTGGGAAAAATGTACTTTATAGGTACCTTTTAACATTAAAAATAATAATAATAACATAAAAAGTTACTATTTTCCATGAATACAATGAAATTGAAAGTGAGATACATTATTTAAAATGAAGTGAAAAAAAAATACATCTATTTTGAGTCAATGAAAAGAAAGTATTTTGTGTTCAAGACTCAAGAGGAATAAAATAGCACATTTCTTCGGTATAAAAACTGCATTAATGTGGAATTTCTATATGTCTATAGCAGTAATCAATGATGTACATCTTGTTTTTCTTTCAATTCTCTTTCAAAGAATTTTAACAGCTGAGTAAGTTTATTGCGGCTCTTTATTATTCGCTACTTGGCGGCAAATGCTTTGTGAATACATTAACAAAAGCATCGGATTACTTTTTCGGTTCTGTTTGAATACATAAACTGGCTTGTATCATTGTATCAGAACGGAAACTTCAGAGTAAACAGCTTCATCAGACCCAGAATAACTTTCAAAACAAAATATCCCGATGGCGCATATGTTTGATATACGAGAAACGTTCCTGAATCATTAAAATATACATCTCACTAAACAATTTCTTGAAGATTTCTAAGATGTAAAAAATATTTGAATTTAAACGAACAAATAACTACAGCTGAGACTCTGCCGAACATTTAACGGTTTGGTCTATTTGAACGATTTTTCATCTCTGGCCTTTCACAGGTCTGTGAAGTTGGCCCCCTGACTTTATGGAATTTAAAAACTAAAAACACCCTTCGTTTGAGCGTCGTTTGAGCGCGTTTGAGCGACAAAAATTTTCGTTTGAGCGACAAACTGAAAAAAGTTATAAACAAGTTAAAATTCAGGGACTTCGTTTTGTGAATTTGGCCCCCCGACTTTATGGGATTTGAAAACTGAAAGCACCATTCGTTTGAGCGTCGTTTGAGCGCGTTTAAGAGACAAACTGAAAAAAGTTATAAGCAAAAGAAAAATCGGAGGGGTCTACATTTTGTGAAGTTGGCCCCCCGACCTTTTCGGATTTAAAAACAGAATACAGCATACGTTTGAGCGTCGTTTGAGCGACAAAAATCTTCGTTTGAGCGACAAACTGAAAAAAGTTATAAGGAAAAGAAAAATCGGATGGGTCTACATTTTGTGAAGTTGGCCCCCCGAACTTTTCGGATTTAAAAACTGAATACAGCATACGTTTGAATGTCGTTTGAGCGTGTTTGAGCGACAAAAATTTTCGTTTGAGCGACAAACTGAAAAAAGTTATAAGCAAAAGAAAAATCGGAGGGGCCTACATTTTGTGAAGTTTGCCCCCCAACCTTTTCGGATTTAAAAACTGAATGCAGCATACGCTTGAGTGTCGTTTGAGCGACAAAAATTTTCGTTTGAGCGACAAACTGGAAAAAGGTATAAGCAAAAGAAAAATCGGAAAGGTCTACATTTTGTGAAGTTGGCCCTCCGACCTTTTCGAATTTAAAAACTGAATACAGCATACGTTTGAGCGTCGTTTGAGCGCGTTTGAGCGACTAAAATTTTTGCTTGAGCGACAAACTGAAAAAAGTTATAAGTAAAAGAAAAATCGGAGGGGTCTACATTTTGTGAAGTTGGCCCCCGACCTTTTCGGTTTTAAAAACTGAATACATCATACGTTTGAGCGCGTTTGAGCGACAAAAATTTTTGTTTGAACGACAAACTGAAATAAGTTATAAACAAAAGAAAAATCGGAGGGGTCTACATTTTGTGAAGTTGGTCCCCTCACCTTTTCGGATTTAAAAACTGAATACAGCATACGTTTGACCGTCGTTTAAGCGTGTTTGAGCGACAAAAATTTTCGTTTGAGCGACAAACTGAAAAAAGTTATAAGCAAAAGAAAAATCGAAAGGGTCTACATTTTGTGAAGTTGGCCCCCGACCTTTTCGGATTTAAAAACTGAAGACAGCATACGTTTGTGCGTCGTTTGAGTGACAAAAATTTTCTTTTGAGCGACAAATTGAAAAAGTTATGACAAAATATATGCGGAAGGGCCCTCATTTTGTGAAGTTACCCCCCCCCCCCTCACACACACACTTTTCCGGAATATAAAACGGAATACAGCATACGTTTGAGCGTCGCACAGTGGAGCAAAATCCCAAAAAGCTGGCCAAAAGTCGGAAAATAAAGTTACTATTTAGGAAATTTTGACTATACAGATGGCTAGAATAATGTTTGGAGGGTCAGAATCTATATTTATACAAAGGTTTTCGTTTTGCTTTGGCAACCTGCTTTATTTCAAAAGTGACGGTTGGAGGCTTATCATCTGAGGCAAACAAAAAGAGGAAAACAATGGTTCTTCTAAACACGTGCTACATTTTTCCATATCATCCGATTTTAATGCTTTAAAATGGATTCACACGATGATAGTGTGTAGTTATTTTGCGCGTGTTACAAAAATTATATT
Source organism: Maratus speciosus (assembly GCA_963932465.1). Lineage (NCBI taxonomy): Eukaryota > Metazoa > Arthropoda > Arachnida > Araneae > Salticidae > Maratus > Maratus speciosus. Next base: position 330,423,071 of record OZ010787.1, read on the forward strand.
AAGTGCATAAAAATTAATAATTTCATGATTATTTTTGATAATTTTTTAAAAATATATATATTATTTTTTTTGCTTTCAAACATCAAAAAGTTTAAAAGTTCCACGGTGTTCCGCAACGACAGATAATGGAAACAATAGCCTGATCTACTATCTAATGAATCACGAAAAAACCAGCTGCCAAAAACTGCCATTCTGCATTTCGTGCTGGTTTTTGCAACCACAAGTAAAAATATCACTTTTTTAGTCCCTTCAAAAGCTATGACATTTATTACTTTTCACAGTAATTTGGCTGGCAAACATGTTTGAAATTTTTATATTATTTAGTTTTGTGATAGATTATTATGTATTATATTACAAATAAGTATTATAATCATTAGCATAAAGGAATTTGATAAGCAAGATTAGTAAAAAAAAAAAAAAAAAGAAAAGAATTCTCTATTATTGATACAATATAAATACATTTTCTTATCTTTATAACTAATAATTTTGTGTATTCTATCGTAATTAGAAGAATTATCTTGTCTATTGCAATCTTTGCTAGATCACACTGCTGAACGTATTTTATTAATGCAAAAGGAAATTATTAAGAATCTGACTATCTGACTTCCAAGAATATTAGCAATCTGAATTTGATTTTCAAGTGGGGATGTGATAGTATATCTGGTCAAAGTACTTTTAAACAAAAATTTAGCGTTGATGATGGTAGAAATTAGGTTCAAATAGCTTTTTCAGTTCTCTAGTGCCACTAGAACTTAAGTGTTGCAAATAATTCAGAAATCGTTACCTGGAAAAATTCGAGATCTTCATCTCCTTGATTTTTTAGGCTCATCAGAATCCATTTTTTGCACCAAAATGCGAAAGCTACTGTCAGTGAAATAGATTATATTACAGATAAGGAGAACAAACTTATTCCTTTTAAAACAATCAGTGATAGAAAATAAATAGGCGTTAATTACACTAATAATAAATAGCTTTAACGAAGATTGATTGTAAATTTTTACTGTCAGTAATTTGTCAGTGTTGATACCTACATCAGGCAACTTCAAAACAGTTTAATAATCTTTATGACATTTTCAAACAAAAAGTGAATGAAAGTCATTTACAATTTGGGATGTCCACGTCACATGCCTGTATAAGATCTTTTGAGTGTAGATTGCATTTGGCATACAAACCGGATATAAAGGAATGGCAAGTGTGCACTCCTGACGAGATGAAAAAAAAATTAAAATTGCAAAATAAAATTTATAAAAAAGAGTTCGTTTACAATTAGGACTTCTCGTCGATAAATCAAAGTTCGGATTTGCAAGCACAAATGATTACAATTCAGCTCGTAGATTTTTTGAAAACGCAACTATTTCTGCTTCCATAAGGACGTTGACGAAGATTTGATCAAACGATTCCACGCCATATTACAAGTAATTTCTTAACATTCATTTGATAAATTTCGTGGATTATTGCTCACAAACAGCTTGTAAATTCGTCGAATTATGTTCCTAGTTCTATGTGCCAACTTCAGTGCACAAACTACTTATTCATAGCACAGAAATAATAGCTTCCTCATTATTGACTGTTGGGCAAATGTCGGGAGACGCTCAAGAATCATGGAACAAATTGATCAAAAGTTATCTGGACGATTTCTCCCTAAAATGCAGTAGGACGTAAACAGGGGAAGATTTTTTTTGCGGCTTTTAATGTTATCAGATCCCTTCATTTCAAGCTTACACAAATTTCCATTGAAGAAACTAATATCCTTTCCCCTAGAGGCACAGAATCTTCTGTAAAATATTTCGACACTTCCCCTTCTGAAGAGTCTACTTAGTATTACTACAGATGATTCAGAAGATGAATTTTAGAATATTCTTTGGTTTTATTTTAATAATAAATATACATTAAACCTTGCTTATTCTATTTTTCTTTAATGTACTTAATTGTATTTAATAAATAAATATTCATCGTTTAATTTCGATTAAAAACATCTTAGTTCCTTGAAAACACCTTGTAACGTTTAGCCTCGAAACTTTTTAATTTCGGAACTCGAAATATTTTATTTAAATCTAATTGTTTTTATTTTTAACTCGCCAGTTTTTAAAATTTAATTTTTGAATCTTACTAAACATCCTCAAAAGTACCTGTATACGAAATTTTATAGAAATTGAATAACTTTCAAAGCATTTAAATATTAAGTCCGCCATATTGGATCGGCCATTTTGTATTTTGGAATTTTGATTTTAGAATCAAGATCAGCATCCTGAAAAACACTTGTGTACGAAATTTCGTGACATTTAAATAACATTTTCATATTTTGGCCAGCTTTTGGTGATTTTGCTCCACCGTGCGTCGGTTGAGCGCGTTTGAGCGACAAAAATTTTCGTTTGAGCGGCAGACTGAAAAAAGTTATAAGTAAAAGAAAAATCGGTGGGGCCTACATTCTGTGAAGTTGGCCCCCGGGCCTTTTCGGTTTTAAAAACTGAAGACAGCATACCTTTGAGTGTCGTTTGAGCGACAAAAATTTTTGTTTGATCAAGAAATTGAAAAAAGTTATAAACCAAAATGTAAGCTTATAAATAATTAAAAAAAAAACATCTTTTAGTCCCATATAAGTTGTTGTTTCACTTGTATTTTAAATTACATTAATTTGTACAAGTTGAGCACAAATATCAATGTGTTATACTATTTCAGGATTCGTATTTCTTTCTTTTAAGAATCTTTTGCCACAATTTTTGTAAAGTAACATTTACCTTATTTAATGAAAAAATCTTATCAGCAAATCTAATACTTCTTCAAAATGTTTTGGCTGATTAAGGGGTCTCAGGCCTCTTAAAGCTTCAAATATTTCGAAATTTTAATATTTGTTTTTTAGATGTTAAACTCCTATCTTTTTTGAACATTTTTATATAATTGTTTCTTTGAAATTCTCATTAGAACAGAAGTTATGACTTTAAAAATTATACCTGCCCAATAGCTGGAGCGGCGTTTCGGAAGCTTTGAAGTCATTTTTCTCCAAATGACGTTTTTGTGCGTAACGCGCACGATATCTCAAAAACGCCTGAATATTTTTTCATTAACATTTCAAAACATATGTTTCATGTTAGTCTGTATAAACTGAACCTAACATTTCCTTTTTATTGTTCAAAAAAATATTTTTTTAGGTGATCATAGTGTTGAATTTTTCAAAATTTTGCATTAGCTAAATACAACTTTCTGTTAAATATATAAAAATGCTTTAAATACAAATTTATTTAGGTTTAGGGTAATTATTAGAATGTGAAGTATAAGTAGGCACAAAAATTTTCATTCTAGTTACTATATTTATTTTGTAATCCTGCGCGTAAGCTGTTATCAATGCAAAAACCCTTGACTGGTTAAAAGTTTCTGACGCAGCACTTTATCTTATGCTCTAAGAATTTTAAATATGGATTATATATTTTAACTATGCATTGAAATGTATTTATTTCAATAAATTAATTTATCTTTTGTGTCACGCTATTCAAAATTGTGAGTAAGATTTATGTAAATGGTTTATTTGCGTCAAACTATCCTTTTTCATACATTTCATGTAGTTTGGACACAATGACGCAAAGAAACCATTTACATAAATCTTACTCACAATTTTGAATAGCGTGACACAAAAGATAAATCAATTTATTGAAATAAATACATTTCAATGCATAGTATAGATTCAATGAAAGTGATATATTTAACAGTGAATTGGAAAATTAAAAGTATTGTGTAGATGTAAAAAAATATTTTAACCAAGTCAAAAATAATTTAAATTGAATTTTAAAACAAACCTTTTAAAGTCACATCAAGGCGTCACTTAAATTTTATATCATATCTTTTAAAACTCATATTTTGAATTTATGAGAGATGTAAATGATAAAGCAACAGCGAATAAAATTTTATGCAGCTTTTCATGTTGAACATAACTTTTGCACATGCGATTATAAATAAAACAAAAATAAAATGATGAAATAAATACAAATATATTTTTTAAGAAATAGCATAACGTCACTCAAAATTGGATATCAGTATTTTTAAGTTCCATATTTAAAATTCTTAGAGCATAAGATAAAGTGCTGCGTCAGAAACTTTTAACCCGTCAAGGGTTTTTGCATTGATATCATTACTTTTTTGAGGTTAGTGATAAAATGATTAAAAAAAAGATACTTATGGGATTTAATGCAGATTTAATTTTTACTATTTTATTACAATTTTCCTTATAGCAGTTTGTATATAAAAACAAGTGGGTAAGTATAATCGCAGATCGCACAGAGGGTTTCATTTGATATCCCTTTAAAAACACTTTATCCTTAAATTAATAAATCCAAAATGTTAATTTATAATTATTAAATCCTTACATAGATGGTGCACCAATAGTTCCAATTTTCATGGGGCAGGGAAAGCACTCTTTTAAACAAACCACCTTCCAATTGAAGTCATCAAAAACCAAGTTGAATAAGCCAGACCCCGTTGTGTTGTTTGACAAACAGCAGTCTCATGTCCCCTCCTTCCCCCCTTTTTCAAAATTTTTCAGACCAGTACCTAAGAATGGAACCGAAATAATTTTTTCTCTTCAGAAATTACGATAAAAAAATAGTTTGCAGTACTCATAAATTTACTTTAATGCTATATAGGGTGATTATTAAGTTAATTATAACGTTTGGAATCTGTTGCATTGATGTCCGAAAGGTAGTTTCTGAGTTATGGAAGCTGGACCCATAAGGCGCCATAGAGTGGCGAAGCCCGCTAGTGTCAATCACAATTATATCTGCCATGTGGACTAATTGCGATATTTAATCAAAATACCCCCCCCCCTCCTCATCCCCGGAAATATAACAAATACAAAATGGGTCTTTATAAACCTATCGTCAAATAGGTTTTTATTTCTTTTTCCCTAAAAAAAAACATGATTTTTATATCCGTAACGTAAATAGCGGACGAAGCCCGCTAGTTCCTATCATAATATATATTTTTAATAATTTTATATAGTCTATAATAAAAACCAGACTTAAAATAGTCTAGTTCCATGAGTACTTGTAGTGTCAGTTACATGCTACGATTTTTGGATACCAGTATTTTTGAACGGGAAAATGTGACTTATTTTATCGGAGATATCTCATTAATTGAATAAGGCGAAGCAAACTTTTTGAAAAAAAGGTGGCCAACAAGCATGCAGTTATCAGCTATGTGACTTTGTGCTAAAGTCCATTAATTCGATCTGCTTTAAAAAGATTACGGAAGATTGAATTATAGTAGAACCTGGATTAACCGAGCTTCGATTAATCGAGGTTTCTGTTAACCGAGCCGATAACAAAGTCTGATTTTTTTTCCTTTTGAATGAGCCTTAAAAAATAACCACACTCTTTAGCTCACTGTCCGGGCTATACAGGCCCTTCTGCCCCCAAAAGCACTCAACTCCAAAGAAACATTGGACCCTGAGAAGTCAATAGCGAACAATGCTTTGTTTCCAGTGGCTGTGTGAACTTTCGTAAATTTTTCAATTTGCATTTTAAAATTTACTACTGGTAGTTGATTTTCTTTTTAAATTTGTTAAGCTGTGAAACAGAACTTTACATATATTTATTTTTATTATTTAAAAAATGTTCTATATATTTTTTTAAAAGAGATGTTAAATTCGCAAGCACGGCGAGTTTTTACACACGGTTCCTATTAACCGAGATTTCCGATTCCGATTTACTAACAGTCCCAATTAGCTCGGATAATCGAGGCTGCTCTGTATAATTAAAAAATCAATGACGATCTTACTGTAAACTAACTTATTTTATCGGAGATATTTCATTAATTGAATATGGCGAAGCAAACTTTTTGAAAAAAAGGTGGCCAACAAGCATGCAGTTATCAGCTATGTGACTTTGTGCTAAAGTCCATTAATTTGATCTGCTTTAAAAAGATTACGGAAGATTGAATAATAGTAGAACCTGGATTAACCGAGCTTCGATTAATCGAGGTTTCTGTTAACCGAGCCGATAACAAAGTCTGATTTTTTTCCCCTTTTGAATGAGCCTTAAAAATAACCACACTCTTTAGCTCACTGCCCGTGCTATACAGGCCCTTTTGCCCCCAAAAGCACTCAACTCCAAAGAAACATTGGACCCTGAGAAGTCAATAGCGAACAATGCTTTGTTTCCAGTGGCTGTGTGAACTTTCGTAAATTTTTCAATTTGCATTTTAAAATTTACTACTGGTAGTTGATTTTCTTTTTAAATTTGTTAAGCTGTGAAACAGAACTTTACATATATTTATTTTTATTATTTAAAAAATGTTCTATATATTTTTTAAAAAGAGATGTTAAATTCGCAAGCACGGCGAGTTTTTACACACAGTTCCTATTAACCGAGATTTCCGATTCCGATTTACTAACAGTCCCAATTAGCTCGGATAATCGAGGCTGCTCTGTATAATTAAAAAATCAATGGAGATCTTACTGTAAACGGGTTTCCCTTTTACTGAGGGATTTCAAGACCGAATCAGCTGATGTTAGTTGCTGTTTCCGTGCTTGATTAAATGAGATTAGTTAAACATTTGAAAATTACCAAATATAAAAGGAACTAAGTCAACAGAGTCTTTGCTTTATGGTATTTTTTAACAACGCTATAAGAAAATGATTTTAAATAAGAGATTTTAAACGTAACGTTTTAAATCTGACATAATTTTCACCAAACTTTCCTTTCTCTTTGTAACATTCAACTGAAAATATTTTTATTATTAGGAAGATAATATTATTATTTGCGCTACCTTAAAATTGGCAACTATAGTTAAAAATATCATCTCGAAATTTGAAATAAATCTCTCATATAAATATATTTTTTAATTTAAACTGTTTTGCAATATTATTATTTGGCCACTTTGGCCAATATGATGTAATTTCCTCCATTTACGACTTTTAACACATATCAATGAATTTATTATTTAAAAATTTTCTTTTTCTTTTAATATTCACATGTAAATATAATTTTTATGACGTAATTTTCAATGTTTTCCTGCTTTTAATGCGTAATCATTTAATTCTAATTTGAAAATAATTGATTATTTTATAATTTTCTTTCATTTTAAGTAAGCATGTGTAAAAACAATTTTTATGACGTAATGTTTAATATTTTCCTGCTTTTAACACGTTATCATTTAATTCTAATTTAAAAGGATTTTTTTCTGTTTATAATAGTCACGTGTGAATAAATTTTTAATTTAAAGGATATATTATTCTTTGCGCTGTTTTAAAAATTGGCAACAATTTAAAATAACCTTTTCTAAAATGTGTAAAATATATCTCTGGAAATTCTGAAAATTTTAATTTAAAATTGAAATAAACGGTCAAAAAATTAGGCAAGTTAAAAATAATAAATGCACTCTGCAAACTTCGAGTTTCTATTGAATGATTAAATTGAATGAAAATGATTAAATTCCCATGTATATTTTTTTTCCTATGAGATTTTTTAATGAGACAATTTTATCCAGATTTAACATTAAATATCTCTTAAAATAATTCTTCGATTTAAAAACTGTCTACTTCAACGTTTTTATCAAACATTTCTCTATAATACTACCCATTTTAATATTTTTGTATGCAGTAATTTTCTTAAGATTTGCGAAATAGACCTCTAGTAACAAGAGATTCTTTCAAAGCGGCGAAGAGCGTTAGTTTTTTTTTTTTTTTTTTTTTTTTTTTTCGAATAAGAGACAAAATGTAGTACGCAATTGCGTCAAAAGATGGCGACACCAGAATTCTGATATGCTTATTATGTAAACTGTAAATATTGCAAAGTTAAATAAAAACAATTGTCTCGGGGTTATCAAACTTCATTGTTATTTATAAATAAAACATTTCAACTGAATTATTTATTATAAAAGAATTATTACATCACAATAGTTTTTATGCAAGGAAAATAATAATTATAATAATAATAATATTATGGATGTCAGTGATTATATATTGATTGACCGTCATAATAATAAAAAATGATATTATAAAAAGAAGAGCTGAAATGAATTATTTTTTTACGTTTCTGATCGTGTGATTTATATTCAAATAATAATTATTAATGTATATTTTTTGTAAAGTGATTGAAATTAAATATATTTATAAAATTTATGATAATATTTTTATTGTTGAAAAATTGCCAAGAAATAATCATCATCAAATTGGCGTCATTATAAATGTAATTTTATTTAACTTAATAGCAATTAAAAAATTACAAAGGAACTAGGAATAATGGTCAACTAACAGACTTTAAAAGAAAAAAAACACATTCACATGTGAAAACAAGTACCAGAGAGTATCGAACTGCCTATCTTAAGATCAGTAGACGATGGCCCTTAGCCACTCAGCCAGTGGGAAGACAAAATTTTTCTCCCCAAAAGTGGTTAAAAAGAAAGCATGTGTATGAATACAGTGTCATGCATTTTCGGTGAAATTTCCATAGAATGGCGAAGAAATATAGTCCGATTTTTCATGCGCATTATAAAACGAACAAGAGTCTTGCTGGAAACAAGTAAATTGTTATTTGGTTCATCTGAAACATATTTATTTGATTTTTAAAAAATCGCCCGTGTCATTTTCGAGAGAAAAAAAATCGAATTATTTAACGAACGAGAGTTTTCCCAGAAAAAAGAAAAGTGTTATTCACCTCGCCTTAATCACATTTATATTATGTATCAATTTAAAGATAATCGTTAGAACCGTTTTCGAGATTTTCAAATTAGGAACTTCCTCGATATCATACCAAAGTTTTCACTTTAAAAATGGCTATTTAGATCTCAAAATATACTGTACGTACAAATTAAAAAATTTCAGTATACGATTAGACTGCAGATATAAGACTGTTCTAGAAAATTCAGAACAATAAGACCTATATCTGCTGAGTTATTAAAAGGCGGCTTTTCGTGTTTTCTTTGATGTCGAGTTAGCTGTATATATGAGTTCCGCCATCTACGAATTCTATGATACGATACGATACGATTTTAACGATACGATACGATACGATTTTAGGCTTAAGGCTGCGTCACTCGGAATACTACCGTCTTCCATGATACCAATTTTCTTCTCGTCAAATGTCTGACAATTTGAAACTCCCTGTAAGTGCTATTTCTGCAACTTGCAATTTTTAAAACACATGAAATGAAAGAACATACTTATATCTTTCACATCAATAAAAATTTTGTTTTAAAATCATATACATTTTAAGATATTAAATTTTGAAAAGGGTCTTTTTTTTTCATTTATTCCAATTTTAAGAGTCTTGAGACCCCTTAATGAGTGTAGAAAAGAGCTACATATTCATTTTAATGAAATATAAGGAAACGTATAAAAGTGTTATGTTTTAAGCTGTTCTCAAATCAAAAGGAACTACTTTCTTTTACATTTCTGAATTCGTTTTTATTCGGAATCGCAGAAACTATGTGATCGAATGACATTTTCTCTCATTTGGTAAAAGCAGAAGATCTGTTACATATTGCTGTCAAATTGGTCATTTTAAACCAAATTCCCGACGAGGCAGCGCGAGAAAGAGGGGGAGCGTGTTCTCACGTGACAAGAAAGAGTCGCTTATAACTCTATAAGTAATTTATTGTTAAAAAATTAGAAAATGCTATCCGATTTCAAATTGTTTCAATAGATTGGTCTGCCATTTTTTAGACTTTAGATTTAAATTTAAAAATGAATCAGAAAATGCGTCAGAAAGTTTCGTGTTGTTGAGCATAATATTTCAGAATCAACTTAAGATACATTAGGAAAAATTTGGGAGGTCTCTAATCGCGGAACCTTAGCCTAGATGCACTGCACTTACCGAACGCACTTATGTCAATCCACGATAAAAAACCACATTTTCTCAAAGTTATGTTGTAATAATTTATTGTTTGTTATTAAATAGTAATTGTTTCTAAGGAATTTGCATTTTAATAAAGCTACTACTTACTAAATTCTTGGTTAATGTAAACCAAGTTAAAATACTTTTGAATTTTATTTTATTTATTTATTTATTTTTTAATTTTTACTAATTTTTATTGTCTGAAAAATGTACAGTTCTAAATGGTTTCTAAACAATAAAAATGTATTTATTAAGACATTCAATGGGTCAAAATCTCATTTTGTAATTTTTAAAAGTAAAACGAAGTTCATATTTTGACTGAAAAACTCTTCTTGTTAAAGGGTTTTTAATATAGATTTAGCTTTGGAATTCTTCCACTTATTTTATATGTCATACGGACAAAAAAAAAAAAAAAAATGACAAGTTTTCAGATAACGTATAGCAGGATTGGCGAACCTTTTCATATGCGCGTGCCGAAAATTCGCAAACAATATCTATCAACAATGTAACATGCCAAACGTATACAAAAATAATTTTGAAGCTTACGATGTTATACGAAACCCTGGTTATAAAATAGTTGCTTTCGTGCATTAATGATTAAAAAAATATTTAAAATCAAATTACAATTTTTCTGTATACTGGAACAGCCATTAAATGAATGGATTTTTAATTCGTAAATAGGATTCATTTATATGGTATCTTATATTATAATACGCTATTAGTGGGTCATAATGGGTGAGGGTCAAGCTAACTCTATCTCAACAAGTAAGAAAAAAATCATGCGTCAAGCATAGATTATGAAACACTTTCCAACACATTTAGAGTAATGTAACAAAACTGCACCGTTTAAAAAATTAAAATATTACGTTTAATTCAACCGTATGGAAACGCATAATACATTTCAAAAACCCAATTTCAGCTGTTCCCATATACAATTAGAAAATTATGCGAATATTTTCAGCAGCCCTGTATATGATATATAGATTTGAATCTATTAACTACATGCATGTCAAAATTGAGTTCACGTAAGAGATACATATACTTCAGTTGAAAATTTACCTTCAGCAATTTCCTCTAATAAGGCGAACGGTACGTGAATACTTTTGTGCAGCCCTGTATTTGAGATATAGAATTTATATATAAGGAATAAGATACAAAAAATTAATTAAATTTAAAAGCGCATACCGAATTTTACACCGTACACTCCAACAATTATTACTCAAAGACAGTACTGTACTGTAACAATTTCTTTTGTGTGACCCTGTAAATGAATACAAAATGCTATGAATGCCCTGTTCTAACGTGATCGTAGTGAAATTCAGTGATTTATATCAGTTTCAATACATTTGAAATAGCATAATGTCATTAAAATATTCTGCAAACGATTTTCCCCCATATACCATAATTTAATGGATACTTTTGAGTGCCCCTGTAAGTGAACGATTAATCCTACATACTTCATATACAATATCAAACATGCTTTGGTGACCCTAAACAACCTATATCAATTTCATGAAAATCCGAGTCTATTTGCGGGAGTTAGAGCGTGGACAGACCGACAGACAAACCGAATGCATAAACACTTTTCAACTTTGTTGGAAAGTGTTAAAAAGGATCAAACGGTTTTGACAATTTTTTTATATATATACCGTTTCCCAGTATGTGAAGAGCATTGGAATAAGTCACATGTTCGATAAATTTCGATTAGTGGGTCATTTTTTAATCAACGTGGGTCAAGCTAATTTTATCTAGAAAATGATTAACGATTTTCACTAAATTTTATATTCCATAGTTTTCAGCCTCGAAGAGAGCATTGAGCTAGGTCACATGTTCGAAAAAATTCACGTAGTGGGTCATTTTGGGTCACTATGGCTCAATGTCAATCTAATTGTATCTAAAACATCAAGAATGATTCAGTGGGAATAATATATTGAAACAACACAAAGTTATTTTGACCGAGCTTAGCTCGATCATTCTTACTAGTATACTGTAATAAAGGAAAAAAATACAAGTTTTTATGTCATTCATTTTTAACTTATTATTAATGCAACATCTCGGTTATAATTTTCCAAATTGCATTAATGTACTAAGAATGTATTGATGAGATTTTTGCTGTTGTACGTTCAATGGAAAATGCTTTAAATCTAGTTCATATTTTGTTATTTTTACAAGTATACATAGCTAAATTTAATAATTTCGCCATTTTACTGCTGTGACTGTCAAACGAAATTCACTTGAAAATTACAGCTTTTTAAATTCATATAGAAAAGCAAAATACATGTCGAAAATGGATGTGCCAATCCCAAAACTTTCTTGTATCTCATGTCAATATTTCATTATAATTAGTTTTATTAGTATTTTTATTAGAATTAAGCATAACTTCATACACTTTTCGATGATACAATATTGAAAATTGCACAAAAATCGCTATTACAGCGCCCCCTTCCGGTGGAATTTTTCCAAATTCAGGGAGGACCTTCTTTCCATGGCCAAAAACATACACAAGAAGTTTGGTTCAATTAATTCTATGCATAACTTGATGCACTTTTCGATGGTACAATATTCAAAATGCACAAAAATCGCACAAATATCGTTATTACAGTGCCCCCTACCGGCGGATTTTTTTCGTTATGGGCGGAAACATACAACTAAAATTTGATTCAATTCTATGCATAACTTCATACACGTTTCGATGGCACAATATTCAAAATGCCCAAAAATCGCTATTACAGTGCCCCCTACCGGCGGAATTTTTATAAATTCAGGGAGGACTTTTATGCCATGGCCACAAACATACACAAAAAATTTGTTTCAATTCTATGCATAACTTCATACACTTTTTGATGGTACAATATTCAAAATACACAAAAATCGCTATTACAGCGCCCCCTACCGGCGGATTTTTTCCAAATTAATGAGGACCTTCTTGCCATAGCCAAAAACTTTAAAAAAAAATTGGTTTAATTCTATGCATAACTTTATACAATTTTTGATGGTACAATGGCGACACACGGACAGACAGACATTTTGTATAAACGTGTTTTTTGTGATCTCTGACTCCTAAAACGTGTAAATCCTTCGAAAACCGGAAGTCGAAAAAATTTCGATTACAATACTTTCTTTTATTGAAGATAGAAGAAAGTACACTGCTGGCCATCCAAAATGCAACACCATGAAGGGATCAACTAAACACCGCAAAATTTACACCAAGTATACACCTCGATAGGATATGCAAATGATTACAAATTCAGCGCTCGGCTCGCGCACATCTTGGGCGACTGCAGCGCCCCTTACAATCTGTATATAAAGGGAAGAAATATTGTCGTTTTGAAGAAGGGGAATTGTTTTCTCGTGCGATTTTTTGTGCGTACAGGTTCAGTATGCCTCGTAGAAAAACACGAGCACGTTTCGCATTTCGATCGCGGAAGAATAGAAATAGTTGCATAACGGATTATCCTTCCAAGAAATTAGTCATCGTATTGGACGTAGCCAGGCAACAGTCATGAGAATATGGAATCAGTGGATGCAGAAGGGAACGACAGACCGACAGGAGCGATTACAACCGCCTCGTCACACCACTCCACTGGAAGACAGGGATATTGTGCGCATGGCACTGATTGAACGCACTGCCACATCCGCAATCATAACACAACGAATGCCGTCTCTAACACAACAATAGGCGTCCGCACGAACAGTTCGAAGTCGTTTGCAGTACGGTGGATTGTCCGCTAGGCGTCCATTGCTCCGCATACATTTGGCATTAAACCACATGCGTTTCCATTTACAATGGTCCGCTGAAAGGCCGAGATGGACATCTGAATTGCATAGCATTGTGTTTTCCGATGAATCACGCTTCTGCTTGCAGCATCACGATGGTCGAATTAGAGCTTGGAGACACTGTGGGGAGAGGCTGCTCAACTGTTGTATTATGCATGATCAAACTGGTCCTGCACCCGGTGTTATGGTGTGAGGTGGTATTGGATTCAACTCCCCCTAGTACACCGTTAACCCCTAGTTAACCGTTCACTTACCAGCCAGCGCTATATCTCTGAGGTTTTGGAGCCTGTTCTCCCCCCTTTCCTTCAGGATTTGCCTGCAACCACATTTCAACAGGACAATGCACGACCATATGTTGCACGCAATGTTCAACCTTTCTTCTTAGCTCACTATATTCCATTGTTACACTGGCCTGCCTGTTCACCAGATCTATCACCCATCGAGCATGTCCGGTCAATGATTGGAGAACGCCTATCCCGGAATGCCGCACCCGCGAGTACACAAGATGAAATTTTGCCATGTGTGAAGGCAGCGTGGAATGCCATTCCCAACAACATATCCAAAGTCTCTTTCACCCTATGCCGCAGCGAGTAGCAGCGGTTAATGGCAGACGTGGAGGTAACCGTTCTTACTGATTTTCCCGTCTACCTCACGTTAAAGAAGGTTGACTTTGGAATCAATTAACACTGATACTATGTGTAATCTCTAAAATAAATTTGACTTTGATATCTGTTGTCTTTCTTGGTGTTGCATTTTGGATGGCCAGCAGTGTAATAATTGTATTATTTGTGATAGTCTGTCCGTATGGAATAATATTTTATTGGTTATAACAAAAATAAAAAATGGATTTTATCTGTATAACAACTACCAAATTTAATTTTTTCCCGTGCCATAAGAATTAGCTTACGTGCCAACTCTGGCACGCGTACCATAGGTTCGCCAACCATGACGTATAGTATTTAAGCTGATAAAGACAATTTTAAAATGATAATAACAATAAAGAATACTTTTTTCTTTCGCATCAGTTGGAGCATGGTAGAATGCATATTGTTTTAAACAAAAACAGGAATTTGCATCTGCTGAGATAGTAGAATGATCACAATGATTTTTTTTTTACCCGGCTGCTAAGAAGGGTTATGTGTTTCACGCGTATCTGGGTATGTGGATTTCTTTATTCCCTCAAAACATCCCAACGACTGAATGGAATTTAATGAATGGGGTCTCTATCGATTCGTGTTAACGGTCCGATGGTTATAGCTAGGTTTTGTTTTTATAAATTCAAAATGTCGTCCGTAAAATAAAAAATGGCGCTAGAGACGAAAAAAAACTTTTTTCCGCACCCTATTGGGTGGCATATCATTGGATAGGTCTTTCAAAATGAAGACGATGCTTCATTGACTATTTTATAGCCAGAAGCTCCGTTAAAATATTCCACAACCTGGGAGTTGTGTAGGTAGGATCTCTAGCTTTACTGCAACTCTAACCTTCATAGATATCTATAGGTACCATCAAAACAGTGTTTATAGATAGGAACTAACAATTAAACACAACTTAAAAATCATCAAAACAAATAACTAAAAAAAATAGGTAAGTAATATAAAAAATAGTTTCACATTAATTATAAACAGAATAATAATAGAGAAATAATTAATTAGTTCGCTTTTTACGCAGTTGAGTTTTTTGATTTTTTAAATTTAATTTTTACTTATTAACAAATAAAATTTTATATTAAAATTGCAAAAAGCACAAATTGAAAATGCAAAAGAGAAAACAAACTGGAGGAAAAATGTTCCATAATTAAAATTTCACTGACAAGAATTAGATGTTGTAGATACTAAACTGTGGTTCACGGACCGCAGAGGATCTGCATATTGTTTTTAGGGGGTCTTTGAATGTGCAATGTAAACATTTTCTGTAATCTATAATTTGACAGCAATTTTCCCAAACAAATGACAGAAAAATCTAAAATTACTATTTAAATGTAGTATAATTATTTTATGTATTTCTATTAGTTTATACATTTCCTATTAGTTTATATATCTTATTTTTGATATACAGGATGAGTAAGGTCTTTACTTCGAGCACCACTCCTTCCGAACAAAGAGTTTTGCCTTATTTCATTGCAGCAAATTGTTTAAAATTCTATGGTTATATAAAGTAAAGACTATTATTTGAAAACAGTAGTTATCGAATACAGTGGGCTATCGGTTAACGAACTTTTAATTCTTTCCAAACCAATGTTCGCTAACTGAATTGTTCGTTAAATTTCGTAACATTTCGTATTGATTTGTATGGAAATTCACTTAATTCGTCCTTAAAAGCTAAATAATGTATAAAGAATAACAAAAATATTTTCTTTATAATAGGGTATACGTCCTTATTTAATATGGACAGATCGTATTTTGATGGTTTCGTTTGCGTCGTGTCATATTTTAAATAAAAAGAAAATTGCCCAGTTAAAATGATGGCTTTGAGCTCACAGGCTATTCACACTAATTGTATATTATAATCTTATTTCAAAGAATAATGCTCCTCAAAATATAAATGAAGGGGGATTAGCCCCCGTTTCCCCCCTTTATATTTAACCAACGAATCTCCAAATCTAATCAGGGACGCACCTTAACATAATAAACTGGTGTACCAAATTTGAAGCAAATCAGATAATTCTGCGTGAAAAAAACATTTCGCTAAATTAAGGGGGGATTAGCTCCTCCATTTCCCCCTTTATGCTTAACCAATGAACTTTCAAATCTAATCAGGAAAGCTCCTTATCAGAATGAACCTAAAAATAAAAAGTAAATTGGATAATTCTGCATGAAAACTCATTTATCTAAATTAAGGGGAGGGGACTTCTCCCTTTCCCACCTTTTATACTTAATCAATGAACCTCTAAATCTAATGAAGGAAACGCCATATCGTAATAAACCGGTACATCAAATATGAAGCAAACCGAATGATTCTGTATGAAAAACCCATTTATTTTAAATTCATTTATCTAACCCTAGCCCCCGCTCCCCCTTTATTCTTAACCAATAAACCTCCAAATCTAATCAAGGCAGCTCCTTAACATAATAAACCGGTATACCAAATTTGGAGCAAATCTAATAACACTGCGTGAAAAAACCATTTATCTAAATTAAGGGGGGTAGCCCCCTTTCCCCCCTTTATACTTAACTAATGAACCTCCAAATATAATCAGGGAACCTTTTTAACATAATAAACCGGTATACCAAATTTGGAGCAAATCGAATATTTCCGCATGAAAAACCCAAATTACTAACCTGATCTGCATTAATAGCCTATTACCTGCATTAATAACCTGAAACCTAAATTAAGTGGGGGACTAGCCCGCTTTATCCTTAACAAATGAACCTCAAAAACTAATCAGGGAAGCGCCTTATCGGAATGAACCTAGAAAAAAAAATGAAGCAAATCGGATGTTTCTATCAAGAGTTATCGCGTTACGTACAGTCGTGGAAAAAAAAAGTAAACACCCCCTACTAACTCCTCAGCAAATCATCGTAGAAGAAAGTTACTGGTACCGAACGATTGGAAATAAAGTCTACTTTTAAATGATGTATATAAAATTTTCTTAGGGGTCATCTACATATTAAAACGAATCCAAACTTCATTTTTTTCAATGGCAATGCCCAATTTTAACGAGATATTTCAAATCTTTGGTTCAAACTATGCCTAGACACCAAATTTCAAGTCATTTGAATGATAAGTTTTTGAATTATAAACATTCAAAATTTAGTGCTTCTAATGTTAAATTACATTTTCATATTTTTATTTATATCTCCCGAAATTATGCTCCTAATGTGCTAATTTTTTTTGTAGTAATAATATTAATATACCCAAATATAAATAAGCTGAATATGCAATTTTTATAATTTTATGATATGAATTATGAATTATGAAATTAATATTCGAAAAAATTATGAATTGCAACCTACAATGTTTTTGATGGATTTAGATTTATTAAGTCCTGCTTTATGGAAATTCAAAAATTTCACATTTTTATTCCAAGTAGTTTTCAAATTATGCTTAAAAAACGGCAAAATGATGGTTTAAGGGGCCGTCTATGATGGAAGTGAGTAGACATTTTGAAATTTATTCTGTTGTACTGTAATCTAACACGCTTCATTGACTCCTTGAGTGGCGCTTAAGGTGCCTTGATCAAGGAAGGGGCTCTCTGGGTTAACAATCCAGTACGGAACTTCAATTTGGATACAGCCCTTAAAATAAGCTCGTTTTAAAATAATTAATTTCTCGGAAACTTATGGTACGAATTGCATAAAAATTCGTCTTTAGGCTAATTGAAGGGTGTAGAGTTCATTTATGCTGTCAGAATTGGGTACTGCTATTGAAAAAAAACAAAGTTATGGTTCGTTTTAATATGTAGATGGCCCCCTAAGCAAATTTTATATACATCATTTAAAAGTAGACTTTATTTCCAATCGTTCGGTACCAGTAACTTTCTTCTACGATAATTTGTTGAGGAGTTAGTAGGGGGTGTTTACTTTTTTTTTCCACGACTGTACGTACATACAGAACCGGCGGGCACATTAGCTCTCAGGCTTTGATAGCCTGTGCGCTAAAAAATAAATGACATGTCCTTTGTAAAAACTTTTAGAATTACATTAATTGACAACGGCATTAAATCATATCAGTTTGTCACTTTGACCTTTCAAAAAGTCTTTAGTTCTCTAACAGATCATGTTTACTCCAGGGACGATAAAGCTCAGGTAGAGCGTATGAGCCTGTTAATAATTTGTGAACTAAATTTAAATTAACATAACTAATTTGCGATAAAAAATATTTAATTAAGAAGAGACACAAAATATAAAAATTTATGTTTCTAATCTATTCATTTCTAATTTGAAGGCACTACAATGTAGGGCCCGAACCCCCGGTATCCCATTAATTAAGCTATGCATAAACAACTGTTAAAATGTTGTCTAAGTCGACAATATATATAATTAAACACAACTAAGCAAATCTGGAATACAGCATAACTAATTCTTGGCTTTGTTTTAAGACAGTTCTCAAATCCAAAAGGGCAACTTTATGACATAAGTTTTAATTTATTTTTGTTCAGAAATGCATGAATCTAGCTGGTGTTATTGTTCAGAAACTATGTCATCGAGCTGTTTTTTTTCGTTTTTTTTTTGGAAACGCAACATATCTTTCAGAAAACAGTGTCAAAGTGGGCGTTTTGAACCGAATTTCCGCGCGAAAGAAGAAAGAGTAATCAAGAAAGGGCGAAAAACGTGTTTGTCACGTGATCAAAATTGCTTCTAAATCACTAGGTAATTTATTGATCCAAAAATGGAAAACACAGTTCGATTCCAAATCACTTCCATGGTTAGGCTTTCCAATTTTATATCTTTCCGTTAAAAAGGGAATTTGTAAATATGTCAGAACGTTTTTCGCTTCTTGAGCAGAGAAGTTTAGAACAGCCTTAAGATATGTTCGTTAAACGAACATACAAATATCTCGCGAAAGTGTTCGTTAATCGATCCGTTCGTAAACCGAACACATCGTTAACTGATCACCCACTGTATAAGATTTGTACGTAGCCTGTATAGATTATTAGATATCAATAATTTCAGTTCTAAATCGTGAATGTCCGTAAAGACACAGAAAACATGAAAAGGGGTGCGTGGTCAACCCAAAACTTTATGAACCGATGTTGTGAACTATACAAAAATATCAAAAGAGCGAAAAGTCATACATTTTATATACAGTAGGCATACAATTTGAAAAATCTTTCCAAAAGTATAAAAATTACTCAAAACATTATGGAAATGTATTTGAAAAATATTGAAACATGATTTATACACTTAGAATGAAACTTGAATCTAAATTGCATAGGGTAATTAATACACGTACCCACAGATTATTATAATAAAAATTCGAAGGGGAAAATCATGTGTATTTTTTGTGAAAGTATAAATTTAAATTCATACACTTAGTATGTTTTCCAAAAGAAATTATTTATACATTTAAAACATTAATGTTAAATAAACCTAAAATACACAATTCAAAATCATAATTATGCATATTTAATAAATGTAAGAACCGAATGTGTATAATTAGATAAGAATTTTAAATATTCACCGTTTGAACTAATTAAAAACGAGAAAAACGAAAGCACATTACGTTATAAATTACGAAATACAGGGTTAGTACGCAACAAGAGATTCAGGGGATTTTAGGTATTTCGTACCAGAAATTTCGTAAAGTTCTGGTCTGTAAATCTGAATAAATACTTTTTTTTTCATTAAATAATTAAATGTTGCTCTACAAAAATTCTGGTAAAAGTTGCGTGAAAGTTCTTCAAGCGTACTAAACCTGAAATAGTATAACACAATGATAGTTGTGCCCAACTTGTACAAATTGTATAATTTAAAATACAAATGAAACAAAATCTCAGATAGGAATAAAAAACATTTTTTTTTAAATTATTTATAAGCTTACATTTTGGTTTATAACTTTTTCCAATTTCTCGCTCAAACGAAAAATTTTTTTGCTCAAACATATTCTGTCTTCAGTTTTTAGCTCACAGGCTATCAAAGCCTGAGAGCTAATGTGCCCGCCCGTTCTGTATGTATGTATGTATGTATGTATGTATGTATGTATGTATGTATGTACGTACGTATGTACGTAACGCAATAACTCTTGATAAAAACATCCGATTTGCTTCAAAATTTTTTCCTAGGTTCATTGTGATAAGGCGCTTCCCTGATTAGTTTTGGGAGTTCATTGGTTAAGGATAAAGCGGGAAAAACGGGGTTAGTCACCCCCCTTAATTCAGAAAAATGGGTTTTTCATGCAGAATCATTCGATTTGCTCCGAATTTGGTATACCGGTTTATTATGTTAAGGAACATCCATGATTAGTTTTGGGGGTTCATTGGTTAAGGATAAAGGGGGAAAACAGGGTTAGTCCACCCCCCCTTAATTCAGAAAAATGGGTTTTTCATGCAGAATCATTCGATTTGCTCCAAATTTGGTATACCGGTTTATTATGTTAAGGAACATCCCTGATTAATTTTGGGGGTTCATTGGTTAAGGATAAAAAGGGAAAAGGGGGGTTAGTCCACCCACTTAATTCAGATAAATGGGTTTTTCATGCAGAATCATTCGATTTGCTCCAAATTTGGTATACCGGTTTATTATGTTAAGGAACTTCCCTGATTAGTTTTGGGAGTTCATTGGTTAAGGATAAAGGTGGAAAAACGGGGTTAGTCCACCCCCCCTTAATTCAGATAAATGGGTTTTTCATGCAGAATGATTCGTTTTGCTCCGAATTTGGTATACCGGTTTATTATGTTAAGGAACTTCCCTGATCAGTTTTGGGAGATCATTGGATAAAGATAAAGGTGGAAAAACGGGGTTAGTCCACCCCCCTTAATTCAGATAAATGTGTTTTTCATGCAGAATGATTCGATTTGCTCCGAATTTGGTATACCGGTTTATTATGTTAAGGAACTTCCCTGATCAGTTTTGGGAGTTCATTGTTTAAGGATAAAGGGGGAAAAACGGGGTTAGTCCGCCCCCCTTAATTCAGATAAATGTGTTTTTCATGCAGAATGATTCGATTTGCTCCGAATTTGGTATACCGGTTTATTATGTTAAGGAACTTCCATGATTAGATTTGGGAGTTCATTGGTTAAGGGTAAAGGGGGAAAAGGGAGGTTAGCCCGCCCCTCTTAATTGAGATAAATGTGTTTTTCATGCAGAATGATTCGATTTGTTCCGAATTTGGTATACCGGTTTATTATGTTAAGGAACTTCCCTGGTTAGTTTTGGGGGTTCATTGGTTAAGGGTAAAGGGGGAAAAGGGAGGTTAGCCCGCCCCTCTTAATTTAGATAAATGGGTTTTTCATGCAGAATGTTTCGATTTGCTCCGAAGTTGGTACACCGGTTTATTATGTTAAGGAGCTTCCCTGATTCGTTTTGGCGATTCATTGGATAAGGATAAAGGGGGGCTAGTCCACCCCCTTAATTTAGATAAAAATTTTTTTGCAACATTATTCGATTTGCTCCAAATTTGATATACCGGTTTATTATGATAAGGAGCTTCCCTGATTAGATTTGGAGGTTAACTTGTTAAGTATAAAGGGGGTAAAGGGGGGTTAGTCCACCCCCTTAATTCAGATAAATGGGTATTTCATGCAGAATTATTCGATTTGCTCCGAATTTGCTATACCGGTTTATTATGTTATACGTTAAGGAACTTCCCTGATTAGTTTTGGGAGTTCATTGGTTAAGGATAAAGGGGGGAAAACGGGGTTAGTCAACCCCCCTAAATTCAGATAAATGGGTTTTTCATGCAGAATCATTCGATTTGCTCCGAATTTGCTATACCGGTTTATTACGTTAAGGAACTTCCCTGATTAGTTTTGGGGGTTCATTGGTTCAGGATAAAGGTGGGGAAAGGGCATTAGTTCACCCCTTTTAATTAAGATAAATGGGTTTTTCCTGCAGAATGGTTCGATTTGCTCCGAATTTGGTATACCGGTTTATTATGTTAAGGAACTTCCCAGATTAGTTTTGGGGTTCATTGGTTAAGAATAAAGGTGGAAAAGGGGGGCTAGTCCATACCTTAATTTTGATAAATACGTTTTTCATGCAGAATAATTCGATTTGCTCCGAAGTTGGTATACCGGTTTATTATGTTAAGGAACTTCCCTGATTAGTTTTGGGGGTTCATTGGTTAAGGATAAAGGGGGGTTAGTCCACCCCCTTAATTCAGATAAATGGGGTTTTCACGCAGAATCATTTGATTTGCTCCGAATTTGGTATACCGGTTTATTATGTTATGAAACTTCCCTGATTAGTTTTGGGAGTTCATTGGTTAAGGATAAAGGGGGAAGACGGGCTTCGTTCACCCCTTTTAATTCAGAGAAATGGGTTTTTCATGCAGAATGATTCGATTTGCTCCGAATTTGTTATACCGGTTTATTATGTTAAGGAACTTCCCTGATTAGTTTTGGGGGTTCATTAGTTAAGAATAAAGGGGGGAAAGGGGGCTAGTCCACCCCTTTTAATTCAGATAAATGGGTATTTAATGCAGAATTATTCGATTTGCTCCGAATTTGGTATACTGGTTTATTATGTTAAGGAACTTCCCTGATTAGTTTTGGGGGTTCATTGGTTAAGAATAAAGGGGAAAAGGGGGGCTAGTCCACCTCCTTAATTCAGATAATTGGATTTTTCATGCAGAATGATTCGATTTGCTCCGAATTTGGTATACCGGTTTATTACGTTAAGGAACTTCCCTGATTAGTTTTGGGGGTTCATTAGTTAAGAATAAAGGGGGGCTAGTCCACACCTTTTAATTCAGATAAATGGGTTTTTCATGCAGAATGATTCGATTTGCTCCGAAGTTGGTATACCGGTTTATTATGTTAAGGAACTTCCTTGATTAGTTTTGGGGGTTTATTGGTTAAAGATAAAGGGGGAAGGGGGCTAGGCCACCCCCTTAATTTATATAAACGTGTTTTTCATGCAGAATTATTCGCTTTGCTCCAAATTTGGTATACCGGTTTATTATGTTAAGGAGCTTCCCTGATTCGTTTTGGCGATTCATTGGTTAAAGATAACGCGGGGCTAGTGCACCCCCTTAATTTAGATAAATGGTTTTTTTTGCAGGATTATTCGATTTGCTCCAAATTTGGTATACCGTTTTATTATGATAAGGGGCTTCCCTGATGAGATTTGGAGGTTCACTGGTTAAGTATAAAGGGGGAAACGGGGGCTAATTCCCCTTCAGTTATTTTTTTGAGGGGCATTATTCTTTAAAATAAGTGTATAATATACAATTAGTGTGAATAGCCTGTGAGCTCAATGCCATCAGTTTAGCTGGGCACTTTTCTTTTTTATTAAATCCGAAAAGGTCCGGGGGCCAACTTCACAAAACATAGGCCCCTCCGATTTTTCTTTGGCTTATAACTTTAGAAGCCCAGTAGCGCTGTGGTCAGCACGCCTCTCTGCCACGCTACAGGTCGCGAGTTCGGCTCCCGGCTGGGAAAGGTTCACTCAACATTTCATCCCTTCGGGGTCGATAAAATAAGTACCAAGCTTGCTTGGGAACTAAATACAGAGGGTCTCGCGTTGGGCTGACCACCCGGCTTGGGCACATGCTGCATAGCACCTCGGGGCCCAGGGTCAAGTAAACAGAGTTGGGCACGGTAGGCCCTGATCCTTCATGGATCGTACAGCCCCAGTTTTAGTTTTTTTTATATGTATATTTTTTTTCAGTTTGTCGCTCAAACGAAATTTTTTGTCGCTCAAATGGTGCTCAAACGTATGCTGTCTTCAGTTTTTTAATCCGAAAAGGTCAGGGGGCCAACTTCACAAAATGTAAACTCCTCTGATTTTTCTTTTGCTTATAACTTTTTTCCGTTTGTCGCTCAAACAGTAATTTTTGTCGCTCAAATGACGCTCAAACGAATGGTGTTTTCAGTTTTCAAATCCCATAAAGCGTGGTGGCCAACTTCACAAAATGTAGGCTCCTCCGATTTTTCTTTTGCTTATAACTTTTTAATAAATTTTTTTGAACAATAAAAAGGAAATTTTAGGTTTAGTTTATACACACTAACATGAAACATATGTTTTGAAATCTTAATGAAAAAATATTCTGGAGTTTTTGAGATACCGTGCGCGTTACGCACAAAAACGTCATTTGGAGAAAAATGACTTCAAAGCTTCGGAAACGCCGCTCCAGCTATTGGGCAGGTATAATTTCAAAAGCCATAACTTCTGTTCTAATGGGAATTTCAAAGAAACAATTATATAAAAATGTTCAGAAAAGAAAGGAGTTTAACATCTAAAAAACAAATATTAAAATTTCGAAATATTTGAAGCTTTAAGAGTCCTGAGACCCCTTAATCAGCCAAAACTTTTTGGAGAAGTATAAGATTTGCTGATAAGATATTTTCATTGAATAAGGAAAATGTTACTTTACAAAAATTGTGGCAAAAGGTTCTTGAAAGAAAGAAAGCGTACGAAGCCTGAAATAGTATAACACATTGATATTTGTGCTCAACTTGTACAAATTAATGTAATTTAAAATACAAGTGAAACAACAACTTATATGGAAATAAAAGATTTTTTTAAAAAAATTATTTATAAGCTTACATTTTGGTTTATAACTTTTTTCAATTTCTTGCTCAAACGAAAATTTTTTTTAAATCCGAAAAGTCCCGGGGGCCAACTTCACAAAATGTAGGCCCCACCGATTTTTCTTTTACTTATAACTTTTTTCAGTCTGCCGCTCAAACGAAAATTTTTTTTCGCTCAAACGTGCTCAGCCGACGCTCAAACGTATGCTGTATTCAGTTTCATAATCCGAAAGGGGGAAGGGCCAACTTCACAAAATGAGGGCCCTTCCGCATATATTTTGGCTTATAACTTTTTTCAATTTGTCGCTCAAACGTATGCTGCATTCGGTTTTTAAATCCGAAAAGTTCAGAAGGCCAACTTCACAAATGAAGGCTCCTCCGCATATAATTTGGCTTATAACATTTTTCAGTTTGTTGCTCAAACGAAAATTTTTGTCGCTCAAACGTATGCTGTCTTCAGTTTTTAAATCCGAAAAGTTCAGGGGGCCAACTGCGCAAAACGTAAGCTCCTCCGATTTTTGTTTTGCTTATAACTTATTTCAGTTTGTCACTCAAACGAAATTTTTTGTTGCTCAAACGCTCTCAAACGACGCTCAAACGTATATGCTGTATCCAGTTTTTAAATCTGGAAATGTCAGGTTATAGCGACTAGAATAGATAGTGTGGAAATCGGCCATCGCTGTAATACTTAAAAATGCGCTAAAATATTGTATCCCTTAAATGTGCAACGATTCTGCTGCAATATACAGACTGCAGCGACATCTGCAGGATATTTTCTAAAACTGCAAGATATTGCTAGTCTATACAATGTAATACGAAAATCTCGCAGATGTCGCTGCGGTCGACTCTTTAGATTTTCGCAGTATCGTCGCACATTTAAGGGATACAAATTTCTGCATTGTTTGGATAGCATATTTCCACCCTACATATTCTAGACGCTGCAGTCAGGGGGCCAACTTCAGAAAATATAGACCTACCGATTTTTCTTTTGCTTATAACTTTTTTCAGTTTGTCGCTGAAACGAAAATTTTTGTCACTCAAACATATTCTGTCTTTAGTTTTTAAATCCGAAAAGGTCAGGGGGCCAACTTCACAAAATGTAGACTCCTCCGATTTTTCTTTGTAGCCCCCGAAACGGTATGCTATTTCTTTCTCCCAGCTTATTTTGCCTCCAAAAAATTACGTTACCTTACAGACGCTAGCAATAAACAAAGCAGATGTATTATTGTACAATTAAATGCTCTATAGCAATATTTTTCATTTCTAAGCATTGCACATTTTCAATGTTTATACCGTCGTATTGGGAAAAAATGTACTTTTAAATGCAATTTGTTTGAAAACTGTATCTCCATTTATTTTTGAAATATTAATTTTTTTGTAGTTTTTAGCACCATTTGTTTAATTTTGGCAACCAAGTACTCCATTTTATAGAAAGTAAAGGGAAAATAGTTGAAAAATAGCAATTATATCTTTTTGTTGCCATTTTCTCATAACAACCGAAAGAAAATGTGATTAAAATACGTGCTATTTTGAAAAAAATGTAATCGAATAATTTCTACGAATAATAAAACATGGAGCTATTATAAACTATATTTAATTTTAAGTATGTGTGGACCCATTCAGTGTGACGTCAGTCATGACGTTTTGGCTATGCGTCATTTCTTTTTAAACATAAATCTTGGAAAGTGTTACCAGTACATATCAAGTATTAAAACACTTAGATGTGAGATATAGATATAAGATATAGCTGCAACACACAAACAAAATAGAAAATACAACATAGCAACCGTTTGTTCGGAGTCAGTTTCCAACGAAAACGTCATGACTGACGTCACCACTGAAATCGTCTATATTAATGTTACAAACAAATGAATGCCTCTGAATCATTAGATAGACGGTTTTTTTTTTTTTTTTTTTTTTTGTCCAGTTTCTTTAATGACGGCATTTTTTTGCTGCATTTGTGTATTATTTTGAGATAGTGACATCCTATGCATGCTTTACTGTAGATATTTAAGAGTGGATCGTACGGATGCGAATGACGCCATTTTACATAAAATAAAAGTTTATGCTTTAAGTCTTAAAATTGAAATATATTTTGCACTATTTATATATACATATTTTTTTTTTCATCGGGGCGACACTAAATTTTAAAAAAGCAGCATTCCTGTTTTCTAGTCTTTATATTTTTTTTTCAGTTTGTCGCTCAAACGCGTTCAAACGACGCTCAAACGTATACTGTATTCAGTTTTTAAATCCGAAAAGATCGGGGGGGGGGGGGGGCAATTCAGAAAATGTACACCCCTCCGATTTTTCTTTTGCTTATAACTTTTTTCAGTTTGTCACTCAAACGAAAATTTTTGTCGCTCAAACGCGCTCAAACGTATGCTGTATTCAGTTTTTAAATCCGAAAAGGTCGGGGGCGCCAACATAAGAAAATGTAGACCTCTCAGATTTTTCTTTTGTTTATAACTTATTTCAGTTTGTCGCTCGAACGCGCTCAAATGACGCTCAAACGTATGCTGTATTCAGTTTTTAAATCCGAAAAAGTCGGAGGGCCAACTTCAGAAAATGTAGACCCCCTCCGATTTTTCTTTTGCTTATAATTTTTTTCAGTTTGTCGCTCAAAAAATTTTTTTTGTCGCTCGCGCTCAAACGACGCTCAAACGACGCTCAAACGTATGCTGTATTCAGTTTTTAAATCTGAAAAGGTCAGGGGGGCAATTTCACAAATGTAGCCCCCCCCCCCCCCGATTTTTCTTTGGCTTATAACTTTTTTCAGTTTGTCGTTCAAACGAATTTTTTTTCTCTCAAACACGCTCAAACGACGCTTAAACGTATGCTGTATTGTTTTTAAGTCCGAAAAAGTCGAGGGGAGGGCGACTCACAAAATGAGGGCCCTTCCGCATATATTTTGGCTTATAACTTTTTTCAGTTTGTCGCTCAAACGAAAATTTTTGTCGCTCAAATGCTCTCAAACGACGATCAAACGTATGCTGCCTTCAGTTTTTAAATCCGAAAAGGTCGGGGGCCAACTTTACAAAATGTAGACCCCTCCGATTTTTCTTTTGCTGATAACTTTTTTCAGTTTGCCGCTCAAACGAAAATTTTTGTCACTCAAACGCGCTCAAACGACGCTCAAACGTATGCTGTCTTCAGTTTTTGAATCTGAAAAGGTCAGGGGGCCAGCTTCACAAAATGTAGACTCCTCCGATTTTCTTTTGCTTATGATTTATTTCAGTTTGTCGCTCAAAGGAAAATTTTTGCCGCTCATATGACGCTCAAACGTATGCTGTACTCAGTTTTTAGATCCGAAAAGGTCGGGGGGCAACTTCACAAAACGTAGACCGCCTCTGATTTTCCTTTTGCTTATAACTTTTTCTGTTTGTTGCTCAAACGCGTTCAAACGAATGGTGCTTTCAGTTTTCAAATCCCATAAAGTCAGGGGGCCAACTTCACAAAACGAAGGCCCTGAATTTTAACTTGTTTATAACTTTTTTCAGTTTGTTGCTCAAACGAAAATTTTTGCGCTCAAACGACACTCAAACGACACTCAAACGAATGGTGTTTTCAGTTTTTAAATTCCATATAGTCAGGGGGCCAACTTCACAGACCTGCCTTTCACTGAGTTTAATATACAGGTTATTATGCATAATAAAAGAGAAGAGACAACAACTGCACTCGTTTTAAACCATATTCGCTATAACGGAGATTTGTGTATTAAATATTATTAATAATTTAAGCAAGAAAATAATATGAATGGAGGTGTGTATAACCTATGTGACACATCATTTTGTTTCTTTTAATATCTAAATTATACAGGGACGTGAAAAGGTAGGATGGGTACAAAGGGTACAATTGTACAGGGAGCTAAGCTGAAAAGGGTTCCGTGAGTGGCCGATTTCGCAAATAAGCATTTGTATATACAATGCATGCAGGGGCCCCATCCCATATCTGTACTGGGCCTCTTGATTTCTGTGCACTACTCTGAAGTTATATGAATAACAGACGTACATTCTTTCGCGAAAAAATTAATCTTGAATTAGAAATATAAAAAAAGTTTAGTATACAGTAAAACTTGTCCAAATCGGGAAGCGAATAAGGCGGAAACTTGTCCAATTTGAACTAATTAGTGGTCCTGGCGGAGAAAAGCATTATTATGTTGTTAATTTATTTTGTAAAAGACTGAATTTGTTTAACACGGAAACGGAAAGCAATAATTAAAGAATTTTACGCAAAACCACGTACAAAAGGCAATTGTAATAAGATATAGAATGCAAAAATAATAAATTCACTATCGAAATCGTCCATTTTTCAATTTTCTATCTCAATTAAAAGTAGAAATCGACCGAAAATTCTGTTTCCTTTTCATTTTCGGCCAAAAATAAATATAAGTTCGTTTTCGGCGAAAATGCTGCTGAAAATTCACCGGACCGAAACTTGACCGAAACTATCTGTATTCCAAAAATCTCGTTTCTTCCTTTGGAAATTTTCGACACTACTCACTGATTTCAGCTGATTTATTGCTATGAACTTCACTATTTGTAAATATCAGTCATGATATACTCAAAACGTGAATGCAAATTATACAAAGCAAGCAATGCGTATATGACTAAACTTTGAAGACGTTTTTCATGTGCTCATTAAAAGCTGCAGACTTAACAGTAATAGAAAATTTTTAGTTTGAAACCGCAGAAAGTTTTGAATACTCTTTGAGAAAGTTCTAATGTAACAGACGATCATATACAAAAATCACTGTAAAAGATAAATTGAGGTATGTATACATAAAACATTTTTTAATTAGATGAAATCCGAATAATTAGAAAATCTTTCTGTGTCGTAGATGAATTAATTACATTTTATTTTATATGAAAATAAAAAGTTTTGTTCAGAGGCACAGAGAGCCAAATTAGGCCACCGTATAATTAATTAATAATTCGGTATATTTATGTATGTTTAAATTAGTTAATTTTTCTTTTTTACATTTTCGGTTTTGTTTTTGGCCGAAAATAGGAAGATTACCAAAATTCGGTTACTATTTCGGTCTTAAAAACCTGTTTCGGTCTATCCTTAATTAAAAGCGAATGAAATCATGATCTATAGGAAAACAACAGATTCTCGTACCGAGGAAAGAAATCCTGCAGCAAATTTGGAAGAAAATATGGTCACACAATCATACATGGGAACATTTTTTTCGATCAACATTGAGATGCGACTCATTCCTTTAAAATATGATATAAAAAACTGGTGGAACCAGAGAGAAAAGTGATTTAAAAAAGTTTAAAATTGGCAAATAGTTTCAGTCTAAAAAAGTAAGTAGTGCTTAGAAAAGTAATGCAACCAGATTATCTGTAAAGCTCATGAAATTACCCAAAGTTTTGTTGATAGCTGAAAATGCGGACTGAGCTTTACTGGTGCCTTAAAATAAATCAGGGGAATAAATTTCATTTTTAACACATTCTGAATTCCAAACATTCATAACCCGTTAAAAATTTGGGTTCATAAGAATAGGTTAGAGGCTGATTTGGTAATGAGCGAGAAACTGAGAGGTCAGTTCAGTACGAAGTATGAACCAAATTCCATTCCAGGGGTCATTGATAAGCCTGGAAGACCAAAGCCCAAAGTAACCCCAAAACCTTAAGCATTAACGATTCAACCATATATTAACTACTTGTCTGGCTTAAGTTCATTGACATAAGGTTCCCTTTTCATAGTAATTACATCAAATAAAAATTATTACGCTAGATGTGTTATGTCAGAAATGGTAATAACAACAATTCCTCAACAACTTGACTATATTAATGTTATACTTAAAATATTTATTTATGGTTTAGGGGAAAGTAGGGTAATGACGCTCAGAAGGGTAATACCGCTCACCAAATATCTCTAAACAGAATAGAATTGAAAACGTGCGATCGGTACCGGCACTTAGCGAACTTCATCCTAAGTTCCCAGTAAGGATTTAGTGCCCGTCGGGAGGAAAGTATTTTTGTGTCCTCAAGTTATTAGTTTGAAGTTGTTTTATTATAAAATTCTACAACATCTAACTTGAAGGTAAGTTTACACTCTTATTTTCAAATATTAATTTACTCATTATGTCTACAAAATATATACATTTAGCTGTACTTTCATGTTTTTATTTATTTTTGTGGTCCGTTGTTACTCCAATTATAATGCAATAAAACCCAACATGGCGATGACGGGTAATGGCGCTCGCGTGGAATTCCAGAAGAAGTGTTGCCCGTGGGCAACTTTTTTTTAAATTCAAATTTGTTGATTGACACCACTTTTTTGAAATGGTAAAATTTCCCTGTTTTCGCCTTTATTAATATGTCATTAAACAAGGAGAATTTTACGAATTCAAAAAAGTGGTGAAAATCAAAAAACCTAAATATAAAAAAAGTAGCCCACTATATGTCTAACACAATATGTGTGCACAATATGTGAAAAGTGGTTGCAAAAAGTCTGCAGTGGTGTGAATAGCCCATACAACAACATATGTGACTTTTGTCTTACTTAAACGTTGTATTCAAACTCTGAGCGCAATTACCCTACCATGTCGGGCATTACCAGTCAATCGATGGTCATTTAAATAAAACGATAAAAAAATTCCTAAAACTTTTATGCAAATTAGTTGATTGCAAACTGTTCCTTATGCTTTGGAGTTATACTTCGTTAATAAAATATTGATTTTTTTGTCTAAATTTGACTAGCTATTCATGTTTTCCCTTAAGGCTCCTGTCCCTGCCTGGGTCAATCCACACAAAATGAGCAAAAATTTAAAAAAAGTCGTGGCTGCATAGTAACCGATTTTAATAAAATTTGATACACAGATTCAATTCATATTCACTGCAAAATATTTCGACAAAAAAATAAAAAATTTTGGAAGTTCTGGACATTTAAAAAACTTGTGACATAGAATGGCATGTGTACAATCGTTCAAAGTTGCAAGTTTGAAGTTCCGTATTTTGAAAACTATTTAACATAAATTAAATCTTTTTATAATATTGTAATCTCTGGAAAATTATCTTCCTATTTATTTAATAATAATAATTTGGTAACGTCATAATTAATCTTAAATTTGTTGTATAAATTGAAAATTTGTCAATTTTGAGAAAACGTTATAAAGATTAAAGGAATTCAAAAACATCTGTGAAATTGATGCCTGATGTAGTGTTACATATTAAGATCGAATTGCTAAAGTTTTTAAGTTGCCATGTATTTCCTTCACCTTTAAGAAAAATTTAGAAACTTAAAAAAATGACAAAACTGTAATTTTTCCTCTTATTGATAGGCAAAAAATATATTGAAAGAAAGGTCAGACATTATAGTTAATGCACAGACATAAAGATCAATAAGTCCATGATATGATAAAAAAAATTCAAGATTGCCTTTTGATTCCTAACGTCACAAAATTTGGTTAAAAAGTAATATTTGTTGCATTCCAAGAGCTTTACTCTTTGAATAAGCGCGCGTTTTTTTACAATATTGCACGATTTTAAAAGGAAAAAAGATGCAGTGCTGAAATCTATGGATTTAGAGGATAAATATATAATTTTTTTGTTCAAAGTATTTTTTTTTTTTTTTTACTGTAGTTTAAAATAAATATATTAATAGCTAAAAATAAACTGAAAGCAAAAATTAAAGTTTCTATATTTAAAATATATACTCTTATCTATAATATGAAACAATTTAAAAGTTTAATAAAGCTTTTTTTCACTTAAAAAGAAGTGATAGAAATATTCCATTTTACCCTCAACATTTTTTACTGTTTATTTTTTTCTTATTAAGGAATAAAAAGGCAAGAATGAAACTTTCGATATTTAAAATATATGCATTTAACTATAGCGCCAAAAAAAAGTAAAATTGTCAAAGCTGTCCTTCATGCTTAAATGAGTAGTAGAAATATTGCATTTTTACTTCAAAATTTTTGAAAAAGAATTTTTTTTTTCATTACCGAATAAAAATACAATTACTAACTTACGCCAATCTGTTACTTATTATTCATTCCTAATTATAAATATTTTTTAATATAGTCTTTCCATTCCTAAGGCTAATAATCAGAGTTTAATCAATAATCAGAATTCATCAAAAATTCATCAGAAATCAATAAAATTAATAATCAGAGTAATAATCAAATTTTAAGCATGTAGACAATACCCCGATTTTGCATTCACTTTTAATGTATATTTTAATACTTAAATAAACAATCCTTAAATCTATTATTTTACATTTACTCATAAATAGATATGATCTACATATAGACTGATTTTCATTAAAATCTGTGACATGTCTGCCACAGCCGATTTGCTCATTTTGCATGGAATGACCCGCCTGTGAAGACACTCACGAGCTAATGCTAATCCTATGGGGAGGGATTTTTCTAATATCTCGCTTGCATTTCGACATTTTTAAATTTTTTTTTTTTTTTTTTTTTTTTTTTTTTTTTTTTTGCATTGGATAGCCAAGGTCCGTCTCTACATCGCACCTTTTTTACTTTTTCGATTTTGGTTGCAGATATTTTTTTAGAATGGCACTTTCATTTTCAGAACTGGTTTTGAAAGTGAAAGTAACTTTATTAAAAATATCTGTGACCAAAATCGAAAAGTAAAAAAGGTGCGATGTAGAGACGGACCTCGGCTATCCAATGCAAAAAAAAAAAAAAAAAAAAAAAAAAAAAAAAATGTCGAAATGCAAACGGAATATTAGAAAAATCCCTCCCCATAGGATTAGCATTAGCTCATGAGTGTCTTCACAGGCAGGGACAGGAGCCTTAAGTGAGCGTCATTCCCCTACTTTCCCCTACATTCTTTTAGCTTTGTGGAGTTTAGCTTGACTTGATGCAATAATGTCCACAATCCTGGGCCTGACAGAAATTTTTTGTATGTAACTATACATTCTGTTGACTATACCCGGTACTCATTTTGAGTGGATAATATGATTCTGAATATAAGGCACCAGTAAAGCTCAGTCCACATTTTCAGCTATCAACAAAAATGTGGGTAATTTTATGAGCTTTACAGATAATCTGGTTTTATTACTTTTCTACACACTACTTACTTTTAGGTAGATTTCGTATGAAATACCACCTATTACATTCTCCTCTATGTTGGAATTTCTGAAAAATTTTTGCAGATCTACACCGATCATGACTCCTAGAACCCAAAACCACCCTCAGTAAAAAACTTTATATATATATATCATTTTCTTCTGGACACGATAACTTCCACAATTCTGCACAAATCTCTTCCAAACTGATACATAAAATCAAGGGGCATAAAATCTCGGTCAAATTCTTTAATAGGCAATATCGGACCAAGGGGATGGAAATAGGGAGGGGTTTTGTGAATGCCGAAAAACCCCATAACTTCTTAATTTTGTATGTACCAAATCAGTTTAAAGTTTTTATTACTTCTAAAAATATGACCAAAAATTTATGTATCACAGATTTTTGATAAAATTAAAAATGGGCTCAAGGGGCGCAAAAATAGGGTTTTTGGGAGAAAAAAATTCATAATTTCGTCAATTCTCAAGCTATCAAATCCAATTAATTTTATTCTAAATCTCCCTAATATTATCTACAACTTTTATATTCACAAGTTTTTGATAGGACCCATTCGTACCAAAAAAAAAAAAAAAAAAATTGAAAATGATAACGAAAAGAGGGGGGTTGAAGAAGAAAAATTCCATAACTCCATCAATTCACAAGATATAAAATCCCCATGAATTTATCATATATCTTCTTAATATTGTGTACAACATTTATATAGAGAAGTTTTTGATGGGACCAATTCTTACAGCAAAAACAAATTAAAAATACATAGCTGTTGAAGAAAAAAATCATTTTATTAAGTGTGTATTCAAATCCAAACTGGTTATTTTCTGACTCATTTTTAAATTAATTTTTGCTCTCAAACACATCCAATTAGTAGATTCTCTTATTTAGAAACTGTATAATGTACCGTAATGATCGGTTTTTTGATAGAGACGGAATATATTTCAAAAAATGATGTCAAAGTGGGCATTTTGAACAGAATTTTCCGAAGCGATTGTGTTAGAAACGAAAAATATTGTCCTACTGAGAAAATAATTGTTCATAAATCAAGTTTTAATTAATTGAATGAAAAATAAAAACAGAGGCCGCTTATAAATCACGTCAGCTAGTATCATATTTTTTCTATTAAAAATGAATCTGAAAATGTGCCAGAAAATTTCGAGTTGTTGAGCATGGAAAAGTATTTTTTTTAATACCGCCTTAACATTATTCTGACTCGTCAAAAGTGGCCAGATAAAATTTTAAAGTGGGTTTATCTCTAATCATGATTTAGTTTTTTTTTTTTTTTTTTTTTTTTTTTTTTTTCTTTTTTTTTTGTGAAATTAGTATACTTAACTTCGAAATCTACCTCCGCCTGTAGGCCGGGCCGGCAAGGTTTTAGACTGCAACTATTTGCCAATTTTTTACAGTAACTTTTTTTAGATCGAGCTTTACTTTTCTCCCTGGTTTCAACAGTTTTTTATATCATTTAACACCTTTTTCAGATCCTTTCAGGAACTTAATCAACCAAACCCAACTAACCAAACAACCGCCCCAACTAACCAACCAATGACCTCAATCAACCGGTCCAACCAATTGTACCAATCAAAAACTAACAGAAACATTATTTCACCAGTGTATTTCAAGAGCTCTAATGACCCCATACTTATTGCTAACCCCCATATTTGGAAATTGACCTATATTTTACTCAGGAGTGGCCGCCAGACTAGTCTTTAGACTAAGTTTTATACAGTGTGATTTCTTGAATTGTTCTGCTGCGTACCAACGCTTCTCTCATTTAAGGGACTTTGAGGTATCCTAGATCAACCCCTGAAACACACAAAAAGCTAGGGTTAAGAAACAGTCAAAAGAAATGAATTAAAACTGAGAAAAGACTATAAAAATGGAAAATTTCTGTTTTTGGGACTTAATGGGAATTTAAAATTTAAAAAAGTATAAAAATGACTGAATGCGGAATAAACGGTCGAGTGCGAGTATTACTCGCGTACAGAGGGTTCCGTATAATAAATATATGAATTTGTAATTATATTATTAAAAAAACCGTTGCTAAAACAATACTAAGACTTTGTAAAAAACTATACAACGTAGGGTTGGGTATAACTGTATATACTAGAAAAGTGTAAATGAATATACCATGAAAGTTCAAAGAGACCTATAAAATATGGAACCCAAATAATATCAAATATAGCTATTCTGTATAACTCATATTTTAATATTATCCTAATCTGTTTATGATGAACTTAATTCAGTACTGATAATAAAAGCAGTGCATATTTAAACTTCATTTGACATTTCATAAAACTGAATTCACAGCAGTAATAACCTTTCTTTCTACGGTATGCCTAAAATAAAACCTTTGTTCAAAGTTTAAATTTGGCATTGTGCTAAGCGCGCTTCGAAAGTAGGTCGCAAATTCGCAACGCCACCTTGGTCCGTGCCGCGTTTTTCCAGATAGGTTTTTAATTAACTTTTAAAGTGACTCGAGGCGTATTGAGAGATCCACTCAATGCAAACTAGTCGCGAATCTCATAGCATGTATGTGATTCATTCTAATTAACTCTTAAGACTCTTAAAGCTTCAAAATTTAAAAAAATTAAATTTTTTTAGATGTTAAACTCCTATCTTTTCTGAACATTTTGATATAACTGTTTCCTTAAAATTTCCATTAGAACAGAAGTTATGGCTTATAGAATTATACTCGCTCAATAGCTGAAGCGGCGTTTCCGAAACTTTGAAATCATTTTTCTCCAAATGAAGTTTTTGGGCATAACGCGTGAATACTTTTCATGAAATTTTCAAAACATTTCCTTTTCATTGTTCAAAAAATATTTTTTTAGGTGATTATACTGTTGAAATTTTCAAAATTTTTTATTAGCTAAATACAACTTTACATTAAAAATATAAAATTACATTTAATACAAATTTATTTAGGTTCAGGTTAATTATTACAATCTGAAGTAGGCACCAAAATTTTCATTCTAGTTGCAATATTTATTTTGTAATCCTGCGTGTAAGCTGTTATGCGAATTTCTTCTCGACAAATGTCTAACAGTTTCGAGCTCCTAATAAATACTAATTCTGCATCGTGCAATTTTTTAAATACATGAAATGAAAGAACATACTTATATCTTTCATACCAATAAAAATTGTGTTTTAAAATCATATACATTTTAACTCATTAAATGTTGAAAATGTTTTTTTTTTTCATTTTTTCCAATTTTAAGAGTCTTGAGACCCCTTAAATTAGTCTGTTTTTAACAATTTTACTTTTATTGCTTTTATACTGCTACATTACACATATATATCATTAAAAGTTGTTAACTAGGCATAGAATACGCCGCCCCTGTCATTATGTATGTTCAAATTGTCCATATCTTTAAGGGTTAATATCTCGGCCAATTACTGAGGATTTTTTTCCGAAAATCATTATCAACAATGCATTTATACTTCTGTTACGATAGGTACCTGCAGCACTCCTCAACAATTTTGCTGAATAACCGTAAATCGAAATTTGTGTTTAACAGAAAAATGCGATTTTCTCAAAAACTATGTGACCTAGGGTAATCGCTATAATTTTCCTGCAAGGTTTAAATTAACGTCTAGTACCTCTAATTTTTTTCATAATTTAAGTTCCAGTAGATTCGGAATTAGATGGTGGGGGACATATTTTTGCGCTACATTTCCGACGATATCTCTGAAAAAAAAAAAAAAAAACGTAAAATTAAATGAAATGTATTTTTGAGTTCAGCGTTACGAATGCTTTCACACGATACTCCACATGATGCACAAAGAAAAGATTTTTTTCAAGTAACTTCATTAGCCCCTCTACATTTTTTCTAAATATATTTGTGAATGTTTAATAATCTGTAAATATGTGGGTCAATAGTCTGTGTTACTTCTCCCAATTTGAACTTTCCAAGTTCCATAGTTTACGAGTAAAATAGCTATGACAGACAGACACAGAAGTGATCTTATAATAGTTCCGTTTTTACTTTTTAAGTATGGAACCCTAAAATGATCAAAAGTGATTGAAAATATTATACAATACACCTGTAAATAATATCAGAAATATTGCTGATATTGGATATTTATAATAATACTTCGTAGGCCAAACTAAAATACAGCGATAATGACTAACCTATTTACATCTAACTGTAAACATTGATAAAAAAATCAGGAAAATTGGAAAGTCGGTGTCCTTTGTAAAATATGCATTAATTAAGGAGATAAAGTACGTAATCGAGTCTGCAGACAATTGGCGTGTTTGGTAAGGATAAATTACATAACTGTGTCTACAGACAATTGTCGCATGTTACCGGGTGTCGTTTAGTGCATAAGTAACTTAACCGTAAGCACACGCACCTATTTTTGTAATGTTACCACACGCCTAGGGGTAAATCTCATCCCATTTTGTCTCCCATTATATTTTTGGCTAAATGCGGTTTAAAAGCAAGTCTACTGTTCTATATTGTAAAATGAATCAGTACTACTACTTTTTAGGGAAAAAATCAAGCGTTTCATATTTATTTTCCGATTTTGTAACAGGTTCTGTAAAAATCGAGTTTTTTTTTATATAGAGAACATATGCAACGATTTCTTTTACCTCTTAAAACATGAATTATTTTATAAAATTTACATTAGTTACGTTTAATACACTTTCATCAACATATACAGGTAGCTTTTATGTCACGCTTTCAGTAAAATAATTTTAGTGTGTGCTATCCCGTAACCAATGAACATATCGAAATGAAACGCTTGTACACGTGCGGGATTATTTAATCCCAAAAGACATATTTCTTCCCTTCTAGCCAACAAAGAAAAGACATTCCTTCACACAACCTTTCTCAACCTTGACCTTGAAAGGTACAAGGAAGTTCAGAAGCGTCCTCGAGAAATTTATCATTTCTTTTTCGAAGAAAAAAATGTGAGTGGTTTGAGATTTGCCACAGTGCGTATGCTTACTCGTTAAAAAAAGGGATAAACTGATTGTGCGTTTTTAAAGCGAACCTATTCCACATTCTAATTTACAGAGAATTGGCGTAATTTGGGACAAAGTTTTTTGGAGATCTTTCGCTACTTTTACGTTATACCAACTGTGTACTAAAATGTATGCTATTTCGCCATTTATTTCAATCCTGAACGTTCAAAGATAATTTGGTACTTTTCCAGTATAGGGACCTTAGCGAAATAGAGAAAATAGCCCTGGCAGAGAAGGAAATTTGGCAACATATTTCTGGCAACCTATTCACTGTTTCACTTCATATACACAAGCATTTTTTTCAAGGTTTATACAATTTATTTAACGCAAAGACGCCATTTATCTAATTTTATATAGAAACAAAAATAATTTGTACATAAAAACATTAATAATAGACATATATTTAAAATACTTATATAACTAAAAAAAAAAGTCTATCAAGTTTGTTTTCGTAACTGTTTATATCATTTGGCAAGAAACAGCAATTTCTGACGCCCGAATTGCACCAAGCTTTTTAAAAAAACGCAACGCCCTAT
This sequence comes from Maratus speciosus, assembly GCA_963932465.1. Classification (NCBI taxonomy): domain Eukaryota; kingdom Metazoa; phylum Arthropoda; class Arachnida; order Araneae; family Salticidae; genus Maratus; species Maratus speciosus. Next base: position 330,462,372 of record OZ010787.1, read on the forward strand.
AGTGCAAAATTACCAAATTTTTTTTAGAAACCGCGTTAAACAACGGGACTTGTTATTTTTTAAACGCGAATTACGCGAGTTAAACGCTCTTTTGTCTTTAATTATTATTTAATCGTAACCATGCACAAATTTTTATTTAACGTTTTTTGAATTGAAAATATTTTTTATTATTAAGAAAAATTAAGTTTTAACTTCATTTTTCGCTGATTCAAAAATGGCAATGTGTAGTGCAGTGCTAAGAGACCCTTACAATTTCATGTATGTAGTTTAAAATGCGTTTTTGAAAAAATATTTTTTTGTATAATATTTATTTGCGATTTAATTTTTAGTATATTTGTATTGGTTTTATAAAACAGTTCTCGAAACTCTGTAATTTTGAAAATTTATATTCTTTAAGAGATTACTTTCGCGCCAAAAATGTTAATTTTTTTTTAAATGCTTCGTTTGGTGCCGACTATTATGCTTGGCGGACAATTGTGCTGGTATAACTGAAAAGTACTGAACTTTTAGATCGCAGCATGGAGACTGTAATATATAACATGGGAACGGTTAATGCACAAAAAAGTAACTGGTATATAACTTGAAGCTGGCACTGAGGTGATAAAATACCTTTTCTTTAAGTAATTGAAAAAAAGAGATGGGGAATATTCTCTAATCGGAACCCACACTAAATTGGTTCATTTTTCCAAGAATGTTTTGGTATAAGATGTATTATCGTTCATTACCAAGTCCTACTAAATTTGTACGACTAAAAGAGTTGGTTTTTAGCAGTTGAAAGTTTGTCTGTACATTAGAATATATACAGGGTGTCGAGTAAATAAGACCGTGATTTCAAAATTAAATATCTCAAAAACAAAGATCAATAGAATTATGAGGTAAACGATTTGTTTATAAGCTAAGCTGCAAAAATGTTATGCAGAAGTTTCAAAAATTAGTTTCAAAACCGCTACCAGATGACGCTGTAATCACAATGCCTATAAATTGTGTTTTGTAGTCCAGAGCACTAGCGTCTCATTCCTAGATGGCTTCCTATGGAAGAACGAAAATTGGGAAAGACCACTTTTTCGTTGGGGTGATGTGCAGAAGTGGAGACATCTGGTCACAGAATTATTGCATCAGCTTCAATTTTAGAGAATTTCAATTAATAGAATTTTCAATAAAAAGTTTAGCAATCATTATATAAGAACTTATTAAAATATTTTATTTGGGTAATGTGCAGAAGCGGAGCCATGTGTTGACAGAATTGAGATTTGTTTGAAATTTTGTTATAAGCTACTTCGGTTTTGTTATAAGCTAATTTTGTTATAAGCTACTTCACCAGTAACTATGTGGTATGTCTTTTCTCTCCTAATTGGTAGATCGTGGAATCGAATCCTAGTAGAGGGGGATTTGAAAAAAATGGAAATCTTTACTTTTTAATATTTACTTAAAATGTGAAAAAATTTTGAATGAAAAAATCCAAAGTTTCTGGTTTTAAAATTTAATTAAGCTAAAAGAAACTCCATTTTTAAAAAGCATTGAGCATTTATAATAATGATTCAGAAATCATTTTTTTTTTTTCATTGTAGAGAATAGTTTGAATGAAAAAATACAAAGTTTCCATTTTTAAAAATCACTAAGCATTTATAATAATGATTCATAAATCATTTTTTTTTCATTGTAGAGAATAGTTTGAATGAAAAAATACAAAGTTTCCATTTTTAAAAGTCATTAAGCATTTATAATAATGATTCATAAATAATTTTTTTTCATTGTAGAGCATAGTTTGAATGAAAAAATACAAAGCTTCTATTTTTAAAAACTTAAGTTAGAAAAAAAATTAATTTTAAAAACTCGTTTTCATTTTTTTTTTCATTGAGCACAGAAATATTGTGCAGTTTCTAGCGATAGGATCCGAAGTGTTGGAAAGGAATGCAGCTTCAAAAATACTTTTGCTTTGACGTTGATGATATGGCTTATCATCAATTCCTTTTAAAAGAGAAATAATTTAATGCATAATTTCTGTCTCTAAAACTTTGTTTACAAAGAAAAGAAATATGTGTGTTGCGCTGAAACCGAAGTATTATGTCGTGATTTAAAAAACAAATGAAAGTGCAAAATTACTTTTTTATTTATAATAATTCAGGTATAAACAATAACACCAAATTATTATGCCGTGATTTAAAAATATAAAAAGTACAAAAATATTTTTCTAAATATATGCTTTTTAATTAAAATAACTATATGACATTAAAAATTGAATTTAATAAAATATTTCAATAAGTTCTTATATAATGATTTCTAAACTTTTTATTGAAAATTCTATTAATTGAAATTTTCTAAAATTAAAGCTGATGCAATAATTCTGGTACCAGATGCCTCCACTTCAGCACATCACCCCAATGAAAAAATGGACTTTCCCAATATTCGTTCTTCCGTAGGGAGCCATCCAGGAATGAGACGCTAGTACTCTGGACATCGAAGTACGGTTTACAAGTATTGCGATTACAGCACCATCTGTTAACGGTTTTTGCAACTAAATTTTGAAACTTCTGTATAACATTTTTACAGCTTAGCTAATAAGCAAACCGTTTACCGTATAATTCTATTGATCTTTGTTTTTGAGACATTTAATTTTGAAATCAGGGTCTTATTCGCTGGACTGTTTATATGTTATTTATATGTGTCTAAAATGCTTCAACAAACTTAGGGGGATGATAGTACTCATCAAGATGAACAAAAAATGCAATGGAACATTGGGTCGCAAACCACTTATTAAGTCACAAATACAGGGTGTTTCACCCTAACTGAAGTCGGCTTGTAGGTAATAATTTTGAGAAAAATTAAAATATTGCAATAAAAATGTAACGATATGTAGCTTATTTTGTATGAAATATGATAACATCACAAAAAGTTCTGGAAAAACAGGGTATTCACACAATCGATGATACCGTATGAACTGATAATCACAGTCCAAAATGGGGAGCGTCCAATGCATACTGCTGGCGCATATAGCGGAATCTTCTACCATTTTTTGTGATGTTATCACATTTCATACAAAATAAGGTACATATCGTTACATTTTTATTGCAATATTTTAATTTTTCGCAAAATTATTACCGACAAGCCGACTTCAGTTAAGGTGAAACACCCTGTATTTCTGACTCAATAAGTGGTTTGCGACCCCATGTTGTTCCATTGCATTTTTTGTTCGTCTTGATGAGTACAATCATCCCCCTAAGTTTGTTGAAACATTTCAGATACACCCTATATAATATATATATATATATATATATATATATATATATATATATATAATAGCTCAATGACATTTATATCGTTTTCGGGAATGCGAAAGTACATTCCAGGTAAAGATCCATATTGCTTTAAATCACAAAGTCAAATTCATTTTGTTTGATTTAAGGTTTGTTTGGATAAACCGACAGGCGTAACGGGCGAAGCCTGCTAATCCTCGCAATAAAATAAACACGAATATAGAAGCGACCCTTTGCTTGCAGCCGGATATATACCAAGTGTGCGTCATTTTTAAAGCTAAAATAATAAATTCTTAAAGGAACTGTTAAAAGGTAAATTAAAATGCTCCAATCCGGAGAGAGAATCCGAGGAGATTTTGGCACGCTAGCTCTTCCCAACATCACGTGACGGTGGGCAGAGATGTGTGCTTGAAAAAATTATTATCAAATCTGAGCCTACTTATATGAGAAGTCTGTGCTGTGGATTCACAGTAATTTTTCTCCCAGTGACGTCAGCTCCCCTTATACTGGCAGTGTAAAATTATACCCCACCACTACACTGATGCAGTAGCCTCGGAGACCACTGACCAGGCCCCTGCCCACCGGGGTTAACCCAGCTGAACGGGTTTGTAATTGCCTGGAAAGCAGGGCGATGCATTGCGAGTACATACGCCAGATCGCCGCAGGCGGCGGACCACACCAGCAAGCACCCGGGCTGACTATATTAAGCTAAGTTGATGAGTCTAGGTTGTTTATTGCACTTTGCAAAACTATGATTGTTGCCGCACACCACGTACTTGCCATGCCAGTTGGAAAAAGGCTGGATTATTTTTTATGCCTAAAAGGTGGTAAACTTCTTAGCTGTAGAAGGGGGCAATTTTGAGGGAAATTAAAAATTAATGTGGCCGAAAAGCTAAAATTTACCGCTGAAGGGATAATTTTGGGCCGAAATGCAAGGCAGACGAATCAATGCAGAGGGAGACGGGAATAAACCTGACATCATTGCCTCGATCGTCATCCTATCGGCAGTGCCTACTGCTCGTTTGTGTTTACTTTGTTTTGCCGGTTACTTAACGTTATATCCTGTTGATTGGCATCTGCACATTGCTACTCAAGTTGATCTCGTAATTTAGAACCTTGATCAGATGACGAGACCTTCACCTGGCAAGGCACCTCCAGCGGTATAATTCACAGGTAACTTGGAGGACTTTGCACCCACGACGGATTTTACATGCACCAGGCACCATTAGCGTACATGACTTACCTTCTCTCTTTTTTTGTTCTTTGTGCACTGGACATACAAATGGACGGACAATGTGGAGTCGGAGGCTTTTTTATGCTTCTTGATTTGCCATAGTGTGCAGCTTGCTCGACCTGTAAAGTGCTGTGCAATTCTTCTGTTGCGGGCCTTGGTCGGCTGATACTGCACGGCTACCGCACTCGCACATGGGACATAATAGACGTGCATTTTATAATTTTTATGGTGGCGATAGGAATAATCCTAAGCCTTTTTATTTTTATATATTTTTTTATTATTATTTTAATACATTTAACACTTAGACATACAAACTGACATACTTATTAGGGAATATCTATTAGACTTCTTCATGAGTATTTGGAGTTGTGCTGATTGTTCCCGTTATTCTGTGTATCGAGAGTTGTGTGTTGATTGCATTGTTATGTTTGGAAGGGTGATATGTATATATGTGGTGTTACTGGAACACCGAGTGCTTATCTTTTTTACTGTCGTTCTCATCAGCTATGTTTATTTCTACTATTTGCTGCTTTTCTTTGGTTTTTTCCTTGGTCTTGTTCCTGGTCTTCTTGTTCTTCTTCTTTCCTTGCTGTTGGGGTTCTTTCTTTTTACTCTCTTTGTTATCATTTTCCAATAGAAAGCTTTGCCTATACTGTTCCTTGCTGCCGTCTTCCTCATCTTGGTTGTCGTGGCTACTTTCTTCACTACTTTCTCCTGTTGAATCCGTTTTGTATTCTGTTTGGCTGTTTCTGTCTGCCCAATCTACTTTTTCTTCTGACTGTTCTTCGTTTATTTTACTTTGTGTTTCCTGTCGCTTCCTGACCAACTCTTGTGCTCTTTCTTTGGCATCTTCGGCTTCTTTTAGCCGTCGTTCTTCTTCTTCTCTTTCCAGCCTCTGTTCTTCTGCTCTTCTCATCATGTTCTGATACGCTTGATGCGGACTCACTTTCTTCCTCGGCCTGTTCTCCCTGTGGTCCCTATTATTCCTATCGCCCCTACTGGGCGTTCCGTAGTAGTTATTGTGTCTGTTGTTCTCGTACCTTGACATGGTGTGTTGTATTACTATGTTGAGGGGTTGTACTGATATGAGTGGGATATAGACCCAGAGACCGGCGTCCACAGACCTCTATCATTCTGGCGCCGGGCACCGAGATGCTGCATGTGACTACCTATACCAACATTAATTAACTTAAATCAGTGAAGGGGGATGGGGATTTCCCCATGGCCTCTGCAAGGGGCAGAACCTGTCACGTGAACTCTATACTGGACTATGCTGCTCTCAGCCTATATAGTTGTGAGGGTAGAAGTCGTAGTAGTGAGTTAATCACTGATATTGCTTCAAGACCTATTCAAAAATTAGAATCTGAGAACAGCAACAGGGACTTGTTACCTAGGACATCCCCTAACCAAAGATAAAATTCAGGGTTAAAAAAAACGAAGTGCCCCCCTCCCCCCTGCTAACCCCCCCCCCCCTAAAAAAAGACTAAAACTGATTGCGCCAATCGACGCCCCGTGACCTAAATACTACGAATAGGGATACCCAACCGAAAAACCTGGTGTTTAAGGTAGAAAAACGTAATTGAGATTAATTGCGGATATTTAATCCCAGTAATTAATCTAAAATAAAGATACGATGTGGGCGAACTCTGAGACTAATTGCCTGGGGCAAACTCTATCCAACGGGTATTACAAGGTCCATTTAACATAAAAAGGTGAATTGACCCCCCTCCCCCCTTCTAACTCCCCCTTAATTAATTTAGACAAAAACTGATTGCACCAATCGACGCCCTGTGCCCTAAATACTACGAATAGGGAAACCCAGTATTTTAGGTAGAAAAACGTAGTTGAAATTAATTGCGGATATTTAATCCCATAATTAATCTAAAAATAAATATTCGATGTGGGCGAACTCTGAGAATAATTACCTGGGGCAAACTCTATCCAACAGGTATTACAAGGTCCATTTAACATAAAAAGGTGAATTGACTCCCCTCCCCCCTTCTAACTCCCCCTTAATTAATTTAGACAAAAACTGATTGCACCAATCGACGCCCCGTGCCCTAAATACTACGAATAGGGAAACCCAGTATTTTAGGTAGAAAAACGTAGTTGAAATTAATTGCGGATATTTAATCCCATAATTAATCTAAAAATAAAGATTCGATGTGGGCGAACTCTGAGACTAATTGCCTGGGGCAAACCCTATCCAACGAGGTATTACAAGGCCCATTAACATAATAGGTGAATTGACTCCCCTCCCCCCTATTTAATTTAGACTAAAACTGATCGCGCCAATCGACGCCCCGTGCCCGATTTAATACGAATAGGGAAACACAGCCGAAAAACCCAGTAATTGGGGTAGAAAAAGTAGTTGAAATTAATTAGCTGATAATTCTAATTTCCATAACTAATCTAAAAATTTTAAAAACGATGTTGACGATGGCTTAGACTTATGCCTAGGCAAGCCCTTTCCAACAAGGTGTTACAAGGCCCAATTAACATAAAAAGGTGAATTGACCCCCCTACCCCCTGCTAACTCCCCCCTAATTAAAATCGACTAAAACTGATTGCGCCAATCGACGCCCCGTGCCCGAATTTCTACGAATAGGGAAGACCAGCCCCTTAGGTCGAAAACTTGGGAGATAAACGAGATATTGTAAAAATAACCCTTGATTAAAATAAAACAACGGAGATAAAACTGTATGATCTAATTCTCTACAATAGCTTGATATTAAATGGGCTCACGTGACCTTAAGAGTGAATTTATACTTGTTCCTGCTTTTGACTGGTGGCTATTGGGTTGGGAATGAACATTCCACATAATTTTAAATACTTAGTTAACTACTGTGCCACCTCCACTACATGAAACTCCTTATATAAATATGTTCGGGCTCCACCATTTTGAATCTCCTTTTGAGATTGATACAGGTCAGCGTTACCGCCAATCAATCAATCAACCACACACACAAAACACCAAAACATACCAAATTTAAAAATGCAAATTAAAAATACTTGTAATTAACTTAAAAATACATAGATGGTGGCGGAACATAGATTAGAGCTCTATCTTTCCAACAAGACTAACCGCTAAATGATCTGATAGATAGAGGTATTTAATTTAATACTTTGTAAAAATCCCCGCTCCCATTGAAAAGTAAAGTGATAATAAAATTGACTGAGTTGAATATTGGGTGACGGAGCAGACTAGATGGTCTAAACTAATCGAGATCATAGTTAAATAGTTAAAACTGATTAGAAAAAGTGGGGCTGCGAATGTTTGAAAATTGTAAATTAGCGGGTCTTTCCCATGATTCCTATGGGGAGGGCTTAAGTGGCAGGTACATAAACATCAACTTTTGAAAAAATCATTAAATCAAATTAATGCCATCGGTTGTTTTAGTAATGATTAAGCACTGATTAGGTGACTTAACGGGCCCCTGAAATTGCTTATAATTAATGGAAAAAACTGCGTAAAACTGACCTTACTACACTCTAACGTAAAGATAAAGCTCTAAGTGACACAAATATTGCAACTGCATTCAATTAACACATTGATATGTTGGTATTTATAGTTTGTAAAAAGATGAGAAATCCTAAATGTCTCTGATCTGCTCCCAGCTGGTAGACTTTTAAATAAAAAGTTATAATTTTGCTAATAATAATCACATAAAAATACATGTACCTTGATATGATTGACTGGATTTATAGAATTACTATGTCGGTTCGCTTAGGTGAAGCGGACAGCTGAATGGAAACTTAGTGGACGAAAGCTCGTTGGAAATAATTAACTGATAGTTGTGAGTACTTGCCAAGAGATGAAAACTGAAAACGATTACGGGAACCTTGAGCCTAGGACAAACCCTTTCCAATGAGGTATTACAAAGCCTATAAAGAGAAAAAGTGTGAGTTGGCCCCCCTCCCCCTGCTAACTCCCCCCTAATAAAAATAGAAAAAACTGATTGCGCCAATCGACGCCCCGAGCCAGATTTACTACGAATAGGGAAACCCAGCCTAAAAACCCCGTGATTAAGGTAGAAAACCTAGTTGAAATTAATTAGCTGATAATTATAATCCCGGTAATTAATATAAAAACAATGATACGATGTGGACGATGGCTGTGTCTTAATGCCTGGAGCAAACCCTACCCAGTGAGGTGTTACAAGGCCCAGTTATCTTAAAAAGAAAAATTGACCTCCCTCCCCTTGCTAACTCCCCCCTAATTAATTAATCCTAAAACTGAATGCGCCAATCGAGGCCCCGTGCCTGATTTACTACGAATAGGGAAACCCAGCCGAAAAACCCAGTAATTAAGGTCGAAAACGTAGTTGAAGTTAAAAAGCTTTTAATTATAATCCCAGTAATTAATCTTTAAAAAAAAGAAAGAAAAAAAAGTGGTACGATGTGGATGATGGCTGAGTCTTAATGCCTGGGGCAAACCCTATCCAACGAGGTGATATAAGGCCCATTTAATATAAGATGGTGAATTGACCCCCTCCCCCTACTAACTCCCCCTAATTAATCTAGACTAAAACTGATTGCGCCAATCGACGCCCCGTGCCCGATTTACTACGAATAGGGAAGACCAGCCCCAATAGTCAAAATCTTAGGAGATAAATGAGAATTTAAATTTATGACCCTTGATTAAAAATTAAATGACTGAATTAAAACTGAGAGGACTAAATCACAACAATAGTTCTGACATTAAAAGTGCACACGTGACTCTGGTATGAACTTGTACACTGTCCCCTCCACAGGCAGTGGAGGGGCAGTGACTTGTATCATAATGCCCTATAAATAAAAGAAAACTTAGTTATCTACTGTGTCGCCTCCACAAAGGAATCTCCTTTAATAAAAATAGCCGAGTTGCGTGAGTACCACTCCACCATTTCGAATCTCCTTTTCCGACTGAAATAAATTAACATTAAGGCCTCCAATCAATCAATCAACCACACAAATTACCAAAAAGATACTAAGTTTCAAATGCAATTTAAAAACACTTGTAATTGTCTTGAAAATACATAATTAATGGCGGAGCATAGATCAGAGCTTTATCTTTCCAACGAAACTAACCACTTAATGATCTGATAATTAGAAGTAATTATTATATTACTTTGAAAAATTCCCGCCCCCAATGTTAATCTATGGGAAAATTAAAATACTAAGTTTCAAAAAGACACTTTTTAAATATTTTTTTAATATACTTAAAATTTAGCTAGACAAACGTAGTTGGAGTCGGAGCAAACTAGATGATCTTAAATTATCAAAAACATTATTAATTAGCCAAAACTGATTAGAAAAAGTGGTACTGTAAGTGCTTGAAAAAATGTAAACAAACGGGCCATTCCCATGTTAAGTCTATGGGGATTTTCGGCGCCATGTGCTCAAAAAACTGAAATTTTAAAATTGCTTAAAATTAAAAAAAAAAACTGCGTAAAACTTGACAAACTGCATACTAACATAAAAATAAAGCTCTAAATGATACAAATATTACAACTGATTTCAATTAACACTCTGATAAATAGGTATAAAAAGCATGTAAAACAGATGAAAAATCCAAAATGGCGCTGTTTGCTCCCAGCTGGTAGACATTTAAAAAATTAATAACTTTGTAAATAATTGTCACTGAAAAATTCAATATACCTTAAAATGATTGTTTATATATTATTTGTCAACATATATAAATATCATTATGGTGGAGCATATGCCATAGTTATAAATATTACCTAAATGCAGAGGCCATTGATTGTACTGGTTGAAAAAAAAATCACATTTTTGTTAATAACTTTGTCAAAAATTAACTTTTAAGCATGCAACATACCTTATTTTGAAGGTCTCGGTGTGCGGCATCCGAATTATCCAGAGGCGCACGGGCCCGACGTCTCTTTCTGCCTTTAGCCGCACATAATTAACGAGCCCTGAAACACACAACCTACACCCTCGAATCTTTAAGCGTGACTCGATGCAGTAGCCTCATCGGTGTCCATGTATGCAGAAGAAAAAGGGAAAAAGATTAAAAATACAAATGAAGAAAAAATGAGAATTTAATTCCAAAATGTTAATTTAAAAAAGATACTTGAAAGCTGGAGGATTCTTGCATCTTCTTGCATACAGGATACATAATATAAACTGTACATAAAGATAAATAGAAGATAAACTATGGAGACGAATATTACAGAAAAATACAGCATAAACTATACAGACGAATTTTATACAAAAATACAGCATAAACTATACAAATGTACATTCCACAAAATATCCAAGATAAACTATACAGACAAATATAATACAAAACCACCTCATATGAAGGGTGCTATATACAGGAAATTTGGAAAAGAATGTTTTACCGCTATTCGCTTGTATCTACATTTTTAAGGAAGCCTGGATCTTGCAAAGTAGTAGTACTTTATTTTTGTCCATTCCAAAACCTGAAAATTGAAACTTTATACTGTGAAGGACGCTTCTCATAGAACATTTAGGAAATATGTTGTGTAGAGTATTGCATACTTGTGCATTCCAATACCTTCAAACTGTATAAAATAATGAAAACTCATCGGGTGTAGCAGAACCGACTTTACACTGGTATTTTTTCGATCACAACCAGTGAAACATTATCTAAATCATTGGGAAAACTGTCGATTTGGGTATTCAAATCATCATTACATTGAAGCCATCCATATGAATGAGTACGTATAAGGGCGATGTAATGACCGCTATGACTATGCTCCCCTAAGTGAATGATCGCACCAACTGCACGGTAATGATAGGGTTCTATTTTAGTATTGTTACAATTAAAATTTTGGATTTTATTCTGATTGTCTTGTTTCCCGGGTATATGACGACGAATTTCTATAATTATGTTGTCTGGCATTTGTGTGGTCATGTAATTACTTTCAACCAAACTTGAAAAATGACAAGTTGGACATTGACGACCTTCAACCGGTTGCCAATCTCGTAGAAATTGATTAAAATCAGTGATGTTATCAGCTATGAAAGGCAGTGCAAGTATAGGCATATATTCAGTATAGAAAAAATAACTTGGGTCACATCCCTTGCAGCGGTACCGATTTTCAACGACAATTTCAAACATATGTGTCAGGCTTTATCTGTCCAACAATCTGCTGATGAATTCTAGTGCACATTATTCCATATTCTTATTTTGAAATGGTCAGTCCATTACTTTTCTGACATTTTATGTAAACAACTTGCGATTATTACCTGTCTGTCTGCGTTGTTCATATTGCTGGTACAAAGTGTGCACAGTATTACAAATAGTTTTGACTATTCTGGTATGAAATACAGACGTTTAGGAAATCAGGCAATAAAAACAAAACTTGAAAAGCGGCGTTTGAATAACATACTGTCCCGGTGTTTTTGTTATTAAATTTGGGCCATCTAATTTGATAACTGTTGGTTCCAGAATGTACCAAATGGTCTAATTTTGCTTTTTTTGCTGCTTGTGAAGGTTTATCAGTTTTTCGCTTTTGTCCTGGATTTTTTCCTTTTATGCGATAAAGATTTTCAGGAAAATTAATTTTTGGCATCATTGCTTGACACCAAGTACGATCGGGTGGCCCAGGCTAATTTTTCTTCATTTATGACTATATGCGTCTCTGTCGAATTGAACTGTTCCCTTAAACGGTTAACTTCCATAACGCAAAACTTATTTGGATTTGCCTAGCTTGGGTTGAAATTCATCAGGTGCAATCCAGATAACGTTCTTACTCTCGATAATGCAACATACATCATACCGTCTTCAAATACAATATTCCCCATATACACTATAACTCGATCTAAACTCAAACCTTGTGACTTATGGATTGTCATCGCGAACGAAATAATTACTGGAAACATATTCCTGACGGCTGTTACAGCTTTTGTCAAGTTAAATCTAACTTTGACACGTTCTATTGGTCCGGTACCGAAACGTTATCAAATTTTACCATTATTTTTCGACATAATTATTGCGAACTAAAAAGCTTGAAATTGATCCTATAGCACCATTTACAAGGTCTGTATTAACATTAATATTTCGCCTGAGCATAACCCTGCAGCCTACTGATAATTTCAACAATAATTCTATTCCTGCTGTTTCCGTTATATTCTTTTCACCTTTTTTTTAAAGCTGCTTAGCATGATCAAGATTATTTTCTGCTGTTCATTGCTAAAAGTGAAACTATCTTCTGCTGATAGTTTTTTTTTCTAGGATCAAAAATATTGGTTAAATTCAGAAATCATTGCTGATTTGGACATCAAACAAACTACGCTACCCCCTTTTTTGCTTAACTGTAGATAAAATTTTGCGAATGCTTCAATTGGCTGAATGCCATTATCGATCGGAATTAAGCGACTTTGCAAAATAGTTATATCAGCATTTGTTAATTTACCAAATCCTAAACTGTTTAACATAGCAGCATATAAAGGATCATCTTTCTGTCGCATACTTATGTGCAACTCTTCGAACGCAGTTATGGCTTCTTGCCATAAACGTAACGAGCATAAGCCACCCAGTTTATTAGTAACATCGTCTGTTGATATTGTATTAAAAATTGGGCTGGCTGCTACAGGCGTCAGTTATGCTAGATCACCCATCACACCATTAAAAAATTGGACATGTTCTTGAAAATTTGACACAGCCTTTTATGAATATATGCTAGCATCAGATTGGAAACCATACTAACCTCGTCAATTACAAGTATCTTAACATGCTTGAGTGTAAAACTTAATTCTTTACAAGTCGATTGTGTAATTCGCTATATTTTTCTGTACTACCATGCTGGACTGGCAATTGCAAAAGCCTATGAATCGTCATTATGTTTATATTGCTCGCAGAAGGACCAGTTGGTGCAGCAACTGCTATTATTGTATTATCAGTACAGAAAAACGTTTGCGCCCATAACTTCAACGTGTTTATCAAGAAGCTTTTTCCAGTGCCTCCTGCACCACTGATAAACATGGACATTTGTTCTTTTTTGTTCTGCAACTGATTGGAGATCAAATTAAAGATACGTTTTTGGTCAACGTTCATTTTTGCCAAATTCCTATCTAAGCTTTCACTCGAAACATTAACGTTCATAGCCATTTGGAATTCAGCTATTACATTGGCTACTTCGAGAGGTTCACCTAATGCATCTGGTTCCAACACACCAGTGATGCCTTTATCTTCGATCATTTCTCCGTGAATTTCTTTTCTAAACTTTTCAATACGAAATGCATATTCTGACATATTTCTAAGATAATCAGCCAATTTTGAATTTGTTAACAGCTCTTGGAGAAAAATCGGTTCAGATTTTCCAGATTCATCTAAAAATTCTGCACTTTCATCTCGAAATGGCTTAAACAATACCAATAATGCGTAGTAGTCTTCCAATTGCTCTGGATACCGATACAAAGGGTGGCTGATCAAAACCGGTTTTGTATGTTTAATAGCGACGTAGCGTGGCATCATGTTAAACGTTTCCTTTGTATTACACGTATCTATGTCAACCCTTTTTTTATCATAAAATTTTACAAAATCATAGAGGCAATCTTGAAGACGATCAGGCCGATTAGGATAATAATCTGAACTATTGTTATTTTCGTTCTTGTTTACTGCATCTAGATTGTGCTCCAAAACTTGTTGCAACTTAGTAATCGTTTTAGCATACGAGGACGTAAATTTGGTTTTCTTGCACAAAGCCATACAGTTTGCCAAGGATTTTTATAAAGATGATGTCCTAGCAATATGTCACAGTCCTCATATGCGCCACATTCCTGAGTTGACAAAATGTTCATACAAAATTTGAAAATTCGTTTAGAAAGCGATTTGTCATTATTTATTTCTTCCCATAATTTTTGGAGGCTGGATTTTTCTCCTTTTTTATGTACGAAGCAACGTAGTTTACTACTGCTGATGCGTTTTCACAAATAAACTGCACGTCAGTATTGGCACACCAAATCAGCGATTGTATGGGGTTATAATCCTTCACACGCTCTTCACCAGTATCGCTGGGCAGTTCATAGAGCCTACTTTCTGAATTGCCCTTTGTCCGTTGCTTACACGTTGCTAATGGATTATACAAAATGGCTTTATCCACTAAATTTCGAGGGAAACCAAACCTACACTTTGTGTAATATTTACCGTTAACAGCCCGTTTCCGCTGACAGTAAGAATTACAAACTTTGTGCACTTGATATCTGCTGATAATTTTATGCGACAATGGTTCTTTATCTTGATTTGGCATTCGACAAGTTAGGTACTTTTGAATAAATTCTAGCGCAATTTCAGGACTAACTATACCTATGCGAGGTGCATTTTCAACCCATAACAAAATAGGATAATGTAGGGCACCTCTAGACTGGTACTCAACACGCCAAAAATAGTCGACAACTTTTCCGAGAGGACCACCCAACTTGTAGCATAAAACATTTCGAAAATATGCCACAATTCGATGATGAAAATGAATCGAGGTAAGCACTGGATCCATTACACACCTATTACTGTTCCGCACTGATTCAATACCATCAGTGGCGTGGCGTGAAAATTTTCGGTGGTCATCGCAATTATTTAAGTTTGTGGTGAAAAATTATTAACTCTAAAATTCAATGGTTGAATGTTCAAAAAAGAAACTTTAAATCTTACCTTCACTTATGCATGAACTCCAAATGTTCTGCTAAAACTGGGTCGTAGAGTTTTAAAAGCTTATTAAGAGTTTTAAAATATTGCTTGGTCATCGCCGCATCCAGCGATGACCGGACGCCACGCCACTGAATACCATCAACATCAGAATTCAGCTTAATTAATACATCAGACATGTCGGACCAATAGTACTCTGCTGCGCTAAGTGTGACAAACCATGTAGGGTGTGGGGGGTCCAATTCTTGAATCATGGTTTTGAGGTCCATACGCAACGATGCCAAATATTCATTGGAGCCTCGAATGTTTTTGAAAATACTGTAAATATTTCCTTCTAGCTGTTGTTGCCCTGATTTCACCATACTTAAAAAATCCTTGACAGGCATGTCATCATAACTGTGCATATTTCAAAGCGTTTGTAAAATGCCACCAGCAACTGCCCGAAGGTAATAGTCATGCAGTAAGTAAAATGTACTGATGGTCACATCTAAATCTGGAGTCCCTATTCCTTAATCTAGTGCGAACCCATTCTGAATTCGTTAAAGGACGAAATCATTCTGCATGCAGACCACCACGACGATTAGGAAATAACAGTGGAAAACACCAAAGATCTAACTTGGCTGTTCGATTATCGATCCTTTCTGCTGAAACCCGTTTCATCTGATACAAATCCAAGTCTGATTCCGACGGTTTTGGTGTATTCAATGGATGAACGGTGAAGAATTCAAAAATGTAACTTGGTCGTTTTCAGCGACTTTTTCAATCATCGATTCATGCGATATCAATTTGAATATGTCTCGAAATTGCGGTTCTGGTTCTGATAAATCTGATGTATCAATGCTTTGCATTGGAGCCCAATCTGGGTTCACATCATCATATTCGCGATTTATTTGTTTGAGCTTCAATAATGCCGATTTTACTTTTTCAATATTAATTATTGATTGCCAAATTTGTTTATTTTTTGTAGGTACACCTGGCAAAATTATGCTGAGGTTCTGATCCATGGGCATTCCTTCCTTGTTTGGAAGATTATTCAGGATTTCTGTCAATGGTAAGTGGTAATGGATGGCGTGCCTTTTCAAGGCTTTTAAACGGTCGGTTGCTGGCAATTTTGAGCCTACTGTACCAAGCCTATATACTACTTGAAAATACTTTGCTTTTTGAATCAGGATTTTTTCAAATTTGTTCAAGTTAGGAAACTCACTTGGTAAATCATCAATTTCGAGGTTGTTGAAAACTGACAAATTACAATGGCGTTGGCCATATTTTAAGCTTTGATGGCATTTTGCACATAAAAATTTTTCAGTTCTAAAAATGCGATTAATTCTAACCAACGATCTTGTTTTGGACCTTTTCGTTTCTTACAGGCAATAAAAATGTCAAAATCATTATTCTCGTTACATTCTAACGTAATTTTACGAACATCACGCCTATAGTAAAAAATATTACAGGAAGCACATGAAAAATGGGGAATCTGCCCCAATTCCTTTAGGAAAACTTTATAATATTTTAATTTTCCCAACATGTGCTCATCTGGTAACTGCGACGGTTCAGTATTTGCCGCACAGGTACTTTCGATTCTTAAATAATTATTTAGATGCTACTTAGCTCAGAATTATATAAATTCAAAAGCAACGTTAGAAACACCAGAATAAGCAAACTTACAGCAAGCTAGTTTCCGTAGCGTTTAGCGTACCGTCCTCAGTGCAAAGAATAACGAAAACTTGCTCATTTATATACAGGAGAAGCGGATTCAACTGAGAAGTTCATTAACCAATGGGGAAACAGGAAAATGCGGGTACCAGCCAATAGGAGGATAGTATAGGTAATGCCACCAAAACGTGAAAAAAAATAGTAATTAAGCAAAAGAGGATTTTATGAAACATTTCCAGCAATCTGATAAAGGGGGAATAGCAAATTCACTATTAACAATATTATCATAATTTTTGTAGATATGAAATGCTTCAAGAAAGTTAAGTTCATGTATAAAAGTGGGTTTAGAGATGATTTTGGCTGAATTAAAATCGAAAGAGTGGTTCATCTCCCAGCAATTTTTAGCAATTGAAGATTTTTCGGTATCCTGTTTTTGAATATATTGTTGGTGTTCTTTAATACGAAATTTTAAACCCCGTTTGATCTGTCCAATGTAGGAAAGACCGCACTGGCAATTAATACTATATATACCCAATGAGTTGTTTAACTCAATAGGATCTTTGAGTTTGGAGAGGTTAAGTTTATTCGTAGGGGTAAAAATTATTCTGAAGTCATGTTGTCTAAGAATTTTGGCAATAGGAAAGCTGGATTTAGGAAAGAAAGGTAACACAATGCTACTTCTAGAAAGAGAAGAGGACTGATTTGAGTTAGAGGGACGAGGTTGCTGCAGTTTACGTAAAGCAATATCGAATAATAGAAGGGCTGTAACCTCTGTCAATCGCAATGGCTTTAAGATATTGGATTTCACTATTAAGTGAGTGGGAATCAGAACAAAGTTGTATATCACGATTTATGAAAGCAAAAAAGGCCGCCATTTTCTGGTTGGGAGGGTGAGAAGAGCGAGCATGGGGAGGTAGACAAACAGCAAAACTTTTGCGATAAACCGATGTATAGAAACCGTCTACAATACGCGTGACAAGGGTTTCCAGAAACGGGAGAGAACCAGTATTTTCAGTTTCATAAGTGTATTGTATATTGCTATCGATTGAGTTCATAATGTTAACGATATTATCAATATTGTGAAGCGAGGTATCAACTAAGGTAAAAGTATCATCAACATAGCGAGTCCAGAACGGGAAAGAGAATTTATTAAAAAGTTAGCATTAAAAATAATGCATATAGATATCTGCGAGAATAGATGATAAGGGGGAATCCATGGCTATACCGTCAGATTGTCTGTAGTAATTGTCTTAAAATAAAAAAGTTGTTTGTGGGAGACAAGTTTGAGTAAGAGACTTTTAATAAATTCTCTTTCCCGTTCTGGACTCGCTATGTTGATGATACTTTCTTGATGATACTTGAATCTGATGCTTTCTAGCACTTTTATTCCTTTTTTTAAGCTATTACTTTATCGAAATTGCCAAATATTGAACTTGTTCCCATGTATGCAAATTCCTTGAAGTACAGTTCAGAATATATACTGTGGAATCCTTGCCCACTACATCTTCAACGTAAATTTTGTCCTTATCATTAATGCTGCCTAATATTGCTGAACATAGATTTTTTATCTTTGTAATATTTGATTTCAGCTCAAAAACAAAAAAAATTCGTTTGCTAAGCGCCCT
This sequence comes from Maratus speciosus, assembly GCA_963932465.1. Taxonomy (NCBI): domain Eukaryota; kingdom Metazoa; phylum Arthropoda; class Arachnida; order Araneae; family Salticidae; genus Maratus; species Maratus speciosus. The sequence continues at coordinate 330,480,750 of OZ010787.1, forward strand.
TGTTACTATTGTTTCTGCTAAAAGCTTTTTTTATGGAATTGTGGTTTATTTTCATCAGAAACCTCTAAATTTCATAGTGGCTTTCTATCCATATTTAACAATAACTTTTTTACAAGATTTTGCTCTGAGACCCGACGACCCGTTTTTAAAAACGCAAGAATTTTTTTTGTAATAATATAGGCGGTCTATCACTAAATTTGTACAATACCTTTGGCGCCTTATTGCATTTTCCACTAGCCTTTTATTATCTGTACGTTTGCAGCTATAGCGCAGCTTAACGATATACCGCCGGTACCATTTAGATTTAAAATGGGAATATTCTAACAATTTTTTTCGTTGACAGAGCTTATCAGAAGCTAAAAACTTTTCCTTGTTTTCTCCCTGCCATTTTTTGGTTTCCCATTTTTTCTTTGAAACACTGTGTTTTTCTCTCTTCTGTTTACTACAATCTTTATAATACACAGAACGAGCTTGTTTATTTTCTTTTCCCCACTTCCTAAACTTCCATTTTTTTGGCTCTTTCTTTACAAGGCATCTTATAAGTTAGTTATTTTTAACCTTTTATTTAATAATTACGATAATTATTTCATAATACTGTTTCACAATACTATTTCTTTATACACAAGAAAAAAATATTTATTTGGACAGTACCATCATCTCGAACGTCAACATTTCGAATATCGACATTTTAAAAAATATCATATATCAACTTCATCGTAAAACATGTCACGCTTATCGTTTTATAATTGTTTCAATAAAGAAAAGGAATACATGGAATAACGAAAAGTTTTTTATTGTCCGAGTGTACATCTTTTAATAAAACTAGTTGACATAGCAACTCGCTGCGTTGCATTTAAATTGTATGAGATCTTACGATTTTTTTGTTGTTGTTGGAAGTGTAAATCTAGTTTTAATATACATTTCGACAAAACTATAACATAAATTTGATTGAATACTGAATTTCAAGTAATAAACAATATTATAATGCAGGTTAAAAGTTTATTAAATTAAAATACACATTTTCAAAATTCATTTATAAAAAGCATTGCGTTCTTTTAAGATTTGACTTTTTATTTAGAAATTGCTGATAACATATGAAATCATTTTGACGAAATTGGATAAAAATGACGTTATTTGTCAAATCTAGAAGAAACATTTCAGATTTGTGAATTAAAATAAATATTTATCAAATGACATTTTTCTTGCTTAGTCATTCTGCCTAATAGTAGCTTTGTGAAAAATTTTAAGCGCGTCATTTTTAAGAAAAAGTTGTTTTTTGTTTAAATTTACTTGCTCTAAATATAAGTCAATAATTCTATCGATGCATGCAAAAAACTTACATTTGATTTTGTACAGCCACCTTGGTTAAATATTAGTAATAAAAATCTATGCTCAAATATTTGTAGATGACAATTGGTAAGCAGACGATTTTTTCTAGTTTTAAGCCCAGATCCAGATAGATTTTTCGCTATTAGCGAGACGAGATTGACCAATCAGAAGCCAGCCTTTTTGCGAACTTTTCGCTGCTAAAGGTAAACAAATTTTGACAGGTGTCAAGGCGGGGCTTATTTCTCTAACTGCGAAACTTTCGCAAAAATGTTGTCCAGTTTCAGAAAAAAGCTCCACCTTTCGCAATAAGCTAAAATATACACCTGGAGTGTGCGTCAACCTGCCGTTTTCAGTTTTACTGATTCAATTTTCAAATAATATTTGATTTTTAATAATTTGTTTTAATTATTAAGGGTAGATAAGTGCGCTGACAACTTTTCACATTAAAGTAGTTTATATTATTGGATTAAAAATTGAAATATGCAGTTTAATGCGTAAAGTTTTCACTTTTTTGTATTCGTTAACCATGTTTTCTGTATAAATTTACGAACTTTTTACAAGCCCATATTAGTTTTTTCAGAAGCAGACTAGTAAGAAGTATATAAAATAAACTGAAAATAGCAATATTCAATGATGAAAACTGATAATTTACCCATTTCATAGTAAAAATATTTCTCGGCTGTATCATGCCATCAACCAAAGCAACTGAAAATTCTATCATCTCTCCCGGTCGTGATTGGGCTCAGCAATTTTCTGCTCGTGTGACAGTTGAAGGCGGAGTTTAAAGTTAATTTTCGCAATTAACTTTTCTCGATCAGTAAAACAGAGAGAACTTCGCAGCTAGTTTCTCGCTATTTCGCATGAAAATCTGCGGATACTCAGAGATGCCGCAAGCAGCGTAAGCGTACAGTTCGCAGTGGCATTTTCGCAGTCTCGCTTGAAACTCTGGAAGAGATCAATGGGTGTTGCATTTGTAAGTGTTCATTGTAAGAAAAATCGCAGAATTTTTTGCTATTCGACGATTGCAAAGATGTAAAAAACTCATCTGTGGCGTTTCAGAGATAGAAGAAACTAGGGATGCACCGAATATTCGGTATTCGGCCATACAATAGAATATTCGGTTAGGCGGAATATCAAACTATTCGGTAGGCTGAATATTCGGTTTGGCCGAATATCGAAATATTCGGCCAGACCGAATACTTAAAAAACCTTTTTTTTATCAATTAAAGAAACTTTAAAACTATCCTTTTCTTAAGTAACAATTCAAAGCATAGTTTTTTTTAGTGCAAAATTTACTTATAAAGAGATATTTTTTATCAATATATGAAGTAGTGTTAAACATTATGTAAAATTGATTTAAAATTTATCTTTTTAATGCTTTCAAACTCTGAAACTTAAAAGTATTTGGCAAGCCGAATATTCGGTATTCGGCCGAATAGCAGAGCCGAAACTAGCCTTTTTTGCACCCGGGGCAAGCATGGATTTTGGCGCCCCACCTTCCTCTTCCACAAAGTATATTTCCAAAGAGAATTTTATTAATTTTCAAATAGTCGACTTATTTTAAAATTTAAAATATGTAATCTTCAAATATGTAATACTGAACTACGTAATCTACAATGGCGGATCCAAGGGGGGGGGGGGGGCGCGGAGGTCACGACTCCCCTCTGAACAAAAATATTCTAAAGATCATTTTTTAAATGAAATATACAGTTAGAGTCCCGATTATCCGAGTCCTGCTTAACCGAGTTATTTTATTCTGATGGACTGTTGTCTTCTATTATTATGAAACAGCCATTATAAATGAAGTGTTAGGTGAAGATGAAAGAGCAGTCGTAAAAAGTTAGAACTCTGATTTTGTGGTCAGAATGGGAAGAAAAAAAATGGTCATAATTTTTTTTTTGCCCATTAAAATTTGGCCAAAAAATTATGGCAATTTTTTTTCTTCCCATTCTAACCAGAAAATCAGAGTTCTAACCTTTTTACGACTGCTCTTTCATCTTCACCTAACACTTCATTTATAATGGCTGTTTCATAATAATAGAAGACATCAGTCCATCAGAAGAAAATGATCCACTCCAAAAGTATAATCCTTCATTTGGCGCCCGGGGCACATGCCCCCTCTGCTCCCCCCTAGTTTCGGCCCTGCCGAATAGTCACTATTCGGTATTCGGCTAGCTGAATATTCGGTATTCGGTTTACCTGTTGCTGAATATTCCGTATTCGGCCAAAATCTCTATTCGGTGCATCTCTAGAAGAAACTCATTTAATTTTAATGAAACTGGTTTCAAATGTCGTTTCAGATTATCAAAAAGAGGACACTCGATTGTTATGCGAAGAATTAAAGCTTCTAATGAATGAATACCATACAGGATATTCGGTTTAAATGCAGGTAAAAAATGTCTAAATAAGATAGAAGAGTACACCCCAGGTAGCACAGCAATATCGGGAACAGCGATTTCGCAATACCGGTGAACACCGGATTGGCCGATATTGCATGGCTAATCTTTTTACTTTCTTCTATCTTTACAAGAAGAAAGTATTGGATTCGTAAAAATTTTCGACGGATTTACACGTTTTAGCGGTTAGAGATTCCGAAGAACATGTTTTTACAAAATGTCTGTCTGTCTGTGTGTGCCACAAATTTTGTGGGCGCTCTATCTCAAGAACTATTGCACGGAATTTAATAAAATTTCATATTCAGTTAGTCCCCGATATAAATTGGTGCTGATTAGTTTTTGGTGTAAATCGCTCAACAGGTGTGCTATGCCACATTCTTCAGGATTTCCGTAATAGCTCAATCTCCAGAACTAATGCACAGATTTTCATCAAACTTCAGATTCAGTTAATCCTTGACATGAGTTGAAGTTTTATATTTTTTGGTGTACATCGCTCAACAGGTGGCGCTGCTATACTGCATTTTTTACGATTTCCGCAATAGCTCTATCTCAATGACTAATGCTTGGATTTTCAACAAACTTCAAAATAAGTTAGTACTTAACATGAATTGACATTTTATACATTTTGGTTTAAATTGCTCAACAAGTGGCGTTGCTGTGCTGCATTTTTCAGAATTTCCACTATAGCTGTATCTCAAGAACTAATGCACGAATTTTCATCAAACTTCAGAATAAGTTAGTTCTTGACATGATTTGACTTTTATACATTTTGGTAGAAATCGCCCAACAGGTGGCGCTGCTATACTGTATTTTTCAGAATTTCCATTAAACTTCAGAATCAGTTAGTCCTTGACATGAATTGACATTTTATACATTTTGGTGTAAATCGCTCAACAGGTGGCGCTGCTAGGCTGTTTTTTTTGTGATATCCGCAAAAGCTCTACCTCAAGAACTAATGCTTGGATTTTCAACGAACTTCAGATTCAGGTATACTTTGATATGAATTAGAGTTGTTTATGTTTTGGTCCAAATCGCTCAACAGGTGGCGCTGCTATGCTGCATTTTTCAGAATTTCCACTATAGCTCTATCTCAAGTAACTAATGCACGAACTTTCATCAAACTTCAGATTCTTGTATACCTTGATATCAATTAGTGCTGTTTATGTTTTGGTGTAAATTGCTCAACAGGTGGCGCTGCTTTTCTACATTTTTCAGAATTTTCGCTATAGATCTATCTCAAGAACTAATGCACGAATTTCCATCAACCTTCAAATCGAGATATACTTTGATATGAATTGGTGCTAAATTGATGTAATTTCTTGTACTATTTAAATGATTTAATTGACGTGATTTATATAGAAGAAAGTTTTGTTATGGTCGCAACATACTAGTTTCCAACATCGGGGAAAGTCGGACAGGCCGATATTGGTCAAAACTGGATTCGGCATTATAAAATGGCAAAGCTTTTTACTTTCTTCTATCTTTACAAGAAGAAAGTATTGGATTCGTGGAAATTTTCGACGGATTTACATGTTTCATTAGGGGTCGGAGATTCCGGAAAACATATTTTTACAAAATGTCTGTCTGTATGTATGTGACACAAATTTTGTGGGCGCTCTATCTCAAAAACTAATGCACGGAATTTAATAAAAATTTATATTCAGTTAGTCCCAGATATCAATTGGTGCTGATTAGTTTTTGGTGTAAATCGCTCAACAGGTGGCGCTACTATGCAGCATTTTTCACGATAGCTCAATCTGCAGAACTAATGCACGAATTTTCATCAAATTTCAGATTCAGTTAGTGAATTGACGTTTTATACATTTTGGTGTAAATCGCTCAGCAGGTGGCGCTGTTAGGCTGCATTTTTTGTGATTTCCGCAATACATCTATCTTAAACTAATGCTTGGATTTTCAACAAATTTCAGATTCAGGTATACCTCGATATGAATTAATGCTGTTTATCTTTTGTTTTAAATCGTTCAACAGGTGGTGCTGCTATGTTACATTTTTCAGAATTTCCACAATCTTAAGAACTAATGCACGAATTTTCATCAAACATCAAATTCAGATAGACTTTGATATGAATTGGGGCTAAATTGATGTAATTTCTTGTACTATTTGAATGATTTAATTGATGTGATTTATATACAAGAAAGTTTTGTAATGGCCACAGCATACTAGTTTTTTTTTCTTCCAACATAGGAAGATATTGATTATCTGTCTTGGCATAGTATTGGTAATCAATATCTCTTTATATTAGGGGAAAAAATGTTAGAAATATTAATGAATCCAGGTTTGAATATATATGTATATAAACATTTTTTAAATTATTTAAAATAAAATTTTTATTTGGCTGATATAGAAATATATAATATATATACATATTTCGATGATATAGAAAATTAAATTTTTAAGTTCATTTTCATAATAATGCAGAAAATATCTAAAGAACGGATTTTATGATGTATGTTGAGTGACACTTTGACAAATGATTACTGATGGAAATGCTCTGAAATAACCTAGAAATTGTTTGGGGGAAATTTTTTTCTTTTTTCGAAGGTATTTATTTTTTTTTAGTAAAATTTAAATACCATTAATAAAATAATTTATTCAAAATTTTATAATAGGTACATTCGGGTGTTTTTTAACTTTTTCTTTTCATGTTCAATGTTCTACTTGAAAACATTAACCCTTAAAGCTCAGGCGTCTTTTACACAAATTTTATTCGATCGGCACCACTTTTTAAAAAGCAGTTTCCTTCAAGTACACAATTTCAAAAATGCTCTGATTAAATAAGGTGAATTGTATTTTCCTTGATTACTGGTACCAAAAACAAATTTTGCAAAGATTAAGAATGTCTTCGCAGCGGAGCCAACGGAGTGGGAAGAGTTAACTTGTAAAATTGACAATTAAATGCTACTTTTCATAAAAAAAAAAAAAGTTATATGCAAAATTATACAAATTATTGCATTTTGTGGAAATGGTAAGGTTGAGAGTGTAATATAGTATTACTTGTATAAAATTATTTTTATTACCAATTTTTCTTTTTTTTTCACATAAACAATAGAAATATTCAACTATTATTAAAAATAATATGTAGCTGAAATAATTTATTCTTTTCTGCGCTTAACATAAATATAAATCTTCACATTGTTTAATTGTATTTATATATAAACTTTGTCCCGCCCCCCCTTTTTTTAAATCTTTTGCCACAATTTAGTTGAAAACATTTTGTGTTAACTCATTAAAGACGGTTGGCAAGAAAGCTTGCCGTATAAGATGAACAAAACTTTTATATTTAAATTTGGAAATTTTCACATTATCTATTCTCAAATTTTGGGTGATTAAATAATTCAAAATTCCAATGAGGAAAAACTGGTGTCAAAGAACTAAAAGAAATGTAAAAGAGGCTCGTCGTCAATGTGTTAAGGGTGCTAGTCACTCAGCTTCGGAATTCTCCTCCGTAATGTTAAATCTATGGACTTTTGATGGATTTGTATATTTAAAATATCTTCTCCCATATTTTTAACCTATTTTTTCAGTGTACTCTTTTTAAAGGATGTCTCTTTTTTTCTTAGTTTTCAAAGTATTTCTAAGTTCTATGCTGAATTTAATATTTTATGTGTTAAAAGCAGGCGAACTGTGAGTATGCTTTAAGCACTTCCTATAAAATTAAGTTTATACTTTAGAAATATTTTGAGAACTAAAAAAAAAAAATCTTTTAGGAAGTGTACACAAAAAATAGAAGTTAAAAATATTAATTTCCCGAGGAGATATTTCAAATATATGAATGCATCAAATACCCATACACTTTACATTAGTAAGAGGAAATCAGAAGCTGAGTGACCAGCCCCCTTAAGTTACATATTCAGAAATCGGCCTGTGTTGTTTCTTGAGACAAATTATTCCAATATTAAAAAAATATCAAAGCATTATTAAAATTTTAGTTTCCAATTTCTCATTCAATTCGACATTCAATTAACGCAGAACAAAATTTATATTTTATTCTTATGACAATTTTCACCCTGAACTTACCGTCTCTACAATGCTGGGGGATGAATACTCAGTTGGAATACTATACTTATTTTCAATCTACAATCTGATCTTTTTCATGTTCAATATTCTACATAAAAACATTAACTTGTAAAACTGATAATTAAATGCTACTTTTCTCATTAAAAATAAAAAGTCATAACCAAAATTATATCATATACTGATTTGAGGAAATGGTAAGGCTGAAATATGCATTATTTGAAAAAATAATTTTTATTACACGAACAGTTTTTCATATACTTTTTTCAAATACTCAATAAATACTTAACCATAATTTTAAAAAATAACATGTAGCTAAAATAGTTTATTCTTTTCACTTTTACTATAAATATTAATCTTTAGACTTATTTATTGCTTTTATTTACACATAAAACTTGCAAAAGAAAAAAAAAAGCAAATTTCTGTCAAAATTTATTTAAAAACAATAAATTCACCTGTTGTTATGTTTTCAAACTATTTTTTTTTAATTACTCCTAAATTAAAAAATGTATATTATTAGTTTTGAATTTTTAAAGTAATTAAGTTAGAACAAAATTTATATTTTATCATTATGACTGCCTTCATTCTAAACCAGAGTCTGAATTACTTTATGGGGGGGGGGGGGGGGGGGGGAGATGAACAATCTGTTCAAATCCCATTTTTTCATTGCATAAACACAAATTGCAGCAAATTTTGTTTTATTTAAAAATAGTTTTAATGACAATTTAAAACAGAAAGTGCAACTAAAATGACCATCAAAAACAGTTAAATACATTACAAACCATGCTGTTAAATTCAGCATGAAAAGGTATTATGGAACTAATTTTCTTTTAGTAAATTTTTATTTCCATTTACAATATATACATATGAAGTAAAAATAAAACCTTTTTATTTTTAGACATAAATTCAAAAAATGTTTAACATTTTTTTATGAAAAGCTCTTATTTGTAAAAAAAAATCCATTTCCCCCCTTAAATAGAAAAATGCTTTTTTCCATCATTTAAAAACTTCCAGAAATTGTACACCTACACAAAAAATAGACTAATATAACAATAAAGCTATCTTAATTCCAATTCAGAATTTCTAATGCCTACTTAGTTGATGAAATCAGTAAGACATGGTGGCTGATAGAAAGTAAAATTTATTTGAACACAATAAATTTCATTGTTAACCCCCCCCCCCCCCACACACACACACACAAAAAAAAGCAGTTAAATTAAAAAAATACTTTAAAAAGTCTTAAGTGATAAAAAGAAAGAAGATAATTAAAACATGGTACTTTTCATTATATCCATACATACATATATATATATATTATGGAGTTTCCTCACTACCTAGGTGAAGCTATATAATACTTTTTTAGAAATACAAATTGATATAATCTCTATATTGCATATCAGGCATTTGAAATAAATAGAAATTAAAATAGTTTAGCTTTTCAATATCATCATAATTTATAAATGTTTCATTTAAATTAAAATTTTAGCTAGATTTTATGACTCAATTTTTATCAATTGTTTCTCATTTTTTTGGTCATGAATAGCAACTTTTAAGTTTAATTTACAATAATTTTAAGCTTATAAATTTATTTTATAAATATTTTATTGAAATATCTCAAGCATGGAAGTGCTAATACAAAAAAACTTAAATTCTTAGAAATGTAAATAAAACATACTATGTAGAACAAATAAAATTTATTAATCACAAAAATGAATTAAATGTTTTTTATTTACAAACTATTATTATTCATAATTATACTATTACAAAAAACAACAACAACAACAAAAAATCTGCAGCAAGTCATCTATTTCTTGTTTATCTGTTCATTTCTTTTCCTTTGAAAATAATTTCCATCTCAATCAGCAGATCTTGCAAGGACCTTTCCAATGCAGTTAGAGATAGCGTGCCTTCTTCAAACTTCATTTCCACACTCACTAGAAAGATACAATGAGTCAAAATCAAAATCTGGCCAAGTAAATACTTGCTATAACAATTAATAATTTGCAATAGTTTATTTATTCTGTTTATTAAATTTTACAAACTATGTAATTGTAAATGTGAGATTTGAATTTATTCACCAAAAGTTATAGCTTGAAAATTAAATATTTTTACAACATTGAGGATTTTAAAGGACTAATAGTATTTTTCCATGTATAATATGCCTTCATGTAACATGCATATCCATCCTCATTTTAAGATAAAAACTATATTTGATTATATTAAAATCTAATAGTTAGTGCTAAAATTTTGCAGTATTCACAATGTATTGTTTAATGGTTTTATAAATCTGAATACAGAATTGCCAACCAACTACTTTATGCAGTGATCAATGATATTGTGTAGCAATAGTCATTAATGACACTCTGTTATAAGAATCAAACATAATTAAAAAAAGATAAATTCCAACTAAAGTGCAGAGTTCATTCTAGGCGTTTTTCACGGGACGGGCCGCCCTGCCTGCCCTTTTTTACAAAATTTGACACCCCGATGCCCCCACTGTCCGAAAAATATAACGTGTGTGCCAAAATCGGTACTTTTAAAGTTTCTATGAAATTAATTTTATTATATAACCATTTATTAAAATAACGAATGAAATTATTATTATTATTTTCTTTTGTTTACCACTTTTTAAATTGATTTCAACACTATTTTATATTATATTAGCTGACACACCTGACATACAAAATGCGAAAAATATCTAAAAATCACTGCATGAATTCCTGAAAAACTTTATTGAAAATATGGCAAAATTTACCATATTAAGATAAAAGTTTGAATTCCATGTACAAATGACAAAAAATCACAATGGAATGCAAAAAATTGCATCAAAAATTCTCTATTTAAAATCACGGAAGGAAAAATTTCTTATCAATATTTAAGCTGCGAGTTTGAAACTGAATAACCTTTTACAAATGTCAAAAAATCATTGCAAAAAGCAAAAAATATAAAATTGCTGTACGAATTCCGAATATATTTTACTGAAAATAGGACAGCAAATATCCATATTGGGTTAAACGATTAAAACAGAATTATCTGACAATCTATTTAAAATAGAAAAATTGGTATTTATACCACGCCACTGGCAGAAATCTGGAAAAGGTTTGGCTTCACGACCTCAGACTGAGCCTGTGTCATCTTTAATGACCTATAACTTTTGTTATTAGGATACAAAAAAGACATGATTTTTATAAATTTACATAAAATTTTTATGATGCCCCCTCTCCCTCTGCTTTAAAATACATGATAGCAACCAAGAAGTTTATATTCCCAAAACAATTACATCTCTAATTGCTAATATAATCAATGTTTTATGTTTCAAATAATAAAATTATAACTATTAGTTAGAAATTACAAAAATTATATAAACTACAGAATAAGTAATTTCATTAGTTAGTATATAATAACTGAGGATAGACAAACAGTTTTTTAAGGCCGAAACCGAATTTCGGTGATCTTCCTACTTTCAACCGAAAACATCCAAAAATTTGTTTAAAGTAATTAAATTGTATACATGAAAGTAATTAATACATACATAAATATACATAATTATTAATTAATTATACATAATTATTAAATATGCATAATTATTAATTAATTATGCATATTTATTAAATATGCATAATTATTAATTAATTATGCATATTTATTAAATATATATGATTATTAATTAATTACATATGTGGCCCAAATTGACTCTCTGTGCCTTAGACCCAAAACTTTTTATTTTCATATAAAATAAAACATAATTAATTCATTAATGACACAGAAAGATTTTCTAACTATACGAATTTCATTTATTTAAAAAATATTTCAGTTTTAGGTATACACACCTCGATTTATCATTCACAATGATTTCTGTAAAGGAGCATCTGTCATACTAGAACTTTCTAAAAGAGTATTTGAAACACTTCTGCGGTTTCAAACTGAAAATTTTCTATTACTGTTATGTCCAGGGATGTAGTGGAGGGTATACGCCATATACCCTCTGGATTTTTTTAAGGAACACCGTATACCCTCTGTTTCTCAAGAAAGCTATAGTATGTATACACTATGGTATACCCTCTGTTTTTTTTTTACGACTAAATCACTGGTTATGTCTGCAGCTTTTAATGAGCACGTGAAAAAGTTTAGTTATATATGCATTGCTTGCTTTATTATTTGCACTCACGTCTTGAATCAGTCATGACTGATAATTATAAACAAGGAAGTTCGTAGCAATAAATAGTCTCATTTGAGTCGATAAAGCTCAAATTGATGAGCAATGTTGAAAATTTCCGAAGGAAGAAACAAGATTTTTGGAATACTGATAGTTTTGATCTAGCCGCATTTTGGCCGAAATTCAGATTTTGGCCCAAAATCTCTAATACAGTCGAACTCGCTTATAACGAGCCCTGTTTTAATGAGGAAATCAGAAATGCTTGGTTGGTACAATGTTAAGTCTATGAGAGCATAACTCGCTTTTAACAAGCAAACCCCGGTTATAGCTAGCAATATTTCTATGATTCATGAAATTTCTATTGACTTCCACCCTCTCCAGCTTAGCTAATCGTTTCTTGGGAAAATTCCTTTAACATTCCGAAGTCAACCGAAAGTTAGTAATGAGTCATAAATCCTGAGAACAAGTGATGGTGGAATTTTTCATTGTGTGAAGGGCACGTGCGAAGACTTCCCACGGACAACCTTGAGGAGACGTACAGAGAAGACAGAGGTTGGTGATTGGATGGAAATATACTCTGCATAGGAGACTTGTGTAGAAGTCATTCTTTGATTTGGATTCATAGAGTATGTTCGTCAAATCTTATCTTCGATGTCAAAACGTAAAATTTTATAAGTTGCCGAAAAAGTAAGGATTTTACGGGAATTAGAGAATGGCTTAAAAAATTCAGAAATCTGCAAAAGTATGATTTATCTTCTACTGTTTCAACTTTGTTAAAAAATAAGGAAAAATTAATGGCTGCGTACGCTCAAAATAAGAATGACTGTAAACGTTTCAAGAAATGTGCTAAAGATGATTTGGACGAAGCTTTTTTGAAGTTGATGAAGGTGCAACGTAATACAGATTTACCCGTAAGTGGTCCACTTTTTAAAGTTAAAGCACAAAAGTTTGCTGAACAATTTGACTATTCTGGATTTGTATGTTTGAATGGATGGCTTGATCGATTCAAGAATGTACATGAGATAATCTTTGGAAACATTTGTGGTGAAGCAAAGTCTGCCACCCACACATTGCCGGTTATTTCCCCTCTATTAGACAGGCACTTCACAATCTACGAAGTTTTCGTGTAGGGCTGCATTCGGAGAGTTTTTCCATCTGTTTTATGCAAATATTTCGGCAAATGTGTGGGTGTAAAGGATTTTTCTCGTAGCTCGGGAAAAGGTATTGGTAGAAGATTAAAACAATGCAAAGAAACTTTTAACTTGCGAACAATTTATATGCCTGCCTGCCAATTTATTTATTTACTTATTCACACTTCAAGTGAGGATATCTCTAAAACGGTTTGATTCCGACGGGTAGTTCCATTGGGCTTTTTGATGTGCATGACGAGACCTTTCTTTTGATACCACTCTCGTCCAAATCCACAACTTGCACCTGGGAACGTTCCCTAGTTAGTTACATGTTTTATTATTTAATTAATTTTAAGAGCTATTAATATACAAGTCTTATTTTATTTCTAATAAACATTTAAAATTATACATAGTCGTATAATAAAAACATTATGAACAGCAGATGCATGAATATGCTTAGCAACAAGCTTTTCAAAATTTTATTTTTTTTTTCTTGTTTGTTTAAATGTTCTATTTTTTATACACATATCTACCAAACTCTCCTCAAATATTATATCCTTTCTAGTTTCTCTGTTAACATTTATAACTTAACTCTCCATATGGACACATAAGAATGTTTCCATTTTGTCATTGTTTAATTAAATATAACCTTTAATATGTGTAGTATATGTGGAGCTATGTAATATAGATTTTCAAAACACCAGTTTGGAGAAAAACTTATATTCTTTTTAATATTTATAATTTTTTTTTCCCCCAGACATAATGCTTTCACAGTTGCCTTCTAGCATTCATAAAGACTTATTTATTTGTCAAAAATTAATAGAAATTTATAATTTTCTTAGTAGAAAATATTTATAAGTGTGTTATAAATTAATTGATCCAAATTTAAAATGAATTAGCTGTAAACCAACTTTTAAAAATAAAAACCAGCTTTTTTTTAAAGTGGTTAAAACCAAAAAAGTCCTTCCGGCCAGTGCCGGGAGGAAGAGGTAGCTTTCATATTCCTTATTTTAAAAAAGCCAACTTATATTATTCAAACACACGAAGCTCAAATAAGTGGAAACCGAATGTAGGTTGGTTGGTTGTATTTATGACGGCCAATTATCTGCACGAGGGATATAGGCCCAGGGGGTCTTTCTAAGGGAACCTAACACGTATTAACGCTTGGAAATCCAAGGTTCGAAGAAAACCACAAAAACTCCGAACGATTAGGCCGACGGGCGCGATTGGGATCGAACCCAGCACCTCCCGTCTACCAGCTTCGAGAGCAGAACCTCTCAGCCACTGCCGAATGTAGAACATTCAATACTAATTTTTATCAATACTAAATCATTATGAATGAGAATTTCGCGAAATTAGTCAGCTTTATCCAAGCTGCTTTTCTTTAAAGTAACTTATATTTGGCTGCCAAATTCGGCGATTTCTTAAAGTGCCTGCCATTTTAAGACAACATGGTGGATGAGGCTAACCAGTGAACTTAGTCGAGACCTTAGTAATTGCTGTGCACATGCTCCCTCACATCAGAATCGGTTGATATATACGAGTGCTGTCGTAGGCAAAAAATCAGATTTTTCAAAATGTCACCCACGTTAGAAATTGAAACTGCTATATCTGAGCCATTTTTTAAGATAAAGACAAACAAAAAATGCTCCTGAATCCTTATATCAAGGTCAAATACTTAAGAAAGAAACCTTTTTCAATTTCTAATTTTTTTGCACCTCACTTTAAATATATATATTTTTTAATTTAATGGCCGCCATTTTGAAACAAGATGGCTGATGAAGCTGGCCAGCGAACTTGGTCGAGATATTGATGTATACTATCCACATGCCTTCTTCTATCGAAATAGGCGAATACGTGTGTGTATCGCGAGACAAATACAAGATAGTTTCAAAGTGTTAGCCATGATAGAAATTCAAAGTGCTATAATTCAACCACTTTTTAAGATATAAACAAAAGAACAAATTTTCAGAAACAAAAACTGCTCCAGAATCTTTGTATCAAGGCCAAGCACATAAAAAAAAATCTTTTTCATTTTCCAATTTTTTAATACCTCATTTTAAATTTTAAATTACATTTTTTTTTAAAAAATGGCAACCCTTTTGAAACAAGATGGCAAATGAAGCTGGCCAACGAACTCGGTCGAGACATTGGTATGTACTATGTACAGACCAAGTTACATTCAATTCGGTTCATAAATACGCCTGTTATCGCGTGACAAAAATCAGGTCGTTTTAAAATGTCAGCCACAATAGAAATTCAAAATGTTATAACTCAGCCATTTTTTTAGATATAGACGAATCAAAACCTGTTCCGGAATCTTTGTATTAAGGTCAAACACATACGAAAAAACTCTTTTTCATTTTCCAAATTTTTAGTATCTCATTTTAAATTTAATTTTTTAAATGGCCGCCATTTTGAAACAAGATGGCGGATGAAGCTGGCCAACGAACTCGGTTGAGTTATTTGTATGTACTATGTACACACCAAGGTACATCCAAATCGGTTCATAAATACGTCTGTTATCACGTGGCAAATATCAGGGCGTTTCAAAATGTCAGCCACACTAGAAATTCAAAATGCTGTAACTCAGCCATTTTTTAAGATATAGACGAAACAAAAACTGCTCCCGAATCTTTTTATCGAGGTCAAACACATAAGAAAAAAATATTTTTTCAATTTTCAATTTTTTGGTACCACATTTCAAATTTAAATTTTTCTTAAAATTTTAAATGGCCGCCATTTTTAAACAAAATGGCGGATGAAGCTGGCCAACGAACTCGGTCGAGACATTGGTCTGTACTATGTATAAACGAAGTTACATCCAAATCGGTTCATAAATACGCCTTTTATCGCCTGACAAAATTCAGGACGTTTCAAAATGTCAGCTTCGCTAGAAATTCAAAATGCTATAACTCAGCCATTTTTTAAGATATAGACGAAACAAAAACTGCTACGGAGTCTTTGTATAAAGGTCAAATACATAAGAAAAAAATATATTTCCATTTTCAATTTTTTGGTACCACATTTCAAATTTTAAATTTTTTTAAAATTTTTAAATGGCCGCCATTTTGAAACAAAATGGCGGATGAAGCTGGCCAACGAACTCGGTCGAGACATTGGTATGTACTATGTACACACCGAATTACATCCAAATCGGTTCATAAATACTAGAGTTACAGTGTGACATAGGTCAGATATATATATATATATATATATATATATAAATTTTGAACGGAGGGTGGTTTCGGGGTCTGGGGGTCATGATCGATGAAAATATACCAAAATTTTTTTTAATCGCTTTCCTCCGAACGGCTGCAATAGGTAGCTTTTTGTAAAGAAAGCTACCTAAAAAGCTGGCAATCCTGCCCTTTCTTGAGTCATTTTTCTCTGTTTGCGTGGAAATTCGGTTCAAAACACCCACTTTGACACTATTTTCTGAAAGATTATTGTGTTTGCAAAAACAGCTTGATTACATAGTTTCTGAACAACAATGCCTGCTAGTTTCATGCATTTCGAACAAAAATAAATTAAAACTTATGTCATAAAGTTGCGTTTTTGGAATTGAGAACAGCCTTAATATACAGAAAGCATGAAATGTATATGAAGCAAATTTATTTTTGATTCTTGGGAACAGATGTCATATACTCCCGTGGCTGCTATTTTGGATTTCTTGGTGATCTTTATCGATATGGCAACCACGTTGAGTGTTGGTTCTGGTAACCCCTTTTTTTTGGGAGATTGTCTTTTGCATCGGATTTATTTGATTGACCATGGCTTCCGTAGTTTGTTTACCTGCTGTGGGAGATGTTATTACAGGGTGTCTACAAAAATTGTAAAAAAAAGTTCGCTGATTTTTCCATGATTTCCTTGACTATCATTATCAGACTTCCCTGATTTCCATTATTAACAATACACATATGGTATTTTTTCATGTAAACCAATTCCTCGCATAACACACTTATCCAACTTGCTAATATCTCGTTTGGGAGAAAAAAACAAGTGATAAACAAAAAAATTGCCTAATATTCATTAAGTATTGGTTGACAGTTTTATAAATCTGAACTCAAAATTTAGTCCAACTTCATACAGTGGTAACCAGTAAATCTCCTCATTTTCTGAAAAATATTAAATTCTAAGACTTATCTATATCTGACGGGATAGCTAATTGGATTAAGCTGACCACCTGGTTAGGTTATGCTAATGTATCATTTTAAAATGGGTAAATTGCCTTCAATATAAATGCTATCAACAGAAAATGAGGAAATCTGATCACCTTAATTTGCGTTAAATATCAAAAACTTATCAACATGTGAAAAAATATGGTATATAAAGTAGACGAATCAGTCTCGTTGACAAGGTGAAAATGCGAATAGCTTTGCATATAGACAAATTTCCCTGATTTTCGAATATTTCTACAAAGTTCCCTGACTTTTCACTGATTTTTCCAGATCAATAAACCTCCCTGATTCCTTTTTCCATGATTCCCCGATTTCCAGATTCTGTAGACACGTCCTGTATTAAGAAATATCAGGGAATTTGATATATTTTTTGCTAATTTATTTCTTAAATAGTGTTATGTTTTTTTTTTCTGCAATATTGCTCTTTTCTGTCAATGAAAACATAGTTTTATTGACGTCATTAATGATGTATTCTGATATTCGAGATTGAACATTTAGCTGACAACTCAACTCTGCATGTTTTATAATTTGCAGTCAGGGAAGTTTTGAAGAACGGAGACATTTTGTATTTGTTTTTTATTGTAAAATTAAAATTATGGTAATGCGAAGTTTGATATTGGTAGTATATGTTCAATATTGCAAGTTAAAGTTTTTGTGTGATGGGCGATTCCGTGCGGAGAGTCACACACGTAACGCAGGCTTTAATTTTCATTTATTCAATTATTTATTAAATTTTAATTGTGATTTTAGGTGGTATGGTAAATAAGTTATTACTATATTTTTTAGTTTAAATGTGTGGAAATAAAACTCACAGAAAGATATCATTTAATTTCATACTCAAAATGTGCTTTTTTTCTGAAGTAGAAAAAAAGCACATTTTGAGTAATGAAATTAAATGATATCTTTCTGTGAGTTTTATTGCCACACATTTAAATTTAAAAATATGGTAATAACTTATTTACCATACCACTTAAAATCAGAATTAACATTAAAATTTAATAAACAATTGAATAAATGAAAATTAAAGCCTGCATTACGTGTGTGACACTATCCATGGAATCGCCCTGATTTAGTTTGAAATTGTGAGTAATTATTTTTATTTTTTTTCTGTAAAGTTAAATGACAGTTTTACAACGACTTCAAATTTGAGAAATTATGGCGAGTGACCATTTTATACAGTTGGGTTTCAAGGAATGAGATGTCTGTTAAGGTATGTTGATAATTTTATGTATATTTCTCATGCATTTCATGCATTTTTGAGATTGTTGTACAGCAACGTACGTGCATTTACTGCTGATTTAACAAGTTCTGTGCATTTTTGTGATTACTGCAAAAGTAGTTTGCTTAATCCAGTGATTTTTTTTTTTTTGGTTAAAGAACACGTAGCGTTCATATGTTCGTTTACTAATTGCCGCTTTAACGAGTTTCGTGCATTTTCCAGATTGCTGCAGAAGTAGTTTGCTGAATCCAGTGCCTTTTTTTTTGGTCTATGAATGTGTAGCATTCATACGTTTATTTACTAATTGCCGCTTTAACGAGTTTTGTTTATTATTTACATTTTTTTTGTTAAGTTACATTTTATTTTTGTTGTGCATAAATCGGTGCTTGGCGACATTTAATACTTGGCAGAAAAGGGGTTTTCATGGCAAAAAAAGAATTCAAGATAGCGGATGCAGGAATACATGACATCTGGGCACAATCCCAGAACAGGCGAGACACCCCATTTGGCGACTTTTCTGACAAGCGCCAAACACCCCACATACGCCAACCTAAAATGTGACAGCCTGAAAACTAACGTGATTAGTCCACTCCCCTGAATGCTTCCAGACTGTTTTTTACTATGTCATCATCCTGGAATCATGGGAAATACAACATTTATAAATAACGATGTATTAGAAAACACAGGAGAGCTGATTTTTATGAGATTCAAAATAAAACAAACGATTTCAACATAAGTTTATTGAAAAATGTGAAATTTATAAAGTACATTTCCAAATCAGAGTAACAATTTAATGATTAAAATTTTCATTTTTCAACAACTTTTAGAAAAAATCATGTTGTCATTTAATATTTTAAAGTACGTCCCTGTATCGGAGTAAACATTGAACAATTCATTTCTAATTTATAGAAGTATGAACACTTTGCATTCATAAAAAAATAATATATATCACTGAATACAGCAACATTGTTCTGCAGCAATATGAAAAATGCAGGAAACTCGTTAAAGCGGCAATCCCTAAACCTTGTATGAACGCTACACATTCATTAACTGAAAAAAAACAAAAACATCACTGGATTCATCAGCTCTCGCTGTGTAGCAATTTCAAAATGTACAAAACTCGTACGGCCAGCATACATGAGAAATATACAATAAACGGCTAATATGAAACACTACAACAAAAAATGCATAAAATTATTAACATACCTTAACAGACATCTCCTTTCTTGAAACCCAACTCTAAAAAATGTTGAATCGCCATAATTTCGTAAATTTGCAGTCGTCAGTAAACTTCATTTAACTTTCTAGCAAAAAAAAAAAAAAAAAAAAAAATGAACAAATACTCACAATTTCAAACTGAATTACACAGTTACTTTAACTTTCAAATTTTACAACTAAAAACAGCAAAAAAAAAATTAACAAATATTAACAATAACAAACTTTTGCCTTGCCGTCATTTTAATTTTACAATTACAAAATGTCTTCCTTCTACACAAATTACAAAACATGCAAAGTTGAGTTGTCAAAACACAGCTGAGCTAATTGTCAATAAAAGTTTTCAGGTAGGCATAACTATCCAATACACAACAAATCAACCAATCCCATATTAAACTGATCCAAATTCAAGATCAGACCACTGTAGGCATGGAAAGAATTTACGAAACGAACTGGTAACAACAAAAATCCATTTAAAGCCTCGCCAAATTGAACGATGCCAAGTGTCTCGGCTGTTCTGGGATTCAGCCGACATCTGTTTCTATAAAAGTTTTGGTGTTATTACCAGAGTTGAATAATATAGATGCACGCGCACACGCGGAAAATTTTCCACAAAATTCAGAACTTTGCGGAAAATTTCTTAGAAAAAAAAAAGTAATTTTTGTTCTTGTATTTTTTTTTTTTTTTTAAATACCGAAAAATTAAAAATGTTCCCCAATTTTATGTACAATTTATTTATTGTTTGCCAGGGGTGATTCTGTTCCGAATTTTCCAAAAATTTAAGGCATTCGGTTCCGAAAATTAAAAAAAAAAAAAAATCGCCCATCAGTCCGAAAATTCCGGCATAAAAAATATCACTGAAATATATTGCGGATTTCAACAAATGGTCGCCTAAAATAAACCCATTCCGTCAATCGTTTGCAAAAAAAAACCAATTTTGTCAAAGCATCGCAGAAAAAACACGAATTTCTTTAAAGGATTGCGGGAAAAAACATTTCTTGTTAAAGAATCACAGAAAAAACGTAAATTACGTCAAAGAAGCACAGGTAAAACGAATCTCGTAAAAGCATAGCGGAATAAACGCGAATTTTGTCAAAGGATCGTGGAAAAAAAAACGCAAATTTCGTAAAAGAATCGTGGAGAAAAACTAATTTCGTTAAAGGATCGCGAAAAAAACACAAATTTGGTAAAAGGGCCACAAAAAAGCGTGGATTTCGCCAAAGGATCCTGAAAAAAAAAAAAAAAAAACACACACGCATATTTCCTCAAAAGGCCACAGAAAAAAATGTGAATAGCATCAAACGCAAAAAAAAAAAAAAGCGAATTTTATCAAAGAATCGCAAAAAAAAGAAATTTCGTCCAAAAAGGATCTGGGAAAAAAAGAATTTCTTAAAAGCATAGCGGAAAAAGCTTGATTTTTGTCAAAAGATCGCGAAAAAAATGCAAATTTCGTCAAAGAACTGCGTAAAAAAAAATTCGTTAAAGGATAGAGAAAAAAAAAAGTGCTATAACGCCGCGAAAAAAGCATGAATTTTGCCAACCGACTGCGAAAAAGGCAAATTTCGTCAAAGGATTGGAGAAAAAAGCACATTTTGTCAAAAGATCGCAAAAAAAGCGCGAATTTCATCAAAGCATTGAGAAAAAAATGCAAATGTCGTTAAAAAATCGTGGAAAAATGGAAATTTCGCCACATGATCGCGGAAAAAACGAGAATTTCGTCAAAGGGCCGCAATAAAAACTTATCGGTCTCTTTAATGATGTTACCTATAAACGGAGCTCTCCTTACAAAATGTGATTCAGTTGTTTCAGAAGCAATGTCCATTATTGCATTTTTCAAGAGGTCACAATATTAAGGATTGGGCTGTTTCTAAATGCATTGACAAAATAACTGATAAGAATTCACTCCTTCTTATCATGGATTTTAGCTTTACTATTTTTTTAGCCAACATAACTATGCTGTAATTAATATTAATTAATTTTTAAATTAAAATTCTTACCATCAAAGTAATATAACACGTTATTTTACTAAACATTAAATTAATTTGCAGAAAGTTTTTGACCCAATATTTAAGTGCGCAGAAAGTTTTTGGTTTTATACAAGTCTGGTTTATTACATTTTGGTAAGTATAATTTAAAAATTAAATTTGATTATTTAGGTTTGCAGTTAAGTCAAAATATTTTATGCACTATAAACATTGCTGAAATTGCATTTTTAGCAATGTCTACATGGGATGTCCATTACTGGAAAATGACTAATTAACCATCCCAGTAATGGACCTTAATGGACTCTTAAAATCTTAAAAGTAAATGGCCATTAGTATATAAAATTCTAAGTTTTCTATTGCTACTCAAACAAAAACATAAAAATTGTGCAAGAAAATAAATACAGTAGAACCTCGATTATCCGAAGCAATTGGGACCGACCCTCTTTCGGAAAATCGAAATTTTTTCACTATACAAAATTGTGTTTTTTCTAACTATCAACATTGTAATTTATTAATACAGTCGAACCCGGTTAAGATGCGTTTCAAGGGAGTGGGCAAAAGTCGCGGATTAAGCGGGATCGCGTATTAAACGAGATTTGTATAATGTTGCAGGAGCTGTGTTTATTTACAACATCTAATCGTCTAAATGAACTTTAGAACTTTCATTTATATGTTTATGGTCGAAAATCGTATCTTTTAGGTACATTTAGATTAAAATTTAATTGAATTCAATTTTAACTCATTGTTTCTTTTTATAGAACCAAATGGGATAATACTGAATATAAAAAGTGAATCAAACGCTTTATTATGGATTAATATGCTGCAACTAAAAATAAAAATAAATAATTTCCTGTTAGACTAATTTTTTTAACAGAGTTAAAAAAAAATATTAAACCTTTGAAGCACTTGTTAAAATCATATTTAGTACTTGTGATAATGAGTACAATTATAATCTGTCCTTCTCAGGGCCGAAACTAAGGGGGCAGAGGTAGCATGTGCCCCGGGCGCCAGAACCAAGGGACGCCAAATGAAAGATTATACCTTTGGAATCGATTTTTTCTTCTGATGGACTGATGGTTTTCATTATTATGAAACAGCCATTATAAATTAAGTGTTAGGTGAAGATGAAAGAGCAGCCGTAAAAAGTTTGAACTCTGATGTTCTGGTCAGAATGGGAAAAAAAATGGCCATAATTTTTTTTTCACCTAACACTACATTTATAATGGTCGTTTCATAATAATGAAAGCCATCAGTCCATCAGAAGAAAATAACTCGGTTAAAGCGGAAACTCGGTTAAGCGGAACTCGGATAATCGGAGCTCTACTGTATAAGCAAACACTGTAAATAGCCAGTAATACATGCGAATTCTTTTATGTGAACGAACTATAATTGCAACAAACGTCACATTCAATTTACGTAGTTCAGTATTACATATTTTATGATTACATATTTTAAATTTTAAAATAAGTCGGCCATTAGAAAATTAGTGATATTCTCTTTGTAAATATGCTTTGAGGAAGAAAGGGGGGGGGGCAAAATTCATGTTTGCCCCGGGCGCAAAAAAGGATAGTTTTGGCCCTGGTCCTTCTTTTCATTGTAACAAAAAACTTGTTAATAGTATTTGAGTAAAAAACATTGTTAGTATAGCAAGGGGTAAAGAAAACATAAAAGAATTAAACAACAGCAGTCGTATTTATTTAATCTTTACGAGTTCCATTTTTTTTTTTTTTTTTTTTTTTTTTTTTTGCCTGTAATGTATTATGAAACATAGTAGGGATATAACCTACATTTAAAACCTCACAAACAATAGGAATACTAATCTTTAATCATAATAATTTCATGACATATCTGAGTATCCTGAATTCGTCTATCTCTCTCTACTACAGTAAAAACATACACAAAGCGAGAATTTAGCGAGTTTTTTAAAATTCAAATATCTGTCACTATTTTCGATTAGTAATGTTCGCCTTATAATTAATCTGTTATTAAATAAAGTAAATATTACTATTCGTAAGCAGTGTTTTTTATTTGAATATAAAAAAATCTGGTAAATTGGCAACACTGAAGAAGAGACAAGGAATTCGCATCTTGATCAATGAATTCGCGTCTTAAGCGTGATTTTTTGCTTCAAAGGACCGAAAATCTCTCGCGTATTAAGCGGGATCGCGTTTTAACCGTTCGCGTATTAAACGTGATATTTTTGCATTAGCCTTATGGGCGATGTTCAAGGGACCGGAAAAAATCCGCGTATTAACCGTGTTCCACTGTATCTTTAACTTACCATTCGATATAAATACTAAAAACTGGCATTAATATGTAATAGAAACATATAACCAAGAAATTACTGCTTCCACAAAGTCAAGCACATATTTGAAGATTTTTACACATACTTAATGCAATGTATAAAAGAGACAAGGAAATTGAAATATATTTTAAGAATTATTTTATTAAAATCTTGAATATTTTATTTTTACTATTAATTGCAATGAAATAAATCCATAGTAAATTTTAAGAAAGGTTACAGCAGAGGTGGACACCCCCCCCCCCCCCATCGACACTAACTACACACCGGCATTTTTCTGCAACCTTTTAACGAATTTCACTTTTTTTTCGCGATCAATTGACGAAATTCACGTTTTTTTCGCAATCTTTGGACGAAATCTGAGTTTTTTTTCCCACGATCTTTGGACAAAATCTGTGTTTTTTCCACGATCTTTTGAAGGAATTCGCGTTTTTCCTCGATCTTTTGATGAAATCCACGTTTTAACCACGATATTTGCGTTTTTCCCATGATTTTTTGATGAAAATTGCGTTTTTTCTGCGATCTTTTTATGAAATTTGCTTTTTTTCGCGATCTTTTCATAAAATTTGTATTTTATCCACAATCATTTCGCGAAATTTGTGTTTTATCCGAGATTTTTTTCATGAAATTTCCAATTTTACTGCGATCTTTTCACGAAATTTGCATTTCTTCGCGATCTTTTCACGAAATTCGTGTTTTATCCGCAATCTTTTCATGAAATTTGTGTTTTATCCGTGATTTTTTTCACGAAATTTGCATTTTTAACGTGATTTTTTTCACGAAATTTAAGTTTTTCCGCGATTTTTTCACAAAATTTGCGTTTTTCCGCGATACTTTGAAGAATTTTGTGATTTTTTTTTTGTGATCCTTTTAAAAAATTTGCGTTTTTTTTCCACAATTTTTTTGACGAAATTCGCATCTTTTGCATGGTCCTTGGGTGAAATTCACGTTTTTTCGTTATTCTTTGACGGAATCGGCGATTTTTTTCTGCGAACGATTGACGAAATTGATTTTCTTCGGCAACCATATCGAAATTAGCGATATTTTTATGTCCGAATTTGGACTGATGACAGATTTTTTTTTAGTTTTCGGAACCGAATACCTTAAATTTTCTGAACAGAATCGTCCCTGCTACTTTCTTTTCTTACGTTCGGGAATCGCCAATCTGGACGCCGTAAATTCTGAACTAATTTCACCCCTTTCCTCCCTGGCATCGATGTTTCAACCATCGCATTTGGCGAGTGGCACCCATTGAGTTTGGCGAGTGAGGACAATAAAGCTAATCACCACGTTTTAAGTGTTACCTGGCGAGTGCTAATTTTGTGCTATACATATATATACACAAATATAGAGTGTAAAAAAAATCATGATTTTTTTTAAAAAATCAAAAAAATCGGATTTTTTTGATTTAAATCAGATTTTTTTGATTTAAATCAGATTTTTTAATTTTTTTTCCCCTGTGTTAAAATATTAAACATCTACCAAAAATTAAGCATTTCAAAAATGAATAACCTTCCAATTACTAACATAATCTATGTTTTTTTTTTGCTTTAATTAATAAAATTTTAATTATGTAATTGTAGAAATTACAAAAAAACCGCAAACTAAAAATTTCTTTAGTGACATACAACATTATGTGCATTAATATTTTGCAATAATTAAGTAAACCAATATTAAATACTGGTTATATTTTAAAGTTATTGATAAATTGCATTTAATTTTAAATTGATGATACAGATTAAACCAATTATTAAACAATCAACTGTTTAATTAAGAACACAATCTACATTTTTGAAAAAGTGGTTGAAAAAATGTGATAAATAATAATTTGATAAATTCATAAAGCAGCCAGTAATTTTACACAGGTTCTAAAGCGTATGCATATCAAATTGATCAAAATTTGTAGCAATATATACAGCAAACTCACACATAATTTATAAATAGATTACAAAAATTGTACTTTTGAAATTTAAATCAGATTTTTTCCCCACAACATTAAAATATTTGAATAGCTACTAAATGTTATAATGTTTTTGAAGTTATTTAACATTTAGTCAGATTTTTTTTAAATGTATAATACTTCTTTTTACACAGTTTAATATTGTTATAATTAACAATAACAAATATTACATTTTTTACAAGTGAATTACTGATCATTTTCGTTACTGATTATAATGCTTTTTCACACTATTTTAAAAAATCAGAAAATATGTGATTTTATCATCTGATTTAAATCAATTGATTAAAATCATTGACACTATATTGCTATGTTTATTATATATAAAAGAAAGAATAACTTGACTATTAAAAGGAAATTAGGACATTGTAAGTTATATTAGATTTAAATATCATTTTAAAATTAAATGCTTTTTATGTTTGTTAGATAAAAACAATTCTTTTTACAAACTTACTGCACTTAAATTTTTCACAATACTCAGGAATTACACTTAGAAACAATTATTTAAAGCTTTGTTTTATGTATTCATAAGTCACAATACTTGTAGAAACTTTCCAAATTATGTTCATCTTAGATTTGAATACTCTTTTATGTCATTTTAAACATTTGGAAAATTTCTGATTTTAATCAATGATTTTTTTTAAAAAATCACTTGATTAAAATCATGATTTAAATCGCTTATTTAAATCAACTGATTTAAATCGTTGACACCCTACATAAATATGACTAATTATTCAGCCCAGTAATGGACATCCGTCTTAAAAACTTAATAAATAAAATTTTAGGGTACTACTTGGTTATCCCGTCGACCAAAAATCTATCGTCAAACTATAAGATTAAATGTCAATAATGGGTGGGGAATTTTTAGAAAATCCTACTCACCAAGGATTTACTCTACCAGCCAACAAGACTTAAGGTACAGTATAAGAGAAATAAAAGAAAGTTTAGTATAAGGTAGAACTTAGTACCATGTTTACATTGAGGTAAATTTGAAAAATATAGCCAACAATTAGAATAAAAAAGTTTTTGGCATATCTTCTATAGTCTGCAGTTTTTCAAAGATTGCCTAAAAATTCACTCGCCCTGTCAGGAAATCTACCCGCTAGTGGCGAGTAAAATGATGTATTTCCCCATCAATAATGGTTGATCGTAAATGTCACATTCACTTGACTTTAGGGAAGTTAGACGTGTTGACACCATCAAATGATTTTTATTCCGACGTTTTATTTGTATTTATTAATGTTATACTATTTTTATTGTTCTTTTGTTATTTAAATAAAAATTATGCCAATTGGTCGACGGGATAACTAAGTAGTACCGATTTTAGAAATGGCTGTTAGTATATGAAATTCAAAGTTATCTATTATTACTACCAAAAAAAATTGCTGCAAATTTTGCAATAAAGAATATAATAAACTTATTTAAAATGAAGCTCTTAGCATCTTCATTAAAGATTTTCACTGAAAAACAGTGGAACTTCAAAACATTATTTTCTGCCTCCTGATTGGTTTGATTATGAGTGTCACCAATAATGCAAGATTATAAAATATGCAAGGGGGAGTTATGAAAAAAATAATAAAAGCTAAATTTTTATTGGTTATTTTTTTTTTTATAAAACAAAAATATTGAAGGGGTCCATTACTGGCACATATACCCTAAATACATGATAAAATAACTTGTCAAATTAAAAAATTTTACTGTAATAGTACTAATTTTAGAAATGGCTATTAGTATATAAATTTCAAAGTTTTCTATTACTCCCAAAACAAAATATAACCAAAAAACATTTCTTACAGTATTATTCGGCCGTGTTGAATTCACACACTTTTCTCCAGAAGAGATTTATGTGGCTCCGGGGGGGGGGGGGGTTGCACTTTTTGACCATTGAAAACACAAAATCTCAAATTTTAATGTACCCCCCGGGCCACCCCCTGAAATCAACACTGCAATAATGCACTTGAAATTCGGCAAATGGGCCGATTAATCGTCGCGTCTCTAATTTAGACCAACTTTTTAGCATAAAAAATTTTCACATAAGAACATGATAAAGACATAATGGCAAAAGCAAACAGTAGTTTCATACCCCATAATAAAAAAATGTTAGCCAAAAAGAAACCAGGGTTGGGTTTTTGACATGACAGTGGTAAAAACCATGTTTTTACCGGTTTATTCCGTCAAAAACCTATCATTTGAGATTTTCCTCCAATTTATAGTGTAAGTGTAGCATACAGTACATTTCTAGATTAATTTTTTCTTGTTGTTCTTGTTATTATTATTCACAATTACTTTATTAAATTTATTTAAAAGAAGAGCATTTCCTAAATGGGAAAAATTTAAATACAAGAGTAAAAGGAAATAACAATATTTGTCATAATCTCCACTAATATAGATTCTACTAACTGCAATGAACATTAATATTATATGATAATAAAAGGTTATTATAATTATTAAATAACATTCTACATACATTTTTAATAAAATACTTTAAAATTATTTTAGAGATGCAAAAATGCTGTTATATGGTATGAAAATAGATGTCAAGCATGGACTGCGGCCATTGAATAAATTTGAATATTCTTAGATATAATATTTTAAAATGCATATATTTTCATTTTCACTTGAATAAGCAGAATCTTAAAATTTTAAATTAATAATTTTTTTATAGAAACATGTAGGACCTGATTACAGGTGAAAACTCTTAGACTTAAATTTTAACACATAACAAAACAATATTTAAGAAAAATCAGAATATAATGTCCTGTTCCTGTATAAATTTTACTTAAAATTATTTAGGCATTATTTAAAGTGAATTGAAAGAAATAACGCATTGCATATTTTTATTACATACATATGACTGTATGAGTAAAAATCTTTCACCGTTAAAATTTTTCTTAAATTATTATTAAATTTAGAGAGATTCTTAAATGTTTTATTTATTTTTTAATGCAGTTAACTTTTTAATTAATGGATCTACATTTCTGCTTTAAAGTAATATTTAATTATTTATTTATTTTAAGGAAATAATTAAATTACTTAACGAAATAATAAACTACTTAACTAGTTAAAAATTGAGTTTTCACATGGTTTAAAGTTTAATATGGATTTGCAATTTTAATCTCTAGGTACAAGATTTAACTTTGAAGAACAAGTCTTATTCTTTTCTTCCAAAAGATGTATGTAATTCTCAACTATTAAAATATATTTTATTTCATTTATTTATATAAATCAAGTTTTGCTATATAGAAATAAAAATAATCAATGAACAATTTTGATTTAACACTTTAAGAAATCTTACTTCTGAGGAAATTTCTGAGAAAGCTATTTAGTTTTAAAGAGTGTAATAATTAATGCTGAAATTATACACATTTTTTAATCTTACACTTATGGGTTATAGAATTTCTTTAAAAAATCTAATTTTTACAGAATATGCCAAATAGCTTAAGATTATTATAGAGATCTGCTAACAGAGATGTATATGTATTATTCTAATGCAATTCTTTTTTGTTTTTCTCGGATACATAATATACTTCAGAGTCTTTTCAATATTGAATATTTCATGTAAAACAATTTAATACTAAAGACAGAATGAAAAAAGATAATGTAAAAACAAACTACAACTAAAAAATAGGTTTTTGACAGTTTTCGACCTTTTTGACAAAGAGGTTTTTGACATGACGGTAAAAACCGTGGTAAAATCCGGTAAAAACCGTCATGCGTCAAAAACTTGCCAACACTGAAAGAAACAGAAGCTAACCTATTGAAAACATAATTGTAAAATGGGCGGGGGAAACTATACAGATAAATACTATACTGGCTAATCTCATAAAATACAACGAACAACAACATTTTATTTTCATTACAGAAGTTAAAACAGGTTGATGGTGTTAAAATGTAGAAGCAATACTTACTACTTCAGCTTTCCAAAATTTCGAGCTTTCAACGTGATGCTAGATACGAACGTTATGAATGTGTAATCAACTTTGCAGGGAAATTTTTAAATATCCGATTAAATAAAATAATAATTAATCCAATCAAAAATCAGTCTTATTTTTTTAATTGGCTGTTTAGTTCGGTGCTCAACTCGAGAGATGTTGACATTTTTTCCCCCCTTCCATCTTTGGTGTCTATCGCTTGTATCAAACCCCATTTCTAGGCATTTGATTGGTCCAAGCTTCATGTCACGTGATCTCGCAAGTTATTTCTCGCTATTTTGAGGTGGGCTGGACTTCAACTTTGATTCAACTTGGCGAAACCCCGCCCCTGCGAACTGTTCGCAATCTCGCAAACAGCGCAAAGTCTATCTGGATCTCGGCCTTTGTCCAAGAGCCGACAGCACAAAAACCTATGTTTTCAAACACAAGAAAAAAAACTTTATTTTATGGAAGAGTAGAAGTAGGGGAATCTAATGATTCATGTCTGCCGGAAGTGAAGTGGTGCATAAGCCAAAAATTAACACCACCAGTGATTGACTCGTAGGTTTATCATCATGTTTGCCTACAAACAAAAGTATGAAAACATGGAGGACTGGGAGCAGGAAAACACAATGATAAACCTACGAGTCAACTACTGGTAGTATTAATTGTTGGCTTATGCACCACTTCATTTCCGGCAGACATGGATCATTAGATTCTCCTACTTCTACTCTCCCATAAAATAAAGGTTTTTTTCTTGTGCTTGATAACATAGGTTTTTGTGCTGTCGTCTCTTGGACTATTTAGATTAAGTTGCTTCGTGAAGATGAATGTGTAACATTATGTTTTATTCCTCAGTTTTCATTTCTTAGCCCTTCATTCCATTTGATACCATAAAAATTTGAAAGGGTAAAAATGAGCGACAGCAAGATAGAAAATGTCGAAAATGTAAAATTGTAGAATGGAGAATTAATTTAAAAATACACTAAACATCTTTTTTTTTCATTTATTTATGATTCTCCTGTAATCCCCCTTTTTATTTATTTCTTCTTTATTTCACGAAAAAATGGTTAGCTTTTACTCTTTTTTTTTTGGTTATAGCTTTTTAGAAATTTTAAAACTAATTTTAAAAGCGCTTAAGACTCCTAATACGTAAAATGATATGCAGTTTTCAAACAAATTATGTTTGGAAGTACACCTTTCCTGGTATTCGAAGGTGTAAAGTTTGAAATTTTTGCGATTACATAGATGTTAATTTTTTGTTTTATTTATTTTATTTCATTGTTCATTTTATAAGATTGTTACTAATGTTAGCTGGAGACATTTTTATTATTGAAGCTATTTATATTGCGTTAAATGATAATAGATCATTATTTTTCCATAATAGCGCCTGCATGCAATAGAGATACATTTAAAAGAAATCATGCTTAAAAATTAAATCAAAAACCATGAAAAATGAATAAATTGAGATACAGTTTTCAAACAAATTGCATTTGAAAGTACATTTTTTTCCCACACGATTGTGTAAAAATTGAAAATGTGCGATATTTAGAAATTTAAACCAAATGACCTAGCATTTACCGAAAATTTCTGTACGACTTAAAAATAAAACTTCCATTTTATGGATCATAATAATAAGGGTTAATTTATAATAAGACAATTATAATTGTTATGATAAGACACATTTAGCTAGAATTTAAGGTTAGTTGGGTTAATTGGACCCACGAGGTAACTGAGGCATAGACTATTTTATAAAAAAAATGTTGATGTTTTTTAAGTTTTAGCTTTTGTAAACAATGCACCTTAATCTCTACTTCCTAAAACAATGTGTGTCAACTGAATCATAACTCTCACTTTCCTGTGATAGGTTGTCAAAAATTTTACGTTTCTTTTTTTTAAAACAACGTCAATATGGTTGAACTTCCTCGGCTTTTTATTAAAATACTGTAAGTACTTTTATTAAACAATCTTTTTTTTAAAGATTAGGCATATAACTACATTAATATTATTAGGTATCTATGCATATTTACTTCATGTTTCTTGTAAGCCCGGTGTCCCAGTTACCCCATGCTTTTTCAAGAATGGGGTAACTGGGACATGTATCCGGGGTAACTGACCATGCTGGATCCAGTTACCCCAATAGTTATAAATAATTTTTTTGAGTTTCTCTTACTACGGGATATAAATTTCGCCATTGTTTTGTGCTCCCAATAAAGAAAATTATGGAATACCTTATTAAAATTAGGTAATAAAATTTAAAAAAAAGCATATTGTGTGGTATCAAACCAAATTTCTTGACTCCCTTGAGAGGCGGTGATGCCGTTATGGCATCGCATAAATTTAATCCGTAATTGCTACATTTGGCACCGGAATTTTATAATGAAAATTTCACCTTTATTAAGTACGCACTGCAAATAGAAGCGTCTTAAATTTAGACACATATGTGACTGAAAAAGAATTTTAGACACTTAAGTGTCTTAATCTGAAAATTAAGACACTATAGATGTCTTAATTTAAGATACATAAGCGTCTTACTATGACCATGGTGTAAACGAACTGAGAATAATGTCTAAAATATCCGCAAACGTCTTATTTTAAGACACTTCATTGCTTTAAACGTGTCTTAATTTAAGATGTTTTGATTCTTCCGACGCAATAACCACCAGGGGGCACTAGCACTCCCAGTTGCGCATGCGTTTTAGATGTCTTCGTTCGAAGTGGTATACGTTGTAATTCAAACAAAGTTTGTTTTTATGTACGCGTGTATTTTAATTCGTTTTTTGCGAAATGTGAAGTACTGTGATTTTAATTCGTATTAACTTGGAGTATTTATTTATTGAATACATACATCTGACGTGTGTGCTCGACATCAAATGTCTCTTAGAAGCTGTCGTCGATACAAGGGCGGGATAGACACAGAACAGAAGTAGACGGCGGTTGAAGATTACACCCGGAAATTCTACAAAGCGTGTGCAATGGGCTTAGTGTTAACTCGTATCAATTTATATCAATAATATTGTGTTATTCATCTTCGTCCTGTCGAAACTGGCAAAAAAAAGAAACTTTTGTCTGGCGGGTCCTGTTTTTAGGATGAAACATCTCATCCTTTAAATATGGCTAGTCGGATGTATTATGGGATTACCTTTTAAACTGATGAAAGTCTTTCTCCCTCACTGTGGTTGTGGTAGTTTTTAAAATTTCAAATCGAGGAATATTTCTTACCTCTTGCAGCAACTCAAGTAAGTTTCTTTATAGTAGTAAAATTAGTGTATTTTATGATTTTATTTATTGTACTAAACAAAATCCTGCATGAAATTTAATTAGTTTTGAATCTGTTCGCAAAAAACCCCACTAATTCTAGAAGTATATATTTTTAAACTTATGACGTTCTTTTTTATTACGAATTATATATTCAATGTCAGTTCTTAGTTTCAAATGGATAATTTTTATCTCGCAGTAAATCACGGCCACAAGGAAGTAAAGAAAAAAAAAACTTTGAAAGTTGACCTAATGCTTTCTTACTTCCTGGCATAAAACCGCAGATTAAAAAAAGATAAATAAAGTAAATGAGACTGGTCTATTATATGAACCTGCCTGTAAAAATATACATATGTTTTGATTTGCAATCAACTCTAATACTGATTTTTTTATTATTTTTAATAAAAAACTAATTTGAAATTTATAATGGGAAAAAGTAAAAACCTCTAACTAGATTTCGTATTTAAAATTGTGGTAACTTTATTTATATGCACTTATACGAAAAATACAAAAATGACAGATGTTACTGTATATATTTAAGACGAAAGAAGTTTGGAAATCATAAGTTATTTTTTCCTCATGTTTTTAATATAGAATATGTACTTATTTGTTTTTATTGATAGTTGAATAGCTTTTGTGAGTACCCTCTGATCTACATAAAAACTTGTCCATGTGGAAATATAAATTTTTTAAAAACATAATTTTTAAATAAGTATTTTCATTTTTTTTTTTTGGGGGGGGGGGGGGGATTTTGCATGAATTTTTGTAAAGCTGATATCTTAAATCTTGCACTGATTATAATGAAAGTTTTGAACTTTTAGAGTAGGACAAGTTTAAAAACGCAAATATATTTAACAAAATACCAAAGTCATTTTTCCCCCAATGTTATTAAAGTAGAATATTTATTTATTTATTTTCATTATTCATAGTTAAATGGCTGTTGTGATTATCAAGTGATGTATATGTAAAATTGCCTATGTGGCAATATATTTTTTTATATTTTAATTTTTTTTTGGGGGGGGGGTGGGGGGGGGATTTTTGCAATTTTCGTACATCTGATATTTTAAATCTTTTTCCACATTCAACCGAGTATAATAAATATTTTGAACTTTTAGAGTAGGACAAGATTATAAAATATATATATATATTTATCTATGTACCTTAAAAGCCCTTAATAGCGAACACTTCGGGACCGCGGAATTTGTCCGATAATTGGAGATGTCTACTTTTTTGAGGTAAAAATATACAAATATGTATGTCTGCTGATTAAAAAAGTATTCGTTAAATAGAGGTGTTCGCTATTCGAGAATCTCCATTAACCTCCACAACGGATACTCCCGAATACCGGACATCTCAATTTAGACAACTATAATGCAGGGTTGCGTTTTTTGCAAAAGTACTTCTTGATTAAAGGAAGGGCAAACTGGGAAGTGCCCCGTCCCCCTACGACTGTAGTGCCCCCAAATTTGATGTGCAATATTTGTAAAGCTTATATTTTAAATCTGTTTCGAAATTGTACTGATTATAATCAATATTTTGAACTTTTAAAGTAAAATAAGGTTAAAAACAAAATACATTTTAAAAAATCTAATATTTAGATAAATATTTTTTGTTTTTTAATCTTGTTCTACTCCTGAAGTTCACGATATTGATTATAATCAGTACAATGTCGTAAAAGATTTAAATTATCAACGTAACGAAAATTGTATACCAAAACTGAGAGCACCAAAAAAATCAGGCTGTATTGGGGGGGGGGGGCAGGACCACAGCCAAATATTTTTCCAGGATTCAACGTGGTCAAACATGGCTACGTATGATGCTTACAAAAAAATGGATGCGATTCAGACGTTTGAAGTGTCTGAAATTCAGACGCAAAAAGTGTCTGAAAAAATTCAGACATTTTAAAATGTCTGAAAATTGAACACTCCATTTCAGACACTTAAGTGTCTGAATTTCAGACATTTTAATTTAGAGTGCGCGAAAATATACTTTTACTTGTTTACAAATAGATTCTCTTGTAAACACTGGTGTCAATAAATTATTTAAACATTTTACGAATGCAAGTACCTTGCTCCTGAAAGCGAGATAGCCAAACCTTGAAATTGTACGATACACATGGGTCGCATTCTATAGGGAAACTTTTATTGTTCCTACCACTATTTTGAAAATAATATTTTCATCGCACCTTTCTTTAGAATATGTTAAATAAAATGGTCATGGAGGTAACTCATTAAGGGTACTGATAGGAACAATAAAATTTCCCCTATATAATACGACCCCTGGATACTGATAAAGTACTGCAAGTACTTACGTAGTCGTTTGTTCATAGATTTACCTTGCTATTTTTTCCTTAAAATAGCTATGTTACTTTTATACTTATTACCTATACTAAAATATATAAGTACTTACTTAATTTTTATGGTTTTGGTATAAATAAATCTAATATTTTCACTTTTAGTGTTTTTGCTTAGACACTTTGACAAGCAAAAGTTTCCCTTACAACGCTCTTTAGTTGATATATAATTTACATGATCTGCCTGGTTTAAAATTTTTAAGTTGTTTACACTTTTTCAAACAGGACCTGACATCCCATATGAAAAAAAATAAACGCGTGTGGAACATAGACTCTCCTGGTCCACTTATCTCATTTTTATGGGGCAACTGGACCCATGAGGGAAGAAAGATGAAATATGCATATTTTTATAGTTTTAAATATTAAAACGTAATTTTGAGCATTTCTGTCTGATAGAGGGAACCTAACTGAACACATTTTCTGAAGTTCGGACTTTAATTCAAATGAAAATTAGCTTTTTGAAGCTGAATTGTCAGGAGCTCCAGAGTGGTCCAGTTGCCCCAACTAACCTTATATATATTTATGAAAAATGTGCATTTTCTGTTTAGAATGACGTCGATTTATAATGTAAAATATATCAGGAGAATCTGAATTTTTACTGACTAAACTTTTACTACTTTTTAAAAAACAAAGTACGCGTATTATCCTTTAAAAAAAATTACTGTGCTATTTTTAGGGTGTGGTAACACAAAAGAAAAGATTTAATTAGAAAATTAAAAATGAGAGATTTTTCTTTATTGTTAAATTATGGAAGGTATAGCGCTATGTAAAGTTTAAATGGTTGCCATTCCTTTAATATTGGATATTTTTTTACCCGACCTTCGAAAGGCGCATCGCTAAATTCAGAGATTTCCAAAAAGCTATTACTCATCACTGAATGTTTCCTGGTTTGGATTGTAATTGAATTGTTGCTTTTCATCATGTTTCAAAACGTAAAAGATGCGGCTGAGCTCTATTATACAGCACTATTTGCTGTATGATAATCGGTAACTGTAGCCGTGTCTGATTGTTCCAAGTTATTTGCATTCAGTCCATTTTTCAATGTGTTTTTATGTTACTTATAAGGGTCTAAAAACCGCTAATGTGGCCATATCTAAGTTTCAAGTCTCAGATAAAAACTGACATACCGAGACGTCTAAAATGAACACTTGTGTTCTGTAAAGGACTCTATTAACCCTCTCACTGCGTAATTGTTTTATCAAAATAGCTTCGAGACGAGCGTCTATTAAGAATTTTTATTCTTTTGTCACCGGTTTTTCAAAACAAAAAAATTTGTATATTTTAAATGGGAAAATGCTCCGATTAAATAAGGCAAAATTTACAATAAAAAAATAACTGGTGCGAATAATCAAGGAGGGTTAATTAGACGAAGAAATGCATCTCCTAGAAAATCTCGGGTTGCGCAGCGAGAGGGTTCACCCATTAACTCCTGAAGAGGTTAATTTTTTTGACACAATGAACTAAAAATAGGGACCATACAGAACTTTTATCTTACTAAAATAGTCGTCTTATATAATCGATAATTATCTACCATTAAATACGAATATAACTGTTTAAAATTAGTGGTGGTCGAAAAGCTTTTAGTGACGAAACAAGCAAACTCTTCTTGCGCGTACGGTGTACGGGCAAACCTGTTAAGCGTTTTCGCAACATTATGTTGTGATTTTTTTTTTCCTTGTGAATAATATTTTCAACAAATTTATTATCACATATTGTATATGTGGCTATTATTTTTAAGAAAAAAAATGTTGTTAACTGATTCGAGTTGTAAAAAAATTAGAAATATGAATGAAATAGTGCGGAATGTTTTGAAATTTTTTATTGATAATTTTCGGAATATGTTCATGGATGCACTATAAAGAATGAAATAAAATACAGATATTCTAGCAGTCAAACTATAACTATTTGTAGTAAATGTAATGTACCGCTACATAATAAATGCTTCAAAGATTTTTATGTGGCAAAAATGTTGTTGATTTGTACTGACGTTGCGTTTTTGCAACATATATCTCATAAAAAAAATGTAATATCGCTTTTTTTCTTTTAATTAGTCTACCATACGTATAAAATAAAATTTTATTTCATTTGCGTCAAGTATAAGAAGGTGCAACTCTTAATGGCGTAAAAAAGATATGCACAAAAGAGGGAAAATAAACCTCTTTCTAGAATCTTTGGGAAAATACTTAATAGGTTTGCTTTGTAACTTTCTGCCTTCTCTTGTAAGTGTATAGACCTAATCACTGCAGTATGGTGTAATGTAACAATAATATATTGATAAACACACAATATTTTACAATGTGCATCATTCCAAGAATGTCACCAATCAGAATTTTCACCCATAGATAAAGTATAGAACAAAATTACATAATCTATATAAGGTAGGTGAGCTAAAGGTGGCAATAGTTAAGATTTGTGGATTTTTCATAATTTTCTGGTTAGGT
This sequence comes from Maratus speciosus, assembly GCA_963932465.1. Lineage (NCBI taxonomy): Eukaryota > Metazoa > Arthropoda > Arachnida > Araneae > Salticidae > Maratus > Maratus speciosus. The sequence goes on from OZ010787.1 coordinate 330,518,618, forward strand.
GCATGTGACCGAATTATTTTATTTTGTTAAATTTAACCCTTATATCTAACATATACTAAGTTTACTTTTATTTGTAAAATAAAATTTAATTTTTTTTTATAATACAATTTCTAAATTCTAGTTTGTGAGTCAGCTTTGGCGCATATTATTCCAAAGGTGGCCCATATAATGAAATCACTTTTAAAATGTGAAAAAATACTCGGCAAACTATTTTTACTTCTAGAAGAGTATTAAAATGTTTAATTAATATTAAATATTTAATTACGAGGGAAAAAGATTACATAAACATTTTTCAAAATATACTTTTGTAATCGGATTCCATGCAGAAAGTGCAGATGAAGTTTTAGATTTTGTCTTGTTTAGTAAGTCCCTGACAATATTCATGCACATATTGCAAGCATTCATTACACAATCACATTACATTATTTTGCCTTTCTTGCAAAAATGGCAAAATCAGATTATTTTTGGTTGGCAATCACTTGTACCAGGCATGGTAGTATGAGTTTGTTTGAGACTCTTTTTTGGCAGTGTACCGGATTGTATTTTGGTTTTCTTATTATGTTGCTTACTATTATGCTCTGATGATTTTTTTTTTATATCTTCGAAGTTTTTCTTCTTAATCTTCTGACATGAGAAATCTTGGAACCACTTTTTGTGTGCGGTAATTCAGGACTTTTCTTCTTGGAGTTACTGTAGATTCTTTTGGGGGATCTCTGATGTTCTCAATAGTGTGGAAATTGTTGGAGAAGTCTGATAATAAATGGTAATAAGTTTTCTCAGATATTTAAGTATAAATTTTGAAAATTACCCTTACTACATTGATTTCCATATTTGTTTCCTAAGGTAGCCCGGGTGTCGGGCGGGAACATGCATTTGGTCGCCAGTTGCACGTCAAAAAACTATTAATATGAAAAATTTGTTAGAATCGAAGTAAACGTGGTTAAAGAGAAAGAAATTTTCGATTTTGTTTTGTTTAGTACGTCTCTGACAATATTCATGTTCATAACATATTCCAAGCATTGATTACACAATCGTTTTCCATTAGTTTGTCTTTCTTGAATAAATGGCAAAATCAGCATACTTTCGGCTGGCAACCATTTGTGCCAGGCATGCTAATATCAGCTTGTTTGAGAGTATCTTTTGGCAGTGTACCGGATTAGTTTTTGGATTTTCTTATTATGTTGCTTACTTTTATCCTCTGATGATTCTTTTTTTAATACATTCCGAGATTTTCTTCGTAATCTTCTTATCTTCTGTCACGAAAAGTCTTTGAACCACTTTTTGTGCACGGTATTTTAGGACTTTTCTTCTGGGAGTTACTGAATTCCTTTGGGGGATCTTTGCGGTGTTGGCCGGCACCAGATATGAGGCAGGTGAGGCAGCCGCCTTAGGGCGTAGCCCTAGAAGGGTGGCAATCGGCTCTAGTATACTGAACATATAATCCAGCATATTTATGTAGGAATTAATAAAAGGAATTAATTTATAAAGGAATTAATTTTTTTTTTTATTGTAGAATAAAAATACTAAGTAAATTTCATATAATTGCAGTATAATCAGTATAAGATATCTAAAACAATGTAATGGGTGAAAAATATATAGGTAATGAGTCAAAAATTTCGCGACACTATAGTTTCAAAAATTAAAGAATCGAATTATAGTTTAATATTAAATTGCACTAAAATTACCAGTAGAAGCGAACAAATGTTGATTGTTATTCGATGAGATGTGTATATATTTTAAATGTTTTGCCTGTAACTAGACCTCAAAATATGAAATATTCATGATCTGGGTTCGACAACGGAGCAAATATGAAAGAATCCCATTCAGGTGTGCAACAACTCACTTTAAATGAAAAGCCTAAAACTTTTCATGTCCCTTGTTCCTGCCATTCATTGAAATTAGTTATAAAGGATGCTGCTAAACAATGCCGGAAATTGTGCATTATTTTACCTGTTCAAGAGTTCGTTTCCTTTTCTTTCTGATGTTCAATGTTAAAAAAAAACACATAAATTCTTTAACTTTGAAATGTGTTAAAACGACTCTATGGGGAAGTCGGATTGAAGCTGTAAAATCTTTGAGGCATGATTAATTTATATGATGCATTGGTAGAAATTTCAAAGTTTAAGTCAAAAAACCACTGGCTTATAAAATACCCACATTTATATTTGTTTGCAATGCAGTGCTTTGGCATGAAATTTTATCAAACTTAATATAGCGTTAAAACTTCTAGAAAGTCTAAATTTGAACATATGAGACTGAATTAAGGTTTTAGCATTGGTAAATCTCTTTTTAAAGGATTTCATGTTAACAGGTTTGAACAAATCTTGACTTCTCAGAAAGAAATCGCGAACGAAATGGGGGCAGTTAAAGATTTTAAGACATTGTTGCTCTGTTAAGAATTGGATGCAAAAGTAAATTGTTCGCTTACGAAGGAACAGACATTAACCATCACCCATGAAAAATAATTAAAATCGAGGTGTTTAATTATCTTTTACATATCTTGATAGCTCCAAAATTCTACCACTCAGACGTTTAAATAGCTAAACGACCATTGTAACACATTCCAATTTTTATATGACATTTCTTTATTAAAGGATCTAAACTCGACCGATATTTTTGTAACGAAAAAGTATTACATGCTCCTTTAACCGAAGATATAGAATTATATAACTTATATAATGAATTGCTAGTTTTTGGGAATATTGTAGAAAGAAGAAATGACAGCCATTGACGCATTAAATCAGATTCAGAAAATAAATAAATTGAAGTATTTCCTATATTTTCCTTTGTTTAAGATTTCTTTTAACTTTGCCAAATACGGTTGCTAATTCTGAACGAAGCTTATTTGTTTTAACATTGTGTAACATTGTAATAACAATGTGTACATAAGTAGAGGTATGATTGTATATATAACATGATATATAATTATTTTTATGTACTAATAACAATGTGTATATTAAAATAGACAATTAATTTTACTTTAATATTTTAAACACAATCGTCTAATTGGTGAATAATTCAAACGAGTAGTAATTTTTCCATCTAAGCAAAAATGTGTCTACGCTGGTACTCTAACCCAAAATCTTTGGCTTTTACTGCCAATATTTTCCCAATGCGCTATCTGGAAGACACGCCAGCCAGCAGAATAATCGCTCAGATCAACCATTTGGTCATACATCTTGGCTGTTATTTGAAACAATACGAGAGAATATATATATATATTTTATAACCGCAGATAAAAGAACTCCCACCAAGGAACTGAGTGAATATTGTGTTAGCTGGGTTACAGTTTCTAGAAGTATATAGTGTGTAAATAAACAAGCGAAACCATATCAAAAAAGTCCTTCCGGCCAGTGCCGGGAGGAAGAGATAGCTTTCATATTCCTTATTTTTAAAAAGCTAGCATATATTATTCAAACACGTAAAGCTCAATTTAGTGGAAACCGATTATAGAAGATTCAATACTAATTTTTATCAATACTAAATCATTATGAGTGAGAATTTCGCGAAATTAGTCACCTTTATACAAGCTGATTTTATTTAAAGTAACTTATATTTGGTTTCCAAATTCGGCGATATCTTGAAGTGCCTGCCCTTTTAAGACAACATGGTGAATGTGGCTAACCAGTGAACTTGGTCGAGACCTTAGTAATTCCTGTGCACATGCTCACTCACATCGGAATCGGCTGATATATACGAGTGCTGTCGCAGACAAAATATCAAATTTTTCAAAACGTCACCCACATAAAGAAATTCAAACTGCTATAGCTGAGCCATTTTTTAAGATAAAGACAAAACAAAAAATGCTCCGGAATCCTTATATCAAGGTCAAATACTTAAGAAAGAAACCTTTTTCAATTTTTAATTTTTTTGCACCTCACTTTAAATATAATTTTTTTTAATTTAATGGCCGCCATTTTGAAACAAAATGGTGGATGATGCTGGCCAGTAAACTTGGTCGAGACATTGCTATATACTATCCACATGCCTTTTTACATCCAAATAGGTTAATAAATACGTGTGTTATCCCGTGACAAATATCAGATCATTTCAAAATGTCAGCCATGCTAGAAATTCAAAGTGCTATAACTCAACCATTTTTTAAGATATAGACGAAACAAAAACTGCTCCGGAATCTTTGTATCAAGGTCAAACACATAAAAAAACCTTTTTCATTTTCCAATTTTTTGAATCCCCATTTTAAATTTTAAATTAATATTAGGTAGCTTTCTTTACAAAAAGCTACCTATTGCAGCTGTTCGGAGGAAAGCGATTTCAAAAAATTTTGGTATATTTTCATCGATCATGACCCCCAGACCCCGAAACCACCCTCCGTTCAAAATTGATATATATATATATATATATATATATATATATCAATATATATATATATATATATATATATATATATATATATATCTGACCTATGTCACACTGTAACTCTCGTATTTATGCACCGATTTGGATGTAATTCGGTGTGTACATAGTACATATCAATGTCTCGACCGAGTTCGTTGACCAGCTTCATTCGCCATTTTGTTTCAAAATGGCGGCCATTTAAAAATTAAAAAAAAATTTAAAATTTGAAATGTGGTACCAAAAAATGCAAAATGGAAAAATATTTTTTTCTTATGTATTTGACCTTTATACAAAGACTCCGTATCAGTTTTTGTTTTGTCTATATCTTAAAAAATGGCTGAGTTATAGCATTTTGAATTTCTAGCGAAGCTGACATTTTGAAACGTCCTGAATTTTGTCACGCGATAAAAGGCGTATTTATGAACCGATTTGGATGTAACTTCGTTTATACATAGTACAGACCAATGTCTCAACCGAGTTCGTTGGACAGCTTCATCCGCCATTTTGTTTAAAAATGGCGGCCATTTAAAATTTTAAGAAAAATTTAAATTTGAAATGTGGTACCAAAAAATTAAAAATTGAAAAAATATTTTTTTTTATGTGTTTGACCTTGATAAAAAGATTCGGGAGCAGTTTTTGTTTTGTCTATATCTTAAAAAATGGCTGAGTTATAGCATTTTGAATTTCTAGCGTGGCTGACATTTTGAAACGCCCTGATTTTTGCCACATGATAACAGACGTATTTATCAACCGATTTGGATGTACCTTGGTGTGTACATAGTACATACAAATAACTCAACCGAGTTCGTCGGCCAGCTTCATCCGAGATTTTGTTTCAAAATGGCGGCCATTTAAAAAAAATTAAAAAAAATAAATTTAAAATGAGATACCAAAAAATTGGAAAATGAAAAATATTTTTTTTTGTATGTGTTTGACCTTAATACAAAGATTCCGGAACAGGTTTTCTTTCGTCTATATCTAAAAAAAATGGCTGAGTTATAACATTTTGAATTTCTATTGTGGCTGATATTTTAAAACGACCTGATTTTTGTCACGCGATAACAGGCGTATTTATGAACCGATTCCAATGTAATTTGGTCTGTACATAGTACATACCAATGTCTCGACCGAGTTCGTTGGCCAGCTTCATTCGCCATCTTGTTTCAAAAGGGTTGCCATTTAAAAAAAAATGTAATTTAAAATTTAAAATGATGTATTAAAAAATTGGAAAATGAAAAAGATTTTCTTTATGTGTTTGGCCTTGATACAAAGATTCTGGAGCAGTTTTTGTTTCTGAAAATTTGTTCTTTTGTTTATATCTTAAAAAGTGGTTGAATTATAGCACTTTGAATTTCTATCATGGATAACACTTTGAAACGATCTTGTATTTGTCACGCGATACCACACGTATTCGCCTATTTCGATGGAAGAAGGCATGTGGATAGTATACATCAATATCTCGACCAAGTTCGCTGGCCAGCTTCATCAGCCATCTTGTTTCAAAATGGCGGCCATTAAATTAAAAAAAATTATATTTAAAGTGAGGTGCAAAAAAATTAGAAATTGAAAAAGGTTTCTTTCTTAAGTATTTGACCTTGATATAAGGATTCAGGAGGTTTTTTGTTTGTCTTTATCTTAAAAAATGGCTCAGATATAGCAGTTTAAATTTCTAACGTGGGTGACATTTTGAAAAATCTGATTGTCTGCCTGCGACAGCACTTGTATATATCAACCGATTCCGATGTGAGTGAGCATGTTCACAGCAATTACTAAGGTCGCGACCAAGTTCACTGGTTAGCCTCATCCACCATCTTGTCTTAAAATGGCAGGCACTTTAAGAAATCGCCGAATTTGGCAACCAAATGTAAGTTACTTTAAATAAAAGCAGCTTGGATAAAGCTGACTAATTTCACGAAATTCTCATTCATAATGATTTAGTATTGATAAAAATTAGTATTGAATCTCCTACAATCGGTTTCCACTTAATTGAGCTTCGTGTGTTTGAATAATATAAGTTGGCTTTTTTAAAATAAGGAATATGAAAGCTACCTCTTCCTCCCGGCACTGGCCAGAAGGACTTTTTTTAAATGTTCCCTTTTGAAACAAGATGGCGAATGAAGCATGCCTACGAACTCGGTCGAAACATTGGTATGTACTATGCACACACCAAGTTACATCCAAATCGGTTCATAAATACGCCTGTTATCGCGTGACAAAAATCAGGTCGTTTCAAAATATCAACCACAATAGAAATTCAAAATGCTACAACTCAACCATTTTTTTAGATACAGACGGAACAAAAACTGTTCCGGAATCTTTGTATCAAGGTCAAACACATAAGAAAAATATATTTTTCCTTTTCCAATTTTTTGATACCTCATTTGAAATTAAAATTTTTTTAAATGGACACCATTTTGAAGCAAGATGGCGAATGAAGCTGGCCAACGAACTCGGTCGAGACATTGGTGTGTACTTTGTACACACCAAGGTACATCCATATAGGTTCATAAATACGAGAGTTACAGTGTGACAAAGATCATATATATATACAGTCGAACCTCGTTATCCCGACACTCTAATGACCAGAAAAAAGTGTCGTCATAAGTGGAGTGTCGTGGTAACCGGAGTTGGAAAAAAAATGTTTATAAAAAGCTGTATTTTAAGTTAATTTAAGACAATTTTAAATTCATAACTGTTTTTGCAGTTTTAAACAATAAAACATTATGATTAAACATAATAAACACAAAAACAAAATTGAAAAGAATAAAAATCAGATTTATGGCGACTTGTTTTTTTATTGTTACATGAAATATTGATGAATTAAAGTTTACTTATCCCTAGATGTGCTTCCTACGATTCAGAAGTGGATGTTAGATAATTTCTGATCGTTTCAATGCAATGCAATGTTCCGGTTTTAGTCGAATGAAAAACGCCGTGTAACCACAAGAAAGCGCCATCTGACCAGAATAAAAAGACCGCGAGTAGACTTATACGTCTATCTGGGTCATTCATAGTGTGTGGCTTTATTTATTCAGATAAGAGATTGAAGTAAAATTCCTCATTTATCTCAATGTGTATTTTAGTCACTTTTGTGAAAAGTTTGGCTAAGACATTTCTTACCGCTTAATTTCTGTGCTTATAAGATGGATCATGGAAAATGGACAATTTTCCTAAACCGTCGGGATATCCGGCGTTGAAAATTATTCAACGACGTGAAATCCGGAGTTTATTTACATTAAAATCATATACAGAAAACCGGGACTTTTAAAAACCGACGTGATAAGCGGAGTGACGTGAAAACCGGGTGTCGGGATAACGAGGTCCGACTGTATATATATATATATATATATATATATATATATATCAACATTTGAACGGAGGGTGGTTTCGGGGTCTGGAGGTCATGATCGATGAAAATATACCAAAATTTTTTGAAATCGCTCTCCTCCGAACGGCTGCAATAGGTAGCTTTTTGTAATGAAAGCTACCTAAAATTATATTTTCACCAGAGGCCGCTATGATCGAGCCTCTTGTTACTAATGGGTTGAAATCCGGTGTGTTTTTAGATATTTGTGATGCAACTTAAACTACGAGAAACTTACTTTTGAAAGATAAATTTTGTGAAAAACAGATTTTAAAAAATGTATGCTGTAATATGGGATATATTATTAATGAACGAAAATTCCGACATATGTAAGGTCATGAGGTTTTTTTTTTTATTTAGAACATATGATTTCACACCAGGAAATTTTGAATAGTAATTTTATTTTATTTTATTTGTGAAATATTTTTAATCTTATAAAGTAAAAATAACTATTAAAATTTTCTGGTAAAAATTCGGAATTTTTAAATAAAAAACCGCTTTTAAATTGGATGTTTCATATTTAGTGACCTAATATTTAAAATACATTAGCACCAAATATTTCTAAACGCTGTAACTAACGCTTAGCCTCCACACTTTCAAGCAATAAATTCCATGGCAGCGCTGCCTGAGAAAATGTTATTCTTTGGATACATTCTAAAGCAATACCGGTATACCCAATACCATGCTATTTATTTCTAGACACTATAGCTGAAGTGTCATCCAAATATCTAAATTCGAAAAGAATTGGCAATTAAAGACAATCGTTAGAGTCCCAGCATGGACATATTTTCGCTCAGATGAAAAAATACTACTACCATACGCAATTAATTTAATCTTAGTATTATTATTTTTTTCATAATTGTATGAAAGGAATTCATACATTATTTTATTGTTTAAACTCTTTTTTAATCGATTTTGGCTCAAGAATGCTTATTAAATTTAAATTATTCTAGAAAATGAAAATGCTATTTAAAAAAAATATATTGATTGCTATATAAGAAACGATTTTGACAAAGGAAATTCAACTCGAACTAGATATACGATTATTTATTACACATTTGATAGCTGTGTTTTTGTAAACATTACGAATGTAAAGTAAAATCATGTACGCAATTTAATTTCAGATGATCACGTAATTTTCTCTTCATATCATATTTTAGGTAGCTTTCATTAAAAAAGCTACCTATTGCAGCCGTTCAGAGGAAAGCGATTTCAAAAAATTTTGGTATATTTTCATCGATCATGACCCCCAGACCCCGAAACCACCCTCCGTTCAAAATTGACATATATATATATATATATATATCCATATATATATATATATATATATATATATATATATATATATATCTGACCTATGTCACACTGTAACTCTCGTATTTATGAACCGATTTGGATGTAATTCGGTGTGTACATAGTACATACCAATGTCTCGACCGAGTTCGTTGGCCAGCTTCATCCACCATTTTGTTTAGAAATGGCGGCCATTTAAAATTTTTTAAAAAATTTAAAATTTGAAATGTGGTACCAAAAAAAAAAAATTGAAAATGGACAAATATTTTTTTCTGATGTATTTAACCTTTATACAAAGATTCCGGAGCAGTTTTTGTTTCGTCTATATCTTAAAAAATGGCTGAGTTATAGCATTTTGAATTTCTAGCGTGGCTGACATTTTGAAACGTCCTGAATTTTGTCAAGCGATAAAAGGCGTATTTATGAACCGATTTAGATGTAACTTCGTTTATACATAGTACATACCAATGTCTCGACCGAGTTCGTTGGCCACCTTCATCCGCCATCTTGTTTCGAAATGGCGAACATTTAACATTTTTTAAAAATTTTAAATTTTCAAATGTGGTATCAAAAAATTACAAATTGAAAAATATTTTTTCCTTATGTATTTGACCTTTATACAAAGATTCCGGAGCAGTTTTTGTTTCGTCTATATCTTAAAAAATGGCTGAGTTATAGCATTTTGAATTTCTAGCGTGGCTGACATTTTGAAACGTCCTGAATTTTGTCAAGCGATAAAAAGCGTATTTATGAACCGATTTGGATGTAACTTCGTTTATACATAGTACATACCAATGTCTCGACCGAGTTCGTTGGCCACCTTCATCCGCCATCTTGTTTAAAAATGGCGGCCATTTAAATTAAAAAAAAAATTTTATTTGAAATGTGGTACCAAAAAATTTAAAATTTAAAAAATATTTTTTTCTTATGTGTTTGACCTTTATACAAAGATTCGGGAGCAGTTTTTATTTCGTCTATATCTTAAAAAATGGCTGAGTTATAGCATTTTGAATTTCTAGCGTGGCTGACATTTTGAAACGTCCTGATTTTTGTCACGTGATAACGGGCGTATTTATGAACCGATTTCGATGTAACTTCGTTTATACATAGTACATACAAATGTCTCAACCGAGTTCGTTGTCCAGCTTCATCCGCCATCTTGTTTCAAAATGGCGGTTATTTAAAAAATTAAAAAAAATTTAAATTTAAAATGAGATACCAAAAAATTGGAAAATGAAAATGATTTTTTTCGTATGTGTTTGACCTTAATACAAAGATTCCGAAACAGTTTTTGTTTCGTCTATATCTAAAAAAATGGCTGAGTTATAGCATTTTGAATTTCTATTGTGGCTGATATTTTAAAACGACCTGATTTTTGTCACGCGATAGCAGGGGTATTTATGAACCGATTTGGATGTAACTTGGCCTGTACATAGTACATACAAATGTCTCGACCGAGTTCGTTGGCCAGCATCATTCGCCATCTTGTTTCAAAAGGGTTGCCATTAAAAAAAAAAATTAATTTAAAATGAGTTATTAAAAAATTGAAAATGAAAAAGATTTTTTTTATGTGTTTGGCCTTAATACAAAGATTCCGGAGCAGTTTTTGTTTCTGAAAATTTGTTCTTTTGTTTATATCTTAAAAAGTGGTTGAATTATAGCACTTTGAATTTCTATCATGGATAACATTTTGAAACGATCTTGTATTTGTCAAGCGATAACACTCGTATTCGCCTATTTCGATGTAAGAAGGCATGTGGATAGAATACATCAATATCTCGACCAAGTTCGCTGGCCAGCTTCATCCGCCATCTTGTTTCAAAATGGCGGCCATTAAATTAAAAAAAATTATATTTAAAGTGAGGTGCAAAAAAAATTAGAAATTGAAAAAGGTAAAAGGTTCTTAAGTATTTGACCTTGATACAAGGATTCAGGAGCATTTTTTGTTTGTCTTTATCTTAAAAAATGGCTCAGATATAGCAATTTCAATATATAATGTGGGTGACATTTTGAAAAATCTGATTTTCTGCCTGCGACAGCACTCGTATATATCAATATGAGTGAGCATGTGCACAGCAATTACTAAGGTCTCGACCAAGTTCACTGATTAGCCTCATCCACCCTGTTGTCTTAAAATGGCAGGCACTTTAAGAAATCGCCGAATTTGGCAGCCAAATATAAGTTACTTTAAAAAGTCCTTCCGGCCAGTGCCGGGAGGAAGAGGTAGCTTTCATATTCCTTATTTTAAAAAAACCAACTTATATCATTCAAACACACGAAACTCAATTTAGTGGAAACCGAATATAGAAGATTCAATACTAATTTTTATCAATATAATGAATGAGAATTTCGCGAAATTAGTCAGCTTTAGCCAAGCTGCTTTTCTTTAAAGTAACTTATATTTGGCTGCCAAATTCGGCAATTTCTTAAAGTGCCTGCCATTTTAAGACAACATGGTGGATGAGGCTAACCAGTGAACTTGGTCGAGACCTTAGTAATTGCTGTGCACATGCTCACTCACATCGGAATCGGTTGATATATAGGAGTGCTGTCGCATGCAAAAAATCAGATTTTTCAAAATGTCACCCACAATAGAAATTGAAACTGCTATATCTGAGCCATTTTTTAAGGTAAAGACAAACAAAAAATGCTCTGAATCCTTATATCAAAGTCAAATACTTAAGAAAGAAACCTTTTTCAATTTCTAATTTTTTTGCACCTCACTTTAAATATATTTATATTCTTTAATTTAATGGCCGCCATTTTGAAACAAGATGGCTGATGAATCTGGCCAGCAAACATGGTCGAGGTATTGATGTATACTATCCACATGCCTTCTTACATCGAAATAGGCGAATACGTGTGTTATCGCGTGACAAATACACGATCGTTTTAAAATGTTAGCCATGCTAGAAATTCAAAGTGCTATAATTCAACCATTTTTTAATATATAAACAAAAGAACAAATTTTCAGAAACAAAAACTGCTCCGGAATCTTTGTATCAAAGCCAAACTCATAAAAAAAATCTTTTTCATTTTCCAATTATTTAATACCTCATTTTAAATTTTAAATTTAATTTTTTTTTTTAAATAGCAACCCTTTTGAAACAAGATGGCGAATGAAGCTGGCCAACGAACTCGGTCGAGACATTGGTATGTACTATGTACAGACCAAGTAACGTCCAAATCGGTTCATAAATACGCCTGTTATCGCGTGACAAAAATCAGGACGTTTCAAAATGTCAGCACGCTAGAAATTCAAAATGCTATAACTCAGCCATTTCTTAAGATATAGACGAAACAAAAACTGCTCCCGAATCTTTTTATCTAGGTCAAACAAATAAGAAGAAAATATGTTTTCAATTTTCAATTTTTTGGTACCGCATTTCAAATTTAATTTTTTCTTAAAAATTTAAATGGCCGCCATTTTTAAAGAAGATGGCGGATGAAGCTGGCCAACGAACCCGGTCGAGACATTTGTATGTACTATGTATAAACGAAGTTACATCCAAATCGGTTCATAAATACGCCTTTTATCGCGTGACAAAATGCAGGACGTCTCAAAATGTCAGCCACGCTAGAAACTCAAAAGTCCTTCCGGCCAGTGCCGGGAGGAAGAGGTAGCTTTCATATTCCTTATTTTAAAAATGCCAACTTATATTATTCAAACACACGAAGCTCAATTTAGTGGAAACCAAATATAGGAGATTCTATACTAATTTTTATCAATATAATGAATGAGAATTTCGCTAAATTAGTCAGCTTTATCCAAGCTGCTTTTCTTTAAAGTAACTTATATTTGGCTGCCAAATTCGGCAATTTCTTAAAGTGCCTGCCATTTTAAGAGAACATGGTGGATGTGGCTAACCAGTGAACTTGGGCGAGACGTTAGTAATTGCTATGCAGATGCTCACTCACATCGGAATCAGTTGATATAAACGAGTGCTGTCGCATGCAAAAAATCAGATTTTTCAAAATGTCACACACAATAGAAAATGAAACTACTATATCTGAACCATTTTTTAAGGTAAAGACAAACGAAAAATGCTACTGAATCCTTATATCAAGGTCAAATACTTAAGAAAGAAACCTTTTTCAATTTCTAATTTTTTTGCACCGCACTTTAAATATATATATATTTTTAATTTAATGGCCGCCATTTTAAAACAAGATGGCTGATGTAGCTGGCCAGCGAACTTGGTCGAGATATTGATGTATACTATCCACATGCCTTCTTACATCGAAATAGGCGAATACGTGTGTTATCGCGTGACAAATACAAGATCGTTTCAAAATGTTAGCCATGCTAGAAATTCAAAGTGCTAGAATTCAACCATTTTTTAAGATATAAACAAAAGAACAAATTTTCAGAAAGAAAAACTGCTCCGGAATCTTTGTATCAAGGCCAAACACATAAAAATAATCTTTTTCATTTTCCAAATTTTTAATACCTAATTTTAAATTTTAAATTTAATTTTTTTTAAATGGCAACCCTTTTGAAACAAGATGGCGAATGAAGCTGGCCAACAAACTCGGTCGAGACATTTGTATGTACTATGTACAGACCAAGTTACATCCAAATCGGTTCATAAATACGCCTGTTATCGCGTGACAAAAATCAGGTCGTTTTAAAATGTCAGCCTCAATAGAAATTCAAAATGCTATTACTCAGCCATTTTTTTAGACATAGACGAAACAAAAACTGTTCGGGAATCTTTGTATTAAGGTCAAACACATACGAAAAAAATCGTTTTCGTTTTCCAATTTTTTGGTATCTCATTTAATTATTTTTATTTTTTAATTTTTTTAAATGGCCGCCATTTTGAAACAAGATGGCTGATGAAGCTGGCCAACGAACTCGGTCGAGATATTTGTATGTACTATGTACACACTAAGGTACATCCAAATCGGTTCATAAATACGCCTGTTATTACGTGACAAAAATCAGGACATTTCAAAATGTCAGCCATGCTAGAAATTCAAAATGGTATAACTCAGCCATTTCTTAAGATATAGACGAAACAAAAACTGCTCCCGAATCTTTTTATCAAGGTCAAACACATAAGAAGAATATATTATTTTTAATTTTCAATTTTTTGGTACCACGTTTCAAATTAAAATTTTTCTTAAAAATTTAAATGGCCGCCATTTTTAAAAAAGATGGCGGATGAAGCTGGTCAACGAACCCGGTCGAGACATTGGTATGTACTATGTATAAACGAAGTTACATCCAAATCGGTTCATAAATACGCCTTTTATCGCGTGACAAATTTCAGGACGTTTCAAAATGTCAGCCACGCTAGAAATTCAAAATGCTGCAACTCAGCCATTTTTTAAGTTATAGACGAAACAAAAACTGCTCCGAAATCTTTGTATAAAGGCCAACTACATAAGAAAAAAATATTTTTCCATTTTCAATTTTTTGGTATCACAATTCAAATTTTAAATTTTTAAAAAAATTTTGAATGGCCGCCATTTTGAAACAAAATGACGGATGAAGCTGTCCAACGAACTCGGTCGAGACATTGGTATGTACTATGTACACACTGAATTACATCGAAATCGGTTCATAAATACGCCTTTTATCGCGTGACAAAATTCAGGACGTTTCAAAATGTCAGCCACCCTACAAATTCAAAATGCTGCAACTCAGCCATTTTTTAAGATATAGACGAAACAAAAGCTGCTCCGAAATATTTGTATGAAGGTCAAATACATAAGAAAAAATATTTTTCCATTTTCAATTTTTTGTTACCACATTTCAAATTTTAAAATTTTTAAAAATTTTTCAATGGCTGCCATTTTGAAACAAAATGGCGGATGAAGCTGGCCAACGAACTCGGTCGAGACATTGGTATGTACTATGTACACACCGAATTACATCGAAATCGGTTCATAAATACGCCTTTTATCGCGTGACAAAATTCAGGACGTTTCAAAATGTCAGCCACGCTAGAAATTCAAAATGCTATAACTCAGCCATTTTTTAAGATATAGTCGAAACAAAAACTGCTCCGGAATCTTTGTATAAAGATCAAATACATAAGAAAAAAATATTTTTCCATTTTTAATTTTTTGGTACCTTATTTCAAATTTTAAATTTTTTTAGAAATTTTAAATGGCCACCATTTTGAAACTAAACGGCGGATGAAGCTGGCCAACGAACTCGGTCGAGACATTGGTAAGTACTATGTACACACCGAATTACATCGAAATCGGTTCATAATTAGGAGAGTTACAGTGTGACATAGGTCAGATATATATATATATATATATTAAATTTGTTTTATAAGGTATTTCAAAATTTTATTTGAAAATGTATTAACTGCATCCTTTGGTATCATTTACTGTGATTTCTTAACTGTTTTATTCACCTTAATATTTTTGCTATACTGGTAGACATGTGCACATGGATTTTTGTAAAATACTGAAATATTAATCGGTATGGTGTTTATTATTTTTATTTTATATCCTATAAATACTTAAATACGTTTTATTGATTCTTCCATTTCATATTATTTGTTTCTATTCTGCTTTCATTTTTAATCAATTCACTTGATTTTAGTGGTTGTTCGGGCACAGGGGAAAATTAATTTTAGCTTTAGCTTATTTTTCCCACAGAAAACAACCATTTTGCTTATATCATTGAATTCTGTGCCCTTGATAACGTAATTCAATGTATAAGCTTTTCAATTTTTGTCGGTGTCCACTTTTTTCTTTTATAATAATTCTTATAATTTTTTTTTTTTTTTAATACTTACATCTTTAATTCATAATAATTGACGGTGGTAGGTTATGTTTAATTAATGGTAATATATATATATATATATATATATATATATATATATATCAATTTTGAACGGAGGGTGGTTTCGGGGTCTGGGGGTCATGATCGATGAAAATATATCAAAATTTTTTTTAATCGCTTTCCTCCGAACGGCTGCAATAGGTAGCTTTTTGTAATGAAAGCTACCTAATAAAAGCAGCTTGGATAAAGCTGACTAATTTCGCGAAATTCTCATTCATAATGATTTAGTATTGATAAAAATTAGTATTGAATCTCCTATATTCGGTTTCCACTAAATTGAGCTTCGTGTGTTTGAATAATATAAGTTGGCTTTTTTTTAAATAAGGAATATGAAAGCTACCTCTTCCTCCCGACACTGGTGGGAAGGACTTTTTACTATTCAGTTTTAGCAAGATTACCACGCATAGTTTGTTTTAGTACGATTATCTCTCTTTTGGGTTGACGACGTGATTTCTTTATAATATTGATTTCGATATTAAAATAAAGGGCTCCGCCAAAAAAAGTCAAATTACATCTTGAAGTTTATTCTTATTTTTAAATAATTCGATTATGAGATTATATTTGCGGCATATGATTTTAAATATATACATATGGGCGATTCTCCAATAAATGGGTAATTTGTGTCCCTTGGGGTTATATGCTACATTTTCTCATTTATATAATTTTTGTTGACATAAAATGTATTCTGTAATGCCAGTCAACAATTTCGAAAAGAATAAAAAAAAATAGTTGTAAATATTTCTCCAATAATAGTTTAATTATTAAAATTGTCACTACTGTTTGCCCCCACTTCATGCACTGATCTTCTGGGGCAGATTTTAGTGCAATGACAAGCTATTTTTAGAAATTTTACTGTAAAATTCTATGGTGTAAAATAAAGATTATTCTTGTAAATTTTAAATAGTTTTATATTTATTCTGGTCCGAGAAATGTTGTCCCTTAGTTTTCATGTCGCGTCTGTCCCCTTGTATAAAACTGCTCATGTGACCATCCAGACATCAGATAAATTTCGAAGGATAGTTACATTTAGTAGGAACAGAAATCTTGATTGCTGAGAAAGTCACACGGTTTAATTATCTGGACTTCAAAAGCAGTTAGAAGCAGCAAAATAGAGAGAAAGGTAGGAATATGTTTATTACCTGTCACTACTATGTGCCGTACTTAAATTTTCCATATTATTATTTTTATTTATTTATGATTTTGTCATGATGTAACATATTGTTACTTAGTTCATAATAACATATTGCAATCTTATTAAGATTAACTTACTATGATCACAAAAACACTTTTGTTAATTTTGTCACTTCCGTCCCTTTCAATGAAATTTCATCAGCTCACTACCCTGTTGAAATTTAACTTAATCAAAACATATGCAGCAGAATTCGTATTTAAAACTATTCAACATATTTATTGAACTCAATTCTATGCGGCTTTTATTTAAATAAATGTATAAAGAAATTTCCCGTTTGAATCGAATTAAATAAATTATAAAACCGAGCCGGTTGGTAGGTAAAAGAAAAATACTGTTTAAAGTTCATGCCGGAATATTGTACGTCACCCCCTACCTTATCTCCAGGTGCGGGGAATTTTCAGAAAATCTTACCAGCCAAGGATTTATTTTATCAGCCAGCAAAATGCAATGTACAGTTGGAAATTGTTATAATAAAACTTAGGCGATTACAAAAATAGTTGATTACTATTGCTACAATACATTTTCACATGCATAACCTAAAAAGAATATTTTCTTTTGTTTTTATTCAACGAGCATCAGTTTGAGGTTTTTAGTCTTCTATTGTACACGAGTATGAAAATAACGTTAATGATTTTTCTATTTATTTTTCCTCTTGAACGCTGCACATGCCACACATTTACGAAGTCACTTTCATTTGTGATTAGGTATAACTGTCGTGTATTGTTTGTTATTCTGATAAAAAGCAATAGAGCAGTGTTAACACTATTTCCAAATCATAATCATTATCTTATTTAATTTCATAATTCTGCGATGAATTAATATTAAAATTAGTCAAAGATTTATATTCGGAAGGAGTGATAAACTAAAAAGTGGAATAGTTGACAGTTAAGTATATGCAGATAGATATATTTAAACTTTTTATTTAACTAAAGAAAAAATTTGCTTTAAATTTTGTAAATAATGCATGAAATATAAAGATGTGCGAATTAGAGTGACGGCGGAGGGGGGCGGGGTCACGGTACAGTTTTAGTACTGCAGAATGTTAGGGCTCCAGTACTTCTTTTGTTAGAAATTAAGCCCTGCTAGGGGTAATATTTAAGGAAATAGGTTATTGTTTCGATGTTTATGAATCACACTGTATAAGGTGCATTTCACAAATGATTTCTTAGATACATAACAAATTAATTTAGTTTCCTGCAAAATATTTTTGTTGTTTTTGTACAACATTTTATAAAACGAGTTTTCTTGTTTTTTATTTGGAGGGGGGGGGGGGGGGGGGCGTGGAATAAAGGGCGCTAACTAAAGTTCAACACACAGGCGCTGTATAACATTGGCGCGCACTCGATTGCGTATAAACTTATAGGCGCTGGTGATTAATTTAATTGGTTTTAATTTGAATTAATTAGACTACGCTACACGAAATCAACTTTTATTCTTGATTCAGAGTACGGAAATGTTTTTTTTTTTTCTTTTGTCAGTGGAAATTTCACTTCAGTGTAAACAAAGTAATTTTCACATATTCGTAAGATAAATTTTAATGAAATGTTTATTTTTATTTTCTCTCTCAGAGTAATGACATTTAGATAACACTATACGTTAGTAGTGTGATTTATTCCTTTAGTATTAGAACAATCTAAATTATACAACTATTTACAAGTGCTGATATTTGGTGACAGTTGATGTAAATATTAAACTTACAGCGTTCTCAGTATGGAGTTGTAATTAATGATATATTGGGTGTCCCACAAAAATTTGAAACGCGCTTTAATTTTTTAAGTGTTTAAAGTAAATAGGCAATGTAAACTGCAAAAATGATTAAAATGAGGTAGGAAAAAGATTATGTTAATGTAATAGTCCTCCGACGGCCCCTCCAGACAAAATTAGTCACGTAGAACATTTTTGATTTTGCTCCAAAAAGATTATTACAAAAACTGCATACTTGTATTTTAAAAATCAACTGAATTACAAATAAACGGTCAAGTGCGAGTATTACTCGCGCACAGAGGGTTCTGTACAATAAAAATATGAATTAGTAATTGTATTATTTAAAAAAAAACCGTTGCTAAAAGAATACTAACACTTTGTAAAAAACTATGAAAGGTAGGGTTGGGTATAACAGTATATACTAGAAAAATATAAATGTATATACCATGAAAGTTCCAAGAGATATGGAACCTAAAAATTATCAAATGCAGCCATTCTGTATAACTCATTTTTACTTTATTCTATCTTTACAAGAAAAAAGTATTAGATTCGTGAAAATTTTCGAATTTCAGTTTTCGACGGAATTATACGTTTTAGGGTACAGAAGTAATGAAAAACATGTTTTTTACAAAATGTCTGTCTGTGAGTCTGTCTATCTGTGTGTGACACAAATTTTGTGTGCGCTCTATCTTAAGAACTATTGAACGGAATTTAATAAAACTTTAGATTCACTCAGTCCCTGATATAGATTGGTACTCATTACTTTTTAGTGTAAATTGCCCTGCAGGTGGCGATACTATGCTGCAATTTTCCCGATTTCCGCAATAGCTGTATCTCAAGAACTAATGCATGAATTTTCGTCAAACTTTAGATTCTGTTAGTCCCTGATATAAACTGATCCTGATAAGTTTTTGGTGTAAATTGCCCAAGAGGTTCCACTACAACTCAGAACTTTTCACAATTTCCGTAATAGCTCTATCTCAAAAACTGATGCACGAATTTTCACCAAACTTCAAATTCCATTAGAAGTTCACAAAAGTTGTCCCTGATTAGATTTTGGTATAAATCGCCTAACCGGTGGCGCTGTTATGCTGCATTTATCAGGTATTGACATATATGAGATAGAAGAATATTTTGGGATTGACACATCCGACTAGTTTAATATTATCTTAATCTCTTTATAATGAACTTAATTCGGTACTGACAATAAAAGAAATGCATATTTAAACTTCATTTGGCATTTCATAAAACTAAATTCAACATAGTAATAACCTTTCTTTCTACAGTGCAGCTAAAACAAAACATTCGTTCAAAGTTTACATTTGGCACTGAGCTAAGCGCGCTTCGAAAGGGGGTCACAAATTTGCAACGTGCTGCGTTTTCCAGATAGGTTTTTAATTAACTTTTAAAGACACCCGAGGCGTATTTAAAGAGCCATTCAGTGCAAATTGTCGTGAATCCCATAGTATTTATGTAATTCATTCTAGTTAAGGGGTCTCAGGGATCTCAAAAATTGGAAAAAATGAAAAAAAAGAGACCATTTTCAACATTTAATATCTTAAAATGTATATGATTTTAAAACACAATTTTTGTCGAGATTAAAGATATAAGTATGTTCTTTTATTTTATGTATGTAAAAAATTGCAAAATGGAGAATTAGCATTTACAGGGTGCTCCAAATAGTCAGACATTTGACAAGCAGAATATTGGTGTAACAGCTTACGAGCACGATTAGAAAATAAATATTGTAACTAGAATAAAAATTTTGATGCCTACTTATACTTCAGATTCCAATAATTACCCTGAAGCTAAATAAATTTGTATTTAAAGCATTTATATATTTTTAATACAAAGTTGTATTTAGCTAATAAAAAATTTTGAAAATTTGAACGACACTTAAAAATATTTTTTTTAACAATAAAAAGGAAATTTTAGATTCAGTTTATACAGATTAACATAAAAAGTATGTTTTGAAAATTTCATGAAAAAATATTCAAATGTTTTTGAGATATTGTGCGCGTTATGCCCAAAAAAGTCAATTGGAGAAAAATGACTTAAAAGTTTCGAAAATGCCACTTAAGCTATTGAGCTGGTATAATTCTAAAAGCCATAACTTCTGTTCTAATGAGAATTTGAAGGAAACAATTATATTAAAATGTTCAGAAAAAAAGAAAAGTTAACATCTAAAAAAATTAAAATGAAAAATTTTTTGAAGCTTTAAGAGACCTGAGACCCCTTGAATTAGTCTGTTTATAACAATTTGACGTTTATTGCTTTTATACTGTTATTGGCCATTTCATTACACTCATATATCATTAAAAGTTGTAATCTAGGCTTTAAAAGCCGATGGTACATAGTGTACGCCGCCCCTGTCATTATGTATGTCGAAACCGTCCATATCTTTAAGTGTTCATATCTCGGCTAATTACTGACGATTTTTTTCGAAAATCATGATCAACAATGCTATTGTACTTCTGCTACGATGGGTATCTCTAGCGCTGCTCAACAGTTTTGCTGAATGCCCGTAAATCGAAATTTGTGTGCAACGGAAAAATGCGCTTTTCTGAAAAACTATGTGACCTAGGGTAATCGCTATAATTTTCCTGCAAGGTTTAAATTAATGTCTACTCCCTCTAATTTTTTCATAATTTTAGTTTCAGTAGATTCGGAATTAGATGGGGGGGGGGGGGGCATATTTTTGCCCTACATTTTCGACTATATCTTTGAAAATGTAATACCTAAAATTAAAAGAAATGTATTTTTGAATTCAGCGTTACGAAAGCTTTCACACGATACCTCACACGATATGCAAAGAAAATATTTTTTTTTCAAGCAACTGAATTTGCCCCTATACATTTTTACTAAATATATTTATAAATGTTTAATAATCTGAAAATATGTGGGTCAACAGTCTTTATTACTTCCCCGAATTTGAACTTTCCACGTTCCATAGTTTAGGAGTAAAGTGACTGTCAAGAGTGATCTTATAATGGTTCCGTTTTTACTTTTTAAGTACGGAACCCTAAAAAAGAATAAGGCTGACTTATCCAAGTTTTTTTTGTCATTTCAAAAAATATTTTATTATTAAAAATACGGACCATTCACAAATTGATAAGAACGTTCTTTAGATCAAAGATAAGTTAAAAAGTGCGAAAACATTTCTCCACAATACATCTAAATAAAGGTTTATACAGACAGAAATCATGAAAGAGACAAATGTTGTTTTAAATCCTAGAAACGTAATTTATAAAAAAAGCAATTCACAAAGCCTTTTAAAAAGTGTTTCCACGGATCTCTAATGCATTGCTGAGGTATTCTAATAATGCTTCTGCAAATACTTTGGCGTTCTTCACCACTAATATTGTTGCAAGCATTGATATTCGTTTGTTAGAAATAAACTGCAAATGCATTATCGCCCGTGTTTACTTATTTTTGCAATATCTCACTCATTTACAATTCTAATTTGACCTATGGTGCCAGTCACAGTGGTCAAATTTTAATAGAGCATAACTCCTTCCATTTTAAAGCTACAGAGATTATGCAATTTTTTGTTATAATGCTCTTGTTTCAGTAAAAGGATTTTTTTTTTAATTATTATTATTGATCAGTTTTGTCTCATTTCCTGGGTCCCTATAGAATCGGTCGTAAAAAATGTTTGCAAATGAAATTAAATACCTAATCTGTTGGTTGTTTTTTACGAAAATCTATAGTTTTCTGACAGTAGTCTATAACACAATTTCCAATTGAAAGCTCAAGCGGAAGTAATGTTTGGGGGTTATAGTGTTCAGTGCTCTAGTCGTAAAAAGTCCTTCCGGTATGTACCAGGACGAAAAGGTAGCTTCCCTATTCTTTCTTTTTAACAATTCAGCTAATTTCATTCAAACACAAGAGATAAATGCGTGGAACCCGATTATAGAAGATTCGCAGTTTTCTTCAACGTTGAATTTGTATAGGAATTTAAAAAAATTGGCCAGGTATCGCGAAATTGGCTTCATTTACTTCAACCTATTTTTGTCACCAAATTTAACGGTATTGCACAATTGTGGAAAATTTTGTTATATTTTCATCGATCATGAACCCCGAAACCATATTCTGTTCAAATGTTGATTTATATATATATATATATATATAGATATATCATTTTTGTCTTGCAATAGCTCTCGTACTTTTGAACCGATTTCGATGTGACTGAGTATATGTACAGATCTCACCAAAGTCTCAACCGATTTCGTTGTCCTGTTTCGAAATGTCAGTTAAAACCAGAACTGCGGATTCGGAGTCGGAATCAGGCCCATTTTTGAGCAAAAGAGTCGGAGTCGGATCTGTTAAAATTCCCAGAGTCCCAGTCGTCCATTTTTTCCCCCGACTCCGCAGCCCTAGTTAAAACTGCTATATTTCAGCCATTTTTACAGGTAGAGGAGAAATAAAAAGTTCTCCGGAATCCTTGTATCAAAGCCGAACTCTTAAGGGGAAAAACTTTTTAATTAATTTTTTTTTTTAACATGAAAGTTATGGAATATAAGCTGGAGTCAAATGATATATTTATATTAATTTTAGTGCGAACGGATTTCTTTCGTAATCGTCTGCACGCGATAGAGATAGATTTGGATAACATTCATGCTTGAAAATTAATTTAAAAATAATAAATTTGAGTAAATTTTGATACAGTTTTCAAATAAATTGCGATATAGTTTTCAAACAAATTGCATTAGAAAATACATTTTTTTTCCTATTCGACGGTGTAAAAATTGAAAATGTGTGGTATTTAGCAGCTTAAAAAAGTGAAATAAAATTTAAATTTAATCGCCTTCTGTTGCCACCGTCAAAATGACGTCAGCGTTACGTGCGGACACGGTTGTCCTTTACAATATAGATATTAGTAATAATTTTTGTGAAAATGAATGATTTGCCATATTTATGATTTCAGTTTAAATATTTTAAGGGGTTTTTTTGTTTCAGAACCACCCGTTATCAAGAAGATGTACCCACCAAATCAGAAGAGAGATTACGAATCATTTTCTTGTCCTGAGCATCCCAGTGATTAGATTAATATTATTTTTAAAGAATGTCGTTTAACCTATTGAGAGATAGCGGTGCCATATGGTCACAAATTAGCCGTCCTCCATCCCGTTATTTGAGTACCGCTAAAATATTCGAATAGAAATACTCTATTTAATGCCGTAAATTATGTGATAAAATAAGACTAACATTAATATTTTAAAATAGTGGTATGACATGCAGATTTTGTCCGTGGTAAAAATTTCAAAGAGAAAAAATAATTCAGTTTTTAAGGGGTTACAGTTTGATCTAATCTAATGTTGATTTATGTTTCAAAAGGAAACGTCAAATTTTTTAACAAAAATATCTTAAATTAATGGGTGTTATACCTACATCCCCCCCCCCCCCGACACTCCTTAAGAACAAAATTGAAAATTCCAAAATTTAAAGCATATTATATCATATGTACTCTTAAATATTGTCTTTATTTTTTGGCGAATAAAACTCTTTCTACATAACGAAAATGTATTATGAGTATTTTTTAAACCTTGCTCATAGCTCTGGATAATTTAAATAAAATAAACTATCACTTAAATAAGTACGCCGGAGTTCTTTTACTCTTACACGAAACGTAACAGCTGAATTAACTTTCAAAGCCTTTTCACGTATATTCAACATTTCCACGATTAAATGTAGATTTGTATCTGCGGTTACAAATGTAGAATCTCCCAAAATGCCAATTCCTAGAATGATACACTGGGGTCTCTCAAACCCCACAATTTCTGACAGCCACTCACATTTTGAGTATTAAGGGTACCCTTATTGTTCCAATGGATTGACAGATGTTCGACGCCAACTTTGATATCGTTTGGAATTGCTACGAACTTTCGGATAGCTGGATGCCTTTTGGGTTTTGTAGACCCAAGTGTACCAGGTGTTTTCGAAAACTAAATGTGTGTCATTCTAAGGCTAATACATATATTTTTACTAAATATAAATTTTTTTGCCTGTTTTTGTTTTTCAATTTTTTTCCTACCGTTTATAGTCCAAGAGCCGGCAGCACAAATACCCATGTTATTAAGCATAAGAAAAAAACCTTTATTTTCTGGAAGAGTAGAAGTAGGGTAATCTAATGATCCATGTCTGCCGGAAGTGTAGTGGTGCATAAGCCAAAAATTTATACCATCAGTGGTTGACTCGTAGGTTTATCATTGTGTTTTCCTGCTCCCAGTCCTCTATATTTTCATATCTTTGTTTGTAGGACAAACACAATGATAAAGCTACGAGTCAACCACTAGTGGTATTAATTTTTCGCTTATGCACCACTTCACTTCCGGCAGATATGGATCATTAGATTGCCCTACTTCTACTCTTCCATAAAATTAAGGTTTTTTCTTGTGCTTGATAACATAGGTATTTGTGCTGTCGGCTCTTGGACTATTAGTCTGTATTAAACTGCCAAAGTTACGTTTTTATCACGCACACACAAAAAAAAGCCTAAAATCGTTTTGGGTTTTTTTAGACCCCAGTGTGTCAGATTCGTTCGAAAAATATATGTGTGTCATTCTAGGGACAATGAATTTTGCAAGAAACAAAATGCAAACAATATTCAAACTTAAAATACTTTATTTTACAACATTGAAGTCACATATTTTTCACAACACTTTGATAATCCTTCTTAGAAGTTAAATATGCAGTCAAAACCGTAGATGAAATATCCATATAGGAAAACATTCTACTAAGGCACAGGAGCAAACAGATTTCCAGCAACACAATGCTGATCGCGTCTATAGAAGCTCTGCTAACAAATTAAGTATCACATGTGCAATAATGAATTGAGCTCACCGGCAGTCCTTACCAGACATCTCCACTTACATGTCTTATATTCACAATTAGCAACAAACTAAGGTTCAATCACATAATGAAGTTCATCTCCAAATCTGTAAGTTGCTCGTTAGGATGGGTTTTCTCGTTTCAATGTCAAAGCCCATACATGCTGAGGCCACCCAGTTCTTCCACTTGATTTTCTTCTTTTTGGACTGGGCATGTTGTCTAGGAGATTTGGATTCTGAAAAGGAAAAAAGTTTTAATTGAAAGAGAAATTAGAAATCAAATTATTTTATAAATTTTAAGCAAAAAAGTTTTTTAACATTTATGACATTTTTTGGGGAAGTATGTTGCAGTGCAGTACTTATTCTTATTACTGAACAAAAATAATATAATGAACCAAACACTAGATTAAGTAGCCAAAATGATATTTCAGTATATTTGTTGTTACGAAAAAAATAAATGATTAATTGCGAGATTGTAAAAATGTATTTATGATTCAAACAAATTCATGACTAAATTAGCCAGTCGTCATCATTATGGAATTAATTTGAAAACATAAAACTTAAACGTGACTGATGTAACGTTAACACATTTGTAGCTTTTAAGATTGAAATTTGTTCCTTTATAATGATCATAATTAAAATGAAGTATGAATTAAAGAAAGAAATTTGGATGCCACCAATATTGATTTCTCTGCAACAAATTTTCACTAAGACATGGCAGAAAATCCTGCCTAATTTAATCAGATTGGCAGAAATGCATGCCTACTTAAATCATAAGGTTTTGTACCACAATTCCAAATTGTAATATTTAACTTATTTAATTATATAAATTTGAATGTAATTAAGGCAGATATTAATACTTGGAAATAGATATTAATACTTGGTATTCAAAAGTTTTAAAACTTTAGAACTCTGCTGTTTTGCATCTATTTCAAATCGTAGAATGTAAAAGCCACAATAATTCAATTAGCTTCTTACTTATTTGTAAATTTCCCCTATTACACTTATTTTTTTACTGCATAAACTAAAATTACTAGATTTTCTGTTATACCATAGATTTTTACTTTCTTTGGCCGTGTTGTTTCACACTGACAGGTTTTCCTGACATCTAAACAATAACCAATAATTCAACAATACAGCATTAATTGTGATGATGTCACATAAGTTGGATTTCACAATACAATTTGTCAAGTTAATTTTTCTCAACTCCAAACAACGTTAACTAAGTTCCTATGACCGTTTTCGATAAATGATAGAATATTCCTTTAACATCTGAGAATCCTATAGGGGAGATGGAGGCACATGTGAACACGAGGCACATGTGAACACGGGGCACATGTGAACATCGCAATTTTTCGATAGTTATTATAAGTTTCTTTATTTGAAAAAAATTTCTAAAGATGATAACACCTGTAGACATATGGTAAAAATTTTTTGAAGCTTCATGACATTTTGTTAGCCCTCTGTAGCCAAAAGACTGTTTTTAGATCTCAAAAGTAAAATCTTTGTTCCAAGTTCATAAGCGAATAACTTTATTTATTCATTTATTTGAATTTGAGCATTTTAACATATACTATGAATACTAATAAACATTTTTGATAAAATTCTTTTTCTTTTAAAATTGAGAAATGTTAATGAATCATCAATTTAACAGAAGCAGCAATGTGGGGCACTTGTGAACAGACTAGTTGGGGGCAGATAGGAACAGTTCATAAGTGCCCCAACAATCATTCTGTGATTGTGTTTCTTTCAGTTAACTTAATAAGAAATAATGTCAGTTCCATTATCTACAATTTTCCTGAAATAGAAGATATTTTCCTCACACAAAGTTGATTTTGTATTGAAACTTACACAAACACATCTTTCAGCAAATACATAAAGAACAACAAGCTCGCTTACGTTCAATTGTACTTTAAATAATATTAATGTTTTCTAAAATGCAATAAGTGTTGTAAATTATTTTACTAAACGGTTTACAATAACATTTTTTATGCATTGTTAATACAAAAGTATTACTTTGAACAACTTTGCAAATTTTTCCATTACATTTGTTCTAACCTTGCAATGATGGCTTACTTCCATCTCTAAAACAGTTATGTATATGATGCTTTAAATGGAGATAGATACCAGTAATATTTTAAGAAAGTAAATTTTTTAAACTGATAACTACCGTAAAATCCCGATTGTACCCCCCCCCCTCTTTCAAAAACAAAACAATTTGGGGGGGGGGTTATAGTCGAGAATTTTTTAATCATTAAAAAACCCTTCTTTATCTATAATTTACAAGTAATAAGGCAAATATAGGAGTGAGAATCTTTCGCATTTCGGCAGATTTCCGATAAATAGTATGTAAATGCCCCCTCCCTAAAATTCCCCCCAAACAAAAACCCTTAAGCAAAATTTAAAAGTTTTGATTTCTTTTTTAAAATTGCTTCTTTATTTTTTATTTTATTGCAACAATACTTAATGAATCATCTAAGCCTCTCCCCTCACCAAATCTACTTACTTTCATTTTATAATCTTTTGCTTAAACATATCACCCAGAAACTAGAGAAATATATATATATTTTTTTCTTTATGATGAATTTAAAAGGTAATATAACTAATGATTATGATGACAAATGAATAAAAGAATAAAAAGCATGTTAAAGGATATTTTTTCCTTGTGTTCACATGTGCCCCACGTGTGTTCACAACTACCCCGCTGATGAGGCACATGTGAAAATTTTTTTGAATTTATAAAACTATTAAAAAATGTAAGAAGAACTATACAGGTGATTTAAAAAAAATTACCAAGTGTAAAAGAAAGTTCTGTTTACTATATTAAGTAGTTTTTGTTTATAGAAATTAATCCAGTTATGAGAAAAAGCTATATTTATGGGAACTGTTCACATGTGCCCCGTCTCCCCTACTATTAATCAAAGATCATATCCAGTTATGAAGCCCACCTGCATCTTAAGAATAATCAAATAACTCCTTTATCACTTGATATTGGAGAAAGTACAAATTAGAATTAACCAAAATAATAAGTTTTAATTAATAAGCAAATAATTAGAAGTTAACCAAGATTCAATCTTGTGAGATAAATTAAGAGTATATATGAGGCATTCCAATAAAATTTTAACTTTCAGGAATAAAAATCTGGTGAAATTAAATTTAATAAAATAACATTTTAAACTGATAGACGAATGCCTTAATGATTCAAAATAAAGAAAAAATGGTCAGCAGCGAAATTTTTTTTTATTTAATTGAGGTTTAAGTTAAACTTGCGAGTTTAATTTTCCTTACCATTTTACCACTATAACTTTTTATTTGCTTCTAAATTTTTACTTATAATGAATTTGCATAGTACCCACAGGACATTCAAATAAGAAATAATAACAATGTAGTATTTTTAGTACAAAATTCTGGTATAACATTGTCTTAAAGGGGTGTTAAAGAAGGGACGGTAAGGAAAACAAAGGGGACGGTATATGAGAAAAGGGACGGTAAGGGGAAAAAAGACATGTTAAGGGAAATTACCACCTATTTTTAGGCAAATCATGTTAAGACTAAGTGATAGCCACAATGTTCATTGATTTTTAGAAACAGTTATTTACATTGGATAAAAAAATATATATACAGTGGCGGTCAAAAGTTTCCGGCCAGCATAAAATTGTTGGTTAATTTGTAAGTATACCCATATGAAAAGGAATCTCAAAGTGATACTTATACATTTTATTGATATAATAGTTAGGAACTTATTTATGGAATAACAAATAAATATAAATAGGTTTAACTGACAAAATTAATTGCAATGGAAAACGCGTGTTCTCAAAAGTTTCCGGCCATCTTGGAAAGTTTGGAAAAAATTGGTGTTATAATAGAAAATAATAGTGATTAACAACATTTACAATTAGTATATTGTCGTCATACCATTAGAAATACGTACGTACCCATGCAACGCAGCGACGTGGCAACGATTCAATGAACGGTTGAAGATTGTCTATGTTAAGTTTTTCCACTCTTCTTGTAATTTTTGGGAAAATTATGCTGAATTGGAATATTTATAATTCTGCACACGTTTGTCAAGTTCGTTTTAAAGATTTTCTATTGGATTCAGATCGGGTGATTGGGCTGTTCATTTCAAAAGTGGATTTTGTTTTGTACGAAAGCCACTGCTTGACGAGCTTGCATGTTAGAGATGTTACCATGGTGAAATAAATAGTTGCGACCAGACTTTTTCCACCAATAAGGCAGCAAATTATCTTGCAAGATATCCTTATGCATTGCACAATTCATCTTGTCGCGGATTTCAACTAACGGACCTACACCTTTTCCAGAAAAAGCTTCCCGCATCATAACGTGTCATCTGCCATACTTTATTGGAGGAATAACATATCTCGAATCGTATGTTTTGTTTTTAGGTCGTATGACGTAGTGTATGCCATCACTCCCAAAAAGACTGAACTTCGATTCATCGGAAAATAGTACTTTTTTCCAATTTTCACTTGACCAGGCTTTGTGTTCCTTGGCAAACGCCAGTTGGGCCCTCAGATTTTTTTTTACTTATGAAAGGTTTTTTAACACTTAAAATCGACTCTTCTACAAAATCTTACGTCACATAAGCGTCTTGACTAGGTAGACCGACTTATTTCAGCAATATTTTCACATCGTAAATCACGGGATATTGCAGCGGCATTTTTATGTGGGTCATCCACTGCTTTTCTTCTGATAATTCTGTCCACACGAATAGTTGTTTTCCGGGGTCTCCCGGACCGCGGTAAATCCTGAAGGCCATGGCCATCTTTATATATTTTTTAAATATCGTTCACAGTAGATTTTCCGATCGATAACTTTGCCGCAATCTCACGAGAGGATTGGCCCTTTAGTGACAAACAAATCACTCGTTAAAGAACAATAATCGTTGAACTTTTCATTTTTTAATAATTTCAACTACGTTATTCACGTTGATCCATTAACAAACACGGCCAAAAAGACACTTTACCGATAACAAAAATTAACGAATGACGAATAGCAGGAAATTTTTGTACACGCAAATTTCGAATTCCTCTCCTTTGCATCAAGTGTCTCCCGTATCCAATCAAAATGATCACGTGGTCAGAGGTCAATTGCATATTCCTAACTTTTGGAGCGATTGCGCTTCTTCTTCGCTGGCAGATTCTGGCAAACAAATAAAAAAAACTAACTGGCCGGAAACTTTTGACCGCCACTGTATATTAAGTTGCCTCGAAAAGGGCAGGAATAAACTTTGGGGACGGTAATATTACCAATAAAGTCACGATGGTTGAAATTGTTATTTAAATACGGATTTAAATTTTGCAGTAAATTTCCTGTTAAAGAATTTTAGTCATTCTTTCTCTAGCATACTTCTGCATGAGAAAAAAGTTGAAAACATTATGTGGCTGCATCTGAAGTGATTTTCAAAATTTTATCAAGAGGGACGGTAAGGAATCTAAAACCCCGGGATAGAGTTAAAAAAATAATAACAACCGTAAAAATGTATGCAGGTTAATTTTTTGCTACGTATTTATATAAAACAATAGTCCCAGTTTCGTAAAAAAATTACATCGAATTACTTTTATTGAAACAATTTTATACAGACAGTTCCAAACTTAAAAATCCGCATAAGGGACACGGAACGGTATAGGAATTTCGTGGTATATTTGGACCCCCAAACCTTATTTATCTCGTTAATATTGTTATACAGTCATGCAATGGGATGTTTTCCAGTATAAGAAATTAAAAAAAAATCCAAGAATATGTACTAAAATAAAAATTATTATTCAGGGACTTAAAAGTAAAAAAATTGTGAGAATGCCTCATACATGAAGCCCAGAGGGAGAAGGATCCAATAAGGACAAGCTAGCACCTTGAATCTCCCATTATTTTTACCCTAATACTCAGTTGCATCCCCCACACATCCTTAAGATAAGTTCTTGACTCCCATCTCTCTTAAGTTAATAAGATCTTTTCTGTTTTAAATGATTAGTAAAATCTTAAATTGAAAATCCTCTTTGTATTTAATCTATACTAGAGAAATACGACATAATAATAAATTATTAAATGTACAACTCTTGTACAGTCGTGGGGGGAAAAAAAGTAAAACACCCCGTACTAACTCCTCAAAAAATTACCGCAGAAGAAAGTTACTTATATACCGAACGATTGGAAATAATGTCTACTTTTAAATGCGGCATATAAAATTTCCTTAGGGGGCCATCTACATATTAAAACATACTCAAACTTCATTTTTTTTTCAATGGCAAGACCCACTTTTAACAAGATATTTCAAATCTTCGGTTCAAACTATGTCTAGACACCAAATTTCAAGTCATTTGAATGGTAAGTTTCTGAATTATAAACATTCAAAATTTAGGGCTTCTAATGTTAAATTATATTTTCATATTTTTATTAATATCTCCTGAAATTATACTCCTAATGTGCTAATCTTTTGTGTAGCAATAATACTAAAATACCCAAACATAACTACGTTGAATTTGCAATTTTTACAATTTTATGATATGAATTATGATTTATGAAATTAATATTCGAAAGAATTATGAATTGCTATCAACAATTTTTTTGATGGATTTAGATTTATTAAGTCCTGCTTTATGGAAATCCAAAATTTCACATTTTTCTTTCAAGTAGTTTTCAAATTATGCTAAAAATACGGCAAAATGATGGTTTAAGGGGCCGTATATGATAGAAGTGACAAGATATTTTGAAATTTCTTATGCTATCCTGTAATTTAGCAGTCTTCAATGACTGCATGAGTGGCACTTCGGATGCTTTGATCAAGAATGGGGCTCTCTTTGTCAACAATCGAGTACTGAACTTTCAATTTGGATACAGCCCCTAAAATACACTCGTTTTAAAATAATTAATTTTTCGGAAACTTATCCAACAAGTTGCATAAAAATTTAATATTGGGCTAATTGAAGGTGTAGAGTTCATTTATGCTGTCAGAATTGTTTACTGCTATTGAAAAAAAAAAAAAATAAAATAAAAACAAAT
Source organism: Maratus speciosus (assembly GCA_963932465.1). Lineage (NCBI taxonomy): Eukaryota > Metazoa > Arthropoda > Arachnida > Araneae > Salticidae > Maratus > Maratus speciosus. The sequence continues at coordinate 330,551,188 of OZ010787.1, forward strand.
TTATGGTTCGTTTTCAGTGGCGTGGCGTCCGGTCATCGCTGGATGCGGCGATGACCAAGCAATATTTTAAAACTCTTAATAAGCTTTTAAAACTCTACGATCCAGTTTTAGCAGAACATTTGGAGTTCATGTATAAGTGAAGGTAAAATTTAAAGTTTCTTTTTTGAACATTCAACCATTGAATTTTAGAGTTAATAATTTTTCACCACAAACTTAAATAATTGCGATGACCACCGAAAAATTTCACGCCACGCCACTGTTCGTTTTAATATGTAGATGGACCCCTAAGAAAATTTTGTATACAACATTTAAAAGTAGGCTTTATTATCAATCGTGTGGTACCAGTAACGTTCTTCTACGATAATTTTTTGCAGAGTTAGTATGGGGTGTTTACTTTTTTTTCACACAACTGTGCAACCGCATAGATGTTATCAATATACAACTCTGTACAGCTGTATAGAGTTATATAAGTTGTATGTTTAAAGTGTAAAGAATCTCGAGAAATAATTCTCAGAACTAATGATTAATATTCGAAAAAGAGAACTTCATATTATGAAAGCCTTTCGTGCATCAAACTATTTTATTAAATGCATAATCATGCAGTTTATGGATACACTGAAGACTATTAAAAAAAATCTTTTACCCTTTTGTCCCAGCGCGTTGCATATCCGAAATATACCAAAAAGTAGTGCAACTTATACAGTGGGCTTTAAAAGCCGATATTATTTATTGCTGCTATCCCTCAACACAGCAGTTAATATAAATTGTTCACAGAATTCTTAACAGATAGTGATACTGTGTTAATTTTTATCCTGAAGTTTTATTTACCATTTTACTAGTTTCGCATTGTTATTGCTAAAATGAACTTCGTAAATTTTGTAAAATTAAAATGTCTAGAGACGTCCAAAAGTAGATTTTTTACAAAGGTAAGTTCGTATACTTTTCAATTTTGTATTAGAGGATTGTCATTATTTATGAAAAGTATGTAATTTTCTGTTTATCGCAAATGTGTTTTAGTCAATAATTTTTAATTTTTATGTTCTGGGTTATTCCATACAAAATGAGCAAATCACCTGTGGCAGACATGTCAGAGATTTTAACGAAAATCATTTTGTAAGTATATCATATGTATTTATGAGTAAATGTAAAATAATAGATTTTAGGATTGTTTATTTAAGTATTAATTTTCATATTAAAAGTGGATGCAAAATCGTGGTTTTGGCTGCATGCTTGAAGTTTCAATTTTGGTTATTAGCCTTAAGTATGCAAAGACTATATTAAAATTTTTTTATAATTAGGAATGAATAATAAGTAACAGATTGACGTAAGTTAGTAATTGTATTTATATTCCTTAATAAGAAAAAAAAAATTTTTGAAAAAAATTTGAGGGAAAAATGCAACGATTCTATTGAAATGAAGGACACCTCATACAATATCAAAATTGCTTGACGTTATAGCTAAAAGTATATATATTAAATATTTAAACTTTCATTCTTGCCTTTTTTATTCCTTAATGGGAAAAAAATTAAATAGTAAAAAATGTTGAGGATAAAATGCAATATTTTCTATCACTTGTTACGACGTGAAAGAAAGCTTTTTTAAACTTTTAATTCTTTTGATTTTATAGATAACAGTGTATATTTTAAATATAAAAACTTTTATACTTGCTTTCAGTTTATTTTTTCCTCAAGAAGATTTTTAATTAAAGTAGAAAAAAAAGCTCCATTGAACAGAAAATTATATATTAATATCTAAATCCACATACAGAAAATAGATGGCAGCACTAAATTTTTTCACCTTGAAATCGTGCAATATTTTAAGAAACGCGCGCGAATTTTTTAAAAAAAATAGCTCATGGAATGTAGTTAATATTGCCTTTTTTAACCCAATTTTGTGACGTTAGGAATCAAAAAGGCATGCTTGAAATTTTTTTAGCAGATTACGGACTTATTGATTTTTATGTCTGTGCAATAACTGTAATGTGGGACATTTCCTTCATTATTTTTTTTACCTATCAATAAGAGGAAAAATTACGATTTTGTCATTTTTTTAAAAGTTTCTAAAAATTTTTAAAGGTGAAGGAAATACATGGCAACTTAAAAACTTTAGTAATTCGATCTTAATATGTAAAACTACATCAGGCATTAATTCCTCAGATGTTTTTGAATTCCTTTAATTTTTATTACGTTTTTAATTTTCTCAAAATTTGCAAATTTTCAATTTTTACAACCAATTAAAGAATAATCATGGTGTTACCAGATTATTATTGCTCAATAAATAAGAAGATAATTTTTCAGAGGTCACATTATTAAAAAAAAAAATTCATTTCAGTTAAATAGTTTTCAAGATACAGAACTTCAAACCTGCAACTTTGGACGATTGCACACATGCCATTCTTTATCACAAGTTTTTTAAATGTCCAAAACTGCTAAAATAATTTATTTTTTATGAAGATATTTTGCAGAGCTCTATTTGAATATGAATTGAACCTGTATATCAAATTTTATTAAAATCTGTTACTATGTGGCCACGACTTTTTTTAAATTTTTGCTCTTTTTGCGTGGAATGACCCTTCTTTTTTTTTTTTTTACATGCATAAGATGTGCTTCTAACATCTAAGTAAATATTTTTCAAATAGGATTTGTTGAGTCACAAAGGATGCATAAAACAAAAGATGAAAATCATATGTACATGTACAATGTTCAATGGGTCACGGGAATCTTTTAAATTTCAAAAAAGTATTGATCGACTAATAAAAAATCAAAATATATCCCTTTAAGACCTCACTATTGTTGATTTTATGCAGGGTTATTCAGAACTCTTTGTCAATAACAGACATTTAGGTTAGGAAGACAATAACAAGCAAGAATCATATAGGAACATAGGGTCATATACGCAACCCTGACGCGCTAGAGGGCGCGAGGACAGCTGGGCAGGCAGAAGCGAGGAAAAGTGTATTTCGGGTGTATGAGCTGAAAGAAGGATGCATCGCTATTCGAATAGTGAATTGGCGGATATGCACCTCGTTTACGGGGCGGCCAATTGCAGTGGAACAGCCGCTAGGGAACTGTATCGTTCCCGGTTTCCAACCAGACGTATCCCTACTCATACCATGTTCGCACGTCTGCATCATAAATTGAGCGAAATAGGATGTTTCTACACACGAATGATCGATACTGGTGTTCATAGAACAACGCGGACACGTAGACTGGAAGAAGCCGTACTGTCCGAAGTCGAAAACGACCCAGAACTCGATTTATTGCAGCACGTGTATGTGCGTCTCAATTCAGCATTTGGCGTATCTTATACGCGGACGAGTTGCATCCGTATCATGTGCAACGTGTGTAGTCTCTGACCGCCGGTGATTACAAGCACCGTTTGGAAAGGGCATATTGGTTTCGACTGCATTCCCCAACTTTATGGGCATATGACGCGTCTGCATTGCATTTACGACCCTATGTTCCTACATGATTCTTGCTTGTTATCGTCTTCCTAAGCTGCATGTCTATTATTGACAAAGAGTTCTGAATCATCCTGCATATGATCCTTCTTCTTTAGTACACAAGTTGTTTGTTGATGAACTGTTCGGTAATTCTGTAAATAACGCCTCTTTTAATATTAAAAAAATGATACTTTCTAATTTTATTCAGTATAAAAAGAGGAGGCCATGTCACATACCCGCTTATCGTATTAAGATAGTAAGAAAAAAATCGTTGCTCGATTTGTCCTCGAGACGTTAGATGACCGACATCGAAAGAAGTCATTATTGCTCGAAGGCGGTCCTTTGATTTCGGGAGAAAGTAGTGTTGGATTTCAAACTCAGCCAGAAAAGAAAAAGTCTCGTAGTATATGACTGTTTTTGCTTCTTCAAGTGCAGTGATAAAAGAATTAAGTTCTTTTCTTTAAATATACATCTTCAAGTGAAAAAATGAAGCAAAGCATTTCTTTTAATTCAAATTTATATCGTCGTTTGGCCTCATCTTAGAACATGACGTATGAAACGAAAAATAACTCAAATTACAATAAAAAGTTTTTTATATTAAAAATTCTTAATAAATGTTATTTAAAAAGGAAAAACTACAATTTGAATGTTATTTGGTCGTACATTTTTTCTATGAAAAACACTTTTTCTGTTACACCAGTTACCTTGCACGTTAAGATAGTATACATTTTAGGTAGATTTCGTATGAAATACTACCTATTTTAGGTAGATTTCGTATGAAATACTACCTATTGGGATCGTTCCTATGTTGGAATTTCTGAAAAATTTTTGCAGATCTACACCGATCATGACCCCTAGAACCCAAAAAACCCCTCAGTAAAAAACTTTATCTATCTATCTATCTATCTATCTATCTATCTATCTATCTATATCACTTTCTTCTGGACACGATAACTTTCGTAATTCTGCACCAATCTCTTCCAAACTGATACATAAAATCAATGGGCATAAAATCTCGGTCAAGTTCGTTAATGGGCAAAATCGGACCAAGGGGAGGGAAATAGGGAGGGGTTTTGTGAAAACAGAAAACCCCCCATAACTTCTTAATTTTTGTACATATCAAATCAGTTTAAAGTTTTTATTACTTCTAAAAATAGGGCCAAAAATTTATGTATCACAGATTTTTGATAAAGTTAAAAATGGGCTCAAGGGGCGCAAAAAATAGGGTTTTTGGGAGAAAAAAATTCATAACTTCGTCAATTCTCAAGATATCAAATTCAATTAATTTTATTATAAATCTCCTTAATATTATCTAAAACTTTTATATTCACAAGTTTTTGATAGGAGCAATTCGTACTGCAAAAAAAAAAATTAAAAACGAAAACAAAAAGGGCGTTTGAAGAAGAAAAAAATCCATAACTGCGTCAATTCTCAAGATATCAAATTCAATTAATTTTATTATAAATCTCCTTAATATTATCTAAAACTTTTATATTCACAAGTTTTTGATAGGAGCAATTCGTACTGCAAAAAAAATTAAAAACGAAAACAAAAAGGGCGCTTGAAGAAGAAAAAAATCCATAACTGCGTCAATTCTCAAGATATCAAATCCAATTAATTTTATCATGAATTCCCTTAACATTATCTACAACTTTTATATTCACAAGTTTTTGATAGGACCAATTCGTACCGCAAAAAAAATTAAAAACGAAAACAAAAAGGGGGTTTGAAGAAGAAAAAAATCCATAACTCCGTCATTTCAAAAGATATAAAATCCCCATGAATTTATCATATATCTTCTTAATATTGTCTACAACATCTATATAGACAAGTTTTGGATAGGACCAATTCTTAGAGCAAAAACAAATTAAAAATACATACCGGTTGAAGTAAAAAATGATCTTAGTAAGGGTGTTTTCAAATCCAAACTGCTTATTTTCTGACTCATTTTACAATTCATTTTTGATCTCAAAGGCTTCCAATTGGTACGTTTTCTTACTCAGAAACTATATAATGTACCGTAATGGTCGATTTTCTGATAGGGGCAGAATATATTTTTTTAAATGCTGTTAAAAAGGGCATTTTGAATCGAATTTACAGAAGCGGATTGTGTTGGAAAAATCATTGTATTAAGGATGCGCTTAAATCCAAACTGCTTATTTTCTGACTGGTTTTTAAATTCATTTTTGCTCTCAAACGCATTTAATTAGTAGATTCGCTTATTCAGAAACTATATAATGTACCGTAATAATCGATTTTTAGATAGAGGCAGAATATATTTAAAAAAATGATGTCAAAGTGGGCATTTTGAACGGAATTTCCCGAAGTGATTGTGTTAGAAACGAAAAATATTGTCCTTCTGAGAAAATAATTGTTTATATATCAAGTTTTAATTAATTGAACAAAAAATAAATACACGGGTCGCTTATAAATCTCTTCAAAAATCACGTCAGCAAGTTTCATATTTTTTTTAAATTAAAAATGAATCTGGAATTATGCCAGAAAATTTCGAGTTGTTGAGCATGGAACAGTATTTTTTTGAATACCGCCGTAACATGATTCTGATAAAATTAGCTATTATATGAAAATGAAATAAAAACTCGTCAAGAGCGGCCAGATAAAATTGTTAAAGTGAATTTATCTATAATCATGATTTAGTTTTTGTTTGTGAAATTAGTATATTTGACTTCGAAATCTACCTCTGCCTGTAGGCCGGGCCGGCAGGAATTTTTTTTTTTACTTTTGTATTTTGCATGATTTTTCTTTTCTTTTCTTTTTTTTTTTTTTTTTTTTTTTTTGCTAGTTTATCGTTGCATATTTAGTTATGTAAAATTTATGCTAAAGGTTATCATGGCACTAATACATGAAATTTACTTCAAAATGGGATTGTAATTAATTAAATTACTACACTTCGCATCACTGTGCGGGAAGGAAGGAATTTTAACACCAGCTGTTTATTGTAGATTGTTAAAAAAAAGGTAGAATCACCTGAATTGATTCTCATTGATTTGTAAAAATGCAAGCAAAAATAAGATTTAGCTTCTGGGACATTATGCGTAAGAGATTTAATTCTTTTCATATTTGTAGCACCTTCAAAAGTATGTGTTCTGCTTAGCTATAATATTAGAAACCACATAATATTTCATTGTTTCCTTAAAAATACGCACATATTTATTTTTCCTTATAAATTACTTAAAATTTTATATAGCACTGCTTTCTTAAAATAATCTTTTTTCCAAGCGATGGAAAATTTTTGGAGTATTATTTAAAAAATAAAAGTCTGATGAATAGACCTTAATTAGTAGGGATAACAGTACTCTACAAAAATATATTTTGAAAGTAATCTTAAAAAAAAAAAAAAAAAAAAAAAAAAAAAAAGCTTACTGCATTTAAGCGGGTTTAGGGGAAATTCACTATAATGGAAGGCACTTGTGTTTGAAACGCGTGACTTCGATTTGATTCTTCTAATTTAATATGAGTAGCCTAAGTGAGATGTGGGAGTTTTCTTAAGTAATCTATTTATTCTTTTCCCATAATGCCTACACTAGCATAATGTGACTATTTGAACATGTATACTTGCGATAATTGAAAAGTTAATCACCAGAGAGGACTATGTTTACTATCAATGATTCTGTAAGTACATTGATCTTAATATTTTGCTACAAAGCTCGGTATCTAGAAAACTACACCAGTTAATACAACTTTCGCTTTTGTTACCAATGTTTTAAAATATAATTAGCGGCAACGAGTGTTTACTTTTTTTCTTGATGACACTCTCAGAGGCCATCGCTATTCTGAATGTAATTCTTCATCGTCTTTCAGCATCTTTTCTGTATAATGAGTGCCTATTTACAGTATGCGTCACCAAGCAGTGTCTACAGATTTATTCAACATCCTTTTGCAGATAGTTTATGATCTTATCGCTTCACATAAAATGCGTCTTAAGATGCAAGTCTGTTGCTTGATAATGTTATCGAAGACAATTTCATGCTTGAAATGACACCATGTCGTTCTACATTCTTCAAATTAGGTGAATAATTGCAATAAATACAGCGACATTTTCAAAAGGAACCCTTTTTTAACATCTTTACCAAGTAAGAAATTGTTTAAAATAAAAACTGCATACTCTGTTACAAAATATATTAGAATTAAAACAATAAAATCTATGAAGCGCTAAATCAACATATTGAATTTTTCGACTACCAAAATGGGTACACTGGACCCAAAAACGCGTTCCTTTGTACGTCATTTACAAAGTAATCGAAAATAAAAATAATCTATTTTGCATTATGTTGTATTATCAATTAGTATATTCATTGTAAATCAGTAGTTCTTTTATATCTTGGGAATCCTATATATTTGCATATGGGTTCAATAGAACCGACTTGTAATTCTTGCATGTTCTGTTTTTCTGTATTTGGGGGGTTTAACCCTTAAGTGGTGAGGTGATTTTTTATAACGTAAGTGGTGATGTGGGGGTATGTAACCCCAAAATTTGATTTCTTGTGCACTCCACGAAATTTAGCGAATTAAAATAAGAAAATTTTCTGTGAATTTTGCATTATTGTATAAAAACAACTGAAAAGTACTATAAATATACATATATATTTAAGTGTACAGTCCATCTAGTAATGTAAAATGACAATATTTATGAATTTAAATTTCTCCGGTGTGCAAAACAACCCACCTCACCAGTTAAGGGTTAAGAAACAATTTCAAACAAAAACGTATTCACATTTTATCTATATTTTAGATGAATTGCTTCTGTTAAACTGTTAAATTGTTTTATAGTCCACTTGATCGATTGGACTCTAAATAATATCGTTTGCACTAATATTTCTGAAAGATGTTCAAGTACATCATAAGCTTAATTCCTGGTCAATATAAAGAGCTGCCAACACTCCAAACCACCAAATTTCTGACAGTAATCTATGCCTTATTTAATCGCAGAATTTTTGCACTAAATAAAGCGGATATTTTTATTCGAAAAGTCAAAATTCCACAGGTTTGGCAACCCTGAATGAATGCGGCTCAAAACTGTAAAAGAATAGCGAATTGTTCCCAATCCCATTTTGCGAAAATGATTGGATTGCAAAATAATAATAATAATAATAATAATAATAATAAAATGTTGCACTAGTAGATGAAGGAGATCGATGTTCGTTTATTTCTTCAATCACTATTAATAATAGTTAATCAGGAATATCAGAAGGTATAGAAATTTATCAATAAAACACAACATTAACTTTCACTAATGTTATCGGTCTCACAGACCGGTGCTTTTTTCAATTTTCATAATTTAACTTGCAAATTTCAGTTTATCTACAAACACTACTGAAGTTTTGTTTCGTTTGGAACTTTAGTACTAACACCAGAGACTTTTGAATAGGTTAATTTTAATTATAACACTCCTGTACAAAAAGTTTAGTACAAAAACAACATCCTATGAGTTAATCGCGGTTTTTATTCATCTTTCGATGGAACGGTCTCACAGACCGCTTCACACTATGTGACAATTTCTGTGACATCAGTTAAAGTGACATCTCTTAAAGCAAGTTACGGCTGAATGTGATTTGAAGTTTTTAGATAATTTCGTGTTGCGTGTTTACTGTCTATTTACTACCTATTCAATGCTTTGTTTTTCTAGAAGAGGATTTATTTATTAGCATAGTGTTTCAAAAGAGAAATCATCCATCTTCGATTTTTTGGTTGAAATTCAATAATTAAATAAATGGCTAAATTTGAGCAAAAAAATAAATTAAGACCAGGATTTCATTTCATGAAACTGAATTCTGTTCAACACAGAAATATTTATGGAGCACAATCAGCAAATACACTTATTATTGCCTATTGCTCTCTTTCTCAAACTATACCGGAATAATTTGAATGGAACTAATTAAACTGCTGATAACATGGAAAATAAAGTTTTAGCCTTATTTCTACAATATTTTGAACGTTCATCGTTAAAAACTTTACATTTCCTATTGAAGACAATAAAAATGGAAAGCAAAAGCGGAGTGACGTCGCATTGAAGGGGGGAGGGGCGGTTTAAGTAATTTGGGTTCAAGTTGGAATGCAGATCGACGAAATATTATTTGTCGTATTAGAGTCGGGTTGCGGGTGCAGTCTTTCACCGGGTCGGTTAAACAAAACCAGAGACCCGCGGTTCGGATTAGCACTAATTTTTTCCGTTGCAAGTCGGGTTGACTTCATTTGTTTCAGGTTCGGGTTTGTTTCTGATTGGGTTTTGACATCTGCGGGCGGATTCGAGCTGAGCCGATTTCTCAAAAGAATCTCCGACATATTTTTTCAGATTAAAAACTATATATTTGAATATTAATGAGTATATGTATATTAATTTTTCTGTTTAAAAGATAAAACTGATACTAGAGATATAATTGTAGAGTACACTTCCATAATTGCATTAACATATAAATTATTTTTCTTTAAATATAGGTTCGGGTTTAGGCTTGACTAAATGCAGAATTGCGGGTTCGGTGAAGGACTCTGGTTGCGAATTGGTTTTAAATAAAATTTGCCGATTCGCAGGATTCAATTGGGTAGATACACTAGTTAGTAACGTTTAAAAACTAATTTTCACTATGAAATTTTCTCTAACAAATTTTAAAAAAATCACAAAAGGCAGGAAGTTATAAAAAGCTACTAAATAAAAGTATCTAAAATTGATTGAAAATCATCACCCTTCTTTTTGTAAAAGATATTAGTTTCAGAATACATTAAAATGCCTGCGACAAGTTACAAGTTGCCGCATTTTTTCTTTATCATCGCATGCAATTTTGGTAGTTATTTGCCAACAGATTATTTTCAATTATTTCTGGAAGAAAAGAAGAAGAGTACAAAGCCACTAAGCCTCACCTATAGCAAAACTAGAGCCAACCCGATCTGAACTCTGAACACGATCCGCGGCTCAGATCTACTTAGGAAACTGTGGGATTACCGGACATCTGATGCAGGATTCCATCCGTTAGTATTTTCTTCGAAGAGGGGGAGGTCAGGGTTGATTTGCAGTGGCTGAATTCAGGACTTCAATTCCCTGCTTCATACTTAATCTTTGAAATACAGTCAAACGCGAATTACTTTTAGCATGAACTGTTTCCAATTGCCCCGTCCACTTGTATGTAATGTATTTAAGTGCGGATAACACGAACTACTTTTAACATGAACAAAAAAAGTTTCCCACTGAGTGCTCATGTTAACGAGGTTCGACTGTATTGCTGTCTACACACCATATTCGTACGCCAAAAATCTGTAACATTGAAAGTCCTCATATTGGGAGGTTGGTAGGTGGAAGAAGAGTACGAAGCGGAGATTCTCCCTTGCGGTAACGACCAAAATTGTGGAGAACCTTTTCCTTATGTGGATTTTCCGTCTAGGTTAAGCAACCAGTGAGGCGTTTTAGTATTATATTTGTAAAAAGCTATTTTTTCTTAAAATTTTTCAATAAATTTCTTTGACAAGTTCCAAAATTTGTACATCAAACAAAAATCGTTTAGCCTCCAATGATTCATCTCTACTTTGAATAGCAGGTGACTGTTCACCAGTTAAAGATATGCACGGAAACCTCCTTCAGGCCTAGGCTCGACCGAGTTTCGACAATAGATAGAAGTTTGGTCACAGCCCGGGCCAGTCCGTACAAAAACTAATTTGGCCCGGCCCATCATAAATGTTAAAATATCGGTCAGGATCTAGCTTGGCCTGCTTTCTACTTCGCGTTTATTGCCTGGCCCGTGCAAATATCAATAAAATCAGGCCCGACCCGCTACAAGTCAATTTCTGCAAAAGAAAAAAAAATGCGGATATTGTTAAATAATTATTATTCTAAGAATAAAATTCTTCTTAAAGGGTTTCTATGCAAAAATTTAAACTACAGCATTTTTCAGATTTTTATCTCTAGGAGACATGGAATGGGGATTAACAATATTAATGATCACTTAGATAATTACATACAAAAGAAGATTTTTAAAAAATCAATGTAGTTTTAAAAATATTTAAAAAATGCTTTAAAAACATCATAATCTTAAAACCAGGTGTAAGAATCTTACGCATTTCCGCTCTCTTAAAATTTTTTACCTAAATCGTACACCACCTCAAAATCTACCCCGCCGCCTCTCCCAGCACACAAAGCATATAATCTTGTAAACGCTTTATTTTTTTTTAATTTTCTGTTTCATTTTTTAGTTTGTTTCTGCCCTATTTGTTACTCTGTAATGACAACAAATAAATAATCAATTAAATCACTCCCTCATATCAAAATTTGTGCTTCCCCCCCCCCCTCTTACACCCAATATATCCACTTCTCCGATTACTTTTACGCCAGACAATGAATTTTGAAATTTTTAAAATTCAATTTTTGTAGGTTGATTTCTTTATAAATCGCACTATTCCAATCATATATATAATATCGCTCACCCGCAAGAAAAGTGACACATCTCAACAAAAGTAAATTTCACAGGAGAGGCAAAAGAAAATTTGCATGATTTTACTGTAACATGAAATTATAGCACCTAGCTCTGCATGCAGGAATGAAAACGTGTATAAAAGCATAAAACCCTTAAAAATGAAGACGTAGGGTGAGGTAGAGGTCTGCACGGGCGGACATTTCCAGGCCCGGGCCTGGCCCGACTTATAGAGAAAAAAATTCGGCCCGGCCCGGTGCAAAAATAAAAAGTTCGGCCCGGGGCCGGCCCAATAAAAAAATTAAAAGTTCGGCCCGAGCCCGGCCTGAAAAAAAGTTAAAATCCCGGCCCGACCCCGGCACGAGTGAATTTCTACAAAACATTGATTTTTACGTCGAATTGGTTAAAAATGTGTCTCGTACGAGGAGCCAAAAATACTTATCTTAACTTTTAGGTAGCTTTCATTACAAAAGGCTACCTATTGCAGCCGTTCAGAGGAAAACGATTCCCAAAAATTTTGGTATATTTTCACCGATGATGACCCCTAGATCCCGAAACCACCCTCCGTTCAAAATTGATATATATATATATATATGTATATTTATATATATCTGATATTTGTTATACTGTAACTCTCGTACTTATGAACTGATTTGGATAAAATTTCGTGTATACATAGTACATACCAATGTCTCAACCGAGTTCGTTGGCCAGCCTCATCCGCCATCTTGTTTCAAAATCGCGGCAATTTAAAAAATTTAAAAAAAAAATGAATTTAAAATGAAGCACAAAAAAATTAGACGTTGAAAAATATTTTTTTCTTATGTGTTTGGACTTGATACAAAGATTCTGGAGCATTTTTAGTTTCGTCTGTATCTTAAAAAATGGCTAAGTTATAGCACTTTGAATTTCTAGCATGGCTGACATTTTGAAACGATCTGATTTTTGTCCCGCGATAATACACGTATTTATGAACCAATATGGATGTGACAAGGCATGTGCATAGTACATAGCAACGTCTCGACCGAGTTCGTTGGCCAGCTTCATACGCCATCTTGTTTCAAAATGTCGGCCATTTAAAATTAAAAAAAAAATTTAAATTTAAAATGAAGTACAAAAAAATTATAAATCGAAAAAGATTTTTTTCCTATGTGTTTGAGCTTGATACGAAGATTCCGGAGCATTTTTTGTTTCGTCTATATCTTAAAAAAACGGTTGAGTTATAGCACTTTGAAATTCTTGTGTGGCTGACATTTTGAAGCGATCTGATATTTGTCACGCGATAACAGGCGTATTTATGAACGGATTAGGATATAACTTGGTGTGTACATAGTACATACCAATGTTTCGACCGAGTGCGTTGGCCAACATCATCCGCCATCTTGTTTCAAAATGGCGGCCATTAATTTTTTTTTCTATTTTAATTTAAAATGAGGTACAAAAACTTAGAAATTGAAAAAGATTTTTTCTTATGTATTTAACCTTAGTACAATGATTCTGGAGCATTTTTCTTTTCGTCTATATCTTAAAAAATGGCTGAGTTATAGCACTTTGAATTTCTAGCATGGCTGACATTTTGAAACGATCAGATTTTTGTCACGCGATAACACGCGTATTTATGAACCGATTAGGATGTGACAAGGCATGTGCATAGTACATAGCAATCTCCCGGCCAAGTTCGTTTGCTAACTTCATCCGCCATCTTGTTTCAAAATGGCGGCCATTTAAAAATTAAAAAAAAATTATTAATTTAGAATGAGGTACAAAAAAATTAGAAATTGAAAAAGATTTTTTTCTTATGTGTTTCAGCTTGTTACAAAGATACCGGATCATTTTTTGTTTTGTTCTGTGTGACGAATGATGTGATTTCGAATCTGTGTGACATTTTGAAAAATCTGATTTTTTGCCTGCAACAGCACTCGTATATATCAACCGATTTAGATATGCGTAAGCATGTGCACAGGAATTACTTAGGTCTCGACCAAGTTCATAGGTGAGCTTTGTTGCACCCATTATGTTGTTTTAAATTGGCGGGCTATCACCGATAATTCGGGTTAATATAATTATTAGTATAATTCGGGATATCACCGAATTTGGCGACAAAATATGAATCACTTTAATAAAACCAGCTTTGATAACGCTGACTAATTTGGCGAAATTCTCATTCAGATTCAATATTGAGAAAAATTAGTATTTAATCTTCTATAATCGGGTTCCACTAATTTGAGCTCCGTGTGTTTGAATAATATAAGCTGGCTTTTAAAAAATAAAGAATATGAAAGCTACCTCCTCCTCCCGGCACTGGCCGGAAGTACATTTTTTTCATGTTTATAATCTTTATTTTTATCGAAGTGCTGCAGGCTGCGATATTTATTTTTTTAGTGAATCTCTATTTATGTATGTAAATGTTTCAGTTATCATTAATATTGTTAATCCATATTCCATTTATAGAAGTGTTAAAAATCTGAAAAATGCTATACAGTAAAATCTTCTAAGACGGAATTGCATAGGAAAAAATTCGTTATAGACAAGTTCCCTTCTTAGCAAGTGTAAATGTATTATATATTCTTTTCTTACCTATTAGTATATTAATTTGGCATGGATCAACACGTTTTTCAGTTTAAAACAGGGTTCCGTCATAGGCAGGTTCCTTTTCACACATTTTACTATATTTTAATTTAGCTATATTTTAATATGCGTAGAAATCTACTATTCTTTAAAAATAATATTTTTTAATGTTTAAGTGTAGAATAATGGCGATTGAAAAATGTATGCATTTTTTGCAAAAATTTTTGGGCTAGGCCTAATTTAACTGACCTTTAAATGGACCAGGCCACGCTAAGACAATGATTTTCATACTGGCTGGCTCAAAACCAGGACTGAAAATTTTGGGCCGTGCAGACTAGGAATGAAACCAGGCCCGGCTCTGTACAGAAAAATTAAGTTAGGCCCGGCCCGGCCCGAACAGAGTTGAGAGCAGGTTCGGCCCGGCCCGAGTGCCGTGAAAGAAAATCGGCCCGAGCCCGGCCGTGCAGATCTCTAGGGTGAGGTTTGGAGGGTTGGGTAATTTTACTTCCCCACACAATCCACCCTTCTTCTGTGGTCACAAATGGACATATAGCATAATAAAGTGATTTTCCGCATAGCTACACTTATGAAACTGTTTGTGTAGCAAGACAGATGTATGACAGACCTATTAGTGGAATAAAACGCAAAATGAATTTTTGCAAGATGTGTCACTTTTTTTACGGGTGAGCGATATAATGCAAATCTTGTCACCCCGACAGCGTCCTAATATGCTAAATATCGAACCTATTTGAACCTCATTTTGACAATGTATTCATCTTGCCAATATCTTGGATGAGTTCGTTAACCAAGTGTGTTATTCTTATAATTTGTACACAAAAGCAAAAACCATGCAGAAATCATCACGCCTCAAATACTGAACTAATTAGAATCTTAGAGGACACTCAAAAGTTTTCGATGTCATTCATTGAATCGTTTGGGTTATATTACAACTTGTTAAACTACGATTTCAACATTTTTTTAGAATTTTGATTTAAATGTCATATACATTTAATTACATTTGGTAAACCTAATTTAAATATTCCCTGCAAATTACCTTTCTTTCCAAAATAGCGAACTTTGAGGAGTGAGACCATTTTGTTTAATTTTATATATGTATCTTAAAATAAAATAAAAGTAAAGTAATAAACCGACTGACTTGTTTTACTTTTCTGCACTTTTTTTACTCACTACCAACAGTAAATAACCAATTATCTAAATCTTCTCACCTTCTATTCTTTATTAACTACTTTTAGTATTCGTCTTACTCGGTTTCTCAAAAAATGATGAAGACAAAACATAACAGAAAAACTATTTACTTTTTAATCTAAATATTTGAACCATTTTGTCTGTTTAAACATCTATCAAAATTCTCCGGATTTTATGCAGATTAAATAGAAATGATTTCAGTACATGTAAGATTTTAAAAGTAAATTCAGTTATTAACAGCACTCTGGCAAATTATCTTTCACGTGATTAACCAACACATAAAAATACTTAAAAGCGTAAAAAAGAAAAAAAATAAAACAAAGTAATGTTTTATCGTTCATTTTTCTTCACTAATTAAGAAGGATAGTTGCCACGATACTACCCAAGAAAAAAAAAATTCTCAGCCGACACGGTATAAAGAATGAAATACAGACCCGGTCAGAGACTTCGGATAAAATTTATCCAGGCCCGAGTTTAATGAAAAAAATCACCAAGCCCAGACCAAACTCGGGCGCCGATACAGACGCTGGCCTAGAAGTTTTCATGGTCCGAAATTTCCAGGCCCATAGAAAAAAGTTCAGCCCAAGCCCAGCCGGTACAAAGAAAAAAAAATATTGGCCCGGCCCGGTATAAAAGCTAAAAGTTCGGCCAGAGAAAAGTTAAAATCTCGGCCCGAGCCCGGACAGCCCGACTCAATATCTACAAAACATGAGTTTGTACGTCGATATGGTTAAAAATTGTCTCATACGAGGAGTTCTGACCAAAAATACTTATTTTAGCCTTTTTTTTCATGTTTATACTAGCCTTCATTTTTAAAGAAGCGCCCTAAGCTGCGATTTTTTTTTAATTAATCTCTATTTGTATGTAAATGTTTGTTATTATTATTATCGTTAATCCATATTCTACGTATTGGAGACTTAAAAATCTGAAATTGCTATACAGTAAAATCTTCTAAAAAGAAATGGAATAGGAAAGAAAAATGCATTATAGACAAGTTCTCTTCTTAGCAGGTATAAATGTATTATGTTCTTTTCTCACGTATTATTATATTCATTTTGCATGGATCAACACATTTTTCCGTTTAAGATATGATTCTTTCATAGGCAGGTTCTTTTTCAAGTGTTTTACTGTATTTTAATTTTATTGCTAGAAATTTTCTATTCATTAAAAGAAAAAAAAATACAGTTTAATTGTAGAATAATGGCGATTTAAAAATATATACGTTTTTAGCAAAAAATTTTGGGCATGGCCAAATTTTAATGAATTTTGCACGAACCAGGCCATGCCGATACAATGATTTTCATAATGGTTGGGTCCAGACCGGGAATGAAAAGTTTAGCCCGTGTAGACCGAGGAAGAATGAAGCTTGGTACGGAAAAAATAAGTTATTCCTGGTCCGATCCTTCAGACAAAAGTAAGGTACGAGCCCAGCCCAAAAAGAGTGAAGACCAGGCCTGGCAATAATAATTAACATATTCCACGAGCCAAAGAAAACGAAACATGTAAGTTGTTCGAAATTTTTTCTTTGTTTTGCCTGCTTTGTGTGACGTTTTCGTGACGCGTGTCAAGGCTTTCTGCCTTATCAAGGGGGTGTAAACGAGGCCCGGTCCGAGTGTCGTGAATGAAAATAGGCCCGAGCTAGGGCTATCTCATTATTAATGGGGTAATATCCATAATATCTTATAATAACCGTATCAATAGAAACGTTTTTATAAATCTATGTGAAAACAATGAATTAAACATCCTTATAATGAATTTGAGAAATTATCCTTATTCTTTGATACTGTCCATTTAGCCAAAAGCATTAGAAATAACCGGTTTAAGTAAATAAAATATTCTATTTTCCTATTATATATTATTTGTGATATTCTTTAATGCGTATATAACAGGTATTTCAATTCATAATTTTTTTCTGGAAAAAAAATACTGGATTTCATAGTAAAGCTAAGACTAAAAAATAAAAATAAAATATGTATTAGAGATCTGCACGGGCCGGCCAGTGGCTCGAAGCCCGAGCCCGGACCGGGCTCATTTTCATTCACGGCACTCGGGCCGGGCCGGGCCCGGACCCGGGCCATACTTTTTTCTGAAGGCTCGGGCCGGGCCTAACTTAATTTTTCTGTACAGAGCCGGGCCTGGTTTCACTCCTAGTCTTCACGGCCCAAAATTTTCAGTCCTAGTTTTGAGCCAGCCCGTATGAAAATCATTGTCTCAGCTTGGCCTGATACACTTAAAGGTCAGTTAAATTAGGCGTGGCACAAAAATTTTTGCGAAAAATGCATACATTTTTGAACCGACATTATTCTACACTTAAACATTAAAATTTATTATTTTTAAAGAATAGTAGATTTCTACGCATATTAAAATATAACTAAATTAAAATACAGTAAAATGTGTGAAAAGGAACCTGCCTATGACGGAACCCTGTTTTAAACTGAAAAACATGTTGATCCATGCAAAATTAATATACTAATAAGCAAGAAAAGAATATATAATACATTTACACTTGCTAAGAAGGGAACTTGTCTATAACACATTTTTTTTTTCTTTCTTTTCTATGCAATTTCATCTTAGAGGATTTTACTGTATAGCATTTTTCCGATTTTTAACACTTCTATAGATGGAATATGGATTAACAATATTAATGATAACTGAAACAGTTACATACAAGAAATAGAGATTCATTAAAAAAATAAATATCGCAGCCTGCTGCACTTCTATAAAAATAAAGATTATAAACATGAAAAAAAAGTTAAGATAAATATTTTTGGTCAGAACTCCTCGTAAGAAACAAATTTTTAACCAATTCGACGTAAAAATCAATGTTTTGTAGAAGTTCACTCGGGCCGGGCCGGGCCCGGGTCGAGATTTTAACTTTTTTCCGGGCCGAACTTTAAATTTTTTTATCGGGCCGGGCCCGGGCCGAACTTTTAATTTTTGTATCGGGCCGGGCCGATTTCTTTTCTCTATGACTCGGGCCAGGCCCGGGCCTGGAAATGTCGGCCCGTGCAGACCTCTAATCTGTATTATATATCTATCTATAATGCACAATATTTTTTCATTCATTTAGATGACTTTTTAGAATTCGTGTGAAAATTTATTTTATTAAAATAATTTAGTAATAATGATTAAAAAGCAAATATATTCGTTACATAAATTGTTTATTCTCCGAACGGAGAAGAAAAAAAATTCAAAATATAATTTTATGTTATTGATTAAATGCCATAAAATATTATTCCTCTTATCCTGGGACATATTAAGCATGTTTGTAAAATTATATACATTTTTTTTTTATTATTCCAATGAAAGAATACTGTTTTTTGACTTATTGCAAAGCAAAAAAAAAAAAAAAAAAAAAAATACAGCTGTTTTATACAATAAATATATTTAAAATGCATAATATCTTTTCATTCATTTAGGTGTTTTTTTAGAATTCATCTAACGACCAGTGAGGACAAAAAACAGTTGTGTTCTTTATGCAGTATTTACTCTCTGAAATGAGGGGGGGAAAAAGCTCTAGAAATAATTTTACATAATTGGTTAAACTCCATAACCTACTATTTGTGATGTCCTTTGATGCACATCAAATATATATGTACTAGCAGGCCCGCCCGGCGTTGCCCGGGGTCTGTAAATAATAACCTTAAACAAAAATTAAGTTTTTATGATTTTATATCTTTGGAAATTCTTTTAAATGAACCTATTTTCGGAGGCCGCATTGCCTTCCGCAGCATCTAATGTGTCAAACTTCTTTCTGAACGAACCTGTAATCTAGATCCTCACTACCTATGGCAGCATTTATCGGAAGTGCCCGCACGTGCCGAAGACAATCGAAAACCAAGCTGAGTGAGCCAAACCTCGCAGGAATCAAGCCCACAGAATCCAAAAAGAGAAAGAATGCACCATTAATGTTAGAAAATGTTGGTAACTAAAGTCTAAGATAAAATTTCATAATACAGAAAATAGCTGAATTTTAATCTAAGTTGAAGGAAGCAAATCCCGTTGAAATTGATCCCTTAAACCCAAGGAAATAACGCGCCACCAAGGGTTGGAAGATACCTCCTCACCGTGTAAATTTCATGAATTACTGTTAGCATTAACAGGATATTTAATAAACGGATGAAATCCCGTAGCTAAAGTTACCTTTAAAGTAATGCGATTTTTAATTTACGGCTGTAGTGAGTAGACGTAAGTTGATGCTGAAAAAGGAGATTAACGTTCGAAAAGGTGGTAGCTGAGGTATAAAGAAAGACCGGGCCATGGGGGCCAGGGTCTTAACTGGAATGTAATTGGGTATAAGAAAAATTTTTACGGGTATTAAAGTGAAAGACGCTAAAACTATGTTAAAGGAAATTGCAATAGAATAGGATAGTTTTTAAAGAAGCTGCAACAAAAGTCCCCCAAAAGATGATTAATATTCAAAATTGGTGAAAGAAGCCTGCAATTTTTTTTTTTTTTTTTTTTTTTTTTTTTGCCGTTCATGCAGTAGCTGGAGAACTTAAGAATTGTTAGAAAAAAAAAAGTTCGTGAATCGGTCCATTTTTAAGAGAGTTATAACAGGGGGCCCAAAAGAACCAAACTTATAGTTGAGAGCAGGGCCCTAACATGAAAACATGTTTAAATGTTTAGTACTTAGCGTTTTAGATTTTCACTTAGTCAAAATTAAACATAGGGTCTGAAATAATCATTAGAATAATATTTTAAAGAAATGCGCAAAAATGGAGTAAATGCCTAAAAAGGGGCCCTAGAGCCCAATAAAAATATGAGGGTGTTGGTCTAGGGGGAAGAGTCAAAGACTCAATTTTAAAACTATGCAATGAGAAGGTGAGAAAATTAGGATTTAAAAAATGCATAGCACACAAAAAGTTCAAGGGGCGGATCGGGCCCTACAGGACCCTAAGGTGCCCCAGGTTTTTAACTGGAATATAGAAACTGGAGAATAACTAAATGCAAAAATGGTTCCAAAAATGAAGATCGGATTAAGAGGGTCAATTTATTAATAATTTATGGTGCAAAAGGTTCAAAGGGGCCTTGTATCGGTCCCCAAGGGGAAAGGGACTTAAGTGGCACGTAGTTTGGTATAAATACACTTTTTAGTAGTTTTTAATGTAATCTGAAGACGCTAGAACTATGGTAAAGAAAATTGAAAGGAATTCGGATCATTTTTAAAGAAGATGCACCAAGGGACCCAAGAAGACGATTTATATTCAAAATTGGTGGTAGCTGAAGTCTGAAATATTTTTTTGTCTTTCATGTAATAGCTGGAGAACGTAAGATGTTGTTAGAAGAAAAAAAGGCTAGTGAATCGGACTATTTTTAAGGGATCATTAGAATATAATTTAAAAGAAATGCGCAAAAAATTGGGGAAATACTTGGAAAAAGGCCCTAGGGCCCCGATAAAAATATGTGAGTGTTGGTCTAAGGAGAAGACTTAAAGATTTAACTTTAAAATTACGCACTGCGAAGGTGAGAAAATTAGGGTGTGAAAAACGCATGGCACACAAAAAATTTAATGGGCCCTGGACTGGGCCCTACGGGACCCTAGACGGCCCCATGGTCTTAACTGGAATGTAGAAACGGGACTATAACTAAATTGAGAAAGTATCCCAAAAATGAATATCGGATAAAAAGGAAGCAATTTATTAACAATTTAGTAAACTAAAATTTCAAGGGGCTTTATACAGGGCCCCTTGCAAGAGTGCCACGGTCTTAACTGAAATGTAGAAATGGGGTAGAAACTAAAAGGAGAATTCACCGCAAAAACGAAGAAGATCGGATGGAAAAGAGGCATGCTATTAACAGTTGAGTGCTCTAAAACTTTAAGGGGCCCCGTACTGGGTCCCTTGACACGGTGCCAGGGTCTTAACTGAAATGTAGAAATGGGGCAGAAACTGAAAGGAGAATTCACCCCAAAAAACGACGAAGATCGGATAAAAAAGAGGCATGTTATTAACAATTTAGTGCACTAAAACTTCAAGGGCCCTGTACTGGACCCCTTGCAAGGATGCCAGGGTCTTAACTGAGATGTAGAAATGGAGCAGAAACTGAAAGGGGAATTCACCCCAAAAACGAAGAAGATCGGATTGAAAAGAAGCATGTTATTAACAATTTAGTGCATAAAAACTTAAAGGGGCCCAGGGGCTCCGGCCCTTAAAAAATAAAAAATCTGAGCCTCAGGTGCATCAGGACCTGTCTTGGACTAATCACTCCTGGATTTTCAGATTTCTATGTGCGGTAGATTTCGCTAACCATCGCCGACAGACGCACACACACACACTCACAGAGCGATCTGTTATTTTATTAGTATAAGATAACAAAAATATATAAATAAATCTATAAATGAAAGACTATTGTCACTAGATTTCATTTCAAATTTATTGTGAAGCAAACATTTAAGTTTTTGTTTGGGTTGTACAATAAAAATATTATTAAAATAAACCATCTTTTCATCCATTCAATTAGTTTGTAACATTAATTTTTTTTTTAATAATAACGTTAGTAAGGTATATAGTATGGTAATAAAAAATAGTTCAATTTCTTATTCAAATCATTTGCACATAGTTTAAATGTGTCAAAATGAAGAAGAATTCCGAGCCTGGACCGTGCAGACCTCTACTCTGGCCAGCGTAGATGTCCGGTATGTATTACCACGGCCAAACTCGACTACGGCCGTAACAAAAAGTCGAAATCCCTTTGTTTTCCGGGAATCAGGGTTTCTCTCCGGAAAATTGTAGGGGGCGCTTTTACCTACTGTATCTAATGAAGAATTTTCCTTGCACGATTGTGTTTTCTTAGGTATAACTGAACTGCAATTGAGATTTTTGATATTTTTTTGTTTTACTAAAAACCGGCTCATTGCTGTGTTACATACTGCCCTTACGATTCGCTAAAAAAAATCCAGAAATTTCTTTTCACCTTCAAATTTGGAGTACAAACTGTTGAAAAAAAAAAAGACTTGTTGATTCTTTAAAATAATGAAATATGAAAAAAAAAATATTTATTTATTATTAGTTTTTTGTTTCCCCGTATTTCATGACCAGCACCTACAATATTTAAATTTACTGAAAATTGTTCACAATGTACACATATCTATATTTTTCTAAATTAAGAATCGTGTAAATATCCATGTTTTTTTTTTCTTTTTTTTTCTTTTTCTTTCTTTCTTTCTTTTTCTTTCTTTTTTTTTTAAGAAAAGAAAAAAAAATCGATATGATTTGATTGCCGGATATTGGCGATAAGACCTGCTTACTTTTTATATTATAGAACATATAATTTTTTTTTCATCGTACACTTATATGATGATTGTCCAGAATTAGAATATTTAATTTTATCATGTGATTTTGTAATTTTTCTATATGCTTGTATAGTTAAGATTAGCCCATATAAAGGTTAAATTTATTGAAAATCGTTCGCAATGTACTGATATATATATTTTCTAAATAATTAAGAATTATGTAAATATCCATGTTTTGAAAAGAAAATCGATGTTAGTTGATTGCCGGATATTGGCAAAAAGACATTCTTATTTTTGTATATTATGAAACATGTAAATATATTTTTATTTTAATCGTATACTTTTATGCCATGACTGTCCAGAATTAAAATATTTAATTTTATATGTAATTTTATAATTTTTATATATATGCTTGAATATTTCAGATCCAACACATTTAATGGCCAAATTTATTGAAAATTGTTTGCAATGTACAGACATATATATTTTCTTAATAATTAAGAATCATGTAAATATCCATCTTTTGAAAAAAAAAAAAAAAATCGATATGAGTTGATTGCTAGTTATTGGAAAAAAGACTTGCTTATTTTGTTGATATTATGAAACATGCAAATATTCTTTTAATTGTATCATAGTTTTATACCACCAGTGTCCAGAATTAGAATATTTATTTAATTTTATATGTAATTTTATTATTTTTCTATATGCTTGAAAATTTCAGATCAACACAAATAATGGCCAAATTTATTGAAAATTGTTTGCAATGGACATATATATGTATTTTAATTAATTAATTAAGAATTGTGCAAAGATAATCAATTTTCTGAAGAAATATTTCGTTTTGAGTTGGTTGCCGGATACTGGCAAACTTGCTTATTATCTTAATATTGTGTAAATATTCTTTATTATAGTTTTTATAATATAACTGCCTAAAGTTCAAACATTTGACTTTATAATTTCCCCTGTTTTTTATTTGTTTTTTCTAAAAATGATAGAAACCTATAATAATTATTATTTTTCCATTTCCCTGTACACTTCATTTTCAGTACCTCTAATGTTCACTATTATCCAAAGTTGTCCGCAATCAACTTTATATACCTATATATTACATCAGAAGTCTGGTGCAAAAAATAATTGAATGGTTTAAAATGTTATTCTGATTTGAGATTTGGTTTTTAGGTGCGTTCGTAATTATATAAATACGTAGCACCTATAGTCGTCGTTCAGTCCGTCTGACTATCTGTCCGTCCGCATATAGCAGAGCAAAAACTAACCAACCGAATGGTCTGAAATTTTAAATATATGATTGTTGCAAAATTTTGTCGAGCCATTTCAAACTTTATGAAAATCTGATATATAGTTTAATTACAGGGACAGTCAAAAGTTTTTCGTTACATTACGGCCAAAGGGAAAAAAATATCTCAAGTGCGTTTTAATTTTGTTACAGCCTTTCGAACAGAGTGAAATTGATATGCACTTATGAAATGCATTAAAATATACATTGAGTATAATATGCGGTGCAAAAAATATTTATAAAAGTAATTATTGTACGAACGCACCTCATTTGCCACATTTGACGTGGAATTTCCAACTTGTTTGAAAAAGTTTTGGTTAATTTTCTTAATATTTTTAAACTAGTAAATAATAATTAAAAATTTTTTAATTTTTAATTTGCAATTTAATTTAATTTAAATTAATTTTTTTTTAAAAATAAATGCAGAAATTTACTTATAATATTTGTTTTCCGTGTTATAGTAGTGTGTTATTTAATATATTTTTAGTTGCTTATGTTTAATGTATTGTATTTATTTATTTTTATCTCCAAATCCTTCAGTTTTCCTGTTTGCAGTATAAAAAAAGCCGAGGCAAAATATACGTATATTATCTATACCTTTTATAACGCATATACAGAGACGTTTTTCGTATTTTTATGTATGAAAGTAACACTTAATAAGCATTATTTACAGTAGAGAAAATACAATTTACAGTAGGTATTCTTGCCATCTGGCGACGACTGTAGTCTTTAACGATTCCGAAACTAAGGGATATTATGAAGGCCGTATAAGGTAGGCAATCGAGTTTGGCCGTGGTATTACCAATGAATTCGCCCACCCCCGCTGTCTCCGGCAGAATATGCACCCATACCTAAAAAAGGTAGTTTGAAAATTGTTTTTAGTTTTTGTTAATTGTGTATAAGAAACCATCAAGCATACAATATTTCCCACAAGACTTCTACTATTTGTTTAATATGGTTATTTCTTCGTATAATTTATGGTCTCACGTATTTATTGCATCCAGCGTGCTTTTGAAAATTTTCAGACAAGAAAAATAAGTAGCATAATTTTCGCATGAAGAGTATGAAAAAAATTACAATTACTGAAATGTGATTTCATATGATCTATCTGTGCGAAAGAAATTCATTGTGATTTTCCTTCTTTTATTTTCTTCTCACCAGTCAAGTCTCAAGAGCAAGAGTAGGCTGTAACAGATAATTTTATATCATTAATCGCGGATCCGTATATGTTATTTTTTAATAAATTTCAGTTACAGGTTTTATCATTTGTTTACATTGTTAATGTTCTAGATATTAATTCTTGATATCTTAAAAAAATAATTTGTAATCAGATTTTAAATGTAGAGTACTTTGCTTTGATTGAAAAAAAAAATAGGATCACAGGAATGGAATTCAAAATAAATGAAACATTGAATAGATATTGATGCAAAGAAAAATATGTGTAAGAAAATAAATCAAGTTTCTAACTTAATTTACATGTTTTGTCTTTGCGGTTGCAAATTCAAGAAATACTGTTAATTAGAAGAAGATAAAAAGTTTTAATGGATAAAAAACAGAAGATTTAGTTATACTAAGTATGTCTATTAAAGCCTTTAACAATTTTACCAGCATTATTTCATTAACTTCAGTTTTCTTTTTTTCTCTTTCTTTCTTTCATTTATTTATTTTTATTGCATATCTAATAACTATTAAAATTCTAATTAATTTTACTTGATAATAGTTAATTGTTTATGAAAATATTGTATTTTAAAGAGAGCCACTTTGTTGTTATTCCAAATATTCATAGGAATAAAAGAAAAACCTTGCGTATTTTTTAAATCCTTACTAAATACTACCGAAGAAAAGTCAAAAAGAAAAAAAGTGTGAAAAATACGCGAGTAAATATGGTATAACTTTGCATACCTATAAGTCATGAGATCCCAATGAACATTATACAACAGTAAATTCACTCTGTTAAGTTTGACACATTGTGCATGACACCTTCATATCTGGTTTCATATTTAGGTCTTCCTTGGCGTTAGTTCAATTTTTATCACGATAAGCAAGCAGCCTTTAGAATAAGTGTCCTTTACCAGAATAGTGTCACTTATTCTTGTATCATGACAACATTTTTCTCAGTTGAAGATCCATTACTCTATCGAAAAAAAAAAAAAACCATCTAGATTTTACCAAAAATAAACGCGCATCATATTAACTAACTGGATTTTTATACTCTTCTTTCAAAAATTATAAACCGTGATATGAAGACAAGAAAATACTTCGGATGATAATTGTAATTAAAGAGAGTCATGTTATATTATATATTTCTTCTTAAATCAACGACAAAAAAGAATATTTAAACATTGATCATAGAATACTTACTGCTTAAACTCTGGGCTCAATTGTACGCACTTTTCAGAGGTTAAATTTATTTTAGTCACGTGACTATATTACTCTTGTTTTGTTGTTTTTCTTATCAATGTAGCGTCACATTTCAACTAAATACGTAAGTTTCAAAACTCACCTTATCCAGAAAATCAAATTTTGGGAAATCGCAAAAAACCTCTAACTACGTCCATTGGTTTTCATTGTCAACCAAGATTTTGCGATGCCAGAAATACAGAATAAAACTAGTTTTTTGCACGTTGTAGTGTTTCTTGTGTGCAGGTTTACCATTAGAATAGATTGATAGAGAAAACACATTTTTAGGTAGATTTCGTATGAAATTCTACCTTTTGGGATCGTTCCTATGTTGGAATTTCTGAAAAAGTTTTGCAGATCTACACCGATCATGACCCCTAGAACCCAAAACCACCCTCAGTAAAAAACTTTATATATCTATCTCTCTCTCTCTCTCTCTATATGTATATATATATATAACTATTAATTAAACATAACCTACCACCGTCAATTATTATGAATTAAAGCTATATATACATATATATATATCACTTTCTTCTGGACACGATAACTTTCGTAATTCTGCACCAATCTCTTCCAAACTGATACATAAAATCAATGGGCATAAAATCTCGGCCAAGTTCGTTAATGCGCAAAATCGGACCAAGGGGGTGGAAATAGGGAGGAGTATTGTGAAAACAGAAAACCCCCCATAACTTCTTAATTTTTGTACATATCAAATCAGTTTAAAGTTTTTATTACTTCTAAAAATAGGGCCAAAAATTTATGTATCACAGATTTTTGATAAAGTTAAAAATGGCCTCAAGGGGCGCAAAAAATAGGGTTTTTGGGAGAAAAAAATTCATAACATCGTCCACTCTCAAGATATCAAATCCAATTCATTTTATTATAAATCTACTTAACATTATCTACAACTTTTATATTCACAAGTTTTTGATAAGACCAATTCGTACCGCAAAAAAAAAATAATAAAAACGAAAACAAAAAATCCCTGCCGGCCCGGCCTACATTCAGAGGTAGATTTCGAAGTTAAGTATACTAATTTCACCAACACAAACTAAATCATTATTAGATATAAATCCACATTAACAGTTTTATTTGTCTGCTTTTGACGAGTCTTTATTTCCTTTTTATAAAATAGCTGGTTTTATGAGAATCATGTTAAGGCGATATTAAAAAAAATATTTTTCCATACTCAACAACTCGAAATTTTCAGGCACATTTTCAGATTCATTTTTAATAATACAAAAAATATGAAACATGCTGACGTGATTTTTGAAAAGATTTATAAGCGACCTGTGTTTTTATTTTTCTTTCAATTAATTAAAACTTGATTAATAAACAATTATTTTCTCAGTAGGGCAATATTTTTCGTTTCTAACACAATCGCTTCGGGAAATTCTGTTCAAAATGCCCACTTTGACATATTTTTTTGAAATATATTCTGCCTCTATCAAAAAATCGATCACTACTGTACATTATATAGTTTCTGAATAAGAAAATCTAGCAATTGGATGCGTTTGAGAGCAAAAATGAATTTAAAAATGAGTAAGAAATAGACAGTTTGGATTTGAATGCACCCTTAATAAGATGATTTTTTTCTTCAACCGCTATGTATTTTTAATTTGTTTTTGCTGTAAGAATTGGCCCTATCAAAAACTTGTCTATATAAATGTTGAAGACAATATTAAGATACATGATAAATTCATGGAGATTTTATATCTCGTGAATTGACGGAGTTATGAAAATTTTTCTTCTTCAACCCCCCTTTTTTGTTTTCGTTTTTAATTTTTTTTTTTAATTTTTTTTTTTAATTTTTTTTTTTTTTGCGGTACGAATTGGTCCTATCAAAAACTTGTGAATATAAAAGTTGTAGATAGTATTAAGGAGGTGTATAATAAAATTATTGGATTTGATATCTTGAGAATTGACGAATTAAGCAATTTTTTTCTCCCAAAAACCCTATTTTTTGCGCCCCTTGAGCCTATTTTAAATTTTATCAAAAATCTGTGATGCATGAATATTTGGCGCTATTTTTAGAAGTAATAAAAACTTTTAACTGATTTGATATGTACAAAAATTAAGAAGTTATGGGGTTTTTTCGGTTTTCACAAAACCCCTCCCTATTTCCATCCCCTTTGTCCGCTTTTGCCCATTAACGAACTTGACCGAGATTTTATGTCCCTTGATTTTATGTATCAGTTTGGAAGAGATTTGTGCAGAACTGCGAAAGTTATCGTGTCCAGAAGAAAGTGATAACACAATTGCTTCGGGAAATTCCGTTCAAAATGCCCACTTTGACATCATTTTTTGAAATATATTCTGCCTCTTACAATTCTTACAATTAACCAATTCTTACAGAAAAAAAAAAAATATTAAAAATACATAGCGGTTGAAGAATAAAATCATCTTAGTAAGGGTGTATTCAAATCCTAACTGCTTATTTTCTGACTCATTTTACTATTCATTTTTGCTCTCAAAGGCTCCCAATTGGTACGTTTTCTTACTCAGAAGCTATATAATGTACCGTAATGGTCGATTTTTTATAGAGGCAGAATATATTTTTAAAAATGCTGTTAAAAAGGGCATTTTGAACCGAATTTACCGAAGCGGATTGTGTTGGAAAAATCATTGTATTAAGAATGCACTCAAATCCAAACTGCTTATTTTCTGATTCATTTTTAAATTCATTTTTGCTCTCAAACGCATTTAATTGGTAGATTAGCTTCTTTAGAAACTATATAATGTACCGTAATGATCGATTTTTTGATAGAGGCAGAACATATTTCAAAAAATGATGTCAAAGTGGGCATTTAGAACGGAACTTCCCGAAGCGATTGTGTTAGAAACGAAAAATATTATCCTTCTGGGAAAATAATTGTTTATATATCAAGTTTTAATTAATTGAACAAAAAATACGAACACAGGTCGCTTATAAATCTCTTCAAAATTCACGTCAGCAAGTTTCATTTTTTTTTTTAATTAAAAATGAATCTGGAATTATGCCAGAAAATTTCGAGTTGTTGAGCATGGAAAAGTATTTTTTTGAATACCGTCCTAACATGATTCTGATAAAACCAGCTATTATATAAAAATTAAATAAAAACTCGTCAAAAGCGGACAGATAAAATTTTTAAAGTGGATTTATCTCTAATCATGATTTAGTTTTTGTTTGTGAAATTAGTATATTTGACTTCGAAATCTACCTCTGCCTGTAGGTCGGACCGGCAGGGATTTTTTTTTTTTTTTTTTTTTTTTTTTTAAGGCGACTGATAAGGCGACTTTTAAAACTCATGTCCTCATTTAGTTGTAGAGATTAGTAATGGGTTATAATAATGAATAAAATTATGCTGTTCAGAGTTGAACACTAGCAGTCAATACTTTTTATCGTTATTGTATACCGGTAAATGAAATAATGTAATGCAACTGAAATATGAATTAATTTAGGGAATAAAAATGTACGGTTAACGAACGGGAGTGGAAGTGTTTGTCACACTTCCAATTGTGTTAGTTTTTTTTAATTATTATAATAAATAATATTCAATTGTTGAAGTTTAAAAACGCGCGCGCATACACATATATTCATACATACATTCATACGTATATGCATGTGTGCGTGTGAAAAGGGCTGTCCTATAGTGAAGAAATAACTCCTATAGCGATCACGCTATTCTAATGGCATATCTTGATTAAATATAGGTTAAAAAATACTACATTTAAAATAACAATATATATGTACAATTAACGAAACTAATATCTTTCCGTTAAGCTTTTAATGGTCGTCTTAAAAAATAGCGGCCGAAATAGTACATTTTACTGTCCTCGGACCCAACATTACAATTTACAACTGACTTGAGCTTAGGTTTTTTACAGATTACGTAGGTAAGCACATACTTTGTAACGAAAATGCTGTATCAAATATTTTAATTAGCAACGTGGTTACTGATTCATAGCCACGCGTCAAACTTCTCGTGGGATGCTGATAAATTCCCAATCTCAAGTAGATGTAGCCATACGGAATACTCAACACACACACACACACATATATATATATATATATATATATATATATATATATATATATATATATCGCCCATCCGCAAGACAAGCGACACAACTCAAAAATTTTGCATATTATTGCACAAATGGGTGAGACTAAGTTGCGTCTTGACACAGAAAAAGTGTCATAAATGTAGCTATCGAGAAAATCCCTAAATAATGCTATATGTCACTTTGCTGCCACAGAAGGGGGCAAATTGTGAGGGGGATAAATTCACTCAATCCTCCCATCTCTTCTAAGTTTTAATTCTTAAAGGTTTTACATTTTATGTATGCTTTTACAGCTGCATGCAGAAATAAATGCTGTAGTTCTATGTTACAATAAAAAATTGCAAATTTTCACTTGCCTCTCTTGTGAAATTTTTGAGTTTGGTCGCTTTTTTTGAGGGTGAGCGATATATATCCACAACTTATACAACTTATAATACTTAGCGAATCCTTCTGGAACTTTATGAATTAAAAAAAACCTATTGTATCTCATATTTTCATCGAAGGATTGCGCACGCCAGCAATTAGGGGAGAAACAACAAATTGAATAAAAAACAAACAAATATTTGCTATCACCTGGTAAAATAAAATACTCGAAATGATCTGTAACTGCAACATATGATTATAAAACATTTCCTGCAAAACGTTTGTGTTCATTTATGGAAGAATATAACTTATTTTATGAAGATATAAAAGTTTCTTTAAAAATTCAAGAAACTTCTGCAATATTTTTGTTTATAGCATGCAGTGTTTTCAACTAAATTTAACTCACTTTTCAGGAAACTTGGCAAAGTACAGTGGAAATAATAACTGAAATTAGAAGATAATTATGTAAAGTACTTCATGAAATATGAATATTTTTTAACAGCGCATGCGTGAACGATAACAATATTGTTATTGCATAACTTAGAAGTTAATTATATAGAGAAATTTATATAAAAAGGCGTCGAGTATCATGAAAATGTTAAAAAATATCGGTGATAGAGTGAGCTGGAATTCAGTTGCTCCTCTAAAAGTAGCTGGATGATAAGGGATTTTGCACAAATTGTATTTTCTATTAATCCTTTCTGGCGCGGAGTAATTCTGATTATAAATTAATAAAATGATGTACTGACACCAGAATTTATAAGTGAATTTATTACAAAATACAAACTTGTTTATTTTCAATTACGTTATAAAAGGAAAATTTTAATTAAATGTTATGGGTGCCAGTAAAATAAAAATTAGGTGTCCTTTGTTTAAGGACACCACCCGCGAAAGGGTTACCCGACTCGCAACGAAGTAGTGCGTATTTAACGATGTCCAGACCACGTTTAGCTTTTGAACGGACGCTACGATTTTAATAATTCTGTTTTGTTGGAAGGATTGGTTCTGATGGATTCTTCAAACGAGAACTAAAACATCAATTTAAAAAAAATAACAAAAAATAACAAATGAAAAATGACAATTTGTACAGAATCCCTTATTATTCAACAATTTTTAGAAATCATCTGAAATTCAGCTCACCATATCGCCGATCTCTTTCTATATTTTAACGATACTTGACTGGCCTTTTATATGAATAGCCCTATTATATAGTTGAATACTAAATAGCTCCCAAAAGAAAATTAAAAGTTATCGTTCGAGCATGCACTGCACAGTTAAAAATTGTTCCATACAAATGTTCATATTTCATTAAATATTAAAGATATTTATAGTCTAAGTAGACAGAGTATTCTGTTTCTACTATATTTTATCAAGTTTCCTGTAAGTGGGGTTAAATTTGGTTGAAAACTCTGCATGCTATAAACAGAAAACATGCTAAAATTTCTCGAATTTTTGTTAAACATTTATATTTCCATGAATATGTGTGCTATTCGTACACAAATGAACAGGAATGTTGTACGGGACTGCATAGTCATGTGCTACAGTTGCAGATCATTTCGAGCATTTTTTTTTTCACGGTGACCGCAAATGGTTTTCTTATTAATTTTTTTTTAATTCTCTTCTAAAATTAAAAGTGTCAAGTGTCCATATAGTGTTATTTATCCAGAAAAAAAAAAAAAAACAATGAAGAAATCTTATGAAAAATTAGATTTTGAAAGTTGTTAAGTTTATTATATCAAGCAATAAAGTATCTGATTTTCGTAGGACCTTACCATGCGTCTAAGAAATTACACACCAGGATACTACATAGTCTACGGATCTGCTACAACTTTACGCACCAGAGCAATCCCTTCCTTAAAGATAAATATAATCTTGGAAAATAGACCAAAAATAACATTTTACTTGATTGTGACATTGTGAGTCCTGCAATTACTTTGCTATCATCACTGCGGTAATTCTACGATCATCTATGAATAAACGAATGCTTCAGATCAGATGAGTTTTTCGAAAGATTTCGGTAATGGGCATTTCTGTTATCACCGAGTAAACCATCCAGTTTCAGTGATAAACAAGAGGGAGTGAAAGATAAAGAAAAAAAATAGGTGGAGAATGCGGTGAGGAAGAAATTGGTAACTTTCTTTTAAACGGATGTTATAAATCTTATGAAACCCTGGAATCTGGGGGGATCTGGTGATTATAGCGTTTTAGATTTTAATCTTCATTATTATTATTATTTTCAAACTCTGCACTTTTCTCAATTTAGCCGATATTTACTAACTTTCATTGTCAAAACGGTGATTTCAGCAAAATTGTAATCATTTTTCAAACATTCCAGGACTCTTAGGACTTAGGACTATATTAGAAATTGCTTTCTTTAACTAATTTCTAGATGTTTCAAAGTAAGTTTCCTCCAAATTGGTGTTTTTTGTTTTTGTATTGAATCATAATTCACTTCAGAAACGATCACAATCTCACTAAAGTCCAACATTAGGCAAGGGGGTTGAGAGACGGACATTTCAGGATAAGGGTTCTGGAGATTTGAAATGATTTATTAGTTATATTAATTATCACTTCAAAAGAAATATTAGAGAAAATTTCAAAAAGTATATTAATGAGTTAAAATTTTTAAATTGCGTGTAGGGATGATGCTGGTAAAAATAGGAATAAGAAATTTTAGCAGGAGGGTAATTTAAACGAAACTTCTAAAAACTAGAATTTGTAAAAATATGGAAAAAATTTCTCATCCGTCATGGGAGGAAGTTTATACTTATTTAGCGATCCCCATGAAATTTTATTAAATTCTCTGACTTTTCCAGGTGATGTAGCAAACCTGCTATAATTATATGTGTTAAAATCTTAGCAAAACTAAGTAAGGTTTCATCACTTAAAATGAAATTAAGCATATATTTTAGAAATATTTAAAAACTAAAGAAAGGGAGAAATCCTTCAAGAAGTGTACACAAAATAAAAGAAAGTGAAAACTATTAATTCCCTAAAGGGATATATTTTAAAAAAAATGAATGCATCACACTCCCATAGGTTTAACATCAATGGGCGGAAATTAAGATCTCACTGACCAACAACAGGCTACTTCAGTAACCTGAAAATACCCGCTCGCTAATGCTAAACCTATGGAAGATTTTTTTTTAAGATATCTCGTTTGCATTTCAGTATTTTTAAACAATTCTTTTTGCATTGGCTAGCTGAGATCGATCTGTACAAAGGGCGTTTTTTACTTTTTCAATTTTGTTTACAGATATTTTTAATTAGAACATTTTCATTTTTGGAACCGGTTTCGAAAGCGAAAGCATCCTCCTAAAAAAAAAATCTGCAAACAAAATCGAAAAAGTATAAAATGAACTTTAAAAAAAGGTAGTAACCGACTTCAAAAAACGCACTGCCCCACCAGTGGCCGAGAGGTTCTGCTCTCGAAGCTGGTAGACGGGAGGTGTTGGGTTCGAACCCAATCGTGCTCGTTGGCCTAATCGTTCGGAGTTTTCGTGGTTTTCTTCGAACCACGGATTTCCATGCGTAAATACGGGTTAGGTTCCTTTAGAAAGACCCCCCCAAAGGGCACTCCCCCCACCTGGGTCCATATCCCTCGAGTAGATAATTGGCCGTCAAAAATCAACCCAACCCAACTCAAAAAACGCACTAAAAGAAATTACCTTTAACTGATGTCACAGAAATTGCCACATAACTAGTGTGAAGCGGTCTGTGAGACCGTTCCATCGAAAGATGAATAAAAGCTGCGATTAACTCATAGGATGTTGTTTTTGTACTAAAATTTTTGTACAGGAGTATTATAATTAAAATTCACCTATTCAAAAGTCTCTGGTGTTAGTACTAAAGTTCCAAATGAAACAAAATTTCAA
This sequence comes from Maratus speciosus, assembly GCA_963932465.1. Taxonomy (NCBI): domain Eukaryota; kingdom Metazoa; phylum Arthropoda; class Arachnida; order Araneae; family Salticidae; genus Maratus; species Maratus speciosus. The sequence continues at coordinate 330,586,037 of OZ010787.1, forward strand.
TAGTGTTTAACTTGCAAATTTCAGTTTAGCTACAAACTATGAAAATTGAAAAAAGCACCGGTCTGTGAGACCGATAACATCAGTTAAAGGTTAAATAATTCTTTAAAATTCTCTAATGACAAAATGATATCCAATAACCACTCATCGGATATCATGTGTCGGGATAAAAACGTTAAATTTAATTTATAAAATTTAATACCCACCAAACATGTATTTTCGAGAGAATATTTTTTACAAGGGATGAATTAAAATATTTAGAATTTAACCCTTAAATGCCTGATTTTTCAAAAATCATTGTAATAATGTTTTTCGGCTTTCATTTATTAAATAAATCATGGGAAAAATAATTTAAAAAATCATATTTTGTTTTAAGTATGGTTTACGGCTAAAAAACAGTTTTTTACTAATCGGCAATTCTGGTCTTTATTTGAAAAAATAATTATCCTTAATAAAATATTATAATATTAAACACAGGGCTTAATTTGCGCCGGAGCCCACCGGAGCACAGCTCCGGTACTACTCTGTTTTTAGTAAATATTTAAATATTGGTCGGAATTCACCGGAGCTCATAAATACAGGGCTCCGGAGCCCAGAGCAAAATAGTATAGCTACTGTGTATAGCTACGAACTATCCCTTTTATGTGTTAACACTATTTCCGAATCATAATCCTTACCATATTTAATCGCAGAATTCTGCAATTAATTAACACTAAAACTAGGCAAAGATTCGGAATTCGGAGATTAGAATTCGGAAGGAGTGATAACTGAAAAGTGCAATAGTTGACAGCTAAGTATATGCTAATAGTTATTTTTTAAATTTTTATTTTGCTAAAGAAAAAAAAATGCTTTATTGCAAATAATGTACGAAATATAAATATTCAGATTGGAGTGACAAGGGGGGTGGGGAGGGGGTTAGGGGTAAACGGTACAGTTGTAGTACAGGTACCACATAATATTGGGGCTCCGGTACTTTTTTCCTTAGAAATTAAGGCCTGATTAAACACACAAGAATTTTAGGAACTATACTAAGAAATAAATTTTACTTGCTCACTGCAGAACAAAATAGGGTATTTCGCAAGCTTCCAAACAAAACAAAAAGAACAAGTAGCAACAATTGAAAAAATAAATCTATCTTTATTCTTAAACAGCACAAGTGTTGCCATCTACATGTTGAATATCGATTTAATAATATTTTTAGAATGTATTTTATTGGCAACATTAGGCATTATAGCTAATATTATTCCAATGGTATTTTAGAGCCTAAATTGGGTATGTTGCTGAAAAGCAACACCCGGCATTTAAGGGTTAATTTACGAATATACACATATAAAAAGTAATCAGTTACTTTTTGAAGTTGGTGCCAAACTACCTTAAGTATAGTAAGAATTGTTAATATATTATACTTAGTACCTTGAATAAAGTGATTATGGAAAATATAATACAAAGTCCGAAAAAAATTTTCATTTCTTAAGCAAATTAGTTTTTTAATCATTATCGACTGAAATTGTTAGGCACCAACTTCAAAAAGTAATTGATTACTTTTTATGTGTGTATATTCGTAAATTAAATCATAAATATTTTAATTTATCCCTTGTAAAAAATATTCTCCCAAAAATCCATGTTTGGTGGGTATTAAATTTTATATATTAAATTTAACGTTTTTAGCCCGACACGTGATATCCGATGCGTGGTTATTGAATATCATTTTGTCATTAGAGAATTTTAAAGAATTTAATTCTTTTTAGAGCGTTTTTTGAAGTCTGTTACTATTTTTTTTTTTGAAAAATTTATTTTATTTCCTACATTTTATTTATTCATGCAGTAATACATAATTAGCCTGATTTCAATATCTGCAGAATAAATGAATAATTTGTAATAGCAACTATAATTTACAAACATTATTTATTAAATAAATAGTTTTTATAAAATCTTTGTATTTCATTAGAAACATTGATTTTATTAGCATTTAATAGTCATGATATAGCTGTTTAAAAAAATACATTGTATTAACATTCTACATTTAGAGTTGTAATATATCGGTTTATTTCTAGATTTATTTACGTTATTTTTTAAGAAAAAGACCCGGTTTATTCCAGGGCTTAAATCGGGTTTTTTGCAGTCTTTGCAACTGTATTTACATTCAATAATAATTCTTTAGTAGAGCTCCGTTGTCAAGAAGCAAAATTCACAATACGTAGTAATCTTTGTATTGACTCTTCATGGATGTCACATGTGGTTGAGAATTCCACATTATTCCTTCCTGAAAATCTCCATCAACTGTTTCCTCAGGTAAGAGATTTCTATACAAGAGTGGTGACATACTTTGCTAGAACTCTTTATATAAACGCTTTTGTCCACATTATGGCAAAATTAAACATTTTCTATTTTTGAACTTTTGGTACTCGTTTGATCAAGTTCGATTATACGATTTGTTGACAGTTTACCAAGCATTAGCTTGGCAATAATGGCAAGCTCGTCAAGAAGCTTAGCAGTTAACTTTACTCCAAAATCTATCAACCTATTAATTTTTATATCTCGTATGTCGTCACTCTCATATCGAGGCTCGCTACTCTCAGCAAAGACTTTTAACCCGGGAGAACTCGCTAGTGAGAATGCCCAATTGCTTTTCTTTTACTTTACATTCATATAATATCAACTTTTTTTGGTTTGCTTAGTACTTTTATTCACAAAATAGGTAAAATAATTGAAAAACATTTTGAAATTTTAATTAAAATGAAAAATGATTTAAATAAGAGTCTTAAAAAAGTACGACTGTGAGAGAAAATCTCATGCAGCGAGTTCTCCCGGGTTAAGATACATAGACCGGCAATTCCCATTCAAAATCATGCGAAATCATGGCTGCCATCTGAAGTAAATTGAAACACCTGAACCGCGAGGTTTGTACGTCAGCTGTGGTTATTTACCATTAAGTGCTATGGCTAGAATGAGCTTAAAAATCAATTTTTACCAATATATATGAAGTTTATGACATATTGTTTTACATGAAGCTATTTTTTATATTTAAATATGCGTTATAAATATTGAATTTTCAGAAATAAAGTTTAAAAAGGCGATTTATTAATACTTTTATGTTTACAAAAGAGTATCTAGTTTTAACATGCCTTATAAACCTAAATAAAGGCGAAATTTATATGGAACCATATTGTTAAAGATTATAATTCCACCCTTTTTTAAGTTTGACTTACAAAAGTAACTGGAAAGGAAGTTTAGATTAAAGGTAGCAACTGTAACATAATATAGTAATTTACAAAATTTTAAATTACTTGTAAAGAAATTTACGTTTTTTAAACTAATTTTTATGCAAGAAGGTAATTTAAAAAATGCATATTAACGAAAGTAACACTATATTTTTATCCTTAGAGTATGTTTTTTGAAATACTTACTTGCTATACGAAAAAAACAAAAAAATTGATGAATAATAAGGTATTTTTTTTTAATAAAGGTCTAAATGAAGTAGGGTAGACTAATACTTAATGAACCGCAATGAAAAAATACGCTAATAAAAGCATTTTCTTAGGTAAATTAAAATATAAAACATATAAACTGCCGTACAACAGCTGTGATCAAAAATCATTAGGTTAACTAACAGTTTGCCGGTCTTATGTATCTTAAAAGTCTTTGATTCCCAGGCAGTAACGGCATCGGAAATGAGCGACAGTGATTGGATGTTGAGTCCAAAGACTTTTAAGATACTAGACTGGCAATTCCTCGGCCACTCCCATTCAAAAGCATGGCAGACATCTGAAATGATTTGAAGTAAATTGAAACACTTGAACCGCGAGGTTTGTACGTCAACTGTGAGTTATTTACCATTAACTGCTATGGCCAGATGAGCTTAAAATTTTAATTTTATCAATATATATGAAGTTTATGGCATATTTTTTACATGAAACTATTTTTTATATCTAAATATGCGTTATAAATATTGAATTTTTAGAAATAAAGTTAAATAAGGCGATTTATTAATAATTTTATGGATGATACGTTTGAAAAAGAGTAATTTTAACATGCCTTATGAACCGAAATAAAGGCGAAATTTATATGGAAACAGATTGTTAAAGATTATAATCCCATCTTTTTTTAAGTTTGACTTACAAAAGTAACTGGTAGGGAAGTTTAGTTTAAAGGTAGCAACTGTAACATAATATAGTAATTTTCGTATTACTAGTATTACATTGTATAGACTAGCAATTTCTTGGCAGTTGTAGAAAATATCCTGCAGATGTCGCCGCGATCTGCATATTGCAGCAGCATCATTACACATTTAAGGGATACAATATTTTAGCGTTTTTTTAAGTATTACAGCGATAGCCGATTTCTACACTGTGTACTGTGTATGTATTCTAGTCGCTATAATCCGGTTTTGGCGGTCGCAAGAATTTGGCCGGGATCCAGATAGATTTTTCGCTGTTAGCGAAATGAAATTTACCAATCAGAAGCCTTACTTTAAACAGTGAAAAGTTCGCAAAAATATAGGCTTCTGATTGGTCAATCTCGTCTCGCTAACAGTGAAAAATCAATCTGAATTACGGCCTTTGTCCAGTCAAGGTTTCGTGCTTTGAAAAAAATCTCGCATCTCTGCAACAGTAACAGCATCAAAAATAAACTCTTTTAACCTTTAACTGATGTCACAGAAATAGTCACATAACTAGTGTGAAGCGGTCTGTGAGACCGCTCCATCGAAAGATGAATTAAAGGTACAATTAACTCATAAGATGATGTTTTTGTACTAAACTTTTGTACAGGACTGTTATAATTAAAATTTACTTATTCAAAAGTCTCTGCTGATAGTACTAAAGCTCCAAACGGCACAAAATTTCTGTAGTGTTTGTAGTTAAACTGAAAATTGCAAGTTAAACTATAAAAATTGAAAAAAGCCGCAGTCCGAGAGACCGGTAACATCAGTTAAAGGTTAATTGGGTGACTGCTTCAAATTTGATTTGAATTTTAAAGTTTTTATAAAAACAAAATTGTTTTAATAATCAGAGTTTGAAGAAATTGGAATGGAACTACACGGGTGACTTCAAACAAAAAAAAATTATCGAAATCTGTGCATATTTACGAAAGTTATGAGTGAACAGTACCAAAAAATACATACAGATAGAACTGATAGCCTCCTCCTTTTTTGAAGTCGGTTAAAAATTGCTTCGTGAGGACGAAAAAACAAAAATTAATAATCGTGTTTGTCAAGATTCATCTCAACCAATCAAATATTTCCTTATGACGCCACTTTCCTATCGGGGAACCCAATCTGAAGAAAATCTGAAATCATTCTAATGTCTAATCCTATAACCTAATATAAATCTAAAGACAGTGTTGCTGTATATAGCAATGCAATGTACTGTGTACTGACATATGAATGCCTTTTGTACCTTCAGCACAACAGGCATCCGCTTACACAGTTACTTGCGCTCTGATGCACGAGGAAACTTTAAAAGTTGATTTTTAGCTTTACGACACCTACTTCCGATATCGGCTGGTATCGATGTGGGCCTTTCGGTTTGGTGGAAAAGAGAACTTGACCGGGTACCAGGTAGATTTTGCGCTGTCGAAACCAGATTATCAGAACATACATTTTTTTTTTTTTCTTCACTGCTTTAAATACAGTGGCTCACATTTGTTTTTGGACACTTGTGTTTTTGAAACTTACTTATAAAAAACATCTAAATATTAAAGGATCTACTTAGTTTTTTTTTCATATAAACTTTATTCTCCCTATAATAAAATCTACATATTGTAATGAAAATAAATTCAAAACTTTTTCTTCAAAAAATTGTTTTTAACACTTTCTCGGTAAATTAATCTCACATAAGTAATTGGACACTTGAAAGCTTTACTAAAGTTTTTGACAGACTATATTTTTTGTTATTTATTTTTATTATAAATGGAAATATATGTCAAAAATTATCGTCTGAACTTTGAAATTACCACTAATTCATGTAAATTTGTTTACATTTCTATATTTGAAGAGAATATGGTCAGACGCTACAAAGTTACAACAATTTCCATTTGTAATTTAATCATAGAACATTTTAAAGAGTGTAAAAGTATCAGAACTATCATTAAACTTGTTAAAGTGAGTCATTCAACTGTTTTTGCTATTATAAAATCATGGAAACTACGTGTAACTGTTGAAAAGCACTAAAATCTGGAGCTTCTCACAAGCTAACTCCCAGGACTCGCAGGTTTATTATGCATAAAATCAAGGAAAATCCAAGAATTGGTGCAGTGAAATTTACAACAGAATTATAAAACAGATTTACAATAAAGGTAAATCCTGAAACTGTTAGACGAGTTATCAAATCATATGGATACAACAGTAGAGTTACCAGAAGAAAATTTTTCATCAATGAAAGAGCAAGGAAGTTACGTCTGGATTTTGGAAAATCCATGGTAGACAAAGATGTATCGTTTTGGAAAAACGTGATATTTGTGGATGAATCAAAATTTAACATATTTGGGTCTGATGGGCGAATGACTGTGTGGAGTGGAGAAAGCCCATCGAAGAGCTCAATCTGAAAAATCAGTTGCCAACTGTCATACATGGAGGTGGAAGCATAATGGTTTGGGGATGTTTTGCTGCTTTTGGTATGGGAAATTTAGTTTCCATTGAAAATAATATGGACCAATATAAGTATATAAATATCCTGAAAGGAAACTTGAAAATATCTGCCCAAAAACTTGGAATTCAAAACGCATTCAACTTGTATCAAGATAATGATCTCAAACATACAGCCCTAAAATTTCGCTTACGTCTGCTGTACAACTGTCTCAAAGTTATAAAGACTCGACCATATTCTCCAGATTTAAACTCAATTGAAAATGTGTGTCATGAACTGGAGAAAAAAATTTAGAAAACATGGATATTTCTTCAAAAGAACAACTTAAAAAAGTAGTATTAACAGGGGAATGGAACAAAATTGAACATTCTTACACAAAAATAATAGTTGCATCCATGCCAAAACATTTTAAAAGCGTAATTTCAGCTAAACGATTCCCAACAAAGTATTAAAATGTTAGATTATTTGCATATTTTTGTTTACATTTGTTGAATCTTCAACATGTCCAATTACTCGTGTGAGATTTTTTTTAGCTCTTTCTCGATAAATTATTTTTTTGAAAAAAAAAAAGTTTTCAATTTATTTTTATTACAATATGTAGGTTTTATTCTCTCTATTCTAAAAAAAAGTAACTACCGCTGTCACCGCCGCCGCCGCCGCCGCCGTCGTCGCCGGTTTTGAATTTTTTGAGACCGGAGGTCTTTCTTCGTTAATATTAAGAAAAGTAATGCTTACAAAAATATGAAAATCAGTAATATTATACAGAAATGTTTGATAAACACGCTGATGCAGACAGTTTTCAGATCGAAGAATTATTTTAAGAGATATTTAATGCTAAAGTTGAACAAAATCGTTCCACTAAAAAAGTTTTATAGGAGCAAAAACTGTTCATAGGAATTTAATCATTTTTAGATCATTTTATGCGTTAGAATTTGCCGGAGTGCAGATTGCATTAATTTTTTTATTTTGACTAATTTTTTGAGGTTTTATTTCTATTTTAAATTCAGATTTTCAGCATTTCTAAAGATATTTTTAACAGATTTTACAAAGTGATATTAATTTAAACTGTTGCCAACTGTATAAACAGCGGAAGCAATAATGTTTGCTTCAAAAAAAAAAAAAAAAAAAAAAAAAAAAACAATATTTATACGTGTAAATAAATTAAAAAAATTATTTACACGTGACTATTATAAACAGAAAAAAACATTTGGAATTAGAATTAAATAATTATATACAACAAGCAGGAACTTATTAAAAATTATGTCATAAAAACTATAATTACACGTGAATTTTAAGAGAGAAATGAATTTGTAAAGCAATAAATTTATTAACATGCGTTAGAAGTCTTAAATAGGAGAAATTACGTCATATTTACGTCACATTGCAGTTATTACATAAAATGAACACAAAATAATATTGCAAAACGGTGTAAATTTAGAAATTGCGCTAGACATTTATTTGATATTTTAAGAGGATACTTTTCAACTATTTTTGTTAGGAAAGCGCAAATAATATTTAATTTCTAACACAAGTATTTTCACGTGAATATTAAAAAGAGAAAGAATAGTTTGGTCAAAATTACGTCAGATTAAAAACGATTAATTTAAAATATCTCATTTAAAAGAACTTTCTTTTCACTTTGTTAAAAAATACCAGGAGACAAAGACTCTGTTTACTTAATTCCTTTTATATTAGCTTATTTTGAAATGTTGTTACACGTGTCTACGTCATCAAGTTATTTTTATTTCGACGTTTTATTTGTATTTTTATTAATGTTGTACTAATTTATTTGTTTTTTCGTTATTTAAAATAAAAATTATGTCAATTTGTATAATTTGGCGAGTGGTTTGGCGATTTATATAATTTGGCGAAATGGGTCGACGGGATAATCAAGTAGTACCACAACGGATTTGGCGTTAAAATTCCCCAATCAAGGAGAAATGAATAGAAATCCGTTTATAGAGAGATCGCCACTGCTTTTTAAATTATAATTCAATCTTTCGAAATCTTTTTAAAGCCGGTCAAATTAGCGTGCATTTAGAGTCTACGGTGTCTGGACGGGGGTTGGCGAGCGTAGCTCGTAGGGGGCAGAGCCCCCTAGTAGAGAAAAGAAAGTTTATATGAAATTTTTTTTAAGTAGATCCTTTAATATTTAGATGATGTTTTTTATAAGTAAGTTTAAAAAACACAAGTGCCCGAAAACAAATGTGAGCCACTGTAAGTAAATATTCTCATTAGTCGATATCGTTTCGTTAACAGCACAAAATCTATCTGGATCCTTGTCCAGTCAAGATTTCGCACTTTGAAAAGATCTCTCATCTGAGTAAGAGTAACAGTATGAAAAATGAACGCTTCTAATTGGGCGACTGCTTCAAAAAGAGCTTGAATTTTAAAGTTTTTATATTTTAAAAAGTTCTAATCATCAGATTTTGATAAAATTGGAATGGGACCACACGGATGTCTTACACTTTCAAACAAAAAAGAATTATCAAAATCGGTTCCTATTTATGAAAGTTATGCGTGAACAGAAAATACATACAGGTCGAATTGATAACCTCCTCCTTTTTTAAGTCGGTTTAAAAAAGGGCAGATCTAGAGATCAATCTCAGCTATCCAATGCAAAAAAATCATTTAAAAATATTAAAATGCAAACGAGACATCTTAAAAAAAAAAAAATTCCATAGGATTAGCATTAGAGAGCGAGTCTTTCCAGTTGACTGTCTCTTAGCCTCATTCCTGCAGGCAACTCGTGATTACAAAATATAATACGGCTCCTGGACTTGCAGAAAACAATCAAAATTGGAGGTTCACCACTCCGATGAATCCATTACCTATATAGTCTACAATTGTATGTAATAGAGTTAATTTTCAAGAATATTTATAAATAATAATAAATGGTAAAATTCAGCAGTGAGGTGGTAAAAAAACGGAGGAGCCAAGGGCACATGGTAGCAGGTGTGTGTGTGTGGGAGGGGGGGGGGGAGGAAGCTTAGCCGTAAAAACCTATTAAAAATGGCCTATAGGCGTGTGAACTGAAAAAAAAACCTGATAAATATATAACTTATAAACGTAAAATTGATTTAAAATAAACAAAACTAAATTAACATATTTCTAATAGAAATGAACTTTTAAATGACAGTATGAAACACTTTATCATTATATCACTTTAAAAATTTCTATCAAAATCCCGGGACAAATAATTGATCTATGTATATATATATACATATATCGCCGCATAAGAAGGGAATCAATTCGGGAAAGAAGGGAAGGGAAGAGAAGTTTTGCGCATCAATCGGAGCCGAAGACTAGCCTCCTCTTCTGACTCCAGTAACGGTAGAGAATGATTCTATTAAAATCACAGGCACGGACGGCTGCTTTTCTCTTTAAGGGGGCTGGTCACTCAGCTTCCGATTTCCTCTCACTAATGTAAAGTCTGTGGGCATTTGATGTATTCGTATATTTAAAATATCTCCTCGGGATATTAATATTTTTAACTTCTATTTTTTGTGTACACTTCCTAAAAGATGTCTCTTTTTTTCTTAGTTCTCAAAATATTTCTAAAGTATAAATTTAATTTTATATGAAGTATTAAAATCTTACTCACAGTTCGCCCGCTTTTAGCACATAAAATATTAAATTCAGCATAGATTTTAGAAATATTTTGAAAACAAACTAAGAAAAAAAGAGACATCCTTTAAGAAGAGTACACAGAAAAAAAGATGTTAAAAATATGAATTTCCCAAATATACGAATGCATCAAAAGTCCTTAGACTTAACATTACGGTGGGGAATTCCAAAGCTGGGTGACCAGCCCCTTAAGGGACCGAACTGCAAGAAAATTGTTGAGGATCTCAGTAACTTTCAAAGATAAAGAAAAAAATAATTTTGTTTCTTTAGAGGTTCTTATAAGCATACGTTTCGGAAACAAAATTGTGGGAAGAGTAAAATTTTATAAAATGGGGTAAGGTTTTCCTTAGCCCATTTTATAAAATTCATAAGTCTGGTTGGACCCAATATAAGCAAGAGGGCCAGGTGCATTTCCGGCCACCTTCTCCTAGTACAGTTATGACCCACTATGAATTTCTTTTATTTAAAACGACCATGTATGTATATATAAATTAATGCTTTTATTTAGACCTCGTTATGTTTTTACATATTCCTAAAAATATTTAAAAAATAAATAAAATATATCGTACAAGCGCGTAACATTTTATTTCAATAACATGTGCTTCAATTGGTAGTGCCAGGTGTACTGACTTACGCGTAACGTCCCGATTTTCATGGATTCTAAGACCTTTCCCACGGAATTACTGCGCGGTGCCCCAAAAGTCCGGATTTTTCATGATACACAAATTACTTTAAATCTGCTATCCATTAGTCTGTATCGAGTGGAATTCAATACAACAAAACTTGTGTAAATAGAACCTGTCTATAACGGAATTTTTTTATGATGGCCTGCTGAAAGAATTACTATACAAATCTACCTGCTAAGACGGAAACCAGTCTAAAAACAAAATATTTTCCTTGCCCCTAGTGATTTTGTTTTTTTATGTTTTCATGTACGTGGTTCAGTAAAATAACGTAAGCTGTGTATAACAGAATCCTGTCTTAAACATCAAACTAAAGGAATACCATACAACTATGGCTGCTCAATCGGAAACACCGTCAAAATAGAATTTTGTTGCGGTCTGAAGTGATTCCGCTGTCGCAGATTATTTTGTGTAAGATTATTATATTTATTTCGTACAGTAAAACCTACTAAGACAAAATCCCAAATGACCTGAGAAATATTCTCGGTAGTTTTTCTGTACATTTTAATAATTTATTTTAGATCACAGTCGTAAGAAAAATGTTACACACATACTAATCAGTGTTTGTGCTTTTTTGATTGAAAAAAAAATATATAGGTCTGATTTTTTAAAATTTAAATCAGATTTTTTCATACGATTTTAAAAACTTTAGCAATTAATTAATTGTACATTTATAAGTAAAATTAAAATTGAAATTATATTTTAAAAAATGCATAAAAACATGAAAAGATAAAAGCTAAGCCACTTTTTAAAATTTAAAATCCCCTTTTTGCCTCTTTTAAAATTTGAAATCCCCGTTTTAAAAAATCGAAATTTAAATGTAGAAATTAAAATTAAAACTTTAAATGCTTGAGTAATTGTGTCTCAATTGATTGAAACTGCAGTTGCCCCTGTTAAGTTAGTTTTCCGCATAGCATCTTATAACTTTAAAAAATCGTTTTGTCCCATTTCATAAGAATACTTTTGCTGAGGTATGTGCGATATTAATTTCTTGCTGCATCCCGTCGGCCGAATTTGATCCAACGCCTTGCCCCGGGCAATCAATCATTCAGCTAGCGGCCAATTAAAGTTTAAGTACGCCTCTTTTGACTTCGACGACCTCTAGCAGAAATAATGCAAAATACCTCATACTTATACCGCTGCACGGGTCTCAGGAGAGAAGCTTTTACCATCTAAATAATGCACTAAGTTAACGCCACTCTGCTCTCCTGGGGTCGCCTTGCGATACAACTCCCGATGTCCGGAAATGACTAAAGTAGCAGCTCTCATGCCAGATTGGGCCTAAGGACTTTTGTAACCAAAAGAAATAAACCAGGTTCGGTGACAGCTGGTATCTTCCTTTATCCGACATGCAAATTCTCTTGGACTTTAATTGCATCCCGAATAGCGGTTACGGACCACGACTCCTAAAATATGCTAGAAATTAAGAGGGAGCGATCCGACGTAGGCACGGACTCGTCTAAGGTCTGCGCCCCTGCATCCACCGGCCCAGCACCGATCGAAACCGCGACAGAGGACCAACACCGGGAGCTGCTGTTCCTTACATATATATATATATATATATATATATATAATGATTTCGCGCTACTCCCGTTGTGTTTCCTCTGTTCGGTGTCGATCGTGCGATGGGTGCAGGGGCACGGACGGCAGACGCATCCGTGCCGATTTCGGATCGCTCCCTCGGAGTTTCAAACATATTTCGGTAGTCGCAGGCCGTGAGTGCTGATCCGGGAGCTAATAAGAGACTGATAAGATGCGTGTCTGATTAAAGGAAGACACAGTTTTTTCGGGGACCTGATTTATTAATCTTTGTTACATCCTTTTGAGAGAAATCAGGCCCCTTTGACATGAGAGCTGCTACTTTACTTCTTGATGGACATCGGGATCGGGAGTTAGGTGTATCCCAAAGCGATACCTGGAGAGCAAAGTCGCGTGGACTTAAGGCATTACTTAGATGGTAAAAAACCCTCTCTTGCCGCCCGTGCAGCGGTATAAGTACGAGGTATTTTGCATTATTCCTGCTAGGGGACGTTGAAGTCAAAGGAGGCGTATTTAAAATTTAATTGGTCGCTAGCTGAATGATTGATTGCCCGGGCCAAAGGCGGTGGCTCAAGATCGGCCGACGGGTCGCCGCATGAACTTAAAATCGCACTTACTCAGCAAAAGTATTCTTATGAAATGTGACAAAACGATCTTTGAAAGTTACAAGATGCGATGCTGAAAAACTAATTTAACAGGGGCAAAGGCATTCAATCAATTGAGACACAATTACTAAAGCATTTAAAAAGTTTTAATTTTAATTTCTAAATTTAAATATCTGTTTTTTAAAACGGGGATTTCAAATTTTAAAAGGGGCAAAAAGGGGATTTTAAAAAGGGGTTTAGTTTTTATCGTTTCATATCCCCCCCCACTAAAACAAGAGCCACAGGGCTCGCCTGCAAGACCTGTGTGTCTTATCTCGTGAATTTAACCCAGGGTGATTTTTTTCCACCAGTTTTAGATTCTTATTTTCTCCAGCTCTCGAGTGAAGTGGACCTATTTTTACATTTATATATCAAGTTTACATAAAAATAATGGTTACACTAAAACATTGGAATTCTTTCAATGGTGCTGCAGGAAAATAATAATAATATATCTCGAGACATATCTGGATTATAAAAAAAAATTTTGTCATAAAACAACAGCGTTTTTGATGTTTCCTTTTCTTTCAAGTTTTTGTTTTAAAGTTTTTGGTATAGTTCGTTGGGAAACATCCTTTTTGTGTATAATTGCAAATTTGCAACCATAAAATATATAGTATACTAAAATATTCAAAGATAAATATACTGAAAACTATACAACATATTCAAATGTAAACAATATTTACAAATACAAAATATTAAAAAATATAAAATATTCATTAATACACAATATTCAAAAATATAAAATATTCAATACTACAAAATGTTCAAAAATATAAAATATTCAATAATATAAAATGTTCAAAAATATAAAATATGCACTAATACTATCAACACAAATATATTGTCTACCAAAATGCAATTTGGAAATTTGCATTTCTAAAAAACTGAATTTTCACACTGAGATAAAATAAAAGTAAAATACACTATAATACTAATAACAACAAACACATTAGATTTCTTCTTATTCTACCTTTCTGTTTTGGTAGGGACTTTACTACTTCTTTGATGCAAACAAGGGTTACCTTTATCAAAAACAAAACTAAGTTGTCCTAAAAGGAAAACTATAGCTAAAAAAATACAAATATACACTTGCTATAATTTTCACCATGCCAAGGGTCTGTGCGACATGGGTTTTAATACTCTGACGTGAATATCATCCCAAAAAATGTGCCACTTGCACGACTGAAAAAGGAAGGTGGGTAATCGACATTCACCTGCAGAGAGGAAGCGAAGCAGTTTTGCTAGATTCTCCGTTCAACCTGGAAAGAGCAACTGGGAAAACAGTCCGGCTAAAGATGGGTGGCCACGGAGCGGAGGACCCCTTCATATGTCACAAACTCATCGTAATAATATAGTTATAAAAAAAACAAAAGATCTAACAGTACTTTTAAACTGTCACCATCATTCTACACCGCTGGGGGGTGGGGTTACACGCCCAGCTGGTTTCCTCGTCCAAATGCTACGAGCAAGGCGGACGACAGGAAAGCAAAAGTAAAAAATTGAAAGATGAAAGAGATAGCTGGGGTTTATTCATGGTTGAGTTTAAGATTTTGAGGAGGGTGGTAGTATCTTAACTTGGAGGAATGGACAATTTCGGAGTTTCTCTTAAAATGTGGACTGGGTTTATCAATTTCAAAGGATACATCAGAAAGTTGTTTTAAAATGGTGTATGGGCCAGAATATGGCGAAGCCAGTTTACAGATATTAGGATAATGAAATTCTTCATACATCACAATGTCACCAACTTTAAACTTTACAGGAAGGAAACGAGCATCATAACGGACCTTATTCTTTTTATGGTAATCAGTTGTTCTCTCTTTAGCCAATTTTCTGGCTTCATCGACAGGGGGACAATAACTATTATTTGGTAAAGGAGGATCATATGGTAATTTTCCTAACAATAAATAACTAGGGGTGAACTGGGTTACAGAATGGAGAGTATTATTATATTTATATAAGACTTCATCTAAAAGCTTAGTCCAGGGTATTTTCTTGGATGTGGAATTGACTTTACATTTTAATCTAGTGACAATAGTTTGAGTTAGGCGTTCAATTTTCCCCTTCGTTTCCGGGTGACGGCTGCTCTTCAAACTGTGTTTTACATTGTAATTACGAAGAAATCTTTTAAATCTGGAAGCTGTAAATGCTCCGTTTCAGTCAGTTAACAATCTATCTGGTACTTGTATCTGAAATAATTGTTTCAAAATGGTTGTATAAGTTTCAGTAGTTACACTTTTTGAAGGAAAACCCCACACATAGCGAGTTGCATGGTCAAAGACTAAATGCAAATATTTTTTTGTAGAATTGTAATAATTAAATCCGCCAACAGAGTCTACTGCCAAACATTCAAAAGGTATATCTGTTGGGGGCATTAATTGCAATAAGCCAAATCTTTTTTGCCTACATTTTTTGTTTATCTGACAAGTGTGGCAGTGTTTTACAAAATTTTCAATGTCCTGATTAATGTTAGGCCAACGATACTGCGGAGAGATTAAATTTATCATCATATAAATTCCAGGGTGGCCAAATTGTGTGTGAGTTTTTTCTAAGAGTGGTAGACGTAAAGACATGGGGACAACAATCTTATACAAACTTTTCTTTTTAATTACAACAACATCATTTATCTCAGTGTACTTTTTACCATCAACTGTTACATTTTCTTTTTTCTGATTGTCTCTTACTTCATTCAAGTCAAGGAGATGTATAATATTGGGTAAATTTTCTGAAACAGGCTGTCTAGATAGCATATCAGCTTCAACATTAGTGGAGCCTTTTTGGTATTTAATTTCATAGTAGAACATACTAAGCTTTAGGGACCAGCAGAAAAGACGTCCTCTTAAATTTTTAACACTTTTGAGCCAGGTAAGTGCCGCATGGTCTGTATGTATGACAATTTTTTGGCCGTGTAAATAATGATAAAATTTATCTAAAGTATCCACAATCGCCAAACATTCTAATTCAGTAATTGCATAATTTTTTTCATAATCGCGCAGATTTCTAGAATGATATGCTATAGGATGTAATGTTCAGTTTTCATCAACTTGTTTCACAACATATCCCACTCCATGACTTGATGCATCTACAAACAAATGACAAGGTGTTTTGGGATCAAACAACTTTAATATAGGTTTTTCAATTAAAGCATTTTTTAACTTTTCGAAAGAATTTTGACAATTTTGGTCCCACACATAAGGGACATTCTTTTTCAACAAATTGTTGAGAGGGTATCGAATGTTAGCATATTTTGGAATAAATTTGTGATAAACATTTATAGATCCCAAAAAACGTTGTAATTCCTTTACATTCGTAGGTGGTGTTAATTGCTTAATTTTCTCTATATTATGGTTGCCAGTTGTGATACAACCATTCGAGACTTCATATCCTAGAAAATTAATGTTGGATTTAACAAAATTACACTTTGACAATTTGAGTTTAAGGTTTTCTTGGACACAGTTATTAAATAATGTCTCCAAATGACACAAATGTTCCTCTTCATTTTGGGAGAATACAATAACATCATCAAAGTAACTACTGGCAAAGTCAATTTTGTATTTATTAAGGATTCATCTGAGGGACGGTTAAACCAAGCAGGTATTCATTTCCTGTAATAGAAATACATATGATACATATGCTTTTATTGCGTTATCAATCTCATCTTCGGAATGATAACGACGCGCACGTATTGTTTTTTTCTTTTAAGATTTAAAAGTAACCAAAAGTCACAAATGACAAGATCAGGAGAATGAGGTGGATGTTCTATCACTTTGGTTTTTTTTGTTCAATCAATTCGACTGTAATCCTTTCTGACTGAATGAGAAGATGCTTTATAATGGTGAAACATGGGTCTTCAACATTCACCTCTTGAAGTGTCTCTCTAACTTTATGGCTTTGACCTGCCCTATTCTTCTAAAGAACGTGGCATACATTACTTTTTTCGTTTCTCGTTGTCTTTTCACCGTTTTTGGTTTCGTGTCAACTTCACAAACCCATACTTTACTTTCTTGACGTGTTGGAACGTCAAAAAATGGTATGCACGTCTCATCATCAATTATAATTTTAGAAGTAATGCGATGCCTACCATCCTAAATGCATGCCTATTTTTTTTTCTTTTTTTTTTACTGATTCTTACACGCTTCTTCTTTTTGGTGTTCAGTTCAATTATGGGGGACCCAATCATAAACTCATTTTTTTATATGCAGTTCATGAATCATTTTATTAGTAACTGCGGATCCAATGTTAAGTTCCTTCACTACCATTTAGTAGGTATAACGATTATCACCGATTAACATTTTTCGTACAGTGGTCCCAAATCGCGATTATGTGGCCAAAAATCAGAAAATCGAAGTTTCGTATTTCGAAATGAAATAAATTCCACAGTATTGAGAAATATCTGAAGATATATATGCTTTAATATTTTGGTTTTATAGGCTCACACGAATTTGCATTGCTTATGTGAAGTTGGGAGTTCTATGCGTTTTCTGGTGTTACGTGAATTTCAGGCAAATTCGCTGCATTCACACCCTAAGACCTTTTCAGATAGTTTGTCGTTTTTTTCCTTGCACTTCTCTCAAACAACATTAAATTACATATTTAATTTTATTTTTCGATTGCAAAAATCTTAAAAATTAAAAAAGGGGGATTTAAAAAAAAATACATAGTTTTAAGGATTTTTTGTACATAAAAAGTGATATATAAAAAAAGTTCTTCCGAGTTCCTCGGACTTTTATAGTACAAAATGTAGAATGCACCTTCTAAAATCATATCCCAAGAGATTTATTGCGACTTTGACAACCAGTAGTTTGAAGTTGGACATTGGATATTGCCAGTATTAGTCCAAAATCAGTAATCAGGTTTAAAGTCAATTTAATTTTTGCACTGACCCAAAATTGTCAGTGTTTATATAATGCAAGATTCTAATTAACATAAAACTGACAATTTCATTTTTTTAATTCGTGGGGCGGGGTGAAGGCTTAAGAGTTGGGGATGTTTTATTTATTTATATATATATTTTTATTTGTTTTTACAATTTTTCCATTGTTTTTTCGTTTATATCAAAAATAATATTAAAACTTGACATTATTTTAAAAAGTACATATTTAAAGTTCAGTTTATATATTATAAAATAATCCATAAATTAAAAAACAAAAAGAAATTTTTCTTCAAAATTAAAAAAATTAATGCATATAAGCCCTGGTCGTCCAAAGCAGGGATTTGGCTCAACGACAGATGGCAACACTGCCAGAAGATTTTTTTCTAATGCATCATCAGTAGCTAAAGCAACAGGAATTGAGCACGATATAATCAAAATGTTTGGAGTAATTTTGTTTTGTCGAGTGGCCATGAGGTTAATATCGAATATTTCGAGTCATACTGCAAAAGATCTTTACTGTGTTATAAAAAACTGTACAGTTGGTATCCACTAACGCCTACTGTTCACAAATTTCTAGAGCATAGCTCTGCATTACTAAAACACTTCCTCTTACCTATGGGGCAGCTGTCTAACGAGGCATAAGAGGCAAGAAATAAAAATATAAGAAGTTACAGGGAATTTTTCAGCGGAAAGTCAAACAGTAGGCTGAACAGCAATGATTTACTTTGCCGACTGCTTCTATCTTCGAATCCTGTAATTTCCTCTGCTCGTATATATATATATATATATATATATATATATATATATATATATATATATATATATATATATATATATATATATATATATATACGCATAAGCTTGCTCCAGAAATTAAGAAACATTTGCAAACATTACTGATTTCAAATCAATTTCATGAAAGTTTGCAGGAAAATGTAGCTAAGCGCCGAATCTAATGATGAGGGACTTAGCAGTGAAGAATCATTAGATGCTTCAGATGGATTGTTATAGCTATGGATTGTTGTTTTACTATATCAATTTTGGATTTGACATCTGAAATTTTCGTTATTTCATGACGTGTGTAAGTATTGCATTAAATTATATTCAATCTAGTTATTACATGTCTGTTGTTAATAGTGCACGCAATTATCAGTATTACCAATATTTATTGATTCTAAATGTGTATAAGCGATAAGAACGAACAAATTAAAAAATATATGAAAATTTCACTCAACCCTTGGAATGAAATGTTGCAGTTACTTGAAATGTGTAAATCCACTTTCCTGAAGGTTTATTTAAAAAACAGATTTTATTTTTTTTTCGATAAAAAGTTTTTTATATTAAAACATTGCAGATTTTGTTTGTAAAAAATTTAAAAATTTTAGGGATGTTAGAAATTTTATACCGGAGAGGAGAGGAGGTGGGAGAAGCGGAAATTTCAAATATACTAGAAAATTAGATAGGGACTTATTTATTTAACATTAACAAAATAAAGTAACAAAGGCAGATTCTTCATTTTTTATTAGAATTTCAAAGGTATTATTCTCTGTGTAATAGAGAGAGGCAAAAGAATGGGGGAACCAAAATTTTTGAAACTAATCTAATTAATGAATTGAATGATTTTGTTATTAATTCATAGTAAACAGATGTTGAAACTTAAAAAATAGTCATCATATTTTTAGATTTTCCTTGCTATAGAGGCAAATGGAAAAAGTGGAGATTCCATGTGTGTGTGTGGGGGGGGGGGGGGTGGCAAATTTTACCTGATTGATTATTTATGTATTTTATTGGTTGCTTATACTCTTTATTGTTACTTTGCAATAACATTAAAAAGAGAAAAAGATAAGATTTTAACCTGTATATTTTCAGGGGGGGGGGCTAAAATTCCAGGAGACACTGAATTAGATGATTTGTCTTAAAAAAGTGAAAATATTCACCATAATCAAAAATGCAAATTTCTCATTCCTGTAAAAAATAATCCTGTAAAAATAGAAAATTAAAATTTAATAAAAACTTGCCCCCCTCTATTGCGCCCCTCCCAATCTCCTCCCCCGGAACCCCAATTACATTTACTTTAAATTCACAATGTAATATCATTTAAAATGTTATAAAATTAAAAATGAATCATATACAACCATTAGGAAATAACAGAAATGATTTTTGGCCACTTGATCGCGATTTGAGACCACTGTGGGCCGGAGAATTTTCTGGGATTAAAGCAACAAAGTTTATCTTATGTGTGTTCTTCATACAGGAGAAAAATTAGATCTCTTCTAAATTCTGTAAACCATCTGAAATGTATTCTACGATAGTAGAGATGTGTCATTTGTTGAGGAACGACTCCAAAGGAACGATTCCGACAGTGAAACTAAAGGAACGATTCCAGTTTGTAAAATGGAATGGTCCTTTTTGGAACGATTCCGAAAAGGAACGAATCCTCGGAATCTGTCCGAAATGTAACGACTCCAAAAAGGAATGAATCATCGGAATCGGTCCGAAATGTACTGCCTCCGAAAAGGACCGAGTCCCCAGAGAGGAACGAATCCTCGGAATCGGTTCGAAATGTAACGACTCCAAAAAGAACCGATTCCTCGGAATCGTTCCGAAATGTACCAACTCCAAAAAGGAATCGATTCCTCGGAATCAGTCTGAAATGTAACGACTCCAAAAAGGACCGATTCCTTGGAATCGGTTTAAAATGTAACTACTCCAAAAAAGGAAAGAATCCTCGGAATCGGTCCGAAATGTACCGACTCCGAAAAGGAGCGATTCCTCGGAGTTAGTCCGAAATGTACGGACAAAAGTATAAAAATGCAATGTTTTACAAAGATTTATTTTACAGTATCGATTATGGTAATTACGTTTTTATTCCTTATTCTCATTAAATAATTATATGTTTTTATATCGACAGGGCCAGGAAATAGCAGCGCAATAATTAACAATAAGGAAAATTTCCTTTCTTTTTACTTATTCTAAAGCATTTCGGAGAAAATGATTGTGGTTGTATTGAGTGTTTCATTTGCCCCGTAGCTCACCGAAGCTCTGCTCCGGTACTTTTTTTTACTTTCAGTGGATATTTAAATATTGGTCGGAATTCACCGGAGCTCATAAATACTGTACTCAGGAATCCAGCGTAACAGCTCTTTTGCAAAACCTACCTTTCATTTCCCTCCCATCTCCAATCCTTTGTGTTCTTTCCAGGAGCATACTTTTATTAGATCTAGTGCTCGCAAGTGGAGACTCAATGGTTTCCGAATGGCAACGAGGAATGTCAGAATTAACCGCAACTGTATCTGCCTTTTTTACTCGTGGTCGTGTTTATGTTTATATCGTAGAGTTCACAGTATATCTTTCTCTGAACTTTGTAGTTTACTCGCTTTTTGTTCATGTTTATAAAATATTCTTACTGGTCCAATTTTTAGCTTCACACGGTATTTAATTTGCGCCAAAGCGCACAGGAGCGCAGCTCTAATACTTCTTTATTTTTGGGGAATATTTAAATATTACTCAGAAACCACAATAGCTTATGAATTTCCCACCTGAACAGCGCTGTGTTTTGCTAGCTGATAAATAATAATAATAATAAAAATCCTTGACGAGTAGGATTTTCTAAAGATTCCCTATTTCTGATTTTAATGTTTTTGCTCTGTTCATTTATTAGATTTTCTTTATATATAAATGCATTGCATATAGAGATATACTCGAAATATATTTAAAAATTATTTTGCTGAAGACGAAATTGCTTTAAATTTTGCAAGTAATGTATGAAGTATAAATATAAGGGGGAGGGGACACGGGTCTAAGTTTCAAATGTCTAAGTTTCAAAAATTTATTTGGCTCATTTCTAGTTATTTCAAAAATATCTCGGTTATAGCAAATTTCTCAGCTAAAACTCTCACTTAATAAAAAAAATTATTTAAAAAAATCGATTGCTCTTAAAATTTGTTGCTTACAGCAATGAATAAAAATTTTAGAAACAGTTTACTATTCCTGTCAGTTTTATATTATTCATGTTAAATTTCTTTATTATCAAGAAACTAATGTTGAATTCTTAATTGCACTACCATTTTAGTCAGCTCTTCTTGTTGCGGATTATTTTATGATTTCACCAAATCAGCAAATTTTACGATTCCTATTTTGGAAATAAAATCCTTTTTAACAATATTGCATTTTGCATTATATTATTTATTTCGTGTATTTGATAACTTGTATTGAACTATAAAGTTTATGAAAGTTAGATAAGTTATTGAACTATATAGTTAGATTTTCTTTCTTATCTTATTATCCACAATTCTAATTATGTGCAATTTCTAAATTTAAATATCCTGGGTTTTCCTGTGTATCCCTTTTCACAAACTTCCAATCCCATTTTCACCCCCCCCCCCCCTATAAGGGATGAATTTCAGAAAACACCTTTTTAATGAATTTTTATGTTATAGTAGGAAGTAACAACTAAAATTTTATGACTTTAGATGTAAGCGTTTCAGTTTTAGCTGCACATTGATGATACAGTCAGGATGGACATTGTTATACAGGGTGTGTTCACAAAGTTTCAAAACTAGTCTGAGAATACAAAATTTATTAAACATTTTTGTACAGCGCACTACAATTCTTCGAAATATGACCCTTGGGCATCAACACGCCGAAGCCAGCGTTTTTTCCATTGTTCATATGCTCCCTGGAAGTTTTCGCGCGCAAGACTGTTGAGGAACCTCGTCGAAGTTGCCTGGATCGATGGAATCGTGTCGAATCGCTTCCTTTTCAAGTCTTTCTTGATCCGGAGGAACAAAAATAGTCGCTGGGAGCAAGGACGGGGCTGTAGGGGGGGTGACTTGCGGCAGTATTGCCACGTTTTACTCAGCCAAAACTTCGGTGGCGGCGAGCGGCGTGTGAGAGGGCGCATTGTCGTGGTGAACAATTCAATTGTTTCTGATGTCTGGGCGGATGCACCGGAGCCGATCCTTCAAATGCCGGTGCATTTCAGCGTAAAACTGACCTGACCCGAAGCGTCCGCCAAAACATCAAAGACGATTGGATTGTTCACTACGACAATGCGCCCTCTCACAAGTCGCTCGCAGCCGCAAAAGTTTTGGCAAAGTTTAACTTGGCAATCCTGCCACGAGCCCCCTCAGCCCCGACCTCGTTCCCAGTGACTTTTTTGTTCATCCGGAAGCGATTCTACACGTTTCCAGCGATTCACGATTCAATCTTCACCGAGGTCCCTTAACGGCCTACCAGTCATGCGAAAAGACCAGTTCGCTAATGATATTCCTACGGAAGAAATTTATAAAGATATCTCAGTCGCATTTGAATATTTTTAGATTTTTTTTTTTTTTTTTTTTTTTTTTTTTTTTGCAGTAGCTAGCTGAGGTCTAGCTGTAAAAAGGCCGTTTTTTACTTTTTCGATTTTCATTGGGGATTTTTTTTTCAAGTGGATGCTTTCATTTTAGGAATCGCTTCTGAAAATGAAAGTGTCCTGACTAAAAATACTTGTAAACGAAATTGAAAAAGTAGAAAACGTCCTGCATACAGATCGAACTCAGCTAGCTACTGCAAAAAAATCATCTAAAAATAGTGAAATGTGACCGACATATCTTTAAAAATTTCTTCCATAGGCATAATAGCATTAGCGAACGGGTCTTTTCGCGTGACTGAAGTAGGGCCTTAACAGCCTTGAGCGCGAAGACTTCCAGGGAGCCTATGGATAATGGAAAAAACACTGGCAGCGGTGTGTTGATGCCCAAGGGTCATATTTCGAAGAATTTTAGTTCGCTGTGCAAAAACGTTTAATAAATTTTGTATTCTCAGACCAGTCTTGAAACTTTGTGAACACACCATGTATATTAAGGCTCTCAAATACACTCCGTTTAACCAATTATGTTTTTCCAAATCGACAAGTACCCGAATTGGATTTTATAAATGATTCTATTGATTCACACATGAACGTATTCCTAAATAGACGGAGTCCTAGGAATTGTTTCGAAATAGGCAGACTCCAAAAGGATGGATTGCCCAGGAATCGTACCGAAATGGGCCCACTCGGAATACGGCCGGTTCCCAGGACCGGTATGTTAACGAAAGATTACCTAAGGGTGAATTTTGAAGAGGAATCTACAAGACTGAAAATTCATAGACTCTGATAACAAATATCAGAACAATAATAAAATTTCCTATATAAAATAATAATATAAATTGAGGGTCGTTTCACGATATATTTTTAAGAAAAAACCAATGATTACACTGAAAATCAAATAGACCGCCGCGCCGCCCTGATAGCCAAAACCGAAGCTACAGTAAAATTTCCTGGATAAACTTAAGCAGTAAAAGAAAGATCAAGCAGGGGTAAACTTTTTAAAGGAATTATGCTTAATGTCATAAATCATAATGTCAGGGAATACTTGTATTACGGTGATTAGAAATAACTGCTAATTAATTGCGCACACTGATCAATGAAATGAACTCTAAAAAACAAAATCACCAGTCCAAAAAATTAAAACATTAAGGTAAATGGATGCGTAAGAAAATGGATGGATATGTAAGGCAGTAAATTAGAAAAAATATTGTGGATTGCATGTCGTTCCATTGCTTCCGGATTCGTTCCCTTTTTCTTAAAATCGTTCTCTTTATATCGGAAGCGTTTTTTCCCTTGGAATCCTTTATTTTTCAAAATCGTTCCTTTATTCACAGATTCGTTGCTTTTTTCTCGGAATCGTTCTTTTTTTCTAGGATTCGTTCTCTTTTTTCTCGTTTTCGTTCCTCTTTTTTCTCGGATTTGTTGCTTTTTTTCTCGGATTCGTTCCTTTTTCTCAGAATCGTTCCTTTTTTCAGAATCGTTCCTTTTTTCGGAACGATTCCAACAGAAACAATTCCAAAGAACTCTTTCCTTTCGGTGAACGATTACGGCTAGAACGATTCCTTAAAAGGAACGATGTTGCCCATCTCTATACAATAGCTAAATTGGAATTGCTGCCACAAATTATCGCCTGCGAGCATAAAAGAGTTTAAATAAATAAGAGTTCCTTTTTTTTCCTTTGGCGTCAATATTACTCTCTCATTTCACACTAAAGGGTACTGTGAACCAAGATAACTTTACCATTATATTCAAAAGCGTAAACAATTTGCTATCAAATGAATTATGTGTTATTTTGGCTCTTAGAGCTATCTAATTGAAATACGTAATACAAGTTATAAAAAACGTTGAAATGTACCCCCCCCCCTCCTCCTCCAAAAAAATAAATAAGTAAATGAAAGAAGAGGCAAACACGTTCACTAAAGGTTATTTTTACAACTTACTCTAATTTTTCAGAATCAAAACTTCTATAAATAGGAAGACTGTTCAATTAAAAATAACGTTTACTGATTAGAAGAACACTTATTTTTTATGAAACCACTAGGCAAAAATATGTTTTTGCTTATCTACCTTCGTCTTTTCTAGGTTTATTCCCAATTATTCTCATCTCAAACACTGAATAATATTCAGCTAGAGAATCCGAACTAGATTTTAATTTTTGAACTTTACATACATTCAATAAATTACTATCTTCTAAAATTTAGATATATAAATTCACCTCAGATAATAGACATACACACATACATAAAAATAAATTGGAAACATGGTCGTCACCATTATGATTTTTTTATAATTATTGTTGATAACTGGCTGTTTCATAAACTTTCAAGTCAGTTTTGAAATCAAAATATATTTTCGAGCATGGAATTAAATTAATATGCTTTCTACACAGCTTCCAAATTCCCACTCATTTTTCAGCGGCACAACCCAAAAGATCCAAACTAATGTTGCGTTTGAATCAAAATAAACTGAGTTCTTTGAATCTTCTAGATATTATTGAAATCTAGATATTATTGAAAATAGATATTATCTAGATATTATATTATCTAGATAAAAAAAATCCTGCGCGGGTCAGGTTCTAACCGACCCAAACCCGAAAATACCATTTGAAGTCAACCCTCAACCCGACCCACAAATTTCCTCGACCTGCAACCTGACCCAAAGCTGACAAAAGTAATTTTCGGTGACCCGCAGCCCGACTCGAACCCGATGTATTTCAACGCGCAACTCGACCCGAACTGAAAGAAAAGTAAATCATGTTTTAATGCCATTATGAATAGCAAACAACCTACAATTGTGCCTCTAATACCAATTTTATGTCCTACATAGCAGAATGAACAAATCTATATTCTTTAATATTCAAATATGCTAAAATCTCTAAATAGCAGACACCTCGTGTTCATTGACTAGAGTCGTAATATCGGGTCCGGTTGTCAGTAATTTTCTTTTTTCGGCTCGGAACGAATTTAATTTTCGTTCTGCGGGTCCAGTTCACACTAGAAGTATTCTTGCGGGTCATATTTAGGTTTCTTGCAAGTTAGGTTCTTGGGATTTTCACAAAAACTTTGAGCACAACTATGTTTCAGATGAAAATAAATACGTATTTGAATATGAATGAGTATATAATCAATTTACTGCATGAGAAATAAAATGTATATAAGAAATGTGATCACAGTTTATTCTTTTTATAAGAACCATTTTTTCTTCTTTCGAAATATGAAAAATATTATCAACATTTCGTTTTTGATACACAAAAAAACACATGTATCGTATTTGTGATAGTTTATGCACATATACACATGTTACGCGTGTGTAAATTGAGAGGTTTCCGCTATTCAGAGGTATAAGCGTTCAAATATATAAATGTTAGGAATTGAAAAGTATTCACTAAATAGAGGTGTCCGCTTTTCGGTAGAAAAGGCATTATGGAAGTCTTATTGTATATAGATTTTTAAGCTGAAAACATATTTTGGACATTCTTCTGAAATTTGGGTCAACCCGAACCCGACCCGCAAGAATCAAACACAATCCGAAACCGACCCGGGCCCAAAACAATGAATTTCAACCCGACCCGCAACGAAAAAATATAGCGCCAACCAGACCCGGCCCGAACCGTGGGTCGGATCGCGGCTTCTAATCGCTTTGTACTTCTAAGGACAGAAATATTTTTAAAAATCAGAAGAATTAAAACGGGACTGTTAAAAAAAATAATAAAGTATTATTTTGCTGGCCTGC
This sequence comes from Maratus speciosus, assembly GCA_963932465.1. NCBI lineage: Eukaryota > Metazoa > Arthropoda > Arachnida > Araneae > Salticidae > Maratus > Maratus speciosus. The sequence goes on from OZ010787.1 coordinate 330,613,066, forward strand.
ACAATTTGATATTTCTGAAATCAGCATAGCATTATGATTATCGGGCACCATTTGAAGTCATAACAATTTACAGTCGGACCTCTATTTAACGAACCTCTATTTTGCGAATTTCTCTATTTTGCGAACTTTTCCTTGCTGGAACCAAGAACATTTTGCGAATTTCTTAGTAAAATAACCTCCAAATAGCGAAGTGCATTCTCTATTTAACGAACATTTTCCTCTGATCTAATTTATTTTTCTCCCCATTTCACAAAATATTTCTGGACATTTCAAACTTATTCTTTCTTAAACACATTTTATGATGTTGAATGGCCTTGAACTGGTTTTACCAGGCACCTTCTTTGTCAGCAGTGAGAATTCGATAAGTACGGAGGACGAAGACGACAATCCCTTAGAGTAACTTTAAAAAAATGTAGATACAGATGCGAAAAAAAGAAGAAATTAACCATGATGTGCTAATTGATGATTGTATTTAACTTAATTCTGAAATTGAGACCTCGGAAACACTATCCGAATTGGATATTTTCGAAAGTGTGAAAAATAAAAACAATACAGCAATGAATATCGATGAAGACGAATGTGATGATGATGGAAATGAACATGATGCAGGAATTAACAAAACTTCGTATGATGAAATGCTAAAATCATTTGAAAGAATCGGACGCAGATTATAATTAGAAGAAAATACGCATGAAGGGGTTTTTGGTGCATTGCAAAGATGCGAGACGTATTATGAGGGAAAGCACTTTTTTAAAGAAAAAACTCAGGCAAAAGTAACAGAGTTTTTCAGAAATTAAGTTTAAGGACGCATATATTAAGGTATGGTTAAAATTATTTGTTATAATAATAATAAATACGATAATGTCATTAAAATTCGCTAATTTTAATGTAAAGCTATTTACTTTAAACAGAAAATACAGTGTATTCCGGGACAATGTTTTGTTTTCCTTGCAGATTTCAAAGATTTAAACACATAGAAAAAATGAATTGATGATGGATATTGGTGGGCAAAATAAATAAAACAAATCGATATAATTTATAAAAAAAAATGTGATTAATTACTTTTAGTAAAAATATTTAGTGTTTATGAATTTAAAATTTGTTTTATGTAGTTTAAAGTATTTTAAAAGGTGAATCTCTATTTAACGAATTTTCCATATAACGAACTTTTTCCGGGATTTAGCGACTTCGTTAAATAGAGGTTCGACTGTATATATATTTCGTTTTGACAGGCGTATTTGTATACCTTCTGAAATTATGCTTAAAAGTGAACACTGCATTTTTTCAGTCTTTTATTAATTAAATATCACTTGTACTGTTATCTCTTTAATTTGTTCAAGTTACAAGAATCATAACTACAGTGAACTTTGATCGTTAAGCGGAAGAAAATAAATAATCTACACTTCAGCAAAAAGCTCGCGGCGGAAACATGATTTATAATTTTTTAGAAGTATGCAATTAAACACTCAAGATTTTTTATTTTAACAGATGCCATCAAAACTAGTGCTATGCAGTGTAGCAAATAGCGGGACAGGAAAGGGAGTACAAAATAGTGGTAAGACCGCACTTCAATCGGTAGAGTGTAATACAGTAAAAATACCATCATATTCTTTCATCGTATTAAATACATGGGAATTAAGTAACCTGCAAGAGACACAGTTTGACGTTAGTAAATTAACCCTTTAAGCGTCCTGCAGAATTTTTCATTTATGTTTAATGATTCAAAAAATAATAATTATGAAAAATATTTGCACGAGGATTTGTATTTGACAACCTTACATATTTATTTATATTATGCACTTAAAAAATTAACATTAATAGCAATTTTGTGGTAAATCAGCTTTTGAATTAAAAAATTATGTGGCTGAAAAACACGGTTAGGGCGCGTAAAGGTGGGGCCTACACTAGCCACGCAAAGAAACGAGAACGCTAATGTTAATGGTATGGGAAGAATTCTCGCTTGTATTTTAATATATATATATATATATATTTTTTTTTTGCATACGATAACTGAGGTAAATATCTTGTATTGTGCGTTTGTACTTTTATTTATTTATTTACTGTTGGTTACAGCTGTTTTATATGAGGGTGGGACCGGTTCTGAAAAAGAAAGTATCTGTATATAATAAAAAAAAACCTAACTAAAATCGAAAAAGTACAAACACGCAATAAAAGATACCGACCTGAGGTATCCTATGTAAAAAAAATTCATTTAAAAATATTAAAATGCGAGCGAGAAATCTGCAAAGAACGCTCCCATATTAACATTAGCTTGAGTGTTTCTTCCCGTGACAAGTGACTCTTAAGATTTGCTATTCTTCGAATGGTCAACATTATTTGTATGTCAATCAGTAGTTCAGAGGTCTACGCGTTTGGGAATTTTTCAGGACAAATATCAATATTTTTTTATAGAAAAATGAATCTAGGTTAAACGCGCAAAAATTCGGCTTATTTAAGAAGAGATTTTCTATAAGAAAATACTGGTATCGAAGAATTTCCTGATCTTTAAATTTCAGGGCAAGTACGACCCCTGGCAGTCACTAATGAAATCTAGTTAGACTTTTCTAATATTTTGTAATTAATAACAGTGTAATATAATGAAATTCAAAGTCCTATGCGAGAGTTGAACAACAGAATGTGATATGAATAATTGAGTTCAGTTAATGAGATAAATCACTGATATCATCCTAATATGTCATAATCAACAGTTTGTCTAAAACATGTTACGCGTAAGTCTAAGAAATCTAGATTACATAAATGAAAGTTGCTTATTTATATTTACTAGAATTTACAATATTTTTAGAACTAAAACGCAGTTTAACGTAAGGTGTGGTACGTATTAAATTTCAATCACACAGACAAGAAAAAACTGCCTTATAGAGAATTTCCCATCTTAGGAGGTGCATATGTATTCTATTCTTCTCTCAAGTATTATTATATTCATTTTGCATGGATCAAAAAATTATTCCGTTTTAGACAGGGTTCCGCAATAGGCAGGTTCTTTTTCACTTGTTTTACGGGGTTTTTTTTTCATTTAATTCTACTATCCTTTAAAAACGATTTTTAAAGTTTAATTGTAAATGGTAATATGTTTTAATTGTAATGGCGATTTAAAAATACATGCATTTTTTGTGCATTTTTTGGGTTGAGCCAAACTTTACTGATTTTTGCACGGATTAGGTGAGTCAGATACAATGATTTTAATACGGATTGAGTCGAGACCGGGACTGAAAATTTCGTCCCGTGTAGACCTAGGAAGAAAGGAAGCCAGTCTCGGTTCGGTATGACAAATACATTAGGCCCGGTCGAGACTGGTCCGGCCCCAGAATATAGACCTTTTTTAACCGCTTGCCGGGACGATATAAAACCTGAAGTTGTGAGGGTTAAAATTATGAAAACACTCTTAGAGGAAAGTAGGGTAATGACGCTCAGAAGGGTAATCCCGCTTACCAAATATATCTAAACAGAATAGAATTGAAAACGTGCGATCGGTACCGGCACCTAGCGAACTTTATCCTAAGTTCCCAGTAAGGATTTAGTGCTCGTCGGGAGGAAAGTATTTTTGTGTCTTCAAGTTTTTAGTTTGAAATTGTTTTATTATAAAATTTTACAACATCTAACTTGAAGGTAAGTGTACACTCTTATTTTCAAATATTAATTTACTCATTATATCTACAAAATATATGCATTTAGCTGTACTTTCATGCTTTTATTTATTTTTGTAGTGTGTTGTTACGCCAATTATAATGCAATAAAACTCAACATGGCGATGACGGGTAATGGCGCTCACGTGGAATTCCAGAAGAAATGTTGCCAGTGGGCAACTTTTTTAAAATTTAAATTTGTTGATTGACACCACTTTTTTGAAACGGTAAAATTTCCCTGTTTTCGCCTTTATTAATATGTCATTAAACAAGGAGAATTTTACAATTTCAAAAAGTGGTGAAAATCAAAAAACCTAAATATAAAAAAGTAGCCCGCTATATGTCTAACACAATATGTATGCACAATATGTATAAAGTGGTTGCAAAAAGTCTGCAGTGGTGTGAACAGCCCACACAACTACATATGTGACTTTTGTCTTAAACGTTGTATTCAAACTCCGAGAGCAATTACCCTACCATGTCGGGCATTACCGCTCAATCGATGGTCATTTAAATAAAACGATAAAAAACATTCCTAAAACTTTTATGAAAATTAGTTGATTGCAAACTGTTTCTTATATTTTGGAGTTATACTTCGTTAATAAAATATTGATTTTTTTTGTCCAAATTTGACTAGCTATTCCTGTTTTTCCTTAAGTGAGAGCCATTCCCCTACTTTTCCTTAATCGGTATGTTAGAAAAAACCTTGTTTTAAATAGTACAGAAAGAAGAAGGTGGGAACGGCAAAAGTTAAACTGAATCGGAAGTTTAAGCTACAGAAAGAGTTACATACTTACCTGCAATTTTTTAAAAAGCATTTAAACATTTTGTTAGGAGCCAATCTTTGTTTAAAACTTTAAATACGTTTTAAATTATTAATTTAAATTGTTAAAAATAATTAATTTAAATTTATTTATTTAAATGCGTAATTAAAATAAAAAAAAATAAATTTAAATTATTAATTTACATTTTTAAGTCATGAATTCATTAAAAAAAAGGGTGAAAACTCGGAACATGACCTTTTTGATTATTTTACATTAATTTTGTTTCGACAAATTTGAAAATATATTTATTTTTGAAAATATGATTTTTTAAAAAATAAGTTAACATCATTTTTTTTAAATTTGTGTTTTTAATATTTTTAATATTAATATTTAAAAAAATCCTGAAATAAAATTTAAATTCTATTTTCCTCTTTAATTAAATGAAAAAAAGTTTGAAATTCGACGATAATAGTTCGAGTTATAACGATTTTAAATTACCCCAATGAAAAAAAAAATAATAATTTTAAAAATTTTAAACTTTCTGAGAAATTTTAGGATGTGATTTTATTTGTAAATTATATGGTTAATCATCACAAAAAACAGAAAATCTAATTCTAACTCAATACATATATTTTTTACATGCATCCTGGAACTTTTAAAGTAACATTGTTTCTTGAATAAAATGCATTTCAATTTGTGTCTAATCCCTTAAAACCTGACGAATTATTTAAACAGGCATAACTTCACGAGTTTTGCAAATATGAAGATGGAAATTTTGTGTAAATTCAGGAATGGATAAGGAAAAATTTTCTAACAGGTAAATTTTACCCTACGGGGCAGTATAAAAATTTAATTTTCGTATTTTCTCAAATAGACCTCCCATGAGGTTATAACTTATCTCATCAAATTTTCCACCTTTTTTTATGAAACTTTGCAATTGGAAGAATTTGCCTAGCGGCATTCATTAAAGAGATAGCCTATTGTTTCGATATTTATGAATCACCCTGTATACAGTTATTTATTATTTTTCCTTATTATATTTCGTATTAAGTTTCAACTCACGCAGACTAAAATATAGATTCGTATGAGAAAAAATGTAACATATTTTGTGCATCATGAAAGATTGTTACTTTTTGAGTTGCGCAGATTAGGTGTTGGAACCTCTAAAAATCAGACCTCTGATAACGCTAAATGCGACACAATTGTTCAATACGGTGCTATTACCGTATTACTGATTCGTAGCGCCATAAAAATTGAAAAGTACCCAGCACGAAAATATTACATTATTATCCACGCGAATTGAGGGTAGAACATACTGATGATAAGGGTGATCATGCACAAACCCTCACAAATTTTAAAACTTAATGAATTATTAAAGGCTTAAGTCACTGATAATTTATAGAAACTAAGTATATGAAGGTTTTGGGTGTAAAACATGGTAACTGACAAAATGATATTTTCGAGATGTCAAGATTCAAATTTAAAAAAAAAAAAAGAAAAAAAGAAAAAGAAAAAGAAATCTAGAAACAAAACTATTAGGACTGCTTCCTCTAAAACAACTGTTATGTTAAGACTGTACTTTCTGTTAACTTAGGTATAACATTTTTTGTTTCATAAATTTTATTTTATTGGTCTTATGTGCAAAGAGTTTTCGTTATTAAAATGCATGCCTAAAATTTATCTTTAATTATTATGGCCTATATTGAATAAAAAAATAAATATTGTACTTTTAAAAGGTTGCGAGAATGTTAAACAGTTTTACACGAAAATCATAACACAAACATGTCAGTTACCATGTTTATCCAGAGATATTCATATTATGCCCTTCCAATTGGCACTCAGTTATAAAATATGTACCTCTAAAGCATGTAAAACTTAATTGCATAATCTTTTATTTGCTCGTATTATTACTAAATACGAAATCGAGATCATAGGAACTGTTAAAAATTATTTTTATCAATGAAAGTATCTATCAATAATCTCGTTCCATATATTGAGATGACAGACTTATGCGCACACAATTATCACTCCGTTATGAAAACATAGTTACATTGGCTCACATCTTATCAAAACAGTTGAAAGAAAACTGCCATCAAACACCCCAAAACACGTGTAGATAAGATATACACACCAAAATCTGATCTAGTTATTCTTTAAAGAAATACAATGTATAAAACTGAGCGTATTAGAAGTGTGCCAGTAGCACTCTTGAACTTAAAGGATCAGAAGTCGATTGCAGGGCCAATAAACTCATAAAGAGATGTTTTTCTCAAATGCTGATGCCAAGCACTGTTCTATACTTCTAAATCAGTTGAGTTCAACAAACATACCGGTTTCATCTTAAGGGGTTTTCTAAATACTTCGCCAAAAATACAGCAGGCTGTAAGTGATCCAGGAGTTGGTCATATGAATGATTGATTATTCAGAAAATTTGCAGCGAGAAACACCGTATTTACTTGCGTAATTTTAGTCCTGGAGCGTATTTATTGAAAGATATTTTTGTAAAAATTAAAACATTTCACTTTCGCCTGAAGAATATGGAATAAATTACACTGTTAAGAACTGGTAGCTTAAAAAAATCAAAATGCACTCATTTTTGAGTATTTTCTCGGCTTATAATACTATTATAAACCGACTATAATATAGTACTGTAGTACTATATATAGCTCCTACAATCAGACTCAATTTTGAAAAACACTCGTATTAATTATTTCAATATACCGCAAAAATGTAAATAAAATAGGATGCAGTCTCACACTGTAGGCTACTTTGAGGTGCTTTTTGCACACGAGAGCAATTAAGTAGTAGCTGCAGCAAGGATCGTAAAAGGTCTTAAAATGTCAGAAACCAGACTAAACATAAGAACCATGAAGAAAACAGAGCCTTTTATTTAAATGAAAAAATGACTTAATAAATTTTACACTCAGTACCTACGTAAGAATCAAACTTACACTCACTTTACACATTAACCTTATGGCCCTTTACGCATCTAACACTTTTAGTTTTAAAATAACAACTATTTATAGCTCACTTAGGGTTAAACTTCTTTAAATAAAAATTAATTTTCAATTTAGATTAATTAAATTTTATAAACTCCCTGTTTCTAATCTGTTTCTCAATTTATCAGATTCATGTGAGAAAACTTTTGCTTGCCACGTTTTATAAAATGTTTTAATTTTGTAATTTAATTCTGATAAAATGTATTGAGTTGTTTTAGTATACTGTAAATTTTTAGGGTTCCGTAATTAAAAAGTAAAAACGGAACCATTATAAGATCACTCCTTTGTCTATCTGTCTGTCACAGCCATTTTACTCGTAAATCAGGGAACATGGAAAGTTCAAATTGGGGGAAGTAATAAAGACTATTGACCCACATTTACAGATTATTAAACATTCATACATATATTTAGAAAAAATGTAGAGGGGCTAATTAAGTTACTTGAAAAAAATCTTTTCTTTGTATATAGTGTGGGTATCGGGTGGAAGCTTTCGTAAAGCTGAACTCGAAAATATATTTGTTTTAATTTTAGGTATTATATTTTCAGAGATATCGTCGAAAATGTATTGCAAAATTATGCCCCCCCCCCCCTCGTCTATTTCCGAATCTACTGAAACTAAAATTATGAAAAAGTTAGAGGTAGTAGTAGAAATTAATTTAAACCTTGCAGGAAAATTATAGCCATTACCCTAGGTCACATAGTTTTTGAGAAAAGCGCATTTTTCCGTTACACACAAATTCCGATTTGCGGGCATTCATCAAAGGTGTTGAGGAGTGCCGGGGGTACCTATCGTAGGAGAAGTATAAAAGCATTGTTGGTAATGATTTTCGAAAAAAAAAATCATCGGCCGAGATATTAACCCTTAAAGACACGGTCGGTTTGGACATACATAATGACAGGAGTGGCGTACTGTATCTACCATCGGCTTTTAGAGCCTAAATAACAACTTTTAATGATACATTTGTGTAATACAATGTCCAGTAGCAGTATAAAAGCAATAAACGTCAGATTGTTAAAAACAGACTTATTTAATTAGAATTAATCACAAAAATACCATGGGATTCACGACTAGTTTGCATTAAGTGGATCTGTCAATACGCCTCCCGTGTCTTTAAAAGTTAATTAAAAACCTATCTGGAAAAACGCGGTACGGACCATAGGCGGAGTTGCAACCTTGCGCCCTCCTTTTGAAGCGCGCTTAGCACAATCCCAAGTTTAAACTTTGAACAAGTGTTTTGTTGCAGTTACACTGTAAAAAGACAAGATTATTAGTACGCTGAATTTAGTTTTATGAAATGCGAAATGAAGTTTAATTATACACTACTTTTATTCAAAGTACCGGATTAAGTTCATCATAAACAGATCAGGATAATATTAAAAAAAGAATGACACAGAATAGCAATATTTGATATTATTTAGGCTTTATATTTCTTTAAACTTTTACGGTATACCCATTCATACTTTTCTAGTGCATAAAGCTATGCCCAACCCTACGTTGTATAGCTTTTTTACAAAGTCTTATTATTCTTTTAGCAACGATTCTTTTAATAAAACAGTTAATAATTCATATATTTATTGTACGGAACCCTCTGAACGCGAGTAATAATCGCCCTTAACCGTTTATTGAAAGTTATATTGTGCTTTAATTCAGCTTAATACACTCAAATATAATTTATGAGGAATACAACGATTTAAAATCAACTGTTCCATACCTGTTATAGAGCCTAATTTTACCAACCTATTTTCTTTTCCTATCATTGTTTTAAAATTACAATGTAATTGTAATTCTAAAATTACAATTATTACATTATAATTATAAAATGATAAATTCTAAAATAAATTCTAGAATCCTTGTAACGCTAAAATTGCAATGTAAATTGCTTCTTAAAAAAGAAAAGATTACCTTAAAAGTAGCAGAAAAACAGTGGTCTGAAGTTTTAGTCACCAGCTCTGAATTTTTTGTCGTTATGGCGATCTGACGACTGGGATTTTTTAAACTCTGATTTAAAATATATTCGATAGTTTCCGAACCCAAACATCCAAGTATGAAATGGAATTATAAGCCGTCATCTTTCTAGAAAGCAAAGGCGGAGCGTCAGGTGATGCTGCATCACTTTACTACCAGTATTATTATATACTGAATATACCAGCATTTGTCATTATTTAATCTTTCAACGTTAAACTATTAAATAAGGCAACATTTAGTGTATAATAATACTAGTATAGTAAATTGCAACATCACTGACGTTCCACCACTGGTAGCTAGCGACAATGATTCGATTTACCTATCCTAAGATAAGTGAAGTTGAACGTTCGCAACTTATATTCTCCAAACTATTTCCTATTTCGTCGCCTTAGACCAACAGTAATAATCGAACTAGTAATAATCGAAAATGAGAGGTCTGACTTACTGCTATGAAAAATTGTGTCTGCATCTATTGAAATAGTAGGGAATTTTTATAAAGCACATCTGAGATATAGTATTAAACATAGCTTTGTGTTTCAGAAGTTGTTACACTAGATGCAAACACAGTTTCTCATAGCAGTAAATCAGACATCTCATTTTTTATTATTACTAGATGTCTTACTGTTGCGCTAAGGCGACGAATTGTACACCTTTATAAAAATAATTTATCTTGAAATCCTACTATATTTTTAATCTTGAATTTATACTATGTAAAATGGAGTAATAAGAGGTTATATTTATATTCATCTGCAAGGTTATATTTAACTTCGTATGACTACATTTGAGTATCATACACTCGTTTATGATACACTTGTACTTTTAAAAAAAGAATAGGTTCAAGATTCCTTTTTGAGTAATCCCAATAACTTCCAATAATTCTTATTTTTATCTATTTTTATTATCAATTTTTTAACAGCGAAGTGTTATGGAATGGGGTTTAATACATCAACTAATGACCTGTTAATTTTTATCTATCTATTTTATTTTTAATCTTTTGAGTCCTTTAAAATATCGATGGTGCACGTTATGTTCCATTAGAGAAGAAAAAGTTGTATTTGACAGTTTTTGTAATACTGCTTCATTTGCTTATTTAACCTTTAACTGATGTGACAGAAATTGTTACATAACTAGTGTAAAGTGGTCTGTGAGACCGCTCAATCGAAATATGAATAAAAATCTCGATTAACTCGTAGGATGGTGATTTTGTACTAAACTTTTTGCACACGGCTGTTATAACAAAAATTCACCTATTCAAAAGTCTCTGGTGTTAGTACTAAAGTTACAAATGAAACAAATTTCGGTAGTGTTTGTAGTTAAACTGAAAGTTACAAGTTAAACTATAAAAATTGGAAAAAGCTCCGGTCTGTGAGACCGGTAACATCAGTTAAAGGTTAATAAATACACTGCATGAGAGTTCTGAACCTATGCCATACTACTTTTTAGAGATAGTTAATGTTATTATAGAAACAAATTGATAATGATTATATAAATCAGCATTTATTATTATTATTATTATTATTATTATTATTATTATTATTATTATTTTAGTTTATGGCACGAATTTCTCAAACATCAGACAATGAAATACATTTAAATTTGTACTAAATATCTGCTCGTAATACAATGTCATAATGCTCTACATCTCAGGATTCAACTGCTACATCAATTTAATTTACTTCATCAGAAGCTAAGAATTTTTTTTTTCAATATATTTTATCAATGCTTAAATATTTGTTATGATAATGAATAAATCTCTTCTCACTAATCCAACAAAATACAAAAAATACTGGTTTAACCTCCTGCAATTTAATATGTCAGTAATTGTTGTATAAAAAAAACGAGTTTACTTTCTCAGGAGGAATTCACATTAAACCTATTTTCCTTTTTTAAAAAACTTCGATATTTTTAAACTTTAGTATACGCAGTTGAACACGATTATAGCAAACTCGGAGTCGTCGGAGGTAACAAGAATTAGGTTTCAACGAGCAAAAAAAAAAAAAATATTTTGGTGTAATATGAAAAAAAATTGCAGAAAACTCGGATATAAAGAACAAAAATATTTGAATCGCATAAAAACTGTCAGATTTTCACCCACTTAAGCCGAATATGTTAAATGAAGTGTGTTTTACAATTTTGATGAAATAATATTTAAAAATTTTAATAATACGCCTTGAAGAGATTATTGTTTCTGCAAACATGCATCTCAAACAATTTAGGGGTCATCGATAAATTACGTTTCACTACTACTTCTCACTCACTTACGTTTCACTTCACAAAGAGAGGGAGCGTGATCAATGTGACAGGAGCAGGGCTGCGGAGCCGGAGTCGGAGTCAGGCCCATTTTTGAGCTAAAAAGTCGGAGTCGGATCTGTTTAAATTCCCGGAGTCGGAGTCGTCCATTTTACCCACCGACTCCGCAGCCCTGGACAGGAGGAGCGGGTGAATTAAAACTCTGAAATACAGTAGACGCTCGATTTTACGAACCTCTTTTTTACGAACTATTCGTTTTAACGAACTGAAGTACTGGTCCCGACCAGCATCCCATTGAACTAATGTTACTCCCATTTACGAACTTTCGATTTTACGAACACATTATATGAGTCACATCAGGTTCATAAAATCGAGCGTCTACTGTATTGCATCTAAAATACAAGGTGCGTGCACTCCTTGGAATTTCCAAGGAATATGGTGGCACTAGTACTTCAGATTAGAAATTTTATATTTAACATTTAAATCGCAGAACGATTAATCACCTTATTTATTTGTAAAATTTGTGATATATTTCTGAGGTTAAGTAAAGCGAAAAATTCTATTAAAAAACTTGTGGTGGAACGCACTCTGAATGTATGAAACAATTAGGTAGGTTTTGATTACTAGTAGGACAAGTCAATAAAAGTCATTAAGTTATAAAGTCATTAAAAAGTATTTTTACTTTAGTAGTAACCTATGAAACGGAATCATTTGTCAAGCGAAATATTTTCATCGTTTAAACGGAAGTAATACCATACTGTTATACCTGCTAAGACCGAGGTCATTCTAAAGGGGTTTTTTTTTCTTCTTCCTGATGGTTCCGTTTTCACAGGTTTTACTGCATTAGACAGAGCCATGAAGTCGATAGGAAATATGACCGATTCCAATTCCGACTCTGACTCAAGGAATTTTAAAAATTTGACTCCAACTCGGACTCCAGGGATGTCTAATCTACTAGTGTTGCTTGTTGGATGAGTTAGTTTTATCCACATTCCTTCATTTCTACCATTTTTTTTTTTCAAATAGTAATATCTGTCTTATTAATTCTGCCCTTAAATAAGGCAAACATTACCATTTAAAAAAAAAGTAGGAGCAATCAAGCAATCTAGATAATATTTTTAAAACATCCAATTGGCATCACTGCAACCTAACAACATTTTTGATCTTTAACTACGTGATTTCCATTAGAGGTCTGCACAGGCCGATAATTCTAGGCCAGGGCCCGGCCCGTGCAAAAATCAATTAAATCAAGCGCGGCCAGGCGAGACTCAATTTCTAGAAAAAATTCTGATTTTCATTTACAATTTCGGATTTACTTCGTCTCTAGTGAACTCGAAGAAAAGAAAGCTATAATTTTACATTTTCGGCATTACTTCAGGTCTCCCATACCCGAAAAAATCCAAAGGAACGCGAAGAAAATAAAAGAGACAATTTTACTATTTCCGCATCATTTTAATTCCCACAGCTTCGGAAAAAAGCGAAAATTTTATATTATCCACAATATTAATTTTACAAGTTCAGGTCCGGTAGACCTGAAAATCCAAATATCAAAACCAAAAGAAATAAAAAACCGAAAATTTTACTTTTTGGGATTTCGCAGACTCGGAAATAAAAAAAAAATGTAACAATTATAGAGTTGTTTCAGTTCCCCTAGATTCCAAAAATTATGAGGGAATAATTTTTCAAAATTATTTTTTTTAAAGTAAAGTTTAGTGAATTTTCCCGATATTCTTGGTGTTCTTAAAGGATGTTTCTCGCTCTTTTTTTCTGCTTGGTAAAATATTTCTAAAATATATACTTAATTCTATATTTTAAGTTTAAAAAACTAAGCGAAGCTGTCGAGCTCTGAATAAGAATTTAGCCGCTAAAATAAATTGAAATGTATATCTTAGAAATATTTTGCCAAGCAAAAAAAAATCCCTGCCGGCCCGGCCTACAGGCAGAGGTAGATTTCGAAGTTAAGTATACTAATTTCACCAAAAAAACTAAATCATTATTAGCTATAAATCCGCTTTAACAGTTTTATCTGTCTGCTTTTGACGAGTTTTTATTTCCTTTTTATAAAATAGCTGGTTTTATCAGAATCATGTTAAGGCGATATTAAAAAAAATATTTTTCCATGCTCAACAACTCGAAATTTTCTGGCACATTTTCAGATTCCTTTTTAATAATAATAAAAAAAATATATGAAACATGCTGACGTGATTTTTGAAAAGATTTATAAGCGACCTGTGTTTTTATTTTTCTTTCAATTAATTAAAACTTGATTAATAAAAAATTATTTTCTCAGTAGGGCAATATTTTTCGTTTCTAACACAATCGCTTCGGGAAATTCTGGTCAAAATGCCCACTTTGACATCATTTTTTGAAATATATTCTGCCTGTATCAAAAAATTACTTTACATTATATAGTTTCTGAATAAGAGAATCTAGCAATTGGATGCGTTTGAGAGCAAAAATGAATTTAAAAATGAGTAAGAAAATAGACAGTTTGGATTTGAATGCACCCTTAATAAGATGATTTTTTTCTTCAACCGCTATGTATTTTTAATTTGTTTTTGCTGTAAGAATTTTCCCTATCAAAAACTTGTCTATATAAATGTTGAAGACAATATTAAGAAGATACATGATAAATTCATGGAGATTTTATATCTTGTGAATTGACGGAGTTATGAAAATTTTTCTTCTTCAACACCCCCTTTTTTGTTTTCGTTTTTAATTTTTTTTTTTCTTTTTGCGGTACGAATTGGTTTTATCAAAAACTTGTGAATATAAAAGTTGTAGATAATATTAAGGAGATGTATAATAAAATTAATTGGATTTGATATCTTGAGAATTGACGAAGTAAGGAACTTTTTTCTCCCAAAAACCCTATTTTTGCACCCTTTGCGCCTATTTTTAATTTTATCAAAAATCTATAATGCATGAATTTTTGGCGCTATTTTTAGAAGTAATAAAAACTTTAAACTGATTTGATATGTACAAAAATTAAGAAGTTATGGGGTTTTTTTCGGTTTTCACAAAACCCCTCCCTATTTCCATTCCCTTTGTCCGCTTTTGCCCATTAACGAACTTCACCGAGATTTTATGTCCCTTGATTGCATGTATCAGTTTGGAAGAGATTTGTGCAGAATTGCGGAAGTTATAGTGTCCAGAAGAAAGTGATAACACAATTGCTTCGAGAAATTCCGTTCAAAATGCCCACTTTGACATCATTTTTTGAAATATATTCTGCCTCTATCAAAAAATCGATCATTGCAGTACATTATATAGTTTCTGAATAAGCGAATCTACTAATTAAATGCGTTTGAGAGCAAAAATAAGTTTAAAAATGAGTCAGAAAATAAGCAGTTTGGATTTGAGTGCATCCTTAATTCAATGATTTTTCCAACGCAATCCGCATCGGGAAATTCGATTCAAAATGCCCACTTTAACAGCATTTTAAAAAATATATTCTGCCTCTATCAAGAAATTGACCATTACGGTACAATATATAGTTTCTGAGTAAGAAAACGTACCAATTGGAAGCCTTTGAGAGCAAAAATGAATTGTAAAATGAGTCAGACAATAAGCAGTTTGGATTTGAATACACCAATACTAAGATGATTTTTTTCTTCAACCGCTATGTATTTTTAATTTGTTTTTGCTGTAAGAATTGGTCCGATCCATAATTTGTCTACATAGATGTTGTAGGCAATATTAAGAAGATATATGATAAATTCATGGGGATTTTATATCTTTTGAATTGACGGAGTTAAGGATTTTTAACTTCTTCAAACCCCCTTTTTGTTTTCGTTTTTAATTTTTTTTTTGTGGTACGAATTGGTCCTATATCAAAAACTTGTGAATATAAAAGTTGTAGATAATATTAAGGAGATTTATAATAAAATTAATTGGAATTGATATCTTGAGAATTGACGAAGTTATGAATTTTTTTCTCCCCAAAACCCTATTTTTTGCGCCCCTTGAGCCCATTTTTAACTTTATCAAAAATTTGTGATACATAAAATTTTGGCCCTATTTTTAGAAGTAATAAAAACTTTAAACTGATTTGATATGTACAAAAATTAAGAAGTTATGGGGGGTTTTCGGTTTTCACAAAACCCCTCCCTATTTCCATCCCCTTGGTCCGATTTTGCCCATTAACGAACTTAACCGAGATTTTATGCTCATTGATTTTATGTATCAGTTTGGAAGATATTGGTGCAGAATTACGAAAGTTATCGTGTCCAGAAGAAAGTGATATATTTAGATAGACACATAGATAGATAGATAGATAAAGTTTTTTACTGGGGGTGGTTTCGGGTTCTAGGGGTCATGATCGGTGTAGATCTGCAAAAACTTTTCAGAAATTCCAACATAGGAACGATCCCAATATGTAGTATTTCATACGAAATCTGCCTAAAAAAAAACAAACATTCTTTAAGAATAGTATATATAAAAAAGAAGTTAAAATTTTAATTTTCTGATGGGAAATTATTGGATGTGTTTTTGATCTTTAATTGCATTTGCAGCATTTCCAGTTCCAGCAACATCCACTTCTTTCCTGAGCAGATTCATCAGCGCATTGAAAAATCACAAATGGCGTTGGAACGGTACACGTCTGTAAAGGACCAATGACAATACAAGAGAGAAGAAGGAAAAATATTTTTATTGGAATTAGCAGTTTTCAACGTGCCCACCTTCGCAGACGATAACGCATTGCATTCGGGAGATTGTGTCAACAATTACAAACGTAACATCGCAGGAGGAATCTGTATAACTTCAAGTTTTATGGCATCTTTCAATTCTGGCAAATCGATTGGATTTTATGTGTACACCTTCGATTTCAGATAACCCCAGAACCAAAAATCCCACGGAGTGAGGTCGAGGGATCGCGGTGGCCACGAAACTGCAAAGTTACGGGAGATGACTCTTTCACCAAAGTGCTATTGCAGCACTTCTTGAACATATGTGGCGACGTGTGAAGGAGCTACATCTTGCATCCATACATTGTCATTAACAACATTTCGCTGCTGCAATTCTGGAATTACTAAGTTATGCAGCATTCTTGTATACCAATCACTTGTGATGGAGCACGTTTTTATATCTGTGGAAGCAACCTGTTTGAAGAAGTACGGACCGAGAACGAATGTGCTTGCGATGCCGCACCACACAGTCACTTTAGCTTCGTGTATAGTCGTTTGTACCACATCATGAGTATTTTCGTCAGCCCAGTGAAAACAGTTCTTGGAGTTTATCTTCCCAGTTAAGGAGAAATGCGCCTCATCAGCCCATAATATCCGCAGCTGCCATCTGCTATCTTCATCATATCTAATGAGGAAATAATTCGCAAAGTCGAAACACTGTTGCTCGTCTCCAGGTTGCAACATCTGGACGCGCTGGAATCGATAAGGAAACATCCGCAGAACAGAGCACAGAATCTTGAGGACTGTGGTTTACGGTACATCCAAATTACAGGCAACACTTCTTGCAGTATGCAATGGACCTGAAGTAATCGTATTATGCACTTCCGCGACAACTTCAGGAACAGTAGTCGTCCGGATCACGGTCTATCCGCTACATGTGCATCCAGTTTCTTCAATTTTTTTTTACCAAATCACGTACAGTTTTTACGGAACATGAACCTCGCTCTAGATTATGATTTCGCCAATAACCACGCGATGCTTCGGCAGCATTTTCCCGTTCATATAAAACAGCTTTATAAATTCACCTCGTTTTTTCTCTTTAAGTGTCATCTTGTTGACGCGTTCGAATACATGATTGAAGAAACTATCTTCCCATGCTGCTTATTACAGGTTTTTACACGCAATGCTTTGCACGTGGTGTTCTGTGATTGGTGCTTCTTCTGTCTATTACTGTGAGTTATGCAAAGTGCGTCAATGCACCTCCTCTTTGTGTTGTCATCCGTCCTTTAGAATGCTATTTTTTGCAAATGTTTTACACTGGCACTGTCTATCGTTCCAACGCAATTCATGGTTTTTCAATGGTTGGCAAGCATTACAGACGTCATACGATGTCACGATTGATTCTAGCTAATCAGTTTCTCGATTTTTCCCACAAACGCTCACCAAAAGCCAATGAAGTAACCCAATGCTTGTGAGAAACATTGCGAGCTCCGCCCAGTGCGTGTGGTCAATCACGCTCATGAATCTGCGCAGGAAAAAAGTGGGTGCTGCCATTCGAAAATTTTTCACTGTAACCGTAACCGTGAGAGCTCTATTGCTTTAAATCATCACGATCTTCAAATAACAATATCTGAAATTTCCTTTCGATTAGTTGAACGGTTCGGTCACTATGACTTCATATATCGGGAAGTTCTTTTATGCCCACTCTGTATAGTTGTAAGTAATAGTAGCAAATAGATAACGCTTAAGATAATAATAGTTAATATAGTTTTAGATAGTAGTAGCAAATAGTTAATATAGTTTTAGGGAATAAAAAAAATATTTTTAAATTAAATTTACTTATTTTGAATAAAATTGGAAATCTTTAGAGAGCTTTTAGAGAATTTAACGCTTACAAATAGTCTTAAAAAAAATACCAAAGTGGCTCGCAGGGCAGTAAAAAATAAATTATTGCTTACCTAGTCTTACCTTAACTAGTTTTAAATTACAATTTTACAATAAATAAAGTTCAACAATGGCATATTATGCAAGCATAAACTCATATACTGGCTAAATACAAATTTGTTTAAAATAAATAAAGTTTGCATATCTTTAGGGAATTTCTCATTTTCATTCATTCATTCAAAAAGTAAATTCTTAAAACTTACTGAGAACAAAATTTTATTCTTCTTATTTATAATCTCTAAAAACGTTTCAAAAACGTATATATATATATTATTGACTATTTTTCGATTTCTATTAGTTTTCTTTAACATATACTAACGAGTAACATGGTACATTCGGTCAATTAAATAAATAAATAAATAAAAGAGAAAACAAATAATAATTTATTACCAAATTACCGCAGATATATGCGAAAGATACCAGTCGACTGTAAATTATGCCTTCTTTCCGAATATGAATTCAGTTTATTTTAGCAAAGATCGTTTACATAAAAATTGAATCAGCTTTATTTTTTCAGATGCTAATACTTATATACCATGCTGACATATTTATGTTCCACGGATTAAATTAGCCCTGAAAAAGTATTTTTTATATACTTTTCTCAAATCTTCATAGAGTTATAAAATAAAATGTGTTAGTGGCTTTCCCATAAATTTCGGAAAATAAAATTTAGAAATTGCAATGAAAAGTGTCTAAAATACTCAATTATCGGAAACGTATACACAAAAATTTTAAATATAAAATAACCACACTTTATGCGAAAGAAAGTTCTACAATTTTTTCCTGGTAAATATAGGAAATTTCCTTTTTTGTAGATACTATGATAACAGAAGACTGTTCTCTTCGACCATCGAAAAGTAAAATTTCTCTATATTTCGAGAAACAACTGATAGGAATGAATTGAAAAACACATAGCCATGTTTTGAGTGACACTCAATCTTTTCATACGTAAAAAATAATGTAAGTCATAATTCATAAGCTTTTTAAATATAAATTAATTATTTTCTTTTTTTGTAATTAAAAATATGTTTTTGCATAGAAAATATGTCCGGAATATATCTGAAATATTTCATTGTATCTCATTAAAAAGGAAACATTTGAATCGGAGGATTTTTTTGGGAATATATAAAGTTTGTCACATATACAGTGTTTTTTTTTTTTTTAACCGACGCTATTCAGAGCCATCTATAGCTTGTTCTAATAACCGGAATGGCTCTGCACTTGATAAGAGGACTAAACCATGGGAAAATAGATTCCGCGAATAAAATAATAATTCAAAACACCACCGATAGGGGGAAATATGGCGCTGTTATAGGCTACACTGACAAGGATGCGCATAAAACCAACGCCCCTTAGATAAGGGAGAAAGCCTTGACACGCGTCACGAAAACGTCACACAAAGCAAGTAAAACAAAGAAAAGAAATTCGAACAACTTGCATCTTTCGATTTCGTTGAATTGTGGAATTATTAATTCTTATTTTCTAATAATAATTAATAATTACACGAACCAAAGAAAACGAAACCTGCAAGTTTTTCGAATTTTTTTCTTTGTTTTCCCTGCTTTGTGTGACGTTTTCGTGACGCGTGTCAAGGCTTTCTGCCTTACCTAGGGGGCGTTGTTAAAACACGCGTAACAAATGAAAATTCAAAATATACGACAATATAATGCTAAGTATGCGGCAACAGCGCCAATAATTTGAGCTATAATCGCATTCGAAAAGCTCCGAGAAACGTTTTCAGCTCAGCTTGAATATGAGTCTCACGTTTCTGCAGCGCGCGTATAGCCCAAATTAATGGCGCTGTTTTTTCACACTTAGCCATAAATGTGCATTTTCATTTGTTACCCGTGATTTATGCTCATTGTCTGAGTAGCCTACAACAGCGTCATATTTCCCCCTATCGGCAGTGTTTACAACTAATTTTTTTTATCGCGTAATCTTTTTTTCCTATAGCGTCATTAATCCCCTTACCAAGTTTAGTGCTATTCCGGTTATTCGAAAGAGCTGTAGATGGTTCTGAATAGGGCGTCAGTAAGGAAAAAAAAAAAAAATCATTAGCATCCTTAAACATTGACACTTTGTAACTCTATGGAAATTTAATTCTATACTTTTTATTTTCGGGCTGCTTTAGCTCAAGGAACTAAAGTAAAAAGTCAAAAGTGGGTATTATCATTCAAAGTTGGTAGAATTTTTTATAATATAAACAATCTTTATTTCAAAAATTGCATTCATATTCGAAAACATACAATTTCCTGTCGATAGTACCTGTTGTATCTCTCTGTGACAATTCGGTGATAAAATAGTATGAGGATTTCTTTTTTCACATTAGAATAGTAATAATTGTTATTATTATTTTTTTAAAGTTACATTGGAATCCAATGCAATGCTTCCGCGAGGCAGGACTCGAAAAGTAGTGAAAATACGGATGTCCTGCGGATTTTGTAGTTATTGAGCAAGCAAGCTTGATTCCACTTTAAAGTACGTTTTCTTCAATCTGATATAGTTGGACTCTAAAATAACTTTGTTCAAAAACATTGTAGCTTCATTTTTGTAAATCTGGAAGTAAAATACAAATTGCAGTTTTTAACGCAAAACAATTGTTATTCTTTATTTTTTTCGCGTAATTAGAATAGTTTTGTTAAAACAAAAATCCAAATAAAGGAACAACTAAAGAAACATAAATATCTGTCCATTTTAAAAGGCAAGATACTAGATCAATTAAAGTGAAAATACAAATAATAGAAAGTTCATAAATGTCGAAAAAAACTCGCTAACACGATTTTATTTTATTAAGGGAAAATGCATATTTTTTAGATTGCATTATACATGGTTTTCCTTGATCCCTTGAAGGGCGGTGGGATATAATATATTCCACTTCATTTTAATTGCGAAATGCCACATTGATATCAGAATTTTGACATTTTTATTTTATTATGCATGCTTGAAGAAAAGCTTTTACCTATTTTGAATACCTGTTACCTAATTTGTTTTTAAATTCTGGTGTCACTCAGACATTTCAGTATTTTACGATTAGAGCTCCATTGTCCCTGAAAGGGTTAAATTACTGTTTCTAACATATAAAACTTCACATTCGTACCACTTGTGTCAAAGACTAAACGAATAGAACTCCCTCGTTCAACTGCATTTGTTGGAACTAACAAGTGCACTGAATCATATGAAAGATAAATAAAAATTACCCGCGCCATACCATAAATCATCGCACGGGTCTCAAAATAATTGCCCGTAAAAAGATAGTAGCCTTAATGAATTCGTTAGATATCAGTTACACAAAGTTCTTCAAATTCATGAAAATGAAAAAAAATGTATATATCACGAGGCACACAAACCTGTTAGTGAAACGGTTTAATGACAAACGCTGCCTTTAAATGAAATGAAACTGAATGAAATGAAAATATTCTTTACTATTTTTAGAGCTATTAATAGGGTTCTTTTTAATGGAATAGAAGAAGAAAATTCTAAATAGTACAGAAAATTCAATGAAACATTATGAATATTATACTGAAAATATACATTTCTGAAAAATGTACTTAAAAAATAAGAAGCATAATCTCCTTATTTTTTTAAATTGATCATAGACGAGTGTAATTTATATCAAAACTAATAAAAAAATGGGGGGGGGGGGTGTCTGTGTGTTACTACAGCTACTGTGCACAAACTTGACGTTGGCCGTCGTCCTCTTCTATCGTCCAAGCAGGAGTGGAATAACATATTAACCCATTTCAGATCGGACTTAGGTGTGATTAGAAACATGTCTAAAGTTATATATAACTGTATGTCGGGTCTGATTATTTATTATGTGTGTAACTAATGCATATCGTAGTAACGAATGATAGGATAATAATGATGCATTATTACAAAGAGAAGACACAAAAAATTTCTGATTTCAGCATAACACATGAATGGACTGATTTAAAATATAGAACCAAACAAACAATTAACTAATTACATATTATATCCCACATCAAAGTCTAAAAATCCAAAAAATTTCAGTGCGGAAATAAAACTAAGCATGCCTACTTAAAAATGACATTACCGATAAATATAAACAAAATTGGAGCTAGTAAGGGGCTTGGAGCATAAGCTCTCTTTCGGACATACCTGTCCCTTCCACCCCGCCGGAGTGAAAATAGAGTTTTGTAGGAGGAAATATTTTTAAACTGTAAAAATGTTTTTAAAAACCTAAATTTTCATGGCAACATTCTACAAAAAGAAAAAAAATTAAGAATATATTAAGAAAGAAAATAAGAAAAATAAATTTGTACTACCAGATTTCTGTACAAGAAATCAGTTACTGAGTTCGCAAAAGCAAATTTTATAAATTATAATGTGTTACACTTGATTGGTTATTTCGCGCGTTCTCGGAATTTTCCGGTTAATTGAATACACTAAGATGCCTCTGACATTGTTGGCTTACTACATTTATGTTAGTAATATTAAATAGACATTGTCGAATCTTTATCATTTAGGTAATGACTACAAACTTTTCTACTTAAATAATTTACTGAGCATTTTTTTTATCTACGTGATTGTTTATGCTCTTCTATACAGTTGTATGTATTTAGTTTCAATTATACAATGATAAGGCAAAAGGCTCACCTCTTCTCTTTTTAATTTGCAGGTCAATTTCGTTAAATAACAAACCTGTAATTTTTCACAGTCGATCCACCGTAGTTTTCATTCTTTCTGCTGCTGTTTGGAAACAAAAAGGTAGATGATTTTAATTGGGTGTCAAGCACACAAAAATCAGTAAGAAGGGACGGTTTCTCTATTTGAATCCTGTTTAATTAAATCAGATATATAGGATTCACAGGTTACAAAATAAGAATGTCGCTTTAGGAGCGAGTTAAAAACACGTAATACACAGATAAAAACACGAGATGATCTGACGAGAGAAAGAGTCTATTACGCAGTTCTTGTTTTTTTCTTTTTCTCTCAGAGTCCTGGATATCTGGGGTTTAGGTCGATGACCTTACGACGTCATCGTAGCTCGACCCAGATCTTCTCCATTAGGATTTTTTTCTTTTCTCTTGTTTTGGATACTCGGGGATTATGTTGGAGAACCATATTTCACAATATACCCCCCTTAATCCCTGAGTGGAGGAAAGTCTAATAGTTTGAGTCTTTCGCGGTTTTTTAGGAAGTCAGGTTTGGGTGCGGGCTTAGTTAGCACGTCCGCAACCATGGCTTTGCTGGCACAGTATTGAAGTTCTATGATGCCTGTTTCCACTAAGTTCTTTATGAGGTGGAACTTTACGTCGATGTGTTTGGTCCTGTTGGAGTGCTTTTCTGACTCTGTCATTTTTATTGTTGAAAGATTGTCCTCGAAGAGAGTTATTGGATGTTTTTGTGTAAGATCTAGATTTTCTAAAAGTCTTGTTAGCCAGACGATTTCATTTGCAGCAGTTGCAGCTGCAA
This sequence comes from Maratus speciosus, assembly GCA_963932465.1. NCBI lineage: Eukaryota > Metazoa > Arthropoda > Arachnida > Araneae > Salticidae > Maratus > Maratus speciosus. Next base: position 330,636,697 of record OZ010787.1, read on the forward strand.
CATATTCCGCCTCAGCGGACGATTGGGCAATACATGATTGGCGTTTAGACAGCCAATGAATGGGGTTCTTTCCAATTAAAAATATGTTTCCCGATGTTGATTTCCTTGTCTCTGGATCTTGTGCCCAGTTCGCGTCTGAATATGCCTCAAGGACTGGGGCCAATTCTGTGTCTATTATTAAGTGTAGATTTTTTGTTGCGTTTAAGTATCGAATGACGCGCTTTAAAGCTTTCCAGTCGGTCTCTGTCGGATTTTCATTTTTTCGACTGAGTATATTGACTGCGGTCAGGATGTCGGGTCTTGTTACGGTCGCTATATACAATAGTGCATCGATTCCTTGCCGGTATTTATGATTGTTTGGAAGTAAATTGCTGTTATCGTTTATTCTCAGGTATCCGGCATCCATGGGAGTACTATATGGCTTGCTTTCGGTTAAGTTAAATTTGCTTGTTATTTCGTTAATTTTTGTTGTCTGATTTAGAGCATATCCGTTTTTTATCTTCTTTATGTTTGTTCCTAGATAGTTGCTTACTTCACCTAAGTCACTAAGTTTGAATTGACTTTTCAATCTTTCTATGAATTTTTCAATGTTTTCTTTATTTCCTGCAATCAAAAGGTCGTCAACGTAAACTATTATGTAAATGGTATCTTCTTTGTTTTTATTCTTTCGTGTAAACAAACAAGTGTCTACTGTACTTTGAATAAAATTCATTTGTTTTAGAGTGTCGCTAATTTTGATGTTCCAGGCTCTTGCTGCCTGTTTTAGGCCATATATAGCCTTTGACAATTTGCATACTTTGTTGTTTTGATTTGATATTTCATGACCTTCGGGTTGTGTCATGTAGATGTCTTCGTCAAGTTCGCCGTGTAGAAAAGCGGTCTTAATGTCAAGATGGTGTACGTCAAATCTGTGGTATGCGGCTGCGGCTAGAAAGGTTCGAATTGTCGTGTGAGACACCACTGGGGCAAATGTCTCATCGTAATTCTCACCATATTTTTGCAGGAAGCCTTTCGCGACGAGGCGTGCTTTGTACCTTTTAACGTTTCCCTGGTCATCGTATTTGACTTTGAAAGTCCATTTGCTGCCGATGACTTTCTTTCCTTGTGGGGGTTCCACTAGTTTCCAAGTGTTGTTTTCCTTTAGCGAATTTATTTCTTCTTAAGCGGCTTTTAGCCAATTCTGCCTCTCAATTGGATTTTGAATGCTTATCATGTCATCCCAATCTTTGGGCTCATAAATTGTGTTTGTCTTAACGGTGTACGCGAAGCGATCGGGCGGTACTCCTCTATTGGATCGTTCCGATCTTCGCGGTTCGTTAGTTGATTGTTTGGGCACTGATGGTTCGCATTCTGCAGGTGTGATTTTTACTAGTATTTCGTGTGGGTTGTCTTCCATTAGTTGTTCGTTTTCTGAATTTTTTGGTTTGGTTACTTCTGGATTATTGTCGTTTTGTATGTATGGGAGTTTACTTTCGAGGAATTTTATTGATCTGGTTAATATTACTTTACCATCATTAGTATACACTCGGTAACCTTTGCTTCTATTGTCGTATCCGATGAATTTTCCTAGCTGTGCAGTTTCGTCTAGTTTTCCGCGTTTTGATTTGTTAATGTGAGTATAGGCCGGGCAGCCAAATACTCTTAGGTAGTGGAGATTAGGTTTTCTGTTTGTCCATCCCTCGTAAGGCGTGATGTCGTTAGATTTTGTAGGTAAGCGATTTTGAATGTGGTTGGCTATAGTTATCGCTTCTCCCCGTAGTTTGTGCGGTAAATTAGCTTCAATTAACATACTGCGGGTCATCTCAAGTAAATATCTATTCTTGCGTTCCGCAACTCCGTTTTGGCTGGGAGAATGTGGAACTGTCAGTTGATGTTCTATACCCTTATCCTTAAGATACTGTTCCATTTCGGCACTGGTGTATTCGCCACCATTGTCCGATCTGATTATGTTTGGGTATCTGCCGAATTTGTTGTATACTAGAGATACGTAATCTTTAAACTTTTCGAATACTTCACATTTCCTAGACATTAAGTACATTATGCAGAATCTGGTTTTATCATCTATGAATGTTACGAAGTATGTTTTGCCGCCTATTGTAGGGGTCTGTATCGGCCCACATACATCAGAGTGAATTAACTCGGTTTTTCGTGTAGCCCTGTATTTTGCTTGTTTGGGGTACGGAGCTTCTGTTGTTTTTGCTCTAATACATATTTTACATGTATTTTCATGTTTGCAGTTATTTATTGTCACACCGGTGACCAGTTGATTATTTTGCATTTCTTTAATTGCTTGATAACTGCGGTGTCCCATTCTGCGGTGCCATAGGTCAATGCAGTTGGGATTTTGACAGGTGTATGCCATGTTTACGTAATTTTGATTTTTCGTATCACTAGCGAAATTTATTTCATACAGGTTATTTCTCAATTTTCCTTCTAATATTGTTTTGCCATCGTTTATTATGCTACATTTTTCCTTTTCGAAAGTTACTTCACAACCGTTTTGAGTCGCTTTACTGACTGAAAGTAGATTAGTTTCTATTTTAGGTATGTATAGCACATTTTTGAGCGTGATTTGTTCACTGTTATCTTCCGTTTGAATTTTTATGTCGCCAGAACCGTATGCCTTTAATTTATTACCGTTAGCAACAGTTATTTCAGTTTCGGCATTTTCGTTAAATCTTGAAAACAATGTTTTATCATTTGTTATGCGGTTTGAACTACCACTATCAATCACCCAAGTGTTTGTGTCACTTTTTTCCACTAGGAATGCCACGTCGTTACGTTTTTCATTTTTGAAATTGTATGCTTCATTCCTATCATTTGTGTTAGTTTTCTCAAAGCAAAGTTGTGTTGAGTTTTGTTTTTGGAAATTATATCTGTTTGGATGAGGATGGTTGCCATGCTGCTGAGTGTATGGATTTTGTTTTTGTTTCTTGATGAACCAGCATTGGGCGGTATTATGGTTCCGCATTTTGCAATGAGTGCAGTATTTGTTTTCTTTTCTATTACTGGCATATGCCGAATTTTTCGTAATTTTGTATGCTTTAGATGCATTTTGTGACATGTTAGTATTTTCTATTCTTCGCTGGTATTCATCTATTAATTTTGTTCTCAGAAAATTAGGCGTCAGGTCAGTTTCTGGACGTGATTCAAGAGCGGTGATCAAAACGTCGTATGACCGGGGCAATGAACATAGCATTATCGCTGATATATGTGAATCGCTTATGCGTTCACCAATTGCGGCTAATTTGTCAATCAGTTCGAGTATGTTAGTAATATGTTGTTGCATGTCACCGTTTTCACTTAGTTTAGTATTGTACAATTTTCTTAGTAGAAATAATTTACTAGAAAGTGGTTCTCTTTCATGAATTTCTTTTAGTTTATCCCAAGTTTCGCGAGCAGTTTCTAAGTGTTTTATGTGTATTATTTGCGCGTCTTCAATGCTCAAATTTATAAGAGCACGCGCTTTTTTATCCCTTTTGTTCCAATCTGCCCATTTAGCATCGGTCATGGCAGGAGCAGTTTCTGTAACTGCTTCTATGAGATCATCTTTGGTTAGCAGCATCTGAATCTTGAAGCGCCAGTTGGCGTAGTTCGATGCATTCAGTTTTTCAATAAATTGATTATCTTTATACGATGTCATAATAAATATTTTTTCTTTTTTTTTTTACCTACAATATTTTACTTTTTGTATTTGTTATTGTTATCGAGCACAAAATCAGTCTCGAAATCTTATTTTGTTAGTAATATTAAATAGACATTGTCGAATCTTTATCATTTAGGTAATGACTACAAACATTTCTATTTAAATAATTTACTGAGCATTTTTTTTATCTACGTGATTGTTTATGCTCTTCTATACAGTTGTATGTATTTAGTTTCAATTATACAATGATAAGGCAAAAGGCTTACCTCTTCTCTTTTTAATTTGCAGGTCAATTTCGTTAAATAACAAACCTGTAATTTTTCACAGTCGATCCACCGTAGTTTTCGTTCTTTCTGCTGCTGTTTGGAAACAAAAAGGTAGATGATTTTAATTGGGTGTCAAGCACACAAAAATCAGTAAGAAGGGACGGTTTCTCTATTTGAATCCTGTTTAATTAAATCAGATATATAGGATTCACAGGTTACAAAATAAGAATGTCGCTTTAGAAGCGAGTTAAAAACACGTAATACACAGATAAAAACACGAGATGATCTGACGAGAGAAAGAGTCTATTACGCAGTTCTTGTTTTTTTCTTTTTTCTCTCAGAGTCCTGGATATCTGGGGTTTAGGTCGATGACCTTACGACGTCATCGTAGCTCGACCCAGATCTTCTCCATTAGGATTTTTTTCTTTTCTCTTGTTTTGGATACTCGGGGATTATGTTGGAGAACCATATTTCACAATAATTTATTCATTAGGTTCCCCAATCTTGAGAGGCAACTGCTAGACACAGACGCGCTGAGTGCCAGACTAGAGGACAATTGCTAAGAACAAAATGACAATATCAACGATAAGAGACACAAAATTTAAGGCAGCGGCATGTGGAAAGTAGCATACGTGCAGGGTGCAGTACGAAATATTGTGGCTATGCAAATTTTTGATTTCAACACGCGTTGGTCACGTGATAGCGTTCATAAAATGTTTAAAAGATTTGGGATATTTTATCAGTTTTTGTTAAAAGTAAAATTTGAACTCCAAATAATCAATTAATGTCTTTGAAATGTTGGCTATGTCTTGCCGAAATCACTTAGATGATTTTATACTTGGTCATATTATTAGAAGAAAGGCGACAAATATCGGAGGTTTCCAGGGAATTCGACATCACCCACAGTTTTGTTTTCCGGCATTAAACAGAATTTCAAAGAGCTGGGAATCTGTAGCAGGCATCATAGGTAGCCATTGCAGCTCGATAGCTGCAGAAGGCAGGTATTTTGTCGTATCGGCAAAAAAGGACATACGCAACGCAGCTAGTCAAGTGTCAACACAATTTTTTGCTGTCACAGGCAAGCGGATATCTCAAAATATCGTAGTCGGACTGTAGGTGAAGTCTGCACCAAAGAGATCTACAGGATTTATCAGAAATGATCATTTAAATTTGGTGGGGAGGTAGAAAATAGCAAAAGAAGACAATTTCACATAGGAAAGTATGGACGCAAACGAAAGCATGACGTTGTAGAAGGCGCTATGTATCCACAATTTCTGTTAACGTGCAAAGCTCTCTAACAAACCCAGCCGGTCGTCATTCGACAAAATATCTTTGCAGAAGTAACATGTGTCATTATATGTTAAATGAATATGCAGATATGCATCTAATTCACGGTGCGATAGGGGTAAGTAGTCGGAGAGCTGCGAAAATGTATGCAGAACGCTGTAAGATAGCTTCCTCGATTGGAACTCTCCGTGTCGATCGGTTGCCTCCTCTGTATTGGCAGGTGCTGGTAACCGATCCGGTTTCGCACAGATGTTGATGGACACGGGCAAACGTTTGCGCCATTTGGAGTAGCGTTCTGCATACATTTACGCAACTCTTCGACTGCTGTCCCCTGCCGCACCATAAGTTAGATACATGTCTGCATATTAATTTACCGTATAATTACAGCGTCTAGAATATATAGTATTAAATGATATAGTGCATCTGCTATCCAAACAGCGCTAAAAAGTTGCATCCCTTAAATGTGCAATGATGCTGAAATCCAGGGAGCCAATCGCAGCGGCATCTGCGATATATTTTCAAATTTCAAAGTGAACATCGTATTATTACAGCATCTAGACCAAATCGTCTTGGAATTTTAGAAAATATCCTGCAGATGTCGCTGTGATTGACTCACTGGATTTCAGCACCGTTTGACATTTAAGGGATTCAATATTTTAGCACTTTTTTAAGTATTAATGGGATAGCCGATTTCCACACTATATATTCTAGACGCTGTAGTATAATGACTCATGTTACTTCTGCAAAGTCACCTTGTCGAATGACGACCGGTTGGACTTGTCAGAGGGCTTTGCACGTGAGCAGAAATTGTGGATGCACAGTGCCCTCTACAACTTCCTGCGATCGTTTGCGCTTATACTTTCCTATGACAAATTGTCTCCTTTTGCTATTTTTTACCTCCCCATCAAATTTTAAGTGATCATTCCTGATACACCCTGTATACGCCCGAACACTTGTTCATGTTCTTTTGTTTAGATTTCTCCAAATCGTCCATTTTCAAAGTTCTGTCAGTATCACAATTCGACCAAAAACGAATGGTTTGTGTACTTTTTTCAGATATGGGTAGTTTTAGTTTGTCATCTGATCGTGGACTTCAGTTTATCTCACGTAATAGTGCTTATTTTCTAGAAAATATCCATGAAAGGGATATGAGAACAGTTCACAAGCTCAGTCGTTCTTGGTCAAATTACGATGCTGGCAATACCAATGCAAACGACCGCGTGGTCAAATTACGATGCTGACGATACCAATGCAAACGACCGCGTGGTCAAATTACGATGCTGACGATACCAATAAAAACGACCTCTACGGTAAACTATCGACAACGAGGCACACAGAACAAATCTTCGAGCGTATAGAACTCCTTCATGAAAATGCCTGGCCACATATTTTTGGGAAACCGTTTGCTTCTTACTGGAAGAAACTAGTTTCCCACTTGACTAGCTGCGGTGCACCGGTAATTTCGTCCATAGGCCGTCGTACTGAGAAGATAACCTCCCTGTGGCGCCTACTACACATCCCAGTTCTTTCAAATGCTCTCTAAATCTAGAAAATAACACTGTGGGCAATGTTGAATTCCGAGGCAAAATCTGTTATTTGTTGCCCCTTTTCGAGCTTTCCAATAATACGGTCACTCCTTAAATGATATAGCAAAAAATGATGAAGCAAGACATATTCAAAATTCCGGAATTGTCATGTATGGGCATACAATAGAAAACATGGCTTTCTTAAAGCGTGATGTACACAAAAAAATAGTTCAAAGAAGTCATCTATGTAAATTTTATTGCTTTATAATTAGTCAAGAACACGAATCTCTAAGCTCCTAGCTTGCATACAATAAAATAAAAAAAAATAGTGCTAGTTGAAGGTGATGAGAAATTTTTAATATGGTGTGTGGCAATGAGACCGATTTCCATGCTAGGAAGAAGTTGTCTATGAGATTTCGAAGAATTTTGTTCCATTCTTTAAGAAGGGAATTCTCCAAATCTAAGAAAGGCAATAGAGGTTTAGTATAATGCGTTTTCCTCGTGTGTTCAATATATTTAATTGCATTTAAATCAGCAGTGCATGCTGGCACACAAACCGAGCTGTATGAGGTTTGGCAGTATCATGCATTATATAAAGGAATCTCATACGGCTGTAGCGTAAGGGTACACCTTGTATACACATTATAATGTAATCAATTTGGCCCTCCCCTGATGGGAAAATTCTGGCACCACCCCTGAATATATACCGGGTGAGCCAAAAGTACGTTAAAACTTTAAAAAGTAATAAAAAAGGAAGAAATTATGATAAAGAAGAGCGGTTTGCTAAAAAGGCTTACAAGGTAGTCTGATTTTTTTTAGCATCAAAAATTTTTTTAGTTAAAACAGTTACCTGTAGATGGCACTCACATGCAAGAGATTAATCAGAATTATGCAAATTAATCTTGTAATAAAAAACCGTGATACACTAGGATTCATTCTCATTCGCTTTCAAAATGTTATCATTACCCGATCGAGCTTTGTTGGTGGAGTCGTTCTATTTGAGCGGAAAGTTAGCAGTGTTGCGTTGCGAAAATTTCGCACGGTAAAAGAACTGAAGACGAAGAATGTATCCATGACCATATAGTGTCCTGGCATAGCGAAGCTTGTCATACAGTTCGAAGAAACTGACTCTTTGGAGGATCGGCAAAGAAAGTGGAAGACCCTGGTTCTGGAAGCTGGAAGGATATTCGATGTACCTCACTCATAGATTCGAAGTATCCTTTACGGGATATTGCATTTCTATCCCTACAAATTTCAGTCAATGCAGAAGTTACAACCGGAAGACACAGCTATGAGGCAATCATTTGCAGAGTAGGCTATGGCAAGAATTGAAAGCGATCCTTGGTGATTGTTCAACGTTTTCTGGACGGATGAGGCGCATTTCACACTACACGGGGATGTCAACACCCAGAACACTCGTACATGGGTGACGCCTAATCCTCGTGAATACATGACGAAGTCACTGCATCCAGTTAAGTTGACAGTCTGGTGTGGCTTCACCCCATCTTTCATCATCAGACCGTTCTTCTTTGAAGGACCGTGTCCGATATTGAACTAGAAAATGTTTACAATAAGCGCTGAGCGTTATCTCACACTTTTGCGTGACAAAGTCGTGCCCGCATTAAATCAAAGAGTTATGTTATCTGGAATAAGCTTTATGCAGGATGGCGCACCGCCACACTATGCCAAACCGGTAAAACGATTCCTAATGAGTACCTTTGATGAAGATAGACTGATCAGTCGAGGTTGCGGCCTCCGAGATCACCCAACGTCACTCCGGTCGACTTCTGGTTGTGGGGCTATTTGAAATCACTTGTGTACAGTTCATCCCCTTCAACGTTGGCCGAACTCAAAGATTCTATCTGTCGTGAGGTTTCTGCAATTCATTCCGACATGTTGCATTCAGCTGTAACGGGCGTTGTGAGTCGCCTTAGTTGAGTCGTATAATGTTCTGGAGGTCATGTTGAACAATTGTTATTGCAAGAATAAATGAATGTATCGTACTGTTGTCTTGTTCATTGTGTTTCGGGTCGTCAGCGCCTTCTACATATGAATTTTTTTAACTAAACCTCTTTTTGTTGCTAAAAAAATCCGACTAACTCTGTGAGCTCTTTCTTGCAAACCGCACTTCTTTATCATAATTTCTTCCTTTTTCATGATTTTTTAAAGTTTTAACGAACTTTTGGCTCACTTGGTGTATATCCTGAATATATATATATATATAGGGTAATTACGGGAGAGATGGACCAGTCAAATATTTCGTTAATGCGGCGTCTCACTAATGACGCAACTACCTCAGTCAGACACTTAAAGATATTCTGTATGGCGTGCAACTTTCTGTTTCGCAAAAACATAATATTTTTCCGTTAAAAATCATATTGCTTTTGGTAAGTCAAATAATTTTTTCATATGGTTATAGTTATGCATTTAAAGGTTTTGGTTTATATGCGATCTATCTAGTTTTAATGACGTAATCTCGGGGAACATTTAAGCTTCTAAATAACCTAAAATGGCGACGTAATATCTACAGTATAGAGTCGGGCTGGGTTATATACAGTAAAATCTGTCTAAGGCGAAATCGATCGGGACCAAGAAAATTTTCCGCAGTAGACAATATTCCGCCGTAGACAAATTTTACTCTATGTTTATGGATTCGCAGGGACTTAAAAATCATTCCGAGTTAGACAGAGTACGCCTTACAGAGAGTTTACTGTACTTCTCACCTAGGCGATCGGGAGAGATGGACCAGGTTTTCTGTCGGGAGGGATGGACGATATAATCTTGAATTTCAAATTTAACTTTATAAAGAACAACTGAATTTAAAAATACTAACAGACCGGGAGCCGGGAGCACAGACAACTACCTCATCGAGTTGGAGGCTGAAATTTCAGAATTAGCTAAAACTCGATTCCCATATTAAAACGCAATCGGTCTGCCAAGTCATATCTTGGTAGAAAACGCCTGAAAACCCGATTTTCGACTCGTAGGTTTATCATTGCGTTTTCCTGCACCCAAAGGTATGAAAACATGGCGGACTGGGAGCAGGAAAACACAGTGGTATACCTACTACTCAACCGGTAAAATCGGGTTTTTATGTGTTTTCCACCAAGATATGATTTGGCAGACTGATTGCGTTTTAATATGGGAATCGAGTTTTAGCTAATTCTGAAATTTCAGTCTCCAACTTGTCTCGTGGTTCGTACGCTTCCTTGAATTTTGCAGACCACAAAATTTTTCGGCACCAGTATTATCTTATAGAAAATCTCTTCTTAACACTTTTGCTGCCGATATTTTACTTTATGTTATCGCTAAATGTCTTTTATTAAATAAAGCGTAAGATACTATTCTTTATTTCTGGTATGAACACTAAATTTCTGGATAAAAATGGAAGCCAAACTAGCAAATCTGTATGGTGGCACTCAATGCGTTAAAAGAAGGCGAAATTTTGCGCGTTTAAGCTACATATTTCATTTTCTATAAAAAGATACTGGTAGTTTTCCTGAAGAAATAACGGTATCCGTACGAACCCTGTGTCTGTGTTGCCGGCTCCCGGTCTATAAGGGATTATATTTTCTGTTTTCATAAAATTCCGACTACTTATATTAGAAAAGGTTCGTCTACACGGGAATTGACTGAAAATAATTTGTAAAATGCTATTAAAGCCGTTGAAGGAAAGAATGTGGGTGTCAATCAAGCAGCAAAACTTTTAGTTTTCTAAAACTACTTTAAAGAGAAAAATGCGATAACGAAAACAAAATTGTTACTCATATAAATAAACTACAGAGCCCGGGCTTTACACTGTGCAGAGACTCTGTAGGGTCTCTGGCATACGAACTAGCGGAAAATCTTAAGATGCCTTACACTTTTAATAAAGAAGCCAAAAAGGCTGGTTATACCTGGTTACAATCATCCCTTGCTCGAAATCCGAAACTCCCAATTAGGAAAGCAAAAGGCGTGTTAGTCGCTCGAGCAAAGGGAATGAAGAGAAATTAATTAATTATAATACAGAAATTAACTGTAAGTAAGTTTATTTAATTTTCATGTAATGAAAGTAAACTTTTATAAATTAAATATTATATGTGCAATTATTTCAATAATATCTTGTGGTCCTTCTCTCCCATTCATATCGTCCATCTCACTCGGAGTAGCTCGGGTCAGATGGACCACATAGTAAAAATTTAAAAAAAATTATAAAAGAAATTCTTTTAAAGATATGAACTTCTGCATTAGCACTTTTTTAAGAAATATCATTACGCTATATATATATCCTGTGAAAAGTAAAATATATGTAAATACATGGCTTGTAGAGCGCGAAGAAAAAACGTGGTCCATCTCTCCCGGAATTACCCTATCTGATATAATCTCGTATTACTTCCTATTACATATTATAGTTGCATTTCTTTTGGCGCGGTTATTTACCATGGACATATTTCTACAAGCGAAGTTTTACTGTAGGAAAGTTACATAAAAGTAAAGCATGAACTAAAAAAGTCCTTCCGGCCTGTAACGGATTAAAAAGTAGGTTCCTTATTCCTTGTTTTTAAAATTTCAGCCAATTTTACTCAAACACATTATGCTAAAATGAATGGAACCCGATTATAGAAGATTCACAGTTTTCGTCAATATTGAATTTGTATGGAAATTTCAAAAAATATGTCAGGTATCGCGAAGTTGGCTTCATTTACGAAGGCCTATACTTGTTTCGCCAATTTTACGATGTTTCACAATTCCGGAAAATTTTGGTATATTTTCATCGTTCAGGTCCCCCCTAACCCCTCAAACTGTCATCCTTTCAAATGTTAATTTATTTATGTGGTTTATGTCTTGCAATAGTACTCGTATTTATGAATTGATTTCGATGTGGCTGAACATGTGAACTGTGTGTGACACAGGACTTACTGCGGTCGCAACAGAATTCGTTGTCTTGTTTCAAAATGTCAGTCACCTTAGAATTTCAAACTGCTATATGTCAGACATTTTTAAGATAGAGGCGAAAAAAATGCTCTTAATTCAATGTATCAAGGCCAAACATTTAAAGGAAAAACTTTTTTAATTTCTAATTACTTTTTACATCTTTTCAATTCGAAATTTTAAAGTGGGAGCTATTTTGAAACAAGATGGCGGATGAAGCTGGCTAAAGAACTCGGTTGAGACCTTGGTAAGTCCTTTATACATGATCAGTCACATCCAGCTCGGTTCATAGATACGAGTGTTTCAGGATGAAAAAAAAGTGATATATGTCAATATTTGAACGGAAGTGCTGGTTTTGGGTCTGTGGATCATAATAGGTGAAAATTAAGGATTGACTGAAACAGGTTTTTAAGACCGAAAATTAAACCGAAACTGAATTTCGGTAATCTTCCTATTTCAGAGCGAAAACAAAAACGAAATGTCCAAAACTTTTTTAAAGAAATTGATTCATACATAAATATACATAATTATTAACTAGTTACACGTGTTTATTAAATATAAATAATTATTCATTAATTATACGTGTGGCCCAAGTTGGCTCTCTGTGCCTCTGACCAAAACTTTTTATTTTCATATAAAATAAAATGTAATTTATTCATCAACGACACAGAATGATTTTCTAATTATACGAATTCCATCTATTTCTTTTTTTTTTTTTAGGTATACATACCTCAATTTATCTTTTATAATGATTTTTGTAAATGATTATCTCTTATACTGAAGCTTTCTCAAAGAGCATTCGAAACACTTCTGCGATTTCAAACTAGAAATTTTCTATTACTATTAAGTCTGCAGCTTTTAATGAGTACGTGAAAAGCATCTTCAAAGTTTAATCATATATGCATTGCTTGCTTTATAATTTGCACTCATGTCTTGAGTTAGTCAGGAATGATAATTCTAAACAGTGAAGTTCACAACAATAAATAAAGAGTGTCTCATTTGAGCCGATAAAGCTCAAATCAACGAGTAATGTTGAAAATTTCCGAAAGAAGAAACAAGATTTTTGGAATACAGAGAGTTTCGGTCCGGCCGAATTTTTGGCTGCATTTCCGCCGGAAGCGAATTTTCGGCGAAACTCTGAATTTAGGCCGAAAACAAACCGAATTTTCGGTCGATTTTCAGCTTAAAATATACTGAAATATTTCGGAATTGCTGTCCTCCGGATGTCTGCAATAGAGAGTTTTTTACTTTTTGTAATGGAAGCTATCTAATATGAGAGCGCGTTTTTTTCAAAATTGGTAATTAAATATACCTAGGTTAAGAAAATAGTCAAATATGCGTGCATTTTGCTTATTTTTTAATATCCATTTTTAACAATATATAAGTGATTTTTTATTAATATCTAAAAGGTAGTATTGCAAGTTCAAAATTTTAAAGTGATACCTAATCACAAATTTAAGTTTTTTTTTTTTTTATTTCACCACCTTAAACGTAACATATTTTAAAACTAAGAGTTTGAATAAAAGGGTGGAACCGCCAATTATATCAATTCCAACGTATGACAAAAGCCATCACATCATGGGATGAATAAAATTCTCCCATATGGCTAATGATATCACTTAAATTTCCTCTGAAATATTCGTCCAGATATGTACGTTTTTGTGTCGAAAAAATTAAATACCATCCATTTTCTCTGAAAAACTTTACGCTAAAAATGTACTAGAGATGTATTTCTTTACTATCAACAAAACTATCAAACATTTCGTTAGCGAATGAAAAAACGTTCAATTCAACCAAATTTTCAATAAAAAAATTAAAATGGATGATTTTTCCTTAAGTAAATTAAAAACTGTTATTTTTTTTTAAATTATACTTTTATTTTTTTAAAAAAGGTGATGTATATTTTAAATGAATAAAAATAATTTAATATAGTAATTCTCCCCAACATAATGTTTCCGTGTGGCCCAGTTTAAGAAGGGCGTCTCGATTTTCACGGGCTTTAAGACCTGTCTCCAGAGTTGGGCAAATTTGTAATTCCAATTATCTGCAATGTAATTACAGTTTAATTGTATGTAATTAATTATAGTTAATATTACATGCCGTAAAAAATTCTTGCAGCACTGTAAACCGGAACCGCCCCCCATCCCATTATTTGACAAAATTTCTGTTTTTGAATGTGTGTAACTATAATCAATTACATGCAATTAACCTGTAACTATGCTGCGGATAATTGAGATTACAAATTTTCCCAACTCTGCCTGTTTCCTGCAAACCACTAGGCAGAACGCCAAAAATCTTGTTTTTCATAATATACAAATGCTTTTAAAATTTATTCGAAACATGCTATTCTTTTTTCTGCATTTACATTTACTTATAATTTTTAGAATTTACATTCTTAAGAGTATAAATTCTAAAAATTATAAGTAAGAATCTTTAAATTTCAAAGATTAGACTATCCCTAGGATTTTAGCGGGAACTTTACTGACGGATTATTGATTGTGTTTTCCAATGATACATAAGTATAATTTATTTTAAGTAAAATCGCATCAACAATGATCACATAATTTTCTTCAAAATTCGCAATAGAAGTCTTCAGTTTTTTTTTATAAGGGTTGTTAATAAGAATCGACCGAAACAGGTTTTTAAGACCAAAACCGAAACAGAATTTCTCTAATCTTCCCATTTTCGGCCGAAAACGAAAATGTCCAAAAAAATTTAAGTAATTAATACATTCATAATTATGTATAATTTTTAATTAATTGTACGTGTTTATTTAATATACATAATCATTAATTAATTATACGTGTGGCCCAAGTTGGCTCTGTGCCTGTGACCAAAACTTTTTATTTTCATATAAAATAAAATGTAATTAATTCATCCACAACACAGAATTATTTTCTAACTATACGAATTTCATCTAATTAAAAAAGTTTTAGGTATACATACCTCGATTTATCTTTTATAAGGATTTTTGTAAATGATCATCTGTTATACTAGAACTTTCAAAGAGTATATGAAACACTTCTGCAGTTTCAAACAAAAAATTTCCTATTTCTGTTAAATCTACAGCTTTTAATGAGCACGTGAAAAGAGTTTTCAAAGTTTAGTCATGTATGCATTGCTTGCTTTATAATTTTCACCGCGCCTTGAGTCAGTTATGACTGATAATTATAAACAGTGAAGTTCATAGTAATAAAAAAGAATGTCTCATTTGAACCGATTCAGTTCAAATCAATGAGCCATGTTGAAAATTTCCGAAGGAAGAAACAAGATTTTTGGAATACAAGTAGTTTCGGTCCGGCAGAATTTTTGGCAGAATTTTCGGCGAAACTCTGATTTTGTGCCGAAAATGAAAACGAAACAGAATTTTCTGTAGATCTCTAGTTGTTAATATTAATGAATTAAAAGTCCTGCCAACATGAAAAAGATATGAAATTAAAATGAAGAGTTTATTATATTGCAATACTAGAACTAAAAAAAAAATGATTAAAAAATATGGCGTCTTAAGTTTGAATACTATGCATTGATTGGCTTACAAATGTTGTTTATAATTACAAAGGATAGAATTTTTTAGCTTATTCACTTAAAAGTATCCTCCATTTGAGGTCGGTCTAATTCATATGAATTTAATTTTATGATAGAAAGTTCAGATAAAATTTGTGTGTTTACATATATTATTCCAATTGAGAAGTATAGTCGTCTAACTTTTTAAGCTTTTTGTCTTGAAATATTACGCCTGGCAATCCTATTCTAACAGTACTTTAACATAATTACCAACTTCAGTAAATACATATCGGAAGCTAAAAAAAGCTTTTAGGGCTTTTGATTTATAAAAACCCAGCAACTACTTGAAGCAGACAAAAAATGTTTTAAGACTACATTTACTACAAGCACTTGTTTAGAGAAACACTTTTAGGTGCATTTAACACACCTATCTGTACACTATCAGTAAAAGTCTTATCATCTCTTTAAACATTTTACCGAAAGTGATCCAAATTTAGTACAGCGTATTATGAAAAAAAAAGATTCTTAGAAAGCAAATAAGTAAAAAGACCAAAAAAACCCTCAAAAAACCTAAAAAAATTTATTTTTTTGGGATTGGGTTCAACGATTACCTAATAAATTATAAAAACAAAGCAAAACAAAAAGAATAGCAAGTTATATATATATATCTATCTTTTATTTTCTTTTTATATTACAAGTATTAAAGAAAGAAAGAAAAACCAATCAAACTTTACCTGGTAACATAGTACCATTAAAATAAAATACGAGTACCAGAGTTCTGCACGTACTGAAATTTTCAGGCCGGGCTCTGCCCGGTCTGGTTTTAAAACCTAGAAGTTCGGCTTGGCCCGACCCGGGTAAAAGTAACTGAAATCTGATTTGACATAATTTCTACAAAATGTGCCACTATCTTTTTAACCATTTTTATCCTACATTTAATGTTTTTTTTTTTTTTTAAATATTGTATGGTATGCAAAAATGTTAAAGTACAACAGTTTTCGGATCATATGTTCATAAACTAGAATATAGAATTATGACAAAAAGGATCGCAAACGCAATTGAAGAGCACAGATGATAAAGGTTGTAAGTGACACAATCATCATTTTGAGAAAATGAGAAAATGTCTTCTTTATCAATTAAAATGTCTATGAGTATTATGATTTTTCAAATAGTAATTTAACAGATGGTAAAGCACCATTGATTATCTTCAATCATATGATTAATACTCTTTTTTTAGTCACATACCACCTTTATCATCTGAGCTCTTCAATTACATTAAAGACTAGATACATATACTACATTACATATAAGACTCAGTAAGAAAAAAAAAATGTAGTTTCTAAAGAAAGAAATCACAATTTTGAAGCTGTATGTAGAAAAAAAAAATAAATTTAAAGCATTTCTCCTTAATTTATTGAAGTGAAATAAATTTCTAACGATTTCGTTAACAAATATACTATATTACTATTATTTTTACAAAAAAAAAAAAAAGATCTTTCCCAAAAGGGCCGGAAACAACGAAGTGCAAGTCCGGCCAAGCCCTGAAGGAAAATTGGCCCGAGCCCCTGTAGACTTATAACGCGTACAGGGGCGCGCCGACCCAGTGTGCAAAGTGTGCACCGTACACAGGCGCCAGAATAGTAAAGGCGCCAAATAGTTTGGGCGAAGCTGAAAAATTTGAAAAACATTTATCCAATTTAAATTTATTAAAGCGGTATTTAAAATCGAAAGTGTGTTATTTCTGATGACACATTTATGAGTTCATTTTTACTTTTAAGATATATGAAATTTGCAGATGCTCGTCAGCGGCGTAGCTTTAGGGTAGGGGTGGGGTCTCAAACCGAAAGGCGCCATGGTGTCGAAAGGTCACGGTCGTAAGGCACCACGAAAGGCTTAAGGGCGCCGTCATGCGCCTAAAATAAATTTTAAAAAAGCGCTAGAAGCATAAAAAAAAAATCCCCGCCGGCCCGGCCTACAGGCAGAGGTAGATTTCGAAGTTAAGTATACTAATTTCACCAACAAAAACTAAATAATTATTAGATATAAATCCACTTTAACAGTTTTATCTGTCTGCTTTTGACGAGTTTTTATTTACTTTTTATAAAATAGCTAGTTTTATCAGAATCATGTTAAGGCGATATTAAAAAATATATTTTCCCATACTCAACAACTCGAAATTTTCTGGCACATTTTCAGATTCATTTTTAATAATAATAAAAAAAAAAAATATGAAACTTGCTGACGTGATTTTTGAAAAGATTTATAAGCGACCTGTGTTTTTATTTTTCTTTCAATTAATTAAAACTTGATTAATAAACAATTATTTTCTCAGTAGGGCAATATTTTTCGTTTCTAACACAATCGCTTCGGGAAATTCTGTTCAAAATGCCCACTTTGACACCCTTTTTTGAAATTTATTCTGCCTCTATCAAAAAATCGATCATTACTGTACATTATATAGTTTCTGAATAAGAGAATATAGAAATTGGATGCGTTTGAGAGCAAAAATGAATTTAAAAATGAGTAAGAAAATAGAAAGTTTGGATTTGAATGCACCCTTAATAAGATTAATTTTTTCTTCAACCGCTATGTATTTTTAATTTGTTTTTCCTGTAAGAATTGGTCCTATCAAAAACTTGTCTATATAAATGTTGAAGACAATATTAAGAAGATATATGATAAATTCATGCAGATTTTATATCTTGTGAATTGACGGAGTTATGAAAATTTTTCTTCTTCAACCCCCCCTTTTTTGTTTTCGTTTTTAATTTTTTTCTGCGGTACGAATTGGTCCTATCAAAAACTTGTGAATATAAAAGTTGTAGATAATATTAAGGAGATGTATAATAAAATTATTGGATTTGATATCTTGAGAATTGACGAATTAAGGAATTTTTTTCTCCCAAAAACCCTATCTTTTGCGCCCCTTGAGCCTATTTTAAATTTTATCAAAAATCTGTGATGCATAAATTTTTGGCGCTATTTTTAGAAGTAATAAAAACTTTAAACTGATTTTATATGTACAAAAATTAAGAAGTTATGGGGTTTTTTCGGTTTTCACAAAACCCCTCCCTATTTCCACCCCATTTGTCCGCTTTTGCCCATTAACGAACTTGACCGAAATTTTATGTCACCTATTTTATGTATCAGTTTGGAAGAGATTTGTGCAGAATTGCGGAAGTTATCGTGTCCAGAAGAAAGTGATAACACAAATGCTTCGGGAAATTCCGTTCAAAATGCCCACTTTAACATCATTTTTTGAAATATATTCTGCCTCTATCAAAAAATCTATCATTGCGGTACATTATGTATTTTCTGAATAAGCGAATCTACCAATTAAATGCGTTTGAGAGCAAAAATGAATTTAAAATTGAGTCAGAAAATAAGCAGTTTGGATTTGAGTGCATCGTTAATGCAATGATTTTTCCAATACAATCCGCTTTGGGAAATTCGGTTCAAAATGCCCACTTTAACAGCATTTTTTGAAATATATTCTGCCTTTATCAAAAAGTAGATCATTACTGTACATTATATAGTTTCTGAATAAGATAATCTAGCAATTGGATGCGTTTGAGAGCAAAAATAAATTGTAGAATGAGTCAGAAAATACGCAGTTTGGATTTGAATAGTACTTAGATGATTTTTTCTTCAACCGGTATGTATTTTTAATTTGTTTTATCTGTAAGAATTGGTCCTATCCAAAACTTGTCTATCTAGATCTTGTAGACAATATTAAGAAGATATATGATAAATTCATGGGGATTTCATATCTTTTGAATTGACGGAGTTATGGGTTTTTTACTTCTTCAATCCCCCTTTTTGTTTTCGTTTTTAATTTTTTTTTGCGGTACGAATTGGTCCTATCAAAAACTTGTGAATATAAAAGTTGTAGGTAATATTAAGGAGATTTATAATAAAATTAATTGGAATTGATATCTTGAGAATTGACGAAGTTACGAATTTTTTTCTCCCAAAAACCCCATTTTTTGCGCCCCTTGAGCCCATTTTTAACTTTATCAAAAATCTGTGATACATAAAATTTTGGCCCTGTTTTTATAAGTAATAAAAACTTTAAACTGATTTGATATGTACAAAAATTAAGAAGTTATGGAGGGGGTCTGTTTTCACAAAACCCCTCCCTATTTCCATCCCCTTGGTCCGATTTTGCCCATTAACGAACTTGACCGAGATTTTATGCCCTTTGATTTTATGTATCAGTTTGGAAGAGATTGGTTCAGAATTAGGAAAGTTATCGTGTCCAGAAGAAAGTGATATAGATAAATAGATAGATAGATAGATAAGTTTTTTACTGAGGGTGGTTTTGGGTTCTAGGGGTCATGATCGGTGTAAATCAGCAAAAGTTTTTCAGAAATTCCAACATAGGAACGATCCCAATAGGTAGTATTTCATACGAAATCTACCTAAAATCGGAAGGGCGACTGCGAATGCCCCTTTTGACATCCCTGCTCTAGATCAGACCTGTCCAACCTTTCAGAAAACAGGGCGCACTACAGCTGGGGCAAAACATGGAAAGCTCCATTATTCAAATGATTGAAAATATATAACACTTCTATCTTACTCTAGTATTGGTAGTGATACACATACTGACGACATAAAAACGAGTAGTATATTAAATGGCACAATGGTAAAGCAGCATAAGCCCCCGGATTATGCACAGTTCCCATGTAAAAGTAAATTGCCGAAAAAAGCACAAA
Organism: Maratus speciosus; assembly: GCA_963932465.1. Taxonomy (NCBI): domain Eukaryota; kingdom Metazoa; phylum Arthropoda; class Arachnida; order Araneae; family Salticidae; genus Maratus; species Maratus speciosus. Next base: position 330,656,552 of record OZ010787.1, read on the forward strand.
TCAATCACAGCAATCGGCTACAATACAACAAAATCAATAAATAAATAAAACAGGATGGAGCTCAAAATGCAATGCATTAAAAAAAATGAAAAACGATATTCGATTCCAATCCAATTTATTAGCCATGCCTAACATTGTATGCAACAAAATCAATAAATAAATAAAACAGGATGGAGCTCAAAATGCAATGCATTAAAAAAAATGAAAAACGATATTCGATTCCAATCCAATTTATTAGCCATGCCTAACATTGTATGCTTTTACGCATAAAAACGAGCCCATGAGCATGTAAGGAAGTTTCATGTCCTTTACAGTAGGGAAACATGTTTCTGAGAACAACCTCAAAATGAATTACATTTTATTGAAATTTTAATTGGATATTTTATAGATTTGCTTCGAACAAATTATAATAGATCAAGCGCTAGTTTCACTCGCGTACAGAGAGTTCATACAATAAAGTCATTAATTTCTAACTACAATCTTACAAAATATAATTGTTAAACGAATAATAAGACTTTTCAAATAACTCGGAATTATTTTATTAAATATTTTTCAATAATTACCTTCAATAATTGAATTCAATTGGAATGAAAAACGCTGGCTATTTATCATTGTGATCCGTCTTACCTAAAACAAAGGCCTTGTATAAAGTTTAATATTGTCATTGTGCCAAGTACGTTTTGAAAGGAGGTTACAAAGTTGCATGGCCACTTTGGTCTGTGCCACGTCTTTTTAGATAGGTTTTTAATTAATATCTCAGCTAATCACCGACAATTCTTTTGGAAAATCATTATCGACAGTCCTTGGATGATTTCGCGTCCATAGGTACCTCGAACTCTCCTCAACTCCCCCGCTGAGCGCCAGCAAGATAAAGTTTACGTATAAAGGAAAACTGCGATTTTCTGAAAAATTGTATGACCTAGGATAATCTCTATAGTTTTCCTGAAAGATTTAAACAAATTCCTACCACTTCTATTTTTTTCGTAATTTTATTTCCAGTGGATTTGGAAAAAGTAGGGGAGACATAATTTTGCCATACATTTTCGACGAATTTCTGAAAACATAATTGTAGCTATTATTGTATATATTTTTGAGTTCTGCGTTACGAGATTTTTCGAGCGATCCCCCCCCCCCCCCTCCATTTTGTCTTAAATACGTAGCCGTTCATGGGGGAAAAGCTGCTAATTTTTTAGATTTGTTATGTAAATGTTTTTCTTAATTTTTGGAAAACTGTATGGGTTAGTAATAAACAAATTAAAACCTTAAAATAACCTCTACTGATAAAAAAAAAAATGAGTTAAGAGGAGAGGAGTGAGTGCTTAGTAATATCCAGGCCAAAATCTTTAAAACAATATGTCACATGAAAAAATTAATTTTCTCCCCCACGAGGGGGAATGCCACCTAATAGTCTGGGGTAAAGTCCTGCATCGGGTCGGGTTACCCGATTTTGCCCGAACCCGACACGACCCGCACTCGGCTCTATATTTTCGCGTTGCTGGTCGGGTCGGGTTGACTTTTAACTATTTTTGTTGCGGGTCGGATTCGGGTTGATCCGATTTTTTAAAAGAATGTGGAAAATATTTTTTCACGTTAAAAGCCTTTATAAAACGCAGATCAAAGTTTCACAAAAGAAAAATGCGGGCCTGTCTGTTTTGTCTTTAGTCGTCCTTTCACGAGTCTTCGAAATAACAAATTGCATTATATTTTTATCGTATTTTAAAAATACAATACGCAGCAAAACGCTAAATGGTCCTTCTTGCCTATCACACAGTAGTTGTCAAAGTTAGAAGTATCAAGACTTATAGAACATTAGCAATCGCAATCTGTTTTGCAATAATTAAAAATGAATTTAACATTTGGAAAATTCAAATTTTAAATCTCCACAGTTTCTAAACTACTTGACTAAATGCCTTTCTGTTTAGTTTTCTTAAGTAAAATTTAATGACAAAACCAAATATGATGTAAAAATTATTGCGTTTGTATTGAAAATTTCAGAGTTCGATACAATTTTAAAAGTATGAAGATGATCCTTAAGATTTTTTTTATATAACTTGAAAGGATACATAATTTTCTATCGAATGTTTATTTAATTGTTTTCAGGAAAAATTTGGTGAGTAAAATGCATGGGGTCATTATTTCATTTGACTGACTGCACCTTAAAAACGACAGATACAAATGATATTTATTCATGAAATTGGCCATCATATGAAATTAGAGAGCACTCATCTTAGACTGGTGTAGTTATTTGCAGAGAAAAAGAGTATCAGGGAAAGAAAAGTCTTCTGAGAAAAAATTAGAGAATGTGTCCCCTTTATAGGAAAACAACCATCGAAATATAGTATTACCGTGGTAGTGCTTGAAGTGACCTATGTAGTACTAATATACATTAGCTGAATCAGTATTGCAAATATATTAAGTGCACCTGTTACACAAATTTAATTAAAATTGTTTTTTTTAATAAAATTCTTCTGAATTAATACATTATTTTTGTTACACTTTTCATTATAATAAAAAAAAGACATTTAAATTCAATATTTCAATGTAAAATGTTGAGGTTCTTTAAAATTTAAGAGTTGTAGGAAGTCTAAAGGTCTAAATTAAATTTCAAAATATCACCCACGATAGAAATTGAAACTGCTATATCTGAGCCATTTTTTAAGGTAAAGACAAACAAAAAATGCTCCTGAATCCTTATATCAAGATCAAATACTTAAGAAAGAAACCTTTTTCAATTTCTAATTTTTTTGCACCTCACTTTAAATATATATATTTTTTTTAATTTAATGGCCGCCATTTTGAAACAAGATGGCTGATGAATCTGGCCAGCGAACTTGGTCGAGGTGTTGATGTATACTATCCACATGCCTTCTTACATCGAAATAGGCGAATGCGTGTGTTATCGCGTGACAAATACAAGATCGTTTCAAAATGTTAGCCATGCTAGAAAATCAAGTGCTATAAATCAACCATTTTTTAAGATATCAACAAAAGAACAAATTTTCAGAAACAAAAACTGCTCCGGAATCTTTGTATCAAGGCCAAACACATAAAAAAAATCTTTTTCATTTTCCAATTTTTTAATACCTCATTTTGAATTTTAAATTAAAATTTTTTAAATGGCAACCCTTTTGAAACAAGATGGCGAATGAAGCTGACCAACGAACTCGGTCGAGACATTGGTATGTACTATGTACAGACCAAGTTACATCCAAATAGGTTCATAAATACACCATAAGCCAAAAGCGGGTTCCCAGGGTGGGTGCTTACTTACTTACTTACTTACCTGTTATCGCGTGACAAAAATCAGGTCGTTTTAAAATGCCAGCCACAAGAGAAATTCAAAATGCTATTACTCAGCCATTTTTTTTAGATATAGACGAAAGAAAAACTGTTCCGGAATCTTTGTATTAAGGTCAAACACATACAAAAAAAATCTTTTTCATTTTCCAATTTTTTGGTATCTCATTTAATTTTTTTTTATTTTTTTATTTTTTTAAATGGCCGCCATTTTGAAACAAGATGGCGGATGAAGCTGGCCAACGAACTCGGTCGAGATATTTGTATGTACTATGTACACACCAAGGTACATCCAAGTCGGTTCATAAATACGCCTGTTATTACGTGAGAAAAATCAGGACGTTTCAAAATGTCAGCCACGCTAGAAATTCAAAATGCTATAACTCAGCCATTTCTTAAGATATAGACGAAACAAAAACTGCTCCCGAATCTTTTTATCAAGGTCAAACACATAAGAAGAAAATATTTTTTCAATTTTCAATTTTTGGTACCACATTTCAAATTTAAATTTTTCTTAAAAATTTAAATGGCCGCCATTTTTAAACAAGATGGCGGGTGAAGCTGGCCAACGAACCCGGTTGAGACATTGGTATGTACTATGTATAAACGAAGTTACATCCAAATCGGTTCATAAATACGCCTGTTATTGCGTGACAAAAATCAGGACGTTTCAAAATGTCAGCCACGCTAGAAATTCAAAATGCTATAACTCAGCCATTTTTTAAGATATAGACGAAACAAAAACTGCTCCGAAATCTTTGTATAAAGGTCAAATACATAAGAAAAAAATATTTTTCCATTTTCAATTTTTTGGTACCACATTTCAAATTTTAAATTTTTAAAAAAATTTTAAATGGCCGCCATTTTGAAACAAAATGGCGGATGAAGCTGGCCAACGAACTCGATCGAGAGATTGATATGTACTATGCACACACCGAATTACATCCAAATCGGTTCATAAATACGCCTTTTATCGCGTGACAAAATTCAGAACGTTTCAAAATGTCAGCCACGCTAGAAATTCAAAATGCTATAGCTCAGCCATTTTTTAAGATATAGACGAAACAAAAACTGCTCCGGAATCTTTGTATAAAGGTCAAATACATAAGAAAAAAATATTTTTCCATTTTTAATTTTTTGGTACCACATTTCAAGTTTTAAATTTTTTTAAAAATTTTAAATGGCCGCCATTTTGAAACAAAATGGCGGATGAAGCTGGCCAACGAACTCGGTCGAGACATTGGTATGTACTATGTACACACCGAATTACATCGAAATCGGTTCATAATTACGGGAGTTACAGTGTGACATAGGTCAGATATATATATATATATATATATATATATATATATATATATATATATATATATATATATATATATATATATATATATATCAATTTTGAACGGAGGGTGGTTTCGGGGTCTCGGGGTCATGATCGATGAAAATATACCAAAATTTTTTGAAATCGCTTTCCTCCGAACGGCTGCAATAGGTAGCTTTTTTGTAAAGAAAGCTACCTAAAAAAGCATATTGAGTGGTATCAAACCAAATTTCTTGACCCCTTGAGAGGCGGTGATGCCGTTATGGCATCACTTAATTTTAATTCCTAATTGCCACAATGGCACCTGAATTTTATAATTAAAATTTCACCTTTATTAAGTACGCGAAAATATACTTTTACTTGTTTTCAGATAGATTCTCTTGTAAATATTGGTGTCATTAAATTATTTCAGCATTTTACGAATGCAAGTACCTTGCCCCTGAAAGCGAGATAGCCAGACCTTGAAATTGTTCTATACACAGGGGTCGCATTCTATAGGGAATCTTTTATCGTTCCTACTACTATTTTGAAAATAATATCTTCATCGCACCTTTCTTTAAGGATTCTGGTAGGAACAATAAAATTTTCTCTATATAATGCGACTCCTGGATAAAGATAAAGTACTTAAGTACTTACGTAGCCGTTTGTTCATAGATTTACCTTGCTATTTTTTTCCTTAAAATACCCATGTGACTTTTATACTTATTATCTATACTAATGTACGTAAGTACTTACTTAAGTTTTATGATTTTGGTATAAATAAATCTAATATTTTCACTTTTAGTGCTTTTTTTAGACATATTGACAGCAAAGGTTTCCCTTAGAACGCTGTTTATTGACATATAAGTTACATGATCTGTCTGGTTTAAATTTTTTTAAGTTGTTTACACTTTTTCAAACAGGACCTGATATCCGATATGAAAAAATATAAACGCGTGTGGAACATAGACCCCCCCTGGTCCAGTTACCCCATTTTGGGGGGCAACTGGAACCATGAGGAAAGAAAGATGAAATATGCATATTTTTATATTTTTAAATATTAAAACGTAATTTTGAGCATTTCTGTCTGATAGAGGGAGCCTAACTGAACACATTTACAGAAGTTCAGACTTTAATTCAAATGAACATTAGCTTTTTGAAGCTGAATTATCAGAAGTTCCTGGGTCACATTGTAAAATCACGGCCCAGTTGCCCCAACTAACCTTAACTGAAAAATAAATACCTAGAAAAATACCCAAAGTGGTTATTTTACATCACTGGGTGCACCAGGGCAGGCTTTCGACTACCCTCACAAAAATTTTGAGCCTCGTACGTGCCGTAGATTCTGCTAGCCATCGCACACAGACAGAGCAAAACTTTGTTTTATTAGTATTTTTAATTTAGAACTTGGATTCATTGCACGAAAATTGGGAATTCGAAAAATAAAAATATCTGACAGAGGAGGAAGGGTTAAGAGTGTAACAAGGTAAAGATACGCTTAGTTTTTTAGCAATGTAAACGTCAAAATGAATATGACGTTCATTACAATTTTCATAACCTTTTTCATAACAATTGTTATATAGACAGCATATGGGTTCTGTATTTGCTAATATAAAATCAAATGTTAGCGGGACTGGAACATTTTCGAATGCACCCCTGATTATAATCTACGTGTGGTAATTGTTTAAGGCGCATCTTAATTGATGTTACATTATTTAAAAGAAATAAAAGTACTATAACAAGTTCCGATGTAATACGGACATCATTAATTTGAGAAAATATTTTTCTACTTTTATGTGTATTTACCGTATTACGAGCTCTCCTTTCTTTGTGTCATAGCGCTACCATTGATTAATTCAACACAACTATATTTCCAAATTAAAGTTTATTTGAAATGTTTTAAGTATAAATATAAATAAAGATCAGATCTTAAAAATTCCGGGAGTAATGGAGGTAAAAGAAGCTGATTTATGTAGGAGGTATGCCATTTGTGGAGAGGGGGAGCAAACAGCTGAAGCACCCACTTTTTAGGGATGTCCGTTATTCGTATAGCTGCCAACATTCCTTATTTTTAAAGTCAAACAACAATATTTTAAACCAGAAATTTAATTTAATAAATGAAATAAAAAAGAACTCTGTAGAAACAAGCCACATTTCATTAAATAAATTTTCTGGTTCAAATTCTTTTATTTGATCTGGAGAAAACCATCGGATGGTTGGCTTGGCAGCTGTGCATTTATCCTCATTGAAAAAAAAAAATTCTTTTTTGGGGGTGGGGGGGAGTGTTTAGGAATATGAGGCGCCAATTGAAGTTCTGCACACAGGCGCCGGATACTTCTGGCGCGCCCCTGAACGCGTACGTTAAAAAATCCCTCTAGAAACAGCAAAGACGCCGTTAAAATAATAAAAATGCTAATAATAATGGACAGTGGACAGTAGGTGAGAAGGGGTTATCGTGGACAACTTAAATAATTCTGTTATTTATCAGTGAAAATTTCTCTAAGTTTTCGCAGAATGGCAACACGATATGATGTACAATTTTCATGTATAACAGTTGCATTAAAACAACATACTAGTAAGTTCAGCAGCATTTTATAAAACAAGGATTTGTGGTGGAAAAGCAAGTTTCTGATTTGTTTTTAAATAATAGATTACACTATTTTAATATAGCAATTTAATTAAAAGGAGAGAGTATGTTATCAATGAATATATTTAATACAAATTTTGATGTTAACTTTTGTTCCACCCACGATTTAACTTTGTGACTCAGCAATTCCGATTTGAAAAATAGTTACTCAGATGTTAGAATGTATCATTTTAAACCTGTAAATAAACGGTCAAATGCGAATTACTCACGCACAGAGGTTTCCGTACAATAATATATGAATTAGTAAGTGTATTATTAAAAAAATACCGTTGCTAAAAGAATACTAAGACTTTGTAAAAACTATACAACGTAGGGTTGGGTATAGCTGTATAGTACACAGGGTGTACAGGAAAGTCCCTTTAACCTGAAAATGCTTGCGAACGGAGAGAGTTACAGCTATACAAGTGAGGTAACGGTACAGTAAAGCGACTACGCCCGGCACAATGCAAACGACAGCAACACCCCCTAGTGGCAAAATTTAGAAGATAGCCATTGCAAATCGAAAACGAAAAGAGCATTTACATTACGCACATTTTTTCATTACATAAATATCAAAAGAAGCAAGTTTTCCAATTAGAAAGTTTTAGAGCATCAATTAATAAGTACAACTTTAGTTCACACGGATAAGATAAATCGTCGCCTGCATATCCAAAAATGTCCGAAATCGATGAGCGACGATTCTACTTTGCCTATTCGCATTCCGGTAATGTAGCAGTGCACAATTGCAGATTGTGACGTTGTACTGTGCTGTAATGTCTGTAAAGATTTAATTTCCAATGCATTTAAAATTTTACAATAACCCTTTCAGGGCCAGAAGAATTCTGTTTGTAAACTGATGAAATAATTGACTGACACCAGATTATTCAAACGAATTTCTCAGAAAACAAAAACCCGCTAATTTGCACTTTCATTACAAAAGCAAAATTTTATTAAAATATTCTTGGTGCCATTTGTCAGTTTTGGAATTACAATTAGGTGGCTAGACCGTCTAGCCACCGCCCTTGAAAGTGTTAAATCTATGTCGTCGTATTGAAGAGACTTGCAATAAACGTTCCATGATGAGAAATGTGCACGCAGAATTACTCTCATGAATGCAAACGTGTATCGTGAGCAATGGCGTACTTAATATTAACTTTTTATCACTGTAAGACAGTTTGTCTTTTTTTTGTGTGTGATGTTATCAAAATGTATTGAGATAAGTACGTATATATAGCATAAATTGTGCGTATTTCTTCATACTTCTGACAATTCCATTCAAACGTTTACACAAAATGGAGTGCATCGATTTCGGACATTTTTGGGTAATCAGGCGAAGATTTGTCTTATCCATGTAAACCAAATGTCATATTCTACTAATTAATTGATGCTCTAAAACTTTCTAACAGGAAATTTTGCTCTATCTCTTTTCGTTTTCGATTTGCAGTGGCTATCTTCCAAATTTCGCCACTAGGAGGCGCTGCTGTCGTTTTCATTAAATCGGGCATAGTCGCTTTACTATACCGTTACCTCACTTGCATAGCTGTAGCTCTCTCCGTTCACAAGTATTTTCAGGTTAAAGGGACTTTCCTTTGCACCCTGTATACTAGAAAAGTATAAATGGATATACGATGAAAGTTCAAAGATATATGGAGCCTAAATAATAGCAAATATAGCTATTCTGTATATTTGTTATTCAATATAGGTTTTTAGTTAACCTTTAAAGACATAGTAGACATTGAGAGAGCCACTCAATGGAAACTAGTCGCGAATCCCATAGTATTTATGTGATTAATTCTCATTAAATTAGTCTGTTTTTAACAATTTGACGTTTATTGCTTTTACACTGCTACTGGGCATTGCATTACATAAATATATCCTTAAAATTTGTTATCTAGGCTTTAAAAGCCGATGGGGCATAGAGTACGCCGTCCCTGTCATTATGTATGTCCAAACGGTCCGTGTCTTTAAGGGTTAATATCTCGGCTAATTATCGACGATTTTTTTCCAAAATTCATGATAAACAATGCTTTTATACTTCTGCTACGATAGGTACCTCCAGCACTTTTGCTGAAGCCCGTAAGTCGAAATTTGAGTGTAACCGAAAAGTGCGATTTTCTCAAAAACTATGTGACCTAGGGTAATCGCTATAATTTTCCTGCAAGGATTAAATTAATGTCTACTACTTCTAATTTTTTTTCATAATTTTAGTTTCAATAGATTCGGAATTAGATGGGGGAGAACGTATTTTTGCACTACCTTTTCCATCATAACTTTTAATATATAATACCTAAAATTAAATGAAATATATTTTTGATTTTAGCGTTACGAAAGCTTTCACACGATACCCTACACGATATACAAAGAAAAGATTTTTTTTTTCAAGTAACATAATTAGCCCCTCTACATTTTCCTAAATATATTTATGAATACTTATTAATCTGTAAATATAGGGGTCAATAATCTTTATTGCTTCCCCCAATTTGAACTTTCCACGTTGCATAGTTTACAAGTAAAAGGGCTGTGACAGACAGACAGACAGACACAGGAGTGATCTTATAATGGTTCCGTTTTTAATTTTTAAGTACGGAACCCTAAAAATAGTAAAACAATTTTAGAACATTAAAAGGTACTTTTTTCACATTAGTAATTAACAGAAGATTATACACTTTTCATAAATATTGTCAATTGTCCAATGCCAAATTGTAAAGTACACGAACTTACCTTTGTAAAAAAATCTATTTTTGGACGGTTCCAGCCTTTTAAATTTTATAAAATTTACGAAGTTCATTTTAGCAATAATGATACGAAATTGTTCAAATGATAAATAAATTTTTCACATGAAAAATTAACTCGATATCGCCGTCTGTTGAGCAGTCTATGAGCAGTTTATATTAACTGCTGCGTTGGGAGATAGCAGCAACAGTCTTTTAAAACCTGCAGTATAAGCAACATTGCGCTTTGTGTATGTTGCAGATATGCAACGCGGTTATACAAGGGGTTATCAAGTATTAGGCCTAAATATACAAATGTCTTCATGGGGAATGTTTAGACACATGGAGATGGGGGCTATTGTGGGAATGTCCCACGCTATCCCCATCCCATTCAGCTCTCCGCAGTAAAAACCTGTGTTAATTACAAATATGTCACATATTAGTCCATTTATTTACTAAATTATATTTCTTTTGTAAAATAATAAATTCATTTACAAATGATTTTTTTTTTAATCTTTTTAGATTGTTTTTTGTACGGTGATAAAGAAAATTGCAAATAATCCGTTGTTTTCGCGTAAAAAAAAAAAAAAAAAAAAAAATTATTCGAATTACTAATGCCAGCCTATAGAATATTACTTTTATAGCAATTGTAAAATACCAGATGTTGGTTGTAGCACAATTCGCACTACATCTCAGTTGATATTTAATGTTAACATGCCAACCTATATTGTAAAACAGAGCCAAACTTCCACTTCTATATTAATCCTACACTGCACGAATTTCTTTTGAAGGTATGCTTTTTATACTCATATTCAGAGTTAGATACCACAAATTTTAAAGAGTAATTCTTCGACTTATTTATCAGCAGACTTCTGTGATTACATAAGTCGTCTTTAAATATAGTGGTAGATTAAAACTGAAATTATTATTTAAAAGTTACATTTTAATTGATTCATATATGCATCAGTGTGTAGTGTAAAGTTACAATAATAATTTTTAAACTAAGTAAAAGTTAAAAAATAGTTTTTCTAACGTTTTATTTGTCCTTGATTTTTTTTTTCTTTTTTAATGTAGTGCAGTTGTTAATTACAAGTTGATATATTAGGCTTAACATTAATTAAAATATGAATTATTACGTTTAAAATTTATTAAGGAATCTAATCTACTCTTTAGTTTAAAATTGATTCATTGTGCTTTTACATCCCCGTTTATAAGTTGTATTACATTGTCTAATCAATATTGTAACTTGTCCAAAATATAGCCCCATATCGTTGGTCTAGTATGGACAAAAATCCATTTTTTTCCAAAAAAGGAGTATTAAAAATCTGTACTATCAAATAATTTTAAACCAAACACTTTGGGCGAATTTTAATATATATGCTAAAATCTTAAACAACGATTTAACGCACAAATACGTACAAACACGACACAAAAAATCACATACGATCGTTTCGAGGATTCCTGTATCCCCTCCCTCGGTTATAGCCCCAAATCTGGCTAATGGACTCAAAGGTCCATTAGCCAGTACTCGGGGATATAACCAAGGAGTTCTTCGAACCCATTTTAATTCTTTTTTTTTTCTTGCACTGAAGAAGGGGATTCGGGAATCCTCGAAACGATCGTATGTGATTTTTTGTGTCGTGTTTGTACGCATTTGTGTGTTAAATTGTTGTTTAAGATTTTAGCTTATGTATCAAATAATTTAATATACCTATTAAAATAAAGGTAAAATTGCAAATTATTTTAAAGAAAAAAAAGGGTAAAGGGTACAAGTATTTTGTACAGTATACTTGTACAAAATGTATAAAAAAAAATTGTCTACACTAGCCTCTTTTTCCCCTAAGTAAAAAAAAAACAAACCTGAACGATGGTTATAATTTCAGTTCTAATGAATACAAGAATAAAACAAGAATGATAAATCATGTGTCAAGAACAGATTATGAAACACTTTCCAACACATTCAGAATAATGTAACAGAACAATTACCATTTACAAACAGAAAAATATCGGAATGCTTTTGTGCAGCCTTGTATGTGATCTCTAGATTTGTATATGTGCTATATAGAATGCAAAAAAAAAAAATTAGTTAAGTTAGGAAATGCGTAACACAGTTGAATATTTCCCTCCAGAACTTTCCATCCATAAGCAAAAATACACTCGAATTTTTGTGTGCAGCCCCTATATGATCTTTATAATTTATACTTGCTAACTAATACACAAAAAATTAGTTAAATTTAAAAAAGCATACCACAATTGAAAACGCACTTCCAGAAATTATCGCTCATAGACATTAATGTAACCGAATTCCTTTGTGTATCCCTGTATGATGAGCGATAAATGCTATGCACACCATATTCTATAGAAATTATCTTGTAATGGCCTCAATCATATATATCAATTTCAGTATGTTTGAAATAGTGTATAATCATTAACATACACTGCATATCCTTCCTTTTACTTACACACACATCCTTCCTTTTAGGCCATAGTGTAATGTAATTCTTTTGGGTACTCCTGTAAACGAACTATCATTGTTACACATTTCATTTTCAATACCGAACATAATAACCCTCAATAACATATATCAATTACATGGCATTCCCGATTACATTTACGCGAGTTATAGCACAAACAGATTTGTAATTTTAATTGTTATTTACTGATGCGATTATTTTTTTAAAATGTGTTTTCATTCATAAATGGAAACAGAAATGTTTACTTTTCCTGTAGACTCCCTATTGTTGAAAACTCTGCAATATAAATTGTTCGTTATTTCTGACTATTATTATTAATTCTGACCATTATTTCTTGGCTAAGTTATCAATAGATATATAAAATTGGCAACTTTAAGCATGTATAAGATTTATAAGATTAAAGTTGAAAATCTCTTTCTGTTATTTCATGCAGAGTCGTAGCAATTCAAAAAACATGTGAGGGAGCTATTTTTTAGATGTAACTGAAAAATTCGAATTTTAAAAAGGGTGAATTGAGCGAAAAATGTTCTAACTACCATTTATTTGGGAATTGTTAAGGAAAGAAACATGAAATTTTACATGACTTTTACTTTTATCCCTCCAGTGGTCGCGCCTAATTTGGTTACATGAAATGGTCGCGTGGATAACAGTAGTCATCCATTCAAAATTTTAGTTTTATTAATATAAATTTTGGTTTTTTAGTGTCTTTATTAAAGGAACTCATATTATATTACTTATAGCACATGTTAATTTATTTAAAAAATATATATCTGCACCAAAAATACTTACACAATTGGTCGTGTGGAAGACAATGGTCGTCTAAATAACAATGCCACTATCTCAAAGGCAGACTACAGGTGGCTCAGCACCACCACTCAACAAACTGCAAAATGGCAGAACCTTGAATGTGCACACGACCACTCGAGGATTAAGACGTAAATGCTCGCACTGAATATTTTTTTAAAATTTGAAATTTTAAAGGGTGCGGTAGCCTACAACTTTCTAAAATTGCGATTTTTGTGATACTATTGGGGCTAGAAACTTGGCAGAATGGTGGCTGGAATTTGGTATAATAGAATTTAAGATAAAGAAAAGATATAAATTCTTTAGCCCTTTCAGAGGCAAGGTACTTGTATTCGTAACATGTTGAAATAAGTCAATGACACCAATATTTATAGGAAAATTTATTTCTAAACAAGTAAAAGTATGTTTTCGCGTACTTAATAAAAGTGAAATTTGATGGACATAAATCAAGCTAATTAACTGTGCTAAAGATAATTTCCTCAGTTACATAAATAATGCGTCGTTTCAACTCAGCCATAAATCTATTCAAAAGAAATTAACCTTGGAAATCCTTTGATAAAGATAATGACTTGTTGAGTGACTCATAGACATTAAACTGATTTATTATTATTATTATGATATTGCTATTACAATTATTATTACTGATTTATTATCTTATAATGTAAATATTTTTTTCATTCTGAAAATGTAGTCATTCCAGAGAAGAGGCAGGAAAATGCTCTCTCTTTTTTACAATTTAAACAATGTGAATTAAATAGCTTAAAGCGTTACCACTGCTTATTTATTTGATATAATAGTCTACAATTTCTTTTGTCAAAGGAGGTTATAAAGAGTGGTTGATTAAAAATATGACAACTAACACATATTGGATTAAACAAAGTGTGAATTTACGCCGAAATAGATAAGTATCCTGAAGAACGGGTAAGTCCCAATTTTATCTAACTTACTCACGCCTTTTTCAGTGGGATTCAAATCCTAACAAAATTTTCATTCAAATATTCTGGTGCCAGTGTGGCAATTAGGGATTAAAATTAGGTGATGCCACAGCTGCATCACCGCCCTTTAAGGGGTTAAATAACTTTTAAGATATAAATTCTCGCTAAGAATGGTTTCTAAAAAAATCGAAGTTTAAAAAGATTAAATGAGCAGAAAATGGTCTAAATTACGATTTATTTGGGAATTGTTAAGGAAAAAAATATGAAATTTGACATGACATTTACTTTTAAAAATTAAATGCACTGAATATATATATTTTTTTATTTGAAACTTAAAAGGGTGCAGAATCAAAAAACGTTCCAAAATTGCTATTTCTGTGATACTGTTGGGGCTAGAAACTTGAAATTTGGCATGATAGTTAATTTTAAGATATAAAGTCTCTTTAAGTATTGTTTTTAAAAAAATCTAAATTTAAAAAAGTGAATAACCGAAAATATTCTAATAACATTGTAAATTAGAATTTATTTGGAACTGTTAAGGCTAGAAACTTGAAATTAGACGTGGTTACTTTTAAGACGTAAATTTTCGCAGAGAACTGTTTCTAAAATTTTGAAATTTAAAAGGGTGAAATGAGCATAAAACGTTCTAAAATAACGATTACATTGAAAGTAACTGAGACTATTTCAAAAATTGTTTCAGAATAATATTGATAGCAGTCTTTGCTTACTGGACTACTTTTATCTCTGTGCGACTGCCCTCAGGGAGGTGCAAGAGCAACAAATATTCCAAAATTACGATTTCTTTGGATATGTTGAGAGTATATAAGTTGTAAATGCTCGCTAAGAACGTTCTAAAAACATCGAAATTTAAAAGTGTAAGATGAACCTAAAATGTACTTAAAAACTGTTGGGGCTAAAAATGTGAAATTCGTTATAGTAGTTACTGTTAAGATACACATGCTTGCTCAGAACAACATTTAAACTTTTGAAAGTTAAAAGGTTGAAATGAGCGGAAAATGTTCTAAAATATCGATCACTTTCGAGAACCAATTTAAACGTTTCTCTCGGGATAATAAATAATGATGACAGTCTGCTCAAAAATAGGCTTATGTATTGTCACTTTGAAAACTACCCTCAAGGAGTAGGCAAGAGTGACAATGTTCTAAAATTTGAATTTCTTTGATTATGTTGCAGCTAAAACGAATTTGATATGGTGGTTAATTTTAGGACGTAAATGCTCGTTAAGAACGCCTCTTAAAACATTCGAGATTTAAAAAGATAAAATGATTACTAAACATTCTATAATTATGATTACTCGGAAAATAGCTGGGCTAGAAATTTTTAATTTGACTTGTAGGTTCTAACTTGCGTGTGTTTCAATAAAGATTTTTTTCTTTTATCGAATTTCAAATAGGTGAAGGGGGGGGGGGCGTTCTACCGTTTCATTTTCACTGTGATTTCTCTGAGACTATCAGCCTAAAATCTTTAGATTTGGCATAATGATGAACTTCTAATACGCAGATGCGGACGAACAGTGTGAGGTTTTTTTTTATTTAAACTTATAAAAAGTGCAAAGAGAAGATAAAAAATTGTCATGTCGATGTTGGATAAAACTTTTCTGCGCAGTAAAAGAAATGGCAAGTGTCAGTAACTACTACAGTGATTAAAATGACAGTAATAAACGGATATGATTGCCAATTAAGCACGAAAGTACTACATATTCAGCCTTTCGCTGCAAAAAAATGGGGGTTATAAACCAATGTATTCCAACCTATTACTTAACGGTATTTTAATTTTCATGGTGGTTCAAGTTATACTAATATAGTAAAAAAGAAACAATTGTCTATTTGTAGGAAATTGACTCTGAACCGATTTTAACCCTTAAATGCATAGTGATGCATATCTACATCACTTTTTATTTAATTCTTAGCAACCAGAACATTTATACAGAAATATAAATCCTGTAAAAATTACAAAAATATAAAGTTAAAAATCTATCTTAAAATTTCTGGTGTCTAATCTTTAATATAAGAGTAAAAAACATAGTTAGGGGAGAATAGGGACGGTTGACCATACGGAAGTCTTGACCCACCCATCAATTTTCATATTTAAAAGAATTTCAGAGTTTTATCAATAGGTGTCAACCGAAAGCTACTGGAATGCTCAAACAACAGTCTTCTTTTCATTGAGATAATTGAAATAGTTGTTGAAAAAATCAAATGTGAGTCGTTAACCTAAAAGTTGTGTTTTTTTAGAAATATTTTGTAAGCTTTTTTCAAATAAATTATATCATAAGAAATTTAAGTAAGTAGGTTTTAAGTAATGCAGAAGTATCGAGCTTTCATTCCAGGCATAAAGGTTATATAGTAAGCTAGGCTTAACATAACAATGGGCTATTCTTTAGAAAAGGTCTATGCAGGGAGGCTTAACCCAGTCAATGTGAGGGAGGGTGTACCAGATGCTCAAGGCTCCCTTAATTAAGTAGTTTTAGAAATATTTTTATTATACATTGCGCATAATGAAAAGTTAATGGTTATATATATAAAAGAATGTAAATTTATCCTGTAGAGCTTCAATAAAATGGTGTGATGGAAAAGAAAATGTTTAAAACTGACTAAAGAAAGATGTGAAAAATTGCTAGAAAATGGGAAAGTTGATAGGAACTTTTTTTCCATTTAAATATTACTTACAATAGGTGAAAATAAACAGTGAGAAAGACTAAAAAGGATTAAAGCAGCAGTCTTAACCCTTTCAGGGGCAGTGGTAAGTTTATAAAACCACTTAATTTTAATTCCGAAAAGTCACAATGGCATCAGAATTTTGCTAAAGTCTTTTCCATTTAATATGTATGTGAAATATAGCCTTTTACTTATTTCCAAATAAATTTGTTCATAAATTCCGGTCCCAGTCATTTATTTTAACATTTTAGTACTGAAAGTTCTTTGCCCCTTAAAGGTTTAAATCATATTAATGATAAATTAAGTGCTGATGCTCCTGCAAAAGAACATAGCATCGATCGAAAAACTTTAGGAAGGTATGTAGGCAAATTTCACCAGGGTAAATACAGTGAGGTGACGACAAACTATGTGACAACTAGAGTTTTCAGGTCGAATGCCACAAAAAATAGGACAAGGAGACAAAAAAGCAGGACAGTGGCTCCTGAATCCGGACATAATTACATGAAACAATATGAAAACGGAACCTGCCTATAACAGAATACTGCCTTAAATGTTAAAATTTCATTTTCCCTGCTCCACAGTTATTACCTGCTGAAACAAAATCCTGTTTAAAACAAAATTTTTCTCCTCTGACTTGCGATTGCGTCGAAACAGGTTTGTTCAAGCCTCATATTTTAAAAGATATATATTTTTTACAATAATTAAAGCATGTAGCATAAATTTATTTTGCTTTTTTAAAACTGATTTTATTTCTCTTCACAAATACTGCAATATAAAACAAAGTGGGTCAAGCCTCCCATATAGTGGGTCAACCCTCCCGTATGTGGAGAGCATTGACCCATTATTTTTTTACGATTAATATCAATCATTTTTCAAATTTCTTATATGTTAAACTTATGTAGTAATTTTATTTTGATAACTGATTGTATAACGAATAAAATGATGCATAAAACTTTATTCTACGTTCAATATTTAAAAAATAAAAAATCGTTTTGTAAAAAGTGGGTCAACCCTCTCTAGTCTCCCCTATAACAAAAATAAACTATCCATTTAAGGGTTAAGTTTTACAAAATAAAAAATTATATAAAATAAAGTATTTAGATTCATATTTATTAAAATATTTATATTACTAATTTGCAAGATTTTAGTTTTTACTTGTATTGTAGATGTGCAACATAAGAAAATGTTGACGTATTATACGAAAAATGTATCTCTGATTTTTTTCATTATTTTTCCTGTGTTATAAACCTTTCAGAGAATCATATATAATTTTTTCGAAACAAAATAAAAAATCATGCATTTAAGGGTTAAGAATTCTTTCACTATGTGATAGATGATAAACCAAGTTTTCCAGTAGACTTCATTACATATCTGTTGTTTGAGAGGTGATGATTGCAAATGGGTTGGAATGAAGATTTTCTCGTAAATTCCAGTCTCATGTTCGCACAGTGCAGTGCAAGAATGAGTTTTTCTCAAAATGAGATAATTAGATAATATTTAAATTGCCCAGATAGCGGTATAATTTTCCCTAATGTAAATATGCGCACAAATACCGCCTGGCATATTTTAACAACCACGCGTGTAAAGTAAAACAGCGGGTTTTGCTAGTAATTATACGAAAGAAATGGTGCTCAGATTTGGAAGATTTAAAATACAAAATTCAATGAATTCAAAATAAAAATTCGACTTGCAAATCTGACGTCCAAACCTTTGATCTTCAGATTTACTACAGAAATGTAATTGATAGTTATCTTGCTTCTTGAGTTTAACCAAAAAATTGAGTTGTTTTTTTAAAGATTAATTATCAAAAATTGAAAGAAAATAATGATTGTTTGAACGGTTCGTGTGACATAAGAAAATTGTTTTCATTTGAATGGGTGGGCTTGAGGCGAGCTCCTTGAGCCCCATTCTTTCCTCCTGTTTACACGCATTTTTAATACAGCAGAGCTGACAAGTTTCCGAATTTTTAAATACCACTAACTTAGCATAGAAAATGTTGCTTTATTTAATCTCATAACTCTCCAACTAAACAAAGCAAAATTTTCCATAAAGAAATACTGATGTTGGAAAATTCGAGGATACACAACTACCAACTAGAGTCCTGCATCGGGTCGGGTTACCCGCTTTTACCCGAACCCGACCCGACCCGCGGTGCGGGTCCGGTCGGTTGGAGCTATATTTTCCCGTTGTGGGTCGGGTCGGGTAGGGTTGACTTTAAATTTTTTTGGTGCGGGTCGGGGTCGGGTCGGGTTGGCTTTCATTGTTTCGGGTTCGGGTCGGTTTCGGGTTGGCTTTTTTACTCTTGCGGGTCGGGTTCGGGTTGACCCGCTTTTTTAAAAGAATGTGGGAAATATTTTTTTCCCGTTAAAAGCCTATATAAACCGCAGATCAAAGTTTCACAAAAGCAAAATGTATCCCGGTCTGTTTTGTATTTAGTCATCCTTTCACCAGTCTTCGAAATAACAAACTGCATTATATTTTTATCGTATTTTAAAAATACAATACGCAGCAAAATGCTAAATGGTCCTTCCTGTCTATCAAGTGAATAATTTAATTGTGGTGATACGCGATGCAGTATGTTAGACGGGAAAATTTGCAAAATAATAACTGCTGATAAACTAAAGGCAGATGGCCACTTGTGTAAAACAAGGTGTATCGTTATAAATGGAACTTTTGAAACCGCAACTAATTTTAAAGCATATTTAAAGATTAGATTTTTTGTTTTATACCATTTAGAGTCCTGCATCGGATCGGGTCAAAGGTTTCACTATAGTTGAATATTAAAGAATATAGATTTGTTCATTCTTCTCTGTAAAACATAAAAATGATATTAGAGAATTAGAGGTCTGCACGGGCCGGAATTACCAGGCCCGGAAACGGCCCTCCCCGTCCCGTCCCGTGTAAAACTTAAAAGTTTGGCCCTAGCCCGGCAAGGCCCGTTTATAATTTTATTGGCTTCGTCTAAATATTTATATCGGGCCGGTAGACCGGCTTAATTGTAGCTATCGGCCCGGCCTGACAGGCCCGTTCATTTTTTTTGCCGGCCCGGACCGTTTATTTTGTTTATCAGCCCGGCCCGTTGAAAAAACTGTCCTAATAAAGCGGCCTGGCCAGTTAGAAATTTTACCGACCCGCCGCGGCCCGGTACCGGCCGCGACCGGTGCAGACCTCTATTAGCGATACGTAGATAATTTTTCATAACGGTATTAAAACATGATTTGCTTTCCTTAAATCGCGGGTTCGGGTCGGGTTGCGGGTTGCCTGAAATTATTTTTGCGGGTTCGGGTCGGGTTGCGGGTTGCCGAAAATTATTTTTGCGGGTTCGGATCGGGTTGCGGGTTGACATAAAATGGAATTTGCGGGTTCGGGTCGGGTTTTACCCGACCCGCGCAGTACTCTACTACCAACTTTTACGCTTTTTTAATACCACTTAATTTTTTTTTTTTTTTTTTTTTGCCTACTTTAATCACAGATTTTTGCAATTAAATAAGGCAAAATTTACTATTACTTTAGTGCAGGGTTCGTACGGGTAACGTTATTTTCAAGGCCAAATATCAGTATTTTTTTTAATAGAAAAATAAATCTAATTTAAACGGACGAAATTTCGCCTTATTTAAGCCGAGTTTTTCCATAAGAAAATACTGGTATCGAAGAATTTCTTAGTCAGGAAATTCAAGGACCCGTACGAAACTTGCTTTAGTGGTAAGAAAAAAGCGAAAAAGTTAGCAGCTGTGCTAATATAATATATAAAACAAGTAAATGATGTATTTATGGATTTCCTGACAAGTATTGTTTTTCTCGCTACAAATTATTGTTACATTATTATTTTAACTCCTTAATCGGTAATATGGCGCGATTGCCAAAGTGCGTTGATTAATATTGACACAGTCTGCGAACACACTTTACTTCATATTTTACGTGTTCGTGAAGATTAAAGCAATGCACATTTTTATTCAGGGTAAATGAGGTATGACAAATCGAACGAAATAAAGAAGCATATGGTGAGATTTTCAATCTTCATATAAAAATAAATATGTATACGGCCCCTGAAGACAATTTACCCATAACAGGATTGTAGAAAATTACAAACAAAGAACTTTCATGCAAACAGGTTTATTCTAAGGCTTTCAGAATTGAAATTGTGACTTTAATTCGGATTTTTTTTTTTTTTCGTATTGTACGTCAGAAATTGCACCTTTATCAGGGGTAATATGTCACGAGAGCACCTATGTGCACGGTAGGAAAAAGCACGGCTGGTTACACTCGTAGATGGATCTTCTTTTATTTCTGCCACTGTAGTAATCGTACATGCCACTTGATAAAGACAGTTTTAGTATTCTTGTGATCGAAACTAGTTGCTTTTCTAATTTTAAAAGCTATTGATAGAGTATTATTTAAGAAAATTTTTATATGAGAACTTTTAAAAACTGCTTTTCCTATATTCGTAATTTATCGATATCTCGTAAATTTGTTTTTATCTACCCATTTTTCACTGAACTAAATTTAAAATTTTAATAATTTTTTATTGCATTTTAAATTAATTAGTTTTTCAACTTTCCATCAATACATTTAAAAACTTGATGTTTTCAAAAAAAAAAAAAAAAAAAAAAAAAAATTCCTCATTTATAATCAGGAGAAAAAGTATCAACCCAAAATTTAAAAATGCAATCAATTTTGTTTCATGTTATTTTTTGGAGAATTAAAAAAATTTAAAGTTATTATTAGAGATGAAATAATTTTGGAAACTTTGAAATGGCGGGAAAAAAAAAATTTCTAGAAAAATTGGAAAAATTTTTCCTTCAGAAATAAAAGCTTTTTTGTAGTTGTCTCTTAGAAGATATAAAATATCTTATTTTATAAAACATTTTTTAAATTTCTGCACACTATTTTTCTTTCGCTACACATGAATGTATTACAAAAAGAAATAAAATGCTTTTGCTTATAAAATTTTTGCCTTTCAATCGTTCTTGCCTTTCAAATCTTTACCTTTCAATTTCCAGAATAGATTTCTTTCATTTCTTAATTTAACACCATTGTTTCTAATATATCATTTAATTGTTTAAATGACCATTTCATTTTCTATTTTTAATTCGCATTAAAATTCATTTTAAAAATAACAACAACAATAAATTGCGTGTTATTTAACCCATTGGGGACGAGCGACACGTA
Source organism: Maratus speciosus (assembly GCA_963932465.1). Taxonomy (NCBI): domain Eukaryota; kingdom Metazoa; phylum Arthropoda; class Arachnida; order Araneae; family Salticidae; genus Maratus; species Maratus speciosus. The sequence continues at coordinate 330,678,549 of OZ010787.1, forward strand.
TACGTGCCGCATGAAGCGCTTAGAATCCTTGTTTTTCCTCACCAGTAAAATTTTACTGTAAAATTTGCCTTATTTAATCAGCGCATTTTCTCGATTCAATAAGATACAAATTTCTGGTTTTAAAAAACGGTGATAAACGATTAAAAATTTCGTAAAAGGCTCCCGTCCCGAAGGGGTTAAAGAAGAACCCAGTATTTCAATTTCAACGCAGTCTCCAGCAGTGTAAAACCAATAAATTTAGACTCCGATTCAGAACGAAGATAGTCATAAAGATAATATATATATATATATATATTTGTCCAAAGTTAATTGAAAAACTTGAGAAATTAGAAGCTAAACATAATTATTTTTGATTTTTTATTGTTTTAATATAAAAGTTTAAAAAATATATAATAAAAAATTCTTAAGGTTCACTCAATTGTTTCTGGAATGTGGTTTATTTAAATAAGAACCCAGTATTTAAACACAGTTCCCAGCAGTGTAAAACCAATAAATTTGGACTCAGATTCAGAACAAAGATAGTCATGAAGATAAAATATAATTTTTTGTAAAAAGTTAATTGAAAAACTTGAGAAATTAGAAACTAAAAATAAATATTATTGATTTTTTTATTGTTTTAATATGAAAGTTTAAAAAAATAAAAGTTTATAAAACAGGCGGTTTTTGCCAGATGTAATTGATAAAAATTGTTTACAACAAAATCTTTCCATAAAATAGATTAAATTTTCTTTGCAAAGTTTATTTATGCTAAGAAGATCTAAGATAAAAGTAGAAAAGTGTTTATAATTTCAAGTGCATGTTATTAAAAAAATCATATCATATAGTTGAATATTTGTAGTGATTAATATCTGTTATAAGAAAAATTGCAAATACAGTAATAAAACATAATTTTTGAAATGATATTGCATAACATTGTTTTCTATCTTGTCATATCCACTAACTGTTATTACTGATATAATTTTCCATACGTCTTTTCATTTTAATGAGAAAACATACATTTAATTATCTATTTTCTTAGTTAATGTTTTCATGCGGGACACCGAACAGGAAAAAAAATGAAAAAGCATCAGAATATAGCTATTATTTAAATATATTATATTACAATGAAATTTTAATTTTTCCACATGGAAAAGAACCGGATTGTTCCCCAAACTTCCCTCCCCTCCTTTTTTTTCGACGTTACCATCGCTAGTTATTATACAACTGTAATAAATGGATGGCTGAAATTGTCAAAATTGTTAAGGGTTCCGGAAAAATACCTTAAATATATCAACACTTTAATATTTTTCAAAATAGTTTTAAGTTAATTAAGTTAATATGTGTTGTTTTATGTAACTTTATGATTACGCATTTTCAAGTTTATGTATATTTCTTAATGCAAGCTTTAGAAAGTTTTTTGAAAGAATTACAAGTTATGAAGTTAGCGTTGCATAAATTATGAAGCAAAATTAATTAAACAGATGATTTTTGGTGTAAGCAAAATTTTTGCGAAATAAAAAAAAAAGCTTTCACAAGCGTTTCTTAAAACAATAAACAGCTTTAGATAATGTGCAAGGTCTACATAAAGATTTTTTTTAAAGAAAAAATCTCAGTATTGCTATAGATTAATGTACTATTAAAGGAAGCATGCAGCTTGTATTGTGCATTAAGCAGTATTATTATGTTATTGTGCATTAAATATCAGTATTTCTAAATTTTTTGTATGTTTTATCGAAAATTATACTGTACGTGTGAAAAATATTATAATATTGTAAAATAATACTAACGTTTTAAAAATGGAAAATTCGAATACTGATTATATTAGTAATAATGACATTGTCACAAAAATTTGTTTCATTAAACTGGTATTTATATTGTTTAAAAAAAATTCTGTAGAATGAGATATTGATATGTGAAACTACAATTTGTTTTTTAAGTGCTTTTTTTTTTTTAAATTAGTTTTAATGGCAATTCGTTATGCAATTTAAATAATCATTTAACAGTTGAATGATATGTTATAATTATGCGAAATCATTTCTACCCAAAATTTCCATTTTTTTCAGGAGGAATGGGGGTAGAAGATTTCTCAATCACTTTAAAATTTACGGAAATATTACATCTCTAATTAAAAATGCTATTCCTTTTTTTAATATCAAATTTTAAAGCAGAACTGGATTTTAAAGCAAAACTGGAAACAGAAAATTAAATTACAGACGTTACTGAAATTAAGAATAATAATTAATATAAGAAAAAAGAAACGAATGCATTTATTATTGTTAAGCTAGTATTAACGTTTACTTTTAATTTCATTGTCAGTGAATGCCTCGATTAATATGAAAAACTTAAAGATACCAAGACATTCTATAAACATATAAAGTGCCAAAGAAAAAAATCTCGATTTTTAAGGATAGAAATCAATTTTGAATCTTACCGCGCTCTGCTGCTCCGTTTCTCTATTCACTTCAGTGTTGAAAGCGGGAGGATTTTTGGCCTCATCATCTAATAGTGCCATGAGATAGGCTATGTAACTTGTTGCCAGTTTTAGAGTTTTGATTTTCGAAAGTTTTGTATCCGCCGGAACTTGGGGTATGCAATTCCGTAACTCGGAAAATGCCATATTAATGGATAAAGTTCTACGCCGTTCTTTCTTGTTTGCCGTGATGCGTCTTTTTTGGCACCGTCCACCTCCGGGATTAGTATTATCACAGCCACTCGCACCTTGTGGCCACACGCAATTTTCAGCCGGGGGACTTGAGAGGCTCGGAAGATGACCGTACGCCTGCAAGTAGCTCATGCCGCAGTCGCTCCTTCGAAACCCGAAATGAAAGCCCGCTCGGACTGCGGGGGAGGCACGTGGCGCGAGACACTGAACGGCGGAGAGATTGCAGCCAATCGAGCACTGGCATCCGATAAAAAAGGGAGAGCCGAATGGATAAACTCCCAATCTTCCCAGCCCGTACATCCGATACCCATTGACACCCAATCCTTTCACGTTTTCTTCTGTTGCCAGCTATTCAGTTCAAGATTATATTTTTAAATCAAATAATTATCACTATGGGGATTAAAGAAGATCGGCACATCGTTGAAGTGAAAATTTGAGTTTTTTAACTCGTCTTTTGAGGGTCAGCAACGTAAGCTAACGCGAAATGCAAAAACTTCATTGCGTCTTTCTGCTGACTAGTACATAATTAAGTGAAGATGTCTAATACAGATTTTAGTTATTCATTGACGGTCGGTATTTATCTCTGGGACTGAAGCATTCAGAATTCAGAAGGTAGCCAGTGAACAAATTCCACTCTCAGAGCAAGTTTTCTCATTTAAGGCTGTTCTCAAATCCAAACTAGCTACTTTTTTACATATTTTTTTAATTTACTTTAGCTCGCAAACGTATCAAATTGGCAGGTGCTTTTATTCTAAAACTATGTAATCGAACTGTGTTTTCTTTTTTTTTTTCGGTAAAGCAGAAGAATTTTCAGCAAATGCTGTCAAAATTGGCATTTTGAACCGAATTTCTAGACGCAACAACGCAGGAAGGGAAAAACTGCCAACCTGTGACAATAATTGATTATAACTCAAGATCTAATTCATTTATCGGAAAAGGGAAAAAACTGTTAGATTACAAATAACTTCAATAATCGTGCCGCCAAATGCTTTAAGTTTAAAAATGGGTAAGAAAATATATCAGAAAGTTTCGCGTTGTTGCGAGGAAAAACATTTTTTTAAGAACGCCTTAAGGCATTCGGGTGCAAAACACATTTTGGTCCTCAATTTTTTTTTTAAGTGTTTAGCGTCATTGGTGGAGCCCTATAAATGAATGGCCGGTAACAGAACATTTTTTAGCTCAAGGGTTTTTATTAATTATCCTCACTGTGTGGACCTGATAAGGGGGACCCGGGTACATCGTAGAACTTGTCGCAATCCCACATCATATGGCCTGACTTCTACGACTACCAGACAAAACTTTCTCCTTTATTAATTTGAGGTGTTCATATTTCTGAATTTTGTTGCTGATCCTGCAAATGTAGAAATCCCCCTCACCCCCCTCGTATATACATAATACATATCTATATACACAGGAGGCGATGTTATCATGCACCTCAATAATGTATATCAATTGCATTATGTTTAAAATAATAATAAATTATTAAAATGTACTTCAATTTTTACCGCCAACAGACAATAATGTACTAGAATTTTTTGTGTTCTTCTAAAAGAAGTATAAATTTTATGGGTATCACATTCTATTGGGAACATATCGTAGTGCATCTCAATAACGTATATCACTTCCATTATGTTTGAAATAGTATAACCTCATTAAAATGCACTTCAAAGAATTATCCCCTCTAGGCCATGTATATATAATATGTCCGAATTCTTTTGTAAGTACCTGTATGTGACCGATAAATGTTATCCATTACATTCAATAGGAAACATTCTTCGATAAGCCTCAGTAGTGGGAAAACGAGAGCACTCGCTCAGCAGGTGGAGGTGCTGATGTGCAGCACCTTCACCGCCGCCCCTCCACCGCACTGCACCTCCACTGCCGGTCCCTCCACCACCAGATTTAGACTCCTCTTATCGGGAAAAATTAAAGTTTTCAGGTAAAAGGAGGGGTTTTGTACTCAAAGACGAGTGGGCCAGCGTAAGAACGACAAGATTATCATACTATAAGATGAAGATTAAATTTATATTTGAATTTTGAATGATCAACACCTTAATGAGTATTAATAATTAAGCAAAACAATGGAAAATATCAAATTTTAAGTAAAAAAGAGGATTTTATACTATATGATGAGGTTAAATGGAAAAGATTATCATACTATAAGATAAAAAATACATTTATATATGAATTTTTGAATGACCAACACCTTAATGAGTATTAATAATTTAGGAAAAGAATGAAAAATATCAATTTTTTAGGAAAAAAAACTGGTTTCTTCTGAATTTTTCAACTATAAGATGATGTTACCAATTATAAGAAGAAAATTAAACTTATATTTTAGTTTTTAAACAGCCATAACCTTAATGAGTATTAATAATTGAACAAATAACAAAGGAAAATATCGATTTTTTAATCAAAAAAGACGATTTTAAACGAATTTTACTAAATTTTACTCTAATTTTAGATTTTATCATACTATAAAATACTAGTTTTGAAATATTTTAACCCTTAGATGACCCACATCCCAAGAAATATTCATAATTAAGCAAAGTTAATTATTTTTAAACAAAAGAAATTAATTTATACCCAAATCAATAACGGACAATACCACATTATAAAAATATTTTTCCTGGAGACACGAAATTATTTGAAAATATTTTTAACAAAAAGATTCGAGCACCCCTTTGTGGGAAAACGATATTTTTTACGAAAAAAATGACTTATCACACTCTATGAGCATTTTGAACGAAAATAGAACAAATTAATCAATTTTTACAGACGTTTTGCAGTTAGATCACCTTGAAAAACAGTAGTTCACACGAGTTTAGCCTTATAATTCAGGGAAATACACAAATTTGGATAATTTTTCGTGAAATTTCTACAACTTTATTAATTTTAATTGCTTTTTCACTGTTTCCATTACACGATTTTAACGGTATTAAGCAGACTGTTAGACAAATGGAGTTGAAAATGTTCCACATTTTCACGAATTTCGATCGAAAAATCCGAGATTTCTAACTATTTTCGATATTCAGGTGGATTTTCTATGTTTCAACTAAATTTTATGTACCCTCCTTATTTGCAAGCATTACTTAATTTTAAAGAATAATTATTTTTTTTATCAATTTTGATATACCCATTTAAATATCTAGTATTAATTAAAGATTTCCTATTAACAAACTTTCTTAAATTTTCCATAACAAGATTCAATTTTATTAACCATTATTTCCAGCTGTTTAGTTTTTCTTTTAATAACATACTAGAATTTAAACTTTCCCATATATGAAATCCAGTCTTAACTACATATTTTCAGAACTTTCATATTTTTTTCTCTCTTCGCGTAGAGATAAAGTGTGGAAAACGCCACCCTCCTTTCGAAGGGGTGAGAAATTGAATAGAACCTTCAGCGATCTTTCAAACGTATAAAAATAACTTAATTCTTATCATAGATTTTTTGTTACTGTGTTAAGATTATTTATCAAAGCATTTTTAAAACAATAATCTTCATTAGATTAGACATTTTCGGTATTTTTAGACTTACTAGATATTTTTTCACACATTAATTTTAATTTTTCACATAACGAAAGAGTTTTAGAAAGTATTGTCCAATTTTTTACCATAAGTTATAAAAGAAATACTTTCAGAGAGGACTTTTGAAGGGAAAATGACTTGAAGTATTAATATTTTTTTATATTTACAAATATAATTTTCACATTTTAATGAATAATTATTTAATTATTATTAATTATCCAATTTTAATTAACAAATAAATCAACTATACATGTGCTTAAACACTCTAAATTTCATATATTTAGACACATTTTAAGAATTTACAGCTCAATAAGTAAATATTACCTATATTAATACACAAGTACAATCTTTCCCCAAAATTTATTTTTTCAACAATTTTTTTCAACATAATTTTACTTGGGTATTCTAACACTTATCAATTATGAATCCCTCAACATTACATTTAAGAAAACAGTAAAGTCATTTACATATAAATATTTCTATACGCAAATTTACTACTAGATAAAAATGTAGAAATTAAAATGACTTAGATAATTAGTTATCTAATAATACCAATCGTAAAATTAACAGAAGAATGAAAAATACAAAGTTGAACGTCAGTAGGGAAAGAAGGACAGTTCAGCGCCATAAGGTGGATTGTGGATTGGGAGGATTGAGGAGGAGGGAGGAATCCACCTTGTGGATGGAGGAGGAGGGAGGAATCCACCTTGTGGATGGAGGAGGAGGGTGGAATCCACCTGTTGGGAGACTTATCCTATAGTAGGAGGGGTTAAATGTTGGAGGGGGCTTAATTTTTGAGGGGGCTTAATTTTTGAGAGGGGCTTATTTTTTTTTTTTTCAGTAGAGAATCGTTCCCTTGAGAATAAAAAGTAGGAAAACGGTTAGAGGGTCTACCCCCCCCCCCCCCAAGAAAATGTTTGGTGCTGCCATCTGTAGGATTTCGTTCTAAACTATTTTTAGAAAATGGAATTTTATTTTTCAAAAGTTTTGAGGAAGGTTCGAACCTGCAAAATAGTTTCTTGACTTGATAATTTGGAATAGGTTTAACCGATCAAGCCAAGAAACTATGCCTATGAGTTAAGATTTTAAATGTTTAAAGGGAGTTGTCTTGTGTGAGATACGTCATTTTTCAGAATGACTTCGCGAGAGGAAGTGATGACTGTGGTGTGTCTCTATGTAACGGTGTGTGTCATTTTTTCGCTGATATATGTATTTACCGGAAGTGAAAAATTTAAGATTGATTTTATACTCAATTTAAATGAAACCGGAAATTTATCTTTTTCAGTATGATGCGATTGAATATTAACAATATCACGCAATAAAATTACATGCTGCAATGAAGGAGATTTATCAGAATCCAAGTCGCGTGGGAAGTTACGGTGGTGTCAATGTTTTACATTCGGCTGTCAAAGGAAAAGTATCCAAGAAGACTGTTCAGAAATGGTTAAGCGGTGTCGATTCGTACACGCTTCACAAACCTGTTCGAAGAAAGTTTCCGACCAACCGTGTGGAGAGGTTGGTTTCTTAAGATAACTCATTAATACCTATTTTAACTGCTCACTCTGCGAATTCTTTTAATGTATATGATTTTTATTTTTAGTTTAACTGATTTTATCGATTTTACGTACGAGAGTTTAATTATTTTACGCACAAATGTATGATCATTTTAGAAAGCCGTGGTTTCGAACCTGCGAACTCCCATTCAAATTTCATTTTTTGTAACTGATAAGCTATCCACTATTCAAACCGCGCCCCAATATTTTCTAACTTACTTTTGAACACTACATATTTTTAAAAATACTTACCTCTTCCTCTTTCTTATACTAGGGAAGTTAATACAATTTATGTTTAAATTGAAGAAATAATTATTTTTTTATGTTTCTTTAATGAGCAAGTCATTTTTTTAGATCGATTAGAAGGCTACCAAACGATTTGAATTAAACATTGTTTTTACCAGTATTAATCCTCTTACCTAATTTTAAAATTATACTTTTTCTTGTGAACCATATCATATTCATTTAATCGTCTGAAATACACTTCCTAAACCCTTTTATCAACGTTACTCACTATCTATCACAAACATCCGATAAGTCTAATCAGCTTTTTTCAACAGAAAATAGCTAATATGTAAATATTGATAACTATTGAAGAGATTATTCCACTTGTTTACAGATTTTAAACGAAAGTTTGAAATATTTGTCAGATTTTCTATTTATCAATTATTATAAATTGAATCAACTCATAGTTTGTTATTGTAATAGATAATTATTTGATGATTCTACACTAGTTCTAATGAATTTTAAAACTACTACTTCAATTCAACTCATTCTTTTATACAGTTTAATAAATTTAGTTTGAATTAAACCATTGGTTTGTCATATATTTCACTGAAATAATAAAATTAAAATGTAAAACCTTAGAATGACGAATTCAAAAACGTAACATGATGAATCATATACTTTTTAAACATTACATAAAACCCTTTGGATTGATTCACTTCCTGTGAACTTCCTACACATACTTTTTTATGCCACGTGTTTTTCTGAAATTTTTGCACCAATCATATTACATGATTTGCACTATCGTAATAATTTTTTAACATGCGCCCCCTATGATTATATATAAAATTGAATGAAACGAGACTTTTTCATTAGTGTTTGCTATTTTTTGAGTGTGTGAAGACGCTTTTTTCACTTAAGATAATATGGCTAGTTTTCAAGATGAACATTCTACTATGTTAAGCGATGATGTATCACGTTTGAATAATCAATATTTTTCATCAAGATTAAATGATCAAGACATGGGATTAATAGTACAACCTAAAGTAGAACCCGTTTCAGATGATGAAGCGGAATCCTCCTCATCAGAACTGAAGAAACAGAAGCCACCTTTTTTGTGTACTGTTTGCAACAAATCTTTTTCACGAAAAGGCAATTTAAAACAACATTTGATGATTCATTCAGAAGAAAGACCATTTTTATGCGACATCTGCCAAAAAGCATTCTCTAGAAAGGCTATTTTGAATCGTCATAAACTATCCCATTTAAAGATTCCTTCCCAACATAAATGTGAATCGTGCGGTGAAGCGTACTCAAGAAAGTATGACTTATTAAAACACATGAAGATCCACAAGTCCTCCAAAAACGATAAATGTATTCAGCGTAGTGAAATATTCAATCCCAACTCCGATTTTTTATATCATTTGAAAACTTCACAGAGAGTTAGATGCAAAATTGATAATTCATCCTCTTTAAAAGATATGTTTTTTGAGAAGGTTAAGCATTTTAAAAGGCAAAATGCGTTAAACATATTTACTAAAACTGTAATCAACTCTAACGAGGAGAATGTTACAGACTTTAACACATTTTTTAATAGTATTCATTCGCACGTTTTAAACGAATTAAACTACCAGATTCAAGTTAAAAGATCGATGAAATGGTATGCAAGTGTACAAGTTGTTGTATATCGTGTAACACAGGAGGGTGTATTAGAGATTGCCACACCCTATTTCCATTCAAAAACTATACTTGAATTAACGAAACAAAACTTATCTGAACATGTTGAGGATACCTTTGCAAAAATTATTAAGTCCTATGAGAAGTCCACCAGACGTGGTTTTAATTGGACATTAGATAAAATATTGAATTTAGAACTATCCACCTTTAAAATATAACATGATTTGAAATGTTTATACCTTTTTGAAATATGTGTACTCATGTTCTCACTATTGTAACTATTGAAAATGACGAATAAATAATGTGTAAATGAAAAAGCTGTTGTCTGTTTATTTTTGTTAGAATAACTTGTGATTTTTAATAACTCATGAAGTCGTAACGACTTTACTTACTATTTTTTTTTCAATTTCTTATCAAATGAATAATGAGTTAACTATCTTTTACTAATTTCATATTGAAAGTCTGAAATTATCCCTTGAAATAGTTATTTTTCAATATTTCTAATTTTTTATAATTATTTTTAAAGTTTAATATATCACTCGTTGTTTGTATAAACAATTGTTATTGCTCAATAATAATAATATTATCATTTATTACCATACAATTCTTTAAAAAAGCATAGAATCATTAACATAATATATCATTAACCACTTTTTTAAAAACTGTTACCTTGTGTTGCCATTGAATTCTTCAAAACAAAAAAGAATAAAACTAAAATCATTATCATTAAATATCATACACCACTTATATAAAAATTGTTACTTTGTGTTGCCATACTATTCTTCAAAAAAAGAATAAAACTAAAACTATTAACATTAAATATCATATACTGTAAATATAAAAATTGTTACCTTGTGTTGCCATACTATTCTTCAAAAAAGGATAAAACCATTGACATAATATATTATTCACCACTTAAATAAACTGTTTACATATATATTTTTTTAGACTTAAACTAAAATTAATGACATTACAAATTCTTTTAAGTGTTTATCTGTAACCGACACTGATTTTTAACGTATATTAAGGGATGTGCTGTTTCTAAACATTCAGTTTCCAACAGATTTTTGTTCTAACTTCATCTAATGCTACCTTTATTTTTTGAAAATGGGTTCTGTAGTAAATATGTTAAAAAGATCTTCCGACAAAGTGGCTTCTTCTTCAAAGTATCAACGTTTAGAAGAACCTAATGATCCCACTTCTGCGAGTGAATTAAATATACCAAGATTGGAAATTCCTAATTTATTAAACACTGACTGTGGAACAATATCACGTGATTTATCCACTACTGATTACTCACCGAATGTGAAATCTGAAATCGATATGAATTTTTTTATCCCAAACTTTGATGATGATACTACATCTTTCAAGAATTCATGCCAAGAATCAATTTCTGTCGAGGACTATTTGAATATATTTTTCAAAGACATGAATTTTGAATCCGCTTTAACCTCGAGTCCAGCTAGTAACATAATTTCCCAAGATGAATCCTTTCAAGAACGTACTATTGACCAAGAGGTTTCTGATTCCCAACCAAGCAACCTTTCTAAAGCAAGTGATGAATTACAAAGCACAACCCCACCTACGAATGTCATTCCACAGTCTAAAACTAGCAAATCCAATCATCCTATTGTATTTCGAGAAGAACTCAGTGACTGTATCTTTTTAATTTTAAAGTTGCATAATAGGCAATTTCATATTCATATTCGAGAATTTAAACGCAGTGGGCTTACTAGTGAAGAAATTCTAACGAAAAATGGTATTATTATGGATGTTAACAGCTGGTTCGAATTTTGCAAGAAATTTTTTTCATTTAATTTGAGATATAAAAGTTCCTCATTTGTTTCTAATAACATGATATTAGTGTTAAATTTTAATAATTCTATCATGCGAATTAAAAATTTAAAGAATTATTCTCATATTGACTTAAACGAGTATCAGTTGCTGAAATTAAAAGAAAAAATACATGATTTGAATAAGGAACTTCTTCAGCATGTATATGTAAACCATATACCAAGCTTAATTAGGCAGAAATGTATCATTGGTCATATATCTACAGAAAATGAACTCATGTTGCAGTCTAAACTTATAACATGTATTGAGAATAATGTATTAACTATACTAAACCGCATTTTTGAATGTGATGGATGTATTTTTAATCAGAAATCTCAAAGCCCTCATTCCTGTTGTATACTAAATAATCGACAAAAATTTGAAAAACTAGGAGAGATGTTATTAACACTTATAGATTTAGATTTTGTTATTTCCTCATTTTTAAACGGAGTGGATTGTGTTAGTGAAAACTTTTTATCAAACATTCATGTAGAAAGAATTCAAAACGAATTGTTTAAAATAATAAAATAAAATGTATTGCTATCCTTTTTAATACGTGTGTATTTATTTTTCTAAAGTGTATGTTTATTTTGTTATGTCTTTTAGAACTTTTAATAGAGTGTTAGACTTAAATTTGCATATGTATATAACTAAAGAAATCAACAATTCTTTAGTAATTAAAAAATTAACACAAGTTTAAAATATTAAACTAATAATCTTAATAGTATAATTTCTACTTTCTAATATATATATATATATGTGTGAAACTTAATTATATAAAAAAGTTTTCAATAATAATAATAAGTTTAGAAAATTAAAAAGTTTAAAAAACAAAATTAAGAAACTCATTAAAAAAAATATTTGAAAAGTTAAAAAAAATAAAGTTTTCAAAATTAAAAAATCTTTATAAAAAAAATAATAATAATTAAAAAAAAAAAAAAAAAAATTAAAAAGTTTACAAAAGTTAAAAAAAAATATATTAAAAAGTTTACAAAAGTTAAAAAAAAAATATTAAAAAGTTTACAAAAGTTTTAAAAAAAAACTTGGAAAAAAAAACTCAAAAAAAAAATTAAGTTATCAAAATTAAAAAAAAAAAATTATAAAAACTTAATACATTAAGTTTTCAAAAGTGAGTTTACCTATTCATATATGTATACATGCATGTGACTTTCATTATGTTTCAGTTTAATACTTCTTTTTATCCTATAAAAGTGTTAGATTAATATATACTTATAAAAATATTTGTAAGTTAAATTAAAAAAAAAAGTAACTTATAAAAAAAAAAAATGTTTACAAAATTAAAAAAAACAAAATCTTTCTAAATAAAAAGTTTTCAAAATTAAAAAAAAACTTTTTAAATAAAAAATGTTTTCAAAATTTAAAAAAAAAACTTTTTAAATAAAAAATGTTTTCAAAATTTAAAAAAAAAAAAATTGTAAATAAAAAAAAGTTTTCAAAATTAAAAAAAATACTTTGTAAATAAAAAAAAATATTAAAAAGTTTACAAAAAAAAAACTTTTTTTATAAAAAATATTTTCAAAATTTAAAAAAAAAAATTGTAAGTAAAAAAAAAGTTTTCAAAATTAAAAAAAATAATTTGTAAATAAAAAAAAAATATATTAAAAAGTTTATAAAATTTAAAAGTTAAAAAAAAAAAACTTTGTAAAAAGTTTTCAAAATTAAGTTATCAAAAAAAAAAACTTAATAAATTATGTTATCAAAAGTCAGTTCACCTAACTGTATATGTATCTGACTTTCATAATTAAAAATGTTATCAAAAAGTTGAATTAGATTGCAAATACAATCAATCATATATCAATCAGTCATAGCAATTAACCAATCAATGATATCAATCAATAAATCAAACCAATCAATCAATCATATTAATCAACCAAACAATAATATCAATCAATCATATCGATCAATAAATCAAACCAATCAATCATGTTAATCAACCAAACAATAATATCAATCAGTCATATCGATCAATAAATCAAACCAATCAATCATATTAATCAACCAAACAATAATATCAGTTAATCATATCAATCAATAAATCATATTAATCATAACAAGCTATCATATCAATCATATCAATCAATCAACTAATCATTCATATCAGTCAACCAATCATTCATATTAATCAATGATTCATATTAATCATATCAATCGATTAATCAAGATACTGAATACAAGTATTCATACAAATAAATCACATCAATTGCAGTTCAAGTATTACAAGTTAGTATAATAACATTATAAGAAAGTTTTGAATTAATACAATGATTAACTATCAACATTTTGTAACAGCACTTTTACAAAAGCAATGTATGAATAAATATTTTAGTTACAAAAATATTTAAAATGCTTTTGAAAGTTAATAAAATTATTTTCCAAAAATGTTAAAAACATTACAAGCTGCTAAAACCTACAATTTAACAAGAATGAGTTGTCCTATATTTCCTTTGTATTTGCATGTCCTATATTTCCTTTCTATTTGTATTTGAGTATATGTATACGGATTCCTCCTTTTAATTATGTTTTGTAGTATACACTTAAAATATATATAGTATATATAAAACATTAAATTAAAATATTCTTTAGTTATTAAAAAGTTTAAAAAATCAGCAATTTTTTAATATTATAAGATAACAAAAATTATTTTGTAATTTATTAAAAGTGAATTTACCTATTGCTATATATGCGTTTCATAAGATAAATCTTCTTTTTGTTAACATCCTAACCACATTTTGTTTTATAGTTATACACATCGAAACGAAAAAAAAAAATAAATAAACAATCTATTATTAAATTCTTCAATTTAAAATTTTAATACATACATACTTAAACATTTATATAAAAATAATGAACTCACCATGTTTGAACTCAGAAAAGAGATGATGAGCTTATCACGTGGTAGATTGTGACGTAATCAATTAGATATCACGTGCCTTCCTCGTGCCTTTTGATTGTCTTATCTACAATCAGATTGTATTATCAATCACGTGATCTAACTGATATGAGTCTATACCAAGACACTAGCCATTTTCACTTCAGTCATCGAATATGTAGGTCGTATATTTTTTTGAAAGTCTTTTATTTTATGGAATCTTCAGCAACATGACATCAGATATTTGCAAATAAAATCCTATTAAAATCTTTCTGGCAATTGTGAACGAAGATTAATTTTCATATTGTTTAAGTATAATCATTGATTATTTAACTGGATAATAATATTTTTTAGAAGTAACTTAAATTTCTTAGTAAAAACTAGTATATATTCTAGTATAAAGAGTTTATAAAAGTTTTAAAAACTTGGTTAATATTCAAACTTGAATTCTATGAATGATGCAATAAATACTTCCGTTTTTATAAGAAATTTAAGTTACTTCTAAAAAATATTATTATCCAGTTAAATAATCAATGATTATACTTAAACAATATGAAAATTAATCTTCGTTCACAATTGCCAGAAAGATTTTAATAGGATTTTATTTGCAAATATCTGATGTCATGTTGCTGAAGATTCCATAAAATAAAAGACTTTCAAAAAAATATACGACCTACATATTCGATGACTGAAGTGAAAATGGCTAGTGTCTTGGTATAGACTCATATCAGTTAGATCACGTGATTGATAATACAATCTGATTGTAGATAAGACAATCAAAAGGCACGAGGAAGGCACGTGATATCTAATTGATTACGTCACAATCTACCACGTGATAAGCTCATCATCTCTTTTCTGAGTTCAAACATGGTGAGTTCATTATTTTTATATAAATGTTTAAGTATGTATGTATTAAAATTTTAAATTGAAGAATTTAATAATAGATTGTTTATTTATTTTTTTTTTCGTTTCGATGTGTATAACTATAAAACAAAATGTGGTTAGGATGTTAACAAAAAGAAGATTTATCTTATGAAACGCATATATAGCAATAGGTAAATTCACTTTTAATAAATTACAAAATAATTTTTGTTATCTTATAATATTAAAAAATTGCTGATTTTTTAAACTTTTTAATAACTAAAGAATATTTTAATTTAATGTTTTATATATACTATATATATTTTAAGTGTATACTACAAAACATAATTAAAAGGAGGAATCCGTATACATATACTCAAATACAAATAGAAAGGAAATATAGGACATGCAAATACAAAGGAAATATAGGACAACTCATTCTTGTTAAATTGTAGGTTTTAGCAGCTTGTAATGTTTTTAACATTTTTGGAAAATAATTTTATTAACTTTCAAAAGCATTTTAAATATTTTTGTAACTAAAATATTTATTCATACATTGCTTTTGTAAAAGTGCTGTTACAAAATGTTGATAGTTAATCATTGTATTAATTCAAAACTTTCTTATAATGTTATTATACTAACTTGTAATACTTGAACTGCAATTGATGTGATTTATTTGTATGAATACTTGTATTCAGTATCTTGATTAATCGATTGATATGATTAATATGAATCATTGATTAATATGAATGATTGGTTGACTGATATGAATGATTAGTTGATTGATTGATATGATTGATATGATAGCTTGTTATGATTAATATGATTTATTGATTGATATGATTAACTGATATTATTGTTTGGTTGATTAATATGATTGATTGGTTTGATTTATTGATCGATATGACTGATTGATATTATTGTTTGGTTGATTAACATGATTGATTGGTTTGATTTATTGATCGATATGATTGATTGATATTATTGTTTGGTTGATTAATATGATTGATTGATTGGTTTGATTTATTGATTGATATCATTGATTGGTTAATTGCTATGACTGATTGATATATGATTGATTGTATTTGCAATCTAATTCAACTTTTTGATAACATTTTTAATTATGAAAGTCAGATACATATACAGTTAGGTGAACTGACTTTTGATAACATAATTTATTAAGTTTTTTTTTTTTTTGATAACTTAATTTTGAAAACTTTTTACAAAGTTTTTTTTTTTTAACTTTTAAATTTTATAAACTTTTTAATATATTTTTTTTTTATTTACAAATTATTTTTTTTAATTTTGAAAACTTTTTTTTTACTTACAATTTTTTTTTTAAATTTTGAAAATATTTTTTATAAAAAAAGTTTTTTTTTTGTAAACTTTTTAATATTTTTTTTTATTTACAAAGTATTTTTTTAATTTTGAAAACTTTTTTTTATTTACAATTTTTTTTTTTAAATTTTGAAAACATTTTTTATTTAAAAAGTTTTTTTTTTTAAATTTTGAAAACATTTTTTATTTAAAAAGTTTTTTTTTAATTTTGAAAACTTTTTATTTAGAAAGATTTTGTTTTTTTTAATTTTGTAAACATTTTTTTTTTTATAAGTTACTTTTTTTTTTAATTTAACTTACAAATATTTTTATAAGTATATATTAATCTAACACTTTTATAGGATAAAAAGAAGTATTAAACTGAAACATAATGAAAGTCACATGCATGTATACATATATGAATAGGTAAACTCACTTTTGAAAACTTAATGTATTAAGTTTTTATAATTTTTTTTTTTAATTTTGATAACTTAATTTTTTTTTTTTGAGTTTTTTTTTCCAAGTTTTTTTTTTAAACTTTTGTAAACTTTTTAATATTTTTTTTTTAACTTTTGTAAACTTTTTAATATTTTTTTTTTAACTTTTGTAAACTTTTTAATTTTTTTTTTTTTTTTTTTAATTATTATTATTTTTTTTATAAAGATTTTTTAATTTTGAAAACTTTATTTTTTTTAACTTTTCAAATATTTTTTTTAATGAGTTTCTTAATTTTGTTTTTTAAACTTTTTAATTTTCTAAACTTATTATTATTATTGAAAACTTTTTTATATAATTAAGTTTCACACATATATATATATATATTAGAAAGTAGAAATTATACTATTAAGATTATTAGTTTAATATTTTAAACTTGTGTTAATTTTTTAATTACTAAAGAATTGTTGATTTCTTTAGTTATATACATATGCAAATTTAAGTCTAACACTCTATTAAAAGTTCTAAAAGACATAACAAAATAAACATACACTTTAGAAAAATAAATACACACGTATTAAAAAGGATAGCAATACATTTTATTTTATTATTTTAAACAATTCGTTTTGAATTCTTTCTACATGAATGTTTGATAAAAAGTTTTCACTAACACAATCCACTCCGTTTAAAAATGAGGAAATAACAAAATCTAAATCTATAAGTGTTAATAACATCTCTCCTAGTTTTTCAAATTTTTGTCGATTATTTAGTATACAACAGGAATGAGGGCTTTGAGATTTCTGATTAAAAATACATCCATCACATTCAAAAATGCGGTTTAGTATAGTTAATACATTATTCTCAATACATGTTATAAGTTTAGACTGCAACATGAGTTCATTTTCTGTAGATATATGACCAATGATACATTTCTGCCTAATTAAGCTTGGTATATGGTTTACATATACATGCTGAAGAAGTTCCTTATTCAAATCATGTATTTTTTCTTTTAATTTCAGCAACTGATACTCGTTTAAGTCAATATGAGAATAATTCTTTAAATTTTTAATTCGCATGATAGAATTATTAAAATTTAACACTAATATCATGTTATTAGAAACAAATGAGGAACTTTTATATCTCAAATTAAATGAAAAAAATTTCTTGCAAAATTCGAACCAGCTGTTAACATCCATAATAATACCATTTTTCGTTAGAATTTCTTCACTAGTAAGCCCACTGCGTTTAAATTCTCGAATATGAATATGAAATTGCCTATTATGCAACTTTAAAATTAAAAAGATACAGTCACTGAGTTCTTCTCGAAATACAATAGGATGATTGGATTTGCTAGTTTTAGACTGTGGAATGACATTCGTAGGTGGGGTTGTGCTTTGTAATTCATCACTTGCTTTAGAAAGGTTGCTTGGTTGGGAATCAGAAACCTCTTGGTCAATAGTACGTTCTTGAAAGGATTCGTCTTGGGAAATTATGTTACTAGCTGGACTCGAGGTTAAAGCGGATTCAAAATTCATGTCTTTGAAAAATATATTCAAATAGTCCTCGACAGAAATTGATTCTTGGCATGAATTCTTGAAAGATGTAGTATCATCATCAAAGTTTGGGATAAAAAAATTCATATCGATTTCAGATTTCACATTCGGTGAGTAATCAGTAGTGGATAAATCACGTGATATTGTTCCACAGTCAGTGTTTAATAAATTAGGAATTTCCAATCTTGGTATATTTAATTCACTCGCAGAAGTGGGATCATTAGGTTCTTCTAAACGTTGATACTTTGAAGAAGAAGCCACTTTGTCGGAAGATCTTTTTAACATATTTACTACAGAACCCATTTTCAAAAAATAAAGGTAGCATTAGATGAAGTTAGAACAAAAATCTGTTGGAAACTGAATGTTTAGAAACAGCACATCCCTTAATATACGTTAAAAATCAGTGTCGGTTACAGATAAACACTTAAAAGAATTTGTAATGTCATTAATTTTAGTTTAAGTCTAAAAAAATATATATGTAAACAGTTTATTTAAGTGGTGAATAATATATTATGTCAATGGTTTTATCCTTTTTTGAAGAATAGTATGGCAACACAAGGTAACAATTTTTATATTTACAGTATATGATATTTAATGTTAATAGTTTTAGTTTTATTCTTTTTTTGAAGAATAGTATGGCAACACAAAGTAACAATTTTTATATAAGTGGTGTATGATATTTAATGATAATGATTTTAGTTTTATTCTTTTTTGTTTTGAAGAATTCAATGGCAACACAAGGTAACAGTTTTTAAAAAAGTGGTTAATGATATATTATGTTAATGATTCTATGCTTTTTTAAAGAATTGTATGGTAATAAATGATAATATTATTATTATTGAGCAATAACAATTGTTTATACAAACAACGAGTGATATATTAAACTTTAAAAATAATTATAAAAAATTAGAAATATTGAAAAATAACTATTTCAAGGGATAATTTCAGACTTTCAATATGAAATTAGTAAAAGATAGTTAACTCATTATTCATTTGATAAGAAATTGAAAAAAAAATAGTAAGTAAAGTCGTTACGACTTCATGAGTTATTAAAAATCACAAGTTATTCTAACAAAAATAAACAGACAACAGCTTTTTCATTTACACATTATTTATTCGTCATTTTCAATAGTTACAATAGTGAGAACATGAGTACACATATTTCAAAAAGGTATAAACATTTCAAATCATGTTATATTTTAAAGGTGGATAGTTCTAAATTCAATATTTTATCTAATGTCCAATTAAAACCACGTCTGGTGGACTTCTCATAGGACTTAATAATTTTTGCAAAGGTATCCTCAACATGTTCAGATAAGTTTTGTTTCGTTAATTCAAGTATAGTTTTTGAATGGAAATAGGGTGTGGCAATCTCTAATACACCCTCCTGTGTTACACGATATACAACAACTTGTACACTTGCATACCATTTCATCGATCTTTTAACTTGAATCTGGTAGTTTAATTCGTTTAAAACGTGCGAATGAATACTATTAAAAAATGTGTTAAAGTCTGTAACATTCTCCTCGTTAGAGTTGATTACAGTTTTAGTAAATATGTTTAACGCATTTTGCCTTTTAAAATGCTTAACCTTCTCAAAAAACATATCTTTTAAAGAGGATGAATTATCAATTTTGCATCTAACTCTCTGTGAAGTTTTCAAATGATATAAAAAATCGGAGTTGGGATTGAATATTTCACTACGCTGAATACATTTATCGTTTTTGGAGGACTTGTGGATCTTCATGTGTTTTAATAAGTCATACTTTCTTGAGTACGCTTCACCGCACGATTCACATTTATGTTGGGAAGGAATCTTTAAATGGGATAGTTTATGACGATTCAAAATAGCCTTTCTAGAGAATGCTTTTTGGCAGATGTCGCATAAAAATGGTCTTTCTTCTGAATGAATCATCAAATGTTGTTTTAAATTGCCTTTTCGTGAAAAAGATTTGTTGCAAACAGTACACAAAAAAGGTGGCTTCTGTTTCTTCAGTTCTGATGAGGAGGATTCCGCTTCATCATCTGAAACGGGTTCTACTTTAGGTTGTACTATTAATCCCATGTCTTGATCATTTAATCTTGATGAAAAATATTGATTATTCAAACGTGATACATCATCGCTTAACATAGTAGAATGTTCATCTTGAAAACTAGCCATATTATCTTAAGTGAAAAAAGCGTCTTCACACACTCAAAAAATAGCAAACACTAATGAAAAAGTCTCGTTTCATTCAATTTTATATATAATCATAGGGGGCGCATGTTAAAAAATTATTACGATAGTGCAAATCATGTAATATGATTGGTGCAAAAATTTCAGAAAAACACGTGGCATAAAAAAGTATGTGTAGGAAGTTCACAGGAAGTGAATCAATCCAAAGGGTTTTATGTAATGTTTAAAAAGTATATGATTCATCATGTTACGTTTTTGAATTCGTCATTCTAAGGTTTTACATTTTAATTTTATTATTTCAGTGAAATATATGACAAACCAATGGTTTAATTCAAACTAAATTTATTAAACTGTATAAAAGAATGAGTTGAATTGAAGTAGTAGTTTTAAAATTCATTAGAACTAGTGTAGAATCATCAAATAATTATCTATTACAATAACAAACTATGAGTTGATTCAATTTATAATAATTGATAAATAGAAAATCTGACAAATATTTCAAACTTTCGTTTAAAATCTGTAAACAAGTGGAATAATCTCTTCAATAGTTATCAATATTTACATATTAGCTATTTTCTGTTGAAAAAAGCTGATTAGACTTATCGGATGTTTGTGATAGATAGTGAGTAACGTTGATAAAAGGGTTTAGGAAGTGTATTTCAGACGATTAAATGAATATGATATGGTTCACAAGAAAAAGTATAATTTTAAAATTAGGTAAGAGGATTAATACTGGTAAAAACAATGTTTAATTCAAATCGTTTGGTAGCCTTCTAATCGATCTAAAAAAATGACTTGCTCATTAAAGAAACATAAAAAAATAATTATTTCTTCAATTTAAACATAAATTGTATTAACTTCCCTAGTATAAGAAAGAGGAAGAGGTAAGTATTTTTAAAAATATGTAGTGTTCAAAAGTAAGTTAGAAAATATTGGGGCGCGGTTTGAATAGTGGATAGCTTATCAGTTACAAAAAATGAAATTTGAATGGGAGTTCGCAGGTTCGAAACCACGGCTTTCTAAAATGATCATACATTTGTGCGTAAAATAATTAAACTCTCGTACGTAAAATCGATAAAATCAGTTAAACTAAAAATAAAAATCATATACATTAAAAGAATTCGCAGAGTGAGCAGTTAAAATAGGTATTAATGAGTTATCTTAAGAAACCAACCTCTCCACACGGTTGGTCGGAAACTTTCTTCGAACAGGTTTGTGAAGCGTGTACGAATCGACACCGCTTAACCATTTCTGAACAGTCTTCTTGGATACTTTTCCTTTGACAGCCGAATGTAAAACATTGACACCACCGTAACTTCCCACGCGACTTGGATTCTGATAAATCTCCTTCATTGCAGCATGTAATTTTATTGCGTGATATGTTAATATTCAATCGCATCATACTGAAAAAGATAAATTTCCGGTTTCATTTAAATTGAGTATAAAATCAATCTTAAATTTTTCACTTCCGGTAAATACATATATCAGCGAAAAAATGACACACACCGTTACATAGAGACACACCACAGTCATCACTTCCTCTCGCGAAGTCATTCTGAAAAATGACGTATCTCACACAAGACAACTCCCTTTAAACATTTAAAATCTTAACTCATAGGCATAGTTTCTTGGCTTGATCGGTTAAACCTATTCCAAATTATCAAGTCAAGAAACTATTTTGCAGGTTCGAACCTTCCTCAAAACTTTTGAAAAATAAAATTCCATTTTCTAAAAATAGTTTAGAACGAAATCCTACAGATGGCAGCACCAAACATTTTCTTGGGGGGGGGGGGGGTAGACCCTCTAACCGTTTTCCTACTTTTTATTCTCAAGGGAACGATTCTCTACTGAAAAAAAAAAAAAATAAGCCCCTCTCAAAAATTAAGCCCCCTCAAAAATTAAGCCCCCTCCAACATTTAACCCCTCCTACTATAGGATAAGTCTCCCAACAGGTGGATTCCACCCTCCTCCTCCATCCACAAGGTGGATTCCTCCCTCCTCCTCCATCCACAAGGTGGATTCCTCCCTCCTCCTCAATCCTCCCAATCCACAATCCACCTTATGGCGCTGAACTGTCCTTCTTTCCCTACTAACGTCTAACAATACCAGTCATAAAATTAACAGACTAATGAAAAATACAGAAATCAACGTTATTACTTAAATATATTTAAGTTATCGACAATGCAATTTTTAAAATGCTATAGAAAATTCAATATTAAATAAACTTTCGAACAGTAGTAAAATGGTTAGCTAACCATTATACAATTTCTTGAAATTAACATCCTTCAACGCCTAAATGCTGTGTTAGGCGTCTACGTGGTGTTGCTGTTCAACGAGGGTTACGGGATCAACTCAGAATATTTGTGATGAGTTGAATTTGTAAACAAAGTGAAAATGCTTATCGTATAACAGGCTTTATTAAGTGTGCATGTCACGCGATTCTTAAGGCTCCGCTGCACTGAAACTCCCCGATCGCGAAATCCCATGTTAGCCTATGGGAAATTTTTCAAGCGCGATGACTCATTACCTAATGTAATTATTAAAATACCGTTTTCACCATCAGAAAGTAGACGTCAGATGGCGATGAAGTGCATTTTTAAAAATTATCTCCGTAAATTTTAAGTACATAAAAAATCTCTATAAACTTTGACATTTCCATTTGATTAAATTTTATCATCTTCGTAAAAATACTTAAAATTTACGTAGACAATTTTTAAAAACGCACATCATCGGCATCTGACGTCTACTTTCTGATGGTGTAAACGGTATTTTAATAATTATATTAGGTAATGAGTCATCGCGCTTGAAAATTTTCCCATAGGTTAACATGGGGTTTCAAGTTCTGGGAGTTTCAGTGCAGCGGCCCCTTAAAGTAAGTTTTAAGACAACGTTGTAAGTATAGTGTTTAAAGATTAATTATCTGTTAATTTTTTTACTTAACTTATATTTATTTTTTATATGTAGATGTTGCAGCAGACTGTTTCAGAAGAGTAACGCTTCCGTGGTGCAATCAGGTAGCGCATCGGCTGTTAACAGAGAGGTTGGTGCTTCGAGCCCACTCGGGGGTGAAGCAGCATTTTGCATCGAGCAGCATTCGTATGGTCAAAAATGATGGTTCATATAGGTAATACGCTAATATCAACTTTTTGTACTTTTTTTTGTAAATATTTCTAGAAAACTTTGAAATTAGTTTGCGAACTTGTATATTTTTTCATTCATCTGTTAATTTTTGTGGATTCTTATGAAAATTTTCGTTACCTTATACGTTGTTTTAAAGAATTTTTAGAAATATATATATATATATTTGACAAATTCGTAATTTTTAAAACGTTTTTGTAATATTTTTTAACTTTTTATAATTTAAAAAAAAATTTTTAAATTAAAAACTTTTTATATTTTTCTTTTACTTTTTTGTTAATTTGTGAATTTTTTAAAACTTTTTGTAAATATTTTTGAAACTATTTTGTGCACTGGTACATTTTTTCATCCACCTGTTATTTTGTTTTCACTAGTGAATATTTCTGTTGAGATCGGGTGTATGTTTCTTGGTAAAAATGTTATTTCGTTTAAAAAGTTGAGAGATAAGTTCCAAAAATGAAATAGGTTTTATAAAAATAAACACACAAATATATACATAGATAAAAAATGTTTATTATCATCATTTAAACAATACATTGCGAATAATGTCTACATTAACACCAATTAGAAAATCACAAGTAACACAATCTACGTTGTCCAAAAAATTCTTAACAACAGTATGTATGTTTGCTAGCATTAATAGTTCGCTACCTAATTGATCATATTTTTCACGGTTGGTAAATGTTATACGCGTGTAATTGAGAGGGTTAATATCGTAAATTCGACATCCTTCACATTGAAATATTCTATTAAAGATACTTATCAAATCATGTTCAATCCATATAATTAGTTGAGTCAATGTCCAATTTTCACTTTTGACGATGTAGTGACAACTCTGCACTCTTGTGTATAATTACCTTTGGTAAATATTCTAAATACATAAATTTAATAATCGAATCATTTAATTCCCCAATTAAATGTTTTAAAAGTTCAAGTTGACTTTCCTTCAATTTTATTTTAGGTGATTTATAGGCATTTACATTCTGAATATATATTTCACAATCACAATTTAATACAATAATATTGTTATACACTACAAGTGAAGACGTTGGATAAATAATATGAAATTTAATAATTTTCTTGTAGAAATCATACCACGTTAAAATATCCATTGTTACATTTCTTGACTTGATGGATATATGTCGGGTTTATTCGGTTCATGTTTAAATTGTTGTATATTAATAATATGTGATGTATAAACTGGGTGTCACACAGTTCTAGAGATAAAACAACAAATTCATAAGCTCTCTCTTCAATATAGTAAAATCATGTTCAGTCCATATAATTAGTTGAGTCAATGTCCAATTTTCACTTTTTGACGATGTAGTGACAACTCTGCACTCTTGTGTATAATTACCTTTGGTAAATATTCTGTGTATAATTACCTTTGGTAAATATTCTAAATACATAAATTTAATAATCGAACACTGCAAATAGAGGTGTCTTAAATTTAGACACATATGTGACTGAAAAAGAATTTCAGTCACTTAAGTGTCTTAATCTGAAAATTCAGACACAATAGATGTCTTAATTTAAGATACATAAGTGTCTTAGTATGATCATGGTATATACGAACCGAGAAATATGTTGGAATTATCTACGAAGTGTCTTATTTAAAACAGTAGTTGAACATTTCTTTTTTGTACTTTTCTGAACAGCCAATCAGAGCATTGATTTCAGCGCATGTCATCTATGGCTCCTTCATGATATAGAAAGAATCACATTTTAAGCGTCGCCATTGCTTGGATTAAAAGAAATGCGTAATTATGGAGTATTTATCGAATGAAAGCGTAAGTCATATTTAATTTTAACTTTTTATTTCAGTAGGTTTGTATCTTATGAATATAAATTAAATAGTTTTTAAAGATTGATCTCTTTTTTTGTAGTTTAATGTTAGTTTTTTGATTTCACAAGCTGTCGTCTGTTATACCTTCTTAATATAACGGTATCGAATATAATTGTTTTGATAATTAAATTGCAATGCTTTAATTCAGCGCGCTTGTCTCCTGTGAATAAACGAATGAGTGATAACTTGTTTAATCTTCCTTTTCGATCCTGTGATCAAAAATATCCTAATTTGTCGTTGCCCAAAAGCAAAACGTGCAACATAAACAGATTTGAAAAGCTGAATGATTCATAGTTCCATTAAAGGGAGATAAAAACATTAAATTGAAGCCGTTTGAAACTGTATTTATTCTATGTTCTGTTTCTTCTGATTTTTACTGTTTATTGATTATAAACTCTTGCAGTTTATGTATCAGTACTTATTGTATTTTTTTGTGATTATTATTTTGGAGCTAAATATGATATTCATTTATGATTATGATATTCGGAAAAGTTTTCAGATTGAAAAAAAGCATTAATACTGTGAAAATTTTCTTTACATGTCACCGTTTTTAATCACAGTACTGAAACTTTTTAAAGATTTATTCTTATTATTGATGCTTTAATTTATTATTGAAAATCGGAAATTTTGATAGTCAAAGTTTCATATTTAACATTTACCAAATTTCTAAAAACATAATAGGTATTTCTTATACTATCATTCCGTAAGATGTTTTAAACATAGAACAAATGCAGAAACATTTTATTCATTAACTGCAATTTCTGTTCTTGTTTAACGGTATATTTATAAAGTATTCATTAATATTTTTTGAGTTTTTTTAAATTGCTACCTATATTATTTTTTTATTTATATGTAAGCCTTTTTCTGCTATGTTTTGTTCATGATTTTAAATTTTCAAACCTGAGAAATATCAGAAACAATTATGAAATTTCCCTTTATTGCAATCGCATATGCAACGTTTCTGATACAAACAATTATTAGTACGAAAAAAATTAAACATGATAATTTAGGCATAAATAAAAAGTTGTTTATGCTTGATATAAAGTTTATAGATAAAACTGAAATAGTATATATTTTTAAAAGTTCATATTTACTTATATATTATATATTTTTAAGCGATTAATAACTACTTTTTTTATATTCAAAGTATTTTCAAACAACTAAAAACAGTACATATTCTGTCATTTCTTTTCCTTTTCTTCTGTTTTCTAGGTTAATTTTTTCTTATCAAATCTGTAAAATTTATGTAACTCATATTCATAAGATACAAAGTTTACAGGAATAAAAAAATAAATATGACTTATATCCTGTTGTTCCATAACAGCTAAGGAATATGTTTAAAAGAAAAGCTTTTACATATTCCACAGAATGTATAAAATTAGACACCAAAGTTCATTTTTAATTAAACAATGCCAAATCACCGCATATTCAAAAAATATATATTACACATGTTCACTACTTATAGTGACTAAACTTGTTTATTTATATGTACTACTTGAAATGTATATTTGAGGCAAGTTTTGAAACTAGCAGTAATTATTTTCTGAATGTTATTAAATTAGAGTATTTATTTATTATTTTGTATTTATAGTTAAATAGATCTTGTGATTATCTGATCTGTGTAAAACAATGCCTATTTGCCAATATAAATTTTTAAAAGATCTAGTTTTTAAATTGCATGAATTTTCTTTTTTTTTGAGGGGGGGGGGGGGGGTTCTTTGGAATTTTCGAACATCTGATATTATAAATATCTTTATTTTTATCCACTGAGTATAATGAATATTTGAACTTTTAGAGTAAGTCAAGATTACAAATATATATATATATATATATATATACATATTTATCCATGTACCGTAAAAACCGTCAATAGGGAACACTTTGGGGCTGGGGAATTTGTCAGATAATCGGAGATGTTTCCTTTTGTGAGGTAAAAATATACAAATATTTAGACGTCCACTTTTCGGAAATGTTCATTAACCTTCACAACGGACACTTCCAAATACCGGACACTCCTATTTAGTAAAAGATAATACAGAGTTGCATTTTTTTGCAAAAGGACCTGATTAAAACATGGGCATGCTGGACAGTGTACCGTCCCCCTACGATTTTCGGACTCAAAAATTTGATGTGCAATTTATGTATAGCTTATATTTTAAATCCATTTCGAAATTGTACTGATCAACATTTTGAATTTTTAAAGTAAAATAACGTTAAAAACTAAACAAATAAAAGAAATCTAATATTTAGATGAATATCTGTTTGTTTTTAATCTTGTTCTACTCCTGAAATTCAAAATTTTTAATATAATCAGTACAATGTCGTAAAAGATTTAAATTATGAGCTTTACAAAAATTGCATACCAAATTTGGAAGCTCCAAAATCAGGCTGTGCGGGGTGGGGGGGACAAGACCACAGCTAAATATTTTTTTAGGATTCACCGTGGTCAAATATGGCTACGTATAATGCTGACAAAAATTGGTTGCGATTAAGACGTTTGAAGTGTCTGAAATTCAGACGCAAAAAGTGTCTGAAAAAATTAAGACATTTTAAAATGTCTGAAAATTGAACACACCGTTTCAGACACTTAAGTGTCTGAATTTCAGACATTTCAATTTAGAGTGAATCATTTAATTCCCCAATTAAATGTTTTAAAAGTTCAAGTTGACTTTCCTTTAGTTTTATTTTAGGTGATTTATAGGCATTTACATTCTGAATATATATTTCACAATAACAATTTAATACTATAATATTGTTATACACTACAAGTGAAGACGTTGGATAAATAATATGAAATTTAATAATTTTCTTGTAGAAATCATACCACGTTAAAATATCCATTGTTACATTTCTTGACTTGATGGATATATCTCGGGTTTATTCGGGTCATATTTAAATTGTTGTATATTAATAATATGTAATGTATAAACTGGGGGTCACACAGTTCTAGAGATAAAACAACAAATTCATAAGCTCTCTCTTCAATATAGTAAAATTGGATGATTGTTTACTGTTAACTGAATCGATGGAAGTCGGCGTATCTTGCGCGGAAACATCGTGTTATTTGACAATTTGGTTGTTTAAAGCATCATCTTCAGTATAGTAATAGAAAAATAATAATTTGATAAAGAAATATGTAACAGATAAACACGGCTCTGAATGTTAGATGGAAAAGTTACTTAGCAGTGTTGCTTAGCTCATATTATTCAGAAATTCATTAAACATTTTATAAATTTTAGTGGGTGCGATCATTGCAAAATCCAAAGGCTGTTTCTGGATTCTTATATTTCTGTGTTATGTTAATGATAGTGCTGGTTATAGCTGTAGTTAAAGATTTTAATATACAGTGGTGACCAAAATTGTGGACATTTTTTTAAATTTTCATGTTTTATAACTTTGTGTGCTTATAGAATATAATAATTTTCCCTTGAATACAAATGTTTATATATCAAATTCAAGGAAATTTAATGTAGATTAGCAGGTTTTGGACTGAAAGGTAGAATTCAGAGAAAAAACTATTTTTAAATCTTCAGCAACGCAAGAAACGAGTTCAGTGGGCAAAAGAACACATTAATTGGTCAGAAAATCAGTGGAAGCAAATAATCTGGAGCGATTAGAGCAAAATATCACTCTTTGGTAGGGATGGGCGAAAATATGTGAGACGTAGAGTAGGGGAAGAGCTGCATCCTGATTTCATTGAAGCAACTACAAAGAACCCAACAAATGTTATGATTTGTGCCTGTATGTCTGCAGATGGTGTGGACCACATTCAAGTGATTGATAGCATTTGGAATGAAAAAAAAAACTACATCTAAACTCTCCTGGAACCAAAATTGATACCTTCCATTAGGGATCTCTTCCCTAATAAAGTACCATTTATCTTTCAGCAGGATTCAGCTCCATGCCGTACGGCATGGAAGCTATTGCAATATTACATTTATTGCAATTATATATTTATATATTTATTGCAATATATCTGCAATATATATAAATAATAATATATAATTTAATATATAATAATAATAATAACAAATATAAATATATAATTTATATATTTATTGCAATTAAATACGCAAAGAATGGTTTAAAAATAAAAGCATACAATTATTACCCTAGCCAAGAAACAGCCCTGATCTGAATCCTATAGAAAATCTGTGGCGACGTTTGAAAATCTTTGTACAAAAAAAGCGTCTATCTAATAAAACGCAACTTATTCAAGCTATAATTGATTCTTGGCATCATGTGATTAAAAAGGATAAACTCCAAATACTAGTTCTCTCAATGAAAAAACGCTGTGAAGCTATAATAAAAAACAAGGGTTATCCTACTAAATATTGAATGTGTAAGTGTAACTTTAAAATACGATGAAATATAAGGTACATCTTTTTGTTTGCAAGCAAAATTTTTTTTGTAATGCAGATATTTTAATTATGTTTTTTGTATTAAATTCTACATTAGATTTCCTTGAATTTGATATATAAATATTTGTATTTAAGTGAAATTTATTATATTCTTCAAGCACACAAATTTATAAAACATGAAAATTTAGAAAAATGTCCACAATTTTGGCCACCACTGTAGTAAACCTCAGATTATTATATTTAGAGAGATGACAGTGGTAATGGTGGTTATGGTAACAGTTAAACTTGTAATTTTTCTGTTCATCTATTTTTGTTAAATTTAGCATTTTCCCCCTTAACTTGTAATTTTTTAGTTATGTTGTAATTTTTTTCTTAAACTTTTTAATTTTTTTTTAACTTTTAATATTTTTTTTGATGTGTGTAATTTTTTTTAGTTTTGTATCTTTTTTTTTTACTTCTGTAATTTTTTCTTTACTTTTCTAATTTTTTTTCACTTTTCACTTTTCACTTTTCACTTTTTTTTTTTTTTTTTTTTTTTTTTTGCTTTTGTAAAAACATTTTTTATTTTTATTTTTTTTTGTGTGTTTTTTAAAAACATTTTGTAATTTTTTGTGGAAAGTATGAAATTATTTTGGGAATTTGTATATTTTTTTATTTATCTGTTATTTTATGTAACATTTTTAGAAAAATGATGCAATTTTTCACTCACTTGTATATTTTTTCCTTCAATAGTTGAAGTTTTATATCTAATAGATTGAATTTTATGTGACAGTTAAGTGATTTATTTAATTATTAGTATTTTCTTTCAGTGGTAATTTTCGTGTATTTCGGGATTATTAAATATTAAGTATATACTTATTTTTTTACTGTTTCATATGATAATAATATTTCCGAGGAATATATATCTGATAATTATTAGAATGATAAGCAATAGAGGTGAAAATTTGAAGCATAAATCGTTCTGTGATTTAATAATTTTCTGATAAATGGTGAAGTGTCGATAAAAACAGTTATTAAAATTATGTAATGTCAAAATATAAAGGAAAAGAACCAAGTTTGATGAAAAGTATTGTCCGACTACTCGTTAGGTTTTCAGTTTAGTTTTTACTTTAACTTCCAGGTTCGAGAGTCGGATGTGTAAAATAAATAGGTTCTGGAAACATTGAGGATGAAACACTAATTTATTAATTAATCAAAATAACACAGACATTAACAACATGCCTGGAGTAAATTTTCCCTATGTATATATAAATATTAATATTATAGAATATGGGTGGATAAGGTTATATAGATTGTGAATTTAACACTCATAGAGACTAGGGTGCCAAGGATGCCTAACTTTCATTCGTTTACTTAATTGCATCTTTTAAATTTTATTGGTTGCCAGAATTATTCGTAAAGTGCTCCCACTCACCTCTTAATTTCCGTAGTCAGAAGCATCGTCATCCATAACCATTGGGTTAAATCCATGGCACTACATAGGAAACTGTCTGTCACTAAAATATATCAGTTACTCATATGCGGTCGCACGGAAGCAAAACCCGCATTCTTTATTAAGAGCCCGGAGAATACAAAATTCTCCCTTCTTAAAACATCTTAAAGAAAAGGGGTTCTTTTCTCTCCGAATCTAAACTCCCTCTCTGTTTACTTCCCCAAATTCCCATCTCTTCCTTAATTTTTATCTGCTTAAATCCCTCCTAAAATAATCTCGTCCTATAAAAATTTCTAAGGGGCGCGAGTTCTTTCTATATTTTTCTTAACCGAACCACTGACGCTTGCATATAATTATAATATTATAGTAACGCTCACCGTGGTGGTCCCTTAATACCTTAATTCTTTTTTATGGCGTAATCTGAAACTCGTGTTACTAACATGGGACTTATTTATAACTGCTCACTAATCTCACTGGAAATATATTGATGACAGTCCCCAGATGTTCTAAACTTCAATCCCTTTATTTAGAAATACTATATTCTGTAGCTTAAAACTGAGACACATTTATTGCTTAAACGAAATATTTTCTTTCCCGACCACCCGCTATTCACGAATGCCTACCAACATATCCCGGTGGTCTACATTCTTATATTATGTTTTTTTGTCTCTTTTTTTCCTTCCTTACCGAGCACGTGAAAATTGGCGGGCTTATCCCGACATTGTGGCAAAAATTCATATAGCTTGGTTTCGAAAATATGCTATTTGAAGTATGAAATGTTTAGTTAAAATTAAAGATTGTATTAAAATTTATTATAATTGATGGATGACAATTAAGAAATCTCCGAAGTGTAAGGTGAAACATACGATAATCTGATTAATAATATCAACAGAATATCTCAGACTAGTTTCAACATGTCAAATGATTGTAGCAGTTAGAAATTGTATGTAGTTTCAGTTCATACAAAGTGAAAATCATTTACTTGAAAAATTCCAGGGAAAAGTAGAATCAATTGACTTCAATTCTATAGCCATCCCAAATCGGTATCTATCACAATAATGCAAAGTCAAAATACAAAGGGAAAGACTCAAGTTTGATGTAGATAAATATTGTCGTAAAGTTTAATTCGATGTTAAATTTCCAAGAAATTATTGTTTACGAGTCCAAAAAATGCGTGGTTTTAGGTAATTTGTAGATAATTTCAGAAAACTTTTAAATCATTTCGCTAACTTCTGATTCATCTGTTATTTTTTTTAAACTTTTGTACAAAAAAATATTAATTTTTCTGTAATTTCTAAAAATGTTCGTCCAACAGTTGAATATTTATGTAATAGAGAAAATTTTATGTAATAGTTAATTATTTTAATTGATTATTAGCAGGTCCATTTAGAGTCGAGTTACATTCGAAAGTTTATTTAATATTGAACTTTCTATACCATTTTAAAAATGGTGAAGTCGATAACTATAATATATTTAAGAAATAACATTGAATTTTGTATTTTTCATTCATCGATTAATTTTACGATTGGTATTATCCATTTTGAATTTTGTATTTTCCATTCGTCTGTTAATTTTACGATTGGTATTATTAGATAATTAATTTTCTAAGTCATTTTAATTTTTACATTTTTATCTAGTAGTAAATTTGCGTATAGAATTATTTCATATATGTTAAATGACTTTACTGTTTTCTTAAATGTAATGGTTTTGAGGGATTCATAGTCGATTAGTGTTAGAATATCCAAGTAAAATTGTGTTAAAAAAAATGTGACAAAAATAGATTTTTGGGGAAAGATTTTACTTATGTATTACAAATATATAGGTAATATTTACTTACTGTGCAGTAAATTCTTAAAATGTGTCTAAATATATGAAATGCAGAATGTTTAAGCACATGTATAGTTAATTTATTTGTTAATTAAAATTGGATAATTAATAATTAATAAATAATTGTTCATTAAAGTGTAAAAATTATATTTGTAAAAATGTAAAATACTTCAAGTCACTTTTCCTTCAAAAGTCCTCTCTCAAAATATTTTTTTTATAACTTATGTTTAAAAATTGGATAATAATTGCAGAAATTCTTCCGTTATGTGGAAAAATAAAACCAATGCGTAAAAAAATATCTAGTAAGTCTAAAAATATCGAAAAAGTCTAATCTAATGAAGATTATTATTTTTAAAATTCTTTGAAAAATAATTCTAACACAGTTACAAAAAATCTATGATAAGAATTAAGTTGTTTGTAAACGTTTGAAAGACGGGGATACACCACCTTCTAAGAGAGGGTATCTTTTTTCCACACTCTATGCCTACGCGAAGAGAGAAAAAAGTTAAAGTTTTGAAAATATGTAATTAAGACTGGATTTTAGATATGGGAAAGTCTAAATTCTAGTATATTATTAAAAAAAACTAAATAGCTGGAAATAATGGTTAATAAAATTTTAGTATTAAATCTTTAATTAATACAGGAAAATTAAAAGGATATATCAAAATTGATAAAAATAATTATTCGTTAATTAGTAATGCTTGCTAATAAGAAGAGTACATAAAATTTAATTGAAACATAGTAAAATCCATCTGAATACCGAAAATAGTTAGAACCCAGCAAAGAAAGAAACAGTGGGCCATCAGCAGGAAAAAAGATGGCAGTTAGCACTGCCATCAGCGGCAATGGTGCCATGGTGCAATGGTGCCATTACTTAAACCAGTACAAAAGTGTCCGCGCGGAATGCAGCTGGCCTATCAGAGATGGCCAACAGCAGGCCAGCATTGGTATGCCATCACATTACTTCAATCCGGCACTTTTCCTGCAGTGCTAGCACCTATCCCATGCTGGCCCAGCATTTTCCCTTACAAAAAATTCTTATAGAATTCTATAAAAAAAGTATTATAGAATTATGGCTCTTTTCTATTCTATAAGCTAGTTTCACCAAGAGCTATCTGTATCAAGAAATATCTGTAGAAGTGTCTATAATAGAAATGTCTATAGAAATATTTGAACTTGCAGCTGTTTCCATGTGGTCACCCTCCCAAGAACTAACCGCGCTCGACGTGTTTGGTTTTCGTGATCGGACATGAACAAGTACTTTCAGCGTATGCTACGACCGCTAAGGGTTTTCCAACTCTCATTACAGTATTTCAAGTTTGTTAGGTAGCTTTCATTACAAAAAGCTACCTATTGCAGCCGTTCGGAAGAAAGCGAATTCAAAAAATTTTGGTATATTTTCATCGATCATGACCCCCAGACCCCGAAACCACCCTTCGCTCAAAAGTTGATATATATATATAGCCATTAATTAAACATTACCTACCACCAT
This sequence comes from Maratus speciosus, assembly GCA_963932465.1. Lineage (NCBI taxonomy): Eukaryota > Metazoa > Arthropoda > Arachnida > Araneae > Salticidae > Maratus > Maratus speciosus. Next base: position 330,713,337 of record OZ010787.1, read on the forward strand.
CAAAAACCGTAATATTATGAATTAAAGCTGTAAGTATAAAAAAAGTGCCAAATAATTTATTATAAGAATTATTATGGAAGAAAAAATAAGAAAGGGGACACCGACAAATAATGGAAAAGCTTATATATTGAATTACGTTTTCAAGGGCACAGAATTCAATGATATAAGCAATATGGTCGTTTTCTGTGAGAAAAATAAGCTAAAGCTAAAAATTATTTTTCTCTGTGCCCGAACAACCATTATAATCAAGTGAATACATTAAAAATGAAAACAGAATCGAAACAAATAATATGAAATGGAAAAATCAATAAAACCTGTTTAAATATTTATAGGATATAAAATAGAAATAATACACAACATACCGATTAATATTTCAGTATTTTTCAATATATCCACGCGCACATGGCTACCAAAATATCGTAAAGATTAAGGTGAATAAAACAGTTAAGAAATCACAGTAATTGATACCATAGGATGCAGTTAATACATTTTGAAATACCATGATAAATGGAATTAATATAATATAAAATAAAATAAATAGAAAGTAATTACATTATTTAAAATACACTATTAAATTAATTAATTACTATTTAACAATATCGTCAAAATTTAGCTAAAATATCCCACCTGGTGTAGGAAATTATAACTGAAAAGGAGCTGCAAAAGACAAAATTTATAACTTATCGTCAAAAGACAAATTTTGGTGCTGCCATCTAGTAGTATTTTTATTATTCAAATGTCACAAGATGAAAAAATGAAAGCCTTAGAACGTAAAAAATTTTATTAACAGCAAAACCAAACAAATCCTTATATATAGATAATTATAAACCTAATATAAACCACACTATGTATTTTTTAAAAAACTATTGTTAATAAAATTTTAAAAAAAGCATACAAAATATTCTATTATCTTACTCATTTAAACTACACTAAGAATTTAAATAATTCTATAACATTGGTAATATATAGCATATAGCTATATGCTATAAAACAAAATAAATTCAATAATAATTAATATAAATATACATTAAAAATAATATAAAAATCGTTAATAATAACTATTATATATAAGATAATTATAAAATGAACAGGAAATAAAAAACATATGAAAGTATATAGAAGATTATCAGATACTTAAATTCCCATTACCTAAAAAACTCAAATATAGCGTGTGGATTATTTTCATACAGCCATAAAAATCCTAAAAGTATGAAAGTGGGACATTCAAACACATAAAACCGATAATAAATTTTATAACACAAAGTGAAAATAGATCGATATTAAAAAGAATAGAGGAATAATAATAAAAATAATTACCCAATTTTAATACATACAGTATAACTTTATTTATATTAAATATACTTATATGTATATTAATCACTATAAAAATGGCATACTATTAGTAATTAATATGATATTGTCCTTAGTAAATTAAAATTTAATAACAAATGATTGTAAATAAGATAAAACTTTAATTAAGCTAAATATAATATTAATGAAAGTCACCAATTACATATAAAATATCAAATCAACATCATTATAAAATACGTATAAAAAATATAGTAATAATGCAAAAGCCCCATTTTTTTTAACCATTGCGTATTATCCAGACAACACCACCCTCCTCCGTACTCTAACATCTACCCACGCATCCAACCTATCATAATTTTTTTATATTATTTTACAATTTTTAATTTTTTATAGATATTTTTTTTATTTTATATATTTTTTTGTAATTTTGTTTACGCATGTGTTAATTTGTTTTAAAAGATCATGTAAGCAAAGTACTAATTGTATATTAATGAATATATGAATTTTTTTGGAAAACCATGATTTAATGCATCATAAATTAGTTTTTTAATATTATTGTTAATTAGAGGAGAAGAACATAAACATTTTATTCTATTTAAATGATTAAGTATCATATTTCGAAATACAGAATGATGTAGACAAGATTTAAAATTTGTAAATGTATTAACTTTGAATTTAAATTCTTTACGTTTGTCATATAAATCTGTGATTGTTTTGTTGTCTTTTATTGTAATTTTAAGATCTAAGAAGTTAATAGTATTGTTAGATAAAAGGTTTTCCGTTAATTCCAAATTAGTGGCATAATTTACTGGAAATTGAGTAATTACAGATTGATCAGTTTCAATTAAAATTATGTCATCAATATAACGATATAATTGTAGATTATTATTAGTAAAAGTACGTTCATAATGATATAAGTATAAGTCTGATAGTAAACTGGATGTACAACCGCCTTGTGGTATACTGACATGCTGTAAATATAAAGTGTTATCTTGCAATATATAATTATTATAGATAATGAAGTTTGTTAAAGATTTAAAATATGCAATATCTATATTAGATGGTAATTCCAGTTTTTTATAATACTTTTTAAATAATGCATTTATAATTTTATGTAAATCTAATAGGTCTATATTATTAAAAAGATCTTTGAAGTCATATGTCGTTATATTATATACACAATGAAGATTTTTTAAAATATTGACAAGTTGATAGCTATTTTTTATACAATGTGTATTATCATTGTTTGTAGTAAGTACATATAATTGATTAAGAATTTTTAAGAGAAGTTTATTGGCGTTATTATTATATGTATTGCAACCAATAGTTACAGTCCTAAATTTAATTGGAGTTTTATGAAATTTGGGAATAAGAACTAAATATGGATAATTAAAGTTAGTAGATAAAATATTTAATAGTTTATAATAACTTCGAATTTTACGATTATTTACAATTACATTTTCATTAGTTTTTTGAAATGACTTATTAGAAGAAATACAATTTGTAAGAAGTTGGTGATAATAAGATTTACATATAATAGCATAATTATTAGGAGATTTGTCTACATATGTAATAACGTAGTTTTTTTGTAATTTAGTAATTTGTTGGAAAAAATGCTTTGTATTAATAGAAACCAAATCAGCAATATTATTTTTTAAAGCCATAGTTAATTTTTCAATTACTAATATTTTCCATTGATTAAAATATTCAATAGGCTTATTATAAGAGATTGAAATTTTATAAATAAAAATATCAATATCATAAGTAAACTGTTTGATAATAGATTTAACATTAAATTTAGATGGAAGTCTATATTTAGTACCATAACCCATTAGTTGTTTCAATTTAAAATCGTTAACAATATCAAGATTTCCAGTGATTATATGTCCATGATCATTGTTTATGTATTTTTTTAGAGTGGGGTCATTGCAATTACACGGAAAAGTACTTGCAGCAGATGTATTTTTTGAAAATGTATTGTAGTTAAAAATCTTTCTACCAATTGTATTCGGATATTTAAAGGTTTTTGATATATGAAGATTATTAATGGGAAAAAAAACAATTTTTATCATTAATTATAGAATTGATATTAATTTTATTAAATATGTAATTTGAAAAAGTAATTACAATTTGGGTATTCATGATTTGAATTTTATGTTTTTTTTTTTTTTTGTAAATTAATATTTAAAAGATTAACCCTAGTCATAATGAGGTCAAAATAAATATCAGAGAAATGCTTAGAGAAAGATTTACTTAGAAATACATTTAAATGTTGTACAATCTGTTTCTTTTTAATAGCAAACATGTTTTTTCGAATTAACAACCAGTTATAATTTTCTAAATATTTACTTTGAAGATCATTTATTTGTTTAGTGATAGATTTTTTGGAAACTACAACTGATGATGAACCCTTTCCACGTTTGTTACGTGTTGTTTTACAATTTAAATTATGATTAAGAGTAGGATAAATTAGAGAATAATCAATATTGTTATTTATAGATGTGAAAACTTTGACAGGTATGTTAAATACTTCAATGTTAAGTCCATAAGGATAAATTGTGTTGTAATACTTCATATATGATGATTCCATATAAAGACGTTCTGATTTATTTTTTAGAATTTGAAGGATTTCAATTGTCGTATTTTTAAATTGATGTTTATGAAAATGTTGAATTTCAGCTGTAGATTGTATATTTTTTGCTTTGTTATTATTAGTATTTGAACGATGATGATTGATACGTTTATGAATTGGACCTGATGTTTCACCAATATATTTCATATTACATAAGTTGCACTTTATACAATATATAACATTAAAAAAAAAAAAAAAAAAAAAAAATATATATATATATATATATATATATATATATATATATATCTGATCTTTGTCACACTGTAACTCTCGTATTTATGAACCGATTTGGATGTAACTTCGTGTATACATAGCGCCTACCAATGCCTCGACCGAGTTCGTTGGCCAGCTTCATCCGCCATCTTGTTTCAAATTGGCAACCATTTAAATTTTTAAAAAAAATTAAAATTTGAAATTTGGCACCAAAAAATTTAAAATTGAAAAATACTTTTCTCTTATGTGTTTGACCTTGATACCAAGATTCCGGAGCAGTTTTTGTTTCGTCTATATCTTAAAAAATGGCTGAGTTATAGCACTTTGAATTTCCAGCGTGGCTGACATTTTGAAACGACCTGATTTTGGTCACATCATATATATATTTTGGATATATATATATATATATATATATATATATATATATATATATATATATATATATATATATATATATATCTGATCTTTGTCACACTGCAACTCTCGTATTTATGAACCGATTTGGATGTAACTTCGTGTATACATAGCGCCTACCAATGCCTCGACCGAGAGTTCGTTGGCCAGCTTCATCCGCCATCTTGTTTCAAATTGGCAACCATTTAAATTTTTTAAAAAAATTAAAATTTGAAATTTGGCACCAAAAAATTTAAAATTGAAAAATACTTTTCTCTTATGTGTTTGACCTTGATACCAAGATTCCGGAGCAGTTTTTGTTTCGTCTATATCTTAAAAAATGGCTGAGTTATAGCACTTTGAATTTCCAGCGTGGCTGACATTTTGAAACGACCTGATTTTGGTCACGCGATAACAGGCTTATTTAAGAACCTATTTGGATGTACCTTGGAGTATACAAAATACGTATCAATGTTTTGACCGAGTTCGTTCGGCAGCTTCATCCGCCATCTTGTTTCAAAATGGCGGCCATTTAATTTTTTTAGGTAGCTTTCATTACAAAAAGCTACCTATTGCAGCCGTTCGGAGGAAAGCGATTTCAAAACATTTTGGTATATTTTCATCGATCATGACCCCCAGACCCCGAAACCACCCTCCGTTCAAAATTGACACATACATATATATATATATATATATCAATGTATATATATATATATATATATATATATCTGACCTTTGTCACACTGTAACTCCCGTATTTATGAACCGATTTGGATGTAATTCGGTGTGTACATAGTACATACCAATGTCTCGATCGAGTTCGTTGGCCAGCTTCATCCGCCATTTTGTTTCAAAATGGCGGCTATTTAAAATTTTTAAAAAAATTTAAAATGTGGTGCCAAAAAATTGAAAATGGAAAAATATTTTTTTCGTATGTATTTGACCTTTACACAAAGATTCAGGAGCAGTTTTTGTTTCGTCTATATCTTAAAAAATGGCTGAGTTATAGCATTTTGAATTTCTAGCGTGGCTGACATTTTGAAACGTCCTGAATTTTGTCACGCGATAAAAGGCGTATTTATGAACCGATTTGGATGTAACTTCGTTTATACATAGTGCATACCAATGTCTCGACCGAGTTCGTTGGCCAGCTTCATCCGCCATCTTGTTTCAAAATGGCGGCCTGAAAGTTGGAAAAATATGTTTTTCTCATGTGTTTGACCTTGATAAAAAGATTCGGGAGCAGTTTTTGTTTCGTCTATATCTTAAAAAATGGCTGAGTTATAGCATTTTGAATTTCTAGCGTGGCTGACATTTTGAAACGTCCTGATATCTGTCACGTGATAGCGGGCGTATTTATGAACCGATTTGGATGTACCTTGGTGTGTACATAGTATATACAAATATCTCAACCGAGTTCGTTGTCCAGCTTCATCCGCCACCTTGTTTCAAAATGGCGGCCATTTAAAAAATTTAAAAAAATTTAAAATTTAAAATGAGATACCAAAAAATTGGAAAATGAAAAAGATTTTTTTCGTATGTGTTTGACCTTAATATAAAGATTCCGGAACAGTTTTTGTTTCGTCTATATCTTACAAAATGGCCGAGTTATAGCACTTTGAATTTCTAGCGTGGCTGACATTTTAAAACGACCTGATTTTTGTCACGCGATAACAGGCGTATTTATGAACCGATTTGGAGGTACCTTGGAGTATACAAAATACGTAACAATGTTTCCACCGAGTTCTTTCGCCAGCTTCATCCGCCATCTTGTTTCAAAATGGCGGCCATTCAATTTTTTTAGGTAGCTTTCATTACAAAAAGCTACCTATTGCAGCGGTTTGGAGGAAAGCGATTTCAAAATATTTTGGTATATTTTCATCGATCATGACCCCCAGACCCCGAAACCACCCTCCGTTCAAAATTGACACATACATATACAAATATATGAATGTATATATATATCTGACCTTTGTCACACTGTAACTCTCGTATTTATGAACCGATTTGGATGTAATTCGGTGTGTACATAGTACATACCAATGTCTCGATCAAGTTCGTTGGCCAGCTTCATCCGCCATTTTGTTTAAAAATGGCGGCTATTTAAATATTTTTAAAAAAATTTAAATGTGGTGCCAAAAAATTGAAAATGGAAAAATATTTTTTTCTTATGTATTTGACCTTTACACAAAGATTCCCGAGCAGTTTTTGTTTCGTCTATATCTTAAAAAATGGCTGAGTTATAGTATTTTGAATTTCTAGCGTGGCTGACATTTTGAAACGTCCTGAATTTTGTCACGTGATTAAAGGCGTATTTATGAACCGATTTGGATGTAACTTCGTTTATACATAGTACATACCAATGTCTCGACCGAGTTCGTTGTCCAGCTTCATCCGCCATCTTGTTTCAAAATGGAGGCCATTTAAAAAATTAAAAAAATATTTTTAATTTAAAATGAGATACCAAAATATCGGAAAAGGAAAAAATTTTTTTCGTATGTGTTTGAACTTAATACAAAGATTCCGGAGCAGTTTTTGTTTCGTCTATATCTAAAAAAATAGCTGAGTTATAGCATTTTGAATTTCTATTGTGGCTGACATTTTAAAACGACCTGATTTATTGTCACGCGATATCAGGCGTATTTATGAACCGATTTGGATGTAACTTTTTCTGTACATAGTACATACCAATGTCTCGACCGAGTTCGTTGGCCAGCTTCATTCGCCATCTTGTTTCAAAAGGGTTGCCATTTAAAAAAATTAAATTTAAAATGAGGATTAAAAAATTGGAAAATGAAAAAGATTTTTTTTATGTGTTTGGCCTTGATACAAATATTCCGGAGCAGTTTTTGTTTCTGAAAATTTCTTCTTTTTTGTTTATATCTTAAAAAAATGGTTGAATTATAGCACTTTGAATTTCTAGCGTGGCTAACATTTTGAAACGATCTTGTATTTGTCACGCGATAACACACTTATCCGCCTAATTCGATGTAAGAAGGCATGTGGATAGTATACATCAATATCTCGACCAAGTTCGCTGGCCAGCTTCATCAGCCATCTTGTTTCAAAATGGCGGCCATTAAATTAAAAAAAAATTATTTTTAAAGTGAGGTGCAAAAAAATTAGAAATTGAAAAAGATTTCTTTCTTAAGTATTTGACCTTGATATAAGGATTCAGGAGCATTTTTTGTTTTTCTTTATCTTAAAAAATGGCTCAGATATAGCAATTTCAATATCTAAGGTGGGTGACATTTTGAAAAATCGGATTTTTTGCCTGCGACAGCACTTGTATATATCAATCGATTCCGATGTGAGTGAGCATGTGCACAGCAATTACTAAGGTCTCGACCAAGTTCACTGGTTAGCCTCATCCACCATGTTGTCTTAAAATGGCAGGCACTTTAAGAAATCGCCGAATTAGGCAGCCAAATATAAGTTACTTTAAATAAAAGTAGCTTGGATAAAGCTGACTAATTTCGCGAAATTCTCATTCATAATGATTTAGTATTGATAAAAATTAGTATTGAATCTCCTATATTCGGTTTCCACTAAATTGAGCTTCGTGTGTTTGAATAATATAAGTTGGCTTTTTAAAAATAAGGAATATGAAAGCTACCTCTTCCTCCGGCACTGGCCGGAAGGACTTTTTTAATATAAAATCTAAAATGAGGTATTAAAAAACTGGAAAATGAAAAAGATTTTTTTTTTGTATGTGGTTGATCTTAATACAAAGATTCTGGAACAGTTATTATTTCGTCTATATCTAAAAAAAAATGGCTGAGTTATAGCACTTTGAATTTCCAGCGTGGCTGACATTTTGAAACGACCTGATTTTGGTCACGCGATAACAGGCGTATTTAAGAACCTATTTGGATGTACCTTGGAGTATACAAAATACGTATCAATGTTTTGACCGAGTTCGTTCGGCAGCTTCATCCGCCATCTTGTTTCAAAATGGCGGCCATTTAATTTTTTTAGGTAGCTTTCATTACAAAAAGCTACCTATTGCAGCCGTTCGGAGGAAAGCGATTTCAAAACATTTTGGTATATTTTCATCGATCATGACCCCCAGACCCCGAAACCACCCTCCGTTCAAAATTGACACATACATATATATATATATATATCAATGTATATATATATATATATATATATACATATATATATCTGACCTTTGTCACACTGTAACTCCCGTATTTATGAACCGATTTGGATGTAATTCGGTGTGTACATAGTACATACCAATGTCTCGATCGAGTTCGTTGGCCAGCTTCATCCGCAATTTTGTTTCAAAATGGCGGCTATTTAAAATTTTTAAAAAAATTTAAAATGTGGTGCCAAAAAATTGAAAATGGAAAAATATTTTTTTCGTATGTATTTGACCTTTACACAAAGATTCAGGAGCAGTTTTTGTTTCGTCTATATCTTAAAAAATGGCTGAGTTATAGCATTTTGAATTTCTAGCGTGGCTGACATTTTGAAACGTCCTGAATTTTGTCACGCGATAAAAGGCGTATTTATGAACCGATTTGGATGTAACTTCGTTTATACATAGTGCATACCAATGTCTCGACCGAGTTCGTTGGCCAGCTTCATCCGCCATCTTGTTTCAAAATGGCGGCCTGAAAGTTGGAAAAATATGTTTTTCTCATGTGTTTGACCTTGATAAAAAGATTCGGGAGCAGTTTTTGTTTCGTCTATATCTTAAAAAATGGCTGAGTTATAGCATTTTGAATTTCTAGCGTGGCTGACATTTTGAAACGTCCTGATATCTGTCACGTGATAGCGGGCGTATTTATGAACCGATTTGGATGTACCTTGGTGTGTACATAGTATATACAAATATCTCAACCGAGTTCGTTGTCCAGCTTCATCCGCCACCTTGTTTCAAAATGGCGGCCATTTAAAAAATTTAAAAAAATTTAAAATTTAAAATGAGATACCAAAAAATTGGAAAATGAAAAAGATTTTTTTCGTATGTGTTTGACCTTAATATAAAGATTCCGGAACAGTTTTTGTTTCGTCTATATCTTACAAAATGGCCGAGTTATAGCACTTTGAATTTCTAGCGTGGCTGACATTTTAAAACGACCTGATTTTTGTCACGCGATAACAGGCGTATTTATGAACCGATTTGGAGGTACCTTGGAGTATACAAAATACGTAACAATGTTTCCACCGAGTTCTTTCGCCAGCTTCATCCGCCATCTTGTTTCAAAATGGCGGCCATTCAATTTTTTTAGGTAGCTTTCATTACAAAAAGCTACCTATTGCAGCGGTTTGGAGGAAAGCGATTTCAAAATATTTTGGTATATTTTCATCGATCATGACCCCCAGACCCCGAAACCACCCTCCGTTCAAAATTGACACATACATATACAAATATATGAATGTATATATATATCTGACCTTTGTCACACTGTAACTCTCGTATTTATGAACCGATTTGGATGTAATTCGGTGTGTACATAGTACATACCAATGTCTCGATCAAGTTCGTTGGCCAGCTTCATCCGCCATTTTGTTTAAAAATGGCGGCTATTTAAATATTTTTAAAAAAATTTAAATGTGGTGCCAAAAAATTGAAAATGGAAAAATATTTTTTTCTTATGTATTTGACCTTTACACAAAGATTCCCGAGCAGTTTTTGTTTCGTCTATATCTTAAAAAATGGCTGAGTTATAGTATTTTGAATTTCTAGCGTGGCTGACATTTTGAAACGTCCTGAATTTTGTCACGCGATTAAAGGCGTATTTATGAACCGATTTGGATGTAACTTCGTTTATACATAGTACATACCAATGTCTCGACCGAGTTCGTTGTCCAGCTTCATCCGCCATCTTGTTTCAAAATGGAGGCCATTTAAAAAATTAAAAAAAAATTTTTAATTTAAAATGAGATACCAAAATATCGGAAAAGGAAAAAATTTTTTTCGTATGTGTTTGAACTTAATACAAAGATTCCGGAGCAGTTTTTGTTTCGTCTATATCTAAAAAAATAGCTGAGTTATAGCATTTTGAATTTCTATTGTGGCTGACATTTTAAAACGACCTGATTTATTGTCACGCGATATCAGGCGTATTTATGAACCGATTTGGATGTAACTTTTTCTGTACATAGTACATACCAATGTCTCGACCGAGTTCGTTGACCAGCTTCATTCGCCATCTTGTTTCAAAAGGGTTGCCATTTAAAAAAATTAAATTTAAAATGAGGATTAAAAAATTGGAAAATGAAAAAGATTTTTTTTATGTGTTTGGCCTTGATACAAATATTCCGGAGCAGTTTTTGTTTCTGAAAATTTCTTCTTTTTTGTTTATATCTTAAAAAAATGGTTGAATTATAGCACTTTGAATTTCTAGCGTGGCTAACATTTTGAAACGATCTTGTATTTGTCACGCGATAACACACGTATTCGCCTAATTCGATGTAAGAAGGCATGTGGATAGTATACATCAATATCTCGACCAAGTTCGCTGGCCAGCTTCATCAGCCATCTTGTTTCAAAATGGCGGCCATTAAATTAAAAAAAAATTATTTTTAAAGTGAGGTGCAAAAAAATTAGAAATTGAAAAAGATTTCTTTCTTAAGTATTTGACCTTGATATAAGGATTCAGGAGCATTTTTTGTTTTTCTTTATCTTAAAAAATGGCTCAGATATAGCAATTTCAATATCTAAGGTGGGTGACATTTTGAAAAATCGGATTTTTTGCCTGCGACAGCACTTGTATATATCAATCGATTCCGATGTGAGTGAGCATGTGCACAGCAATTACTAAGGTCTCGACCAAGTTCACTGGTTAGCCTCATCCACCATGTTGTCTTAAAATGGCAGGCACTTTAAGAAATCGCCGAATTAGGCAGCCAAATATAAGTTACTTTAAATAAAAGTAGCTTGGATAAAGCTGACTAATTTCGCGAAATTCTCATTCATAATGATTTAGTATTGATAAAAATTAGTATTGAATCTCCTATATTCGGTTTCCACTAAATTGAGCTTCGTGTGTTTGAATAATATAAGTTGGCTTTTTAAAAATAAGGAATATGAAAGCTACCTCTTCCTCCGGCACTGGCCGGAAGGACTTTTTTAATTTAAAATCTAAAATGAGGTATTAAAAAACTGGAAAATGAAAAAGATTTTTTTTTTGTATGTGGTTGATCTTAATACAAAGATTCTGGAACAGTTATTATTTCGTCTTTATCTAAAAAAAAATGGCTGTGTTATAGCATTTTGAATTTCTATTGTGGCTGACATTTTGAAACGACCTCATTTTTGTCAGGCGATAACAGGCGTATTTATGAACCGATTTGGATGTAACTTGGTGTGTACATAGGACATACCAATGTCTCGACCGAGTTTGTTGGCCTGCTTCATTCGCCATTAATTTTTTTTTTTAAAAATTTAATTTAAAATGAGTTTTCAAGAAATATAAAAATATTTTTTTTTATGTGTTTGACCTTGATACAAAGATTCCGGAGCAGTTTTTGTTTTGTATATATCTTTAAAAAATGGTTGAATTATATAGCACTTTGAATTTCTGGCATGGCTGACATTTCGAAACGATCTGATATTTGTCACGTGATAACACGCGTATTTATTAACCTATTTCGATGTAAGAAGGCATACGAAAATATATCGTAATGTCTCGACCAAGTTCGCTGGCCAGCTTCATCAACTATGTTGTTTCAAAATGCAGGCAATTAAATTAAATAAAAAATTATATTTAAAGTGAGGTGCAAAAAAAAATAGAAATTGATAAAGGTTTCTTTCTTAAGTAATTGACCATGATATAAGGATTCCGGAACATTTTTTGTTTTTGTCTTTATCTTAAAAAATGGCTCAGATATAGCAGTTTCAATTTCCAATGTGGGTAACATTTTGAAAAATCTGATTTTTTGCCTGTGACAGCAGTTGTATATATTAACCGATTCTGATGTGAGTGAGCATGTGCACAGGAATTACTAAGGTCTCGACCAAGTTCACTCGTTAGCCTCATTCACCATGTTGTCTTAAAATGGCAGGAACTTCAAGATATCGCCGAATTTGGCAACCAAATATGCGAGGGGTGATCCAAAAAAAAGTTTAGAAGGCAAAGGAAAAAGTATTTATTAACATTAGAAACAAGATACAAATGGCAATCAAGAGACACATCTGGCCTTTACTTTTCCACATAGTCGCCAAACCTGTTTAGGCATTTGTCAGAACGTTCGACCAACTTAATTATCCCGTCTTGGTAGTAATCAGGGCCCTGTTCATTGAGCCATTTCTCGGCAGCTGTTTTCACTGCATCGTCTGAGGTGAACCGTGTTCCGGATAAGTTTCGCTTCAACGCCGGAAAAAGGAAATAGTCACTTGGAGCCAAATCGGGCTGTATGGAGGGTGCTCCCAGACCTCCCACTTGAACCTTTGCAGCAATTCCTGAGTCTGGTGAGCTGTATGGGGCCTGGCATTGTCATGCAGAAGAATGACGCCTTTGCTCAGTAATCCAGGCTGTTTGCGTCGGATGGCTTCACGCAATTTCGTTAAGGTGGCACAATAACGATCGGCATTAATGGTATGGCCACACTCCAAATACTCGATTTGGATAACACCAGTTATATCCCAGAAAACAGTTGCCATCACTTTACCGGCAGAGGGTGTGACCTTAAACTTCTTCCTCGTCGGTGATCCAGCGTGTTTCCACTCCATCGTGGCTGTTTTGAATGTGTGGGTGAAGTGATGAAGCCATGTTTCATCACCGGTAACGATGCGATCAATGAAGTGTTGGCCGTCTGAATGGCATTGCTGCAGAAATGTGAGGCTGCACATCATTTGAGTGGCCTTATGCTCCGCGGACAACGCACGTGGAACCCAGCGGGCACAAACTTTTGAATATCGCAACTCATCGGTTACGATACGCTGAACGTTACCATAACTCAGGTCCAACTCTGAGGCAATCTCACGCATGGTTACTCGTCGATCCCTTTGGATGATTTCTTCAACACGTGCCGTGTTGATATCCGTCCTTGAAGAACTTGGATGGCCGCTCGATTCCATATTGCGGTTTTCTACATGCTCCCTGCCCGCTTGATAAGAACGACACCATTTCGCTACCTGTTGTCTACTCATTGCTTTTTCCCCGTATACCTCAACGATTTGTCTGTGAATTTCGGATGCGGCCACATTCTTGGCCCATAAGAATCGAATTACGGCTCGCACCTCTATGCAAGACCACTTTTCTAGACGTCGTACCATTACTGTCGCTCTTAAGTATCTGCGTACTGACGCTACTTACTCGTAGAACCGCTGTAGGACAACTAGCGCCATCTGTCAACCCCCCTGGGTGGAAATATTCGCTCCACAATTATTACGTTTCAAATGCTTCTGCTTGTAAACTTTTTTTTTTTGGATCAACCTACGTAAGTTACTTTAAGTAAAAGCAGCTTGGATAAAGCTGACTAATTTCGCGAAATTCTCATTTATAATGATTTAGTATTGATAAAAATTAGTATTGAATCTCCTATAATCGGTTTCCACTAAATTGAGCTTCGTGTGTTTGAATAATATAAGCTTGCTTTTTAAAAATAAGGAATATGAAAGCTACCTCTTCCCGCCGGCACTGGCCGGAAGGACTTTTTCTTTTGTGATTTACGTTCCCAATCATTAAACTGGTATAGAAATTATTGTATTGTATAGAAATCCTATATATTTTGTACGCTTTTTTTATTATTGATTCTGAACTGTGTAAATTATGAAAACCGAAATCCTTTGTAACTTAGTAAAACCAAATTTAAGGAGAAAAAAAATGCGTTGAAATAAAGAATTTATTTATTTATTCATTTACCTATTTATTTTGTTGGTGGCAGTGGTGCTATATTATTTACAGTTTTAAAAATAATTAGCTTCACAGCTTAAATTGTGTTGAGATATTCATTTCAGATTTGTGTTCAAATACTCAATGTCTTCGATATTCGCAACGCCACCTAGCGTAAGACTTTCCAGCAATAATACTGCAAAAGTTCGTGCACTTCCATGTAGTGGTGGGCCAGCGCATGAGATAAAACGGAAGCTTTCCAGAATTTTATCTGATGATTTCCAACAGCAAAGTTGACTGAAGTTGTCCAGCAGTGGTAGACCATTAGCCAGCACTTCTCCATCATTGCCAGCACATATCTTGCTGCTGGCCAGCAATTTCCTCTTTGTTGGGAAAACTCGGATTTTTCGATCTAAATTCGTGAATATGTGGAAATTTTTCAACTTCAATTGTCTAACAGTCTGCTTAATACCGTTAAAATCGAGTAATGAAAATAGAGAAAAATCAATTACGATTTGTCGTTCTTACGCTCACCCCCTTGTCTTTGAGCACAAAATCCCTCCTTTTTCTTGAAAACTTTAATTTTTTCCGATAGAGGACGCCTAATTCGGGTGGTGGAGACACAGTCGGTGGTGCGGCATGGTGGTGGAGGGACCGGGGGTCTCCACCTGCTGAGCCAGATCTCTCGTTTTTCCACTGCTAGCCTCAATAACCAGGGTCGAAACTAGCCTTTTTTGCACCCGGGGCAAACATGGATTTTGCCCCCCCCCCCCCGTTCTCAGCAAAGTATATTTACAAAGAGAATTTTACTAATTTTCTAATAGCCGACTTAATTTAAAATTTAAAATATGTAATCATAAAATATGTAATACTGTGCTACGTAATCTGCTTTGTCAAATATTGATTCATTAAAAACTTGTAAACTGAATGGAAGCGAATCGAAAAAAATCCCGCTTAATGCAGGATCCTTATGCCAGATCATCCTTAAATTCTTTTATGCTTTGGCATAACCCAGACAGGACGGTTTTAACTATACCGTGTTTAACATACTCATGAAAAAAATCGACACACAAAATCTTCATTGGCACCCCCTTCGTCCCTGCCCTCCCCCCCCCCCCCTTAGTTTCGGCCCTGTCAATAACATGTATAAATTTCATACATCTTACAGCATATTTACGAAAGTTAGAAAATGGACGGACAGATTAGAAGATAAATGGAAGTGAAACACACTTTTTCACTATGTTGGGAAGAGTTAAAAAATGAGAACGCCCTAAAGGGAAAAAAAATGCTTCTTTAAATTGTGCAAAAGATCGAGATTTTTTCTCGTTAAGTAATAATTTTTAAAAAGGTTGTGTCTCTTTCATTCGAATTAAGAGATTTATTTAAGGGGCAAGCTGGTGTAAAACCGTAATCTTTTTTTTTTTTTTGGGGGGGGGGGGATGAGGAGGAGTCTAAAAAAATTCTCTTTCTTTTCATCTCCAACGCTCCGCCTTGTTCAACGCTGAGTTAAAAAAGAAAACTAGAATACGTTTGAGTGGTTTGCTAAAATGTCAATACTTCTTTCCAAAACTATTAAGTATATTTTTCTAAAAATGGTGTTTTTTGAACTCTTGGGCAATGTTGAAAAATTACTAATTAAGCTTATCAACTTCAAATATGGTGTGAAAATACGTAAGACATGTACTTATCTGGCGAATCATTTTTTCTTTATAATTCTTTTCTTTCTTTCTTATTTATTTATTAGAAAAGTGTGGCTTCTAAGAAAACGGTAATATCTTATTTTTCTCCAAAGTTGCATCTTAAATTTAAAAATAATAATAATGATATTTTGTTGTCTAATCTAATGCTGATTTTCGTTTGATAAGTCGCCAATTTTTCCACCAAAAACATACAAAAATTATCTTAATTTAACCGGTGTTACACCATCAACCCCCCCCCCCCTCTTAAAATTAGAAAAATAAAGCTGGTTACATAATTTCATTCACAGAACATTGTTTGTCCATTTATCACAAAGATTTCAACAATGAATTGTGTAATAAGTAGACCACCAGAGTACAGCGTCTAGAATAAACAGTGTGGAAATTGGCTATACCAGCAATACTTAAAAAGTGCTACGATATTGAATCCCTTAAATGTCCAACGATGTTGAAATCCGAAGAATCAATTGCAGCGGCTTCTGCAGGATATTTTCTAAAACTGCAAGACTATTGCTAGTCTATACGTTTGGAATAGTAGGATGTTTACATTGAAATTAGAAAATATCCCGCAAATGTCGCCCCGTTTCAGCATCGTTGCACATTTAAGGGATTCAAATTTGTAGCACTGTTTGGATAGCAGAATTGCAGAATCTCCACACTATTTATTCTAGACGCTGTAACCAGAGTATTGTCTTCAAAAGAAAACTCCATAGAAGTTCTAGAATCACACACAAAAAAATCACCTTTCTTGCACAAAAAGGGTATCCTTTTCATTATAAAGTCAGCGCCCTGCTTACCTGAACAAGCGCTCTCGTTAATTTAAAAACACGATTTTAAAATTCACCTATTTTTCTTTTTCGTATTTTTTAAAGCATTTTCTCCTCTCTTTTTTTACCATAACTTTTTTCAAGATGCTAAAAAAGCTTATAAATCATAAAAATAATTAAAAATATATTTGTAATTGTTTCTTTATATTATCATTATACTTCAATATCCATTTTACCAAATAATTCAACGTATTTACATATTTTCAAGGAAATTACAAATAAATAATAAATACTCTAAAAACTAAAGCAGAATCTGCTTTTGTTCTTGTAATATGCTTTGACCTGGGAAAAAAAACTATTTGCATCTTGCGAAACACGTTGATTTTCTATTCTTTAGGATGTTCCTAAGTTGTTTCTATTTTTTAAGTGTATTCGCTATATCACTCCTTGGTACACAGTCGCAAATGACAGAACGGGGAAATAAAAAAAGCGGGACATTAGCTCGTAAATCAGAACTTTAAGTTATAAGGCAGTTTTTCTATATCTTTGTACTGAGTTTATGCGAATTAATCAATGACTAAGGCACAAAGCATGTAGTTAATTCTTGTATTAACTAGCAATATTTGTAGGGTGATCAATGTTCACGAATGAAACTTTAGTAATATTGCATTCAAACTGAGACTTTTGCAACAGCCTTAATTATATTACATTTAAACTGGGACTTTTACATTAAACCTTCCATGCATTAGCACTATCAGAAATGAATCTAACTAATCTTGCATGACTTTAAAACAATATAAAACGTGCTTCGAGTATTATTTTTTGCCAGTTTGTCAAAAATTACATATAGGTTCTTGTTCTTAAAAAAAAACTTAATCATTTAGTCAATGTCTTAATCAATAATATATCTGAAAAATTCTCCTCCAAAAGCTATGGCGATCAAGCTTTCATAAATTAAACATTCTTACTTATATTTCTTGAAAACCGCCGTCTTTTAAGAACCTTTAAGAGATATTTTTAAATGGTTATATTGATTATTTTTCGTTTTTTAATTTGGATTACGTTTCACTGACGAACTAACAAAAATTCACAAGAATTTGCACATGAAAAGTCGAGAGTTAAGGCGTCTCGCGATCGCGCGCTGGTTCCGCGGGACTTGTATTGGAACTCTTTAAATTCGGGACGTCCCGCCTAAATTCAGACACCTGGCAACACTAACTCCGTATCAGTTATTGTTTACTTATTTATTAATTTATTCGCTTTTTTATTTTAGAACTTTGTTTTCTCAGTACTAAATTTTTTAACGCATTCGTAATTGTAAAATTGCGGGTGTATTCGTTAATTTAATTTCGTATACCTATTACACTATGACGCAAAAGTTTAGACAATGAAGAAATTCTTACATACTTTGAAAAATATTTATTCAATTTTCAAATCACTGCTTGAAATTAATGTGCTGTACATATAAACAATATTTATAACAAAGAAAGGTGGAATTGTGCATATTGCAATAAATTAAATGGTAACAAAAATAAACTGCTGTCTCAAAAGTTTAGACACAAATTAAATAAAATCAAAATAAACAATTTTTAAAACCTGGTTGCGCATCCATGCTTATGTATTACGTCATATACACGAGATTGCATGGAAGAAACTAAATCTTGCATAGTTTGTGGATCGATATCGTACCATGCATTCTCAATAGATGTCTTAAGTTCCTTTTCAGAAGAGTATTGTCTAGCGTTGCTATAAACTTTGCGACACATGATGCTCCAAAGGTTTTCTATAGGGTTAAGATCTGGGCTACATGCTGGCCAGTCGAGAACTCTTATATTATGGGAATTAAACCAAGATTTTGAATGTTTTGCAGTGTGAATTGAAGCATTGTCTTGCTGAAATTCCCACTGAGGACCCCTAGAAGCTCAGCAAATGGCAGTAGGTTTTCTTCTAATATCTGTGTATAATGCTGTGAAGTTTGACGACCACTGGTGAAGGTCAGAGATACTTGTCCATTATAGCAAAAGGCTGCCCAAACCATCACCGAGCTTGTCTGCGACTAAAAAAACGTCGAGGTTCCTTCCGCAAGTCATGCCAATACGATAAACAACCATCTGGACCATCCAGATTCCACTTTTTTTCATCGCTAAATATGACTGACTGCCATTTCTCTCCATATGACATATGCTTTCGAGCCCACATAAGTCTTTGTAACTTATGATGTGGTTTCAGAGCTGGTTTCTTCTGCATTTTGCTATAAACGATTGTTCCTTTTTCCAAAATTCGTCTACGAATCGTATCCTTTGATACAGAGAGTCCCGATGAGCTTTGAACTCCACGTACGCTCATTTGTTGAGTACTCGCTAGTCTTTGTATCAGGCGATCCTCTCGTACATTTGTCACACGTGGCCTCCCAGACCGACATTTTGCTTTATATTCGGAACCACTCGATAAAACTCGATAAATAGATTTTTTTGACCTATTAATAATAGCAGAAATTTCAGAAACGCTCTTCCCTTCACCTTTCAACTGCCAAATCCTTGAAACCTCATTCACTTGAATTTCTTTAGCTCTCGGCATGTCGACTATGAAGCGCAATCGTTTACAGAACTTAAGTACTCCAAATTTGTGACATCATCGATTCTAAATTTGCATATGCCAGCGAATATTCAAAGAAATTTAGAATAGTGTCTAAACTTTTGCGACAAGCACATTTGAATTTTTATGAAAAAAATTAGTATTATAGCAAATAAAACAACTGTCTTTTGTACATAGCATTTTAAATCAGTTTTTGAATATATTTACAGGTTTTTGTAATTCTGACGTCATAATTCTACATTTTAAAGCTGAATGACGTCATTGTCTAAACTTTTGCGTCATAGTGTATAATAGAATCAGTAATTTCAAAAATTACATAAGTCGAAGATTTAAGTTTTATCAAGAATTAATAAAAAGTATATTAAACACACATGCTAGATATTTAAAATCTTTTCTGTGCTCACCATATTTCTTAAATCTTTAAATTTGTATGTCGGCATGGAAAAAACATTTTTAAAAAATGTGGACTGTGTAGTTTTGCTATCACCAGTTCAATTCCTTTTAAATCTCCTTGTTCAACCAGAAAAAATAAAAATTAAACTTGGTCAAATTTTTGCACAAAAAAAATTCCGTTGTATCATCCCGAGTCCATGATATTTTTTTAACACTTTCCAACATAGTTGGAATTGGAAAGTGTTTATAATTCGTTTGTCTGTCTGCCTGATCATCTGACCTTTTATCCATGCTCCAACTCTCGTAAATATATTGGTATTGTCATGTAATTTTTATATGTTATTGATGTTTACTATAGAATGTTTGGTACTAAAAGTGAAATCTGCTGTATTTATAGCTGATTTACAGGGACACACAAAATAATTCCGCTGCGTTATAGTCTATGGGGAAAATTCGTTTGCAGCGCATTTTAATGATGTTCAGGCTTAAAGAATAAGTAGCGTTTGTCCTTCGTTTATAGGGGCTTATAAACGAATCCTTTTACATTGTGATCTATGAAGGGAAAATCATTTGCGATGCATTCTAATGATGTTATGAGTTATGATACTTATAACATAATAAAATTAAAAAGGATCACACAGTTGAACTATAACATGTTTACTATGTATCATGGAGTGCGTATCACTTGTCCTTCATTTACAGATTCGCACAAAAGAATTCGGTTAAAGGACGGACTATGATCGATTTCACTATCGGAAAAAAATAAAATATCTTAAATTATTCTGTTAGTGTTGGAAAGTGTTTCATAATCTATGCCTGGTGCATGATTTCCCGTTCTTGTTAGAATAGCAGTTGATAACAAAAGTTAATCATAAATTCCTTAATTATTTGAGAACACTGTTTCCATCCGAAAGACAAACAATATTATGACTATTGCTTGCCGGCAGCTGATATGCAGCTGTGTTTGCGTGCTGCATCAGCAACTTATTATAATAAGGTGTTTATGAAACACGGTATGTTGCGCGTCATATATATATATATATATTTTTCAAATGCTTTTACATTTTATAATGCAGTTTTTCGCGTTCAATATCAGCGCTAAAAATTAAAGAGCGGAAAATACTTGTTTAAAACTTAATACAGTACCAACCTAGAAAAACGGAATCGCAAATGACATAGCTTAAATTGCATTCCAGACAAGATTCCGTCTAGAGTCCTGCATCGGGTCGGGTTATCCGCTTTTACCCGCACCCGAACTGATGGCGCTACATTTTCTCGTTGCGGTTCGGGTTCGGGACGGGTTGACTTTTCATTGTTTCGAATTCGGGTTGGATTTCACCCTTGTGGGTCGGGTTTGGGTTGACCCGATTTTTCAAAAGAATATTCAAAATGCTTTTTCAGGTTAAATAAAATCTCTGCCGGCCCGGCCTACAGGCGGAGGTAGATTTCGAAGTTAAGTATACTAATTTCACAAACAAAAACCAAATCATGATTAGAGATAAATCCACTTTAACAGTTTTATCTGTCTGCTTTTGATGAGTTTATATTTCCTTTTTATAAAATAGCTAGTTTTATCAGAATCCTGTTAAGGCGATATTAAAAAAATATTTTTCCATACTCAACAACTCGAAATTTTCTAGCATAACTCCAGATTCATTTTTAATAGGAAAAACATGAAACTTGTTGACGTGATTTTTGAAGAGATTTATAAGCGACCTGTGTTTTAGGCAGCTTTCATTACAAAAAGCTACCTATTGCAGCCGTTCGGAGGAAAGCGATTTCAAAAAATTTTGGTATATTTTCATCGATCATGACCCCCAGACCCCGAAACCACCCTCCGTTCAAAATTGATATATATATATATATATGAAACGATAAAAGCTAAGCCCCTTTGTAAAATCCCCTTTTTTGTCCCTTTTTAAAATTTAAATTTAGATATTAAAATTAAAACGTTTAAAATGCTTTTGTAATTGTGTCTCAGTTGATTGAATGAGGTTGCCCCTGTTAAGTCAGTTTTCCCGCATTGCGTTTTATAACTTTTAGAGATCGTTTTGACACATCTCATAAGAATACTTTTGCTGAATAAGTGCAATTTGTAAGTCTTGCTGCATTCTATCGGCCAAACTCAAACCACAGCCTTTATCCCGGGCAGTCAATCATTCAGCTAACGACCAATTATAATTTAAAGACGCCTCCTTTGACTTCAACGGCCCCTAGCAGGAATAATGCGAAATACAGCATATTTATACCGATGCACAGGTCCCCGGACAGAGCTTTTGACCATCAAAAGAATGCACTAACTCCACGACACTCGGCTCTCTAAGTATCGCTTAGCGGTACACATAATTCCCAAGCCCGATGTCCATAAAGTAAATTAGCAGCTCTCAAGCCAAAAGGGGCCTGATTTCTCAAAAGGATGTAACAAAGGAACAATAAATCAGGTCCCCTGAAAAACTGTGTCTTTATTGGAACAATTACTATCTTAATCTGACTTCGATTTCCCGGATACCACTCACGGCCTGCGACCCTTTTAACTATGATAGAAGTTCCGAGGATTCGCTCAGAAATCGGCACGCACGCGTCCGCGGTTCGCGCCCCTGCCCCCAGCGGTCGGGCCTGGACCGACGCCACGACAGAAGATCCATAACTGGAGTAGCGGCGAATTCGTTACATATATATATATATATATACCAACTTTTTAGTGATTATTATGCATATTGGTTTATTTGATTAACTAATGTTATACTGTATGTATTAAAATTGGGTAAATAGTTTTTTATTATTATTATTATTCCTCTATACTATTTAATATTGTTTTATTTTGAACATTGTATTCCATGATTAATTATCGGTTTATATGTTTGATTGGCACAATCATATTTTTTTGGTTTTTTTATGAATAATATTAGGATAATTCACACACTATATGTGTGATCTTTAGGCTATTTGGAATTTTAGTATCTGACAATCTTATATAAACATCCATCTTTATTTATTTATTTTATAATTTATTTATTTATTTATTTATTTATTTATTTATTTTCTTTCCTGTTCATTTTTTATATGTAAAGCTAAATATTAAGACTATTATATTTTTATAACATAATTTATTTTATTTTACAGCATATAGCCTATATTCTATGTATTATCAAGTTAAAAAAAAATTTAATTTCTCAGTGTAGATTTAATGGTATGGTAATAGAATATATTGTATTAAAATTTAATTTATTTAAAAAAAAATTCTGAATAATGAAATACAGTATGGTATTGTTTTTATTAGGATGTGTGTAGGAATGCAGTTGATACATTTTAATTCATTAGCATATATTAGGTTCTACTTATTGTGAATTTTTGTATAATCATAAAAGTTTTTAAAATTAAATAATAGATTGCAGCACTATAAATTTTGAATTTTTAAATAGCCTCTATTAAAGTTATAATTTTAATTTTTTTACACTAGGTGGTTGTTAATGCTGGATATTGGCAATGTTGTAAAATTGTAATTATACAATTTAAAATTGTTTTTAGGTATTATAAATAATGTAATTATTTTTTATTTATATTATATTAGTTATATTTATCACAATATTTCAACATGAATTAACTGACTCCATAGCTTTTAATTTCTGCGTTAACTTAACTGTTTTATTCACCTTAATCTTATCATGCTTTTCGGATTCCATGTGCGGGAGTGTATTAGGTAGCTTTCATTACAAAAAGCTACCTATTGCAGCCGTTCGGAGGAAAGCGATTTCAAAAAATTTTGGTATATTTTCATCGATCATGACCCCCAGACCCCGAAACCACCCTCCGTTCAAAAGTTGATATATTTATATATATATATATATATATATATATATATATATATATATATATATATATATCCATATATATATATATATCCATATATATATATATATATATATCTGACCTTTGTCATACTGTAACTCTCGAATTTATGAACCGATTTGGATGTAATTCGGTATGTACATAGTATATACTAATGTCTCGACCGAGCTCGTTGGCCAGCTTCATCCGCCATTTTGTTTCAAAATGGTGGCCATTTAAAATTTTCTTAAAAATTTTAAATTTGAAATGTGGTACCAAAGAATTGAAAATGGAAAAATATTTTTTTCTTATGTATTTAACCTTTATACAAAGATTTCGGAGCAGTTTTTGTTTCGTCTATATCTTAAAAAATGGCTGAGTTATAACATTTTGAATTTCTAGCGTGGCTGACATTTTGAAACGTCCTGAATTTTGTCACGCGATAAAAGGCGTATTTATGAACCGATTTGGATGTAACTTCGTTTGTACATAGTACATACCAGTGTCTCGATCGAGTTCGTTGGCCAGCTTCATCCGCCATCTTGTTTAAAAATGGCAGTCATTTAAATTTTTAAGAAAAATTTAAATTTGAAATGTGGTACCAAAAAATTGAAAATTGAAAAAATATTTTTTTTATGTATTTGACCTTGATACAAAGATTCGGGAGCAGTTTTTGTTTCGTCTATATCTCAAAAAATGGCTGAGTTATAGCATTTTGAATTTCTAGCGTGGCTGACATTTTGAAACGTCCTGATATTTGTCACGTGATAACAGGCGTATTTATGAACCGATTTGGATGTACTTTGGTGTGTACATAGTACATACAAATATCTCGACCGAGTTCGTTGGCCAGCTTCATCCGCCATCTTGTTTCAAAATGGCGGTCATTTAAAAAAATTTAAAAAATTTAAAATTTAAAATGAGATACCAAAATATTAGAAAATGAAAAAGATTTTTTTTGTATGTGTTTGATCTTAATACAAAAATCCCGGAACAGTTTTTGTTTCGTCTATATCTAAAAAAATGGCTGAGTTATAGCGTTTTGAATTTCTATTGTGGCTGACATTTTAAAACGACCTGATTTTTGTCACGCGATAACAAGCGTATTTATGAACCGATTTGGATGTTACTTGGTCTGTACATAGTACATACCAATGTCTCGAGTGAGCTCGTTGGCCAGCTTTATTCGCCATCTTGTTTCAAAAGAGTTGCCATTTAAAAAAAATTAAATTTAAAATTTAAAATGAGGTATTAAAAAATTGGAAAATGAAAAAGATTTTTTATGTGTTTGGCCTTGATACAAAGATTCCGGAGCAGATTTTGTTTCTGAAAATTTGTTCTTTTGTTTATATCTTAAAAAATGGTTGAATTATAGCACTTTGAATTTGTAGTATGGCTAACATTTTGAAACGATGTTGTATTTGTCACGCGATAACACACGCCTATTTCCATGTGAGAAAGCATGTGGATAGTATACATCAACATCTCAGCCAAATATAAGTTACTTTAAATAAAAGCAGCTTGGATAAAGCTGACTAATTTCGTGAAATTCTCATTCATAATGATTTAGTATTGATAAAAATTAGTATTGAATCTCCTATATTCGGTTTCCACTAAATTGAGCGTGTGTTTGAATAATATAAGTTGGCTTTTTTAAAATAAGGTATTTGAAAGCTACCTCTTCCTCCCGACACTGGCCGGAAGGACTTTTTTGAAAATCTACTGGGAATTAATACGGTATGTTTTGTGAGATTTCTATTGCTATAGGTTGGATATTTAATGGGTTGTAGTTTTTTTTCCATTTCATGCCATTTGATAGTCTTCTGTATTCATCTTGAGACTATTATTTTGATCATATTGGTTGTTTGAGTACAGGGGAAAAAAAATTTTCAGCTTATAGCTTTTTTCCCACAGAAAACAACCGATTTGCTTATATCATTGAATTCTGTACTCTTGAAAACGTAATTCAATATATAAGTTTTTCAATTTTTTCGGAGTCCATGTTCTTTTTTTCTTCCGTGTTGGTTCTTGTAATTAGGTATACGGTACTTTATTTTACGCATACAGTTCTATATTGTTGGTTTTTGGCGTGAAGTCAATCATTCACAATATTGCAGTTTTTGATGATGGTCGGTAATGTTTAATTAATGGTTATATATATATATATATATATATATATATATATAACTGACATTTGTCACACTGTAACTCTCGTATTTATTAACAGATTTGGATGTAATTCGGCGTGTACATAGTACATACCAATGTCTCGACCGAGTTCGTTGGCCAGCTTCATCCGCCATTTTGTTTCAAAATGGCGGCCATTTAAAATTTTTAAAAAAAATTAAAATTTCAAATGTGGTACGAAAAAATTGAAAATGGAAAAATATTTTCTTCTTATATATTTGACCTTTATACAAAGATTTCGGAGCAGTTTTTGTTTCGTCTATATCTTAAAAAATGGCTGAGTTATAGCATTTTGAATTTCTAGCGTGGCTGACATTTTGAAACGTCCTGAATTTTGTCACGCGATAAAAGGCGTATTTATGAACCGATTTGGATGTAACTTCGTTTATACATAGTGCATACCAATGTCTCGACCCAGTTCGTTGGCCAGCTTCATCCGCCATCTTGTT
This sequence comes from Maratus speciosus, assembly GCA_963932465.1. Classification (NCBI taxonomy): domain Eukaryota; kingdom Metazoa; phylum Arthropoda; class Arachnida; order Araneae; family Salticidae; genus Maratus; species Maratus speciosus. The sequence continues at coordinate 330,739,596 of OZ010787.1, forward strand.
TCAAAATGGCGGCCATTTAAATTTTTAAGAAAAATTTAAATTTGAAATGTGGTACCAAAAAATTGAAAATTGAAAAAATATTTTTTCTTATGTGTTTGACCTTGATAAAAGATTCGGGAGCAGTTTTTGTTTCGTCTATATTTTAAAAAATGGCTGAGTTATAGCATTTTGAAATTCTATTGTGGCTGACATTTTAAAACGACCTGAATTTTGTCAGGCGATATCAGGCGTATTTATGAACCGATTTGGATGTAACTTGGTCTGTACATAGTACATACCAATGTCTCGACCGAGTTCGTTGGCCAGCTTCATTCGCCATCTTGTTTCAAAAGGGTTGCCATTTAAAAAAACTTTAAATTTAAAATTTAAAATGAGGTATTAAAAAATTGGAAAATGAAAAAGATTTTTTCATGTGTTTGGCCTTAATACAAATTTGGCCTTAATTCTTTTGCTTATATCTTAAAAAATGGTTGAATTATAGCACTTTGAATTTCTAGCATGGCTAACATTTTGAAATGATCTTGTATTTGTCACGTGATAACGCACATATTCGCCTATTTCGATGTAAGAAGGCCTGTGGATAATATACATCAATATCGCGATCAAGTTCGCTGGCCAGCTTCATCAGCCATCTTGTTTCAAAATGGCGGCCATTAAATTAAAAAAAATTACATTTAAAGTGAGGTGCAAAAAAATTAGAAATTGAAAAATGTTTCTTTCTTAAGTATTTGACCTTGACATAAGGATTCAGGAGCATTTTTTGTTTGTCTTTATCTTAAAAAACGGCTCAGATATAGCAATTTCAATATCTAATGTGGGTGACATTTTGAAAAAACGTGATTTTTGCCCGCGAAAGCACTCGAATATATCAATTGATTCCGATGTGAGTGAACATGTGCAGAGCAGTTACTAAGGTCTCGACCAAGTTCACTGGTTAGCCTCATCCACCATGTTGTCTTAAAAGGGCAGGCACTTTAAGAAATCGACGAATTTGGCAGCCAAATATAAGTTACTTTAAATAAAAGCAGCTTGGATAAAGCTGACTAATTTCGCGAAATTCTCATTCATAATGATTTAGTATTGATAAAAATTAGTATTGAATCTCCTATATTCGGTTTCCACTAAATTGAGCTTCGTGTGTTTGAATAATATAAGTTGGCTTTTTTAAAATAAGGAATATGAAAGCTACCTCTTCCTCCCGGCACTGGCCGGAAGGACTTTTTGATTTTCCTTCAATTAATTAAAACTTGATATAGAAACAATTATTTTCTCAGTAAGACAATATTTTTCGTTTCTAACACAATCGCTTCGGGAAATTCCGTTCAAAATGCCCACTTTGACATCCTTTTTTGAAATATATTCTGCCTCTGTCAAAAAATCGATCATTACGGTACATTATATAGTTTCTGCATAAGCGAATCTACCAATTGGATGCGTTTGAGAGCAAAAATGAATTTAAAAATCAGTCAGAAAATAAGCAGTTTTGATTTGAATACTCCCTTAATACGATGATTTTTCCAACACAATCCGCTTCGGGAAATTCGGTTCAAAAAGCCCACTTTGACAGCATGTTTTAAAATATATTCTGCCTCTGTCCAAAAATTGACCATTACGGTACATTATATAGTTTCTGAGTAAGAAAAGGTACCAATTGGAAGTGATATAAAGGAATTGGAAGTGTTGCTCTCAAATGCATTTAACTGGTAGATTCGCTTATTCAGAAACTATATAATGTACCGCAATGATAAATTTTTTGATAGAGGCAGAATATATTTCAAAAAATGATGTCAAAGTGGGCATTTCGAACGGAAATTCCCGAAGTAATTGTGTTAGAAACGAATAGTATTGTCCTTCTGAGAAAATAATTGTTTATATATCAAGTTTTAATTAATTGAACGAAAAATAAGAAAAAAAGGTCGCTTATAAATCTCTTCAAAAATCACGTCAGCAAGTTTCATATTTTTATTAGGTAGATTTCGTATGAAATACTTACCTATTGGGATCGTTCCTATGTTGGAATTTCTGAAAATTTTCTGCAGATCTACACCGATCATGGCCCCTAGAACCCAAAACCACCCTCAGTAAAAAACTTTATATATATATATATATATATATATATATATATATATCACTTTCTTCTGGACACGATAACTTCTGTAATTTTGCACAAATCTCTTCCAAACTGATACATAAAATCAAGGGGCATAAAATCTCGGTCAAGTTTGTTAATGGGCAAAAGTGGACAAAGGGGATGGAAATAGGGAAGGGTTTTGTGAAAACCGAAAAAACCCAATAACTTCTGCTGGAACGCTCTGTGCACACTGATCAGTTAGCAATAAAATTACAAAAATGAGTATTTAAATCCAGCATACAAAGGAGATTGGGAATTAAGAATCTGTAGACATATATGCCGCGATAATTTCGTATAGTGAGTGCACCATTATTCTGGGTTCTTGTGTGTAATTCAAATTGATATAAATTGTTGCATCAATTAAAATTACGTAAATTGAGTTTGTTCGCGCTGTGTGATTTCGATGCACAAGAACTTTATGAATTATACAGAGATTGTAGGTGACCCGAAGAGATTATTATTTATTTCTAAGGTGGCCCTAGTTTATAACCTACTCTGTAAAAGAATCAATAATTCCCAAAATAACAATTAGATAATTAAATGCAAGACATAAATTGAAGAAGATAAATTTTAGTTTAAACAAAGATTTATTTACATGCACATTTATATATATATTACAAGAATTCAAAATTTAAAGAGTTTTAAGTATTTCATATTAAATGAAAATCCTGAGATTACATGATTAAAATTAAATATAAAACTTGAATATATAATACTTGAGTAACTACAAAAGTGATTTACTGCCATTCTCACTCTTTCACTAAAATGCGTAATCGCAGTGTTATTTCACACAATGGAACCGTTAAGAAAATATTTTGTACCTCATTGAAGATTGGTCTCTATCGTCCATTCTGATATTTGAAACATACCAGCAGCGTTCAGTCATCAGTCATGAATAAGCCTCTTTTACAGCATCATTCTATGATTTCTAGGATGATTTCACAATGGGATTGTTTGCCATGGTCCAGGACTCAAGGAGTTAAAGAAACTTTAAAATCATTCTCCTCTAGAAGCGCGATGACTGAATTGTCAAAAAAATGCATCTCCTTTTTAAGATGCTGTTCATTCATCTCTGAATATCTGACTCCTCTTCATTCAGGCAGGGAAGAGAGAGAGAGAAAAAAAATAATAATATTTTCTGAAAGAGTAAAGGGGGAGAAGGTCCTGTGTTTCTTGGCCAATAGGGATATCCTGCCTCTTTTTCTATTGGACGTGTGTTCAACATATAGTTATAAGGCACACATAATTTTGTCAAAATTTGCATAGTCACTCCTTCTGTTATCTTCCTTAAGGTTTGAGTTAATTTCAAGTGAAAGAGATATAGTTTTTTTTTTTTTTTTTTTTTTTTTTTGTTAAAGTCACTGTAAAGTTTTGATCATTTTATGTGTTGGAATAATCCAATTTATGCTTTATTAAGCCATATATGTATCTAAAGGTGGAACTGTGTTAAAACAGTCCACCATCTCACCCGTCCACAAAAAAAAATGAATGCAATTCATTTTGAAATCAAAAGTAACTGCAAGAGTCCTGCAGACATAACTAAATGTTCATAACCTTGCAAGCGTTGAAAGTGCATCTAAATAAATCTTTGTTTAAACTAAAATTTATCTTCTTCAATTTATGTCTTGAATTTAATTATCTAATTGTTATTTTGGGAATTATTGATTCTTTTACAGAGTAGGTTATAAACTAGGGCCACCTTAGAAATAAATAATAATCTCTTCGGGTCACCTACAATCTCTGTATAATTCATAAGGTTCTTGTGCATCGAAATCACACAGCACGAGCAAACTCAATTTACGTAATTTTAATTGATGCAACAATTTATATCAATTTGAATTGCACACAAGAACCCAGAATAATGGTGCACTCACTATACGAAATTATCGCGGCATATATGTCTACAGATTCTTAATTCCCAATCTCCTTTGTATGCTGGATTTAAATACTCATTTTGGTAATTTTATTGCTAACTGATCCGTGTGCACAGAGCGTTCCAGCATATATACTTTTTTATGGTGCCGTGACCAGGATTCAAGGAGTTAAAGAAACTTTAAAATCATTCTCCTCTGGAAGCGCGATGACAGAATTGTAAAAAAAATGCATCTCCTTTTTAAGATGCTGTTCATTCATCTCTGAATATCTGACTCCTCTTTATTCAGGCAAGGCAGAGAGAGAAAAAAAATAATAATATTTTCTGAAAGAGTAAAGGGGGAGAAGGTCCTGTGTTTCTTGGCCAATAGGGATATCCTCCCTCTTTTTCTGTTGGACGTGTCTTCAACATATAGTTATAAAGTACACATAATTTTGTCAAAATTTGCATAGTCACTCCTTCTGTTATCTTCCTTAAGGTTTGAGTTAATTTCAAGTGAAAGAGATACAGTTTTTTTTTTGTTAAAGTCACTGTAAAGTTTTGATCATTTTATGTGTTGGAACAATCCAATTTATGCTTTATTAAGCCACATATGTATCTAAAGGTGGGACTGTGTTAAAACAGACCACCAACTTCTTAATTTTTGAGCATATCAAATCAGTTTAAAGTTTTTATTACTTTTAAAAATAGCGCCAAAAATGCATGCATCACAGATTTTTGATAAAATTAAAAATACACACAAGGGGCGCAAAAAATAGGGTTTTTGTGAGAAAAAAATTCCTTACTTCGTCAATTCTCAAGATATCAAATCCAATTAATTTTATTATACATCTCCTTAATATTATCTACAACTTTTATATTCACAAGTTTTTGGTAGGACCAATTTGTTCCGCAAAAAAAATTAAAAACGTAAACAAAAAAAACCCTGCCGGCCCGGCCTACAGGCAGAGGTAGATTTCAAAGTTAAGTATACTAATTTTACCAACAAAAACTAAATCATTATTAGATATAAATCCACTTTAACAGTTTTATCTGTCTGCTTTTGACGAGTTTTTATTTCCTTTTTATAAAATAGCTGGTTTTATCAGAATCATGTTAAGGCGATATTAAAAAAAATATTTTTCCATGCTCAACAACTCGAAATTTTCTGGCACATTTTCAGATTCATTTTTAATAATAAAAAAAAAAAAAAAAAAAAAAAAAAAAAAAAAAATATGAAACATCCTAACGTGATTTTTGAAAAGATTTATAAGCGACCTGTGTTTTTATTTTTCTTTCAATTAATTAAAACTTGATTAATAAACAATTATTTTCTCAGAATGGCAATATATTTCGTTTCTAACAAAATCGCTTCGGGAAATACTGTTCAAAATGCCCAATTTGACATCATTTTTTGAAATATATTCTGCCTCTATCAAAAAATCAATCATTACTGTACATTACATAGTTTCTGAATAAGAGAATCTAGCAATTGGATGCGTTTGAGAGCAAAAATGAATTTAAAAATGAGTAAGAAAATAGACAGTTTGGATTTCAGAACACCCTTTCTTAGATGATTTTTTTCTTCACCAGGTAAGTATTTTTAATTTGTTTTTCCTGTAAGAATTGGTTACATCCAAAACTTGTCTATATAGATGTTGTAGACAATATTAAGAAGATATATGATAAATTCATGGGGATTTTATATCTTTTGAATTGACGGAGTTATGGATTTTTTACTTCTTCAAACCCCATTTTTGTTTTCGTTTTTAATTTTTTTTTTTGCGGTGCGAATTGGTCCTATCAAAAACTTGTGAATATAAAAGTTGTAGATAATATTAAGGAGATGTATAATAAAATTAATTGGATTTGATATGTTGAGAATTGACGAAGTAAGGAATTTTTTTCTCCCAAAAACCCTATTTTTGCGCCCTTTGAGCCTATTTTTAATTTTATCAAAAATCTGTAATACATGAATTTTTGGCGCTATTTTTAGAAGTAATAAAAATTTTAAACTGATTTGATATGTACAAAAATTAAGAAGTTATGGGGTTTTTTCGGTTTTCACAACCCCCCCCCTCCCTATTTCCATCCCCTTTGTCCGCTTTTGCCCATTAACGAACTTAACCGAGACTTTATGTCCCTTGATTTTATATATCAGTTTGGAAGAGATTTGAGCAGAATTGCGGAAGTTATCGTGTCCAGAATAAAGTGATAACACAATTGCTTCGGGAAATTCCGTTCAAAATGCCCACTTTGACAACATTTTTTGAAATATATTCTGCCTCTATCAAAAAATCGATCATTACTGTACATTATATAGTTTCTGAATAAGCGAATCTACCAATTAAATGCGTTTGAGAGCAAACATGAATTTAAAAATGAGTCAGAAAATAAGCAGTTTGGATTTGAGTGCACCCTTTATTCAATGTTTTTTCCAACACAATCCGCATCGGGAAATTCGGTTCAAAATGCCCACTTTAACAGCATTTTTTAAAATATATTCTTCCTCTATCAAGAAATTGACCATTACGGTACATTATATAGTTTCTGAGTAAGAAAACGTACCAATTGGAAGCCTTTGAGAGCAAAAATGAATTGTAAAATGAGTCAGAAAATAAGCAGTTTGGATTTGAATACACCCTTACTTAGATGATTTTTTTCTTCAACCGCTATGTATTTTTAATTTGTTTTTGCTGTAAGAATTGGTCCTATCCATAACTTGTCTATATAGATGTAGACAATATTAAGAAGATATATGATAAATTCATGGGGATTTTATATCTTTTGAATTGACGGAGTTAAGGATTTTTTACTTCTTCAAACCCCCTTTTTGTTTTCGTTTTTAATTTTTTTTTTGCAGTACGAATTGGTCCTATCAAAAACTTGTGAGTATAAAAGTTGTAGATATTATTAAGGAGATTTATAATTAAATTAATTGGAATTGATATCTTGAGAATTGACGAAGTTATGAATTTTTTTCTCCCAAAAACCCTATTTTTTGCGCCCCTTGAGCCCATTTTTAACTTTATCAAAAATCTGTTATACATAAAATTTTGGCCCTATTTTTAGAAGTAATAAAAACTTTAAACTGATTTGATATGTGCAAAAATTAAGAAGTTATGGGGGGTTTTCGGTTTTCACAAAACCCGTCCCTATTTCCATCCCCTTGGTCCGATTTTGCCCATTAACGAACTTGACCGAGATTTTATGCCCATTGATTTTATGTATCAGTTTGGAAGAGATTGGTGCAGAATTACGAAAGTTATCGTGTCCAGAAGAAAGTGATATATATAGATAGACAGATAGATAGATAGATAGATACATAGATAGATAGATAAAGTTTTTTACTGAGGGTGGTTTTGGGTTCTAGGGGTCATGATCGGTGTAGATCTGCAAAAATGTTTTAGAAATTCCAACATAGGAACGATCCCAATAGGTAGTATTTCATACGAAATCTACCTAAAAGGGAGTTTGAAGAGGAAAAATTTTCATTACTCCGTCAATTCACAAGATATAAAATCTCCATGAATTTATCATATATCTTCTTAATATTGTCTTCAACATTTATATAGATAAGTTTTTATAGGGCCAATTCTTACAGCAAAAACAAATTAAAAATACATAGCGGTTGAAGAAAAAATTCATCTTATTAAGGATGCATTCAAATCCAAACTGCTTATTTTCTTACTCACTTTTAAATTCATTTTTGCTCTCAAACGCATCCAATTGCTAGATTCTCTTATTCAGAATCTATATAATGTACAGTAATAATGGATTTTTTGATAGAGGCAGAATATATTTCAAAAAATGATTTCAAAGTGGGCATTTTGAACAGTATTTCCCGTAGCGATTGTGTTAGAAACGAAAAATATTGCCCTACTGAGAAAATAATTGTTTATTAATCAAGTTTTAATTAATTGAAAGAAAAATAAAAACATAGGTCGCTTATAAATCTTTTCAAAATTCACGTCAGCATGTTTCATATTTTTTTATTATTATTATTATTAAAAATGAATCTGAAAATGTGCCAGAAAATTTCGAGTTGTTGAGCATGCAAAAATATTTTTTTTAATATCGCCTTAACATGATTCTGATAAAACCAGCTATTTTATAAAAATGAAATAAAAACTCGTCAAAACCAGACAGATAAAACTGTTAAAGTGGATTTATATCTAATAATGATTTAGTTTTTGTTGGTAAAATTAGTATACTTAACTTCGAAATCTACCTCTGCCTGTAGGCCAAGCCGGCAGGGATTTTTTTTTTTTCGTATTGCATAGCTGAGGTTGATCTCTACAAAGGCCGTTTTTTTACTCTTTTGATTTTGTTTGCAAGCTTTTTTTATCACGATGCTTTCACTTTCGAAACCGGTTCCGAAAGTGAAAGTGTCTTAATTAAAAATAACTGCTAACAAATTGATAAAGTACAAAAACAGCCGTTGTAGAGATCGGACTCAGCTGTTGAATGCAAATAAATAAATAAATAATAAAAATATTTAAATGCAAACGAGATATCTTAAAAATTTTCTCCCGTTGGATTAACATTTATAACGGATATTTTCGCGTGGCTGAAGTAGCCTCTTAAGTCTACTACCTGCCCGCCACGTAGACCTAATATGTAGAAAAAGTTGTAAGCCTGATCCCTTCCCGACCCGAGTCTACTGAAAATTTTAAGCCCTTTTCTGACACAATGTAACTGCCCGATGCCGATCTCAACGCTGAACATGTTTTCTGTATTGATGTTGTCAATCTAGCAGTGCAGCACATTTATACTTATCATCACCCCGGTCGCGTCCATTGAAAATTGTTCGTATTTTATCGACTTAGTTTGATACTTTTAAATTTCTATATCTGGCCGGTTGGCACATTTAATCTTTTTATCGGACCGGACCGGGGCCGAAGGAAAAAGTTTCGCGGACCAAACCCGTAATTTTTGATTCAGCCCGACCCGGCCCGTTAAAAAAATTGTCTTTAATCTGCCGACCCGCCCAATTAGAAAATTTAACTTCATTTTGCCGTTCCGGGTACGGACCTCGGGCCAAACCCGTGCAGATCTCTCGCGTCCAGTTGAGTAAAAATTGGAGTAGACATTTTTGCAAACTGAATTACTTTAAATAAATATCTACTTTAAATAAATAAAAAGCTATGCAATGCAGAATAGAAATAATACAGAATTACTCCGCTCAAAAGTCAGGCCACAACTGACTCCACATTTTAATTACAAGTGCGGTTTTCAACTTTTCAGGGGTAAAATGCTGAGTTTTTACTTTCGAATGCAAAGAGAGATTCGTCACTTAGGTGTGTCATGCTGAGGACACCTTGTTACCATGCGCCAACAAGGTCCACCGTCATACCCGCATATATCTGAATATTAAAGAACATAGATTTGTCCATTTTTCAATATAAAACATAAAATTGGTGTAAGAGGTAAAATTTTAAGTTACTTTTCATAATTATAATAAAACATGATTTAGTTTCCTTTCGTTTCGGGTTCGGGTCGGGTTGCGGGTTGAAGTATTGCGGTTTCGGGTCAGTGCGGGTTGAAATATGTCGGATTCGGGTCGGGTTGCGGGTTGACTTCAAATGGAATTTTCGGGTTCGGGTCGGGTTGTATCCGACCCGCGTAGGACTGTATTCCGTCTTAGCAGATGCAAATCTATGGCATTCCTTCCATCGAGGTCATGAAAACTTTCTGTTTAAGTACAGGATATCGTTATAGATAGGTTCCGTTTTCACAGGTTTAGCTGTAGATTTTTTAGAAGGTATTACTTGAAGGGACGCTAAAGCAAATCTCGTCCATTACGCCTTGGCTGCTAAATCCGTTCGCATGCCCCAGTAAACTTATACCAAATGAAAGCTATGACGCGATTTCTGAAATGTAGGATACGAGTGATGAGCGATATGGAAAATTAACATAAAATACACAACACATATAAAGAGAGAGAATGAGGATATTATTTTTATAATTTTTATTCAGATATATACACCATTTATATACAATATTACTTGGGCGACAAAAATTATACTGGAACAATACTATACTATTCCCTGTTATCGTTGCTCAATTAAATATTTTTTTAAACATTAGTCAGAAATCTATATAACTGTTTACAAAAATGTATAAAATACGATTTATTGTTAAAAATGATTAATAAATAATTGGCATGAAATTTATGAAATTTCAAATTTCATACGACTTCTTGTCTGTTATATTTAGTTAAAAAAAATTCTTAGTTTATATTTTAGTTATAAAAAATCCTAGCTTATATTTAGTTTTAAAAAATCCTAATTTATATTTAGTTTTAAAAAATTCCTACGTTGAAATAGAAAAAAATTTCAATGTCCTCCGACAACAACTAACCGAGTTCAAAAATTTTCGTTGTTTTTGTTTTAAAATACGAGGATCATACACGAAATTATTTCAGGGGGAACTAACAGACAGGGATGGATTAATTATTGGGATTAAAATGCATGTATCTTACAATAAAATCTCAACAAATGCGTCAGTAGGATTAGAATAGTGCTTTCTTAAGAAAATAGAAAAAAAAGAAAAGAAAGGAATAATGAAGCTTTGTGCAAAAAGAAACATCTACATATTAAAACTGTACCAACACGTTTTTTCTCAAATGAAAATCTACTTTTGATTCCTGTATTTAAATTCCTTGGATAAAATCAATCCAGGAAAATAAGTAGTTTATATATTTTACTTAACTTTTCTTGGACTTAACAGAGGTCAAATTTTGAGGATGTTAATGCTAAATCCACTCTACAAATTTTAATTTTTTACTTTCAAAAAAAAAAAAAAAAAAAAAAAAAAGAAGAAGAAGAAGAAGAAGAAGAAAAGAAAGGAAAGGAAATAAGAGAAAAAAAAGAAAAGAAAAGAAATAGTCGATTGAAATAAACCTTACAAAGAAACCAAAGAAAAAGAAAAAAGAACAGCTATTCCAAAATATCTCCCTCTTGTTGTAATTAAGCGTCGTAAGCTTTTTTATGAAACCCATTGTGATAATCTTCAGGTTACTAGATTTTTTTTTTCATGTTAGAATTACATTTTAAACTGAACTAACATACCTATAAATCGTAATATCGATTGGTTTGTGAGTTGGTAATTTTCTGCATATCGAGCGTGGCCTACTTTTACAAAAAATTCTGAATGCATTTTTAACTTCCTTTTTTCTGAGAAAAAGCTGAAATCTTTGTTATATTTAGAGATCGACCGAAAATTCGGTTTCGTTTTCGTTTTCCTCCCAAAATCTGAGTTTCGCCTAAAATTCGTTTTCGTCGAAAATTCTGTTGAATATCAGCCGAAACTATCTGTATTCGAAAAATCTCGTTTCTTCCTTCGGAAATTTTCAACATTACTCATTGATTTGAGGTGTCTCGGCTCAAATGAGACACTCTTTATTTATTGCTATGAACTTCACTGTTTACAATTATACGTCATGACTGTCTGAAGACGTGAGTTCAAATTATAAAGCAAGCAATGCATATATCACTAAACTTTGAAGACGCTTTTCGCGTGCTCATTAAAAGCTGCAGACTTAATAGCAAGAGAATTTTTTTTTGTTTGAAACCGCAGAAGTGTTTCGAATACTCTTTAAGAAAGTTCTATGATCATTTACAAAAATCATTATGAAAGATAAATCGAGGCATGCGTTCCTGAAACATTTTTTAATTAGATGAAATTCGTATAATTAGAAAATCATTCTGTGTCGTTGATAAATTAATGACATTTTATTTTAGATAAAAATAAAATGTTTTGGTCAGAGGCACAGAGAGCCAACTTGGACCACACCTATTATTATAAGTATAATTAATTAAGTAAGAATTCTGTATATTTATGTATCTATTAATTACTTAAAAATTTTTTGGACATTTTCGTTTTCGTTTTTCTTTTCGGTCGAAAATAGGAAGATTACCGAAATTCAGTTTTTATTTCGGTCTTAGAAACCTGTTTCGGTTTATCCATAGTTATAATTATCCAGATTGTGAGAAACATCATACTGTAGTTAGAGGGTGGGATGGGGAAGTTATTTTTTATTCCGGTGAAAACCATTTTTAGATATTTTAAAGAGTAGAATTCTTCCATGAACAACTCAAATACATATTTGGTTGTTTATTGATCAAGCCTTATTTTTTTTTTCTTTCAAGGAAGCCAGATGCAAAAATGGTGAAACTTTTTTTTAAAGAAAAATATCCCATTAATATAAATCATTTTTATTTAGAAACTATGCTTTCATCTCCAGATGGCTGCTAATAAATCTGCATCCTCTTCTCCATTTCCTCTGTTGTGCTCATTTCTGGTATCGTAGTTTCAACACATCAAAATCGAGAGATTTTCTTTTTAGTTTTCCTTGAAATTCGGTAACCCGAATTGAATTATTATTAAAAGAATTATTGAAGAATTATTATAAAAAATATGGATCCGGATAACTGTAACTTTATTTGTTAAAAATTTAAAAATGAAAAACTCCATAATTTTTGCACTTTATGCCTTTGAAAGACCATACTTCAAAACAACGTTTTTGATTTTGATTTTTTACTAATAATGAAATAAAGTGATAGATACCTTTGTTGAGTTACGAATATAAAAATTATCTGCGTTTGAAAATTAAAACAATTAGTAAATTTTTGTCAATAAAAGTGATATGGAAATATGCGCGCATAATCACTCAAAATATCATAAATTTAACAAAAATATTTTGCTTTATTAACCTATACTTCAGATACTCTAGCACATTTTAAACCTAAATTTAAATGTATTTTAGTAAAATTTCTATATTTCAAATAAAGTTATATGTATTGCACATTTTTTCTAAAAGAATTCAGAGTTTTTCTATGCATAATATTTTTTGTGCAAAGCAGTAAAAATTTCGGTTCAGACTTAAATATAGATATAAAAATATCATATAAAAGCACTAAATAGTTCAAGAGATATCATGCACAAAATTAAAAATAAGAAGCACATTTTGATATTATAAATGAGCACAGTAAAATATTTTTTCAGTTGCTTACAGAGCACACTTGGTGTATTTTTATTCATAACTAGCGCAATTATAAGGATATTTTATGCGGATTTTTACGTGTTCAGAAAACATTGCTCTTACTTATACATACTTTTTGATAATAAATAAAATCTAATTTATTGAAGAAATAAAAGTCGTGTGACCCCTTAACTATACTCACTCAACAAAGGAAAGGGGGGGGGGATAAAAGAAAAGAAAAATGTACAGGCAGCAAGTTACCGGAACATCCCTGTGATTGGAAGAGATTTTACTGATATTTGAAGAAAGTTCCGTCTTTTGATTAAAAAAATTGAAGAAAGTTTGAGATGAAGTTCACAGGACGGACGTACGTAAAATTTCCATTTTTAGTAGGGAAAAGACAGCAGCGTTATGGAAACACCCATGTGCTTTCTCGAAAATACAGCTTTACATTGGAAGATTTCAAGTAATCTTTACATTAGATTACTGTATTTTGAAGGAAAATAAATAAATCATAGCGGATTTTTTTTTTTTTTTTTTTTTTTGTGTGTGTGTGTGTGTGTGTGTGTGTGTTTTAACAAAATATAGTATACGAAACAATGCGTGTTAATTCGCAGATTTTTTGAGAGTGTATACAGATACGATGAAGCTGAAAGAAATATTATTTTAGTTTAATTTATTATCACGTAAGTTAGTAGCACACATTTCTTTAAATAAAAAACTCAGATCAATTAATGGAAATCTAAAAAAATATACAGGATTTTTTTTTCGAAGTATGAAAATTACGACATGATTTTAATTTAAAATCATTCGTATCTGCCGACTGATTTAAAACAACTTTTATTTATTCTTACCATGTAGAAATCCTCTCAAAATCAGAGAACAGGTCTGTCGTCTTTTAACATTTTAGGTTCAAATAATAAATTAAGAAATGCGCTAATTGGATGATTTTCTATATTAATATTTGAAGGTAGATTAGAAACTTTTTCTAATAATGATATGAAATTTAGAAAGGATTCTTTAAGTGAAACTGACTTATCAAATATGTAGTTATTGACTTTTTTCCTAAATACTTACGAAAATACTTAGATTAATTAACAAATAATATAGAAATAATATATTGAAAATTTTCAATTCTCATTAAAGAATAAAAATAAATATTTTTATTTGTAAATGAGATGATTTTTTTTTTAATATAAAAAATTTGGGGGCTCATATATAGGGATGGGCATTATTTAACCTTTAACTGATGTTACAGGTCTCTCAGACCGCGACTTTTTTCAATTTTTATAGTTTATCTTGCTATTTTCAGTTTATCTACAAACACTATCGAAATTTTGTTCCGTTTGGAAGTTTAGTACTATCACCAGAGACTTTTGAATAGGTGAATTTTAATTATGACAGTCCTGTGCAAAAAGTTTAGTACAAAAACACCATCCTATGAGTTAATCGCGTCTTTTATTCATCTTTGGATGGAGCGGTCTCACAGACCGCTTCACACTAGTTATGTGACAATTTCTGTGACATCAGTTAAAGGTTAACGTATTAAGATAAAAAACACTGTTACTATGCTGGAACCTAATATCCCATTAATATGTTACCGAAAAGTCCCTGTTAATTAAATAACACATGGTTTTAAATGGATTCATTTGCCTTAATCAAGAATTCAATTTCGTACCTCTAAAATAGAACATTTACTAAAAACGTCCTCAATCGTTTCTTTTGAGACGGGTGCCCTATCTTCACTCTCTAGTTATTGGCAACTCTGTTAGGTGTCTGGTGCTAAAAAATTATTTTACTTTTCATCAATCACTAATGCATGAATAGTAACAACTTGCAGCACTAATTAAACGCTTTTTCGGCTTGGTGTCTGGTGCTAAGTCACCACCATCACATACTTTTTCCGATTCTGCTTGTGCAATGTAGAGCATAAACGAAACACTGAAATAAATAGTACATCAGAAAAACATCTGAAAATTGGTAAAAAAAAAAGCTCATGCTTGACATGTTTTGTACTAAAGAATCGTATATATATATATATATATATATATATATATATTAATATATATATTAATTGTTTTCATTTAGCATTTACTTAACAAAAAGCCAAGTTTGACTTTCCAAAACTCAGCAACGTTTTGTCTAACGTTTGATCTGACCAGCTTTCTTCCAACTAAAAATACATTTTCGTGCTTTTTTTTCCTGATTTGCTTCTAATTTTTAACGGGTAAATTAAAAAAAATTATATACCTATGAATTATATTGCCAAACATATAGCTCAGTTACACATTAGAAATTAGGAATAGGAATTACAATGAATTTCTTTGAACATGGAGTTGCAAATATTCGGGGATTCTTTTTTTTTTTTTTTTTTTTTTTTTTGAAGATAGCACAACACCCCTGTTAAATATTCCAAACTAAAATTGAACAATTATACATAATTTAAAAGCATCAATTTCTACTCTCCCCCTCCCAAAAAAATTCTGCAAAAAAGCAGTAAAATTCGAGTTTAGAATCATTAAATTTATAAAAAGTACTTTTTTGAAACGTTTAAGTAAAATGCTTTTATTTATAAATTTATGCCTTAAAATTTTCAATTATCGATTTTGGATAGAAATCTTTTTAAAAAATAATGAAACATTATTTGACCACATCCAATTAAAATGCAGGAATTCATAATTTTTAATTCATTAGCGCGTTTAAAACGTATACATTCTAACTTAGATTGATTTCAGTTGAAAACCAACCACAGATATTTCCTTAATTCATTGGGATACATTTTCATTACGCCATCAGTATATATAGTTCTTAACATATAAAATGTTCTTTTTATCGTTTGGTAAGCATTTGAATAAACAAAGATAATAGAACATCTTTGCAATTATTTATCTGTTAAAATTTTCTGCGGTCAGTTTAACATTTGCTTATTTTGAAACATTTGTTACGAAAGTGTTTTCAATTAAAAAATTACGCTGAGCAATAAATTTATCTGAAAGGATTTGTCTGATTTACTCTTCATGTTTTTTGGACTGAATGAAAGAGTGTTTTGCACATCGAGTAATTATTATGAGGAATAGGAAATCATTTCATCTGTGGTGATATTTTGAATGAGAGATATTTATTGGCAGTTTCTTTGATTATTTAAAAGGATATTACTACGTACTCATAGAGGTTTTCTTGGGGGGGGGGGGGGGGATTCTCGCGCTATAAATTTTGCTTTTGGGCCAAGTGTTTTCAATATTTTTGCGTTATCATTGCGTTTAATGGGAGGTGGAAAACATTTAATTTCTGTGATTTTATTTCGCTCAAAAAAAAAAAAAAAAAAGAAAGAAAATAGCCTCCTATAATTTGTGAGAAAACTTAATTTTAGTACAGTTGTAATTAATTTGAAAAACATATTTGTACGAACGAAATTTGTTTGGATTAATTTCATTTGATTAAAAGTACATAAATAATATTTTTATGTTCTTGTGAAATTAGCTTTGAATATGCGTTGATAGATATGGCTGCTATGAAATCGGGGATCGAATTTCTCTTTTTGAGTATTTTCCACCGTAGTTGAAAAGTGTTTATGAATTCGGTTTGTTTGTCCGCCTGTCTGTCCTTGCTCTAACTCGTGTAAATATTGTCGAATTGCCATGAAATGGATATATGTTATTCTTGGGCTTTAGTATGGCATGTTCTGTATCGAAAAGGAAGTATGTAGCATTTTTGGTTCATTTACAGGGCCTCTCAAAAGAATTCCGTTACATTACGGTATATGGGGAAAAATCGCTCGCCATGTATTTTAATGATATTACAGTATTTAAAACATATTGAAATTGATATACATCACTGAGGTGTACTACAAGGTTCTTACTATAGAATATGGTGTGCATAGAACTTATCTTTTATTTACAGAAACAAACACAAGTATTGGGATATAGAAGAAAATGAGCAATAATTGGACTATTGAAGCCTACGCACAATAATTGCTGGAAGAGCGTTTTCATTGGTCGTATGCTTTTTTAAATTTAACTATTTTTAAAATATTACTCGGTGTGTATAAAATTTAGATCATATACAAGGTCTTTAGATCATATACATAACAAAAGTTCTCAGCAACATTGTTAAAATTACCGAGCGGAAATTTTAAAGGGTATCATGCGTACTGAACTAACTTTTTGCATACTGTGTAGCATGCTGTAGATCATATACAGGACTGCAAAAAATTCGTATGTTTTAACTACTATTCATGGTAATAGCAGAAATCGTGTTTTCAAATGCATTCTGCATTTTCCAAATTGTTCATTAAGACGTCATCTTCCACCTTTGTAAATTGTGAAGTTTTGTTATATTATTCTGAATGTGTTGGAAAGTGTTTCATAATCTATGCCAGGGCATGGAATTTCAGTTCAAAAGGTACTAGACAGACTAAAATTTTTGCTCGCCACTATTTTACATTCATTCAGCAGCGACGTCGGCCACCACACCTGCCCAGAAAATTAACTATTTATGAAAAACTGAATTTAAATTAACCATTGTTAGAAGGAGCTGTCTGTTAAATTCAGAATATTTGACATTCATTAAAAATATGAACAATTTTTTAAATCTTAACAGATGTAGTATGAAGAACTTTCAGGTGACCGAAATCATAAAAGAATGTAGAAATGGAAAAATCTAAACATATTTACTGCAAAATAAAAAAATATATTAACGCAAAATAAGGTTGCCATAAGTTTTACTGGTTACAAAAATTGTCGAATACCACTGAAAAATCATTTAAAGAAAAATTCCCTGTACTTTTAGCACTTCATGTTTGTGTAGCGCTTCCTTTCTGCACTGAAATACCACTTGTCAATCGCAGCTGTATGGTCAAACTCTAGCAGGGTGGGTCCATTAATAGAAATTCTGAACAAATCATCCAGTGTCTCAGTCTTCAGAAAATTCCTGTATGCAGTCTTGAGTCTGTTGTGGCAGCTGAAGCCTCTTTCACACGCGAAGCTGTGCTCAGTGGTAGAACAGCACAAAATGTTAGAAGCAAATTGGGGAATCTTGCTGAACTCTTTTCATTGTAAAACTTCTCCAGCATATCTTTCAGTGTTGAAGAGAACAAAAACTTGAGTTCTGCCCACTTTGCCAATAACAACAACTTTGCCAATTTCATTAAAGAGACTTGGGTTCAAATACATGAAGTGCTGCTTTACTTCTTCTATCCCAAATTCAAGAATTTTTTCTCTGGGAGGCCGCCCCAAAGGCCAAAGAACCCAAAGGCCAGCAGTCTTTCTGTGCTGTACATCTTTACATATTTAATTAATCTCCCTCTTAAAGTATAAAATTCTTGCTCCCCATTTTTAATATTTGTCAACTGCACACCCTTGATTATCCCTGAGATGGATAGTTAGTCCAAAAATTCCTGTTCGCTTGATCCAACACCAGATTCGCGATGTGTCAGAACTGAGTTGCAATGTTCAACTTTTATTTTCAAAGATGAAATGATAAGTTCCTTGTTTTGTAATACCACACTTAAAGGGTTCGATTTTCTGTAAAGATCCAAAAAGAAATACAGAACTTTAAGAAATTTATAATCTTTCAAACTTTTCAGCAAACCCTTAGCTTTAGCACTTTTACTGTCTTTTCCATGGGCGACGATGGGGAAGTAGGTGACGCCGCATTTTTTCTTCTTTTGGAAGATGCTGTCGCTTGATTTTAAAACACTTCCACGTGTCGCTGAATTGAGGCACGATATTCTGAGTATGTATAGTTTGATTTGAAGCACAACAATTTAAAAGACGAAACTTACTCGCCAACCTTAAATATTTGCTTACCAATGGCGAGCTGGCGAGTGGAAATTTCGCGCCCTGATCTATGCTGTATGCAATTTTCTGTTTAGAAATCGCTTTGTTAAAACTGTGTTTAATATTATACAGCACGTATCTTTTATCGTTTACCATTAACTAATTTCTAAGCCGTTAGTTTTAGAGGTCCAGTTGCAAAAATGTTTCAAATTTTGTTTTGCATCACATAAAATCGATTTACATTACAGTAATTAACATTACAGTAATTACTTTTTAAATAGATAAGAAATTACAAATTTTATACAATGCCTGGATCCTATAAGTTTTATTTCTAAAAAGTTTTGCCATGTTTTAACAAGTGAAATAACAAAATTTATTCTTGCATGGTCAAAACTTACTGAGCAATGATACTTAGAATTTTATGAATTTTCAATGTTTTAATTACCATAAATTGGAAAAAATTTTAGTCACCAGAAAACGATGTTAGTTTTTTTTTTTTTTCAAAGTATTATAACGAGGTAAGTTTTTGTCTTGCAAAAATTAATTTTTTAACCAGAAACTGATTTTGATTCGTCAGAATATAAAACAGCATTTATAATTACGTCAATAAAATTATTTCAGACATTTTTTTTTTTTGAAATGGCTTCTAATTAAAACATCCGTCGACCGGATACACAGCGATTAGTTATATGTTATAAAAATAACAGGTTGTTGGAACCTGTTACCTGTACAAGTGAGAAACGATGTAACCTGTTAACCAAAAGTAACTATGTTTCCCATCTCTAGCACATAATATGTACAATAACTGCAGGTATCTTCAAATAACTCAAATCTTTTATGAATTGCAAAGAAGCAAAGAT